>OX421377.1:9109775-13909775 GCA_949126905.1 Amorpha juglandis | reverse complement strand
TTATTTAAATTGGTCCACATATGACGGAGTTATGTGTGAACATACAAATAAAGCGTATATAGAGACGTATATAATGTATACAAACGAATAGAAAACTTCCGCCGTTGTGTTTCGGGAGTTAAAAAACTTTTTTTTTTTTTTTTATTATTAGTAATGGGTTTACTCTTGACCTCAATCTAGCCGCATGGACAAAGATGAGGTCGACGATGGAGCGAGCTTACCCAGAAGGTGCCGATTTACACTACTCTTGTTTGTAACAAAACTAACTTTTGTTCGCGACAACGCAAACGCCAAAGGCTTTTTGTACTGTTTAAAAAATGTCTTTATACCTAAAGTACTCAGGAATATAGTAGATTTCTTATGGGTCAAAGAAATTTTAAAACTGAATCCGCAATTCCACGGATTATCCTGCATAAATGAACTCACAAACTTACAAGCTTGCTTATTAGTGTAAATAAATCTCACTGAGGAGTATGCTCAAGATAGGGTGAAGTGGAAAAGTTTCCGTAGGAAAGCGAAACCTTGCACCAAGCCAGAACAATGCCAGATAGAAAAAAAGTTTAATATTTTTTTTTTTTTTTTCGGTATAGTTCGGCAAACGAGCAAGTGGGTCACCTGATGGTAAGTGATCTCCACCGCCCATGTATGCCCACAATATCAGAAGAATTATGGGCGCGTTGCCGACCTTAAAGGGATAATTAGGGATTGGGAAGGGGAGGGGTATTTGGGCCTCCGGATATCTCACTCACCGTACGAAACGCAGCAGCAAGCCGCTACTTTACGTCAATTTTCTGTGAGACAGTGGTAATGACCCGGTTGAGCCGGCCCAATCATGCTGTAGACAAAACTGTCTACAGCGTGGCTCTACCACTCATAGAAATAAATTAAGTCGCGTACAGTCATTAAAGTATCAGTACGGACAAAAAAAGCAAGGTATATAAACATCTTAATTAAAACTCATCGTTTGTTCATTTCAACAGTAACTAACAATCAAACTTACTTCATTATATTTCTCGTTAGTAAATGAAATTCCAAATGAATACTCACATCTTTCACTTGTTAAGTACTTCTGTACAATTTCATTTTGATAAGCAGAAATCACCAATGATTTTTCCATGTACAAAAACCAAATCCTATCGATAATTATAGTATCGATTGCTCTCCCCACTAAAATAAACGATAAAAATAATCAGCCCATAGTAATTTATTAGGGTGATATGGTATGTTCTATCGAACTGCTCTTATTTATAGTTGAGGCCATTCATTGTACGTGATTATGGGAGCAAATGTTGGCACAATTAGGCGCGTTAGGGAATATGTCTTGAACATAACTTCGTTGGGAGTGGTCGCAATGTTATATATTGAACTATTATTAGTTGAATGAAGCTGTTCTATTTTGAATTAATTATCTTAATAATTGTACACTAGTTTATAAAGTAACGCTAGAGTTCTTGCCCGTTCTTCTATTACACGTTCTTCACTTCTATTGTCTTTTGAACTGGCGATGTTTTTTGTAGGATTGGCCAACAAACGAGCAAGTAGGCAACCTGATGGTAAATAATCTTTAATTCGATTAATTTATATTCTTAATTCTGGTGCTTATCGCAAAAAAAGATCTTTATTCGAATTTTTTGTGAACGGGTACATACAACGGGTTCATTGGCTACATACATTTTGTACCTGCCCATATATTTGAGAAGTGATAAATATTAGAATACAAGCTATTTAATTTTTATTGTTGTTTGGGATTTAACTGATAAAATCTATACTAATATAATAAAGCTGTAGAGTTTGATTGTTTGTTTGTTTGTTTGAACGCGCTAATCTCAGGAACTACTGGTTCGAATTGAAAAATTCATTTTGTGTTGGATAGTCCATTTATCGAGGAAGGCTTTAGGCTATATAACATTACGCTGCGACCATTAGGAGCAAAGCATCAGTGAAAAATGTTGCAAAATCAGGGAAAATTATTTATATTTGAAGGCTTCCGTTGCTATGGTAATCAAATTGTTGCTATGGTAATCAAATTGTTTGATTCCAAAGCGTTATCAACATAATATTATTCTTTATCCAAATAAATGTATTGTTGATTAAGAGTATTTCATTGTAAACAATAATTTATAAAGAAGAAATATTTGTATTTTTGTATGTAACGAATTAACTTCAAAACTACTGGACCAATTTGAAAAATTCTTCCACCATTAGAATCCTACATTATCCCTGATAAACATAGGCTACTTTTTATGCCGGAAAAAGCAGATCACGCGTGCGGAGCCGCGAGGAAAAGCTAGTTATTTATATAAGGTTAATACAATTGATAGTAGATATAAAACACTAAATCAACTAATGGTATAAACATCTAGCTCCGTCATTATTGAGGTGAACATTGGTTGGTCATGATCACTCATATATCTAAGGTTGTCATATTACAACACTAGCCAAAACAGACAGCAGTCGAAAATTTAAAGTACTTAGTGAAGTGGTACCTACTGTTTATATTCAACAGTAACAATGCACGAATACTACCGTTGCAGTATCAAAGTTAGGAGTAGATTTTGAATGCAAACAAGTATAATTTCAGATGTTTGTTGGTTCTTTGTGCAATCAGCGAATCCATTGTCGCGTGTTCAAAGTTAAACACGGCTTATATTGAATTTGGGCAGACATGGACAATGAACGTTTACTCGCAAAAAGTAATACCGTTAGTTTTGGAATTGTGACACTGTTTGAAATGTTGAAGAGATAAATTGCTTTTGTTTGAGGGGGGGTGTGTCATTCGATTACAAGGATTAATTTGTACAATAATAGCTATGTATATTGAAATTTGCAGTTACAAGGTTAGTTGTTATTTAAAACCGTAATTATAAAAAGTAGCCATCAAAAATAACCTGAATCCTTATCGGCTTCCATAAATTTCCAAAAAGATTTCCATATCATCCATTACCCCCTTACAATAGATGAAAATAGCTATTTTGGTTGATTACTCAAATATAGATTTTCAAATATACTACATATTTTCAAATATACAATATACTACATTTCAGCAAAACATAGATTTTGAAATCAACTTCCATCCTTTTCAGATGTTCCGGATTCCAGAAGCAATCCATTTACCCGGTGAGTCTGCACAATATTTTCAGTTTCGATACATCAGTTCTGTACCAATTAGTGGTGTGCCGTTAGCGAGTAATTTACTGCCACAATCAGGCGGAGACGCAGTGTCCTGATTACGTGTGAATTCAATAATAGAAATTGCGAAGAAACAAGATTTATTTCATGGAATAAATCAAAATGTTCTAGTTTCACAAATACTTTATATGGAGTTAGGAATTCCATTTCTATATTTGCTTGGACTTCCAAAAAGTAATTCATAGAAAACTGCGACGCATCAATTATACATAATTATCAATTTGTAGCATAGCATAGCATAGCGACTTAATTCAATTCCAATCACACATTGATGGTTTGATTATTGTTTAATTAATGATGAATCATTTTTAGGTAAAGTCTAAAATTCGTAAAATGCTTGCGTTAAAACCCATGCGCTATAAATACCACTTGTTAATTAAGAAAATATTTGTAACTTCTATATCGCTGAATAGATTATCCTTTAATTTAGCAAGGATAACTTCGATTAAACCACCAGTTTCAAACAAAAAAACGTATTCAAACTCACACAGACCCACAGACAAAATAATGGAACTTATAACACTTTTATTTTCTTCGCAGCTTAAAAATAAATACATTTAGTCTCATACTGGTAATTGGAAAAAGAAACACCGGGTAGAAACTAAAGGCCCGTTTTGAACCACGCAACCGAAACTGGGAGACGGCGACGCATGTCGCGAGTTAGGTGATAGCGACAAGTTCGGTTTGTGCGACATTTTATGGAAAACATCACGCGTCTCTGTGTTCTATCTCAATCGTATACTTGAATTAGACTCCTCAAAATCAAGAGATTTCATGAATTCTAAATAGTAATTAATTTTGTCTCTAACTATAGTCACTAATACATAACACAGGATAAGGATATAAGAATGTACCTCTATACCCTCCTTAATCAACCATCAAGTCCTGTCGCAAAGCCCTCGGAAGAACCGAATATACACTGGCTGATCCTGGAACGCAATCCACACAAGGTGTGTGGATTATTACTATGGCAAGATTGAACGCCAAATGTACGGTGGTCGCTATCCGAGCGGATATGAATATCTTACCACCAACAATAAACCTACACAAGTGGATACAAAGCGGACGTGTCGCTGTCGACGCGCGTCTCGGTCTTTTATCTCTGTCGCGCCCCTAAAAGGATTGTCCGCATTTTCTTGTTTTGTCACGATTAATGTGGAGTGTCAAATATAATCCCGTCCCATGCCGGCTTTGCTCCCCAATCTCAAGTTTATAATCTTTTGATCTCGGAGACTGATTTAAATCACTATTCCGTTCTTGTCGGATAATTGTTACATTTCTAAATAACTAAAGAAAACACTGAGGGCTTTAGTGATCCTTTGTACATCTATTATTTGATACTGTTCATTGTTTATTCAGAAACGGAGCTATAGTATTAAGGATAGAGCTTGTACAACTAGGCTACTTACTTTTGCTTTTGCACTGAAGAATTAAAAAACGGGTAATTACTTTGACGAGTATGTTTGTTTTTGAAGTGAAAACTTCCTTCGCCGTGTTGAGCACTTTGTGATAAGGGGTAAACTTTTGGTTTTGCATCATCGACATGCTAATATTAATTCAGACTATATACGTATAACACATCGTATATACCTGACCGTGTGCTGTGCGCATTAGACGTTTTTTAGATGGGTGAAATCATGTGAGCTCTGAGTATCAGTCAGTCTGTCGGTGAGGTAGGTCGGTCGGTCGGTCAGTTAGTCAACCAGTCAGTCTGTCAGTCGTTGAGCCTAGTCGAGTCGAGTGTAAGTACTAAATAATAAGTTATAAGTTTTCACTTCTATCGGCAATCCCTATGACTGATTTTTTTTTATCCTCGCACGGCAAAGTGACTACACTTGACCTGATGTGAAATGCAGTCCAAACATAATGTCGATCGTCAAGAGACATTGTGTCTTTGGATGGTCGGTTATGCTGACCTAAAGTTACTGGATATTAACTGGCTGACCCCGGAACGCGACTCGGCAGAACGAGTCCCCTATACAGTTGGGTTGGGTATAAAATAATCAGATCCTTACACATGAGCCTATGCCTTTTATAAATATATAAATAGTACTCATAGCTTTTCTCAGAGTGATGCGATTTTAAAGTTTCTTGTTTCATTCGAAAGGGTAAAATAATGATAAAGGGTAATATTAATGAGAAATTCTACCTATTATTTGGACGAAATTTGAGATATAAAACTTATATTTGATATTTTTTTAATAGTATAGGCCGGTAAAAGAGCAAGTGGGTCACCTGATAGTGAGTGATCTCCACCACCCATGTACGCCAACAATACCCGAAGAATCATGTAAAAGTAAAAATGCTAATGTTGAGTAGGTAATAATAATATTTGACTATTAAATTGGTTACTACAGTACCGAACCATAATTAGTTATTTTTATTATTTTGTTTTTTTTATTTGATGGTTTTATTTTATAGTGTTTATTTTTACAGTTCCTCAATATATGAAAAACTGTCTGGCAACTATAAATTACTTTTAATCTCACAATACAGAAATACTACAAATAATCCAAAAACTATAGCATGTATTTCAATAAAATCTTCTTCATATTCTTCAGGTCAGTAAGAAAAATTAGTTAAATGAATCATAGAGTATAAGATAATCTTCAAAAATATCACTTTGGCTGCAGAGCCAAACCGCTCTAGGGGTTTGTTAAAATTATTAGTTTTATCCACGAAATACAGAAACTAACAATTTGGAGATAACCTATTCGAACCGTCTGCTAAATTAATTGAAGTGGATGGCTTAAGTCTGTGTTACATCACTTTGTAATATTAGCATTATTTTAATATAGACAGAAATTAAGGCAGACGCTGTCCTTCTGGAGAATCTTAAGGCAAAATCTTACTATAATAAATTAGAAATGTGGATGGAATGTTGTGGAATTTGTAAATCTGGATGTCTTTTATTTAATCATGCCTTAACAGCTGAACCAATTAGAGTGAAAGGTACACAGATAGATCTCAATTTGGATTAAGATATAAGCTTTTTTTTCAAGTAAATATATTCACAATGGCGAGGAGCGAAAATCTGGTAATTGGAAAACAACAGTCCCAAATTATACCAGTGTTTTTTTTTATTAACCTGAATGGTGAGACTAGTAGGTTAACTGATTGTAATTATCATGACTCCCCATAAACAGTGCCAAAACCACTACCGTACCGTATAGATAATACAGACCCTACCGTATGCATAATAATTCAAATTGTATAGTCAGTTATTCATGAAGATGACGATGCCGATAAAAGTAAGCGTACTTGATAACTCGTGTGATGAAGTAAACTTGTAGCAAATAACCAAATATATGGAACATAATAGATCAGCGAGGATACTTATTACGTTTAACAGGATGAACTCACCGAAGCGATCAAGAAATTACTTGTTCGCTGCTGCTGATGTAGCGTAGAAACACGCTGGTTGTAATATTATAATAAAGTTAACCGCAACAGCTACTTCTACAGAAAATGGCCATTTAGATATCTTAGTTTATTCGTTTTGCGGTAAAACCTAAATTGTACTTTAGACTTTCTACTTTCCAATAGTATTACATTAATATGAAAGGTTAGATGTTTGTGAATTGGGATAGTCACGCCTTAACGTCTGATTGGATTTAAATGAAATTTGGTACATAGGTAGACCATGATTTGGACTAGAACATAGACTAACGTTGGCTTTTTAACTCATAAAAAGTCATTAAAATTGGTATATCTTATCACGTCGGTCATAGTCCCTTGACGGTTGGCGCTGACTGCGATTCTGTTTTAGTATTGTGCTAATTGGTCAGCATTATATTAGTAATCTATCATATAACTCTTCTGGTATTGTGTTCAAGAGTACTTAGTGGAGATCACCTACCATTTAGCGACACAACTCTACAAAAAGTTAATTTAAAAGTAATATTTAACAGAAAAAAGGAAAATATTACAGTCTGCAGGATATCTTTATCTGTAATACACAAAATGAATTAATACAATCTACAAGAAGTCGAAAAATGTGGTCAAAGAAGATAACAGCAAATTTACAGTCTGGTTATCTTAATTAAAATCAACTTGTATTTATATTTTCCAACATTTTAAGCGAAACTAAATAAAGTCAACTATTTTAATAGTCTTATCTTTATAAATAACAAGCAAGACGTAATTCATAATGGAATACTTTTAGCGAAATGAAATGTGTTCACGTCATTTTATTACCTATATTTCCATTTTTTCAATATTCTTATTCAAATGATGCTCCAGTTATATTTGAAGACTTTGATGTCAGTAACATTGTTTCTTGCAAATGTGTGACTGATTCTTAAAACTGGAAATTCACGGATACGGGTTATTAGTGTCTAAATCCGCGACTACGGATATACCATCGCCACCGGCGCGTGTGACCTTAGACCAACAGTTGACGGTTTGTACAATGATTTCTTACATTTACGCGAATGTTACACATTGCAATGAAACAAATTTAAACGGATTTTATCGCAATTTTTTATTAAATTTCAATGACTAAAAGCGATTCTTTAAAAGTCTGTTAAAAATAAATGGATACAAATACCGTTATAGATCTTTCTCCTCTTTCAATATCCACGGATACGGTTACAGATATCCGGCACATCACTAGTTTCTAGAATAAGGTTTTGAAGTCAATTTATCAGTTAAACCATAAATCTTTGATACATAGGGATTTAATTTCCACTGCTAAGCTCTTTCTTAAGACAGTAGTTCAATCCAATAATCCACCAAGTTGATCCAACGCCAGTTGCTGGATCGCTATAACCTCATTCGTATGTTAGTATTGTACACCACAAGCAATTGAAGTCGACTTAAGTTCCGAAGTGTTTGCACCTCCTTTACCTTTGAAATTGTGCTGTTTGAAAAATATAATCCGAGGTGTAAATTTCGTTTATACTCCTTCAGGGAGCTTGGGCGCAAAGTAGTCACATGGGTCCCATTAATGTTTAAATAACAACTTTAAGTAATTTACGATTACGCTACTTTTTAACTACTATCGTTTCTCGATCATTATTATTAACAAAATTGTTTATAAAGTTTAAAGTTGAGATTATTTAACAATCTGTATGCGTTAATTGGTATTTATTACACAAAAATCTGCGGTGGATGTAAACTTTCATATTAAAAAAAGTGTGTGTACAATTCACACACGGCAGAAGTGAAACATTAATTATTAAGATAAATTAATTAATCAACGAATATTATAATGCAAATGTAAAGAAATAAAACACGTGAATAATACATCACGTTATTTATGACACATTTTCCGAAGACTTTGTTGTACACAGGCGTACACACGTGATAGCATACTTGTAATCTATCTCATTCTTTCGCAGGCTAAATCCTATTTATGAATATGTTTGTCTTTGTCGTGACGCATTTTCGTTTCATCTAGTTTCAAATCACAACGATTTTAAACAAGTTTCACTTCGAAAGAGTTTAACATTACAATCCATTAAAAGCCATTCTTACATAAACATACGAAACATTACTTTGGCTCCAAACCAATATCTACTTGGCTTCTTAGTAGAGGAATTGTCCGATACATTATTCCGTTTGTCCGTACTCCGGCTGGCAGATGTTTATGCAACTGCGACTGCACTTCGGGATGAATAATTCCAACAAAATGCCAGATTATGTTAATATTTGGAATCAGTGTTGCCGTTTTGCCGTCCCGTGTTCTATTTGCAGCGCAAAACAATGTCTCTCACTTAGAAACTCATGGAAATTTAGTCTAATGCCGCCATATAAAGTCGGGAAGTCGTGTCTGGCGGTGGAATTGTGCTGGGACACGAACCGTCCTTAACTCGGGTTCACTGTATAGGAAATGGCACCAAAGTAATGACGTCAGGTGCTTTGCTATTTTCTAAGTTCTTTGGCAGAATATTGTCGTAATTTAAAACAATATTGGTCGGACTAGCAATGTGCTTGAGAACGCAATAAAATGCGTTCCCATATTTTTGATACATTCAATTTAAAATACCTATAAAATATAACATGGGAAGTTTTATCGATTATTTTAACAGATAAAAATATGTAAGATATTTGACACATTTTTAACCGACTAAATTAATAATGATAGTTCATTAATACACCTACAAAAGAAAAGAGTAAATTTATCACATCAGAATCGCTGAAAGGGGTAGTGAGGAGATTTTACTTTATGCGTTATTTCGAATCGAAAACTCAAAAAACAAGTAATGATTTTCCTACTTATGATTTAAACATATCCATAATAACATTTAATCATAACAATTTATTTTCTGCATACAGTACTACGTTACCCACATAGAAATCGGATTACCATGACGTCATACATTCTTGTCCAACTATTGTATCAACGTAAATAAACTTCCTGTAGTGTAGGCTCGAGACAATTTATGGGCCACCAGACAGGGGTAACCACAACCACAGAACGTCTACCGAACGGCTCACTATCTATGCAGATTAGAACACCGCTGTTCGAATGTCCAATTCTGATGATTTTATCGAGTTTAAACGACCGTCCAATTATCTTGGGTGTTGTTTTTGAATTTCAGTAAATGTTTCGAGTTCTAAAATCGATATGACTATTCAAATATGATCGATATGGAACAAAAAAGATGACCTAACCTTTTTAATCTGTACTGTTCGATTTAATAATCGAATAAAATTGCACATTAAGGCTTGCTCCAGACTGCGACTATCCTAACGTCTCATAAGATTGCGACGATGATCCAATTAAATTTTTTTTTAATACTTTTTTTTTAGAATGAAGCAAAGAAAGCGGTGTGGGACACACTTTCGAGAGGAAAGTCGCACGTTCGAAATTACTCCTAATAGCATATACTCTGACTTTTCTAAGTCATAATGATTTCTTACGTTTACACGAATGTTACTCATTGAAATAAAACTAATTTTCTAAGTCACTTGTGTATTCTAGGTGGGCTACTAAGGTTGACGTGTAGTAAGGTCTTCTCACTATCTCGCTCGCACGCGTGCACCATAATGGCCATTTTGCATGATGACGTCAAGAATTCCGTTGTCTCTTTTTTGAAAAATACCCCTCTCATCAGATATTAATGGGTTATAACTTACTTATTTTTGGACTGATATTTAAATTTATTTCTGGAATGGATTTTCGATATTCTTTCTGCAATGTATTTTGGATATTATTGACACAAATAAAAAAAAAATCAAATTAAACCCTGTGGTGTCTACTTATCTTGCATAGATTCAACTCCAACCTCTTAAAAAAATATAAAGCTAAACCATCCGAAAGCTAAGATAAATGTAAAATAAAAAGAACGTAAATTTTATAAGGCTTATAAAACGTGTCTTGTTTAAAAACATAAAAACAAGAGCAATTAAAACGAGTCAATAAAAGAAAAACATCTGAATTTGTGTTTAATTTCTCAACTAAGTACTCCGAAGGAGTTTGTCTTAAGTTCCGAGGACTAAGATAAATGGGGCAGGAAGGTTTTGCATCAAGATAGTGTAATAAACTTTTGTTCACAATGTTTCCTACTGGCGGAAAATAATTCGGAGACTTTCGTAGCGAAGTGTTGTGGAGAACTGACTGAAATGTTAATTTATAATTTGGAATATAATTATATAATTGGAATATTTTGTTTTGCTTTCTTACGTTTACGCGAATGTTACTCATTTAATTAAAACGGATTTTATCGCGATTTTTTATTTTAAACCCGTGTCCACGAAGGCTGAAAAGCTTTCGATACGTTGGGACCAAAAATTAAATTAAATAAAACCGCGATAAAATACGTTTAAATTAGTTTTATTTCAATATTTTGTTTTATTCTCTTTTCGACCTAAAAATTACCATATATCTTCAATTTATATTTGTTATAGTCCAGTGCCATGCAGTGCTTTGTATTTCAAAGTTCTGTGTGATGTTGTTTTTGTTTATGGGCAGTCGCTTACCATCAGGTAAGCGCTTGGCTCATCTCGTCATTCTATCAAATAAAAAATAAATAAATAAGTTTTGATCTGAAAATAAATGTGTTTAAATAAAAAACATTATGTGTGTATTTAATGAGGTTAACTTTCACCCCCCGTATTTGGGGCGGTGTATGTTTTCCTCCTTGTATCTTTGTGTCTGCATCGGTCATCTGCTTGTCAGTCGCAGGCCCTTCGATTTGATTCTTCTCTCTCCGAAGAGGGAAGAAGCATGATTCTGGCGACCACCGATAAACTCATTGTTTGGACGCAAATTTTAGGACTGTACTACGCTTACCATCAGGTTTAGTGCAGTCACGTTGCCGCGCTCGGATAAAATAAGAACCGAATGACTGACCAAATCGCTAAACGAATAAACACTACGAATCACTAGCTAGACTAACTTACTGTTTTATTTGTGCAAGTAAGGCGATATAAATTGTAAGAAACTATTTCCCTCTTTTCTTAGCCGCGTCAGCGTGTTTAATTCTTTTAGTTTAAACATATTTCACTGAAGCTTTTCGTATTTATAGTCTATTGTCTGAGTTTACGTATAGCAGCCAAATACATTAAGCGATAATAAAAGGTTTTAGTTAATTATCACATACAAAGAGTTTTTATTCATAATGATTTAATTTATTATATAATTTCAGTTAATTAAATCTTTATAAAATTATATAGCGTTAATACGAGTATATTGCATTAATTTATATTATATTCGCTATCTTAATTAAGTTTTCATTGTCTCTCCTTTAATAGAATTATCAAAATCTGAAGCATTATTTTATGTGAATATTTTGCATTACTTAATTAATAACATAAAATTAATTAGTACATAATGAACAAAGTATTATTGTATTATTAACGTTTGACATATTTATGGTTTCTATTAGAATATAATATTAAGTTTTCTTATTTTAGAAATATCTATTTTATAATATTTACATTTAAAGACTTAATAATATAATAATAATATAATGACTATCCATTCAAATCCCCCCGGATAGCGACAACCGTATACATGGTGTTAAAAGCTGCCATAGTGACCCACACACTTTGTGCGGATCGCGTTCCAGCATTAGCCAGTATATATTTGGTTCTCCTGAGGGGCTTGCGGTTTGACTTGATGGTTGGTCGGAGCGGGTATATCCTTGTATCACCTTGTATCACTGTGCCTACATCGGTCATCCTGTCCTGTCGCAGGATCCTCGATTTATTTCTTCTCTCTCCAAAGAGGAAAGAAGTATTTATATAGGTCGGCATGATGCTGGTAACCACCGATTAACTCATTGTTTGTCGGTTGCTAGATTTTTGGATTGCACTACGCTTACTATAAAGTGTAGTGCAGTCACATTGCCGTGCTCGGATAAAAAAAATGCTAATGTACTTTTATTCAATGTAGAATAGCATACCATATTCATCAGATACTGAAACTACTATCGCAACCCCAAAATTCCTACCATAAAATAAATTCCCAATTTTCTCCCCTTACTCTCAACTCTTTAAACTTCGGAGGTTTCCGGGTGTCAGATATAAATTGTCATATTAGAACGGCACTCAGATAGCACTCCAAGGCAATAATTTTTGCGACCCTTCCTAAATTTGATAACCCATAACTTTATCGACAGCTGTGATCTGCGACTTGCCACTTCACCTTCCGACCCTCAGGTCAATGACTTAACCTGCACGTGCCAAGATGCCCAATTGGGTTCATAACTTGTTGAATCAATTAGTGAAGATGAAATTGAAGGGAGACTGGGAATTTGAGAAAAATGGGGCACGGTCGTCTGAAAAACTTGAAGATTTGCTTCAATTAAAAGTCGTTATGTAAGCTTTTTGTTATAATGTTTTTAACATTAAATTTAAATATTAAAATTAACCTCTTCTTAAAACATGGTAATATAAAACAGTTATACTTTTCCACCGATAAACACATTGTTTGTCGGTGGTTGTTGGTTTTTTGGACTGCACTACGCTTACCACCAGGTGTAGTGCAGTCACTTTGCCGTGCTCAGATGAAAAAAAAATATCAAACACTTCATAGCAATATAATATTAAACTACGATTCCAGAAAGCTAAATGTAACATGCATATCCTTCACAGCCATTTGGTACATCAATAATAAATATGATTCGTCTCAAACACATAATATGATCATGCGAATGCGCTCGTAATTTTCGACATTACCAAGGATTCTAGAAAGCTACCGAATAACCCAAAATCTAAGCCGATTACGATCAAACGATCCGTACAAGTACGAGATAACGCGAGTAATTGCAACGAAGGCAGTTTAACAAGTTCACTGCTTGTAAACTGTCACAATACCTAAAGATCCCATTAAACTTTAGCAATTTGTAACTTTTCCTATTAGGGCCGCTGCACATATTGTTGATTTTATTGTAAGTATGTCTATTGCATTATTATGGTATATAATGTGAGACCAAGGGGAAAGAAAACTATTGGCCCCTCATAACTTTCTTCTACGGTAAAACTTATATTGGAAAATATTTGTCTATTATTAATGCTGTGTCCAAAATCTCGATAGACATTGTAAGAAGAGATGTTCCAAGTTATAACAAAAGTACAAACTAGAGTCTCCAAAGTAAATCCATTCCAACAGACAGACATTATTACAAGACTTCAAAGAGCCAAAAATAATTTCATAATCTTGCTCGCAGTGTTTTGAAATGGTAATTAGTTTCGTTTGCTCGGCGAAGTTATCTGGATACGTAACCTTCACTATATCCTAATTTCAAACAATCCGAAGAACAAAGTTTGGCACAACTAATTAATTAGAGGAAGTTGGAATTCAGCTTACCATTTGGGGTTGGATTAAGTGGAAGGTGCTGCGTTGTTTCCGTACGTGAAATGCATAGGGACTATGGAAATTATTGATAAATTAATGGAAACGCATTAATAATTTCCATTGTTCCGCGGTGACTGCTTCGGTAGCGCAGTTGTAATCCGTACGCGATACAACTGCTTTAATAATAAAATTCTGAAATACCTCAAGACGGAGCAAATATAGCCCGTGTGTCATGTGTGTTGTATTTCAGTATGTTAGTTCTGTGATTATTATTGTATATGAAAAAAATAATAATAAGTAGGTAGATACGTCAAGTGTAAGGTCATAATTTTTGTTATTCATTGTTTTACAAAAAAATATTTTTTTATGTTTTTTTTTATATTAATGTTACATTTAAAAATGTTTTTTTTTTTAATACATAGATATTCGCGGTTAAATTTAATTAGATTATTGAAGTATAACTCGAATACCAAGTACCATTAAACATAAATAAAAATAGGACTCGTTCAATAACCTTTTAGGAACAATTTTCTGTTTCAATAAAGTTATAATTTTTAATAAAATCATCCTAGAAATGTAATATAAGATATTGTGATGTCAAAAGCGAAAGCTATACAGCGTTTAATTTAATCAAGATTGATTCAGTAGGCGTGAAATGTTCAAAATAAAATCGTTCATTGGTGGAAGCAACCGATGAATGTCTTTTCATAAAAAATCCAATGTTTTATAGTTGTTCATTTTACTGGCAATGTCTGCGAATTTTTCCACTCCAATTGATGATGAAATGAATTTGGTGAATATTGTATCTTATTGGATACATTTAGATATCCATTCATTTTACAATACGTATTGAACTAGTATCATGACACTAGTTACCCCGGTAAACCTACCCGTACAGAAACATACGTTCATAAGATCACGCCTTCATCGCCGAAGGGATAGGCAGAGGTGCATGCATCTGCATTTCGCCGTGCTTATTTCTGCCCGACGATGCGAAAGAGGGCGAGTATATAAAATAAGCTTTTACACTTTCTTTCTATCTAGTGTTATCCGGGCCAAATTCCAGGTTCCGTCTTTTCATCATGATTTGACATGATTTGAGTGGTTGGAGAAAAGGTGTTTAAAAGAAGGTCCAGTTCAGACCATAATCAGTGATCTTGTAACTGTTGAGGCGTGGAAACGCTGTTCCGTACAGTATTGATGACTATTTTTTTATTTTTTTTATTTTTGTTAGCACTATATAATATATTCGTCCCACTAATGCTGGTCACGGGCCTCCTCTACTGAATGAGAGGGATCAAGCCTTAGTCCACCACGCTGGCCTAATGCGGGTTGGCAGACTTCACATACCTTCGAAAAATCTTATCGAATTCTCAGGTATGCAGGTTTCCTCACGATGTTTTCTTCACCGTTAAAGCAAGCGATAATTAGCAATTAATATACACGTAACTTAGAAAAGTCAGTGGTGTATGCTCTTGGGGTTGGTTTCGAACCTGCAACTTTCGTCTCGACAGCCCATACCACTCCCCGCTGAGCTATCGCTGCTTACTAATTATTACAAAATGTATTTTATAACTGTGAACCGTGGAGTACTTGTACTAAAATGTTCAATAATGAAATCATGCTGATAAGAAAGAGACTAAACACGACGGCATCAAGTTTTATTCCTATACAACCTTACACTTATTAAATTTAGAATGAAATTCTACAACCGCAATTTTAATAAAATACTAGCTGTCCTATGCGGTTTCTCCCGCAACATAAAATATAAGGTTCAAATATTGAGCTTCCAACAGGTCGGTCTGGAAATCTTTGGGGGAGGCCTATGTTCAGCAGTGGACGTCTTGTGTCTGATGATGATGATGATTGAGGAGGTGTGGGTAATATGCGAAAAATCTTAAAAAATAATAAGAATCTAGAACCCAATTGAACCGTCACCTAAGGGACCCAATTGTGAATATACACCATCCAGGGACCCATTCAAACACACAGAAACAAAATCATTGAAATTTGTCAAACCGTTTAAGATTTTTTGCAACACTATCAGTGATTGATTTTTATATTGATTTAAATATAAGCAAACTACTATTAGTTATTATGCCAAAATCTTTAAATTTACATCAACTAAACGACGTAAATATAACATATTATGTTTTAAGTCGTATGTACGTATTATTGAATTCCTTCAGTGCACGTTCCCGGTCGCAATAAAGGAATTCTTTGGCGCATCGCCATTCCGGCCGGCAATGTGGGCACATACTAGATGTAACTTTCAAAAATATAACGGGTTCAGATAAACTTTGGCTTGTTGAGGGGTAATCGTTGGAAATGGGCCACCATATTGACACTAAATTTTAAATTTGACATAGAAGAGGCAATAGATTTTTTATTATGTGACATAATATATGTCGGAGCATGAAGAGTACGGATACTGAATTGACCTATTTAAATAACGTTGTTCTACGTCAATCGTCGGTACCGCCAGTAATATTAATAATTTGAGGGTGATTTGTGTTGTTTACCAAGTAATTCTACTTTCGAAGTGGGGATACTGAAAATCCCTCTATATAAGATGGCGTCTTGCCATTTCAAGTGTAGTCTGGTTCCGTCCGTGAGCAAGAACACATTGTAACGCCGGTAGTAGCTTCAAAGAGTGAATAAACGATAAAGTGATAACCCTGTGTCGTTATTATTGAGACTTATGACACGCCATACACATTGACTGCATCAAGTGAAGAGTGAGGGTTGTAAAACCCTCCTCTCTGACGCATCTACATGGAGCTCGCCGCGTCATATATAGTTTTTCGCTTAATAAAGAATAGAGGCCTCATTTATTTTCTGTTTTATTTACAGCATTAATCGGCTTGACGGGGTGCACGGCATTTAATTACGCTCTTCTCTCAGATATGTATACTGTTAAGACTCATAATGCTTATTCATTTCAATTAATATCGATTTTAATTTTGTTAATTTTCACTTTTTATATGTGAATACGATTGCCATGTATGTCAGGTATCATCATCATCATCATCAGCCATAAGACGTCCACTGCTGAACATAGGTCTCCCCCAAAGATTTCCAGACCGACCTGTTGGAAGCGACCTGCATCCAGCGACTTCCTATGTCGGGTATACTCAGGGCTATTTCCTCAATAGGCCAATCCCGGAATTACTTCACATTACAATCGCATAATTATAATATTATAATAATAGGTATGTACCAACCCCGATAACCTCTCGCATATAAGGGACCTTCGTAGTGCTAAATTAGATAAAAATAGTTTAATTAGCAAATTTCCCAGGTACAGCGCTCACGTTTTATAATACCCCACCCCATTTATAATGCTAAATTAATAAACTATTGGAAAAAAACTATTTTATTATCCTAAAAGCTTTTGCGGTGCTTAAAGCAACTAATGGTATGGTAATGAACTATGTATTAGCTGAATACATTTTATTGGTTTTATTAGTTTCTATCACCTTTTTAGTTTGATAGCAGCGTACTTACTTAGGCTGCAAAATATAGGGATGCTGAGTGAATTCGGGTTCGGGTAATGAATAAATTGAAGAGCTTTCGTGATTCAGCTATTGGGATTGGTCTACTCAGACTTTTTTTATAGCAGAAGCCGACAAGTGAGTGTACGAGTGATGGTAAGTGATCTCCACTGCCCATAAATATCCACAATACCAGAGGAATCATGACGTTTATGGCCTTAAAGGAAAGGGATTATTGGGGAAGGGGAGAGGGGATGGGGATATTGGGGGATTTAAACCTTATAATATCTCGCTGATCGTACGAAACGCAGCGGCAAGCCGCCACTTCACGTCGGTTTTCTGTGAGACAGTGGTAACGACCTGGTCGAGTTGGCCCATTCATGCTGTATCTTACGACGCCAGCAACCTGCTGGTTGCATTATTCAGGTAATTAAAAAAATCTTCGTAATGTCCGTTCTAGTCCATAAGTACATAAAGCAAAAATATCTAAATCCTTCAGTGAATTAAACTAAGAAATAAAAAAAAAATAACTTAAAACGATTGACTGACTGTCTCAGTGGCGCAGTCTTTATTGCGAACGCGATACGCTTGCTGAGCTGAGTTCTCGGGCTTGACCCCCAGGTCGGGTAAAGTGATAATGGGGTTTTCTATCATGAAATGCTCAGTATCAGCCTGGAGTCTGGATTTGTAACCGGCATGGTGATAGGCTTGCTCCTTACCGTCATAAGACGGAAATAAGCTCGGCGAAATGTGGGTGTACTGGTTACACCTATGCCTACCACTTCGGGGATTTCATCGAAACGATCACAACGATCTTATACAAAACACAACGAACTGCAACAGTATGTTTTGGAAATTAATTCACCACTAGATGGTTTGAAGATCACAATGTCTCGCAATAATTTATATTCCGAGCCAGCCTCACATTTAGCACCCAATAAATTTATCCGATGTCAAATAAAGCCAATGGAAACTAGATTTATGGTGAATCTTAACACAAATATTTACTTGACCGTTCACCTTGACTTTGAGATTAAGTTCAAGGGTTTGTGAAGAGGAAATTAATAAGGCAAGTAGGTTTTTGTTTTATGCAGAAATACACTCCTTTGCAAAAAAAACGGGCGGGTTTGATTTTTTAACATTATTGGTAATAATTTAGTTCTTCAGAGGTTTTAATAGCCAAACTATGTTACTGGCACTTAATAAAGAGTCTGGGTATGAAAAAAAGTTCATTCCAAATTCAAAACTTTTGTTTTTTAAATTATTAATCCCTTTTTCATTTTGTGACACTTTTCGCGGGTTTGCGGTTAAAAGGTTATCAAGCAACTAAAAGTAACTTTTCGTTATTTTTAGTACAACAATTTATGTTTATCGCATAATTCTGCCTTATTGTGACTTAAAACAGATATCTTTGTGTCTATCGTAATGGCAGAAAAAGCAATGAGAGCTAGTAAAATTATAGCGCTGCTGGAAGAGGGGTGTAGCCAATGTTACGTCTCACAGCGGTTAAACGTGAGTCGTTCAACCGTACAAAGAACCTGGACTCGATACCAAGAGACAGGTTCCGTTCAGAGAAGGCAAGGTTCTGGGAGAAAACGTTGCACACAGCCGCGAGACGATCGCTTTTTAGTGACTCAGGCGCTGAGGAACCGCAAATGCAGTTACATAGACCTCAAAAGAAACCTTGAAGAGGTACGAGGAGCACAAGTTAGCCTATGGACTGTGAGGAGAAGACTTTTAGCTGCTGATATACGTAGTCGACGACCAGCGCGGGCCCCCAAGTTACTCCGTGAGCACCGGATTGCGCGGTTGAGGTTCGCTAGAAATTGCCTATCTTGGACACCAGGTAACTGGAGTAGCGTACTCTTCTCCGATGAGGCTCGAATTTGTCTGCATGGTGAGGACCGACGTCGGCGAGTGTTACGAAGACCAGGGGAACGCTATGTCGATGTGTGTTTTGAAGAAATCACCCCTTATGGTGGAGGGTCCGTTATGTTTTGGGCGGGCGTAACTTCCAACTATCGTACCGAGATAGTATTCATAGAAAATGGCTCACTAAATGCGCATAGGTACATAAAAGAAATCCTTTCTCAAAATGCACAACCCGCACTGACTGTAATTGGTGAAGATGCCATTTACATGGACGATAATGCTCGGGCCCACCGTTCTGGCGACGTAGATGCTTATATGCAAGAGGTCGGTATTCGTCGTTTGGATTGGCCAGCGCGGAGCCCCGACCTTAACCCCATTGAGCACGTTTGGGACCTCCTAAAAAGGCGAGTACGATCTGTCCAACCACCTCCACAAAACATCAGAGAGCTTAAACGTGTAATCTCGACTGAGTGGGAACACATTCCACAGGACACCATCAAAAGCCTGGTGGGAAGCATGCCAAGACGATTACATGCCGTAATCGCTGCAAGAGGAGGTCATACTCGTTATTAATTTTTATTTTTTAATGTCTCTTTTATTAAAATACCATAAAAATACTCGTAGTCTTAATTTCATTATACCCATAAAAATGTCCATTTTAACACGGCTCTCTGTTTACATTGACTAAAACACCGATACCAGGATAAAAGTGTTAAAAAACTAGATTCTCATTGATAATAAGAAATTTCTAGTCATCCAAGCTAATGACATACTAAAAATATAATAATATTTACCCATAGAAAAGCTAAGGTAAAGTGTGTGTGTAAGGTGCCCGTTTTTTTTGCAAAGGAGTTTATATAGGTTTCAGGAAGATATTGAGAAATTAAGAAACTCTTAAGGGTATTATTGAAATTGGGAATGCAAATTTTAATGCACTCATGTTTATGAATCCTTCAATAAAAATAGTGAAAAAGGATTTTTCAACAAAAATAAAGTCGACTCAAAAATTTAAAAAGTTACATAATAAATATAGCCATTTTGGTTCGGTTCTAGTTATTGGTAGATATCAATTTCGGCTCATAAATGAGGTAGTTTTAGTCCTCCGTCCCCAAATTCATCCCCGACTTCTTTTACTGGACTTAATTGGGACCAACTTTAATCAAAATGTGACGTTACACATTAAAAATATATATTACTATGCTACGTTCCTGCATTTTAAATCTGTAATATCTTCGAAAATATTTATTTAAATTACATTCTGTAAAGGGCCATATTGATCTATATTAAACGCACAATGTATTTAAGGTACTTAATTGGATATGGATTAATGCTGTATTGCTTAAAATCGTTTGTTTATATACGCGTCCAATTAAGTTAATTGATTAAAAAGGGCACTTTACTACATTGTAATACCTAAGTTTCAAATCTCTTTTAATCCTCTAAACGTTAGTAATACTACTGCATTGTTTTACGTTAGTTGTGTTACATAACAATGTTCGATATTAATAACCAAAAAAAAACGAAAAATTAAATCAGACAGATGTAACCACATTCCGTCCCATGATGTGATAGGGGGCGATACCCAACTCCGAGGTGATACTGAGAATTTCGTCATAGAAAAACCCAATATCACTTTTACCTGACCCAGTAATCGTGCCCGAGACAGCACATCAGTCGTACCGCATACGTATTACAACTGCACCGCTGAGGCAGACTTTTTTTTTTTACTTGTATTATATACGTCCCACTGTTGGGCATGGGCCTCCTCTACTGAGAGAATGAGAGGGGTTAGGCCTTTATCCACCACGCTGGCCTAATGCGGGTTGGCAGACTTCACATACCTTCGAAAAATCTTATCGAGTTCTCAGGTATGCAGGTTTCCAGGTTTCCTCACGATGTTTCCTTCACCGTTAAAGCAAGCGATAATTAACAATTAATATACACGTAACTTAGAAAAGTCAGCGGTGTATACTCTTGGGGCTGGTTTACAACCTGCGACTTTCGTCTTGACAGTCCATACCACTCCCCGCTGAGCTATCGCTGAGGCAGACATTTATATTTATAAATTAACTACTTCACCACAACCGTTTAAAACTAACCTTTGACTGCAGCCAACACCAATCAAAACCACGCTCAAACGTACAAACGATAATGAACTTTGACTTTTAACTTTGAAATGTTTACTTCAGTTGCATCGTTTTATATCTCGCACAAAGAGTTAACGTTAAGCAATTAACCCACGATACGCTTTTAGTTTGTTGATCTAGTTTGTAAATAAAAATGCTATAGCTCATGCTAGCACAACAAAGCCACAATCGAAATCAGTAGCTTTAAAATGAAATTAATTTAAACGGATTTTATCTATGTATTTTATTTTAATTTTGGTCCCGACGTTTCGAAAGTTTTCAGCCTTCGAGGTCACGCCTTTCGAAACGTCGGGATCAAAATTAAAATAAAATCCGTTTAAATTAGTTTTATTTCAATGTGTAACATTCGCGTAAACGTAAAATATCATCAGTAGCTTTCTTGAGAAGTCTATATTCTACACTTCTTTGACATAAGTTGATGATAAGTTGAAGACGGTCTGCTGGTGATAGGATATTTATATCCGCCCGGATAGCGACCACCTTACCGTGGTGTTAAAACCTTGCATAGTGACAAACCCTAGTGTGTCAAGGGGTTGGTCTTGTGTCACCTCAAGTGATACAACTTGAGTGGATGGCGTTCCAGAATCAATTATTTTATATCCGGTTAATTGGGGCGGGTATAAGACTACATCCTTGTATCCCTAGGTACCCGCCTGTCCTGTCGCAGGCCCCTCGATTTGTTTCTTCCCTCTTCGGAGTGTGAAGAACAATTTATACATGCAAGCATGACTTTGGTGTCCACCGATAAACTCATTGGGAAAAAAAAGGTTATGATCATGATGGAATTTCACAAAAAATAATGTCATGCTTTTGATTATTCGTCGCTGGTGAAGAGAAGATTTTTATATACATTTATAATCTGACTTAAAGGAGGTTTAGTCCTTATACCAGCTATATTTAAAATAATTTATTAAGAAAATTATTTACATAACTTAACATATTGTGGTGGTCTGAAACTAAATGTGGCGAAGACCGAGTACATGGCTTGCTGGAGTGCAGACCCGGATAGTATCCGAATAGGGGGTGAACTTGCCGTGAAAACGGACAAGTTCAAATACCTGGGGTCTGTACTGCATGAGTCCGGTGACATCGACCTCGACGTTAGAGCCCGTATTGGCGCTGCTTGGGCTAAGTGGCGGGAGCTCACAGGCGTCACTTGTGACCGAAAGATGCCGATTAGACTTAAAGGTCTCATCTACAAGACCATCATTCGGCCTGTACTCCTGTATGGGTGCGAGACGTGGCCGGCCCTTAAGCGCCATGTCGGAGAAATCCATGTCGCGGAGATGAAGATGCTGCGGTGGATGTGCAATGTTACACGATTAGATCGTATTCGTAACGAGTACATCCGCGGCAGCCTTGGTGTCCGCGACGTGGCTGATAAACTCCAAGAATGTCGCTTAAGGTGGTTTGGCCATGTTTTGAGGAAACCACAGGAGTACGTCGGTCGCAGGTGCCTGAGCCTGATCGTACCAGGGGTACGATCCCGTGGACGGCCCAAGAAGCGTTGGCTTGACGTATTGGAGGGAGACATGAGAGCCAATGGTCTCACTATAGAGGATGCTCAAGATCGGGCGAAGTGGAGGCGTTTAAGTAGGAAGGCGGACCCTGGCACTAAGCCGGGATAACGCAAGGCAGAAAGAAAGATATTGTCGTAAATTATTCAACTTTAATTTTTTTTTTCAAATGTAGTGTGCGTAGATCCCCAAAGTATTCAGAATTAATTCTGATAAAAATCGTAGAAATCGAGGAAAGAGGTCGATCGTTTAAAAATGGAATGTAACAAAAAATATGAAAACATACGATTCGTATTTTTAATATAAACGCGGCGATATTTTAGAGACGATAGATATTTAAATGATACAGTAATAATATTTGTTTAATAACAAAACTCGGGTAAATTTTCTTCTTAATACCGATATTACATGTGTAAATCAAAAAGATACAATTTAGGTATGTTTATAATAGTGACAGACATACTTGATAAGCAAGGAAGGTAAAGAAATATTTAAAAGATATAACAAAAAATTACATACATAAATTACAATACATAATATAATTTATACGTGGTATAGTCATGTTGTAATCAATGTTGCCTAGAATTAATGAGCCGGGTCAAACTGGTTGTTACCACTATTTTACAGAAAACAAGCGTGAAGTACCAACTTGCTATTGTGCTGCATACGGTGAATGAAATATTAGGAGACCAATATCTTTTATCGCTTTCAAAAAATCTATTAAATCACAAGTAATAAATATATTAATAACTAAACCTGATACAGTACTAGGGTGCCCAACAATTAGATCAACTTATTACGAAACTATCAAGGCGATTGTCGCAAAACGTAGAAAAGTATTCACAAAAAACGCCAACATTTTTGAACCTCGAATGCGTAGTTTTATTTCTGTGCCAAGGTTGTTTAGAACTAACTCCGCAAGAGAAATTATGGCATTAACATAATGTTCTAGCAACTTGAAGCGGGTAATGCAAATATTTGGGGCTGTATTTTTCAACCGCACAGCACAGCCTTGGTTCCGTCTAATATATTATGCAAAGACGGGACCCGTCTGCCGCGACAGAGTTCTGTTGTTTGCACAACGAGAGATCAAAAAGGGAATTGGTTCAAAATCCTCGGGCCCGTGTTCTGAATAGCAAACTAATTTATCTGTCGTTCGGCGGAAATTTTAATTCAGTTTTGGGTTGTTTTGATTTTGCTCCTGTGAATATATTTTTGGTGTTTTTCAATTTTATGAATTGAAATAAATTACCTCTGGAAAGATCTTAAAATAGCAAATCTATTCTTCTAATAAGAACCTTTAAGCTATATACGGCTCTGCAAAATCAATTAAGGCTTAAAAAACGAGAAAATAATATAGAATGTATTTTTGATCTGTAGAAGCAAACTGGTGGATGCCTCGTATTAGAGATATGCTCCATTTGGGTTAGTACCACCGCTTTATCTATCTCTGCCTCCAAGCAGCACTTTGAAGCACTGTTTGGTTTCGGTTTGAAATACAAAAAGGGCAGTGAAATTATTGAGCCTTATAAGATTTTGCATATTATATCTCATAAATGATGAACGCAGTGCTCTGCCTTGTAATTCGAAGTTCTGAGTGATGTTCCAATATTGATGGGCAGGCGTGGCGTTTACCATCAGGTAAGTAATCTACTCGTATCATGAATGAGGTGTATAGAAAAACATTTAATTAAGATGCACCAACCATCGGTTAAAGTAAAAGGTATTATAACAAGCAATTTTTTCATGTTATTTAAAGGTTTGCATAATTTATTTTTAGTAAATACTATCAAAACGTGTCGGTGTCGTCAACTATAGCTTCTTACAAATCTGATAACAACCAGCGCCTTTCGTCTCGACAATCCGTACCATTCCCCGCTGAGCTAAAGCATTTTTAGCACCACCGTAATATTACTTCGATATTTATTAAATGCAGTCCACGTCATGAATAACACAAGACCTTCTACAATTCGCTTTGGATTTTAAATTGTCATCGCCACGGACCCCTTTGTGTAAATGAGGACGAGATACCTCGGTTTGGACACGAAATGCTCTTTACCCGCCATTTCGAAAATGAAGTAAATTAAAACGTCTATCAGAATGTCTGCGTTCGAAATTCAAAGAGTAATATTATGGTTCTTGAGTGCCGTTTGTGGAAATTGTAAGTTTTGATTACATAATAATAATATTTTTGAAGTTAAAATTTCTTTAGCCGCGGAGTGGAGTGGAGTGGAGTGCAATGGAGTGGAATGGAATGGAATGGAGTGGAGTGGAGTGGAGCGGAGTGGAGTGGAGTTAGCATCTCTCTAGCATAAGAGGGGCCTACCACCTTAATACATAAAAGCTTACGTCTTTATCTCCGATAAGGTAAGCACGGATGCAACTTATGCTGCAGTCACGGTTCCCCAAGCTTATTCCCATTCCATAATGTGATTGGGGTGAGCCTATAGCCATATCCAGCACAAAATCTCATCCCGCGATTTATGTGTGATATTAGGATCGAAAAAACAAACATGCATTATGATTGCCCAACCTGGTATTTAAATCCGGGACCTCACGAGTCTCAGCCTTTCTTTCTTCTTCTTCTTTCTGCCTTGCGTTATCTCGGCTTAGTGCCAAGGTTCGCCTACCTACTTAAACGCCTCCACTTCGCCCGATCTTGAGCACTATATCCTCTATAGTGAAACCATTGGCTCTCATGTCTCCCTCCAATACGTCAAGCCAACGATCAAATCTAGAAAATAAATGGTTTGAATTTGAACTACCAACACACATTTTATCACCACGTGAGCCTCAAATTATTTTCTAAATTCCATTTGAAGTTCACACAAAAGCTTATTACTGCATCTAATACCTTAATAACAAAATCTGTACAAACCCATTTCATCCATACAGCTATTACGAAGATTCCAAGACACGTAACATTCTTAAATACAAAAATTTTATACGCCATCTTGAACAAATCTAGACCGTTAAGAGGGGCATAAAAACAACAACAGCAGTTACGAATATCCTCTTGTTACTCGACACTAAACAAGTAAAGTGGCTACGATACTTAAATAAATTGAAAATTTCCCGTAATGGACCAACTGAATGGTATAGTTGAAAAAATTACACAAGATTTTTGTGACTTTGTTTGCGGCTTTAATATCGTTCAGGGCAGATTTTCAATGTCCGTAAATTTTTACTGTAATAGTCCACCAATTTGTAGTAATTCGACATTTAAATGCTTCTATGTATACAGGGTTATTTTTAAAACACTGACAACCTCGCAGGAGTAGATTCCTAAGGTCATTTGCTACTACTTTTGTTCTACGACTTTTCATAATTTGTTAGATTTTATTCTCACACAAAAATAATTATGAATTTAATTTCCGTCTTGAATTTTGCCTACGCTCTGCGCGCATCGCAGATTACGTAATACACGCGGGCGTACGCGTCAGTTCAATGACCCGCCGCGCCGTATCGATCGATAATACCTACACCCAGCCGTCAGCTGATTTCACTATTGCACGCGCGCGAGCGCGCGTTGGGTCGTTCGTTTATGACTGAAACGTAGAGTGTAGACGTACGAACACAAAAACTACACAACAAAAACTTGTAAAATCATTTTTTTTCTTATGTATTGAGTTATGTCCAAACTCGTAGAACAAAAGTTGTTCCTTATGGGGTCAGCTATATGGCCCTGCGAGGTTGTCAATGTTTTAAAAATAACCCTGTATACTAGCTATTGCTTTCGGCTCCGCCCGCGTGAACAGTCTTTTCCGGGATATAAAGTAGCATATGATAATAATAGTTTTCAGGGTCCCATCTATCGCTGTACCGAAACTAATCAAAATCGGTTCAATTCAACTCAACTTCAACAACTTCAACTCAAGCAATTTAGGCCTGAAAGCGTAACAAATAAATAAAAAAACTCACTTTCGCGTTGCTGACCTTAAAAGAAAGGGATAATTAAGGGGTTGGGAAATGGAGGTAGATTCGGGTCTTCGAATATCTTACTCACTATACGCAACAGTCAGCTTCTACTTCAGTGCAGTTTTTGCTGACGCTGTGGTAACAACCCGGTTAACCTTGCCCATTCATGCTGGAGACAAAACTATCTACGAAATTGCAATTTGCTGCTGCGTTTTATATGGTAAATGAGATATCCAGATACTCAAATCCTCCTCTTATTCTTAATTCCTTAATTTTCCCTTTCCTTTAAGGTCGGCAACATACCCCTGATTTTTCTGATATTGTTGGCGTACATAGGCTGTGGTAATCACTTACCATCAAATTACTTACTCTGGCGTTTTCCAGCTTATGCTATAAAAATTAGGTTACCCGTTAATGTATTCCAACTTTCCTTTAGAACACTAACAAAATAGCACATTTAAAAAATCACTGCAACAAACAAACATACAAACTTATCCACACATGTATGGGTCATATTCTTACTTAACTCTTACTCTTAACTCAACCTTTTCATATGAACTATCTAAGAAATAAAAATACAAAGACTCTGTGATTTTATTTTACGGCTACTAAAGTTCCAAATTGTAAGTATTTTTATACAATGAAACCTCTTAAGAAGTCAAGCCACTGGATCTTGAATTTTGATAGCTTCCATAAATGGTTGAATGGACTACAATCTTGATAGTGATACTTCAGTTTATATTTGCACGGCTTGCTAATGTGTGCGTGGTGTGTTTATATAAAGACAATAATCTTGTGTGCTGTTATTATAGCATTACTGATGTCATTTATTTATTAATTTTTTGTACTAATACGTGTTTTTGTATGTTTGTTAAACATAATGTGCCTTACTTATAAGCAATACTTAAGCATTGCTTAGTTAAACACTTTCTTGTCCTTCTCTGTCAACACGATTTATAAAATGGATAAAGATTTTAACTAAGGAGTGCTAAGAAAGTTTATAAGTAGCGCCCTATGTTTCTTCCTTTCGTTTGAGAGTAACGCGTCAGCAGTCATCAAGTGGTGGGCTGCATCATGTTTATAGCTATTAAAACAAGCTATAATAATTCAGACGGAAAGACGGACATGGCGGTGTTAAAAGGCTTCCGTTGGCGTAATTTGGCTAGGTACCCCTAGTTTTTTTTTTTTATTTGAGCGAGCAAGGCGCTTGCCTGATGGTAAGCGACACGCCTGCCCATAAACAGAGAAAAAACCACACTGAACTTTCAATTACAAAGCATTTCAGGGTACTGAACTGCGCTCGTCACCCCGAGACATAAAAAACACAGTCTTCCACGTGCTGGCGAAGTTGGCTTGGGATGATGACGACCCATTTACAATCCAAAAGATACGATTCCGGTAATCAGCTCAAATTTCAAACCTTATTCCAACTGACCATGTGAACTTCATATCCTCATGAGACAATTTGGAAACTAATTAAGTTTTGAAAAAGACATTAACACGTTGAGTTTGAGAACTAACCGCCCTCGTGAGTATTAATACAAACTGCACGATTACCGGACCTTTGAACATTTAATTAACAGTAGCTGTGGTCGGTGACATCCTTGCACTGCATTTTAACCCCCTACAAAAAAGGGGCGTTTTATTTTTATATCTGATGGTGTATCTAAATACACCGTCACTAGATGATTGAGGCGATGCCCATTCATTATTTGATAGTCAACTATATTTTACGCCCATCTTTTAAGTATCTGGGTGTAAGGAGAGCTTTGACGAAACCGAAATGATCATAACTGCCTCAACATAAAGAGAAAATGCTATTCCTTAGTTGTTTACTTGCTGTTTTGAAAATTTGATATTTCTTAAGCCCGCAATGTAAACCATACTAAACTCGAGGTCAATGAGCGTGTACGCCGCTTGCTCGAGAGTTAGGTGATTGTTTAGCAAAATACTATTTCAATTATGATTTTAATATAAATTTATTTCATATATATTAAATATTCATTATATTTATTTGTCTAAACAATGTAAAAAGTAATTTAAACGGATTTTATCGCGGTTTTTTATTTTAATTATGGTCCCGACGTTTCGAAAGCTTTTCAGCCTTCGTGGTCACGGGGTGGACTGAGGTGTAGGTTGTCCAGAAAAGTTAATGTTACAGTGTCTACCTTAACTTAACTTTTCTGGACAACCTACACCTCAGTTTAAATTAGTTTTATTTCAACAATGTAAAAAGTCCAAGATATTATACAGATAATATTTAAATCAAAAATAATATGTTTTGTAAATAAATAATAAAATAATGTTTCATTTTGCACGGATAAAAAACATTATAAAATCATGCGCGCATAATTACAATCTGTTTTACCCTTTTATAATGTAAAAACAGACACCCTTTCGCTTCTAAAAAAATTAATGGGTCCCAGAAAACCTAATCCAGTGTTCCTAAGTGTAAAATTAACAAGAGTATGCATAAAGGTGTTGGGAAATGAGATTAAAACAAGCTAAAAGCTAATGCGCTATGCGTTGCTGTAATAATCTTTACATTATGTAGTTATTAAGCCGGCCATTTTGTACGCTACTTTTCAAGCTTAGTTACTTCCTACAATAATGGATGAAAACGGTGTGCGATGAAGCAATTGCTTAATTAAGCAGTTCGGCATAATTTATACGACTTTTGATAAATGCATCGACTGTTGTTGGTCGACACTATTCTTGGATTACGCTACACTTACCGTCAGGTGTAGCGTAGATTTTAGCTGATGGATTTATACTTGCCTAGTTAGCGACCATCGTACAGTCAGGTCTTATAACTTGCCATAGTACACACCTTGTGTAGAATGCTAGGATCAGCTAGTGTACTCGTATATCCGTTTCTTTCGAGGTGCTTGCGATTGGTGTTTGCTTGGGGCGAGTGGGTTTAGTGGTACATTCTTGTATCCCTGTCCCTGCATCGATCAACCACCTGCTTTCTCGCATGCTCCTCGATTTGCTTGCTACAAGAACCGTTAACACTCAACTGCAGAAAGAAGGAATGAAACAAAATTCACATTAACTATGCATGTAAGAAATGAAATAGTCTTACCTGCCACTCCTCATCGGCAGCACTCGGGGGTCGGGCAAGAATATGGTGCACGCTGTTACAACGCGTTAAAAACACTGCAAGTCGATCCAGCGGTAGCGAAGTCGTTGGCAGCGGCGAACCACACTGAAATAATCGGCCAAGACAATCTCAATAGATGCTCACATCACAAGCATACAGCGCTTTGTCCACCCCAGCGTGGTATAGCGTGAAGAATTTGACCACGAATGATAACGATGTTGAAACTTATAACAAATAACCTGACACCTAAGGCACAGGTTTCTCCTAGTTTGGGTGTCAGAGTCGCCAATCATTTAATAAAATATAACCTTATTAATATAAGCAGTAACCTGTAAGTGAAATGTAAGAAGGATTTTAGTGTAAATAAATAAAATAATTCTGTTTTAGTCGTACCAAATCATTAAAAACATGAAAACGGTTAACATTAAAAAACGTTGACGGTAGTTTTGAAAAGCGTTTTTTTACAATTATACGCAAAGAAATTGTTGTAACTATGTACCTATGTTCTGTTATCAGAAACTGACTTGATCGTAAATATAAGCAAAGTTAAATATATTGAGCTATTGTCTTGTACCTGGTGTACCTTGGTACCTCAACAAATTTGCAATCGGTTTGATGAATCTGCACAAGCACACCATACAATAACCTTATTATTTGTAAAGGAAAGGCTTGGAAGTGTTTATTAGGAAGGGCGCTTATCTGAGAATCATAATGCTGTCTTCGGATGGTTATTCTCGCTAGTGGAACAAGTTGGCAATGAATCGGCTTTGAATTGGCTAATATAGTCCCAATGCTGTAAAGACGAGTTGACGCTGAATCTTGCGATGCTAAGGCTGGCTCGGTGGTTATGATGCTGACCGACCTGGCTGGCTTAGTCGTCCGGTATACGATGCGTCCTTTTGACTTCTAGTACCCGTTGACGTGGGAACTTTTCTTCGTGTCCAATATTTGCAGATTGTCCTGTCGCAGTGGCCAATGTTTTGTCTTGGATGGACAAAATGAAGGTTTTGTAGGAGTAGCAATGACAAAACCTTGAGATTTCCTTGAAATCAACTTTAATTTTAACGTTATTACAAATTTTGCTCTTGAGTCTAGCGTAAAACGATCAAGTGAAGTGAATAAAAAAAATACATCAATTGTCGGTGATGGTAAAAATAATGGAATTTACTTGGTTCCAGATTGTGCCAGTTTGCAATAACGTACGAAATGAACATGTCGCTTTAACATTCTATGAGGCGTTACCATAGCCTATATGATTTTATTAAACAAGCCCAAATTATAAAAAGGTATTATAATATGCCATAATCAAAAATAATTTGTATTGACATTTTTTTTTTTATGGTAGAGCCCGGCAAACGAGCAAGTGGGCCACCTGATGGTAAGTGATCTGCACCGCCCATGTACGCCCACCATCAGAAGAATCATGGGCGTGTTGCCGGCCATAAAGGAAAGGGATAATTAGGGATAGGGAAGGGGAGGGGATCTGGGCTTCGGGATATCTCACTCACAGTACGAAACGCAGCAGTAAGCCGCTACTTTACGTCGGTTTTCTGTGAGACAGTGGTAATGACCCGGTCGAGCCAGCCCATTCATACTGTAGACAAAACTGTCTACAGCGTGGCTTTACCACTCATATATCAATAATACATATACATTTAAGATTTAAGTTTCAAAGTTACTGTACAATGAATTAAGTTATGCTCTTTGTATATCCTTCTAATATTATAAATGTGAAAGTTTGTTTGTTTGGATGTTTGTCCGTCACGCTGAAACTACTGAACGGATTTTGATGAAATTTGGTATACAGACAGAGTATGACCTGACTTGGGTGATAGGGTACTTTTTATCCCGGAAAAAGAAGATCACGCGGGCGGAGTCGCGAGAAAAAGCTAGTAATAAATATAATGCAAAAAATGTCATGAAATAAATTATATAGCATTGTATCCATTTATCAAAAATTTCAACCAAAGTTGATATTAGTAATAAAAACATTTGTTCAAATTGTATCAATTTAATCCTTTTAATTTCTAGACGCTTATCATCTTGAACACACGTTATACGAGTATATTATTCATCATCATCATCATCATCAGCCACAAGACGTCCACTGCTGAACATAGGCCTCCCCCAAAGATTGCCAGACCGACCTGTTGGAAGCGGCCTGCATCCAGCGACATCCTGCGACCTTTATCAGGTCGTCTGTCCACCTTGTAGGTGGACGTCCAACGCTGCGCTTGCCAGTACGTGGCCTCCATTCCAGAACCTTTCTGCCCCATCGGTTATCGGTTCTGCGAGCTATGTGGCCTGCCCACTGCCACTTCAGCCTGCTAATCCGCTGGGCTATGTCGGTGACTTTCGTTCTTCTACGGATCTCCTCATTTCTGATTTGATCACGTAGAGAAACACCGAGCATAGCTCTCTCCATAGCTCGCTGAGTGACTGTGAGCCGTCTTATACGGCCCATATTCAGAGGCCACGTCTCAGTGCCGTATGTCATCACTGGTAACACACATTGGTCGAAGACTTTGGTCTTCAGGCACTGAGGTATTTTGGACGAGAAGACCTTGCCAAGTTTCCCGAACGCTGCCCAGCCGAGCTGGATTCGACGATTGACCTCTCTCTCGAAGTTGGACCTGCCTAGTTGGACTACTTGTCCTAGATAGACATATTCGTCGACAACTTCGAGAGATGAGCTTCCAACAGTAATCGGGGTGGGCACAACATGGACATTCGACATGACCTTCGTCTTGTCCATGTTCATCCTGAGGCCCACCCGTTGAGAAACTCTGTTGAGGTCTTCGAGCATTGTACTCAGGTCTTCCAGCGATTCCGCAAGGACCACAATATCGTCGGCAAAGCGGAGGTGAGTCATGTACTCGCCATTTATGTTGATGCCGAATCCTTTCCAGTTCAAGAGCTTGAAGGCATCTTCCAGCGCGGCAGTGAAGAGTTTAGGAGAAATAACATCTCCCTGTCTCACGCCTCTCTGTAGTGGAATAGCCTTCGTACTCTGTTCTTGTACTCGGACCGACATGGTGGCGTTGTTGTACAAGCACCTCAACACTTCGATATACCGATAGTCGATGCGGCACCGCTGGAGAGCCTGCAGCACCGCCCAGGTCTCGATCGAATCAAAGGCTTTCTCATAGTCCACAAACGCTAAGCAAAGTGGCAAGTTATACTCCTCGGTTTTCTGTATAACTTGCCGCAGCGTATGAATGTGGTCTATGGTACTATAACCTTTTCGGAAACCGGCTTGTTCGGGAGGCTGGAAGTCATCTAACTTGCGCTCGAGACGATTCGTGATAACTCTCGAAAACAACTTATACACATGGCTCAGGAGCGAGATGGGCCTGTAATTCTTCAACAAGGTATTGTCGCCTTTCTTGAAGAACAGTACCACCGCACTCCTGTTCCATGCCTCAGGCGTTACGCCCTCGAGCAGAACAGAATTAAAAAGTCTCTGAAGGACTTTTAGTACCGGCGATCCGCCCGCTTCCAGAAGCTCTGCAGTAATTCCGTCCTCGCCCGGCGCCTTGTTGTTTTTAAGCTGTCCGAGGGCCATCCGAATCTCGCACAAGCTGATGTCCGGGATGTCTTCGCTGTAGTGCCGAACCAGCTCGGCTCTTGGGTCAGCCGAGCAGGTAACGGGTTTGGCAACCGAGGTATAAAGCTGTCCGTAGAAGCTCTCGATCTCTCTCAACACCTCTGCCTTGGTCGATGCTACACTGCCATCTTCCGTCTTCAGCTTTGTCATTCGGCTGTGCCCAATAGACAGGTCCTTAGCAAACACTTTGGAGCCTTTGTTCTGCTCGATCGTCTCCTTTATGCTCGCAGTGTTGTGAGCACGGACGTCGTGTCGCAAGGATGTCCATATTCGTCTATTGAGCTGCCGATATGCCTCAGCGTCATCGGAAGACTGCAGCGCCATAGATCGACGTTCGGCCATGAGCTCGAGCGTCGAGACCGAGAGTTTCTGAGGTCGATTTTTACGACGGGGTCTAAAGAATTTAGAACCCACCGTGTGGACAGCTTCTACCAACCCGTCGTTGATTTCGTCCACAGTTACGCAGCTATCTAGGCAAGAGAAGCGGTTTGCTAATTCAAGCTGAAAGCTCTCGGGGTTTTGAATATGGGCGCGAGTAGGGCGGAGCGTAGACTTCATCAAGCGACGTCTTTCTACCTTGACGTCGATACTCAATGTGCCCCTTACCATTCGGTGATCACTTCCGGTTTTCACCCTGTTGATCACAGAGACATCATTGAGTATCCGTCTCTTCGTCGTCAAGATGAAGTCTATCTCGTTCCTTGTAGAACCATCCGGACTCATCCAGGTCCATTTCCTGTGAGGCGGCTTCTGAAAGAAAGAGTTCATTGCGAACAGTCCCTCTTTCTCCAGGAAATCGGCCAGCCTTTGTCCCCTGGGGTTTCGTTGCCCATATCCAAATTGCCCCACTCTCAGCTCCTCCTCTCTTCTCTTGCCCAGTTTTGCGTTGAAATCCCCCATAACAACATTGAAGTAGGTTTCGGAGGTGTGTATGGCCCGACTAATGTCGTCATACATCTCCTCTACTTCCTCATCTGGGTGTGTCGAGGTCGGCGCATATACCTGTATGACCTTCAATGAATATCTCTCACATATTCTGAGTATAAGGTATACTACCCTGCTCGACACACTTTCGATGGCGACGATGTTGCTAACGAGGGACTTGTGGACGAGAAATCCGACACCACCTCGAGACTGTTGATCGCCACCCCGGTAGTAGAGTAGGTTACCAGACTTGAGGATTATCGTGTCCTCCCCGTTCCTTCGGACTTCTGATAATCCCAAGATGTCCCATCGTAACCTACTCATTTCTTCTTCCAGCTCAAGGATCTTCTCGTCAGTCCTCAAAGTGCGAATGTTGTGTGTTACCAGGGCCAGTTGTCGTCGGGGGTGGTAGCGGGATCTTACCCGGGGATTCTTAGCACCCCCTGCCCCGCCGTTACCGTAGCTGCTACCAGAACTAGGAATAGCGGGGCTGCCGGGGACTGGGGGCCTGGTTTTGGTCTGTAATTTCATTGGGGGGGTTTTGCCATTACTCGCCACGCTTGGCAGGCGGGTTGGCGAGCGCAGGGGCGTAGCTTCTTGCGCTGAAGATGCTGCTGCCCATCATCAGCCTGTTGCATTTAGCTACGCCATTAATACGATGGTTATACCGCCATCAGCCGGTCGCCAGAGCCTCGTCCGTTGACCAGCAGGGTGCACCACGGGCAGGTGAGGTTGGCTTGGGGTCCGGAAGATGGTGGTTGGACCCCCTTACACCCCAGTATATTATATAGTATATTATTGAAATGAGATAATTACACGCTCAGCTGCTTACGATTCTATTAAGCTTGTTATATAACTTGTTATATAGTATTAACTCTCAACATTATAATCGGATGAGAGGCATTAAATGGGAATGTACATACGTTGCTAAATAAACTTACATTTCCGCCCACGTGAAAATACTTTTCTTGGATAATACGTTAAATTCGGCTTCGGGGAGGAAGTTATAATATACCAATCATTTTGGAAATCGATTCTACTGATTCTATGAAAATGTTGCTAATAGAGTCAATTACGCATTTATTAAAGCCCACTAACTAATATTATAAATCTGAAAGTTTCCGTTTGTTAAATCAATCACTGAACTGATTTGGAAGAAATTTGGCACACGGCTAGTCCATGACTTGCCTATGGAGATAGGCTACTTCCTATCCCAGAAAAGGATTTTCACGCAGGGGGAAGGGGGAATAAGCAAATAATTCATAAAAGTTTGTGGTCTTACGACCATGTGCTTGACTGGTGAGAAGGACCTAGTGATTCCGGCAATTTGTGCAAATGTATACGTCCCAAGCATCATCGTATTGTGCTGTGTCCGGTTAATAAAAAATACCTCTTTTTACGAAATCCAATTAAGCGCGAATAAAGAATTTTCAAAGCAAGAACGGGACATATATTTGACCGCCTCAGAAATCCCCCAGTTAACAAAAGACTGCCGCATACTCCACGATAAGAATGATAATACAAATACCACAATTCATAAATCACTTTACGTGTCAGCATATATCTTAGACAAAAGAAGCACCACTATAGAAGATAAACTACACTCAAAATTGTAATTAAGCCACGCCTTGATTTGTTGCCATAAAGCGCTGTAGCGCTGCGTTTAGTGGTTTTACATTCATGTAATACTCCTTTGTAAAGTTGCTAACCTATTTTGCTATGTTTAAATAAAGCACTTTGTCCGCTATGTTCTTGCTTTCAACTTGTTAAGAAGTACCTACCATCTATTTATTATCGACTAGCTTTTGCTCGCGGCTCCGCCCGCGTGATCTGCTTTTTCCGGGATAAAAAGTGGCCTATGTCCTATTCTGATATATGAGCTATATTATTGTAAAGTTTCATTAAAATCCATCCAGTAGTTTTTACCTGAAAGAGTAACAAACACACATCCATATTTACAAACTTTCGCCTTTATAATATTAGTAGGATAATAAGATTTAAACAATAAATCTGGTGCATAGAATAAGACGGACAGATGATCGATAAAGAAGACACGTGCTGGAGTAGAGACTGGATTTAAACTGATGAAGAGTGGGATGCCCTGCTGCACGCTAGACTTGGACTTAAAAAGGTGGAAGGTAGTGGATGGATGTGAGGTGCCTAAAACTGGAATGAATGGTATACACTTGGAGAGGCCTACATCCAACAGTGGATGATAATAAGACATGATGATGACAGGACTAAAGTACAAAGGAGTCATAGTCATCGTAATAGTAATGGAGCTATTACGATGCATCAACCCACACTAGTCCAACGTGTTGGCTTTTTGGTCCAAACCCCAGCATTCAAAGGGAAAGGATCACTTTGCCATGCAATGGAACATATCAGGCTCTTAAAAATACCTGCAATAATGTAGACTACAGAGCTTACTAGTATATGTAAAACATTTATACCAGGTTATCATGGAGTTTCCACATATTATGAGCAATTTGACATTTCTTATTTCTATTAATTATTCTGATGCTAAGCTACTCTATCGTTTCTAAGACTTTATGGCACGGTTCTGACAGTGACCAGAACCACAGTTTAAAATGAATCTTTAATCTGCTAAATGACATCTGGATCCACCAGAAGATATTTTGGAGGAGATATATGGATTATTCAATCATACAAGATATCATACAAGAGTTTGTTTTAAAATAAGCCTAATTAAACATGGCTATACTAAATCCACTTCTGGTACACGCATGCTTATATTACGTATAATATAATATTGCTGTTTCAGTTTATATAACTATTTTACACCATCTAAGCAACACAGAATTATATCTAAACTCTGCTAATAAAATATACTATAAATGATAAATATTACATATAAAATGTTCAATATCGCAACAAAACTTGTATGTAATGAGCTGTAATCGACTTGTGAACTTCAGCGTCTCTAACATATTGCATAATAAATCTTTACTCCGATACTTGAGTACCTATCGTCGCTTCAAGGAAATTGTTTAAATTTTTCACTGAATGACAGCATCTCTGTAGCGCTATAGAGTTTATTACGTAATTAACTCTTCACTGCATCGGGAATTCAATTTTTATGGTCTAGAAAAATTATCTAGCACATATCAGCCTAAGCTACTTTTACAGGGGTGTTAAAGAATTAAGATCGATAAGCGGATAGGTACTTATATCATATTAGAGGCGTAAATTTCGAAGCAAAGTCTTAAATCTAATCTAATCTAATCTTCGTCATATTTGTGAAGGCTGATGGAAAGCGCAAGGCCTGCTCATAAACAGAAGTAACACGGCACCGAACTGCGCTCGCCATCCCGAGACATAAGATGGTAAGTCTCATAATGCCCAGTAATTTGATTGGCTTCAATGTCCTTCAAACCGAAAAACAACAGTACTTACACATTGTTGCTGGGCGGCAGAAATATACAAAGCGGTGGTACGAACCCAGATGGCCGAGCTAACAGATGCGATAGCATACGAGGGACCTACCACCTCGTAGGTAGTAGTTACAACCCGATCGAGCCGTGCTGTAGACAGAACCATCAACTGCGTGACTCCACCATTTATTAAGGTAATTGATTAATTCTTATTCGAGCCCGCTGGACCGACGACCTCAAAGAAATAGCGGGAAGCGGCTGGATGAGGAAGGCGGAGGACCGTCAAGGGTGGCGCGATCTTGGAAAGGCCTATGTCCAGCAGTGGACGAATCTAGGCTGATGAATGATTGACTTGATATAAAATATAAGATCAATGCCATAACATATTATTGCAGACACAGACTATAATTAATCCAGATCGTAATAAACATCAACGTTCATCGCCGTCACTGGATAATATAAACATTTTCATCAGAAGCCAAATTTGTTCCGACTGGCGCAGTTTAATGATTTCAAAATATTCTCAGATGCCGTCACACCGCGGCTTATTTCGGCGAATCGTCTCAAAGCCACTTACAGTCATGATTTTGTCACAAACTGTCTACTTCCCGGATTCAATTTCAGTACCAAGCTATGTAAACGTTACTTAGAACTAGAAATTCTCACTGCAGAATACCAATTCGAGATGAGAATTGTATTTATAGTGACTTGTGTCTCAGCGTTTAAATATCATAAATGAATTTATATTTCTTATTTGTAGACAGCCTCCGTGGCGCAATAGGCGAATAGACGGCTGTCAAGCAGGAGGTCACTGGTTCGATTACCGCACAGAGACAAATACCTATTTGTGTGATCCACAAATATTTGTTTCGGGTCGGGGTGTCTTTTTCCACTAAGTCATCGTCAGGCAGGCTGTCGGTCGTAAAAACGACAAGCCAAATCTTTCATTAACATATTGTGTTAAAAAACATGCTACGCTGACTCCACTGCGACTGTAATAAAAGCAGGTGGAAGAAGAAGATTTGATTAGTCTATCAAACGTACTTAGCTTTAGCTTTTCTTTGGAATAAAACTAATTTAAACGGATTTATCGCGGTTTTTGACTCCACCCCAGCATTCCACCTCGTGACCACGAAGGCTGAAAAGCTTTCGAAACGTCGTGATATGAAAAACCGCGATAAAATCCGTTTAAATTAGCTTTATTTCAATGTTTAACATTCGAGTAAACATAAGAAATCATTATATAATCCTTTGAATTAGGCTACGGATTATTATGATCATAATATATTTATTTAAAAGTCACAATTGCAAATCAGCCGTATCGAAAATCGTTTGAAAATCGTGCAAATCTCATCCGATAAAATACATTGATGACCACAGAACGTGGAATTTGGATCGTACATCAATCCTGACATTCCACACAAATCGAATAAATCCTGTAATCATACAAAATGTATTTAACTGCTCTAGATAAAAACACACTCGCGTAAGGGGCACTCACGCTGAGCGTTATAATTCCTACACCGTTGTTAAGCATTGTTTATTTTATGTTTTATTGGCCAGAAGGCCTTTTATTGTACAGAGGCCAATAAATTCGATCCTCATAAACGTTCTGGGTTTATTACAGGGTCGGATGTCGCAAGGCATGGAAAGTCGAGTGATTGTAAAAGGGTTACGGTTAATCGAAACATCAATGCTTAGGATTTTCACGGCTATAAAATGAGTTATGTTATTGGAGACACGTTTATTGGAATTGATAAATGTGTATGGATTATTTTTAGATTTGTAATGGTCACTATAGTACTCGTACTTATAGAAAGCGGATACTCTAAAGAGAATAAAGTCCTTTTTAATGACTATTTCGATAATTGCTGACACCCGTGACATACAACTTATATCTTACTGTCAGGACTATGTTTATGACTGTTGAGTGTATTTTTATAAAAAATATACACCTATCTTGAACATGAGTGGCCGGCTTGAATGGATTAGGTACTAATAAAAAAAAATCGTCTCGCTGTTGTGTTTCGTACAGTGTGCGATATACGGAGGCGTTGAGTGTATTTATATAAAAAAAACATACACTTATCTTGAACATGAATGGGCCGGCTTGAATAGATTAATAACCAAAAGAAATTTTAGCTCGCTATTGGGTTTCGTGCCCTGAGTGTGATATAGGGAGGCGCTAACTCCCCTCCCCTTACCGATTCTTATATTTATCTACCCACTTGATCAACTATTAGCTTTTACTATCAAAATATTATCTACTGAGCGAATAATATATTATCATCAATAGGAAGTTGGCGTCTCAAATATTCAACAATTAGTAACGGCTTTATTGGTTTGTTTTGGATACTCCATCCAACTGTAAGTTTCTACAAGCTAGAATGTGTATTATACCACCTCGTATTCAAAACACACACTTACTGACCAATAAAACTTGTTAGGTTATTCAAGTCCAGAATTAAAAAAAAAATGTTTTAATAAAATTAGCCTTAAGCTTCGGTTCAAGTCTTTTAACTAACTTTAAAAAGGAATAGTCACCAATTCGGCACGTTTCGTATTTGTTTTTTAATATTTCGTATGCATACGATTATTTCCATCCCATAGGATGATGCTACTGATCTGTGACCATATCGACCAAAATTCGAACCTTGGACAACTGATATGTGTTTCAAATCTAAAAACACAATTTTCATTACACGACCTACGGCTCGGGTCGAGAATCTCATTCGTTTCACAGCCACACTGTCAATAGACCAATCAGGCGTGCATGCATACTTGTCTCTAAAAGATAAGTTTAATGTAACTGCCAGCTCGCATTAGGCTAGCTTGGTGGAGTAAGGTCTAACCCTTGTCATTCATAGAGGAGTCCCGTGCCAGTACCCCTATTCTATAAAACGATACGGAACAACAGAATTCGAAAATGATGACCTAGTCTAGTATAGAATATACATAACAATAATAATATTTAGAATTTAAATTACTACGACCAAGTGGATAAAATCGTGTAAAAGACTGAGAATATTTTATAGTATTATTTATGGTGAATTATATCAGAATTTGAATATACTTTTTTATCATATTTAAATAAAAATACATAGTGGTAACAATACGTTATTAGTGGTATGAGTGGCTCAACCGGTTCATTACCACTGTCTCACCGAAAACAAATTCCTTTCCCCTTCCCAATCCCTTAATTAGGCCTTTCCTTTAAGATCGACGACGCGCCTATGATTCTTCTAGTATTTTGGGCGTAGATGGGCGGTGGAGACCACTACCTATCAGGTGACCCACTTGCTCGTTAGCCGGCTTACTCTGTAAAAAAAAAACTTGAGAGGTGTCAAGGGACACCCGGATGGAACGAAGTTCCTTTCGATTATTTGTAATTTTAATTTTGAGGGTCAAGGTCTGTGTCAAGGTCAAGGTCGGGGTAAAGGTTAAGGTCGGGGTCAAGGTCAAGGTCTGTGTCAAGGTCAAGGTCGGGGTAAAGGTCAAGGTCGGGGTCAAGGTCAAGGTCAAGGTCGGAGTCTAGGTAAAAATCGGGGTCAAGGTCAAGATCGGAGTCTAGGTAACAATCGGGGTCAAGGTCAAGGTCGGTGTCAAGGTCAAGGTCGGAGTCAAGGTAAATTAGGGGTCAAGGTCGGGGTCAAGGTCAATGTTGGGTTCAAGGTCAAAGTCTTGTGAAAGTCCGGTCCAAGCTGACTGGTCACTGTGTGACGCCACCTGGGACTTCGAAATTATCGATGTTCCAGGGAGGTCAGCTAACGCTGGCTGGTCGGAGAATTATGTCGTGACAACTTTTCGTGAGAATTTTTTCCGTCTAGCCCCCTTTCGCAACGCGCGATAAGGAACTTCGTTCCAATAACAATCACTTTTTCATATACAGCTCACTTACGCATACGTTAGTTGTGGCGATTTCCATTAAAATTTTCGCTATTCTAATGGATATTCTATAACTACTATATTCTTTACATTTTCGAACGTCATTGCTTCGTCGCATATTATAGAATAGAGGCCCAGGTGATTTACAATTTTAAAAAACTGGACTGATATTAATACAACTACATAATTCAATAAAATAAACCTTCTAAATCAAAACGGAATCATTAAGCGATTATATGAATACAAAAATTGTTAAGAAACGTGTGTTTCAACTCGGTTGGTTAGTAACGACGCCACTGATATGCTAATATCCTCGTCAGCAACCATTGTGTCTCGAGCACCGGTTTCAACATCACCTTTGCCTACCTATCAGGTGACCCACTTGCTCGTTAGCCGGCTTACGCTGTAAAATAATAATAATCACTTTTTCATATACGGATCACTTACGGATACGTTAGTTGTGGCGATTTCTATTTAAATTTTCGCTATTCTAATGGATATTCTATAACTACTATATTCATTTCATTTTCGAACGTCATTGCTTCGTCGCATATTATAGAATAGAGGCCCAGGCGACTTTTCATTAAAAAAACTGGACTGATATTGATACAATTACATAATTCAATAAAATAAACCTGCTAAATCAAAACGGAATTATTAAGCGATTATATAAATACAAAAATTGTTAAGAAACGTGTGTTTCAACTCGGTTGGTTAGTAACGACGCCACTGATATGCTAATGTGCTCGTCAGCAACCATTGTGTCTCGAGCACCGGTTTCAACATCACCTTTGCAAAAAATAAGCGTGGAATAAGCGTAGATGCTAAAGTTTTCAATAGTTCGTTAGAATGAATTGACTTCGCGGCGGCTGTGACCTAAATAATATTCTAGTACTTATCAGACTTTTTTGTTGGCTTATATTGAATTTATTTTTGACTTTCTGCTAAGTACCTTCTGAGTTTTTATAACTTTTCACTTCTATTAATTATTGGATTTTATAGGTTGCCTTTTAGTTTTAAAATTAAAATAATTAATTACACAATTTTTTTACAATATTAAGTTTGTATCGTCTCGTTTAATTAATATCATTTGAATTCAAGAGTTTTTAAAATTTCAATTCAATAAAGTTTGCCACAAACTTAATGTTAATAAAACGACTATTTTAGATTACTTCACCAATTATAGCAAATAAAATAATGATAAATCACTGGACAAAAAGTATAGCCTAACGGACAGTGATACCAACAGCTTAGACCGAAGTCGTGGGTTTGAAACCAGCGCCAGGGCATGGACAATTAACTTTTCATTCTATTTTCTTTTCTTTTTTTATTAACTTATTCGGATCGCTCGCTTACATAGGCAATAAGTGGATTCATCCTGCAGACAGTTTTGTCTATAATATGAATGGGCCAGCTCGACCAGGTCTTTACTACTATCTCATAAACCCTTAATTTTATATTTCTTTTAAAGTCGGCAAAACGCTCATGATCCTTCTGGTATTGTGGGCGTACATGGGTGATACAGACCACTTACTATGAGGTGCCCAACTTGCTCGTATTCTGGGCTATGCTATTTAAAAGTTAAAACGTCGAGAGAAAATTTGCATAAATGAGAAATCTCCTTATAAATTTCTGGGGTAAGTGAAATCTTGCCTCCAGGGTACCAACCTGCATAAGTCCATCACATTGGGATGGACTAAGGCCTCGTTCATTATTTTATTAGGTGTTTGCCCAGCAGAGGTACCAATAATACACGGTTAAGATATATACATGAATATTATTCTTATTATATGAATCATATTTTATGACTGCTCCGAGGACAAGGTGGCAGGTCCCTCGTATGCGAGAGGCCGTCTCGGTTGGTACCACCGCTTAGTCTATTTCTACCGCCAAGCAACACTGTGTAAGCACTGTTGTGTTTCGGTTTGAAGGACATTGAAGCCAGTGAAATTACTGGGCATTATGAGACTTAACACCTTATGTCTCGTGGTGACGAGCGCAGTTCAGTACCATGCAGTGCTTTGTAATTCAAAGTTCTGTGTGGTGTTGTTTCTGTTTATGGGCAGGCGTAGCGCTTACCATCGGGCGAGCACCTTGCTCGTTTCGTCATTCAATCAATTAAAAAAAAAATGTGTGCGTGTACTAGTGTACACACGTAGGAAGTGAAACTTCTTTATGACCTTATTTTTCAAAAAATGATCTACTATATTATGCAACTTTACAGAAATTGGTCTAATAAAGTTAAATTAGATAAAGTTTAAACAAAAGGCTTTTATCATAGACATGAATACAAAAAAAGTGTGCGTCTCGGGACGCTCGACAGAAGAAGCCCGGTCAGAGTCGGGTCAAAGTCCGGTCGAAGCCCGGTTAAAGTCCGGTCAAAATTGGGTCAACGTCCGGTCAAAGTCCGATCAGCCCAGTTTAAGTCCGGTCAGAGTCTGGTCAAAGCCCGGTCAGAGTCCGGTCAAAGTCCTGTCGAGGTCCTGTCAAAATCCAGTCAAAGTCGGGTTAACGTCCGGTCAAAGTCCGGTCAGCACGGTTAAAGTCCGGTCAAAGTCGGGTCAACGTCCGGTCAAAGCCCGGTTAAAGTCCGGTTAAAGTCCGGTCAAAGTCGGGTCAACGTCCGGTCAAAGTCCGGTCAGCACGGTTAAAGTCCGGTCAGAGTCTGGTCAAAGCCCGGTCAAAGTCGGGCCAAAGTCCGGTCAAAGCCCGGTTAAAGTCCGGTTAAAGTCCGGTCAAAGTCGGGTCAACGTCCGGTCAAAGTCCGGTCAACACGGTTAAAGTCCGGTCAGAGTCTGGTCAAAGCCCGGTCAAAGTCGGGTCAAAGTCCGGTCAAAGTCCGGTCAAAATCCGGTCAAAATCCGGTCTATGTCCGGTCAAAGTCCGGTCAGAGTCTGGTCAAAGCCCGGTCAAAGTCGGGTCAAAGTCCGGTCAAAGCCCGGTTAAGTCCGGTTAAAGTCCGGTCAAAGTCGGGTCAACGTCCGGTCAAAGTCCGGTCAGCACTGTTAAAGACCGGTCAGAGTCTGGTCAAAGCCCGGTCAAAGTCGGGTCAAAGTCCGGTCAAAGCCCGGATAAAGTCCGGTTAAAGCCCGGTCTATGTCCGTTCTGTGTCCGGTCTATCTCCGGTCTGTGTCCGTTATATGTCCGGTCAAATTTGGGTCAAAGTCCGGTCAAAATCCAGTCTATATCCGGTCAAAGTCGGGTCAACGTCCGGTCAAAATCCAGTCGAAGTCCGATGAAAGTCCTGTCAAGTCTAGTGAAAGTCTGGTCAAAATCCAGTCAAAGTCAAAAACGTGACGCGTGCCGCGTAACGGAAAAATGTGACGATTTTATTTTTCTAACGCCGATAAAGAAGTTTCACTTCAAAAAGTGGAGCAGTTGACAAGTAGCCGGCTGTGAAGAGGGAGGCGGTGGGTTCAATACCGGCACCGTGATAAATGTTTGTCTGATCTACAAATATTTGTTTCGGGTCTGGATGATTTCTCCCCAGAGGGATTGACGCCAGGCAAGCCGCTGATCGTATAAGCTACAAGCCAAATCCAAACTATGTTAAAAAGCATGTTGCCCTGACCCCATTGCGAGTGGGATAAAGGCAGGTGAAAAAAGATTATATGACATTTAATATTAATAACATACAAAATTTATACTTACAGCTTTCTTTCAGTAATGTTTATGGTTAATACCGAGCTCCTTATGCATCACATAAACACAAAACCTTATTCTTATGATATCCCTTATAAGGGTACTAAATAGGCTTTACGTAAATCTTGCAAGCGGTTGTGGGTTGTGGTGCTGGACCCCCTTCAACCACGATATACGATCATCCCTACTCACTGCTCTGACCATATTTTGTCCAGGATTATAATGAGATTAGACAGCGTTCGGTTAATTATTTTGACTTACAATGGTCATTTATAGATTGTTAAAACTAATGAGAATTTCCTTGATATTTTTTTTATTATTAAAACTGGAAAAAACAAAAGATAAATAAACATTATGAAAAATAAATTAGCATCAAATTCTAACCGACTTTTTGTTGGTGTTATCAATATTTTCCGTACAGAATTGATATATTATACAATATTTAATGAAATCCTAGAAAAAATCACCAAATTGTGTGACCGGATATATAAAATAAGAAAACAATGGCAAATGGTGTCGTTACCCTAAACTTTGTAACAATGTCAAACAAAAAAACAGCTATTACGTTCTGACAGCAAACTTTTCACTTTGAAGACAGCGCCTGTGTTAAAAATACAAGTTCTTTAACATCCACTCCCTTAACTCTGATGCACTTTGCAACTAAATAAAAATATTGGCCATTTCCGATGCGCCAGTAAAAAATAAACTGTAAAAATAGATGCTTCCGCGCAAAGACTAAAGTTCTTAATACAAAGAAAAACTTTGTATAAACATGTTTAAAAACTGCCGGTTGACTTTTAGGTCACAGCTATATTAAGAAACAAGCTGCATTTATGTCACTAGTCTCTTGACAGCCTCCGTGGCGCAGTGGACGAGTAACCGGCTGTGAAGCGAGAGGCCGCGGGTTCGATCCCAGCACCGAGACAAATGTTCGTGTGACCCACAAATACTTGTTCCGAGGTCTGGGTGTTGTGAGACCAAAAGACTGTCGTAGTTCCTGATACCCACAACACAAGACACGTACCTTACTTTGGGGTCAGGACTACGTGTGTGAGTGTTGGGTGTATTTATTATTTATTTTATTATTGAATTATTATATATGTTTTTCTAATATACTTATTATGAAGTTATCGTAAAAAACAACTATAAAATACTCAACGGTAAAGTAAGTATTGGCGCTTTAGTATTTTTGCCTTTACAGTGACGATAAACTTACCATCAATATACTGTAACTGGATTATAATGGTCTGCACAACAGTTCCGGTACCGTCAGTTCTCATTAGCTTAGAAGACATTATGTCAATACTCTCCTGCCGAGGTTTAATACCATTAGTACTATAGTTTGCATTGTGTTCAGTCTGATTACATTTGATTGACTGGTGGTAGGATATTCCAAACGGTGTTAAAATCTGCTAAAGTGATCCACACGCCTTGTAGGGATTGCATTCATCCAGGATCATCCAGTGTATACCAGGTTCTCCCGAGGGGCTTGCAACATGACTTGATGGTTGATTGGGGCGGGGATAGGGGTACATCCATATATCAATGTGCCTGCATCGATCATCCACCTGTCCTGTCACAGGCCCCTCGATTTGCTTCTTCCCTCTCCAAAGAGAAATCACTGCATGGCACTGAACTCCACTCGTCACCCCGACACATAAGATGTTAAGTCTCATAATGCCCAGTAATTTCACTGGTTTCAATGTCCTTCAAATCGAAACACAACAGTGCTTACACACTATTGCATGGCGATAGAAATAAATAAAGCGTTGGTACCAACCCAAACCCTAAACCTACCACCTTGTAATTTAATTTAAATTACCACTTTCCTCAACCAAATACTAAATATTCAATGATCATTGATTACTGTCGAATAATTCGCTTTGAAGCTTTTACAGCCATTTCCTGGTCGTCAAGAGACCACGCTGCGAGTTAACCGCATTAGTTAACTTTGTTGCCCGTCGTTTGTTTCAGGAGTTGTGACAAATGCTTAGGGAATTCTGGAAATGATTAATTTGATGTATTGGCACGCGAGCCACGTTCACGTTGCTTTATTCAAACAAACTTGATTGTATTATTTTCTCATAAGCAGACGCCTGTATCATATATATTATATGGAGACGAAGCCGAACAAACTTCTTTCACAATATAAAACACAAATTTGTGATCCAAGAAGGAAGTGATGTCAAGATTGCAAATTTTCCTAGAATGATTTCAAACATTTTTGTTTTCTATATTCATATTTTTTTCAGTATAAATACTACTTAGCCTGTTAAAGCAAGCGATAATAATATAAAAGTAAATTAGTAAAACCAGATGCTTCTTCCTTCAAAATCTATGAAACTAGTATTCCACTTGCATATAGTTCGTTAAAACTTGAAATATTTGGGGCATCTCAAATATTAATAGATATTGATGAGACCCACTTCGGATATTAAGTTAGCAAGTTCTATCTAATGCTTGGTGCATAGTTAAATGCCCACATCCACTTGAGTCCAGATGAACTATTTCATCAATTTGTGTCTATATAGTTTGATTTTCAATTTAGTTTTCAATGTATTACAATAAGTTAAATTAATTATTTAGTTTAGTTATCACGCTTGAAAAAATTAGGTAATAAGAGATGTTATACGAGTACTTACATTTTACAAGATATATTTTCGGAAATCGTAACTCTTTAAGGAAGGCAGTTTCAATTGGAAAAGTCGTACGGTGCTCTTTTCAATATTATTTTTTTTCAACCTTGACAAATCATAACCTTTTTTTTTTTTTTTTCCTTAATAGGCAGACGAGCAAGCGGCCCGCCTGATGGTAAGCGGTCACCGCCGCTCATGGACATCGGCAATGCCAGGGGCACAGCCAAGCCGCTGCCTACCAAATCATAATCATAATTGGCCTCCCAAATTTATGGATCTCAAAAATAAATCCAATTCAGCTTAATGAGAATTAGAAACCGGTATTATAGTATTTTTAGCTCTCCCGTTGAAATCATACTTTGATCTAATATTACAAATTTTATTAAATCAATACAAATGACTCCATGCGTTACTTATTCTTTCTTTAATACGACACCACTTACTCTTGTCATCAAAACATTTTTAAAACTCAAGGAGTAATACCCTCTGCAGTTTAAAACTTGAAGCTAAAGTTGTAATGCGAACATACATACCTTCAGCGAATGGGACTTTGGAATTTCTGGCCAAGTATACGCGAGTGCTTTTGCACCTGGGCACTGCGATTTACGCCACATGTTTGCCTTTAAATATTTAGTAAATTATTTTAGAACTTATGCATGAAAAATGTGGTCACAAAACAGCTTTTGTGTAGCATAGTTCTGAAATTGAGAATAAGGAGTCCATGTTAAAAAGAGCTTCGGAGTTTATTAAAATTACGCGATAATTTTTCTTATCCTAGATACATTTTTTTCATTTGATTGAATGACGAGACGGTAAGCAAGCCTGATGGTAAGCACCACGCCTGCCCATAAACAGAAGCAACACCAAACAGAATTTTGAATTACAAAGCACTGCATGGCACTGAACTGCGCTCGTCACTTCTCATAACGCCTAGTAATTTCACTGGATTCAATGTCCTTTAAATCGAAACACAACAGTGCTTACACATTATTGTTTGGCGACGGAAATAGACAAAGCGGTGGTACCAACCCAGACGGCCTCTCGCATACGAGGGACCTATCACCTTGTTTTCTTTTATTCGCTTGCATGAATTGATGAGATGGTAATTTGCCTAACGACAAATTTCACGCATGCACATAAACAGAAGCAACACCAAAAACTACACAAAGACGGATCAGCGATGTAATCTTTGCCATCACAGAATTCAAATATTACGAATATTCAAAATACATGTATATTTCAACGCTTTCACAGAATACCGATATCACAAACCGCAAAATTGCATGACGTGCAATCAACGTTGAACAAATGATGCCCAGTTCCGCTAATATATCGTCCATATAACATGTGACGACGCAAAATCGTTGTCAATTCACATCGTGATACAATAAAGAATACAGCCAATCACAGACCGTGGCGCTTTACGCTCGATTGAGCGAATCATTTTGCCACAAATCCTGTTAATACAGAAGTGTTGGATATTCTATTTTACTTTTTTTACCTCTTTACATTGCTGCGGACGTCCCAAAAACCGCTGGTTTGAATTATTTGGAGGAAGATATGGGAGATAATGGCTTCACCAATTAATCCTAATCCTCCTAAGCATTCGCTTAAGACTTACAAAGTAGAAACTTCTCAGTAAGAAGACGGACCCTGACAAAAAGCAGGTATAACGCCTAACAGAAAAAAAGGATTTTGCCATTTTCTTCATCTTGAACTTTTGTCTTATCCTAGCTTTTTTTTATTAAATTTACTACATTCGACCTGGTCTTAAGTACACTTCAGTCCAAATATAATATCGACCTTCAAGAAATATTGCTTCCCTCGACGGTCGGCAGTTATGCCACCCTGAATTTACTGGATATACACTGGTAGACCTTGGAACGCGTCTCGCTAAATGATCCAATATGGCCAATTTTTAACCATGTGTAAAATTGGTCACTATCCAGTAGGGTACAAAAGAATTAGGTTAAGCTGGTGTTAACTAATTAAACCACTCACCACCACTGTCTACTCTTTTGGAAATAAATGCTTAGTATGATTTTACATTCTTTATGACAAAAAATAATTCCGCAATAAAATCAATGTGACTGAGAATCAGAATGACGTAAGGTCTCTTAGAAATAGCAACACTGTGTTTTTTCATTGGCGTATTCAATAAGTGGTTGAGTTTGATACCTTATTTTTTGTTTTTAAGTGCAATCAGTCCTGACCCCACACTGAGCTAAGCTTATTATGGGCATCAGGAATTACAAAAGATTTACAGTATTAAAACATCCAGACCAGCCCCGAAACAAATATTAGTCGATAGCACAAACATTTGTCTGGGTACAGGGATCGAATCTGTAATTTCTTCAATCACAACCAGCTTACCCACTGCGGCACGGAGATTGTACATTTTGCAAGTAATTTTTTAATTGATTAATTACTTCATATTTTAATTAGAAATAATAACAACACTAATTGAGAGTTTTTAAAAATAGAATCTACAAGAATTAGACCTTCAGTTTATAAATAATGTATTCTCCATCGTAGCATTCCTATCTACTCGTATATCCTTTTACTATGATTATTCCTATTCAATTAATGTTTATCGCTATTCGCTATGTTCAACTAATTGCTTCAGTTAACTGCAGAGCACTTCTCAGTGTTTAACTAGTCCTCTTCATTGAGAGGATTGTGTTACTGAACTGTCTAGGTATGTCTGTAACAGGAGAATATATTTGTCTATTGGGAATATTGATTTTACATATTTGATTCTAAGTGGTAAGACTACGCTGTAAATAGTTTTATCGGTATTATGAATGGTCATAGGCCGTGGAGATCACTTACCAATAAGTCATCTAACTGCTTATTTGCATCCATTCCAGTCATACATATAGTCCTAACTCTAGACTAGGTTAAGCTGTATCGTGGGTATCAGAAACCACAAGGGTTTTGCGGTCCCGCAATACCTAAACCCGAATTAAATATTTGTGGATCACAAAAACATTTGTTTTGGTACGGAATCGAACACCCGGACTCTCGCTTCGCAGTCGGCTAAACCCCATTGCGATACGGAGGCTACTGCGTCACGGAGGTTAATTTCTCAATTAATTTTAAAAAAGGAACCTTCTGTACAATTTTTATTAGGACGGCCACATTCGACGACCCGCAAAACCACTCGTAATCAAATTGTACATTCAAACTCACGGATAATAGTTACAATATTAAACGATATTAACTGGCTTGTAACGTGGAGATCCATCGTTGAATAAAAAAATGGCTGACGTAGCCCACGGAATAAATTAGTTGAAGTTGTAGTAGGTTAGATATATCTGGCGTTTGGAGAATTCCACCACGGTATCCCCTGCCTGTCGTAAGAGGCGACTAATAGGGGCCATCGGGGGTCGCGGGCGCGCAGCGGGGGGCTGTCGTAGCGCCCAATTAGTACCTATGTACGTGCGACCCCGAGATGGACGGCAGCACGGGTGGTCGGCCTCGTTGCTGCCGTTGACGCCGAGGGCGTCCTTCGGTGTGCGGGGGCTTCTGAGCCCCCCCAATTGGAGACGGGCCGCTAGGCGGCACCGCGCAGGGGCGGTTCCGGCAGCAATCCTTGGCTTTTCCAAGGAGACCCCGGTTGCAAAGGTAAAAAAAATAGGTTAGATATATCTGTCATCATGTGGTGGCTATTGGGGCTGAAGGTTACGTTCATCTATACGTTACGTTACGGTCAGATCACGTCTATCCAAGCGCAATATAAGCCGACCTCGTGCCCGTTCCAAGAAGCGGTTGGATGAAGAAGGCAAAGAGAGAACCGTCAAAAATGGTTCGATCGATTAAACGCCTATACCTAGCAGTGGATGACTATAGATTCATGAATGAATGAGTTTTTTTTTATTGGTTAAATGATGAGACGAGCAAGGCGCTCGCCTGATGGTAATTACTGGGCATTATGAGACTTAACATCTTATGTCTTTGGGTGACGAGCGCAGTTCAGTGCCATGCAGTGCTTTGAAATTTAAAGTTTTGTGTGGTGTTGCTTCTGTTTATGGGCAGGCGTGGCGCTTACCATTAGGCGACCGACTTGCTCGCCTCGTCATTCACACATAAACAAAAACTGTTCTATAAAGAATATTAATTATTATAAAAACAGCGTTATTCTCTTATATTCCACGTAATACCACAAGGAAAAGAATGGTATATTTACGACGAACTCCCCGAGGAACAGGTGCGCGAGTTTTATTACATAATGTAATGTGCTCGTCATGTTTGATTATGGTTTTCGAATTGATTTATTATCATGCGAAAAGAATATTAATAATACATGATACGAGGTACGATGTAAGGGAAAATATGTATTTGTTTGAGGTTTTGGATTACGCATGTATGAGATGGATGTTGGTGATTTTTATTAATAATATATCCATTGCTCAATTGAAAACGTTATCAATTTGTGTTCTAGTGGGTTCATACGTTTCAGATTTGGTTGATCAACTGACTTGAATCAAGAGAATCTGTACGGTTTTTGTTAATTCAATCAAAATTTAACCGTGCTAATATGCTATTAGCGATAAAAGAAATTGCCAACGTTTCCTTATAGGAATAATGGCTCAAAATTACATCTCCTTCAAGCAATTTTTGATAATATTTTTATTGCTAACTCATAAAATGACTACATTTTTGGTGTAATTCGTCTTTACCGAACAAAAGATGCCAACATTTGTATTGGTAACATCGATTGCTTCCTTATTTACGTTCATTTTTGGTAATGTGCTTGTTTTCACCAACACTCTCTGAGAGACACTATCTAAAATTGCCAGTTCTGAGCTCCTACATTTTATTTATTTGCACTTCATATACAAAATGTATATAGGCGGACTTAATGCCAGAGGCATTCTCTGCCAGTCAACCTTAGGATGGTGCAGAGATAGACAAGATAGGTGCATCAAGTATAACAAGAAATATTACAACATTACGAGATACAAATAATCATAACATACAACAAATAATAATAATTTAAGTTTCTAAACTATTATTTAGATTTCTAAATGGTCTTGGTTAAGCTTCTAATTTTTTTTCCGTCATCCGTCCGGATGACCGATGCAGGCACAGTAATACAAGGATGTATCCCTATACCCGCTCCATCCAACCATCAAGTCATGTCGCAAGCCCCTCAGGAGAACCGGGTATACACTGCCTGATCCTGGAACGCGATCCACATACGGCGTGTGCGAATTCAGTATATTATAGTACCGCCAATGCACCTTAAAAGCAAAGTATTGCCATTACCTACTGATTTAATTCCCACAGCTCAAGTGAAAGCACCCATCAGCCATCTTAAAAGCTCCTTAAAATAGTCTCACTTGCAAACTCAATAAAGTTTCGCTTTAGCTTAAGACGCTGGAGAAAAAACAATTGGCTTAAAAACAACACTGAGTAAGTTGGTTTAGTAAACTTTTAGAAGACAATAAAAACTATCCGGGAGCCATTATTCTACCCGAGTTTGAAACTCGTGAGCGGATTTCAACAGTACCTTTGATTTTATATAAAAACGTGAGTGCTAGAGCCACACTGTAGATAGTATTGTCTACAGAATGAATGGGCCGGATCGACCGGGTCGTTACCTCTGTCTCAAATCCTCCTCCCATTCCCAATACCTTAATCGTCCCTTTCCTTTAAGGTCGGCAACGCGCCTATGATTCTTCTAGTATTGTAGGCGGACATGGGCGGTGGCGATCACTTACCATCAGGTGGGCCACTTACTCGTTTGCCAGTCTATACTATAAAAAAGGAACGGGAATTTAATTTAAAAACATTTCAGCCTCTCGTGTGGTTTTCTGTAACTACATATCAATAAATGCCTCGGTTTCGCAGTTATATCACGAATGCGGTAGGACTGCTATGCTGAGGTCTCGGGTTCGATCTCCGGCCCCCCGACCGCCTATTCAAAGCGATAGCGATAGCGATAGCAATGCGCGATAGCGATGACAATGTATTGTCTTAATTACTTAAAAATTACTGTCTGTTTACTGTCAAATGTATGGATAAATCATTCGGTCAATTTTTAAGTAATTAAGATCGTTAATTTTTAAGTAATTAAGACAATACATTGTCATCGCTATCGCGCATTGCTATCGCTATCGCTATCGCTTTGAATAGGCGGTCGGGGGGCGGGTCGGGTAAGAGTGAAGGTTTTTCTCGAAATGCTCAGTATCAGCCCGGAATTTAGAATTGTGCCCGGTATGGTCATAGGTTCGCCCCCTATCACATCATGGGACGGAGATACGCTTTTGTCCGCGGTTTTATCCACGTGAGCGGCCTGTTACGGGTTAAAAAGTAGCCTCACTAATCCAGATCATGGTCCACCTGTGTGCCAAATTTCATCCTAAATCGTTCAGCCGTTAAGGCGAGATTGACTAACAAATAAAAATTAATTATAATCATAATTTTATATGCATACCAAGTGTATATAATTATGTTTTTAGATTATACAAAGTATGTGCTTTAACTTAGTAGTCTTTGTCATTGCAAATCTGAAAGCGCTAATCTTAATATTAAAACACATAAATACATTTACATATCCATCTATACATACATTTATTTTAACAGTTTACATTCAGAGATAAAAGCGATATTTCACTCAAAATGAGTTGTTGAAGTAGGTTTTGTTTTTTTTATTTATTTATCTAAATAATATAGTCAATAACATCTTCAATAACTACCTTAATTCATAAAATCACAAACAGCCAAATATTCACATTTATAATAGTAGTAAGATTATAATAGTGGACAGAAATAGCATAGTAGGATCACGGACATACATTCCAGTTTTATATAATTAATAAGTATTGGTAGTTAAAGCGAAACTTTGCAGTTTACTGCTCCCCTCCCCCTTCAACGGAAAGAGCAACCCTTTACGTCGATTTTTTGTGAGACAGTGGTAATAACCCGGTCGAGCCGGTCCAATCATGCTGTAGACAAAACTGTCCATAGCGTGGCCGTGCTAATTTAAGTTACATTTGCAGAATATAATTATTAAAATCATGTCTAAATCATAAAAATAAAGCCTACCTAAAAAGCAGCGATAGCTCAGCGGGGAGTGGTATGGACTGTCGAGACGAAAGTCGTAGGTTCGAAACCAGCCCCAAGAGCATACACCTCTGACTTTTCTTAATTACGTGTATATTAATTGTTAATTATTATCGTTTGCTAAAGCGGTGAAGGAAAGATCGTGAGGAAACCTGCATACCTGAGAACTCGATAAGATTTTTCGAAGGTATATGAAGTCTGCTAACCCGCATTAGGCCAGCGTGGTGGACTGAGGCCTAATCCCTCTCATTCAGTAGAGGAGGCCCGTGCCCAGCAGTGGGACATATATACAGGGACAGGGCTAGTAAAAAATTTAGAAAAGATCCCCAAAAAGGGGTCGAGCTAGCGCAGTGGCTGAACCATCGTAATCCTCGAGTATTTTAATTGCGTACCAACTTATTTACCGATTTACGTTTACTGTAATGTGATTTACTCATGAAGGATTATTTATTTCTTTTCCACTTGCCAAATTGGGCCAGCTTGGCAAACTGGCTTCCTCCAGGCGAATTGACCCCGATACATTTTGCAACGTCTAAGCTATTTATACTAAGTTACACGAAAACTTTGATACCGCGATTCAGGATTGGTCGACGAGATTCAATTTGTGACTGTTATATTAAAATTGGATTTAAAAATATATATGATTACAAATTTTAAATTCAATTAGAAAAGAAAATATATATTTATTCAAAATATAAAAAGAAAATAATATAATATGATATGGAAGCAGCGATAGCTCAGCGGGGAGTGGTACGGACTGTCGAGACGAAAGTCGCAGGTTCGAAACCAGCACCAAGGGCATACACCTCTAACTTTTCTAAATTACGTGTATATTCATTGTTAATTATCGCTTGCTTTAACGGTGAAGGAAACATCGTGAGGAAACCTGCATACCTGAGAACTCAATAAGGTTTTTCGAAGGTATGTGAAGTCTGCCAACCCGCATTAGGCCAGCGTGGTGGACTAAGGCCTAACCCCCTCTCATTCAGTAGAGGAGGCCCATGCCCAGCAGTGGGACATGTATAATACAGGGCTAGTAATAAAAATGATATGGATTCGATTGTCGCCACAATGTTGGCTAAGCATTACAAATTATTATTGGTAAGAAAAAATAATTTTATAACTACCTTCAAAAATAATAATAAAGCATTTGCGCGTTTTGGTACCAATATTGTTTTAACCGACACAACCGACCGAGAAAAGAAGATGCTCTCAAAACGGCGCGTAATTTGTTTTTTTTTTATTTAAATATATAATGTACAACTTACATACAACGTACTACTTGGCGGGAAAAAATGTTGTTTAATGTTAATATACAGGAAGTGAGATTTATTTACAGTCCAAAGCAAATATAAACAAACGTAGGTTTCCAAGGTGGTAGGTACCTCATATGCGAGAGGCCGTCTGGGTTGGTACCACCGCTTTGTCTATTTCTGCCGCCAAGCAACAGTGTGTAAGCACTGTTGTATTTCGGTTTAAAGGACATTGGAGCCAGTGAAATTACTGGGTATTATGAGACTTAACATCTTATGTCTCAGGGTGACGAGCGCAGAACAGTGCCGTGCAGTGCTTTGTAATTCAAAGTTCTGTGTGGTGTTGCTTCTATATACGGGCAGGCATGGCGCTTACCATCAGGCGAGCGCCTTACTCGTCTGATCATTCAATCAAATAAAAAGCATTATATTTTCAACCGACTCTCGGTTGTTAAATTTTTTTTGTACTACCTACGTACCGCAATGTCTTCATACATAAATGGTGACCAATATCAATGATAATTTTTGTGTCGACAGTCTTTACTCTGAAGTTCATCATCATCAGCCACAAGACATCCACTGCTGAACATAGGCCTCCCCCAAAGATTTCCAGACCGACCTGTTGGAAGCGGCCTGCATTCAGCGACTTCCTGCGATCTTTATAAGGTCGTCTGTCTCTGAAGTTGGTCCCATATAAATATGAAGACAAAGAAAGAAAAGAACTTCATACATTAAATGTTGACCGGTTTCAATGATTATTTTTGTGTCGAAAGGCTTTGCTCTGAATCTCTGAAGTTGGTCACATATAAATATAAAGACCATATCCCACTCGCAGTGGGGTCGGCGCAACATGCTTGTTCACACACGTTACAGAAAGATTCGGCTTGTAGTTTTTATGACTAGACACCTAACGTTAACCTCTCAGAAGATACCCAGCCCCGCAACAACTATTTGTGGATCACACAAACATTTGTATCTGTGCGGGAATCGAACCCGCGGCCTCACGCTTTACAGCCGGCTACTCGCACACTGAGCCACGGGGGCTAACAAATCTATTTATTATTATTTATCAAAAACAGCAAACTTATTCAAGATTGTTCAAGAAAGATGTCGCATTAAAGCGTCGCGAATTCAAATCCAACCTTTTTTTTCAAAAGTAGTTATATTTTTTTAAATTTAAATTATAATGTATAGCTTATCTATATTTATTTTATAATTTTTTAAAACATAGTCTATCAATTTCGCGCCACAAACACAATTCTATATTCAAATCCTGACTCGCGGTATCAAAGTTTTCAAGCAGCTTAGTATATAAAGCCGGGACATTCGTCAGTACTTCGGGGGTCAATCTCCTCGAGGAAGCCAGTCGATGCCAAGCTGGTTTAATTTGGCATAACTCAGGTGTATATCAAGACACTAAACCGATGTAATAATACAATTGAAATGTTGAAAAACATGCCAAACTGTTGAAAAACAAACTTACTCCGAGGGTTACGATAATACAGCCATTGCGCTAGCTCGACCCCATTTTTGGGTTTATAACTTTAAAAATAGGATCGTCTCAAAAAACTAAACAGCTAATGATTTTAATTCATATTTTTAGCTATTTAGTTAATTTTTATTTTCTACTCGTTTCGTCATTAAGCTAGTAATAAAATAAAATTTGATTTCCTTATTAGTTTAAATGATTATGTCATAACTACAAGGTGGCCCCTCGTATGCAAGAGGCCGTCTGGATTGGTACCAGTGGTTTGTCTATTTCTGCTGACAAGCAACAGTGTGGAAGCACTTTATAATACTGTATTTTTAATACTGTATTTTTTTGCAAAATCGTACATGGAATATATTTCATGCCCGATTTTCCAAAAAAATATGAGGTAGAATTAGTTTAAATTATTGATTTAGTAAACAAAATCAGTCTCCATTTTAACTTTCTGTGGATTGGTTCCTGTTTGTGTAAGTAGATCCAATTGATTTTAAGATCCATATATTGGACGCCCTATAGTCAAACACAGTAGATCTGATTTTGGAACTGAAAAAGTAGCCACCATTTTGTTTTTCTTTCGTCAACGCGTTGACGATTTCTTTGTAATTGTAAGTATTCATGGGCGGTGAGCACTTACTATCAGGTGATGCACCAGCTCATGTAGCCGCCCATAAAAAACATTCCAAAAGCTGCGACGACTAATAATCCCGATGTATGTTCTTATATATTTTGCTAAATCAATCTCACACATATTCTCCAAGGATCTAACAATAAACATTTATTTTTTTCTCCCAAAACAAGTACGTTAGTAAAACGCTGTAAATACGCCGTGGAGTGTAACAGAACGGCCGAAAGTTGGGCACTTCGAAGAGTTACGAGGTGCGGAATCAGTTGGCCGGCTATTGATCTGAACATATTTCTTTATGAACAAGTATAAATCTCTTTAAATGTAGTACAAAATGTTTGTGTTACGAACTAATTTGTTGTATACGACGAACAGCTAGTCTTAAAGAAGTAAATATTAATACGCATAGAAGATCAGTTCTGGGGTATATTTTGGGTGAATTGAACGAAAATATTATCAACGATCCATAGACGATATCTAAAACCAGAAGGATGAAAAATTACGTAACGGTAGCCTACAGGGGAGTAGAACATACTAATAATAATAAAATCAGTTTATTACACTAATTATCACATAGATATTCTTATACTTAAACTATAATAAAGACAAAAGGAGGCGGCTCAGCTCGTGCTGACCGAGACAGTAGTTCCGAGCAGCGCTGGTTTTCAGCCTCTCCTAATTTTCTAAAATTTTATGGGGAAGTTTGTGGCGTTGACCTACCAAGCAAGTAATGTTTTATGTTTTTTTAGTAAATAAAACTATGTGAACCTACTACCAAGACGAAGGTCGCAAGTTCAGTTCCAACTACTAGGGCATGAGCTATCAGTTTGCAAAATGTGGGTATTCATTGTTCATTATCGCTCGCTTTAATGGTCATAGAAAACGTCGGGAGGAATCCTGCATGCGTGAGAATTATCCAAAGAATTTCATAGGTCAAATTGATCATCAAGCATTAGGTCAGCACAGCGTGGTAGAGTCCACACTAAGTCCATAAAATATCAGGTCATTACGCGTGATTGACGTACGAAAGCCTAATCCCTCCCATTAGTAAAGGATGCCCCTTCATGCCTAGCAGTAAGACGATATATAATTTATTGGCTTAGTTTCTATCTACGAAAAATGGTCTAAGAGGTGTCAGTTAAGTTGTGAATCAGCCACGCACTGTCGCGCATGACTGAAAAGGCTTATGTGACGTCTTCACTGACGCTAGACTATCTGGGACTCATTTTCGATTTCGACTTCTCAGGATCTTGCGCCATCCTCTAGACCTTACCGACGTATCCCACTAGTCAATACGTGTATACTTGCTTATATGTTTGCTTGCAGATACATTTGATGTGTGGCTTGTACCGAGCCATTTTAATTATCCAAAAAGTAAAACCAATCAAGCAAACTACCAGAACGATTTTCTTCAAACTAAAATAAATCTCTTCTAGTCCGAGCAAGAAAATATTTATTACAGAGCTGATAACTTAGTTTATAATGATGAATAACTTAATTTATAATACAAGAAAAAAGAGTAATATAAATAGAACACTTAGACATAGACAAAAACAAAATAAAACATTAGTAAATAAGGAATTACAGTTATGAACATTATGTTACGAAATTATTCATTAAAAAACATTAAACATTACACAAAATTTCCAAGCGGAATATCATGAAGAACAAAATAAACAGACAGATAAATTTATTGCAAACGTAATAGTTGAGTGTGTTATTTTCAAAAGATATTACAACAGTCATTATTCTTTACTTAATTCACGACCTCAAACATATCTCAAGAACCTAAACTTTTGTAACTTGATCCATTCCTGATGCTTATAACGTTACAATTTTAATAGAAGCTGGTGTCACCTCTGGCTGGTTCCTCTTGCGTGCTGTGTGTATTGTATTCTCGGCGTAGTCGGGGATAAGGGTTATGGAAATTGTTTTACGTGACACATTACATAAAGTATACTACACATGTACATCGTACATACATTTTTGTATGTCTGCTAGAATGATTCTCTGATCTGGCATTTTTGTATGATTGTTCCGAGATTTTTACCAATCAAGCTGTTTTATTTAAACTGAACACTGCACCGAACAAGTGTGTGACATAGATAAAAATACATAGACAAGAATTATATCTATCAATAACTTAGAGATAGAAACAAAAAAAAACAGTTCTGCCAACTTAGATAAATGTATGAACATTGCACATCTTATTTAACAGTTTCTGTTTTCATTCGACAAAGTGCAGCACAATGTTGGTCCGGTATAAATTTCAAAAAGAAATTCTCTCCCAAAGCGGATGAAGTTGGAGACAAAAGTTATCTATACAAAAATTATGATGTTTCTTTCATATACAAATTGTAATGTAATAACTTTTTAACAAAAATAAAACTAAGTCAAAATAGATTACAAAGCTAAAAACAACCAATTTTCAGTCCATTATTTGTACCTATAATTGACCATTAAGTTGCAATACCAACAAAACATTAGTTGTTTATATGTTCAGCTTTTTAGATTTTCTTGAATCGGGTTTATTTTTCTTAAATATTACAAGAAAATTATTATTATTCTTCTTAATTTTCTTAGTTGATCCAACAAAGCTAAGGTTAAAGATGATTAGACCGAATTTTAGTTTGTTATAGTTGTGTTTTAGTTTGTTTGTTATAACGCAATTAATTTTTCATTCTACTCATCTTCATTTATTTTGGAACACATGTATGTACAAATCTTTAGAATCAAGACATCTCTTTGTACGCATTTTGAATCACTAAGACAAAGTCGCCTCTTCTGGGGCTCGCACGCCGGGAATGCCATTTTAATAAAACGAGCTTGTTTCAATAGTCATGGAACATTCAAATATGAGCATTAACTGTATATGAGTTTAATTAGATCAAGGAAATATTCAATTAGGCTTGGCAAATTTTCGAGGCTCCGAAAACATGAAATGGAAGACGTGTAAATAAGTTGATGTTCCGCAGTGGTTAAATTGAAACACAAAGTACACACTCTCCTCTATATATTTGAGCAAAGTAACTTCTTATGTTACATCTACCAACCAAACCATGATTTGTTTCATCAGTCGGTCATGACCGATAATAATTATTCCACCTACATCATCATCATCATCATCAGCCACAGGACGTCCACTGCTGAACATAGGCCTCCCCCAAAGATTTCCAGACCAACCTGTTGGAAGCGGCCTGCATCCAGCGACTTCCTGCGACCTTTATCAGGTCGTCTGTCCACCTTGTAGGGGGACGTCCAATGCTGCGCTTGCCAGTACGTGGCCTCCATTCCACCTTACTTACACCTTACCTAAATTCCATTCAACTCTTTTTTGTTCGTCTTGTTATGTATGTATGATATATTTGAGTATAGAACGTAATCGTTAAAAGAAAAAAAAAAGGAAAATAATGTATTTAATTATACAATTTACAATTCATATTAAAAACTTCGATGGTAGTAGCAGCTGTGATAGGTAGGTGACCATTCGGCGTACTGCTATGGTGCGTACCGTAACAGCGCTGATTTCCATGGTCAACTCATTAAAATCTTCCGATGTCAATTAGTAAAACAATTGTAACGTTTAAATGACTGAACAGATTTTCTTCAAACATAGCTCATAGCCAACATGATTAAATTAGCTTTCAACCAAAAAAACATTGGTCCATTCGCTTAGGTTTTGTCTTTATGTCGGATATTAAAATTGGACTTCTTTTGTCAAATAAATAAATACACCCAACAGTCACACAAATAGTTCTGACCCCACAGTAAGATACGAGTCTTGTGTCGTGGGAATCAGGAACTACGAGAGACTTTCGGTCTCACAACACCCAGACCCCGAAACAAATATTTGTGAATCACACAGACATTTGTCTCGGTGCGGGGATCGAACCCGCGGCCTCTCACTTCACAGTCAGCTACTCGCCCGCTGCACCACGGAGGCTGTCAATTAGTTATACTTATCTACAAATTAAACTATTAAAACCAACCTCTTTTATTTGAAAGATGAAAACAGGGACATAATCATAGACTATAACATCTGGCAGCCATTAAACGTCTGTTAGAAAATTAGTTTCTTACTAGAAGCGTTTAATTTATTAGTATCAAGCATTTATATGACAGCCTCCGTGGCGCAGTAGGCGAGTAGCCCGCTGTGATGCGAGACGCCGCGGGTTCTAATCTCGCGCTGTGACAAATGTCTGTGTGATTAACAAATATTTGTTTCGGATCTGGGTGTGTTTTTCACCAAAGGGGTTGACGTCAGGCAGGCGGCCGATCGTAAAATCTACAAGCCAAACCTTTTTGCAACAAGTGTTAAAAAGCAAATCCAAAATTTGAAATCAAATTTGACGATAAAAAAAATGGGGAACTTTTGATTTTAAAATCGCTTTTAATTTTAGATTGTTCAAATAGAAATACCTCTTATTAAATTGAATCCATAACCACACATTTCACATAAGACAGGCTGAAAGTAGATCAAGCAAACTATAAGACCTAAATTATTATTTGTATTAACCATCATCGAAAATGATCTTCGAAAAGTTACTAATAATCCAAACAACCTCAATCTAGAGCCCGTCAAACTGTACATGTCTCAAGTTATTGGATTGCAACATGAAGCCAATAAGCGGGCCGCTGCCCTGCCGACTTGCTCTAAATAACATCTCTCCAACTAATGTAGGTACACCGTTCATATACTTAACATAGGCTTGTGTACGATGTAAGCAACAACAACAAACATTAGTCCACTAGTTCAAATATCGACGGTTTGGGTACATACGTTTGGGTTTTAGGAGCGTACACGCTTATTTTTTATAGAAGAGGCCGGCAAACGAGCAAGTTTGTCGAGTAGCAGAGCCACGCTGTAGACAGTTTTGCCTATAGCATGAATGGGCCGGCTTGACCGGGTCGTTACCAATGTCTCACAGAATAACCGAAGTAAAGTAGCGGCTTGCTGCTGCGTTTCGTACGGTGAGTGAGGTATCCGGAGGCCTAAATCCTCTTCTCAATCCCTAATTATCCTTTTCTTTTAAGGGCGGCAACGCGTCCATGATTCTTCTAGTATTGTAGGCGTACATAGACGGTGGAGATCCCTTACCATCAGGTGACCCACTTGGTCGTTTGCCGGCCTATGCTATAAAAAAAAACCTTGATGGTAAGTAATCTCCACCGCCCATCTTAAAGGAAGGGCATAAATAAGAGATTCAGAAGGGGGGGGAGATTGGGGTCTTCGAATATCTCACTGATTATACGAAACGCAGCAGCACGCCGCTACTGACATCATTTTCTGCAACGGCCATTTAAGATATAGATAAAATTGTCTACAGCGTGGCTGTACCACTCAAATAAATAATATTTAAATTTAGCTATCACAAATACACCGTTGAGCTATCGATGATTGGCTCTATTACTGAATGTGCCGCTGCACTAGAATCGAAGCGAGTTTCAAAGCAATTCACCCAAAACCGTTCCCAAACGAATCACAATCCCGTATATCCCAAACATTTCCTACCAAGGTACACTATACATCAAGCACAACTCTGGCCGGGTCTGGGATCCTATACAGACCCAAGTTGGAGCAAACACTCCCGAGACAATATTGTAAAGGGTTCCGGCTGACAGTATGATCGATGGCTCCTAACGATTCTACTCCTAATCAGGCTGAGTGTGATGCAAAATGGTTTTTGTGAATGTAATATGTTGGACCCTTTGGCTTGTTGATTGATTTCGATGGGTTTTGTGTTCATTGTCGTGATTAGTGTTTTTATCACATAAGTGGAAGATGTTGATTGAAATTTCTAATTCTTTAATTATTTTGTATTGTTGTTTAAAGAAGGTTCAATAGAGCGACACTACAAATTTGTGTTGGCACACTCGACTGGATCTCTGAATCGCTGAAAACCGACGTGAATTCTGGGTATACAAATGCCATCTATCATTACTCGTTTCGTCATTCAATTAAATAAATAAAAATAGGTAACTTTATTTTTAACAAGTTATTACGAAATAAAGATTTTCTAGAACTAAAAGCGGTAAGATTTTTTTTGATCCACTGACTTGATTCAACAAAAACTCGCTTAAGGTCATTGTATTTGGAAAATATACGTCTTATGCTTAAGGCGTGGGTTTGTAAGCCGCAGATTTTCTCCACGCAAAATATAAGATCATAATGTGTTCCATGAAATACTCTGTTCAAATAAGTTTAACAAACATATTTTTTACTGGATCAAAATAGTAGATACTATATATTTTACAGTGGATATCAAAGTAAATGTCACGAGGGGTGCCTATGTATGTATAACATAGCAGTAGCATATAAGCATAATTAACATTAGATGATTTGATGATACGTGAACATGCCTCGTACAATTGGACCTACTTACGCAAACAGGAAACAACCCACAGCAAGTTCAAATGGAGATACTGATTTTGTTTTACAACATTCAATAAATTTAATTTTTATCTCGTAGTGTTTTGGAAAATCGGGCATGAAATATATTCCATGTACGATTTTGCAAAAGGATACAGTATTATAATCAATTTAAATTATTGAATTTAGTAAAAGAAAATCAGTATCTCCATTTCAACTTGCTGTGGTTCTTGTTTGCTTAAGTAGGTTCAATAGGTTTGTCACGTTTTAAAGAAACCACTGGAGTATGTCGGTCGCAAATGCATATAATCATACGATCTCCCGGACGGCTCAAAAACCGTGGACTTGACGTACTGCTGACTGTTTGCTGTCACACGTTGATGACTTTCCTGTTTTCCGACGTACTCCATGATTAGTAACAATTCTTACGAATACAAAAAAAATAGGTTTGGCGGAATTACATATCTATCTAAATATATAAAACTTAAAGGTGACTGACTGACATAGTGATCTATCAACGCACAGCCCAAACCACTCGAGGGATCGGGCTGAAATTTGGCATGCAGGTAGATGTTATGACGTAGGCATCCGCTAAGAAAGGATTTTGATAAATTCCACCCCAAAGGGGTGAAAATAGGGGATGATAATATTTAAATGTTGTTCACGCGGGCGGAGCCGCGAGCAAAAGCTAGTTAAATAAACAAATTACGGGTGGACGGAATTGAGAATGTCCGCTTCTTTGAATTCGTTTGAAAATAAAAATCACTCAACATAAAGCAGCAAAATATTAAAATCTTATGACGTGAAAACATCAGACCTTGCTAAATGCAGGAGAATGGGGTATCGCATTAAAAGTTCGCAACACCCTTTCATGCTGCGTGCACGGCGCGGAGGTTGAACAATGACGTCACTCGTTCACACGGAATACTTCAAAAAGTGTTTTGTTTGAGCATTACAAAAGAAACATCAATTAAGCTCGCGACGGCGTGAATAAGTGCTTTGGTAACTAAAATAAAATTCAGATTTTTTTAAAGATCTGAGCAAGTTACGCTTTGTATTTTTACGAATTTTTAAGGAAGACGAATTTTCGCTTTATTTTTGTGATTTAGAATGCTTTGGGTCCTAAAAAGGATAGAAACATTTGGTGGAAATATCGCGATCATTTTTTATGTAGGTACTAAATACACAAGACGGTTGATTTGATAACTTTTCCTTTAATGAAGTCAGTTAAAATGGATTTTAAAATTTCATTTTCTAAACACATGATATTTTCGGCTTTATCGAGTTCTTATTTTTTATTTTTTACTAGCCCTGTATTATATACGTCCCACTGCTGGGCACGGGCTTCCTCTATTGAATGAGAGGGATTAGGCCTTAGTCCTTATTACTCGTTTCAAATACTATAAAAGTTAATTACGTACGTATTAAAAGATCATTACGTTCCGAGGATTTCGTAATCACATTTCATTTTTATATGATATCCACAATAATATCACATATTCTAAGAAAATTACGAAATATAGGGCCTCAGGGGCCCCTTAAAGGTACACAAAAAACCAAATCAGACACCAGACGGCGTAGGCTCTGTAATAGGTTTCAACTAGTTCCTTTTGAGTATGAAACCCTATAAAACCCCATTTTTAAATTAGAATATTGTCAGAATGCCCAATTTAGCGCATAAATGCACCGAAAATGGGGTATCGCATTAAATTTAATTGCAGCTGGACTTTTCATTGCGGCTTGTGAAGCTGCCATAATGACGGCGTTCCAGTTATGCTATAACTCTAAAGGTACATCCACATTTGTGTCATTTTAACACATCAAGAGTCTGTGGTTATTTCGCGTACTTGTGGACACGAGTTGTGACAGAAAACAGCAAAATGATCACTAGTCTCAACTAGGTGTCAAAATGGTCACATTATGTTGTAATATTTGACAATTCTCAACACTTTTTTTCTGTTATGCGTATCTAAGATGCTCACATAATCGCAGTGCGTCGAAGTGTCACAAATGTAGACATACGCTGGTGTTAGGATATTCATATCCGCCCGGATAGCGACCGATATGGTGTTAAAACCTGCCATAGTGATCTACACACCTTGTGTGGATTGCGTTCCAGGATCAGCCAGTGTATATCCGATTCTCCCGAGGGGCTTGCAACATGACTTGATGGTTAGTTGGAGCGCGTTTAAGGGTACGTCCTTGTATCCCTGTGCCTACATCGGTCATCCGCCTGTCCAGATGCAGGCCCCTCGATTTGCTTCTTCCCTCTCCGAGGAGGTAAAAAGCATTTATACAGACCGGCATGACTCTGGCGACTACCAATAAACTCAGTTTGTCGGTGGTCGCTGGTTTTTTAGACTGCACTACGCTTACGATCAGATGTAGTGCAGTCACTTTGCCGTATAACAAAAAAAACACGTTAAGGGCAATGTCATATTGCGATACGATATTTTTTTTTTACTGGCCCTGTATTATATATGTCCCACTGCTATGCACGGGCCCCCTCTACTGAATGAGAGGGGTTAGGCCTTGGTCCACCACGCTGGCCTAATGCGGGTTGGTAGACACATACCTTCGAAAAATCTTTCGAGTTCTCAGGTATGCAGGTTTCCTCACGATGTTTCCTTCACCGTTAAAGTAAGCGATAATTAACAATTAATATTCACGTGACTTAGAAAAGTCAGAGGTGTATGCTCTTGGGGCTGGTTTCGAACCTGCGACTTTCGTCTCGACAGTCCGTACCAATCTCCGCTGAGCTATCGCTGCTTGGTCCGATATTAGATGGCTTTAAAACTATTTTGCATAGCGGTCGAACTCGTTTAGTTCATCCAATACGCTAGAGTTGAATTTATTAGATGTACTGCGGGATATAAAAGCACTAAAATAAAGCTACCCCATTTTAATGGAGATTTTATGGGGCAGAATGTTAGGAAAATTATGTACATGATACTATAGTCATGTATGGACACTATTAATACAGAGCTAACTTTAAACGTAGACAATAAAAATAGGTGTTTTAATTTTGACTTATTTGTCTGTAATCTTTGCGTCAATACGAATGGACCGATTTGAATCCGTTTTTTAAATTGGTTTGATCCAGATAGTTGGTTTAAAAAATATCTGTTTATCCATTTAGAAACTACATGTCTTTTTCTAAATATAAAATCCGTTTATATTAGTTTTATTTCAATGAGTAATATTTGTATAAACATAAGAAATCATTATAATACATCTATTTACATCACACGAAATAATATTCATCAAATACAAACAATATGCAATAGAAAGAAATATATATCATCTAAGATTTATACTTGTTCAATTTTCATTTTCCCGACCCCATTTAAATTAACTATGTCTAACACGCCAAAATGAAGCGTAAATACAGTTTGGAAGCGACTCCTAGCTTATAACAAGCTGTCTTGTACAAGTTATTCAATTTCAATTTAACTCGCTGTATATGCAATGATTACTTTATAATTAGTTCTTCTAGGTCGTACTCTTCATTTCTGAAGGGCGTGTCCTGAAACTTCCTTCGCATCTGTTGATTTTTTTTTTATTTTTTTTTATTACACCCAACAGTCACATACATAGTCCTGACCCCACACTAAGATACGAGTCTTATGTCGTGGGTATCAGGAACTACGAGAGACTTTCGGTCTCACAACACCCAGACCCCGAGACAAATATCTGTGGATCACAAAAATGTTTGTCTCGGTGCGGGGATCGAACCCGCGGCCTCTCGTTTCACAACCGGCTACTCGCCCGCTGCGCCACGGAGGCTGTCAAATTTCCTTCCAGGTTTGTCTGGCCTTAGCATGTCTCATTGCTATTGTTACTGAGAGCCCCGTGAGTAGTTTTATTTGATCGGACCAACGGCTAGGTACGCGGCCCTCGCGATCGCCTCCCCTCCACCTTTCCAACCTTCCAAGTCGCTTAAGATTGGACGAATCCCATCGAGGTATATGCTCAAAATACTTAAGGATCCTTTCGTAGCAATTGGTAGATAGTCTTGTTGAAAATCTCAGGTGTTCGAGAATTGATCTGTTTGTTCTGCTAGCTGCCCAGGGTATACGCAACATACGTCGCCAGCACCACATCTCTAGAGCAAGACTCACAAGGTGGTAGGTCCCTATGCGAGAGGCCGTCTGGGTTGGTACCACTGCTTTGTCTATTTCTGCCGCCAAGCAACATTGTGTAAGAACTATTGTGTTATATTGGAAATTAGCATAACATTGTATTTACTCACCACAAATCATGTTTTTTCCTTAGCATACAAGTATTTATACGAGTCTTATAAACAACACTTTCTTGGCCTTAGTAAAAAATCATAAATTATGATAAACATTAAGTAGCGCAATATATTAGCCACGTCAGCATATTTAATATAATGGATATTAATATTCCAAATGCTTTTACTTTTTTAATAATTTCTTGAGTTACCGTATATAATCCATTAAGAAAATAGCGATTCAAGAAACATTTTACTTAGGGCACTAAAGCTATATGGTATGGTTCTTAGTAGAAAGCGGGCGGGTAATTTAATTAGAGAAGATAGGAAAATAGAACTACTTGAGGTAGAAAAGTACTATCAAATATCACGTGCAGTGTTCTCAAGGTATTAAATTCAATTAACTGTATAAACGAAGGTTTTATTTTATACTAGCTTTTAGACGTCTTCGCCCAAGTAATATAACTTTTCACGGAATAATCTAACTTAGTAATTATTTCTTTGTTCAATAAATAAATCATAAAGAAAAATAATACGGTATAGATAAATGGTACCGCTTCAATTTTAAGACAAAATCCAACTTGTTGAGGTTGGTGATTTTTTCACGAACACTTGCAAAATCAAAACTGATTTAACAAAAACAAAAATGCCTCGAAAGACCTATATAGACAAAAGAATAATTTGTTCGTGAATGAAACCCACTAATTTCGAGTACTATTTTTTTATAGCATAGGCCGGCAAACAAGCAAGTGGGTCACCTGATGGTAAGTGATCTCCACCGCCCATGTACGCCCACCACCAGAAGAATCATGAGCGCGTCGCCGACCTTAAAGAAAAGGGATAATTAGGGATTGGGAATGGGAGGGGATTTGGGCTTCCGGTTATCTCACTCACCGTACGAAACGCAGCAGCCAGTCGCTACTTTACGTCGGTTTTCTGTGAGACAGTGGTAACGACACGGTCGAGCCAGCCCATTCATGCTGTAGACAAAACTGCCTACGTGGCTCTACCACTCGGTACTAATCATTGACAAAATATCATGGACCAAGTATCTCATTACCTACATCAAACTTGAGGTAAAAAAACCAAATGTCGAAACACTTTTATCGCCATTTTAGTTTTTATACCGCAGTAACGTTTTATTGCAATGTTTGCGGGAGAACTCTTCGACGTGTCAAAAATTTATCACATCGTATTCCAGTAGTACTGAATTTAAATAGAATTTCCAGTATGAAATTGCAATGCTTATGCTAGGTGAGGAGTCCCATACGGGACGGTTGAATTTATAGTGGTTCATTTAAAGCTTTAGGTAATTACGATTCTTGACGAAGCTGTTTTTTGTTTTTTTGTAAACGGTAGGGCCACGCTGTAAACAGTTTTATCTACAGCATGAATAGGCCGGCTCGACTGGGTCGTTACCACTGTCTCACAGAATACTGACGTAAAGTAGCAGGTTGCTGCTGCGGTTCGTACGGTGAGTGAGATATTTGGAGGACCAAACCCCTTTCCTCTTCCTAATCTCATAATACCTTTCCTTTAAGTTCGGCAATGCACCCATGAACTTTTAGTTTTGTGGGCGTAAATCAGCGGTGGAGATCACTTACGATTAGGTGAACCTCTTGCTCATTTTCATGCACGCACATACAGAGGCATACAAAGGGGTTTAATATAAAATCTTTTTCTCGGGTTTAAAATGGAATCACACGAAAACAAACGGAATTGCAAACTTCCTCAGCAAAAACAAATAATAGGTACTCATTATTCGAATCTTTGTCTTACACTTGTGTACCCACAAGCCTTAAGCATGAGCCGTGTTAATTAGCGTACATTGCGAACAACCCGGCGCATTTACACCTAAAAGTAAATGTAAACATAGGAATTCTCTTAATTAGTAAATATTGAGGCGTCATCCCACATAAAGTTCCTAAAAGCTTTCCTTTAATGAGACCAACGCACGGAGACGTATTCTCAAGTTGTCTTGGAAAAAGGCGGCAATTGAAAATGTCGAGTGTTCTCTGGATTATTTTGAATTTTATTTTGCTAATTTGGTCTTTTCGTGGGCCAATTAGTCATTTTAATTAGGAACGCGACGTTATAAACAGATTAAGGGCCTATTTCACAGTTTGCTGTTAAATTTTAACTACCACATAATAACATATTTAGACAACCAAGTTAGTATGTAGCGATTTAACATACGCTCCTCGATAGTGACGTTTGGTTGGACATTGTTAAGCAGGTACTCAATGTAATAAATTAAGTACTCGAGATAATATATTATGGGCCCTTGTCCCTGAAAATATATTAGAAGAAGAAGAGAAGCAGATGAAGTTGTACACAGTAGAGTATACGATATTTACCTTCTCCAAAATTTAATGACCTTTTTTTTTTTTTTTCCCTTTTCGAATAAATAGTAATTCAGAACTTCCAAGAACATATAAGAGGGTCTTAACATTTTAGTATTGCATGTCATTTTTAGTACATTCAGCGAGATAAGGATTTGACAATCATCATCATCATCAGCCACAAGACGTCCACTGTTGAACATAGGCCTCCCCCAAAGATTTCCAGACCGACCTGTTGGAAGCGGCCTGCATCCAGCGACTTCCTGCGACCTTAATCAGGTTGTCTGTCCACCTTGTAGGTGGACGTCCAACGCTGCGCTTGCCAGTACGTATCCTCCATTTCAGAACCTTTCTGCCCCATCTGTTATCGGTTCTGCGAGCTAATAACAATAACATAACTAAAAGGAAAAACGTATCGATCGTTATCATAATTAAAATTTAAGACCGATTACACAATATCCGATTAAGTTTAACTGCCAGATAACGCATTACATTGTCAACGTAATGATCTTCACATCAATCTAAATATTATAAAACGCCTTCGCCATGTAAAGGTATATTGCACCAGAATAGAAAGACTGACACAGTGCGTAATAAAATTAAACTAAATGTACTCTTCAAAATTGCTAGTTAAAGCTGTATTCACGACACGCGTCGCAACATTCTATACGTCGACACAAATTCTTAACATTTCTCACAGAAATGTACGAAGCGTGAACACGAACGCCCGACAAACATTAAAAGATATTCGGTTAAGTCTTGCACACGCCATTTTCGATTTTATCACAAATGTAGTAAAGTGTTACAGTCGTTTGTATAAACGCGTCGTCACAACCGTGGTTGCCAGCTTGGAAAATTAATGTTGTCATACGAAAGCCTACTTTCGATTTGAGATACAATTTTCAGGTGGAGCTGTAACGGAAACTTGAATATTTCGCGTTATAACTATGTTGTGGAATTGATTTGAAAATTCGCGGAGTGGTGCGTTTGGTACTCATTTTGAGGAGGAATTATTTGTTACATTAAGATGTGTTCATATTTTATTTGTTGTTGGCTGGGTTGAACCATAATAGCAGTTATATTTAATGTTTACATCAAATTTGACGATAACAGCAACGCTGACTTTAACATTGATTGCGGAATGTGTTGCACTACGTGTTGTACTACTAGATTCCTCGATTAATTCTAGAAGCAGGGACATAATATTATTTTGGAGCACAGACGCTTTAGGAAATATATCGGGATGGAGGTTACAATTAAACTATCTGACAGATAACTTAAACAATAGCTTTAACCACGGAATCTTGGGCGGTTACGGTTAACAGCTAATGTTATGACGTCATATAACGTTTGTCAAATGGTGCAACTCATTTTTTTCTTAACTGGTACTTTAACATGTTTGTCATTGCTAAAGTAAGGTGGTGCAACCCACCCTTAGAACTACAGAATTCTGTGAAAACATCTAGGCTGTATTACCGAAGAATCTTTACGAATTTTTGGTCAAACATTTTCAATATCTATAACTTATTATTTTCAATACATAACTACAGAAAATACATCACAAACATTTCTAATATCAGCAGATGTCCTTTAATAGAAAAAGTTTTAGGATTAACTACTCATATAATGTCAATGAAGTAAACGATGTATATTTACAAATAAGTTTTAAAATTAATAGCCCACGACATTTCACCGATAAAACTTGAATTTACAACATTTAATCAACCGCAAACTTAAGTTTCCAACTGAAATATCAATAGTTGAAATCGAATCTCACACTTTGGAAATTAATTAAGAAAGTGTAGTACTTAACTCACTTTTCGTCTTAGTTTCTTGCTCGTGTGTTCCTATTGCCAATTTTAGGAGAGCTGCAAATGTTTAAAATAATTTAAATAATTTTATAGAATTAATTAAATATACTAGCTATGTCAAAACCAGTGAAAAATTTATCTTTATAATATCGTTTTAAATTGTTCTTAAACTCGGCAGTGAAAGGCTTCAGTAAAGGATTTCAGCATTTATGCACCGATGTAAAATGTGATGTAAAATAATTTATTTTTACAAAAAAGAACCAAATTCAAAAATACTTATTATAAAAGCTAAAAATAAAATAAACTAATTTTGAGTCAGTGGTTTCAATCAATTTAATTACTAATTGGGTTAATTCTATGAAAATTTTTAGTTTGTTCTATTCAATTTTATTTTGTTAAAAATATTCAATTATAGATTCCGCAGTCGGTACAAATCTACAGCTCTTCGATCAGTATGTTCTCGTACCAGCCGGAACATGTTCCGAACTGAGCCAAGTTTTTATTAACGCCCCCTGTCGGGGTAATTTCGTTTGGAGCGGCTGCGTACGCTAATGAATTTCTGAAGGTACCCTCCGATCAAAGTTTTCTCGTTTACAATGATGTATGCCGCCATCTTACGTAAATTATGGGACTGTATCTTCTCAAAATGTTTCTGAACTGATTGCATTGCTGTTTCTAATTATCTCTATGGATTTATCTCATACATTTACCAATATGCGAAGGCCGTCTGGGTTGGTACCACCGCTTTCTCTATTTCTGCCGCCAAGCAACAGTGTGTGAGCACTGTTGTGTTTCGGTTTAAAGGACATTCATCATCATCATCATCATCAGCCACAAGACGTTCACTGCTGAACATAGGCCTCCCCAAAGATTTCCAGACCGACCCGTTGGAAGCGGCCTGCACCCAACGACTTCCTGTGACCTTTATCAGGTCGTCTGTCCACCTTGTAGGCGGACGTACAACGCTGCGCTTGCCAGTACGAGGCCACAATTCCAGAACCTTTCTGCCCCACCGGTTGTCGGTTCTGCGAGCTATGTGGCCTGCCCACTGCCACTTCAGCTTGTTAATCCGCTGGGCTATGTTGGTGAATTTCGTTCTTCTACGGATGTCCTCATTTCTGATTTGATCACGTAGAGAAACACCGAGGAAGGAAGATAAATAATAAGATAACTTATGTCACCCCGAGACATAAGTTATTAAGTCACATAATGCCCAGTTATTTCGCTGGCTTCAATATCCTTCAAACCGATAAACAGTGTTGCTTGGCGGCAGAAAGATACAATACGGTGGTACCAACCCAGACGGCCTCTCGCATACGAGGGAGCTACCACCTTGTAAGGCTGTCAAATGTCCCTAAATATTCCACCATCTAGATTTATTATTTCCAATATATGATTTCATTTAGTAAACGCATCTGTCGTTTTCAATATTTACGACATAGGTGTCGGACCGCGGCGCGTAAACTTTCCGTTTAGTGACGTGTGTAGCCAAATTTATTATGTTTAACGAGCGCCAATTCAATTCAATTTAATACAGTTAACCGCTTTTAAGCCTGTAGTCAGTTATTATGCTGATGCATAATGCACACAGGATTAAAAACATTGATGTGTGTACGCGCAGCTTTTCTTAAATTTGGAGTCATAGTAAATACTGAAAAATGAATGGTAATGTTATGCCAATGGTCTCATTATAGAGGATGCTCAAGATCGGGCGAAGTGGAAGCGTTTAAGTCGGAAGGCGGACCCTGGCACATAAGCCGGGATAACGCTAGGCAGAAAGAAAGAAGCAGTAAATACTGAAAAAGAAATCACATTTAATAATAACAATTGACAGCCTCCGTGAGGCACTGCGCAATTAACCAGCTGCGAAACGAGAGGCTGTGGGTTAGATTCCCGCACTGAGACAAATATTTGTGTGATCCACTGATAATATTTTAGAAGCTCAGCGACTGTTGCATATTTTTGGAACGTAGTTCCTTATCGCGCGTTGCGAAAGGGGGCTAGACGGAAAAAAATAGTACGAAAAGTTGGCACGAAAAATTTTGTCACGACATAATTCTCTGACCAGCCAGCGTTAGCTGACCTCCCTGGAACATCGATAATTTCGAAGTCCCATGTGGCGTCACACAGTGACCAGTCAGCTTGGACCGGACTTTCACAAGACTTTGACCTTGAACCCCAACCGTGACCTTGACCTTGACCCAGATTTTATCTAGACTTCGACCTTGACCTTGACCCCGATTTTTACCGTGACTTCGACCTTGACCTTGACCTTGACCCCGATGTTTACCTTGACTTTGACCTTGACCTTGACCCAGACCTTGACCCTCAAAATTAAAAATAATCGAAAGGAACTTCGTTCCATCCGGGTGTCCCTTGACACCTCTCAAGTTTTTTTTTTAGTTTTGGGAATATGATAGAAATATAGCTGCAGGGGGTCTACCGGAACCAGCTAAATTTTGAATGTGGTCTATACTTAATCCTCATTCCTTTCTTAAGTTGTACATAATAATTGGTTCTTGTAGCATTGAGGATGGTGTGGAGGTGGTTAGTATAACTTATCATAACGCATGCTTACAAGGTAAAAGTAATAAGTCGTTGTTGAAAAATATGTATTTTTTTTTTTTTTTTTTTTTATCCTGGCTCGGCAAAGTGACTACGCTACACCTGATGGTAAGTGTAGCGCAATCCAAGAATATTGTCGACCAACGATAAACAATGTGTCCATCGTTGGTCGATAAGATCATGCCGGCCTGCCAAAGGGCCAAGGGGGAGGGGAAGGAAAAAGGGATGGGAAAAGGGTTAGGATCAGGGGGCAAGCCCCCTGGGGAGAACCGGATATACACTGGCTGACCCTGGAACGCGACCCACATAAGGTGAGCCACTATGGCAGGTTTTAGCACCAGTGTACGGTGGTCGCTATCCGGTCGGATACAAGTATCCTCCCACCAGCATTCATATTGCCTTTCGTCATATTGACGAAAGGCAAACAAAACAAACTCAAAATATATGGAAATCTTCCGAACAAAAGTTATTACTCAACATCCAGACGCCGAATGTAAGTTTGGAACAAATATATCAACGTTTTACCCGGATTAAAATCTTACACATAAAATATGGGGACAAACATTTTAAATTTCCCCCCGTTTAAAAGTGCGGAGAAGTCGTGTGCCATGTCCATTATCATAAAACGTGCCGGGGCGAGTATTATGAAGAAATAAAACTTTTATAATACCCACGTTTTTGGGAGAGTTTCTTACTAGCATTTAAAAAAATGTTTTGCCGCGACTTTTATTTTTGCGGAATGTTTGGGTGATTTGAAGGCCTTGATAACATAATAAAATAAAATGTATAAATTGGTAAATTAGATTTCATTGTTTTTTATTCGCTTGAATTACGAAAATGTCCCCTCAGCGATGGTAAGTGCCATTTCGATGGAGTGAGTGTATCGCCTAACGCGGAGAGAATTTGATATATATTTCTCGTTTACGAGGTCACGTCATTTAGTTTAAAAAAGTGATCATAAGGACGCGATACCATAAATGGCACATTTTTGTTCCACCTATGTTGTACAAGATACACTCTCCATCTAAAATTGTAATATAGGAAATATTATTAGTTTTAAAGCCAACGTTGAACGTTCACGTCACTAAGTAACTTGTTGGTCAACTTCCCAACTAGACTCGATAAGTCACTAAGCAAACTCCAAACAAACTTACGAGCCACAATGCCGCGTTTAAAAAAAACATTAAAATTTTGGGCAAAGTTTGGACGCCCACCACAGGTAGATTGGCATCACGTCGGCGAGGGAGTTTAGGGATTTTCGCCACTGATTAACGCAAATATTTACTTTTTACTTGTTAGCGACGGGATTCCGTGCAATTGATTCAATTACGTTTGATTTCTTTGTATACATCCCATTTGAAAATTTCCCTTTTTGCGAATCGCTGGCAAGTGTCAAGGTCGTGACTTTTTTGAGGCTTTTAGTGTTCACGTTATGAACATAAACGATTCATGATAAATAAAGTATGTACTTTTTGTTTATTTCTTTCATCATCATCATCATCAGCGACAGGACGTCCACTGCCGAACATAGGCCTCCACCAAATATTTTCAGACCGACCTGTTGGAAGCGGCCTGCATCCAGTGACTTTTGCGACCTTTATCAGGTCGTCTGTCCACTTTGTAGGCGGACGTCCAACGCTACGCTTGCCAGTACGTGACCTCCATTCCAGAACCTTTCTGCCCCACCGGTTGTTGGTTCTGCGAGCTATGTAGCCTACCCACTGCCACTTCAGCTCACTTCACATTTCTTTCACTTATTTAAAACTAAATTAAGTAATCCTACACCGATAACACACCTTCAGTCCATAACATCCGGAGCTAAAGCACAGTTTTAACGAGTACACCTACTTTAATTAAAGCCGTAACTAAAACTAAATCGTAAAAATGACGTTGGGTTACAAGAAAATGCTGAGAAAGCTGCTGAACCTATTTTAGTAAGAAAAATGTATGTATAATAGAGATTTTTTTTCAAGCAGAGTATGTATAGTAGTGCTGAATTTATGCAAAAAAAGTTATTATGTGTTGCTATTTTTAATCCTTGGCGTACATTTACTTTTGAATAGACTCATAGATTCACATGAATCCCAACCCAATGTTATTTACTAACTTTTCCTCGCGGCTCCGCCCACGTGATCTGTCTTTTCCGGGATAAAAAGTAGCCTATGTTCATCAGGGATAATCTAGGATTCTAATGGTATAAGTCTATTCTATTTCTATTCTATTCTAAGTCTAAGAACTTTTCAAATCGGTCCAGTAGTTTTTAAGTTTATTCAGTTATTTCAGCAGAACTACTGCTGGTTTACTCTTAGGTTCTAGTTCAATCCTGGTTATAATTAATTAAAAAGCAGTTTATAGAGAATCCTGACATGGGGTTGTGGTCTGTAAAGTAGTAACATTAAAAGTGACTAATAAACTATGTATAGAATTGGTAACTGTCTTTTTGTCTCTTTAAAATAATACTCGTCTCACGTAACTCCTAACATTAAAATTACACAAAGGCTGTGCTATTCACTGCGAAGGGCCTTTTTCATTCATTCTGATGTTGATGAAAAAAGTTCTCTCACTCAAGAGTTAGGTTGCTTTAAAGTAGGTACTTACTCGGCGCTCGCAATTTATTAACCGTCTTTCGGTATGACCGGTGTCAAGTTCATCTTGAAATCGTCATTTGATGTCTTGATATTGCTATATTATTTAAAAAAATATATATAGCATAGACCGGCAAACGTGCAAGTGAGTCACCTGATCGTAAGTGATCCCCACCGCTCATGTATGCTCACAATATAAGAATTATAGGTGCCGCCCTTAAAAGGAAGGGATAATGAGGCCTTCGGATATCTTACTAACCGCACGAAACGCAGCAGCAAAGTAACGTACTTTACGTCAGTTTTCTGTGAGACAATTGTAACGACCCGGTCGAGACGGCACATTCAACCTGTAGACAAAACTTTCCAAATTAATTATAATTTGTTTTGAGTATTCTATTAAAAAAATCACACATGAGTTGCACGGAATAAAGCTTTGCGAACCGTAGATTGCCTAGTTGTTCCTCTGCCTATCTCTGCGGGTATATAAGCGTGAGATTATGTATTACTTTTAGATCATAGTGATTATTTTAAATTCATTTGTCGTGTCAGTCTTATAGCGTTTTTTTAACAGAATAAATAGTTAATAAAAGTAAATAAAAAAAAATGTGTCATGGTTGTACCTATTTATTTATAATATTTATGGTACTCAAATTGTGACAAATAATTTCTTAATATTTGTGTTTAAGTCACAATATTAATATTTTTGTTGCTAACCTCTTTTGTCCAACACTACCCTAATTTATAACTTACTCTAACGCAATATAACTTGAAGTCAGGATCTAAATTAGTAGGTAGGTATACATATACCCTGCCAGCATTCCAAATTCAAATCGACCCACTTCTTTGGCTGCAGTGGGAAAGATACGTCATTATGCCAGTTTGACGTCCTTTGATGTCAAATGAACAACGGGTTGAGGCTATTCAGGCCGGGGTTGCCAGCATGATTCACGTCATGTGGGTATTTAATGATTAGATCGGGCAATTTTGAGATATAATTTGAAACATTTCCTTACAATGAGATACGGAATTTAGATTGTAATTTCATAGGCATGTCTATTTCTGCCGCCAAACAATATTGTGTAAGCACTGTTGTTAATCGGTTTGAAAGATATTGTAGCCAGTGATATTTCTGGGCATTATGAGACTTAACATCATATGTCTCAGGGTAACGAGCGCAGTTCAGTGCCATGCAGTGTTTTGTATTTCAACGTTCTGTGTGGTGTTGCTTCTGCTTATAGGCAGGCGCGATTATCATCAGACCTTATCGAGAGTTGACAGAGATTATCGAGCGACTTGCTCGTCTTGTCTTTTATTATCAGATGTATTAAGATTCTAATATCTGTTTTCACCAACATAAGTTTATCTGTAGTTAGCGCTAAAGCCCGTCAAATTGTTGCGATTAAATAGCGTAAAAGAAGGCAGATGTAGCATGGGAATTTGCGTTGGGTGTTAGTTGTCCACTAAAGTTTTTTTTATAGCGTAGACCGGTAAACGAGCAAGTGGGTCACCTGATGGTAAGTGATCTCCACTGCACATGTACGCCCACAACACCAGAAGAGTCATGGGTGCATTACCAACCTTAAAGGAAAGAGATTGGGAAAGGGAGGGGGATTTGGACCTCCGGATATCTCACTCACTGTAGGAAACGCAGCAGCAAGCCGCTACTTTACGTCGGTTTTCTGTGAGACAGTGGTAACGACCCAGTCGTGTCGGCCCATTTATGCTGTAGACAAAACTATCTACAGCGTGGCTCTACCACTCTTAAGTTAAGCCAAGATCGGTGAATAATAACCTAGAATGTATTTTATTTATATTACGAGTAGCGTTTCGTACCCTTTACTCGATAAGTAATAAATTCAAATCGCATATTTATTTCCAAACGTATTTGCATATGAAAAATTTACTGTACCTACAATACAAAATGGGAACACGATTACACCATCAAGAAATCTGTGAAGTTGATATCGAAGTCCGCCTCACATCTATTATATAAAAATAAGTCGGGTTTTCCTTCCTGACGATATAACTCCAGAACGCACGAACCGATTTCCACGGTTTTGCATTCGTTGGAAAGGTCTCGGGCTCCGTGAGGTTTATAGCAACGAAAATCTAGGAAAAATTTCAATAGAAAAGCGGGAAAATAGGGAAAATCATTTTTTAAATACAGCGCCATCTCTGATACATAGCATGTACTACAAACCAATATTTTAAGTAGATGGCGTCGGTGCGTGACACATTGCTGACAGATGGCGCCACTGTTAGGCTACTTTTATCCCGGAAAATACAGATCACGCGGGCGGAGCCGCGCGGGACAGCTAGTTCTATTCATAAAAATAAGTATACCATACGACATTACATAAAATTTTCCAATGAAACCACTCACAGAAGGCAATTTCCTCTTTTCGAATAAAATAAAATTGTCACACCGTAGCAGATTTACATATCATTTTATTTAATTGATTTATGGTAAGCGCCACACCTGCTCATAAACAAATGCAATACCACACAACACTTTGAATTACGAACCACTGCATGGCACTCAACTGCGCTCGTCACCTCGAGACATAAGATGGTTAGGTCTCATAATGCCCAGTAATTTCACTGGCTTCAATATCCTTTAAATTGAAACTTGCATAATTCAAAAAAAAAAGAGATATATTGATATATTTATGATAGATATTTCACCATATTGAGAGATAGGATAGTTTATATCTCGAATTTATTACACGTATTGAATAGTTTACTACAATATAATTTAACATATACCTTAGCCACAGCAACGCGAGATAGGGCCTGCTAGTAATATATATAAAAAAAATCACTACTATAATACTTTTTTATTTCCGTCTATGGCCATCCTGACATGGAAGAATCCGCTTTCAAAATTAAACATGAGCAAATAACATCCCTTACACTACGGTGTAACTATTAATCTATGTTTAAACATCGCCATAATAAATGCGAGTGAAAATCTACTTCGCCGTATAATAAAAAGGTGTTACTGAGGCCACGTTCGGTGAATATTCGCAGTTCCCACCCTCAGAGAATACTCAAGTCACGATCTATAAGTTTAGGCTTTCACCGACTTTGATGGCGAACGCCGCACACATTGTAATGTGGAAACGGCAAGTTTCGAGTTTAGGCAAACCGCATTTCACGCGTAAAGCTGGCTTATTGTTGTAGATTTTGTACAGAAGTCCATTAAGTGAAGGTTTCGTATTGGAGTTTATAATAAAACTAGCGACCCGCGCCGGCTTCGCACGGGTAAAAATATGTTTGTTACGACATCACATTACAGATCTTTAAATTTATCGGCTTTTCTATATTATAATATTATTATGTATGTAAACCTTACTTATGAATTACTCTATCTATTACTGAAAACTGCATTAAAATCCGTTGAATAGTTTAAAAGATCAAAGCGAACAAATTGTCTTTGAATCAATAGTCTATCAAAGCTATGGTTGTATAAAAGACTCGACTTGTTATGTCAAATATACAGGGTTAATTTTAAAACACCAGCAACCTCGCAGGACCAGATAGCTGACCCCATACGGAACAACTTTTGTTCTACGAGTTTGTATATAACTCAATATATTTAAAAAAAAATGATTTTACAAGTTTTTGTTGTGTCGTATTTTTCTTCCTAACGTTCGGCGTGCGAGCGCGACTCAAAGAAGCCGCTCAGCTGGCTCGGGCGATGACCTTCAACGCTAGCCCCGTTCCCCACGCTTCGCGTGTTTACTTACGTAATCTGCGATGCGTGTAGGTAACATACAAGACGGAAATTAAATGAATACTTATTTTTGTATGAAAATAAAATCTAACAAATTATCAAAAGTCGTAGAACAAAAGTAGTAGCTTATAACCTTAGGTATCTACCCCTGCGAGGTTGCTGGTGTTTTAAAAATAACCCTGTATAGTTATATAGATAAAGTAGAGGCAACAGTACCTTAAACTTCTCTGTGATGAATTCCAAGTAAACCACTCACAGAAGGCAATTTCCTCTTTTCGAATAAAATAAAATCATCGCACCGTAGCAGCTTCACAATTATATAATTTGTATGTATTAACTTATTACTTACTTGCTTTTCCTCGCGGCTCCACCCGCATGATCTGCTTTTTCTGGGATAAAAAGTAGCCTATATTCATCGGGGTAATATAGGATTCTAATGGTGAAAGATTTTTTTCAAATCGGTCCAGTAGTTTTTAAGTTTATTCGTTACATACAAAAATACAAATCTTTCCTCTCTATAATATTAGTGTAGGTAACTTAAGTTTAGAATAAAATTTGGCACATAGGTAGAAATCCGACACCACCTCGAGACTGTTGATCGCCACCCCGGTAGTAGAGTAGGTTACCAGACTTGAGGATTATCGTGTCCTCCCCGTTCCTTCGGACTTCTGATAATCCCAAGATGTCCCATCGTAACCTACTCATTTCTTCTTCCAGCTCAAGGATCCTCTCGTCAGTCCTCAAAGTGCGAATGTTGTGTGTTACCAGGGCCAGTTGTCGTCGGGGGTGGTAGCGGGATCTTACCCGGGGATTCTTAGCACCCCCTGCCCCGCCGTTACCGTAGCTGCTACCAGAACTAGGAATAGCGGGGCTGCCGGGGACTGGGGGCCTGGTTTTGGTCTGTAATTTCATTGGGGGGGTTTTGCCATTACTCGCCACGCTTGGCAGGCGGGTTGGCGAGCGCAGAGGCGTAGCTTCTTGCGCTGAAGATGCTGCTGCCCATCATCAGCCTGTTGCATTTAGCTACGCCATTAATACGATGGTTATACCGCCATCAGCCGGTCGCCAGAGCCTCGTCCGTTGACCAGCAGGGTGCACCACGGGCAGGTAAGGTTGGCTTGGGGTCCGGAAGATGGTGGTTGGACCCCCTTACACCCTCGTCCACAAGTCCCTCGTTAACAACATCGTCGCCATCGAAAGTGTGTCGAGCAGGGTAGTATACCTTATACTCAGAATATGTGAGAGATATTCATTGAATAAACCTACTTCAATGTTGTTATGGGGGATTTCAACGCAAAACTGGGCAAGAGAAGAGAGGAGGAGCTGAGAGTGGGGCAATTTGGATATGGGCAACGAAACCCCAGGGGACAAAGGCTGGCCGATTTCCTGGAGAAAGAGGGACTGTTCGCAATGAACTCTTTCTTTCAGAAGCCGCCTCATAGGAAATGGACCTGGATGAGTCCTGATGGTTCTACAAGGAACGAGATAGACTTCATCTTGACGACGAAGAGACGGATACTCAATGATGTCTCTGTGATCAACAGGGTGAAAACCGGAAGTGATCACCGAATGGTAAGGGGCACATTGAGTATCGACGTCAAGGTAGAAAGACGTCGCTTGATGAAGTCTACGCTCCGCCCTACTCGCGCCCATATTCAAAACCCCGAGAGCTTTCAGCTTGAATTAGCAAACCGCTTCTCTTGCCTAGATAGCTGCGTAACTGTGGACGAAATCAACGACGGGTTGGTAGAAGCTGTCCACACGGTGGGTTCTAAATTCTTTAGACCCCGTCGTAAAAATCGACCTCAGAAACTCTCGATCTCGACGCTCGAGCTCATGGCCGAACGTCGATCTATGGCGCTGCAGTCTTCCGATGACGCTGAGGCATATCGGCAGCTCAATAGACGAATATGGACAGCCTTGCGACACGACGTCCGTGCTCACAACACTGCGAGCATAAAGGAGACGATCGAGCAGAACAAAGGCTCCAAAGTGTTTGCTAAGGACCTGTCTATTGGGCACAGCCGAATGACAAAGCTGAAGACGGAAGATGGCAGTGTAGCATCGACCAAGGCAGAGGTGTTGAGAGAGATCGAGAGCTTCTACGGACAGCTTTATACCTCGGTTGCCAAACCCGTTACCTGCTCGGCTGACCCAAGAGCCGAGCTGGTTCGGCACTACAGCGAAGACATCCCGGACATCAGCTTGTGCGAGATTCGGATGGCCCTCGGACAGCTTAAAAACAACAAGGCGCCGGGCGAGGACGGAATTACTGCAGAGCTTCTGAAAGCGGGCGGATCGCCGGTACTAAAAGTCCTTCAGAGACTTTTTAATTCTGTTCTGCTCGAGGGCGTAACGCCTGAGGCATGGAACAGGAGTGCGGTGGTACTGTTCTTCAAGAAAGGCGACAATACCTTGTTGAAGAATTACAGGCCCATCTCGCTCCTGAGCCATGTGTATAAGTTGTTTTCGAGAGCTATCACGAATCGTCTCGAGCGCAAGTTAGATGACTTCCAGCCTCCCGAACAAGCCGGTTTACGAAAAGGTTACAGGTTTTAGGTTTTTTTTAGGTTAAGTCTATAGTACCATAGACCACATTCATACGCTGCGGCAAGTTATACCGAAAACCGAGGAGTATAACTTGCCACTTTGCCTAGCGTTTGTGGACTATGAGAAAGCCTTTGATTCGATCGAGACCTGGGCGGTGCTGCAGGCTCTCCAGCGGTGCCGCATCGACTATCGATATATCGAAGTGTTGAGGTGCTTGTACAACAACGCCACCATGTCGGTCCGAGTACAAGAACAGAGTACGAAGGCTATTCCACTACAGAGAGGCGTGAGACAGGGAGATGTTATTTCTCCTAAACTCTTTACTGCCGCGCTGGAAGATGCCTTCAAGCTCTTGAACTGGAAAGGATTCGGCATCAACATAAATGGCGAGTACATGACTCACCTCCGCTTTGCCGACGATATCGTGGTCCTTGCGGAATCGCTGGAAGACCTGAGTACAATGCTCGAAGACCTCAACAGAGTTTCTCAACGGGTGGGCCTCAGGATGAACATGGACAAGACGAAGGTCATGTCGAATGTCCATGTTGTGCCCACCCCGATTACTGTTGGAAGCTCATCTCTCGAAGTTGTCGACGAATATGTCTATCTAGGACAAGTAGTCCAACTAGGCAGGTCCAACTTCGAGAGAGAGGTCAATCGTCGAATCCAGCTCGGCTGGGCAGCGTTCGGGAAACTTGGCAAGGTCTTCTCGTCCAAAATACCTCAGTGCCTGAAGACCAAAGTCTTCGACCAATGTGTGTTACCAGTGATGACATACGGCACTGAGTCGTGGCCTCTGAATATGGGCCGTATAAGACGGCTCACAGTCACTCAGCGAGCTATGGAGAGAGCTATGCTCGGTGTTTCTCTACGTGATCAAATCAGAAATGAGGAGATCCGTAGAAGAACGAAAGTCACCGACATAGCCCAGCGGATTAGCAGGCTGAAGTGGCAGTGGGCAGGCCACATAGCTCGCAGAACCGATAACCGATGGGGCAGAAAGGTTCTGGAATGGAGGCCACGTACTGGCAAGCGCAGCGTTGGACGTCCACCTACAAGGTGGACAGACGACCTGATAAAGGTCGCAGGATGTCGCTGGATGCAGGCCGCTTCCAACAGGTCGGTCTGGAAATCTTTGGGGGAGGCCTATGTTCAGCAGTGGACGTCTTGTGGCTGATGATGACATAGGTAGACTGGCCTGGATTACTTATATATATAAAACTAATTTAAAAGTAAATTAATAAAGTTTATTGAGGTTGTTATTTTAATTTTAGTTCCGACGTTTCCAAAGCTTATGAGTTGTTTTCACCTTTTCGCTGTGATGTTTTGTCTCCAAACCCTAAAGGCTGTTCTACACGATGGTATATCAATAGTCCATCAAATAGCTGGTGCAATGTTTGTGATGTATCTACACGATGGTAAGTGTAGCCGCCTACCGCCGTCATTGGCTTACGATCATTTGAAGTTATGTCGGAAACAGTCAACAAACCATCCAAGGCCATCGCACGCGCGATAAGCTAATAGACGCCTTTAGGCCTTCTATATTATGGGCCATCGTATAGAGGAGCCATAACATGACGTCGTAATGTCATCGAATGTTGACTGTTTTAATATTTGATATTTTTCTTCGATATTTTTCTCTCGCGCGGAAGGAATTTCGTGGGAATATATCGCATGTTGAAAACAAAAGTGACACTAAACGAAAAATGTGTTTATGGGAGATTAAGTTTAAATGTTTCATAAAATAGCGTTCATAATTAAACATCGACAATTTTCGTTTAGTGTCAGTTTTGTTTTCAACGTGCGATATATTCCCGACTATGTTAACTTATCTAGGTAATTCTAGTATTGTGTGCCAAATTTCATCATTACATTCAATTGGTAATGCGTGTTTGATTAAAAAATATAAAAATTTATATCATTTCAAACGCAATAACTCAGAAACATAAAATTTTTCACATTCATAACATTAGTAAAAAAAAGATTCAGAAGTGTCTCCGTATATTCTTTAAGCATGCTATCTCAGTTTTTGTATTGCTCGTAGTAAAATTTTCTAAGAAGATTTGGAAGCGAGTTCACCCGTATAGAAGTCTACCTCTCATACTATTTCCGGAATAAAATTCATGTGACTTTCCGGCTCATAAACTATCGCTGTGAGAAAAGAAAATGCACTACGCTTACCATAAGGTGTAGTGTGTGTTTTAATTATATTTAGTTTTATTCTTTTTGTGTTACATAACCTATTTGTTTAACATTTGTACGCCTTTAATGGCAAGACAGCGATCAAAAGTTGTTTTAAGCAAACATAGGTATAAGCAGCGATAGCTCAGCGGGGTGTTGTATGGACTGTCGAGACGAAAGTCGCAGGTTCGAAACCAGCCCCAAGAGCATACACCACTGACTTTTCTAAGTTATGTGTATATTAATTGTTAATTATCGCTTGCTTTAAAGAAACATCGTGTGGAAACCTACATACCTGAGAATTCGATAAGATTTTTCGAAGGTATGTGAAGTCTGCCAACCCGCATTAGGCCAGCGTGGTGGACTAAGGCCTGATCCCTCTCATTCAGTAGAGGAGGCCCGTGCCCGGCAGCGGGACGAGTATAATATATAGGGCTGATAAAAAAAACAGGTATGACCTATGTTTCTATAAATAAATTATTTTGAATTTTGTCATGCTCAGATAAAAATAAAACATTCCCTAAGTGTATATCGTTAAAATGGCTTCTCTTATCTGCACAATATCTAGAAATGATTCCAAGTCATTACTCATAAAATCTAGATGAAATCAACCATGTCCTTTATTAGGATTGGTAATATTTTTCACGAAAGCCTGTCATAATGTTGGACTGCCGTTTTTCGCATTAAAGAAGTGCCCTGTAGCGATACCGCGATGATTTATTACCATTGTTGGCGAACCTTATACCTTTACCTTTAATATTAAATGATAGCTTTTCCAGGGCATTCTGGTTGGACGCTTCTGGAGTTTTGATTTCATATAATGTTGACCGAATTGAAGTAACTAATTCAAATTTCCAGGAAGTTTCTTTTAAAGTATAAGCGGCAAACGAACACATAATTCACCTGAGTGATCCTAAGTGATCTCTACCACTTATGGACGCCTCATCATCAGAAGCATCATGGACGCGTTGCTGCCCCTAACGAAAGGGACAATTATGGGATCGGCAAGAGGAGGGGGATTTAAGCCTCTGGATATCTCACTAATCGTATGAAATGAAATCAGCAATAAGCCGCTACTTTACGTTAGTGGTAACGACGCGGCTGAGCCAGCTCATTCATGCTGTAGACAATATTGTCTACAGCACGGCTATACCACAGATAGTTTTGTTTGCAGCATGAATAGTAAGGAGTTGGCCGACCATCAGGTGACTTACTAATCCACTTGCCGGTCTCAGCTATAAAAATCATTATTATTATTGGTGTGCAATAAAGAGTTATCTATCTATCTATCTAATCATATATTAAGTAATTATGCCAAGGACTTTTACTCGCTATGTTAAATATCTTTTGTAAAGAGAAAATAAAGTCGTTAAAATTGATTCTATGCATAACAAATCAAAAGAGAGAACTTTCACATGTAATAAAGTAATATGAAGTAGAATAGTCTCAGAGTAAAATGATTGTGATATACGAACGGACAAACAGACAGACTGACACGATGAAATTATAAGGGTTTCGTTTCCATGCTTATTTAGAAAAACAAAAGACGTAGATCACATTTAACAATATTAAAATGTTTCATAATAACAGAAATCACAATCAGCTCATAATTTTGCCTGCTGAGACCAATTAAAAGTCCGTGAACTTTGTATAAAATATTTTTTAAAAGGAAACTTTTAGGTAGAATTTTTATCGAGTCGCCCGTTAGCAAATACGGTGAGATAAAGGTAATCGTCCACTTACCGGACAACACGAATGTATATCACAGTGATCAATGTCATATTCTATCAATCATTTGAATAAAAGATCATATAAAAAGAATCTAATTCAAAATATAACAATATGACATGTAAAAAGATGATTTAATGAGGAAAACGAATAACTATGTTATAATAAGAATAGCAATGTTATAAGTATCCGAAAGACCACGGCTGAGTTTTTTAATGCTTCTCAGTTTCCGAAGCACATAGATATATTTCAATGTAATTAATCTATTTTTGACATTTAAAACAGTCCTTTGTGGCCGACATGCAAAATAAACGTTTGATTTTAATTTTTAACACTGGTTAGAATATGTTATTTTAGTTTTTAGTTTTTTTTATTTTAGTTTTTTAGTTTTTATCAATTTGAACATAAATTCTCGTATCAGTATATGCGATGTTACATTTAAGATGCCCCATTTTTGGAGAAAACCTACGAGACATTTGCTTCTTCACTCTCCGAAGAGATCAAAAGGCCTATTCCATTCCATTCATACTGCAGGCTGTAGCCATACTGGTTACAGTTTTCTTAATTATACTATCTACTGTTTCTACTGACACGTAACAATAACAATATCAGCTCTACTTTATATTGTCTCAAAACTGTTCACAGGCTTCCTCCACGAATGAGAATAGTTAGGCTTTAGTCCACCACGATGGTGTTATCCGAGTTGTCAGACTTCACAGATCTTCAAGATTTCCTTCACCGACTAGTGACACACACATTATTTTTTAGAATCTAATTTGACAGGCAGCAAAACAATGAGCACGAGGAAAACAAAGTACAATTTATAATAAATGCTTTTAATTAGATCTCTAATTGTAAACTATTTAGAAATATCTGCAGATGAAAGTGGACGGCTACCCTTACTGTAGCTATTATCCCAGTGAGTTCAAAGGAAACTGTACTGCTGGCCTAATTGGTGGACTTCACTTCGAGGTATTTTAACATAAGTCAGGAATGAAAAAATATACAGCATTTGAACGTAACTGCATTAAATATAGAAAGGGTTAGTCTCATTAAATTGTAATTTATAGTTTTAATTGACTGCGTCGTTTAGATAGGTAAAAGATGTTCAAACATATAACGCAAGGTGACGATTTATTAGAATCAGATTTATCTAACGGCTAGCTGATTTCCCCCAAAAGAACTATTAACACACTTTGTAAGTAAGAAACGTACTATATCTAATGGACTTCTATATTTTATTTTATACCTCTTTATTTTCAAAATTCATAAAGCATAAATCAAATCTATCTGTCTGTTACTATAATTACGACAGAATGGACAGAAATCTAACAGCGTAATTGAAAACTGGCCTGTGTCAAACAAGACACCTGCGTGTCTGGGTTTTTTTCCCTTAGCTGTAAAAATGACAGCTATCACGTACTTTGACATTTCAAAAAAATATTGTGCTTTCACATTATTACTGGTGTTCGGTCAAATAACTTAAAAGGCACTATACCCTGTACAAGTTAGCTTGATTTTTTTGACAGACGGGCTAATTTTACTTTGAAGCAATAAAAAGTCTTAAAATTTTCGGATAACGCTTGAATCTTTAGGGAATTTTGTGTTATATGTATTTTTTTAATATGTTTAAAAAAAATTAAATCATTAAATTAAGAATATAATATGTTCGCCATTACAAAGTTATGTCGATCTGAATAAATTACATTTGTCAAAAAGATCAAGATAACTTGTACAGGAAATAGTTTATGAAAGGTATACAGGGTTATTTTTAAAACACTGACAACCTCGCAGGGCCATATAGCTGACCCCATAAGGAACAACTTTTGTTCTACGAGTTTGGACATAACTCAATACATAAGAAAAAAAATGATTTTACAAGTTTTTGTTGTGTAGTGTTTGTGTTCGTACGTCAGCTGACGGCTGGATGTAGGTATTATCGATCGATACGGCGCGGCCGGTCATTGAACTGACGCGCGCGCTGCGTGTATTACGTAATCTGCGATACGCGCAGAGCGTAGGTAACTTTCAAGACGGAAATTAAATTCATAATTATTTTTGTATGAGAATAAAATCTAACAAATTATGAAAAGTCGTAGAACAAAAGTAGTAGCAAATGACCTTAGGAATCTACTCCTGCGAGGTTGTCAGTGTTTTAAAAATAACCCTGTATATTTGTCTATGTAAATATTAGTGCTCTCGTAAAAATTACTATTCGTTCAGTCTACATAAATAACAAAATTTTAATAAGTGAAATTTACTCTAAATATCATGTAAGTATTTTAGTGACTAATATTTGGCAGAATTAAACTTCAGATATTTAAACGTGATATAAATACATTTGACTATTATTACTCAGGTACTAAAGCACCGCTACCTATCCAAACTAGTTTTTATTTAATTAGCAATTAACCAGCCATTGCAATTTGCAGTTAATGAGTGATTAATGGAATTTCACGGTGGTCCGAACTTCCTTTTCCCTCCAATTTCAATGTTGGAACTAATCGACGATCGTGGTAGAAATTAAAAACAAGGTCGTCACCACGGCGACCAGACGTCGAATCGATAATATGTCGCGAGCGTTTCCACTGTTACACGACTGAAATTATATCAGTGAAATTACATAAATTAGATACTTGATTTATTTAAGACATAAAATAATATAAATTTTATTGAAGTCTAAATAATTTTTCCATTTTGAATTGATTTAAATAGAACTCTAATGATTTATGCTACATGCATTTGCTGACTACGAGAAACACCTGATGAACTTCAGAAATAGAACAAAAACAAAAACTTAACATAAAAAATAATTTAAAATCGTGCTATTAAACAAACAGATCATAGTTTAATGAAGATTTAAATTTCACCTGGTCTTTTAACTTCTAAACTTTAAGATATTTTTAATTATAAAAGTTAAAGTAATCATATTTTCTTAAGGTACAAATCTATATTATACAATATAATATACAACATTTCGTTTTATAACGGTTATATAATCCACAGTACCGACAAAAAAATCGTCCATTTGATATATGCACGAAGACATTCCAGAGTTATCACAGCTCGATAACCCTTTTAAGAGTTAGCTTACAATTTATGTCTCAGAAAGTTCACTCGGTCCCAAAAGAGCTTTTATTAGGTGGAGTACTACGGTGGAAATTCACCAATTTAAAGAATAGTTGAAAGGTTCATAAATTAGTTGGTCACTGAATCCAGAATGGGCTGTTTGTCAAACGTAATGGTTTGAATGATAATTTTAACACCGATGGTTTTTAAAGTTTAAGTTTAGATTAAAACGTTATAAGTAATGTATTTTTTTTTATTTGATTAAATGACAAGACGAGTAAGGCGCTCGTCTGATGGTAAGCGCCTACCCATAAACAAAAGCAACACCATACAGAACTTTGAATTACAAAGCACTGCATGGTACTCAACTGCACTTGTCATCTCGAGACATAAGATGTTAAGTCTCATAATGCTCAGTAATTTCATTGCCTTCAATGCCCATTAAACGGAAACACAACAGTGCTTACACACTTTTGCTTAGCGGCACAAATAGACAAAGAGGTGGTACCAACCCAGACGGCGTCTAGCATACAAGGGGCCTACCACCTTGTGAAAAGGTGTATTACACCACTATTGTAGGCAGTATCCATCAATCTATTGATATAGTTATGATCAGGAGAACAAATTTAGTTATGATATTTTAATACAGCAATTATCACTATAATAATCGCTTAGTTGATCGACTGAGAGTTCTCTGTATCAATATCTGTGAAAGATCCTCAAGTCTAATTGGAAAGCATAGCTGAGTTGCGTTTACTTGGAATTGTGTTCGATATGGCAAAATACTCTTATCACATTATTGGAGAGGAATACGTTAGATAAACTATGGGTACACTATTTGAAACTACGTCTACGCAGGATATATGCTCAAGATATATGTTCAATGAAAAATATTATTCATTATTAGTTAATAAAACGTCTGCTGAATTCAAACATTAACAAGATAGATTTCAATGTCAATTATTAAAAACTCATTTTTGTTCAATCATTACATCCAGTTATTAAATATTCCTTTTGTTGATTCATATAAGTAAACTGGAACAGCGCTCGTACTTTACCGCAATCATTTCATCGAATTCAAATGTGAAAATTTTATTGAGTTTCTAAAACGTTTCGGAATGTAAATAACAAAATGTGTTACCATACATTTATGAGACTAGTGGATATATTATAACTTTAAGGACTTATTTCATAATATTTAGCGTATATAATTCTAATATAAACTACTTTAGAAAGTATTTAGTAGACATATTTCTTCCGGTATATGATGATATCACTGGGTGCTTTTATTCTTTGGTCGAGTCACATTTTATTTGATACTAGCGACCTACGCCGGCTTTACACGAGTAAAAATGTGTTTGTTAAGACATCATATTATAAATCTTTGAATTTTTCGGCTTTTCTGTACTATAGTATCTATGTATTATACACTAGCTTTTGCTCGCGGCTCCGCCCGCGTTATCTACTTTTTCCGGGATAAAAAGTAGCCTATGTCCTATTCTGATGTATAAGCTATATTATTGTAAAGTTTCATTAAAATCCATACTGTAGTTTTTACGTGAAACAGTAACAAACATACATCCATCCATACTTACAAACTTTCGCGTTTATAATATTAGTAGGAGCAGGATATAAACCTTCTTCATGAATCACTCTGTCTGTTGCTGAAAACTGCATTAAAATCCGTTAAATAGTTTAAAAGATCTAAACGAACAGACAGGGGAAGCGACTTCATTTTATATTATATGAAGAAGTATTATTTACTCAGAGCAGACTGATAAAACAGGCGCGTAATAATTTATCATTTAAAATATTTAGAAAATGTAATGTTAGATAATGACCTACTGAGATAACATTGTTAGTTCATAATATTAAGTAAGTCAACTTTTTTAATTTTTGGTACATGTCACAGACCGTTGTTACGATTCAAATTTCACTGCAAGTAATAATTATTTATATTGTAGTTGGTAAGAATTATTTTTAGTATGTGCAATTAGATTTTATGTAAGTAATATCAGGTGCATAATGAAGATATTCGATAATTTATTCAGAATCAAATCAGAATTTTTACCTGTGTCCTCGACACGATGGTTACAACAAGTATTATACTTTGTTCTATAATTTTTAAATCTTCTATCACAGTTAATTAATAAAAAATGTGTACCAAAACACACAGCACCTCTAGTGGACTACGAACTATTCACACATGTTTCTCACAATCTATACACGGCCATCAGCCGAACGTATGACGTCATCTCCCCGCGGTTCAATGGAAACAATATAATTATACTACGTTTATATTTTGCGTTTATATGACGCGGGCGCAGTGCCCGACGCAACTAGGTTAGGAATACACGTGTTTCATATATTACTGTGCCGTATTGTGTTAAAGTTATGGAATCTTCGCCTGTGAATCTATTAGAACTTGGAAAGGACGATGTGCAAAAATTCCTCGATTCCTTCGACCATGTGTTTTCGGATTGCGATGGTAATGTATACTAAATTTATATTAGTGTTTAGTGTATGAAGCAATTAATGTTTATATTGAAATTGAACGCAACAGCTGTAGTTACATGATTATTTTTGGAAGCCAATAAATGCTATTAGAAAGATATAGACTGCCTCTGTGGCATAATTCTAGTACGTAGGTACAACTGCTGCCTTGGATTTGATCCCGGGGCCCGATATAACTAATATTGGGTTTGTTATTACGTAAAGTTCAGTCCACAAGACAAACAAACTGGACAGACGACCTGATAAAGGTCACTGGAAGTCGCTGGATGCAGACCGCTTCCAAGAGGTCTGGAAATCTTTGGGGGAGGCCTATGTTCAGCAGTGGACGTCCTGTGGCTAATGATGATGAAAGTTCAGTTTCAGTTCGGAGGCTGGAATTGTGCCCTGTACAGTGATAGGCTCGTTACCTATCACATCATGAGACAGAAATACATATAAAAATACTTGTGGCGTGCCTATCGGGCTCAAATGTTAACCTTTGACAACTCATGTTCGTTGATAAATCAAAACCTCAAAAACACAATAATACGCGATACGGAATTTGAACCCAAAAACTCACCGATATCCTCAGTTTTAATATTATTATAGGAGTATATTCAATGAAAGCCTCTGTGGCGCAGCGGGCGAGCAGCTGTGAAGCGAGAGGCCGCGGGTTCGATCCCCGCACCGAGACAAATGTTTGTGTGATCTACAAATATTTGTTTCGGGGTCTGGGTGTTGTGAGACCGAAAGTCTCTCGTAGTTCCTGATACCCACGATACAAGACTCGTATCTTACTACGGGGTCAGGACTATGTATGTGACTGTTGGGTGTATTTATTTATTATTATTATTAATATTCAAGCGTAGAGTCAATATTTCAACCATCGTAATTTTCCTGTTATTTATCACCATTATACATACATTTATTTTAGTATTCCACTCATGCATATAGGCCATAATTGAATAACAATAGGTTTTGAATAATGATTACATCAACATGACCAAAATAGAAAGATGAAAGGTTACATAGTGGAAACTATTCAATAAAATTTATGGGATTATTCTAATCACTATGCAAACAGTATTTTCAATTGACTTGAAGGTGTGCACTAGAAAGCTTCCATAGGGATTGCAGTCAAATGTTATACAGACAGAGACCGAACTAACAGCAAAATAAGGCCATAAAAACGATGACCCTTGAATCTGGAATAGAATAAAGAAACTTGCATTCCTATTGTATTAGGCAAATTAAACACTATGAGTGCCAAAAACAATTATACTAATTCTTAATATAGAAGAGGTGACCTCAAACTATTCAAATTCATTTGTTTTTATCTGCTTAAAATAATTTGGGCAATATTAGCATCTAATAAATTAAAGGAGGATTTTAACGGACGAGACAATGACGAGACTTGGTTCCCGTTGCGGATTGTGGGTGTCAAATGGCGAGTCGCCCCACATAATACCAAATCCACCCTCAAATCACGATGGCAATGCAAACTCTGGCATTAAACTGCGATGACACCAGGCAGAAAGAAAAAGTAACTAGTAAAGTAAATATGATACTAATAAATCAAAATTACAATGAAATAAATCCAACAAGTGAAATCTCTTATCGAAAATGTATGTTTAGCAGAGTATAGCAGAATATAGAAGGTATAAAAGAAGAGGGTGGAATACTTTTAAACTTAATCAAAAAATATTGTAAATAAAAATGAAAAAAGGAATATTTACATGTCTCTGTTAAATATATATTATACCTATTCGAACAAGTTTGTCTAGGAATAAACAACTTCATAAGTCCCTAAAAATATTCAAAACTACAAATCACATATCTGCGACGTGTGCCGTGAGGAATATTTGCTACAAAATAATTATTAGTATTCAAGTTCTAATCTTGGAATGGAATTTTACGATCAACGAGATGAACCAAATTTAGAAGCGTAATATTGTTATCAGCCATTTAAATGTTACGCGTTGTGAATGTAGATGATATTTAGAACATTTATTTGCTTATGATTCTGTTAGATATTATTGCTAGAGCAACATTGGAAGCAAACAGTACATACAAAGATACAAAATATAAAGATTTGGAAAAAAGAAAGCTAGTAACATGGTGGAACGACATAAATGTCGAAATATTATTGGAACGAAGTTCCTTACGGCAGGCTTGGAGGGGATAGGGATTTCGCTGCGTGACCGAACTGAAAAAAATGTGATAGTAAAACCGTAAGAAAAAAAGCGTTAAATGAGACGTGCGCATGCGCGACAGTCGCATAACCAGCCAGCGTTAGTTCCTTTTTTAAAATGAAATTCATTCAGCCAGTTATTGAAGTATTTTTATATCTCCTTCGATTTTTAAAAGATTACGCTAGCTCGTTATTATTTATAATTACATAAGTTGATAAAAAATGCTATACAATAGCTTTACCGCGGCAGTCTCCGAGTGCCACACGTCTTTTTTTTATTTCTATTTTTTAGTTGATAATTTGAATTACGATGTTTTTTTATTTTAAGTAATTTATTATTTCCTAAAATTCTGAATTTCCTAAATACTTTCTTGTACTTAAATAAAAACTAATCAGCAAAATTTAAGAGAAAAATCAAGAAAACCTACATAAAATTGAGCACGACTTTTTTTGCAATTTGTGTCGATTCTTCATTAGCCGAAGGAACTTCGTTCCTACCTGGTGTCCCACGACACCACTAATTTTTTTATTTGATTCGACTTTGAAATATTATTTTATTATTTTGTTCTACTCGTACATCACACACATATTTAATTTCTTTATTATTTAATTGAATGATGAGACGAGCAAGGCGCTTGCCTGATGGTAACTGCAACGCCTGCCCATAAACAGAAGCAACACCACACAGAACTTTGAATTACAAAGCACTGAACGCTACGTATGGCGCTGAACTGCCAGTCACTCCGAGCCATAAGCTGTTAAACATCATAATGCCCAGTAATTTTACTGGCTTCAATGTCCTTCAAACCGAAAAGAACAGTGCTTACACACTGCAGAATTAGACAAAGCGGTGGTACCAACCCAGACGGCCTCTCGTATGAACATTGTGGAAGTTATGTCTGATGAAATATTTGGGCCTTCCTAAAAACTACTATTCAAAAAACCACGTACGTTCACACATGCATAGTCGGTATTTATAGAACAAGGTCTGTGGTTCTAATTATACAAACATATGATAATAACTATATACTTAGACCCGGCATTTTTTTTTTTTATCAACGTGGTTCAAGGAATATAATTGAACCAAAGATATTGAAAAACTATTTAGGGCACTTTAATTTGAAATTTTTTAAATTTCGCTAATAATAATGTTAGAATTCAAATCCTTACATAGTATAAAATGAAGTCGCTTCCGCTGTCTATTCGCTTAGATCTTTTAAAATATTCAACGGATGTTATTGCAGTTTTCTGCAATAAATGGAGTGATTCATGAGAAAGGTTTATATGTATATCACGCTATGACCCCCGGGAGCAGGGCAGTAACATGCAGGTGAAACCGCGAGGGACAGCTAGTAATACTATAAAATTTAAACCATCCATAAAATTTTAACTCGAACATCTGCACTAGTGCTTTTTTTTTGATTGAATGACGAAACGAGCATGGGGCTCGCCTGATGGTAAGCGCCACGCCCATAAACAGAAGCAACACCACACAGAATTTAAAATTACAAAGCACTGCATGGCACTGAACAGCGTTCGTCACTAGACGAAGCGGCAGAAATAGACAAAGTGGTGGTACCAACCCAGACGGCTTCTCGCATACGAGGGACCTACCACCTTGTAAAATATTGTATAATATATGTATTACTAGTATTGTAATATAATATTTACTGAATATCAAAAATTATCTCAATACCCACGCCGCAACTTTTTTATCAGCAGGCCAATATCAGATTATGATAAGGCACTATCTCCTACTATGCGTGTTTCTGGGGCTTAGGTCAGTGCTACTTATGGGCTCAAACATTTTAATCTTGTGTAATCATTACTGTCTTTCCGTACATATTTATTTCAAAAGTAGGCCAGCACAGTGCAGTTGCTGATAGTAGTGTACCTAATCATATATCCGACTGGAGGTGTCTAACCTTGCAATGCAAAACGATAGTTTGATTGATAGTTAGTCACTTCACCCGCTCTTTACGCTTTCGTCACGCTTTAGCTTCTGAAAACTATTCGACTTAGCTCTTGAGTAACTTTAACCAGCAAGATATTTAACAGTTTTTTTAGGGAATAAGGGCAATCGAGCAAGACGTTTACCTGATGGTAAGTAATCACCACCGCCCATAGGCACCTACAACACCAAAGGAATCATCGGTGCTTTGCCTGCCTATGAGAACAGAGAAGGCACTTTTCTTGAAGGTACCTAAGTCGTATCTCTCTGGAAATACCGCAAGTGAAAGCAGATTCCACAAAGGTGCTGTACGGGGAAGAAAACTCCGAGTAAAGCGCACATCCATCCAGATTATTATATACATGGCGGAAACCCTGCTATATTGAGTCTTTCCAGCGAGTCGCGTTCCAAGATCCGCGAAATAACAAAAGCTTGCTTAATTCAGGCCACAGTTGAGAGATGCGTCGATAGTTGATGAACACTAAATTTGCACCTATACTATCGAGTGCATTGCTGATACTTTGCTGTCGCTGGTAAACAACATTCTAACACATCGTGCGCCATCAGAAGCCATAACAAAATAAAATAATTTACCAGAACACAGCCCAGAAATAGTAATTAATCCCGGACCACGCTAAAAATACTATAAACCTAAAGTTTGGATAGAATCTACTAACATTATTTATTCAATCTGTAACCTACTCGCTTATGCACATTCAAAAATAATAAGAAGAAATAGCTGATCAAGAGAAGCACTCGTATTTCTACGTGAATCGACCATTAATTTCGTTATTATCCATCATAAATTGGAATAATTCGCAGTAATTATGATCTAATTGGGCTGATATTCCATATTACTCATCCATTAGTATAACAGTCTGTGACGCCATACAGGAACGAGGTTTAGTGTTCATTAATTGTAACCTTGGAGTACCTAAATCAACATTTACTTTAGAATGTTAAATGTATTAAATAACTTCACGTACAAATATTTTAAAAGAAATCCATTTGATAAACTGTATAAAACACATTCAGGTTTCAATCTAAAAGATAATATGAATAATAAAAACTCAATGAGTAATTTACACTACATATTATCTATTTAATACGGTTATGATCATTAGCATTGAATTATATTCTGTTACTAAATATATGCATACTAAATGCATGCATACTAATATTAGTACGCCATTGAAATCGATTATGGCTTTTTTTATCCGGTTTTTTTTTCGGTTTGACGTTATGCTGTTAGCCTGACGCGAGTCGGCTTTCTGCAGCTTCACTGGACTTTCAGGCGAGCACTTTAGGCGCTCTCAACCCTTACATTTAAGTGACCTCGCTGAGGGCACTCCCTTTGGGGTACGGACCTCGACTCAGGGCGGTCACTAGGGGGAGGGCAGAGACATCTGCGATTATTGGTTTGGGGGATTTTATATACTACTGGTAATAATTGGCTCGCGGGCCGGTACTAGGGTCGGGATTGCGGGGTACGCGACGAGGTCCTCGGCGGCGAGGACGGTACAACGGTTGTGTGGAGTGTATTTTTGTCATGAATTCCTCCCTCCTTCGGATGGCTAGATGGGTCGCATCGTCGGGATCGGTGAGGATTTATCCGGTTATGTCACCCCAACTAACAGGCCGTTCTACTTTATATTTGAAAATGATCGAATCGCACAGTTATCGAATTCGAGAAAGATCACCAGCGTATTTGCCACTTCAGTTTACTTATGCTTTGTGCTATAATATCTGATCACTGTAGTTCGGATTTCGCCAGGCCGTCTCCAGTGATTACCTTACCCTTCTGGCCTTACCCCATTGTGAGTGTGCATAAAAGACATGGGTTAGAGGTCATGGAGGATGCACTGATTAAAGTATTTCATCTCGAAGCGATTATATACAATATAATACTTATGGTAGGATTTATATTTTGATCTTGTTCATGCAGAGTCATAAATAACCCATGAGAATAAAACTTTCTTTCAAAATATTCGTCTTCTCATGATTAAATTTATTAGAGTCGTTTGTCAGGTTTAAAGGCTTGTTGTAAACCTTTGAACTTAAGACCTAAGTGCGGCACAAGTAAAATGAGGACCTAAACTTTTCGAACACGATTTAAATGAATTGTACCAATTCAAGGCCTGTGAGAAATGAACGAGTTCGTTACGAAGCATTAATGAGTTCCAATTATGTAATGATAATGCAATTAAATTCATTTCGGTAAATTACTTCCTGATAGATAGTATACTCAAAATGGTAATTTGATTGGTTAATATTACTAGCCTATTTTTTATCTAGCGCGTATGCTCTTGGATTGAAATCTCAGGGCAAGCAATCACAAATTTTGTTGTGAGTATTTCGAATAGTATTAATAATAGTATTTCGTCCACCTACAAAGTGGACAGACGACCTGATAAAGGTCGCAGGATGTCGCTGGATGCAGGCCGCTTCTAACAGGCGGTCTGGAAATCTTTGGGGGAGGCCTATGTTCAGCAGTGGACGTCTTGTGGCTGATGATGATGATGATGATTTCGAATAGAAAAAATCACAGAGGTTGGTCGGGATTTTAATTTGCACCACTTGGTGATAGGCTCGCTTCCTACCGTAACATGGAGAAGAATGTCACTAACCAAGGGTCTAGGCTGTTTGATTCATAAAGTTTGTCCACATTAATGACATTTCGACGTACCAAGAGTCTGACTGTCTCCCGTACTTGCCACGTTTGGTATGTACGACATGCCATGGCAAACATCTTTTGTTTCAGTGAGGTTCAGATCAGATCGCTTCGTAACACTAGGTCGTAATATTCGATAACCATACATACTTGTGCCTTGGTACACGTGTCTGACATGGTGTAGGAGTCCCGGGCCCCTATGCTACAAATCCGCAACGATGTTCTTATATCAATGTAACACTATAATACTTCTTAGAAAATATATAAGCACAGAATAATACACGTATGCACTGTATAATTGTAGTGCGGGCATTTTTGTAACTGGTAGAACAATTCTGTAGACAGTTTTGTCTCCAGCATGAATGTGCCGGCTCGACCGGGTTGTTACCACTGTCTCTCAGACAGTCGACGTGTAGTAGCAGATTGCAGTAACGTTTTGTACAGTGAATTTGATATTCGGAGGCCCAAATCCCCTCTCTCGTGTCAACTCCTTAAATATTCCTTTCCTTTAAGATAAGCAACGCATACAGGATTCCGCAAGTATTATGGCTGTCATGGGCGGTGGAAATCACTTACCATTAGGTGACCCACTCGCTCGTTTGTCGGCCTATGCTAAAAAAAAATTCGTCCAGAAACTGTAACCTTTCCTATACTGTCATTACTGTATTTAGGTTTTTCTGAATAGCCGTGGTAGAAAGCACGTCATTCATATTTTAAATGATATTCGCATGGACGGCGCTCCCAAAATTTGCCGCTTTGTAGGTCGACTACTAAAGTTCATGCAAATTTAAAAAGCACGGTTGCATCGTGGTGCTAGACATTCAGTTTACAGATTGAATACTAGAGTATTGTATGAACTAGTAATTTGAAAGCATGCATCCACAAAATAAATGATGTAGATTTTATCAATGAATGCATTTGTTTTTAAACACCAAAACTGTTCCTGATATTTAAACAAATATCTATATTTAGAGAAAATACTTACTATACTTTTCAAGTATCTCTATTGGATTAGGAACTGACAGGTCGCCGTAGAGCCGAAGATCGGGCCATTGAGCCTGTGCTTTAATAGAGGCCTATGTCCGGCAGTGGACTAACACGGGCTGATAATGATGATGATGATATAAATTTTTACTTAATGTGGGTTGAAACGTTATTGTTTATTTGCATCCAATTATCCCTTTCATTTAATGTCGACAACACGTCCGCGATTATTTTGAAAATCTAGGGTCTGGTAATGAGAAGATCAGTAGTAGTTGGATGAGTAGAGTCGAGCATCGGGTTTAATGGCGTGCTTTAGGAGAAGCCTATGTCCAGCAATGGACTAGCACAGGCTGATAATGATAACGATGGTTTTATTTTTAGGCGTCATATGGTCGAAAGGACCCCTACCAGGGGCATCAGACTTCTTCAACTTCATGAAGAAACAAGGAAAAACAGTCAATTATGTGTCGAACAATAGTTTGAGGAGCAGAGCGAATTATGAAGCACAATTCAAGGCTGCGGGGATCGATAACGGTTTTGTAAGTATATTCTTTGTTTTTTTACTAATAAGACAAATTTGGAGAAAAATTTACTGATTGTAATAAGTGTGCCTATTGCGAGTTCTCCGAGACCTGTCATATGAAATGATGAAAATTGGTATCTATTTAAACTGTAGAAGTTTGCCCATTGGTTATTACTTTTTCTATTTTATTGAATGACGAAACGAGTAAGGCGTAAGCGCCACCCCTGCCCATAAACAGAAGCAACACCACACAGAGCTTTGAATTACGGATCACTGCATGCCACTAAACTGCGCTCGTCACCAAGAGACGTAAGGTGTCTAAGGTGTGTCATAAGGTGTCAAGTCTCATAATGCCTAGTAATTTCACTGGCTTAAATGTCCTTCAAACCGAAACACAAAAGTGCTTACACATTGTTGCTTGGCGGCAGAAATAGACACAGCGGTGGTACCAACCCAGACGGCCTCTCGCATACGAGGCGCCTACCACCTTGTACACTTGACTTGAGTACTTGACACATATTTCTTTTATACGAAAGAAACAACAGGTAATATGCGAAAAGGTAGGTCAGTCATATGCGAAAACCCGTTTGAGTAATCAGCACATTGTCTATCTATGCCGCCAAGTATTAATGTGTTCCAGTTTGAAGGCATTGAAGCCAACGGCATTACCTAGCAGTTTTTTGTAATTTAGAGTTCTATGTGGTGTTGCTTCTGTTCATGGGCAGGCGTTGCGCTTATTATCAGGCGAGCGACGTACTCGTTTCGTCATTCGGGCTAAAGAAGAAATGATCGAAAAACTAGCACACACGACATAAAGTATATCTCGTGTTTAATCTGAAATTACACGCTGAATCAATTGTCACACCATTAAATTTTTTGTGTAAAAGTTTCAAATTGAGTGATATCGCTGATTACAAAAACTCCATATTTAAATTGTCTGCTTCTAAAATACGACTGACAGGAATAGGTCGCTAGTGATAACACCTCTCATTATTATTCAAAACAAAAAAAACTTACTGTACAATTTTGGTAGTTTTTAAGCGACAAAAAGAACGAAGAAAATTCTCAATTCGACGCGGTGTTTTTTATTGTATTTATAACCACGCACAGCGCTGTGAAATTTGAACCAATTTAAATGATTATTTTTAATTCGAACGAGTATAGCCCATAGTTGGTCACATTTTAATTTCAAGAAGAACATCCACCCCTGAGAGGATGACATCGGGGATGAAAGATTCAAACTTCATAATTTGCACCGATTTTCATGATTCTTTTACTAAAATAGGGAAATAAAACTTTATATTTATATTTTTCTAATAATAATAATATATTTAATAATATATTTTTCTAATTTAAAAATATAAAAATCTAAACGATTTTCAGCCGGTGCTTCAACATTGACGATTACATTAGAATAACATCAACTTAAAGTAAGAAACTAAATGCCTTATTCATAAACGCTTATTGACAGCATTTTAACTATTGTATGTCTTGTCCCTTGTCATCTTAATTCGTATGATTTATGAAAGAACGAGACAAAACACACAATAGTTAAAATGCTGATAATAAGCGGTTATGAATAAGACCCTAAATATTTAAATTTTTGTAAAACAGAATAAATATTTTCTTTAAGCCCGTTTCGAATTTCGGATCGTCAGAGAACCTGAAACTGAAAATGCTGGTGCACTCTACTACCTTTATGGATAAATCGTTTCCCATTCCAGCTACCCGATTGTTGAATGCACTACCTGTCTCTATCAGACTGGCACAGTCACTGTCATCCTTAAAAAAAATGATTAAAGATCGCTATCTTGCTCACTGAGTCAAGACATTGTTTACTATATATTGTAATATAAGCATTTGTTATCGTGTATTTGTATGTGTATATCATGCAAATTTATGTATGTATGTATGTAATACTTTATTCGGTCATAATGACTTTATTTTCGGTATTGTACACTGGACTGCCCGTTATTCCTCATTTACTTGCCTCCATCCCATGGTTTTCTGTAAGAAATTGCCTTGAGCGATAAGACCGCCATTTTTACTTCATTTCTACGCCATTTCTGTCTTGTTTTATTTCTCTGTATATATATGTGTACAATAAAGAATTAAATAAATAAAATATTGCTCTAGTCCTTACACTACTTTTTATTTTCAGGTGAACCTTACCATTCCCTCGCTCGCAATAGCAGAATATTTAAAGTCAGTGAAGTTTGACAAAACATTGTATTGTGTGTCATGTACGGAGACAGTCCGCGTTTTGGAAGCGCATGGATTCAAATGCAAAGATGGCGTAAGTACAAAAACTGACATTTGAAAAACCTTTACTTACCTTTGATATATTTTTTGACTAAAGCCTTCATCCCCACTGGTGACTAAGGCTGGATTGCACCAACTTCCTTTAATACAAACATGTTAACGTACTGGATAAGCAAAAAATAAGTTACACCAATTGACAAATGTTAGATGACGTCATAAGTTTAGCTGTTACCCGTAGCCGCCCAATATATCTCCTATAAGGTCCTTGTTCCAAAATAATATCATGTCCCTGCTTCTAGAATTAATCGACGAGTAGGTATAGCATAATAATATAATGTAGGAGTATTAGTTCTGAAGACGAAAGTAATAATATTATGATGAATATCTCAGGTCTATAAAAAAAGTGTACTCGTCTAGATCTCTTTGACATGCAACCCTGATAACTGTAACTATGCCAAGAAATACGATGGTGCAACACATTCCGCAGTCAATGTTAAAATCAGTTTTACTGTTATCGTCAAGTTTGACATAAACCTTAACTATAACTACTATTATGGTGCAATCCAGCATCAAAGTGGCACCTTAATAGTTAAAACTTTTTTATCTATATATTTCGGCTATTGATGAAAAAAAACGTATCCATCATAAATTCAATTTAGATAGACAAGTTGATAACTCTATTGCACCACTTCAAAAGCAATACAAATAAAAATTTAAATGATACAATTGTCCATATTATCGCTAAAATCGATCTAGATAACTACAGCCAATTCAAATTGTGCCAACAACAAATGCTTTATTAAATGACATCTACTTTAGAGCACAATAATACTTAAAAAGTATTAAAAAACACTTCTGGTGTTGTAGTTGTTAAATTTTCGTGGAAATATATTTCAGAACGGAGAAAACTAGTTTCTACAATAAAGTTAGTTATTCCACTAATTAATATTTAAATTATTTCACCCACAACTTGCGCGCAAGCCTTATTGCATAAGTTTGAAAACGTCTACGTGTCACATGTGATATTTCACTGTACCAAGTGGCGTGACTGTGACAAGCACGCGTGACGACCTCTCAAGTGTTGGTTATCAAATGGTACGATCTAATGGCACGGAGCGAGCCTGTCTGAGACCCTTAATATATCACCGGACTATGTCATTTTGGTTTTGTTTTAAGTCTGCTGCTGGTAGGTTATTCATATCGGCCCGGATAGCGACCACCGTACACATGGTGTTAAAACCTGCCATAGTGATCCACACACCTTGTGTGCCTGCATCGGTCAACCGCCTGTCCTGTCGCAGGCTTTGCGGATTTGCTTTTTCCCTCCGAAGAAGGATCTCTCATTGCTCGTTTGGCGGTCTATGCTATATAAAAACCTTATTTTATTTTGTTTTGCAGTTACCATTTACTTAGAGGTGGTGAAACAGGTGCTTATAATAATGCATTTAGCATTTTCTTAGAGTCTGATAACACAGAAACATTTTATTCTTGCGTTATACTATCTATTATTCATTTTTAATTAAACTCTATAATTGCTATTTCATAATTTGTTTTGGCCAATAATTTTCGTTTGGGTAATTAATTTTCCTCCTATTTTAGTAATAACCTTGTTATCCGGGGTGGGATTAACGATAATTGCTATACCCTATTAGAATCTGTATTTATCAGCTTGTAAATATAATATGCTTATTTTATTCTATTCCAAACCAAATATTAGTGTAATTTCCGTTGGCCTCCAAAAAACTAAGACTGTAAATTGTGACTCTAAATTGTACTAAATCATTTTTATTTACTTTAGTTTTACATAATTCGAAACTTACAATGTCCTGTTTAGTTTGTAAGTTCTCTAATTTTTGTTAGTTTTTAACTACAGCATTGACACTATTCTCTATTCCATTACTACTAAAGTTATACCATGACTGCCTCGGGGACGTAATTGGACCTACGTCGTACGCGGAACGACTGCTGCCCTGAGGTTTCGTGTTTGATCCTCGGGTTAGGTAAACGTGATATTGAGTTTTTCTATCACGATATGCTTAGTATCAGTCCAAAGTCTGGTATTGTGCCCGGTATGGTGATAGGCTCGCCCCCTTTCACATCATAGAACGGAGATACGCTCAGCAAAATGTAGGTGTACGGGCTACTCATCTGCCTATGCTTTTGGAGGTTACAGATGGGAGTGCGTATGTATATACTATAAATTTATATAATGTTCCCACAGCCAGATGTATGTCCGGATTATTATGCAGACTACCTTCAGTTCCTAGAAGACGACGAAGAGATTGGTGCAGTAGTGTTCGACAGTGATTTCAAAGTTAATTTAGCCAAATTGTACAAAGCAATCACTTATTTGAAACGGCCTGATGTGCTGTTCATAAACGGAGCTACAGATCGGGTGGTTCCTATGAAGCCTGGATGTTTGGCGTTGGGTAAGATTATTAATTTAATTAGTGGTAAACCAGTGGCATCTAAAAATGTTGAGTAACAAATCAATATCCAAATCAAATGAGGAGACATTATTACATAACTAGCTTTTGCTCGCGGCTCCGCCCGCGTGATCTGCTTTTTCCGGGATTTCCGGCATAAAAAGTAGCCTATCACCCAAGTCAGCTCATACCCTGTCTGTATACCAAATTCCGTTCAGTAGTTTCAGCGTGATTGACGGACAAACATCTAAACAAACAAACTTTCACATTTATAATGTTAGTAGGATTTACCGAAACATTTTTTATGTGACCATTTTTATTTGAATGCTATAATGTAACTCTAATTAAGATATTTCTTTAATTTTAGTTATATTCGTATCCTTTTTTTCGTTAGTGAAGTTTCAAAAACATTTTTCATTTTACAAAATGTGAGTAAAATGAATCGTGCAAACCAACATAAAAATACATAGAACTTTTCCGGTTAATGTCAATAAAAAATTCAGCACAATTAAATATTTAAGTACCGTTTCCATCGAAATCTGCATCGAAATATCATTTTCGTATTGAAACATTTTTCTGCAAAACCTCCGCTCGGCTATTCAGTTTAACAAATACCTAACGAGGTAGAAGGAGAGATAAAAAGCATTGTAAAATGTCGGTATTTGCGTCGCAGTAAATCTGAAGTGATTTGTAGTCGTTTCATATTTAAATGTTATGTGGCAATTTTTGAAAAAACCTGACATAGTTGGCTTATTGTTAATTGATTTTGATCGATCAAAATGATCACAATTTACTTGTGTATAATTAATTATGCATATTATAAAAATCTATGTTCCTGTAGAGGTGCTTTTCTCTTAAATCTTCGAGTGATGATGAGCATATGACGGTATATGCGCTCTTACCTCTTCATCAATTTGCGTATTCTTTTCACATATTATCTAATAATGGTTTATCCTACTAATATTATAACCGCGAAAGTTTGTAAGTGTGGATGGATGTTTGTTACTCTTTCACGTAAAAACTACTGAATGGATTTTAATGAAACTTTACAATAATATAGCTTATACATCGGAATAAGACATAGGCTACTTTTTATCCCGGAAAAAGTAGATGTCGCGGGCGGAGCCGCGAGCAAAAGCTAGTATATTATAATGTACTCTTAATCGTTTTGTATTATGGCGACTCCATTGCATATTGTACTCAAAACCTGGATACGATTACCTAGACCCAGTGTCATTCATGCTATAGAGAAAACGCTAACTACAGCGTAACCAACTAAGAGCGCATCTTCGTCCATCAAATTATTTTATTTCTTATATTTCAGGAACCGGTATATTTACTGATATAGTTATAGAACAAGTGGACAGAACACCAATACAGCTGGGCAAGCCTGGTAAATCGTTTGGAGAGTTTGCAATGAAGCGGGCTGGAGTTACAAATGCTAACAGAGTTCTTTTCATTGGTGATATGTAAGTTAAATTATGATGATTTTTTAAGCTAATTTTTTACAGCAGAGGCCGGCAAGCGTGTAAGTTCAGTTCAGTTACGTTAGTCATGCGCTTTCTAATTCACAGTCCGATTTGGTGTTGTACCTGATTATGGGCAGAAGCGTCCCATCAGGCGAGCGACCTGCTTGTTGTAATAAAGGCCTCAAGCAACCATGCTGACTTAATAATTATTTCCGGAACAGTATTTTATTCTGAAAATTCTACATAACCTTTTTTCAAAGTCTTTGTATGATACCTAACACGTAAAGAAAATTAGATGGTGGTTAAATATTGATTCAGTATAATAGTTTAGGTCACGAAATATCTATTGTCTATTGTTCTCATTACCCTTGAAACGGTCTAAAGTCTAGATCAATTGAACTGTCTGGGATTTTCCTATTCTATATTGTACGGAATGTATTCAAGTACCCTTTATGACTAACAACCTTTAGCAGACGTTGTTTAGTTAAGTTTAATTGTATTTGGTTTGGTAATTGTTACAATATTATGCTTTCTTGTATAAACTGCTGCTGCTGCTGGTGGGAGGATACTCGTATTCGACCGGATAGCGCCCACCGTACACTGGTGCTAAAACCTGCCATAGTGGCCCACCTAGTGTGGGTCGCGTTCCAGGGTCAACCAGTGTATATCCGGTTCTCCCCTGGGGGCTTTTCCCCTGCTCCTAACCCATTTCCCATCCCTTTTCCTCCCCCTCATCCTTGGCCCTTTGGCAGACTGGCATGATCTTGCCGACCTCCGATGGACATCGTTTATCGTTGAGCGACACTATTCTTGGATTGCGCTACACTTACCATCAGGTGTAGCGTAGTCACTTTGCCGAGCCAGGATTAAAAAAAAACTGACTTACTTGTATAGATGGCCTTGGTGGTGCAGTTGTACGCGATACGACTGCTGTGTTGAGGTCTCGGTTCGATCCTCGGGTCTGGTAAAAGTGATATTGGGTTTTTCTATCACGAAATGCTTAATATCAACTCTTGTGTACTCGGGGTAACGAGCGCAGTTCAGTGCCATGCAGTGCTTTGTAATTCAAAGTTCTGTGTGGTGTTGCTTCTGTTTATGGGCAGGCGTGGTGCTTACCATCAGGCGAGCGCCTGGCTCGTCTCGTCATTCAATTAAATAAAACAAGTTTGGAATTGTGCCCGGAATGGTGACAGGCTCTCCCACTATCACATCATGGGACAGAAATAAGTTCGGCGAAATGTAGGTATACTGGACACACCTTTGCTTACCCCTTCGATGATTACAAGCGTGAGTGCGTATATATGTATATATGTATTAACCATTATGGTTTCCTTTCCCTTAAAGCCTTGAATAGGAAATCCTCGTATCTAAATCATTGTTACGTCACGGAACAGTGCGTGTGCATTCTGCAACGTCAGACAATTAGGTCCCTAATGAGCTGTGAAGTACCTGATAGGCTGTGACCATTGACCTGTACAGCCTATGACCTTAGTGCTTTATTTATGAGTATAGTTTATGCCTACAAATTTACGAGTACCTTACAAACTCAGAAACATCTAAATATTCAATTTATATTTAGATCTCAGTCGAAAGTTACATTTTTAAAATCTACTTTTATATTGCATACGCCGGTAAATGAGCAAATGGGTCACCTAATGTTAAGTGATGTCCATAACACCAGAAGAATCATGGGCACGTTGCTTTCCTATTGGGAAAGGAATAATTAAAGGATAGGGAAGGCGACAGGGATTTGCGCTTCGGGATATCTCACTAACCGTACGAAACACAGCGGCAAACCGCTACTTTACGTCGGTTTTCTGTGAGACAGTGGTAGCGACCCGATCGAGCCGGCCCATTCATGCTGTAGACAAAACTGTATATAGCGTGGCACTACCATTTACTTACCACTTAGTTACTTAATTTACGTAAGACTTGTGTTATTGGCAGACATAATGATATACATTCACATCTGAACGAACTTCTACATAAATCTTTTTATTTCATTTGATGACGAGACCAGCATGTCGCTGGCCTGATGTTCAGTGCCACAGCTGCCCATAAACAGAAGCAACACTACACAAAACTGACATAACAACATAAATCTGACACGTTTTAGCTTATACAGGGTTATTTTTAAAACACCAGCAACCTCGCAGGGGTAGATAGCTGTCCCCATACGGAACAACTTTTGTTCTACGAGTTTGGATATAACTCAATATATTTAAAAAAAAATGATTTTACAAGTTTTTGTTGTGTCGTGTTTTTCTTCGTAGTATGCGGCGCGGCGCGGCGTGCGCGCGCGACTCAAAGGCGCCGCTCAGCTGAACGGCGCGTTGACCTTCAAAGGAGCTAGCCCGGTTCCCCACGCTTCGCGTATTTGTTTACGTAATCTGCGATGCGCGTTGTAACAATCAAGACGGAAATTAAATGAATACTTATTTTTGTATGAAAATAAAATCTAACAAATTATCAAAAGTCGTAGAACAAAAGTAGTAGCTTATAACCTTAGGAATCTACCCCTGCGAGGTTGCTGGTGTTTTAAAAATAACCCTGTATAATTTAACGACATTGAGGATAAGCAACTTAAAATGCTGTTAACATTAGTAAGTAAGTAAGTAGTAAGTCTTATATACCTAGTTTACGTGAGTGAAGTTACAAGAGAGTGTGCACGAAAGCTACATGAGCTCATCCCTTCCTTTTTATACCATCAAAGCACCAGACACACCGCAGGATATCATCCCTAATTGGTTGATATTCCTCATATTCGCACCCTGCACTATAAATCATCCTTTAAATGCGCAAAGCCAAGGAGTGGAATTCCCTACCTGCGTCTGTCTTTCCGAGTGCGTACAACCCGAATCTCTTTAATACTGTGAATCGGCACCTTCTGGGTGCGTTCGCTCCATCGTCAACCTCATTTTTGTCCATGCGGCTAGACTGACGTCAAAAGCGAACCCATATTAATAAAAAATGTAATATTATAGAAATATGAATCTGAGTATTATGTACATTAATGGATATTACATTTACAGAGTAATTTAGAATCTTTCTTTGATCGAGTGCGATTTCATTTAATGTATGCAATAGTTAGAGACGAATAATTCAAAACACGCGACATAAATATTAATAGTTATTAGACTCTCTTATTCGTAGGCATGAATTTCTAACTGAATTGTTATTGGCTCGTTTGTGGGATCAATCCGTAGACTCAAACTAAGATCGTATCTTGAAATCGGCCTTTACAGTCTGTAATTTTAACAGTGTTCATAACATAGAAATTAATTTGTGGCGTACTGTTAGTACTGAACACAAATTTTAATGTAACAACTTTTGAATAATGTGAATTGTTCCTTTTGAACTGTTACGACTACAGACGGTTGAACAATCTATGCTTAATCAAGGATTAGGCAATAATGGTAATAATAAGTAGTCTGCGTTGATACCACCGCTTCCTCTATTTCTGCCGCCAAGCAACAGTGTGTAAGCACTGTTGTGTTTCAGTTTTAAGGACATTGAAGCCAGTGAAATTACTGGGCATTATGAGACTTAACATCTTATGTCTCGGGATGACGAGCGGTACGATATCCTATAATGTGGCGTCTTAAAGGTTTGTTTGTAACGGGCCACTGTCAATGTTGATTCCTAGATCGCATTGATTAGAGTAATCGATATCCATCTGTTAATTAATTAACGTAGTGGTTTTAACGATGATTAAATACTGGAATAATCAATTAATAATGGTCGAATAACCAGGTCACTGAATCTCTTTGCATTAAGACCCAAGTATCTTTAACATTTGAACGCCAGAACAGATTTTCACTAAATACAGCTAAGAACTATCTTGACTGAACCAGCATTCAAACAAAAATCTCATTCAAATCGGACCATTCGTTTAGATCCTTAGTTCCCAAAGAGGTCCAGGTGGACTCCTAGGGGTCCACGGGAGACTCGACGAGGGTCTATATTGGCATGACAAAAAAATGGGAGTTCACAATTCGTAAGCGGGGGACTACGAAAATTTATCTGCTTTCGATAGTGAAGAACTAAAATGTTGGCTTGACTTATGACTGTTATTTGTAAAAAATTGCATATTCTATATTCGGTTTTGGGAATATGGTAGAAATGTAGCTTGGAACTCTGTCCAAACTCCTGTTCTCTCTGCAGTAGATTTTGCCTAGATAGGCACACGGATGTGTAACTACTTTAATTAAAATTCATATTAATGAATAATGTTAATTTCAGGATTGAACAGGACATTGGTCTGGGGAGAGCAGTTGGATTCAAGACTATATTAGTACTTACAAATTCATCAATAGAAGAAATGCTTGCACACAAAACTACCAGACCAGATTTCTACGCGGATTCTCTTGGTGCTATAGCGAAGTTTTTAAACAATATAATAACGTAAATGATAGTACTAATTTGATAGCTAAATTATTTATGTTGCCTAAATAAACATACTTAAATACTTAGAAATGAATGTCCTTTGAGTTTAAATGTATGTGAATGTAATTCGATGTTGGCTTTTAAAGCATTGTCAAGAAAATTGCTTTTTAAAATAATTGTGATTATAAATAGCAGATAAGTAAACAAATCTTTACTTCATTTGTGGACATGTTTATTAAACTTGCGAGACCTTTAAATACGATGTCAATGTATTAAAGAATTTCTAAGCACAAATTTAGTAATAATCATAAATATAAATTAAATAATGCAATGTAAAAAAAGTTTATAACGTACCGGCACAAGTCATGAAAATAAACTTCGTCATCATCATCAGCCACAGGACATCCACAAGTGAACATAGGCCTCCCTCAAAGATTTCCAGACCGACCTGTTGGAAGCGGCGTGCATTCAGCGACTTCCTGCGACCTTTATCAGATCGTCCACTTTGTAGGCTTACGTCCAACGCTGCAAACTTCATCGATAGTACAATATTATCGAAACCGAATCAAGCACTTAGTAATTTACTCGGGTATTACTCTATGGTAATCTTATTTTATCGATTGTTTCACGTCTAGCCCCAGAACAGCTAATCCTTCAGACATACTCAAATATTTGCCTGGGCTAATAGAAATATCTTGAAGTACAATATTAGATATTGGTATTGTATGGTTTCAATATTGGGAGTACTCTAAGTTAACAGGCTGATATTTTTACCGTTTAAGTATTCGTAACTTTTATAGTTTTTCTAGGTGATAGGTCCCTCGTATGTAAGAGGCTGTCTTCTGGATTGGTACCACCGTTTTGAGTAATTCACTGCTACAGGGATTTTTCTTCTTCTTCAGGATACCTATTTTAAAAAATATATATAATAAATTAAATTATTCCAGTATCTAGTGGTAGAGCCACGCTGTAGACAGTTTAGTCTACAGCATGAATGGGCCGACTCGACCGGATCGTTACCACTGTCTTACAGAAAACCGACGTAAACTAGCGGCTTGCTGCTGCGTTTCGTACGGTGAGTGAGATATCCGGAGGCCCAAATCCCCCTCCCCTTCCCAATCCCTAACTAGCCCTTTCCTTTAAGGTCGGCAACGCACCCATGATTCTTCTGGTATTGTGGGCGTACATGGGCGGTGGAGATCACTTACCATCAGGTGAGCCACTTGCACGTTTGCCGGCCTATGCTATAAAAAAAAAAAAAAATATTATTCCAGTTGCCTAAACTGGTATCAGAAGATCAGCTATAACCCTACAATTAGATGCAATTACAGATAAAGATATTTGCATAATTATATATCCATGCATTATTACGTTTATCATGAACGCGCGTCCTGAGCCGGCATCCTTATCAGAACCTATAAAATGCATTATCTTTTATTACCTGCCATTATATATATTACACGACTTGCATAAAGACCAGAGCACATACGATATTTTTAGAATCGGCGACCGTCGATTGTGTTGCTTTTCGGTATATTGATGCCGTGTCCGAATTCTCCAATCTGCACAAAAAGCAAATGCTTTATTATGAGACAACCAGGTGCTCGCCAGATGGTAAGCCTTACGCCTGTCCGTGAACAGAAGGCGCAGTGAACACCTTAGTAACAGTCGTGGTTGTTATTATAGTAGCCTGCTTTCAAAATATTTCCAACTCCTCCCTAACCTTCTATCTGATTAATTTCGTTGCGGGAAAAAGACATTTAGGCATTCCAAGAGACTCGCCGAGCTTCACTGCTCGGTGTCAACAAATGTGTGTCACTGTTGATCGTGGTGCATAGGAGTTACAGTGGCGGCTGTGTGGGCGGGATAGTCTCTAGCCTGTATTCAACATGGCCACAGACAATCATACTGAGCGTGTTACATACAAGTGCAAGTGAAGTAAGGCTAACAATTGGTTAATCCGGACACGATTTTGTTCTCTGTGAGTCGAATAAATTGGGTTGAAAGTGATCACGTTATTTGTGTGCTTTTTTTTTAATACACCCAACAGTGACCCACATAGCCCTGACCCCACAGTAAGATACGAGTCTTGTGTCGTGGGTATCAGGAACTACGAGAGACTTTCGGTCACACAGACCCCGTGACAAATATTTGTGGATCACACAAATCTTTGTCTTGGTGGGGGATTGAACTCGCGGCCCCTCGCTTTACAGCCGGCTACTCGCCCGCTGCGCCACGGAGGCTGTCATTTAAAGGTCATCTCTCTCTACTCCTAAAAATACTTCATTAAAAACTATTTGCACTCGCGGCCAAACCTAGACAGGAAATAGAGTAATACGATAGTATAGATAAAATACCACGACAAGTTTTCTTTTGAATATTTTACTGAATGTTACTTTTCGAATTCGTATTGGTCTTGTATAAATGTAAAATACTCGACAGTGTCGTCGTTTTAGGGTTCCGACGATACGAAAATCATTTTTATACACTTCTGAAGTTGCATTCGAATGATGAATTAATGATTATTATGAAAATATGTCCTATTGATCAATTGTCATCCAGTCTGTCAACTGTACCGTCTGGCAATATAAGATTTTTTTTTATTTGATTGAATGACGAGACGGGCAAGGCGCTCGCTTGATGGTAAACGCCACGCCTGTCCAGAAACAAAAGCAACACCACACAGTAGTTTGAATTACAAAGCACTGCATAGCAGCTTTGTAATTCAGTTCAGTGTGGTGTTGCTTCTGTTTATGCTAAGGCGCTATCAGGCAAATGACCTGCACTTTCATCATTCAAGCTAATGAAAATAAAATATCCAACACTCACCAAGCTGACAGAAGACCGAACCCAGTGGAAGAGTAAATGGGAGGCCCTTGCCCAGCAGTGGGACACATTAAAGTCTAGTAAAAAAACACACCATCAGGTAACTGACTTATTTACCAGTGACTGCTATAAAACATTCATAAATAAAATTTGGGTTGTTACAACAAAAGTATATACTATACGGCACCCAGGATAAAATACCGTATCGCTTTTTATTTGGCAGCACGTCAGCGTCACTAAAAGCGTTCACAGTCCGTTTTACTGCAGTACTGTGTCACTCAACTTTTTTGCATACATTTGTACATTTCAGCCTTTCCAGGACATTTCCAGCATTCACTTATTATATCTGCACCGGCGATAAACCTGTTTCTCCGGTGAATTTTCCGACATACGAGAGGATTGTTAGCTCATAAAGAACTTTAGAGCGTAAAATTTTATTCAAAACACAATGCTGAAAATAACTACATTTCTTTTATGAAGTTATAAGGAATCCCTGTTTTAGTTTATGTGATTTTTCTATTTAATAACATTTTGGTAACAAGTAAAAAGGAACTTTTTTTTTTATAGCATAGGCCGGCAAACGAGCAAGTGGGTTACCTGATGGTAAGTGATCTCCACCGCCCATGTACGCCCACCACCAGAAGAATAATGCGCGCGTTGCCGACCTTAAAGGAAAGGGATAATTAGGGATTGGGAAGGGGAGGGGATTTGGGCTTCCGGATATCTCACTCACCGTACGAAACGCAGCAGCAAGCTTGTGAACTGCACTGCACTTACCATCAATTGCAGTACGGCAAAGTGATTACTTTGCCTTGGATAATAAAAAAATCTATTCAGACTCAATACGGATATTCCTAACCTGAACCAATACAAAAGTCTGTACACTCAACTCGTTCTATCAAGTCTTACCTTTTGAGAGCTATACAAAACAAAAAGGACTCTGGTACAATCAGCCAAATTGCCACTGTACAGGTATTCCGACCACGAACCAGCAATGTAAACAAATTCCATTTTGGGACATTTGTAGATTTATTAGGGTTGCCACGCTATACCGAAATCGCGTAGGCTTTGCGTTGACGTAGTTTTTCATGATATCTAAGGGCTACCTCTAAATATTTTTAATCGTAATTAACCTAAAAGCCTCTTTCACTGTCTTATTTGGTGTAAAGAAAGGATGAAACGTAATACACTAAGTAGTAGGTCCCTCTTATGCGAGAGGCCGTCTGGGTTAGTACCACCGCTATGTCTATTTTTGCCGCCAAGCACAGTGCATAAGCATTGTTGTATTCGGTTTGAACGACATTGAAGTCAGTATAATTACTGGGCATTATGAGACTTAACATCTTATGTCTCGGGTTGACGAGCTCAGTTCAGTGCCATGCAGTGCTTTGTAATTCAAAGTTCTGTGTGGTGTTGCGTCTGTTTATGGGCAGGCGTGGCGCTTACCATCAGGCGAGCGTATTGGTCGTCTCGTCATTCAATCAAATGAAAAAAAGAAAACTTAATTACTCTAAGGTGTCGATTTTTTTCAACATTGACCATCACAGACTGAAAATGTTTGATAAGAGAGATGTTCCAAAATGAATAGAAAAAGCAAATAACAATACTCCAATCTGTACCAAGCTTTTTTGTTACCACTTTATTTAATATACTGCAAAGAGACCTAATTACATAAAACATAAAAAGGTGACCAGATCAAAGGAATGAATGGCTGGCTTAACTGAAGCATTTACCTAATAGATTCCTAGAATAAAATCATCATTTTTCAATTCACAGAAACTTGAAAGAAATTTAAAACACGATATAATTAGCATAGATATTTCGTAATATTCCAAAGACAAAAACGTTATTTTTCAGTTGACAGCACCTTGAAAGCAACTTGAAACTAAGATATAATTAACAGAGATTTTCGTTTAAGCGTCATATTAAAAATTTATATAACATTTTTTCAAGAGCCTGTAATAATCCTCGCTAAGTAAATCCCTTCCGTTTTTTATGAAGGAAGAGTTTCGGACAATAATATGACTTAGATACCTTCAAGAATAGATCCTTCTCTTTCCTCAAAGACAGGCAACGCAAATGATTCCTATGCTGTTGTAGATATCTATGGGCGAAGGTGATTACTTACCATCAAGTGACCTACTAAAATAGAAATATCAAAGAAATAGCGGGAAGCGGTTGGATGAGGAAGGCGGAGGACCGTCAAGGGTGGCGCGAACTTGGAAAGGCCTATGTCCAGCAGTGGACGAATCTAGGCTGATGGATGGATGGATGGATGAAGTGACCTACTCGTTCAGTTGCCTCCTATTCTATAAAAAAAATTATAATTCTCGTACAATACAATAATAGGTACCAGAGGTAAGTGAGGACGGTTTAAGTAAAAATACATACATAAACCCCCATTTGTGTCTCTGAAGGAGTAGGCAGAAGTGCAACAAGTGCATTCATGACTTACCGAGCTTCGTGCCATCCCTTGATACGGTAGGTATTGCCAATATATGCCAGGCCATATCAGGAACAAGTGCATTTTCCAATTGAAAAACTTAAACCCAAATTTATTGTCATTTGACCTAAGATTAGAACTTAAGACATCACGATTTCTTAGTCTAAGTAGGCTACCATTACATCAATAAGGCGATGTGCTATAAAATAAAAATAATTTTCTATAAAATACACAGCATTATTATTATCGTAAGGCTTATATGTATATCAAATTGGTTCAGAGCTCTAAATCTAATATGTATTACTTTAGTGTTTATAATTTTATATAAGCATTAGGATTTTAATTATAACTATTTTTGTTCCTTTTTTTCCATATTTTATTGTACACCACTGTCTACTTATATTCTTCTTAATCGTTTCCATACTACGGTCGTCTGGAAGAGTTTGCTTCTAGCAATAAGACCGCCCATTGTCTTTCATAGGTTTAGCACCAGCTTTTTAGTTCTAGTTACTTGCATTGTAAATGGTTTTGCAATAAAAAGTTTTGTATTGTATCTTTTTTCGACGGCCATGTTTCGGCTTCTGGTATCAGCTAATGTAGACCCCCACTAAATCTCCTATTAGGATATTCCTCCACGATATGTTGGACGGTTGGCTCTGCAGTTTCACAATGCCCCACTTGTGCAGATGATAATTACACCTTGCTACGCCCGTGCATTTACGATTACCTAATAGTTAAATAAGTAATGTACGTTTAGAGTAATATAACACTGCGGACTCATGTTTTCATAATGCACTTGTATTATATAAACCCTTAACGCATGCAGATGTTAATATCAGGTGTTGTTGGGACACGTATACACACATGTGAAGGTTTCTACTTCCAGTATTTAAATTACACGTGGCAAAATAAAACAAAACTTGTAGATATAGCGCAAATCGTCAACGTCAATGTGTTGGTACTGTAGGTATTCACTGTTCACCGTGGAGATAATTTATAAGGTGACCCACGTACTCGTTTGTCAGTCTATCTATAGTTATAAAATAACATGTCCTGATTGACTGACTGATTCATCATCGCCGAGCGCAAACTATCAAGGCTACAAGCATGTAATTGGGACTGTATATTCATTTTGTTATGTACACACCCACTAAGAAAGGATTTTAGAAAATTCCACCCCAAAGGGGTCAAAATAGGGGATGATAATACGTATGAAAGTCCGTCATTTTGGAAGTTACATAAACAAAATTTTGTATTTCTGTTATTGACGTAAAACAAATAAAAACGTATTTCAGGAATTTTGGAAATTTTATTTAATAAGGGATGAAAAAGGGTGTGAAAGTAAATGCGAAAATGAGTTTGTTTGTTACGCTTTCACGCCTGAATCACTGAACCGATTTTGATGAATTTATCTATAGATACAGATGGGACCCTGAAGACGGTTACAGGCTAGATTTATCCCGGAAAATACTGTTCACGCGGGCGGAGCCGCGAGCAAAAGCTAGTGCTATACAAAATCTCATTTCTGTCCTACAAAAATACTTCTATTTCAGCTGAGCCCTGGACGAAGCTAGTATCAACATAGTGTTATATCCGCCCTAATTATATTGCTGACCCTAAAGGAAAGGGATAATTAGGGATTGGCAGCGAAGGGGGATTTGGGCCTCCGGATATCTCCCTTACCGTACAAAACACAGCAGCAAGCCGCTACTTTGAGTTGGTTTTCTGTGAGACGGTGGTAACGACCCGGTCGAGCCGGCCTATTCATGTTGCAGACAAAACTGTCTACAGCGTGAAAGTCAGCCTTAGTGATTGAATCGGTGCATACATGATGTAGTTGTAATCCTCATTCCTATGTTCACCTCCATGCTCGAATTTCTACTTAATATTTAAATGGGACCAATTGTTGCCAACTCTATTGAATAAAAATAGAATCAAACAAATCGATTCACATCTGGTAGAGTTATGCGTCGAATTGTTCTCAATTTTTCCCTCCGTTTTTTGTCGGTTAAAAGACAGTAATGTTTCAAACCATACACGTAACACCCCCTAACAAAGCAGGCAAATGTTCATTATCGTAAAACTCAGGTGTTGCTGAGACTGTTACTCGATATAAAAGTGCTTTGGCAAGTTAGGTATCATCTCACATGAGTACGTGCTTGTCTTTGTCACATTGCCACCTGGTACAATGTTATTTTTTTTATTTAATTGAATGACGAGACGAGCACGCCTGCCCATAAACAGTAAGTAAGTCAGTAAGCCTAGAAGTATTCTTGCCTCAATCTTCTCCTCTTTCTGTATTTCCATACATACACTAGTTCACACCTTTATCCCCGACTAGCTTTTCCTCGCGGCCCCGCCCGCGTGATCTGCTTTTCCGGGATAAAAAGTAGCCTGAGATCATCAGACATAATGTAGGATTCTAATGGTGAAAGAATTTTTCAAATCGGTCCAGTAGTGTCTAAGTTTATTCGTTACATACAAAAATACTAATATTTCCTCTTTATAATATTAGTGTAGATAGCCAAACTGTTCAAAGAATTTATAAACGGCATGGATTCTAGTATGATTTTAAAAATGATTAGCGCTATGCCTCCACTAACATGCAACTGAGATGAATGAAATGATTAAAAATATTATCGATTTCCTATGAAAGAAAATAAAGAAAATGTTTATTTACTATTTTCGTAAGTTTTACTGAAATATACTCTGAAAACTCTTAATTTCTTTATTCCAGTAATGGACATAAATAATATTTTAACTCAAAAAATACTCTTCATTCTTACAACAAATTAAAAATTAAGTTTACAATAGATATGCAAATTAATGCGCTCAGACATCACACAACTTTTATATTTAACATTAATAATCGTAGATAATAAACTTCTGAAAAGTTCAAAACGACCCGCCGAGACCTTTTTGCATAATAAATAACACATTTCTGTTTATTACTTTTTTCTCTGAGTACTTTCATTTGGGGATTTACAATGAGATGCGATGATAAATTGCAAAAAGTGGTCAAGCAAAATAAAAATGAACTTTAGAGTTCCGTAGATCACACTCATTCAAAATTTCGACGCTGAAGTAAGTACGAAAATGTTCCATATTTATTAAATATTATAAACCTTTGATTTTTATTCGATAGTATATTCGAAAGTATTTTCCTTGGTATAAATATGATTAAGTTCTGTACTAAAAACAGTTTTGAAAAAAGATTCAGGCTTGGTCCAATACAGTACATACAATACGACATTAATTAATTGATGGTGGTAGGTCCCTCGTATGCGAGAGGCCGTCTGGGTTGGTAACACCGCTTTGTCTATTTCTGCTGTGCCAAGCAACAGTGCGTAAGCACTGTTGTGTTTCGGCCTTGCTTGTCTCGTCATTCAATCAAAGTAAAGAAATAAAGAAAAATTACAATTTGTATTTAAGATTTCGTTTCGCAAAATCACATAAATTGCTGCTACTCGCCGGCTGCGCCACAGAGGCTATCAAGCTTAGTAGTTTTTTTTTTATTTACTAGCCCTGTATGATATACGTCCCACTGCTGGGCACGGGCCTCCTCAACTGATTGAGAGGGATTAGGCCTTAGTCCACCACGCTGGCCTAATGCGGGTTGGCAGACTTCACATACCCTCGAAGAATCTTATCGAATTCTTAGGTATGCAGGTTTCCTCACGATGTTTCCTTCACCGTTAAAGCAAGCGATAATTAACAATTAATATACACGTAACTTAGAAAAGTCAGTGGTCTATGCTCTTGGGTCTGGTTTCGAACCTGCGACTTTCGTCTCAACAGTCCATACCACTCCCCGCTGAGCTATCGCTGCTTTTTGCTGCAGCTTGATATATAAGCCAATATATCAAAGTATAGGCTACCATTGAAATACATTTACATGGTTAAACACGGCTAAGTAAGCTTGTACGCTTAAAATGATACGAGGCGCCTCGGCTGCCTCGTTCAGTGTAAAACCACTTTAATGTATGTTCTCGTGAGGCAGTTAGCAATATTCATTACCATAAAAGCAGGTGCTCACCGGATTTCACGCAAAACCCTTACTATGTGCCTTATTTGTGTAGAATTATAATATACAAAGATTCTATAAGAAAACGTGTTGGCTTCTCATCGTTTGTTTTAATTATCATAAATCAGATGTTTTGTTGGTAATGAGTTAATGAGTTTACTTGTTATTTATTAAACTAATATTTTTTTATTTTATTTGAATGACGAAACGTGTAAGGAACTCGCCTGATGGTAAGCGCCACGCCTGCCCATAAACAGAAGCAACACCACAGATAACTTTGAATTACAAATCTGCAGGGCACTAAACTACGCTCGTCACCCCGAGACATAAGATGTTAAACCCACAATGCCCAGTAATTTCACTGACTTCAATGTCCTACAAACCGAAACATAACAGTGCTTACACACTGTTGCTTGGCAGAAATCGACAAAGACATAGATAAGAACACACGAAAGACACACAAAGAAGACAGAAATATAACCACTACTATGATAAAATATCTCTAAAAACATCTTGTTGCTTTCTACCTAGTAAAGTGAGGAAGATCATTATAATCCACAGGACACCAACTAACATAATATGTACACTTCTCTCACAAACTCTAATCTACACCGTAAGGTAACTTCATAACATTTAAACTAACGGCGCTAGGAGCTAACGAAGCATTTGAATAAACTTAATATGAAGTGCATATCCAGCGTATAAAGATCCTGGTAATAACACTATCTGCTTGTCATTAAAAACAACGACATAGGCCAAGTTACGTTGGTATCATTCCAAATAATTATTGGACAGGTTGGCATTGAAGGGTGATGAGATGGGTCAATTAATAGGTATACGTTTCACGTTATAAATGGCTTCCCTTTTAAAATTGCAATCAAAGGCAACATCGTAAAAAAATTCTTATCGTTATTAAATTGTAATTTGATTCGCTTTTTAAACGTTTTTAAATTGAGACTGCCTCGTTAGGGCAGTTGTAATGCATAGGCGGTATCTACTACTGTGCTGAAGTCTCGGGTTCGATCCCCAGTTTAGGCGAAACTGATGCTGGGATTATTTATACCCGGTGTGGCGATAGGGTCGCCCCCTATCAAATCATGGAACGGAAATAAGGTCAGCGAAATGTGGATGTACTGGTTACGCCTTCGGGGACTACAGGCGTGAGTGCGTATTTATGTACCATAATTTGTTTTTGAATTCGGTTATTAAAACAAAAAGTATTTGTTTAGAATAAAATGTTTTTAAATCACAGATAATATTAAATTTAAATACTCCAAGGTTGTATTCAGTATCGACCGAGGTGTGTTCCGATATTGCGCCCTTTGTAGATCTTCCACATGGAGTTTGTTCCCTTTAACACGTGCTTCTATCTCCAGCTTCTAGCCATGACGATATAATATGTTCCCAAGAAATATTTATATCTGGTTTACCAATATGATTTATGACATACCAGCTGCCACTCGCGGTTTCACCTACATGTTACTGCCCTGCTCCCATGGATTATGATCCATGGGAACAGGGCACGCATACGCGTGATATACATATAAACCTTCTTCAAGAATCACTCTATCAAAACACTGCATTAAAATCCGTTGAATAGTTTAAAAGATCTAAGCGAACAGACGGCGGAAGCGACTTTTTTATACTATGTAAACATGATATAATATCTGTAAACTAGAACCATGAAAAAAAGGTTCCAGAGCCACAACAATTTATATACCCTTCTTCTTATTTAAATCCCCATAAAATACACTTCCATTACGCCCCTGTCGCAAACTCCCGAGCCGTTAAATGCATCGAAGTTCCATTGCAGTTTCAGAAAGAACATATCCGAAGACATCTGCGTCACTATTGATTACGCTCACTGAACAATTCGCTTAAATTAACAAGGGGAACTTAAGGGGAGTCTGCTAAGACTTTTATGGAATTGTTAAACTTAGAATTATATAATGATTTCTTACGTTTACGCGAATGTTACTCATTGAAATAAAACTAATTTAAACGGATTTTATCGCGGTTTTTTATTTTGATTTTGAGACCCGGCATGATCGTGCCGACCAACGATAGACACACTGTTTGTCTTTGGTCGACACTATTCCTGGATTGCGCTACACTTACCATCAGGTGTGGCGTAGTCATTCTGCCGAGCCAGGATAAAAAAAAAAAAAAAAAAGCTTTTCAGCCTTCGTGTTTACGGAGTAGACCCCCAAATAAAAATAAAAAACCGCGATAAAATCCGTTTAAATTAGTTTTATTTTAATCAGAATTACATATATTTCCACGTTGTAGTAATTTACTATCAGACGTTGCATTTGTAATTATCCTAGTTGATGTGGGATAAGGAATGGTAAAGTACCTTTTTATTGGTAAGAGGCGAAGAATTATTAAGATTTAAGTTATGTGTTCTGCAAATCTAACAGCCTCAGTGGCGCAGCGGGCGAGTAGCCGGCTACGAAGCAAGCGGCCCTGGGTTCGAATCCCGCACCGGGACAAATGTTTGTGATCCACTAATATTAGTATCGGACCTGGGTGTTGTGGGACCGCGGATCCCTCGTGGTTCCTGATACCCACGATACAGGTTTAACCCAATGTGGGTTCAGGACTATGTGTATGACTGTTTTTTTTTATTAGCCCTATATTATATACGTACCACTGCTGGGCACGGGCCTCCTCTACTGAATGAGAGGGATTAGGCCTTAGTCCACCACGCTGGCCTAATGCGGGTTGGCAGACTTCACATACCTTCGAAAAATCTTATCGAGTTCTGAGGTATGCAGGTTTCCTTACGATGTTTCCTTCACCGTTAAGGCAAGCGATAATTAACAATTAATGTATATATCTGACTGTTGGTGTATTTATTTATTATATTGTGTTTATGTGTAAAAACTCCAAAAAAATATGTCAATTGATTTGTTGTGTAAACTACCCAACCCACGAACGTGCAGCCCGCAGTGAAACTTTACATTGTAATACGTGGTCCTTGGCTAGAAATTACGACCACTGATTTAGACTATGTCACAATTAAATGAGCTTCAAGACCATTATTCGGATAAATCTCCGTTATGAATCCATTTAATACCACTGTTTTATCCTAGACCTATTACATAATTAACCTAAAATGTAGGCGATAAAGTCATTATAGTATTAGGTAAGGTTAGCCAAGGGTCACACCGCTTTACTTGAATAAAATTACATCGCCGACCTAATTGTCGGGATCTTATCGCTACGTAATAAAAAAACATAATTATACGTTATTTCTTGTTTTATTTACCTTTAACACAATTTCTTCTATGCAGTATCATCATCATCATCATCATCAGCCACAAGACGTCAGCTGCTGAACATAGGCCTCTCCCAAAGATTTCCAGACCGACCTGTTGGAAGCGGCTTGCATCCAGCGACATCCTGCGATCTTAATGAGGTCGTCTGTCCACCTTGTAGGTGGACGTCCAACGCTGCGCTTGCCAGTACGTGGCCTCCATTCCAGAACCTTTCTGTCCCATCGGTTATCGGTTCTGCGAGCTATGTGGCCTGCCCACTGCCACTTGAGCTTGCTAATCCTCTGAGCTATGTCGGTGACTCGTTGACTTTTTCTATGCAGTATACTTCTATTTGATTCAAATAAACATACTGATTTTTGATGGAGCTGGAAAGTTGGTAAGCCCTAGGTGTCTACGAGTCAAACCACTGAGTTTGGGCTTATTAGATGTGTCCGAACGAATTTTAATAATTTCACCTAATAACTACGACTTAATTATGTATCTAGAAAATGGCTAATGGAATTCTTGAGTGACTAATAATAAACCCAGTCTGGGCTCATTACTGTTTGTAGTACTTAATAGAAGCGTGTTGTTTTATAAATAATTCATTCATCAAAAATAACATGACAAAGAGAAAGCCTGTTGCGCAACGGGTGAGTAGCCGGTTGTGAAACGAGAGGCCATGGGTTCGATTCCCGCACCGATACAAATTTGTGTGATCCCCAAATATTTCTTTCGAGTCTGGGTATTGTGAGACCAAAAGTCTCCCATAGTTCCTACGACACTACGATACCCACGACACAAGACTCATATTATTATTTTGGGTGTATTTATTTCTTTATTTAATCAGAACTCATACCTCCACACCATTTTTTTTTTTCATTTTAAAATATTAATATGCACATATAACATAGGATCCAAATTGAAATTAATATTAAAGTAAATATAATTTCAAAGTTTTGTACGGAAAATTAGAAGCGAGAAGTGACGAAAGCGAAGTTCTGGCAAAACTTTTCAATATCATGAAACCTTGCAAATAAATCTAAACTTCAGAAGTTGTTCGCGTTTTATTTACCAAACGAATTTCTTATATATATGTTAAGAGAGTTTGAAAATGTAAATTTGGGTATTTTGCTATTTATAGTATTTCCGAAAAACAGCGACTGCTTTGTGTTAGCGAGTAGCGGACTACTGGCTAACTGTCGAAACAAAAGTCGCAATTTCGAGACCAGCCCAAAAACCAGAAACCTCAAACTTTTCTAAAGACCATGTATATTGATTGTTAATTATAGTTTGCTTTAATGGTGAAGGAAACATCGTGAGGAAATCTGCAAATCTAAGAAGTTCTCCGCAAAAATTTCAAAGCTATGTATAATCTGGCAAAACTCTAGGCCCGCGTGGTGTACTAAGGCCTAACCTTCTCATTCAGTAGAGGAGACCTTTGCCCAGCAGTGTGACATACAGGTCTAGCATTATTAATATAGTATTGCCAAGAAATTCAAGACCCGCAAAACATGAAGCAGGAAACGTGTATATAATATCTAGTGTATTTGTTCAAATGTGAAACTGTGTGATGTCAGGCGGACTATCAATTCATTACTATTAGTACCAGCGCTTTACACTAGGTCTTAGTTATCTCGTATGCGAGAGTCCATCTGTGTAGGCACCACCACATTGTCTATTTTTACTACTAAACACTTCACCCTTTTCTTATACTTACTACGCTACCAGTCGAACAACGACGATCATTTTTAAACTATGCTTAAATATGCATATGTAACTAATAAACAAAGCAAACTTCTTACAGAGGTTTGAACTATCAATTCCGAATCATTTACAAACTTGCCTCCGCGAAACAGTATCAAGCCGTATAAATCCACTGACGATCCAAAACAAGCTCGTTTCTAACCAAACTTGATGTACGGAGGAATTATGCGCAGTAATAATTCACGTAACACAACGCTGATTTACAAGCGTGCGATATTACTCGATTATTTCCAGTGGTGGTGAGACGGCGAGATTTACTAGCATTAGTTGTGCGAGTGCAGTTCCACACAGTTCCATAATGTTCTGTTCTAAACATATTTCAACGTAAATTAGAGATAAATATGCGCATCTTGATTTGAATAAGCATGGACAATTTGTTGCTGAAGAGCAAAATGTCGATGGAATCAGACGAGAAACCAGAAATCTTTAAGACCTCCACTCGAGCGTTTTCATATTTTTTATAGCAGAAGCCATCAAATGAGCAAGTGGGTTACCTAATAGTAAATAATTTCTGTCACCTACGAACACTTCCATAACTAAAAGAAACATAGATGTGTTGCTGTGATCATAAAAGAAGCAATGGGGATCGGGAAAGGAGATTTGGAATCCAGAAAACTCACTTACTGTAGAAACGGCAAGAAGAAGTTAATACTTCACGCCGGTTTTCTGTGAGACAGTTTTACTAGACCATCGAATCTATCCATTTATGCTCGAGATAAAATTGTCTTCAGAGTTTCTCCGCATCATTTAAAAACTTCAATTTTACTCCGACGCATACTTTTTAGATCAGGTGTTTTTGCGATATGCGCTGTAAGTTGTGATTAAACATGATTAAGACGACTCATACCTCGGGTACCTTATAGAAAGAATTTGCAAATAACAGCCCTCAAACGCTGTTAATATTATAATTGTAAATCTTTAGCTATTTGTGAGTTAGTATGTGAATTTGTTTAATAAATAACCATACTAAGACGGTGCAATGAATTTCTATGAAAATTAGCTTACACGTAGACCGTGACCTGTACTAGGATACTTTTAATCCAGTAATACATTCCCATGAGATATAATATTAAAAAAATCGTCTCGTCATTAACTACAATACAAAAATAGCTACTTAAATGTAAAAATAAATTAATATTTAAGTGATTCTATAAACGAAATCGATGAACTAAATTTAGAATGACTATCATTCAGTGATTCTGAAAAATCAGTCACCAAACAATTTTCATTACACAAACCACACAGATAGTCATTATTTTGTATTCACTGAACCGTTCTATAATAGGTACATGATGCTGAATTAATTAACATATAAACGCTGCTGCGGTTACGCCGATTTCAATGGTAAACGATTAAACTCGATGAAATTGTAACCAATTGTATATGGGAGTTACGAATTTCTACTACTTGATAATAATATCATCCTACAAGGTGGTAGGTCCGTCGTATGCGAGAGGCTGTCTGTGTTGTTACCACCGTTTTATCTATTTCTTCCGCCAAGCAACAGTGTGTAAGCACTGTTGTGTTTCGGTTTGAAGGACATTGAAGCCAGTGAAATTACTGGGCATTATGAGACTTAACATCTTATGTCACAGGGTGACGAGCGCAGTTCAGTGCCATGCAGTGCTTTGTAATGCTAGTCTGGCCATAAATATTGTTATTATGTAATCTGTAATATTATCACACACAGTCTCGATTTCTTGCCCGGGACAAGGAAATACAGCGAGACTGAAAGCCTTAGTGGAATAATTCCGGTCATAGTCGAACCCCATTCATAAAACAAAATAATTCAGTAACAGATTTGGAGTCGTAAAGTAAAGCTATATCATCAATAGTGCCACTAAAGCCTTGCATCAGGTTGGGCAACTTTTACGATCCAAACCAAAACAATATGATGGTATTGTTTATCTGGCCAATACGTTCAATCTCCTCTTTCAATGTTCATATTATATTTAACTTTATGCTGTAGTTAATAAAGATCAAAACTAATTGAAAAACGCACGGGCTTTCGAAAGCCGATAGTTACAATATAAATAGGGGATAACGGTCTAGCCTGGACAACATATAGATAAATCTCAACAAAATCCTTAAATTGAGTGAAAGAACATGCCTTAAGATTTGTTTTCGCCAAAATTGGGTTGCGGTATCTCTGAAACGAAATCTAGGTTCCTTTTATTTTAAATAAAATATAAGTGTGGTACCTTAGTTTTTCTAGGTTATCAGACAGGATTTATGTACGCGCTTTATAGCTAACTATAAAGAAAAGCGGTAAAAGTGTAATGTGCTTTGCGTTTTGGTTGTTTTTTCTTTATCTTGTAATGTATTAGAACTTTGAACAATGTTTACTAGAACAATGTTTCTCATAAAGTGGGCTTGCCATGAATATTGACCCACCGCTACACGTCACATAAAGAAAGCTAAACATATGGACTAGGTGGTAAATGTGCTGCATACAAGATTTCTGAGCCGGTACCACCACTTTGGCTATTGTCTCCAAGCAGCAACAGCAGCTGTGTAACTATTACATTATGGGATGGGAAATACGCTCAGCGAAATATGGGTTTAATGATTTTACACCTCTGCCTACCCCTTCGGAGATTACAAGCTTGAGTATGTATGTTCTATATTCAAATACAAAACTAAAAAACGAAGTGTCCCGAAGCGCATAACTTTTACCGTATCAATGTACGTACAATGCCACACATCCCCAATTTCCAAATTAAGTCAGCAAATAACCCAAATGTGCGAACAGGTAAGTTAACATTGATAACTGACAGACGCCTTGATTCGACAAACAAAGGCCCGGCTTCGACTGTTGTTTAATAAAGATACAGGCGTAGCCCTTAATCATCGTAATAAACAAGGACCCAGCGAGATATTGCGTTTAGGGTCCTCACCAGGGGCGTTATAAGTGTTACCAGGGCCAACAGTACTGAGGTCTCACTGTGGTTATATGTTAGCGCAGTTATAACATTATTAAGGATGTTTGAATATTCTTATACATAAAAATTTCGTGTCACGTTGTTTGTCCGTGATGATGAAAAACTACTGAACCGATTTTAATCGAGTTTTGCGAACTGTGTTGGATTCGATTATTCCTCATATACATCTAAGAAAAAAATGCGGAACAAAAGCCTTAACAACATAACGCCTTACTTATAAACTGTACTTAATTACCGCCTATAAATAAGGCCCATAGTGTTCATTCAAATTTCACTGTAGTCACATTTCATTAATTTAAAGCATTATGGAGAACAACAGATAACATCAAAATTAGTTCACTTAAACTTAACTCATTACAAGAAACTTTAGACACGTGACAAATGAAAGCTGTCCGGAAATTCCCCGAGTTTGCGTACAACCATTTTAGTATGGTAATGCTTTTGCATTGTCGTCTATGAAATTTACTTCAATCTTTTTGAATGCTTATGTGTCAATACTCTGTTAAATTGGAAGGCATTGGTTAATGATTATTTTAGTCAAATTTACAGTTCAATTAACTCTTATACGTCCTTTGTAAACACTAGATGATAGGTTGTTCGTGAGAAACCGTCTGGGTAGGTACCACCGATTTATGTATTTCTGCCACCAAGCGACAGTAAGCACTGTTGTAATTCAGTTTAAAGGTTTTGAAGCCGGTTAAATCATTGGGCATTATGGGACCAAACATCTTATGTTTCGGGGTGATAAACGCAGTCCAGCGCCATACATTGTTTTGTAATTCAATGTTCTGATTTGATCTAGTTGCTTCTGTTGATGGGCAGTCTTGACGTTAATCATCAGACGAGCAACCTCATCTAGTCATCGTCCGGTATAACGATCGGCTCGTCTCCTATCTATATTTGTGCCAAAATTCATTGAATTCGGTTCAGCGATTTAGATTTTTCATACAAACTTTCATCCCCTTTTTAAACCCTTCAGGGGTTGATTTTTGAAAAACATAGTAGCCTATGTCCTATTTTGATGTATAAGCTATATTATTGTAAAGTTTCATTAAAATCCATTCAGTAGTTTTTACGTGAAAGAGTAACAAACATACATCCATCCATCCATCCATCCATCCATACTTACAAACTTTCGCGTTTATAATATTAGTAGGATAACCCAGGGTTAAACATAGGGTATTTTTTTCTTTCAATTTCAACCCCTAAAGGGCCCAAATAAGGGATGAAAGTTTGTATGAAAGCTTTTTGATGGCGAAACGAATTTCTCGGACACAGCAAGCACACCATATTTTATTTAGATAACAACCAGGGGGTGTAAAGTCCTCAATTAGGTCCACGCCTCACGAACCCAACTACGCACCCTACATCGCAGTAAAATGTGCTGAGGTGAATTGAACGAGTAATCTCCATTAAGTAATGCCCGACGCAGTAATGACGCTGACGGTATTAAGACTTTACGATTTTCCTCATCCCTGATAACAATAATAAGTTAATAATTAGATACTACCGTCTCCCTCACGGTTTAAGTGTTTTATTAGGACATTTAAGTGGAGCAAATTGCTTAGCGTTGATAGTAGATTAATTTTATCTGTTTGAAGGATTTGTAAGTAATAGATGAACTGATTATGTGATTACTGAATGAAAAGTTTAATTCTCTGAACGATTCAACAGACAAAATTACCACGCAAACCAATCGTTAGGGGATTTATGTAGTAATGAAGCAAAGCTTAGATATATTGAATACTTACGTGTGAATTATTATTATTATTAAATTTCAGTCAGTATTAGGTATTCTTTTTTTTATTTCATTAAATGACGAGACGAGCAAGGCCTTCGCCTGATTGTAAGCATCACGCCTGCCCATAAACAGAAGCGACACCACACAGAACTTTGAATTACAAAACACTGCATGGCACTAAACTGCGCTCGTCACCCCGACACATCCTTATGTGTTAAGTCTCATAATGCCCAGTAATTTCACTTGTTTCAATGTCATTCAAACCGAAACACAACAATGCTTAAACACCGGCAACTTCAACTTTATTTCGATCAGAAAATACAACAGACCTTATCCCGTGTTCCGAAAACATGACATTAGTAAAGGCATAGATAATATATAGCAATAAATTAATACCATTTTCAATAAAAAGTTTCAAGCTAAACAGACATTTTCGATTAAATTCTTCAGACTAAAATCCTACCATTTTAGAAGGTTATTTGTGAGAAAAAAAGGTTTGAGAATTTAAGATATTGCTAAATGTGCTAACGACGTTGTCTTACGAAACAAATAAAGCGAAAATTCCAAAAGTAAAGGGTATTAAAGATACTTGTAATTCGGAAAGTTTACTAAACGAGTTCGCCCTTGCTGAATTGACAGAATTAGCAGATACTTTAAAGCTCCAACCAACTACACAAGATAAATAAAGCACCGAACCGATTTTAAATTCAAAGATTTGAAGTGGAATAATTAAAAAAAGATTCCGATTTTAAAGAGAAAAAAAATCAAAGGAAAATTTTGTTTGGAGAGATTAAGAAAAATAAAATGATTTCTTTTCAATATTTATTGAAATTAAAGGGTAGTTAAGTAAAATTGAAAGTTGAAGAAATAAAGCTATTTATAAATAAAGTTATTTATTGTGTATATTATTAATTGTTTCAAAATTTTATATTTTATGCCAAGAATACGTTCAGATACATAAAAAAAATATTTTATAACGTACCCAACATTTAGAGTTTTATCCAGCGTTGCCAACTTGGGGGTTTTCCCCCTAAATTTAGGGGGAAAAAATCTCGACAGGGAGTTTTTTAGGGGGAATAATTTTTTGGGGGTATTTTTAGGGGTAAAATTTTTATTGAATTTTTTTTAATTGCTCTACTCTCCATACTACTATTCTATCGATATATCGAATTGTAGGAAGGAAAAGACTTTATTAGAAAATGATTAACAAAAATAATATCGAATAGCTAAAAAAAAAAAAAAAACAACATTCAATACTTATTCTGGTATTTGGTGTTGTTTTTTTTTTTTTTTTAGCTACATCCGATAGGTATCGAGCACCCCTAACTGAATAACTATTCTAATTTATGTCATTATATTGAAAATGATATACTTGTGTCACCGTCAGGGGGTTTTACTTTGAATTTAGTGGGTTTTGAATGGGTTTTGAAATTGCTTTAGGGGGAAAGTTTTCAAACAGTTGGCAACCCTGGTTTTATCAACACGTAAATTATCATTTCTTTATACACATAAATATAAAAAGAAGGACATAATGCCAAACTCAACCCAAGGAAGATCAGAGATGTAAGAAAGTATGTGTGCAAAATAAGTCAATTATTAGATTTACATACAAAGAAAATGGGAAATGAAATAACCTCCATAAATAAAATATCCAGAGTTACATTTTACTTTAATATTGTACTGTTCCAATAAGCCTTTCACTTTGAATGGAAATTCCTTCTAGCCGGAACTAAACCTAGCACTATTCATATAAACCCGGATTCCATATTTGATACAATAAGTCAGACTTGAAATTTTAAAATACTTCGACGTTTTTTGAATTTTGAATACTTTTTAATATCCATTTAACTTCTCACCGTATGTCCTATCGCAGGCTCCTCGATTTGTTTCTTCCCTCTTCCGAGTGTGAAGAAGTATTTATACAGGTCGGCATGATTCTGGTGACCACCGATAAACTTATTGTTTGTCGATGGTCGCTGGATTTATGGACTGTACTGCCCGTACATCAGATGCAGTATTTGCCGTTCTCGGATAAAAAAAATCTGTCACCTTACGGGTTATAAATATAAATATTTTGGAATAGTGTACTTATATTATCAAAACTCCGCAATTAAAGTGATAAGAAACACCTTCAAATAGTCCTAGTCACGAAAATTCTTGGAAGTATATTGAATATCTCAGCACCTCGTTAAAACGTTCTACGTTCGAACTAAAATTATGATCTTGCAGTTTTAAATACAAATATAAAATGTACAAAGTTGTTTTTTATTAACGTTAATGACGAGACGAGTACGTCGCTCGTCTATGAACATTACGCCTGCTAGAAGCAACATCAATCATAACTTCGCATTTTGAATTACTGCATGGCATTAGAAAGCGCTTGTCATTCCGAGACGTAACATGTTAAGTCTCATAATACCAGTAATATCCTTCAAACCGGAAGAAATACACACACACACTGCTGCTGTGGAGAAATAGACAAAGAAATAAATTTTCTTTCTTTCTACTATAATTCTTTTATTAAAGTTAATAGGAATCGACAATTATTAGCTCAAGATGTTAATTTAGAAATCTTTAATTTTCTTAATGGTGACTGATAAGGAGTTGTAGATGATAAGTAGTTATCTTATGGTATTGAAATAAGCTCAGTGAGCCGTGGATGCATTATTTGCATCTCTGTCCTCCTCTTTAAGGATATAGGCGTGAGCTTATGATATGCTATGGTTAACATCGTTTTACTTGCTATGGTGCTGCCATCAGTGTATGAGAGATGCTGGGATTCAGCTGCCAAAATAATTTCATCTTCTGATCTCAGTATTTGATGCCGCCTATTACATTTTTCATTTGCCTTTTTTGATCTGATTCCTTTTATTGCGGCACTGTAAAGTGACTACCCTGTAACTGATGGTAGGTAAAATTTAAAATATAATGTCAGTCATCGGCATCCATTGATGTAAAAATATTTAAAATACGATATGACAGCTAAAAACATTAAAGAATTTCAAAAAGAAAATATATGAAATTCCAAGATTATGTACTGAAACCACGAACCAAAAACAAATGAAAAATAATAACAAGCTATTAATACACATTCTGCTTTAACATGTATAGGCTCATAAAGAAGTAAAAAGTGGGCAAATCCCAAATGTTACATAAACCACCACGATAAAGACAATGTTGTTACGAACTTGTTCTTTCTGTTTTTGTGCCTCCCCGCTTTGGGAGTCAGCCGAAAAGGTCACTCGGGTCCAACCGGAATAAAGGTGAGGTACATCGTTCGGTGTGAGTGTAAGCGGAATGGTTATACCTAATTTTCGAAGATTATCAGATTAAAGTTCGGTTGGGCCACATCAGCGGGTCTTGGAAAGCGGTTATTTGGAAATATTTTTCCAGCTTTACGCCTTTGCGTTCCTGAAATTTATTACCTATTTAAATTCAACAAAATTTAATGTACTTTTCTACTGTTTGGCTTTTTTAAGTTAACGTGAAATTACGTTTGGGGTTTCCAGAGAGAGCAATATAGAAACTTTCAACAGCCATTGTAGAAAATCGAGTTTTTTGATAGTGGCACTTTTATTTTCTAACTGTTCTGTTTTATGTGTATTAAATGATACTCTGAGAAAAATAGTTTTGGTAATACAATAGCCTACTTTAAATTCATTGAACTTATCGTCCCCATAAAAAGGTTATTTCACAAGTATCTCGTTCCACGTAACTACAGGCTTTCTGAATTCTGATACAGAGTATATTTATCTAACGGTTGTGAATATAATATGTATGAGTACAAAAATAGATGGATACTTTGCTATAATTTGTCAATTACGTAGTTATGTATTACACATAAAATATAAAGTCCGAAATGAGTCGTAACACAGTCCAAACCATTAAGGGTAGAGACTTGAAGTTTTAGAGGGTGTTGATTGATTTTTCATTTAACTCCTAAGGGGAGAGAAAGTTTGCATAATTTGTATGCGAAATAAAGATTCTTTGGAGTAGTAACGCAAGCGGAAAGCTAATAAGTCATTAAGTGTTTATGTTGTTGTATAATTATATATCTCATAAATACTCGCTGCTCGCTGCAAGACGCACCGCATTGGTGTATTCTCAGAGGGATCCTCTCATCTTCTTATTGCAGAGAGTTTTTCCATCAAATCGGTGCCCTTTTTGTCAGGGCCCGTTTGCGAATTGTACCCAAAGAACAATGGATACATCGCGCTTTCTTGCGGCTGTCTCTCACACGGAAAATATACTTCGTGTTTGCAAATGAGTCTTTTGCGCAAGATTCGAGATCGTATCCACTACCCGCGATTCCTCTGGTGGGTGTTTATAGTCATAGTTGTTCATCATTTCAATAAGGTAAACCTCTGTTCTCGTTTCGTTCTGTAGTATAACGTAATAGTTTACGGCAGTAGAGAGGGCAATGTAAAAAATATATACCTACAGATTTAAATATTATTATAGATTTATCACTAACAGCCGAATGAGCAGACAGAAATATTATGATAATGGTAATATCTCTATAGTCCCGAGATTACGGTATGACATACATAATTCCATCATATTATACTAGTGCGAAAAAAGTAACTTACTATTCATAAAAAACTTAAAGACCTATAGAAAATAGTGTCAAATTATAAAGCCTCTAAAGGCATCATAACAGCGGAAGAACCACAACCAACAAAAGTTTGTCAGGTAATAGCCGATCTATTATCAACCATAAAGTTTATTCTATAAACCATATTGCGACCACTTCAAATAAAAGAATAGGAAGAAAACATTACGAGGCGGTGTAATCGTAAGCCAGTTTTATTCCACCTGAATATTCCAAAGCAAACCCGTGATAAACCTTTATTGGCGTCCTTAGGTACGGCGCTTTGTTTCTCCGTATTGTTCCCAAAAATTATACTTTATTTTCATATTTTCGCAAATACGTACGCCACAATGCGGGTGTAGTCATAAAATGATTGGAACTCCGAAAACAATGCTATTATGCAAATATTTACGCTTTGTTTTACTATCAAAAAGTGGATGGTGGATATTTCGGCAATGTACGAGCGTACATTCGTTTTTGAATATTTCGCAATGAATTTCATATTTCCATTGATATTTTGTATAGCCGAAAACTTTCATCAAAGTTCACGATTGTTCTGCATAAAATGGAGTCGCGCTGCCATTGTTTATTCAGTTCTATGGCTATCCAATGTCTGTATGGTTGCGTACCTAAGTTATGTTTTTTGACAGCGTAAGCCATTAATTTTGCTGGTGGGAGGATACTTGTATCCGACCGGATAGCGACCACCGTACACTGGTGCTAAAACCTGCCATAGTGTCTTAGTCTTTATGCTAAGTGTCTAACTTAGCTTATTCAAAACTTTGTTCACCCATAACACACAGATTATCTTTTCATAATAATACTGAAGATTCTAAAGTAAATCAACTATATAAATATAACCTAGATACTAGATGACAATATAAAACACATTACGATAATGTTATTAAGAGACGATCGAAAAAGTGCAGTTTATCTCGAAGGCGATTTATTTCATTTCTGTAAAATATCGAAGGCAATTGTCTTGAGAGAGTGTGCGGTGTAACCTACTGCTTATCGTTGTGCACGATTGGCTTCACTCCAAATAGATTTTCTGTCGTCGTTGTAAGAAACGGTGTCTGTAACATCTCATTGGGACATACAGTCGAAAAACAATGCAAATCTTTCATATAAACAACTGCTATGGTCGTCTCAAAAGGCCTTGGGGCTCTACCAAAGAATTTGATAATAAACACCATTTTTAGCCAGATTGCACTTCATAATATCATGTTAGTATCTCTTATTAAATACAAAGTATGAAATATTTAAATTTTTGAGTTCTTTCTGAAGAGAAGCCATGATATATAAATGATTCCCTATTGATATGCCTCATAATAACCTGGTCATGTCAAACAATGCCAAGAGATATGTTTTGTTATTATAGCAAACGAATGAGTGGGTTATTAGTGAGTGAGAGTGAGTGAGTGACGAGAGAAGCATGTTACTCGCCCAATGATAAATACCACGTTTGTCCATACTCAGAAGCAACAACCGTCAAACATTGAATTACAAAGTACAGTTTAGCACTACACTGCGCTCGCAACTCCGATACAGAAGTTCTTAAATTATGATTATGGTCTCACTAGAGAAGATGTTCAAGATTGAACAAAGTGGAAGTTTCTTAGTAGGATGGTGGACCTTAGCCTAACTTAGACGTGTCAAGAAGAATAGAAAGAAAGCGCCTGTTGAGCATCAACTATTAACATCACATCACGTTATAACTTTACGTTGAACTTTAGTACTGGAGCGATCCGTCAATAGAAACTTTATTTCGCAGTCAAAGTTGTTTTATTGTTCTTGGCATGTGTCTTTCTTTATTATAGTTCTTTAGTAGTATATTATTTGAATTCAGTATATATATTTTTTATAGCACAGACCAGCAAATGAGCAAGCGATTCACCTAATAGTACATGATGAAACCGGTCCTAAATATCTACAACATCAAAAGAATTATGGATTCGTTGTCAACCTTAAAGAAAGAGAGAGAGTTTGGGTCTCCAAAAATATTATTCTCCATACGAAAAGCAACAACAATCTACTACTTCACATGAGTTTTCAACGAGACAGTGGTAACAAAATGGTCGAGCCGGCCCCTTCATGGTCTAGACAATATATGACTCCAGCGTGGTTCTATCACTTCTAGCATTTTGTGTATGTGTGTGATCCAAGTATTTATAATAATATTTATTCAATAAACCTTTCCCACCAAGTCAACTTTTCTTGGTGGTTTTCAACCACCAAGAAAAGTTGAACAGGGACAGCGAGTGAAACGGAGTGTTCAGATGTAGATCTCAAAGGAGATACGCACCACTTTAATTTCAAAATTACGTGTATTTGTTGTTTATTATGAAAAATCGACATCTGCGACATCCTTTTGAGGCCTGCATGGAATTACTCTATAAGACTTTCGTAGCTATGTAACCTCTACCAATCGGCATTAAACAGTATGGTAGATTTATCTCTAGACCCCTTAGGAGTGGAAGAAACTCGTGCACAGCTGACAAATTGTTTAAATATATGTATATTACTAGGCTTATATCATTATTGACATTAAATTCAACATCTTAGCCAGCATGCCCGCCGAAATTTAAATACACTAAATGTTTTAACAATATCTTCCCATCAGTATTAAATCCTATACGTTTTCCATGTCTCCAGTAATAACTCCTGAGATTCCTAACAAAAATCTACTTGATAATGATAAAGTTAGAAAAAAACTAACAAAGGTTTAACAAAGGCAAAGGTAAGTTACGTTCAACCCAACAAACAGTTGATACATAATTTTTGCCAAAAGTTTCCATGCAAATGTTCAAACATAGTGGGTAACAGATGAGAATGTTTGGCCTCGCTCCGTTTGCCCCGGTCCTAATAAAACTTGCCGCGTAAATCCAATGGTCCATTGAGCACAACGTACTATCTCAAGATAGAAATGTTTTCCCAAACGCATATAATATGTCAAGCGACTTAAGGAGTCAAGTTTCAGGAAGCTATGGGCTGTTAGTTTTATACCAAGTTGAATTCTCTATTTTTAGAAAAGATTTTTATAGTTTTTTTTTTAGCATAGACCGGCTAACGAGCAAGTGATGGGATTTTCTGAAATAAATATCTTCTTTATTCCACCTCATCCCGTTGAAAACTGTCTCACCACACGTATTCCAATCTAAGATTTGAAAAGAACAACAAAGTCTTCTGTGCCTGGATTTATACTCGCCTTAATAGAAAAGGGTAGGTCATAAATCCGACGAATGTGCGTTACTCGTCCACAGACAATACAAATATTTGGTTACAACCACCAAAACCGCACATAAAAATGACGTATACCTCAGCGCGGTCGGCGGATATCGCGTTACGGCGAAATTGGGCAATTTTTCCTGAATTTAATCCCGTTACAAAACGTAACTCAGAAATATTTTTATTGTTATTCAAAATGAGTTTTGGATTTTATTTGTGCAGCCCTTATGCGTGTTTTATATCCCGCTGATTTCATTATTGAATCTCCATTAAGCCCAAATTCGGTTTGGGATTTGTAATTTCGATTTGATGAATATGTTTATGTTTATGAATGTTTGGAGGAATTTATTTGCATTACTTCATTTGCGATGGAATTAATATGTTGGAGTGCCACTATTTTGAGTTACTTATAAGCGAGAAGTTTTGGCCAGGTCATCCATATATTCCAAAAAAAAACTTTTCAAATAAATACATTATTAAACGTGGTCATTTTATCAAAAAAAGGTATGTCAATATGTCAATTTGAACACTGTGGCCTATGTTCAGCATTGGACGTCCTGTGACTGATGATAATGATGTATCTATTACTTTATGGAATGGGGGCAACTGCTCAAGTGGGTCACCAGATGGTAAGTAATCACCTCCGCCCATATCTACCCACTTGCCTTATTTTCGTCCCATGATGTGATATGTGGCGAACCTATCGATTTCCGCACCTGGAGAAATCATGTGTGATTTTACGAATCGAGCATAAATTGTAACTGGCTTACCTAGGTTTCGCACGCATGACCTCACGAGTTTTTACGCCTAAGGCCGCGGACTCGAACTCAGCGGCAAGCGGCGGCGGCGCGGGTGCGGTGCGTTCAAATGCATTGATTTAAATGGACCCGGTCTCGAAAGCCGCGGCGCGGCGCGGGCGCGTTGAGCGACGTACGAGCGGCGCTCGTTAGTCGAGCGGCGCCCGCGCATCTGCATTGACGTAGTGTTGTGCATTATCAAAAATGCCCGCCGACGTGATGGAGCAAATGATTTCATTGATTTTTGATAGGACACCAATATGGAACAACAAAGATAGAAATCATAAAATAAAAATAGGAGGGTAATTAACAAGTTATGGGAAGAAATAAAAAACGAACTGAATATTGGAGGTAACTAAATATAAAAAAGATTTATTGGCACTAAAGTAATTATTGTTTTGTTCATGTCTACGTAAATAAATAATTATGCCTGATTAGTGGGTCCAATAAAAAGTAATCCATAAAAATTACGATGTCTGGGAACTCAACTGTTGTAAAATAATTAAATTAATGCATAGATAGTTATGCATCCTCCACCTGTTTGTGAAGTAATAAAAACTTGTTGACTAATATTTTTGCAGATGTTCTTGTTGTGATTAAAGTTCATTCAAAAACATATTTACAATAAATGACCCGAACACGTGTTTCGCAGGTGCGCTTATTTTGATCAGAATTCCTAGAACTGAATACCAATGGTAAACAAGTATAGAGTATAAATAATAATAAAGGTTCATTGCGAAGATTTGTATTCTTTTTAAAAATCTTCGGCGCTCCAATATAACTTATCTAGGTACAGAATTGTTGTTTTTGTCAATTTATCAATAATCATATTCGGATGTATATCGTTGTTTTACTTACCCTAGCGTCAGGTACAACTTTTCTGCTGGAGATATATATCGTTTTGTAATATCAGATTCTAAATCGCACTTGACAGCTTCAAGAATGTAATCAAACGTCGGGATATTGTCTCTGTTTTTCATAATTCCGATGAAACTCGCCTTTTTGTTACCTTGCCTGGTTGTAGAAATTCACATCTTCTTTTGCCCACAATAAATCTAAGTTAAGTTACGAATAAATTTGTATCAAAAAGATATTGTCGTCGTTGTTTAGACATTTCGTTCGCGAACACTAATTTCTCATAGCACAACACTACGCCGCTCTAGCGCCGCGCGATCTGCCCGCTGACTTCGAGAACGGGTGTCCGCCGCGCCCGCGCCGCCGCCGCACCCGCGCCGCAACCGCTGAGTTCGAGACCGTGGCCTAAGCGAGGTGCCACTGAAGTAAAGAGGCGATATATATATTTTGATAAATTATTTATTCGATAAAAATATTTAAAACTATGCAAAAAAGTTACATCGACATGTGAATTAAGAATTTGGCGGATTGCGGACAAATATCTACCGTATACGGATCAAACTCGCATTCGCAAAAAGTCGCCATTGAAACATAGGAATCGTATGTAGCTCTGAAAAGAGCTGTTTAAAAGATGTCTTTAAAAAGACGGTTAGTTTTCAATGTATTAATAAAATTTTCAATCAATTTATGTATTTCAAGACAGCTACTCAGCTAGGGTGCTCGTACTTTACCTCGGATGTGAAAGTAATAGATGGTTTAGTTGCGGATAATGTAACGAGTGAGGCTTCTTAGGTTGACTTCCAGTGCCGTAGTTGACTAGCAATAGTGCTCGAGAATACATTCTAAAATGAATTGGGTGAGATTTTCCCCATTATTCACGCGTTGCATTACGCCCAACATGATATTAACAAAGGTCTTAAGATCGATGCCACGCTCACTGTGCTCCTTCTCCAGTAAGGTCGTGCTACTTGTTTTTGCTTCTTCAGCAGCTGAAGCAGGAACCGAAACTGATCCAGGAGAAGATAATGATGAAACGGTCACTGTAGCAATCGATGTCTGCTTGGGCTTCTTCCCTTGATTCGCCTCCTCCAGGGTAGAAGAGTAGTTAGTAGTATAGACGGTTGATGCGATTGAGGATGCTGCTGAATTCCCTTCCGTGATCTTGCCACTAGTTTTCGCTTCTTCAGCGGCTGAAGCGGAAACCAAAACTGTTCCAGGAGAAGAAAATGATGAAGCGGTCGCCGTTGCCGTCGATGTCAGCTTGGGCTTCTTCCTTGGATTCTCCTCTTCTAGGGTAGATGACAAGTTAGTAGTATGTATAATAGACGCTGCTGCATTCTCTCCTGTAGTGTGGCTAATTGTTTTCGCTTCTTCATTGGCTGAAGCTGAAACCAAAAGTGATCCAGAAGAAGATGACGATGAGGCGGTCGCCGTAGCAATCGATGTCTGCTTGGGCTTCTTCCTCTTCTTCTTCTCTGGGGTAGAAGATAAGCTAGTAGTGTAGACGGTAGATGACATTGAGGACACTACTGAACTCTCTCCCGTTGTGAGAGAAGGAGCTGCAGTACGCGTTCGGTCGATCGTATCTTTCCTCTTTTTATCTATAAAATAGGCATTTCTCCTATAAACTGGACAGTTTTTATAATTTGCGGGGTGAATACCTTGGCAATTGATGCAAGTGGCTGGATCCTCGCGAGGGCGAGGACATTTGCTTACGAAGTGTGGTTCACCGCAGCGCACACAAGCGATGGTGCGGTGGCAGTTATGTCTCGAGTGCCCAAACTGCTGGCACCGTTGGCATTGCACAAGCCGATGGACGTCAGTATTATCAGAAAGGAACCAAGAAATCTTATCAGTCTTCCGCAGCTTTTTTAAATAATGTTTGACAACACGGTACTCGGTTTTCTCTCGGGGCATGAATTTGAACCCCTCATTATGCGCGATTACATTCGCATAATAACCCAACTTTTTCTTAATCACAGCTAAGTGGTGGATCCAATTGGGAAACGATTCTGTGACAATGAAATGTGGATAGCTGGGCTCTGTCGGGGCAGGATTAGGTTGTTGTTGCACCCGAGTGGTCGTAGGAGATGGCAGCAGCGAGCCATTTGTTGAAGTCGCAGCGGGCGGGCTGACATGCTTCCTCTTCATGACATCTTTAAAGAGGTTTCTGTTGCTCGATGTATCGGCAGCTTCCTTCTCTGTAGGACCTCTTGGATGGTAGTTACTGACCGGCACGACCACGTCCATTAACTCGGACTCCTCAGGACAGATTGCAGAAGGAACAATAGAGTTATTCGCGTTGATACTGGGGAGCACCGGAGTATTGTTTGATCCAGCAGCAGGGTTAATTAATTCAGTTACTTTCTCGTCAACAAGGATTTGAAACTTGGCCATAAATTGCGGGCTGTCAAGATTTTTTTCAACACTGACACCCATTTCATCACCAAAATTGTAAAGAATCTCCTTGTAGCTCGACAGACTTAAAAGAGGGCCCGGCGATTGGTCCTTTAAAGGAATCTGACACTGCGGCAGATTTTCTCCCGAACTGACGTGAGAGTCATAGTATCCCTTAGAAGAGCCGTTTGGTTGTATTTCAGAAAGGCCGGTGTGTTGGTCCACAGAAGGGCTGGTAGAACGTTCCCTGACGGCGCTCATGACTATCGAATTCGTGCGTGGAACAGGCCAGCCGCGACCTTCTGGGTAAAGACCGGTACGTCCGAGATCGAGCTGCGAAGTGTGATCCCACATACATAAGCTTCGCGACCGCTTACCCACGGAACGTTGTGAGGAATGTCGTACACCGACACACAATAAAGAAGTTTTCGCAAGAGAGCACACGCGTACACTCTACGACACGCTATCTGTCGTCTGACTGATGTCGACTCAGTGAATGTACCGTAGTTATATATTATAATAGCAGGTAGGCAATACGTGTCCGGTGCGCCTGGGCCACGCGATACGTAAGGACCAATCATGGCCAAGTATTAAAGTATGATTCATTTATTTGTAGTAATGTCGCCAGCAGCAGTCATAGAGAAATTTGCAATGAAACTTACTGACGGTGTAAACACATTGATGCAAAATTGTGTCTGTTGGTGTGTCCTTAATAGACCCCGCAACGGAGCAAAGGAACGTCTTTATATTTGCATATTACAGCTGTTTATATAGTGTATGGACCGAATAGTCACTTTGATTACCTTTTAACCGATGAAAAAAATGTCTAGGTTCTCAATTCGACGGTTATAATTGTTTTTTTTTTTATATATATCACAGAGTTCCGTTATGAGGGTTATTTCTTTATTTTATGAGGTGTAGCTTAATTTGTTCCAATTGATTTTAACGAAAAATCCCTACTCTGAGTATGTAAAATTGGGAACGAATAAAATCAATATTGATTTATAACTATTTTAACAAAAAAATGGAAAGAATACTTTTAACTAAAAATAAAATTTTCAGAAGAAAAGCTGTCAATCATTGAACATGAAACTGCAATAGCACTGATTCAAAATTGGTTAATTTTATTTGTAGCATTAATTTTATTAGAGTGGGTTTAATTTCATAAAAAGATATCCCAGATATATGTCGAAAATAATTCCAAGCAGGCGAAGCCGCGGGCAAAATTTATGACCACAGTAAATTTATACCTTATAATAAACCGAATGGAGAGCACAGACACTCCATTTAATACCAATAGTTCTATCTTTCACCGGCGTATATCAAAAATCAGCGTTCTACCTTAACCATCATTTAGAGAATAATTCCTTCGATGATGTTTATAATATTATTATTATGTACTAGTGGTTGCGTAGTGGTCAAATTCGGCCTCTCAATAAATAGCACTGACTCTGAATGCTTTTACCTTGAATACAGTTCGGGAAAAACTACCACGCCGGCGGATCCTTGAGCAAAAGCTAGCTTAGAACAATTACAATAATTAAATTATTTTTTTACGCCGAAATTATATCCAATACAGTTCCAAGCATGCAAGTCATAAAACTCTAAATCCGAATAACTTCGTCCTTATAAGTACATAAGCCGCCCGTCATAAATATAAATTTACTTAAAGGGATCAAGGTTTCATCAGGTAGGTAAAACTTATTCTTTTTTATGTGCTGAATTCCTAGAATAAATGTACAAGAATTTTAGTAAAAAAATGTGGCTATGGTGGTGGTATTTATACTTAGACTACACCAATAAAAATAGTTTTCTTATGTCCGTCTCCTATATTCTATTTTCAGATAAATTTGCTAGCTGTTAATAATGTTTTGACAGCCTCCCCCATACATGTGTCAAAAAGGCAAAATTTAAAAAATTTGAAAAAAACCCACGACGGTTAAAATGTTATTGAAAAAGGATAAAATAATTTAAAAAAACCCCGACGTAAATAATTAATGTGACGAGAGATAATTTACGAAAAAGTCGTCTGGAGCTACGATTAAATGAACAAGTTTTGTAGTTTTTATAGTTTACATTTTAATATTTTTATTTTATAATTTAAAATAGTAATGGCAGGCTTTAAATTGTAATTATAAACAAGCATGCCCGGCAGATGTTGTTGTCCTAAGATTAAAAAAACCTAGAACCCGATAATAGCGCCATCTACCGGGTCTAATTATGAATCTAAATAATCCAAGGGCACAATCAAATACAGAAAAATATCATCAAAATCTGTCCAACCGTTTAGCAGTTGTTCAGTGGCAAACACTCGTACAAAAGAACTACTTAAATAAAAATATACAGGGTTATTTTTAAAACACTGACAACCTCGCAGGGCCATATAGCTGACCCCATAAGGAACAACTTTTGTTCTACGAGTTTGGACATAACTCAATACATAAGAAAAAAAATGATTTTACAAGTTTTTGTTGTGCAGTGTTTGTGTTCATACGTCTAGTGAAATCAGCTGACGGCTGGGTGTAGGTATCATCGATCGATACGGCGCGGCCGGTTATTGAACTGACTCGCGCGCCAGCGTGTATTACGTAATCTGCGCGTAGGTAATGGTGCTGCCACACCGGTATTAGAAAATGTTATATAACATTTTATAACACCGGTGTGGCAGCATCATTTAGTTAACATTTCTGAACAATTTGTAACATTTTGTAACATTTCTTAACATTTTATAACCGCGGGCGGCGGTACTTTTGAGAGCGGCGCCGTCAAAGAAGCCGTCTAAGAAGCCGTCAAAGAAAGGCCGATGTCATGTTTTCAAATGTTATAAAATGTTAGAAAATGTTAAAAAATGTTAGAGAATGTTAGAAAATGTTTTTGTTAACATTTTATAACATCGGTGTGGCAGCACCATAACTTTCAAGACGGAAATTAAATTCATAATTATTTTTGTATGAGAATAAAATCTAACAAATTATGAAAAGTCGTAGAACAAAAGTAGTAGCAAATGACCTTAGGAATCTACTCCTGCGAGGTTGTCAGTGTTTTAAAAATAACCCTGTATATTAGTCCACCTGGTGATTAAAGTGTCCGTGCCCAGCAATGGGGTGTATACAATAGGGCTTGTATTTAATACCATTATTGTATATTAAGCTTCATATACTTCAAACAACAAACAAAAAGGATTTTTCGCTCGGTTCTTGGAAAACAATACGATCATAAAACTCCAATATATTGAACTTTAAAGAACATAATCTGTCTCTTAAAATAAAAAAACATTTATCTCAAAGGATGGATATTGCTCTCGAAATTATGGATTTCTTAGAAAAATTACCTGGGTTTCGATGGAAAGGATGGCCTTTATGATAGATTAGTTTTTTTTTGGGGAAAGACACAAATTAAATAGTCAATGTTTATCTATATACTAGCTGTCCATCGCAGTTTCACCGGACTCAGGAGCCCATACCGGAGGACACCCTCGGCGGCAATGACAGAGACGAGGCCCACCAACCGTGCTGCCGTCCATCCCGGGGTCACATGTATAATAGATACGTATACAAAAGGCAGGCAGGGGATACCGTGGTGAAATTCTCCAAACGCCCCCAATCAATAGGGCGGAAACTGGGCTGCTTAACCAACCTTCAGGTAAATTCCACGTGGTTGGATTTTGCATCCGTTATGACATTAGGCTCACTCCGTCACATCCCATCCCCTTCCATCTCATCCTATTCTATCCCTTTCCATCCTATTCAATACATCCACTCCCCGTCCCATCATGGGACGTCAATAAACGGACCGCTGTCAATTCCTTTGAAAACGTGAGCATAATATGTGTATTTTTACATATAATTATGAGTAACAGCCTTAAATAACCAAAATTGTATACTTTGCAAATATTTCACGGGATGTGTATTTCAAAATTACGTATGATTAATTTCGCTTCAATTCGATGGATTACGATGTGTCAAAAATCTGTTTTTTATGATCGACATGATTTGTTGAAAAAATGCCAATTTACATTTTTAAGTCATAATTTACGAACTAAAATTAAATTTCGAGTTGTAGAATAAGGTACGTGCGTGGTAAAGCCACGCTATAAACAGTTTTGTCTACAGCATAAAGGGACCGGCTCGACAAGGTCGTTACCACTGTCGCGCAAAAAATCGACATACATTAGCGGCTTACTACGGCTTACGATAAGTTCAGGGAAAAATACTTAGGCCCAAAGCCCCCTCCCCTTCCCAACCCTTATTATCCTTTTCCTTTATGGTCAGCAACACGCCTATTCTTCTGCTATTGGGAGCGTATATGGGCGATGGAGATCACTTACCATCAGGTAATCCACTTGTTTGCCGTACTATACATAAAAAAGTACTATACGTAAAATTCTTTAGGATTTCTTACAATCTTAAGTAAATATTGTCATATAAACTTCAGAATGGTGAAATACAAAGTTATCATGATACGGAGAAACATATGTCAAATAGGTACTTGCTAAATTGGTTGTATAATCTGGCATATAACATTTATTTGGCCAGAGGGAAATCCGCCCTTGGCGTTATAGCGAAAAACTTTATACTTCATAGCATTTATGCTGCCACGCTTAAGCAGGCTTATGTCCGTCACATGATGTGAAATTTGGCGAGCCTCTCGTCATGTTGGCAACAAATTCACATCTCGGGGATGTCTATTAATTTTATTTGAACCTATTGATGTCCATATCTGGACAAATCATGTATATTTTACGAATCAAACATAAATTGTAACTTGCTAACCTAGGATTCGCATCTGTGATTCCACGAGATTTTACGCCTAAGCGAGGTGACACTAGAGTAAAGACGCGATATATATATTTTTTGTTAAACTATTTATTAGATAATATTATTTTTAAAAATACTAGAAACCTACACCGAATTTTGAATTGAGAATTTGACAGAGTGCGGACAAATATCTACCGTATACGGATCAAACTCGCATTCGCAAAATGTCGCCATTGAAACATAGGAATCATATGTAGCTCTGAAAAGAGCTGTTTAAGAGATGTCTTTAAAAAGACAGTTTTCAATTGATTAATAAAATTTTCAATCCGTTTATGTAATTCAAGACAGCTACTCAGCTAGGGTGCTCGCACTTTACCTCGGATGTGAAAGTAATAGATGGTTTAGTTGCGGATAATATGACAAGTGAGGCTTCTTAGGTTGACTTTCCAGTACCGTAGTTGACTAGCAATAGTGCTCGAGAATACATTCCAAAATAAATTGGGTGAGGTTTTCCCCATTATTCACACGTTGCATTACGCCCAACATGATATTAATAAAGGTTCTGCGATCGATGCCACGCTTGCTGTGCTCCTTCTCCGATAAGGTCGCGCTACTTGTTTTCGCTTCTTCAGCAGGTGAAGTGGGAACCGAAACTGATCCAGGAGAAGATAATGATGAAGCGGTCACTGTAGCAATTGATGTCTGCTTGGGCTTCTTCCCTTGATTCGTCTCCTCCACGATAGAAGACAAGTTAGTAGTATAGACGATAGATGCCATTAAGGACGCTGCTGCATTCTCTCCATTGGTCTTGCTACTTGTTTTCGCTTCTTCAGCGGCTAAAGCGGGAATCGAAACTGATCCAGGAGAAGATAATGATGAAGCGGTCGCCGTTGCAATCGATGTCAGCTTGGGCTTCTTCCTTGGATTCTCCTCTTCCAGGGTAGATGACAAGTTAATAGTATAGATAACAGATGCCATTGAGGACGCTGCTGCATTCTCTCCAGTGGTCTTGCTACTTGTTTTCGCTTCTTCAGCGGCTGAAGCGGGAATCGAAACTGATCCAGGAGAAGATAATGATGAAGCGGTCGCCGTTGCAATCGGTGTCAGCTTGGGCTTCTTCCTTGGATTCTCCTCTTCCAGGGTAGATGACAAGTTAGTAGAATAGATAATAGATGCCATTGAGGACGCTGCTGCATTCTCTCCAGTGGTCTTGCTACTTGTTTTCGCTTCTTCAGCGGCTAAAGCGGGAATCGAAACTGATCCAGGAGAAGATAATGATGAAGCGGTCGCCGTAGCAATCGATGTCAGCTTGGGCTTCTTCCTTCGATTCTCCTCTTCCAGGATAGATGACAAGTTAGTGGTATAGACAATAGATGCCATTGAGGACGCTGCTGCATTCTCTCCTGTAGTCTCGCTACTTGTTTTCTCTTCTTCAGCGGCTGAAGCAGGAACCGAAAGTGATCCAGGAGAAGTTGATGTTGACACGGTCATCGTAGCAATCGGTGTCTGCTTGGGCTTCTTCCTTCGCTTCTCCTCCTCCAGGGTAGAAGAGTAGTTAGTAGTATAGATGGTTGATGCGATTGAGGACGCTGCTGCATTCCCTTCCGTGATCTTGCTACTTGTTTTCGCTTCTTCAGTGGCTGACGTGGGAACCGAAACGGATCCAGGAGAAGAAAATGATGAAGCGGTCGTCGTTGCAATCGATGTCAGCTTGGGCTTCTTCCATCGATTCTCCTCTTCCAGGGTAGATGACAAGTTAGTAGTATAGACAATAGATGCCAGTGAGGACGCTGCTGCATTATCTCCTGTAATGTCGCTACTTATTTTCGCTTCTTCATTGGCTGAAACTGATAGTGATCCAGGGGAAAACAACGATGAAGTGGTCGCCGTAGCAATCGATGTCTGCTTGAGCTTCTTCCTCTTCTTCTTCTCTGGGGTAGAAGATAAGCTAGTAGTATAGACGATAGATGACATTGAGGACACTCCTGCATTCTCTCCCGTTGTGAGAGAAGGAGCTGCATTATGAGATTGGCCGATCATATCTTTCCTCATTTTATCTATACGAGAAGCCTCTAACCTATAAACAGGACAGATGCTATTATTTGCGGGGTGCGCACCTTTGCAATTGATGCAAGTGGCGCGATACTCGCGAGGGCGACGACATTCGCTTACGAAGTGTGGTTTACCGCAGCGCACACAAGCGATGGTGTTGTGGCAGTTATGTCTCGAGTGCCCAAACTGCTGGCACCGTTGGCATTGCACAAGCCAAGGAACGTCAGCGTTTACAGAAATATACCAATAAATGTTATCAGTCTTCTCCAGATTGTTTAAATACCGTTTGACAACATGGAACTCGGTTTTCTCTCGGGGCATGAATTTGAACCCCTTATTATGCGTGACTACGTTCGCTTCATAGCCCAACTTTTTCTTAAGCACAAGTAAGTGGTCAGTCCAATTTGGAAGTGATTTTACAATGAGATGTGGATATCTGGGTTTCTCAGAGGCAGGGTTGGGTTCTTGTTGCACCCGAGTGGGCGTAGGAGATGGCAGCAGCGAGGCATTTGTTGAAGTCGTAGCGGATAAGTTGACACGCTGCCACTTCACGACATCTTTAAAAAGTAAAAAGTAGCTGTTGCTCGATGTATCGGCAGCGTCTTTCTCAGTAGGACTTCTTGGATGGTAGTTACTGACCGGCGCGACCACGTCCATTGGCTCTGACTCGTTAAGACAGATTGCAGAAGAAACAATAGAAGTATTCGCGTTGATACTGGGGAGCACTGGAGTATCGATTGATCTGGAAGGGGTATTTAGTTCAGTTAATTTCTGATCTAAAACGATTTGAGAATTGGACTTAAGTTGCAAGATATCATTAATTCTGTTGATATTGATACCCTCCATATCATATTGAGATTCATAGTATCCCCCAGACGAGCCGTTTGGATGTACTTCAGAAGGGCCGGGTTGGTCCTCAGAAAGGTTGGTAGAACTTCCCCCGACGGCGCTCATGACTATCGAATTCGTGCGTGGATCCAAGCAAGATACCGCATCCGTAAAGTCAGGTACGTGCGCTCGAGATCAAGCTACGAAGTGTGATCCCACACACGTAAACTTCGCGATCGCTTACCCACGAACAGATTTCAGAAATTCCGTATACACCGACAAAAAATAACCAGGTTTCCGCAATAGAGCACACGCGTACACTCTACGACACGCTATCTGTCCTCTGACTGATGTCGACTCAGTGAATGTACTGTAATTATATATTGTATAGCAGGTAGGCAATACGTGTCCGGTGAGCCTGGGCCACGCGATACGTAAGGACCAATCATGGCCAAGTATTAAAGTATGATTCATGTATTTGTGGTCACGTCGCCAGCGGCAGTCATAGCGAAATTTGCAATGAAACTTACTGACGGTGTAAACACATTGATGCAAAAATGTGTCGGTCATTGACTATGAACGGCAATAGCACTGATTCAAAATTGGTTAATTGAATTTCTAGCATTAATTTTATTAGACTGGCTTTAATTTCATAAAAATATATCCGAAATATCCACGCGGGCGAAGCCGCGGGCAAAATTTAATACCACAGTAAATTTATACCTTATAATAAACCAAATGGAGAGCACAGACACTCCATTTAATACCAATAGTTCTATCTTTCACCGGCGTATATCAAAAATCAGCGTACTACCTTAACCATTATTTAGAGAATAATTCCTTCGATGAGGTTTATGATATTAATATTATGTACTAGTGGTTGCGTAGTTGTGAAATTCGGCGTCTACAAATCATATTCTTTTTCTTCTCGTCAGCTGTGAGATTTAACATTCAGACGTTTAGGCCGGCTCGCACAACAAGCCTATTAGTCTAATTTTTGACGTTCTTAAACACATGGCAAAATACGATTTAAGGATCGTCGTGCGAGTCAGCCTGAGGCCCGCTTGCACAACAATGCTTAAATATTATCTACTAAATGAGTAGATAAGTAAATCGTATGAAAAGTTAATTTTAGTAAACATGGTTAGCGGTTAAAGTTAGATTAAGGATTGTCGACCAAGTCGGCCTGGTAAATTTGTATTATTTATTTTAATCTTTTATGCACGCATATTGCATTACTTATACATTGATTAGTTAAACACTCTTTCGTCTTTCTCTGTCAACGCGATTTATAAAGTGGCTAGAAAAAAACGAAAATTTTAACTAAGCAGTGCAAAAAAAAATTATAAGTAAGGTCGATAGATTATACAGGGTTATTTTTAAAACACCAGCAACCTCGCAGGGGTAGATTCCTAAGGTTATAAGCTACTACTTTTGTTCTACGACTTTTGATAATTTGTTAGATTTTATTTTCATACAAAAATAAGTATTCATTTAATTTCCGTCTTGATTGTTACAACGCGCATCGCAGATTACGTAAACAAATACGCGAAGCATGGGGAACCGGGCTAGCTCCTTTGAAGGTCAACGCGCCGCTCAGCTGAGCGGCGCCTTTGAATCGCGCGCGCACGCCGCGCCGCGCCGCATACTACGAAGAAAAACACGACACAACAAAAACTTGTAAAATCATTTTTTTTTAAATATATTGAGTTATATCCAAACTCGTAGAACAAAAGTTGTTCCGTATGGGGACAGCTATCTACCCCTGCGAGGTTGCTGGTGTTTTAAAAATAACCCTGTACATGCGAATTAAATTAATGGCAGGAAATCTCGATGCTTTGTGATCAATCAATTCATAAATAGAACTGACTCTGAATGCTTTTACCTTGAATACACTTCGGGAAAGACCCTCGAGCAAAAGCTAGCTTAGAACAATGACAACAATTAGATTAATATTTTACGCCGAAATTATTTCCAATCCAGTCCCAAGCAAGCAAGTCATAAAACTCAAAATCCGAATAACTTCGTCCTTATGAGTACATAAGCCGCCCGTAATACAAATACATTTACTTAAAGGGATCAAGGTTTTATCAGGTAAGTAAAGGTAATTCCTTTTTATATGGTGAAATCCTAGAATAAGTGTATAAGAATTTTCGTAAATAAATGTACCGAGTATTTATACTTAGACTACACCAATAAAATTAGTTTTCTTATGTCCATTCCCTATCTTCTATTTTCAGATTATTTTGCTAACCGTTAAGGCCATACCCCTAGCAAAAAGCCGCGCGATAGAGATTTTTAGAGGCTATCTAGTCATTACTTAAAACTAAATATTGATTAAAAAAATATAGAATATATTTCTACAATCTGTCAGCTTTACTTTCAAATTCATGTCAATTTTGATATACTCTTTTAAATTGTCGTTATAAATGAACCATAAAAATGAGAAAAATGCAAAGATTCCGTGCGTCTCCTTTTAATGTACAGATTGTTTTCATATGATATTAACATCACTAGATAGGCAATTTAATAACGAATATTTTGCCCGTTTTAAATTTTCGAAAAGGCCAAACCCTGATTTTTTAAATCAATTATTCGCTAAATACATGCATATTCTGCATGAAAACTTACACGCCGAGTACACGAGTCAGTATGCCGCGAGTCAGTCAAGGCCATTTGCTCACGGAAGGCCATTAATAATGTTTTGACAGCCTCCCCATACATGTGTCAAAAATGTACTGCCTGTAAACAAAACTGTCGGTACATAAAATATTACGAACGTCCTTAAATTGTAATTAAAAACTAGCATGCCCGGAACCCGATAACAGCGCCATCTACCGGGTCTAATTATGAATCTAAATAATCCAAGGGCACAATCAAATACACAAAAATATCATCAAGATCTGTCCAACCGTTTAGCAGTTGTTCAGTGGCAAACACTCGTACAGAAGAACTACATACTTAAATAAAAATATATATTAGTCCACCTGGTGGCCCGGCAGTGAGACGTATACAATAGGGCTCGTATTTAATACCATTATTGTATATTGCGCTTTATGTACTTCAAACAACGAATAAAAAGGATTTTTCGCTCGGTTCTTGGAAGACAATACGATCATAAAACTCCAATATATTGAATTTTAAACAACGTAATCCGTCTCTCGAAAATAAAAAATATTTACCTCAAGGGATGGATATTGCTCTTGTAATTATGGATTTCTTGGAAAATTTACCTGGATTTCGATGGAAAGTATGGCCTTTATGACAGATTAGATTTTAGACCTTTTAGATTTGTTCTAAAAATTTGCCAATTTACGTTTTGAGCTCGTGTAAATAAAATGAAATTTCGAGCTGTGGACTAAAGTGCGTGAGTACACCACGCTGTAGATAGTTTTGTCCACAGCATGAAGGGGCCGGGGGGCCAGCACGGGGTTAACACCCGTAGTACCCGTGACACATTGGTACCCGGACTAATGAGAAAAACCCAATATTGTGAACATACTTTATTCCTAATAATTTTATTACCTGTCCAAAAATCAATTTTGAAAAATTGTTCTGAAGCTATAGTGCGAGTTTATTCGATTATTTTTTTAATAAGATAAGCTAATAAACGAGTAGGTGGGCCACCTGATGGTAAGTGATTTTCGCCCCCCATGTACGCCCACAATACCAGAAGAATCATGAGTGTGTCGGCGACCTTAAAGGAAAGGGATAATTAAAACGTTGGGCAGGGGATTATATTTGGGTCTCCGGATACCTCACACCGTACGAAACGCAGCAGTAAACCACTACTTTACGTCGTCGATTTTCTGGGAGACACTGGTAAGGAACTGGACGAGCCAGCCCAATCGTCCTGCAGACAAAAATGGCCACCTTAGCTCATTCAAGTTGTGACGTCATCCGAATACGAGAAATAAATATGAAACTAATGCGTTTTCAATACAAATTTCTAGGACCGATGTACAGATGTACGTATTAAATACGGATGGCGTAACATATGGGTGTGGAGTGACTCGCAAAAACTTAAAAACATAAATGTACAAGCAGAGCTCGTCCGAAACTTTTTTTTTAAATATTCATTTTCGAACCAAACATGTAACTTCACTGCATAATCAATTTCGAAGTTTTACAATACTTGAGAATAAATTAAAACCGGATCGGAAGACTTGCTCGAGGTTTCGTAATGATGCGCTGTCGCTGTGGACATTTTAAAATCGGAAAGCAAGTTTTTAAACACATAAACAAGGTAAGACATTTTATTTATCGTACTTTGATGATACTGTATTTTTTTTCATTGTTGACTTATATGTTTTTCAAGAAGTGATTTCATGGCTTTTAGATATGTGACATATATATACGATATTTATTATTGTAATTTATAGCAGTGCGACGAAAAAAAAAATTTTTTTTATGTATTTATTATATATTATTATAAAAACTATATTGATACATTAAAATTAACAAACATTGCAAATTAAATGTTATTTACTTAATAATGATTATCACTATGAAGCTTTAAAAAATATGAAGCGATATGCGATTCTAAAATTATAAATAAATGAACATAGGTAATTGAATTTTAGTTTTTATTGTCTATTACCAAAGAAAAAAATTCTCAATCCTTCTTAAAAGTAAAACAGAGTCACTAAAAAGATTTATTGTATTGTTATATTTTTCTCACCGATCCTATTAGGTTGTAAGTAAATAATTAGCTGAAATACTTGACTATAAGCCGAACTGCAATTTTAACAATAGATGACCGGATTAGCGAACCCTTTGTCGGAAAACTGCACGTGCGCCGAAAACTTATGTTTATTGAATTATGTTCTTTACTAACATGCCATAAAGGCTATATTTCTTTAGCAAAGTTTATCGTATCCCATACAATGGTCAGGTGATTATTACGATCTTGAACACCTGTCTGGGCTTCTTCCTCTATTGTCAGTTAGTCAGGGTTCGACCATCGATCGGTGAGGTACTGTTCAGTGATAAAAAAGTGAAATATTTTTTATTTGGATTTCTCGGTGACTGCACGTGGATCTATTATGGAAAGGTATTATTTTTTCTTTTATTATAAGTTTAATTGTTTTTAAGATTTTAAAAAAGGTGCTTTTTTGTATAACTTAAATTTGAATAGTTTTAGTAAAATAAACTGAAATTTTCAACTCCTTGAATATCGTCGTAAATTATCGAAGCGTAGGTTATATAAATCTATTAACTAACAAAGCAGGACTGAAATTAAATAAGAGATTAAATAATAATAATAAAACAGTATTAAATTAAATTCAATTATAATTTTTAATGTTTTATTTTGTTAAAATGTTATATTTAAAAATGTAAAAAAAAACCTTTTCAAATAAAGAGTACTGTATAAAACAGTGTACCTTATACTTCTATTTAACTTAATATGAAATAGTAAAAAGCAAATAACATCAAGTGAAAACTTCTAAAGTGCAAGTACAAACTGCTGGTGACCGATAGCGGTATATGCATTTACCTGAGCCAGAAATAGCCGAACCGGTTGTGCGCCTTGGGAGAGGTCCATTACATGGGCTTTTAAAGCAATCTCATAATGTCATGGCATTTCTAACGGGTTTTTATAGGAAACTTGTAAAGAGAAGTAATTACTTATTTATGTTATAATATCCATTTTATATTATTTATTGAACAGCAAACTGTTTAATTGTATTAAAGCATAAATAAATGTTTAAAATTAGAAATATTTGTAATTTATGTGTTTATTTATGTAATTTATAATAATTTATTATGCACTAAAACCTTCTTGAAAGTATGTAGATTTTATTAACTGAACTATTGGCATTTTATGTGTTTATTTATGTAATTTATAATAAGCATTATGCACAAAAACTTTCTTGAAAGTATATAGATTTTATTAACTGAACTATCATCAAAATATATTCATTAGTTGTTGTGAAAATCGAAAACAAATCTACAAAACATACTTACACACAGGTCGGGTACAGAACCTTCTTTTTAAATCGGTTAAAACAAGTTTGCTACCACATAACATAAATCAGTAGAGTAATAAAATCATAATACGTTTTAACAGGAAGTAAAAAAAAATACTTACCTGGACTAGTTGAAGGTCATTGACCAGGTACAATGTTAATAACAATGAGTTAGCAATTAGTCTTTCAAAATGGAAAAATAATAATAAATGAAAAAAAATAAAAAATACACAAGTTATGTACCCATTATTATAAAAACATTTATTTAAAAAGAAAATATAATTTCTTTATAATTTAAGTGTTGTAAGCTAATAATAGTAAATGTAGTGCGTTTACAAAATGTGTTATGTATATGTATACATACAATATAATCTCACGCCATTATCTCTGAAGGGGTAGGTAGATGTGCAACTAGTGCTGCACCAACGTTTCGCCAAACTTATTTGCTATTGCCAAACCACAAGTTCCAATTCTGGGCAATTCACGTGTTATTTTCTCAATACTTCTGATAGCCCAACCGCCAAGTGAACCCTTGACCTCCCGGTTCTCAGCCTTAGCCTAACCTAGCCACAAGGCCAATAAGTTGACGCATTTTATTAAAAGCTAGACTTATATAGTAACAACTTTTGCTAAGTCATGTTTGGAATATTTAAAACGCCAATTCAATGATCGAATAATTTCATTACTAATTAAAAAATGTTGCGATTTTATTTAGTTGAGAAATTTCAACAATTAATAACTAATTTTTAAAGCCTCTGTGATGCAGTGGGAGAGTAACCACGGGTTCAATTCCCGCACCGAGACAAATGTTTTTGTGATCCACAATATTTGTTGTGCATGGAGTCCCTCGTAGTTCCTGATACCCACGATACAGGTTAACCTAGTGTGGGGTCAGAACTATGCGTGTGACTGTTGAGTGTATTTATTTATTTAATTTACCAGCTTCTTTACATAGTATAAAATGAAGTCGCTACCGCTGTCTATTGGCTTAGATCTTTTAAACTATTCAACGGATTTTAATGCAGTTTTCAGCAATCGATAGAGTGATTCATGAGGAAGGTTATTTTCATCAAGCGTATTTTCATCCCATGATGTGATAGGGGCGAGCCTATAGCCATATCGGACACCATTCCAGACTCCGGACTGATACTGAGCATTCCGTGATAGAAAAACCCAATATCACTTTTACCCGACCCGGGATCGAACCCAAGACCTCAGCACAGAAGTCGTACTGCATACACAATACAACTGTGCCATCAAGGCAGTGATATTATAAAAGTTGTTAACATTGAACTCGGAATATTCAAAGGTTCCAATGAAGTCACAACACAAATGTTATAAAATGCACACATTCTAATTTGTTATTATTAAAAAAAAACTACGGATGCGATTTGGTAATCGGACCTACTTACTCAAACAGGAACCAACCCACAGCAACTTCAAATGGAGATACTGATATTGTTTTAATAAATTCAATAATATGAACTAATTTCATCTCGTAGCTTTTTTGAAAATCGGTCATGAAATATATTGCATCTCGATTCTGCAAAATAATACAGTACTTTTGTTTTAATTAGCGCTTATATTGTATAAAGTGTTGTTTTAAGTAAGGCCTCCTCTTAATTAAGGCTATCGTACTTAAAGAATCAAACAAAACCATATTATTGAGCTTACGGGGCTATCTGTCTGTCTATTATAGGGCTCTACGTTTTGATCCATAATATAAAACCCTTATGTGATATTTTGGCAAGTCATACTAACATTATTAAAACAATAAATACATACACACTCGCGCCTGTATTCCTCGAAGGGGTAGGCAGAGGTGTAACTAGTAAACCCAAATTTCGCAGAGCCTATTTCCATCCGATATTGTTATAACGGACCAGCCTATTGGCATACTGTCCACAGTTTCTGTCTCCGGGCTGATATTGGGCTGACATTTAGTGATAAAAACACCCAATATCACTTTTAAATGACCCGAGAATCGAACCCGAGACCTCAGCACAAATACAGTCTTACGCAATACAATTGCTACGGTGGCGCATTCTGGGCAATTCTAGAATTAACTAAAAAATTTAACAAATTTTCAATTTTATTTTTAAATTATTTTATCGCGATTTTGGTTTAGTGGCAGCGTACTAAAGCTGAGAACCGCGAGGTATTGGGTTCAGCTCCCACGTCGGTCCATAATCTGTGTTTTCGATTTAAAAAATCACGTAAATTGCCCGGGATTGAAATTTTTGCCGATATGGCGATGATGTGAAAGGGTCCTTCCCTTTCGCATCGTGGGACAGAAATAAGCCGGGCGAAAAGTGGGACCACTATTTGCAGCTCTGCCTATCCCTTCGTGGATGATGGCGTGAGCTTATGTTTTTGTTTTAAATTTTTAATTATGAATACACCTATATCTCATAAGCTAAATATACTTAAACAAAATACCGACGAGCATGCATGAGGAATATAATGAGAGTGAAAGAGGCCAAAGAGGTGTGTAAGGATCGTTGCAGGTGGAAGTCCGTTTTCTCTGTCTACCCCTATGGGAAACAGGCGTGAGTCTATGTATGTTATATGTAAACATACTTATGTACAATTTTTTATCCAGACATTGCTAAAGATTATGCAATAATACCCGTTTTATAAGTCAATGGCTTGACTAGTACAAAAATGCAGTGACTCATGTACTAGAAACTTGTTTTTGCTCAGGACTTCATTCCTGAGGAGTGAACGCTATTAATCCCACGGGAACTTATGGACGGAATGAAAAATACTTTTAATTGATCAGGTTCGGAATGTATAGTGGTTTATTATTAAAGTTAAATACAAGATGGTCTTGAAAAACAATAATGTTTGAACCTCTAACTTTTTTATGATTTTAAATTTACATAAAATTAAATATACTTTCAAAGTCATGTGGGTACTGTATTACTTATATGTCAACAATCCAACCAGTGTTGTTTAAATTTTTCGAATTTTCGATAGCTGTCACGTTATCCGTATATATTATGGATGTTTCTATGCAGATGATATGATTTTAATATATTTCTCGTAATATGTGGCAGATATTGAAACTCATTCTCGACGTTCTATTTTCAAAATTCAGTAGAGATGTAACGTATTAGGTTTATCATTTTATTCAACTTTTTACTGTATTAGAACAATCGAAGGAAGATCCGAAATAAAAATATCATAATGTTTTTATTACATATGGGTTCGTTCACTGTAAGGAACAATGCAATGTTATTGTATCGGTGTGATCGTGTGCATATCAACATTCGTGTGATGTTCGCCTTTTGAAATCACTATTGTCTATATTACGTCAGATTCATGATTAATATTTTATTCCGTGAAGGGCTGTTTCAATATAAACATCTATTTAAGTTTCTTGTTTGTATGTCTTTAAGGAATGCACCTTATAATCGATGAACTGTATGTTCATTGGTTCACATGTAAAAAAATATTTTAGATATTCTGTGCGCAATTTGAGTAGTTATATAAGAAAATTATTATTACAACGAATAAAATAAAAAATATTATTACTTTTTTTTTTAACATTATAAAAATATTATCGTATTATGAAATAAATTTAAATTAGAAAATATGCAATGCGTATTACACAGCATTAGACTAATTAATGGCCTCCACAAACTCATTAAAAACTCAATTTGTTGCGTGTACAAAATTGACGTTTCGTTGAATTTCTAATTTCTAGAAATTACGTGATTATAGCATCGCTCGATGACCGTATTTTAAATTTGAGTTCAATGCCATACCAAGCGCCTAATCAACCGTAACTTCGATAACATTCGAATAAAACTAAGCTTTTGTTTTAATAAATATATTTAATTCGTTGTTTCTTATTGTTACAGATCCAATTCAGAAGCAAAAATGTCTGAAAACGTTATTAAAGAAAGTGTGCTGCAGCCGACGACACTACAAGAGGCAATAAACATTATTAAATTCCTTAACACATCCCATAAGCAAGAGGTCGCGCGACTGAAAGAAACAAACGCGAAACAGGCCGAAGTCATAAAGAAATTGGAATCGACCAGGAAAAAGGAATTGGAATTCTTATCCAGCGAACTACAAAAATACGAAGTGAACTTAGCGTTAAGGACAGAAAGTGTTGCGAAACAAATAGCCGAAAAAGATTTGATTATACAGAAACAAGCCGAAACGATTGAAGAATTGAGCAATAAATTGAAAATCCACAACGACCTGAACATAAGCGTGCCAGAAATAAATATACTAGTTGATTCGAATTCTGACTCAGGTGTAGCTTTAGAAACCGAAGAGACGAACATCAAAACCGAAATCAAGACTGAAGTAAAAGCAACGAGGAAATGTAGCAGGAAATTTGGTGACACAATCAGTTTCCTGCGTAGAGTTGATTTCTCGCCTATGAAATACAAACCCTGTAATAGGGAAGGCGGGAAAAAGAAAGATGAAAAGAAAAATAAATTACAAGTTCCCGATCAAGACAAAAGAGGATTGAATCGTCAATATAGTAACGAAAAATCTTTGAGCGACGACGAAAGGCCGACGGCAGATGATTCGGTTTTCTCTGACGGTAGCATAGAACCTTTAGTATTAAGGCCGAACAAAATGAATGACAGCATGAATAATCATTTTTCTGATGACGGCAGTGAAGACACTAGTGAAGAAATATTCGATAAAGTAATGACACGAAGCAACGTGAGAAGATCTGTCAAAGCGAATCCGAAATATAAAAAAATAAATCGTAGTAAATCCAAATTGTTAGAACAAGTTAAAGTAAATATTGTTGACTGAATAATTTATCTATATAATAAGTGTAATGTATAAAAACTACTTAAATGTGCAATTTATGAATTCAAAATAAAATTTTGTATTTCTTTATTTTTGATGTTTCTTAATTCACTCCCCTTATAAAGAAATAAATTAATACACCCAATAGACACACGCATAGTTCTGACTCTACACTAGCTTAGCCTTTATCATGGCTATCAGAAACTATGAGGAGGGACTTAAGGCCCCACATCACCGAGACCCGAAACATATTTATTTTTTTTTTTTTATCCTGGCTCGGCAAAGTGACTACGCTACACCTGATGGTAAGTGTAGCGCAATCCAAGAATAGTGTCGACCAACGATAAACAATGTATCCATCGTTGGTCGGCAAGATCATGCCGGCTGCCAAAGGGCCATGGGGGAGGGGAAGGAAAAAAGATGGGAAAAGGGTTAGGATCAGGGGGCAAGCCCCCTGGGGAAAACCGGATATACACTGGCTGACCCTGGAACGCGACCCACACATGGTGGGCCACTATGGCAGGTTTTAGCACCGGTGTACGGTGGTCGCTATCCGGTCGGATACAAGTATCCTCCCACCAGCCGTATATAGTTGTAGGTCATACAAAAATTTGCGTCGGTGCAGGAATCGAACCCGCGGCCTCTCGTTTTACAGCTGGATACTTGCCCACTGCGCAACAGAGACTGTCAATTACGTTTAAAATTCTAATACAATGTTTTTAGAAGGCAATAAAAAAAACTACTAAGCATATAAAATCATTTTAATAAGGCTTAAGTAATCTAATAAAATCTAATGAGATTTATAATAACAGACTGTTTTTAATAAGAATATTGTTTTAGAGCTCTCATAAAAGTTAATTTGTAAGTATATTTGTTATAACATTATTAGTTGAAATGAAGACAAATTTCAAACAAAAATCTGGTAGAAATTAAATTTTGTACATAGAGATCGATTTATTGTGTTTATTTTATAAAACAATTTCATAGGTCATCAAAAACACATTACGTTTTAATACCATAATTACATTCCTCCATTTCTTAATTACAGTTAGGAAATATAAACATAATGATAAAAAGATCCTCGCTAAAGATTGCGTCATAATTTATAATATTCAAAATGCATTAAGAGGATGATCGACGTGCGGGTTATAATACCGCGGCAAACATCGACGGTTTTTGGCGGTGACCAGTGGTTGTCTGGTAACATACCAGCCCCGAATCTTGCCTGTCGGTATTTTGTATCGGTTTTTATAGATAAGTAATTTAGTACATCTTTGCACGTTTTGCTATGTGCGTGTAAGCTTTTAAATAAGTAGTGTCGTTTTGTGTCAGTGAACCAGCACCTTACAAATCTAAACTAATATTATAAAGAGGAAAGATTTTATTGCTCCATTACATAGGCTCTGAAACTAGTGGACCGATGTGAATTTTTTTTTCACCATTAGAATCCTACATTACCCTGATGAACATAGACTACTTTTTATCGCAGAAAAAATATTCATGCGGGCGGAGCCGCGGGCAACAGCAAGTTTAATTATATATAACAAACACAGTTTTACTCGCTGATCGATCAGCATCTTTAATACAGTTAGCATCTTTAGTACATCTTGTAGTTAACACGGTTAATCTTCGATTACAACAATAACTTTCCGAAGCTGCAAACTTAACATTTTGTTTACATTGAATGCAATGTCATGGCAGAGTATTCTAGTTACCAACGGCTTATCTTAGCTTAACGCTACTGCTTGTGTTTAATTCTTGATCGTTTTAGTTGGGATTGAAAAAGAGTTCTGTGTTAAAGTAAAATTTATGATAGATTCTTTGAAAGCATCCTTTAATAAGATTAAGCATTCCTAAGGGATTATGTTTATGTTACCATGCCTTGGAATTCTAATAATAATCGCTGTGAATTATGATGCGTTATTAAGGATATTATTTATAGTTTATAGGCATAATCCGAAATCCGAGAATCTAATTGTTTATTTACTTAGCTTCATTCACTCGCGTATAAATAAACGGTACTGCGAGACCTCATAGAACGTATTGTGACGATTTTGTATAGCATAGACCGGAAAACGAGCAAGTGGGTCACCTGCTGGTAAATTATCTCCACCGCCCATGTGCGCCCACAAGCCTTGAATCATAATCGCGTTCCCGAAAGGAAAGGGATAACTACGGATTGGGTAGGGAAGGGGGATTTGGGCCTCGAGATATCTCACTTACCATACGAAACGCAGCAGCAAGTCGCTACGTTACGTCGGTTTTCTGTGAGATAATGGTGACGACCCGGTTGAGCCGGCCCATTCATGCTGTAGACAAAGCTGTCTACAGGGAGACTTTACAACTCGAACTCTACTCATTTTTACTTGATGTTGGTTAAAGTGTTTTGCGTATTTCCATCCATTTAACCTATTAGTTCCTCTCTGTAGACATCACATATCGTTTCCATAATATATTATGAAATGTCTAGAACCAGTTTTTATTTCAACTATTCGTCCAATTCCCTCCGTAAATATTGATCCAAATTCAAAGTGGAACATTTCGTTCTTTCGCCCCTTATTTATGGCAACGCCTAGGGTGTGTTTAAGGGATGTTTGTTATTTTCTTAAATATCTCGTTTCAGCAACGACTCTCCCGACAATTCTGTAATCGTTCCAAACACATTGAATAGCAAAGTAGGTTATAATGAATGTTGTGTTTGTCGTCGGTCGTGCTGCTTTATTTGATCTGAGAAATATTTTTCAAGCAAATTTTTCTAATCGGAATACAAACTTCATAAACAGAGTCAAAAAAGCTTGCTCTTGCTCGTACTGTTAGTGAGATTTTTGGAGGTCCAAATCCAGTTCACCATTCCTCATTTCTTTCCTCTAAAGCCCGCTACGCATCCATAAGTTTTCTGGTATAGAAGGTTATTCATGGTTGGTAGCGACCACTTAACATCAGGTAAACCACTTGCTAGTTTGCCGGCAATAGAAATAACAATACATTTAATAATTTAGGGGTGTGGGAAGAGGAGGATTTGGGCCTCCAGATATAGATTTACTTTACTTTATTTTTACTTTTAAATGGTACCCTTTTCACGGTTTAGTAAACAATCCTGCAAATGGTGTCTACGCTATGTTCAACTCATTTATAGTTTAATATATATTTTGAAGGGGAGAATTCGTGATCTTTTGTACCCAAGCAGTATAAATGTCATGTTTACTACCCTTGTTATGTAAGAGACGTGAAGAACCGAGACAATCAATACCTTTTTGTCACACAAGAAAATCAAATAAGTCTCATACTAATATTTTTGATAAGGGCGTGACATTTCTCCACGCAGTTTTAGAAGTTAGTCTCTACCAGTGTAACGAAACTTATTAGGGTCATTTTATTTTAGTCTTAAATAAATCTAAAAGATATTGAATCACAATCATTTTACAAGTAATAAACTCATAATTATAAGACAGTTAATCGGCTAAAAAGTGCAGTAATAATAAGTAATATTGATAGAAGGTAGGTATTATAGTTTAAAAACTAGACGTGGTAGAGTCTATAAAACTGGTTTCTTATTCGTAGTTAAAGATATTAGAAATAGAAAGCATGTTACTTGTTACAGAAAGTTGTTGATTAGTGCATTGAAAAAAATATATTAATCTAGTCAAAAATAAATGAGTTAGAAACCATTTAAATCTGCTGGAAGGGGTAGTTGTCAAATGACGGAAGAGGATGCACCACATGGCGTATTACGTCAGGCCTCATTACGACGCACGGGTGCGAGGGAGATAGTGAGATTATCTCACTATGCACCCAGCTCTGTTCATACCAATATTTAAAAAACAATTGCAGTTCAGCAGCCAATTTGTTTACCCATTTTTTTTTCTGTTTTCGCAAAATAGTTTTTTTATATTATTGTCCAGGAAATATAAAATAACGTATATAATTAAACATAGTAAAATACCCTATTATAAATGTAGGGGAATTACATCAGAAAGAAAAACTGTGATGACTTTTAAAAACTACAAATCTACACTTAAAACTGTAGGGTTGCCAACACTGATTTTAAGTCCGAAAGTCACTCGTATTTTCTGATATCAATGACACAATAAAAGCATAGCTGTAAGTATGACTGTAATTTTTTTTTTTTGTTTTCAATATTTTATTATCCCTCAAAACACTCATGTACCAATATACAAAAGTGTTCTTGTATTGTACTTCAACAATGTTTTTAGGAAAATTTTACAAGAATTTGTTTCAAATTCTTCTAAGATAAAAAGCGGTGTCCAATAGCGCACTCCTTCGTACATCGCAGGTTTGTCCGATGGTCCGTGTAATGCAAGAGGCGACAAGGCGGCTAAGTTTGGAACTCGCCTTCAATGATACCGAACTTTTCAGTTGCTGTATGCTGATTCTGAAATGTACCGTTAGCAGAATATGTAGTTAATTTAAATTCATAAAAAAGACAAGGAATATATTTGATCTATATTTTGACTCACGACTAAAAAGAAGGGTATTATAAGCTGGATCCCTTTGTCTTTCTAAGTGTTATATGAACCCACTGCTGAGCATTGGCCTCATCTACTAACAAAAGCGGGGTTAGACCTTAGTCCATCACGCTGGCCTAATGCAGTTTAGTAGAATTCACATACCTTCAAATAACATACACGTAACTTAAAAAAGTAAGAGGTGAATGCTCATGCTGGTTTCGAATATGTGACTACTGTGGCTGTGAGTGGTATAGCCACGCTGTAGGCAGTTTTGTCTACAGCATGAATGGGCCGGCTCGACCGGGTCGTTACCACTGTCTCTCAAAAAACCGACGTAAAGTAGCGGCTTGCTGCTGCGTTTCGTACAGTGAGTGAGATATCCGGAAGCCCAAATCCCCCTCCTTTTCCCAATCCCTAATTATCCCTTTTCTTTAAGGTCGGCAACGCGCCCATGATTCTTCTGATATTGTGTGCGTACATGGGCGGTGGAGATCAATTACCATCAAAATAAAAAAATGTAACTTCGCGACACTCCCCATTCAGGTATCGCTGCCAGCTATTGTATTAAAGTGAAATCATTTATTTTTTTCTGCTGACGGTACGCTTGAAACCTGCACTTGCTAGTTCCCGTCACGGGGACGGTGTGTGAGTGATATAAACAGGATACCGGTTTCTACCGACCGTGCGACAAACTTCGCTACAGTTGTTGCCTATTTGGTATGCGCTAGATATTGTGCTCGCTACAGCCGGTGAGCTGGCTTACTGGACAGTTGCTTCGAATTTATCTTCAAGTTGAACATAACATAAGCACGCCTTTATCCCCGGAGGGGTAGGCAAAGTTGTACCAATACAGCAAATTTGACAGTCTCCGTGGCGTTGCGAGCGAGTAGCCGGCTGTGAAGCGAGAGGCCGCGGGTTCGATCCCCGCACCGAGACAAATGTTTGTGTGATCCACAAATATTTTAAATTGGGATTTAGAAGGATTGATTTCTAGTTATCTCTATGTATAAGTGCGTCTCCCCTCCATTTTGCCCATTCGCCATTATTTTATTTCTTTTATTTGGTTGAATGAGGCGACAAGCGTGGCGCTCGCCTGATGGTAAGCGCCACACCTGCCCATTAACAGAAGCAACACCACACAGAACTTAGAATTACAAAGCACTGCATAGCACTGAACTGCGCTCGTCAGCGCGAGACATGAGATGTTAAGTCTCATAATGCCCAGTAAATTCACTGGCTTCAATTCCCTTCGAATCGAACACTGCTACTTGGCGGCAAAAATAGACAAAGCGGTGGTACCAACCCAGACGGCCTCTCGCATACGAAAAATACCTTGTGAAAGGTGGGTTCTTCTGACATTTCGCCGCATCGACAGACGAAATCACGATAGATCATGTAGCGCCGACCCTACAGTGACTGTAACAATGACAGGTGGAAGAAATCGGAAAACATTACTATTATTATTTTGAGACGCTCATAGCCAGTTGCTCTCAATAAGCGGTAAACGATAAGCAAGTTAGGCAACACCCGGCGCAGTTAGTCTATGTATAAATTATCGCCTAGTGGTATTTCAATTCAGCGTTCCGTGCTTCGGAGGGTACGTGAAATGTCGGTCCCGCTGTTATCAACTTATAGCAGTTCTTATGCCAAGTCGAAGGCCTATGGGTGGCTTGAAAACTCTGACACTGAGGTCTTATTTATAAACGTTACTTAAACGTTGCTTAGTTAAACACTTTTTATCTTTGTCTCTCAACACGATTTATATATTGCGTAGATGGAAACAGTGTTTTAACTAAACAGGGCTAAGAAAGTTAATAAGGCCGTAGATTGCCCACAAACCGTTCGATAAATAGAAGAATATAAAAAGGTTACATATATATTATTTCATACAGTAAAGTGTTTCATCAACCATATTACAAAGTAGGAGGTCCCTCGTATGCAAGAGTCCGTCTGGGTTGGTACCACCGCTTTGTCTATTTCTGCCGCCAAGCAACAGTGTGTATTGTGTAAGCACTATTGTCTTTAGGTTTAAAGAACATCGAAGCCAGTCAAATTACTGATATTATGAGATTTATCATCTAATGTGTCGGAGTGACAAGCACAGTTCAGTGCCATGCAGTGCTGTATAATTCTAAGTTCTGTGTGGTTTTGCTTGTGTTAATTTCTACTTCTGGCATTCAATTACACAAAAAAAACAAAATTATTATCCAGTTTGATCGAGCCACAAAAATTATATTCATGAAATATTGAAACAAACACATAAATTACAAAAATGATGCACGATATCAATCTAACACCAAATCCATCAAAGCAAGTATTGCGTGCGTCCATTTCAATTCATATTCGCAATGAAATATTTTAATAGAAATAAATTGGTGCGGTTTATTTATATTTACTTTACTGTACACGTGGTATTCATTATATCTAGAGTGAGTTTAATTTTACAAAGTTGTTTTTACAACATGCAGTTTGTGGAGTTTAGGAATGTTTCATAACAGACAGTTATTGCTTTAAATGTTATTTCTAAAGTTGAATTATACTTTATTGGAATATTAATTTGCTATAATTTATTAATGATTTTCTTTAAACATAGATGTATAAATATTTACTTTATTGACATTTATCAGGACATAACCAATGATGAGATTTAGTATGGATTGATTTAATATGATAAACCATTTTATACTTTTTATTTAGCAGTCGGTAAAAACATGTTTAAATAGGGGAATATGTTTTATTATTACAACGTGTTATGTTGGAATTTTTATGTTTTTTTTAATTATTTATTTATCACTTATACAAAAAATATTCTAGGAAACAACAATAGTAGAAAAATCAGTAATGTTTCATATAAGTTTTTATCTACAAATTAATCTTTGTAGTGGTCATTTATATCACAAATATTATTATTGTAATGTCTATTCTATACCTACTTTACTCTATGTATGTCCCGAACTTCGTTGCTTCGTTTCGGATTTATAGAATAGGGGATACGTAATTACAAAGTCATAAGCAAAGTAGAAATACAAACCATAACCAAATCCTAAGATTGTATCTCCGTTCTACAGAATGCAGAGAACTCAACCACAATTTCCAGTGAAATCAGCTCTAAACGCTTAAAGTGAACATTAAATTTGTAATCCAAACAATACCGTTTATTGTGAAACTCTGTATTATAAACAAACATACCAGATTGGACATGACGGTTTACTGTAATGGATATAACGCTTAATTCGGTACACAACGACGGATTTTAATTCCATTGGAGAGACTCTTAATGTTTTTATGTATGAAAACTTGTTTCAAATAGGTTTATGATGAGAGCCACACATTATTGTTTTAATTGCTTTAGTATTAGAATTATTTAATAGGCTAGTTGACTTGATTTTAAGTACTAGCTGTCCCTCGCGGTATCACCTGCATGGTACTGCCCTGCTCCCATGTGTCATGGCGTTTTTTTTTTTGTTTTTTAGCCGCTAAACGAGCAAGTGGGTCACCTGATGGTAAGTGATCTCCACCGACCATGAACGCCCACCACCAGAAGAATGATAGGCGCGTTGCCGACCTTAAAGGAAAGGGATGATTAGGGATTGTGAAGGGGAGGGGATTTGGGCTTCCGGATATCTCACTCACCGTACGAAACGCAGCAGCAAGTCGCTACTTTACGTCGGTTTTCTGTGAAACAGTGATAACGACCCGGTCGAGCCAGCCCATTCATACTGTAGGCAAAACTGTCTACAGCGTGGCTCTACCACTTAAGTGAGTGAAATACATATAAACCTACCTCGTGAATCACTCTATCTATTGCTGAAAATTGCATTAAAATCCATTGAATCTATTTACTTAGTTTTTTTAAACTATAAAAGATCTAAGCGAACAGACAGCGGAAGCGTCTTCATTTGATACTATGTAAAGATTGTAATCAATATTTTACTTTATCCAAGATCTACCAGTAAGAATTTTATAAATCCGTTTTAAATATTTAAGTCAAGGGTGGCGCGAATTTGGAAAGGCCTATATCCAGCAGTGGATGAATCTAGGCTGATGGATGGATGAAATATTTAAGTTAGAAGGCATTCAAATCTGACGGAAGTAGTTTGCGATGGCTGCCATTCGCCAGTCTTATGTTTCCTCAGCGTTATGACATGTCCTTTTGCAAACGAGTCTTTAAAAGGTTCTTTCATAGTTGGCAGCGGCTTGTCTGTGCCCCTGACATGTCTAATGTCTATGGGCGACGGTGACCACTTACCTTCTGGTGGGACGTCAGCTTGTCTGCCTTCGTAGGCTAATAAAAAAAGTCTTTACGTCACCGCGTAATGGCAAATACGGTGAACACTTGCGAGATAGTGAAATATCTACACTGCGCGCCCAACTTTGCTCATGTCAGTGTTTAAAACCATAATAGCGGGCTTTTCTTTGACACATTTTACAGTGTTTTCACTGGTTCTTTTTTGTATTATTTTATGTTGTCTAACAATTAATGTATATAATTCAACATAGGAAACTACTATTTTCTTTATATCTAGTTATGCTGAGATGACCTCCTGTTGTCACCATGAAGGCGTGCATGGTCTAAGATCTCGGGTAACATCGACCTTCACCCATATTTTTTAGGCAACCCTATTGGTATGTGTTCAGCAACACATTTTATACCCTAAAATATATTTTTCATCCGGTAAACAGATAGGTGAAGGTCGATGTTACCCGGGATCCTCTACTATCAATTGTATAGTTTTAAGTTCAAATTAAGTTAGTTTAATTAATGCGCACGGCATTGTTGCACGTCTTAAGGTGTTCATAAACTTTTTCTTTCTTTCTAATGCACTGGAATAATCATGATCAACTTGTAACTCTTTGTGACACGACGACACGTGGCACACCATCACTGTACGGGAGCGCTGACTCCGTACCCCTGCACCGCGGCGCGTGTTTGGCGAGCTATCGCCGAGCCACTCAACCAGCACGCGTTACTCATGCTGCCTCGCATCGTGTCGAGTCGGGAAACTGCTCCGACACAACACCGCCACCTCGTCCGTGCTTTGTGTCTCCTCATGCATCCCTGCGTGCCCGTTAATCTGGACCCGGAGACCTCAACAAGCCAGTGACTCCGTTTCCATACCATCCCGAAACTGTACCATAAAGCGATAAGGTTAGACTATCCCGCCCACACACCCGCCATTGTAACTCCTGTGCACTAGGATCCACAGTGGCACGCATTTTTGTTGACACCGAGCATTGAAGATATTGATTGTCCACTTCCCTCCATAGCAAAGCGAGAGACAAAATAATTGAGGAAATATTAACCTCAAGTGTAAGGACAGTTACAACCAGAGAAGCCAGATGTAAAGCACCACGGATGTTATTAAATGGGTCCTATCACTCGAGCTGTTACACTTGATTCCAATGGTGATAAGGTTAGTATGGAATAAAGCGCGTACCACGTACTACAACCCTGCCTTTTATTACTGTCATGTTCTACTTACCTGCGGTAATCCGATCTGATCCCGGTACCCGGCCTGCCTCAACTAGCTGCTATGGGGGGTTTTTATTATGTGTATCTATCACTATCCAGTCGGATACAAAAATATCAGGTACCCTCCCACCACCAAAATTTAACTGAAAGCCAAGAGAATTACAAACATTTTAATGTTTTGATGATGACCACGTGCAGAGTGGTTTTCTTTGGAGAAAACTACTAGGTATTGGTATTGGTATTGGTTGTGGGCTCCTTTTCCCGCACTTAGCCTGTAAAAATTCAGGCCATTGTGCGTGATATCCGTGCCGGCTATAGTACAAGCCAGCCTAACTCCGACCAGAAGCGCAGGATCTTCCTGGTTTCTCCACAGGCTTCTCGGAGTGACCCCGGTGAGTCGAGGATTTCTGCCCGTTGTGCAGCTACACCTTCACATTCCAGGATGACATGGGCAGCTGTTTCATCGACCAACAGACATCCCCTACATAGGGGGCTGTCAGTCATACCTAGAACATATAAATGTTTGTTTAGCGGGCAATGTCCAGTGATGGTACCTACGACTATGCGTAGGGATGCCCTGTCCAAAGATAGGAGGCGTTTAGTCAGACGAAAATCCGGGTGTGGCACGGTTTCCCGGGATTGTCTGCATGTACTAATATTCGCCCATTGTTCTGCGTGTTGTTTTTGTGTTCTGTGACGCAGCCATGTCCTCAGCTGGTTAAAGGGCAGTGGCAGTATTGGATTAGGACCCATCACTGCCTGGTCTGACCCTCTTTTAGCCAGCTCATCAGCTGCGTCGTTTCCTAGAGAGCCACTGTGCCCTTTTATCCACTGCAGGGTAACTGAGTTTATTTTCCCTATACCCTCCAGTGCCTGGTGGCACTCTAGTATAAGCCCTGACTGGATAATTTTGCTGTCTAGGGCTCGTAATACCGCAGCGCTATCGGATACAATTCGTATTTTATAGCCTGTAAGGCCCCGTTTTTCCACTGCTTTGGCAGCCTGTGTAATGGCGACACATTCACATTGGTAGATGGAACTGTATTCGCCCAAGGCCATTGATATCTTGATGTTCAATTCTGGTGAAAACACTCCTGCTCCCGATCCTGTCCTTGTCTTTGAGCCATCGGTGTATATGCGCAGTTCGTGTGTGTCTGACCAGTCATGTTGTTCTTCGGTCAGCTGGACAGTGTAGCTTTTGCTGAAGATGTGTTGTTTGGGTACCCTGTCGTTGGGAGCAGCCATCAACGGTTGGTAGTTGATGGCTTCTTCCAAGATTTTGGCATGGGTACTATTAGCTGTACCCCAGAGCTTTAGCGTCTTTAGTCTTATTGCTGCTGAGGCCGCCTCTTGTTGGATAAAAAGATCCAAGGGCAGTAGTCCCAGCAGGACCTCCAAAGCTGCTGTGGGTGTGGTTTTCATGCAGCCCGTTATAGCTGTGCAGGCTAGTCTCTGGAAATGCTGCAGTTTGGTTCTTGCTGTGGTTAATTTGGTTCTGGGCCACCAGACGACAGCTCCGTAGGTGAGGATTGGCCGTATCACCGCAGTGTATAGCCACCTGACAATTTTGGGGTGTACACCCCAGGTTTTGCCAAGGAGTCTCTTGCACTGCCAGAATGTGATACAGGCCTTCTCTAGTTTGTGGTCCAGATGTTTATTCCATAACAGTTTGTCGTCCAAGATGATACCTAGATATTTTACCTCTTTGGTGAGAGAAAGTGTGGTACCTTGGAGTTTAGGTAGGCGAAGATTTTCTATTGTTCGCTTCTTTGTGAACATTACGAGTTCAGTTTTTGATGGATTTACTGTCAGTTTCTGTTCTGAGCACCATCCTTCGACGATATTAAGGGCCCTTTGCATGAGTTCGCATAGGACTCCTTGGAACTTACCTTGTACAAGGATCGTTACATCGTCTGCATAGCCGACAGTGTGGAAGCCTACTAGGTTAGGAGACAAAGAATGGACGAGCAATTGGTCTCAGCGAATTATGGCGCAAGTTTAAGGATGCCAGCGGGCTATCATGACTTTGACAATAAATATATGCTCAAATTCAGATATGCGCTGCATATGAAACAAAGGTTTTGTTAATGGTCCAAGGTTCAATCATCGCAGGTTGATCAATCAATACGTGTACGTTTTAGTATTTGAATTTCTATTATTTGTAATTTGTGCCTTTTTTATTCGATTGAATGACTAGACGAGCAAAGCGCTCGCCTGATGGTAAGCGCCAAACCTGCCCATAAACAGATGCAACACCACACAGAACTCTCAATTACAAAGCACTCCATGGCACTGAACTGTGCTCGTCACCCCAAGACATAAGGTGTTAAGTCGCATAATGCCCAGTAATTTCACTGGCTGGCCCTGGAAACACAACAGTGTTTGACGAAGCGGTGGCAACAACCCCGACGGCCTCGCGCATACGAGGGACCTACCATCTTGTGTATAGTAAAATTCATAATAATATGTGCTTCCTATAAACATCATTCTTTTTTCTCTTATCCTTTATCCCACAATGCAGTACGTACGTGGCCTGCGTTCCCCACGCCCAGACCGATCAAAGGAGACCAGCAGACATCGCTTCGAATATTTTCCCAGGAAATAGATATTATTCTTCTTCCTACTTCAGCATCTTTGTACTTTATAAATAGGTTTCTAGATATGGATCTCAATGGATGTGTATTATAGTGTTAGGTAGGTTATGGATATCCATAACCTACCTAAACTACCTAACACTACGAACTACCAACTTACATGTGTTCATATAATTATATGAACACATGAAAGTTGGAAGTTCTGTAATGACGAAGGTGAAAGAATATTTCAAATTTCTCATAGTTTTGTTGCTAGTTATCAGTTTTTGTAGCCTTATGGTCAGGCATCTGCAGTATCGCCTTCTACAACTGATTGCGATGCAAGTCGGCAGAAGAAAAAAGACATCGCACATGAGCATAAGAGAATGGACAAGGATCACCAGGGTGGAAGAACTGCTTAGCCTGGGAAGAAATAGTGAAGGATATGCAAATATATCAACCTATAATAGTGGAGGGGTATCGCTAGAAGAAAATAAATTATAAATGTATTTTTATTTCTCAAACTAGTTGATAGGGTTTTTCGCATGCGAGAAGCCATCTGGGTTGGCACCACTGCTTTGTTAACTACTGCCGCCAAGCAGAAAAGTATAAGTCTGCTTTTTGGTTGAGGGAAATTGAAGCCAGTGAGATTACTGGGCATTTGGTCTTAACAACTTCTGGAGTGACGAATGCAGTGAATCATCATCAGCCACAGGACGTCCACTGCTGAACATAGGCCTCCCCCAAAGATTTCCAGACCGACCTGTTGGAAGCGGCCTGCAGTCTAATACCTTATCTAATTATGGGTAGGCTTGGCGCTTACCATCAAGAGAGCGACCTAGTTGTTTCGACATTCGGGCTTATAAAAAATGGGTAAATCATTGTTAGAATTCATATTCTCAACTCGGCCGACCCAAATGTTTGTATTCATAAAAAGAACAAAAATGTTGTAATCTTAAAAACCTCAGACGTGTACGTTTTCGTAAACAAGATGTAACGTGTTGCTAAGTGCCTACAGGATTGCACGACGTTTCTAGAATTCCCTCGGGACACCTCGTCGTGTTTGATTTTTTTATTTGCTTTGTTCCTCATACTGGCATTTATATATGAGATTACGTTGCTACGCTCTATTTGTCATGGATGTTCTGTTATGAAGTTTGTATTTCTTTGGGTAAAAAATTAATTCGGTAGTATTTTTCTTATATTAGCAAGGCAAAATGATGATACTAGACACTATGGTAAGTTCAGTTCAGTTCAGATATACGGTGGACTGTCGGTAGACGTTGCGTCCTTTGATGATTACCAGCTTGAAGTTGTTAGATATAATTTTTTATTTTTATCCGAGCACGGCAAAGTACACCTGAGGGTAAGCGTAGTGCAATCCAAAAAACCAGCGACCGCCAACAAACAATGTGTATATCGGTGGTCATGCTGGCCTGTATAAATGCTTCTTCCCTCTTCTGAGCAACGCAGCTGGCTGTTTTCTTGACATCAACCCTCTGTGGTTGGATATAACTATTATTAATTTATTTAAATCGCTTCTTTGGAGTCATATTAATTTGGATAATAGTGTAATTAAAATGGATTTTTATTATTATGAAACTGATAAATTAATCAAATAACAAATTAAAGGACTTAACATTGCATAATTTGGTTGGAAATATGTATATATAGTATTATGTTTGCTAATGCGCGGCAAATAATGTGTGAAATATCATTTCTGGATTTTATATAATTTGTTAAATCATAATTCATATTATATGTAGTTTACGCACTGCTTTAAGAATTTGCTCACTGCCAATTTGTCTGACACAAATGTCAAAAGAGAAACAAATTTATCTTTTTTACTACCTCGCGCACTGCGATTGTTTTCGTGGGTCCACCTCTTTGCGATAATTCGACAAATGTTTTTTTATCAACCGTTTATAAAAGTGTTCCATTTTAAAAAGTCCGTTCCGAAACTAATCCAACTAAAACGATCCTCTGTCTCGTAATAGCTAACAATTCGGCCAGCTTCGCTAAACCGACGTCCGAGCGCATCACAATGAACATCGTTAGGGTGCCCACAGTACAGAAGCAATCTACCAAAGAGTTCTTTTTAAATGATACACACCTGTTTTGGCCAGTTCTAAAATGTTTGGAAGCGTAGTGTTCGTTTTTTAAACGAAACTGTTATAGTTGCGTGAAATGGAACGTGTTTAGTTAGTATTTGTTTTTAGAATACTTGATGATATTTTGTTTATTTATGTTTCCACATGATTCCTTTATATATTTTTATAATCTAAAAAACTGCTTTAACATAATATGTCGGGGAAAAAACAATATTTTTGTCATTACCGAGCCTTTTCTGGTATTTTAATTACTATGTGCAAACATAAGTAGTTTTATAATAATTAAAACCAAAATGATTTATGTAATTATTAACAATTTAATTTCATGAATGCAAAACTCACATACGGTCTAAGATAATTAACTACTTTATGAATATAAACAAAACTTGCGCAGAAAAAATAAAACGAAACGTGTTTAGTTTAGGGATCGGCGGTTAAAATTTTAAATGAAATAAATGTTGAAATGGAATATTTCAAAATTAAAGCCAGTATTGAGCATAAAGATAAATATACGAGCTTGTTTACTTTGATATTACAAAATGAAAATTAATTTTCAGCTTGAATTTTTGACAGTATTTCAAAATAATTTTATACCCAAAGTGTCATAAACAAAATAGCATCTACTTGTTATAATAAGATATAAATGTCACACAAACATTTGTCTCGGTGGAGGAATCAAACCCACAGCCTCTCGCTTCACAGGCTACTCACTACCCACGCCACGGATGCTGTCAAAAATAAACACTAATAACATTTAAAATGTAATATAAGAATTACTGTAATGTAATGGATATTGGATTATAAGATAAATTATAATTTGACTGTCTCCGTGGCGCAGCGGGCGAGCAGTTGTGAAGCGAGAGACCGCGGGTTCGATCCCCGCACCGAGAAAAATGTTTGTGTGATCCACAAACAATTGTTTCGGGGTCTGGGTCTGAAACTGAAAATATCTCATAGTTCCTGAAACCCACGACACAAGACTCGTATCTTACTGTGGGGTCTGGACTATGTATGTGACTGTGTATTTATTTATTATTTAAGTAAGGCTGGCTTACACAATAATCCTTAATTGTATTTAACCACTAAACATGTTTAATAACGCCAATTTTTCATATGATTTGACGTTTTTTAAACACGTTTAACCAATAAGATTTAAGGATAGTCGTGCAAGTCCCCTAAATATATTTTATTTAAAGTTTTCTAAGGCTAAACACAGAATTCCATTTTCACAGAGAGGAAATTCGGTATTCTTATGTACACTCGTCGAGTTGAATACAGTTTATGATTACTTTAATACTAAAACGTTTACACTGTTAATATTTCACGAGGTACACGTGGAAAATTAAAGGCCACTGCCCTTTCAAGGATGAATAGTGTTTATTCAAAGAAAGAATATTTTATTATGAAAGCCGCTTAGAAAAAAGATATTATACGAGATCTTTTCCTTGTAAAGGTCTTTGTGTAATGATAAAATAATTATATACACCATACAAACGATTTTATAAAAGCGTTCCTTTTTTAAACGTTATTTAGGGTCTAAGTTGTCATCGTTCTAACATTATTTACTACGTGGGTTCGGCGAAATATGTTATCTAATCTCTTGTCCTTTCTTTATAGCATAGCATAGGCCGGCAAACGAGCAAGTGGGTCACTTGATTGTAAGTCAACTCCACCGCCCATATACGCCTACAATACCAGAAGAATCATGAGCGCGTTACCGACCTTGAAGAAAAGGGATAATTAAGGAATTGGGAAGCGAAGATGGATTAGGGCTTCCGAGCATCTCACTCACCGTTCGAAACCATACCGTACCGTACTCAACAACAAGCTTTACGTCGCTTTTCTGTGAGACAGTGGTAATACCCCGGTTGAGCCGGCTCATTCATGCTATAGACAAAACCGTCTACACCGTGGCTATACCACTTATAACAAACATATGTCCTTAAATTTGTTCCTGAGTCTGGCGGGAATTCTGACAGTCCGGTTCATCGATTATTTTAATTTATTTCAAACACTAGTTCTAGTAGTTAGTATTTGAATAAAATTTAATAGACATATCAAGCGAACAATAAAATATTTTGAACATATAAGTTTTATCATCTAAATATATATAAAACTCAAAGGTGACTGACTGACTGACTGACATAGTGATCTATCAACGCACAGCCCAAACCACTGGAGGGGTCGGGCTGAAATTTGGCATGCATGTAGATGTTATGACGTAGGCATCCGCTAAGAAAGGATTTTGATAAATTCTACCCCCAAGGGGATAAAATAGGGGTCGAAAGTTTGTATGAAAATCACGGGGGCGGTGCCGCAACAAAAGCTAGTAAACCATAAGTTTGTCGTCAGTAGTTCATAGTAAGATTATGGTATCAAAAGACATCAAAATTAGTTTTTGCGTTGTATGTTTTATATCCCTCGTCCCACGTCTTATGTCCTTGAGCCTTCTTCATTCTTGTGACACATTTTATTTTATAACTCAGCTTTCTGATGTCCATACTCCATAATTTATTATGCCCATTTTCTTTTGTATTCGTTTCTTATTTTTTCTGAAGATATGAAATATGAATTTTTATATGACGTTGTATGTGGTAGGCTTTACTTGATAAATTAGAAAGGCAACAAAAAACAATATTACAACCACAATGCGTTCACAGTCGTTTAACCTTTTTATTTTTTATTTAATTTCAGGCGAGACGAGCAAGTCGCTCGCCTGATGGTAAGCGCCACGCCTACCAATAAACAGAAGCAACACCAGACAGAACTTTGAATAATAAAGCACTGCATGGCACTGAACTGCGCTCGTCACCTCGAGGCATAAGATAATAATGCCCAGTAATTAAACTGATTTCAATGTCCTTCAAACCGAAACACAACAGTGCTTACACACTGTCGCTTGACGACAACAATATAAAAAGCGGTGGTACCAACCCATACGACCTCTCGCATACGAGGGACCTACCACTTTGTAAAACCTACCAGATCCTCACGATTTTTCAATCTATTTAGGGGCTACTGCCTACTATGTCTATGAGGCGATAATTATAAAAGAATAAAATAATTTAATATTTATAAGTAGGTATTAAAATATCTGTTGAGGATACTTTACGTGTTCCGTCTATTATCGATTCGAACTTGACAGGTTATTTTTTTTAACCACCCACACAATGCAACAATAAAAAATAATATTTTAAATATAGCGACGAAAGTAATGAAAACACTGGATGTAATCTTATTTATTAAATCAATTAAGAAAGAAACTATTAAAATGTTTCTATATCGGTGAAGAAACTAAAAGTAAGTAATTTTATAATCATACATTAAGCGTAATTTACAGCTTATACTTAATTAGAGACATTAGGTACTAAGTACACTAGAACTCAACCAGTATTGGTAATTGTGGCGGTATAGTGAAGCTCTTGATAAATGGGTAAAATAATACAAAAATACGATTCAAGGTACCACATTGGTATCAAATATTTAATCGTCTATTGATTATTTCAGAAATGTGGCATCATGGCTTTAATGTCTCCAGAAGATAACAATGAAAATACACACACTACAAAAACTACTACTAGAAGTAAATACAAGTATCAAGAAAAGAAAAAACAGAAAATAAAAATAAAATTGAAAGTAAGTACGAGCGTAGCCTCACCAGTTAGCTACGAAAGGAATGATATCTATAATCTACCAATGCAAATATCCGTGCCAAATAATATACCAACAATGTTGTCTTCTTACCCGATCTATACCAACTATATGTATCCTGCCCTAGTTGATTGGGCTCCTGTGATTCCAGTACAGAATCCTGTCTATAGAATACATTTGCCTGTTGTAGTTAATCCAGTGCAAATAGTGACTACACAAGTATGCACGCAAGTAAGCCCTTATATTGGAATTGTGCCACCAACAATTTCTTCACCACTTCTAACGCCTGTTAATGAAATTGTACATAGTGATTTAGAATCGGTAGTATGTTATGATTCTGAACTTCACAAGGAAGAGAAAAGGCTGGAATCATACTATCCGATACAGAATGAAGAAAATTATTTAAATTTTCATAATGATGTGATTGCAGAGACAGACGATTTTATCAGTTACTCAAATGAAATCAATAAACAGGTACACGAAGTTCAACAAATTAATGATTTGGTGAATCGAAAGCAAAATAAAGAAGTTGGTGATCCACTAGAATTCTATCTGACACTACCGAAAGAGCTGTTTCCTGCGGCAAGAACTTTGACGGTAGACCCTAACCCAATCATAGACGAGTTTTGTAAAATTCCAAACATACACAAACACGCTCCATGGATTCTCGATTTAGAATTTGGAGTTCCAAATCTACCAATCACGCGGCCAATACCTTCATACAATGTTAAACTAAACAGTGTTAACTGCAAAAATGCACCAGATGCAATACACCCAGGTTTTGAAAGTTGTGATAAAGATTTCAAAGAAGTGTTTCTATTCTACTACGATTGTGTCATATCCACATGGTACAGGGGATATATAATGTTAAATAATGACAGATCTGTGGAAAATTTCCAATCTTGGTTGCTACTTCCAGCACAGGTGTTAGGAATGTGTTGGTCGTAAAGGCATGTTGCATGATTTTAGAATTAAATTTTTGTAAATAATTAGTTTTATCGATGGAATGCTTTATAATTTTAATTATATGAAATTCTTTTTATTTAGGCTATTTTTATTTGTTTGGAATTCATTTATTAGGAGTTTGGATATTTTATTGAGATCTATAAATTACCGTAGGGTTTCACACTTTTAATATGTAAATTTATATCAAAAGTATAAAGTTTCAATACAATTTTTAATACCTATATCTATACTAATAATAAAGCTGTAGAGTTTGATTGTTTGATTGTTTGTTTGTTTGTTTGTTTGTTTGTTTGTTTGAACGCGCTAATCTCAAGAACTACTGGTTCGAATTGAAAAATTCTTTTTGTGTTGGATAGTCCATTTATCGAGGAAGGCTTTAGGATATATAACATTACGCTGCGACCATTAGAAGCGAAGCATCAGTGAAAAATGTTGCAAAAACGGGGAAAATTATTCATATTTGAAGGCTTCCGTTGCTAAGCTACCATAATAATATTATTTGAAGGCTTCCGTTGCTAAGCTACCCAAATCTATACTAATATTATAAAGCTGTAGAGTTTGATTGTTTGTTTGTTTGTTTAATCACGTGGGCGGAGCCGCGAGCAAAAGCTAGTGTTTAATATTTAATAACAATAAAAGCTATGATTCGAAGAAAGGTTTTATAGAAAACAAGTTTAAAAATTATATCCTTTGATTAATGATATGTCTATTCATCAAAGATGATATCATTATAGTTGAGAAAACCCTTTTGTATTTTGGTACATTGTAAAAGTATGATTTATTTATCATTAATATGAGAAGCATATTATTATATAACGGTTTGCTAGCATAGCTTGACATTTAACTACAAATTTGATTCGATTCGGGATATCTAGAACACGGTCCCAGTTTACACTTCGGCGAGCTTGTGTCTGAAACAACGTGTTTTCGGTTCGATTCTCGGTTGGAGCAAACATTTGCCTAAAGACATATGTTTGTTCTCGAGTGTAATTGCATAGAGTCAATAACTCATCGAAGGAAATTCTAGTATGGGGATTGTAGGGGGATGTACATATCACCAACGCTTCGTTGGCTTAGTCACTAGGGGTAGCGTTTTTATTTTTATTATAGCATAGGCCGGCAAACGAGCAAGTGGTCACCTGATGGTAAGTGATCTCCACCGCCCATGTACGCCCACCACAAGAAGAATCATGGGCGCGTTGCAGACCTTAAAGGATAGGGATAATTAGGGATTGGGAAGAGGAGGGGCTTTGGGCTTCCGGATATCTCACTCACCGAACGAAACGCAGCAGCAAGTCGCTACTTTACATCGGTTTTCTGTGAGACAGTGGTAACGACCCGGTCGAGCCAGTCCATTCATGCTGTAGACAAAACTGTTGACAGCGTGGCTCTACAACCCAAAAAAGTGAGAGAATATTAGTTTTTTTTTTAATTTTGGGACAATACAATATTTACAATTGATACAAGTTCAAAGTTTTCAATCCATTTAGTCACTTTTGTTAAAATAATGAAACATTATATTCGTTAAGTATTCAAGCCAGCATCCGCAAATTAAAGAGGTTAGAGAGAGAGAGAGAGAGAGGAGGAGTTATTTTACAAGGCGGTAGGTCCCTCGTATGCGAGGGGCCGTCTGGGTTGGTACCGCTTTGTCTATTTCTGCCGCCAAGCAACAGTGTGCCAGCACTGTTGTGTTTCGGTTTGAAGGACATTGAAGCCAGTGAAAATACTGGCCATTATGAGACTTAACATCTTATGTCTAGGGGTGACGAGCGCAGTTCAGTGCCATGCAATGCTTTGTAATTCAAAGTTCTGTGCGGTGTTGCTTTTGTTTATGGGCAGGCATGGCCCTTATTAAGGCGAGGCGAGGCCTTGCTCAATGAAATATGAAAAAAAAAACATTCCCAACTCCTCCGATTCCGCATTTTGTGAGAAGTCTGTAATCAGTGTTAAATTTTACAACCCCCCGTAAAGTTGCGACATTTCGAATTTACGTCCAATCAATGATGTATGTAAAAATGAGGTATGTAAAAAAATTTAAGACTCAAAAGTGTATATTTTCTGTTTTCTTTATTTTCTCTTTAAAATGTTTTTAATTTTTTTCAGATGGTGATAGTGCGTTTTAAAAATACACTTGAGCGATTAAATTTCAGATACTGAGTATGAATTATAAAATCTATTATTCTGCGGATTCTTTTAATTAATTGATGTCTAAAAAATATAAAAAAAGGATTTTGTATATAAAATTAAATAAACTAGAAAAAAAATCTCGTCTCTGCATCACTCAAAGGTAGGCCTTTGTACATGTTATGTATACTTATGTATTTTTAAATAAATAAAATATATAACATTAGTAGAAGAAGTAAGAATTGCATACATATACAGACTGACGTCCACCACGCAATTATGAGTGGTAGAGCCACGCTGTAGCCAGTTTTGTCTACAGCGTGAATGGGCCGGCTCGATCGGGTCGTTACCACTGTCTCACAGAAAACCTACGTAAAGTAGCGGCTTGCTGCTGCGATTCGTAGGGTGAGTGAGATATCCGAAGGCCCAAAAAATCCCTAATTGTCCCTTTTAGTCGGCAACGCGCCCATGATTCTTCTGGTATTGTACGTACATGTATACGTACATGTATACATTTTATACATACAAAAAATATGACTTCTTTTTCAGTAAGCCCAATATGCTCTTAGCAATGTAGGTAATTACACTCTAAGTAATGTTAGTATAGTACTTCCTCATCGTTTGTGACCTAAATTTGGGGTACTTAATCGGGGACGCAATCAGTGTTCTACGTGAGGGGAAAACTAGACCAGTTTTTATTTACAGTATAATGTTAATGATCATATTACACCTTATAGGCGTAAAAATATGTGTTAAAATCGAGTTTCTAGTCGCTAATGTTAATGATCTTATTTAACCTTATGGGCATAGAAATATGTGCTTAAATCGAGTCGCTTAGTGATTAGAATCAATATTATAAGCTCATTTAATATAAACACGCTACACTTTATACTAAAGTTAATTTCAGTAGCAGCGTAGGCTGACTGACGTAGGCCGGGGCAGGATTTTTAGCCATCCCACCCTGGGGATTGGGGGTGTTTGGTGAATTTCACCAGTATTTAAAATATGAACTGCGGCCTCATATTCTACCCAAATTTAATTGTCAAAAAAACAATGTTGTTTTATATATTATGTCGGTTACATATAAAATAATACACAAAATAAGACATACTCAAATACCCTATTAATTGTTTTAATACACATGTAGTGAACATACACCAGTAATAACAGCGGGGGGTCAAATAATTTTTAAACTGTTGCTTGAGTACGTCCACGTGCTTAATTACAGGGAAAGTCGGTCGGTCAAAACGGACGGTTAATGTCGCCGACTAGGCTTCATTTGCAGTTATTAGGGATTCCAGAACATTTTAATCTAGCAAAAAGTACTTCGGTGTAACAAAAGATTGAGCAGGAATGATTTTTTTACATTTAATTTGATTTCATGACAGCTTACAACGTTTAAATAAGATATGATAAGTTAACTTTTAATTAAACACTAGCTTTTGCTCGCGGCTCCGCCCGCATGAACGTTTAAAATTGACAATGTTTCATACAAACTTTCATCCCCTATTTTATCCCCTTGGGGGTAGAATTTATCAAAATCCTTTCTTAGCGGATGCCTACGTCATAACATCTACCTGCATGCCAAATTTCAGCCCGATCCCTCCAGTGGTTTGGGCTGTGCGTTGATAGATCACTATGTCAGTCAGTCACCTTTGATTCTTATATAATATTTAGATTTCGTTTGAGGAAGCCAAATATTTTTACGTCACTAATGCATTAATTTTATAGACTTGACGGCGCAGTGGCGAGCTGGCTGTCTGTTTTAGAAGCTTTTTGATGATGGTAAGTGTAGCGCAATCCAGGAATAGTGTCGACCAACAATAAACAGTGTGTCTTTCGTTGGTCGGCACGATCATGCCGGCCTATTACCCTTAACCTTGCAGTATTATCAGCTCATCATCACATCACTTCTATGTTATACTATACAACAGCTGGACCATGTTCCTCCTCTACAAATGAGATGAGTAAGGCCTTAATCCACCAGGCCGAGGTTATGCAGGTTGATACACTTTTCACACCTTCGTTATTTTAATGGGGAATGGTTATTTAACAGGTATGGGTCTCCTCACTACGTTCTCATCTTCATGCCACGCTTGAATTATAATAGTTATTTAAAATAAAACTATACGAAATAAATTAATTCAATATTTTAATCATTAACAATATTACTGTGCAAACGAACAAATGTATTCAACGTCATATAAACTATCCATTCAAACAAAATGTATTTAGAATATACAAAACTTCATTTCTGATACATAATGCCTTGTAACAATGCATGGTATCTAAATTACATTTGCAGCATTTCATAACAAAATGCCAAATCAATTCCTTTACAAAACTAGAGCTAGTTTAAGTACAAAATTCTTAAAAGGAACCATTAAAATATTGATCGATGTGAAGTTGATATATACAAAGTACCGAGACATAAATAATACTGTATAAAAATACAAAAATCCTTAAATTAAGGCAAGACAAATACACGAATATTTACAATTAATCGATTAAATAATGTCACTATAAATAATGGATAAAGACAAACTTATTGATACGTCTTGTTGTATTTACACTGGATGTCGTCGACATCGCTGCAAGTGCATATAATTTCAATTGAGAACAGAGTAATGATCTTTACAATCGATTTCCTGATTATGTAAATCTAAATCGATAACCACTAGTCAATTACGTTAAAAATGTAGCGTATTAAAGTTTCGTTCATTAATTATTGCTTCATAATCATATTGGATAACCTTATAATTTGTTATTAGATAAAATCGATTTTGTTATCAGTAAATAGTAAATCGATCACAACACTGCCTCAAAAGAAAAAAGCGATCGTCATCGGGGCGTTTATTATTGTTCAAGCCGTTGCAACACCATATCGAAGCTCCACCAATCAGAGGATCGCACGACGACCTCTGCAGAGCCTCAGGTGGACATGTCCAAATAAAACGCCTCACAAAACGTTGAATTCAATCAACATTCCTGAAGGTAACTGCACTTGAATCGATTTCGTATCGTCCATTATCGATTATCGAGTTCTTTCACTTTTAGTCTATCACTTAGGTTAGGAGTTAACAGTATGTAGGATCCAGGGAACGAACTTGGATATCCTAGTGCAGACGCCGGGTAAGTTGGCTTCGCCGCATCCGATGCCCCAGCTGATGATTCCAGCTAGGAAGTATCTATTGTCTTTGCCTTTGACCTGTAATGTTTAAGGTAACGTAATATGTTATCATTGGAATCTTTGAAGGCTTTACTTATAAATATATATATATTTTTATAGCATAGGCCGATTCACCTTCAGAAGAATCATGGGCGCGTCGCCGACCTTAAAGGAAAGGGATAATTAGGAATTGGGAAGGGGAAGGGATTTGGGCTTCCGGTTATCTCACTCACCGTACGAAACGCAGCAGCGAGCCGCTACTTTACCTCGGTTGTCTGTGAGACAGTCGTAACGACCCGGTCGAGCCGGCCCATTCATACAGTAGAAAAAACTGTCTACAGCGTGGCTCTACGACTTAAATTGACATATTATATTGACTTTTATTAAATCTATCTTCCATCTACCTATCTATAACATGGCATCATTTTAACAAATTACTCTTTATCAAGCTTAATCCGACAGCGTAAGTGATCCTACTACATCCTACTTTACTAGGCTAAAATATTCACATCCTTTACCTGCAATGGCCCTCCGGAATCACCTTGACACGAATCATGACCGCCTCTCTCGTGACCAGCACAGAGGAAGATATCAGGTATGAACTCCTGGCGACCCGCTCTAAGAAACATCGACTTGCATCTCTCGTTTGATACTATTGGTACTTGCACCTGGAATTCAGAAAAAAACAAGGTTATTGCTGCAAATCTAGTTTTCTTGTAAATATTCGATGTTTTTTCAAAAATATATCGACTCCAATATGAATTAAGAAAAGCTTAGTAATATTAATAGGATCAAAAAATTAACATCTCGACATTAATTGGGGATTATCGAGAGAATAAATATAGTGATAGGAATTATTTAAATCTTGTTTTAAATATTTAGAAAAATCCGCCAAGCAGTAATGTATAAGCAATGTTGTGTTACGGTTTGAAGGACTTTGAAGCCAGTAAAATTACTGGGCATTATGAGACTTAAAATCTTATGTCTTGACGAGCGCAGTTCAGTGTCATGCAGTGCTTTGTAATTCAGAGTTCTGTATGATGTTGCTTCTGTTTATGGGCAGTCGTGGCGCTTACCATCAGGCAAACGACTTGCTTGACTCAATTAAATAAAAAAAAAATCTTGAGTAATATCATAGAGCGCTATCTATCTCTCTGGATCCAGCGTAGTTTCATATTATACCGTCAGAGCATTTTTTTTAGGTTCAGCGTGAGCTTATTTGTCAAGTAAGATCTTAAACAAGTTCAAGCCATTATCGAAGTGGACTTACCTCTTGTAGAACCGAAGGTAATACACCACCTTCAGACAACCTGCCCCATCCAGTGACAGTAGCATTCTCCCCAACCAACAAATCATCAGTAGCTGGTAAGCAAATAGGCGATATATGTGGAGCAAACTGTAATGGAGTCTCCAACTTGACCAAAGCTAGGTCGTACTCATAAGTGTAGAAGTTGTATTTTGGATGTACTGCTTTCCGAGCCACTCCACGCTCGACAAACGGATACTCTTCGGATACTGACGAGAAGTCGTATTCGCCGACTCGTATCCTTATCTGGGATGTAAGGAGACTGAAAAAAAATATGGAAGTGAACTTCTTTAAAACCGTTGTGATTGGAAACTCGATGAAACGAAAATGCGTCACGATAATGACAAACATATTCATAAATAGGATTTAGTCTGCGAGAAGCAGGGACATGATATTATTTTGGAGCAAAGACGCTTTAGAAGATATATCGGTTTGGAGGTTATATTTGAACCATCTGACAGCCATTTAAATTAAACAATAGCTTTAACTAGCGAATCTTGGGTGGTTACGGTTAACAGCTAAAGTTATGATGTCATCTAACATTTGTCAAAATATGGTGCAACTCATGTTTTGCTTAACCGGTACTGTAACATGTTTGTCATTGCTAAAGTAAGTTGGTGTAACACAGCATTAGACAGTTTTGTTTACAGCATGAATGTCTTGCTCGACTAAGGTGCTACACTAATGATCGTTTTTTACTTAATCTGCATGTTTAATACGCACGTAGGCAGAGGTGTGACCAGTACACCCACATTTCGCCGAGCGTATTTCCGTCCCATTATCTGATTAGAGGCGCGCCTTTACAGAGAAAAACCCCATATCACTTTTGCCCGACCCTGGATCGAACCTCAGCACAGTAGTCGTACCGCGTACGCAATACTACGCCACCGAGGCAGGCGGTGCATGTTTAAATAAAAAAGATTCTAGTTTTTCTGATCCATACGTATGAACCTACCTAATATAATGAACACTATAATGTATGTCCGATCTTATTATACAAGGATTGTATTTGCCAATAAATAGTAATATGTAGCCAGCATTAGTCTTGTTTTAATCATCCACCGGTAACAACCTTACAACAAAAAGACTTGAACATAACTCGGGTACTTACTCGTCAACACAATGGCCGGCTGTTGCGATCCAGCCTTCGTTGATAATGGCGCCACCACACCTATGCGTAGACGAGAAGCCGAAGAACGATGTGCGTCTAACAGACACTTGCCACGGCCACCTGCCGAAGCTGGAGTCTTTGCCGCCCATTATGCGGGTCTCGGCGCGTGGCCATAACGCTGTTACTCCACAATCTGGAATCAGAAAATATATAAATAATTAATAAAACCCAACAGTCACATAACTTTTCTCATCATCTTTTGTCATGCGAGAGATTTTTTTTTATTTGATTTAATGAAGAGACGAGCAAGGCGCTCGCCTGATGCTAAGCGCCACGCCTGCCCTTAAAAAGAAGCAACGCCACACAGAACTTTGAATTACAAAGCACTGTATGGCACTTAACTGCGCTCGTCACCCCAAGACATGAGATGCTAAGTCTCATAATGCCCAGTACTTTCACTGGCTTCAATGTCTTTCAAACCGAAACACAACAGTGCGGCAGAAATAGATAAACGGTGGTACAGACCCAGACGGCCTCTCGCTTACGAGGGACCTACCACCTTAAAAATATGTAGACTATCGGTGGCGCAGCATCCAGACACGAGTCAAAATTAAATTTTATCGAAAGTACGCGAAGTTTATCAACCCGCATTAGACCAGCGTGGTGGGCTAAGACCTAATCCCTTTCATTAGTAAAGGAGGCCAGTGTCTAGTCTGTATAAATATTATAGGACTGAAAACTCTTTAAAACCAGAAATCCTAGTTCAAGCATAAGTATATTAATAAAACTATATATTTTGTATACAATTCCTTTCAAAACGCAGAATCTCTAAAAACGCCATTTATTAAATAGAGCAGCCGTAAATGTAAATAGCATAGTGCTTCAAAGAGATTACAAAACATAAAACATCCTTTTATACCATACAAATGTGGTGTACATACGAAATACGGCCGCAATCCGCACTACATTATCAGCTTTTCAAGAGAATGGGATAAGTATGAGTATAGCCTACTGGTCTGTGGTTCCGTGACAGTATAGTTTTTATTTCGAAAAAATATTGTTCACCTGAAACATCTCCTACTTATCCAGAGGAACGTTTAATACTGTTGGACTATTGGGACGATTGTATTCATAAGAATCGCTTGTTTTGGGATATTTTTTACGATCATGTTAAGGAGGTCGCGTTACAGAGACATGGGCGCCGCCAGGATTACTTTCAGGGAGGTGCATCTGCATCTATACATTAGACTATTAACTAATGTAAATATACAATTATACATATTGTATATCGTGTAAATAAATGTAATGTCAAATTCAGATCGCGCCGTTATTTGCTTGAATATGTTTCGAATTTCGAATATTAATCGAAAGCATATTTCTCTGTAGTCGATGGTTGGGGTTAGTGCTCGGGGAATCCCAGCTGCCCGCTGACAGGGGGGTGCAAGGGCACCCCCTTGCACACTGATATGCAACGTCCAGCCAATGGCATTGCATTGATGATTTAATTTTAATAAGCACACAAATGGTTTCTATTTCGTTTCACGAAACGAACTCCAAATCCGAGCATTACACATTACGCGAATCACAGTTTCAAGTGCATTGAAATACTTTTATATTTCACTTAGGAGATCTTTTTTGAAGCGTCTGAATAGTTTCATGAATTGCATTTTAATGGAATAGGTCTTTAACATGAATGTGCTCCACATCATATTATGCATTTAATATCTATATCATGTAAAGGGGAATGCCCATCTCCCATACAAAAAAATGCTTAAGATGAACAAAAATGAATTATACACCAATTTGTAGTTAAAATCAAAGTAAATCTATTACAATTAAAATGTCTATCCAAAAACTTGGAGGAAGCTTAAGACCTTTATTAGAATGTTACAGTTAGTTGCAGAAAACTTATTTATACATGTTATAAAACTGACGTTGCTTAACCAGGTTGGTGTAATATTCATCGAAAACATATTTAATCATAATTATTAGGAAATCCTAAATACCAACATTGGTACACTCTTGAGTTTATTAACCCATGGCGCAACATTACATTACACATTACGCGAATCACAGTTTCAAGTGCATTGAAATACTTTTATATTTCACTTAGGAGATCTTTTTTGAAGCGTCTGAATAGTTTCATGAATTGCATTTTAATGGAATAGGTCTTTAACATGAATGTGCTCCACATCATATTATGCATTTAATATCTATATCATGTAAAGGGGAATGCCCATCTCCCATACAAAAAAATGCTTAAGATGAACAAAAATGAATTATACACCAATTTGTAGTTTAAATCTATTACAATTAAAATGTCTATCCAAAAACTTGGAGGAAGCTGGTTAAAAACATTTTACCAAAAATATATTTTACGTATTGAAATTGGGATCTGACAAGTGCAAATATCGGTAATTTAAATAGGTTAAGGATACATCATCATTCATTGATAAAACAATGAGGTATTATATTGGAGCGGACGTTGAATCGGAAGCAAAAAGTTTGGTACTTACGAATAACTTAAACAGAAAAACTATCTGTCAAATACGATTTGTATTTACTAATGTGAAATTCGACATTCATGTACATTTACGACAATCAAATTAAATACTATAATAATAATTATAATACTTTCCCCCTAGTGTGTAAACCTTGAGAATAATACAACTATTCTTATTTTAATCTAAATAGATTATATGACTATTTGAAGTTTCTGTTCATTTCCAGGCATTTTATGGGCATTCCCCTTTTATATATTAAATTCATTCTTAAGTACCTACACCTATACTAAAATACTTAAAACTACAGATCTTTCGGAATAGCTTAATCGTCTATCCTGACATCCTTACAAAACAATAAATGCTTGAAGCCTCGCTACAGCTTATTTGGTCAAGAGTACGTGTAAACTCGTATAAGAACCAGAATTATGCCGGCTTAATTTTATTCGATATATACTGGCTGAACCGGACTGCGAGTCGCTGGAACATGCGACCATTTTTACCATGTGTACGGTGCATTGGTTCCCTTCCCGTTGGTGACAAAAATATCAGCAAAGCATGTGACTACAGAACGATCAAAACTCGGTATCAGTGACATCGGCATCGTGTATTTTGTATGAAACCTCAACTCACCCACTGTACTAGTAGCTGCAGTGGTGTGCAATGATGACGGAGTAGACTCTTCAGTCTTATTAATCATATTGATCGCAGGGTCCTTAGGTTTGATGTAGTTCTTGTGAGGTTTGCTAGTGGTGGTAGTGAACTTCTTCGTTGGCTTCGGTTTGCCGGCCGGCTTGTCCCACGATGGCCGCGGCTTTGTGATGAATGACGGCTCGGTTGTCGCCTGCCAGTGTATCGTGTTTAGGTTGCTCGGCCTCGACATGAATTGAGCTGGAAGTTAAAATAAGAAAAGATGTCAAGAGGGACTTAGAGAAACGAGGAACGTCAAGCTTGGCTAATGTTTTAATTACTCAATAAAATACTTTACTCAATAAATATTTCTTGACATAAAATTGATTTTAGCGCCATCTATCAAAATAAATTAAAACTATTTTGTTTCCTAGTTTACTACTTACTTATGCGTTTGTGAAAATGTCACAGTATTAGTCGGTCTTTTTAAAATAAAATTATATAAAACGCACCTGAAGCAATACTGTTCTCAGCGTGTTGCTCAGACACGGCCATCGGCCGTGCTCCAGATATTATGCTAAGACTAGACGAAATCTTATTTTGGGGACTAGTTTCCGCTTCGCCGTTCGGCCTATTTACATTTTGGTACTTATTTACACTGTTGTATGGTATTTTATTAGCTATATCACTATTTGGACGGATGCCTAACATGATATCGTTCAACGATATCTGTGGCGGTACGTAGCTGTGCGACGTGGGAGCGCCGTCTATTGGCTTTGTCATGAACGAAGGGCGCTGAGTCTGCCAGTTCAATTTGGTTGATGTAGCCTCCGGTTGTGTTGTTATAGTAGTTGTGCTACTAGATGGCGTTGTGAAGGGTCGGTCGGTGACCGTCACTGGTAGCAGTGTTTCTGAAAAGAATTTAATTAAATTGATTAAAAATAAATAATAACAAGAGAAAATAAGCATCTTCACAAAGAATATTTGGCTAATATTATTATTATCTAATGACCTAGCAACCAACGCATGTCTTACCATCAATGCGCGATTAAACTAAATATCGCCCAACTTGGGAATTGAACCCGAACTGAATGGATAAGTTGACAGCCATTTAGTGTCAATACACTAAGGTAACCAAAAGCCAGCACAAGATCAAAACTTCTCAAGCCCCTAAATCTTAAAACCAGACGCTATCAATAACCCAACGGCTTATTTTTTCACCTTGTACAATCGGCTTGTCCGGCAGCCTGCAGCAGGAGCCGAACATGAATCCGTCCACGCAGACGCCGGCGTGCGACCCGCCAAGCCGGTTGCAGTCTTGCACCCACATGCACGCACCCCTCTCACCTCGCGCCACACACGTCTTCCGAGACATCTGGTAACCTGCAATGCCCATAATTACAAATACTGTTAATTGACGTTCGCTCCGAGAGAAAGTAGTTTCAAACTGTGCTGTTAGATGTCGCTGTAACGAAATATTTGGACGTCTTGTTCATTTTAGGACATTACAAATAATATAATTAATTATTAAGTGTCTAGTATAACAATAATGTGCATTAAAGATATTCAAACACTGTGCAAAACAGAATATGACGTGTCAAGATAATTGCCAATTCCTGCGTGAAATAGTGGAGACTGGTAGTAAACAACAACTTCATATCATTGTAATTAGATATAAATATCGCATGGAATAGTTTGATGACTCAGAATTAATTATTAGGGGCATAATTTATTTTTTGCGCGCCTAATCTGCTTCATACGGTCCTGAATATTTATTGTTAATTCATGTTTTACCCGCTAGATGGCGATAGTCATAGGTTCCATTTAAAATACATATTTTATAAGAAAAATATTTATTCACTATGAATTCATTCTACTAAATGAGAATGAATAGATAAATTATAAGATCTTAAAATTTGTGACTCTACTGAACATTACCATATTTTACCCCTGTCTGAAAAGAGAGGTATATTATTATTCCCCGGTCCCTTTTCCATCAGTAGAATAATTGTAGTACCAAAACTAAATTAAACGAATAGACCCACTTTTTTGAAGGTTGTTTTGGTTGGTATAATTATTGGTATAAATCTAAAGTAATATTATAAAGAGGAAAGATTTGATTGTTTGTCTGCATTGAATAGTTTCTGAAACTACTGGACCGATTTGAAAAATTCTTTCACCATTAGAATCTTACATTATCCCTGGTGAACATAGGCGATATCTGGCCGTCCTGAGCCGAGGTCCGTATCCCAAAGGGGGTGCCCTCAGCGTGGTCACTTAAGTCAAGGGTTGAGAGCGCCTAAAGCGTCAACACAAAAAAAATAAATAGGCGATATCCATAATATAACGGTTCAGAATTTTACGCTGGCGGAGACGCGAGCGAATATATAATATAGCGAGCAAATATAGTATCTACATATATTATATTTATATATGTTTTTATTTATTCTTAATTATGTTTAAAGAAAAACTGTTCTGTAATTTAGAAATAACAGATCTCTGTGGCAGTGCCACGCAAACAGTTTTGTCACCAGCATTAATAGGCCAGTTTGTTACTGTTGCGTTTCGTACGATAAGTGAGATATCCGGAGGCTCAAAAAAAAATTTATACAATACTTGCGTATAAAAGTGCGGAGTGTATTAAATCAATAAGGGGAACACCCAAATACTCCGAAATATTTTATTCCGAATTTCGATGTTCCGATGTTCAAAAGTCCGAATTTCATAATACCTAAAAATTATAATATCTATTATTCAAATTTACGAAAATTATTTTACCGAAAGTTGTAAATACGATCTGCTTGTTTTCCGATTTTTATATGTTCGAAAAGTCAAATGCTCGATGAGTTCTCAGTCCGAAAAACAACTTTCCGATTTTCATATTCCGAATAAATTGCTAAAATTAGGATTTTGATTCAGTTAGTATAATCATTACATACATTTGGGTTAGGTTAGGTTAGAACTGTGACAATTAAAGCGCGAAGGCGAGCGAGCGAAGCGAGCGTGCCGCGGCAGCGGCCGCCGAGCGCCAGATCCTCTCTATTGTTGGTGAATCATTTGGGTTAGGTTAGAATTGTGACCAGCGAAAAAAATATTTTTATTGGAAAGAAAGTATTTTTAAAACGCATTTGACATTCGTTTTTTTAATTCTACCTCCTCATACTACTATCTTTGACATCTATCTTTCTACTACTATCTTTGACAAGAAATTATGTGTTGATTTTTCTTTCTATTCAGTTGTACAAGGCGTTTTTATTTCGGAATTTTAATTAATAGGTATTTTAATAATCGGAATTCGTATTTTTGATGTTTCGAATTATCACTAATTCGGTTTTTTTGTTATTCGATCTATTGAAACTCGAGAATCGTAATTATATACGTTAGGAATATTGAAATTTCGGAATTATAAAAATAGGATAAATGATACATCGGAGTTGTTAAATTCGGAATTTTGAACCATTCGGAATTATGAAAATCGGTATTTTGAAATTCGTATTTGTGACTATCGGAATAAAGTTTGTCGTATTATTGTAGTGTACCCATCAATAAGCCATAGACACGTTTCACAGTAACCATTCTAAATCAGAATATAGGCAAAAAGGGGGTAGTGAACATAAATTTATAAATGGTGGCCGGCCCCGCTCGCTCGGGGCAAATGATGCATCTACTCGTATGTACCGTAACACCATAGTTGATGTGGTGTTAGTAAGGAAAACTCATTTTAAACGTTCATAATAAGGTTTTCTGGTTGTAATTTTTTACTAGGTTGAATAAAGAGATTAGCAGGTTGCTCGCTTCTAAGCATCACGCCTGCCCCTAAACAGAAGCAACACCAAACGCAAAAACAAGAAAAAAGGAGAACACCCAAATACTCCGAAATATTTTATTCCGAATTTCGATGTTCCAATTTTCGAGATCCCGAATTTTATAATACCTTAGAATTATAATCTCTCTTATTAAAATGTATTTTACCCAAAGTCTTAAATGCGTTTTATTTTTAATTGATAATGAATATTGGGATTATAAAAATAGGATGAATGATAAATTGGAGTTGTTATATTGGGAATATTGAACCATTCGGAATTATGAAAATCGGTATTTTGAAATTCGTATTTGTGACTAAACGGCATAAAGGGGAACACCCAAATACTCCGAAATATTTATTCCGAATTTCGATGTTCCGATGTTCAAAAGTCCGAATTTCATAATATCAAAAAATTATAAAGTCTATTATTCAAATTTACGAAAATTATTTTACCGAAAGTTGTAAATACGATCTGTTTTCCGATTTTTATATGTTCGAAGAGTTAAATGCTCGATAGGTTCTCGGTCCGAAAAACGACATTCCGATTTTCAATATTCCGAATTAATTGCTAAAATTAGGATTTTGATTCAGTTAATATAATCATTACATACATTTGGGTTAGGTTAGGTTAGAACTGTGACCATTGAAGCGCGAAGGCGAGCGAGCGCAGCGAGCGTGCCGCGGCAGCGGCCGCCGAGCGCCAGATCCTCTATTGTTGGTGAATCATTTGGGTTAGATTAGAATTGTGACCAGCGAAAAAAATATTTTTATTGGAAAGAAAGTATTTTTAAAACGCATTTGACATTCGTTTTTTTAATTCTACCTCCTCATACTACTATCTTTGACATCTATCTTTCTACTACTATCTTTGACAAGAAATTATGTGTTGATTTTTCTTTCTATTCAGTTGTACAAGGCGTTTTTATTTCGGAATTTTAATTAATAGGTATTTTAATAATCGGAATTCGTATTTTTGATGTTTCGAATTATCACTAATTCGGTTTTTTTGTTATTCGATCTATTGAAACTCGAGAATCGTAATTATATACGTTAGGAATATTGAAATTTCGGAATTATAAAAATAGGATAAATGATTCATCGGAGTTGTTAAATTCGGAATTTTGAACCATTCGGAATTATGAAAATCGGTATTTTGAAATTCGTATTTGTGACTATCGGAATAAAGTTTGTCGTATTATTGTAGTGTACCCATCAATAAGCCATAGACACGTTTCACAGTAACCATTCTAAATCAGAATATAGGCAAAAAGGGGGTAGTGAACATAAATTTATAAATGGTGGCCGGCCCCGCTCGCTCGGGGCAAATGATGCATCTACTCGTATGTACCGTAACACCATAGTTGATGTGGTGTTAGTAAGGAAAACTCATTTTAAACGTTCATAATAAGGTTTTCTGGTTGTAATTTTTTACTAGGTTGAATAAAGAGATTAGCAGGTTGCTCGCTTCTAAGCATCACGCCTGCCCCTAAACAGAAGCAACACCAAACGCAAAAACAAGAAAAAAGGAGAACACCCAAATACTCCGAAATATTTTATTCCGAATTTCGATGTTCCAATTTTCGAGATCCCGAATTTTATAATACCTTAGAATTATAATCTCTCTTATTAAAATGTATTTTACCCAAAGTCTTAAATGCGTTTTATTTTTAATTGATAATGAATATTGGGATTATAAAAATAGGATGAATGATAAATTGGAGTTGTTATATTGGGAATATTGAACCATTCGGAATTATGAAAATCGGTATTTTGAAATTCGTATTTGTGACTAAACGGCATAAAGGGGAACACCCAAATACTCCGAAATATTTATTCCGAATTTCGATGTTCCGATGTTCAAAAGTCCGAATTTCATAATATCAAAAAATTATAAAGTCTATTATTCAAATTTACGAAAATTATTTTACCGAAAGTTGTAAATACGATCTGTTTTCCGATTTTTATATGTTCGAAGAGTTAAATGCTCGATAGGTTCTCGGTCCGAAAAACGACATTCCGATTTTCAATATTCCGAATTAATTGCTAAAATTAGGATTTTGATTCAGTTAATATAATCATTACATACATTTGGGTTAGGTTAGGTTAGAACTGTGACCATTGAAGCGCGAAGGCGAGCGAGCGCAGCGAGCGTGCCGCGGCAGCGGCCACCGAGCGCCAGATCCTCTATTGTTGGTGAATCATTTGGGTTAGATTAGAATTGTGACCAGCGAAAAAAATATTTTTATTGGAAAGAAAACGCATTTGACATTAGTTTCTACGTCCTCATACTATTATACTTCTCTCTGACAAGCAATTATGTGTTGATTTGTCTTTCTATTCAGTTTTACAAGGCGTTTTTATTTCGGAATTTTAATTAATAGGTATTTTAATAATCGGAATTCGTGTTTTTGATGCTTCGAATTATTATTAATTCGGACTTTTTGTTATTCGATCTATTGAAACTCGGTATTTTGAGAATCGTAATTATATACGTTGGGAATATTGAAATTTCGGAATTATAAAAATAGGATAAATGATACATCGGAGTTGTTAAATTCGGAATTTTAAACCATTCGGAATTATGAAAATCGGTATTTTGAAATTCGTATTTGTGACTGTCGGAATAAAGTTTGTCGTATTATTGTAGTGTACCCGGCATAAAGATTTTCGTATTTATGTAGTGTACCCGAAAAAAGATAAGTATGTAGTAGGGAATTCATAGATGGCTGTTTTAAAAAAAACTCGTATTAAACTTCTTGGAACAATATTACTATATGAGTATGAACTATGTACTACCAGAGCGCGAAAGAAAGATGGTTGTGAAACAACCGCCCTACCGCTACGTGAATGTGATGAACTGGTGCGGTGTGGCATAATATTGAAATTCCACATCGTTTACCTTATCCAACATCTTTAATTTTAGCTTAGGCACGATTGTTCTAGCAGTTAGTAGGTGTAAATGTAGTTGATCCGATTAATTTGATTAATACATATTTTACCCGTGCGAAGCCGGCGCGAGTCATTAGTAATTAATACTGACAATTGACAGCCTCCGTGGCACAGCGGGCGAGTAGCCGCTGTGAAGCGAGTGAGCGGGTTCGATCCCCGCACCGAGACAAATGTTTGTGCGATCCACAAATATTTGTTTCAGGGTCTGGGTGTTGTGAGACCGAAAGTCTCTCGTAGTTCCTGATACCCACGACACAAGACCCGTTACTGTGGGGTCAGGATAATGTATGTGACTATTGGGTGTATATTTATTAAAAATAATAGAGTTAATTTTGTAACCCATAGACATCTCGCCGAATCTTAATATACCTCCTTTCCAACTCCCTTATCCATAGAGCGGTTTATCACAATAACAAATCCGGATCGCGACAACTCAGTGATACGGACAATATTTTATTGTTCCATGAATTTAATATCGTTCGTGAGTTCGGATTTAAAGCTTGTCCGAAAGGCGTTGAGTTGTTAGTTTGACAGTCGTACGATAAGATTGCTGCTATTTTCAATATGTGTATTGATGTGAATTGTAAATTTTGTTGTAAATTATTGAGAACTAGCTTTTGCTCGCGGCTCCGCCCGCGTGATCTGCTTTTTCCGGGATAAAAAGTAGCCCATCACCCAAGTCAGCTCATACCCTGTCTGTATACCAAATTTCATCAAAATCCGTTCAGTAGTTTCAGCGTGGTTGACGGACAAACATCCAAACAAACAAACTTTCACATTTATAATATTAGTAGGATGCGTAAGTTGTTCTACGTATATTTATACTTTTTTTTATTTGAATGACGAGACGAGCAAGGCGCTCGTCTCATGGTAAGCGCCACACCTGCCCATAAACAGAAGCAACACCACACAGAACGTTGAATTACAAAGCACTGCATGGTACTGAACTGCGCTCGTCACCCTGAGACATAAGATGTTAAGTCTCATAATGCCCAGTAATGTCACTGGCTTCCATGTCGTTCAAACAGAAACACAACATTGCTTACACACTGCTGCTTGGCGGCAGAAATGGACAAAGCGGTTGTACCAAATCAGACGGCCCCTCGCATACGAGGGACATACCTAGTAGGTTTATACGCGGAACTAAAATTCCCTCTTGCATTTTGTTTATGGATTTTCATAGAGTAATAATTCTCGAATGGCGATAAATTGCTCAGAATATATCGCGAGTTGTTGGCTACCGGTTGTATAAGGTGTGGTGCAAGTCGCAGGAATGCGCATGAAATATCCGCCTGTCTGACGTGATCGAGATGCTCCTGAGTCTCCTCCAAGTCTGTACTGAATCACACTAATATTACAAAATGTGAAAGTTTGTTTGGATGTTTGTCCGTCAATCACGCTGAAACTACTGAACGGATTTTGATAAAATTTGGTATACAGACAGGATATGAGCTGACTTGGGTGATAGGATACTTTTATCTCGATTAAATGCTCCCTTGAGATAAAACAGGAATCTTGATATTCATCAATCACACCGAAAATTCTGAACGGATTTTGTTGAAAATTTGTATAGAGACAGGGTAGATCACGCAGGCGGAGCCGCGAGGAAAAGCTAGTAATTTATGAGGTAAATGCTAGGTGTGAAATAAAAAGTTTCTGGCGGAATATCAAGCAGAGACGGCTGCGATGATTGATTTCAGGCATTATTAAAACTAGTCATCACTAGGGTCGGGGCGGCGGGGAACGCGGCGAGGACGGTATGTCGGTCTTCTTCTTTTTTATTTATGGCTTTCGAATTATTATGCATTTTGCCAGTGTCAAGTATAATTTATTCTCAAGTTATTTTTACAAGAACGATGTAACACGGGTGCGATCGATTTCAAGGCTTTGCCGGAGTTTTGGTGTTAATTCCTTTCAGTACGATGCTTAATTCACTTATTTCAATGTTTCCATACACTGTTCATCACCGTCAATGTTTATTGAACAAATCCATACCACTTTTATACAACAAGCACAACTCTAAACTAGTTTATGAAATAAATTAAAATAAACGATGAACTGCACTGTTAGAATTCCCGCCAAAACTCTCTATGTCGATCTTGTGGAGTGTAAATGGTGTCTGAGTCCCTCCATCCGTCGGATGGCCAGAGTGGTCTCATTGTCATACTGCGACTACTGTGTACAAAGGTTTTTTTTTATAAAATAGGCCGGCAAACGATCAAGTGGGTCACCTGATGGTAAGTGATCTCCACCGCCCATGTACGCTCCCCACCAGAAGAATCATGGGCGCGTTGCCGACCTTAAAGGAAAGGGATAATTAGGGATTGGGAAGGGGAGGGGATTTGGGCTTCCGGATATCTCACTCACCGTACGAAACGTAGCAGCAAGCCGCTACTTTACGCAATTTTTCTGCGAGACAGAACGACTCAGTTGAGCCGGCCCATTCATGTTTTAGACAAAACTGTCTACAGAGTACCACTCCAACCATGTATGTATGTATGTTACATTTTAATTATAGAGGTACATTAAAAATGAATTATTAGTTTTATCTTTATCGATATTTATCCATTTTCACACTAAACAATTTATCGCAATCGCTCACATCTTGAGATCTGCAAGCTCTCGAGGGCTTCATCGCTGTGAGCGGCACACGCGACGCCCGCGCCACCGCCCGCGTCGGCGATAGTTTATAACAGGGATGTATGCACGAGCTATTTAAGGGGATATGGGACCTGCACTATTTAATACCTCGGAATATAACTGCAATCGTAACGAAAAAAAATTACTAGTTCTAAAAGGGAATACTCATGGAAATTGGCTCATAAGTGGTAGAGCTACGCTGTAGACAGTTTTGTCTACAGCATGAATGGGCTGGCTCGACCGCGTCGTTACCACTGTCTCACAGAAAACCGACGTAAAGTAGCGGCTTCCTGCTGCGTTTCGTACGGTGAGTGGGATCACTTACCATCAGGTGACCCACTTCCTCGATTGCCGGCCTATGCTATAAAAAAAGGCCGCACTAGATCTAAAATTGGCCCCATTTTAGATCTAGTGCGGCCTGTCTCCTTATTTACACTACTTGGATCTGGTTTTAATGAATCATTATTCGAAGATATCAGTCGTTATAGGCCCACGATACAAGGCACAATTTAAACATCAACATACTTTGGGGACGGTAAGTAATTTTAATGACATTTTAATAACGTTATTACGGCTATTGTAATGTTATAATATATTTGGACCTACTTACGCAAACGGGAACCAACCCACAGCAAGTTCAAATGACGATACTGTATTTTTATTTTTTTTCTAAATTCATTAATTTAAATTGATTTGAATACTGTTTTTTTTTTGCAAAATCGTACATGGAATATGAGAAAATTATGAGACCTATGAGAAAATTATTAAATTAATAAATTATTATTCAATTTAGTAAAACAAAATCAGTATCTCCACTTGATCTTGCTGTGGGTTGGTTCCTGTGCGTAAGTGGGTCCAATTATAATGTAACAAACATTTCTTATTCAACATTTTAATTTAAGATTATTAAAAAATATTACATGCAAACCCCTATGCTGTGTGGGACATTTATATCTAAACAAATCCCTTCTAAATACGTCCCGGACGTCTAGCTTAACAATCATCTTTGCACAATGTTTACTGCCTAGACATAAAGGTTCCCCACGATCGATAGCGAATAAATCGTAATTTGTCCAATACGGTACAATGTATTTTCAACACTAACCGAATCAATTATATTAGCATGTGACAAATGTCTTTAAAATAAAGGCATATGCACATGATAATTACGAAAGATTTAATAAGACTTTTCTGTTAACGTGTGTTCAGAAATAATTTGGAATACTGGCTTTTGAACCCCGTAACTCTATTTCCTTTTTTTATCCGAGCACGGCAAAGTTACTGCACTACACTTGATGGTAAGCGCAGTGCAGTCCAAAAAACTAGCGACCACCGACAAACAATGAGTTTATCGATAGTCACAAGAATCATGCCGGCCTGTATAAATGCTTCTTCACACGACGAAGAGGGAAGAAGGAAATCGGGGGGCCTGCGACAGGACAGGCGAATGAATGATACATGCATGCAGGGGATACAAGGATTTACTCCTATACCCGTCCCAACTAACCATTAAGTCATATCGCAAGCTACTCGGAAGAACCGGATATACACTGGCTGATCCTGAACCCAATCCACTCCAGATATGTGTGTCACTATGGCAGGTTTTAACACTATGTGTACGGTAGTCGCCATTCGGGCGGATATGAATTTTCTACCACCAGCAATTTACTTACCCCAGCGGTACAATTTTCTTCCACTGTTTCCTTTATAGAAATATGCTTAATGACAATACAAACATCAACAAAGGAAACTCAAAGGCGATTGGAATCGTACACAAAATGAACGCGTCCTACACAACTTCCATCGCAAATGATTTCCGGCCCATAACTTACCCGACTGAGTCAGGGGGTTATCGAGGAAGTCACGTTTGAACGGAAGAGTAACAACTCTGTTGTGCAGCATTGTGCACTAATTAACAAATTAGTCCACAATGTTATAAGGAATTATTTATACTTTGAATTGGATGTGGGTTATATTAATCTCTATTTCTCATCGACTTCTTTTTTTTTTTTGTCCTGGCTCGGCAAAGTGACTACGCTACACCTGATGGTAAGTGTAGCGCAATCCAAGAATAGTGTCGACCAACGATAAACAATGTGTCCATCGTAGGTCGGCAAGATCATGCCGGCCTGCCAAAAGGCTAAGGGGGAGGGGAAGGAAAAAAGGGATGGGAAAAGGTTTAGGATCAGAGGGGCAAGCCCCCTGGGGAGAACCTGATATACACTGGCTGACCCTGGAACGCGACCCACACAAGGTAGGCCACTATGGCAGGTTTTAGCACCAGTGTACGGTGGTCGCTATCCGGTCGGATACAAGTATCCTCCCACCAGCATTCTGAAAGTAAATAAAAAAGAAAGGTTTATTATTATGGAGAAATAAATGCAAAATACCTAACAATACAAACAACAATACAATTTACCTCGAATGACGAAAGATGCTGATGACGAAAGAATGGGGCGAAAATGTTAAATACTGCTCGTTTGTGGGATCGATCTAGAGACTCAATCTAATAATAATAATTGATAGATAAATAGATGTAATATAATTGCCGAGTGTATTTTGATGATGCTATGTATACATTAGTTGATAATGATTCCTATATATAAATTTCTTTTACTTTTGTACTGACTTGTCATAAGCGCTACTTAAATTGACTATGTACGTGATTAATAAACTATTTCATTGCATTTCAATAAGGTTTATTGAAAACGGCCGTGGTTGATAGCGACCAGTTCGCTTTGTATGAAACTGTAAGGAAATGATCGCCCGTCGCGGTGCCCTGTATCGATCGCTTACCTCAAAACATGCCTTTAGGTGCTATTTATTAACCGACGAAAAAATCGGAAGAGGTTCTCAATTCGACACGTATATTTTTTATGTTCGACCACGCATAACTTTTTACAGAGTAGACCAATTTTGATAATTATTTTTTTAATGGATAAGGTATACTCCGAAGTTGATCCCATTGCAATTTCAGTTCACCGGCAGCGACATAGGCACCGACTCGAAAGAGACATGCAATTGCGGTTTTTTATTATTTGCTTTTCAGTTTTTTCGTAGGTTGATTTTTTTGTTATGTAGTTATTATTATTATTCAAACCATAACACAAATTGTACATCATATTTCTTACATAATCCAGTACTAGGCTCGAAGACTTTGAGCCCTTACCTCAAACCGTCGCAATACACAAAGCTACTTATCTAACGGAGAGCGAAAGGGCAAACACAGGTGTTCGCTATCGCATTACTAATTAAGCGAAACTGGGCCACTTTGTTGCCCTGAGGGCTTTCTTCACGCGTGCACGCAAACTAGACAAGTTTACCTTCCGACTTTGTCTGTTTAGCTTATTGTTTTCGTCGAAACAAGAAGTTTGTATAATATAGTAAAAAATCATGTTTTCTTCTCCGAATCTCTTGGTGATTCTTCGCTTAAAAAGTTAAATCGTTAAATGTCCGATTGAAGTCTTTGCTACTTTCTGCCTTTTTTATAACGTAGGCAAAGAAGCAAGCAACCAAGTTGGTAAGCAATCTCCACCGCCCATGTACGTCCACAATAGCAGAAGAATCTAAGCTGCCCCATTCATGCTTGAATATAAACTGTACAACGAGGCGGTCAACCTTCCTACATCATGATTTTACAGTGGATATGGTACTATGTGCGGTGACCCGCCGTCAGACTGCCACAACCCGCAACAGGAACCAAATATCGCTATTGCTTAATCAGCAGAGTATACCCCCGTGCAGGTGAGGTTGACTTAGGGCCTGAGATGTTTTTTTTTATCCTGGCTCGGCAATGTGACTACGCCACACCTGATAGTAAGTGTAGCGCAATCCAGGAATAGTGTCGACTAATGACAAACAGTGTGTCTATCGTTGGTCGGTAATATCATGCCGGCCTGCCTAACTGCTTCTTCACACTCCGTTTAATGGACCCCATATTATACCCATATACTGGGTTACTTACACTAAACCTATAAATATTCGATTAAAGTATTCTATGATTACAGCTGTTCCGCGCTAAGGCTTGGACCTCATTTAAATAGTCATATACAGACGAAAATATAACAAAATGCTCTTCATCAGGCTGCGTCATATATGTTGAAAAAATAATAATTTGACGTGGCCTCCTAATTGACAGTTTTCTGATATTTTCTCGTCTAATATAATATCCTTCGAGAATCTTTATCCATCTAAATGGGGTTTTAAGCTCGCGCCATACTACAACATTATTATAATATTTGTAATTCATACCACTATAAGATAGACTATGGCCCAATATATTTTATTTTAATTTTCAAAAGGAATATAAAAATAATTGAGACAACCGACAGCGGCGAAAATTAATACTTCATTTATAATTGGAATCGCAATGCATTTACTATTTTGACGAGTTTCCAAAATATATGGCTAACCCCATCGCCAACAAAAAATATATTAAAGTAGGTGCACATTTGGAGTCGGTGAAAATTGATTCAATTAGTTTATAATATGGTATTTATATCGAACAAGTAACATTTCTGATATTATTCCTATAACACCTGTAGAGTGTAGAACCATCTAGAAAGATCACAATCTAACTAAAGGCCAGTCCGTGGGTCTATCGCACAAACATCCAGACGTGGTTGATATATTTCTACGAAATCAGAGTAAATACGTAGGCGATTTAGTTCATTATTGAAACCGTAGATTTTAGAGCGAGATGAAACTTATCAACCTGTCAGTTTGAGTTCTTTAGACATTACGTCTTGACAAAGATACGGGCTTAGCAAATGTGTGAATTGTGTAGAGTGTTTTGTCTTTCGCATGTTTTTTACCTTTTTCAGCCGCTGAGTTGCAGACTTAAGCTTCAGCTAGAGTGGTTGGTATTCGAGAAGTAGTACCTTCATGTGTTCAGTTTTTCCTGTTAATTTTTTAACCCCGGGATTTATAATGCGGATCGCCAGACCAAAAGATTATTATCGGTCTTTTAGCTTGCCCTTTAACGATTTCTTCTGAATATCCAAAGTTGTTCTCTTTGTATGATCGTAATGGGATGATCCATAATCAGGTTAGAAAGTAGCCGGTTCGAACTTTGGTGTACTCTTACTTCAAACTCGTCAGATTCTTGCTAAATTTCTGACCTTGATGCTGTTGCCTTTATACATGTCTTCAATTATTTTGACATAGCTCTCTGGTACTTTTTGCAATCTAAACGACTGCCAAATAAGTTGACGTAGGACTCGGATGAATGCCTTTCTAAGATCAATAAAGGCAAATGCTATATGCGTCCTTTCTCATGTCTCTCAACGCGTCAGTTTGTGGTCTTTCCACAACAAAACCACATTAGTTTATTGGTCTTGTTAATGTGTAGCGTGGTTTTATTACACTTGAAAATGTACTTTGTATTTTTCATCTTTTGTACTCGTTAATATAAATCAACAATACAATGTGTTAAAGATTTATCAAGTACATTTGGTTGTAGTTTGTTAAATAAATTAATTGTTCTCTCTCAAGGGTTTTTTCTTTTGTTTGTATTATTATTTAAAAAAATCGGTAATGTATTTTACATGACAACTGTTACTGATCTTGGTGGCTACATTTCTCACTGGTTCCACAATAGCCCTATCCATCTATCCTGTTCGCACTTAAAGCATAATCAATAAAACTGTCCCTTTCTTGTTTTGCAGATCATTACTTCTATTATCTTCGCCATCACTGGGTAAGTAATTTATTTGTGATTAAAGCAAGTTTTGGAGTTCAATATTGTGCCTATTTACTGTTACAAAAAAGGTATTTGACTGGATTATTATCCATGAATATTTTTTTATGAATTATCAACCCCCGTATTCGTTGTTTTATTCTTTTTTGAATCCAGAACTCTGATCTTGATATAAAGTCAGCTAATGCAAACTATAAGACCCGCACTAATCCAGAGATATACACAAAAACATTATAATATAAGAACGCGCTTGTATCCCCGAAGGAGCAAGCAGAGGCACAAGTAGCACACATACACGATTTGCTGATATTTCCGTTGCGTGATGTGACGAGTGGCGATCTTATAGGCATATCGGACATAAATTCCAGACGAACTTAGCTGTGTTTTTCTGAACCGAAAGTGTAATAATTATTGTGATTGCCAGACATGCCACTTAAACCCACAGCCTCCCTGTGTCTCGGTTTAAATACGTTGCCACAGGATTAATGGGCGACAAAAAAAAAATCACTTTGAAATTCTTTAAGATTTTTTACTCGGATGGCCTTTTCAAAAGCTGACCATCCTCATAAATCACTCTATCTATTGCTGAAAACTGCATTAAAATCCGTTGAATAGTTTAAAAGATCTAAGCGAACAGACAGCGACTTCATTTTATACTACGTAAAGATTTGCATTTAGATAATGAAAATATTATGAACATTACAATAATAAACCGCTAGTAATAGACACATAACAAATAATATTAGTATCTTCAGATTTAATATAACACGCTAACTTGTACATTTTCCAGTAACAATAAGTAATAATGTCAACTAGAACTCAATAATGTAGGCGAAACGTACTATAATAGGTACAGCTGAGCTAGCAGCTCTAATATTAACTGAGAAATATCGGGAAACTGCGTCCAACGACATTGTAACATAATATAATATGCGTTTTTATTACAAAACTAATATACGACTGCTGTGGTGAGCTCTCGGGTGCGATCCTCGGGTTAAAGTGATATTGGGTTTTTCTTTCACGAAACGCTCAATATCAGCCCGGAGTCTGGAATTTTGGCCGATATGGCGATATGCTCATCCCTTACCACATCATTGCTGAAATAATTGACATTCATTGAGCCACATATATAGCCCATAACTTACATTAGGACATAGGCCATTTTTATTCCCGGTAAATGATAATCACTTGGACGGAACCGCGAGCAAAATCTAGTCATATCATTATCTTGTCTTTTTTCCATTCTTTCTGGCTTTAGCCTGGCCTTATTCTAAGATCCTTCTTCTCATCATGATTTGAAGGTAGATTTGGTAATATGTCGGGTTTGCCTCGTCTTTTAATCAGCAGTATACCACGTGCAGAAGAGACTGGCTTTGGGTCTGAGATGTTGGTAGCCCACATACATTCCATTTCTTTCTTCTGTGTTTGATCAAATTTAATTCAGGTATTTCGTGCATTCTCTGTCGCTACTCTTGATCAATTATGATATGATAATATAATCCATTTTTTTTGAACAGACGGATAATGGATGAGGACATTTGAAGAGCCGCATGCCTCCGTTAGATAATTATATTGATTGTTGTTCCCGGCACGGCAAAGTGACTGCACTACACACGATGGTAAGCGCAGTGCAGCAAAAAAGAACCAGTGACCACCAACAAACAATGAGTTTATCGATGGTCACCATAACGATTCTGGTGACCACCGGCCTATACAAATACTTGTTCATAATCCGAAGAGGGAAGAAGCAAATTGAGGGAATGGTGCTTATTCATAATCTAATCCAAAAATAAAATAAAGAAACTTTAAATAATTCAACCATTTTTTAAGAATTTGCTCAAGTCATCTCATAATAAACATCAAAGCCTATATTAAGCGTATTATACATAAAAGAAAATTCATTGTAAAAAGTTGAATTATTAAAGAACTTATCACAGTGACTTAACCAAAGTCTGTTGAATTTTTCCGTGATAAACAAAATCCTTTTTTCTATTCGAAAATGTACTCTAAAATATTGCCCATCAGGTGCAAATTGGGTCAGCAGGTAAAATCAGGCCACGTCTATCCCGTTTGATTTATGAATGAAGTGCACACGAAAAGAATACGGTCGGTTCCCAATGGACGGCAAATCTCACTTTTAATTTGCGTGACCCGACTTGTTAGTGGACTTTTGCTTGTACAATATACATTGCATGTTACCTACGTCCTAGGATTCATTAGAAAAGCAAACTTGAGGAGAGCGACGGTGAAGTATTTTAAAATATATTTTTTTTTGGGCGATAGTAGTATCACTATATTTATTTATCAGTGGTGGGTGTGTTTTGTCGGAACGCTGTAACTCCATGATTCTTCATCTCTATATATTACTTTTTATATGTATTTTTTGTCGGTACGCCATAACATCCGGCAACTTGCGGCATACAAGGAACTTACCACCTTATAAAATTAATAATCAAGAATTTTAATATAATCCACGATTATAAACCTTTCTCAAAACCTTATATCCCGATTATCTAATGACTTTAATTTTACAGCTTACTTCGCTTTTACATCTACCCTACCTACCCTACTTCACAATACCATCTAAATTGTCGTTTTCAGCACATACATCGAACACTCTATTACCAACCATGCATATGTTCCCCATCACAATCGCGCAAGGCATTCGTTAACTTACACATTCATTCTTTCAATATAAAAGTGTGCGGAGAGCAACTCCCACCGGCCATCTCGTTGAATAGTCATGAGGCAAATGAATCTTAGTAGGTTCATTGTCACCGAGCCCTGAATAATGAGCTACGTGGGTGTCGCAAACCTTGAGTTCTTTGAGGTCGTTTTATTGAGTTCACCCTCCTGTGTTTTTTCTTTTTTGTATGATTTTGTATGTTATGAGTGGTAGAGCCACACTATAGACAATTTATCTTTTTTTTTTTTTTTTTTTTTTATCCTGGCTCGGCAAAGTGACTACGCTACACCTGATGGTAAGTGTAGCGCAATCCAAGAATAGTGTCGACCAACGATAAACAATGTATCCATCGTTGGTCGGCAATATCATGCCGGCCTGCCAAAGGGCCAAGGGGGAGGGGAAGGAAAAAGGGATGGGAAAAAGGTTAGGATCAAGGGGCAAGCCCCCTGGGGAGAACCGGATATACACTGGCTGACCCTGGAACGCGACCCACACAAGGTGGGCCACTGTGGCAGGTTTTAGCACCAGTGTACGGTGGTCGCTATCCGGTCGGATACAAGTATCCTCCCACCAGCATGAATGGGTCGGCCCAACCGGGTCGTTAACACTATCTCGCAGAAAACCGACGTAAAGTAGCGGCTTGCTGCTGCGTTTTGATTGAGATATCCGGAGGCCCAAATCCCCTCCTTTCCCAAACCCTTAATTATCCCTTCCTTTTAGGGTCGGCAAGGCGCCTATGATTCTTCTAGTATTGCCGTCCATGTACGGCTAGTACATGGACGGTGGAGATCACTTACCATCAGGTGACCCATTTGCTCGTTTACCGGTCAATGCTATAAAAAAATACGTATTGTTGTATTACATACTATATCTACTGGTCCAGTGATACGATCGCGCGGATGGCTCAAAAAGGTGTTGGCTTAACATATATTTCTGTAAAATCAATGCCTGGACATTAAAAGGGCAATAACACATCAGTTTGTTGTTTGATGAACAATGAAAAAAGACCTCAGACTGCGTACGCGTGTTACAACTGTGCCAGTCAGTGTGATATATTCTAGTGAATATGATAATAACACTTTAAATAAGTAGTGGCTGAAAATCACCATGGGAATTCCGTCCTAAGCAATTTCATTGAACCAGGATCGTTGCCATGTTTTTTTGTTATTATCTGTGTATATCTATACACAGATAATAGCACAAAAACATGCAATGCAATGCAATATGAAATAATTTAATCGTAAAGATTTACGATTAAATTCCAAAATATAGGATTATTTTCGCAATAAAAGTCTTATGATTAAATAATTGCAAATTGATTGGAAAATACTCCAAGACACATTGCGTCCCTCGAAGGTCGGTAAAATTATAGTGGCCTGAAGAGAAATAATTAAAAATAATGAAAATTAACAGCAAATACAGTAACAAAATTAAGATTATCCTTTTCTATCAACAAAACAATCCAGGATAATTAGGACGTCCATTGTTTCACATCGCTTCAGCCGCATGAGGCAAAATGGACAAAACTTTGGGAAATCATCAACAAAAGGAGGGTTTCAACACAACGCCATTGTGCACAGAAACAATGGGACGAAAGGTTTTCAAAAACTGCCCTAGTTATTAAGTACGTTAATGAGTCACGGCCCATAAAATTTGGGGACAATTTTGATTGTGTAACTTCATACGGGTCTATTGTTATCGTCAGAATGACTGACATTACGAAATACATGATGTAAATGATGTACTCAACGATGTTCAAGATTGTAATAATAGTCATTTTTAACCGACTTCAAAAGACGAGGAGGTTCTTAATTCGGCGAGTATTTTCATTGTCAGATTAAGGACGATGTAGGTTTTTTTTATCCGAGTACGAAGTGCCATATAGTGCTTTGTAATTCAAAATTTCATGTAGTGTTATATCTGTTTTGGGCAGACGTGACGCATACCGTCAGGCGAACGACCTGCTCGCTTCATCATTCAGGCAAAATAAAATAAAACTATATTAAATAAGTGGCGTTACTTTAAACTGTTTGTTTGCATATTTTACGCAAAATTTAATAGCAATTTGGACTATTCGTATACCGTAATGTAGAGAAACGATGTCGCTCCATGACTATAGTTAAAGTGGGATTATTAGTTGAACGCCGAGAAGGCCCATGGCAAAAAATGCTGTATTGTTTTCTATATAATCGCAGACGTATGTAGACCAATGATTAAAAGAGTCTAGTTTTATAACAGAGATAAAATATGTAACAGGATTTTTTTTTAATTATTGACTTTTAATATACTGACATCATTTATATTTAGTGCTCATTTCACGATGTGGTTACATAATGATTTCTTATATTTATGAGTTTTTTTCCCATTCTAATGCCGATAATATGCTTTTGATATACGAAACATGTTCCATAGTTTTACTGATTTTTTTTTATCCGAGTACGGCAAAGGGACTGCACTACACCTGATGGTAATCGTAGTGCAGTCTGAAAAACTAGCGACCACCGACAAGCAATGAGTTCATCGGTGGTCACCATAATCATGCCGACCTGTACAAATGGATCGAGGGGCCTGCGGCAGGACAGGCGGATGACCGATGCAGGCACAGGGATACAAGGATGTACCCATAAGGGTACATCCTATGCCTATGCATCCTATGCCTGCGGGTATAAACCCGCCTCAACCAACCATCAAGTCATGTCCCAAGCCCCTCAGGAGAACGGTACACTGGCTGATCCTGAAACACAAGGTGTGTGGGTCACTGTGGCAGGTTTTAACACCATGTGTACGGTGGTAGCTATTCGGGCGGATATGAATATCCTACCACCAGTACGTAAAGCAGTTACGTAAAGTGTACATTATATTATCGTCGCTTAGAACAATAGGATGGCTACCGTAAGTGCTTCCTTCATGCAACAATGCGAGGAAGTTTGGTTAAACCACTCTTGTTTTTTGTTCCGTTAGGAACATTCAGTGTGTAGCAGGGAAGTTATTTTGTAATTATGTCTTTTAGGATTTATAAAAAATCATTTCAAATGTGAAATTTGGATCATCATCATCATCAGACACAAGACGTCCACTGCTGAACATAGACCTCCCCCAAAGATTTCCAGACCGACCTGTTGGAAGCAGCCTGCATCCAGCGACTTCCTGCGATCTTTATCAGGTCGTCTGTCCACCTTGTACGTGGACGTCCAACGGTGCGCTTGCCAGTACGTGACCTCCATGGCTGAACCTTTCTGTCCCATCGGTTATCGATTCTGCGAGCTATGTGGCTTGCCCACTGCCACTTAATCCGCTGAGCTATGTCGGGAAATTTGGATGCATTGGTAAAAATAAATACTTCGCAGAAGCTTTACCCAGAAGGGTTGACGTCGGGCAGGTGGAAGACGAATAAATACTTCGCAGAATCATCGATCATTTAACAACCAGCTGCTAAACGAGACGAGTAAAGAATATAAAAAAACAGACCTCGTATTCAGATACGTCAATGACGTTTAAGTATGACCATTTCTTAGAATTCGATTAGACACTTCAATTAAGATTAACATCTGTATTATAACGGCGCATAAAGCTTTTACTGGATTCGCAGCAAAGATCATTATATACATATATAGACACGCCTGGTTCCCATAGGGGTAGGCAGAGACAACAAACTATAGGAATTCTGCCTTTAAACTTCATCAATACTATCTGATTATTCGACCGTCACCACCAAGTGCTTAAGAATGATGGCAATTATCCGATGCACTATTGAACTTTAATTATTTATCAAGAAGACCTTTATTACTTTTAGGTCTCCTTCATTGACCTATCAAGATAATCTCAGTAGGTCCCATTCAAGTAACACTAACATCAAACCCCATATAGCACAGTTACTAGAAAGATTAAAACACAATGAAACATCTAAAATCACAGGAAATGTAGCTCATAATATTAATACCATAAAACGCTTTTAATAGCTAATTGTTATAATAACAGTTGAAAATAACAGTTACTGATAACGCGTTATTTAAGCGTAGACGGGGCGCAATCACGCTAGTTGCTCCAGCTATTTCTTGGTCAACTTGTGGTCATAATTTTAATGCGTCAAAACCAGTAGCTATTAAGATCCTGGATACCGTTAAATACCAAGGATGCACAGTTTATTCTATGGCGTTTGTACCATAAGTTTTCACTCACGGATACTCGCTATTTAGAATTGGGATGAGAAAATTTCGTGAAACATATTTTTTATTCAAAATTTAAACTTTCATAAGCCCTTAGGTTATGAAGTATTATTTAAATAAATTATACAATGCTAGAACTCGAATAATGTTAACTTCGGACGATATTGGTTTTATAGCCATCTTGTTACTACAAAATTAAGCCATATTTTTAGTCTTAAATATTATGTATTTTAATAACAATAACAGCATGATTCTCAAATCTGAATATAACATGCCAATAAATGTTGCAAACAACATCTCATTGGAGGCGATTTTTCAACCTCCATATAATTTTTATCGGCAATTTAGGAAGCATATATTTGAACTACGATTCTCCATAGGCTTTAAAAGCGTGATAATTTTCTTTTTGTCGTCATAAATGGTATCTGATAAATAATATATACTTGGAGATTGAAAACTCGGTTCTTAACAACATGTTTGATATACATAGGGTAGATATTTAAAATAACATACCACGATCTGCTAAAGAAAGCCAACAGTAGTGGTCTAAGTTTGCGGAATTTAAAGCGTAATAGTCGGCTTGGTGGACGGCCGGGCATCTGTATTCGTAATCAATATGATTTGGCTTGGAGTCGTTGAACATGGAATGGGCCTTCAGGATGTAAATAATTCAGTGCGGGGCGGTTGTTGGGCCGGCGAGTGCATAAATAACGTCTGTATTAATCTGTGTTAGCAAAACGAGGAAGAATTGTGAACGATTTGTTTTACTGATGTTATCACTCCTTATTTTAGCTAATGTGTGGTGTTAGGATGTAATTTGTTTAAAATTTCGTAATTTGAAATCAATGTTAAATGTATTTCTTGGGTTATAGATTTATCTATTATTCTTTTTGTTTGATTTATTTATCTATTAGTCTTTATCATGATAATAGAATGAAACATGATAAATATTCAATTAAAATAAATAAATGAATTCGTGTATCTTGCTTATCAATTATAGAGTATAACTGAGCCAACAACATAGACCCAAAGCCAACCTCATCTGCACGTGCTACATCATCAAGGTACATCCTGCTGATTAACGCACGAGGCAATGGCGAAACTTCGTTCCTGTCGCGGGTTCTGAGTAGAAGAAAATGAAAGAAGAGAAAAAAAAGAAGAAGCCGAAGCCTGTATAATACCAGGCAGAAAAAAAGTATGAAACAAAACATTGCTAATGCATGAGAAGTGAATATTGGAAACATTGATTGGAAATATTTTAAAGCATAGAAGTAAATAAAAAATCCTGAGTAAAATAAATAAGTAGCAATTTGTGACGAATTTTAGGCATGTCCTCGATACAAAAAGGCTTAACGTTTTTCCATTCAATCAAATTGATCCATCTTATTGTGATTAAAAAAATGCACTTAACAACATTTTTGACTACTCAATATGGAGGTACTCCTTCGTTTCGTGTGGGTTTAAAATCACGAAATCATTAGCGGTAATAAGCCACTTATGTGGGGTAAATACGTTCGTTGGAATAACTGAACATTTGTACAAAGGATCATTACCTCATTGTGGAGCGAGTTTTTGCGATACCACGTACGAAATGACTCATGATATCTGGCTACATACGATTTTTTCGGCTTTATTCCCAATGAAAAGAGAATCCACAGTAATCTGACGGAATGTAGAGATTAATGGCTGCGCATTGAGCGTAAAGGTGTAATAGAAAGAAACAATGTTTTTTATTCGTTTATTCATTTTGTGGAAAATATACCCTTTTTACCAACTTCAGTTTATTTATATATTTCTCTTTCATATGCCTCTTATACCTTAATCAGTCTGTAACAATTTCTGATAATAATACCTCATCTTAGATATAGATAATACCATATAAATCAAAGCGAATGTACAAATATTTACTAAAAAAAACTAACAACAACGCACCGTGAATAGAAACATAATGGCTAACGGCATCATTTCATATTTGAGCGTCAATTAATTTTCGGATGAAATGAAAGACCGTGACAATGCGAGCAAAAACTATCATGATATCAATTAACAAGATGTTCTAAGAGATATTAGATCACCCAATACACTGAAAAGTAAACTTAGTAGTGAAGGAGATAAAGTTTAAAATGATACTATCGGAGATGAATGAAGAAGATTGGGTTGTAAAGATGAGCTACCATAGGAGTATAAATATCGGTACATGTCCTATTGTTTGAAGACGGACAACAATAGAGTTTTTTGTTGAAGAAATGCAAACTGATTATCTAGCATAAAACAATAGTGTAGAAGCTTTGCTTGGTCGTTGACTTTTTAGATTGCGTCACTGAAATACCCTATGAATTGCGCAGTAGTTTATATTTAGTTTGTGCGGAAAAATTATGATGTAATCAAATAGATAAACTATCTCAGAGTTACATACGCTTCTATGTTATTACAGCTGTTTTTAATTGCAGACATGATAATAAACCATAAGGAAAATTTACGCATCGTATTGACAAAATTTATAACAACGTTAGAATTGTAAGGACATTAAATAATGAAACAATATTCTTGAATTAATTAGATTTAATAATCATGATGCAAAACCTTAGTGCTAAAATTAAATAACAATACCAGACGTTTTAATTTTCCTTTCCTGCCGTCTAGTATGATTAAAATATGTTTTATATTCTTGATGTGATGTGACTATGACAGTCACACTTATTTCGGTCATCTACAGTCAAGACTGAACTTCGCCGTAGTAGTTTTCCAAGCTATCCCAAAAATCGACGTACCATGGAGATCGTCAGCCATTACATTCGCAGGTACGTTCCAAATGAAAGTCTTTGTAAACTGTGAAAAATAATGCCTAATACCTCCTTACAGCAACTGGAGTTGGTAATGAACTTTTGATTTGACATACCTTGTCAGATTTTTAACGGCCCACCCACAATAAGATTGTTTTTCGCTGTCCCTCTGAAGCGAATTGTGATTTGAAACACAATTCTGTTTCAACATTTGTGGAAAAGATTTTTAATTATTTATTTAGAAAGTAGACCGTATTTAGCATTTCTTTTTTAGGCCAATCGGTTTCTTAAAAAGTTATCACTGGTAACAATTAGACAATTTTTACAATTACCGTTGTAATAAAATGAACCTCAGCCATAATAGATATTTAACAGAATTATTATTATCCATTTCAAGTTGTTAGCTATTTATACAGTTCAATAATTTAGTAAATACCACAGCTACGTTGCGAGATGTTTAATTATTTTAAAATTTAAACATATAAAATAAAACATACTAGGCCTGTTTGTCAAGGTTTAGTTACATATAGACCTCTGTCCTTTCAACAATATCACATTTTAACAATAAATATAATATAAGTGCTAATAAATAATTTACTAGCCAAGCAGCAATATGTAAGAACTGTAGTGTTTAGTTTAAAGGATATTAAAGCCAGTGAAATTACTGGTCATTGTGAGAATTAACATCTCTCGAAGTGTTTTAATTAAAAGTTCTGTGTTCTGTGTGGCATTGCTTCTGTTTATGGACAGACGTTGTGATTACCATTAGACGAGTGTTAGCTAGCCCGTTTCGTCATTCAACTGAAATAAAAAGGATCGGTAAACTTCATCAATAAGTGCTGGCAGAAGCTGGCATAGAGCAAATATAAAATTAAATAATGTGATTCATGAAACTGAAGTTAATACATTCGAATTAATGGACTGCGTGTCAGTGATTTAACTAACTTAAAACGCGTCTCGTTCGAATGAAACTCGTCACTATTGTACAACAACCATTGGTATTTTACTTTTCGTGAAAATAGGATCAAGTCAGACATACCATTTTATAGGGAATACATGAGCCGAGCTGTACTCAGAAGTCAGAAAATACTGGCTCCAACAATCTTAAATATTTCAACAGGCTTAATTTAAGGACCGTAAAAAGTAATATGTACAAACCCGATATAAAATAAAATTTTATTGACGTTTGTGTTTCTGGGCCCACCGCACACGGTACGACTTAATTTATTTACAGTAGTATTTTTTCTACTTCTATTTTTACTTACTACTCAGAGTACGTAGCTAATTCTATAATATAAACAATGTAATTAAAATATACAAATGCGTCATTGTTAATGTCTTCACTATGTGCTCTGTACAGCAAGCTGACTACCATCTAATTCTATAACGGATATTTTATTGCTGAAGATAAAGGAATGCGGAAAGCATTCTAATGGTCACGACAGAAAATTCTATAATTTTAGTACTTATACACGGCCATATTATTAGATTTTATACCCCATGTATATAAACTATACTCGCGAGGAAAGGAGATGCTATAATCATAAAATTTTAGGTTACGCCAAAGCAGTCGTGAGATGTGAAACGTCCTTTTTCAATTTGCTTTCGTAAACGGTACATTGAATCACGTTCCGGTGGAATTTAATTCGGACATAATACTCTAAAAGGGTAGAGTATCGTTTTATGAAAATGTTTCTCAACTTTGGTTCAGACTGTAATTTCAAAATATCTCAAAGGGATCCCTATAAAGGCGAAGTTTGTATTGCGAATTCTATTTCCGCATCGGGATAAAATAAATTCTTTGTGTAATCCACAAATGTTTAATACAAGGCTGGAACAAAAGCCCCTTTTAGGTTATGACGCATTCAGCTATGAAATTCATTCCACTTGATAAAAGGATATGAATTCTTTTGTGAATTATTATAAACATTTTATTAACTAATGTTATCATCCATTACACAGAAAAAAGTGGATTTTAATTCAAACCATGTTTCAGCAGAGCAAAAAACGCTTTTAGTATAAGATTTATATGGATCCTATTTGATCGTAACATCCTTCACCCCAATTAGCTCTGGTTCTAAGAGTTTTCAAAATAGAACCAATCACTTCCTCGGCCACAACTATGTACGGAAACGGCAATAAAATGCCTCAGTTCTTTTTTTAATTACCATGATAGTTAGATGAGCAAGCGGCCCGCCTGATGGTAAGCGGTTACCGTCGCTCATGGATAATGCCAGGGGCAGGGGCACGTCCAAGCCGTTGCCTATTACTGCCTCATACTCTTCTTAAACCTCGTTTATAGAAGGGCATGTCACAGCGCTCGGGAAACACCGAGGTATTCCATGTTTCACTTACTAAATTAACCAGATTCTAATCATAATTACATCAAATGCATGAATCTATTGCTTCTAAATCAGCTCTGATTATATTGTAATTAATTACTAACAGTTTTATAAAAAAAATTATAAATATTTTTTTTTAATTGTTTAGAAAATGTCTTTTATAAATTGTCTACTCTTGATTTGTTTTTAATTTTTTGATCTAAATACCACTTGCAGTATGAGCTAAGACGTTTACTAAAAGATGTTCCAAATTAATCGTTTAAATTAGGAACATTTGGTATGAGAGAGGATTGTCTATTTTATGACTAGTCCCATAGCATAAGGGAATTCCAGTTTGCCGGAAGCCCATAGAGTTTAGTAAGACACTCAAGATTCTTACAATATATACCAAATATCGTTTAAACCCCCAACTTAAACAAATAACAACCTCTTTATAAAAAAACATTGTCTTTTATATAGCTTAATATCGTCACTGGAACGACAAAAATACTAAAGCGCCAATATATGAATTTTACCGAAAGAAAAAAAAACTTTAAAATGCTCTAACGCGAAGTTCAGGTATTGACGCTTAAGTGTTTTAGCCTTTTCAGTGACGAATTATGTTTTCCGTTTATGTGTATGCAACCGTTACATGGTTATTAATAAAAAGATACAAGACCAATAAATAAAAATAAATCGTCATGAGTACTGCCAAATAAAGCGACATACAAATTAAATGTAACCTTATATAAGCTTACTAATGGATACCAAATGCAGTTATTGGTAACTGTATCATAATTATTAACTATTATCAAGTTGTTTTATTTATTCCAATTGGTGGCAGATTCCTCATTATATGCGAGAGGCTATCAAGCAACAGTATGTAAGCAATGAAGCCAATGGAATTACTGAGCATTATGAAACTTAACAAAGTAGAAAGAAGATGGTAATCTAATGCAAATGCAGGATTTCACTATTCGTAGTTCTGATTGGTGTTTTTGATTGGGCCGATGGGCAAGCGTGATGCTCTCAGCAGGAAAGCGACTACCTCGTCTTGTTATTAACTCTAATAAAAAAACAAATATAGCCATTTTTGAGTGGTAGAGCCACGCTGTAGACTGTTTTGTCTACAGCATGAATGAGCTGGCTCGACCGGGTCGTTACCACTGTCTCACAGAAAACCGACGTAAAGTAGCGGCTTGCTGCTGCGTTTCGTACGGTGAGTGAGATATCCGGAAGCCCAAATCCCCTCCCCTTCCCAATCCCAAATTATCCCTTTCCTTTAAGGTCGGCAACGAGCCCATGATTCTGATATTGTGGGCGTATATGGGTGGTGGAGATCACTTACCATCAGGTGACCCACTTGCTCGTTTGCCGGCCTATGCCATAAAAAAAAAAATATATCTTAAAGTAGACCTCCTTGTGGGGGCCAAAGACTATAAAGTTGTTGCCCAATTGGTTCTCGTTACATGTACTATTTAAACCGGATAGTGCTCGAAAAAAAACAAGATATACATAATAAAACTTTTAATTCGTATGATGTAAAAAGTTGATAAATAAGTATAACAGTCATACAAATAGTCCTGACCCCAACACTTACTTACAAGTCTTGTGTCGTGAGTCTCACGAAGTACGAAGGACTTTCAGTTTCATAACACAATGAATCACACAAAGATTTACGAATACTTTACAGGTTTGACTTTATTCAGACGGGTGCTAAACTCTACCACCACTTTAATGATCGTTTAGAGAACGTCGCTCGGATCTTTTCCTAAAAGATAGTAAAATAAAGCATTCAGAAGTATGAATAAAATTTAACAACCACCTTTAATCCAGTCGCAAATATCTATAAACTATCAAAGGTAGCTCGTAGAGATAAAATAAAATATTCACATTTTGGAAACTTGCATAAAACTCCAGCCAGTAACGATTGCAATTCAGTCGCCGGGAGAGCGATCCGAATCTTTAATATTCATCTCAACTGCGAATTTCTCTAAAGTTTGAAACGTTATTTTAATCTCTTTGCAGACCGGGGTTTGGAATGAAAATATACTGTGGGGATTAATTTCTTTGGGAAAGGGTAATTTACTTGAGCGTTTTTATTTTTATTAAGATTTGTCTTTTGTTTTGTGTATTTATTAATCAAACTATGTATGCAACACGATCTAAATGGAAATCTTACTTCTTTAATAGATTTTGTTTCATTGCTTTATGTAGTAAAATATCTTCAATCAAATTACCTCTTAACTGTTGTTTTTGCTTAATGCTCAAAATACATAAGTTCTAATATTATTCGAATTCATTTTTCAAATATAGTTCTTTGTGAAATATTTCTTATCTACATCCACATCCTTTTTGGGTCTCACACATAACATGACTCATGTGGAATAGATGGAAGAAAAAGCTCCTTTCAGTTCGTGTGATCAGCAAATATTAAGGTCTGCATAAAATTTCTAGTTTCGCATAAGCTATAAAAGATTTTACTCCTTAATGGAAACTATACTTTCGATTCTTCGGTTGATTGCTTAATTAACTTTTGCAGTAATTAAAACATTTCAGTAACGTAGCTGTATTCCCAGTATAATAATCAATAAACAGCGAACGAGTTCACTTTCCATGAGGTACAAACGTTACCACTTATCGTTCAATCTATTGGACTGTGTTTTATTGTATCCCACGGTGATACCGACCTCAAGCTTGTTCAATTACGATGATAAAGTGAAGTGTTGTAGCAGTATATCGTCTCCACAAAAAATAATAAATACACCCAACAGTCACATACATAATCCTGACCCCACAGTAAGATATGAGTCTTGTGTCGTAGGTATCAGGAACTACGAGAGACTTTCGGTCTCACAACACCCAGACTCCGAAACAAATATATTTAGATCATACAAATATTTGTTTCGGTGCGGGGATCGAACCTGCCGCCTCACGCTTCACAGCCGGCTACACACCCGCTGCGCTACGGATGCTGAAATATTGTACAATATAAATATTGTAGTAGTAACTATTTTATGTTTGGTAGCATGTGCATTCAGTAGGATTTTTTATATTGTATAGGCTGGCAAACGTGCAAGTAAGTCACCTGATGTTAAGTAATCTCCATCGGTCATGTAGGCCCACAATACTATTAAATATCATATTAAAGGCAATAATTAATTAAGGGATTGGGAAGGGGGGAGGGGGATTTGGACCTCCGGATATCTCAAACCGCTAGTTTACGTCGATTTTCTGTAAGACAGTGGTAGCGATGCGGTCAAGCCGGCCCATTCGTGCTATAGACAAAACTACCTACAGCGTGACTACCACGCTCACACTCAATACTCAACTCTCGAAGCTGTGATTTATCCCTAGCTGAGTGGCTGTAGAGCTCCGGAATACAAACGCAGACATCCCTCGAGAGTGCCGTTGATATCTGTCGAGTACTATTCGAGTGGTTTTGGGATCAGCTCTCCTTCAAGTTCAGGTGGAATCGTACTCGATGATAATCGAACGATATTTGAATGCGAATTTCGTATTGTTTTGTATGCTATGTTCATTTGAAGATGGTTTCAATATTTTTTGAGGGCGTAGTAATTATATTTCACAATGAAATAAAACTATCTTAAACGGATTTTATCGCGGTTTTTTATTTACTGTCTACCCACCCAGTCCACCCCGTAACCACGAAGGCTGAAAAGCTTTCGAAACGTCGGGACCAAAATTAAAATAAATAAAGCGATAAAATCCGTTTAAATTAGTTTTATTTCAATGAGTAACATTCGCGTAAACGTAAGAAATCATTATATTTCACAAGTTGGTAGGTCCCTCGTATGCGAGAGGCCGTCTGGGTTGGTACCACCGCTTTGTCTATTTCTGCCAACAAGCCACAGTGGTAAGCACTATTGTGTTTTGGTTTGAAGGAGATGAAGCCAATGAAATTACTGGGCATTATGAGACTTAACATCTTATGTCTCGGGATGACGAGCGCAGTTCAGTGCCATGCAGTGCTTTATACTTCAAAGTTATGTGTGGTATTGCTTCTATTTATGGGCAGGCGTGGCGCTTACCATCAGGCGAGCGACTTGCTCGTGTCGTCATTCAATTAAATTGCTCAGAATCTACTTTTATATTGGCTTAAAGTTTAGTTTAGAGTATTGTTAAGAACCTTATAATCAAACTTATAACAAAACACATATTCCACATAGAATGGCCAACCATATTTTTGTTCCACACATTTTCTCAACGATTTCCATGTTAATAGAAGCACTTTCGCTACATTGCTGTAATGAGCAGAGTTAATGTAATGAGAGTACGAGTAATAAGGTTTTGCCGGCCTAAAATATTTTCTACATAATTGTTATGTTGGAATTATCACAAACGAATTTCGATGAATTTAAATATTAATTTGATTTAACTTCAGAGTGGTAGAGCCATGCTGTAGATAGTTTTGTCTACAGTATGAATGGGCCGACTCGACCGGATCGTTACCACTGTCTCGCCGAAAATCGACGTAAATCAGCGTCTTGCTATGATTCTTCTAGTATTATGGACGTATATGGGCGGTGGAGATCTTAAAAAGGTCTGAGGTGCATGCTCTTGGGGCTGGTTTCGAACGTGCAACTTTCGTCTCGACATTCCGTATCACTCCCCGCTGAACTATCCGTGCTTGTAATTTATAACTATAAGCAATGAAAAATCTATCTTTCAATCTCATAATGGAAGTAATAAACGCAGTGTTATTACAACATTAGTTTAGATAAACGTGTAGTTAACTAGACCCGGTCTTTACGTATCCGAGGAAATCTCTTTGAATGCCGTCGTTTAATTTCACGCCGCTCGCGTACGCACAAACTGTTTATTCCACCGTTAGTTTAACAGACATTTGATTCTACAACCTTATAAATAAATACCCCCTACAGTCACACACATTATGCTGACTACCATCATCATCATCGTCAGCCACAGGACGTCCACTGCTGAACATAGGCCTCCCCCAAAGGTTTCCATACCGACCTGTTGTAAGCGGCCTGCATCCAGCGACTTCCTGCGACCTTTATCAGGTCGTCTGTCCACCTTGTAGGCGGACGTCAACGCTGCGCTTGCCAGTGCGTGGCCTCCATTATAGAACCTTTCTGCCCCATCGGTTAACAGTGATCCTGACTATAAACTAAGTTAATCTTTTTTATCCGAGCACGGAAGTGACTGCACTACACATGGTAAGCGAAGTGTAGTCCAAAAAAACAGCGACCACCGATAAACAATGAGTTTATCGGTGGTCACCAGAATCATGCCGGCGAGTATAAATGCTTCAGTACACTCCAAAGAGAGAATAAGAAAATCGAGGGGCCTGCGACAGTATAGGCGGATAACCGATGCAGGCACAGTGACACAAGGATTGGATATAGAGCGGATTATAATAATTTTAGAAGCAACATTACATTTTTATTTATTTAAAAAAAAGTTTAAGTACAGTTAGTCTAATCTTACAAAAAAAATTCGTTCTCTTTCTCAAGAGGTGTGGCTAGTACTAGGTGGCAAAAAGAAAACGGAAAAAATCCAATATCCAGCAGATATCGTAAGTACCGACATCAAGAACCGTATGCGTCTAGTCACATCGAATCAACGTCTGGCGAAGAAGTGGAGTAAGTAAACGGCCGATGTTTTCACTTTCGTACGACGCGGTCGTCGGCGCGGCGCGACGGTACAGTTAGATGGGTGCCCCGTTGTCGAGCCAACGACATCATCGCAAGGTTACGGACACAGTGATAAGTCTTTTGAAGATACGTACTTATAAAGGGTATTATTTCTTATATTTACGCGAATATTACAACATTGAAGCCTTCGTGGTCATGGGGTCGACGAAGGCTGAAAAGTCTTCGAAACGTCGGGATCAAAATTAATAAAAAGCCGCGATAAAATCCGTTTAAATTAGTTTTATTTCAAGGCGAATATATGTCTGGTCAATATATAAATATAATCTTAAGATTAACTATGAAATATAATAACAATTTTACTTGTTTTGTGATTAGAAAATATTTATTTCAGGTCTGGGTGTTGTGAGAAAGTAAGTCCCGCGTAGATATTGATACCCTCGATACAGATTGTCGGGGTTACTGGCCAGGTTCCAGCTTCGGCGTACCGAATAAAACCCCGTGGTGGCCCTCATCAACACATGAGAGACGGCCCTGGGGTACCGTGACACAGTACCTCCAATTCGAACCCACTCGGTACTCTCCTTTTGCTATATGGCACTTACGCAAAAGATCATTACGCACAGCAATACTTCTTGCAGTCAACCACAGTCAGCAACGAAACGTAACCTGACACTTTTTTACTAAATATTGAAATAAATACTGATTATAACGAATGAATAAACACTTCACAAAGAGTTTAAATTGTAGGTCTAAAGAAACCTGAATATAACACGATACTGACAAAGTAAAAATAAAATAAAAAATACTAGTAACCAAGTTGATATCGATCAGAAAATATAAACATTCTTAAATAAAGCAAATCTTATATCACATTGTGACGAAGCCTTACATTTTTTATTCAGAAGATGAAAAGACGACCAATAAAATTGTAAATTGTGTATAAATTATGCATAAAAATGGGATGAAAAATATTCAAATAGCCCCAAATCCGCTCAGTGTCACGTACACTTTGTATAAATCTTGAAAAATCCAAATTAAGAAGCGAATTTATTTTTGTATGCAAATTGGAATTTTAATATAATCATAAATGGGATCATATTAGATGAACTATTGCCGTGACCTTCCCGGGGGAAAACTCTTTATTTATGACGATATTTTTGGAGTAGTTTCGTGTATATGATAGTTTTTTAATTTCGTATATGATAGCTTTTACATTGGTTTTTACACTAGCAGAAGTTATTGTTTTATTTCGGTCTGTCAATCCAAAACTCTTTTTTTAATAACTTTAATAGATCTGTCCTGACCTAGAAATTATAGATAGACTGCCAGATTTGTCAGAAAGTTATATTCGTATCTTTATTTTTCTAATAAACACAGATCAAGACACCTTTTTATGTGACTTAATTATTAGGCCGTCATTAATCTAAAAAAGCTTTTTTTGTGAGATTATAAATATTTGCCTCCTCAAATGTAACTCAACGAATACGTATGTTAGCTGATGCTTGAGATATAGTTTCACATTTTTTTTATCCAAGCACGGCAAAGTGACTGAACTGCACCTGATGGTAAGCGCAGTGTAGTCCAAAAAACGTGCCAATATATATATATATATATATATATATATATATATATATATATATATATATATATATATATATATATATATGTGCCAAGCCTCTCGAGAGAACCGGATATACACTGGTTGAAGTTGGAACGCTATACACAAGGTATGTGAGTCACTAAGGCAGATTTTAAAACCATGTGATAAGTGGTCGCTATCCGAGCGGATATGAATATCCCACCATCAACAATTTATATATAACATAATGCTTCCACCTTATTGGCTCTTAAGCTGAAATATTTCTCAACAGTAACTATATATCAAAGTTTATAAAGTATCAAAATCTGTCTATTACAGAATTTGATAGAACAATGTTATTGTACACCAACTACAAAGGCAAACTATAATATTTCCATCATTATCTTAAAGTTATTAACAACGACCCTTCGAACAATCTTTTGATCAAACAAGGCGCTGTCATTCTCAGAATTTCATTAGTTCCAAACTATCAAAATTATTAAACGGCAGCGTGCTAAAACTTTTCAGACGCCTTTGCCTTTTAAATATGAGTGTTACTGCTGAACTAAGAAAATATTTTAAATTCTGTTTTACCTAAATTAAACTGCTATTTTTAATCGTTACTTGTGGTAAATCTTATTTCCAGAGGGGTTGACGTCGGGTAGGTCGCAAAAACTATAAGTCAACTCTTTCTTAACATAATATTTTGTTTAAGAAAAGTATGTTGTGCCGACCCAAGTAGGATAAGGGCAGTTGGATGAAGAATACTAATGGTTAATCTTATGTTTATTGAGGAACATATGACGATAGATTTATCGGTCTTTTTGTATCGACTCGTCTAGCACCAGCGATGGCTGTGAAACGTAGATATAGAAACTCACAGACACAAAGATAAGGAGATTAAAAAAGTGATACAAAACTGAGTTTCTGTATAAATGCGCAGGTTTTTCTTAATGAATTTGGTATGATGGTGGTGGAAGCACCAAGGAAGGATATAGTATATTGGTATACTAAAAAAAGACTTTCACGAGAGCGACGCCGCGAGCAACAGCTAAAAAGTCACTAGACATTATACAAAATAAATACCTTTACTACATCACCCGTAACTTCAATAGGCGCAAAACTAGAACAGCGATAATGAATGACTGCTTCAAATTTGTTTTCACACGTTCAACCTCTACTTAATACACTTTAATAACATTTCAGTAGTTATGGACCATTGTTCATAATTTTAATTTGTATTTTATGTAGCTTGTGTAAACTAATTTGCAGTTTCTTACAATGACGCCGATTGGTGATACCATCGGACGCTTGACGCGAATATTGGAAGTCTACCTTTAAGAAGTAACAAATATATCAGGTGGTAGGGAATCTGATTTTGTATCCGTCTGGATAGCGACTCTCATGGTGAAACCTGCTACACTGTTTCGTTCCGGCGATACGCCTTCCAGGGTAAGGCAGTATTATCCAGTAATTTCAAGCCGGCATCATGTCGAGCGAGGCATTGTCACTTGACAGTCGACATTTTGTTTACACTGCATGGTGCTTATCATCAGGTCTAGACTAGTCAATTTGCCATTTCAGCATAATAAAATCTATACCGACTAGAGAAGCTAGAATTCTGGAAAATAGATATATAAATAGGTGATGCAGACTAGTTTTTACATTTTATTTGTAAAATATCTTTGTTTAGGTCTATATTACTGTTTGATAGACTGCTAGCAATATCTGAATGTTATTCAAAAATATTAATCACAATAACTCAGTACACGTGTTGTCGAAAATCACTTCATTAATCATATTCGCTAACATAACTGGACAAAACCTCAACGTCTGAAAAGTTAGTTTAAGCCATGATCCCACATGAATCCAACGCGGGTTGGTGAATCCTCATTGCCTTGCCTATTAGCTGACCGCGTTCATAGATTAGACAGGATACTTGGGGGTCAAAACATATTGGCTATAATGACAGAGAATAGAATAGAATAACATTAATGGGAACTCTTGTAGATTTCATAAAACCATCTACAGTATAAAGATGACAAATACGTAAACACAAACAAAATAAATTTCTAAACGTCGCGTGCGCTCACTGACGGATGTAAAGATAAGTAAGTACATATGTGTGTACGCGTGAGTGAAAGAAAATCGCAGATGAAAACTGATATATCGAGATAAGGCGGTACAAAATGTGTAACAAACGCGCGCTTGCGTGCCCCAGATGGCAGGCTCTTGTCGGTTACCGTGTAACATAACCTATTATGGTGCGGAATCAGGTGTGAAGGTTGGGGGTTATTAGTTTGTCTTATTATTCGAGCGTAATTTGTACTCATGTTATAATAGGTATAACTACCAAGCAACATTGTCTTCCGTGTACTTTATCTAAAGTTTCTTTTGCGTCTCATCTCTTCTATCATAACCAAATTACTATTTTTATCCAATTATCGTCTTGGCCATGCTGCTATATTTTTATTCGCTTGATTAACAAGACGAACAAGTTGTTTGGCTATAAAATAAACAGGAGAATGAAGTTATAAAGATTAACAACACCACATAGAACTTTTGTTCTCTTCTTCTTTCATGTTCTGGCTTATAATAGCCTGTATGTCGTCAAGTGTCTTGAGAAATGTAATCCCGGCAAAATCAAACTTTTATAACTACACATCCAATACGTGGGTCCAGGGCCCCTTGCCATCCTTCACAATCCCATCCTGATCACTTATACGCAGTGGAACCGGCATAATGCAGTTATGTTTTCCTACCCACTGAATAAATTAATGATAAGCGATATTGTGCAACAAACGGTGACACAAAAAGATTAACATAAATTATATCATTATGCGACGGTCATAAATCATCGGTTTAAGATGGATCAATTTTATCGGGAGCCGAAGGGATCTGTGTCACCGACTTGGGCCACTTTTCAGTGGAATTCGTAAATGTTTCGACATTAATATTTATACGTAACGTTTCATATATCTTTGCTATTAAATTTATTTTGAAATACTTCAGGTGGTCATGCCAGAATTTCCGAACACAAATAATTTGAGGACATTACAATATGTATGAATTTAGTAATAAATAAAAAGTAATGTAAAATAATGATAGAGTAGTAATAACGTATCTATCGAATAATCTCCAATGGAGATAAATCTAAAAAAATATCTATCTATTTTTATCTCTTTTATATTTGATGTTATTGAGATCCACAAATGATGAAAAAAAAAATAGAATAGTGTGCTCCTTTAGACTGTAGACTTTCACCAGGTCAGGTCAGGAATAAAATAGCAGTGTGTAAGCACTGTTGTTTACAGATTGAACAACATTCAACATAATAGGTATCGGGATGACGAAGGCTAGCACTGTAATGTACCATGTAATTTAAAGTTGTGAGTGGTGTGGCTTCATTTGTTGCTTATTATCAGGCGAGCGTTTTGCTCGTCTCCTCATTTGTTAAAATTAACAGTTAACTACCATTTTACGTGAGTTTTCTACAAGACAGTGGTCTCAGACAAGCCGGCCCCGGACTTAGAACAAAACTGGCAAATTATACTGTTCCCACAGAATTAAAGGAGCATTTAAAACCGTTGCAAGCGCTAACCACTACACCTGTATCAATTAGACATTTAATTGCCATGATAATTCTAATGAATTTTCCGCAGTTCGAAGAAGCCACAAGATATCGGCGAAGCGCTTTGAGGTTCGGGGCGCGGCCTCACAGCCTTAATAGCGTTAATTATTATTGATAGCTTTTTACATTCGTACATATTATGTTGGCCGGTTTTGAAAGGCCCTTAAACCATAATATATTTACTTATTAATATCATAAATTTGAACGTTTGTCTGTTTTACTACATCTTTTAACTTTTTTCTATGAGAGGTGTTGAAGTAACTTAGAACATCAACAATGATTTAAGCATTACTTTTTAATTTTGTCGTTAAATGGTACTTAATAGTACATACCACAGTACATGAACGTATCGACCTTAGAGTTACGCATTAGACGGCTACGATACATATTCCTTTTGTTTATTAATTTTTCCTATACAAAAATTTGAATTTGGAATACAATGTGCTCACTGTATTCCATATTCAAATTCATTTTAATATTTAATTTTAAGAAGTACATATACGTCTTCGTAAAGCGGAATGCTTTGTATTTCAAAAGTAATTATAAATCCCCAAACATAGCCACGAGCAAAAGCTGGTAAGCAATAAATTGACACTTCGACCAGATAAGCCTTAAGACTAAAGTCATTAGGAAAATATTTACCAGATCTAAGTGCTGTAACGATTTGCATACTGATGTTAAGTAGGAAATGTAAATAGAGATTAAAAGCTTCACCGGAAAGCTTTCAAGAGCTCTTTAATCGATGTTTACTGCAAATAATATTCATTTTTATTGTAAAAAGCAACTTTAACATGCTCTTCCGTAAATTTCACAGATTGACGTTTTAGCATTTTCGCCAATCCACTGTTGATATGGAAAATGAATGGTCGCGAGTTCGATCCCCGCACCGAAACAAATGTTCGTGAAATCCACAAGTATTTATTTCGGGGTGTTTTCTCCCTAGAGGCATTGATGTGAGGCAGGTGGCCAGTCGTAAACACTACAAGCCAAATCTTTCAAGTGTAAAGTCAAGCCAACATTTTAGTTTTTCACTATCGAAAGCAGATACATTTTCGTGGTCCCCCACTTACAAATTGTGAACTCCCATTTTTTCATCACACCAACGTCGAGTCTCCCATGGACCCTTGGGGGTCCACCTGGACCACTTTGGAAACTAAGGATGTAAGCTAATGATAGATCAAGTACAGAACATTTAAGTCATTAATAAGACTTAAAATTATGGGAACTTTGGAATAACTGCCGCGCTCTAGGCAAGGCATACCAACAAGCATGGGAAGAGGGAGGGGATAAATATATTTTCTAGCACCTTTCGATATCTGACATCCAATATCAATACACGTTTAAACACCGACATAAAAACTATAAAACAAGCCCATAAAAATGTTGCCGCTCATTAGACAACAATAAAATGTAAATTCGGGAAATTAATATCGTGTGTTGGCGAGACGTCAATAAAATTTTCACATCGTAAACAAATCAGCACTGAGCCATAAACAGGGTTGTCACGGATAATAAAAGGCGAAGTTTTAAAACCTCCACGCGTAAAATAAGGGTAAATAATTAGGTAACATTTATAGCAATCATATTTTTTTTATTTGATTGAATGACGAGACGAATAGGTCGCTAGCCTGATGGTAAGCGCTGCCCACAAAGAGACAGAACTTTGAATTATAAAGCACTACATAGCTGGCATGGCGAAAGTAGTTCAATTCACTGTAATTCAAAGTTCTGTGTGGTCTTGCTTCTGTTTATGGGCAGGCGTGGCGCTTACCATCAGGCGAGTGCCTTGCTCGTTTCGTCATTCAATCAAATAAAAAAAAACTTTAATGTCAATTTTCCCCCGAGATTTAGTATTAAGATTACGCGCGAACACTCAGAAATTTATTGAAATAAAACTAATTTAAACGGATTTTATCGCGGTTTTTAATTAATTTTGATCCCGACGTTTCGATTCAGAGACAGACATTCGACAACCCTAAAACACAATATCGATGTCACGTATCATGATTGAGAGATTGATCTATAATGAGCCATTTTATTGTCTTGAGTAATTTACGACATAAAATGTGTTTTACGGCGGATTTAAATTTGAATTTATCGCCACATTAATCTAGTGTCAGCGTATTCAAGCCGAGAAACTGAAGAGATATTGGGTTGAAATCATAGTTCGGAAAATAATATTTTCCTTTTCACACTCATCCTGTAGACAAAACTGTCTGCAGCGTGGCTCTACCGCTCAAAAATGGTAAAATAAACAAATTATAAAATAGCTGCATTATTGTTTGAAAACAATTCTTTGTGACTTAAAAATGTCTCACAATTACGGGCTTTCTCACGGAAACATTTGTTATTATGAATAAGTTTGTTTATTCTATGATAACTTAGTTTCTCCGAAAATAATTGGACTATCATCTGTGTTATTATTAATATAAAATTGCCCCTCAATTATGGTGAAGATCACAATTTACTTTCTACAAGTCCACGGAAAGTTTTTATTGTCATGTAATCATTGCGTAACGTCATAATATACGGTGGGCCCTTTAAAGACCATTAGTTCATTTTTATATAGCATAGACCGGAAAAGACGGCTCACAGTCACTCAGCGAGCTATGGAGAGAGCTATGCTCGGTGTTTCTCTACGTGATCAAATCAGAAATGAGGAGATCCGTAGAAGAACGAAAGTCACCGACATAGCCCAGCGGATTAGCAAACTCAAGTAGCAGTGGGCAGGCCACATAGATCGCAGAACCGATAACCGATGGGGCAGAAATGTTCTGGAATGGAGGCCACGTACTGGCAAGCGCAGCGTTGGACGTCCACCTACAAGGTGGATAGACGACCTGATAAAGGTCGCAGGAAGTTGCTGGACGCCTGCATGCTTCCAACAGATCGGTCTGGAAATATTTTGGGAAGGCCTATGTTCAGCAGTGGCTAATGATGATGATGATAGACTGGCAACCGAGCAAGTGGTTACCTAATGGTAAGTGATCTATATGCCCATGTGCGCCTACAATACTAGAAGAATTATAGGCGCGTTGTTGACCTTAAAGGGATAGTTAAGGAATTGGGAAGGGAAAGGCCTCCAGATATCTAACTCACCGTACGAAATGCAGCAGCAAGCCGCTACTTTACGTCGGTATTCTGTGAGACAGTTACGTCGTTACGACCCGGTCGAGCCGGCCCATTCACGCTACACAAAACACAGTCAGGACAGTCGTTGGATACATACAAGGATACCTCTCCCCTGATGAGAATCAAGTATACGAACATGTTAATTTGCAAACATTACGCCAAAAGGCCAACAATTACTCGTACCATAACTTCTAGAACCATCCACACACAATCCCTAACGACGGGCAACATTGTAAATCTCCTAGATTTTCATTTAACTCCGTCTACACGTTATCAAGATATCAAACGGCCACAATGGGCAGCTGAAAGTGAAGTCCCGGGTGCGTCTAATCTCATTGACACAATAGGGCGCCTGTAATTGTGTTGTCTGTTGTAATACACACGGAAGGATAGTTCGGACAACGTTGAATGGAACAAATCGACCTTTTTTTTATTTGATTAAATGACGAGATGAGCAAGGCCCTCTCCTAATGGTAAGCGCCACGCCTGCCCATCCAGACGGGATCCGTTATTCAACTATGTACTGCTGGACTGTTTATGTCCTACTGCAGTATCCTGCAGCGTCCTTATATTTATGATATTGTTGTAAACTATTCAATACAGTATACGCCAACTATTGGATACTACAAAAGCATCCGTATAGACAAAAAACTCCATACCTAAATTAAAACATTAATTTTTATATTATGCCCCTACCTATAACCCGCTAAGTACATAAAAGTCCATTTCCTATACTTATTCTATTTATAAATAGATTGCTTACAAAAATGTGTCAAAAATATACTGTCAGTAAACTTAAATGTTTTTCACTACATAAAGGAAAATTTATATATTTCATAATTGCACGCGATAAGCACAAGTGTTACTTGTAGCAAAGATATCCTGTTATGGTACACTTATCTAAGAACTTAATACAGCCGTAAAGCAAAATGTTACATTTATATTAATTCAAACATTTTCTCATACACAGATAATTCTTATCTTGCAAACGATCCGTTTACACCGCATGCCTGTTTGCATAATTTTAACGTTATGTTGACTGAGGCTTAGCTTTGACACGAATCAAGTTACTAAAGTGTAGTTTGTAAGGGTAAATCATAGTAAGATAATTTATTAAACTAGTTTTTCAGCCTCCGTAGCATCATCCTCATTTAGTTTTTGAACATTAGTTAATATCCTGCCCTAATAGGTGTTATTTTTTTTATACCATAGAACGGCAAATGGACAAGTGGGTTACGTGATGGTAAGTGATCTCCAGCACCCATGTACGCCCACAAAACTAGAAGAATCATAGGCGCGTTGCCAACCTTAAAGGAAAGGGAGGCCTGTCGCAAGCCCCTCGATTTGCTTCTTCCCTCTTCGAAGTGTGAAGAAGTATTCATAAAGGCCAGCATGATTCTGCTGAGCACCGATAAACTCATTGCTTGTTTTACTGAACTGCACTGCGCTTATCATCAGTTGCAGTCAGTCCAATGCAGATTGGTTGATAATAAATGTTGGTACCTATACTAACCGTTCGAAATAACCGTGTGTAGCAACGCCAAGTCCATTGCTTCGGCAATTTTCTCCTTTTCACCTTAATGAACAATACAATTGAGTGGTGTATACGATGCAAGAAAGAACCGGTTAATGGTGTAGGAAAAATGTTTACGATGCAAAATAATTTTGCTAAATTATATCCGAAAGTATTTAATTTCACCTCTCAGGCTTCAGGTTTTAGTGAAACAGGTATAGATTAATTTGCAATGAGTATTATGATAAACTAGCTGACCCTCGCGGTTTCACCTGCACGTTACTGGCCTGCACCTATGGGTTATAGCGTGATATAAACCTTTCTCATGAATCACTCTATATACCTATTGCTGAAAACTGCATCAAAATCCGTTGAATAGTTTAAAAGATCTAAGCGAACAGACAGCCGAAGCGACTTCATTTTATACTATGTACTGACACAGGCGTGAGCCTATTTCTGAAATGTAAAAATTGAAAATAATATTTAATTGCAACAAACATATAAGGCATCACAAAACTTTTATGACGTATTCAAAAGAAAAACTTCATATTGTGATAAATCTATCTTGGAATTTCTTTTTCAGAGATTTTCAATAACTCACACAAAGCGCTAGAGATACGAATCAATTTCTACTTGAAGAGCTGTAATTTATTACACTGGAACGCTAAGGCGTTGTAATTACATTTTCAAAATGATTTATTCTCAAATAATAATTCGAGATTCTCTGGCCTTTTATATTGTATTTTTTCACAAAATATTTAAGACAATATTTATTCTTGATGTATTTTTTCCTTAACTAAATTGATCATGCTTTTTTGAGAAGAATCGAATCCTAGATATTTTTATCTTAGATTATTTGCGTCACAAGACAATCCAACCAATGCGACAACTGTCTAATGACTAGGATGTCAGACGAGTGGCGCTGTTGTCAAACATTGGTCGACGTTTACGAGTTTACGAGTGGTAGACAGTTTGGTCTACAGCATGAATGGGCCGGCTCGACCGGGTCGTTACCAATGTCTCACAGAAAACCGACGTAAAGTAGCGGCTTGCTGCTGCGTTTCGTACGGTGAGTGAAATATCCGGAGGCCCAAATACCCCTCCCCTTCCCAATCACTAATTATCCCTTTCCTTTAAGGTCGGCAACGCGTCCATAATTCTTCTGATATTGTGGGCATACATGGGCGGTGGAGATCACTTACCATCAGGTGACCCACTTGCTCGTTTGCCGATCTGTGCTATAAAAAAAGATTTTCTATTTTGACAAATTAATCTAATCTAGACATATAATAAAATAGTAACGGATCGCTGTCCGTACATGGAAGATATATGTGAAAAAATATTATTGCAACCTTTATCAACGCAATAGCGCCCCATACAATGATCGTTAGAATTTTTGTCTGTTTGTCTGCGCGTTTGTGCACGATAATCTCAGAAACGGCTTAGCCGATTTAGATGTATCACTAATATATTATGGTAAGCTTCACTTAACATATAGTCTATGTTTCACGTCAATTAGTTCATAAATAAAAAAGTTATGCCAATCTAAAAATATTGATAATATAACTATACTTCACGCGGGCAAAATGCTAGTTTTTAATACATTCCAAAACTTGCCACAGACAACTTACAATTTTCGCGCTGTAATCATTATATTTCACCTTGTCATATCATCATTCTCATTTACATACGTAAGTCCTATAGACAATTAGTGCGTTAAAATTAAACAAATGTAGACGCACATTTATGCAAAGAAATGGTACAACTTCGAAAAAGAAGGAACATATTGTACAACCAATACATCATTGCGGTAAATCGTGTAAAAATAAACACAACACTTTGTGACCAAAATAAAACACATTCGTCACGATTTGTGTATAAAAATGTATGAGGCATAAAAACAATGTGCAGGGTAGTCGTAAAATCAAATCCGAAATATTTCGGATAGATAGGTATCTGAATTCAAATCTTTTTATATTATAAGTTCTGGCATAAAAAAGATTCGGGATATTTTTTCGAAATTTGCTCTATCAAGTATTTTTTCATTTTATTTAATGGCATTTTGCTGTGTTTAAGGTAACAGGCAGGTTTAACAGCCCGTATTAAAGGATGTTCAAATCTGCTTTTTAATCTCCGATAAAAAAGAGGGATGTTATAATTTTTACCAACGAATTTAATGTATACTAAGATATGGTCAAGTAACCGTAACACATAATACCATCTCGCTCACTCTTAATTAGAACCCCTCTCCCGCTCTCTGTCAGCTGTAAAATTCCCTAAACGAATGGACCGATGTGACTGTTTCTTAGCTATGTTTAATCAAAATCTGTGCAGCTGTTTAAAACTTACAGATTTTTTTCTGATTGACATTAGATTTTTATTATTTTTATTTTATTTGTTTTTTATAACTTATTAAATGATATTGCTATTGAAAGCATAAGGCTACTAACCATCAGCTGACCCACTTGACCGTGTGCCGGTCTCTGCAAAGAAGGTGAATAATCGAAAAGGAGCTTCAACGTATTCTTTGGACAAGCATGCGAACCCGATTTGGGCGTGTACCACCATGCTTAATGGCATCGCTTCAATAGCAGCTGAGACATTCGGAACTCCCATAACGTGTTTGGGCGGAGGGAAAGTGTTACTGACTTGCGTATTTTCGCTGTTGGAAATGTACCTTATGATAATGTGTGTGTAAGAAATTATTTGTTATTACACGAGCCACGTATCTCATTAGGCAGAACTTTGCGTGGTTTGTTCATTTGTTTTGTTCATTAAAGTGAAAATGAGGAAATTGCCAAACCCAACCGTGTACCATATTCCTTAGTATATGTACTAGTTACCTTAAGTCTAACATTAATGTATACACAATGATTCCTTATGTTTACGCGAATATTACTCATTGAAATAAAATCATAAATAAAAATCATAAATCATAAAATAAAATCATAATATCAGCCTTTGTGGTCACGGGGTGGACTGAAGTGTAGGTTGTCCAGAAAAGTTAATGTTACAGTGTCTACTTTAGTCAATAGAGAAGATGGTTGGAAGCTAGCACAAGCCTGGGATCCGATTATACATTCAATTAAATCGGAACACAAAAGACCAATTGCCAGACCTCAAACACACAGTGAGCTCTTTCTGCTTAGATCGAACCCCTAACAAAATTAAAAAATAAAATAAAATTTGATCAATAATTGTAAACTGAAGGTAGACACTGCAACATTAACTTTTCTGGACAACCTACATCTGAGTGCACCCGGTGACCATGAAGGCTGAAAAGCTTTCGAAACGTTGGGAACAAAATTAATAAAAAAGCTGCAATAAAATTCGTTTAAATTAGTTTTATTTCAATGCTTCAAAATACATTCAAATAATAAATGAATAAATAAATACACTCAACAGTCACATAGATAGTCCTGACCCCACAGTAAGGTACGATTCTTGTGTCTTAGGTATCAGGAAATACGAAAGGTCTCACAACACCCAGACCCCGAAACAAATATTTGTGGATCACACAAACATTTGTCTCGGTGCGGGGATTGAACCCGCGGCCTCTCGCTTCACAGCCGGCTACTCGCCAGCTGCGCCAGGAGGCTGTCATAATAATACATTTACATACGTCATATTGAAGTCAAATTTCAACCTATATCAATATACAAGGCAACTTTTTCTCTCTATAACCTTTTGAACAGCTGTCTTCAATATTCAGTGTACATATTCAAGCACCGAGGTCAACGAAAGTGACTGCACTCTACGGACTCTAATGTAAATATTATTGTTTTTATACATCGAGAGTTTTGTTTACTTAATTTTAATGTCGAATTTAAGTATGATGTGTGGCCTTAATTTGTATTCAAATAAGCCTGAGTTGTTCGATGTTTGTGAAGACTATTTTTACAAGTGTAATAAACGTTAGATTTAGTTTGTTTATTGTCAGTTAATATTCGCTTATTTTTAATATACATACATAAGTATTATCCCCAAAGGGGATTGGATTGGACGGTTGCCAGACGATCTGGAACTGGACTGGAACCCGATCCACACAAGATGTGTGGGTCACTATGGCAGGGTACATCGAATGATATTTTTACATACGGAATATAATTTTAAATATATAAATAAGGATTAGCAAGCTCAAGTGGCAATGGGCAGGCCACATAGCTCGCAGAACCGATAACCGATGGGGCAGAAAGGTTCTGGAATGGAGGCCACGAACTGGCAAGCGCAGCGTTGGACGTCCAGCTACAAGGTGGACAGACGACCTGATAAACATCGCGGGAAGTCGCTGGATGCAGGCCGCTTCCAACAGGTCGGTCTGGAAATCTTTGGGAGAGGCCTATGTTCAGCAGTGGACGTCTTGTGGTTGATGATGATGATGATGATGAAATAAGGATGCCCGTGGCGTTTCGATTGTAATATAACCGATAATATGCGATTGAAGGGCGTAATGGTAGGATTTCCGCAATGTGCAAATAGTTTCTCTACGCGTGGAAAGTTGAGGAAAACGAAATGGCGGAGGTACGAAATGGGCCGACTGCCATTTGTGGCCCACTTTAGTATTGTTGATGTGAATCTGACTAAAGGTTAGTTAGGTGTGAAATGTTTGTTTGTAACATTAGCATGTAATAGCTTGCAGTTTTATTGCATTTTAGTTTAATGTGTTGCTTGTTTTGTAGTCCTTGTTAATTGTTGAAAGTTTGTTTTTAACAGCCTCAGTGGCACAGTGGGCAAGTAGACAAAACGAGATGCCGATTCGAATCCCGCATCGAGACAAATGTTAGTGTGATCCACAAATATTTGTTCAACAACATTCCTCAGGCATTGAGGAATCATAGATGCGTTGCCGACCTTAAAAAAAAGGAGGGGTATTTGATCTTCTGGATATCTCATTCAACGTACATAACCTAAACTACTTCACGGCAGTTTTCTGTGAAACAGCGGTAACCATCCGGTCGAGCCGACTCATTCAAGCTGTAGGCAAAACTGGCATGGCATGAAAAATTACCACTTAGGTGGCCCACTTGCTATTCCATGTGACATAAACATAACGACGATAGTCACGTAATTGATAGCCTCCGTGGCGCAGTGGGCGAGAGGCCGGCTGCGAAGCTAGATGCCGTGGGTTCGTTTTCCGCACCGAGACAAATGTGTATGTCATCTGTAAATATTTGTGTCTGGTCTGGGTATTGTGGGATCGCAAGTTCTCAGTTCCTGATACCCACGATACAGATTAACCTAGTGTGAGGTTAGGACTATGTGAGTGACTTTTAGGTATGTTTCTGATGCCAAGCAACAGTGTGTAAACTAGTAGTAAAATGTGTGTTGTGTTTCGGTTTGAAGGACATTGGAGCCAGTGAAATTACTAGGCATTATGAGACTTAACATCTTATGTCTTGGTGTGACGAGCGCAGTTCAGTGCCAAGCAGTGCTTTTTAATTCTAAGTTCTGTTCAGGCCACATAGCTCGCAGAACCGATAACCGATGGGACAGAAAGGTTCTGGAATGGAGGCCACGTACTGGCAAGCGCAGCGTTGGACGTCCACCTACAAGGTGGACAGACGACCTGATAAAGATCGCAGGAAGTCGCTGGATGGAGGCCGCTTCCAACAGGTCGGTCTGGAAATCTTTGGGAGAGGCCTATGTTCAGCAGTGGACGTCTTGTGGCTGATGATGATGATGATGATGATGTGCGTTATTGCTTCTGTTTATGGGTAGGCGTGGCGCTTATCATCAGGCGAGCGCCTTGCTCGGCTCGTCCTTAATTCAAATAAATAAAAAAATATAAATATTTATAAAGTCCAATTTTATTCCATATTTCTCCTCACACTCAAAACCCAGCTCTCAAATAAATCACAACATATTTCGCTTCCATGCAAACATCACCTGCGCTCGGTTCCAATTTCCCAAAGCGATGTGACATATAGATAGGGAGCCGTAGAGTAACCGATCCACTTGACTACTATCAAGCTCATTTTCCGTGAGTAGCTTCGTTTCGATGAGACGCCCAACAATTCCCTATGCGAAAATTCTCTACTGTGGTAGCTAACAGAGGTAGCAAGGATTAAATACGTCGATTTGATGAGTCCCAAAAATTTATTACTAACAGGTTATTTTTTTGTTAAATCTGATGATAACTATCTAAATTATTCGAAAAGATATTTGTCCTACAAAATGTATGGTTTGATCAAAGAGTCCCCCCCTTCCAACATGTATCGATAACGAGGTCATCAAAAATGATTACTAACCAGCTGCTTTTTTTTTTGTTACTTACTTAATATGTATATAATTCAACAGTCATATTGTCCTACAAATTGCGTGGTACGTTATCCCGGTCCTACGCTCAAAAGTAGTAGTACAGATCCTTGATGTAAAACTAATTACTATCAAGCTGAATCTTCGTAAATAGCTTCGTTTCGATGAGACGCCCAACAATTTCCTATGCGAAAATTCTCTACTGTGGTAGCTAACAGAGGTAGCAAGGATTAAATATGTCGATTTGATGAGTCCGAAAAATTTATTACTAACAGGTTATTTTTTTGTTAAATCTTAAGATAATTATCTAAATTATTGGAAAAAATATTTGTCCTACAAAATTTATGGTTTGATCATAGAGTCCCCCCCTTCCAACATGTATGTAATTATTTCGGATGGGCAATAATTGATGATAAATATGAATATTACTGGTTTGATGGTCCCCAAAGTCCATCTTTTGAAGAATTATCTTCTGGCATACAAGGTACTGGTCCGGAGTCCCTGGGCCAGCTGATCCACTTGATTACTATCAAGCTAATTTTCCGTGAGTAGCTTCGTTTCGATGAGACGCCGAACAATTCCCTATGCGAAAATTCTCTATTGTGGTAGCTAACAGAGGTAGCAAGGATAGAATTTTTCGATTTGATGATACTCAAAAATTTATTATTTTATTTGTAGGACAATATTCAAATCATTTTTTATGACCTCGTTATCGATACCTATTGGAAGCCACTCCTTCCAATAGGTATGATTACTAACCAGCAGATTTTTTTGTTTTTACTTAGTTAATATTCATATAATTTAACAGTCATATTGTCCTGTATATGTATATATATCGCTGCTTCAAAACAAAAGGGCCACAACGCGAATAGACCTAATTTTACAGGAGAGCCATTTAAAGTTTTCAAAATCAGTTCTTCTATAATTGCTCTGTAATTTTAAAACTGATAAATAGGTGTTATACACTGTTAGAAAGATATTTTTAATCTGCTTTTAATGGTTAATTCGGTTATGTGTAATTTTTTCTAAAAAAAAAGTTATGAGCAGATAAGTCTCTTTTGTATATAAAGATATTGTTTGAATTATGGGGAAACTTTAACAAAACAGTCACAATTTTTAAAAATAATATGTATTCATGGTTTTTTTTGTGCCACTAGCTTACACCAATTAGTAAAAATATATTATAAACCAAAGAAAGTGACCATGTCACATAAAAATAATTACTAAAATAACTTTTGCTTCTGTAAAATATAAAGAAATGCTACAAAAAATTACTTACTTTTGTAGAGACTACCCCGCCCACACACCCGTAACTGTAACTCCTGTGCACCAGGATCAACAGTGGCACGCATTTTTGTCGACACCAAGCAGTGAAGCTCGGCGAGTCTCTGGGAATGCCTAAATGTCTTTGTCCCGCAACGAAATTATTAATCAAATAGAATGTTAGGGAGGAGTTGGAAATATTAATTGTCCACTTCCCTCCATAGCAAAGCGGGAGACAAAATAATGAATTGAGGAGGTATTAACCTCAAGTGTAAGGACATTTACAACTGGAGAAGCCAGATGTAAAGCACCACGGATGTCATTAAGTGGGTCCTATCACGCGACCTGTTATACTTGATCCCAATAATAGGTATGGTAAAAACGCCGGAAAGCACGGAAATTCTTTCTAGTCTCCACAAGATCCATATACTATACAGCTCCAGATATTATTTGCATACTGTCTAACACAATGTTGCGCTCATGTTGCCAGAGACTACACTCCCAAAGAATATGATGTGCGGATTGCTCGTACCGGCAGTTAAGTGTAGATCATGGGCACACAGGCGAATTAACCAACCTAAATGAAAACAGTTTTAACTTAAAGTTGCCATGACCCGTGAGAAATTGGGAAACACAATGATCAACTTCTACCCAAGTTTTTATTAGACGATCGCAAATCGACGGAAAGTACTGATACAGATGCCGTCCCTTAGTAGAATTGTCCCATCGCCATTGCCATGCGTTTAGTAGAACGTTGTAATTTCATAGCGGCGCGACGCTGCACCTCCAGATTGACTGGAAGTACACCCGCAAGGACAGGCAAAGCTTCGGTGCTAACTGTTCTATACGCCTTACACAAGAATATCAACGCCAGGCGTTGGCTTTGGAGCAGTTTTCTTCGTACGGCACCGATAGTAGCCCTGTCAGCTCATACAGGTGATCCATAGCAAATACATCCCAAGTAAGTAGCTCCATAGATGACTTTTAATGTGCCAAATGATAGACCCCACGTCGAAGTTGATATCCTTGTCAAGGCATAAAAATTACGTTTAGACTTTTCTCCCACGTTTTTAATATGCTCCAGAAAAGTAAAAAATCGCTCTAAAACTAGCCCAAGGTAGCAAACCGATTCTTTTCTTTTAACTAAAACGTTGTTAAATGTTATTCGCGGCGGTGATTTCAGAGTGCCCTTTAAAAGTAATTGGTAAGTTTTAATTTAAATTTTAAATTACTTACTTAACAAATACAAACAAAAACAAATAAAAAATCAATAAACTGAAATTGTATTGACTATCAAGAATGGAACCACTGTCCGAGGAGTCATCCAATGCTGGTGCGTTATTCATCTTCTCAATACAGGGATCACTTTCAACGTCGTTGTTTTTAAATAAAGTTTCATCATTGTCATTTGGCTGCTTGATTTGGTTTTTGTACTTTACCATGTTGAGTATCCTATGCGCTCTATTGTTCATTCTATAAAAAAATATTAAAACAAATGTTAAAATGCATAAAATAAACCTTTACCTTAATAAAAAAAACTTACAATAAAAATAACAAGCGAAAACAGTCCATTTAATTATAAAATAACATGATTTTACTTTTAAAAATAAATATACAATGCAAATGTATACCAAAATAAGAACTTTTATTCATTAATAATTACTATAACCTAGAAAAAATCACCAGCAAAACGGACGTATTCCTAACATGTCCCTTTTGAAACAACGCAATTATTATTTCCTAAATGCATCTTCTATGCAAAACATACTTATTTCAAAATATGGTACTTTTGTTTTTAAATTGTTATTACAACTCCTATAAAGTGTTATAGACAAAACAGGCTTTTTTGCAATATGGTCCTTTTGATTAAGTAAAATATGTGATACTTACATGAATATTATATGCAAAACGGACGTTTTTCAAAATAAGGCACTTTTGTTTAAATAATAAAAGTTTAATCAAGAGATTTTTTAGCGTTATGGCCCTTTAGCACCAAACAAACGTGCACTCTCGCCAATGTTCGGGCCGCATCTCACAAAATGGCGGCTTTGCACATATGTTGCAGCGTAAATTCGAAAATACAAAAAAGACGTCAGTGGTATTTTTATTGCTTAAAGTGAGAAATTCATGGGGATCTTTTTAAATTATGAAAATATAACCGACAAAATTTGAATTTTTACAATAAAAAGGATTTTGAATATTTTTGATTTGTGGCCCTTTTGTTTTAAAGCAGCGATATATATATATATATATATATATATATATATATATATATATATAATTGGAATCTCGGAATTGGCTCTAACGAAATTCATGAAATTTAGTATATAGGGGGTTTCGGGGGCGATAAATCGATCTAGCTAGGAATCATTTTTAGGAAATGTCATTTTATTCGTGTTTTATCAACTTAAACATAAACTTGGAAGAAAAAAATGACTCTTCCTGACATCTATTGGCAAATAATAATACTACTTTTTTGTGAGCACAACAGCAGATGGCGTTGTTAAGTAACACGAAGTCAATGAGTGTTTGCTTTGAGGTTAGACTTAATTCCTGACATCTATTGGCGAATAATAATACTACTTTTTTTTTCACCCGAGCAGAGCTCGGTCGCCCAGGTACTGTAATTTAAATTGTCATTTTTGTCTACGATAGTGTGTACTTTGACCGGACTTTGATTGGACTTTGACCGGACTATGACCGGACTTTAACCGGACTTTGACATGACTTTGACCGGACTTTGTTATGTAATATAAATTGATATTTTTGTGTACGATAGCGCAATAAATGAATATTGTGTTTAATCACATATGTAAATGATAGTACTTTTATGCTGATAAATAAAGCAATTCGTGTGAAATTATTCCCTCTTCATTCCAAAATATTCAAAAATGCACAACGTTAATGTTTAAGTTTTCACTTCTGCCGGCACTCCCGGAGTGCACCCCATTGTTTTTTTTATATGTAAATACATAATAAATTTTAAATAAATAATACATTTTTGTAGCTACTGTATTTATTTACTTAATTGTTGTACTAGTTTACAAAAAAAAATAAGTTATTTAAAAAAAGGTGTTTTCACTGTCTCGTATGTTACAAAAGGGTATTTGACTAGATTTTTTTTTATTATTTTAACCAATAAGTTACGTTTCCCGAAATCTATTAATGAAAGAATTATATTAATTAAGTAAAAAATAAATAAGTTACAATCCATTTCAATTTGCTGGAAGGGTTAGTTATCGCATGACGGAAAAAGGATACACGACATGGCATGTTACGTCACAAGCAAGGTCTCGCCATTACGATGCACGCGTGCGAGAGAGATAGTGAGATTTTCCCACTACACGCCCACTTTTGCTCATACCAACATTTAAAACATGAACTACAACCTCATTTTTTAACCAATTTCAATTCTGTTTTCGCAAAATAGTTTATAATTGGTATTATTATCCAATAAATACAAAATAATGTATAAAATTAAACATAGTCAAATACCCCAATAGGAAAACGAAAAAATTACAATTCTTGTCGGACTAGTGATACATACCTGTTTTCTTGTAGGACATTGTTTCATTTGGGTAGAGAACACACTAACCTATTATGTAATACTTTTGTCCTACAGTTAGTAATGAGAAAAATGGTCTTGTGGTATTAACAATTTCTGAGCGTAGGACCGGGATAACGTACCACGCAATTTGTAGGACAATATGACTGTTGAATTATATACATATTAAGTAAGTAACAAAAAAAAAAGCAGCTGGTTAGTAATCATTTTTGATGACCTCGTTATCGATACATGTTGGAAGGGGGGGACTCTTTGATCAAACCATACATTTTGTAGGACAAATATCTTTTCGAATAATTTAGATAGTTATCATCAGATTCAACAAAAAAATAACCTGTTAGTAATAAATTTTTGGGACTCATCAAATCGACGTATTTAATCCTTGCTACCTCTGTTAGCTACCACAGTAGAGAATTTTCGCATAGGGAATTGTTGGGCGTCTCATCGAAACGAAGCTACTCACGGAAAATGAGCTTGATAGTAGTCAAGTGGATCGGTTACTCTACGGCTCCCTATCTAATACGATAACGTCACGTGGGCGAGATGGCACGCCCGCCACCGGACCGTGTTCGCGGATATATTTCTACCCTACTTGCTGTTTTGGAACATCGCGATAATGTAAGTATACCTAAACTGAAAATTATTGTGCATACGAATTATGTAAAATCAGTATTTTTGTTTCCGTATAAATTGTAGTATTTACGTGATATATACTGTGTCTGCGGTGTCTATAGACCGATATGGCGATTTTTTCTCCACTTATCACATCATGGGATAGAACTACGCCCGTCCGCCCGAACCGTTGTTGTACTGCAATTGATGAAGAAAAAAATTTTACATCTGAAGACATGCAATACGCATTAATTAAACTAACTTAAATTACATTAATTAATTAATTATTTATTTGCCTACCCTTTCAGGGATACGTGCGTGATGTTACGTATGTATTCCTTTCCAGAAGGAATCTGCGAAAACAGTAAATAATAGGAATGAGTAACTTTGACATTCGAACTACGTGAAAAATTTACGAATATTCCTTTTGAATGTCCATTTGTACCATAAATAAATAAATAGCCCCCCAAAAGTCACACACATAGTCCTGACCCCTATCCTGACCGTACTATAACTAAGATTTCTAAATCCCCTTTCTTTTCAATCTTCTTATCTTTACTTTAAGATCAACAATGTATCCGTAATTCTTCTCTTTGTGAGTCGTGGAGATTAAAACATCAGGTGACCCACTTGCTCGGTTGCAAGCATATGTTATCAAAAAAAAAGTGTATGTGTGCAATTCACTTCTGTGAAACTTCAGAATTATTAAAATAAATTAATTGACCAACGAATTTTAATACGCTAATGCAAAAAAACACGTGAATAATACACCACGTTGTTTATGACACATTTTCCGAAGGCTTCGTTGTACGCAGGCGCAAAGACACGTGATACCATACTTGAAATCTATCTCATTCTCTCGCAGGCTAAATCCTATTTATGAGTATGTTTCAAATCACAACGATTCTAAAAGAGTTTCAATTCAAAAATTGAATTGGGAGAATCTGACATTAGCGGGAGTTACTGCAGTAGAAAGACTAAAACCATTTAAGGGCAGTGCGATGGTCATCGAAACTTTCCAACTATGCTCACTGCACATATATTCTTCGTGTAATTGAATTGAAAAGCGGAAACGAGTTTCCTTAGAAACTACCGTAATGGAGCCATTCTATTTCGCTTTACCATCATAATTTTATTTCCTTACAAGACGACACGATGGCCCACTAACCATAGTATGCCGAGGGACAATCTTATTGAATGACGAGACGAGCAAGGCGCTCGCCTGATGGTAAGCGCCACGCCTGCCCATAAACAAAAGCAACACCACAAAGAACTTTGAATTACAAAGCACTGCATGCCACTGAACTGCGCTCGTCATCCCGAGTCGTAAAATGTTAAGTCTAATAATGCTCAGTAATTTCACTGGCTTCAATGTCCTTCAAACCGAAACACAACGGTGGTTACACACTGTTGCTTGGCGGCAGAAATAGACAAAGCGGTGGAGCCAACCCCGACGGACTCTCGCATACGAGGGACCAACCACCTTGTATTATGTAAGAAAGATACAAATACCTAGCTCGATCTGAGGAAATACTACCAAACCACCAATTACCAACAAATGCATTGTTCTTCTAAGTGGTATACTAAATATAAAATGACCTGGAAATCTTACAGAAACTATGCCAGGGCTCTTCATAAATTTGCCATCGCTCTCGCAGAGATGAGAGCCCGATCGAAAGTGATGAGTGGTTCAACAACTCAAGCTCTACACGCGCCGACAATGTCTTAGAGCTTATTTTATATTGTAGTAAAGATACTTTTGTGGGCATTTCTTTCGTATATATTTTACTAGTTTTTGCTCGCGACCCTGTCCGCGTGAATGTAATTTTGTATTAGATCCCATCCCAGGTATAGATTTTTCATACAAACTTTCATCCCCTTTTTAAACCCTTCGGGGGTTGATTTTTTTGATAACTATCGCTATAGTTTATAATATTGTAGGAAGTAGGACCATCTATACGTTATACGAGTGTAATTACTTGTTATGACTAACTGACTGATTCATCAACGCAGAGTCTAAACCGCTTCAAACTTAAAATTTCGGCAGTTGATGCCTTTTTGTCGTAAGCATCCACTAAGGAAGGATTTTTGGGAATTCGAGTTGCGTTCCGGGATCAGCTAGTGTATAACCAGTGACTTCAGACTGGCATAATTTTGCGACTTTCGAGGGACCCAATGTCTCTTGACGGTCGACATTATGTTTAGTCTGCGGCGTACTTTAACATCGGGTCCAACGTAGTCAATTTGCCGGGCCAGGATAAAAAAAAAGATAATTCAATTAATTCGTGCCTGCATTGTTTGTACATGGATTGTGTTTTTGGCAATAGGTATAATGGTCCGGGTTCCCTGGGCCAGCATCAGCTGGATGTGTGATGCTAGTGGATCACCACTTGATTACTATCTAGCTAATTTTCCGTGAGTAGCTTCGTTTCGATGAGACGCCCAACAATTCCCTATGTGAAAATTCTCTATTGTGGTAGCTAACAGAGGTAGCAAGGATAGAATATTTCGATTTGATGATACTCAAAAAATTATTATTTTATTTGTAGGACAATATGACTGTTAAATTATACAAATATTAACTAAGTAAAAACAAAAAAATCAGCTGGCTAGTAATCATACCTATTGGAACGAGGGGCTTCCAATAGGTATCGATAACGAGGTCATAAAAATGATTACAAACCAGCTGATTTTTTTGTTATTACTTAGTTAATATTTATATAATTTAACTGTCATATTGTCTAAAATAATAATAATGTATATAATAATATTATTGTATAAAATAATAATTTTTTGAGTATCTTCAAATCGAAATATTCTATCCTTGCTACCTCTGTTAGCTACCACAATAGAGAATTTTCGCATAGGGAATTGTTTGGCGTCTCATCGAAACGAAGCTACTCACGGAAAATTAGCTTGATAGTAATCAAGTGGATCAGCTGGCCCAGGGAACCCGGACCATAACTGACAGATTACTCTCACGCAATCCAAAACCACATTTTCACAAGTTTCCCTTCTAAATAAAGCGTGCACAAATCAGTTTATATAATATAAATACTCGTAAAGCAGACCTGAGAAAGTTAAACCACACACCATCCGTCAAAGGGCACGCATTAAATAAAGGCGTTTTGTTGATCCCATCAGTATTGCCCTGAAATTGAGTGGTTTCGCTTTCATACATCTATCTCCCTCTAACAACAGAACATCTAGTATTCTGTCTCGCTAATAATAATGTGCCTCGCACGCGATGAACTCGTTATCAAATGAGCTCTGTGATTTCGATTAAACGTTTTAAGATAATTTGCAGTTATGTAATTCTGTTTTAAAGTGCCAGTTTTCATTTGGTTGCCACAACCACGATGACGGTAACAAGGCAATTCATGTTTTAAACAAACTCGTACTGTAAAGCGATCCTTGATTTATCTATCGCCTTGCTTCTAATAGATTTTTTATTAGTAGTCTTTTCTAATCTTTTTTTTGATTGAATGACGAGAAGAGCAACGCACTCGCCTGATGGTAAGCGCCTCGCCTTCCTAAAAACAGAAGCACAGACCTTTGAATTACAGCACTGCATGGCACTTAACTGCGGTCGTCACCCCGAGACATAAGATGTTAAGTATCATAATGAATCTATAAATTTGCTATGAGACATGCTTTATAGTAATAAGAAAAGTTTCTTTTTTTTCCAAGCACCGCAAAGTGACTGCAGTACACCTTATGGTAAGCGCAGTGCTGTCAAAAAACTAGCAACCATCGAAAACAATGAGTTTATCAGTGGTCACCATAATCATGCCGGCCTGTATAAATGCTTCTTCACACTCCGAAGAGGGAAGAAGCAAATCGAGAGGTCTGCGTCAGGACAGGCGGGTGACCTATGCAGGCTCAGGGATACAAGGATGTATGCCTATACTCGCCCTAACCAACCAGCCCTTCGGAAGAATCGGATATACATTGGCTGATGCTGAAACGCGATTCACACGAGGTTTGTGGAACACTATGGCAGATTTTAACACCATGTGTGTGTATAGTGGTCACCATGTGTAATATTCCCGCTGAGATATTGTCTTTCAGTGCCGACACGTGCCTGTTCGCTAGATACGTGAATACGTGCTTATATGTATGAAATAATATTTTTATAATAACTAAATATCAGGTACTACGAGGTACTTGCGGTCCAACACCCAGACCCGAAACAAATATTTGAGGATCACACAAATATTTTTCTTGGCGCGGGAATCGAACCCAGGATCTCCCGGTACGCAGCCGGCTACTCGCCCACTTTGCCACGGAAGCTGTCAATTATGTATGTTTTAATCGTCACTTATTTCGTCACATAACGTATTCAATGCTAATTATTGATATCTTTAACGGTGATTAAGAAATTGTGAGGAGACCAGAGAAGATCTCCATAAGAATTACGAAGGTATGTGAAGTCTGCCAACCCGCATTAGGCCAGCGTAGTAGACTAAGGCCCAACTCCGCTCATTTGTAGAGAAGGTCCGTGCCCTACAGTGGGCCGTATATAACACAGAGCTAGTACTAGTTTACTTGTCACAAAATGAATAAAGAACACAATCCCCAACCCTTCTGTTAACATCCTACGTAAAAATATACCGAGACCATATTCCCATTTCCTTCGTGAAAAATTATTTCCTTTGTGGCCGCACCCTCTTCAAAAACACACATAAATTAAGATGCCTTTCGACGTTATTTACCTTAATTTATGTTATTACCCTCACCTTTGTAATTTATATATTTTCTTATAAAAAATATTGGGTTGTTAAGCGAAATTACTAGCTGGTGGTAGGACATTCATATCCGCCATTAAAACCTGCCATCGTAATACTCTCATGCACTCCCGAGGGATGTTTGCGTTTGTATTCCGGAGCTCTACAGCCACTCAGCTAGGGATAAATCACAGCTTCGAGAGTTGAGTATTGAGTGTGCTTGCTATGTTTTGCGTAGGTGGTAGGTCCCTCGTATGCGAGGGCCGTCTAGGATGGTGCCACCGCTTTGTCTTTTTCTGCCACCTATCAACAGTGTGTAAGCCATGTTCTGTTTCGGTTTCAAGGACAGTGACGAAGCCAGTGAAATTACTGGGCATTATGAAACTTAACATCTTATGTCTCGGGATGATGAGCGCAGTGCAGTGCCATACAGTGCTTTGTAATTCAAAGTTCTGTATGATGTCGCTTCTGTTTATGGGCAGGCGTGGCGCTTACCATCAGGCGAACACCTTGCTCGTCTTGTCAATCAATCAAATAAAAAAGATACTTAATTGTAAAACGGTCGCGCCAGTATAACCGCTCAGCTCAGAATACTTCCATAAACTTATTTTCTTTGCACTAGTTCAGACAAATTGAATACCACTTTAGTCTCACAATTTTCTCGCTGTTCCCGCCATTAAAGACTTTTCTCGTGAATTTTTATGCCAACCAAAGCGTTTATAAACGAAATTTGACATCATTCCCTTGAGAACGTCAGAGCGTAGTAGTTTGAGTGGTAGAGCCACGCTGTAGACTGTTTTGCTTACAGCATGAATGGGCTGGCTCGACCGGGTCGTTACCACTGTCTCACAGAAAACCGACGTAAAGTAGCGGCTTGCTGCTGCGTTTTGTACGGTGAGTGAGATATCCGGAAGCCCAAATTCTCTCCCCTTCTCAATCCCTAAGTTTGCCGGCCTATGCTATAAAAAATAGCTAAATCTCTTAATACTATGTTGAAAACTAAAGAATATTTCTTACTTTGCTTACCTAATAAATCAGAAAAACGAGCGTTAAAACACATAAGGTGTTTTTATGTAACGCTTCTAGGGCAATTTATTTTTGTTTTTGACCACGGATAAATTCTTTACTAGGCTTATAGACGCTTTTTCTGTTTTTGCTGTTTTTTTGTTTTTCGCCCTAATTTTGTATTATTATTGTAGTAGTCATTTAGTCATTATTATTATTGTGTGAGTTCAGTAATAAACGTATTTTCTTTCTTTCTTTCTTTTGAAATGTGCGTTGTGAATTATGAAACGCATTTTTGCTTTACTTCTTTTTTGGTGTGTAATTATTTTTGAATGCAATTATAAGTAAATACAAGGTGGTAGGTCCCCCGTATGCGGGAGACCGTCTGGGTTGGTACCACCGCTTTGTCTATTTCTGCCGCCAAGCAACAGTGTGTAAGCACTATTATGTTTCGGAAGGACATTGAAGCCATTGCAATTACTGGGCATTACATCATCTTATGTCTCGGCGTGACGTGCGCAATTCAGTGCCATGCAGTGCATTATAATTCAAATTTCTGTGTGGTGTTGCTTCTGTTTATGGACAGGCGTGGAGCTAACCATCAGGCGAGTGATTTGTTTGTCTCGTCATTCAATTAAATTAATAAAAGAAAAGTTTATACCATTCCATACTATTTAATATTTCAGGCCACAACACCGCCATCGCACTAGCACCTGCGCTTTGTATCTACGTAAGCAACCACCTAATGATGAGGATAAATACCATATTGCGTACAGACAAAACATCGGACAAAATATCTACAAAATAATTTACAGCCTTAATACTACCTCTCGCTATCTACACTAATCTACATCTACACATATATTATAAAGAGGAAAGATTTGTATTTTTGTATGTAACGAATAAACTTAAAAACCGCTGGACCGATTTCAAAAATTCTTTTGCTGTTAGAAAGCTACATTATCACTGAGTAACATAGACTTTTTATCCCGGAAGGCAGATCACGCTGACGGAGCCGCGAGGAAAAGCTAGTATCCAATAAAAAGGAGTATCAACTAAACTTGTACCTCAAAACTTCGACGATAATCGTTGCAACATCGATAAAAAGATAAACAAACTTTATAACTAGAGATTATGTATTGGCGATAAAACTCGACAATAGATACGCCTGAGTACAACACAATGCATTATCCAGTGATATAAACGAACACTTTGCCAATAGCTCCTAGTTAATGTTTGTAAACGACACCCTTAACTATGTTGCGTGATAGAGCTGTGTTTACATTGTTTAAAAAAACACGCAGCGGTTAACTGTGAACTTGTTTAAATATCGTCATCAATTTAATATTTCAAATCGTAAAACAGCGATGAACATCTTTTTTTTTTATTTTGTTATTTGTCTCGAGTAATGGGTTGATGGGAAATTAACTCTTTTAATTATTAAGCTGGTATATTCGATCACATTAGACCATCCAAATACTGGATGAATGTATTAACAATATTTATTTTCTTAATTTGGATTATGAGACTGACACTATAATCGGAAAAGCACATAAATCAAGAACGATTAGTCATGGATCAATACTCTCAATACCTTAATGTATGAGTTCTTCTGGTCACATTAGATAATATGGCTTTTTTATAATATTTATTTAAATATGCGTATAATATTTATCGTATAACAAATTGACAAAAGTTTTATTCAATGGTATACTCGTAAATAAATGCTTAATATGTTGCTCATTGTGTTTCCTGATATAGAAATATAGTTAAAAAGTTAGTTACAATTTCAAATACATCAAACTAAACCCTCATAAATGACATTAATCTAAGCCATGGATAAAGCCATAAAATAACGTTCATCAACAACGGTAATTTTTAACCCGTACATAAACTTTAAAAGCACTTAATATTTTTATGGAATTTTAAATAATACGAGAAATCCTCGAGTCATTAAACGCTATAAAAGCGGCTGTGACATTAAAGTACCGCAACAGCTCCGTCATTGTGACCGAGCCCTACGTAGGGCCATAAAAACGGCGCGACGTAATCCTGGATTTACGACTAAATCCGCGATAAGGGGCGAGAGTAACTACGTACTTTGTTGCACGTAGTGAATAAGCCCCAGATTTATTTGGAGGCTAGGTGTTTATTTCTATTACAGTCGCGTTGAAGTGCTGCGTCAATATTTTGGGAGCATTAACGCTAATTATTAAATGGCCCTGCTGTTAAAAGTTTATTACCATTTGAATTAAGTATGTACTTCGTTCACATTTATCGTGAAAGAAGATTATAGTTAAACATATTTACTTCTATTTTGCGATAAAGTTTAGTTTCAAGATACCTATTTTCAAAATAGTATTTTTCCAAGAATATTGTGTCTTTTTATAGAACAAGAAATTGCATCATAAACTCAAAAAAGTGCTCTCGTACTAGTCTAGTGATCGCAACGCGAGCACGCCTGTGGTGGGAGGGAAAGTGCAAAGTGATGCTTAATGTAGAACTGCTCACCGTCGCCTTGCTGGGACGTGACTACCAAGAACGCTATTGATTCAAAAAATAGGTGTACTCACGGTACAAATCATGAACGAAATGCGAAAGTTCCGCGGTGGGATAAGGAAAGTGCAAAGTGATGCTTAATGTAGAACTGCTCACCGTCGCCTTGCTGGGATGTGACTACCAAGAACGCTATTGATTCAAAAAATAGGTGTACTCACGGTACAAATCATGAACGAAATGCGAAAGTTCCGCGGTGGGATAGGGAAAGTGCAAAGTGATGCTTACTGTAGAATTGCTCACCGTTTCTTTGCTGGAGTGTGTCTACCAAAGGCGCTATTGATTCAAAGAATATGTGTACTCACGGTACAAATCATAACCAAAACGCGAAAGTTCCGCCGTGGGATAGGGAAAGTGCAAAGTGATGCTTACTGTAGAATTGCTCACCGTTGCCTTGCTAGGATGTGAATATCAAGAGCGCTATTGATTCAAAGAATAAATGTACTCACGGTACAAATCATGACCGAAACGCGAAAGTTCCGCGGTGGGATAGGGAAAGTGCAAAGTGATGCTTGCTGTAGAATTGCTCACCATTGCCTTGTTGGAGTGTGACTAGAATATAACTACCAAGATCGCTATTGATTTAAAGAATAGGTGTACTCACGGTACAAATCATGACCGAAACGCGAAAGTTCCGCGGTGGGATAGGGAAAGTGCAAAGTGATGCTTGCTGTAGAATTGCTCACCGTTGCCTTGCTGGAGTGTGTCTACCAAAGGCGCTATTGATTCAAAGAATATGTGTACTCACGGTACAAATCATAACCAAAACGCGAAAGTTCCGCGGTGGGATAGGGAAAGTGCAAAGTGATGCTTAATGTAGAACTGCTCACCGTCGCCTTGCTGGGACGTGACTACCAAGAACGCTATTGATTCAAAAAATAGGTGTACTCACGGTACAAATCATGATCGAAACGCGAAAGTTCCGCGGTGGGATAGGGAAAGTGCAAAGTGATGCTTACTGTAGAATTGCTCACCGTCGCCTTGCTGGGGTGTAACTAGCAAGAGCACTATTGATTCAAACTATAGGTGTACTCACGGTACAAATCATGAACGAAACGCGAAAGTTCCGCGGTGGGATAGGGAAAGTGCAAAGTGATGCTTACTGTAGAATTGCTCACCGTTGCCTTGCTGGGGTATAACTACCAAGATCGCTATTGATTTAAATAATAGGTGTACTCACGGTACAAATCATGACCGAAACGCGAAAGTTCCGCAGTGGGATAGGGAAAGTGCAAAGTGATGCTTACTGTAGAATTGCTCACCATTGCCTTGTTGGAGTGTGACTAGTAAGAGCGCTATTGTTTCAAAGAATAGGTGTACTCACGGTACAAATTATGACCGAAACGCGAAAGTTCCGCGGTGGGATAGGGAAAGTGCAAAGTGATGCTTACTGTATAATTGCTCACCGTTGCCCGCCCGGGGCGCGGGGCGGACGGGCGCACACAGCGCTAGCAGCGCCACCGCCCACCACCATGTCATCACAACCACACCTGTAACAAATTAAATTAATAAATAAATATGGCCAGGTCAAATACATAGTCAAAATTCAAATAAGTAAGTAAAATAATACATTATTTCGGTTGCGGCAATTTACCTTACTGCCACTTCGGAAGGCATTAGTACATGTAGAAAATAGCTCATAAATAATTCTAGTGTTACTCCTTTCGAAACTGTTATACAATTATTATGTTACATTAATAACATTTTATAAATACATAGTCCAAATTCAAATAAATTTATGACCACAAAATATTATACATTATTTCGGTTGCGGCAATTTACCTTACTGCCACTTCAGAAGGTATAAGTACATCTACAAAATAACTGATAAATAAATCTAGTGTACAAACAAAACTGGTATACAATTATTGCATTAAACATTTTATAAAATAGGGCAGCTTATTTATTTATGTTAATGAGTTATATTATCAACAATTTAAAATTACTATTTGCCAAGGAATGGCCATAGGAAGCCGGTTTACATTTTTAGACCGTCAGTAAAGGTACGTTTTGAAGTTTGAAGACGCGACCGAGACCTGAAACGTGACACACGAGGACAGCGACACATCCGTTTTTTTTGTTTGGACGCTATGCTGATAGCCTGACGCTAGTCGGCAGTTTTCAGCTTCGCCGGACTTTCGGGTGAGCGTTTTAGGCGCTCTCAACCCTTACATTTAAGCGACTACGCTGAGGGCACCCCCTGTGGGGTGAGAACCTCTGCTCAGGACGGTCGCTGGGGGAGGGCAGAGACATCTGCGATTATTGGCTTTGGAGGATTTTAAAAACTACTGATCATAATCGGCTCGCGGGCCGGTACTAGGGGCTGCGGATCCGCTTTATGTGCAATTGTATATCTACGTTTTGAGATATGCCACAGCACCAGAAGAGGGCGACGCGCGACTGGCTCGATACAAATCAGACGTGTCACTGATTGTGTCGCGTGTCGCAGTCTCGTCTTGGACGCGTACCTCAAAACATACCTTAACATTTCCTTACATTTTTGTTGCTATCTTTTCTTACAGTGATAACAATAATTTTATGCTCAATTTTGTGCAACCCACAGTTTATGACGCACGCTTACCACTGGTTACCATTATCTTTAAAAGATAAATAAGTGCTTAAAATGTCTTTATTATTCGTTGTAAATCAAGGAATGGTTACCGCATTACCATTTGAGAAGATAAACTAAGTGATATCCTTATTTCGACAAATACCGCATATTTAAATGCAATGTATGCTGTTAAAATCTTAAAGTTATTAAGATATAGTTTAAATTAGAAATGAATTAATGTATTAACATTAATATTGGAAACGTATTCACTTCAAACATATTTTTCGTATTCAGTTAATGTGACAGCTATCGAAAAACCTCGCATTAGGCACACTGCTCCGGAGTTTCGTAGTTTCGAATACCGGGTTAAGATAGACTTCCTGTGGCTTGACTTCCTAAAGCTGATATTGAAAACCCATTTTTACGGGATTGGAAAGGACATTTCAGCCTCCGGTAATCTCGCTCGCCGTACAAAACGCAACAGCGGGCTGCGACTTTACGTTAGTTTTCGTTGTGACAGTGTTAATGACCCGGTCAAGCCGGCCCGTTCTTTGTATAATCAAATGTGTCTATAGCGTGGCTCTACCACTGGTAAAATCTTGACCTCGTGTATAACTTAATATTGTCTGAGTTAACTGCATTTTATCTTTATTGCGTAAAACTCAGCGTACTTAATCCTTATGCATACTTCAATTAAAAAGTTGTTTATACTGCGCTATGTGTATTTTTGCTGGCCCAGTTTTGATAAGGTTGTGGGGCCGTTAAAGTGGCTCGACCGATAAGGTCCAAGAAAGCACTAAAGCAGTATTTTACGATTGCGGCGCGACAATAAATTATTTATTTAACAAATCACCTGGTTAAAGTGTTTATACATCCTTCAAGTTAAGGACAACAATTTACAATCATATTCATCTTATGGCTTAGTTGGTATCCAATACCGAATCAAGGAAAAATTTTGATTTTTATTTTATTTTGCTAAATTCATTAACTTGAATCAATAATTTAAAGTTCTATTTTATATAATCGTACATGGGAAATGTTATTTTTTTATTAAAAATGGAATTTAACCTACATAAATTTGGCAAAGTAAAATCAGTTTTTTAAATAACTATTATTAAGAAAGAAGTTGTATTTACCTATCGTCATTAATACACATACACGCAAACATTTTAGATACATATCCATAATAAACATTTCATTTAAGTAAGCAAGGAGTCGAAAAGTCGCCCAACTTTGAACTCATCAAATAACTTCCGATATATAAAAAAGAAAAATTCCGTAACACTAATGGGAAAAGTTTTAAGTAAATATACAGAAATAATCAAACTTCAACGAACTCGTATAAACACAAACTTTCAGCGGTGTGTAACGACCCTATTGAATCAGGGAAAAAATGGCGGCGTTGGATAGCCTGAAGGGAGCAGAAGCAACAGTGTGTTAGCACTGTTGTAGTTCGGTTTGAAGGATATTGAAGCCAGTGCAATTACTGGGCATTATGAGACTTAACATCTTATGTCTCGGGGTGACGAGCACAGTTCAGCGCCATGCAGTGCTTTGTAATTCAAAGTTCTGTGTGGTGTTGCTTCTGTTTATGGACAGGCGTGGCGCTTACCATCAGGCGAGCGCCTTGCTCGTCCCGTCATTTAACCAAATAAAAAAAGAACGAACTACCGAAGTGAATGTCGCGGGTTCGAAGCACCATGCCAGGGTATACATTTTAGACTTTGCAAAATTACGTATGTATTCGTTGTTCATTATTACTCGCTTTAACGGTGAAGGAAAACATCATACAACATGCATATCTGAGACTTCTCATATAAATTTCGAAGGTCTGTCTATCAACCCGCTTTACTCTCCATAAAATAGAGGAGGACTGATGCGAATATAACACAGGCCTGATTTATTCCACCATCACTGCGTAAGCATTTCTAAAATATACATATTTTCCATCGTATTGTGAAAATTACAAAGTAAAATATGAAGCAGATGAATTTAATTTTGAAGTAAAAAAAAATTTTTTGGGACTTCAACCAAATCACGTACGTCGAATTGACAAGGAAACAATTCACGAATCAGGTCACATAGGACCGGTCGCTCACAAACCTCTCTCATCGCACAATATTGTAATACGGTTAACCCGATAGCTACAGATTTCATAAAAAAAATGCTGTCACTGGGATGGAACGACCGATGGGAAATTGTATTTTAATATAGGCAATAATGGCCGCTAAAATTAAAATATGAGACGAGTATATGTAAGTTGAAAAGTTGATAAGTAGTAAATAAATTAAGGATTTTTTTTATTTGATTGAATGACGAGACGAGCAAGGAGCTCACCTGATGGTAAGCGCTACGCCTGTCCATAAACATAAGCAACACCACCCAGAACTTTGAATTACAAAGCACTGCATGGCACTGAACTGCGCTCGTCACCCCGAGACATAAGATGTTAAGTCTCATAATGCCCAGTAATTCTGCTGGAAAAGATCTTAAGATAGTCATTCGATACAAGTTTCGTAGCTCATCGGGGCTCGTGTAATTAACTGATAAACTATGCGGTAAACTATACTAAAAGGTTTGCGTGAAGTGACCTTATTTTTCCAGCCTAGGGTACCCTTACTGTACCAAAATATTGCTCTCAAATCAATAGTTCACCAGGATGTAACCGTACCATAATAATATCCTTGAATCAAAACTTTACTGTCGGTCGTTGGGACCCCCATTGCATCGAACGTGTTAACGTTGTCAGGTGTTACCCAAGTTTTATTACGTTCCTTTTTTGAACGTTTACTTAACCCTCCAATGGAATTCACTTATCTTTTCTCGTTGATCGAATTTGGCAAGATTTTGATTCGACAGCTATCTGTAGAGGAAGGTTTTCTTCGCCTTCTTATTAAATTACCTTTAAAAATACACGTTTTTCACGAAACTTGACTGAGATTAAGATAGGAACAGCATTTTTTACCTTAGATAGACCTTTATTAATATTCACTTAATAAATCATAACAAACTATTATTGTACTAAGATTAAAATTTCACTTTGAACGCCTTTTAGTTAACGTTAGTATTGTTTTTATTTTGATGAACAAACCTATTAGGCATTTAATAAAATTTCCAGGCATATGTAACAAAACTGTAATTAGCAAAGTTTAACAAATTATCACTCCCTGAAGATTTCTTATGTTTACGCGAATATTACTGATTAAAATAATACTAATTTAAACGGATTTTATCGCGATTTTATATTAATTTTGATCCCGACGTCTCGAAAGCTTTTCAGCCTTCGTGGTCACGGGGTGGACTGAGATGTAGGTTGTCTAGAAAAGTTAATGTTACAGTGTCTACCTTCAGTTTACAATTATTGATCAAATTTAATTTTTGTTTTTTTATTTCGTTAGTGGTCCGATCTACGCAGAAAGAGCCCACAGTGTCTTGACCTCAAGACCTACACCTCTTTTAAAAACATTATTACAATGTTAAATAGCAAACCACGTTCCTAAACACTTTACAATATTTTCAAAGACACATCCAACTTTAAACGTGGCAACAAAACAGTTTCGTAAACTAAAGGTGAAAGTTGAACACATCGTCCCGGGTAAGTAAAAGATAACAATTTTATGAGCGTATAATACATTATTGTAACAATTTCCCTATTTTGTAACAATATTCGTGGGCTATATTTTATACTATTAAGGTTGGGGGTATTTGACAAGCGATAGCGATAATTTCATCCTAATCCTTTACCTCCTCACCCTTACCCTTACGATTGGCAATTATCTAAATTCACAAACTCACACACAATCACATTTATAATAGCAGTAGGAAAAAGACATAAACTCAACTATATAAGTGTATTCGTATTCCCCAAGGAGTAGGCAATGGTGCAATTAGTATACTCATTGTTCGCCGAGCTTCTTTTTATCCCGTGTGATAAGGAGCAAGTGTATACTGGGCACAAATTCTAATTTCGAGTACCTCATGCATGATTTCACAAATCGAAAACTTAAACACGAATTATGATTACCCGCTGGAACGTCGCATATGAACACATCCTGGTTTCACAGCTGACAGACGCTGCCACAAGACCAATTAGGTGATTTGTTAATTAGCCTATTAAAGTCCCAATTCTGAGCAAAGGACCTCCCTCACTTCCCGGTTGTCAGCACGCATATACTATTGCATAGTTAGAAAAGTAAAATGTTACTCAGCCGCTTCCATATCTGTTGAATTTAAGTTATCAGAAAAATCCTAAGAAATTAAAAATATTAAATTCTTTTTGTTGTATTATAAACTTGTACAAGAAATACGTCAAGCCTTCACACACTTTTTATGAACTATCATATTCATTATAATTACAAATTTTCTCGATACCTTCATTCTAAGCAACTCACTCATAAAAGTCCTTCATTCTAAAACGTAATCAAGCATTAAATACACAATTTAGAATATTAATAACTACAGCGTAAATCAAGCTATCTCCTAATAAATTTCGTGGCCCACCCATTCGTTGGCTCGTAAACTGATCTATCTGTCAATAAGACGTTTATTGGGAGAGAGTAGACAGCCCGCGGGAAACGATTCTCGTCTTCGCCTTCAGATATAAATTCGTCTACAATACAAGTGTGGAATTTTTATTGAATCCCTGCCAGCCACTTATTGGGAACTTGGCATTTCGTCACATATTAGAATACGTGAGCGTTTCACTGTGATAGAAGTTCAATATGTCTGGTATGTGGCATAGCGAGGAGCGAGTAAAGAATTGTTTCGTTGGTGGTATTTTGAGAATAATGGGTTAAAGTTTGGTCGGAACCTGAATCATATTCGACGCTGCCTGAATAACAACCACCATAAACATGGTGAAGATTCCAACATAGTAGCTTGTTCAGGCGAGTCATGTTCCGATTCTCAATTGGACCTACTTACGCAAACAGGAACCAACTCACAGCAAGTTCAAATGGAGATACTGATGTTGTTTTGAAGGCCCTAAATATGTATACAACAAATATACAAATATCTATACCTTACTTTAGTATCCTTTGTCTTTATGTCTGCCTGGTAATTTTATTGAAATCGTCAGTGATACATAATAAAACTCAATATAAAAGAAATAATTATATCATAACGCGAGTAATTTGAACGTATATTATGAATTCTCATGCAGATTTTACAGTTATGTTAAACGGAATTCCAAATCACGCACAGACTAAATAATAAGCAGAAAATAGTAATAATCTTAGTAGACCCTAAGGATATCCAATACCTACTCCTCATCAAGACCATATATGTCTCTACTTTGACCCTCAAGGCCACATCGTCAACATCATACAAGTAGTTAATTGTACTTGACACCGAGATTCTGCTAGGGCTTATCGAATACCCCGTATGGATTTATATTACCTAGATGATACTAAAACTAATCTTAACAGATTTTATCGTGGTTTTTTATTAATTTTGATTCAGCCCGTAACCACGAAGGCTGAAAAGTCTTCGAAACGTTGGGATCAAAATTAACAAAAAAACGCGATAAAATCAGTTTAGATTAGTTTTATTTTAATGAGTAATATTCGCGTAAACATAAGAAATCACCAGTTGAGATTGTTATCACAGTATTAGCGTATAATTTTGCAATGGCATAACTACCTTGAACCACATAACGTTAGTATTTAAACTGCTTGTTTATGCATTCTAGAGTTTATAAATTCTACTTATTTGTATTCATTCTAGTATGGCGCTCGGTCCAGACCTGCCTAGCATTTATTATGTTATACTTTCCTGATACATACAATTATAAATAATACAGAACACATACAAGCCGTGTAGGGCATAACTGGAGCTGATCATATGACCCAGTTATGCCCATTAGAGAAACCCTTTAGAAATGTGATAGGCAGCGTACTTCTCAGATGAAGATAATAATGGACAGTATTGAGTATGTTACTAATTACTACAGATAGGTATAGAGTTTCGTTGCGTTGAAAGTGCTTTGGAAATTATGAAAGAAATCAGATAGAAGTAGTTTTAAAAATATTAATTTAGGTCAACATGGTGTAGCGGTAAATTTTGCTTTCCTACGTCATAATATGAAGTGTATATTATTACGTGAATATGGACATTTTACAGATGGTAACATGTTCGATTTGATTATATTAATTTGATGATATCATCTTATAGCAACCCTGGTATCAATCCACAGTTGCAAGATGAATGCAGTCATGATGCGCGTCATTTTTATATTCTCACTACAGACCCGGCCACGCGTTGCTGTGGCTAAGGTATGTGTTAAATTTTATTGTAGTAAACTATTCAATACAGTATGCGCCATCCTTACTGACATCTGTTATAATATTATGGAACTCACAGATAATTATAACTCTTTGTCATATAATAAACAAATAATTTGCAATAAAAAAATATTGCGACTATAAATTGAGATATAAACTATCATATCTTTCAAGTTGGATCAAACTCCACACAGTTTGCAAAATATGATTACAATCAGTTCAGTAGTTTAGGAGTTCATTACGGACAAACAACGTGACACGAATTTTTTTATATATAAAGATGAAAAAATAACGTTACAAAACAATATATCCACGTTGTTACTGTAAATACATGAACAGTTATTAAAAGGCATCTATAATATGGCATAATATGGAATCAAATTATAAACACAGACCATAAACATACAAGAAATAATGACAAGCCATTAGTTATCTTAACGCTTCAATCTAAACGCTATACTAATTTCTAATACGCTAGATGTAAAAAAACATCTAAGAGAAATCTGCTAAACCAGTTAAGCTCCCTCGTTAACACAAAGCATCTGGATTATTAAACTCGATACTGAATCGAGGTAAAAACACGATCGTCGAGTGTTATCGGCGATATAGAAATATAGCCTTCTTAGTTTTGTTGAACACAAGCACAAGCCAGAGAGGCCGTCTGGGTGGGTACCACCGCATTGTCTATTTCTGCCAAGCAACAGTGTGTAAGCACTTGTGTTTCGGTTTAAAGGACATTGCAGCCAGTGAAATTACTGGACATTATAAGACTTAACATCTTACGTCTGGGGTGACGAGATCAGTTCAGTGCCATGCAGTGCTTTATAATTCAAAGTTCTGTGTGGTGTTGCATCTGTTTATGGGCAGGCGTGGCGCTTACCATCAAACGAGCGCCTTGTTCGTCTCGTCATTCAATCAAATAAAAAAAAACACAATGGTGTTCACTATATACAGGAACTGACATGTTCTGAATTTAGCTTCATTTAGTGAAATTGATTGCATATACTGGGTTTGGTTTCACCCATTATGTAAAGAATGTTTTACGTCTATTTGAAAATAATAGTTACAATATATTAAAACTAGATATGTGCGTAATTAGCAAGTATAACTAAAATCTCATTTGGTGGGCAAAAAACATTCGTGAAAAGGGGCGAATAATAATCTACCTTGATTTTAATTATTGACTTCACTCCTCAGAGGCAATATATGTCTTTAGCGCTGATATTGTTATTAATTGAAACTGGCAATTGGCTTACCATTCGAATAAATATTAGCCATAAAATTCTTCAAATAATGTCTTCATCGTCTTCTTGGTCAAACGTAGACCTTGCACTGAGAGGATTTGTATTCCCATGATATACAACAACAAATAACAAACAAATTTTGGTGCTTTCATTTTCTCACTAGTGCAAACAATTCTAGAATTAAACTTGAATATAGTGAATATTTTTCCAAATTCTTAATCTTAATTCCTTTTCTTTAAAATTGGTAGAGCATCCATAATTTTTCTGGAATTGTGGATGTCCATAGATTTTAGAGTTCCATATTATCAGGTGGCCTACTTGCTTTTTCGCTGGCCTTAATATAAAATGTTCTTTATGGCGCAGAAATACTTAGAAGAAATTTAAATGGACCTACAGGTTGAGCAATTGCTTCTGCACTAATTCCAGTATACATGTAACAATTAGATCTTCATCTAAAGATAATCTTTGATTAATTAGGTGTATGTGTAGCCAAGGCTCGTTCTCAGCTAAAGCCCCTAATTTGGAGATATTCTAAGGAAAGGGCAGATTAACTATCCCTAAGCCACCGAGAATATGTGAAGGGATTAACGAGTAGATGAAGCGAACGGTTTTATTATATCTTCTTATAAATTCTTTGTATATATCTATTTTATGTGCTGATTATATTCATCTTAAAACTATTATTACTAGACTGAAGGTGGAATACAACTATGTTTTTTACAAATTACTGGGGTTAATTTGTTTCACATTAGGATGGAAGAAGAAGAAGAGGATGAAAAATATGGTACACATTGATTTTTTCCTTGTGCTCTTCCAACGGCCCAAGTGCCAAATCACAAACCAAATAATCAAAGAACATTAATGTTATAGGTTTATTGCTATATCTAGTATCGCATAATCTCAACAGTGACAATCAAGACAAGCGTGCGAACTAATCGCATCAGTTGATATGCGCTCGTGTTGAATCGATTTATGTAATTCGCCTTCAGATCTAGCTCACTAATCCGTGTCGGCTTTACGGCGTTGGGATTATCTTGATGAACAGAATTACTTATTTTAGAATTAAGTGTTGTGTAAATAGATTTTTTTATCGTGTCCTTACACTGCATCAGGGTGTTAGTGTTCACTAATAGGTTTTTTCTGATATAGCAAAGTCACAAACGTTAACTTTTACTAAAGATTTTAAAACAGACCTGTAACTACTTATAAATAAATAAATACAATCAACAGTCACAGTAATTTTTTTTCATTACGGGATCGAAGCCGCGGCCTCTCATTTTTGCCTGGTGGGAGGATACTTGTATCCGACCGGATAGCGACCACCGTACACTGGTGCTAAAACCTGCCATAGTGGCCCACCTTGCGTGGGTCGCGTTCCATGGTCAGCCAGTGTATATCCGGTACTCCCCAGGGGCTTGCCCCCTGATCCTCACCCTTTTCCCATCCCTTTTTCCTTCCCCCCCTCCTTGGCCCTTTGACAGGCCGGCATGATCTTGCCGACCAACGATGGACACATTGTTTATCGTTGGTCGACAATATTCTTGGATTGCGCTACACTTACCATCAGGTGTAGCGTAGTCACTTTGCCGAGCCAGGATAAAAAAAAAAAAAAAAAAAAAAAAAAAATTTAACAGCCGCTCACTCGCCTGCTGCGCGACGGAGGCTCTCAATTTTTATTATCAATCAGTATTTGCCCGCGGTTCCGCCCGCCTGAAAGTTATATTCGGAAAAAAAATCCCTATATGCCCCAGACCTATCTCATTACAAAGTTTCATTGAAATCCGTTCAGCCGTTCAGATTTGGATTTGTAAATAAGATAAAGTGTACTGAAATGAAGAAACCAGACTTAAAAAAAGCAATCCCACTTGAATCTTAGGTAAGGTTATAGTCCAGCCCAGATTTCCGATACGAAATTATTTAACATGTTATCTAGTCAGCACGCACTTCCCAAAGCCGCGACGCGATCTCGATACAAGGAAAGTTTCTGCCCTACAGTCGGGCGGATACACGCGATAAATTCCAACATAATTCAATTTAATGAGTTCGTGTCACGACAGCCAGCCTCTGTAAATTGACGATGGCGAAACATATATTTCTTCGTTCACGGTCCTCAAACAAATGCATCAGTGCGTCATACAGAGCACACGACAACAGTAATTACACATCTATCAAGTGAAACCATACTTTCGATCATTGGAAAACAAACTGGAAAATCGGAAGCGTTGCAAATTGACGGCTCAACGTAAAATCAGACCGCGCCCGCCGTGTCATTAAGCGCTGTAAAGCAAAGTAACATGTATTTAGATGTCATTTATTCAGCTATTGTGTTCCTCGTATTGTGTATCGTAGAGTAAATTAAATTCTGCTTTAGCTTTGCCAAGCCTTTGTCATCAGGTTTTAACTTGACTTTCAGTAGTTTAAATGCTTTTGTTCGTGCAGCTTTTCGAGCGGATGAAAAGGCCAACAGGAAAATACTCTTATCTTTGGTGGAACGATGTGTTACTACGGAAACCCACATAAATAACTAAAATTGATCTCATTTGACTTAACATCCATTGTTATGAATTTATATTTCATGATCATCATCATCATCATCAGCCACAAGACGTCCACTGCTGAACATAGGCCTCTCCCAAAGATTTCCAGACCGACCTGTTGGAAGCGGCCTGCATCCAGCGACTTCCTGATTTCATGATCAAATAATGTTAAATCCCATAAATGATGTTATAGTATATTTAAAAAAATTGAGAATATTTTGAAGTTTACATACTCGAGTTTATGAATTCAAAGTTCTGATTTAGCGCGTACTTGGTCTGATTTGAAAACTTCATCTTAGTGTGGGTCAACTCATTTACAGACATCATTATCGTCAGCCTGATGACATTTGCTGGTGAACATATATTTAGTTGGTCATTTTTAATGAGTAAAGGCGTCTTTTACCAGACAGTGTGTCCAAAGTTCACCACTAGGCTATACTGCTTTACCTGTTACGCGGCTAAATCGCTCTTTCATTTCTATATATTTTTAAAAAGTCTTATGTTATTCCGGTATTTCAAAAACACAGTCATATAGAAGATATAACTATATAACTTCATCAATGACACAGTTGTATTGCGTACGCGGTACGACTGCTGTGCTGAGATCTCGGGTTCGATCGCCAGGTTGGGTAAAAGTGGTATTTGTTTGTTTTTATCATGAAATATCAGTCCGGGGTCTGGAATTGTGCTCGGTATGGCGATAGGCTCACCCCCTATAACATCATGGGACAGAAATACACTTTACAAAATGTGGATGGTTTTACCTCAGTCTATTACATGATTACAGGCGTAAATACATAGGTATGCATAACTTTATAAACTAACATATTTTGTTTTTTTATTTCAATACTAATATAAAAAATAATTTAGCAAATCCATCAAATTTAATTCATAACCTCATGACTGTATTCTCGAAAAGTAAGCCAAAGGTACAACGAGCACCCATATTTCGCCAAGCTTAATGAGATCCTTTGATGCGATACGTGTTGGGTCTATCGCCATATCCAATCAAATTCCAATCCCAGACAACTAACGCATGATTTTTAGGACAATGTAATTTCCCGACCTGACATTTCAAATACCTCACTAGTTTTTCAGACTAAGTACCATGAACTTGACTAATATGGTGATATTTACGATTACCTCGTTAAATTCCATAAACACGCACAACAGGTTTAACATTTCGAAACCTCAAACAAAGCAGTTAACACGACACACATTTTATTCACAAGAATCAGCAACAAGAATGATGTTGTCAAACACCCCGCCGAGTACCGACAGCACATCAGTCATAACACTGCCGAGCACCCTACATTACCACTGGGTCAACTGTACTTTACAAGCTTTCTGAAGACAGGCAATGAGTAAATAGCAGATGTGACAGTTATTGATGGAGATTCAGATGTGGATGGGCCAGATCGTTTGCGGTCCATTTGATGTTGTATAAACAGATAGATTATACGGAAGCCTTGGAGTAATAACCATGTTGACAAATGGATTGGATATAATTTTGTATACGACTCTTATGGCATATTGACACAAAAAGACACTAATAAAAAATCAATCTCAAGCAAAGCATTAAATCAACCGTGACTTTACAGTACGAGTCTGTTTAAAACATTAATTGCCTCGTTACCGACATCGTGTGTAGTAAAGCACCAAGCCAATTGTCATCCCATCACCGAGCGAAAGTAACAGCTGTGAGGTATTGATACATTGCTGTCAGTCATGCGTCGAGAAAGCGTGTGTCGGCTGATCGGCAAATTCACTTGTCAAAACATTATGACGAATTCGAAGAAAGCTTCAGGGCACAGATTAAGTAACAGTCGCAGATGTTGATGTCAATTTGATAGGTGATGGTTAATGAATTATGGATGAAAGTGTACTGGTGTATGCGCAATTCTGCATCATTTTCACTTTCGTTTTGACAAGAGTCTATAAGATTTTTGGTTTGTACTGTTACTTCGTTGAGTCGAGTTAGTCTCATCACGCCCAGTCTATCTTTCCCAGTACTGGGCGGGATGGGAAAAATAGTTTCGTCCTAATCCATGGCAAAAGATTTAGTATAGACTATATATTTTGTCATTCTACGTCCGTAATTAAATATGGTGTCAAATAACTCTAAAAATCATTACAATTATATAATATTTTTAAAATGTCTTTTGCGAAGCAGCAGTACGTCTAAGTCTTATTGTAGGTATATCAGTTTGAAGATATTGAAGTTAATAAAGGACATTGGGCGTATTCCGACCCGGTCACGGACATTGACGAACTTGGTATAAAATGAAAGAGCATAAATTCACTTATCATTACATATTGTTTTTTTTTTTAAATCCATGGGAGAACAAAGTTTGAACTAGAAATATATTTATACAAAAAGTAAAATCTAATACTCTATTTAAGTTATATAAATTGTCGTTCTGTTAAAAATAGCTACAAAACGGGTTCTATCGAGTACATGCATCTTCCATCAGCGAATCAAATGAGCGCTTAGCATCAAAATTCAATATGTCTAGAAGGACATTTGAGAGAAAGCTACAAAGCAAGACAATGCTTTACTGAAGATTTTATGCCGCAGTATTTGGGCTTGGATCATATAACTCGAGATGATGCAGTAGCCAGGAACCTTACGATCCCAAGCCATATTTTTGGTGGTAACCAACATGAAAATGGAATTTTTGTGATGGACAGAACATACTTATATGTCCAAAAAAGTGCGAATTTTTTATTTCAAAGAAAAACCTACTGTCTTCACAAATTCCGAAACTTGGTAAAGCCTTTCTTGGTTGTTTGCATCGATGGCTACATAATAGACGTTGTGGGACCATATCCAGCGACAGCGTCAGATGCCTCAATCCTGCGTCATCTATTACAAAGTGAAGAATCCCCTTGACATTGGTTTTTAAGAACGAAAGACATTTTTATATTAGATCGTGGATTTCGAAATTCAATTCCTTTAATTGAAGAATGTGGTTATGTTCCACATACGCCACCATCCAGAGCAAGAGGAGAACAATTAACGACGCAAGATGCCAATAAGTCACGATTGATAACAATGTGTCGTTGGGTAGTCGAGGCCATAAATGGCCGTTTTAAAAAAGATTTTAAAATATTTCGGCATACATATTTCAATGTAGGTTTACCAAATATGATGACAGACTTCAAAACCGCCGCGGCAATTATCAACGCCACTAGACGTCCGTATGAAGATAGTGCATACGTTGATCAGTTTATTAACATTATTAATGAAAAAATCAATAGAGAGAATGAACTGGCCCAATACGTGATTGAAAACAATATGAATAGACAGATAGTTGCATTCGTGCCATTAGATGGAAACAATCCATATTTTAGAGATTTCCCACAGTTAACATACGAAAACCTGATATTATTCACATTGGGAAGCTATCATCTAAGACTGGCCAAGTCGTATTGCCATGAGCATATGAGACCAAATGGCGTCTACTTAATAGAGCTCTATCGGCACCAAGATTTTATAAACAATAAAATATTGATAAGAGGACGAATTCAGTCGCGACACGTCAGAGCGCGTCAATACTACACATATATTTTAATAAACCCAGCGAGACAAGGAAGACAAAGTGTTGAAGATTATTACTGCTCGTGTATACATGGCCGCCGTACCATAGGTAGTTGCGCGCACATCGCCAGTATCGTTTATTTTTTATCCTGGGCTAGGCACCAACAAGAATTTGAAACCCCTGCGGTATTTTTAGATGAAATCACAATAGACATTGATTACGCCGAATAAATAATGTTAAAAAATATGAATTGGTTTTTATTATTTTTTTTAATATTCCCATAACCCACAAGAAAGCGACCCTTACCATGATAAACTAGAGACATTTACCGATATATGCTCACAATTTCATTTCTGTCCGCCGTGGGTTTTTCTCCCATACTATTTGCCCAGTGTCCTTTATTAGATAATATGAGACTTATGATAATTCACATCAAATGTGTCGGGGTGACGAGAGCATTGCAGTGTCATGACTCAGCGAGTACTTTGTCATTCAAATTTCCGAGTGTTGTTTCTGTTAATCACCAGACGAGCTATCTACTCGTCTCCCATTCAAGCAAATGAAAAATATACTATTTTTTTTTCTTTTTTTATAGCATAGGCCGGCAATCGAGCAAGTGGGTCACCTGATGGTAAGTAATCTCTACCGCCCATGTACGCCCACAACCAGAAGAAACATGGGCGCGTTGCGGACCTTAAAGGAAAGGGATAATTAGGGATTGGGAAGGGGAGGAGATTTGGGCTTCCGGATATCTCACTCACCGTACGAAACGCAGCAGCAAGCCGCTACTTTACGTCGGTTTTCTGTGAGACAGTGGTAACGACCCGGTAGAGTCAGCCCATTCATGCTGTAGACAAAACAGTCTACAGCGTGGCTCTACCACTCAAAAAGGACCACTAGGGATCAGATGACTGAAGCCTTTTAACTTCATACCTAAAAACTCCAGGTAACCCAGATCAGGCACCCGAAATCTTACGCTGCACCACTTGAATACATTCCAGTACAAGAGCCCTTAATAAGAATGATATAAATAACAATACAAAGTAAGACAGTAAACTGATTTGCTAATACAAAATTAGCTAAAACTTCTGATTCATCTGTGAAAATAGTAACTAGTAATACAATACATAGGAAATTCACTATTACAATGCCGTTGTCAAGTGGTGCAGCGTAAGATTTCGGGTGCCTGATCTGGGTTACCTGGAGTTTTTAGGTATGAAGTTAAAAGGCTTCAGTCATCTGATCCCTAGTGGTCCTTTTTGAGTGGTAGAGCCACGCTGTAGACTGTTTTGTCTACAGCATGAATGGGCTGACTCTACCGGGTCGTTACCACTGTCTCACAGAAAACCGACGTAAAGTAGCGGCTTGCTGCTGCGTTTCGTACGGTGAGTGAGATATCCGGAAGCCCAAATCTCCTCCCCTTCCCAATCCCTAATTATCCCTTTCCTTTAAGGTCCGCAACGCGCCCATGTTTCTTCTGGTTGTGGGCGTACATGGGCGGTAGAGATTACTTACCATCAGGTGACCCACTTGCTCGATTGCCGGCCTATGCTATAAAAAAAGAAAAAAAAATAGTATATTTTTCATTTGCTTGAATGGGAGACGAGTAGATAGCTCGTCTGGTGATTAACAGAAACAACACTCGGAAATTTGAATGACAAAGTACTCGCTGAGTCATGACACTGCAATGCTCTCGTCACCCCGACACATTTGATGTGAATTATCATAAGTCTCATATTATCTAATAAATTTATTAACTTCAATATCTTCAAACTGATATACCTACAATAAGACTTAGACGTACTGCTGCTTCGCAAAAGACATTTTAAAAATATTATATAATTGTAATGATTTTTAGAGTTATTTGACACCATATTTAATTACGGACGTAGAATGACAAAATATATAGTCTATACTAAATCTTTTGCCATGGATTAGGACGAAACTATTTTTCCCATCCCGCCCAGTACTGGGAAAGATAGACTGGGCGTGATGAGACTAACTCGACTCAACGAAGTAACAGTACAAACCAAAAATCTTATAGACTCTTGTCAAAACGAAAGTGAAAATGATGCAGAATTGCGCATACACCAGTACACTTTCATCCATAATTCATTAACCATCACCTATCAAATTGACATCAACATCTGCGACTGTTACTTAATCTGTGCCCTGAAGCTTTCTTCGAATTCGTCATAATGTTTTGACAAGTGAATTTGCCGACCAGCCGCCACACGCTTTCACGACGCATGACTGACAGCAATGTATCAATACCTCACAGCTGTTACTTTCGCTCGGTGATGGGATGACAATTGGCTTGGTGCTTTACTACATACGATGTCGGTAACGAGGCAATTAATGTTTTAAACAGACTCGTACTGTAAAGTCATGGTTGATTTATTGCTTTGCTTGAGATTGATATTTTATTAGTGTCTTTTTGTGTCAATATGCCGTAAGACATGCTTATAAGGGATAGAAAAGTTATTTTTTTTATCTGAGCACGACAAATTGACTTCACTACACCTGATGGTAAGCACAGTGCAATACAAAAAACCAGCGACCACCGACATGCAATGAGTTTATCGGTGGTCACCAGAATTAGACCGACCTGTATAAATGCTTCTTCACGCTCCAAAGAGGGAAGAAGCAAATCGAGGGGCCTGCGACAGAACAGGCGGATGGCCGATGCAGGCAATACGAGGATGTACCCCAATACCTGCTGCAACCAACCATCAAGCCATGTCGCAAGCGTCTCGAGACAACCGGATATACACCTACTGATCCTGGAACGCCATCAACATAAAATGTAACGTCTTAAAGATGACATTCAGTTTATGGATAGACGTAGCGTTTCGCATCACGAGCAGGTTGCTCGGACCTGCTCGTTTCATCATTCAATTAATTCAAAACAGTAGGTACCCAGTTATTCATAGGATTTGTTATACAATGTTTATTTTTGCAAGAGGATTGAAAGGTGGCAAAAAACGAATACGATCTAATATATTATGGCATTCATTGTTATTGGGTGAAAAGGATCGTGAAAATGGAAAGCTGGTCAAAATTTTATCAGCAAAAAACATGACGGGCTAATCTTTTATCGAAACCAAAGGGTATTTGAAGCAATTAAAAATCAAAGATACTTGCTTTGCGTACGTTTTTATAAATCCATTAATCTAGAGGATATGTAAATATCCATTCTTTTATCAATACTATATATAGCATTATACCACTGTTAGGCATAGGCCTTGGTCCAACAAGTTGGCCTAGCGGGTAGGTGGGCTACACATATCTATTAATTATGTTTCAAAAATTCTTAGGTATGCATGTTGTCCTTCATAATTTAAGCTAGCGATTTTAAGCAATCACTTCAAAAAGTCAGGACTATGTACCTTGGTAATGGAATCGAATTCACGATATTCGTCTCGGCACTTTCACATATCACAAGACTAAAGCCGCTTTGTAAACATCTTTATAGTCTGTAAAATATTGTATATATTTTTCAGTTGTCTGCCTACCCCTATGGGAAACAGGCATGATTCTAAGTTAATATTGTACACTTAATAAATAAAACATTAGATAGTATTTTCATAATATCCTCTACAAACATAAATTTCACAAAAAACGTAAAGATAAAGTCCGCATTCCGCACCTACACGATGTAAACGCCAGAGGGACGGAATAGGGCAAAAGGAAATTGCGTCCCGAGAAACATTCCCGAAGGACAGGGAACGATTGATAACCGCGAGAAGGGTTACATGGGTCCCTTCTGTGCAATCGTTGTGAAAAATTGCCTGCAATACAGGGTTACTTTTAAAACACCAACAATCTCGCAGGAATAGATAGCTAACCCCATAAGGAACAACTTTTGTTCTACGACTTTTGATAATAATTTGTTAGATTTTATTTTCATATAAAAATAAGTATTCATTTAATTTCCGGCTTAAATGTTTATAACTCTACGCGCATCGGAAAGATTACGTAAACAAACCCCTGCGAAGCGTGAGGAAGGGGGTGCAGCGCTAGCGCCTTTGAACTTGACCCATTTACCTAGCCGCCAGTCGTCTGTTATTCAATCATTTTTTTTTCATGTATTGAGTTATGTCCGAACTCGTACTCGAACTCGCGGATGTTGCACCGAGCCCACTACGAGTGAGATAAGAGCAGGTGGAAGAAGAAGAAGAAGTTTAGAACGTGGGTTATAAATTAAGTATCATTATCAATATTAAGCATTTTTTTTCGACGATCAGTTCGCTCGCCACGCTTGCTCATAGACAGAAGCAACACCACACAGAACTTTGAATTAGAAAGCACTGTATGGCACTGAATTGCGTTCGTCACCCTGAGACATAATATGTTAACTCTCATAATGCCCAGTCATTTCACTAGCTTCAATGTCCTTCAAACCATTACTTAATTGTATTACAAAGCACTACATGACACAGGATTGCGCTCGCCACCCCAAGACATAAGAAGTTTAGTTGAATTATAATGCCCAGTAATTTCACTGGCTTCAAAGTTCATCAGATCGGAACACAACAGTACTTACACGAAGTTGCGGTAGAAATAAACAAAGCTGCCGGCCGGCCAGATGGGCACTCGCATACGAGGGACCTAGCATCTAGTAATTAATTTAGTTTTACAATTCTTTTTTTTATGGTAAAGGCCGGCAAACGAGCAAGTGGGCCACCTGATGGTAAGTGATCGCCACCGCCCCTGTACGCCCACCACTAGAAGAATCATGGGCGCGTTGCCGACCATAAAGGAAAGGGATAATTTGGGATAGGGGAGGGGATTTGGGCTTCCGGATATCTCGAAACGCAGCAGCAAGCCGCTACTTTACGTCGGTTTCCTGTGAGACAGTGGTAACGACCCGGTCGAGCTAGCCTATTCATGCTGTAAACAAAACTGTCTATAGCGTGGCTCTACCACTCAACACTCTAAACAATGTTCCAATTTTAATGTTCCAAATAAAATTGATCCACTTTCCATTTCAATAAATGCAAGCAAGCGTAACAAAATTCACTGATCTCCTTGTGGCCGCAATCACGCGAAATCGTTAATTCCATGAAAGTCGTATGAATAAATTATTTATAACAGATGAATATTTTGAAAATGTTAAACGAAATATGAAATTGAAATCACTCGAGTTATAAAAATGAACAATAACTAGAAAAGGGATTTTATAAAATAATATCAATATGTAAATGAATCGCAAGATTTTTTTCAAGTCTGTAATTGAATTAAAACTAATTTAAATGGATTTTATCGCAGTCAGTCCACCCCGTGACCAAGAAAGCTGAAAAGCTTTCGAAACGTCGGGATATATATATATTATAAAAAACCGCGATAAAATCCGTTTAAATTAGTTTTATTTCAATGTGTAATATTCGCGTAAACATATCATTAAGTCTGTCATTGCAAAAAATGTTTAAATATAAACAAAAAAATGTTTGGAGTCGTTTTTGCAGAAGTATTTTTACACAAAATATGTCTATTTTTTGTGATATCTCAATTGTATTGGCATTGCGTGTTTATTAGTTCAAGGTCATCACGAAGCTACCCAGACCAATACACGATTTCACGCTCTCACAAACGCAATGTGTCAGTGGATAGACAATTTTATTGGGGAACTTATAGTTGCAGAATTTAATTTGGTATTCTATTACTGTGTTCTATTACTTCGGAAATGGTTTGCCCAGGTTTCGAGGAAACCATAGGAGCAAGTTAATGGCAAATGCCTGTTCTGGATGGTACCCTTTAGATTGTGAAACAAGCGCTTAATATTTTGAGTGGTACCGAGCTGTAGACAATGTTGTCTACAGCATCAATAGCTCGACTGGGTTGTTACCACTATCTCACAACAATCGGCGTAAAGTAGCGGTTTGCGGCTGCATTTCTTGCGGTGAGTGAGATATCTGGAGGACCAAACCTTCCTTCCACTTCCTCCTTACCAACCCCTTGGTTATCTCTTTCCTTTAAAGTCGGCAACGCGTCCTTTAGTCTTCAGGTATCGTGGGCATTCATGGGCGCTGAAGATCACTTTCATCAGGTGACCACTTGCTCGTTTGGCAGCTCGAGACCTTGACTTAAAATTGTATGGTATAAGCTCACGCATGTATTCTCGATGGGGTGGGCAGGCGTGCAGCTAATACATCCACGGTTCACCAAGCTAATTTTCGTCCTATAATGTGATAGAAGACGGGTATTTAATCGTACACAAATCTCATGCCCGGGTAAGTCATTTGCAGTGTTTCAAAAAGCAATAGTGATTGCTCAACCTAAAATTTTAACCCAGAGCCTCCCCATTTCCTAGACTTTAAAGACAGGTGCATTTTAAAAATAATTAACGATAGAGTAATTGTTATCTGTTGTAATAACATACTGGTCTAAAAAGAATTCGAAATGCCCTTAATGATTTAAAACATTAACTAGATAAGTTTTAACCTTGAACAAAGTATGTGAGTAATTCGAAAAGTTCTCAGACGGAATGCTTTTAGTACAACTACACATGAACTCACTTACATACCATAACCCTTACACACTACTTCTCAGCATTATTAAGTACGAAAGCTAATGTAAAAAGGTCTGCCTGTAGTCCTCATTACCATAAATGTAGCAAGAGCCAACGCCTTATTTTTTCTAGATACATGCTTGCAAAGTGTGTTTAATGTTCCCATAAATAGGAATGGCTAATTTGTAAAAAGAATCAATTTTTATCGTATCGTTAATGCTAAAAAGGATCTATATCGATTTTGATATATCTAGAGAATAATATCGATATATCAGCTTGACATTTGTATGACCTTTATAGGCATTTTTTTTTAAATCGTCCACATTTATCATATCTACAACAGCGTCATAAGGAGTATCCTGGAATATTGTAGTACAGTATGGAGCCCGTTTTATCAAGTGCATTCAGATAGGATTGAGCGCGTTCAGAAAAGGTTTTTGTACCAACTAAGTTACTCGGACCACAAATGCCGTATTTTGAACTCATATGACTCTAGGTTGAGTCACTATAAAATAAAATCTCTAAGCGCACGGAGAAAAACTTTAGATTTAATATTTCTGTTTAAGCTAATTAACGGTTACATAGACTCTCCTGAGCTTTTACAAAACGTGAAAATATGTATTCCTCGTCCTAGTAGTCGACTAATTAACAGAAAAACATTTGTACTGCCTCACAGTCGCACAAATATAGGTCTTTCTTCACCAATATCCCGCATGGTTTCTCTTGCCAACTCTGTTCGTAGCGATATAGATATCTTTACAGGTTCTGTAGCCTCAATAAAATCCCAGCTCAAAGAGATAATTAATTAAAAGTTATCTCTCACCTTAAATCAAAACCCAATGTTATACATATAGAATATAATTTTTAATTTTGTTTGTCGAACTCTAAATATTATGCATGATAGATTCACATCTAGTAGATGTCAATCAAACGGATTAATTTATAACTTTTTATATATAGCATCAAAGATTGTACATCAGTTTTGTGAATTAAAAAAAAAAAAAAAAAAAAAAAAAAAAAAAAAAAAAAAAATTTCACGGAATCCAATTTAAAAAAATATCATTTTAAATATGAATCCGATACTTAATAAAATAATATCTTATAATAAATATCGTGAAATCGATATTTTTTAACATAACTACCCCGAAAAATTTACTTATATAAAATACTAGTTTTGGCTCGCAGCACCGTGCGCGAGAATGTCTTTTTCCGCAATAAAATAAGCCTATATCCTAATCTAGAAGGCACGTGCAATTTCCATTTAAATTCACTAGCACTTGTTCATATAATATTTTCACAAAGCTACTTATATTTCACCAAACAGGATAATAAACTGTCGATGGGCCGTCCTGTCCTTGGATATTCCCTTCCTGCACCCTCATCAATATCCTAATACGTTCCTGCCGATTCATTAACTCCGATGTTAGCTGAAGATTCATGATTCCGGGCTTATCTTGAATCGTAGGCGATCTTACCAAAAATAAAGCATAATGAAATTGTGTTTAAGTATATTTTTGTGATTCCAAATTCAGGTTAAAGTTTGATCACCACAATTTTTTATTTGTCTGAATAACTAAATGAGCAGAGGCTTGATGGTAAGCATCACGCCTGCCCATAAACAGATATAACACCACACAAAACTTTGAATTACTAAGCACATGGCACTGGACTGCGTTCAGTTTTGCACATAAAGTGTTAAGTCTCCTAGCTTCAATGTCCTTCAAACCGAAACATAACAGTGTTTACACACTGCTGCTTATCGCAAGAATAGACAAAGCAGTAGTACCAACCCAGATGGTCCCTTACATACGAGGGATCGACTATCTAGCAAAACATTTTCTCCAGTACTCGTTATTAAATCCTAAAAACATTAACCCATCTTCACCAATGCACAACCATACAAAATCACATACATTTTGCGATACACCAACGTCCGTAGTCCATAAAGCTCGAACTACTTCCCAGGCTTCCGTGAGTCGCCGTTGCCTTATTAAGTGAACACATATCGGCCTACCATCGCCATTGGAAATCTCAACATTGCTGCCGCAGCTCGCTTGTTCTGATACCAAATTCATATCAGATGACACAGAAATGTGATCTGTAATTAAGTTTGTTTGTAGTGTTTGGGGTTAAAATAGATTTTTAAGCGGATTAATATTATATTTAAAGATTTATAACTTGAAGCCTAAGGTGCGTCCACACTTCCGGGACATTTCGCGGCAGCGAGTGGCGTAACTGTCACACGCAATCGTTTCGCTAGTATGGACGGGTGTTGTAACGTGCAATGTATGACACATTATTTTATTTACCTCTATAAAGCAGAGCGCTGGCTTGATGGTAAGCGTCACGCCTGCCCATAAACAGACATAAAACTACCCAATACTTTTAATTAATAACTATTAATATTGACAGCCTCCGTGGCGTAGTGGGCGAGTAGCCGGCTGTGAAGCGAGTGTCATGTTGCCGTAACATTGAAAAATTTTTTTTTGCTGGTAGGAGGATACTTGTATCCGACCGGATAGAGACCACGATACACTGGTGCTAAAACCTGCCATAGTGGCCCACCTTGTGTGGGCCGCGTTCCAGGGTCAGCCAGTGTATATCCGGTTCTCCCCAGGGGGCTTGCCCCCTGATCCTAACCTTTTTCCCATCCCTTTGTCCTTCTCCTCCCCCTTGGCCCTGGGATGAGATACTGCGGGGTCGCCAGTATTCTGTTAGCAGGGATCTCGTAGTTCATCCCAGGAACTTTGGCAGGCCGGCATGATCTTGCCGACCAACGATGGACCCATTGTTTATCGTTGGTCGACACTATTCCTGGATTGCGCTACACTTACCATCAGGTGTAACCACCACTTTGCCACCACTTTGATATGTCACGCGGTCTCAGAGCAGATCGCTCTGTGACATTAGGGCGAAACATTTGACACACATCTACAAGTGACAGTTTATCACGCGTGTTTATCACATTTACGCCTCTCGGTGCGTTGAAATGGTATTAAAAGTGAAGACGAATTGGACTTTCATCAAAATATTTGAATTGAATTTTAATTCATACCGATCGATGTATTTATGACTATATCGTATTCATAAAACCATTAGTCTCAGTTGAAAATGTAAAGGATAGAAGACTTTGTCATTAAACTGGCTTCTAATCACATATATAAGTTACGTCCAATGGTAAGTAATCGTGCGACTTTTCTCGATATCTATCACGCCATTTATACATATAGGAGAAATATATTATATGAAATTAATATGTTGTCAATACGATCTAGAAACGTTGTATATGCATACCTTATATCGTATTAAACAAAGACGACGCGACAACTTTTGGGTAGCTCGCAAAAACTTAAACTACATTTACTAAAATAGCTTAAATATTGTATCTTTAGGCTACGTAAATAAAATGTATGTATATACAAATTACTGGATCATACCAATGTCACGTCGCAAATAAACAGTACAAAAATCTCGTAAAATACGAATACAGTTTAATATAATTTGAATTAAGAAATTGATTTAAATAATTAATTAAATCAGATTTATCTTCAGTATAATGGTTCCGATAAATAATGGATACTTTCGAATTTCGATTTGTCACCGAATCGGTAAAATACTAATTACGAATTCAGGCACGATTCTGATTGATCTGGATGTAAGATAATGGTATAATTTATGTATTATAGTCTTTTTCTTTCCGGCGTTATTCCGGTTGAGAGACTTTGCGTCGCTCGAATGTCAGCAGGGTCTGATGACGTAAGAAGGTGGCAAGAAGAAGGTGGGTGGTGTTTTTATTAATAGTAGTAATAAAAGTGAGTTTTAAAAAATTACAATACACAGCTTCAAAAATACAAAATCAAAGAAAGGATTAATTCATCATCATCATCCATCCATCAGCCTAGATTCGTCCACTGCTGGACATAGGCCTTTCCAAGTTCGCGCCACTCTTGACGGTCCTCCGCCTTCCTCATCCAGCCGCTTCCCGCTATTTATTAATTGACAAGGTTTATTTCGCCTACTGTTTAAATATTAATTTAGCTGCAAAATAAATCGTATACCAATATAAACAGACGTTCACAGGGGCGCCAGTCGCGTGCAAAATCTATTTCCATGATAAAAAATATTGCAAAAACAAATCCAAATAGGTTTTCATGAAAATCCTCTTTCTCGATAACGGTAAAAAAAAACTATGAAATGCAAATATCCACGGCTTTGATGTACTCCAACCTGTCTGAATTCCAGATTAGTTATGTAAGCTACGTTGAGATAAAAGGAAAAAGTCCCTTTTCCATTAAAAAAGGTCCGGGTAACAGAAGTCGCTTTTACAAAAATCAACTCACAAATTCAGGCCTAAAAGGACTTGTTGCGATCAAAGAACTGCCTAACAATGTTTCTTTTTTTTCGAGGCGAAGTTGTTTTAACTGCTTTTCCCCATCCTCTAAAAGTTATTTAATGTTATTTCAACGTTGGTTAATGATAAATGGAAAAAAGTCTTTGGGGACGACACTATAAACTCTCTTTGAAACTAAAACCTACGGGTGATGCAGAGACGAGACAATGTGGTTGTGTAAAAGTTATAAAGAAATAAATTTTAATACTATATCAGATATTAATACATAAATCTACTGATATATTATGTAAATGAATACTCAAAATGTATAATTATTAGATAAAAGATAGGGGTCAATACGACGCTAACTTTCAAACCAAATGTGTATCAGGAGTATCTACGGTAAATAACGCGTTGTAATGAAACCCTCTTTTTTTTATTAATTGAGTGACGAGACGAGCAAGGCGCTCGCCTGATCGTAAGCGCCACGCCTGCCTATAAACAAAAGCAACACCACGCAGAACTTTGAATTACAAAGCACTGCATGGCACTGAACTGCGCTCGTCACCCTGAGACATAATATGTTAAGTCTCATAACGCCCCGTAATTTCACTGACCTCAATGTCCTTCAAACCGAAACACTGTTATTTGGCGGCAAAAATAGACAAAGCGGTATCTCTATTTGCTACACTTAAAAAAAAATTGTCTAATCAATAGAGAACACGGTTAAGTATGTAATTGCTCGGTCTCCTTATAAAGATATAATACAAGTGTCATTATAAATTTCTATTGCCATCTTGGGTGAGTGATACGGATTAATTGAATAATGAATTTCCTGCTGCTTTTTCTATTCAATTTGCAATTTTATGTTTGTACTTGGAAAATATACAATGAAATGTGTGTTTCTCTCAAACATACATAAACTCAATCATGTAAGGGGTAGGCAGTATTAAACTAGTTCACCCACAGTTCGCCAATATACATTTAACCTAGTGTGGAGTCAGGACTAAGAGTGTGACAGTTGGGTGTATTTGTAAAAAAAGGTTTTCGATACGAAAAACCAGTTTCGGTCAAAACTGTATCAGGTTAGGCTCGTCTTGTCATTTAAGCGAAAACAATCACATTTATCACGTAATGGGACAGAAACACTGGTATCGAACTATGAGTTTACTCTTAGGCTTCTGCCTACACATTGACGGGTGAAATCTTAATGATATGCATAACATAGTACTCATGAATAAAATTCACTCAGTTAAATGGACATCAGCGAAATAAATAATACATTTAAACCAGTTCAAACACATTAATACTGGCCGGAATAATGACTGAAATAAAATATCCAGACAAACACTAAAAGGTAATTTTCATTATCGCCAAACACATTAGATGCAATAAAACACACGATTAAAACTGAATCGACGCATCGGTACAGCGAACCAGAATGCTCGTAGTGTAAATAACATTATCTAGTAAATTAATGGTAGTTCTGTGTGTTTATCTGACTATCGGCATTCACTAGCAAACTTGTTAGCATGCGAATACGCACAAAGGCTGATATTTATTAAGCAAGCTTCGACTTGGTCAAGTTATTTTGTACGAAAATTATTTCGCTAAGTCGCCCGCTCGGCTGGGCAGCGTTCGGGAAACTTGGCAAGGTCTTCTCGTTCGGGAAACTTGGCTAGGTCTTCTCGTCCAAAATACCTCAGTGCCTGAAGACCAAAGTCTTCGATCAATGTGTGTTACCAGTGATGACATACGGTACTGAGACTCTTAATATGGGCCGTATAAGACGGCTCACAGTCACTCAGCGAGCTAGACAGTGCTATGCTCGGTGTTTCTCTACGTGATCAAATCAGAAATGAGGAGATCCGTAGAAGAACGAAAGTCACCGGCATAGCTCGCGGATTAGCAAGCTCAAGTGGCAGTGGGCAGGCCACATAGCTCGCAGAACCAATAACCGATGGGGCAGAAAGGTTCTGGAATGGAGGCCACATACTGGCAAAGGCAGCGTTGGACGTCCACCTACAAGGTGAACAGACTGATGATGACTATGGTGATGATGAAGTCGCCCGCTGTCATAAATCATATTATAATATGAAAAAAAAATTAAACTCATTCTGATCAATAAAAGACATACCCAATAAGTAGTTGGATGTCATAAAAAATGTACAAGCTAATAAATCCATTACACTCCTTAATCTAAATCTCGTTCACAAACAACGTAAAATAATGAAGTCTTTAAAACTTTTAAACACAGCCATAAGGAAAAAACATGTAGCTTTCAGAAATAAACTTCACTAATTGCCGTAAACCTTAAACAGCAAAAACGGTTGGAAAGTTGTCTCCGTCAAATTAATTACGTCGTCATTAAAAAGCAATTAAGCTACCGCGGTAGCAGCTCGTTGGGGGCCGCTGTCACACCGTCCGAGACGTATCCATGAGTTCAGAGGTCGATGTGTCATTTATCACAAATTAATATCTTAATTGGAAACACATTGAGTGGAGTGAGAGCTTCTTGAGTCGTAGAGCCACGCTGTAGACAGTTTTTTCTACAGCATGAATGGGCTGGCTCGACCGGGTCGTTACCACTGTCTCACAGAAAACCAACGTAAAGTAGCGGCTTGCTGCTGCGTTTCGTACGGTGAGTGAGATATCCGGAAGCCCAAATCCCCTCCCCTTCCCAATCCCTAACTATCCCTTTCCTTTAAGGTCGGCAACGCACCCATGATTCTTCTGGTGGTCGGCGTACATGGGCGGTGGAGATCACTTACCATCAGGTGACCCATTTGCTCGTTTGCCAGCTTATGCTATAAAAAAAACACATATGTTTTTATTTACACTGCCAATGTTAGCAGATCCTGAAGGACTCTCACACCACATCTCTATCTTCATCATCACCTATATCGTCATTACTTCTAACTCTATCTCTCATAGTCACACCATTTTCCCCTCTTATTTCTACAGCGTTAATACTACTTTCATTCTTCTTCTGTCACCTAACAAATTTTAGAATTGTACCATATAACATCTTCTTATATTTCAGAGAAAAGTAAAATCTTATTTACATAAAGAAGACAATTCAATTTTCCTTTTACTAGGTAACAATTGCAACGTTTAAATGGACTAGAACTAATGGAGTGCATCGCTTGGAAAAGTTTTTGTCTGACCTCATCCATCTATAACTAAATGTTCTTAACACTGAAGTGAAAGGTTGAAATGAAATAGTTTATTAATCATGTGTTGTGATAGTAGAATATCTATAGCTATATAACTACTTCACCTAACTGACTGACTGACTGCTTACACGCAGAGCCTAAATTGCTGGGGCTACAAACTTGAAATTTAGGCACTTGATGCATTTTATGTTTTAAGCATCCAGGAGAAAGGATTTTTGGAATTTTCACCCATAAGAGGGTAAAATAACAGATGAACATATTTCCATACAACTATGGAAGTATGCCGGTAATATGACGGTACAGAATTTCAAGTGTGCGAATTTACGAGTAAATGCTTTTGGTAGAAGATATACAAAGAAATGATGCTTCAGTGAAATATATTCGACCCCTACTATTGTGACGAATCATGCGTAATATAGAGTTCATTTCGAGAATACTACCGATCTCAGTTATTATAGCAATAAGGAAACAATAAAGTGGGATATGGCGAAATTGTGATATTATTCACAACACGAAACCCTTCCATATAAATTATCATATAAATCGAATGAAGGGTGTACCAGGTATATCTTATGTTTCACTGATAATGCTTTTATTCTATACTATCGATAGATATGATGCAAAGGAAACATGTTATAATGCCAGAGAAACATTCACCTGAACTGACATGCTATTAATTTTACAACTTTATATTTAGGGTGATGTGGGGATATACGAATACTGAAATAAAGGTATGAGAAGTGAACCGCTTTGAATATCGAAACTAAGTTTAAAGAACAAGTAAATCTCGAGACGAAATTAATCTTGCATATCAATACAATATTGTGTATAAAGACTTATAGATTTTCCATGTCATAAAGTCTTGCACGAACTGTGTGTTACATTGAACGCTTATCAATAAATACGCCCAAAGGTAGACATAGTCCTGACCCCACATCTAGGTTAACCTGTATTGTGATTAGTAGGAACTAAAAGTGACTTGCATTCCACAACAACGAGATCCAAAACAAATTTTTCAAGATTAAACGAACATTATCTCGGTGAGGGGATCGAACCTACGGCCTGTCGTTTCACAGCCGGCTACTCGCCCGCTGCGCCACCACAGCTGTGAATTATGTATGAACATGTACACCTCTTCTACCGCGAGTTAAAGTGATCCACCAGCCAAGCCAAGTCTAATTTTCTTAGTAGAATTGCAGGAATAAGCGGGAAGGTACGAGTGATTTTGCTGACCAAAAAAAAACTATTTACACAAATAAAATCAACAAAAAAGTTAGTAGCTGAACATAAAAATTACCAATTTTCCGTCGCTGCTTTCTACCTATTTAACAATTAAATCATAATACTGAAAATTGAAAAATTTGTATTTAGATTTTTAGTTTTTATGTGTCGATTTTATTTTATTATTTTTAGTGAAAGAATTATTATGGAAATCGGTGCGACGCCACAAATTTATGAGAGTGCAGGTCAATTAAAATTGAACCTACATCAATATTCTCCCCAGAGGGGTTGGCTTCAGGCAAGTAGCTGGTCGTAAAAACTACTAGCAAAATCTTTCCGTAAAATGTGTTAAAATGCATATTGCGCCGACCCCACAGTTATTCGCATAGGAGCAGGTAAAAAAGAATATATACAATATTGCTATTAATACAAATATTAATAACTAGCGACCCGCACCGGCTTCGCACGCGTAAAGATATGTTTGTTACGACATCCCATTACAAATCTTTGAATTTTCGGATTTTCTAAATGTATGCTTAATATGTGTGTATTTTACGTATAAACATTCCTCATGAATCACTCTATCTAATACTGAAAACAAAATTAAAATCCGTTGAATATTTTAAAAGATCTAAGCGAACAGACAGCAGAAGCGACTTCATTTTATACTATGTAAAGAAAATTTGAAAACCCGCTACTTACACAATCTTCGTCATAATTCACATTATTTGCATATCATATTTTATTGTCCTGCGTTCTTCGAGGAAATTTACGACTTCTTCCGAGTAACTTCACTATGGAGGAGAGATTACTTGTAATATACCATAAAATGCCGTTTCATATGCCATAAATATTGTTACATAGCCAATGAAATTAAAGTAGGCCACATTATCATATAAAATGTTTTCTTGTTAATAATTTATGGATAATTTCGATGAATAAAGCTATTGTTTCATTTATTATGTAACGTTCGCGAATTAATGTGTCAAATGAGAGGACAACGATAAAACGTTCTTGTATAGTTAATGGTTGAACACATGAACCTTCAAGGAAATCTGAAACCTTAAAAATTATATTATTCAATGAAAAAGTTCGTAAATCCACAGGGTCTTGAATTTTTTTTCCAATTTAATCCGACAGAGATTTTTATGTGTGGTAGAGCCAAGCTATAGACAGTTTTGTTTGCAGCATGAATGGGCCGGCTCGACTGGGTCGCTACCACTATCTCACAGAAAACCGTCGTTACTTCTTCCCTCTCCGAAGAGGAAAGAAGCATTTACACAGGCTGGCATGCTTCTAGTGACCACCGATGAACTCATTGTTTTTTGGACTGCTCTACGCTTACCATCAGGTGTAGTGCAGTCACTTTGCCGGGCTCGGATTAAAAAAAAATCCAAATGCTTGGTATTTGTCAAAGTATTATAATAAACAATATGAATACTGTTATGTGTATTCACGCAACCAATTTATTTAATTTATCTTTATAATAATATTCAAATTGTCCTAGTGGGGGAGCTACAGTATTTATAACCAGAAACGGCAAGTCGGCATAATTCTGGCGACCGTCGAAAGACGTTCCATCTTTGTTGCATCTGTCTATTGATCTCTTTGTGATAGCAGAATTAAAATATATTTTTACTAATAAATCGGATAAATTGAATATTTTTCTTTGCTAAAAAAGGACATGGTTACACCATGAAAGCTATGACGTGATTGTCCATTAACAGATACAAGCCACCTGATCAAAGTAAAAACTATCGAAACTACAAAAAACATTCCTCGGTATTAAATCACTGCATTAAAACAAAAACAATACGTTCCAAAACATTTTAAACAAGCCGAAACTCGTCCGACAATATTTCAAACAACAAAGGAAAAGCGCAAAACATACACAAGGAAGACGAACAAACCAATACTTTTGGAGATAAGATTCCTTCAGAAAATTGGGGAATTAATAATTTCCTCACAAGTCATATAGCTCAGCGAACAAAAGGCTTTCCTCAAAGGAAATCCGATTCGACCGCAAACCGACTTTGTAATATTCGTTAGAGCTCCTTTTAAAAAGGCCAAGTATTCAATAAAACCGCGTTTATATCTCTGACCCAAAAAAGTCGTAACTTTTTCATCATACGTACTGGCACATTCTGGGTTTCTTTATAAAGGTCTTCAGGTCGTAAGTCACGGGTACTTTTGTGGTGGTGTTAAAATGTTATGATTCTGGAGACTTTTTTAGTATTCGTGTGTATTGTAACCGCCTTCAAAAATGGAGGTGGTTCTCTATTCGGTGCTTATAATTCTTTTATGCTTATTGGAACGAAGTTCCTTACGGCAGGCTTGGAGGGGATAGGGATTTCGCTGCGTGACCGAACTGAAAAAAATGTGATAGTAAAACCGTAAGAAAAATGCGTGGAAAAAATGCGTGGAAAAAATGCGTGAGTGTGTGTGCGTGGACTTAAAAAAAAAACAATGCTGAAAAATCAACATAACAATTTCTATAGGTCTCTTTGGAGTCGGTGCAGTATCAGTTGACTGGCAACGACACAGGCACCGACTCCAAAGAGACCTATAGAAATGTTTATATTTGTCTCTTCAGTGTTATTTTTTAAGTCGGTTTTGAAGTTGTGTTATTACGTAATATAAAGAAAGTAGTGGCAGCAGCGTGGACTTCTGAAAATGAATTAAAAATAACATAAACTAAGATACAGTACCTTAAAAGTGGCCCAAAAGGCATGAACACGTAGGCTAATTAAAATATAAATACCAAAGGACAAAGATTACAGAATAATATTTTCACAAGCAATACGAAAAAATGTAATGCAAAACAATATTTCGTCCGTATCTCTGCAGTGACCGTCTGAAGATTTCGAAACTCTGAAATCCTTATTCCGATTGATTCACATCACTATCCCAAGTTTTTATGTCCCTATTGTAAACAAGTTGTAATGTGAGGGATGGTCCGCCAAACCATCGAATTTATGAGGGCTCACGAAATTCTGAAAACCGCAACTTACCGTCGTAAATCGAAATCTTTACAACACCCGTGATGCCCTTACAGTCGTTACGTATTCGGTACGTGTTAATATTTCGTATGCTAACTAAATGTTCTCGCAGTGATTTGCGTGCGTTGAATTTGAAAATAAAATACAATGTTAGTTTTAATATCTTAAAATGGATATTATCATCATCACAATCATCAGCCACAGGACGTCGACTGCTGAAAATAGGCCTGCCCCAAAGATTTCCAGACCGACCTGTTAGAAGCGGCCTGCATCCAGGGACTTCCTGCGACCTTTATCAGGTCGTCTGTCCACCTTCTAGGCGGACGTCCAACGCTTCGCTCGCCAGTACGTGGCCTCCATTCCATAACCTTCCTGCCCCATCGGTTATTGGTTCTGCGAGCTATGTGGCCTGCCCACTGCCACTTGAGCTTGCTAATCCGCGGGCTATGTCGGTGACTTTCGTTCTTCTACGGATCTCCTCATTTCTGATTTGGTCACGTAGAGAAACACCGAGCATAGCTCTCTCCATAGCTCGCTGAGTGACTGGGATAACGCCAGGTCAAGAAAAAACAAATCATCGTCATCATCATATCGACCCACTGTTGGACTCTACTACATCATCATTAGTGGTCCAGCGCCAATCCATCCACGTTCTGCTTTAAAATTAAGTCTTCCACCTACTTGGCCGGTGCTCTGTCTCCGTGCCTCTTGGACTCTCTTGGCCACCTTCCATTAATATTATTTAAACAAAACTCCAAACAGATATAACAAAACCTGAATACAACAACTTTCTACCACCAATCAGTCACTTTATTAATCCATTTAGTAAAATCATTTAACGTTCAAACATAACAAATTAAACGAAATATCAAAAGCATTAGTTACCGCTCAACCATTAAATCATACTCGTTACGGCAAATCGAATCGAATATAAGTCTTAATAAAATATAGCTTGTCTCGTGGTAGTGGTTCTGAAATTGTAAAAGTTTACATTCCGGGATGCCGCACACGTCATGCCGTATAAAATTTAAAGGCAATTTTACAATCGGATTATTGTTTCACCCCTTAATCAGAATTGATATTATATATGTATGTAGTTTATTATTGTTAATGGTAGAGCCACGCTGTAGACAGTTTTGTCTACAGCATGAATGGGCCGGCTCGACCGGGTAGTTAGCACTGTCTCACAGAAAACCGACGTAAAGTAGCGGCTTGCTGCTGCATTTCGTACGGTGAGAATTGCGGTGTGGTTTGAACACAATATTGTTGAAAACAGATATTCCACCTGCCCTTATCCCACTCGCAGTGGGACACATGTTATAGAAAGATTTGGCTTGTAGTTTTACGACCAGCCGCCTACCTTACGTCAACCCCTCTAGGACAAATACCCAGAACCGAAACGAATATTTGTGGATCACACAAACATTTGTCTCAGTGCGGGAATCGAATCCGCCGCATCTCGCTACACAGCTAACGCACTCACCCACTGCACCATGGAGGCTGTCATTAGTTTGAAAACAGAATCTATAGCCTAAATTACATTAAGTTCCGTTTTGTGGAGCGAGGCCTAAATATATCGATACCGGAAATTTCAATTGACGTAAGGGACAAACCATCACTTTTCAGGAGAGCCAAAAAACATATTTTTTTGTCTTAAATTCGTTGTAACTTTTTTATTTGGAATCGGATTTCAAAGGTGTCAAGGGGGAACTGATCTATTTTTTTGTGTTTTTCTAATAGCTTTATCGAAATTAACGTAGGTCCACTACTTGCAAAAATAGGTGTCCCTTACGCCCCACCAAAAATGAATAAGATGTCTATACGCCCCACCAAAAATGAATAAGATGTCTATACGCCCTTAGCTTACTAAGGTTACGTAGGTTGTAAAGGGTATTTTTATACAAATTAAACTAGCGTTTGAGGTAATAAATATCGCATTAGCTAAATGTGAATGTTAATATAAGGGCAAAACTTATGGAATTTTGTGAAATGAAACCCTTACTACATTTTTATTAGAGTCATAATCAAACAAAAAAAATGGATTCGAATTACAAAACGATTTCTTTTAAAGAAAAATAGCAATCCTGTACAAAAAATAATTAATAATTACTGAATCCAATCAATAAACATCAATCAAACATAAATCAATTTCTCTAAAGTATGTAAATACTTATTCATTATCCTTAGTCTCCTCCACATCAGTCTCAGGAAGAGCATCTCTAACCACAGCTTAAGACGGTAGCTCTAGGTATTCCTTGTGAAAACGCTTCGGTATAATCCCATTATTGCATAACTTTTTCAAATCATTAAATTTAGCCACTGATATAGGAAGACGATTTTCATATAATATCGGTAAAACTATGTTCTTAGGATCTTGGTTTTCTACAACTTCAGTTTCTTCCTCTTTTCCTTTTCTTGTCTTTGTTCTTTTACCTTTTGCTTTTCCAATACTACATTTTGTAGTTTTTTGTTCACCTAATGCTATTATTTGGGATTTTTCACCTTCTTTCATAAAATATTTCACTTCTACAATTTTATCTTTATGTTTCTTCAAAGTCACTATTCGCATCTTTTTTAAATGTAGCTGTTTTTGAGTGATGTCAGTAAACGTTTTAGACACCAAATTATCCCAATTGATGAAATCGAAATTTATTATTATTATTTATCCAAAACATTTATTTGGTATGGTTTAGGTCGTTTTCTTGCCGATTCTATGTATGTTGGCCATTGGCTTGGAGCCCACACGATAATTCGCTTGGTCTCCCGTTCAATAACGGCATGCATAGAATCTACTGGCATGTACGTATGTATGCCCAGGTAGTAATTTATCTGTACTACATGAATATTGATAGACATTTTTAAAAAATGATGGATCGCGGTGAGCAATATCTTGTTTTTATTCTGCCCTGGGCAAGAGTCGCAATATAATAAAACATTTTTGATGGAACGTTTATCAATTTCAAGAAGAAATTTATAAACGCAAGTGGCAATCTCGTTACCTCCATGTTTACCATCACTCTCTCCCCACAAGACACAATGTCCAATTTTAAGTCCCTATTTAATTACGACAAACACAATTGTTACTAAGGTCGTAACGGACAATAATAAGTAAGGTAACAAATACGACCAACTTATTTTTGTTATTTGAAAAAAAGTTTAAATATGTAAAGGGCAATTTGTATGAAGTGGTCCAAAATTACCAAGCTTATTTGGAAAAATGTACCTTAAGTCAGCTTGAAGTATTTACATGTCACATAAGACCTATTTTCTCAAATATTTTGTCTCAAAATACCAAATTTGTCAGGGCGTAAGGGATTTTTTTTTAAAGATAGAACAATTTCATATATATCAATCGATGGAGCTCAAAGAGCTGAATCCGGCAATATATATAACTCATTTTCGCCAAAATGTCCCTTACGCCAATTGAAATTTCCGGTATCGATATGTATAACGGATTCCATTACCACATGCTCTAGACATTAATAAAAATATGCTAATATATGCTAAGTCTAACTTAATAACATAGGACGGAAGACTAGAAGCCAGTTGTGACCGGAAGATGCTTGTTCTGCTAAGTGTAGTTATGACAGCTATGGTTGATTCATGAATGACAGAATATCAATTAGCCTGTCATATTAGTAGATTTATTAACAAGAACATGATACGTAAAATCGAAAAAAAATGTTACACTTTCAAAACGTTCGAATTAATATTGAAGTTGAAAGTTAAGGACTGCGTCTATTCGATTATATCAGTATTATTAGGGTTGCCACTTGCGACGATATTGAATTATTTATATACCGATGTACAAAAGGAGATCGCTTTGAATTTGACGTAAAATCCCTGGTATTTAGTAAAAGTAGCCTATGTTCATCAAAGATAGTATAGGATTCTAATGGTGAATTTTTTTTCAAATCGGTCCAGTAGTTTTATGTTTACTCGTTACATACAAAAATACAAATCTTTCCTCTTTATAATATTACTGTAGATATAGAAAAGTGTTTTAACACGTCACCCGTAATGGGAGCATATATATTTTAGCTCACCTTTGCACGTTGTTTATCGAGTATTTAAATAATCTGAATGGATATCTCTGAGAAATAATCGAGTTTTAAGAAATGGCTAATGAATAATTTATGTGTGTTGTAGACTATTAATACCGCACTAATTGTATCTTGTAAGCAGGGATAGCTCAGCGGGGAGCGATATGGACTGTCGAAACGAAAGTCGCAGGTTCAAAACTAGCCCCAGGAGCATACACCTCAGACTTTTCTAAGTTACGTGTATATTAATTGTTTATTATCGCTTGCTTTAACGGTGAAGGAAACATCGTGAGGAAACCTGCATACCTGAGAACTCGATAAGATTTTTCGAAGGTATGTGAAGTCTGCCAACCCGCATTAGGCGAGCGTGGTGAACTAAGGCCTAATCCCTCTCAATCAGTAGCGGAAGCCCGTGCCCACCCGTGGGACGTATATAATGGAGGTCTAGTAAAAAAAAAATTGTATCCCAGTATCGACCATTGCAAGACGTTCAAAGTAACTAAAATATTAATCTGTCATTTCTTTATATACACATATATAAAATAACATGTCCTGACTGACTGACTGATTCATCATCGCCGAGCGCAAACTATCAAGGCTACAAGCATAAAATTCGGACTGTATATTCATTTTGTTGTGAAGGCACCCACTAAGAAAGGATTTTAGAAAATTCCACCCCAAAGGGGTCAAAATAGGGGATGATAATATGTATGAAAGTCCGTCATTTTGAAAGTTACATTAACAAAATTTTGTATTTCGGTTATTGACGTAAAACAAATAAATACTTGTTTCAGGAATTTTGGAAATTTTATTTAATAAGGGATGAAAAAGGGGGTAAAAGTAAATGCGAAAGTGAGTTTGTTTGTTATGTTTTCACGCCTAAATCAAAGAACCGATTTTGATGAATTTATCTACAGAGACAGATGGGACCCTGCAGACGATTACAGGCTACTTTTATCCCGAAAAATGCTGTTCACGCGGGCGGAGCCGCGAACAAAAGCTAGTATACACATATGACAGCCTTCGAGGCGCAGTGGGCGAATAGCCGATTGTAAAACGTAAGGCTGCGGGTTCGATCCCAGTACCAGTACAGTATACAAATATTTATTTGATCCAAAAATATTTATTTCGGGTCTGGGTGTTATACTGAAAGTATCTCGTAGTTCCTAATACCCACGACACGAAATAATTGTATCTTACTGTGTGGTCAAGATTATGTGTCACTGTTAGGTGTTATTTATATACAAAAAACTATATATGCTTATATGATATTATCGTACTTCTTACAGATGGCATTAATTAAAGATGACGTGTTTGGTCTATTATAAAATGTATCTACATTAATATTATAAAGAGGAAAGATTTGTATTTTTGTATGTTACGAATAAACTTAAAAAATACTGGACCGATTTCAAAAAATATTTTGCCGTTAGAAAGCTACATTATCACTGAGTAACACAGGCTACTTTTTATCCCGGAAAAAGCAGATCACGAGGGCGGAGCCGCGAGGAAAAGCTAGTGTTGTATAAAACACAACTTTAAAAATATTCGATCCAACCACATCCAATCTACAAATGAATAAAATCCAAGCTCTTCAACCCTACAAATAACCTTTCTAAACAAGTAATATTATGACAACCATCTAAGTTCAATCAGCGATCATCGCAAGTGTCTTATTCAAATTTATTGACTGATCCAGTTAGCGTATCACTTTCACTTCAAACGTATTACTATCACGAACTGGTATGGACGTTTAAAAATTATTATATTAATCATGTATGCATTCATGTCATGATTTATTACTTTGTCGTTACAACTTGTAATGTATAATTAAATATTATATACCAGTCTTTATAAATTAGATGACTGTCGGGTTAGATTTGTGTGTAAATACATCTATTTGTATTTTTAACAACGTCCCCTATTCTTAGAAGGACCTTTAAACTATATATAATTATATATTCATCCTAGCCGATATATTTTTCTTATCTGAGCACGGCAAAGTGATTGCACTACACCTGATGGTAAGTGTAGTGCTGTCGAAAAAACTGGCGATCACCGACAAACAATGAGTTCGTCGGTGGTCACCAGAATCATGACGGTCTGTATAAATGTATCTTCCCTCTTCGGAGAGGAAAGAAGCAAATCGAGAGACCTGCGACAGGACAGGCAGATAACCGATGCGGGCACAGTAATACAAGGATGTACCCCTATACCCGCCCCAACAAACGATCAAGTCATGTCGCAAGCCATTCGAGAGAACCGGATATACACTGGCTGATCCTGGAACGCGATCCACACAAAATGTTTGGGTCACTATGGCAGGTTCCAACACCGTGTGTACGGTGGTCGCTATCCGGGTGGATATGAATATTCTACCACCAGCTAAAGTGTAGAGTCGTACAACCCGCAAGGGTAACCAAGATTCAGTACATTATACACAAATATTTTGATGAGTGACATAACACTTAACGAGTATTAGTTAAAATGGATCTGAGATTTTTCATCCCAATGATGTTATTTAAGTAAATTCGGTTCAATTTTATTCCATTTAAACTATAATGTAAGTGATATAACCTTTATGAATATATAATTTAAATCACTGGCTTAACTGAAAAAGTTTTAATGATTTTGTGCTCTTATACCTTGAAATTTAAATTATTGCGAAAACAAAAAAATTAAGCTAATACTGCATGGTACTCAACTTTTTACGCCTTTATGAATGTTTAAAGCATCACTCGGCTTTGTGACCACAGACATACGTGGCTTAACGCAACCCAAATACCCTCTTCTTGTGTTTTTATTTTCTACATTCAACAACGCATAAAATATTCTTTTTATAACATATTTTGTAAATGGGTCCCTCGGTTTCAATTTCTTTTAGGGCTGCGTATTGTTTCATAAATATTTAAGAGTAAAGTAGCCACTACATATTGAGTATGTTTAAATTATGTAATTAATATATTTTTTGTAGCTTAATCCGGCAAAGAAGCAAGTGGTTCACCTGATGGTAAGTGATCTCCAACGCCCATATACGTAATGCCAGAAGAATTATGGGTGTGTTGCCGACCTTAAAACAAAGGGGTTATTAACGGGTTGGGAAGGGGAGGGGGATTTGGGCCTCCAAATATCTCACTCACCGTACGAAACGCAGAACCAAACCGCTACTGTAGGTCGATTTTCTATGAGATAGATCGTAACGACCCGGTCGAACTGGCCCATTCATGCTGTAGACAAAACTGTGTACAACGTGGCTCTACCACTCATAATAATATCGTCACTAGAAAGGCAAAAATAATAAACGCCAATACGTGAATTGTGCGGTAGAGCATTTCAAAGTTTTTATTTTACGATAAACAATACCAAAGTAAGAAAAAATGCAAATTCTAAAATATTTAAATTAAAAAAATATATTTTATTTAAGAAATTATTGTAATAAAATAAAATTTAGCAAAAAAGAATACATAGTTATTGAATTAATGTATTTCAAACATCACATTATTAATAAAGACATTCGTGAACACCTATAATCAGATTTAATCGGATCTAGTCGTGATTGGTCTATAAATGAAGATTTATTATCCTGAACAAAACAAGCTGAACACAATGGTAAAAGTTCACAATATCTGAACACAAAATATAGACAATCCACAATCTGCAAACCAAATCTCAGAATTGAGACATTATCTTGACACGAAACATAATGCATTTTGAAGCGACGCCACAACTATCAGACACATTTTGGCTATAGTCTTAAAAGCGATCAATGAATCAGTTCGTGACATCGACTCACTTTCTCCTCAGATCATAGTATTACTAGAGAGGTAATGACAGACCTAAGAGCCGTGAAACCGTGTTTTTATTAGACAATAGTAGATAAAATAAACAAATAAGATGCTCAGCCAGTCGTCACGGACGTTAGAGTGAGACGGGTAGACAAACGAATGAATGGAAAAATATTTTCACTTGATTTCAATAATTTATCGCCGGCTATTGCGATTATTGGTCGATGCGCGCAACGTATGATTTCTCTGTTTGCTAGTCATATTTCTAATGCATGTTATTAAGGTCAGCGGATCGGTGTACATTCTAAAATTTATTTTCACAATAAAAGTAAGGATTATGCGAAGTGGTGAAGAGATTTCAACAACTGGATCTTTATCTCTACAACTTGTTTTTGTTTTTTATCAGTAAATTTGGACGGAACACAAATGGAAAAAAATATATGTGGATCACATAAATGTTTGTCTTAGTGTGGGCGAAACCACGCGGCAGCCTCTCGCGTCACAGCCGGCTACGCCCCTTTTGAGCCACTGAAGATATAATAAGAATCTAGACCAAATTTCACTTAATTTTGTTGAAAAAATATGGAAATCAACAAACTACAATAAAATCCAAATTACACAGAAGTTAGTTACAGAATAATTATTTCCTTAAATTTTGAAGTCGAGAAACAAGCTTTCTAATTAAAAACACTTCGAGTTTCAAAGGCGTAAATCTTTCAACTTTGACTTTGTTTATTACGTAGTAGGCTAATAATTTATTAAGACCGGCAAAATTGTTTATAAAGACTTGTCTAGTACAATGTACCGGAATTACCAAATCTTGGATAAGTTTGTTTTATCCGAACACTTCTCAAAGTTGTTACATCGTACGCAATGATGAAAGGAAAAATTAACAACTTCTCGCTGGCCTAAAGCAATCCGTGGTAGACTTCAAATACTTTGAAATGTTTTTATGTAGAATTCTCGGGTTTCCTCACAATATCTCCTTCACCATTAAATGAGCAATCATCAACAGTAACACCCATGTAACTAAAAAGTAGGACTGCCTCGGCGGCGCAGTTGTATTGCATACAGTACGACTGCTATGCTGAGGTCTCGGGTTCGATCCACGGGTTGGGTAAAAATGATATTGGTTTTTCTATCACGAAATGCTCGGGATCAGCCTGGAGTCTGGAATTGTACCTGGAATTGCGATAGACTCGCCCCGCCCTATCACATCATGGGACGGAGACACGCTCGGCGAAACGTGGGTGTACTGGTTATAACCCTGATTACAGGCATGTATTGGTTTAAATATAACTGAAAAGTCAGAGATCTATCCCATTCTCTCGCAGGCTAAATCCTATTGATGAATATGTTTGTCTCTTTTTACTGTCGCTTTTTCGTTTCATCGAATATTCAAACCACAACGGTGCTAAAAAAGTTTTATTTCAAAAGAAAGAAAATGTCATTACCATTCCCCAAAGATGAGTTTCATTTCTTAGCTCGGTAAAATAAATCCAGTTGTGGCATTTAATAGATAAAGATATTAGTTGAAGCTCATTTTGCACGAATGTCGCGCTACACTGTCTTGATAGAAATCGCGTCGAGTTCTCAGTGCTGACGACTAAGACGAACATAGTATCTGATGTTGTGGTATCGGATCACCTATTGACATACGGACGGGGAGATCTAGTAACAAATGAGGACGCATATTTGAAAATCTCACACCTATACCCACCCCGAGGTAGGCAGATGTGCAAGTACTATTTCCTTTCGAGCTTATTTCCTTAGATGTGATAGGATGGACGGCATGTTAGTTTATTGCCATAACGGGCATAAATCCCAACCCGGGCGAATGATTTGTGATTTTACAAATCGAAAAATTCCATTACATATTCATCAACTTGTGATTTTAAACCAGGACCTCACCGGATTCTCAGTCACTGCACCAACCAATGGCGAAGTAATTAAATAGACGCCAATGACACTAACGATGCGATAAATAAATTTGAAATTATTCCTAAATAAAGGCTTCACTTTATAGACGGGTGATTATCCGGTTGAAAATGGTAAAAATAGAAACAAATTTATAGTAGAATCAAACCCATTGTAAAAGGAAGAGAATACAACAAAATTGATAGGAAAAATAAATTAACGGCGATCTGAGGTCGGGAAGTGGGAAGGGGGGGGCTTTTAAGGGTAAAAAACGGTTTATCTCGATTTCCGGAAAAACTACAAGTCCTATGGAAAAAAGTTAAATCGCAAAGTTGTAGGTAATAAAAAGATCTACAACTTTTGTATACACACTTTCTCCAAGTTTTTTGTTTTTATTTTTATCTATTATAATAAATCATTTTTTTTCACGAAATTTGGTGAAAACTTACCTTTTTGTATCCCAAATACACTGTAATTTTTTTGATTTAAAATATTTATTTTTGCACCTTATTTTGACTTAATATCGAAAAAGCAGCCTAATTTTCAAACGAAAATTCTCACGTCAAAATATGAACTTTTTTAAAAAAAGTCTGTTGGCTTCTTGTTCATTGAATTCTCTACTTTCTGATGGTGTAAAAAAATATATACATTACTATGGTAAATGTGCTCAGAAAATGTAAAGTTATAAGTTAATATTTAATAAGACATATCTACAATATTTTGAGTAAGTTGTAGAATTTTCTTTAAATTATATGCGTAGATGCCTCTTTATTGTTATTTTAATATAACTTATATACCTGAGTGATCTACGGAAAATTTTAGCCCATCATAAAGAAGTGGGGAAGGGGCTAGGTGGGTCTGGGCCTTACTACCTGTTATTTAGTAGTTCGTTTCTTTGCATTTTCTGAGCACATTTACCATAGTAATGTATATATTTTTTTACACCATCAGAAAGTAGAGAATTCAATGAACAAGAAACCAACAAACTTTTTTAAAAAAGCTCATATTTTGACGTGAGAATTTTCGTTTGAAAATTAGGCTGCTTTTTCGATATTAAGTCAAAATAAGGTGCAAAAATAAATATTTTAAATCAAAAAAATTACAGTGTATTTGGGATACAAAAAGGTAAGTTTTCACCAAATTTCGTGAAAAAAAATGATTTATTATAATAGATAAAAATAAAAACAAAAAACTTGGTTATTTGAATTTTTCACATATATTTTGAGGTTATGTGAAGAAAGTGTGTATACAAAAGTTGTAGATCTTTTTATTACCTACAACTTTGCGATTTAACTTTTTTCCATAGGACTTGTAGTTTTTCCGGAAATCGAGATAAACCGTTTTTTACCCTTAAAAGCCCCCCCTTCCCACTTCCCGACCTCAGATCGCCGTTAATTTATTTTTCCTATCAATTTTGTTGTATTCTCTTCCTTTTACAATGGGTTTGATTCTACTATAATTTAATTATGTTTCAAATTGGATAATCACCGGTCTATTATAGATTCTTATGATTTTTATTTTCGTTTATTTGTATTTGTCGATGCCACTTTTTGCGTGAAGCTCGCTTTCAGAATTTTATAAAGCAAATATTTCAAGCAAAACGTGATCTCAACTCAAAAAATCTAGTACTCCAACATAAATATAAGATGTCAATAAAGTGATATAAACTGTTTTTTTTATAGATCTATTGATTTTTACAAGGTGGTCGGTCCCTCGTATGCCAGAGGCCGTCTGGGTTGGTACCACTGCTTTGTCTATTTCTGCCGCCAAGCAACAGTTGTGTTTCGGTTTGAAGGACATTGATACCAGTGAAATTACTGGGCATTATGAGACTTAACATGTTATGTCTCGGGGTGACGACCCCAGTTCAGTGCCATGCAGTACTTTGTTATTCAATGTTCTGTGTCGTGTTGCTTAGTGTTTATGGACAAGCGTGAGACGTACATTCAGGATAGTAACCTGCTCGTCTGGTTTAACGCTAATAAAAAAAACTGATGAATATTCTTCTTTAGTCACCAAGTATACGACTTGGAGATTGAAGAATGGGCCCATTGGATATGATATCTTTAAAAATAATTATGGAAAATGTATCAACTCATTTTTATTCAAGATATATAGTCCAAAAAAAAACAGCGATGACCGCCAAACAATGAGTTCATCGGTGGTCACAAGAAAAATGCTGGCCTTTATAAATTCTTCTTCACATTCTAAAGATCATGCAAATCGAGGGGCCTGCGGCAGGACAGGCGAATGACCGATGCAAGCACCGGGGTACAATCATGTACCCCTATACCCAACCAACCATCAATCATGTCGCAAGCTCCTCGGGAGAACCGGATATACACTGGCTGATTCTGAAACGTGATCCACACAAGGTGTGTGGGCCACTCTGGCAGGTTTTAACACCATGTGTACGGTGGTCGCTATCCGGGCGGATGAGTATCCTACTACCAGCAGTTACTTAAGTTTCGAAGCGTTTACAAGGTCAACGTGCACATGTATGCACGTACAGTACAGTAGCGGGTAAGCATTGCAGTGATTACAGCCTGTGTTCTTATCTGATCGTGGACAGTCTGACGACAGATGGACGACAGATAATCACGATGGAGAATTTTAGTTATATTGTTAAAGACACTTGTCCCTTTAGAATGCAAAAATTCAAAAACTAAACGTTCCATCGCGTTGTGACAGATTTTTTATAGTATAGACCGGCAAACAAGTAAGTTGGTCGCATGATGGTAAGTGATCTCCACCGCTCATGTACGCTCAAAATAGTAGAAGAATCATAGGCGCGTTGCCGACCTTAAAGGGAAGGGATAATTAAAGGATTGGGAAGGGGAGAGGATTTGGGCCTCTGGATATCTCACTCACAGTACGAAACGCAGCAGCAAGCCGCTAATTTACGACATTTTTCTGTGAGACAGTGGCAACGACCCGGTCGGGCCGGCCCGTTCATGCTGTAGACAAAACTGTCTACAGCGTGGCTCTACCACTATTTTTTTATAGGTATACGTTACACGTTGGTCTCTCGACCAATCACAATCAAGCGGCACGAACCGCTGGTATGTGAATATGGGAGTTTTATTACTTTAATGGAATTGCAATTTCGTATGAAAGATTTTACGGTAATCAAAATTAACAACGATTAACTCTCAAAGAACCTCTTCTGAATGTGAAACTAATGTATATTATACGAGTATAATTACCGCCGATAATTACTCATTAATAATACAGCGAAATTAATTATATTATGGCATAGTACATAATCTTAGGGAACGTGTATTTTTTTTCAATTCAGTTCTTATTATATGTTTGTATGAAATCTACCTTTGTATCACATTATACAATGACTACGGATGTCAATAATGATTTCTTATGTTTACGCGTATGTTACACATTGAAATAAAACTAATTTAAACGGATTTTATCGCGGTTTTTTTTACACTCATCCCGTGGCCAAGAAGGCTGAAAAGCTTTCGAAACGTCGGGACCAAAATAAAAATAAAAAACCGCGACAAAATCCGTTTAAATTAATTTTATTGCAGTAGATATTTCAAGTCTTATAGGAACACGGCTGACGAGTCACTATCACACAATTCGATTGTTTACAAGTTTATACAGATATGGCACGGCGCAATAAAAAAAACACTAGTTTCATAATGCCCAGTAATTTCACTGGCTTCAATATCCTTCAAACCGAAACACAAAAGCACTTACACTGCTGCTTGAGGGCAGAAATATAAAAAGCGGTAGAACCAATCCAGACGGCCCCTCGCATACGAGGCACCACCTCGTAAAGGATAGAAATAGGAAAAGCCGGTAGTATCCAGACGGCCCACCGAGGCACCACCTAATAAATTCATGTATGTCCATAATAAATCAATTTAAGTTGCCCATCTTAATGAACAGTGTGTAAACGCAGTAGCAAAGTAGGCTATCTGGTGCCGCGCGGCGACACATTAGCTTACTTCTGTCTCTCAGGCCTGTCCACACGACGCGATAAACAACCACACGCTGCAAATGTTTCTTATTTTTACTCGAGTAATTTATATTCGCCATCGGTTCGTGAATGAATTTATAGTTGTAAAGGTTGTGTGTATTAAGCATTTCAAAGTCAAGGGTTCAACTCTCTTAGGTCGGATTTGAACTAGGATATGCCTGTTGTCATGTGATATATAAACATACTTTGTGTTGTAAATCTATACTAATATAATAAAGCTGTAGAGTTTGATTGTTTGTTTGTTTGTTTGAACGCGCTAATCTCAGGAACTACTGGTTCGAATTGAAAAATTATTTTTGTGTTGGATAGTCCATTTATTGAGGAAGGCTTTAGGCTATATAACATTACGCTGCGACCATTTGGAGCGAAGCATCAGAGAAAAATGTTGCAAAAACGGGGAAAATTATTCATATTTGAAGGCTTCCGTTGCTAAGCTACCCAAATAATATTATTTGAAGGCTTCCGTTGCTAAGCTACCCAAATCTATACTAATATTATAAAGCTGTAGAGTTTGATTGTTTGTTTGTTTGTTTGATCACGTGGGCGCAGCCGCGAGCAAAAGCTAGTATATAATATAAGGGTATGGTATGCATACAAATACACCATAAACATAATTGTATTATAGCATTTGTATAACACGGCTAAAACGTAATAGTGTGTAATGAATAAATACCGTGCCGTACCAAAATAAAAAAATAATTTAAAAACTACTGATGGGATACTGCACTGATTTTCAGTTGGACCTCACCGCTGTGTCATCTGAGTATAACAAATTTTACAGACGTATGATGAGACAAGAAAGAATCGAAAATAAAAAAATAATGAGGGCCTGTTTCACCACCACTAAGCAAATGCTACCGAAAAAAACATGAAACGTTAAAATGAAAGAAATCATATTCTCCTGACCTGAAAGAATTTCAATGAGACCAATTTGTTAATTAACTGCCACCTATTATTAAAAGCAGCATACTTTTTTCTTAAATTCAACTATTGAATATTGAATTTAAATATTTAAACCACGATTTTCGTTGTAATCTTTAATAAATATAATTACAAATTTATGTTCACAACGTGAATACAAATTATTTATTCAGACTAATCATTACCGGTTTCTTTTGTTCTGTTCAACAGATTTTACTCAGAATACGTTCTAGTTCATTAAATATTAATATTGTTTCGTCGACCTCAAGACGAAACCGTGATCCCAAGTTAAAAGCAAATTTACTCGTAGAAACCTTGTTTCTTATCAAACAAGGTAACTAAAATACGGCTGCTGTGTGACATCTATACAAAAACTCTGTCGACTTGACTTAGATAAAAGTAAATATACCTAAGAGGTCTCGATAAAACAAACATAATCAACGAAAATTCAGTCCGCCTTTATACAGTGTATATAAAGTGTAAATAAATAAATAAATAAATAAAATGGAAAGTTAAAACTTGAGCTGATCGATTTTATAACTAGCTCTTACAAAGGCCCAATAGATATTCTGAAATTAAATGAAATAGTTTACTGATCAATGATCATGTAGGCAATTAAAATAGCGCTTATGACAATTCAGTACAAGAAAATTAATTTAAGAAAGTTAAGTATCAGAAACTATATGAACTTAAGTATACATAACATCAACAATACACCGTACTATTACACTAAACCTGTCTTATACACATTTACAATATTTTCATTATGTGAGGATTAATTCCAACATTGTAATACTATCAGAAGTGTCGGTAGGACCACGTGCATCATTTAAACGTAGGACGTTTTAAAACTGCCACTGGATCCCAGGCAATCTATTCTGAGAAGACCCAGCGAAACAAACTCAATGGGCTTACATTACCACTGGATTCTACACGTTGCGACTCAACCCCTGAGAAGATAGAGAGATTTGGTTGCTTTGGTGTTTTTTGATATTTCTAACAAAATTAGCACAGTGAAGTATAGCTACACTGTACTAGTAAGTCTAGTCCGATTTACAAATACGTTTATAGTTTTCGAATTCGTATAAATTTTAATTCATACTCAAAAAAGGAAAGAATCGCTTGAGAACTAATTTCGAATTCGATTAATATGATATAAATTTAATCTTATTAGCTATTTCAATTCCTCGTAGTTCCGACTAGTGGTTACTACTACTCGACGTACCGAGACTAAACGAAAACTGTCATCGTTTTAGGCAACTATCAAATACTAGGCCTACTGGTTAGTTAGTTAGATACTTATGCTGGAATCTAAATTGACCAATGAAAGATAAAACATCTGTTGATGTTCAACAGAATATTGTCGACTAGATGTCACTAGGATGGTAGGTATCGGTAGTACGATTACAATGATATACTTCGGCAATCTTCGTTTTTATAGAAAAAATTGTGTAATTCATAAATATATGTTACGGGGTCTGGGTGTTGTGAAACCGAAAGTCTCTTATGATTGCTGTTACCTACTCCACAAGCCTCGTGGGTTCTGGTCTATGTGTGTGAATGTTGGGTGTATTTAATTGTTTAATTAATGTTATAACATATTTTCATTAAGTCATCATCATTACGTTTTACTCAAATAGACAAAGATTTCACAAACGCATAAGTTTTATTGTTGTACTGTTTTTTTTAGTTCTGGCAAGACAAAGTGACTATACTGGAATTGATATTGAGTATGGTGTAGGCCATATGTAATGTCAACCTTCAATGCATTGTGTCCATCGAGTCATCAGTAGTGTGCCAAACTTACTGGATATACATTGGCTGACCCCGGAACGCGACTTGCCTGAACATGCCACTATGGCAGTTTTTTCACCATTTGGACACTGGTTATTCGGTCATGTATAAAAGGCCAGGTACCCACCGACCAACTTTTATTCAGCATAGACCGGCAAACGAGAAATTGGGTCACCTGATAGTAAGTGATTTCCATCGCCCATGTACGCCTACAATACTAGAAGACGGAGATAGATTTGAGCGTCCCACTCACCGGACGAAATGCAGCAGCAAGCCGCTACTTTACGTCGGTTTTCTGTGAGACAGTGGTAACGACCCGGTCGAGCCGGCCCATTCATGCTGTAGACAAAACTGTATACAGCGTAGCTCTACCACTCTTAAATTACAACATATATTTCTTTTACTTCGCTTCTTCCACACAATAACACTGAATGTGTGGACGATGACTTAGATTTAATGACCAAGCATAAATCGTGAAAGTGCACCAAAATTAATATTTCCTGACAGTGGTGTCAGCCGATTGATTTTCGAAATCCGCCCACAAAGTACGGCGAAACTAAGGCACAATAGAAAGTGTATGCAATCAATACAAAAGAAACAGGTGGTAACTTGTTACATTCGCTTTGTAGTCAAATTTCAAGTAGTTTGAATATTAGATGCTTCATTAGTTTAGTGGCACCGTACGACTGAGGTTCAAATCCAAGATCAAAGAAACGAGTAAATTACTATAATAAACTATTGTAAGCGATCTCCACTACAAGAGGCAGTGCCGACAGAGGCCAAACGGGCAAGTGAGTCATCTGACTGATCTCCAGGAATTATAGATGCGTGACCGACCTTAAAGGAAAGGGATAATTAAGAGATTGGTAAAGGGACGGCGATTTGGGCATCCGGATATCTCACTCACCGTACGAAACGTAGCAGAAAGCCACTAGTTTATGTCGGTTTTTTGTGAAACAGTAGTAACGACCCGGTTGAGCCTGCCTATTAATGCTGTAGACAAAACTACCTACAGCCTCGCTCAGTCACTTAAAAACTCCTTTATTTCTATGGTCGAGCTATTCATGCTGTAAACCTCACTATTTACAGCGTGGTTATGCTAGTCACATTGTTCTTCTTTTACTTTTGTATCTGTAGACTTAGTGTTTTTTTCCCTGGCTCGGCAAAGTGGCTTCGTCACACCTGTCACCAACGACAGACGATGTGTCTATGGTGGGTAAGATCATGCCGGCCTGCCTACTGCTTCTTCACAATCCGTTTAAAGGACCCCATATTATAGGAAGGTGTTCCCTACACGTGTGCCGGCAAACTTTTCCACAGCTTAATGGTTTGATAGAAGATTTAGCGAACTTTTTATTTGGGATGAGATGGAGAATACCACAAAGTTGTAAGCAAGCACGCGTGGTTCTGTTAATAGTACAAGATCCCGGGGAATATTGACCTTCACCCATCTGTTTACCGGATCAAAATAACATTCTAGGGTATAAAATGTGTTGTTGAACACAACTGAGGATAGGACACGGTCATACAATTCTTCAGAGCATTTACCGTGATACAGACGATAAAATAGTAGTAAGGCAATGTCTTCTTCATTAAATATTCTTATCATTCAAAGATTTGGAGCATTTTACCTATAACCCTACACAATCCACATCTTCAATGCAGATCATTATCATCGCAATTACTCTTAACCCTTCCCCGTTGGATATGAAGCTTTACATGATCTTCATGAATATTAATATCGTATCCTCATGTAATCACGTGTCTAGGTGTTTTCGGATTAGCATACATGATAATGACAGGCTTAGCGCTTATTTGGTAACACAGAATTAGTTCGAGAACATGTAGATTCAGTTTGAATATTAAAGCGATCATTTTCATTGATACATAGTATCTTGAATCCTTACTTAGTAGTTGCCTAGAATTATTCAGCGGTGTCAGACATTTTAGGTAACTTGAAAGTCTGTCAGTTACAGTCAATTGTAACAAACTTATTATTTTTGGTGAAGTTATACCAAAGATAGACTTTACCCAAAATTAGAAACATTCATTACAATATCTCCATGATAAAAAAAAATACGATAATATATCATATTTTTTTTTTTTTTTTTTTTTTTATCCTGGCTCGGCAAAATGACTACGCCACACCTGATGGTAAGTGTAACGCAATCCAGGAATAGTGTCGACCAAAGACAGACAGTGTGTCTATCGTTGGTCGGCACGATTATGCCGGCCTGCCTAACTGCTTCTTCACACTCCGTTTAAAGGACCCAATATTATAGGAAGGAGGGAACACGTGTGCCGGCAAACTATTCCACAGCTTAATGGTCCGGCAGAAGTACGAATTTGCGAACTTTTTAGTTCGAGCCGAGATGGAGGAGACCACGAAGCTGTGGCTCCGCAAGCCAGCACGCGTGGTTCTGTTAAGGAAAGGCGAGGATGGGATAAGGTCAAACAATTCTTCGGAGCATTCACCGTGATACAGACGGTACAAGACGCTCAGTGAGGCAATGTCCCTCCGCAATTGTAGCGGTTCTAAGTGTCTTGTAACGTCTGCATCATTCACAATGCGAACAGCCCGACGCTGCAATCCGTCCAAGGCATCGAGTAAGTATTGGGCGGAACCGTCCCAAAGGTGCGAACAGTACTCCACACCCGGCCGCGCTTGCGCTTTGTATAAGCGGTAAAGCTGACCGGGAGTAAAAAACCGACGCACCCTGTTCAGGATTCCGACCCTGCGTGAAGTGGCGGATATTACGCCCTCGATGTGGTTCCTTGGATTCAGATTGCAGCAAATATCCATACCCAGGATATTAAGGCTATTCCGCATTGCGAGCGGGATACCCCGAAGATTGGGGAGGGGAGAGAACGGGGATTTCTTGCACGTGAACGCGCACACCTGTGTTTTCTTGGCATTGAACTCAACCAGATTCCTTGCACCCCATTCCGAAATGAGATCCAAGGTCCGGTTAAGCTCAATGACGAGATTCTCTCGCTCCCTCTCAGTGACTTCCCGGCTACCTGGAGGCTTACTGCAGTAACGCCCATGCACTGTGCTGTCATCTGCATAGCAATGAATGTTACCGAGTGGTAACATATCATTGATATGCAGAATAAACAAGGTGGGCGAAAGCACAGAGCCTTGTGGGACTCCGGCATTAACTGTCATGAGCCGTGAAGCATGTCCTTCGACAAGGACACGCATTCTGCGCTCATGCAGAAAGCCGGAGATCCACGTGCACAGGTTGTCGGGGAGCCCATATGCCGGAAGCTTGGAGAGAAGACCACGGTACCAGACCCTATCAAATGCCTTAGCAATGTCGAGACTTACGGCTAGAGCCTCGCCATGCTTATCAACCGCCTCACCCCAGCGATGTAGCATGTACGCTAAAAGATCACCCGTTGATCGTTTCGACCGAAAGCCGTATTGTCGGTCACTGATCAGCGAGTGATCCTCCAGGTAGCGGATCAACTGTGTATTTATGATCCGCTCCATTACTTTGCACATCACTGAGGTTATGGCGATTGGACGGTAGTTGTTAGGGTCCGACCGATCACCTTTTTTTGGGATCGGTTGCACATTGGCCTCTCTCCAAGATTGGGGCACAATACCCGAGAGGAAGGAAGAGCGGTATAGGCGCGTCAGCACAGGAGACAACTCGGCTGCGCACATTTTAAGGACCACCGCGGGGATACCATCCGGACCACTAGCCTTGCGGACGTCGAGGAACCGTAATTCACGCCGCACATCACAATGCCTGATACGAACATCCGGCATGGAGTGTCCGCAATCAGGCATTGTGGGCGGCGGTGCATCACCGTCCTCGAGCCGCGAATTAGCCGCAAAGAGTTCCGCTAATAGGGTGGCTTTCTCTTGCGGCCTGTGGGCCAGAGATCCATCCGGATATCTCAGCGGTGGCAACGAGGGGCGACAGAAATTAGATTGGACGGCTTTGGCAAGACTCCAATAAGCACGACTGCTCGTCGGATGATCCGCCAAAGCCCGTCCAATCCTGTTGATGCGCTGGGCATCCGCTCTGACGTACGCCTTCTTGCAGGCCTTGGTGGCTTGGTTATAGGCCGCTTTGAGAGAACTTATGTTGGGATCCTTCATAGCGCGACCCCTAATCCAATCGCGATACGCAGCCTGTTTCTCACTAACAGCATCTGCGCATTCGCGATTGAACCAGGAGCGTCCGCGACCACCACCGACGACCTCCGAGGAAGGAATGTAATATTCCATTCCTAACCGGATCTCGTCGGCAATAGCGTCGGCACTCGCGGAAGGATCGTTACCCTCAAAGCAGCGCTACCCCCAAGGGATGGATGCGAAATACTCTCGCATACCATCCCAATCTGCAGACGAGTAGTGCCAGATTCTGCGCCTGACTTTGACTGGCGAAGGAGGCGCAGAACGAGGCACTGTGGATCCAACCAGGCAATGATCGGAGGTACCCAATGGGGCGCCCACCGTCACACTGTACCCGGCTGGATGACTCGTCAGCAGAAGGTCCAGCAATGAAAGCGTGTGACTTGCCACATCTGGGATTCTGGTGGGCTGATTCACCAGTTGTGACAAGTCGTGAGTCAGAGCAAATGCATGAGCAGTACGTCCAGCATGGTCAGTCTTGGAGGAGCCCAACCACAGCTCATGGTGCGCGTTGAAGTCCCCCAAGACCACCAGTTCCGCTGTCGGATACTGCTCCAGCACATCGTCTGTCGCCTGGCTGATATGGTTAAACAGCCGAGTTGTCTCGTCATCCCCGTTATGGGATCTGTAAAGGCACACATAGATCCGGCTCTGGGAGCCAAGATCCACGTGTACCCACAGTGTGGAAAAGGACGGGTCCTCCATGCAGTGCAGACGGCGACAGCTGACGTCCGACCGGACATACAAACATACCCCGGCCCTTGGCTTGAAGCTCTCTTCAAGCAAGTAGCCGGGATAGTGCAAATATGCCATATCGGTCGGACGGCAGATCTGCGTCTCCGTCAAGAAGAGCATTGCAGGCCGGGCCGTCTCAAGATGGTGGTGGACGGCACTAAGGTTCGAATGGAGTCCACGGATGTTTATCAATTAATCAATAAAATTACCAGTCTGAATATATTTTTTGAAAAGAATACTTTTAATTAAGGATTAGCGAATATCGGCAATTAAAGTTCCCATCCTTAGTTTTATAAAATTCATCTAACTACATACCAAATCTTGTTTATTGTATCTCATATAAAATATTTCTAGCTAGCAATCCTCAGAGCTTGATCGTAATCAATGCTTGATCGTAATCAATTTAAATTACATTCAAATATTATTCATCAACAACAAATATGTCGATATCATTAACCTCACCTCGCTACCAAAAACGGCTTGAATGTTCCCAATTAATATGGTCTTCGTGCTTACTATACCTACTTATTACTTTACTCATTATTACTTAATTTTACTATTGATGTCAATATGGGAGTCGTATATTGGTTTGGATATAATTATAATATGTTCAAGCAAATTGCAGTCTCTAAATTATATAATATAATTTGCAACACTTGTGAATTCGTAACCGTCTTCTTCTGAGAGGAGTCCACAAAAATTAAGTAATATTCAATTACAATGCCTTACATATACACGTAGATAAGCTCATGCCTGTATATACAAAGAAATAGGAAGAGTCATAACTAGCGCTGCACCTATGGTGCGCTGTACATATTTCCATTCCATCTAAAGTGAATATACTAGATGTTACAATTTATTAATAAGTTCCTTACGTTACATTGACTCCTTTCTCTATTACCAAATCACTTACCGATAACATGCTATCAATTCCTTCTAATAAACGATTATTTAAATCAATCCATATAAAATTCTCATGCATCCCAATCAACTGTAATTTTGTGTCGTCGATAAAAATGTCACCAACTGGTTACGGCCTTAATAACAGTGTTGACTGATCTCCCGAGATACTGAATGGGATACGTGAGTCGAAGCATGTCAGCTTCGGCGTGGGAACCTGCTTGGATTCTGATCTACTAATTATGTTTGTTGAAGATGGCTTCATTGATCAAAGTTCATTTTAGCAACAAAGCCACCTATTGTGTTATTGTTTCTGTAAGATATTACAATAACGAATTGTATCTTACATATTTTATGCACAGTTGACCAATTAGATGGTGTTAATTCTATCAAAATATTATAATAATAATACAAGCAGGTACGTTAAAGGCCTGTTTAACACAGGGAAATTATTTACAGGTCTCTTCTACTAGACTTCTGCGGTCGTGCCGGCCTTTTCTTGGACTAATAGCGTTATTTTCCCAACCGTATTTATGAGGTATATCGAATCTAATTTCATGATCTATTTGGGATTTATTTTTTATTTTTTTTCATTGTTGATTACCTACGTAATTTCCAGTTTCTAGAAGTACATTAAACCATTTGTCCCGGTTGACATCAAATAGGTAGAAGTATCGAATCTAAGTCAGAGACTCAAACGTGAGACTTGGACTGCGTATCCAATAATTAATATACACATCCCGTGCATAATCAAATGTTCTTATATTCCAGATCGAAGTGCGACCCTTGGAACTGACAAGTCTTATTATTCCTCGGCTATAAGATCTCTAACACATTTGGCACGATCCCAATACTTGTTCCAGTTTACTATATTATAAGGACACTTTAGCCTCAAGCATTCAGAGAATATCAACAATACGATAACGAGGCACCATGCGCCACTGGGCGAGTTGAGTCCAATCTACTCCAGCGGTAAGTAGCTTGTTCACAATTTTATATTGTAAAAACTTCAACTACCCAATGGAAAGGCGTCCTGGTTTTAGAAAGGTATAGAGATAGAAATAATGTAAAGAATATGTAGTAGTACATTACGTTAATATTATATGTGGAAACTTGTAATTAGTGACTGTCACCACCTACAATTGTTATCATCATCATCATCAGCCACAGGACGTCCACTGCTGAACATAAGCCTCCTGGGACCTGTTGGGTTGGCCTGCATCCAGCGACTTCATGCGACCTTTATCAGGTCGTTATAAATTGTTATAAATCTCTGTTATTAGTCTGCAAGCTTTTCGACAAATATCAATACGACAAATAATAAACTTCAATCCTCCATGACTCAAAATTGACACGATTTCGATTGTAACCTTTTCGATAGACTACTACCAATTTTATTCCAAACCACCAGCTTATCCAGCACTTTCTGTGCCCTCATCAACTCGCTTCTTCATTAACTCAAATCCACTCACAAAGGGAATCACATAAGTTAATAACATATATTTAGCTAGAATGAGGCCCCAGTAATGCAATACCACACGTCAACCCCTGGTCTGTGCGTCGGTCCGCATTCCCAACATTTTTGGCTCAGTGCAAACCGCAAGAACGCTGTTCAACAGTTAATTAACAAGACACAATGTAGATACAATGCCCGTCGCTGGCCGAGGTTTGAGTTCGGTATTTTGCGAAGTATCTGGGTTATTTGGTCTATTAGTTGGCTTTGAAAGGCATTTTGATATACAACTAAATAGCGAGACGGGCAGATTGCTCGCCAGATTGTAAGCACCAGTTATTTTGCTGGTTTCAATATTCTTGAAACTAGAATACAACATTGTTTACATACTGCTGCTTGGTGGCAAAAAAAATAAAGCTGTGATGCCTGCCTAGGCAGACTCTTGAATACGAGAGACCTACGACCTAGTAATGAAACAACAAAACTGATTTGTTGGAAAATACATATTTGTCCGAGATTGGATTGCTATTGAGTTTTGTCGCCCGTTATAGACGGAAATTGGTGAAACAGTGCACTGTTTGCATCGTTATTAACCTACATATTCGGGGAAACAGAAATGACGATGTATATATTTTTTTAATGAAGTTCTACATTTTGTGGTAAATAGACCACGTTCGATTCGGATGCTCGAGAGAGCAAATTGAATTTTAACATAAGATACCCTTTCTAGCTTCTTAGTTTGATCTGAAAACATAATCAAAACTTAACTCCCAAATGCATAGCTAGGATACATGACTTAACTGTAATTAATTCTTTACGAAATCCCAACAAAGTTTTACTACCATTCTAGAAGTTTAACAAATTCTTACTTCGTTGAAACACCAGTATTTTCCATTGGAACATTTCGAGGTGGGTAAATAACTATAGGAATTCATTTTCAGAATCTTTGTTTGTCTTCAGTTCACCTTTTTGGAATTGTAAATATTCGGTTTAAAATGCTAAAATTGTTTACTTCGAAAAACAGTACACTCGTTGAGGAAAATAAACATAAATTTTGTTTGAACCTGTACGGTTATGGGGTCATATTGGTTTTAGGTCGAACTTGGCTCCGGTATTGTATTTTTCACCTTATCTGTAGGACATCCCTGTTTATGTTTCGAAAGTATTTGTTTATTCCACAATTTCTGCGCCCATATTGCTACTTTCATCATAATTTGTATTCTGCAGAACTGTAAAACTTTTTATATTATGAAGTAACTACATGACGGATAAAGTACAGCTCGTAGCCACCATAGGTAGTCATGTATGCCGATGAATTAGCACAAGTTGATGAGGACAAACAGTGCCTGGAGAAAAGGGTGAAACTGTAGAAGGGGATGCTTAAAAACGGCGGTCTCTTACTAAATGTGTATGTAAAAGACCGAGTACAAGGCCTGCTGAAATACAGAACTGGTTAGTATCCTGATAAAGAATGAACTTTCTATGAACTCGGACAACTTTAATACCTAGCGTTTATACTGAAGATGTCATTGGCTGTCATTGGCATCAACCTGGACGTCAGAATGGAACTCTAGGACAATAATAAAATTATATACATTTATTATATTATGTACTGTCATGACAGTATTTACTTTCACTGATATATACTCAGGTATGTGAAATCTGCCAAACCGCATTAGGCCAGCATGGTGGACTTTAAGACCGACTTCCAGACCAACCTCGCGAAGACTGAGCTGTTGTCCGTTGAGAAGTTTAATTTTGTTACTCTGTACTGCATCACCAGATCTTAACCAAATTTCCATATAAATTTCCATATAAAACCACATAACTAAACTTTATCGCAGCTAAAGCATATTATCGATGTTCATAAACAACGAAAAAGCAAAGCAATACGTCTTGTAAACCGAATTGAGAACCTCCTCATTTTTTGAAGCTCGGTTAGAGAAATTATTAAAAAAAAACTAATTTATACAAATAATGCAACTAAATAAAAATATTCTGATATTAATATTCAAACTGATGATGTTAACATAGATGTTATAAATTATTTACACTGCATACATGACAAGAAACACGAAAATAAATTACAATTTATATTAAACCGTAACTTATAAATATTGGAATAAATGAATAGCCAATATGTTATTTAATTAAGATGAATTATAACAAATTCAGTAATTATAACCAAAGTAATTTATGATTGAGGTTATTAATAGAAATTTCTTTTTTTAATTTTAAGATTTACGATCAACTAAGTTTTTATAATTAATTAGACCGTTTCATTTTCTATTTTGTTATAGAATTAAATTATTAATATTTTCTATACCATGGTAATTTATATTCGAGATAGAACTACGCTGCAGACTCTTCTGTCTACAGCATGGTGGCAAGGTGGTAGGTCCTTCGTATGGGAGAGGCCGTCTGGGCTGGTACCACCGCTACCGCCGGTAGTAGATTTAACTCTTAAATTAGGGATTGGGAAGGGGAGGATTCTTACTAAGATAAGGAAATAACTCCCAATAACATAGTCCCGACTCCACAGTAAGATACAAATCTTGCGTTGTGGGAATCAGGAACGACAAACCTTGAGTCTCCCACCAACCAAAAGAAACATACGTGAACAGTTATTAAATATAAAATTAATAAACAATAGTATATCTAATAGTTATGATAAGACGATAAAAGCGTTCCCATGGCGGGCACAATGAGACCCGTCGTCAGTCCCATGATACTTATCAGCTTAAATACGATTTATACGCGCTACTGTGAATCGATTATAGATAATATTCACCAGCTATCCGAATATCGGACCCTTTATTATAAATTCTATTGTACAACTAAATTGTATTTTCACTATGTTTCGATTGTGGCTGTTTGGAATTTACACTATTTTTCTAGCAGTACAGTTAAGAGAGTTAAAATTGTTGTTGAACACGTTTTGTTTTACAAGGTGGTAGGTTCCTCGTATGTGAGAGGCCGTCTGAGCTGGTACCACCGCTTTGACTGTTTCTGCCGCCAAGCAACAGTGTGTAGTACTGTTGTGTTTCGATTCGAAGGACATTGAAGCCAGTGAAATTACTGGGCATTGTGAGACTTAACTTCTTATGTCTCAGGGTGACGAGCGCAGTTCAGTGCCATACAGTGGTTTGTAATTCAAAGTTCGGTGTGGTGTTGCTTCTGTTATGGGCAGGCGTGACGTTTACCATCAGGCGAGCACCTTGCTCGTCTGGTCATTCAATCCAAGTCAAATTATAGATCCGACTCCACCACATGATATAAGTGTTGTGTCAGTATTCTTAGTAATTATGAGAAACTTTCGGTCTCACAAAACCAAGACGAAACTAATATTTATAGGTCACACAAATATTGGTCTCCTTCGTATACATATAAATAAAGTACTGAGGTAAATCTACTTTTAAAATAATATTTTTTACAGAACAAAATATGCTGTATTTATTATTTTATAGGTTGTACGTGCTTCTTTTAAAATAATAAAGCTTTCTACAAAAGGCATTTAAAACGTCTCTGAAGAATCCATTACCTTCGATAATTTTAAGGGTAAATCAAATATTTGTAAAAATACTCAATTTACTTGACCCATTTTAGCTGCCGACGCATAATCGCTCACAAAACACTTTGTATATTTAGAACATATAGGAATGTGTTAATTCATGCTTATTTGCAATGATTTATTTTATTGACAGCCTCCGTGTCGTATTGGGCAAGTAGCTGCATGCGAAATGAAAGACCGTAGATTCGATTATCAAGACAAATGTTTGTGTGATCCACAGATATTTGATTCGAGTCAGTGTTGTGAGACCGTAAATCTCTCGTAGTTCCTGATACACGCGGTATTAAAGATTTAACTTAATTTGGGGTAAAGACTGAGTGTGTGACTGTTGCGTGTATTTATTTGTTTAAGTTTATCTGTTACACAATATGATAATCACACATAATATTATCATAAATTATTTTTAGTCGCCGACGCACCTAAATAATACAAGTTTAGGACCAGTTTATATAAAGCAGGTGAATTGTTTACCCTTACATCTATTAGTTTGCCTTTACGGCACTCTACATTACATATGGGGGAACGGCCATTAACATTCTTAAGCCGCCACTAGTAATAAAATAAAAGTGCAAGATAGCGTACGAATTTTAATTACAAACAGTGAAAATAAATTGTAAACATAAACAAACAAAACAAACCATTAAAATACAACATGCACTCCACGTCGAAATGGCTCGTGCCACGACCGAGTGCAATTACATCAAAAATTTAAATTGTAAGCGCGTGTCGCCGACTGTACCGACCGCAGCGCCGCGCCGCGGACGAAAGTGAAAACGACCTTAAAACACAAACAGTCTGCTATCGGGTGACAAAAACAAATATTAAACGCACGTACATAAATAAGAACGTGGCATAGAAAGCGGAGTGAGCGAGATGATCGTTTTTATCATTCTTTCATTAGTGATTTCCATTATCGACTGCGGGAAAATTGGCGGATAATGACCGCCACCGAAAATAGAATGCGTTGAATGGAATGAGTTGCGCTTTATACGGACGTCGGGTTTGTTCGCTCGTGGATAAAATCGTTTTAGAATAATCGGACGTAAGTGAATGTACGCTCTTGAGAAAAGAGGATTGAGTGGCACAAAACACTACTTTATGAAATTGGAGATTTAGAATAGTTTTAGAAGTCCGGGATTTTACTTCGGAGACGACTTACTGATGGAACGGAATAAATTTGATTAAAATAGAAATACGCTTACGTGTCCTTGACTTTACTTGAAAAACTAACCACCCTGTGGTTCAGCCAGTTAAAAATCACATACGTCACAACGACTGGTGAGATATTGTTGTACATGTACCCGACAAGTATGAAAACCCGATGAAAACCCGACAAAAACCCGCCATAGTGGCTTGTTCAAGCGAATCACAGTCCGGGATCAGTCCGTGTATATCTTATAAATTCAGGCCGACATAATACATGAACAGCGCTACATTCAACATCAGGTTCAGACCTTGCCCTGCCAGTATTAAAAAATCGGAAAGTAAGTATTTATTTATAACCTTGAAACTATCTATAAAAACTAAAACATAAATGTATTAATCCTACCTAAAAATTCATAGCATAATGTCAAAAGGGACATCAGATTACAATTCCCAACGCACACACACTTTTTATCAACCAATAGCCTTAATTTATTCGTTAAGTAGAATTAACACTTCTAATTTCACCAGACGTACGCTCACGTTTCTAGAGTAACTTATTAGTATTCAACGGACGAAATGGCTCCGAAGAATAACATTATACATTCGAAATACGTTCCGATTATGCAACGGGTGATGGCAGTGTTACGTAAAAGCTTTTCCGAAATATAAACCGTTTCCACTTTCACTTGTTTGGAGATAATTGCTTTTTGTAATTACAGCTGGACGCAGCCGGCCGGCAAAGGGCTACGGGTGGTGAGGAAGTTGGATTTCTTGTTTAGATATTTATTGGGTCAGTAATAGAGTATTTGTAAAATTAAGTTAATTAATTAATAAAGTCGTAATACATAAAAAATAACTAAATATGACGGCATGATTCTTGCGAGCACCAATTGGACTCCTCAAAACTGCGATAGTTTATACAATAATTAGTTCGGCTCATGCTGGACTGTGAATGCGACTAAATACTTTTTTGCCGTAATGCCACTACTTAAATTTATTCCGAACCGAATTCGAAAAACGGAATTCGGATCTAGTGCGCAACTTTGCAACAAACGCACGCATAAATAGTAGGTACTACTGAGGACTGCAATACTTAAATTCGGATCGCATTGGGATTGTATACACTGCATAAACATTATTTCTGTTTTATTTAACACAACTTTTTTAATATTTATAACTTTTACTAATACCATGTAATTACGAACCCAAATTTTTAACCTACAATTTAAACATTACAACTTTCTAAGAAAATTATAACAACTTATTGGGCTGTTGGTACTTATAAAATTACAGTCGTAGCAACATTGTTGCAATGCCCTACAACCGCAGAAGATTGTGACCTAGTTACTTTTTTAAAATTCTGATTAGGAACGGGTTCGATATCTGATAGAGGCACCACGTTTTGTTTCAAGAAAAATCCTACTAATATTATAAACGCGAATGTTTGTAAGTATGGATGTATGTTTGTTACTCTTTCACGTAAAAACTACTGAATGGATTTTATTGATATTATAGCTTATACATCAGAATAGGACATAGGCTACTTTTTATCCCGGAAAAAGCAGATCACGCGGGCGGAGCCGCGAGCAAAAGCTAGTATGTTATATATATGGCACTAGACTACGTTTGTCATCCCGAGACATAAGTTTTATTTTTTATATATAATAAATACAAAACACATAGTCCTGACCCCACAGAAAGATATGAGTCTTGTGTCGTAGGTATCAGGAACTACAAAAGACTTCCAGTCTCACAACACCCAAACCCAAAACTAATATCTGTGGATCACACAAACATTTGTCTCAGTGTGCCAATCGCAGCCGTGGCTTTTTACACAGCCGGCGACTCATCCACTGTGCCACGGAGGCTGTTAACAAAATATTTAAGACAATGTTTATCCATCAACCATCCAGTCCCTTGGTGTGGTTTCCGTCAGATCTTACCAAACTTTTTGCAGCACGTGTCAAATTTCCCGGGAAAATGGGCTCCTTAGGGATATAACGGAGCGAGCAAATATGAATAATGTTGAAAAACACGTGTGCTCTCGGATGAATACCACACACGTGTTTTTTTTATTATTTGACTGAATGACGATACAAGCAAGGCGCTCGCTGGTAAGCGGCACGCCTGCCCATAAACAGAAGCAATACCACACAGAACTTTGAATTACAAAGCACTGCATGGCACTGAACTGCGCTCATCACCCCGAGACAAAAGATGTTAGGTCTCATAATTCCTAGTAATTTCACTGGTTTCAATGTCCTTCAAACCGAAACTCAACAGTGCTTACACATTGTTGCTTGGTGGTAGAAATAGACAAAGCGGTGGTACCAACACAGACGGCCTCTCGCATACGAGGGACCACCTTGTGTACCACGTGTACAAACACCGCGTCTGTACAACAGATTTCACTTTTTATTAGGGCTATTTTAAAAGCTATTAAATCAACCGCGTTATTGGTTCAATAATTACTTTCCTGTCATACACTATTCATTATCATTATATTATTATAGTGTAATTTCTTGAAAGAAAGTTGATGGTTTTACGATAATCATGACAAATGTGTTATATATTGAAATCAAGTCATCTGTTCATACATCATCTGCATTTAATTTGGTATTTTTTTGGATCCCTTGAGTTTACAAACTCATTCCGAGGGAGCAAATAAAAGATATCCACTTTTTTATAGCGGAGGCTGACAAACGAGCAAGTGGGTCACACGATGGTAAGTAATATCCAACGCCCATCAACATCCACAATACTGAGGAATAATGGATCCGTTGCCGACCTTAAAGGGATAATGAAGGAATTGGAAAAGGCCCCCCTTTTTTATTAGGGCCACCGGATATATTGTATGTACGTAATAGCGTATATATTTATTTATGTTTTATGGAATCTATAAGCATTTTACAAACATAATACAAAACGAAAATGTTCTATTTTTCATAAAATGACTCCAAAGTCAGCGTTCAAAAACAAGCATGTATCAGATGACATTATTTATTCTCCTATAACAACCGCAATAGTATTTAATAATCGTGCTACAGATTAAGCCAGACCGTGCCTAACTGAACATTAACTAACATTTACATCTCAAAGCGACGTTGTAGCCACTAACCGACGATTAAAATTAAATGCAATCATAAATTATTAGGTTAAGAGCCGCCGTTGATGCGGACCAGTGTTTAGTTTCAATTACTGGAACTTGTAAATTTTCTGAGGATTTAGTCGATGGAAAATCTTATTGTAGCCATAAAGTTTGAGTATTATAAATTAATGTTGATTGAATGCTGATAAAACCGTTTCATAATTGCTTGATGATGTGAGTCATTATCAGTTTGCGATGGTTTATTGGCCGTTCTTAATATATGATGTCTATAGTTTTGCTCAGCTCAGATAGAAATTTGCTAATTTCTATTTAAACGTAATCAACCCTATTCTTCGTTGCTATCTATCGATGAGAGGTCTGATTAGATGACAATATAAAAATAACAGTTCAAGCGTCCCAAGATTTTTTATGTGTTAATCTGTCGATAACATCATTCATCTTTATCTGTGGATCTTGACTGGTAAACGTAGTCTTCAGCTGTCAAAATAGTACACAAATATATCACTTTTATGTTTTATGTTTTTTGTGTACTTATTTTTTAAGCCAGATTATGTTTGCTTTTTATTTCTTGGCCAACTATGCGGTAAAATATACCGAAACAAACTGTGTCTCTTTTAATGCCCTGACATTGATTGATTGGAAGCCTATAGCCACGTCAGGCAAAGTTTCCAATCAACTCTTATGCATTTTTTTAAAGTATTGCAGTATCGATTAGTACTGCAGTACCTACTACTAATGTTAATGCTAGATCTACTCGTCTCGTCATTCAGACAAATAAAAATAACGCAACTCATATTACCATAAATTCCATAAAAGTATTACACAAAACACAACAAAAACAGAAACGGATAAGGAACTTTCCAAAGATAATGTACGCTATACATATTTCATGAACCTGCGTGAGGGCAAATGCAGTTTTTAACACAAACACGAACAGAAACTGTTTTCATGTACATTACTCAATCACACTTAGATCAGAACGGAGAATTATTTGGAACCGATTCGATGGAAATTAATAATCCTTCGATAATGCTAATTCTGTACCGTACCAATCTCCGTGACGCAGTAGGCAGGCAGATGAGTATGATACGAGAGGCCTTGGGGTGGATGATGGTAAGTGCCACGCCTGCCCATAAACAGAAGCAACACCACACAGAACTTTGAATTACAAAGCACTGCGTGGCACTGAACTGTGCTTGTCATCCTGAGGCATAAGATTTTAAGTCTCATAATGCCCAGTAATTTCAATGGCTTCAATGTCTTCCAAACCGAAACACAACAACACACTGTTGCTTGACGGCAGAAACAGACAAAACGGTGATACCAACCCAGACGGCCTCTCGCATACGAGAGACCTACCTAGTAAAGCTTGTCACTAAGCTAACTAGGATTATAAATGACGACCAATTTGAAAGCAAAAACCCAAGCATCTAATCTTGTTACTCATACAACGTTACGACAATCATCAAAATGTAAATTGAGCCACATTACTATCATTAACTCATAATAACAGCCATTTTCATAGTTCCAAACAAAAACTAATCAAGCTAATACATAAACATGACAAATAGGTAATTACTGTAGTAATTAATGAGGCACCTGTAACGATATCGCGTATATTGTGTAAAATTGGAGTTGTTAATATTTATAGACGACTAGCAACGTGCGCCGGCTTCGCACGGGTAAAAATATGTTTGTTACGACATCACCTCACAAATCATTGAATTTTCGGCTTCTTTGTACTATAATATGTATGTATTACACATATAAACCTTCCTTATTAATCACGCTATCTATTGCTGAAAAGTACATTAAAATCCGTTGAATAGTTTAAAAGATAACAGACTAAGCGAACAGACAGCGGAAGGGACTTCATTTTATACTCTGTAAAGATAATGAAACATCGCGTGAGGGCGATAGTACGTTCATAGGACAATTTACACTAATTTTAAAATAATAAAAAAACATTATTACGATGTCGCAGTGGGCGAGTCGCTGGCTGTAAACCGAGAGGCCACGGGTTCGATCCCCGCACTGAGACAAATGTTTGTGTGATCCACAAGTATTTGTTTCGGCGTCTGGGTGTTGTGAGACCGAAAGTCTCTCGTAGTTTCTGATACTCACGACACAAGACTCGTTTCTTACTGTGGGGTCAGGACTATGCGTATGACTGTTGATTGTATTTATTTATTATTCATATTTTGTAGTGTTAATGGGGCACCAAAATCTTGGACCCAAAGCTCTCTATATTCTCTATTGATTGACATGATACTTTCATCCCTATTTACCACCCCTAAGGGGGTGAAATCAGGGATGAAAAATTGAAACCTCGATATCTAGGTATACATAATAGATTATTATTTCACTATACTTCGTAAAATAAAAACATATTAAACCAAAATCAACGTAAACCCGCTTATTTAAAAACAGACAAAATATCAAAACCTATGTTTAGACACACTACTCTAAAAAAGAATCAGTGTGAAACAAGATCTAGACCATTAGACGACAAAATAATTTATCGGCCAGCTCGAGTAATTAACCATAGCTTTTTATGCCAATGGGTCACCGGTGCAAAATATTTTCATTAACATATTCATAAATATTAATATAGTGAAAGTATTTTTGTTTCAACAATTAAGGGTAATAACACCATGCGTCGAGAGTCTGGGTAAATTCTGACATTACGACTCCATTATGTTGGGAATAAGTAACTGTACGGTAATTTGAGTTCCCAAGCCATTTAGTTTCTAATGGCACGCGTTTTGATACATTTGTTTTGTTTATTTATACTACGTGTGTAAATGATTTTATAAAGGATTTCTTACTTCCATCAGTACTAATAAGGGTGTCGCTACCTTGGTTTCTTTACTGCATATGTGGGTTGTGCACTCAATAGTCCTGGATGGGATTGTTAATTTCGCTAATACTTCGTGAAATTGCACAATTAACATATAATTTCGTATGTTAACGGGACTGCACTGCGCTTACCATCAAGTGTAGTGTAGTTTGCCGTGCTGGGATAAAAAAATCTCCAATAGTTTTCCATATCATGCCAACCCTACGTGTTCCAGGTAAGGGCAGGTGTAGATAGGTGTATACTGCATGACTTACCGGATACGCGGGCGGCATGCATGTGTCGAGAATGCGCGCTCGCTGCGCATCACCGCTCGTGCAGCCTCTGCTACACACACGCCCTGTAACACACAACACACGTGCCTGTGAGCCGATATAAACATAGGGAAGGAGTTTTGGCGGGAATTATGACAGTGCGGTTCATCATTTATTTTAATTTATTTCAAAAACTCGTTTAATGTTGTGTTAGTTGTATAAAAGTAGTGTGGATTTGTGCAATAAACATTGACGGTGATGAACAGTGTATGAAATATTGAAATAAGTGAATCAATCAATTACGCAATATAAATAAATTAATTTTGTGATAAAATGACAAACTATCGGAAGTTATGTCTGTCATTTATTTAACGCTTGTTTTCACGATGAATGAAAATTAATGAAAGCATTGTGAGGAAGCCTATATAATTGAGAGTGTTGTAAATTTGATATGAATGTGAAAGTTTACCAACTTCCATTGCGCCAAGGTGACAGAATGGAGGCCGGAACCCTCTCATTGGCAGAAAAGATCTAGCAGCGGAACTGTATCATACATAGCTAATATTGTACTTATAACAATGACATATTTGTTTCAGAATCATTCGCTAAACTCGACTAAATTATTAGTTTTAAAAAAATATTTACCTAAATAAATAATCTTTTTGTTTAATTACTGGCAGCAAATCACAAATGCAAAGAAAAAAAAGAAACAATTCATCACCACAGTTGATGAATCAATCAGTGTAACAATAGATTTTATAAAAAGCATCCAACGCGCGAACGGTAACGTTTTGTTTGAGATTATAATCAATGATCTCTAACGAACAATGGGCACTAGTTTTTACCAGTCTGCTATCGTGAATCGTATCTAGTCTACAATTGCAACAGTACAAAATGATTCGTAGTTACCTTTTTTTGCGAAATGCTTTTTCCTTTTACCAAGATCTTTTGTTAATTGTACTGAAGCAGTGGAACGTATGCGTTATATTAATTCAATTCTAAAACTGACGGATATCAGAAAAAGTTTCCTAAACTAACATACAAGATACAAGGTCCCTCGTAGGCGAGAGGCCGTCTGGGTTGGTATCACCGCTGTGTCTATTTCTGCCGCTAAGCAACAGTGTGTAAGCACTATTGTGTTGCAATTTGAAGGAGGTTGAAGCCAGCGACATTACAGAGCATAATGTGATTTAACATCTATGTCTCGGGATGACGAGTGCAGTTCAGTGCTATGCAGCGCTTTGTAATTCAAAGTGCTGTGTCGTGTTGCTTCTGTTTATGGGCAGGCGTAGCGCTTACCATCAGGTAAGCGCCTTACTTGTCTCGTCATTCATTCAAATAAAAAAAAACATTTAATTTTCAAAACGAGATATTCTCGGGAGTAGGCTGAAGTAAACTTTGCACATTAACTAAAAACTGACTTGTTAATTTTGAACCATTCCTGTTCCTGCCGCATTTGATACATGTTCGCTTACACATGAGACTGTGCGTTGGATTACAGTTTTACAGAGAGCCATAGATTGCTCCTTACTTGATATCAAGCACAGAGTTTGTAACATGGAAATCCAACGAAGAACTAATGTTCGACGTTGGAACCTTTATTTCGAACCTGAAATGGAGTCAGGTAGCATACAGGCCAGGCAGAGTGACGGCAGGTGGAGTAAGGTGATAACAGAATAGGGACCGAGGCGAAGCAGCAGGAATGTTGGCTGTTCGATTATTTAGCCTGTGGATGTTCTTGAGAGATTAGCATTTTATTATTCGAGATAACGTTGAAAATTTTGACAGTGCAGTTCATCGCTTATTTTAATTTATTTCATAAACTAGTTTGAAGTTGTGTTTGTTGTATAAAAGTGGTGTGAATTTGTGCAATAAACATTGATGGTGATGAACAGTGTATGGAAACATTAAAATAAGTGAATAAAGTACTTGAAGGAATTTACACCAAAACTCCAACAAGACCTTGAAAACGTCAACACCGATATTTTATCGTTCTTATGAAGACTTGGGGATAAATTATACTTGTCATTGGCTAAATGCATAATATTATTGTGAAGCCATAAATAAAAAAACGAAGAAGAGATAACGCTAGACAGAAAGAAGGGGTGTTTTTGAGGGATGCTTACCATCAGGTGACCCGCTTGCTCGTTTGCCGGCCTTCTGATATAAAACTAAAAATCAAAAACAAATCGTTGCGTATTTTTATGTATTAATTACTGCATCGCAAGCTAACTCGTTTTTTTTTCACACTAAACCTCACACGTTGGCGGACTTAATTTTGCTTTCTTGCATCAACAATTACGATTTAAAAAATCGAAAAGCTTTTAATTTTCTTTTTAATCTATCCAAATTAAGAATTTCTTGTTTTATTTTTGTTTTCTTATGAACTAGTATAAATATTGTTAGCTGTACCAATTATTATTTAACCAATAAATAAAAGTGACATTCCAATTTAGATATTGGACAAAGATAAACGTAATCACAATTCACAAATCGATTGTGCCAAAATAAATCTTTAATAGTTTAGCAACAACAGTAATACAAATATTGAAGTAGTCGTTACTTAGCAAATGTGTGGGGAAATGTAAAAATTAACAAGCACACTCTATTATATACCTATAAATGACAAAACCGGATTTGGATATATTATTGGAGATATAATTGGATAAGCAGTGATAGCTCAGCGGGGAGTGGTACGGGCTGTCGAGACGAAAGTCGCAGGTTCGAAACCAGCCCCAAGAGCATACACCTCTGACTTACGTTACGTGTATATTAATTGTTAATTATCGCTTGTTTTAACGGTGAAGGAAACATCGCGCGGAAACCTGCATACCTGATAACTGTATAAGATTTCCGAAGGTATGTGAAGTCTGCTAACCCGCATTAGGCCAGCATGGTGGTCTAAGGCCTAACCCCTCTCATTCAGTAGAGGAGGCCCGAATTATTATTATATATTTAGAGATATTATTATTGGCCACGACTGTAGTTTAAAATGAGTTAACATAGACAACATACTAGTACTAGTAGCATACTTTGAAAGTTTATCTATGCCAAGTTTTATTCAGGAAGGTTATATAAGGGTTGAGAGCGCCTAAAGCGCTCGCCCGAAAGTCCGGTGAAGCTGTAGCATAACAGCAACAGCATAACGTCAAACCGAAAAAAAAGGGAAAGTTATGATTTTTCAATCTCCAAGTAAACATTATTGATCAGATCAGATAAGATAGCAAAAATGCATACTGATTGCGTTGTCAATGTCTACAAAGTAAATTGATGGTTCCTAAATTTGTTGTTTAATTATTTGCCGATAAAATTTACTCGGCAATTAAAGAAATCATTATTGTTATCATTCTCTAAAGGTTGCATAATTTTCAGCCCTTGTTAGTTGTTACGTCACTTCTACTAGAATCCTTCCTGCAACTATTTTAAATGGTGGAACTATTATGTTCCTAAAAGACAGCATTTTAGACAAGATCTAACGTGTATACTTAACAGGATTGGGCTAGTGGAGGATATTCATATCCGCCCGGATAGCGACCACATGGTGTTAAAACCTGCCATAGTGACCACGACACGCCTTGTATGGATCGCGATCCAGGATCAACCAGTGTATATCCGGTTCCTCCAAGAGGCTTGCGACATGACTTGCTTCTTCCTTCTTTGGAGTGTGAAGAAGCATTTATACAGGCCGGCATGAGTCTCGTGACCACCGATAAACTAATTTTTGTCAGTGGTCGCTGGTTTTTTTGGACTGCACTACGCTTACCATCAGGTGTAGTGCAATTACTTTGGCGTGCTCGGATAAAAAAAACATAAAGTAATAAAGGATCGCGTACAAAGCGCGTCGCGTATTCAATCAAAAATAGTAAGTTACATAAAAATATAATAAAACATTACTTAACTGTGTACGTGAGTTTATTTATTTGTTTTGTACGACCGTTTGAATCGAATGTTTTTTGTTACCCATTGTCGGTAAGTACGACTGCAATGGCACGTGCCCGACTCTACGTGATGTTCATTAAGGCTCATGTCCCACAATAAGAAATGCTATACTGTTATTTTTGGCTTTTTGTTATTTTTTTAATGATGAGATGAGCAAGGCGCTTGCTTGGTTGTAAGCGCCACGCCTGCCCATAAACAGATGCAACACCATATAGAACTTTGAATTACAAAGCACTGCATGGCACTGAACTGTGCTCGTCACGCCGAGACATAAGATGTACTGTTAATTTTATCGTTAAAGTTTTACTTTCTTATAGAAATATTACAATAGTAAAGTATTTAATGAAAATTAGCAGCGATAGCTCAGCGGGGTGTGGTATGGACTGTCGAGGCGAAAGTCGCAGGTTCGAAACCAGCCCCAAGAGCATACACCACTGACTTTTCTAAGTTACGTGTATATTAATTGTTAATTATCGCTTGCTTTAACGGTGAAGGAAACATCGTGAGGAAACCTGCATACCTGAGAACTCGATAAGATTATTCGAAGGTATGTGAAGTCTGCCAACCCGCATTGGGCCAGCGTGGTGGACTAAGGCCTAATCCCTCTCATTCAGTAGAGGAGGCTCGTGCCCAGCAGTGGGACGTATATAATACAGGGCTAGTAAAAAAAAATGTCTTAATAAAAAAAACTCGGCTTAGAAAAGCAATTTTCTCCTACCAAAATCTAAACTATTCCCTGTGAATAGTGCTAAGGTCCACAGAAGCCACATTAAAGTTATTTATTTTTGACATAACTTCCTAAAAACAGTTTATAGCATCCTAAAAGCCTCACTTTACATAATCTGCTTGTTTCCAATATGTATCACCAATAACTATAAAGGATCTTAAATTTCATGATTTTTTTTCATTATCTTCATCCTAATATACATATATAGCAATGTTTTCATTAAATTATAGCATATAAAACTATCGTCATTACCATTTATTTCTTGACATTACTTCAACTTTAACTTATTGCTCACCTTTAGCAATACGACATCACATTTATATTATGTAGACATTTGCAATTGAGTTACTAATAGAGATTTGTGAACATTCTGCGAGATATTCGATTTTCCCCGCCATCTTTTGTGGTTGTTTAATTATTTTGGTATTGTCTCCGAAATGAAAGTGTTTATGCTCAGTTGACTCCTAAAACAGATAATGAAATTAACTTTTAATTGCTGATGGTTATATAAGAAAGTTTTACGCCAGTAACGCTTTCTAACTGTGTTTTTGTTATCCATTTGTCGGATCTTGAAATATGATAAGAAAGTAAGTTTAATCAAAGATTTCAAGTAATGGTGAAAGTTATACAAATCGCGAAATTGAATTTGCTGAAGATTTTAGAATTTCATGTTTACTTTCAATTTACACAGATTCATAGTTTGGAAACAAAGTTCTAATAGTTTTGTTTGTTTTAAACAAAACTGGGTAAGGTTTGTGTTGGTTAAAATAATTTTGGCTTTTACAACATTAACAGAGAATGTTCTCAATTCAACGCTTATACTTATTTGTTTTTGTACGTTTGTATAACCACGTATAACTTAGACACAGTTGACATCCGATGTTGATGATTAATTATTTTATAGCTCAAATTGAGGCTCATTTAAATTTAATTTTCGAATTCAAAACCGACACAAAAGTAATTACATAAGAATTAAAATGATCAACTTTCAGTCGATTTTATAATACCAATCATTTATAAACTGGGATAGCACCGACATCATTAATAATATCCACACACAATAATTCACTATAATTCTTATATCCCCATGTACTTATGATTCAGCTTTAGCGGAAGTTGATAATAATATGCCGAACATAATTACAATGTATTTCCGATAATCATTAAACAAGGAGCTGCCGTTCGAGCTTTTATGTACTGCATCCTTTCCGAATTCTGAAACTCATGGTCCGAAAAATCCATACTATTACTTATACAAGGGATTGCAAACTAGTTTCGAATTTTCGGAAGTCTAGAACATCCCCAATTATAGCATTATCTCGGATTCACTCCTTCAACTCCTATTGCTTTTTTATTTGATCGAATGACGAAACGAGCAAGGCGCTCGCCTGATGGTAAGCGCCTCGCCTGCCCATAAACAGAAGCAACACCGCGTAGAACTTTGAATTACAAAGCACTGCATGGCACTGACTTGCGCTCGTCACCCCGAGACATAAGATGTTAAGTATCATAATGCCCAGTAATTTCGCTGACTTCAATGTCCATCAAACCAAAAGACAACAGTGCTCACACACTGATGTTTGGCGGCAGAAATAGACAAAGCCATGGTACCAACCCAGAAGGCCTCTCGCATACGACGGACGTACTACCTATGCTTATAACTTGAATTTTATTTGTGTTTCACACACGCACGCTGTGAGCGCAATTCAAAATTGCTCCTATTACACGCTAGGATTTAAAAAATAGTCAAGTAAATGTAGTCATTACTTCAATTTGAAATACTAACGTGCAGTTAATGATCGTCAAAAATAAATGATAGAAAGTAGGAAATAACACAAATAGTCTGATGATACATAATCGATGACAATACGAAATAATTTAGACAATTTGCGAACAATTCTGTGCAAATTGTTCGGAGCGTTTCAGGTACGTAATTGAGAAATTTTGAGATTTTGACCCCCTGTTATCTATTAAAGGAATTACATGTTATATATATGTTATAAAATGGTAATCCGAATATCTGACAGAATAATTGGGTGTATCTAGTCGATAAGGAAAATCCAGTAATATTATTTTATGCTGTTACATAGAATATTTGTCACATCTTCCTACATTTGCAGAGGGTCTGAGTATTACAGAACTTCATAATTTGAGGCTTGAAATCCTAGAAGAGATATGTGGATATATATTTCAGTGTATTTATATTGTATTTTAGTTTAATAGTCAGTATTTTTGTTAATTAAATATTTTTAGTGGAATAATCATATCTGGAGAATAATATTACTAGCTGTATAACTAATATACATTAAATGAAGTCTTACAATTTCAAGGAGGAAATGGTGACACTATAAATTTTGAAAAAATATGGCTCAACGTTAAACAATTCATTTAAATCGGAATTTATTTATGGTTTTCGTGACACGGGCTCATTAAATTAAACAGTTCCCGGACTGTATCGCGATTGACTAATTCAAGAACTGAGTTTATGGCCTTAGCAATTATAATGCATATTGTAGTAAAATAAATTGTCTATGTCTCCAGTAATTGCTATGATTATGAACGCCTTTATGGCTTTACATTCGCCTTCCATTCATTATGAAACTTTAATCGATCATATCACAACGTCTGGCAGAAGGTCAAATCGACACTACTACTGTTTGTCACGTAACGTTAGTATTTTTTGACTTAAAAAAATACGGTTTGCTCCGTAATTGGGGTTTACTCCGGGAGTGCCGACAGAAGTGAAAAAAGTTAATGCTCCGAAACTTACCAGACAAGATGCGATTCCGACGGCGAAACGCCAAACTAAACGTCTATACTCGGTATATGTTGCAGTGATATCGTAACATTAGATTTATTTAAAAAAATATTTATTAATCGGGAGTTAACAATTGTTATATTATCGGTTGTTAAACACTAGGCAAAACAGTTGTTGTAAATTTTATAGTGTGCATATATGCATGTACATATGGCAGCGTCTCGTAACGGTGTCGCAAGTCCAGATATTTTATCTCATCTAAAAATATGTGTACCGCGCTAAAAAAAATTGTCACTTAAAAAAAAAAAAATACACCAAACAGTTACACATATAGTGCCAACTCCAATAAAATGCATATAAAGGTTATCTTGTGTCAAGGAATGACACAGAAAAATAATAAAAGCGTGCTAAAATGAAGGATTGTATACATTGACACATTGCTGTGAATGGATTTCCTCTACTAATGACAGTTGCTAGACTTCAATCCATTATGCTGGCCTAATGCGAGTTGCTGTAACTGATCAATAAAATATTCAGTTATTATGGGTCCTATAATGTTGATTTGATTACGTGCCTGTTCGTTCAAAGAAAAATATAGTGAACGTAATAGTGAACCCAAACGAAACAATACGTGGGACCACTTAACTATAATAAGCACCATTTGCGGTGTGCAAATTATGCTCATTTTCGCATAACGTGACACATGGACGAAGCAAATGACGTTCTAATGTCTTTATATGTAGATACGTAAATTTTAATACCTATTTTATGTTTAACATACACTAAAATGATATTAAGACTTCATATAACACGCAATTTTTATTTTTGGAACGAAGTTCCTTACGGCAGGCTTGGAGGGGATAGGGATTTCGCTGCGTGACCGAACTGAAAAAAATGTGATAGTAAAACCGTAAGAAAAATGCGTGGAAAAAATGCGTGGAATAAAAGCGTTAAATGAGACGTGCGCAGGCGCGACAGTCAATGTGTCAATTTTAATGTCAGTCATTTCTATGTAATTTTATGTTGTCAAACAAAAATAAAGAGACATATTTAAAATGAAATTCATTCAGCCAGTTATAATTGAAGTATATAAAAATACTCCTTCGATTTTTAAAAGATTACGCTAGCTCGTTATTATTTATAATTACATAAGTTGATAAAAAATGCTATACAATAGCTTTACCGCGGCAGTCTCCGAGTGCCACACGTCTTTTTTTTATTTCTATTTTTCTATTCTATTTCTATGTAATTTTATGTTGTCAAACAAAAATAAAGAGACATATTTTGTTATTTTAGTTGATAATTTGAATTTTTTGCAATTTGTGTCGATTGTACATTAGCCGAAGGAACTTCGTTCCTACCTGGTGTCCCACGACACACACCAATTTTTTTATTTGACTGAATGACGAGACAAGCAAGGCGCTCGCCTGATGGTAAGCGCCACGCCTGCTCTTAAGCAGAAGCAATACCACACAGATCTGCATTACATTATATAAATAACTTTTTTTTTCATAGCTTAGGCCGGCAAACGAGCAAGTGATTTACCTGATGGTAAGTGATCTCCACCGTCCATCATCAAAAGAATCATGAGCACGTTGCCGACCTTAAAGGAAAGGGATAATTAGGAATTGGGAAGGGGAGGGGATTTGGGCTTCCGGATATCTCACTCACCGTACGAAACGCAGCAGCAAGCCGCTACTTTACGTCGGTTTTCTGTGGGACAGTGGTAACGACCCGGTCGAGCCAGCCCATTCATGCTGTAGACAAAACTGTCTACAGCGTGGCTCTACTATGTAATTGCACATACATATTCCTAACCTTTATGAGACTTAAAATCTTATATCTCGGGGTGACGAGCGCAGTACAAAGCCACGCAGTGCTTTATAATTCAGAGTTCTGTGTGGTGTTGCTTCTGTTTATGGGCAAGCGTGGCGCTTACCATCAGGCGAGCGCCTTGAACGTTTCCTCATTAAGCAAATAAAAAAAATTAACCATAAAATATCAACGCATTTTTTAGAGTCCATGTGTAAACTTATTTAGTTTTAGCCCCCATTTTACGAGCTTAACAACTTTCGACAGTGACCATCATAAAATAAGACAAGTTTACATTCAAAATGTGGAATAATGGAATAATTGTTTAACGACCGCAACGAGTCTCGCTTTTTATCAAGACCTAGTTTTAAAAATGTACGTGGATTTGATATTATCGCAGGAATACGTCGATCGCCAAGAGCCTGTGGCGCAGCGTACCAGGGTACGTTCCTGGGGGCAGCCCCAAAAGTGCTGACTTGATTATTTTTTACATTTACGCGACTGTTACTCATTGAAATAAAACTAATTTGAACGGAGTTTATCGAAATGTCGGGATCAAAATTAAAATAAAAAACCGCGATAAAGTCCGTTTTTTTTTTTTAATCCTGGCTCGGCAAAGTGACTACGCTACACCTGATGGTAAGTGTAGCGCAATCCAAGAATAGTGCCGACCAACGACAGACAATGTGTCCATCGTAGGTCGGCAATATCATGCCGGCCTGCCAAAGGGCCAAGGGGGAGGGAAAGGAAAAAGGTATGGGAAAAGGGTTAGGATCAAGGGGGCAAGCCCCCTGGGGAGAACCGGATATACACTGGCTGACCCTGGAACGCGACCCACACAAGGTGGGCCACTATGGCAGGTTTTAGCACCAGGGTACGGTGGTCGCTATCCGGTCGGATACAAGTATCCTCCCACCAGCATAAATTTTAAATTACTATTATTTCAGTGAGCGCTGACTTAAGTTATAGAACAGAGACATGCATTCAGTGGTGGTAGGATATTCATATCCGCCGGGATAGCGACCACCGTACATATGGTGTTAAAACCTGTCATAGTGACCCCACACCTTGTGTGGATCGCGTTCCAGGTCCAGCCAGTGTATATACGGTTGCCGAGAGGCTTGCGACAGGACTTAATGGTTGGTTGAGGTGGGTAACGGGGTACATCCTTGTATCCTTGTGCCTGCATCGGGCATGCATTTGTTCTGTCGCAGGCCCTTCGATTTGCGTCTTCCCTCTCCGAAGAGGGAAGAAGCATTTATACAGGCCGACATGATTCTGGTGACCACCGATAAACTCATTGTTTGTCAGTGGTCGCTGGTTTTTTGGACTGCACTACGCTTTCCATCAGGTGTAGCGCCGTCACATTGCTCGGATAAATAAAAAGTAGACCCAGTATTTAGTACCATTTATTTGCATTAGCACAAACCGACCTAAATGATTTACGGCATGACATGATCGCCAGCAAATCGCTTATCCCACATAACAATGTGTCACACATAACTTGCCCGGTCAAACAGCTAGCTCTTACTTTGGCTGTGGTCGGCATAACTTGCAATTTCATTGATGCCTCACACTGCCACGGCGTATTTCAAATTTCACCACATTATATAGTTATAGACAATTAAATTAAAAATCTATTCCGCGACATCGATTATAGACATTGCAATTAGAAATTCGATTATTTCTCACTGTTTTAAATAAATAGAACGTGAATTTTGCGTTTTGGCTCCTATTACATCCGGGTTCAATAAACGGATATATAAACTACTTAATGAATATTTGTGATTTGAATCGATGGGTAATTTCATAAAAGCGATATATCGATAAATGTGTTCATTTAATATGAATTATAATCGACTTCAAAATGTAGGAGATTCGAGATTACGCGTATGCTTTTTTTTAACATTAAATTTTCATCAATCGGCGTTTTATTGCAGAATTGTTTCCAGACACGAACTCTAAACCTGGAATTAATAATATTATAATAATGACAGCAATGTATAATACTGTCCCACTGCTGGGCGCGGACCTCGTCTACGAATAAGAGGGGCTAGCGGTTAATTCTCAGGTACACAGGTTGCCTCTCGATGATTCTTCCACCGTTATAACAAGCGATAATTGCACCTGCTTAGGGCAAAAAGGAACCAACCCACAGCAACGTAAATGGAGATACTGATTTTGTTTTACCAGTCCTCCTCTACAATGTTACAGGGAAGTGACCGACCCGGCACACGACGCCGCCGCAAGCACAGACATTTAAGCGGGCATGACAGCCAAATAACGGATATATAGTCATTAATTCTCAACGACTACCATGAGAGTTAAGCTTTTTTTTTATAGCATAGGCCGGCAAACGAGCAAGTGGGTCACCTGATAAGTGATCTCCACCGCCCATGTACGCCCACCACCAGAAGAATCATGGGCGCGTTGCCGACCTTAAAGGAAAGGGATAATTAGGGATTGGGAAGGGGAGGGGATTTGGGCTTCCGGATATCTCACTCACCGTACGAAACGCAGCAACAAGCCGCTACTTTACGTCGGTTTTCTGTGAGACAGAGGTAACGACCCGGTCGAGCCAGCCCATTCCTGCTGTAGACAAAACTGTCTACAGCGTGGCTCTACAACTCGAAAAAAGCTTCTCCATTTCTGACGAAATTTGCATTACATAACTTTGCCAATTATCTAAATACCGAAATATGATGTACACACGAATTAACAAACTCAAAGGCTTTATATTGTAATTTAACATATAAAATAATAACAGGCTACCATTATGAGTAATTTCAAATTGAAATCATTTCCCCGAACTTCTACGGGGTACATTTATCCGCGAAATATTGCAAGCATTAAAAGCACAGTGTATTGAACATGCAGATGAAATGCGTCCAGTTCTGATTAATCAAACGAACCAACACAGCTTTAAATATGCGAATCCCATACAAAATATCGAGCGCTATTTCATATCACTCGGTACCGAAATGATGGATAATGAAAGATATCGCACTAATAATACAATAGTGTTGTAACTCAAAATCGATGATTTTTCAGAATCAACGAAAAACACATTACTCACTTCCTATTATAGATACTAATGAAATAAAAGCTTTATGAGATTTTAAAATAAAATGAAAGATATTATATTTTAACTAATATTAAAAAAATATTGTAATAGTGAAGTTATTAAGGAATTTTGAGTTAAGACAGTATTACTCCAAACACAGTTTTCAAAATAAAATATTATATTTAGTTACATCGTTATTGATGAAATATTTTGTGTTACGACAGTTCGAATTATAAATTTTCTTTACTATTTTAGGTGATTTTCTTGTACTTACAACAAAATAAATACAACAAAACTGATTCTTGGTATTTCGTCTACAGGTAGGTCCTTTGTATAAATAAATCCAGATTATCCTTATTAGTGTTTATAATAGAAAATTGACATTTGGACCTTGTCTATACTTATTACCAAGGAGGTAAACATTTGAAAAAATGATAAAATTAAACAAAAACAGTAATTTCTAATACTGATCACAAAATAAGTGGTAAAGGTACACTTTTTATTCTACAACATTTTGTACTTAAACTACAAAATAAACCTTCCAAAATAAAATACTTATTTATTTTAATATTTATTCTGTCAATTGCTTACATAATTACACAAAAATATTCGCACTGCTTATGAAATTAGATATAACAAAAAAATATAAACCTATATAACCTGCACTTTTCGCCACATGTCGGACGATTATTTCTTGCTGGTACTTGTTTTTTGTTTGCCGATTCATACGCTTTGCCAGTATTCCAAAGTCGTTTGGCTACCTGGTGTTTCCAGTCTTCGACGTTACGCTCCCTCTTCCTGCCCCTAGTATTATAGTTTTGGTCTACCGACGAAATATTTGATTCTTTAGACAACCCACTAGTTCCAGCAATGGGACTTAAATTATCCAAAATTCCTTCATCTGAACTACTTGATGAAGAACCACTTGACAAAGAACTACTTGAAGAAGAGCTACTAGAAGAAGAACTACTTCTAGATTTTGTTGTTCGACCTCGGAGCAGACTGGGAGCTTTACTTTGCGAATAGAGAACGAAATGTGGATCATGGTCGGAATCTTTTTTTTATGGGGACAACTTGTAGTGTTTATTGCCATACCAACAAGTAAACGTCCACGATGCATATTGAACCTACAAATATCATCATCATCATCAGCCACAAGACGTCCACTGCTGAACATAGGCCTCCCCCAAAGATTTCCAGACCGACCTGTTGGAAACGGGCTACAAATATATTATCAATTATTTATATAGTCCAATACATACTCGTACTTGATGCGTATGTCACAAAGACTGTAGTAACTCGAAATTTATGAAATTATAATACTTAGCAGGTATTTTTCTTATAACACTGATAAACATTCGATTGAGTTTTAAATAATACTGTTATTCACAAATAGATATTATGGCTAATTCATTAATAAACCATACAAAAAGTTACTTAAAGTTATGATTCAACAAAACTGTATTATATCAAAAATTACTAATTGAATCAATAATAGTGTTATAAGTAAAAATATTATTTTAAATATTGCTCGTGTAAATCAGTAATAGTGTAATAACTCGAATAACAACAGTCATTTTTAGACTTAAATCAAAATAGAAATATTAATTTTACAAACCTGATTCAGTAATAACGTTGCAACTCGTAATATTGCGCCAAGCAGCGCGTGCTTCCTCGGTCACTGTTGGTCGCAACTGAAGATGACGCAATATGGCGGGCGGGGGTAGGCGACAAGTCAGTCATTAATAATGTCTTATAGTGCCATAACTTATTAATTTTTTACAGTATTTTTTTGAAGTTTTAATGACTTGTGAGGAATTAAATTTTACGTAAGATTATAATGTTATGTCAAGTTCGATATATTTTGAGTTACAACAGTATTGTATTATTAGTGCGATATAAGATGAATATTGAAAGTTGAAATAATAAAATAATTGATGAGTAGAACAGCCTCTGTGGCGCAGTGGGCGAGTAGCTGGCTGTGAAGCGAGAGACCGCGGGTTCGATTCCCGCACCGAGACAAACGTTTGTGTGTTCCACAAATGAAATTTTTCCAAATTTTCGGGTCTGAATGTTTTCACCTCACAGAGGTTTACGTCACGCAGGCGGTCGGTCGTAAAAATACAAGCCAGACTGACCCCACTGCGAGTGGGATAATGGCAGGGCGAGAGATAAAGTGAAGAGATATAACTAAATCTAAAAGTGGCTTAATTCATAGTTTTGTATTTGTCAGATGAGTTCTTGCAGTAAACCGACGATATATTCTTTTACTTGGTTATTCAGGTCTACTGAAAAATCTCTTCCCATACGAAATGCAAGGCTTGCATCAACATATATCTGATTCGCAAAAATCCAATAGCCGTGCATCGTAGAACACTCGACTGCACCGAACCAACCGTACCGTTGGAGTCACACTCCCCCCTCCCCCTCCCCCTATACATCCCCCTTGCTCTCGCTCGTGTATCAATAACTCATCAATACAACCATTAAACTGGATCCTTGCTACCGTCAACACTGTTCTCTATTCTGATTTTGAATAATATAATGCTTTCTTACGTTTACGCGAATGTTACTCATTGACATAAAACTAATTCCACACCCCCGTCCACACAGACGTCGTCCGTTAAAACAGTCCACCCCGTGACCACGAAGGCTGAAAAGCTTTCGAAACGTCGGGACCAAAATTAAAATAAAAAACCGCGATAAAATCCGTTTAAATTAGTTATTCTAATAGAATAATATTTTGTATTTTTGTTTTCTTGGAGCGATGAGCGTAGTCTAGTCCTATACAGTGCGTTAAAATTCAATATTATTTTGCTTATGTATAAGGACAATCATGGCGCTTACCAGCAGTCGAGCGAACTACTCGTCTCGTCATTGAATTTTATAAAAAAACTCACGTTTATCCCATATTGGACACAAACCAATCCCAAACAATGCAAGTATTAACACATCACTAGTCTATCTATACTTATAAAATAACATGTCCTGACTGACTGACTGATTCATCATCGCCGAGCGGAAACTATCAAGGCTACAAGCATGAAATTCGGACTGTATATTCATTTTGTAATGTAGGCACCCACTAAGAAAGGATTTTAGAAAATTCCACCCCAAAGGGGTCAAAATAGGGGATGATAATATGTATGAAATTCCGTCATTTTGAAAGTTACACAAACAAAATTTTGTATTCCGGTTATTGACGTAAAACAAATAAATACGTGTTTCAGGAATTTTGGAAATTTTAGTTAATAAGAGACGAAAAGGGGGGTGAAAGTTAATGCGAAAGTGAGTTTGTTTGTTACGCTTTCACGCCTAAATCACTGAACCGATTTTGATGAATTTATCTACAGGGATAGATGGGACCCTGGAGACGGTTACAGGCTACTTTGATCCCGGAAAATGATGTTCACGCGGGCGGAGCCGCGAGCAAAAGCTAGTTACGTATAAAGAGGATTACTCAAGCCGGATATCAAACTCGGATCCTACATGACGCATTCGCGCATTAAAGTAAGCTATAAAATCCGGGTAAGTCATAGCAAGCGTTGCAAAATTCACTGAGTCAGTGTATCCTTGTGCCCAAACGCAAGTAGTTCCTTGTTTACACAACTGTTTGTATGTGAACATCTGTGAAAAGAAATACTACTAATAGTTACTAATAATTGTTCAAACTCTTTGTTTCGTGATGAATTAAGGTTAATCTTGAAATAGGCCTATAATTTACACCGATTTTTTTGTAGTTTTTTTTTACTAGTCTTAACGACGAATAATGTATATTATAATGTATGTAATAAAAATTCATATTTAATATATGGGTATAATATCAAACAAGAATGGATTTCTTAGTTTTCCTTTAAAAGATTATTTTTATAAATGTCTACATATTTACACCTTTTAATATACCATTTAATACTGCTGCACAAAAAAGACGTAATAATATTATTTGCTTCAAGACCCAGTAAAAGTAAGTTTTAAAATAATCTCGCGCCAACCCTACAACGGTATAAAAAAACCCTTATTACAATCACAAAGAAACGAATGCAAATCCTCACGAATAAAGACGTAATAATATTATTTGCTTCAAGACCCAGTAAAAATAATCTCGCGCCAACCCTACAATGATATAAAAAAACCCTTATTACAATCACAAAGAAACGAATGCAAATCCTCACGCAATAAGTCCCATACGTCTTAATACAAAACAGATTGAGATATAGCATAAAAAGGCGGTCATTTAGACTGAACACGCAAGCGAAAAGATTATTTAAAACCTTCATTAAACTTTGTCGGTTGAATTTTCGCGTAGGGTTTGAAAACGTCTGCGGGATTCGATAAAAGGTCTCCTATCGATATACAGGATGTATTATTAATCGATACCACATTTCGATATTAAGTGAGATACCAATCATACTTAGAATTTACTGTTTTTAAGAAAAAAGAAATTATGGATTTATCTTTTCATCGTTTTTTTCTCCATAATTTAATCTTTTAATCCAGAGCGAAGAATCGAGTATAGAACCCAAAAGAATTCCTTAACTTATTTTCTACTACGACTATACCTTTATTTTATTTATCGAGAACTTTTTAACTAGAGAAAATATATGGCTCATATTAAAAGAAGATGAATCGAGAATTAAACTCAGCTACATCGATACTTACGTTGAATACGAATATCGACACGAAAATAATCCAATTTATTATCGATACTGTTTGGACCCTAGTTTCAAAGACGTTCTTTTACTTTTTACGATCATGTATCGTGTCCCCATTAAACATTCGGGTTATGAACAATGGTTTACGGCTTTAACCGGAGGGTTTGCAGTTTCTTCGAATAAAAACAATGTTGGTATAACATTTTTTCGCGGAGGCAATAAAATCAATTCACGTTAATTTTGTGCCGAAGCTTCTGGTTAATTTTGTTGCCGTAATTATTAATGAAGAATTAACTGTGCTGTATTTTTTATATTTACATCTGAGCTGTACTTTAACGGATAAAGAAAGAATCATCAAAGCGGATTATCTTTTTACAAAGTGTTAATGCCCTCGTATACGAGAGGCCGTCGGGTTGGTACCACCGTTTTGTCTTTCTACTACCAAGCAGCTGTAGGTAAGCACTCTCAAGTTGCAGAAGGAAGGATATTAAAGCCAGTAAAAGACATTATGAGGCCTAACATTTTATCTCTCAGGTTGATGAGCGCAGTTCAGTGCCTTGCATTGTAATTCAAAGTTCTGTGTGGTGTTGCTTCTGTTTATGAGTAGACGTGGCGCTTACCATCAGACGAGCGACCTGGTCGTCTCATCATTTATATATACAAAAAAAATATTATTACGTGCTATAATATAGTACCATGATTTTGTCTTTTAACGTACTGAGTTGTGTTGTTTCTGTTTATGTGCAGACGTCGGTGCTTACAATCAGGCGTCTTAGTAAAAAAAAACAACTCAAACCTTCACTGCACGCATTAACACTGGCGTTAAATAGACACCACGATGACATTAAGATATTAATCGCCAGACTAACATGCAAACCGACTGCAAGCTTAATAAGCCTTATAGCAATATGTGAATGATAAATTGGACCTAGTTGTGCAAAAAGGAACCAACCCACAGCAAGGTCAAAGGGAGATACTGATTTGATTGAAGTGTAACTATATGACCATCAAGTGACATAGAGTCACTTGGCGGTCGGCAGAATTATGGATATGCCTGAAGTTACTGGCTGGATCGGGTGACCCCGGAACGTGACTCGCCTGAGCGAGCCTCTATGGCGGGTTTTTCAACATGTGTACACTGGTCGCTATCCAGCAAAGCACAAAAATATCTCATACCCTTCCACCAGCACTACTTCTATATGAGGACCATGTTTACTATTGAAGTCTAAAACAAGAGAAAAGTCGTCTTAGTTATTTAAATTTAAATTATATTCCAAAGATATAAAGATTAGTAGTAATAGTTTTGGTTTTGGGAATTCTGTCAGTGAAGTTCATCGCTTCTTTTAATTTATTTCATAAACTAGTTTGAGTTGTGTTGTATAAAAGTGGTGTGGATTTGTTCAATAAACTTTGACGGTGATGAACAGTGTTTTTTTTTTTTTTTTTTTTATAGCATAGGCCGGCAAACGAGCAAGTGGGTCACCTGATGGTAAGTGATCTCCACCGCCCATGTACGCCCACCACCAGAAGAGTCATGGGCGCGTTGCCGACCTTAAAGGAAAGGGATAATTAGGGAATGGGAAGGGGAGGGGATTTGGGCTTCCGGTTATCTCACTCACCGTACGAAACGCAGCAGCAAGCCGCTACTTTACGTCGGTTTCCTGTGAGACAGTGGTAACGATCCGGACGAGCCAGCCCATTCATGCTGTAGACAAAACTGTCTACAGCGTGGCTCCATACATTTGAGTGGTACTCACTCAGTGTATGAATACATTGAAATAAGTGAATTAAGCATCGTACTGAAAGGAGTTAACACTAAAACACCGGGAAGACCTTGAAATCGACCGCACCCGTGCTTCATCGTACTTGTAAAAATAACTTGGGAAAAAATTATACTTAACATTGGCAAAATGCATAATAAAACGTAAACCATAAATAAAAAAGAAGAAGATTAAAGATAAAAATAAAATGCCAGTATTTATCATATTTAACGATAAAATATTTTTTTAAATCATAAACTTATGCGCATTTTATCTTGTAATTGAATCGGCAATTTATGGTAATGGTTGAAGTGTAATCCGATAGTAATTTAAACGCCGTTCTCTCGTTTTTAGATAAAAATTACATGCATATTACAACATTGTAATGGTAATGAACTATTACAATGGTAATCATGGTGAATGATGGTGATTCAGCACAAATCAACATTATTAATGACTCTAATGGTTTGTGTGAATAGCGAAATGATTTTTTATTGTTGCTGATTCTCAATAGATTTGTGAATCGTATTACGTCATATAACGGTAAAGCAGAACTTAAGTAACTAATACAAAAAAGGTTTAAAAGCCTCGCGTAATCTGTCGCGGCTAAGTTTCTTTAAACTACTGCCATATAAAGAAAACATTCGCGTCGAGTTGTGACGACAAACATTCTCTGTTGCCTTTGGTGATATATACGACACACTCTGTGACCACATATTACTACTACCTACTAGATATTTTATCCTATTTAGTTGTTTGTATGCCCGATATTGTATACAAAAAAAAATCGTTAAACTAACAATTGTTTTTGGTATACAATATCGGACGAATTAACATCAGACATAAAAATACTTTTCACTTGGTGGTAGGTCCCTCATATGCGAGGGGCCGTCTGGATTGGTACCACCGCTTCCTCTATTTCTGCCGCCAAGCAACAGTGTGTAAGCACTGTTGTGTTTCGGTTTTAAGGACATTTAAGCCAGTGAAATTACTGGGCATTATGAGGGCTTAACATCATATGTTTCGGGGTGACGAGCGCGGTTTAGTGCCATGCAGTGCTTTGTAATTCAAAGTTCTGTGTGGTGTTGCATCTGTTTATGGGCAGGCATGGCGTTTACCATCAGGCGAGCGCCTTGCTTGTCTCGTCATTCAATCAAATAAAAAAAAAACTTGGTCATGTTTCAAAATGTTTAATTAAACTTTATTAGATTCTCCGCCCGCGTGCAAAAGCCAGTATTTTACGGGATAAAAAGTAGCCTATGTCCAATCCAGGTCTGTTTAATATGTTATCTGAGATAAAGTTTAAACAGGCGTTGTAAAACAAGCTATTAGAATATTTTGTTCAGAATAATGTCTTTATATATGTGGCGACTAATCAACTAAAATAAAAAAAATGCTATGTTTCTCATATGCTAGACCCCTCATATATCACAGAGGCCGCATGAATCTATTAAAATTACTGAATATTATGAGATTTAACAACTCTAGTCTCGGTGTGACGAACGCAGTCCGGTGTCATGTATTTTATAATTCAAACTTCTGCGTGCCTCTGTTTATGGGCAGGCGTAGCGCTTACCATGAAGCGAGTGACCTGCTCTTATCCTCATTTAGGATAATAAAATAAAATATATAACCGACCGCGGTGTCGTCGGCGTTAGTGTTCGCGCAATTTCAATAAAAATTTCGTGCTAAATGACAGGTATTTTACATTTATCACGACTATAAAAACATACATTGAAACTCGATAATGTTGCCGCTGACATAATTTTTGCTCTGTTAAAGATATCTCCAAACTATATATACAAAGTTACAGCCTTTTAACGGAAATTGACGTTAAATAGATAAAAAGAAAAAATCTCCATCAATGGCACTTTTTTTAATTCTCAAGTATCGCCAACTGAAATGTTAAATGGATTTCAAGAAAGCGGAGCACTGACCCGTCCCTTTAAACATGTCGATAAAAAACAAGATGAGTTTTTACTTCAAACGGATAAATAAATATACAGTTACATTAATGCTATGTATACCCCATTAATATGGTAAACCGGTATGAATAAAAATATTGAATATGTTGTACAAGTTACATAACTCCGACGTTATGTCATGTTTTTGACATCCAATTTGGGTGAGTTTCTCGGTTCTATCGTAAGAATTCGGAATTATTTTTGGCCTAATGTTGCATTTAAGTGCACACTACGTGTCTATACTAGGTAAGACACAGGGTCGTAACTAGCTGCAGACAACCTCAAAACTCAAGAGGAGCGGTCGCGGAACGGCAATCGGCCCCAGCCACAGCCACCTTAAAAACTTGCTCACAATAATTAAAACGCATATGTATGCTAAATTAAGCTTTATCACTACGTCCCCTCTCTCTAACTCTCTCTCTCTCTCTCTCTCTCTCTCTCTCTCTCTCTCTCTCTCTTTCTTTCCTAGCTGTCTCTCCGAAGAGGGAAGAAGCATTTCTACAGGTCGGGTGATTCTGGTGACCACCGATAAACTAATTGTTTGTCGGTAGTCGCTAGTTTTTTTTAACTGCACTACCCTTACTATCAGGTGTAATGCAGTCACTTTGTAGAGCTCGGGTAAAAAAAATATCTGCAGAAAAAATTAAAAGGCGTTTTATTTCGCGATTTATTTTATGTTAATATGTCTAGCACTATCTACCACCTATCTTAGTTATCGGAACCGTTTTCATTACACTCTTAGAAATTTTTACTTCATTAAATTGGTATTTTATAGCGATAAATCGTATTTAAATATACCTATATTATTTACTAGCTTTTGCTCGCGGCTCCGCCCACGTGATCAAACAAACAAACAAACAATCAAACTCTACAGCTTTATAATATTAGTATAGATTTGGGTAGCTTAGCAACGGAAGCCTTCAAATAATATTATTTGGGTAGCTTAGCAACGGAAGCCTTCAAATATGAATAATTTTCCCCGTTTTTGCAACATTTTTCACTAATGCTTCGCTTCTAATGGTCGCAGCGTAATGTTATATAGCCTAAAGCCTTCCTCGATAAATGGACTATCCAACACAAAAATAATTTTTCAATTCGAACCAGTAGTTCCTGAGATTAGCGCGTTCAAACAAACAAACAAACAATCAAACTCTACAGCTTTATAATATTAGTATAGATTAAAGCCGTATTAAAAATTACATAAATTTTATAATTCTTATAAGATATCTAAAATGACATCCAAACATCAAGACAATATATTATTCTTTTTAAGATGCGAAATAGTTTTAAAAAATTCATTGACCGAATTAAAAACCAGAATCGTGGTGCATTTGCTGATTTCCGTTGAAGAGTTTTCTATATATTCCATTATACTCGTTATGAAAAGGAATGGATTTTGCTCGTGGTAGGATATTCATATCCGCCCGGATAGCGACCACAGTACACATGGTGTTAAAACCTGCCATAGTGATCCAAACGCCTTGTGTGGATCGCGTTCCAGGATCAGCCAGTGTATATTCGGTTCTCCCGAGGGGCTTGCGACATGACTTGATGGTTGATTGGGGCGGGTATACTTGTATCAATGTGCTTGCATCGGTCATCCGCCTGTCTTGTCGCAGGCCCATCGATTTGCTTCTTCCCTCTCCGAAGAGGGATATATAGGCCGGCATGACTCTGCCTGACTCTGGTAAGTAACGATAAACTCATTGTTTGTTGGTGGTCGCTGGTTTTTTTGGATTGTACTATGCTTACCATCAATTTTAATGCAGTCACTTTTCCGTGCACGAATAAATAAAAATTACATATACATTTTGAGCTGTATATGCCTATTGCAATCTCTTAATCTTATTCTTTAATGAATTTTCAGTAAATTAATTGCAACATTGACTGCCTCCATGGCGCAGTTGTATTGCGTACGCGGTATGACTGCTGTGCTGTCTCGGGTTCGATCCTCAAGTCGGGTAAAATATATATTGGGTTTTTCTGTCGCACAATGCTCAGTATCAGCCCAGAGTCTAGAATTGTGCATGGTATGGCTATAGGTTCGCCACCTATCATAGTATGGGATGGAAATAAGCTCGGCGAAATGTGGATGTACCGGTTACACCTCTGCCTACCATTTGTGGATTACAGGCGTGAGTAAGTGTGGAATTGCAACATCTCCAATGTAAAATTTAAAAGTTTACAATCATCACAGTTTTTAATAAAATTCCTCGAAACAATGTTCATTAAGTTGACAGGCGAAAAAATTAAAACGAATAGAATGAAATGGCGCGACGCCCCGACGCGACGACCTCCGACCCGACGCGACGGGTAAGGGACCTCTGTTAATTAATTAATTTGTGTGGAAAATATCTAAAGAAAACTCTTTAAAAATAGCGAACTATAATGAAATTCAGAAATGGTAAAGAATGGATAGTAGATATAAAAGGTGCAAGTTTATTTTTATGTTAAACAATGATGTTTTAATTATTATTATTTTTATTATAGTTTTGCTCCTGTTTTTCTTTTATTGTGCAGTGCTATCTATTTGTTATTTTTTATATTGTCTATCAGCAATCAGTCCATTCATTGTTTGTCATAGGTTAAGCACTAATTTCATTCTTTTTATGTTTTAACTATAATTAAAAATATATGCTGGTGCTGGCTGGTGGGAGGATACTTGTGCTGGTGGGAGGATACTTGTGCTGGTGGGAGGATACTTGTATCCGACCGGATAGCCACCACCGTACACTTGTGCTAAAACCTGCCATAGGCTGATGGGAGGATACTTGTATCCGACCGGATAGCGACCACCGTACACTGGTGCTAAAACCTGCCATAGTGGCCCACCTTGTGTAGGTCGCGTTCTAGGGTAAGCCAGTGTATATCCGCTTCTCCCCAGGCGGCTTGCCCCCTGATCCTAACCCTTTTCCCATCCCTTTTCCTTCCCGTCCTCCTTGGCCCTTTGGCAGGCCGGCATGATCTTGCGGACCTACGATGGACATATTGTTTATCGTTGGTCGACACTAGTCCTGGATTGCGCTACACTTACCATCAGGTGTAGCGCAGTCACTTTGCCGAGCCAGAATAAAAAAAATATATATACTATGATTGCATAACTTTATAACGCCGGTTACAATTATGAATGTCTTATTTATTTTGTTATGTAATTATAATTATTAATTATATTTGAACAAGTTCAATAATGCAATGAATGATAAATAATTTGTCTTTTTTCTTTTAAAATACAAAACCCAGCCAACTACACATTAATTTACCGATAATTAAAATTCTTATTACAAAACCAACTTTCTAAAGCATCTTGAAGAGTTCCCGCTCTCAACCATTCGGTTATCAATAACATTATTCATTGTCATTAAATTGATAATAAGAATAAAGTTTTATCGTTTTTCTGACTTTTACTTTATTGGATTGTGACATTAATTAATTGGATACCACTAGACCTGTGGGTTAAATACGTATTTAATTGATTACACATCATTTATTCAGATAAATGTAATCAAAATTTATATGTTATTCAAAATGACTATATTTTAGCGGTAACAACAAGACCACTATATAAAAATTGTTTTTTTTTATTATTTGATTGAATGACGAGACGAGCCAAGCGCTCGTCTGGTGGTAAGCGCCACGCCTGCCCATAAACAGCAGCAACACCACACAGAATTTTGATTTACAAAGCACTGCATGGCACTAAACTGCGCCCGTCACCCCGACACATAAGATGTTATATCTCACAATGCCCAGTAATTTCACTGGCTTCAATGTCCTTCAAACCGAAACACAACAGTGCTTACACACTGTTGCTTGGCAGCAGAAATAGACAAAGCGGTGGTACCAACTCAACCAGCTTCTTGCATACGAGGGTCCTACCACTTTGTACAAATGTGTATTATATTGGGTAATACATCAATATAATTTATCTATAAATAAAACCAATTACTAACGTTCGAATACAGTCATAATGTAACACGACAGCATGGTGAAAATGTCACAGGATTAGCACGCTGAAGTGGCAGTGGGCTGGTCATAGGCCGTAGAACCGACAACCGTTGGAGTAGACGCGTTCTTGAGTGGAGACCACGACTCGGTAAAGGGAATGTGGGACGCCCTGCAGCTAGATGGAGCGATGACATACGCAAGGTGGCTGGTAATAGTTAGATGAGTAGAGCCGAAGATCGGGCTCAATGGCGTGCTCTAAGATAAGCCTATCCAGCAGTGATACGGGTTGATATTGATGATGCTGAAAACTTGTCATACTGACTTGCTTCTTCAAGTCGTGTTTCGCAACCGGCCGGCACATATTCAGTTACTTGGACCGGCACAGTGATTACGATACTCAACAGTGTAGGATTACGAAGGACTTTCTGCCGAGATTTTTAGCGTGGAATATAATTAATATTTTTACGAGAAATTGATAAGCTTAAACCATGTGAGTGCATTGTTATCCAAACATTATCAAAAATTATACCGATAATTTTATAATACTCACGCCTATAATCCCCGAAAGGGTAGGCAGCGGTGTTACTAGTACACCCACATTTCGCCGGCCTTATTTCTGTTTCAGGCTCCGGGCTGATACTAAGCATTTCGTGATATAAAAACCCAATATCATTTTTACCCGACCCGGGGATCGAACCCGAGACCTCAGCATAACAGTCATACCGCGTACGCATTGCAACTGCGCTACCGAGGCAGTCATCATCCGCCATCATTTATTATTATACCAAATATAAAATTATGAGATAAATTTAAAATAATATTACTTATTTTAAAGATGGTTTTTATTATCTTCTAATTTAGTTACACTTGAAGTGAAATATTTATCACCATCTACATATTGAGTGACAATTATTGCATTACTATTGAATCTTATAAATATTAGCATAAGCCTCAGAATTGCTCTGAGCCCATTAATGCGTATTTATTAAAAATGTCTATAACTTCTTGATACGCTTTCCCACTCAAATCCAACATTGAGATCTCAACAAAAGAACCATTAATACATTAGTATAATATTGGAACGCGTTAAGTGGTAGCTAGTATCGACTATCGGCACAATACATTGTAACTCTCACTAAGCGTGCACACTACTGACACACTCGCACGCGCAGTCATCTGATTGCCTAGATAACGTTGCGGGACTGTTCATAGTCGCATATTCTGTTAAATGACTATTTTTTTATAACAAGTCTTTAATGATAACGAATTCTGACAAAAATAGAACGATAATATACTAATAAGACATAATAATGTACCTCTGCAAATAATAATATCTGCATTGACGCCTCCATTTTAGTGTTTGAATATCTGTATTAGGAGATTATCTGTTGCCTATTAAATAACCAGGTAGTAAAATAAAACATAAAAATCATTCATTCACGAAGGTGCGAAATTTTATACAAATTGTTTCATTACAATTTTTATTGTATTAAATAAAGAAAGTTACGAGCATGATATAACTAACTATGTAGTTAAAATTTATTTACTATTTATACGTTTGCTGCAATTATTGTTATTACGATTTCATAAATATATAATTTATACGTAATTGCCACATAACAATAAATGATGTAAAACGGTATTTAAGTTGAAAATAAAAGATTAATATTTTACAAAAAATATATTTTGTGGAAAAAAAAAACAGTTTTATTGCGAGTTGTCGTATTTTTAGCAGAGTTAGCGACATGGTAAGATTTGCATGTCTTCGATGCATATCGGGTACGATTCATCGGTGAAAATGTATGGAAATCGTTCGATTATAATAACAAATGGTTGACAGTTCTTATGCTCTTGAGAAAAAGTGCTGGATTCGTTACAGACTTTTTACTTAGATGCGCAGCAAAAACGGTCGGAAATGTCTTGATCTAATTATATTGTACAGAATCTTGAATTTTAAATTCATACTAGATTGCGAACATTAATCTTGGCAGCTTCGCGTTTTTTAATTAAGTTTGTGAGTTTGAATACTATGAAGCTAAATAAAATCTAGTTCTTCGTTTCTACGTTCATTTTAGGATATTGTGTTTTATCGATTACAATATTTCTAAATTAATTTACGTTATAATTAAATTTAATGTGATAAGGTATACCTACATCGGATTATAAGGGGAGTCCATAATTGATATGAAGAGGCATTTGCGAAGTCTAAGAAGATTGATACTTAAGTTTATACACTGGAAGAATTAATTTTCAATTTTAATCATAAAAAGTCAGATGTTTTAAACATATAATTAATAAGGCAGACCACTAAATCACAGCAACGTTTATTGGATTCGCCACAAGCAACGATACTAAGAAATAAATGACGGAGAGATATTTTAAATTAAACGTCACCTATACCTATTATTATTATTTTTATCAGAAGACAAGATCTTAGTAAGAGCATGCTACAATAATATTAACGAAATTTTAAGAATGTGAAGCAAAGAGAAGGAGTCGCAAATAAAGAAAGATTTGAAAGAAATATGAATTTTGTAGATATGTAATCTATGGAAAGTGTAAATTCATTTTCAGACTACTATAATTTAAGTAAAGGAGGAAGGGAAAAAGATAGTAAATACTGATATAAAGATTGATAACAATAGAAAAGATGCATCTCAAATTATATGAAAAAAGAATGAGAAAACTTAAAGACTCCACGTTCAAATAAGAAGAGCAGAATGATATTCTATATTATTTTCTTAATCAGGTGTTTCATACGTAATTGACAGTCTCCGTGGCGCAGCGGGCGAGTAGCCGGCTATTAAGCGAGAGGCCGTGGGTTCGATCCCCGCACCGAGACCAATGTTTGTATGATCCACAAATATTTGTTTCGGTCTTGTGAGACCGAAAGGCTCTCGTGGTTCCTGGTACCCACGATACAAGACTCATATCTTACTGTGGGGTCAGGACTATGTATGTGACTGTTGGGTGTATTTATTAATTATTAATTAGATTTGATTATTTTTGGAATAATTCGCCAAAATGATATACCAATACTCTTTGTTTAACAAGCATCCATCAACTGGTAGCACGTTTATTAACTTTCCGCAAATATCAATTTTATAACGATGCAACTTTCTCAACGGTACTCATAAATGATATAACTGCAGATCTGTCGTAAGTTTTAATGTAACTGCCGTTTATATTTGCAAGTCTTACAATCAGAGGAATGGTTTGACCTTTATAAGTCCCGCAATGACCAGGTTCCGAAGAAATTCTGGTATTGACTACTGTATTTACTCTTCGCGATGAAGAGAGAAGAATGCACTACTTCGATGGATTTTCAATCTAAATATATAAAACTCAAAGGTGACTGACTGACATAGTGATCTATCAACGCACAGCCCAAACCACTGGAGGGATCGGGCTGAAATTTGGCATGCAGGTAGATGTTATGACGTAGGCATCCGCTAAGAAAGGATTTTGATAAATTCTCCCCCCAAGAGGATAAAATAGGGGATGAAAGTTTGTATGAAACTTTGTCAATTTTAAACGTTCACGCGGGTGGAGCCGCGAGCAAAAGCTAATTTCGTTTATAAAGGAAATGTTGTGAATGTTTTTGGGAATAGTGATAGACGTAGTGATGACGAAACGAGCAGGTCGCTTGCCTGATGGAATGCGCCACGCCTGCCCATAAACAGACACAACACTACATAGAACTTTGAATTACAAAGCCATGCATAGCACTGGTCTGCGTTTGTAACCCCGAAACAGAAGCTGATAATGTTGGTTTTACTGGCTTCAATGTCCCATATACACGATCATCTTTAAACATGATCTAAATTTTCAGTAACAACCCTGATCTAGTAGATAATTAAGAATACTCTATGTCCGAACTAGTTGGTATAACTGCAGATTCCGATCATCGGCTATCGTTTCGTATCCTCAGCTCTCAGTATGTAGGTCAACCTTAAATTTCACACTTTTCACAGACGTGCGCGCGTTGCGTCGCATCGTCGAGCCGCTTCGGCGATTTCGTGCATTTTTTTCGCATGTGACGATACGGTTTTCTAAATAATTTAAATACGCTCACGCATTAGGCGAACGAATTAATAGCGAGAATTAGGTTTGTGTGTATTCGCGTGCCGGCGTGTTGTTGTGTGTTTTATGTAAACACAGTGCGCAAGTAGGCGGTTTTTTACCATCATCCGACTTACGTTGTAGGGCACGGTCAGGGTATCCAAACAAAACACTGAACCATATCACTGTCACAGAGTTTGGTGCGTGTGTCATGTTACTGCGCGAGTTCGCGGCGGTTGGTCGGCGCGGACACGTGCGGTCTGTACAGTCGCGCCAATGAGACTGGCTCTTCGATCCTATGTTCTGTGCTGCGCCGGCGCACCGCGGCTGCGCAAGTTGCGGTGAAATGATCCGCTCACGTGGACGCGCGAAACGAAATCGCATAAGTTAGATTGTTGCAATTTTACGAGGGACGAGTTGTAAACGGAAAAGTTGCGTTGATCACGTTAATTAATGCGGCTTCACTCGCACTAACTTAATAGTCATTTACTTCGTAATCATAAAATAATGCATATGTTTTATTTACGTAATACTAGGCATTTTATTATTCTGGCTCGGCAAAATGACTAGGCCACACCTGATGGTAAGTGTAGCGCAATCCAGGAATAGTGTCGACCAACGATAAACAGTGTTATAAAAAAAACTAAAAAAACTTAAAAATTAAATAACTCCCATCATCAGAAGTATTATTTTATAATTCAACAAAAGACTGTCGCGGATAATAAATCGACAATAACCATTTTATAGTTTCGCGACAATTAAATTAGTGTTGTCGCTAATGAAACTCACACAACGACGGACTTTCTTATTTATGGCTCGAATGGGCTACACGTCGAACATGTGTATCAACTACATGGTAATTAGCTAGCTCACTTTCCATTTAATTTATTCCAGTGTAACAAACGTAGACGGCTTTTTTCTCAACACCTTCTTTGAAGGGAAATCAAGAATAGTTCTAATGTTACGGACAGCGCCTGTGGAGCATCTTTTTTATAGCTGAGGCTGGCTAACGAGCAAGTGGGTCACTTGATGTTAAGTAATCTCCACTGATCCTGAACACAATACCAGAAAAATCATGGGGAAGGGGAGGGGATATGTGCCATCAAGAATTTCACTCACCACACGAAACGCAACAGCAAGCTACCATTTCAATGAATGAAATGTGAAATATAAATGAATTGATCATGTAAGCAAATAAAATATCGCTTATTTTTTTTTATTTGATTGAATGACGAGACGAGCAAGGCGCTCGCCTGATGATAAACACCACGCCTGCCTATAAACAGAAGCAATACCGCACAGAACTTCGAATTATAAAGCACTGCATGGCACCGAAGCTCGTCACCCAATGTATATATTCTATGTAACTATCGGACAAAGGGATTGCGTACACCATATACATGGTGAAAACTCGTCCTTTGTGAGACTTTATGTTTTTTTTTTGGGATCAGCCAGTGTCCTATATAGAACTGTAACTAATAAATTAATATGAAGAATGCATTGATCTAATGATTTAGCCTATAAAGGCAGACTAGCTGTCGGCCCACCTGATGGTAAGTGGTTACCGTCGCCCGTAGATATTATCAGCAGCCATGCCGCTGTCTAACATGATGAATATGCAAAAAAATATAATCGTCACGATAATTCCACACTGATACAAATATCTCGCATTTTGATATCATTTATGTAACCATAGCGATAACATCCAGCGATAGCTCAGCGGGGAGTGGTATGGACTGTCGAGACGAAAGTCGCAGGTTCGAAACCAGCCCCAAGAGCATACACCACTGACTTTTCCAAGTTACGTGTATATTAATTGTTAATTATCGCTTGCTTTAACGGTGAAGGAAACATCGTGAGTAAACCTGAATACCTAAGAACTCGATAAGATTTTTCGAAGGTATGTGAAGTCTGCCAACCCGCATTAGGCCAGCGTGGTGGACTAAGGCTTAATCCCTCTCATTCAGTAGAGGAGGCCCGTGCCCTGCAGGGGGACGTATATAATACAGGGCTAGTAAAAAAAACCATAACGAATGTTCAAAAAGAAAAGAAGCATAAAGCGTGGTTCACCATTAATCCCGTCAGATGAGATACATAAAATTATTTACGCCGGCAGCGTTCTGCGGTTGCATTGGATTAGATTGCGATGCGTGTGTGTCAGCATTTTACCATTTTGCAAAAATATCGGTTATGCATGTTTGACACTGACGTCATAATTATTTTTGCACCTTTTAAATACTTAGTACAGAATCTAAATTTTTGCAAATTTTACTAAATGAATTTTCTTAATTAATATTTCCTGTTTTATTTATTTGGCTTGGATTGTATTTATGTCTAATAATGCGACCACTTGACCGGAAATGTGGGATCACTCATCAAACATATGACTATCGCTTAGAGAATGCAAGTGTGACGGTATATTAAGTATGGTAATGTTATTTTTAAAGTAGAAATAACATACAGCAAGCTTATCAAAGCGCGACCACACGTCCGTTCAAAAGACATCAACGAGTGCGCACACGCATATGACTGATGCTAGATGAAAGTTATAAATAATATCTATTATTTTAAGCTCTAAGTTACTATTTGATTACTAAGTAATATAATATTGCGCAAAAATATTTATACTTAAGGAGATACTATTTACAGAATGATAAAATGACCATGATAGGGACGATACTGACACAAACCCAGGAAAAGCTAGTTTTCAAAAATTGAAAATATTGTTAATTAACAAAGACGTTTTTATTGAAAGATACAATACTTATCGACTACTGTTTTTCTCTTGACTCCGCCCGCATGGAAGTGTTTCTCGTCATATTCCCGATAAAAAAAAAACATTCAACTGATTCTCTGTTGCTGCATGAAAAAAGGACAAATCAACAATCATAATTGGCTTGGCCCCACCCGCGTGAATGACTTCTAAAAAGTAGCATATGCCCTAATCCATTTTATGGTCTACCTGAGCGCTAAATTTTATCATAATCCAACAGTCGTTATGACGTAATTTATCAACCCATTCCAAAATATGCAAATTTTCACATTTACATTAGTACAATAATTTCTTTATAATTTACAACCTTACGAAACTCTAGTTTTAACTTAAGTTCACTCAACCAAGAACTAACCGCTTCAACTCGACATCGTTCTGCGTACGCTATAAGCTAAATAAATTATTATACTATAATCATCGTGTTGGATCTCTCAACGCGTGTAGCAGAAACCTCTCATAATAATTAAAACTTTTACGGCTCTTGCGCATGCATTTAAAATGCATTTACTCATCCATTCATATTTTGACATACATAAGCGAGTTTATCCGATAAGACGTGGTTTTATTATTCACAAAGAAGTTAATTCACCACTTAACGGACTTTTAGTAAACGTATGGCAATAAAGTAATGAATCAAACGTATTTATTAACACACCCTTTTTTTCAGGAGTTAAAAACTGCTGGTGATAGGATATCCATATCCACCCGGATAGCGACCACCGTTCACATGGTGTTAAAACCTGCCATAGTGATCCACACGCCTTGTGTGGATCGCGTTCCAGGATCAGCTAATGTATATTCGGTTCTCCCGAGGGGCTTGCAACATGACTTGATGGTTGATTGGAGCGGGTATAGGGGTACATCCTTGTATTACTGTCCTTACATCGGTCATCCGCCTGTCCTGTCGCAGGCCCCTCGATTTGCTTCTTTCCTCTTCGAAGAGGGAAGAAGCATTTATACAGGCCAGCATGACTCTGGTGACCACCGATAAACCCATTGTTTGTTGGTAGTCGCTGGTTTTTTGGATTGCACTACGCTTACCATCAGGTGTAGTGCACTCATTTTGCCGTGCACGGATAAAAAAAACATATTACTATACGACAACTCGCTGTATGACAATTTGTTAAAGTGTTCAGCAGTTTGGAATAAAGATATAAATTATTCATAAGCAAGGAAATGTATGTACATTTGCTATTTGCATAATCGTTGCAGTCGTTTTCGTGATAAATTAGCGGGTAGTAACAGAGTATTTGATACGTATAAATTTTGCTTCAGGCCAAGTAAGCTTCTACATTTTATTTTATTACGCGGTTTTCTCATATAGCAGTGAAATATTCTAGCTTTTTTTATTACTCTGACTTGCGCGTTTCATGGTTACGCCTGCCCATAAACAAAAGCAACACCACACAGAACCTTCAATATATAAGCACTGCATGACACTGGACTGCGCCCGTCACTATTCTATGCTATTTGTCAGCAAAAATGGTAAGCAAAACCAGGGATGTAAATCCCGACAGCCTGTTAGATATGATGGATCAACCACCTAGAATTTTAAATAGGAGATGGGAGTCGAAGTCGGGTTTTTTCATTTTAGTCTATTATTCAAAAACAATAAAAATAAATAATATATTGATAAAATTACAATAAAAATCTCTGCTGCTGACTCGGGGTCAAGAGGTGTTGCAGTATACAATAACGAAAAGAAGAGGAAGAAGCATTTACACAGGCCGGCATAACTCTGGTAACCACTGATAAACTCATTGTTTGTCGGTGGTTGCTTGTTTTTTGGACTGCACTACGCTTACCATCAGGTGTAAATGCGAGTTTACAAGGTGGTCGGTCCCTCGTATGCGAGAGGCCGTCTGGCTTGCTACCACCGCTTTGTCTATTTCTGCCACCAAGCAACGTATGTAATCAATGTTGTTTCGGTTTGAAGCATATTAAAGCCAGTGAAATTACTGGGCATTAAGAGAATTAATATCTGATGTCTCGGGATGACGAGCGCAGTTCAGCGCCATGCAGTGCTTTGTTTCAAAATTCTATGTGGTGTTGCTTCTGTATATGAGAAGGCGTGGCACTTACCATAAGGCGAATGCCTTGCTCGTCTCGTCATTTAATTAAATAAAAACAAAAACACAAGTTTCAATTCTGTATAATATATACCCAAACAAAAGAGCTAAATGAATTATCTATGTTAATAAAAACAAACTTGGATACAATATCATTTCATTGTGCCTGATACACTATTCATATTGAAGTAATCCTGGTCAGATCGCTTGATAAGGTGGCATGACTAAGTGCGTAGGTAGCCTGAGTAACTCCTAGTCGACATCAGTGTTAACGAACTCTAATATCAGATCTTTTGTTTTTATATGTTGCAGCTTACTTACTAGGCACTTTTTTATTTAGCTACCTATCTATTACGTGTCACAGAAAACCGTGGCCATATTTGGATATACACATCAATCAATCAATTAAGGGAATGTTTAGTTTATGATTTTTAATAAAAATACGGAATTTAACTTACTTAACGAACGAATTTAGCAACATAAAATCAATATCTCAATTTATCTTATAATTAGTAGCATTTTTATTGCGTATTTGCATCCATTTATGGCTCCTACATCCGTCTGACAGTAAATATTTATGTACAGCGTTACACTTACCATCGGGCGAGCGACCTGCTCGTATTGTCATTCAAGTTTATAAAAAAAATCTTACCAAGTGTAGTCACTTTGCCGTGCCAAGATAAAAAAAAGAAGTCCAAAAAGTGCTCATTTACACTACCCATAAAGGATGCATAACAATTATAATATAATTTATAGCATAACATTGATTCACGACACCGTTACATAGTACAGTTTTATTAAACTAGGAATATCAATTATTTCCTGCGATAACAGTAGGTGTTATAATTCATGTTACGATTATCTGTTATTAGTTGTTCCGCAATGTATTGTGAGAAAAAATCTTATGACACAGAAAAAATTGAGTTCCTGTTCCTTTTGACTTTTTTTTATCGAAGCACGGCAAAGTCCAAAAAACCAGCGACCACCAACAAATAATAAGTTTATCTGTGGTCACCAGAGTCATGCCGCTCTGTATATATGCTTCGTCATACTTCGAAGAGGGAAAAAGCATTTCGAGGGGCCTGCGACAGGACAGGCGGATGACCTCCATCGCCCCTGTAAGCTCATAATACCAGAAGAATCATGGGCGCGTTGTTAACCTTAAACGGAAGGAATAATTAGGGATTGGAAACGTGAGAGGGATTTAAGCCTCCGGAAATCACACTCACCGTACGAAACGCATGAGCAAGCCGCTACTTTTGTTTTTCAGCTTGGCACTTGACACCAACATCACTATAAGTCTAACCTGTCCAAATTTGCGGACACATGTCTTGCAAACAACTTTCAAAGGCGCAAATCATAAATCTTTGAATAAAATCATTGACGAGTGAAAGTGGCCGGATTAGAGCATCACGGCCAGTGTACGAAAGCGGACCGTTGTCGCAGCTTGTCACATGGGAGTGTAACAGGTCCTTATCATGAAAACATCTCTACGCCTCGCAGACAAACTGTCTCCACTTACCGCTCGTGGATTCTTTTTTATTAGCTACTAGCGACCCGCGCCGGCTTCGCACGGGTAAAAATATGTTTGTTACGACGTTTATTTTTCTGCTTTTCTGTACTATAATATATATGTATTATACATATAAACTTTCCTTGTGAATCACTCTATTGCTAAAAACTGCATTAAAATCCGTCGAATAGTTTAAAAGATCTAAGCGAACAGACAGCGGAAGCGACTTCATTTTATACTATGTAAAGATGATGTCTCTGTAGGTCAGTTATACGCTTTTATGTCAAAGCTTGTGTTCTAGTTGACAACACTGATAAATCACTTTTCTATGTATTGGCCAGCATCAATTGACACATTCTAGACATTTTTTTTTTTTTTTTTTTTTTTTTTTTTTTTATCCTGGCTCGGCAAAATGACTACGCCACACCTGATGGTAAGTGTAACGCAATCCAGGAATAGTGTCGACCAAAGACAAACAGTGTGTCTATCGTTGGTCGGCACAATCATGCCGGCCTGCCTAACTGCTTCTTCACACTCCGTTTAAAGGACCCAATATTATAGGAAGGAGGGAATACGTGTGCCGGCAAACTATTCCACAGCTTAATGGTCCGGCAGAAGTACGAATTTGCGAACTTTTTAGTTCGAGCCGAGATGGAGGAGACCACGAAGCTGTGGCTCCGCAAGCCAGCACGCGTGGTTCTGTTAAGGAAAGGCGAGGATGGGATAAGGTCAAACAATTCTTCGGAGCATTCACCGTGATACAGACGGTACAAGACGCTCAGTGAGGCAATGTCCCTCCGCAATTGTAGCGGTTCTAAGTGTCTTGTAACGTCTGCATCATTCACAACGCGGACAGCCCGACGCTGCAATCCGTCCAAGGCATCGAGTAAGTATTGGGCGGAACCGTCCCAAAGGTGCGAACAGTACTCCACACCCGGCCGCGCTTGCGCTTTGTATAAGCGGTAAAGCTGACCGGGAGTAAAAAACCGACGCACCCTGTTCAGGATTCCGACCCTGCGTGAAGTGGCGGATATTACGCCCTCGATGTGGTTCCTTGGATTCAGATTGCAGCAAATATCCATACCAAGGATATTAAGGCTATTCCGCATTGCGAGCGGGATACCCCGAAGATTGGGGAGGGGAGAGAACGGGGATTTCTTGCACGTGAACGCGCACACCTGTGTTTTCTTGGCATTGAACTCAACCAGATTCCTTGCACCCCATTCCGAAATGAGATCCAAGGTCCGGTTAAGCTCAATGACGAGATTCTCTCGCTCGCTCTCAGTGACTTCCCGGCTACCTGGAGGCTTACTGCAGTAACGCCCATGCACTGTGCTGTCATCTGCATAGCAATGAATGTTACCGAGTGGTAACATATCATTGATATGCAGAATAAACAAGGTGGGCGAAAGCACAGAGCCTTGTGGGACTCCGGCATTAACTGTCATGAGCCGTGAAGCATGTCCTTCGACAAGGACACGCATTCTGCGCTCATGCAGAAAGCCGGAGATCCACGTGCACAGGTTGTCGGGGAGCCCATATGCCGGAAGCTTGGAGAGAAGACCACGGTGCCAGACCCTATCAAATGCCTTAGCAATGTCGAGACTTACGGCTAGAGCCTCGCCATGCTTATCAACCGCCTCACCCCAGCGATGTAGCATGTACGCTAAAAGATCACCCGTTGATCGTTTCGACCGAAAGCCGTATTGTCGGTCACTGATCAGCGAGTGATCCTCCAGGTAGCGGATCAACTGTGTATTTATGATCCGCTCCATTACTTTGCACATCACTGAGGTTATGGCGATTGGACGGTAGTTGTTAGGGTCCGACCGATCACCTTTTTTTGGGATCGGTTGCACATTGGCCTCTCTCCAAGATTGGGGCACAATACCCGAGAGGAAGGAAGAGCGGTATAGGCGCGTCAGCACAGGAGACAACTCGGCTGCGCACATTTTAAGGACCACCGCGGGGATACCATCCGGACCACTAGCCTTGCGGACGTCGAGGAACCGTAATTCACGCCGCACATCACAATGCCTGATACGAACATCCGGCATGGAGTGTCCGCAATCAGGCATTGTGGGCGGCGGTGCATCACCATCCTCGAGCCGCGAATTAGCCGCAAAGAGTTCCGCTAATAGAGTGGCTTTCTCTTGCGGCCTGTGGGCCAGAGATCCATCCGGATATCTCAGCGGTGGCAACGAGGGGCGACAGAAATTAGATTGGACGGCTTTGGCAAGACTCCAATAAGCACGACTGCTCGTCGGATGATCCGCCAAAGCCCGTCCAATCCTGTTGATGCGCTGGGCATCCGCTCTGACGTACGCCTTCTTGCAGGCCTTGGTGGCTTGGTTATAGGCCGCTTTGAGAGAACTTATGTTGGGATCCTTCATAGCGCGACCCCTAATCCAATCGCGATACGCAGCCTGTTTCTCACTAACAGCATCTGCGCATTCGCGATTGAACCAGGAGCGTCCGCGACCACCACCGACGACCTCCGAGGAAGGAATGTAATATTCCATTCCTAACCGGATCTCGTCGGCAATAGCGTCGGCACTCGCGGAAGGATCGTTACCCTCAAAGCAGCGCTGCCCCCAAGGGATGAATGCGAAATACTCTCGCATACCATCCCAATCTGCAGACGAGTAGTGCCAGATTCTGCGCCTGACTTTAACTGGCGAAGGAGGCGCAGAACGAGGCACTGTGGATCCAACCAGGCAATGATCGGAGGTACCCAATGGGGCGCCCACCGTCACACTGTACCCGGCTGGATGACTCGTCAGCAGAAGGTCCAGCAATGAAGGCGTGTGACTTGCCACATCTGGGATTCTGGTGGGCTGATTCACCAGTTGTGACAAGTCGTGAGTCAGAGCAAATGCATGAGCAGTACGTCCAGCATGGTCAGTCTTGGAGGAGCCCAACCACAGCTCATGGTGCGCGTTGAAGTCCCCCAAGACCACCAGTTCCGCTGTCGGATACTGCTCCAGCACATCGTCTGTCGCCTGGCTGATATAGTTAAACAGCCGAGTTGTCTCGTCATCCCCGTTATGGGATCTGTAAAGGCACACATAGATCCGGCTCTGGGAGCCAAGATCCACGTGTACCCACAGTGTGGAAAAGGAAGGGTCCTCCATGCAGTGCAGACGGCGACAGCTGACGTCCGACCGGACATACAAACATACCCCGGCCCTTGGCTTGAAGCTCTCTTCAAGCAAGTAGCCGGGATAGTGCAAATATGCCATATCGGTCGGACGGCAGATCTGCGTTTCCGTCAAGAAGAGCATTGCAGGCCGGGCCGTCTCAAGATGGTGGTGGACGGCACTAAGGTTCGAATGGAGTCCACGGATGTTAGTGAACCCCATTGTGAACGCGGTGGTGGGGCTGTGCACCGCTGTAGGACCTGCTCTCTTTAATGGCACTGTCATGGTGGGTAATGGGGAAGGAAGAAGGAAGAAGCAGCTTGAGGGACCTGCAACATGACAGATGGATGACCGTGACATGCACATAGTTACCAGGCTGCCGAACGGAGACAGACTGAACCGCCGGACGGAAGGGCCCCCGTACCCTCCCGGGATAGGCCGCCGGGACCCCACATCCGGTCACCAATCGGCACGACGGACCTACCCAAGATTATGCGTGGCATGGTGGGGCAGCCTCTCGAGGTGGTTAGTCTCGATTGGGCCCCTGTACTGTACCACGGGCGGCCAGCGGGACAACCGTTTCTACGGGTCTCCCTGGCCGGCAGTTCAATCCATCTCCATCCGACAATGAACCGATATACATGACTCTGCCAGCCATCATGTCACGCTGCAGGCCCCCCAAGAACCGGATGTACACAGGCTGATCCTGGAACGCGACCCACACAATATGTGAGTCACTATGGCAGGTTTTTCACCACGTGTACGGTGGTCGCTATCCGGCCGGATGTAAACATCCTACCACCAGCTGAGCGGATGTTGGCTCAAAGATCCCTCGGTCGCCTCTTACGACCCCCTCGGGAAAGATAAGGGGAAGCGGTTTGTATTCTCAAGCCGCCGCTCCACGGCCTAATGTTCGAAAAGGAGAAAATTAAATCGATAAATACGTAACAGTTAGCAAACAAAATGTTGGTGTTACAAAAAAATTCTTAGATTACTAGAACAATTTAATATCATATTTATTTAAGTATGTTATTAGTGCTTTCAAAGACTGTTTAATAAGCGACTTTAAAAAAAGGAGGAAGTTCTTAATTAGGCGAGTTTCTTTTTGCTTTTTTATAATTTTTATGGACCGATTTTGTCGAAAAAAAATAATTCGAGAGAGTTTGGCTGCGATGTGATCCCAAATAAATCTGGTTAAGATCTAATGATGGAGTACGGAGTAAAAAATGAAACTCTTCACCGGACAACAGCACAGTCGTCACGATTGTGTTAGTGTGTTGGAATTTACATACCATAGCTATACCTAATACTGAAAATTGAATAATAAAATATTGTTTTTTTTTTACTAGCCCTGTATTAGGCAAAATATGTTTTAATACAACTTAATAACCGACTTTAAAATAACACTGAAAAGACAAAAATAATAATTGATTGCAGTTGACCGGTAGCGACACAGGCACCGATTCCAAAAAGACTTATAGATATTGTCATGGACTTTTCAGTGTTATTTTGAAGTCGGATTTTAAGTTTCGTTAAAACTTATTTTATTTTCTAGACTGTAACTAGACGCAAGGTAGGAAGGAGGACATTACCACTAACCAACAAGTCATACAAGGAAGGATACGAATAACGGGGTCAGTTAAATAATATATGAGTCACGTATCCCTCATCCAAACGACACTTGCACATTTGTGTCTCATGTGTGCAATTTACACAGATACAGAGACGATAAACAAAAGAAAAATCACTTAACGATATAATGTAGCCTCCGTGGCGTAGGGGGCGAGTATTCGGCTGCGAAGCGAGAGCTGTGGGTTCGATTCCCACACTGGGACAAATGTTTGTGTGATCCACAAATATTTGTTTCTGGTCTGGGTGTTGTGGGACCGCAAGTCCTACGTATTTCCTGATAGCCACGATACAAGTCAATCTAGTGCATGGTCTAGGCTATATTTGTGACTCTTGGTTATATGTATGTATATTTACTCATCTAAATCTCAGTTTGTAAAGCAACTGCCAAAAACCTAATGACTCACGAGAGCTCAAGCACTCATAGATGTAATAAAAAAGAAACGATTTAACTATAAATTATTTGGTTCGTCATTTATTTATCTGTCTATACTGTTTGCCTGAAGCGATTTAATTGGTAACTGTAACATTATCTGTAGACGATAAATATTATGTATGAAGTTAATACGTTTCCAATACAGTCCGTTAGGGGCGCTATACATATTTATATATTTTTGTGAATACGGGCGTAAAAAATATCGAAAAAGCTGCAGTAGAGGCCTATTCTTCCAAAAGACCTAATACAGGAAATCCATTCCACATTTGCATAAGATTTTATTAGATTTTTTTGTGAAACGGATATGTGCCGTGTTATTTGATAATTTTATAGTATTTTTTTATCTCATAAATATTGTAATATTATTATCCTATAACGGTATCGTGCCATTTTAATATTACCTAGTGGTCGCATATTGGTCAAAATTCGGCCTATATTCTTATACTTTTTTAAAATTTTATTCTATTAGGTCAGCTGCGAGGTGAATAGAAAGAGGCCTTTACTCAAACATGGTCCTCAAGAAACAAATTTAAATAATCTAATATATAAAATTCTCGTGTCGCGGTGTTTGTAGTTCCTCAAACTCCTCCGAAACGGCTTGACCAATTCTCATGAAATTTTGTGTGCATATTGGTTATGTCTGAGAATCGGACAACATCTATTTTTCATCCCCCTAAATGTTAAGGGTAGTCCACCCCTAAATTATTTTTTTTTAATTTTTAGATAAATTTTATATTTTTATTTTGGAACGAAGTTCCTTACGGCAGGCTTGGAGGGGATAGGGATTTCGCTGCGTGACCGAACTGAAAAAAATGTGATAGTAAAACCGTAAGAAAAATGCGTGGAAAAAATGCGTGGAATAAAAGCGTTAAATGAGACGTGCGCAGGGGCGACAGTCGCATAACCAGCTAGCGTTAGTTCCTTTTTTAAAATGAAATTCATTCAGCCAGTTATTGAAGTATTTTTATATCTCCTTCGATTTTTAAAAGATTACGCTAGCTCGTTATTATTTATAATTACATAATGCTATACAATAGCTTTACCGCGGCAGTCTCCGAGTGCCACACGTCTTTTTTTTATTTCTATTTTTTTAGTTGATAATTTGAATTACGATGTTTTTTTTATTTTAAGTAATTTATTATTTCCTAAAATACTGAATTTCCTAAATACTTTCTTGTACTTAAATAAAAACTAATCAGCAAAATTTAAGAGAAAAATCAAGAAAACCTACATAAAATTGAGCACGACTTTTTTTGCAATTTGTGTCGATTCTACATTAGCCGAAGGAACTTCGTTCCTACCTGGTGTCTCACGACACACACCAATTATTTTTTTATGATACAGCATTAAAAAATACATACAACCCTAAATTTTTACCCTTTTATCACCAACCCCTATTTTTTAATAGCCATTTTAGTAATTTAATCATTTTTCATTTAGGCTACTTTTATCCCGGAAAAAGCAGATCACGCGGGCGGAGCCGCGAGGGACAGCTAGTAATTAATAAAAATCTATATAAATACATCGACAAACAAAAACGATTTCATGAGACGGAAATATGCTTGGCAAAATGTGGGTGTACTGGTTACACCTCTGCCTACCCTTTCAGGGATTACAGGCTTGAGTGCGTGCGTATTTTTAAACAACTTAGATATTTCTATGAAATACACTTAAAGCTGCCTAAGTTACGGCCTCAGCAAATGTTCCGAGGTTTATTTCGCGCGCCATATTAAACCTGGGAATACACACAGTCGGATATGAATCATGCATGAAATTTTGGCACAAATCCCGCTTCCGTGTTCACAAGAGACGTCTAGCTATAAGGCCGCGGACTCGAAGTCAGCGGCAAGCGGCGGCGGCGCGAGTGCGGCGCGTTCAAATGCATAGATTTAAATGGACCCGGTCTCGAAAGCAGCGGCGCGGCGCGGGCGCGAGGAGCGACGTACGAGCGGCGCGCGCCAGTCGAGCGGCAACTGCGCGTCTGCATTGACGTAGTGCTGTGTATTTTCAAAAATGCCCGCCGACGTGGTGGAGCAAATTATTTCAATGATTTTTTTTATATGGAACATCATATTCACATCAATTTCGTTCGCGAACAGACACTAATTTCTCATAGTACAACACTACGCCGCGCCGCTCTAGCGCCGCGCGATCTGCCCGCTGACTTCGAGACCGGGTCTCCGACGCACCCGCGCCGCCGCCGCCGCGTGTGTTAAGTCCTCGCTACTGAGATTATATTTTAATAGACTTATCTCGTAATATAATCGTCATTTTGCTGCTGAGTTTCGTACGTTGAGCGAGTTATCCGGAGGCCCAAATCCAGATTCTGTAATTCAAAGTTCTGTGTGGTGTTGTTTATGTTTATGGGCAGGCGTGGCGCTTAACATCAAGCGCCTTGATCGTATCGTCATTCAATCAAATAATAAAAAAAAAAAAAAACAATATTCAAATTATTTAAAGTTCAATTTAAAAAACGAGGTCACATTTTATTGCTTCTTCTATATAAAACCCTTTAGTACATACAACATACTTTTTATTTTGTGCATAATAAAGCTTTCTTTATTACTCACACAATAAATGGATACCCTTTACCAGATCACAACGCTAGTGATGGTCCCGCAGTTATTTGTAATCGATTTAAGACTATTGTGGAATATAAAACGAAACCTAATCGATTCGAGATCCAGAATTGAATATGAATAATTATAAACCGTCACAAACATTTTTATTACTGTTTTTTTACCTTGAATGATTAAACAAACAGGTGCTCGACTTTTGATATGCGATACGCCTTAACTTTAACTGGTAAGGCGCCTATGCAGCTATAGATATGTCTTCTTCTTCTTTGAGTACCATCTCCTATCGGAGGTCGGCGTTCATACAGGTTATCTTAATTTTGGAAGCTGCTGCTCGCAACAATGTTCTGGTGCTCATCGTGAACCATTGGCGAAGATTTTTAAGCCATGATATCCTCCTACGACCGGGCCTCCTCCTGCCCTTTATTTTCCCTTGAATGATCAGTTGGCGGAGTTCACATTTTTTATTTATCATTTTGTGGCCAATATATTATAGATATCTACTAACTAGTTATTATTGTAAATTTCTCAGATTTACACCAGAAGATGACACCATATCTATTCTGACCAAATTACATTCTAAGCAATATAGTGTTTATGCATCACTTCACACATTGGTTTGTTCTTCTCGGAGGTGAAACTAGGTCAGCAATCATTGACAATCGAGTGCAAAATCAACAATTCCAAAATCAGAATCAGTTGTTAGTCCATCCTTAAAAGCAAAGTCCTTACGCTGCGATGTGAGCGAGTGCAAAATGGTACGTTTATTGCGGTGTAGTTATAAAAAATGTAATTTAAAACAGTCCGCTTTAAATCAGCACCGTTTTATCCCGAGACGATCGCCTCAATGGCCCTTTATGGTGCATCGATGTGTTACGTCATATGGTAGTAGCAAATAAGTTATTTACTCGATGTATATAACTTGATCGGCTTGTTTGGTACTGGGCTGAGATCTTCCTTTATATTTATTTATTTATTTAAACTTTATTGTACACAAAGGAGTGCAGGACAGAACACAAAAATATAACCAAGTTGAGAAGTACAATTGGCGGCCTTATCGCTCAGGGCAATATCTTACAGGCAACCATGGGATGGAGATGAAAGAAGGAGAAAGAAAGAAAGGGCAGTCAATAGTGTACAATAAGCTAGTTTCAGAAAGTATACACATTGATTTAATTGATATACTACTTAAATATTATATAAAAAAAAAAAGAAAATACACATTATACATAAACTAATTAACTATACAGTGTTGTATTGAATTATAAATTCAATACAACACTTCATTTATGTACCGCCGTAGTTTGCAGATGTTCTTTTAAATTAGATTAACGCTATTTATTAGTCTGTTTTTAGAGTTTTTTTAGTGACTGCACTACACCTAATGATAAGCGTAAAAACCAAACACCACCAAACAACAATGAGTTTATCGGACGTCGCCTATGCCATGCCGGCCTGTGTGTATGCTTTTTCACACTCCGAAGAGGGAAGAAGCAAATCAAGGTCGCGGGCATTTCTAAGGTCAGCCACGAAAGTGGACCGTGCCTCGAGAGATGCACATGCCTTTAATAGATTATTACAGCGAAAGCACACAAGACACTCACAAACCTCCGGTAAAAATCCCATCAATCTATTGAAGTTGGTAATTCAGTTTCTCTGAGCTTGGCTGACCTTTTGACCTCTGTTTGATTCGCCGCACCTGTCTATTGACTATAAATGTGCCACCGTAGTCTAGACTGCCTCTATGGCGCAGTTGTATTGCATACGCGGTACGACTGCTGTGCTAATGTCTCAGGTTCGATTCCCGGGTCGGGTAAAAGAGATATTGGGTTTGTCTATCACGAAATGCTCAGTATCAGCACAGGGTCTGGAATTATGTCCGGTATGGTGATAGGCTCGCCGCGTTTCACATCATGGGACGGAAATAAGCACTTTTTTATTTGATTGAATGATAAGACGAGCAAGGTGCTCACCTGATGGTAAGCGCCACGCCTGCTCATAAACGGAAGCAACACCACGCAGAAATTTGAATTACATACCACTGCATGGCACTGAACTGCGCTCTTCACCCCGAGACATAAGATGTTAAGTTTCATAATGCCCAGTAATATCATTGGCTTCAATGTCCTTCAAACCGAAACACAACAGTGCTTACACACTGTTGCTTGGCGGCAGAAATAGATAAAGCGGGCGTGCCGACCCAGACGGCTGGCTTCTCGCATACGAGGTACCTACCACCTTGTAATACTAATACTAAGTATTGATGATGATATAGGTTCTAATTAAACTATCGTAAGCCTATAAACGACGACCTGATTAAGGTCGCAGGAAGTCGATGGATGCAGGCCGGTTCCAATAGGTCGGTCTGAAAATCTTTGGGGGAGGCCTATGTTCAGCAGTGGACGACCTGTGGCTGATGATGATGATGATAATGAAGTCCATAATACAAAGAGTATTACGCACTGATATCTGGTCTAACCAGGTTCTCACTTTCTGCTTATCCTAATATTATCCGGTATTGTAAAACTTTACAGTACATTATAATACAAATTTAACACAGCGCGATCACTCATCGTTCCATTATTATTGAATCCGCGTGTATCGGTGCGTATTTACATGAGCACGCATAATGCCCTGTCCACGCAGGGTTGCCAGAAATTATACCTCAATATTTTTGTTTTCAGTTAACTTTTACTTCATTGTTATAGTAGCAGCCTACTTTTTATGCTGTTTTACTTTTTATTTATTACTGTAGGAAGCGTAATGGCAACGTTATACTGGAACTGTAATGTATCGAAACTACAGTAATATATTTAAGTTGTCCCAAGTTTTTCCTCCGTGGCACAGCTATGAAACGAGAGTTTGTGGATCACACACACATATGTCTCGTGCGGGAATCGAACCTACTGCCTCTCGCTTCGCAGCCGGCTTCTAGCCCACTGCGTCACGGGGGCTGTCTCATAATTAATAAGTTTTAGAGACATAACCTATATATATTTTAAAATGTTAATTTCTTCTTCTTCTTCTTTTTATTTATGGCTTTCGCAGTATTATGCATTTAGCCAGTGTCAAGTATAATCTATTCTCAAGTGATTTTTACAAGAACGATGAAACACGGATGCGGTCGATTTCAAGGTCTTGTCGGAGTTTTGGTGTTAACTCCTTTCAGTACGATTCTTAATTCACTTATTTAAATGTTTCCATACACTGTTCATCACCGTCAATGTTTATTGAACAAATCCACACCACTTTTATACAACAAACACAACTCTAAACTAGTTTATGAAATAAATTAAAATAAGCTGTGAACTGCACTGTCAGAATTCCCGCCAAAACTCAAAATGTTAACTTTGAACAATATTGTAATGCAAACAGCGATCCAAACAATTGATTTTTTCTATTAATTACGTACTTCTTTAAGAAAAATATAGATGTTGTAAATCTATAATTGTTTCTTTTAGTGTCCGTGAACTAACCGGATTATATTTTACAGATTAATTAAGGAAAACCTCTTATTATACAGGGTGTCCCAAAAAGTAGTGTCAAGCGGAATTCCAGAGATAGAGCACCCTTTGGGGTATCCGAATCACCCCTATGTATGTTCCGCGATTTTGCATAGTTTTCGAGTTATGAATGTTTTTATGTGTTTTGAGAATTTACCACCTGAACAACTTTAAAAATTTCTAAAACAAAAAGGAGAAGACTTTTTAGAATTTTTGTTGTTGTATCTGAATAGTCATGAGTTGTACCTTTCCGGTTAAAAGATTCAGCTTTTTAAATTTGATGGAAATTATGAAAATCTAAGTATAAAGTGAAAATTTTACGTTCTGAGAACTATGACTTCAATTTTCAACTTAAAATTTAAAATCTAAATAGGCGATTTTATGGTTTCTAAGTTGGGCTTAAAACTTCTTCAGAGTCTCAGCTTCCATAACCATAAAAGAAAAATGGTACTTAATGGGGCTACTTTTGCTAAAATTTGACTTCAAAGACATCAAGGTGGAAAATTCTTAAAATTACCAATGTGAATAAAAAATTTTTTTGTTCAATTTATTATTCCTTTAAGGTTATTTAGTTTGTTAACCAACCAAAAGATTGCAGGAAAACTAAGATCTAAGATTTAATAAACATTTGGAGGTTATTTAGGTTTAATAAATAAAACGAAAAGGTTTTCAAAATGCCGACCTTCGTTCTCTATACATATTCTACATCGTCTTAAAAAGTTTCTTTTAGTCTTATGAATGCTATTCTGTTGTTTTTAATTGTTTCTTCTGCCTGTCTCAATTTTCTTCTTAATTCCGCTACGTTGCTTATGTTTTTAGCGTAAACTATTTCTTTATAATATCCCCAGACAAAGAAATCAATTGGATTCAAGTCTGGGGACCGTGGTGGCCATGCAATGGGCCCTCCACGGCTGATCCATCTGTCTCTAAATCTTTCTGTAAAATGTTGTCTGACAAATCTTGCAAAGTGGCATGGAGCACCATTGTTTTGGAAAATCATGTTCCTACGCGTTAACAGATTTACGTCTTCTAGTAAGACGTGGAAGTCATTTGTTAAAAATTCCAAGTAGGCCTCGCCGTTCAAACGGTCAGGTAATTCGAACGGCCCAATCAGCTGTCCGTTTAAGATGCCTGACCATAAGTTTACGCTGAATTGCTCTTGAAAATTGGATTCACGTGTCAGGTGTGGATTTTCAAAGCTCCAAGAATGATAATTGTGTATGTTGAAAATCCCGCATCGCTTGAAATGAGACTCATCAGTCCACAAAATAGTGTTAAAAAATTATCATCTTCAGCGTGGCGGCGCAACATTTCTTGACAAAACGCCACTCTTCTCGTGTAGTCTGCGGGCTTAAGCTGCTGAACTCTTTGAATATGATATGAGTTAAAGCCCTCTTGTCGGAGTATTCGATGTGCGTGTGATTTTGGAATTCCGATTCTGCGTTCTATTGTTCTCACACTAACTGATGGATCTCTTGCCACTTCTTCGCGTACTAAATCGACATCATCTGGGTCATGCATTTGTTGAGGCCGCCCGGATCTACTGCCTGGTAGACGTCCATCCATGTAAGAGTGATGGACTCTTAAATTCATACGATGATCAGGCCAAATTTCGGGCTGAGGTCCATGTCCATTTTGCGCTTGCTCCCTGTACAATCTGGCTGCTTCACTAGCATTTCCTCTTGCATAACCATAAAAGTAATGCATAAGAGCATAGTCTCTTGACGTAAAAGCCATAGCTCACCAAATTAATGTGCTCGAAAAGTCCGTTGAGTCCGTTATAAACTAATTAACCTTAAAGGAATAATAATATGAACAAAAATATTTTTTATTGAAATTGGTAATTTTAAGAATTTTCTACCTTGATGTCTTTGAAGTCAAATTTTAGCAAAAGTAGCCCCATTAAGTACCATTTTTCTTTTATGGTTATGAAAGCTGAGACTATGAAGAAGTTTTAAGCCTAACTTAGAAACCATAAAATTGCCTATTTAGATTTTAAATTTTAAGTTGAAAATTGAAGTCATAGTTCTCAGAACGTAAAATTTTCACTTTATACTTAGATTTTCATAATTTCCATCAAATTTAAAAAGCTGAATCTTTTAACCGGTAAGGTACAACTCATGACTATTCAGATACAACAACAAGAATTCTAAAAAGTCTTCTTCTTTTTGTTTTAGAAATTTTTAAAGTTGTTCAGGTGGAAAATTCTCAAAACACATAAAAACATTCATAACTCGAAAACTATGCAAAATCGCGGAACATACATAGGGGTGATTCGGATACCCCAAAGGGTGCTCTATCTCTGGAATTCCGCTTGACACTACTTTTTGGGACACCCTGTATATGCACGTATTGGTGTATCGTTGTTGGTTTTCTTCATGAATAAAACAATAAGAATGAAAAAATACATATTCATATATTATCCTTATAAACATATTCTCTATAATTGACAGCCCTAAAGTGGGTAGCGGTGACCTAATTATATAGTTGGTTAATTAGCGCGCCGTCCGCAGACCGCTGGATTTTCCCGTTGCATTGAGCATTAAATTTTTAAATGTGACGCTGACAGCAGCTGTCAACACTGCCCCTTACACCGCTTATTGGAAAAGGATTTTATTTCGAAACAAGACGAAAACATTGGTCACCAGTACATCTAGTAAAAGTTACAAATACGTTCACAGTTTTTTTTAACTTAATTGATTGACGAGACGTTGTCGCTCGCCTGATGATGAGAGCCACGCCTGCCCATAAACAGAAGCAACACCACACAGAAATTTGAGTTATAAAGCACTGCGTGGCACTGATCTGCGCTCGTCACCCCTAGACATAAGATGTTAAGTCTCATATTGCCCAGTAATTTTACTGCGTTCAATGTCATTCAAACCGATTACACATTGCTAACTGCTACAATTGCTTACACATTGTTGCTTAGCGACAGAAATAGACAACGCGGTGGTACCAACCCAGACGGTAAAAATCGGCGCCTTGAAGATATTATAATGCAATCAATTGCAAATCCGAGCCATGCAATACTTAATAGGCGACAAAATTAATCACATTATGAAGACAACATAATAATACCAATAGGAAAACCAAAGCAAAGTTTTTGCAGTTTCGTACCCACGGGGTGCAAACTTTACCCTATAACTAAGCCTGCAACGTTTGCGTGTCCGGTTGTCTGACTGTCTGTCTGCCTGTCTTACTTATAAAGGGCTCTTTCTTTTAAGCGTCATAGGTAGCCGACTGAAGTTTTCAATAATTGATAATATCCTAACAATTATTAAAAAAATAAGTGACGACATGGAACCCCCGTTTCTGGAGTCCGAGAAAACTGTCGTCAGTCACAATGGTAGAAACAACTGTAAAACCACGTTTAATTTTGGTAATGATCACTAATTGCAATATATCATCAGAGTGAAATTAATCTATAGCCAGTAGCCTTGATCTAAAACGAAACATATGTAGAAAAGGACCTCAATGGTAGAGATACAAGAGTGTGGCGTAACATTAAAAAAAAACTACTGTTAAATGCGATCTGAATTGGAAAAATACATGTAGTTTGTAATTGACTGATTAAATAAAAACTGTCTCGATTAAAGCAGCTTTCAAATGGAAGTTTTAGTGGTAGAGCCACGCTGTAGACAGTTTTGTCTACAGCATGAATTGGCTGGCTCGCCCGGGTCATTACCACTGTCTCACAGAAAACCGACGTAAAGTAGCGGCTTGCTGCTGCGTTTCGTACGGTGAGTGAGATATCCGGAAGCCCAAATCCCCTCCCCTTCCCTTTCCCTAATTATCCCTTTCCTTTATGGTCGGCAACGCGCCCATAATTCTTCTGATATTGTGGGCATACATGGGCGGTGGAGATCACTTACCATCAGGTGACCCACTTGCTCGTTTGCCGATCTATACTATAAAAAAAAAAATGGAACCACCGGTTCTGGAGTCCGAGAGAACTGTCGTCAGCCACAATGGTAAAAACAACTGTAAACCCACGTTAAATTTTGGTCTTGATAATCACTAAATGCCATATTTTATCAGGGTGAAATTAATCTATAGCCAGTTCCTTTGCCCTAAAACGAAGCATAAGTAGAAAAATACCTTAATGGTAGAGGAACGAGAGTGGGACGTAGAGCCCCCCAAAACAAAACAACTGTTAAAACCTGCGATCTGATTTGGAAAAATACATGTAGTTTGTAATCGACTGATTAAATAAAAACTGCCTCGGTTAAAACAGCTTTCAATAAAAAAAATCGCATTTATATCAGTCACCTCTTTTAACGCTACGATGCTACCGACAAAAATACAGATAAAAAAAGGGTTAAAACTTGTAACACTCCATTTTTTGATGGAGGTTAAAAACGACACGGTGAAGCTCACAGTTAATTCCATCGTTCACTGTACCATATAAGTATTTTACATTTTGTTAATTATTTTAATTGTATGTTCTGGAGACTGAACCCGTGTTTACTTAGATAATTAACCTTATTATCTCGTACATGTGCGTTTCTAACTGTTCCAAACTGAAGTGTGAAAGTGATGAGCTGTTAGATACTGACTGAAATTTAAAGAGGAAATAAGAAGCAATAGATAGATAGAAGTTTTTCTACTTATGTAACACATCACGTAGAGTAATATAATGATAAAATAAAATAAAAAATAACATAAAAGTAACTGTGTTTAAATACATGTAAGAAAAATCTTGCCTTTATTCTAGAGACATTAATATCAGCTAGGGTCATGCATGGTTATGCAGGCTAATGAAGTCCTTAATTCAATTTGCCTTATTCTTTCATTTGTATGATTTCGATTAGAAAAACATAATTGAGTGGTATTGAAATAAAATGGCCAATGTAAGGCTTGCCCGATGAAGTGCGTCTCCACTTTGCAATTTCCCCACCTGAGAGACATGACTGTGACAAAATATCGAATGTAGACGGTTGTCGAATGTTGGGACCTAATGTTACGTAGCGATCCACTGACACTCGAATAACATTTCGCCGTTTCGTATCATTTAATTTTTTTATTTTATTTCAAGTCACAGCAAAATTACTTCAGGGCATGTTACGACACCTAACCACATTAGCGTAACCCAGACCCAGACAGGCATAATTCTGGCGAGGGACGCAATTTATCTCGACGGTTGACATTATATTTGGACTGCACCAGACTTACCATCAGGTCCAGTGTAGTCACTTTGTCCTGTCAGTGTAAAAAAAACTACTAATTCATTGGAATCAACACAAGCTTAAATTTTGAAATATCTCCAATAATCTCCATGAGCCCCATAGAGTTCCAACAGTCGATTTATCATTCAATTTACTATAGCTGTTCTTGCAATCGCAGTTACATCGCAATTCCAACTCTTTTGAATAAATAATTCCATACTTCAATTTGTGTTTAACTTCATAATGCCGATTTAATAATCATAAAATAAATTGCGGCAACTTCCGTGTTGAAATAGATCGCCATGTAATTGCTTTAAATGTTGATAAATGTAGGAAATTTAATCGAATTACGTTTTAGTGACGGTTCGTTCGTTTAATTTGTAACTATTCCACCCACACTGGTTGCAATTCCTGTAAACTACGCTGACAACCTTTACACAGTATAAAATGAAGTCGCTTCCGCTGTCTGTTCGCGTAGATCTTTTAAACTATGCAACGGATTTTAGCAGTTTTTAATAATTCATGAGGAAGGTTTATATACAGAAAAGCCGAAAAATTCAAAGATTTGTAATGTGATATCGTACCAAACATAGTTTTACCCGTGCGATGCCGGCGTGGGTTGCTAGTTGTTCTTATAAAATAAAGGACGGATACGCGATACGACAAGATCCAAATTATGATAAAAATTAATGAATATCGTGTGTTTTATGATGTTATTAAATAAAGAAACCACGGTAAAAAGACAGGAGATTTTTTTTCCAATTAGTGGCAAGATGTCTTGAAATTTTTAATTGAGACCACATTTAATTGAGTTAGCTGAAATAGTGTTCCTTTAACAAGATAACATCTTCAACCCTACAAAGCTGGTTGTCATAGTTAAATTCATGCAGAAAATAGTCACTCGCTAAACTTAGACGGTTAAGACTGCCCTGCCTCTGAGTAAATGTCACTTATTAAATAATATATGAGACATTAACATACAAAGGTCACGCTCTGACATATATACTGGGAGGAAAATGCCTATTAGAAACCTTCAAAATTAATAAATAAATGCATCCAACAGTCACATACGTCATAGTCCTGACCCCACATTAGGCTAACCTGTATCGTGGGTATCAGACACTATGAGGAACTTACTAGACCCGGAACAAATATTTATGGAAAACACAAACATTTGTTTCGGTACGGGAATCGAATCCACGACCTCTCACTTCGCTCTCTCGCCTGCTGCAACATGGAAGCTGTCAATATAATAAATAACTGTCATACATTAATTGGTAGAATCTTACCAGTATGTTGTGAAGTACGGCCTAAGTCCAACAAATAAGTAAAAGATTATCATAAGCCAACATAACTATTATATAGCAATTTAGTTTTCAATCGTGAATAATAATTGTTGTAAATATTTAATTCGTATAGGTATTACAAAGTAGGAACTGGAGGGATATGAATCTGAGGCTCATTTGCTAACCGACAGGGTAATAGTATTTAATAGATCACCTTGATACTAGGCACAAGTTATAATCTTAAGCGATTTGAAGTAGATATTAAAAAAATATATATGTCCTCAGAGGTGTTGACGTCAGTAAGGCGGTCGGTCGTAAAAAACTACAAGCCAAATCTTTATACAACATGTGTTAAAAAAGCATGTTGCACCGACACCGTGATGGACAAGACAGGTAGACGGAAAGCCGCCATATTGGATTTAGTATGACGTCACGCACTCATTAAACAAAAAAAAGTAAATAATGAATACCATACATATATAATCCATAAAAAATCAGTTAAATAGGTAATTCAAATAGTTTTTAGATACAAATTAATTGCAAAAAAGGAAACATCAATAAAGGCTTAATTTTTATTATTACTATATATCCGTAATAAACAACAACGCCTATTCGGGGAGGTATAATAATATAAAAACAAATTACATAGTATTATTATTATTATTTCATTATTATAGCATAGGCCGGTAAACGAGCAAGTGGGTCACCTGATGCTAAGTGATCTCCACCGTCCATGTACGCCCACAACCAAAGTAATCATGGGCGCGTTCCACTCAAAAAAAATATTTATGGGTATTTCTTTATGTAGTGGACGCAATAGGCAAAAGAGAAATCGTCATGGATACCGACCATTATAAAAAAGTTTTTTCTTATTCATTATTATAAAAGAATATTTTAAAAAAGTCATTATAAAAAACGTTTTAAAAAGCAATGAGTATGTAATGCAATGTTTGATAAAGACCCGAAAAAAATTATTGCGGATCACACAAAATATTTTGGCTCTGTACGGAAATCGACTCCCGGCCTCTCGCTACACAGCCGGCTCCTCGCCCACTGCGCCACGAAGACTGTCGTTTATTAATGAACATTCCACTTAGGCAATAATATTTTAGATATAATCAGAAGAGAAAACGTTATACCTGATCTTTAAAAGTAATTAACTTATATAGCGTCAATAAAATCTCATTAATTTCAAATACTATCTTGTGTTAATTATTTTTATAGCAAATGATGGAGTCAATGAGATGCAAATACCATCTTAATTATGTCCTGATAACGGTAAGCTATAAGCAGTAATGTATCGCTGACTGATATAATGATAAAGTTTCCAACCTGAAGATATACATATTACATAACATTTACAAGGTGGTAGGTCACTCGTATGCGAGAGGCCGTCTGGGCTGGTACCACCGCTTTGTCTATTTCTGCCGCCAAGCAACAGCGTGTAACCAATGTTGTTTCGGTTTGAAGGACATTGAAGCCAGTGAAGTTATTGGGCATTATGAGACTTAACATCTTGTAACTCGGGGTGACGAGTGCAGTTCAGTGCCATGCAGTGCTTTGTAATTCCAAGTTCTGTGCGGTGTTGCTTATGTTTATGGGCAGGCGTGGCGCTTACCATCAGGCGAGTGCGTTGCTCTTCTCGTCGTTTAATAAAAAAAAAACTTGCTTGGTGGCAGAAATAGACAAAGCGGTGGTACCAACCCCGACGGCCTCTCGCATACGAGGGGCCTACCTTATACACTTAAACATATCAGTTCAACTATGCGTATACGTCAGATTTACGCTATCGCTTCTATCTTGCAGAAGGACCTTAAAATATTCCATAGTCACACTGCCCTTATACTCGGCACAACTACAGAGAAACACTGGCATTAATCGTCTTATCTAGCTAACGAGTTGCTACTCGCAATCTGTCTCTACGATATAATCAGAGCTCGTACCATCGGTCTATGTGCCATGCTCTTGTGACAAAAATTTACGATCGAGTTTTAATTAATTCTAGTACTCTCCAATTCGTTGACAAAGGTTCCGATGTTTTTTGCCAACATGCGGCGCAAAAGGCGAGTAGCCGGCTGTGAAACGAAAGGTTGCGGGTTTGATTATTGCACCGAGGCAACGAGTGATCCATAAATATTGTTTCTGGTCTTGCTGATGTGACACCGTAAGTCTGTCTTACTTCCTGATACTTACAATAGAGGTTAATATTATTTAGATTCAGAACAATATGTGTGACTGCTTGTTGAATTATTAATTCCTACATTATTAGTTTAATTATAAACTTTAAAACCCGAATCTCGTTGCATTACTGTTTTCCGTTAAAGAATTTCCCATTTTTCTCTCATACTTATCGTGAGATCTTAAATAAGTATATATTCACCCTTGGAGAACCCTATCGTACACAAAAATAATCATCGAAATCAGTAAATATTTGGCGAATATATCGCATAATATAAATAAAAACATTTAAACAGACAAATTGAGAGCAAAGCGAATTCTGAAGTCGAATGAAAATTGTTACACCCAAAGTAAATTCAGTCTACTCTGATTGAAAACTACGACTTACAAAAAGTGTGATTCGATAATCTCAATGCTTCACAGCTACTGAAATACCAACAGCTCGCAAAACGTGGGCGAAAGAAAACAGTTTAGCACATTTTTAGTCGTTCCCGTCTCAATAAAAATCTTCCACTTTATATATCAATTTCAATCGAGATTACAAGTAATAAAAACGCACATAGTAGGGGTCAGAATAAGCGGTGCGTTTTCGACTGAACGCTCGTCACGCAGGCACAAAGCGCGCCGTAGAGTTAGCTTTAATTGCCACTAATCGAGAACACTATCTAGATTCTTTCGCCGCTCGTTAGTGTTAGGACTGGTGAGATAGCATCGAGATTTATTTAATAACGCGACCGCGACGGTAGTAACGCCGCGACGCACAAAGAATCCGATGATATTCGCGGAATCAACTGTAATTAATTCGTGTTCAAATTGTATATGTACACTCGTTGTCACCACTGTCTCAAAGCAAAGTAAAGTAGCGGCTTGCTGCTGCGTTTCGTACGGTGAGTGAGATATCCGGAAGCCCAAATCTCCCTCCCTTTCCCAATCCTTTAATTAATCACTCATAGAAAACCGACGTAGAGTAGCGGCTTGCTGCTGCATTTCGTACGGTGAGTGAGATATCCAGAGGCACAAACCCCCCTCCCCTTCTCCACGCCTCAATTATTCCTTCCCTTTAAGGCCGGCAACGCGCCGATGATTCTTCTAATGTTGTGGGCGTACATGGGCAGTGTAGGTCACTTATCAGTTAGGATCACTTACCATCAGGTGACCCACTTGCTTGTTTGCCGGCCTCTACTATAAACTGTCAGTTTTGATTAACTTAAGGTATCTCTATTCCAACTGTTAAATAATTACTTTTTTGTGTAGAAGATACTTCGATGAATATTTTTTTTATTTTTAAGTCTGTAGAGTTATTTACATTATTACTTGTGAAAGAAACCCCACAATTTTTACTGCAAATTTTCAAATTATAGCTATGATATGTTTTCTAAATCAGAGATAACGTTAATTTCGAAAATAAAAATACTAATAGTTACATTTCCGCATCATGACTACAAAAAAGAAATAGTTAATCTAACAGTCGAAGTACATAGTGCTACCTATTTGTTGTTTTTATTCATTTTATCCTCAATGTCTTAATGTGTTTAGTAATAAAAATGCAAATGGTAAACGCATGAATATTAAACTAAAGATCCACTATTACTATTAAAACAAGTGATATGCATTTATATACACGCTCAGAATTACTTAAACTAAGCGTGGGTTCCACTAACTGTCGGTTAACCTTAAAGGTCCAGCAATGGTTCACGTTATTTAATGAATAAAATATTTATTATTAGAACTATGAAAATGCCAAAATCTGTAGACACCATCAACCATTGATTAATACACCCAACAGTCACACACATAGTCCTGACACCCCCGTTGGATACGAATCTTGTGTCTTGAGTATTAGGAACTACGAGAGACTTTCGGTCTCACAACACCCAGACCCCGAAACAAATATTTGTGGCTCACATGTGTCTCGGTGCGGAGATCGAACCCGTGGCCTCTAGCTTCACAGCCGGCTACTCGCCCGATGCGCCACGGAGGCCGTCATTGTTATGGTACCTGTACACTCTCGCCGACAAACTCGGAGACAACGAATGCGAAAACGTATATTATGCTAACGATCGTCTAATATCGGGTTTTTTCGGTTGTACTCGAGCACAGACCTCTCGACTAAGATTTCTCGAGAGAGACATAGCGAGAGCTCTCGGTCAAAAATGTACAGCAACTATCACAATAATTTTAACTGAATGACGGTTGGTGCAATAAATACTAAGTGTGGACTGCACTATCCCTTGGCTATTGTTAAAGTTATTGTACAAAGCAATGGTTCACGTTAATTAAAGGTTAAAGTTTCAAAGGTTGGGGTTATTTTGTTTTCAGTACTATGAAAAAATAAAATTCTGTAAGTTTCATCTTTTATTTTGGACTTTTTAGTCTTTTTTTTATATAGCATAGGCCGGCAAACGAGCAAGTGGGTCACCTGATGGTAAGTGATCTCCACCGCCCATGTGCGCCCACCACCAGAAGAATCATGGGCGCGTTGCCGACCTTAAAGGAAAGGTATAATTAGGTATTGGGAAGGGGAGGGGATTTGGGCTTCCGAATATCTTACTCATCTTACGAAACGCAGCAGCAAACCGCTACTTTACGTAGGTTTTCTGTGAGACAGTGGTAAAGAACCCGGTCGAGCCAGCCCATTCATGCTGTAGACAGCAAACAGTAGAAACTGTCTACAGCGTGGCTCTACCACTCAAAGAGTTTCGCTGTGTTAAACGATGTTTTGTATCTAAACATCATCGTAGAGATCATTATCGTATTTTCACAGTCTCTGCACAATGAGAAAACAATTAGAAATATGAAAAGTAAATAATTTCGCGTATTAAGTTAACAGTCGTTTTTCATGTTGCTCTTATCACTATGTTACACATTGTTAATTCGTTATTACGCTTTCTTCACCGAACACGTCGCTCGTGAAAGCAAGCACCCTGTATGTACATTTCTGTGATTGAAAGTCTTGTTTGTTTTAACTATTATTTAATTACAGTACGACGATATAAATTATGCGTTTCATTACAAGGTGGTAGGTCCCTCGTATGCGAGAGGCCGCCTGGGTTGGTATCACCGCTTTATCTATTTCTGCCGCAAAGCAACAGTGTGTAAGCACTGTTATGTTTCGGTTTGAAGGGTATTGAAATTTAAATTACTGGGCATTATGAAACTTAACATCTTATGTCTCGGGGTGATGAGCGCAGTTCAGTGCCATGCAGTGCTTTGTAATTCAAAGTTCCGTGTGTTTTTGCATCTGTTTATGGGCAGGCGTGACGTTTACCATCACGCGAGCGTCTTGCGCGTCTCGTCATTCTGTTAAATAAAAAAAAATAACCTATCTCACAGACCGACTTACTTAGGTACTGACTAGTCAGTCAGTACATAAGTCAGTCTTACCTCTCCTGTACCTAGGTACAGGAGAGGTAAGACTGACTTATGTAAAGAATGGCGTAGCTTGCTATTAGATTTCGTACGGTGAGTCAGATATCCGGATGTCCAAATCCCAGTGCCGATCCTAATCCATTCACCCCTTTCCTTGAAGACCGGTAACGCGTCCATGATTCTTTGAGTATTGTGAACGTTCATCGGCAGTGGAAGTCACTATTAGGTGTCCCATTCGCTTGTTCGCTGCTCTTTGCTATAAAAAAATGTGATCGAGGCAAGAGCAATCCTTTTCATACAATTTGCTAAAAAGCAAACGTTTCGCTATCGCCTCGCGTCACGCATTATGATTTTCCTGTCTCGATCGCGTACTTCGAAACGTACCTTTAACGATCGCAACTGACGCCTGACGCGACCATCAAAAGTCTACCTTAAAGAAGTTTGAAGTACCACTATAGTAAATAGTTTCTCGTTGGTTTACACCTAATTGTCTGGCAGACAGTTTGTGGTCATAATGATTGCAGTTCAGAAACACTTCCTGTAGTTACATGTTATGTTAGACCGCATGTCATCCAGAAATGCATTAAACTATCAAATGTGTACATATATGCAGATAAAAACTTATTTACCGTTTACCTTTAGTATATTTGTGATCTATATACTGTAGGCCCGTTTTAAGGTGCGCTACCGAGACAAGAGACCGCGATACATGACGACAGGGACATGTCCATTTTATATGTGTCTTGAAGTATGCCCGTGACGCCGAATATATACATTTAATTTCATACACAGCGGACTTGTTGGTATCGCTGGACTCACGATCTCCTTGTCTCGGTTGCGTATGTTAAAACAGACCTTAAGTAATGGGGCCAGGCTGACGCCTACTTAGAATGTTTGGGCTCTCAACCTTGGTCAATGTTACACAGAAATGTGAAATGATTTTTTTGCTGTGGCGTTGCCGACGGTCAACGGGAACGGAATAAGGACTAAACAATATATCGACTGTTTCTTTGATTGTAGAGATTAATGTAGCGTTTCAATTTTACGTGGACGTACCGCTTATGAAAACTAAAAGAACATTTTGAATTGAAGAAATTTAATTTAATGATTTTTTTATTATAATTTCATAAAAATACCAGTAATGACGTTTATATATATTCATTACCCTTACAGTAAAAAGAAATTGTTTTTTTGAGTTGTAGAGCCACACTGTAGACAGTTTTGTCTACAGCATGAATGGGCTGGCTCGACTGGCCCGTTACCACTGTCTCACAGAAAACCGACGTAAAGTAGCGGCTCGCTGCTGCATTTCGTACAGTGAGTGAGATAATCGGAAGCCCAAATCCCTCCCCTTCCCAATTCCTAATTATCCCTTTCCTTTAAGGTCGGCAATGCGCCCATGATTCTTCTAGTGGTGGGCGTACATGGGCGGTAGAGATCACTTACCATCAGGTTACCTACTTGCTCGTTTGCCGGTCTATGCTATAAAAAAAATCATTTATTTTTATTATGTCCCACTTTTATCGGAGTCCCGTTTGAATATTTAAAATCCGGGATGGATCTGATCAATACTGATCACGAAGAGCTATCATAACAATATCCCTACTTAGTTCTGTTAAGTTTCATTTCCTCATATTGTTTCAATATACACCGCCATATCTTCCTTACTCAACCAACTCCAAAAATACATAAAAGTATGATAAATGGGTAGATCAAATCTCTGATATTAACAACACTCCATTTAGCCTAAGATCCGGCCGTAGAATCTCTACGTTCATGGCGTAGATGCTCAAGCTCAAATGTCTACATTCATTTTGAATAGGACAATACATTGATCATGGCACCCAGTCAAAAAGTGCCCGCATTATTTTTTTTTTTTTTTAAATATAATTACATTTTGGGAAAAAATTTCGTTCATGGTGTAGTTAAATAAAGCATTGTTCCTATTACACAGCTATGTATGTAGAGAATTCAAAAAACCATAGTTGCCGTACAAAAAAGTATTATCTGTTTACACCTGGCTGCCAAGTAGTTGCGGCCGAGTAGGCAACGGCACCCATGGTTTTTTGAATTCTCTACATACATAGCTGTGTAATAGGAACAATGCTTTATTTAACTATACCATGAACGAAATTTTTTCCCAAAATGTAATTATATTTAAAAAAAAAAAAAAATTATGCGGGCACTTTTTGACTGGCACCCTATGATCAATGTATTGTCCTATTCAAAATGAATGTAGACATTTAAGCTTGAGCATCTACGCCATGAACGTAGAGATTCTACGGCCGGATCTCGTGCTAATTGAAAACCTGCAGGGCGACGTATATCAAAGTGACAGGCCGCACTACTAGCAAATACGTACAAAATCGCAATAATACGTCATCGAAGCAAGCAGGGCGTTGATTGATTGTCTCTCTTCACAGCCAGCAATTTCCACCGTGGCTGCTAACTGCGTAATTATTATGCCGAAGTAAACAATTATATTCGTATGGAGATGGACGGGTGAAACCAGTTGACCCAACTGTATATGCGTGGGAGCCACAACTGTTTTGGATTGTTGTTAAAGAAGTGTGGATTGTTTTTGGTGTGGTCTAAAGGCAGTTCTCAATATTCTATCTGTATCTAATTTTGCTATATCAGAGACAGTAAATTGTATCTATATTTCATTTATATTTTCTAATAAACTTACCAACGATAGTCAATCCTATTCTTCATTGCTATCGATTAGAAGATTATTAGCTTACTACGATACTATAAAAATTACAGTTCAAGTGTCCCAATACTTTCTATTTATCTGACGATAAAGTTTTTCATATATATCTGTATCGGTGGACCTTGACCGATTAAAGTAAACCCTCAACTGTGAAAATAAATATTTGTTAGTAAGATTATGTTTGTCATTTCGTGGGTAGTCTTGTGATAAAATGCTGAAACAAACTTATCGGTTATTGCCTCTTTTAATGCCTGTTTTATAGAATTATGCTAATATAATGTACCGAAATGCCTGGATTAGCCTTTTGTAGAAATAACCATGAGTATACTTGCACTCATATTAAAAAAATGTCATTTCATTTCGTTAGACGGGCTCAAAGGACTTGGAAACGGTCATAAATTTATAAAACTTACTTCCTCTTACTATATCATTTTCAGAATTAGGTACTTATGAAAGTCTTAGAAAACATACTGATTTGGTGGATCCTTGTCTATTTACCTATCTGGATGACAAGTATTGTGTGTTTAACAAAAACATTGGTTATAAAAACGGGAAAAAAATCAAATGCTTAAAATAAAATTCTAAATTATTTGGAGTCGTTCCTTTCAACCATTGACTTCTGGATCACTTCATTTTAAGAGAATAATATGCTTGGTTATACATAAGATACATCGAATTACGAACCTCCTCAATAACTAGGCATTAATTAAGCAGGAAAAAAATATTCTCGCAATTTGTTCTTAGAAAGAAATGAAAAACTAAACACATTCAACTTAAACCTCGCTTTTGTCTGCAGTGAAACCACTAAGCCAGATAATTGTTCACAGTTAATTGCCACTGATTATGGCACCATACATCCATGTAATTTGACATCCTCGACTCCACGGGGTGGACGCCCACGACTATTTTTATGCTCCATCGACCCGTTTTACAACTTTCGCTAAGATTTCTTTCGCGATTTTGATTTTAACTTCGTTAGCGATATTCGCTTTAAAATCGTGCTTGATGATGATTGAATTTCGAGATTTTTTTTTGGAAGAGAAATTTTCTTTTGGAAACGATTCTGTTTGAACAATAGAAGGTAAAAACGTATAAATCAAAATAAAGTAAGAATTTTCTAAAATCCTTGTAATACGTAAAAAAACGATAAAATTGCGTGACCCATCCTTTTCTAAATCCTTCTTTCCATCCCTTTTTAAGTCTGTTAGAAAAGAAGTTTTTGGATTGTGAAATATGTCATTCCTTATTAATCACAATGGTAAATAAACTACTCCATAAAAGTGACTTCTCAAGACTTGCGTTTCAAAATGCTGCATAGGTATTTACTTATTAATTAATCTTCTTCTTCCCAGACCTGAAAGAAATATTTGTGGATCACACAAACATGTGTCTCTATGCTAAATCGAAGCAGCGGCCTCTCGCTTCATAGCCGGCTACTCGCCCACAGCGCCACGAAGGCTTAGTTATTAATTTATAATTATAATAAACAGAAAATAGACAACGTAAAGCCGCTTAATTATGTCGAGCAATTTCTTCTCACTTTCTTTATTTCGGAACTGTTTTAGCGAATACGCTCTGATCGTAAATTCCGCCGGTTATTCTAGAGTTTCACGGTTGTAATTCCAAGTAATTTTAGTTGCTAGCTCGCTCGCTATGACGCCGTCTCCACGAAATATCTTCGAGTTACATAGTTGAAATAATTTAAGTAACTATTTGGGATATTTAAAGGAAGTTTGCTAGTTTCGGAGCGTGGCTTGATTCTGATAATAATATAAATAATTACTAAGGCATCTACATACATATGTACAGACATACTCACGCCAGTTTCACCCAAAGGGGTAGGCAGAAGTATAACCAGTACACCTGATTGTGTGACAGTTGAGTGTGTTTCCGTCGTTCCATGATGTGATAAGAGGCGAGCCTATCGGCATACCGGGCAATTCGTTTAATTAATAGATAATAATATTAATTCTATGTAGATAAAGGTAATTAATATTGGCCTGGAGTCAAAGACAATAAGCTGATATTAAGAATTTCGTGACAGAAAACCCATTATTATTTTTACCAGACCCGGGATCAAACCTTAGACCTCAACCCAGCAGGCGTACCACGTACGCAATACAACTGCGCCACCGAGGCAATGCATGAATTCAATTTTAGTTGTCAATTTTACAATGGAACACGGGGCCTATCTAGGATATTTAAGCCACATTCTATACGTAGCACTCAGAGTACGCAAAAATGACTTGTTACCAACGGAGTTGCGAACGTAACTGTACTGTAATATAAACTCAATTACCTCGTCAACGTAGGAGACCGTATTTTTCAAACTAAATACATATTTTACACATCTCGAAGTCTACTTTCATTTCACAGTTTCTCCTCGTTGATGTAATATGTTTATATTCTAAGTAAATAAAATAAAGCGAAAATGAACGCAATTCATTTATGTAGCAAATTAGAGAAAGCAGCGCATTTGCATCGGAAGAATAGAGTTTACGATGTAACAGATGACTCTTACTTTTGTGCTTATGGTAAAGGCGTGTAGGTAAATTGCTAATGACTGCACAATGCACATGATTCTTCGCCATATAAAGGCCTATAAGAAAAACAAGATAAATAAGGTGCTAGGATATTCATATCCGCCCGGATAGCGACCACCGTGCACATGGTGCTAAAACCTGCCATCGTGATCCACACGCTTTGTGTGGATCGCGTTCCAGGATCAGCCAGTGTATATCCGGTTCGCCTGACGGGCTTACGGCATGAGTTGATGGTTGGTTGGTGCGGGTATAGCGGTACATCCTTGTATTACTGTGCCTGCATCGGGCACCCGCCTGTCCTTTCGCAGGCCCCTCGATTTGCTTCTTCCCTCTCCGAAGAAGAAATAGTTCGGCATGATTCTGGTGACCACCAAATAACTTAATTATTTGTCGGTGGTCGCTGGTTTTTTGGACTGCGCTACGCTTACCATTAGGTGTATCCAAAAATAATTGTTTCGGGTGTAGGTGATGTGTGACTGTTAGTCCACCGTAGTTACTGACACACAGGTTTACCCGACGTGGGGTCACGACTATGTGTATGGCTGTTGGGTGTATTTATTTATTGATCATCATCATCATCATCAGCCACAGAACGTCCACTGCTAACCATAGGCCTCCTCAAAAGATTTCCAGACCAACCTGTTGGAAGCGGCCTGCATCGAGTGACTTCCTGTGATCTTTATCAGGTCGTCTGTCCACCTTGTAGGTGGACGTCCAACGCTGCGCTTGCCGGTACAACGTAACATGCTTTTAACTCATGTTACAGAAATATTTGGCTATTAATTTTTATGACCGGCCGTCTGTCTGACGTCAACCCCTCTGGGGAGAAAATATACCCAGACCTAAAACAAATATTTGTTGAAACAAATGTTTGTTATTGGAGATTCTCAGGTATAGACTAGTATAGAGGTTGCCTCACAATATGTTCCCTTCAGCGTAAAAAAGATATAATTAACAATGAATATACACATGACTTAGAAAAGTCAGAGGCATGCTCGTGGGACTGGTTTCGAATTTGCGACTTTCGTATCGACAGTCCGTACCACTCCCCACTGAGCCATCTCTGCTTTATAATAATAGACACATCTCACAATAATTTCCCTGTCCATTAGTTGCCGTGTATGGCCTGAAGATGATGGATTCTCAGGTCATCCACCTAGACTCTTACTTTCGAACTGACTGGAGAAAGTATTGTAATCATAAAAATCTTAGTTAACCGTCAATTGATTCTGAAATGTAATTGTGTGTAGAATTTATGATTAAAAATGCTTGTTTGTTATATAATTTTACACCGTTTAGTTGATCAATGTTTATATCGATTACGATTGCGTAGAAAGTTTTTCATAACAATATTCGAATTGTTATGTAACACGCTGATTTGAATTGTTTTTGAAATGGTAGAGATAGTTTTGTGTACAGCATGAATTGCCGGCTCGTCCGCGTTGTTACACTGTCTACAGATAATCGCCGTGATGCAGCCTGCTTTTGCATTTCGTGCTGTGAAAGAGATATCCGGAGGCCCAAATTCCAATACTAGAAGAATCATAGGCGCGTTGCCGCTCTTAAAGGGAAGGGATAATTAAAGGATTGGGAAAGGGAGGGGGATTGAGCCTCCGGTTATCTCACTCATAGGAAACGAAAATGTCTGTTTGTTTGTTCGCTCTCCTAACTCTGCAATCGATTTAAATACCGTTTTCAGTATCATTTAGAGAATTCATACCAAAAGGTTTATATGTATATCATGACGCTATGACCCATGGGAGCAGGGCAGCAACATGCCAGCGGTGAAACCACGAGGGACACCTAGTCAAGTATATATTCATAAGTGATGGTGTGGTATGCATTAAATGATTTCTATTCTGTTCTACAGGAAGCAGCTTATTGTTGCGTTACATATGGTGAGTAAGATATCCGGAGGCCCAAATACTCCTCCCCTTCCCAATCCCTTAATTTTCCCTTTTTAAGGTCGGTAATGCGTCCATGATTCTTGGTGTTGTGGATGTTCTTGTGCGTGGATATCACTTACCATTAAGTGAACCACTTTCTCGTTTGCTGACCTCGGTCATAAAAAAATATCGTATTCAATAATAAAATAGATAACTAGAATTTCAACTAGTGGATCCCACGCATCTGACGCACACTTTTTTTTTATAGCATAGACCGGCAAACGAGCAAGCGGGTCACCTGATCTGCACCACCCATTGTACGCCCATAATACTAGAAGAATGATAGGTCCGGTGCCGACCTTAAAGGGAAGGGATAATTAGGGTATTGGGAACGAGAGGGGGATTTGGGCCTCCGGATATCTCACTCACCATACGAAACGCAGTAGTAGGCCGCTACTTTGCGGCGGTTTTCTGTGAGACAGTGGTAACCCGGTCGAGCCGGCCCATTCATGCTATAGCCATAACTATCAACAGCGTAGCTCTACCACTCAAAGAAAAGACAGACTTACGACTTTAAGTCTTGAATTAGATGCATTTTATGGAGATGAAAAATGGGTACCTAGATAAGTGGCATCTTCTTAAATACTTTACATAGTGGTTTAATACCTGGCTAATCCATTTATGTAGATTATTTTTGGAATAGACACTTAATAGGGCAGCGTGGTGGACTAAGGCCTAACCCCTCACCTTAAAATAGGAGGCATGTGTCCAGTATTAAGACGCATATAATACAGAGCTGATACTATTATTATTTAAATTCAAATAATTTTAGTCATCAATAGTACAAATATCAATAATCAATAGTACCAAGGGCACAATTACACTACATGTAAAGAATCCAACATGTAAGGTATCTTAAATCTAAAATGAATGTCTGGAATATGCAAAGTAAGAGACTAAGCCCGTACTAATTTAGACCTAGAAGTCCTATAGGTATATATATACCTAGAGGTATATATGGACATGTATGCATTATACATGTCCCACTGCTGGGCACGGGCCTCCTCTACTGAATGAGAGGGGTTAGGCCTTAGTCCACCACGCTGGCCTAATGCGGGTTGGCAGACTTCATATACCTTCGAAAAATCTTATCGAGTTCTCAGGTATGCAGGTTTCCTCACGATGTTTCCTACACCGTTAAAGCAAGCGATAATTAACAATTAATTATACATATAACTTAGAAAAGTCAGAGGTGTATGCTCTTTGGTGCTGGCTTCAAACCTGCGACTTTCGTCTCGACAGTTCGTACCACTACTCACTGAGCTATCTCTGCTTATAAAGGTTACTTATATTTGTACTTCCTAAATTATCTCTTCAAACATTATCTGGCAGAATAAAACTTCAATGAACATAGTAAAATAGGCCCGTAATCTTTAAACTCTAAAATATTATAGTAAACCGGGTCGCACATAAAATTTTGTGCCTAAAGTCGAAACACTATTTTTCCTAGGTCATTTACTCTAACGTCTGTTTCATGGCGTGTGAGTTATGAGATCCCTGACAAATGTTCTGTCGAATATGCCCAGTCAATATTTCGACTCGATTAACTTCTTTGAGTGACAGGAGGTATCGTGGACCGCAACCTCCAAAACCTTTTAAATTTTACTTTATGATAATAAAAGCAGGTTTGTTTAAAGCATGTATGTATAGGAAGACGACCTTTGACACTAATCTGAGATAACATCTAAACAAAAGAAGGAATTGATAATTAAGTCAATCTGCAAATAAGTGAAATGTGATTTTTATTATAGGAACCTGGTTTTACAGAACTCAAAAGCAGCCTTTAGAATTATACATTATCGGTATCGGTGCAGCTCAATTCTATTTGAGAGAGGAAGAGATATTTCCATCTAAAACAAGCCAGCGCTTGTGGGCCGTCTTCGTCTGCAGTATTTTAGCCCTGGCACGATATAGCACAGGCATCTGCGACCAACGTACGTGCTGTTTCCTCAAAACGTGACCATAAGCACCATATTTAACAATTCCTAAAATATTCATTTGATTAAAATCTAATTGTTTACCACCAAAATGTTTCCATTGCTACAAAAGAACCACAACAACGTTGATTATAATGGAATTTCGCTGTGAAATAATGAGTTTAGGTAATCAGACACCTTACAAACTCAATTCAGAACGAAACTTTGCTAATTGAAGATTTAAAGTTATAACGAAGTCAATTAATCCGATTCTGCTTCACTCGCTACTTTCTTGTGACTGCGATGCGTCCGGATTTTGTCCGGACTGATTGGATTGCTGTCCGGATTTGTTTTAGTTAACCCATGATGTGCGTCTTCTTGTCGCTAGTATAAGAGTCTATAATTTTTTAGGGTTCCTTGCCCAAATGATGTTAATGAAACTCTATTACTAAGCCTACGCCATCTGGATATCTGTCCGTACATATGTCCAACCTTACTTTGAAGCGCTCTATTTAAATTGTTTGGCTTTGATCGTAAAAAATATTGGGTTGAATATAAATAATTATGGCGAATATCCTAAAAATAACGAAAAGTAATAATTTAATGATGTGGGTTCGGAACTCTCGATCCGCACTTGACCGTTTTTTTCCTAGAAGCCTAAAGCACTTTTCGTACTGATCTGTTTGTTTGAGATGTCTTTATATCAACGTTAATTAACTTTACTTTCACTTCGTCTAGTGCAGTCTTTTTAAACCTTTTTTTTTTATTGTTAGTCTATGTTAAATAATATACTACTTAATAACAGTTATATATTAAAGTAACATGGTTACAATCGACGACGTCTTACGCAGGAGTCTTTTTATATATGGAATTGTAACTCGGCACATTGACTAAAATTATAATTTATTCGAAAATCAATTTAAAGCATTTACAAATGAGTTTGTTTCATCAACAATTAAATTAAATTAATAAAATAACTAAGGGTGTGACTACGGAACCCTGCGCGAGTCCGGCTTGGGTTTGAACAGTGTGTTCTTAAAAGTAGTTCTTTCATATGAATCTGATCGTGTCAAATGTCCTTATGAAATGATAGCTAGTTACTGCTGTTTTATTTTCTTTCCGTCCAGTATCGCTTACGCTTAAAGCGGGTCCACAATGATCGATTTTAGTTGATCAACTAAATCGATAATAAGTCTGTCAGATGGTTCAAATCGTAGGTGATTCAACAGATCACCAAGCAGAATCGAACTGTATGAATCCGCTACTAAACGTTTAAGTGTGTTCGATTTGAATCGATATCGAATGCCACTTTTCTAGGCTGTAATTTTGAACAACCGATGGCAAACACGCTAATATAAAACTTGTTGCTATGAATCTCTCATCAGGCGAACACCGCAAACATTACTACCATAATTATTTAAGGCGCTGTATCGGTTCATAAACTTAGTGACGTCTTCTGTTATACTCGACACTCATTCCTTAGTAATATGAATTATATTAGTTTGTTTTCTAAGTTAATAATTGAAGTCTGTTAGCGCAATGTATCTTCGTATAATATTATCTTTAAAGTAACATGATATATATATTTTTTTATAAAGTCTTCTTCTTAGTCGTTACACTCTTGGCAGAGTGGTCGTGGTCGTCACGCCAGGGTTTGTGGCTCGCTTGACAATCCTGCGCCACTCCTCTCTGATTGCTGCTTTCCTGGTGCATGTATATATAGTAATTAGTAAGTATATTTTGTAAAGAAAGTATTGGGAAGGAGAGGAAAGATTTGAGCCTGCGGATATCTCACTCACCGTACGAAACGCATCATCAAGCTCCTACTTCGCGATGGTTTTCTGTGAGCAATAACCCGGTTGAGCCGGCCTATTCATGCTGTAGACATGTCTGTATGTGGCTCTACCATTTACGCACAAGATATAGCAATTTATAATACATACATATTTATAGGTATATAAAAAGTTATTGTACGTATATTATTAATACGTTGGTCGTACAGAAACGAAATATTTATTACACATTTTGTGTTTTCTAAAAATACTTAAAGAAGAACAAAAGCTATCTATGTAGTAAGTAGAACCGTGCCTGTAAAATATGATAAAGTATCTGCTGCTACTAGTATTTATTTACTAGGTAGGTCTCTCGTATGTGAGGGTCCGTCTAGGTTGGTACCAACCACTGTTTTGTGTATACCGACATTACGTTCCCGACTGTTTTGTGTTTTGTTTGAACGACATGGAATTTAGTACCTTACTAACCATTCATAAAGTCTTATGTAGGATGAAAAGCGCAATGTCGTGCCATTCAGTACTTTATAATTCAAAGTTCTATGTGACGTTGCTACTACTTTTGAGCAGGCGTGGCGTTTTCCATCAGACGATGAAGTAATTTATTGTTGCATTTCCTATACTCAGTAAAGAATTATGTGACCCTAAATACTGTGTCTTACAGCTAGGCACAGACTGTTTCTCCTAATGAGACCAGTTAGTCTATGACTCTGGCCTATTGAGGGTTGGTAGTATTCATACACCTTCGTAATTCTGATGAAGATTCCTACGGTATAAACCTGCATACCGTAGGAATTAGGAAGCGAACGATGACTAAACGAAACTTCGCAAAATCATAGATGTTTGCCTTTAGAGGCTGCAAACCCGCGACCTTTGCCATAGTAGTCCGATCACACTGAAAGCCCAAAAATTAACCCAATTCCCCGTTCCCTCTTAAAAAAAAATATTTAAGAATTTATCCTGGAAAGCAATAATTTCTGTATTTTCCATGTCCATGCATCACTGCCGTAGTTTCCAATTATGTTACAGTATGTAAGTAGAGACAATAAACCCAGACGCAGTCACTTTGCGAGTTTGTTCACCTATTGCTGTCTTGGTTCATCGCTACTTTTTTCTGACAATGTAGGTGACTCATTTATCAATTGTCACCCGATATAATGCTTGGTCGGTAACCTTATGCAAGCCCTCGACATATATTTGAACCGTAAGAAAACAATGACGTGAAATCGTCCGAACAGAATCAAGGTCATAATGTTTAATAATTCACGAAGCATATTTATTATCACCTATTTAATTTGTTACGAAATGTTTCTCTTGTTACCAATCAATTTGCAAGCTCGCTAATTCAATTAGATAATTGATAAGCTTAACTGAATTGGTCAGGCGATTAACGTTTTTGTGAGTTGTGTTACCTTTTTGTCGTCAATAACAACTACATTATCACCTAGTCTGAAGTTTAAAACTACTAATAGTTGATTCATTCAACATTTGTAAATTGCAGGAAATTGTGTAAATGCATGAGAACTTCAATCCTAGTTACTCTAGTCAGTTACTCCAATTACAGTAAGTTTGTATATTAATAATATTGAAATTGAATTTCCAGAAAGTACTGTAGGTATCGCAGAAATGTCTAATAAAAAATGTCACCCATAGCGGTCCGGGGAGGTTGCGTAAACGAACGCCCCACTGCCGCCACCAATCAAGTGGAAAGCAAGGTCTTTGACCAGACTTATTGTTTTATTTCACCTGCTCTGTGCTCATTAGACTAGTCTAAACAATACCACAGGAAGGGACCGACCGGACGCGGACCCCGACACAAACCGTGAAAACTATCACACCCCGTTCCACCGAATTTAACTTCACTATAAATAACAAGCGCAACACCAAAATGACATCAGTCGCAGTGCGGTGTTACATTCCAAGATGTTGTCAATTCTTATGTTTACGGTGGTCGGTTTGGCTACGGCCAACTTCCACAAAGTCGAGCTGGCTGAAGAGAAAACTCCTTACGATCATGTGAAAGAACGTCTGGATGCAATCAAGACAGATGTGAAGTCAGGACTTCCTATATCAAGCAGCTACGAAGTAGAAGAAAATTTGGATTACCCTGAACATCTCGAAGGAGCCGCTTCAACTGTGCTGAACACGGTGACCGGAATTGGAGTCGGTGGACTCGGTGGTGGTGTCGGTCAAGTTGGTGGTGTTGGTGGCATAGGATTGAACCAAGGTTTGGGACTGGGCGGAATCGGATTGGGCGGACTTGGTTTAGGACAAGGATTGGGCATCGGTCTAGGAGGAGTCGGTGGCGTCGGAGGAGTCGGCGGCGTTGGCGGACTTGGCGGTGGTGGTGTTGGTATTGGTAATGGCGTTGGACTTATCAACCATGGCCTCGCTGGTTTGGGAAGCTTAGGCTATGCTGGCAGTTTGGGAGGCGGATTAATTTACCACCCTTATTTGGGCAGTCAAGTAGGTGGAGGATACGTTGACAAGAAAGCATATGACGCCGCTCAGAAGAAAGGTGCTGATGAAAATGTAGAGAAAATTGAAAAGAAAGCGGAGCAAGAAACTAAACACGGCCAAGAAGGATTTCAACAAGCTGCCGCTGCCGCCAAAGCAGAGAAGGGAGAATCTAGCTTCTACAAAGACGAGGAAGCTAAGAAGAAGGCTGCCGGTGATGAAAAATTTTATGAGGGTGGACAAAAGGTCGACAAACACGGTAAATAAAAAAATCATTTCTGAAAGTCAACTACGGTTACTTGTAAAGTTAATTAACAAAGAAGGTTATCATTTTTCCGTTACATAAACAAATACTATGTTTATTATCTGCGACGTTTTACACGCTTCATTGGTAGTACAAAGGTAAATGTTAAACAAACTCTTAGATGTATTACAAAAATATTCAAAAAATCCTATCCTATCCTACTAATATTATAAACGCGAAAGTTTGTAAGTATGGATGGATGGATGTATGTTTGTTACTCTTTCACGTAAAATCTACTGAATGGATTTTAATGAAACTACTTAGGCTACTTTTTATCCCGGGAAAAGCAAATCACGCGGGCGGAGCCGCGAGCAAAAGCTAGTATAATATATATTTCATTCTTCTAATGAGCATTTTTTTATAGTTAATTATAAGTAAATTTTATTTTAAAATAAGATAGCAATATTAAAGAAAGTATACTAATATGCAGAAGAGCTCATTCATTTTTACTTAATTGTCTACTCTCATACAAAAATTGTGTATTTTAGGTGCCAATGAAGAACAACTAAAAAAAGCCAAGAGCCATAAAAAGGGACACGTGAGCAAGGGCTTCAAATCATCCAGCAGCAAGAATGAAGAGGAGAAATCGGAGAGTTTCTATGATGAGGCCCACGATGAAGCAGATCACAGAGTGGCAGGACAGAACGCAGGATCCTTCGGAGAAAACTCTCAGCAAGGTTTCAAGGGAGCTCATGAGGAGAAGATACTTGATGCTAATGCACATGGCAAGGAAGGCCACCACGTTTCCGAAGAGAAGATTGATGACAGCAAGGCCAACAAGGTAAGTAATTAATTAAGATAATAACGTATGAACTTTTTACGTAAGTCGCCAAAAAATTCCTATACTCAATCTGATGATAAGTTAATTGCAATCTGTCAATCGATAAGCTAACTATCAAAAGAACTGTGACATTTAACAACCCCCGAAATTTGGCCCAACACGAGAAGGGACACCTCGAAATAAGACCTCAAACATGAATTTCCAAATTATTCAAAGGCCGATTATAACCACGAGTAAAATAAGTGGGTACTTCAATTCATCAGCTACAAAGAACCTCTCATGAATTGACTATAGGTCAGACGTCGGCATGAACGTTCTGAAAGTTCTTTTTTATTTTTTTTTTCCTGAGTGGTTTATTCATAATTCTAATGAATAGTGGTGCAAAATAATCTGGGATAAACATAATTACACTTTTATATGCTAAAATATTGAATTGCCTAATGTATATTATCGCAGCGTACAGCGGTGAACGATGAGTTTGTTTTTTTTTCATTCAAATAACATATTTTTTTATATTTGGATATCCGATACATCAATACGGCTCATCCCTTTTACTCCATGTTACAAACATACCCATGGCTATACTCACGTAGTACATGTGGCACATCTGCCCACCCTTTCCAGGAATATAAGTGAAGCATACAGCTTACAAAATGTTTTATTTGTAATGTCATACATGTTTCATTTCTACCGTAAAGCCAGTATTTTATGTATGAGTTTAAAGCCGTTACGCATCGGTGCAAGCAAATCCATTGAAAACCTGTGAAATATTTCTGGGTTATCTATGTATCTTTTGCTTTATCCATTAAAATTAGCATTCTGAAGTTGAATACGTTGAATGAAAAATTTGGAGTTCTTTCTTCACACGGGGCAAACGACCAAGTGGGTCACGTGATAGTAAGTGATCACTGTCGCCTGTGACCACAGTACCACAAAAATCATCGATTCTTCAGTATCTTTTTAAAATTGAGAAGATTCTCATTTCGTATCTAATATGTATAGTGGTAACAACCATGGACCATGAAACTACAATAGCATCGACTCCAAATTGATTAAAATATTTTTTTGTGTCTTTAGTATCGGTTTTATTGGAGGTCCATTAGACACATTCGTGTAGAGATACAACTAGCGAAAGCTGGTTTCACAAAGATGTTATACGGGGAGAAAACTCCTTACAAATTGCTACAATTGTTCACTACAAAGCATTTGGTTAAAATCTGTTTTGTGTTCTCCTTCAGTTTCTATCGCATTAGGTATATCATTGGTAACTTTCCTGCTTTACTACCAACATTTTAAAAATAGGCAGATCTTAGGTAGAGCTCCCTTATTACATATTTCTTCAATTTATCTCCGAGTCGTTCAGCAATTACTTACATACCTAAAAATTGCTATTAAAATGAATAATGGATAATTTACTTAATGTTTTACTTATGATTACTACAATATTCACAATTAGCAACCAGCCGATAATATAATTACATAGATAGGTAAATCATAATAAATGTTTCAAGCTGTTTGTATAAATTAAGATAGTACAGTAATAATAAAATAACAATACTTGCCCTGTATTTTAAACTTCTCACTAGACAGAGCCATGACATGGCTAGACATAGGCCTCCTCTACTATATGTGGGGATGAGCTATTAGTTCGCCACACTGGCCCAATACGGGTAGGCAGATTTCACTTATCTTTAATATTGAGATATGCAAATTTCCCCACGATATTTCCTTCAACGTTAAAGTAAGCTATAATTATCAATACACACGTAACTTAGACAAGACATTGGTCCATTCTTTTGAGGCTTGTTCAGCACTACAATTAAGGAATGTGCTTCGACAATGTTCCTCATTTCAAAAATACAAACTCGTGATACTGAGTGTTTGACCAGGCTCGGATGCCTGAATATTAATTGCATATTAGTACTAGAAACGAAGCAAACATAAAGCGCATAATTTTAACTGCACTTGTCAAATTACAGTTCTTCACTAGTTACAGTCCACAGAACTAAAAACTTACTATAATTCTCCAAGATAACTGCCTACCATTGAGTTAAGCGTATTCGGCTTTAGTTATTTAGCTTTTAGTGTTCAATAACGTGCTTAAATCAATATTTAGTTATACTCGTATATAGTACATCAATCTCTTTGTTAAAGGATCTGGTAAAATACCTAAAATTAATTAACTCATAAAATACAAGTCCTTTTGGAAATTAAGTAGACATGTCGCAAACGTTTATGATCCATAAAACGATGCCGTCTCCGTTAAAATTGGAATTACTATAAATCCAGTCATAAAACTCAATGAATCAAAGTCCTTAAACTAAATGATTTTGTCGCCCAAAGATAAATACTCTGTCAATGTCTGAATGAAACCGCATACTTGGAGGTATTGCAGTAAAACTCGGATTTCTACGTAACATTAAGAAACTAAAATAGTCAGTTCCGTTCTGGTAAATAAAATGACAATATAGTTTGTGTATAAAAAATTGAAAGTAGCAAATATGCGAGCTACCTACTATTACACTTTTTTGTCTACGGACCTACTCGTAAGCGTTGAATGTGAAAGTCTTAAAGCCCTTCCATTTAAAGAGAAAATAAATTAAATATCAGAAAGTACGCTTCCTTTTATTAATTAAATATTTGAAGGAAACCGTTTGAATCCTCCTAAAGCATAATAGAAAACTGACGCTAATCACGCACATATTATTAATTCACAGGGCGAGTTCCTTCAGAAAGGCTACAAAGGAGATGCAGAACAGCTGGAGAAATTCAACAACCTTGGAGCTCACGCCGTCCACGGACACCAGGAGGCAACAGGAGGCTACCACCAGAATAAAGGCATCCTGCCCATCCATTAGACATCGCAGAACTTACTGCAGTGGGCTCGATTTCATGAATATAAAAGCAACTTTTTAAAAATATTGTTTAATTACTTATTAGTGGTAGAGCCACGCTGTAGACAGTTTTGTCTACAGCATGATTGGGCCGGCTCAACCGGATCATTACCACTGTCTCACAGAAAACCGACGTAAAGTAGCGGCTTGCTGCTGCGTTTCGTACGGTGAGTGAGATATCCGGAGGCCCAAATACCCCTCCCCTTCCCAATCCCTAATTATCCCTTTCCTTTTAGGTCGGCAACGCGTCCATAATTCTTCTGATATTGTGGGCATACATGGGCGGTGGAGATCACTTACCATCAGGTGACCCACTTGCTCGTTTGCCGATCTATGCCATAAAAAAAAGTAAAAAAAAATATTAAGCATATGCCTTAAAATACAGCTAAGTCTTTCTGTAACATGAGTTAAAAAGCATGTTGCACCGACTCCACTGCGAATGAGATAAGTACAGATGGAAGAAGAATATTGAGCATAGGGTCTTAATATTAATATTTATGTATTTTAGGAGCAGATTATTAAACTCGCATAAAGAGAAATAATTGGATAACAGCATTATTTGCATTATTATGAAAAAATCTTCCTTGAACTAACGTGCTACCTACTTTAATATATTTTTGTTATAATGAGTAACTGTATTCGTTTATTTTGAGCAAAACTGTGGAGCATTATCTAAGAATACTAATTATTACGTATTATGGTATCTGAATTAGTTACATAAATAATTATGCAAAAAGCAATTATCACCTTCATCAGCTCTATATTAAAGGTACTGTCCCGTGGCTGGGTAAGAATCTCCTTCGCTAATGGAAGCGGTTAGGCCTTAGTCCACCATGCTGCATTAATGCGGGTTTCTAGACTCCACTTATATTCGAACTTGTTTTCCTTCACCATTAAAGTTAGAGCCGTGTTCCCGAGGTCTAGGTCCTTGCGACCTTCCTCCCGCCCGCCCGTCGATTCCATTCACCGCCAGTCTATCGGCATATATTACATAGTATAACCAAGTGTCGTTTTTATTTTTTTCTATAGCCTAGGCCGGTAAACGAGCAAGTGGGTCACCTGATGGTAAGTGATCTCCACCGCCCATGTACGCCCACAACCAAAAGAATCATGGGCGCGTTGCCGACCTTAAAGGTAAAGGATAATTACGGATTGGAAAGGGGAGGGGATTTGGGCTTTCGGATATCTCACTCACCGTACGAAACGCAGCAGCAAGCCGCTACTTTACGTCGGTTTTCTGTGAGACAGTGGTAACGACCCGGTCGAGCCAGCCCATTCATGCTGTAGACAAAACTGTCTACAGCGGGGCTCTACCTCTCAAAATTTATTTATGAACCAGCTTAAAGGTGTGAACAAAATCCAGATGAAAACTATTCAGTTAAAGAAATCATTTTTATATTCCAAACTTTATTAAATTACATGGAATCAGTAACATGCATATTAAAAACTAATTAAAACAATTCATAGTAACAACTAAATCAATTCTAAATTCACAATCTTAATCCTATTATTTCTTGCCGTACTCATTGAAAAAACTAATATTTTGAGAGAGTATTTGTGGACTGTTCGATAAATAGCCTGATTCACTGCTGCGTTGGCTAAACAAACATCTAGAAACAAGGTAAAATATTAGTTATACTTTTCCTGTAATTTTCGTAACTCTACGCGACTCAAGCTAAAAACTAGCATCAATATAATAGAACAAATATTATTAAAGTAGTTCGAAAAGTAAAAGGCAATATATGATTTAAAATTTAATATCGACCTGGAAATCTCAATGGCGGAACTCTACAATATAATTTTAAATATTCCCCTAACACAATCAGGAACACGATCGCGTTCAATCTGTAGAATAATTGTAAATGGGCAGAACAGAATTTGGCCTTTGTCAAATGTATTAAAAAATATTCAATAGAATTTGCATTAGCAGCGCCAGCAATTCGTGATCATTCGTTTAGAATACCATTAGAGATTCTTTAAAAAATTGTTGTACCCGGCCGACTCTGGAGTGGGCGGGGTAAACACCGTTGACGATATTTTGTTCGATGTGTTTGATCTCTGAAAATAAATACTCCAGTCAATTGTATTTTCTATTAGCTTTCATGTTACATTGTGATAAATTAATAATCAAAAAGTATCGCCATTATCCTGTGATCAAAATCCATTATTTGAAAGAAACGGAGATAATGTATTTATTACACACCTAATAAATTTTAACAAAATGCCTTCATTTAAATGGTTATAGCATATTGTAAGTCATATGTATAAATATATGATATAATTGATAAATTGATATCACATGCCTCAATGGCTAACAAACACATGATTATTTTTTGCACATCTAAGAATGCTAGAGGTTTAATTCCCCTCTTTCTATAATTTATGTATAGCCCGAATAAACATTTTAGCCACTTCGGTATGCGCTGAATGAAGTAAAACAGTACACCATTGATTAGCTGCTTACTCATTCTCCCGTTCTCTTTCTCCTGCCTTCAAATACATACAGGAGGTGACTACTATTTGAGCGCAGGCTATAATCAACTAGCCATTTAAACACTCGTAATATTTACGTAGATCGGTTATTAAAATCGTTAATTATAACTACATTGTATATTATTATCATAACAATTTTTTTTTTCAAAACATCATCAAATTTAATATTTATAAATAAAAACTTTTAGAGGACACGGGGAATTACTGGTCTGATGATATATTTTATTTCTACTTTTGATAACCTTTGCACTTGCGTATCCATTTATTAGACAGTAATTATAATAATAATAAAGGCATTGATCGGACACAGGTCGACTAGTTTTAATTCGGTCGCATTCTATATTATCTCGCTACTATATAAATGTGATAGTTTGGATGTTTGTTAGTTTGTGAATTTCGAAGTTTCTTAGAGAATCACGCCTTAAAATCTGAACAATTTTGGATGAAATTTGGCACACCGCTAGATCATAAAATAGATTAGGGCTTATTCTATTTTTTATCCTAGAAAAAGCAAAAGCTAAATATAAATTTTAAATAGTATTACCTGGCTGTTAGCGCTGAAACTGCCGGACCGCTGTTTACTTATCCGCGTGGGGGTCACGAGGTTCGACTGATATGGCTGATCAACACAATAATATCTTATATTGCTACATATTTTTAAAACAAACTTGCAGGGATTCCCGTTAGAGACAGATTTTTTTATTTATAAGGAAAATTCATGAAAAATATCTTGTGACTTCGTGAATATTAAAATTAACAGGAAGTTATACCGACATACTACGAGACGTCAAAAAATTTTAAGTATGCATGCATTGGGCAGTTTAGTTCTATTATTTTTAGAGATTAATTAAGATTAATGATAATATGATGGTCGCTATCCAGAACTACAACCAAATCACCCAGTGTAGTGGTAGCACTGCTTTGTCTATTTCTGTCGCTAACCAGAACCACTGTTACATACGGGCTGCTTTGTCTATTTCTGTCGCTAACCACAAATGTGTAAGCGCTGTTACATAGGGGTTTAAGTTTACATTGAAGTCAGTGAAGTTACTTGACATTATTAGACCTAACATCACGTCTATGAGGTGCTCAGTGATTTTGCTAATATTTGCAACAGGTGTGTCGCGTACTATCAGGCGGGCGAGCGTCTCGTCATTCAAGCGAATGAAAAAAGAGCAAAAATCCATAAAGCAAACTACAATGAAAACATTATTTTGACACTATTTGGCGACGCTAATTAAAGTATTTGTGAACATTGATAGACAATGCTTCATGACATCATTCTCCAATATAAATAACATGACAAAACTTATACTAAATAACGTTCTTAATATGATAAAAGCAGCGATAACTACTGTTGAGATAAAAGTCGCAGGTTCGAAACCAGTCTCAAGAGCTTGCACCTCGAACTTTTCTACGTGTGTATACAGTAATAAGCGATTGCTTTAACGGTGAAGGAAATATCGTGAGGAAACTTACATGAGAAGTTCTCTATCAGAATTTCGAAGATATGTGAAGTCTGCCAACTCGCATTAGGCGAGCGAGTGAACTAAGGCCTAACCCGTCTCATTCTGTTGAAGAGGCCCGTGCCCAGCAGTGGGACGTATTTAATATAGGGCTGATATTATTAGTATGTATTCCAAAAATCCTTCTTTAGTGGATGCTTATATCGTAAAAGGCACTAACTGCCAAAATTCAGTGGGCTCTGCGTCAAGGAATCAGTAAGTCCGTCAGTCAGTCAGGACAAGTTTATTTTTTTTATCATCCATTTTACAAATCATATTCAAAACAATACAAAGTATAGCATTGATGATACCACAAAGGTTTGTCGACAACGCTATGGTCTGCATCAAGTCGACGCAAGACGTACACACGTGATATAAAACTTTACATGAATATATAGGTAATAATAGAAACTAACAGCGTTGAACGTCCACCTACAAGGTGGACAGACGACCTGATAAAGATCACAGGAAGTCGCTGGATGCAGGCTTCCAACAGGTCGGTCTGGAAATCTTTGGGGGAGGCCTATGTTCAGCGGTGGACGTCCTGTGGCTGATGATGATGATGATGATGAATAGAAACTAATCCAGTGCACGCACAATTAAATTTAGAATAGTATTCAAATTTAAAGAAGTATTTATATATGTATGTATAGATTATAGGAATTTACTCACTGTATATGGAGTGCTCTTTGATGGGCGCTTACATGCTACGCTGCTTTGTATGAAGCTCGGAGAAATGTTACTTCCAGGCGATATTGGAATGTTAAAAGGCGATGCATGCTCTAAAATAATAATAATATAGTTAGCAATCCGTTATTATGAAACCAATAGTTCCATCAATTGTGGAACTATTTGATACTTAGGCCCATTTGCACAATAATGCAAAAACATATTTAGCTCCTAACGTGTTTGAAAACATTAAATCTTATGAAACGTTGACATTACTAGACATATTTAGCAGTTAATTACGATTAATGCCTTGATTAATTAATCGTAGAGGAGAAGGTGGTAATGTGGCCCCCGCAGGTATTATGGCCCCCTTCGATATTTCTAGTTTAGAATCACCGCATCAAGCGAAACATTTTTGTAATGGGGAGCATCAAAGACAATTTCGATTTAATGCACAAAAAAAGTAAGCGAGGGCAGCACATACGTTTGTTATTCGAGCCAGTTTGAACTTGCACTCGCAAAAACTTTGTTATTGTGTTGCATTTAATTGCATAATTCTGGAAATACCGAGTTTACGCATCTGAGATTTGGATATTATGTTCGATTAACGTTTTCCTATTGGATTTTGAAGGTATGTACACAAAATATTTGATGTTATATATTTTTATAGGTTGGTTTGTAGATTCCACAATATTGGTAATTTGGCCCCCTCATATTGGTTGTATATATATGACTGATATTTATTTTTTTATCTACTTACAGATGCCTATAAACGAAGGCTTATGAGGCCAAAGAGACCAAAGAGACGCAACATCCAACAGTAGCTCCGATAGTGAAGAAATAGTAAAAAGCGACTCATCGGGATGTGATAAAAATGTATCTCCATCTGTAGTACCTGAAGACTACGATATGATTTGTATTTTGTGACAATATTTACTCCAGCGACAGACGTGGCGAGGAGTGGATTCAGTGCCAAAGCTGCAACTTATGGGCTCATACTGACTGCGGGGGGCCATATAACCCTCGCTTGATCTCAAATTGTCAAATTTCCATTTTTTTTTATAAAATATATTTTAGTATTATCTGTTGCATTTTTATTTGTTCCATATTATGTCGTGTATTGGCAAATAAATAACAAAACTAATGATGTTTTCATTATACATGTTTTCCTTTTATTTTTTACATGAGACCTCAAAAACAAAGTGGGCCACATTACCACCTTCTCCTCTATTAATTATTAATGTAACTTTTCATAAGATTTGACGTTGCTTCATATTTTTCTTTCGTCCTTGCGTATCTTAAACATATTTAGTGGCTAAATAGTAATTAAAGATTTTTGTGTGTGGAAATGTGGGTGTACTGCATGGTTATACCTCTACCTACCTCTTTGGGGATTATAGTCGTGAGTGAGAGTGACTAAACTTTCAAAAACGTTGAAGTATAACATATCTTAAAACGAAAACACAAAATCAATTTAACGAAATGTAATTTCACGAATTTAACCTGAAATTATGTAAGACAACAATACATTCATACTCGACTTATTTACAAGTTGCGCCTCCAAACTCTTGATAATCTTCTGATAATCCTTAAGTTGTTTGTGTTGTTGCTGACACAACTCCGTCATTCGCTTCAACTCATTCCTGGCTGTGTAAAATTTCTTTGTCTGCAAATTATGGATAAAACCTCATTTAGACAGAGTAAAGTTATATTAAGACTAAGGCCTAATCCCTCTCATTCAGTAGAGGAGGCCCTTGCCCAGCAGTGGGACGTATATAATACAGGGCTGGTAAAAAAAAAAGTTATATTGGGTTTTTCTATCAAGATATGCTCAGTATAGGTATATAGCTCAGTAAGATGTGAAGTATCATAAAGCCCAGTAATAACACTAGCTTTAATGTCCTTCACGCTGAAACTCAACAGTGCTTACACAATGTTGCTTGGCGGTAGAAATAGACAAAGCGGTGGTACCAACCCAGACTGCCTCTCGCATACGAGGGCCTACCACCTTGATGATGTTGATGAATAAGTAGTGTAAATTCTGTTGACGCGAACTTTTTTAACCTGAATGACGAAACGAGCAAGTCATTCACCTGATTGTAAGCGCAACGCCTGCCCATAAACAGAAGCAACACCACACAGAATCTTGAATTACAAACCACTGCATGGCACTGGAAGGCGCTCGTCACCCTGTATCCAGTAATTAAACTGGCTCAATCTTCTTTAAAGCAAAGCATAATAGTGCTTAGATACTGCTGCATGGTGGCAGAAATAGACAAAGCGATGGTACTAATACAGACGGTGTCTTGCATACAAGGCACCTAAAACTATTTGAACTAATATAACAGGACTTAAATAATGTTAGTTTAACAAGACTAATACGCTATTGAGTTGCGACGAATTTAACCATTTTTTTTTACGAATTTCAACTAAATTAAGCCCATTTTCAGTATAATTTTGTTAGTGTCAACACTGAGGTCTCAGGTTCGATCCCCGGATCGGGGTTTTGGGTTTTCTACCACGAAATGCTTAGTATCAACCGGAAGTCTGGAATTTGTGACCGGAATGGCGATAGGCTCGCCTTCTATCACATCATGGGACGGAAATACCCTCGGCGAAATGTCGGGGTACTAGTTACACCTCTGTCTACCCCTCCGGGGATTACAGGCGTAAGTGCGTATGTATTGTATTTATTTATTATGTTTAATTCTACTATACACAACTATAGTCAGTGGAATACACAAATTCAAATCCATCTCATGCAAATAACAAAACAGGACAATACTGCGTAGAAAAAATATAAATAAACACGATCTAACAGGAAATTCAAAACGAGATTCCGTCCCTTCGAATAATGGAATAAGTTATAAATACATTTTACCTTATCGCTAGATGCGATTTATTTAGTCTGAATGACGAAAAGATCTGTCGCTCTCCTGATGGTAAACGCCACGCCCGCCCATAAACAGAAGCACCAATACAGAACCTTGAAATAATAATACTACGTGGCATTGGACTGCGCTCTTTGGTAAGATATTCAGATCCACCGGATAGCCACCACTGTATACCCATGTAAACTCGTATAGACCCATGTAAACACCATTGTTTAAACCTGCCATAGTGACTCACACACCTTGTGTGGATCGCGTTCCAGAATCAGCCAGTGTATATCCGGTTCTCCCGAGGGGCTTGCGACATGATTTGATGGTTGGTTAGGGCGGGTATAGGGGTACATAATTGTATCCCTGTGCCTGCAATGGTCATCCGACTGTCTTGTCGCAGGCCATTCGATTTGCTTCTTCCCTCTTCGGAGTGTCAAGAACTATTTAGACAGGCCGGCATAATTCTGGTGACCACCGATAAACTCGTTGTTTGTCGATGGTCGCTGGTTTTTTGGGCTGCACTGCACTTACCATCACGTATTGCGGTCACTTTGTTGTGGTCGGATAAAAATAAATACCAAAAACATTTAAATTTAGTACAAACGTATACCATATATAAATAAATTCTATTATTAGAACAAACACTAGCTGTTTTCTGAGTTTTCCTTGTTGGAAAGTTGCGACAATGTATTTATAAATGTTGTTAATAATATTAAACCAGAGCTAAAAATAATTATTGGTGGGGCCTTGTATGCGAGAGTCCGATTTGGTACAACCGCTTTGTCCATTTCTGCCGCCAAGCAGATTGTGTAGCACTGTTCTGTTCCGGTTTGGAGTTTAAATCAAAGGTAGTGAAATTACTATGGCATAATGAGACTTAACATTTTATGACTCGGGGTAACAAGAGCAGTTATGTAGCATTCAGTAGACAGTTCTTAATTCGAAGTTCTGATTGGTGTGGATTTTATTTATGAACGTATATGTATTAACGTCCTTATTTTTTTAAAGTCAGGCGCAAATATCCCCACCCCTTCTCAATCCCATAATCCCACTTTGTTTACAGGTCTATGCTATATAAAAAATATGCCTTACATGTTACGAATAAAATACTGACCGATTGTAAAAGATATGACAACAATCTCCGTCTATGTTGTCTTTGAAACTGTAATACTTCGCACGTCTTTTTAATCATTTCTTCTGGATCCGTGAAATAGTCTTGTATCTCTTGCTTCATCTAAAATTATATTGGACACGAAACATTCATTCAACGAACATTTGCGTGGTAGAGCCACGCTGTAGACAGTTTTGTCTACAGCATGAATGGGCTGGCTCGACCGGGTCGTTACCACTGTCTCACAGAAAACCGACGTAAAGTAGTGGCTTGTTGCTGCGTTTCGTACGGTGAGTGAGATATCCGGAAGCCCAAATCCCCTCCCCTTCCCAATCCCTAATTATCCCTTTCCTTTAAGGTAGGCAACGCGCCCATGATTCTTCTGGTGGTGGGCGTACATGGGCGGTGGAGATCACTTACCATCAAGTGACCCACTTGCTCGTTTGCTGGCCTATGCTATAAAAAAAAATATTAAAATTAGAAAACTTACAAATAAGAAATAAATGCGCAAAAACCTTTTAAGCCTATTACATCTAAGGGACCCCAAATGAATAATACGTAAAAATTATAATTTTAAAAATGTAATAATATACATACATCTGGAACGAGTTTCATAATAGAACATGGCATACGGCATACTAAGCAAGTGCTTTCTTGTAAACCTAAAAAGAAGAATATAATTTTTCAATCCAGTGCTTCTCAAACTTTGCGAATGTTCTTTCAAAATTATGACAAACCTTTTCCGAGACAATTGTTGCAGAACATATGACCACATGAAGTTAAATGGAGCGTTACTCCAGGTTCCAATTGAGCAAAACATTTATTACAATGAATCCAATCCATTATTCATTAAATATTAAAACAAAATCATTCCCATAATAACATAATTTAAATTAATTTTGTTCTAAGTTGATCGTGGAGAGTAGGCAAAGATCTTATGACCATAAAGCCTTGTCAGTGCCAGTAATTATTAAGTAAAAAAAATATTTTTAACCACGGATTGCCATGGAATTTTGGAGCATTCGATCTCAATTAAAAAAAAAACAATCAGATTAAAAAACAAACGATCAATAAGATGTTTTAATTTTTTAGATTATTTTTTTTTTTAATTGCGTTATGAAATAAAATAATTTTAAATAATATATAAAATCAAGAGTTACCACCTTCTTCATTCCCTGCCCTAATTCCACTCGCAGTGGGCTCGCCACAACGTGCTTTTTAACACGTGATACGATGATGGTTCTAAATTTACAACGTATTCTTTGTGTAATCATTATTACACAAAAAAAAAATTAAACTTCGTTATTTATGTGATTCGATTCGATTTTAATGATCCTATCACTGTAAATAGTAATATAAAAACTTACCGTACTTATCTTACAAACGTACCAAGGTACTTAATTAATATGTAGAAAATCGGCCTTTCCGAAATAGCAAAATAGTTAGCGTTTAGGGACCTCATTTTACATCACATGTAACGTTCCAATTTCAAAATGTAGCCTAGGTAATTTTAATTTTATATTCATTGCCTTCAAAATTAAATCGAGTTTATTTTTTATTTTAACTAAATAAATATATACATTTGCGAATGTACAAAAATGCGAGCTTCCTATATACTGCAGACAAATTCATACTCGTTTACATACAATATTTAAACGATCAGAACCTGTCTATCGTCGACGCGGAGTAACATAATGTATTCCAACTATCGACACAGAAGGCGCCGTGGCGTCGATTTTCGTAAAGATCTCTGCTCTACGGGCAGTTGTGTCCGTCTCTATAACTTTAGGTTCCTATGATAACAATCACAATAAAGACAGCATGCGGATATATAAAAGAAGTTGTGGGTCCATTCGTCAGTAGTGTTTATCGTAGACCGAACGTCGGTCGCCTTGACCATGGCTTTGAAACTTTTAACTCTGATAGCCCTGACCTGTGCGGTTGCAAACGCTGCCAAATCTTCATGTATGTTATATATTTTTTTGTGCATGCAATTATTATTGTTGTTGGGTGTGAACACTTACATTTAAACGACAAGACTTTATTCGTAAGTTAATTTTAAATTATTTTATGGTCAGAAAATGAACATGTGATTTCCTTAGCCATTCTGATCAAGCCAGTCAAAATTCAAATTTAGAACCACACACTTTTATAATAATGTAAGAACTCTTTGATTAAAGAATTTGTTATAAATTATTGTTTATGCTAATTATTTTACTGTTCTAAATTTAAATGGGTTCATATCTACAAGTTTTATAATAATATTATATTTCTCAAGTTACATACGCGCAAATCCACACTTATATACCAAAATAAAGACGTCATTAAAATTCCCATTTGTGCCATCGCGTCGCATAGTTAGTTAATTATAATTTATTACTTAGGTAGTATTATGCCAAGTGTGTTTTATCCAAATATGTTATTCAATTGAAGCTGGTCACTTCAAGATCTACTTTATAGTTCAATGGTGTGTCAAAGCAGTATTGAATACTCTTAATGCTCAAAGTCTTTCTACTTCTTACTAATTATGATACCCTTATTGAAAGAAAAATATCTCACAGGTATAAATATATAACACTAAAATATCCTGATGAAAGAACCACAGAATAGAAAACCAGTAATGAAATCATATGAGGAAACAAAATGTTTGATTTACCTGTTTTATAATAAGATGTAGGCTTTAAAATAATAGAATTTTAGTAGGTTGTTAGTCGTATGCGAGAGGCCGCACGTGCTGCTTCAATGCTTCGTCTATTTCTCCCGCCAAGCAGCAGTGTGTTAAAAATGTTGTGTTACGGCTGGAACGGCATTGAAGCCAGGGAAATAACTGGGCATTATGAGACTGCCTTGAGGGTATTATATATGCTTCAGGGTGACCAGCATAGTGCTATGTAGTAGGTACTATTTAATACAAAGTTCTGTGTGGTTTGGGGTAACTTAGCATCAGACGAGCGATCTGTTTGTCTTGTTATTCAAGCGATTTCTTGCATTTATTTCACAATACAAATGATTATGTATTGTGTCTTATAGTATTGAAGTTATTTAATATCATAGTAATGGTAGTACAGACTGACGCGAATTCTTAATACGGGTGGGCGGATTATTTTTCAATATATACATACGCCCTCACGCCTGTGATCCTCGAAGGAGTAGGTAAAGGTGCAATTCACCCACATTTCGTTGAGCTTATTTCCGTCCCATGATGTGATAGGGGGCGAGCCAATCGCCATACCGGGCACAAATTCCAGACTCCGGCTAATACTGACTATTTTTGATAGAAAACCCCAATATCGTTCTTACCCAACCCGGGGATCGAACCCGAGACTCCAGTACAGAAGGTGTATCGCTTACGTAATACAACTCCGCCACCGAGGAGTCACCGATTAAGATGTATACTTAAAATGTTTTATATGTTTTAGATAAACTATGTGTACCATCACAAAACCTAAAAGACTGCCAGCAGATGCTAGAAGTCCCTACTAAGTCAAAAACGGTGATAGAATGTGTTCCAGCCAGAGACAGGTAAGGAATCTCCTCATAAACTATTGACTCGATTAAGGGTAGGCAGCGATTTGCCTGTGGCCTGGCCGCCATCTGTGTCGTTTACTATCGTAAATAAATAAACACACCCAACAGTCACACACATAGTCCTGCCCCCACAATAAGATACGAGTCTTGTGTCGTAAGTGTATCAGTAATAAGAGACTTTCGGTCTCACTACACCCAGACCCCAAAACAAATATTTGTGGATCACACAAACATTTCTCTCGGTGTGGGGATCGAACACGCGGCCTCTCGCTTCATAGCCGGTTACTCGCTCACTGCGCCACAGAAGCGACCCGCATGCTCGTCTTTCCACCAGGGCATTAAAAAAAACTTCTGTGAAGTATGCTGCGGATAGTCGACATAAAAAAAGGTTTCGAAACCAGCCCCAATGGACTTTGAAGTTGCGAGTGTTTTCATTGTTAATTATCTCTCGCTTTAACAGTGAAGGAAATCATCGTGAGGAAACTTGCATAGGTACCTGAGAAATCTCAAGTATTTTGAAGATATGCGAAGTCTACGAACCCGTATCAGGTCAGCGTAAACCCTGATCCCTCATTATTAGAACAGCCCACTACCAGCTATTCGAAGATATTTATTACAGGGCTGGTACAATTGTTACAATTACTATGTAAGAAAAAGGATGTGAGGGCCTTGTTAAAACAGATATTCTAATCATTTCCTTGGTTACAAACTGGAAATCTAACATCAGCTTTGTATTTTACACGTCCCACTGCTGGGCACAGGTCTCCTTTATTAATGACAAGGGTTAGGACTGAAACTAACAGGAAAATTAGTCGTGATAATAATCTGGATAATAGTGTATATGGCATACATAAGCTCACTCTGTATCCCCGAAAGGGTAGACAGAGGTGCAACTAGTACACCCACAGTTCGCTAGGCTTATTTCCGTCCTATGATGTGATAAATGGCGAACCTATCATCATATCGGGCACAAATATCCATACCGGACAACTCAAGTGCGATTTATGGAACCGAAGACTTAAACACAAATTATGATTGCCTGACCTAGGATTTACACCCAGGTCCTCACCGGTATCTCAGCCTAAATACGATGTCACTAAACCAATGAGGCGATAACCTATTATTTCGAATAATTTTGATGTAAAAGGAAGGGTCTTGTTAAAGCAAATACTCTTTTGATTGTCTTGTTCACAAAGAGGAAAATTGATCCATTGTCCATTAATGTAGACAATGGAACCCCAAATCACCTCTCCCCTTCCCAGCCCCTTAAATATCCCCTTCATTCAAGGTCAGCAACGGGCAGCAATGGGCGGTGGAGATCACTTACCATGTGGTGTCCACTTGCTCATATATCATACTAATTTTATAAAGAGGAAAGATTTGTATTTTTGTATGAACGAATAAATTTAAAAACTACTGGAGCGAAATGAAAAATTATTTCACCATTAGAATCCTACATTATCGTTGATGAACATAAGCTACTTTTTATCACGGAAAAAGCAGATCACGCGGGCGGAGCCGCGAAAAAAAGCTAGAACATAATATACTAACAGAGATCCGTCATAATGCTTTTATATTCTCTTTACTATAGAAAATTCTTAAGAAAGTAGTTTGAAACTACTTTTGATTACCAAAAAATAAGTTTACATGTAAATTACCCAGGATCTGAATTTGTATACGATATGGCGGTAGATTACCTATCACATCATGGGGCGGAAATGTGCTCGGCAGACCCCGGGTCACAATTGCAACAATGCCGATTTGGGAATTAAACCATAAACTTTTTTTTTTACTAGCCCTGTATTATATACGACCCACTGCTGGGCACGGGCCTCCTCTACTGAATAAGAGGGGTTAGGCCTTAGTCTTAGTTAGATTTAGTAGTTGGTAGGTGAACTTTTTTTTTTTTATCCTGGCTCGGTAAAGTGACTACGCTACACCTGATGGTAAGTGTAGCGTAATCCAAGAATAGTGTCGACCAACGATAAACAATGTGTCCATCGTAGGTCGGCAAGATCATGCCGGCCTGCCAAAGGGCCAAGGAGGGAGGGGAAGGAAAAAGGGATGGGAAAAGGGTTAGGATCAGGGGACAAGCCCCCTGGGGAGAACCGGATATACACTGGCTGACCCTGGAACGCGACCCACTTAAGGTGGGCCACTATGGCAGGTTTTAGCACCAGTGTACGGTGATCGATATCTGGTCGGATACAAGTATCCTCCCACCACCACCACTTATTTGGTTATTATTTATTTGATATAAAGAATTACGTAGATTTTAATATTCTGCATCGAACAAGCCAATCGGATCTTCATTACCTAGATAAATATGCAGAGATCCATTGATAAACATGTACAATGCATCCAACAATAGTCGGACATTGCCAAGTTTCCGACATTGAAACAAAAAAAAGAACAAAGCGGAAAAACAGAACAATAGTGTCATCCGAGACATCTGTATTCACGAGCTGTTTCAACGAGTCTAGACTCAGACTCGGTAATAGCAAAACATTATTTTACATTACACGTAGGAATAATATGTATACAGAATCATTTTTGTAATACTCTTAGTGTATAAACGTTTAATGGGTAATTTTCATAGATGCTTTGTCTATTTCTGCCGCCAAGCAGCAATGTGTAAGCACTGTTGTGTTTCGGTTTGAAAGACATTGAAGCCAGTGAAATTACTGGGTAATATGAGGCTTAAAATCTTTAAACTAGCCTGTGTTCTAATTCTATCAAAATTCATTCAGCCGTTAAAGTCTTAATTAATCTACAAATATCCAAACTTTCACATTAGTAATATACAAAATTAAAAAATGTTAAATACGTATTTCATTCTCAATAAGCTATATTATAAGTATATGTTCCATAAAAAAAATACAAAGTTCAACCGCCGCATTTACCCCCTCGAAATATGAATTTTCAAAAGTCCTTTCTTAGCGCGCTCCTACATTATACAAACTATAATTTCATGATCAAAATTCAAGATCCATGATCCTAGATATTGACGAGAAACGTGTGTTATCTCAAATTATCGAAACATTTAAAAAACACTCTGTTCTCGCAAAGAACCGATAAACAGAATTTTATTATTTCTTAGTTTTTTTTGCATCAAAAACAAATCTTTGAATAATATAAAATGAAGCAGCTTCCACTTTTTAATCTATTCAATGGATTTTAATGCAGTTTTCAGCAATAGATAGTGATTCATGAGGAAGGTTTATATGTATAATACATACATATTATAGTAAAGAAAAGCCGTTCAAAGATTTGTACGGTGATGACGTAACAAACATATTTTTACCCGTGCGAAGCCGGCGCGAGTCGCTAGTTAATTATAAAAATAATCATTTTATTTAACTCAACACTGTTCTCTATCACAGAATGGAATGTCTCAACCTCGTCCAACAGAGACAAGCGGACTTCGTGCCCGTAGACCCTGAGGATATGTACGTGGCCAACGAAATCCCCAACCAGGACTTTGTCGTATTCCAGGAGTACAGGACTGATGAAGAGCCTGATGGTATGTACAGTTTTTAGAGCTATTTATTCTTAGAATTATTCTTAGTGTACCTACTACTTTCCTACTAATATTGAGATTTACTTTTTCTTTTTAACTAGCTTCAAAAAAGAAAATTCTCAATTTGTATATAGTTTCCTATGTATGTTTGTTTGTGTATCCTAAGAGATTTTCCGTGATAGTCCCATATAAATTTAGAAAATCTGACGACGGAGTACGAAGCAAAATAGGAATTTTTTCAACGAACAAAACATAATGCGTCTCCGGTTTTGAAGTTGGATCTTTAATTTTAGCATGATCCTTTTAGCACGATAATCAAGAATTATATCATTGATTCTAATAGCTTCTTTGACAGCTGCCTTAATATAAAACAAGCAAATATTCAAAAACCCACTAAGATGCTCTAAAGCAAATCCCAACAATCTTTATACATTTCGCAAAAAAACCTTTTAAAATTTAATAAGTCTCTTAATCCAAATTCGTTTACTTAATACTTTCTTTCACCTTGGTAATAGTCGTTGTTTTAATGAAAAGTTAAATTAGCTAAGGGACGCACATTATTTCGGACTCTAGTAAACTGCTAACTAATAGTAGGGGTTACTAAATTAAATTATAAGCTCTGAAGCCTTTAATTAATTAAATGCGTTCGTGGGACTTCTTAAGCCACGTCCCAAAGGATCTTAAAACTGAAAGGATTTTGAGTTTCGGTACTATTGAAACCGGGTTTTAGTAATATTAGAATATAAATCTTGCATTTTTTAATGTAAGTATAATGTACATAGATCTCAAAATTAAATAAATTGGTCCCCAAGTTTTTTGGGCGCAATAATACTTGAATAATACTGTATAAAGTCTAAAATTGTTTTTAAATTACCAAATCGTTGTATGTAAAAAAATTTATACAAAAATAAATAGTTAATATGTCTGATCATTTAGTAATTATTCGAAATTGTTGTGTAATAAAACATACATCACGAAATTCGCTATTGTGACCTTAAGGGTATATTGTATTTCTTATACATCTTCATATTTTTACATTCACACGCAAATTCAAAGGACTTTTATGCGTTTAATTACATATTACTATTCAATAATAGTCATTCTCATTGTAAAACCCAAACATCCTTCTTTTCTAATTCAGTTATAATTTATGCTTCTGCACAAAAGTCAAGTTTGTTTGAAGACAAAAATTATTTTCAAAGTATTATTCAAAGTACAAAGTGTATTATAAAAATATTTACTTGTTTAGTTTCAAAATGTTATTATTGAACTCGCTATCACATTTGATGAGCGGTAGTAAAAGATACAAAACGTACATAACAACTCTCAAATACGGCTTACGTAATATTTGATAGAGAGAAAGTGTTATAACGACTCTCATAGATTCAGTTTTATTTTTATTCCCTACTATCTGTCCCTCGTGGTTTCATCCGCTTGCATGTTACTGCTCCGCTTCCGTGGGTAATGGCATGAAGTTATATAACTATAAACCAAAGTCCCGACAAAATAACTATTTTTTGTGAATATATATCGCTAACTTCACTTTTTGACTGTGATTTATTCAAGACAAAAATCGCCTTCTCATAATCCCGTAATATGACTCAGTTTATTTAAAATAATATAAATAAGTATATTTGTTATTTATACAAAATATCTTGTTCTTATTTAATTTATCAAGACCGTTATGTATGTATTTAAAACATAATATGTTAATTAAAGTAACAAGTCGTATCTATGGTAAACAAATTAACGCAATCTATATAAATAAAAATGAAATGCTGTTTGTTGGTAAGGGCATCGTTTGGACCGATTTGGCTATTTTTTTATTGTTCGTAATAATCCAAATAAGGTTTTTATAAAAAGCAAAATTGGAAAAGTTTATTTGATTTTTTTAATTATTGATAAACTGAATCTTTACATGAGATTTTTGCATGAACTTAAGACGATAAAATCACGACTCGAAAGATGGATATGCGTAATTATTTTTTGGTTTGTTTGTTATGGCCCAGGAAAAGTTTCTAGGTAAATAAAAATCGGGCGAATTACAATTCAGCTGAAAAATTACCAGCCAATTTTTCGTCACTATTTAACCAATAGAAACTTTAGAATACTGAACGACTATAAGGTCTAAACAAAACACGATGTTAATTGGCAATTTAAATTTAGAACTACACAAACTCGCGTATTCATAAACAATCCTGAGGATCTCATAGTGAGCACGAAACCATAGTGACGATTTTACTAAACGTCATTGGTACATTTTTGGCGCGAAATAAAAACAGACCAAAGAGCTTACTTAATTAAGTGTTGTTTGTGAGTAAGGGGCAAAAACATCTGAAACAACAGTGCTGAATATCTAGAAATTACATAGTATTATATAATTTGTAATGACCTTATGAAATCAAGTGTTTATGTACTACAAACTCTTAAAATAATCGTAATTATATTGTCTATACGTGTTGTTCCGAAATTGGGTTCGTAACCAAAGGTTATCTCGAAAAGTGTTCTTAAACGAGACGTTTAATTAGTGATTATCATTAATCACATTTTTATAATTATTGTTCAATATCAAATGAGTATTTCTTTAACAAAACAATTCACAAGGTGTTCTTGTATGCGAGAGGCCGTCTGGGTTGGTACCACCGCTTAATCTATTTTTGCCGACAAGCAACAGTGTGTAAGCACTGTTGTGTTTCGCTTTAAAGGACAGTTTGAAGGACAGGTTTGAAGCCAGTGAAATTACTGGGCATTATGGGACTTAACATCTTATGTCTCGAGGTTACGAACGCAGTTCAGTGCTATGCAGTGCTTTGTAATTCAGAGTTCTGTGTGGTGTTGCTTCTGTTTATAGGCCGGCGTTGCTCCTTTTGTCATTCAATTAAAAAAAAAAAAGTGTGCGTCTCTGGATGCTCGACAGAAGTGATTACTTAAACTAATGTGGCGCTTACCATCAGACGAGCGCCTTGCGCGTCTCATCTCACCAATTTGCTATATATTAATTTGTTACAGCGCCGTTCCGATATGAAGCTGTTATCGTTGTCCACAAAGACTTGCCTATCAACAACCTGGATCAGCTCAAGGGACTGAAGTCTTGCCATACTGGAGTCAATCGTAATGTCGGATACAAGGTACATGAATAATGTCCCGATTTTTTAGCATAGACCGGCCAACTAGCAATTGGGTCATTTGATGGAAAGTGATCACTACCGCCTATGTAGGCCCATATTACCAGATGAATCTTAGGCGCATTGCTGCTCTTAAAGGAAAGGGATAATTAAGGGATTAGGAAGGAGATGGAAATTTGGGCCCCTTAACATCTCACTAACTGAACAAAACGCAGTACGCCGCAACTATACGTCAGTTTTCTGTGAGATAGTGGTAACGACCCGGTCGAACCGGCTCATTCGTGCTGTAAACAAACACAGCGTGTTTGTCTACAGCGTGGCTCTAGCTCTCAAACAGCTTAACCTATAGTCATTTTATTCAATCATCTTTGTATATATTTGTACTATACACAGCATAAGACGGTTTTCAAGAATTAAGAAGTGACCAGTTCTATAACGACAGGTGTAAAAACTAATCGAAGATAATAAACACGTGGTGGTAGGATATTCATATCCGCCCGCATAGCGATCACCGTACACATGGTGTAAAAACCTGTCATAGTGATTTTATTAAATTCTTTGTGTTAAGACAAAAATAATAATCCATCAACTATACATAATAATATAATATGTATAGTGGCGACAGCGCCCTGCTCTTTTCGTTATTCAAGCAATTAAAAAAAATACTTATGGCGGAGTACGAAGTAAAACAAAACGAGAATCCAATACGGATGACAGCACTCTTTCCGCGATTGTGTTATTGGTAAACAAATTGCTCGGCTTGTCAGAACCAAGCATGAATACCCCAATAAAAAAAAGCAATATCAATTCTGGATTGCCGTCAGTTTATGCGAACGTAAAAGAACGATTGATAAAGCATCCTATTATAATGTAATTCGATTCTGTTGTGTTACATCGCCTAATATCAACGTAACATGCTCATATCGATCAGACCGACTCCACTCACTTAATTTTACAAACAGAATTCGCATTTGCATTATCTAAAACCTGTGCTGACCTATGAGCTTTACTTTGCCAGAGAAAACCCATTAAAAACGTAACATAATATAATATATCGCACAATAATAAAATAATGATGCCAACTATACCAACCAAATTAGGATGTCCCAATTTTACATACGCGTCTACGTCATTTTGGCACCATACATTTCATTAATAACAATTACTTGGAAATTGAAAAATCGCCCCCTAATTTATCCAATTAATTGTAATGTGATTTCTTTTGCAACATAAAGTTCTTTAACCACGAAATGTTAGGTTACACGATAGAGATCCCGATGATCCTTTAAAAAAGGATGGTATCTTTCAAACGTCAAACAGCTCCCAGAAAGTTAAAGAAAGTAGCCCAACGAATACATTACTGTCTCGATAAAGATAGATGGCGCGAACCAAACTGAATACATTTATCAATGTCTATTTACGAATACATTTTCGGATAACTCGTTTAAGGTTTTTCCTTTGAAACAACGCTGTGAAGTTTATGGCACGGCTTGTAAGCTGACAAGACACGAAATGTGAATCATTAGCTGTCCGGGCTTGTTGAATTATTGTGCCATGTATTGTTAAAAATTAGCAATTTACATACTATGGTTGTCTGGCAGAAATCGCTTAAAGCGATAAGACCGCCCATTGTACACTTCTAGGTTAATTTCTTGGTATATTTGTCTTTTTTCTCTCTGTAATTGTGTGTGCAATAAAGTATTATTATTATACTTTTATGAGTACTTATCGATATAATAGATTCCTTCATGTGCCCTAGAATTATCTCCTTAAGAATTTAGAAGGTATTCTGAATCTACCAATCCGTATTAGGAATTGGAAAAGTATAAATACAAGGTTGATGTTATTTTATGTTTAAAATTCTAAAGACAAAACAAAATGAGGCTCTCTAATCAATCAATCCGTATCCGTTAATTTGTCACCTACAAAAGAACGAGGCTTTATAAATCATGTCCTTTATCCAGCGGGTAGGGAGGATCAACCGGCTCGAATGAGTGTCCTTATTAACACCCGCCACGAATACATCCCATTTCTCGTCGAAATCCCTTTTAGGCAAGGACGTGGTATACATTATTCCTAAAAGTCGAGTAGGTATCTCACAACGTGTTGAGATTGTTAAAACCTTATATCTAAAAATCTATGTGGGACGTGGTCCAAAATAAATATCTACGAAGACTTACAGTAGCTAAATTAAAAACCTTTAGTTTGCAAGTAATATACAAATTCTGCTGATGCTTTGAAAATACTTTTAAAATATAACAGTTATTAAAAATATTAATACAAATAATAGTTTATTCTTCAAAGAGGGAATGAAGTCAGGCAGGTGGCCAGTCGTAAAAACTACAAGCCGAATCATTCTGTTATATATATGTTAAAATCATTTTGCGCCGATCCCACTGCGAGTAGGATATATAATATAATCATAGGCAGATGGAATATACAAATAATAGTTAATAATGAAAAAATAAATAAAAACTAGATTAACGTACATTTCGCAAGAACTATTCATTATGCAAGACATAATTTGAACAAATCTCTTGTGTGAACCTATTCTGTAAACTGATTGTAATTTAATAAGCATGGTAACGAGAATGAATCATTTTTCCAAAGCGGGAACAAAATCATACAATAATATATTCCGACAATGCGACTCAAAGGAATAATAAAAACGTTTTCTTTGTCACACATCGTTACGTGAGCAAATTGGATTGACGACGGCATACAACACAAGCATAATATAGCAGTTAGAATTGGACTCTAGTGAATTTTTATTTCAACAAATTTGCCTTTGTACACCGAAGAGATCCCTTCAGATTTATTTTAATTTTAATTTATTTAATTAACCAACGAAAAGATGATCTCAACTTCTGTTTTGTTCGACATTCAAGTTTATTTATGCTAAAGCCAGATTTCCGATGATCGTGTCGCGATATTAGATGTCAGACGTCTGGCGTTAATAACGCTTTCGTCTGTCAAAACTGTACTACCTTTCAGTTTGAATGCCAGTGATTCCGTGCCGTCAAGTCGAATGATCTCCCATAAATTTAGACATTGCGCAGTACCACGTATACCTGGCGGTACTGAACGCTTTTGATATGTCAAAATTCTGCCTAAATACTTTAGAGTAAAAGATGTCTCTCAATAGTTAAGTCCCTGTCAGACATTTAAATTTGAAATTAGTTACATGAACAATAAATTATATTTAAAACGCACCCAAACAAAGAGACGTATTTGAATATATAAATAAACACGAAAACGAGTTTGGCAAGGAGCTCGTGAGTTGATACTTAACTGTGTCAACAATAACTAGTTTGGCGCAGTTTGTGAACATCGATTGAAAGGAAAAGTCCCTCTGGATTCAAATTCTGAGCACACGAGCTATTTCGTATTCACACATGAAATATGGAATTTATTCTGTATGGATATTCTTGATACTTGAATCATGCTTGAACGCACAAAGGGATTTCTGAACACAGATTGATGTTTGCATAACATAAGCTCCTGTCTGTATATTAAACGTAAGTTAGGTAAAAGAGGCACTGGTTGTTTCTGTCATGGCTCGTCAAGCTTATTTTCGTCCCATTATATGATAGATGGCGAAATTATCACCATAACAGGTACACTGATAAACTCATTGTTTGTTGGTGGTCGCTGGTTTTTTGGATTGCACTACGCTTACCATCAGGCGTAGTGCAGTCACTTTGCCGTGCTGGATTAAAAAAAACACAAACTCAAATCGCGCGTTATGTTGTATGTTATTTTCGACTCGAGAAACCACAAATTTGAATTATCCAAGTTGGGAATTGTACCCGATATTAACCAGCACTAAAGCCAAGTGTCTTGCCACTGAACCAATTTGTTTTTTTAATTATGAAAATGTGTAATTTGGGTATTACACATAAAAATCTAACATAGACGGTTACCAACGTTTATAAGGAAAAGAAATAAAAACAAGCCTGTAAATATCAATTTATGTACACAGATCCCGCTAACAATGTTGATGAAACGGGCCGTATTCCCCAAAATGAACGACCACAGTATATCGCCAAAAGAGAACGAGCTGAAAGCGCTATCAACATTCTTCTCACAGTCGTGCATCGTTGGCAAATGGTCGCCTGACCCAAAAACCAACTCTGCTTGGAGTAAGTGTTTGATTTCTACGTGCTGATTTTATTTAGTAGGACCCTGCAATACATTTTTATGATGAAGGAAATCTTAGATAATTTATGAATTTTGCAACAAAGGAAACTTAGCTGTTAGTGAAATCTTTATTTTAAAGTATGAGACCAATGAAGAGTTTGATTTTAAAGCTAGAGCAAAAAAAAATACTAATGACATAAAGTAAAAAATTAATAAATTTAAGTGTTCAATGAAAAGTGATTGTCTTAATCTGTAGCAAAATTGGTTACTAATTGTAGTTATATTTCTTAGTAGAAATAGAGAAGTAAGTAGTAATAGAGAGTAGAAAGAATTGGTCATTAAATTGAGAAACTGTGTGATTTAAAATTTCAAACAAAGTATATCACAAAATTTCATATTCCATAACAGATATCTTTATCCGCAGAGTCACAATACAGTAAATTGTGTTCTATGTGCGAACACCCCGAGCGTTGCGACTACCCCGACAATTACAGCGGTTATGAGGGCGCGTTGAGATGTCTCGCACACAACCACGGCGAGGTTGCCTTCACCAAAGTCATATTCACACGTAAATTCTTCGGGGTAAGTTATTTTAATTACGGTCCGGATAATGGCCATAGTTAGTTTAACTAAGTGTGTTTTGAATAGGTTTCTAGGTATATATTTTGAATGCCTGCTGTTTGTTAGTATCACTGGGGGAGGTTCGCCGCTTCATCTTTATTGTTATATTTTAGTTGCAAAATGTAATTTTACTTGTCTATTATATTTTACTTTCCCACAAATAATTTAGTGGTTTAGCTAAATAGTAAAATAGACGTTGGGTTTTAAGATGATTCTGGGAATTTCTGATCCTGTCGCTGTAAAACAAATATACCTATGTGTAACAGAGTTTGTATAAGCGCGCACTAGTATGGGAAAACGTTTTTATTAGGTACTGTTATTCAAATATTTGGTATTTTGTTCAAAAATTTCTAGAGATTCAAATGAATCCTTAACTAAAATGAACCTTGTAATCGAAAAAATGTAGCTAAATAAGAGGTTGAAATATCAAAATTAAAAACGCTATCGGCGCGCTGCATTTCGATCGCACGAAACCTCCATTCCAGTAGATTATTGTATGATGCAGACCATCTAGGTCATTGGCGAAGAATACAGTTCTAACTTTTAAAACTCAATTTTCAATGAACTATGAAGGTGTTTCATTACTTAAAGTAGCTTTGGCATAAGTTTTTTTTTTTATAGCATAGGCCGGCAAACGAGCAAGTGGATCACCTGATGGTAAGTGATCACCACCGCCCATGTACGCCCACCACCAGAAGAGTCATGGGCGCGTTGCCGACCTTAAAGGAAAGGGATAGTTAGGGATTGGGAAGGGGAGGGGATTTGGGCTTCCGGTTATCTCACTCACCGTACGAAACGCAGCAGCAAGCCACTACTTTACGTCGGTTTTCTGTGAGACAGTGGTAACGATCCGGTCGAGCCAGCCCATTCATGCTGTAGACAGAACTGTCTACAGCGTGGCTCTACCACTCTAAAAGTAGAGCTTAAGAGAGCTATAAGTCTTTGATTTGAAAAAAGCGAAGTTGTTCTTTTCCTTTAAATTACTTCGAAAGTATTGCTCCTAATTTTAGATGTTAGCTATGAATAAAACTAATTACTAAACTGTAATAAGGTTACATTCTGTTTCTATTTAGATGTTAATATCGACTACTGAAAGCCCTTGAGCGCTACCCTTTGTCCAATGACGCGGTCAGTCTAAAGGGCAAACCCTATTTATAGCTTCGAAAAAATGTAATAGTTGTATACCATAATATCATTTCTCAAGAGATATAGCTTTTAATGCAAAAAATATGAAACCTGATGATTCATAGCACGGGTCAACACAAAATTTGACCTTGACTTTAAAGCATATTATTTCGATATTTTAGGTCGTAATTAGACGAAAAAAATATATATGACATGAAAAAGTTTGCTTTTGTATTGAGGAGGCCGATTTAAAGATATCGTTCAAAATCTGTGGCTTTAATTTTTTATTGAAAATGAAACTTTTCAAATATATATTTTTATTATTATTTATTAAGTTTTATTATCAAAATAACTTACAATAAGTGGAAAATAATTTAAAAGTGCACGCTTTTACTTTTTCTTATATGTTCATAAGTACTTTTTCTCACTAAACCCCAAATATATTCTCCCATCAACTTTTCATTGTATTGGCCTTGATAACGTTGTTCAAAGCTCATAATTTCCTCATGACAACGTTCTCCTTGCTCTTCTGAATACGCTCTCATGTTGTTTTTAAATGTATCTAAATGATAATGTAGCATATGTACATTTATTGACATCCTACAGAGCATGGCCTTAATATTTTTTAGCATATCGTCAACTACGTAGTTTTTAGCTTTGTTATTTCCTAAAAATCCAGAAACTACTGCTTTTAAACTACACGCTTTTTGAGTACGATTCAGCAACGTTGGAAATAAAACAAATCGCCTTTTGAGTACGATTCAGCAACGTTGGAAATAAAACAAATCGCTTTTTGAGTACGATTCAGCTACGTTGGAAAATTTTCATCGGCGAAAATCTGTCTAATTTGCGGACCATCAAAACCCCAGCTTTAACTTTTGCTTCTGACTTGTAATCTATATAATTCTATCGCAGACTAAATCCTATTTTTGAATATGTATGTCTTTGTCGTGACGCATTTTCGTTTCATCGAGTTTCAAAGCACAAAGATTCTAAAGAAGTTTCACTTCAATAAAAATGTATATATTATCCATCATATTTGATTCACTGCTTGATAAAAATTGCATACCTTCCAAAGATCTTTTACAATAACTACAAGCAACATGTGGAGTCCATGGCTTGTCTTGATGCCGAACAAGACAGTCAAAATATGCTTTGTTGGCTTCATAGAGAACGTCAGATGTCTTTAGTTCGTATTTTACATCGCAAACTTTAATAGATTGACCATATATATAAAAAAATGCATCAGCATCATATTTAAACTTTCGCGACGATATTTTTAGACTTGTACAAAACACCTAATCGTTGTTTATCACTCGTGTGCCATCTAGCGGCACTTTTTGAACGTAAAAACCCCACTCTAATCGCGCAGTAGTTTTAAATGAATTAAAATTTATGAAAAAATCAAAAATGAGTATTATTACTATAACTATCACAAAAGCAAACTTTATACCAAAAAATTATATTTTCTTATCGGTTTTGTGCATAATTAACCGAAAAATCATAAAATAAACTTTAGGACAAAGAACGAATTTTTTTTTGTTGACCCGTGTAGCCATTCATTAAAACCATTGTAGTTCGACATCATTATTAACTAATTAATATTTACGTCTGCTTTGTGCCTTATTAATTCAATAACCAGACTGTAGACAATCTAGCAATTAATTAATAGAATTGAAATTTATGATATTACTATTTATATTTTTATTACTTACTATTTCTTTAATAGCTTCCAGTAGGAACCACCCCAGCGAGTCCATCAAGCGAAAAACCCGACGAGTTTAGATATCTCTGTGTGGATGGATCTAAAGCTGCCATCACTGGCAAGGCTTGTTCATGGGCTGCCAGACCTTGGCAAGGATTGTTAGGTCACAATGATGTGTTGGCAAAACTCAGTCCACTTAAAGAGAAGGTCAAGCAGTTGGCTGATGCGGGTAAGTTATAAATATTAGTAAATCTTTAGGTGATGCACCTAAAGGTTTCAAAGATTGTTACTGTCTCCTTTGTTCTATGTCCTACTAATATTATAAATGTGAAAATTTGGATATTTGTTAATTAACCACGCCTTAACGGCTCATTTGGATTAAATCAGGCATACGCGTAGACCACACCCTGGTTTAGGACATAGGCATTTTTTATCATATTATAAGCATATCATATCATTTATCATTAAAAAGAATTCACGCAGGCGTAGCCGAAAGCAAAAGCTTGTTAATTAATAATGCTAAGATTGTGCCATCGTGTAATCGTAGTATCGATAGAGATTCTTTTTTTTATTATTTGATTGAATGACGAGACGAGCCAAGCGCTCGCCTGATGGTAAGCGCCACGCCTGCCCAAAACCAGAAGCAACACTTTGAATTGCACCTGACACACCACCAACATAGAAAAGTTAATACCTTAGAATTTTATTAAACTTAATTGGAGGCATGTTTTGAACGTGGTGCTAGTATTGCCCAATGTCAAAAAGCCTTTAACAATCCATCCAAAAGTAGTCCTAAAAAAGTCTGTCGTTAAGTATGATTTGGTCGTTTAAAATGAAATGACTATCAAAAGTCCTATTTATCCAACAGGTGCAGCAGAAAAGCCGGAGTGGTTCACCAAAGTCCTAGGTCTGTCTGAGAAGATTCACTATGTTGCTGAGAACATTCCGATCAAGCCTATTGACTACCTAAACAAGGCCAACTACACAGAAGTCATTGAGAGAGGCCACGGTGCTCCCGAACTTGTCGTCAGGTATCTATAGAAATATATCTAGGAATCTATATAGTAGATCTATCGAATGCACTGTCTAAAATAAATACACCCAACAGTCACATACATAGTCCTGAGCCCACAGTAAGATACGAGTCTTGTGTCGTGGGTATCAGGAACTACGAGAGACTTTCAGTCTCACAACACCCAGACCCCGAAACAAATATTTGTAGATCACACAAACATTTGTCTCGGTAAACCCGCGGCCTCTCGTTTCACAACCAGCTACTCACCCGCTGTGCCACGGAGGTTGTCTGTCTGTGTCTCGCAGTAAACTGACGTAAGTGGCAGCTCCTAGCTTTTGCTGGTGGTAGGATATATATCCGACCGGATAGCGACCACCGTACACATGGTGTTAAAACCTGCCATAGTGATCCACACGCCTTGTGTGGATCGCGTTTCTGGATCAGCCAGTGTATATCCGGATCTCCTGAGGGGCTTGCGACATGACTTGATGGTTGGTTGGGGCGAATATAGGGGTAAATTCTAGTATTACTGTGCCTGCATCGGTCATCGCTCTGTCTTGTCGCAGACCCCTCGATTTGCTTCTTCCCTCTCCGAAGAGGGAAGAAGCAATTATACAGGCATGACTGGTAACCATCGATAAATTCATTGTTTGTTGGTGGTCGCTGGTTTTTTGGACTGCACTACGCTTACCATCAGGTGTGGTGCAGTCACTATGCCGTGCTCGGATAAAAACAAAACTGTTGTGTTTGGACGGCAAGAGAGATTTCCAAATCCTAAATTACTCCTGTCCCTATTTCTCTCCTTTAAGATTGGCAACATATCCATATTAATCTAGTATTGTGGGTGTTCAGGATATAAATATACCACCAACCAATTGGATTGACTTATGAGAAATGAAAGTAAAAATCAATTTACTTAGCATAGCGATAAAATAAAATGCACTTTCTAATGTCGTCTGGTTTCAATATATTAAACTAATTATTAGAATATTCAATTAAAAAATTGTGATTTACTAAGTCAGTAATAATATGACATTATGCTTAATGTTAACTAACGAATATCTCTTCATTAATTCGACAATTGCGATTTCCTTTCATTCGAGCTTGTTTCACAATGTTCGAGTAAGATTTACCTTCCAATTAACACAGTGTCAGACACCTGTCGATTGATGATTGACTTATTTTCGAGATAAATATTTGTGAATCGTTGTATTATTATACTCAATTGTTAAAATTAATAATATAATAATAATAAATCACGAATTTTGATCGAACTCTTATTTACTTGAGTTGCCTCGTGGTTATTTAACTCTTGGTAATTTGGAATTTTTCTCTGGTCCCTTGAGCTTCAAATTATGAGTGCGAGAGTCGACTGTATATTGTACACCTAATTCCATATTTTTTGTCGAACCTCTGTTAGCTTTGCAGTGTCAGTAAACAGGAACTCTTTATTAATCATTATGCGATTGTCTACAGGCTTTGCGTGACATCTAATGTGGCTTTAGCCAAATGCCGAGCCATGTCTGTGTTCGCGTTCAGTCGAGACATCAGACCGATCCTTGACTGTGTCCAGGAGGAAAGCGAAGATGCCTGTCTAAAAAGCGTAAGTGATTACTATTCAAATCTCTGACATTTATTAGAATTAATACTAGGTGGTAGGTTCTTCGTATGCGAAGACCCGTCTGGGTTGGTACTACCGCTTTGTTTCTGCCACCAAGTAGCAGTATTTAAGCACTTTAGTTTTTGTATGAAGGACATTGAAGCCAGTGAAATTACTGGGCATTATGAGACTTATCATCTTATGTGGAGCTCAGTCCACTGCCATGAAATGCGTTATAAATTATAATTCAAAGTTATATGTGGTGTGGCTTCTGTTTATGGGCAAGCGTGACGCTTACCATCAGGTGAGGAACCTGCTCGTTTGGTCATTCACATAAATAAAATAAATGTTTGAAGCTGAACTCCTGGCTCCGCACTATATCTGCTATTAATGAATAACTCTACAATTATTAAGGAGTTAAAATCTGCAGACGGCATGGTTGTAGCATCAGTTCAACGTTACCTTGCTAAGAACACATTTGATCTTTAGGTTTCAAGTCAAAAATCGTATCAAAATCGGTCCGTTATATAAAGCGCTATGGTGTCACAGATGCATTGCTTATTAGTGAGAAAATGTTAAATAATTACAATAGTATGTAACTATAATTTACTAATGAAATTTTTATACCTGCACTCACTCATAGCACAATAACTTACAGTAAATTACTTATGAAGCTATTAAAAATAACAAATGACTAGCTAACAAAGCTTTTAACACTAATTGAATAAAACGCGCCTAACAATATTCCCAACACAGGTAGACTTTTAGCATAACCAAGCTAAGAGGATTAACTGCATACAATACACGTTCTAGTTAAATCTGCCGTAGTGGATACAAAGCTCTACGATGTACGATTTAACTTATCTTCCAAAGACATATTAAGACGATTGTGTTATAAACTATGAGTGGTAGAGCCAAGCTATAGACATGGACCGGCTCGACCGGGTCGTTACCACTGTCTCACAGAAAACCGATGTAAAGTAGCAACTTACTGCTGCGTTTCGTACGGTGAGTGAGATATCCGGAAGTCCAAATCCCCTCCTTTTCCCAATCCCTAATTATCCCTTTCCTTTAAGGTCGGCAACGCGCCCATGCTTCTTCTGATATACCATCAGGTGACCCACTTGCTCGTTTCCCGGCCTATGCTATAAAAAAGCCAAATATATCCTACTAATATTATAAATGTGAAAGTTTGTTTGTTTGAATGTTTGTCCGTCAATCACGCTGAAACTACTGAACGGGTTTTTATGAAATTTGGTTAACAGACTGGGTATGAGCTGACTTGGGTGATAGGATACTTTTTATCCCGGAAAAAGCAGATCACGCGGGCGGAGCCGCGAGCAAAAGCTAGTCTATAATAAAATAAATACACCCAACATTTCATGTCAGTGTGCCTAAGCTAGTCGAAATTATAATATATCACTGCTATTTTCCCTTATTTCAGTGTGATTGATGATTATGTTTCTTAACTTGCATGCTATTGACCCTCGGTGTAATCTTAAATGTTGAAAACTCTGTGCCAATATTACTGATTCTGAACCGAGTTTCGATAGCTTTACAATCTTTAACCATTTAAAATTTCAAATGATCATTTATCAAAATTGTGCTAAGAGCAATTAAGAAGTTGAAGCTGTTAACATTTCGAAGTTGTAGTTTAAGGTTATTTTTTTTTACAAAAACTGTGCATTACATACACATACACTGTCTCAGTGGCGCAATATTGCGTATGCGGTACGACTGCTGTGCTGAGGCCGCGGGTTCGATCCCCGCACCGAGATAAATGTTCGTGTGATCCACAAATATTTGTTTCGGGGTCAGGGTGTTGTGAGACGGAAAGTATCTCGTAGTTCCTGATACCCATGCCACAAGACTCGTATCTTACTGTGGGGTCAGGACTATGCATGTGACTGTATGATTAAGCTGGGATATCATCAGACAGAGAGAATGGTCCTAACAAATTCCTTCTTATTTCTAATCTACCAGGTCCAAGACAACGGTTCCGATCTGGCTTCAGTAGACGACATGAAAGTGGCAGCTGCAGCCAGGAAGTACAACTTACATCCAGTGTTCCACGAAGTGTATGGTGATGCGAAGGCTCCTAACTACGCCGTCGCTGTTGTCAAGAAAGGCACTCCTTCCAAGAAGATTGAGGACTTGAGAGGAAAGAAGTAAGAACAGTCGTATTACTCGATTCTTTCTTTATTCTGGCACGGCAGTCACTTTGTACTTGATCTGATGTTAGTGCATACCAAATATAATGACGATCGTCAAGAGACATCGCATCCCCTGACGGTCGTCGGAATTACGCGGGAAATAATCAAATTCTAATAAATTACTCCGTAATGATTTCTTATTTTTACGCGAATATTACTTATTGAAATAAAATAATTTAAACGTGAATTAATTAACGTAGTATGATTGAAATAAAACTAATTTGAATTACTCCGCGACAAATAACAGTAATTAACGTTTCTGAATCTGGCAGGAACTGTGTGCCATCACACGGGCCATCAGTTCCCTAGACTAGGTAAATTTTCTTACTATCAATAGTATTGACAGATCTTTCATACAAAATGAGGCAAAAATTTACTGTCAGTAAGCAAACCTCAGTAAACGGAACAATGAGAACAGCCTTAGTTAAGTAATTGCTTTTTTTTTGTAGATCATGCCACAGCTCTTACAGCACATTCAGCGGTCTTCACGCTCCCCTTTTCTATCTCATCAACAAGAGGGTTATTAACTCTGATCACGTAAGTATCCAATCAATTAGATCCGATACGCAAAAACAAACCATATATACAAATCTATTAGTCTGGATTGCTTTTGCTTTTGAGGGGTTTAGGGGTATTGAGTGGCTTTGTGAGTGGTAGAGCCACACTGTAGTCATGTCTATAGCAGGAACACGCCGGCTCGATACCACTATCTCACAGAAAACCGACAAGAAATAGCTGCTTGCTGCAGCGTTTCGTTTGATGAGTGAGATTTCTGGAAAAAAATCAAATCTCTCTCCCCTTCCCAATCCCTTAATTATCCCTTTCCTTTAAGGTCCGCAACGCATCCATGATTCTTCGGGATGGATATTGGATAGGTTGATGTTCGTGGGCGGTGGAGATCACTTACGATCAGGTGACCCACTTACTCGTTTGTCGGCCTCTGCTACAAAAAAAACAAGATGTAGAGTCGTGCTGTAGCCAGTTTTTTTTGCTTGGGTAGGCTCGACGACTTTAACCCTTTCGCTTTGGGTTATTTAAATGCAATGCTAGATATTGGTGACAAATTTAACAAAAAAATGTCAAGGTAAGGCTTTTTTTATTGCAAAAAAAAAAGAGAAAAGGCAAACGAGCAAGTGGGTCACCTGATGGTAAGTGATCTCCACCACCCATGTACGCCCACCACCAGAAGAATCATGGGCGCGTTGGCGACCTTAAAGGAAAGGGATAATTAGGGATTGGGAAGGGGAGGGGATTTGGACTTCCGGTTATCTCACTCACCGTACGAAACGCAGCAGCAAGTCGCTACTTTACGTCGATAATATAATGATAATTCACCATCAGGCGATTACTTGCTTCTTTGCCGGTTTTTTAAATGAAATCATAAAATAATTATTGTATTTGCAGTGTGTGAAAAATTTGGGAGAATTCTTCTCTGGTGGATCATGCTTGCCTGGTGTGGACAAACCCGAAAACAATCCAAAGGGTAATTATATATTTAACGCTACTGTTTAAGATCATTCTGCCTGCGTGGCGAAGTGGGCGAGAGTTGTAGTAATATAATAAGCCACGGGTTTGATTCCGATTAGGTAAGCGATGCATAATTGGTAGAGCCACGCTGTAGACAGTTTTGTCTACAGCATGAATGTGCCGGCTCGACTGGGTTGTTACCACTGTCTCACAGAAAAACGACGTGAAATAACAGCTTGATTTTTGTTATAAGATATCCGGAAACCCAAATCCCACCCCAATCCCTAATCATCCTTTTCCCTTAACGTCGGTGGAGATCACTTATCATCAATTTATTAGTTAAAAGAACAATCTAACATTGCTAAACCACTTTATGTCGTCGTACTGTAATTAAACAATAAGATATTACTTCTAGGTGAAGATGTTTCCAAGTTGAAGCAACAATGCTCTTCTGACAGCAGTGCGTGGAAATGTTTGGCAGACGGCCGTGGTGATGTCGCGTTTGTGTCCAGTAAGTTACATTTTATCTATTTTCTTTATAAATACATGAGATACAGTGAAACCTGGATAAGTGGGATCTGAAGGGACATTTTTTTATCAATTTATATATAATTTACAACACTGAATTACTTATTTCGTGTTAGCGATTATAGTTTATAACCTTTCCGGGCCCCCTGATGCCAGGGGACCTGGGCACAGGTCCCGTTTGCCTATATGATAAAAACGGAACTGCGTAATGGACTACGCGGCAGGCTGATTATAATAATAATGAATAACAAGGAATGATGATTCCATATGACGAAAACCTCTTTGAAACCGAAATAGTCAATTTTTATATTCCGGCGAAAGGACAGGCGGATAATCGATACAGGCACAGGGATACAAGAATGTACCCCTATACCCGCCCCAAACAACCAAGTCCTGCCGCAAGCCCCTCAAGACCGGATATACACTGGCTGATCCTGGAATGCACAATGGATCCACACAAGATGTGTAGGTCACTATACAGTACAGATGTGCAGGTATTAACACCATGTGTACGGTGGTCGCTATCCCGGTGGATATGAATATCCTAACATCAGTCCAATGTTCAAATATGTCTAACTGGCACACGAGGTTACTGACATGTGGGATGTGGATTCGACAATGATTGTGTCGATAGTCGTTACTGCTAACGGGTTGATACCAAAGAAACCAACATCTCCAAAAACTTTGAATTGGTCGTTGGGTCAAGTCAGACTCAGAAGGCGGTCTGTGATTGTGAGGACGTTCCTCACTCGGGGCTCCTACCCCCCAGTGGCTTGAGTCCTAGGCCTCGCCATTGGGGTGTGATTGTTTTTTTTTATATTTATAAATATGAAAAAGCCTTTTAAAATACTGCATATAACAAGGAAAGATGAAATATTTACAAACTTTTTCGATGAATCAACTTTAAAACTGCATTATAACAGGTGCCGACCTGTCCCACTTCGACGCCAACGAGTACGAACTCCTCTGCCTGAACCGTGACGCTGGAGGCAGAGACTCTCTCACCAACTTCGTGACGTGCAACGTGGCCATGGCACCTTCCAGGACCTGGCTGTCAGCGAAGGACTTCCTCTCCGACGTGTCCATAGCTCACACTCCACTGAGCCTGGCACAGCTGGTCGATACCAGGAGCGACCTCTTCAACATGTATGGGGAGTTTTTGAAGAATAACAACGTTATTTTCAATGTAAGTTTTTTTTTTTTTTTATCCTGGCTCGTCAAAGTGACTACGCTACACCTGATGGTAAGTGTAGCGCAATCCAAGAATATTGTCGACCAACGATAAACAATGTGTCCATCGTTGGTCGGCAAGATCATGCCGGCCTGTCAAAGGGCCAAGGAGGGGGGGAAGGAAAAAGGGATGGGAAAAGGGTGAGGATCAGGGGGCAAGCCCCTGGGGAGAACCGGATATACACTGGCTGACCCTGGAACGCGACCCACGCAAGGTGGGCCACTATGGCAGGTTTTAGCACCAGTGTACGGTGGTCGCTATCCGGTCGGATACAAGTATACTCCCACCAGCTAGCAAGTTTAAAGTATTATTAGTATTAATTTACTCCACTGAGCCTGGCACAGCTGGTCGATACCAGGAGCGACCTCTTCAACATGTATGGGGAGTTTTTGAAGAATAACAACGTTATTTTCAATGTAAGTTTATTTTTTTTTATTAATTTGTTAATGGCCGATATAAAGAGAGGAGGTTTGGTATGGTTGAGACTTGTCTGCTTGTGTGCTAACGTAGCTTATAAGTAGAGAAAAATTCAGGGATGATATTTTTTTAGAGATTGTTTTTTTAAATGTCTGAATACATTCATACATAAGAGGCAGATGTAACCCAGAAACTTGCATTTCGCCGAGTTTATGTCCGTCCCATGATGTGATAGGGAGCGAGCCTATCGCCATACCGGGCACATTTCCAGACTCCGAGCTACTTATAGTATCACTTTTACCCGACCCAGGATCGAACCCGAGACCTCAGCACAACAGTCATACCGCGTACGCAATACAACTGCGCCACCGAGGTCGTCAAAATTATTAATTATCAAAATATTTAGCAAAAAAATTGCCACATTTTTTTTGTAAATATCCTAATATTTATATTAATAATTTGTTACAGAACGCTGCCAAAGGGTTGGCCACAACTGAGAAATTAGACTTTGAGAAATTCAAGACCATCCATGACGTGATTTCTTCATGCGGCCTTGCCTAATGTACCATTTACTTTTTTATCATTAAAATTTATCAAAACTACAGTACAAACATTTTATGATGGCAAGTTTAAAATCAGGCAGCTCACCTAATTCTATGCATATTGTCATCACCAAAAACAATACCAAAACCATTCGAACAAGCCAACTTAAAATGACCGTACTGTACTAGATATAAAATAAAAGTCCATCTATGATTAATGATTTATTCACCACTTATGACAATAAATAAATAATATCCAACAACATGGTTTTTTAATGAGAACATGATTATACTTATTATAATGCTGCTAAGAGAAGTGTTAAACCTGCCGCAAGACCCAGCATAGCATATCCGGTTGTGTAAACTTCTTTAATGGTCAGACCTTTGGCTGTATCCCAGTATAAATGTCTGATGCCGTTAGCAAAATGGTATCCGAATGGAGCAGCGATGATTGCTTTAGCGAGGAAAATTGTTGCAGGTGATAGATTGAGGCTTTCAATAATGGAAATGTAATAGGAAATGTCGTTTGGTAAGACCAAAGCCCCGATACCCAGTGCGCTGGCATACCCTGACAGCATGATACCTGTAATAAAATTAGAGTCAAATTGTATGTACATTTTTTTATCTTGGCACCACAGTGACTAAATTGGACCTGATGTTGAGTACAGTGTAATCTAAATACAATGTAGGCTGTCAAGAGACATTGGGTCCTTTCACGGTCGATAAATTTATGCCGCCTTCAAATTTATTTATAGTGGAATCCATTTATAATCACATTGAAGGGAAATGACAATATCATACTAAGCGGACGTCATACAAGGCATTTTGTAGAAAATAAACAACCTCTTATTTTTGTTAGGTATATATGTAAGTAATTATTTTAATAAAGCAAAACACAGTATATTAAATCAAAATATGTAAAAAATGTATGCAAGAAGAGTACATTATAATTTTTCATAAGAAATCAATAATGTTTGATCAAATTAATAATTAATCAATACTTTTGATTTTTCCTTATTGTATTGTAATAACAGTCGTCAGTAACGTCGTCGGGCGTCGCGTGACCCTCTCGAATACTGCCTAAGGTATAACCGACAATATTTTTTTAAAAACTAGCGACCCACGCCGGCTTCGCATGGGTAAAAATATGTGTTACGACATCACATTATAAATCTTTGAATTTTTCAGCTTTTCTGTTCTATAATATGTATGTATTATACATATAAACCTTCCTCATTTATCAATCTATCTATTGCTGAAAACTGCATTAAAATCCATTAAATAGTTTAAAAGATCTAAGCTAACAGACAGAGGTAATAATAAGCGACATGTCACTATAACCAAAGTTATTATATCCGAATTTGTTATAAAGAATTTTGTATGAATTTAATGTAGGTGGAGTCAGTAGCATGGCCAAGTGCCATGCTTGGATAAAAAAGCCATTATAGGAGGTTTTTCACCATGTATATTCAACTAGGTCCATTGCAAAACATTCCATGCTTGGAGTGTCTATCTAAGAGTATCTATCCAGGTGTGATGGAAACATAACTACTGTAGTATATTATGTGCATTGTACATGCATGCTATAAATATAGATTCTAGAGAATTCTTTATTACATCACATTCAACATATTAAACAAAGCAGTTTTAGCATTTCATTTAGCCACTAAATATTATGAGCCATTGCCAATTACAGTCATTGCCAAATGGTAGTTAATAACAATTCAGCAAAAAGCTGATATATAAATCTATAGTAGAATGATGTGTTTATAAATATACTAAAGGCCAATTAAGTTGCAGAAGTTGTTTATATACAACTTCCACAACTACATAAATACCATGAGATTGTTAATATGACACTTTTAAACCATGTCATTGTCAATAATTTCACACAACATATAAAAATACACTGAGTACAATCAATCAAGTAGATAATTAATTAATTTAATATTTGTAAGAATGATTACAGACTTCTTTAAATCAATTCATACACACTATACACTCAGGGGATAAATTATTATGTATTTAGATAAGATATTCCATTCAATTAAAATGCAGAGAATGCATTATTTGTATATTAAACTTTGTGTTACTGATAAAATGCATTGGAAAAGTACAGACCATGTTGAATGTAAATGTTGTGAAATCCCATTAAAATTCCATTAGGTGTCATTAAAATGTTTACCTGCCGCTCGATGGGTGATCGACAGCGTGCTTGTCAGCTGAATGGAGTATATTGTTAGATGTGGAGACAGGGGTCTGTTGAGACGCTCATTTTTAATATCATGATGTTCTGCCGCTGGAGGTTCAAACTTCTTGAACGTAATTTTAGGCACACCACTTGCAGCTTGGGCGTAGTTCACTGTACTCAGTGTCGCAGGAAACCTGCTTAAACTCGCCAACACCGATTTACTTCCCAATCTAAAAGCAAAAAACATTTTCCTCTACGAATCATTGAAAACAACCTAGCCCTTGTTACATAATAATTCGTCGACATACCTGCTACAATTGAACAGAGCCATGGTTTTCACGCTGTTTATTTATATATCGTCGTAGACTTCTGTAACACACACCAATGGCACAAATATGATTCTGATTAAGTATGTATCTAAACAAAAAAAACGTAAACTAAACTCACCACTGAGTCTGACGAACTTGCATGACAAGTTTGACAAGTTCGTACTTTGTTTACGACGTCATCGTTGTGAATTAATATTATGTTATTTAGCATTTGATTTCTGTCTCATATCTTTCAATATTCTATAAAAAAAGAGGGAAAGAGAAGGAATACGGACTGTAAAAATAGCAGAATAAAAATGTATTGATTAAAGCTGATTAAATTTAGTAAATATGGTAGGTGCATACATACAGTCAACCTGGGTAATTTTGGCTCACTTTAGAGGTAATTTATAGTAGTACGGATTTAATTTTATTGTTATTTGTCATAAATGAGTGTTTCTAGTGGGATATTGGCCTTTATAATCTAAATTTCTGTGTTATTTATCAGAACGATAAATAAAAAACCCTTAAATTACCAAAAATTTGGTGAGCCAAAGTTACACTGACATTTGGGTAACATTAATAAGTATGAGGAATTGATGAAAAAAATCTTTAATTTATGTTTTTTTTTTCTCTTCGGTAAGATTAGCTTGTCATATTGATAAAAAAAATACATTTTGTTTATATCACTATCTCCTTTTTAGTGGCAACGTAGGGTTGCCATATTAATACAATATTAAACTGCCTGGTTTATCGAAATCAACTTCTATTTAATGGACCTCTTAAATCAAGTTATTATTGTATTAATCAGGTTTTGATGTACTTATAATCAATAAGCAATGTCTAAAATAATAAAACAAACTCAATCACATATAAAAAAGAAACATAATATCAGCTCTCAATTCCCCCATACCATGTATAGAAATTGATCATCAATCGCATAAGAATCGCCTCGTTTTGTGATTTTAGATCCTCGAAATCGACTTACTATATTTCGGGGGTGACAATTAAATATGGCCACTTCCACCCTTCAAAACTTTTTTACATAATTGAAATTTTCACGCATTGTCTGTCCTCGCCCCGAGCTAATGTTACCCCAAATGGTCTGAAAATGAAACGGATCGAAGATTAATTAAAGATTTTTAAAAAATCTATCAATATCGCGGGATATTTCAGTGTTATTACATAAAAAACATATGATTCTTCAACATGAAACTGAACTCCCCTTCTGTAGTTCTTCTGTAGTAACTGCTATACACAACTTTTTAGTAAGTTTATTTTTTACTCTATTTACCGCCAACATTTTGAATGATGAGAAATAAATATATATTTGACAAATGTCAAATTTCACTACAGGTTTCGTTCAAAAACACTTTTTACCTTCATAGATTAAACAACTTATTATTATACAGTGATTCAGTAAGCAGAGAAAAAATTAAACGTTCAAATACAAGTTAGTGAGTCAATGTTACATTGAACGCTAAAGTTACCCAGGTTGACTGTAATTATATTCAATTGAAATGAAGTTCGTTACATATGTATTAAACGAAAGGGAAACATATTTCATGTTATGTATCTAGCAATAAAATTTGCGTGGAAAGAAGCGCGCTCATTGATTACCGCAATACGGATTACGGATGTCAAAATGTCAAATGACATTTCATTCAATTTCATTCAGATTCTCCTTGTGAAAAACATTCTCGAAAATTTTAAATAAATTAATGAAGAAGAAGCATTATTATTGAAATATTTTTTTAGTGATGTACTAAATGTTACGATTATTAATACTCACTACAGTGACCATTATTTTAATAGTCAACAGTAGTACAAACGCCGCAGCAATGTATCGAGCCGTAGATTTCGAGGTTTTTGGCCGGGTACAAGGAGTTTTCTTCAGGAAGGTAAAGTTCTATAATTGTTTTTAGATTTATTTTTACTTAACAAGCCTAAACAATTTCCGAATTTATTATTTGTAAAGGGGAATGCCCATCTCCCATACAAAAAAATGCCTAAGATGAACAAAAATGAATTATACACCAATTTGTAGTTAAAATTAAAGTAAATCTATTACAATTAAAATTTCTGTCCACAAACTTGGAGGAGGCTGGTTAAAAACATTTTGCCTAAAATATATTTTACGTATTGAAATTGGGATCTGACAAGTGCAAATATCGGTCATTTAAATAAGTTAAGGATACATCATCAAATCATAGATAAAACAATGAGGTATTATATTGGAGCGGACGTCGAATCGGAAGCAAAAAGTTTGGTACTTACGAATAACTTAAACAGAAAAACTATCTGTCAAATACGATTTGTATTTACTAATGTCAAATTCGAAATTCATGTACATTTACGACAATCAAATTAAATACTATAATAATAATTATAATACTTTCCCCCTAGTGTGTAAAACTTGAAAATAATACAACTATTCTTATTTTAATCTAAATAGATTATATGACTATTTGAAGTTTCTGTCCATTTCCAGGCATTTTATGGGCATTCCCCTTTGCGAATCAACGACAACTGTAGTTACTACTAGAAATAATGTCGCCGGTTTAATTTATGACAGGATATCCTTTTTACAAACACTGGACGTTACAAGATTCAATTTCTCAATTGTCCAGTTATAGCTAGTTTTACTAGTAAATACTAATTCATAGAGCATTTTCATAGTCAAGCCCTTAACGGAATTTTTTTACCAAAAACTACGGAATCTGATATAATAATACCGCCCTATATTATAGACAGCTGGGAACGGGCTTCCTCTTAACAGGGGTTAGACCTTAGCCCCCACATCGTCCTAACGCGGGTTGGCCGACTTTACAAACAATCAAAATTATATTAGACAACTCAAGAATGAAACTGAGATATGCAGGTTTCTTCACAATGTTTCCTTCACTGTTAAAACAAAATAAGGAGATCCTGTGTCTGATGATGATGATGATGATGAATATGAAACAACAGCAAGCTTGTACTATACATCAGGTTACTATGAAACAATGGTAACAACTCGGTCAAATCAGCTCATTCACGCTGCAAACAAAACTGCCTACACAGTGGTTCCTCCTACAGTATTCACAGCAATTGTCACAGGGTTTAACCTGCTTACCACCGCTATCCTGCGTCACTCTACCCTGCCTGCCACTGACAGGAGTCCATGCAAATTAAAATGGACATAATATGTTAATAATATTCTATACAGTTTACAGTATCCTTATGACTAAGACTTGGGCCCTAGGACAGCTGGTTATTTTTTTATTTCCTTGATAGGCAGATGAGCAAGCAGCCCATCTGATGGTAAGTGGTTACTGCCGCTCATGGATATCGGCAATGCTAGGGGCACAGCCAAGCCGCTGCCTACCACTATTTTGCACATTTAGTACCTAATCTAAAAATTTACAAATCATTCATTACTTTGCCTCAATCATGACTTGATCCTGTTACTTGTTTATCGTGTTATGTTTCCCTTTAAAACTTGCTCATAATGAAACAAGTAAAAAAATGATGTTAAATTTAGCTTTGACTGTCCAGATTAAAAAATCATGTTGATTGTGGCTTACCAAGTTTATTTATTCATAGTACACAAGGGATCAGGCGGAGAAACTTGGACTACGAGGCTGGTGCAAGAATACGTCACAGGGCACCGTCCAAGGACAAATGGAAGGACCACCGGACAAGGTGGAAACTATGTGAGTATTTTTATTCTAAACAAAACTCTAATGTACTCTTTACGGGTCATATACGGTAGTTAAAAAACATTGAATTTATCTAATAGAGCCTCTCTAGAGTCTTTCTCAAAGTGGGCGATAAAGTCTGGAAGCACTGGAGGCCTTCAGCGGCGGCATAGGGTCTAGAGCAGTGTTTCCCAACCTTTTTTAGGCCATGCCCCACCTTAACATTTTTTTGTTAAATATGTCACCGATATCTAGCATTGCATTTAAATAACCCAAAGCGAAAGGGTCGTGTCGAGTCTATTTTTAAATTGCCCCCCTTAACTATCACATTGCCCCCTGTGGGGCGTGGGCCCCACGTTGGGAAACACTGGTCTAAAGGAAGGAAAAGAAAAAAAAAATACGATCATAATATATATATTTTTTTTATTGATGAATTAATATATGGGGAACAATAATTGAGTCCAGTAGGGACAGAAGGCTTTAGCAACATTTTGTTCAAAAGTAAATGGACGTATTACCATTTTGTGAATAAAGTTAATAATCTAATTACTAAAACACAAAGTAAAACTTCACGAAAACAATTTTCGTTGAAAGTGAAATTATTTTACATCAGCACAAAAGCCGTAGATGCTCTCGCAGCGTCAATCTGCAAGCTAACAATTATCTTGGTATTTAACTGTGAAGAAACAAGATATTTATACAGTGGATACGTGGCTTTCGAATAACTTTCTTTTCAGGATGAAATGGCTGAAGACCACCGGAAGTCCGAGCAGCAGAATCGACAAAGCTGAATTTAAAAACCAAAAGGAAATTTCAGAATATACGTTTGACAATTTCAGTATCGTTAAAGATTAATGCGCTTTTAAAATCTCATTAGACTAGCTCAAGATTGCTTGATCTCTCATCCACAATGTGATGACAGGGATAGTTGTAAACGACCGTATTATACCTATAATAGTATTTGATTAATATACCACAGTTGCTTTTTATATGTAGTTTTGATAAAATATCCCTATATATGCCAATCCAACTCTCGCTATTTTTTAAATTAATTTAGAATCAAGTACGACAAAAAACTGCAGGAATTTTTAATTATATTATCTCCCTCATCAGCGGGTTGCCCGCAAATGTTTAAAAACAAAAGCGGGTCCTCCCATCGGCCATCATAAAGGCTCTCCATGCGGCAATAACTCAAACAATGATTATTAAAAATTCGCTGCAAATGCCTTTGTTATCGGATGGCGATGTGTCTCAGAGGAAATCTAATCTTCATACAACATAAAAGGACGTTAACGAAACACGATTTTACTGTCTGTCGTAACTCGTAAATGTATTTATCATGTTGTCCCAAGGACCCTTCAAGGGAGTAACATTCGCGGAAATAAAACTACGTAATGGCCTTGAATATATTATGAACCGATGGAGGTGGGGGGACGGTTCGCGGCAGGTTCTACAGGTGGTCTTTTAGTTAATTATCAACTATGAAGGCCACATATCGACGAACCTGACATCCCGGATATTTTCCATTCCACAGGTTTGTTTACTTGACAAAATAATCATTATTCATAAGAAAATAAAGCACTACAGTTACATGCATATGAGATAAATATATCAGGAACTGTTAGGAAGTCAAAGCTACGGGTACTTGATGGTAAACTAATCTATCTAAATCCGAAACTAGAACCGCCCAGTTTCAGCAATGAAGCCAATCAAACAATAATATCGTATCTGTTGGCTAACAATAGACGCTGACCTTGAAAGCTTTCGCGTAGGAGTTTTCTCTCGGAAGGGTAGGAAATAATTATGTTCGAGTCAGTAACCCGGGCGTGCGTTATTGATGGGCTCACGCGGCGGCGCCGAGACGCGCGGTAAGTGGGTCAGGGAGGGAGCGAGGGGCGCGCAGCCGCTCCGACATTGCGCCCTCAGCCCTCAGCCATGGCGGACGCGCCGCCGGAGGTCCTCGAACTGAACGTAGGCGGCGTGCACTACGCCACCACGCGCGACACGCTGCTGCGCGAGCCGGACTCGCTGCTGGCGGCCGCGCTGCACGATCCCGACCACCCGCGCGACGCCCGCGGCCGCGTCTTCTTCGACCGCGATGGCGTGCTCTTCCGCTACGTGCTCGACTACCTCCGCGACGGCGGTCTCGTGCTGCCCGAGTGCTTCAGGGAACACAAGCGGTTGGCGCGGGAGGCAAAGCATTACAGGCTTGTGGGTCTCGAGAACGCCGTGCGGGACGCCGACCCGAAGCCGCCAAACCGCGAAAAAGGATGCATCACGGTCGGCTATCGCGGCAGCTTTGCGTTCGGACGCGATGGCCTCGCCGATGTCAAGTTCCGCAAGCTATCACGTATTTTAGTCTGCGGCAAGGTGACTCTGTGTCGAGACGTTTTCGGCGAAACTTTAAACGAGTCCCGCGACCCTGATCACGGACTGGCCGATAGGTACACGTCTCGGTTTTTCTTGAAGCACTCGTTCATAGAGCAGGCGTTCGACATGCTGCAAGAAAACGGGTTCAAGCTAACGGCGAGCTGTGGCAGCGGCACGGCCGGCGGCGCCGCCGAGCTCAAGCCCGGAGTCGACTCTGAAGAGAACCGCTGGAACCACTACAACGAGTTCGTGTTCGTGCGTGATTAAGTTCTAGGCCGAGCGACGTTGACAATGGATCAGCTGACGGTCGCGTGTCGGCCAGCGGCCGCACTAGCTCTACGGCCGCGGATAATAATAAAATAAAATTTTCGGGGGAAATGTTATTTACTGAAGTTAGGTTTCGAACTGAGATCAAACTAATATTGAATTTTCACGTAAGTAATTCGCAATATTTGCGCACGACGCGACGCGACGTAGTAAAAAGCTTAATAATGTCTTTCTCGTAAATGTAATAGCGTATTATATGACATTGAACTCATAATGCTAGGATGTGTAAGTCGTGGTTCCGAGTTATTTCGTTTGGTAAATAAAATAGCGTCTAAAGTAAATGTTTAATTATTTGTAGATATATTATAATCGTTAACTATAATTGAATATGTAACAAATAGTGTTAAATGTAAAGAAATATAAAATAGTAGATATAAAATTTCCTCTTTTAGGAATTATTTCATGTAACAACTGAATCTATCTCTCTACTGTATTTTCTTATTTTATTTTAGATTTATACCTTTAGATACAGAGGACAGTGTGGGCCATAATTTTGATACGAAATATGCCAAATTTTACCATAGTATTATGTATAAAAATGTTTACGGTTCATATTTTGTGTTTATTACGAACAGATTTGAATGCGGCGAGAGAAGATATAAATGTAAACTCAAACGTAAGCAAACAACATTGGTCGGAGCAGTAAGCTCTGAGCTCTGATAAGAAATCGTCTTAAATCAATTCAGAGCAAGAGTTCTAATTTTACTGTAGCTAAATGTCCAGTATTTATTTTATGTTCAGAAGTGAGCTTAGAACCAGTATCAGTTATATGATATCCTAAATTATCATATAACTGCATATCATTCTGGAGTATTGAAGGAAGATTAACATGATATATAGATGAGAACATATATATCACAATTGATTGAGGTGTCAATTGAAATCACTCAGCTAATACAATCCATAAGAATAATGAATTCGGCCAGTTTCAGAATATATCCTACCGTAATGTGTTATTTAAAAAGTAATTTACAAGCCAAGAAGGAAAAGCGAGTAATTTATTCGTATTACAGTTCATAAAGGAGAAAATATGAAAATGAAAAAGATATTTTATCCCATAAAGTATGTTCCAAACTCGCACTAGTTAAACTTTTCGAAATTATGTAAGCAGCGAGTCGGAATTATGCGAGTAACTTTTATTTCAGTCAAAGCCGCAATTACGAGTACTAACTTACGTTCACTAGAACGTCTACGTGTTCTAAAGTTAAAGGGAATTATTGTCTGTGTGAAGTTCGGGTCATTAGCATGAGTTTGTTCAGAACGGACTATTATCGTAACAGTTTACAATTATTTAACGTTTTATTGTACAATTCTTTTGTAGCGCGGAATTTGAGCTTTATGGCGCGGAATGTGTTCCTTCGATTCATTACTCTATCACTGCGCTTGATGCATGCTTGAAGAGATTTACAATTTGCGCCTTTTTGTTTCAACGGGAGAAATTACTTGTGAAATGTGAAGAAAAGTATACAATGGCCGACTCCAATTTCTTATTATTTGTCTTTTTCTTTTATCTTTATTCTAGTGACGCATATTTTAAAATATTTGGCTAGCGCGTCCTCTTCCACGCTTTGTTACGAGTACTTTCAAATGAAATGTCAGTAGCCAGTGTCATATCATTAGATAAATTAGTCATACTCTAAGCTGTTCTTCCATGCCAAATCTGAGGCTTTAAGTACGATAATAGCTTTAGCAACATTATTCATTTATTATACATAATACGGTGTTTAATTGAGAGTTCTAAAATCAAGTGTGTTACGGATTTCAGAGCATATTTTTGTTATACTTACAATTCATTTTGATTCAATTGAATATTGCATAGTATACATATGACCATTATTTTTAATACATTTTACAAGACTAAACAAAGAAATAGTTGCCTGCGGACGGGGCTGTATGGGCGGTAATTCATTTGCCCATAAAAAATGTTTGCTTGCAATGCGATAAAATCCGTAATATTAAAATTTATTGTTACAGCCCGTATGCCTCTGGATATTTTAGTAACAGAACATTAGATACAATAGTTTTTTATGCATAAGTCTGTCGTTTCATGTTACGCTTTATATTTCTCAGATATTTCTATGCAATTTATTTTTAATAAAAGTATGTACGTATAAATAATCGTTAAAACTGTTAAATAATTCGAAGATAAACATTAAAAAATATCGTATAATGTAAACAGATTAAATAGTCGGAAATATGTATAGAAGTATAATATTTCTTTCTGGTCTTAGATTTAGGATGTTTATTTATATTTTAGTAGTTGTTAGAGTCGAAAAACGTACAATGAATGTAATCCTGTATGCAATTTTGTGAGTTACTAATACGGGTCGCATTGCTATTGAATTTCATATGTAGATTAATAATAATAAATATAAAATAGTTTAATTAGTGTTTCAAGTTGCATACCAGTTTTGATGATTCATGTATTTTAAATAGAAAGATTAGGCAGAAGTATGTTTTATAATTATTAAGATCAACAGGTTGCGGTATTTTTCCAAGCAACGAGTGAAGAATTTGGCCGCCAGTTCAATCGTTACTATATCAAGTTTATGTCATCAACTAAACAAAAAAAATCAGTAATGCCTCGCTGCACTAGTAGGCACTGAATGACATTTGCCTTAAAATAATTAAATGCGGTTTTATTTATCATTTATAACTGTAGGTAAATTGCACCACAACATCGACGCGTTAAAAATATAATCAAAAATGTACGATCAATATAAAATGCTAATACAAAAATATCTAGATTACAACGGCACAAACGTAACATAGAAACGTGAAACACATCAAACAATAAAAATAGTATAAAGGACGAAACATACAGCCAGGCGTCAAAAACCGGTGTTTCATACTGAAACGGTTTCGTGATCCAAACACATAGAATTTAACTCGACACGTACACCGCATAAATTTCGAATTTTGATGTTAAAACTTCGCCTGTTAAACCACAGTGAAAGTTTTACTAACCGCAGGATACAAATAAAAAACTAGATATCCTGTTTTAACGTCAAACTCTGGTAGGAACTTCAAGACTTTCTACTTACTATTTCATGTATCGACCCAAATAAGTTAGAGATGTTTGTTTTATAATTAAGTGTAACATAATAAAGAATTTATTTGTATAATTCGAATTCTCCTAGTTGTATGTGTGGTGGAGAAACACAGTGTTGGACCTGAACTCGATAACTATAGTAGGATTTCTAAAAATATAGTTTTGGGAATAAATTTAGTTAAAAAATAAATGTGTGTTATTTCAAACCCACCTCAATATATTCTGATTGATCTTGACAAATATTTATAAGAGTTACCTAATATTGATTTAAGCAATATTTTCTTTGGACTTTAGTTTTTGTTGTAATTTGTCATTCTTTCACAATATATTTTTTATTGTCGTGTAATTTCTCACTGCGGGTTGCCTTCCATCACTTTGCAAGAATACCCGTTCCAACGCCTTCAGGTCTATATTATCCACACGCTGGTGCGGTGCTGGTTGGTAGATCACCATGGATTCAGTCGCATGTTTGTATTCCACGCGTAGGTACAATATTAGATTTTAACCATATTTGGGTCACTTATACTATATGAAAAATATTTAAAATAAGTTATCTTTTTTTTTTTTTTTTATTAAAAATGGGTTTGCTCTTGACCTCAATCTAGCCGCATGGACTAAGATGAGATCGACGATGGAGCGAGCTTACCCAGAAGGTGCCGATTCACACTAGTCTTGAAGACACTTGGGTTGTACGCACTCGGAAAGACAGACGCAGGCAGGGAATTCCACTGCTTGGCTGTGCGCATTATAAAGGAAGATTTATAGCGCTGGGTGCGAATGTGAGGTATATCAACCAAGTAGGGATGATATCCTGCTGTGCGTCTGGTGCTCCGATGGTAGAAGGGGGAAGGCGGGATGAGCTCATGTAACTCTCGTGCACACTCTCCGAAGTACATCCTATAAAATACCGACAAGCAGGCAACTTTACGGCGGTGATCCAGGCTGTGAAGCCTAGTCTTCACCAGCTATTCATCGCCTATCAATCTCTTGGCTCTGCGTTCAATCGAGTCCAATACGGCAAGCTGATATTTAGCTGAGCCATCCCAAAGATGGCTGCAATACTCCATGCAAGAGCGGACTTGCGTTTTATACAAAGTCAGAAGCTGTCCAGGCGTGAAGTATTGCTTGACTTTATTTAGGATGCCCAGTTTTTTGGCCGCTGTTTGTGCTTTGGACTCGATGTCGGAGCCGAAGTTGATATTTGCCTTCAGCTCAATGCCAAGAAGTGTGAGGTTGTCGGTGATTGGAATAGATGCACCCCGGAAAGTAGGAGACAGAGAAAATTGACTCCTTTTAGCCGTGAACAGACAGGCTTGTGTTTTGCTGGCGTTAAACCTGACCAAATTGTTGTCACCCCACTGTGAGACAAAACTTAAAGTCAGGTTAGTCCGCTCTACCATGGCTACTCTCAAAGAACCAATGACGGCCCCGCCGGCCTTAGCATTAGACAGGTATCTCTCCATGACAGTACTGTCGTCTGCATACCCAACAATACCAGGTTGAAGAAGGTCGTTGATGTGCAGCAGAAAGAGAGTCGCGGAGAAAACAGACCCTTGAGGAACTCCGGCATTGATAGCCATGATGTCTGAAGAGCAGCTGTCAATGACTACTTTAATTGACCGTTCCTTCAAGAAGTCAGCCACCCAACTACAAAAGCCGGCGGGAATGCCATATCCAGGAAGCTTATTAAGCAGACTCGCATGCCAAACCTTATCAAAGGCCTTCGAGATGTCCAGCGACACGGCAAGCGCTTCACCATGTTTCTCGATGGCCTCACCCCAGTAGTGCGTAACATACACAAGAAGGTCCCCAGTTGAGCGTCCCCGGCGGAAGCCATATTGACGATCACTGAGGAGATCGTTATCCTCAAGGTATGTTAGCAACTTGCTGTTTATTACTCTTTCCATTACTTTACAGAGTATAGAAGTAATGGCGATGGGTCGGTAATTACATGGGTCGGCACGACTACCCTTTTTGGGTACTGGTTGCACGTTTGCAAGCTTCCAGGACTTAGGCACCGTTCCAGTTTTAAGAGAGAGGCGGTACAGGCTTGTCAAAACAGGAGAAAGCTCAGGTGCACAAAGCCTAAGAACTCTTGCAGGTATACCGTCCGGTCCACTGGCCTTGTTGACGTCTAGACTAAGCAGCACTCTGCTACCTCTTTATTGTGCACTGCGATCTTCAGCATTGTGGACTCACAACGAGGTACAGAAGGTGGTATTTTCGAGCCAGCGTCCAAACGAGAATTACTTGCAAATAGAGAGGTAAATAAATTGGCCTTCTCAATTGCAGAATGGGCCAGTGTACCATCAGGTTTCTGCATGGGAGGCAAAGTGGGACGGCAGAAGTTATTTTCGACGGATTTGGATAGGGACCAGAACTGTTTACTACCCTGTGGGTAGGAGGAATGTCTGGTCCCTATACGGCTAACGTGGTCGAAACGTGCCTTTTGGATCACCCGTTTGCAGGACTTGGCGGCAACATTGAACGCTTTCTTTCTCGAGCGAACCCTACGAGCCTTGAATTTTAGGTCGCGAGCTTGAACCCAGGCTTGGTAGGCGGACTCTTTACGGGCTTCAGCTCGAGCACAGTCCGCATTGTACCAAGGCCGAGATTTGTGACCGAGCGATATATCGGAGAACGGAATAAAATACTCCATTCCCTGTCGTATCACGTCCGCAATCGCATTAGCAGAGCACGTTGGGTCACCCGGGGAGAAGCACATTTGCCGCCATGGATAAGATGCAAAGAAGTGCCGCATCTCGTCCCAGTCTGCAGACTCATACCGCCATACTCTCCTTGTGCCTCTCGGGCTCAGGTCGAGCGGAGAGCAGAAAGATACAGATTTCACCAGGCAGTGGTCAGATGTTCCTAACGGGGCTGAGTGAGATATGGAGTGCCTGGCTGGATCTGTTGTCAACAGTAGGTCTAAACAATTAGGTGTATGTCCTGCAACATCCGGTACCCTTGTTGCGAAGTTTACCAGCTGGGTGAGATCTAGCGATAAAGCGAACTTGCGCGCCTCTCTCCCAGCATGGTCGGTTGCCTCGTACGGGAACAGCCACTCCTTGTGGTGGGCATTATAGTCCCCGAGGAAAACAAGCTCCGCTGTGGGGTACCGTTGTTGGGCTTTTTCTGCCATCTCTGTCAGGTAGTTAAAGAGGCTGGTCGTCTCCTGGTCACCGCTATGTGATCTATAAGCACCGATGTAGAGGGTCTTCTCTTCACCGGTGTCCACTAAAATCCATAACGCAGAGAACCCTGAATCTTCAAAGCAACGGAGACGCCGACAGCAAACGTCATTGCGGACGTACACACAGACCCCGGCCCGCTTCTTGAATTTATGTTCGAGTGAGTATCCCGGGTAGTTGAGGTACGCCACGTCTGACGGAGTTGCTATTTGCGTCTCCGTTAAAAAGAATAGGTGCGGCTTCACGGTCTCGAGATGGTGGTGGACCGGATCGAGATTAGAGTGCAAACCTCTGATGTTAGTGAAGTGCACTTTATATGGGAGGAAGTGCAGCCGTTGGTTAACCTGTTTCTTTTTCGTGACTTTCTTCATTTAGTGTGTAAGGTGTTTGTGGGGAAATCAAGCGCTGACGGGGCGCGCCGCACACTGGACCACAAGGATCTTTTGGGTTTAGCTGACCAATGGGGAACTTATTTGGAGACTGCGGGGACGCCCGAACCCCCCCGAAAATTGCCACCGGGTCCTCCCATCCAGTCGCCAACTGGCACGGTGGAGCCATTTCGGGATTTTTCGCTAGTTGGCAGGGCAGCCTTTCTCACGTGGCTGGCGAGATACTTGGGCCCCCATCTACCTGCGGTCGGCCAACGGCAAGGCCGTGCTTCGGATCCCGCTACCCTCCAAAATGAGTTACCCGATACAGCTTTGCCCAGAGTACCCAGACCGGTACTGTGCAGCGAAACCGACAACCCTCAACTCCCCAATGGCTCTAGAACTCCCGCGCACCGACGGAACACAGCAAGCTGCTTGGCGTAGGACTTCGGCGGGAGGGTGGTTGCAAACCAGGCGGCCTTGCCTGCGGCCTACCACCGCATTGAGGGATCTTCGGCCGTCACCACAGACTATAAAGCCCGTGATGCCGTTGCCCAGGGTGGACCGCTAGGAGGTAGATCCCTAACCACCCCAATATCTATCAGTGGTAGAAATAGCTCTGATGAGTAGAGGAGGCCTGTGCCGGGCAGTGGAACGTTATATCATATTGGCCTAATACACAGTACAGTACTCTTTATTTTCTAAGGCTTTATTTACATTTTTAGGTATTAAATTTACAATAAACCATTTAAAAACAACATCACCAATGGCGAGGCCTAGGACCCAAGCCACCGGCGGGTAAGACCTCGAAGACAGAAACCGCCTCAGAATGTGTCCCGTGTCCAATTACACCGCTTTATAATAATAATAATTTTCTAATAATAATACCGTACTATTATTAAATTAAAATCTGCCTATTGTAGTTAATCTCGCAACTGCTACACAAGGGTACATTACTGCCATTGCTGTTAACATTAACGACACGGGGGAGGCGGTGAGAATTCTCATAACCGTAAGAGCATGTTTACACTAGTTTGGACCGATAGTTTTTCCGCGACGATAAATGTGTTGGACGCATAACAAATTTTAAGAGAACTGTTCAAATTCCAGCGACCCGATAAAACTATCGGCAACAACACATCTACGGACGGATATCGGACGTTCAGTCACGATTTATAATATAATTTTAAATATGACACATACATACATAGACTCCCGCCAGTTTCCCATAGGGGTAGGCAGAGACTACGGACTTCCACCTGCTACGACCCTTACACACCTCTTTGGCCACTCTCATTATATTCTTCATGCATGCACGTCGGTTGAGAGTACTGGCCTTTATTTTTCTTAGATCAAGTCGGATATATATGGCACGTAATGTAAAATAATAACTTTTTAAAATAAAGCGACTCGAAAAACAACAAAGCTAAAAATAATATGAAATTATTTTGTGTCTGTGGTAGCAATTTTAGATCGGCTCAAAACTGACAAATTTTAATTTTAAGTTTCTTAGTTGACACTCCGAAGAGGAAAGAAGCAAATCAAGGAGCCTGCGATAAGACAGGCGACTGACCGATTCAGGCACAAGTATACATGGATGTACCCCTATGCCCGCCCCAACCAACCATCGAATCAAGTCGCATACCCCTCAGGGGAACTGGATATACACTGGCTAGAATCCTGGAATGCGATCCACGTAAGATGTGGTAGGTATAGGTAGATATCTGGGCAGATTTAGAGTGGTAGAGCCACGCTGTAAACAGTTTTGTCTACAGCATGAATGGGCTGGCTCGACCGGATCGTTACCACTGTCTCACAGAAAACTGACGTAAAGTAGTGGCTTGCTGCTGCGTTTCGTACGGTGAGTGAGATAACCGGAAGCCCAAATCCTCTCCCCTTCCCAATCCCTAATTATCCCTTTCCTTTAAGGTCGGCAACGCGCCCATGACTCTTTTGGTGGTGGGCGTACATGGGCGGTGGTGATCACTTACCATCAGGTGACCCACTTGCTCGTTTGCCGGCCTATGCTATAAAAAAAAAAGATATGAATCCTACCACCAGCTATATTTCTATACTAATGAGATGGATTAGGCTTCAGTCGACCTCGCAGGCTTAACGCGAGTTGATTCTTAATAGACTTTATGTTTCATCAAAATCTTTCTGGAGAACGCGTAATAACGAGATTTCCTCAAGATGTTTGCCATAATCATTAAAGCGAGCGATTTAATTGTAAAATATATTTCTGTTATTAACAAGATTAATAAGGTCCCCTATACACATGAGGGGAATCTATACTAATAATAAAGCTGTAGAGTTTGATTGTTTGTTTATTTGTTTGTTTGTTTGAACGCGCTAATCTCAGGAACTACTGGTTCGAATTGAAAAATTCTTTTTGTGTTGGATAGTCCATTAACGAGGAAGGCTTTAGGATATATAACATTACGCTGCGACCATTAGAAGCGAAGCATCAGTGAAAAATGTTGCAAAAACGGGGAAAATTATTCATATTTGAAGGCTTCCGTTGCTAAGCTACCCAAATAATATTATTTGAAGGCTTCCGTTGCTAAGCTACCCAAATCTATACTAATATTATAAAGCTGTAGAGTTTGATTGTTTGTTTGATCACGTGGGCGGAGCCGCGAGCAAAAGCTAGTTGTAAATAAAATGAGTAAAAAACACTACGAAAATTCAGAGGCGTACACTAAAGCTGCGATTCCTAAAGGTCCGCGGAACCGCCGTGGAAAAGTCAATAAAGTTCCGCGAGTTAGTTGCATTCGTCATCAACCCGGTTGAACCGGAGAACGAACCCGCAACATCTGTCGGCAGTCTGTATCCTTGCCACTTACCGCTAGGCTATCACCGCTTTTAACACAAGAATGGCAGATACTTAATATAACCCATTGTTATATAAAAATATCCTGTTTAAACCCGCGGCCTATATAATCAAAGATCTGTAAACCTGTTACAGGATCACTGGTCATGTGGCCATAATCGAATTAGACTCTCTTTGATTAGGTTTACGTGAAAGCCTTTCATGCGAATCAATAAAACCATTTAGAACGCCCTAATTCAATACGACCTGAGCAATTTTACCATCTAATTGAGTTACTTTGCAGACCTTCTAATAGAACACATGGGTTCAGACATTTCAATGGACTTTACTAATTGAGTAAAAATTATAGAGAGATAATAGACTGCCTCGGTGGCGCAGTTGTATTGCGTACGCGATACTACTGCTATGCTGAGGGCTCGGGTTCGATCCCCAGGTCGGGTCAAAGGATTGGGGCTTTTTTAAACACATATTTGGCAGAACATACAGAAAGATTTGGCTTGTAGTTTTTACGACAGGCCGCCTGCCTGACGTATTGACATTGTATGTTTTGGGTTTGGGTGTTTCTGCCTTGAGGGATTGTCCTCAAGGCAGAAACACCTAAACCCGAAACATCACACAAACATTTTGCCTCGGTGTGGGAATCGAACCCGCGACCTCTTGTTTATAACCGGCTACTGGCCCACTGCGCCACGGAGGCTGTCATTACACATTCGTACTATTTCAAAAACTAGGACATTGCCAAAGTGCTTATTTATTTATATCGTAGGACTAATGTATACACACATACATATCTCGAATAGTAAGATAAGGTTCGAAATGTCATCGGAAACCATTTGTGAAGCACAATGGAGTTGTAGACAGTTACTTCGCAAGCCCTTTCTACTTTATGTAGAGTGTTTCGCACTCTATTTTTATTTTAGTTGTTTTAGAAATATTTTACGCGGATTAGAAGAACCAACCCTAAAGACATCATGTTCATGAATACCTGGAATGGATGCACCCCTATACCTGCCCCCCCCCCCTTCTTGCAAGCCCCTCGGGAGAACCGGATATACACTGGTTGATCCTGGAACGCGATTCATACAAGGTGTGTGTGGATCACTGTGGCAGGTTTTAACAGCTTAAACTCAGCTAGTGACAAGCTTAAACTCATTAAATAATCTACAAGCCTATATTATGTATAGGCTCTTATTATATTGTGGTCCTATTACAAAAAAAGAAAACATCGAAATACGGAAAAATTGCATTTGAAAGTCGTCTAAAATATGGATGAAATCGCATACATCATTGTGTGGTACCAACCGTGACCCCGTACGTTTGCCCCTCATTCATCATCATACATCATCCATCATGTCTGAGGTCTTTACAAGTTATGACATGTTTTTTAGCTTAATGCATATTCATTTGGGGAAAGTAATATGTTTCAGTATAGGTATATGAAACAGTACTTATTTCACCCTTTGCCTAAAGCTAAAACATTTTGGGCCTTATCACAGAACGTATTCTAACTTTAAACTATATACCGATGACGTTGGCGATTTGAGCTCTTTGCGCTCATTGTTTTCCCGGAAAGGAAAATCGGTTTTTCGGATAACTTCTCAACTTCGGGAGTAAAAACATGATTATGCTAGACTTATCGGCCTTAATAACATGTAAAAGAATGATATTAGGTAGCAAAATATATAGAAAATACAATGAAATTATATTCAAAAGACCTACGGCTGAGTTTATTTCTGCTTCTCAGACCAGTGGGCTTATCCGAAGCATCGTAGGTACATAAACGTTAATACGGCTTCAATCTGTTTTTATTACCCGTGAATATTAGCCACAAAAGTAACAAAGGTTTCAGAGGTAATGTTTAATTTATTTAAGCCTAAAACAACTTGAATTTATTATTAAAGCACTGCCGATGATTTGTACTAATTTCGTCCTTTTGTAATTAATTAATTGCGCAGTAATTACGTTGAATAATAGCTGTAATTTATTTTACATTAATTGACATAATAATTCGACCCGAAACCAACGAATTCAATTACAGATATTGCGTGACACAGCTGGAAGTGTGCTTGATGTCCGTAATCTATTATGTTAATGGTATCGGCAGGGAAAGAACTACGCTTTGGGCGGACCAAGGTTGACACACCCAGCCATTTGGGTTGGTTCGAGACTCCGGTAAATTACCTAAACGTGATCTAATTTAATGAACCACACAGCTGGAGACATATTTGTTTTTCACAGACAGAATTTTAATTAGTATGTTTATGAGTTAAGTGGATGGTGTAGGTCGTGCCAGTTTATTTGATTTATGTAATAAGTACATAGAGTCACGCCTATTTCCCATAGGGTTAGGCAGAGACAATGATTTACACTTGCTACGATCCTTACACACCTCCTTGGCCTACACATCTCATTAAATTCTCATGCATGCACGTCGGTTTAGGGTACTTCTGACGTGCCCTTTCTCGAGAATATTATCTCTCTGTGGAATAATTTTACTCTTAAAATGGCACGATTTGGATTTGAATCCAGGGCGTCCCGATTATTAACTGACTTACATCCATTGTACATACGTAATATATTGGACGTACGATTTTATAAGGTAATGAATGTCAAAGACCGAGAAAGAGTAGCTTAATAAGGTCAAATAAGCAGGTCACACAGGTGGTAGGTCCCTCGTATGCGAGAGGCCGTCTGGGTTGGTACCAACGCTTTGTCTATTTCTGCCGTCAAGCAACAGTGTTTAAGCACTATTGTGTTTCGGTTTGAAGGACATTGAAGTCAGTGAAATTATTGGGCATTATGAGACTTTTTAACATCTTAGTGCCATGTCATGCTTTGTAATTCAAAGTTCTGTGAGGTGTTGCTTCTGTTTATGGGCAGACGTAGCGTTTACCATCCGGCGAGCGCCTTGCTCATATCGTCGTCATATCGTCATTTGTATTACCACTTACCACAATTACCACTGATTGACACAAATAAAATAAAAAAATAAATGAAAGGTGTTAGGCCTTTTTTCACCACGCTGTCCTAATGCGGGTTAGCACACTTCTCATACAATTGAAATTCTTCGAAAACTTCTCAGGTATATAGGTATTGAATATGATGTTAATGGAATAACAAATAGAGCTAAAGACAAAGTTTGCGTCTGATGCGATGACACCGCTGTCCGCACATCGTGGATAACTTTACCACACGCCGGATGAAACATCAATGCACGTCGTGTCTGGGCTCCTGCACGCCGGATTTATTGACACTAACTTTACATATAGTCCGTGGTGAGTTTACAATTCACCAGATCAATAGGCATGACTCTTGATGCATAAAGTGGTAAACATGGACAGTGTTTTACCTGGTCGTTCAGTGTATAACTACTGATTTCTCAATTTTCACAATTTATGCAAAGGCACTAGCTATTTCTAGTTATGTGTGTAAATTAATTAAAACGAGCAATTGAGTTTAGCTCTTGGGTGGAATGCTAAATTTCTATTAAAAGTCAGCAATCGAGCAGGTGGGTGGTAATAGCAGTGTGAGTGGTAGAGCCACGCTGTAGACAGTTTGTCTACAGCATAAATGGGCTGGCTCGACCGGGTCGTTACCACTGTCTCACAGAAAACCGACGTAAAGTAGCGGCTTGCTGCTGCGTTTCGTACGGTGAGTGAGATATCCGGAAGCCCAAATCCCCTCCCCTGCCCAATTCCTAATTATCCCTTTCCTTTAAGGTCGGCAACGCGCCCATGATTCTTATGGTGGTGGGCGTATATGGGCGGTGGAGATCACTTACCATCAGGTGACCCACTTGCTCGTTTGCCGGTCTATGCTATAAAAAAAGGGGTCTTCACGACCCATAAACAGAAATACCCACATTACCAGAAGAATCATGGATGCGAAATTTTAATTAATAATATCCTTGACCATATTTTTTAGGCAACCCTATTGGTATGTGTTCAGGAACATATTTTATACCCTAAAATATATTTTTCATTCCGTAAACAGTAGGGTGAAGGTCGATGTTACCCGGGATCCTCTACTATTACAACATTTGAAGAGTAAAAGCAAAGTTTCACGTTTGAAATTATTGTAGTACTAAAACTTTTCACATTTTCTCTAAATTTTGTGTCTCTTATAAGGCGTCATTAGGCAATGTCATCACCGGGGACTTTCGGCTTCAATTTCAAGCCAGAGCTTTTTAAAATTCAAATGAGTTGGAGTTTTAAAAATTACTTAAAGCGGCATATCTCTCCGAACTACAACTGGCGCTTATTGTCAGATTTCTAAGTGCCTGCGGAATTTGCATTTGAATCACAAAATTATAGGTCTACGAAAGCTACTTTTGAATGGATTTTATGTTTGATAAATTTAACCGGATTTAGGCACGTAAGATGTAGCTTAATAGCGGGTCTCCCGCTACATTTACAATTGTGAATTGTAAATTAATTTCATACTTTACCCTTCTCGTCTAAATACACATTTTCATTGTTTTTAACCCTCGGAAAAAAGAGGTTATAAGATTAATCTGTTTGTCCATCTATGCCATAGATTCTATTGAAACGCAGCAGACAGCCACTACTTTACATCAGTTTTCTGTAGAACATTGGTAATGACCCGGTTGAGCTGGCCTATTCATGCTGTAGACAAAGTCTTCTACAGCTATAGGAAAGCTATTAGAACGCCATTCGCCTCTATTACCTTGGCCGTGACCGAAACGATCCCGATATTGAATTTTCATTATGTGCCAATAAAATTCTAAGTAGATAGCTTTATGAGGGCAATAAAATCTATACTACTGACTTTACTTGAAGTAGACTCAAGCTTTATGTAGGTGCATATTGTATGGCTGTGGAGGCAATTATGTTTAGTACTCTTCTTACTTGGTCAAAACTTAATAAGTGAGCTGAAATAAAGTTTATGTATTTAGGCACTTTAAAGGAATATAAATTGAAATTTTCTGAATATAAATTCTTCTTTTACAGGAAAGTCTGGCAAGGGTCTCCTGATGGTAAATAAATAACACACCTGAACGCCCGCAATACTAGTAGAAAAGGGATATTAAGGAATTAGGAAGGTGAAGGTTGATTTGGACCTCCAGTGACGTAGCTAGTACGGGTGACACCTAGGGCGGATTTGATTTGGGTGTCACCCTAAGAATGAAAACTTTACAATGATATTTTAACCGATGTCAAAAAAGGAGAACGTTCCCAATTACTGAGTATTTATTTTTCACTTTTTTAGGTCGGGTGTCACCCCAAAACCGATGACACCCGGGGCGGACCGAGTCCCTACACCGCCCCCTCGCCCTCCTAGGTACGCTTCTGACCTCCGGTTATGTCGCTAACCCTAATAAATGCAACAGCATACTCCTCCTCAACTCAGTTTTCCGTAAGATAGTGGTAATAACCCAGTCGAGCCTGCCTATTAAGATTGTCATACACCTTGACTCCTCTATTTAAACGAAAGTAATTACCTAATCGGATATTTACTGGCGGAAACAGAAACTCTACTCGCGCTAATTATAAATTAATGTACCTATTCTTGATTTGCAAATGTTGATATTACAAATTGGTTGGTCTTGTTTATACAAAGCCCATTCCGATTAACCTTTATAATTAGTTGTATATCTATCCTACAGATATAACTGTGGAAGGAAGTTTGGATATTTTTTATCAAGCTTTTAACTACTGAACAGATTTGAATGAAATTTGGTACAAACCACTTTTAATCCCGCGGAGCCACATTTACGCGCGGAGCCACGAGCAAAAGTTAGCACATAAATAAACTTATTTGTATTAATTAACCGGCACGGTTCAGCCTCGTTGTTAGCTCTGTACCGTAATTAGAGTAAACAAAATCAATGATTACAATTTATGAAATACGTTCCTTTGAATTTGATGCAACATGTACACAACACAACATGTAAACACAATATGGTTAGTCTGATTGCTATTATCTCGCTCCTTTGAAAATCAATGGCCGTTTTCACCTAGTTAGGTATGTATTTTATTTGTCTACTACTAAGATATGATATACCTTAGTGGTAGACACGCGGTAGACATATTTGTCTACAGCATGAATGGGCCGGCTCGATCGGGTCGTTACCACTGTCTGACAGAAAACCGACGTAAAGTAGTGGCTTGCTGCTGCGTTTCGTACGGTGAGTGAGATAACCGGAAGCCCAAATCCCCTCCCCGTCCCAATCGCTAATTATCCCTTTCCTTTAAGGTCGGCAACGCGCACATGACTGTTCTGGTGGTGGGCGTACATGGGCGGTGGAGATCACTTTCCAACAGGTGACCCACTTGCTCGTTTGCCGGCCTATGCTATAAAAAAAAAACCGACATAATGTAACCTTGTACCTACCTAAATAGATTCTCAAGATTGGACAAAGTGAGAGCGTTTAAGTAGGAAGGCGGACCCTGGCAGTAAACTGGGATAACGCCAGGCAAAAGAAGTTATAAGAAAGTTACTTCGAAGGACTTAGGTAAGTCGTACTTGGTGCTTTGCGTCACGAACACTTGTATTTATGTTGTCTGCCATAAAACAGGCTTTCAAATAAATATAACATCATCAATATAAAGCAGCTTAAACCCTCGAGACCTCGCCCACGTATTTAAAAGGCTTTTAAAGAGATTTATAAAATTCCCACGAGATGTGTCCAGGCGGCCGAGTACGCACTATAACGGTAACATAAGAAGCTAAGTGGTTGAGTGCTGACAGATTTCTCTACAAATATAACCGTGTGTGTATGGATTTAGGATTATAGCTCTCCTTTGAAAACTTCCTTAGGGGATCATGAGTATATTATAGGTAAATATATAAGCTCCCGTCTGTGTCGACAAAGGTGTATGCACAATTGCAAAAATGCTGGTACTACGTATTCCCGAGCATATTTTGATTCCATTATATTGGTAGGTGGCAAGCCTATCGTCTTAATCTTAATCCTGGGCAAGTTATGTGTGATTTTTCATTGTTTGAGTTGTGTGAGTTGCGTTTAAATTTTGATTGAGCTGTGTTCGAGCTGTGTTTGTATTGTTAGTGTTGTGTTCGATTTGTGTTCGAGTTGTGTCCGAGTTGTGTTCGAGTTGCGCTCGAGTTGTGTTTGTATTGTATTTGTGTTTGAGTTTTGTTTGAGTTGTGTTTAACTTTTGATTGAACTGTGTTCGAGCTGTGTTTGAGTTGTGTTAGCGTTGTGTTCGATTTGTGTCCGAGTTGTGTTTGAGTTGTGTTTCAGTTCTGTTTGAGTAGTGTTTGAGTAGTTTTGAGTTGTGTTTGGGTTGTGAGACGTGTGAGTTGTATTTGATTGTGTTTGTGTTGTATTTGAGTTGTGAGACTTGTGTGAGTTGTGTTTATGTTTGAGTTGTGTGACGTGTGAGTTGTGTTTGCTAACTCACACCCCAAGAAGTTAATTTTACTTTAGTACCATTTGTTTTCCACATCAAATGCACACGTTAGCCGTATAAAATTAACATACGCGGTTCATTGACCGTTCATGCCTTTGATCGTTATGGTAGTCAGGTGCGAAATGAGAGACTTAAATAATCATTATAATAATATACTTTACAACATTTTGCCACATTTCGCACGTAAGGCACAAGGCTCCTCGACTATAAAATCGTAGATTGTTTGTAAGATGTTTTTTTTTACTAGCATGAATGATGAGAAAAGCAGGCCCTCGTTTGTTGGTAAGTGCCACGCCTGCCCATGAACAGAAGCAACACCAGAACTCTGAATTACAATGCAGTGCATGGTACTAGACTGCACTCATCACACCGATGACAGGATTCTAACTTCCGGTTTCTCAAAGGCTAAACAAATCAACGTTCAACTAGCAGAACCTACTTTGGTTCTAAAATCGCTGTCAAATCAATTTCAGATTCAATTCAATCATTCTGAATCGTTATTTAGTGAAAATGTTATTATTATCTGGTTTTGCGATTAATGGCTTGTTAATAATTGATACACCATTCGACAACAGAATGATATACGAATCTTCCACTAAACCCGATGGCTGCGTTTACTTGCTGCGGAAAACAGAGAAGAGGTGGATTGAATAATTAAAGGTACCATTTGTTATTATATTACAAGTCAAAAACCTATCCGAGACTGTGCCACTTGGCGCCTTTCAACGTCTTTGGATTACCAAATATCTTGATCGCCGCGGCGTGCACAATGCTTTGACTTCGTGAGTTGACACTTAAAATCCTTAGTAACTCATAGATTATATATTTTAACTAGCTGTGCCCGCGAACTTGTTTCGCCATCAAAAAGCTTTCATACAAACTTTCATCCCCTATTTGGTCCCTTTAGGGGGTGAAATGTAAAGAAAAAAATACCCTATGCTTAACCCTGGGTCATCAACTATATTTGTGCCAAAATTCATTGAAATCGGTTCAACTGTTTAGATTTTTCATACAAACTTTCATCCCCTTTTTAAACCCTTCGGGGGTTGATTTTTGAAAAACATAATAGCCTTATTCTGATGTATAAGCTATATTATTGTAAAGTTTCATTAAAATCCATTCAGTAGTTTTTACGTGAAAGAGTAACAAACATACATCCATCCATACTTACAAACTTTCGCGTTTATAATATTAGTAGGATTATCGTGGGTACATATACTAATTTGAAAAATAATTGTATTTTACTACATAAAAGTTTAAACAATATCGTTACCTAGATACATAATCTTACCAGTCTAAATCAAAATTAAAACGTGTATTTAGCAAAGGCCTCAAACGGCTCTATTACACGTCAAAAATAAAATTTGTTAATTACAATAAAGCTTACAGACATGCTTAAAACAATAAGCTTCAGCACAACCTTTTTGGAGACGATTGTCAAGCTGAACAAACTCGTCATCCTTGATCCTCATTAGTTCGGCTTGCATAAATACCTCTACAAGTCTCATTTCAGCTGTTAATTACATGAAAGAAGAAACACATAACCCGGAGGTCTATTCCATATGGTTATGGTGAGGTAACTTTTTGGGGTGAACTTTAAAGGCCAAGCTCAGACAGAATTAACAAAATTACATACAGAAAAATGTTTTAGATATTTACAAGAAATTCCTATGGGGTTTAACAAGTTTAATTCTACTAGGGGCTCTAACCAAGTCCTTGAGTGCCAAATATTACCCTAATGCATAGTTACGGTAGTAACAAATTACTGCCTGAGCATTTCCCTAAAATTTGACCCTGTTCCGTCGCGGCAGTGAGCTCCAATATACTCCAGTAAGCAATTTCTAGGAACATAAAAGGCCCTTTGAGAGATGTGTGATACCGGCGGATTGATGAAAAAATATTTGCAGCATTTTTGTGCCCGACTCCATTATTGGGTCGCGCGTAAAACTAAGCGCGTCATTCTCACCTACACGCATATTACCTGCTCTGTCCTAAATTTAATAATAAATCCTCTGCCAATGTATCCCGCTGCGGTGGAAATGTTTTTTCAGCTTTCAAACAAGTCGGTGTACCGCGTCGTTTTTCTTTTATCATTTTGTCTGCACATTTCTGAAGCTAAAAATACTTTGGAGCTAAACAGTTCGTTTTTTATTCAAGCTAGATCCACATAGTCGCTCGACTAAAGTGAAACCGTGTGTGAAGGTCTTTTCTGTGAAACCATTCATACCAGAGAATTTTAAAATCACTGTCTTTTTGCAAGCGAGTGACATATAAGCTCTTTACATTCTGTAATACCCACCTTATAGGTATTTTTCATACATTACTACTCTTTTGTTATTCTCGTTTTTACGATTTAGTATGCAAGCAATGTTTATGTAAGTGATGGGCCGCGCTGTAGTTTCGTTTACCCGCCTAAATGAGCCGGCTCGGCCGGGTTATCATCATCTCACAGAAAACCGACGTAAAGTACCAATTTGCTGTTGCGTTTCGTACTATAAGTGAGATATCCGGAGGGCCAAATACTACCTCTTCCCCATACCTTAATTATACCTTCCCTCTAAGGTAGGCAACGCTTCCATAATTCTTCATGGGCAGTGGAGATCACTTACCATCAGGTGGTGTTGTTACCACTTGTTTGTTTGTCGGCCTATGCTATAAAAATGCGTTCATTGCCAGTTGCACTCACTGATCGGTAAACGATTAACGAGTTAGGGGAGATCCACAAATTACGTGAGATGTTTAAGGGGGAGGGGGGGTCGAGTCAAATCTCATCTAATCTTACGTTGGAGAGAGGGGGGGTCTCGGCAAATATCACGCAATTTTTTTTCTTATTGAAACAAAAAAAAACTACTATTTTGACCCATTATCCAGATTCTACATGCTTAAGATTTAAGCATAACTGTAATACGATTAAGATCATTCACTAATTCATTCGAAAGAAAATAATTTCATTCATACTTCGACGTTATACATTACTACTGACTGTCAAACTAACATATTTGTTTTATACCAAATAGTTCAATTTAATCAGAGTTTACGATACAGTGTAGCCCGTCCTTTGTTTTCGCGCCACTGTCAGCCGAACGCGCGGCTCGATGAACGAGAGCGTACGAGCTGAATGGCAGCGACACACGGACAGGTTCCAACCTGCTTTGCTTATTCTTGCAAATGTTTTACTCGACTCAGTATATGCTCTCACTAATTTAAAATAGTTATCAAGATTAATACGCCACTGTCTACCGATTCAACCGCTGAATGCCTTCATCAGCACACCTTATGATCTCTATTGCCCAAGTGTACGTGATGATTTAGAGAAAAGATGCTGCAGTACATGCGGCATTTACTTTGCATCTATCACAAGAGCTGCAGAGCACAGGCGAGCAGCCCACATTGCACCAGCTAAGCAAGCGCGTATGTTCCGCAAAGTGCGACCCTCACGGATTGTTACAAGACGAGCTAATGAGTTACTGTGCGCAAGTGTCAACGGCTTAGAGTGGCTAGATGAGAACGAAGTTGAAGGAGCAGATGATTTTATTGAAAATCATATGGACATGTTGGTTCCAATAGTCTCTCTTGAGACCACGCATGATTCTCCATGGACTGAATTAGAGTAGATATTTTTTTTTAATCGCATTAGTTACGATTTAAGTATTCTATTGTTAAATTTTTATTACACTTATAACCCAGCAATATTGATTACTAGTCTTAACTAGTCGTAAATAAAAGTACGAAGCAAATTTTTTTTTCTTTTTACAATAACACTCCAACACGTTTACATATTTAAGAAACGCACATTTTGAAAAATCTCACGTGAGATTGGGGGATGGGGGAGGGGGTTGAATAAAATCTCACAACATCTCACCAGGGGGGGAGGGAGGGACAGAAAATTCAAAAAAACACCTCACGTAATTTGTGGATCTCCCCTTAAGCAACCTTTTTCGCGGTCAGTCTATGTGGGTGACCGCTAAGTTATATATCAATTGAGCGCTTCCGTGCACGAGGGCACCTAAAACCTCGGTCCCGGCTGTTATCAACTGACAACAGTCGTTAAACGAAGTCGTAAATCTTCGGGCAGATTGAAAACGTTGACACTGGGTTAGTACTAACCATTCGATATACATGTTGCACTTAGAATCATCATGAACTTACCATCGTCATAAGGCCTTTAATTCCCTTCCATGGTGCATTCATTGTAAGTATTTGCAGTAATTCGGTTGAACCATGTAGTGGCTATGGCGGCTGAGACCCTATCGCCTAAGAATCAACGCTGTTTCCTTTTAGAAGTTACTAGCCTTAATGACGAGACGAGCAGGTCGCTCGTATGATGGGAAGCGCGACGTTAGTCCATAAACAGACACAACACCACACAGAACTTTGAATTACAAATCACTGCATAGCACTGAACTGCGCTCGTCACCCCGAGACAAAAGTTGAATCTCATAACGCCCATTAATATCATTGACTTCGATGTCCTTCAAACCGAAAAAGAACCGTGCTTACACACTGCGGCTTCGCGGCAGAAATAGACAAAGTAGTAGTACCAATCAAGGTTTTCCCGCTGTCTTCGTATACAGTTTAAATCATATTACAAACATTTGACTTCTAGATAGACCACTATACCGCAGACTATACAGAACACATCTTTATATATATAATTCTTCTGTGAGTGTGTATGTTCCTGAACTTCTCTTAAACGACTGGACCGATTTTGATGAAATTTTTTGTGTGTGTTCAAGGGGATCTGAGAATGGTTTAGATTCACAATTTTGTCCGCTGGACAATGTTTTTTTAATTAATTTTTAATTTATTAGTAGTTGTTGATTTTGCTGTTCCTGGGTATGAAACACTTGATGTCTTTTTGATGTGAAACATCTATAAGCGCAGGTATAAACCGGTTTGTTGGTGTTGCGAAGCTTGCCGTGATGACGGGTCGCCACGCTATACTAGACAGGACAGGGACAAGCCAGGACAGGGACAGGACAGGGACATGACAGGGACAGGGACAGGGACAGGGACAGGGACAGGGACAGGGACAGGGACAGGGACAGGGACAGGGACAGGGACAGGGACAGGGACAGGGACAGGGACAGGGACAGTGACAGGGACAGGGACAGGGACAGGGACAGGGACAGGGACAAGACACATTTTACACAAATATATGTAGGTGATACGAAGTTCACCGGGTCATCTAGTAAGATATAAGATAATACTCTCCACCAAGCACTAGCGCTTAAATTGCAATATGTAATAATAGTCCACTGCTATCGCCTCTCATAACAGTTAAAGTTATGTATAGTTACTTTACCGTACAGTCAGAAGAACAAAACAATAAAACTCGTGCCCAGTAAGCAATAAAGCGCATCCGAAATGCAACACCAGCAACAAAAGAATTTGTTTGTAATATTCTTTTGTATATGCGCGGGAATTTCAGCGCGTCGGCCTGGGGCGTGAATAAATACAGTCTCATTTATATTGCGGCTGTGATAAATGAAATATATAAGAAACGTATTTTTTGTTTGCTGCACGGCAAGAGTGATAGAGCCATGTTGTACACAGTATCTTCTTCAGCATTAATGGGTCAACACGAGCGACTTGTTACCACTGTCTCACAGGAAACCAACGTAAGATATCAGCTTGCTTCTGTGTTTCCCACGGTGAATGAGATCTCCACAATCCCTTTATAATTCTTTCGCTTCAGGTCGGCAACGCGTTCACCATTCTTCTAGTATTGTAGGCGTTCATGGGCGGTGGAGATCACTTACCATCAGTTGACCTATTATATATTAATCTTATTCAGCAGGAAACGTAAAAGAGCATGACGTGTCATCATCACTCATCAGTGGTCACCATTACAATAAACACTCACTATACCACAATGATATAAGTGCGTTTTCGATCTTTGTGGAAAAAAATCAAGGAACAATCCAATAGTCAATTTGATTCTTAAACAGTTAAGTTCGTTGTTATATGTAGGTAGTGCATATCTTTTTAGCAAAATGTTCATTAAAATATTCAAACTCAAATCATTTATTCTGTAAATGTGATCGTAAAAATCACTGTTACATGTCAATAATATTTTTTTAAACTAGATCAGGGCTTCCCACACTTATTTTACCGGGAAGCCCTTGGGAAGTTGTCATATTTTTGCGACGCCCTGGCCTTCTTGCCATACATTTACGTACTAATTGTAGTTCTAGCTTAATAACAATTTGTCAGAAAAACTCCAAATAGCATCTATTTCTTTTATTAGAAAATGAAGAACAACATAAAATAAAAAGCAAGCAAACCCTTTGTCTCTTCATTTGGTATTAATGGGAAGGATGTGCTTGCTTATCTGAGCATAGTTTCTCAAAACAAGGCTCATAGACAGCCAACCTATTTAGATCGCCTCACGACGCCCCTGGGATAATATCGCAGCGCCCCAGGGCGTCCCGACGCACAGTTAGGGAAGCCCTGAGCTAGATTATATTTTTATCGGCATTTCGTGATTAGCTATGAGAAAAAATTCCGAAACAAACTGTTGCCTCTTTTAATATAATATATGGAAGTTTATAAAATACAAACGGCGCAGGTCGATGTTACAGAGCGTTTTAGCTCGTAGATTTTACTACCGGCCGCCTGCCTGACGCCAACCCCTCTGGATGTATTCATCCAGACCCGGTATTTGTGAAACACACGAACATTTGTCCCGGAACCTGCGATCCCTCGCTTCACAGCCAGCCTATATGAAATATGTTTCAGCTAATGTAATTTAACAACATTTAAAGTAAACAACTTACTATATGGTTTGTGATGTAATTTATGGATAGCCTTCGTACCTAATCAGGATATGCATGACAAAATTATAAATACAATTGAGGTCAATATAATTTTATTGTTACTATTCTGAGATTGTACAATATTCCCTAATAATTATCAACTATGTCAATACTAGCAAAAATCTACAACTATGATTTAAATATATTCTCTTTAAAATATTTCAACTCTTGAACACTCTCCATGATATCATTGAGGGATCTATGTTCAAACTTCTTTTGAGGCATGTTTGAAAACTCTTTTTTATACCAGCGTTTAGCCAACTCTTTTATTGTACTAACATCTATTACTCTATAGTGCAAATAGTCGTCTAACGCTGGCATATATTTACGTAAAAACAGTCTGTCCATGTACACACTGTTGCCACCCAATGGACACTTCTTTTCAGGCACGTGGGCAGAGACAAACTCCAGTACTTGTTTTTCAGCATCTGCCACCGATAGATTTGATTTACGACTAGCCTCCGTCAGTCCACTCTGCAATGATAAATATTATCATTCAAATTAAAAGAATAAAGACAATTTTGCTTAATAAAGTCCATTATGATTGATATATTAGATTGGCCTGAGTTTTGTTTGGTTTGTAAAGTGTCCAAATTATTTAATGGATAGTAAAATATTTGATGAATTTAAAGCTTTGTTACAATAGAGCCATGGCATTTATTTCTATAAATATATTAAAGTAGTAGTAGCTCAGTTATTTATATTATTTGTGAGTAGGCGAGTATATAAGAATAGTTGTTAGCTTAAAACCAGTTAACAACAATTATGCTAATTGCTAATCACCAGTGACCACAGAAAATAAAACAATTATTAAAGTACTATCATTTTATAACAGCAAACAAGCAAGTGGGTCACCCGCTTTTAAGTGATCTCCACCTCCCACAAACAATCCAAATACATAAATAAAAAAGAAATTAAATGAGAAAGGTTTTGGGCCTCCTATAATCTCACTCACCATATGAAATGCAACAGCAAGCTATCAACATAAACATATAAAAAAATTCCATGCATTATTTCCATACAAATTGTAGTACTTAAGTGATCTATGCATATTATAATATCTATCTATGGTCTGTGGTCAAGACTAAGTTTGTGACAGGTGTTATTTATTATTTTTTGACGTGATAACGTCTTATAATTCGATAGAGCCGGCTGCACGCACGAAAAAACATGACTCATGCGCCGTTACCTCGCTCTGTCACGTTCCATTTAAGGCTTGAAGTGCAAGCGAGAGCGCGGAACGAGCGACAAAGAAGCACAATCGGCCTTTGCGTTCGGCAGCGTTCGAGATTAAAAAAAATAAAACATAAATATTAAATCTTCCACATATCACAACAACGTGTCTGAAATGACAGGTTAGACCAGCCATCCGTCAAAGGGAACACTTTCTCCTATATCAAACACATTGAGGCGGGCTTTTTAAAAACTAGATTTAAGAAAAGGACATTGTTCGTCGTCCATACATAGTTGGCCTAAGAACCAAAAGGTAGGTGAATTTACTTTTTGGGTTTTAGATAATGTATATATTTGATTGAAACTATATTAAAACTACGGACACTTGAGAATTCCGAAAAATAAATAAAATACTTCCGGATTTTGAGGTTATAATTAGGCCAATAAATACTATCAAATATTAAACAAATGAAATTAAAATTTTCTTTTGAAAAATGCTACCATTCCATCAGTATTTTCTTAAGACGTTATCACGTTCAACTATCGTCAGTAAACTGACTTTACAGACAACCGATTTTTTTTATGTATTCAAGTAAAATAAATATTAATAAACATTGCATATTTTTATTATGAAAAATAATGTTTTTTACACCATAACCGTATACATTATTCGTTACATAATAATATATAATAATATTCGTATATAATACATTATTTTTATTATGAAAAATAATGTATTTTACACCAGAACCGTATCTAACAAAAATTGTGGGTTACACCACTTTTGCGCTGATAGCCTCATTTAAGGATGGTAACTTTACTGTATTAGGGCTTAACCTGGTTTTGTGGTAAATAAATAAGCATTTACAATAATACCTCACCATGCTGCGCTACACACCAGGGCCCCATGCTGTTCAAGATATCATCTGGTTGGTGGATAATTAAGTCAGGGCCTGTTGCTACAGTATTTAACTCTGCATCCGTAACAAGACAAGCTATTTCAAGTATGTGATCTTTATCGATATCCAATCCCGTCATCTCCAAATCCACCCAGACAATCCGTTTCGCTGCATCTTTTACATTTTTTGTAGCTATAGACTGCAATGGCTGATTAAAACCTGAAAAATAAATATGATGATTAAACATTATGCCTACTCTAGTTTTTAGGATTTCCTACCTTCCTGCTAATGGGTGCCAGTGAAACTATATAAGGGTAAGCTGTCTGTCAGTCTTACATTTAAAATGCTCTATCTTGTGAGAAGCTTACTGAAATTTTCATATGCAACTATAGTACATAGAAAGTTAACAATTAATGTTTAAAATATGAATACAACTCCCACTTGGCCAGTTTTATAAATAAACAACAGTTATTTTACTTTAATAATATTAATAGAAATTTAATGAGAAATGACTAAAAATAGCACGAGGGACATAAACAACATGATCCACTTAATAGAAATTTAATGAGAAATGACTAAAAATAGCACGAGGGACATAAACAACATGATCCACTTTCAAACTAATTATTTCTATTCACAGAGAACAAACCCGTGTCAGGATTAACCAATGGTAGGCTTCACTTTAACTGCACTTATATACACACTTAGTATGATTAACTACGACAGAATTACTACTAGGTACTTTAACGTTCAGCCAAGCAGAATGCTGGCTACTATAATAACGACCACGATAATTTCTAAGGTCTTCACTGCACGATGACGAAATGCGAACTGTCTTCTGTCAAGTCGTGCAACCTCTTTTATACACAATTTTAGGTGTTACCCGATGACAATTTTATAAACACCATCCGCATAGATTATAAAAACATTCAAACATCCAACACGGCCTCTCCTGACACTTGCGCGTCCCGAGCACATTAGGTATTTACAGGACAAACAATCGAGTTTAGAAGAATACAATGCAAATGATTCGTTCCTAGACGGAGCCATTATTAAATGCCACTCCGCACCACGCACGCTGTGCCATATTCTTCATCAGAATCGCTGTCGTTGCACTTCAAAGCTTCCATCTGCCTGCATGACGCACCCAACGAGCATCTCGCACCTCCTGGGTAACAAAAATACACGGCAGAATCACATAGCTCACAGTTACATACAAACATTTGTCTTGGGTGCGGGAATCGAACCCGTAGTCTCTCATTTCACAACCTGATGATGGCTATCCGCTGCATGGCGGAGGTCGGCTTATCTGATCGTACCATGGGTATAACCAAGTGACACTTTCTTATACTAAAAAAAATCAGTAATAAACAGCTAGTGTTTTATGCACCGCTTCGACCAATCCTGACTAATTTAAACAATCACTGCTGGGGTGGCCTTTGTGAGAGTTTCAAGCTTTATAAAAATCCTAGCTTGGGATTCGTCATTAATTTTACTCTTAGAAATAAAACAAGTGAGAATTGGTTCACCATGGATACACATCAGTCCTTAGATGTCTTCAGCAAAGTGTGCAGCAGGCTGCTGCCCGTCGCTGGCAGACGGCTGCTGTCCGTCGCTGGCAGACGGCTGCTGCCCGTCGCTGGCAGACGGCTGCTGCCCGTCGCTGGCAGACGGCTGCTGCCCGTCGCTGGCAGACGGCTGCTGCCCGATGCTGGCAAACGGCTGCTGCCCGTCGCGATACCCGGCGCCCAGCACCAGATGTACAAAGCGAGCTCCTATAGCCGGCTCACCTAGTGTTTCTGCACACCGATTGGTGAACAGCACCTGTCAACAAACCAGGCAGACGGCGTCCCTACTGCCCGGGATAGACTGAGGCATCGCCGAATCGCACGTCTACTGATAATCTCTGGACGGAGGCATCAGTGAATTTGTTTAAATGGCCTACAACTTTTTAAAAGAAATTAATCTGACTAGCGAGTCGAACGCTACAGATTGAAGATCGAATTAGCAACTGTCACGTGTCTGTACGACTTGATATCAAATACCAACCCTACACACGACTGACTAAATAACGCCAATACGACTTAGCGCAGCACCAACGCTCCTATGACTTAGCAACAAGTTGTTAACACTAGAGCGACTTGGATGCATGCGCTAACGCATTCGTTAGCAAACGGCAATTTGACTGTATGTCAACGCCTGTGTTCGACTAGCGAGACAACTCACTACGAACAGGTTAATCAGTGACTTGACAGTACTTCAACGCTCATGTTCGACTAGCGAGACAACTCACTACGAACAGGTTAATCAGTGACTTGACAGTACTTCAACGCTTATGTTCGACTAGCGAGACAACTCACTACGAACAGGTTAATCAGTGACTTGACAGTACTTCAACGCTCATGTTCGACTAGCGAGACAACTCACTACGAGCATGTTAATCAGCGACTTGACAGTACTTCAACACTCATGTTCGACTAGCGAGACAACTCACTACGAACAGGTTAATCAGTGACTTGACAGTACTTCAGCGCTTATGTTCGACTAGCGAGACAACTCACTACGAGCATGTTAATCAGCGACTTGACAGTACTTCAACACTCATGTTCGACTAGCGAGACAACTCACTACGAACAGGTAATACTCACGATCAAAACAATGCAGCACACGCCTCTGGGCTCCACTCGCCACGCCAGGGTATCATATGCTGGGCCGCGGCTTGCGTCAACTTTCCGTAGTCTCCACCTTTGCCGAATCGAGTTTTCCATTAGGTAGCTGCCCGGAGGCAAGCGCACATCGCCTTTGATGGGCGAACAAACGCTGACAGACGCCTGCTGCCCGACGCTGGCAGGCGCCCGCTGCGCGTCTCGATAAGCAGTGCCCAGCACTACTTGTCACCAATGCTTCTGAAAACAATCACAAACGCAGTGACTTAAATTGGCCAAATCTGACCAGATTCTTTTAAACCGTTGGTTATCCAAGCTTTGAACATTTGGTATCGAAGGTTCCCCACTGTTTGCTAATTGTTCATCACAGTGTCGCAAACAATATTAGCACAAATGTTCTGTAAACCAATCGAATTAATTCCTTATAAGATGTCGGTATCATCGCCGCCTTAAATAAAAACAAATTTCTAAATCTTTCATACTGAAATTGTTTTGTAGTAACTCAACCTGGGAATCAAACCCAGAGCCCTCGGTGCATAGCTTTTAAGTGCTATTATTATTATTCATTAGTGGTCCTAAACATAGAATACACTCCACAACGTATGATAAGGTCATTATTATCGTAAGTCACAAGTGATAAATTTTACTGGAACACGATTGTACCACAGGAATTACAGTTTTTGTAATTACATCAATAATGAACAGAAGCATTTTTCGGTTTTTGAATTTCTCAATGCGATATGCAAGAGCGGATATGAAAATATCATTGTGAACAAATAAAACATTTTGTCGAGTATCATTTGGCATTTAGAGAAAAGTTGTCTACAATGAAAAAACAATAAGAAATGTTCACGCTGTCATCTTCACGGATAGGCAGAAGCAAAAACGTCTCAACTATTTTTCTTTACAAAAATGTATGTTGCAAAGATCTTTATCACAGATCGTAGCCAAATGAAATAGTTGAACATTACACTTTATTTTACGAAACATCGGTTCATTAACCATCCAACAAATCAAAAAGAAATTCGTTCACATCTACAACAAAATAGATTCCTTTCATTAGGCATTTAGTGCACAGTGAGTACACAACATTGCTCGATAGAGAACAATTATATAAAACCTGTAGGTACCGCAAACCACTTTTATACCAGCACACAAACTGGAATGAACTCACCAAATTTGTTAGTTTCTCGATGTATACTTATCACAGTCGTCCGGCAAAACCGCTATGTGAGCCGTATAGGTGAACCATCACATCGTGGGCACGGTGATATGGTCCAAATGCCAGTACCGGTGCCACATCAGTAGAACTCGTCCATTATAGTCCTAGATAAATTCTGATAACAATTGGCACACAGTTAATGACTTCGTAGGTATAGGACACAACCGTGAATGCTGGGGCATTCTGTCTTTAGACTTGAACACAATATTAAAGATTTTTCGTATCCATAAGCCGCAAACTAACATGTTCACAATAAATTTATTACTGCCAACAAGTTATTTTCAAAATGTCTTGAGACATGGAATTGTTAATAATTATCGGGTAGATAATTATTTATTTCTGAACATCAAATTTAGCAGCACAATGATTTGTTAATAATTATCGGGTAGATAATTACTATTTTACATTTCTGAACACCAACAAATTTAGTAGCACAATGATTTGATAATAATTATCGGGTAGATAATTACTAATTTACATTTCTGAATACCATCAAATTCAGCAATGCAATGATTGTACACTGAATGGCACTAGACTGCTGCACCATGGATCATCGTAATGATCTCCAACCAACACCACATCACAATTTTATTGGCAATTTTTGTTCCATCAAAAATCCAATAAAATTGGAACAGACTCACCAAATACCTCGTAAACAGTCGCATTTCATCGCACAGTTAGATATATCTCGCAATTACAAATACAAGTGCATTTAAAGTTCTAGCATTAGCTATTAAGTAATGCCTTGAAAAATTAAGTATCGAGAAGATGATGATAGGCTGCGGAGCCTATCCCACTTCTGATAATAGAAATTTAATGAGAAATGACTAAAAATAGCACGAGGGACATAAACAACATGATCCACTTAATAGAAATTTAATGAGAAATGACTAAAAATAGCACGAGGGACATAAACAACATGATCCACTTTCAAACTAATTATTTCTATTCACAGAGAACAAACCCGTGTCAGGATTAACCAATGGTAGGCTTCACTTTAACTGCACTTATATACACACTTAGTATGATTAACTACGACAGAATTACTACTAGGTACTTTAACGTTCAGCCAAGCAGAATGCTGGCTACTATAATAACGACCACGATAATTTCTAAGGTCTTCACTGCACGATGACGAAATGCGAACTGTCTTCTGTCAAGTCGTGCAACCTCTTTTATACACAATTTTAGGTGTTACCCGATGACAATTTTATAAACACCATCCGCATAGATTATAAAAACATTCAAACATCCAACAATATAATATATTTTAAGATATATTTAACAGTGTGAAGTCTGCCGACCCACAGGGCCAGGGCTGAAAACTAAGTCCTAACTCCTCTGATTTAGATAGAGGCCCATGCCCAGCAGTAGGATATGGATAAGGGCCATTATTGTTATTATTATAAAAATATTTTTGATAAATGAGATTATCATTGTAAGCAGTCTTAGAGGTTATAGGCGTTATAACCTAACAGGGAACGAAATGGATTACCAAGTTAAAAGTCAGACAGAAATTTTCCGTATGACGTATATTAATTGCTATTATATGTGTTCGATAAAATAAAAAATTTATAGAAAAACCCAATATTCTCCATAATTTCAAAGGTACGTGAAGTCTATCCTCCCATATTGAAGACTTGTAAAGTAAGTATTCATCAATAATACCACATTTCAAGGTGCTTCTAAGTAATCACATAATACAAAAATATACTAACAAGACCTTACGACTAAAACTACTCACCGTTAGAGTAAGCCCTAGAACTAGTTTTTGTAATATTCATAATGGTAGACCGAATAATATTCATTTAATGTTCTTAACGTTTAAACTTCTGATCTAGAGTCCAGACTAGAGATCATTGATATTTTCAAGTGAATTTAACCACTACGTAGGGATTTTTAAATGTTGTTCAAAATCCAAGTTGAGTGTTGACGCAGTCACATAGAGCCTAGAGGTGAAATCGGTATTCGTTAAGATATCAGTAATATTCAATGTATTTATTTATCAGTAATTCAACGTATCGTGATATCCTAATATTCTTTATTCACTATTACATATTGACGGTCGATTAATATCGGCCGTTTAATAATAGTATTGCGATATATTCTTGCGTCCGCAATCCGACGAATAACGATGCGTTAATATCCCATATTCTTTTTGAAGTGATAACTTCTTATGGGAGGGTAAACCGCTTCGTAACGTAACGCGTTACGGCGCCACTCTGTCCGGCTTCCCTTTCTGTTACGCATACGGCAGCAGTAGGCAGGCTCCTCCTCTTTCACTTTAACCCACATTAGTTATCGCTTCTGTCGCGCGTCCAGAGACGCACACTTTTTTTTTAAATTTATTTAATGACGAGACGATTAAGACGCTTGCCTGATAGTAAGCGCCACGCCTGCCCATAAACAGAAGCAGCACTACACAGTACTTTAAATTACAAAGCACTGCATGGCATTGAACTGCGCTCGTCACCTCGAGACATAACATGTTAAGTCTCGTAAAGCCCAGTAATTTCACTGGATTCAATGTCCTTCAAACCGAAACACAACAGTGTTTACACACAGTTGCTTGGCGCCAGAAATAGACAAAGCGGTAGTACCACCCCAGACGGCCTCTCGCATACGAGGGATCTTCAACCTTGTATTCACTTTATTCGTAAATATCTGTCGCATAATATTACTCATCGGATACTAGTGACATTACAGATATTTGTGATATTCACATATTAGATATATAGCTATAATATTACTTGATGAATATAATAATATTAACTAACATTGACACACATCATTGTATTAGCGCATCTCTAGTCACAAATTCACAATTCTAATTTCTTCTTTTAAACTTCAAAGCATTCCAATGTTTACATCCCATTTCTTTTTCTATATGCAGAAACACGAAAGAGAAAGGAAGACATAGAATAACCTAAAACGACATTACTCACGCTGTCCTTGTTTAAAATTCCCAGTTAGCATTATAAGCATTCGTTTAACGTTTGAAGTATAATATATTTGAAGTATATATCAATAATTATTATCACCTTCGATCATTATTACTAAAAAGTATATGAATATATATAAAAAATAACTATGTACATATTTCTATTAAATACGCGTGGGCATTGATTATTATATTCAAACAATATACCTACCTAAGATTGAAATGATATGACAAGGCAACCTTGGAAAAATTGTACAGGGTAGACAGAGACAGAATGTGACAATACCTACAGTAATACGAAAGTTGAATTTACAATAAATTTTTATCCTATGGTTTTTGAGGTTTTACTAGATTGTCATGGTGTATAAAGGTTGATTTTGTTTTTAATATAGTTGCGTGTCCTGATAAGCTCTCGAAAAAGTGTACAATATGAACAGAATAATCCTCAACCGTTGTCGGTGCATAAAACGATCGAGTGAGTAAATTATTAAATGTAGAAAATATATTATCGTGAATCTTAACCTATGAGAGTTATGATTGATTATTGTGTACTATGACTTCATCCAGTTCTATAAACTATTTAGGAAACAGACTAAGAACATTTTACCATGTAGGATACAAGTTTATATAACGTAGGTCGTTTACCAATAAAGTCAACTTCCATTGGACGAGTAAATATTTTGTATGCATTGTTTCATCCGTTATTAATCTAACGTTTCATCATACATCACATGGTTGATTTAATTTATTGATAATGGAATGTTACGGTTAGCCAATTGATATGCCTCTAAACACATACAGTTAAATATCTATTTTCTTTATAACCAAGATAGAAATGTAACACTTCATGTTCAACAAATTGACATTTAAATGTATGTAATTTATTATTATAATCGCATGCGCTATAGCAAATTATATGTAATATATTTTTTTATATTCTAGCCTTAATATGGGAGAGCAAACCATATCAAAATTTTCCATACATAACACTTTCAAGGTCACTCTCTTACTATACTACCAGGCCGATTGGACTCCAACATGACATCACACAGAAGCCCCTTAACACAATGGTACATTACCCACCTATCTTCAGACCAATCTCAACAAGTAATTATTACTTTGAAAAGGAACCATTAAAGCCCTCATCAAAAGTTGAGGCTACTGTTGAGACAATAAAGAAAGATATAGAGGAAAAAGAGAAGCTTCCAAAGAAAGTGGAGGTGAAGAAAAGTTTGAAAGAACGCTTTATGGAAGAGGTGCGACATTATTACCATGGTTTCAGATTACTTTTCATAGAAACAAGAATATCTGCATCATTATTGATTAAAATCTTGAGAGGACACACATTGACACGAAGAGAGCACAGTTTGTTGGTAACCACTGTTGGTGATTTATTCCGAATGGTTCCATTTATTATATTTATTGTGGTACCGTTCCTCGAATTTGCACTGCCAATTTTTATTAAATTGTTTCCAAACATGCTGCCATCCACATTTGAAAGTAGAAGTCAAAAAGAAGCTAAACTAAAACAGCATTTAAAAGTCAAATTAGAGATGGCAAAGTTTTTCCAAGAGACATTGGATCAGATGGCACCGCAGGCCGGTAACAGACATTCTGAGTTGGCGAAAGAGTTTTCCACTTTCTTCAATAAAATAAGGACATCAGATGACGTTGCCACCAGTGAGGAAATTATGAAGTTCTCTAAATTATTTGAAGACGAAATCACTCTGGACTCCTTGCAAAGACCGCATTTAGTCGCTCTCTGTAAAGTGTTAAATGTTTCAACGATTGGCACAAGTGCAATGCTAAGGTTTAATTTGAAAATGAAATTAAGATCACTGGCAGCTGATGATAAAATGATAGCAAAGGAAGGAGTTGACAGTTTAAATTTTAATGAGCTGCAACAAGCTTGCCGAGCCCGGGGTATGAGGGCTTATGGTGTATCAGAAGAGCGGTTACGTAAAGAACTAAGGAACTGGTTGGATTTATCATTAAATGAAAAAGTACCACCGTCTTTACTACTTCTATCTCGTGCACTCATGGTGCCAGAACATGTACCCACTACTTACAAACTGAAAGCAACAATCTCCGCACTACCTGAACAGGTTGCCACTCAGACAAAGGCTGCAATTGGTGAAAAAGAAGGCAAAGTTGACTTCAAGGTATGTAATGTAATATTACAAGGTGGTAGGTCCCTCGTATAGATGCCTTCTGGGTTGGTACCACCGCTTTGTCTATTTCTGCGCCAAGCAACAGTGTGTAAGCATTGTTATGTTTCGGTTTGAAGGACATTGAAGCCAGTGAAATTACTGGGCATTATGAGACTTAACGTTATGTCTCGGGGTGACAAGCGCAATTCAGTGCCATGCAGTGCTTTGTAATTCAAAGTTCTGTGTGGTGCTTTTGTTTATGTGTGGCGCCTCAGTTTAGATACAATTGCTTTATAAATATCACATATGTTTATCTTGATATTTGTAACATAATATAAATGAGATTGTGAATTATTCTCCATATTCATCCGTATAACAATAAAATTAAGCCCTACAAACTCTTGCTACGGATTTTTTTCGGATCGTGAATATTGACATTACTTCCGCACGAGAACTCTAATTTCATTGATAACGGATTTAAAAGTAGCGCGTTTACCATGTGCAATGTTATCGTATTAAAATGATAAGATTCTATAATCGAATACAAACTTCTCTGTTCATATACGATATACCGAACAATATAAATAATCCCGCTTATGATTTAGATATAAGATCTCAGCTTCAATTGAGTGGTAGAGCCACGCTGTAGACAGTTTTGTCTACAGCATGAATGGGCCGGCTCGACCGAGTCATTACCACTGTCTCACAAAAAAACCGACGTAAAGCAACGGTCTGTTTCTCCTAAACTTCTCTATTCCTATAGGATATACCGAACATCATAAATAATTCCGCCTACGATTTAGATATAAGATCTCAATTTCGATTAGTATGTGTGTGAATATAGGTTTAGTATGAAGACATAATGTCACGCCTATATCAACGAAGGCAGGCAGAGGTGTAACTAGTGCATCCATGGTTCGGTGATCTTACTTCCGTCCCACCCTATGATAAGTGGTAGAAAGCTAAAAATAAATGGTTAAAATACAATAAAATACAGGGCAGAAATTGTAGTCCCAGGCAACTCAAGTATGATTTTTCGATTCTAAATCTCAAACACAATTTGTGGATCAGCCAACATGGAATTTGTACATAGGATCTTACCGTTTCTCAGAAGATTCCTTAGAAATTCCTTATTATGTTACATAACTAAAAAATGACTCATTGATTCTATTTAATTTCTATCATATCATATGACTTACTAGCAGCAGCAGCTCCGCTTGTGCGTTTGTTTTTATCAGTAGTCAGTAGCTTCAGATTTAATCACCCACAATTTTCCTCCTAGTATTTTACCCGGTGCGAGAATCGAACCTGATACCGGTATAAAGAGTACCCTATTAGTTAGATAATACTTTTCCTACTGACTATAATACAACGCGTAACTTACGTTGAATAATAATTGTTTTGATTTACCAAATAATATAATATTCCTAATTGGAAATCATAATATGTGACTTAGTATCCAAACCTCAAAGACCGGTAACGCTTCAATGATTCCTCTGAAGTAATATAGTTGTTCACATGCGGTGATCACTTACTGTTGCTTGACCTACAAGCAAAGCACACTCTATTAAATGAAATCAATTACAAATATGCACTACATATTATTATTATCATAATGGGGAAGTGCTACTTATTATTATTATCATCATCAATTTATAACTCAATATTTATTCATAATGTAACAATTTCTAGGCTAAAGCAGAAGCTATTAAACTTGAAGAAGAAAAGATCAAGGAAGAGAAGAAAGAGATGCAAGAAGCAGAAACAGAGAAACAGTTGCTCGAAGCGAAGAAACGAGAGAAAGAGGAGCTCAAAGACAAAGCACCTACTATCGATGCTGGCGCTACACCAGTAATGGTAGACCCGGCGCCAGTCATAGCTGTAGATTCTCCGAAACCGAAGGCTGAAGAGGGACTGTCTGGCAAAGACATAGAGGTCATTGAAGACGCTTTAGAGAAATTAGGTAAGTCTATAGCAAATATAACCAAAATTTACGAAACAAGTGAACGACAACACAGTTTTCTCAACAATAGTGATATAAGCTATTCTTGTACGAGGGGATATCAAAATAACAACTCTCGGAACGAAGGGGAAAAGAGAATGAAATTAAACACCATATTATTTTATTTTTTGATATCCTCCCCCTAAACTCTAATATACTTATCAGATCTTTAGAATAATTTATTTAAACCTTTAAAAATGTTTTGTCAGAACACCAAAAATTCCGACCACATCGGTTCCGACCACCGACTTCATTTCTTTGTCAATTGTAAATTTCTTTCCCTAAGGCTCCTTTTTCAAATTTGGAACTAATAATACTTTTGAGGGGCCAAATCTGAACTACAGGCGAGAAATTTCGGCACCCATATTGCACTGATGATCATGGAGAATCCTCAAAATGGTCGTAATTGATCCATCCTTCATATCTGCGATGTGTTTTACTTTCAAAGGAGCTTCTTCGATAAAAAAATCAAGTTTGTCGTTAACGTTTAATGAAGATGCCTAAATCGGCTGGCCCGGGTGTTGATCGACTTCAGTTGACACTCTGCTTTGCATTAAAAGTGCTACTTATAAATCATAGTATTACCAGGCCAAGAGTACTCGTAAACCAATGGCTACTCTTTCATAATTATCTATGGCGCTTTTCCTTGCTTTGTGAGGGACTGGATCACACCACGAAACTAAATTTTATCCATAGTTTGTGTTCTCTTACCGGTTTACTTCTTTATAGCGATATCTCAAAGTGTTAACCCAACGAATCGAAACTGTATATTTTTAGTTGTTTTGAGTCACGAAGTTTAGTGCCAAGTAAATACAATTCTCTCCGCCCTTCTCACCATTCCGCTTGCTATTTGACCACCACTTGTGTAATGAATATATGCATTATCTTATATGCATCAATAAATATTATGAAAAAGAAACCCTACTTTAATAAAAGCGTTAAAATTGCTGCTAAAACGAACCATTGCTATACGCGATAATGACGTCATGCTTACGATAAGTGCATCCTTTTTCTGTCATCTGCCTATAAGCCTGTATCTGTCCACTACTGAACATAGGCCTTTCTCTAGTCAAGCAGGTGGTGACGTTTCTTCGCCTTACTCTGCCAGCGACTTCGCGCAACGTTTCTCAAGTCGTCAGTCCAGCGGGCACGGGGTCGACCAAAACAGCGCTTGGGCAGATTCCAGCACCTTTGGTTCTTAACGACCATTATTGCGACGAAAATATAGCCAGCCCATATATACCTTTACTTCCTAATTCGGCGGATTAATCCGCCATTTTAGTTCCTCGACTGATCTCCGTGGTACAGACCTTAATCATACTAGAGATACTCCAAATACTGATATGACTATTGCATTCACATAACATTAATTGCTTCCATGTTATGACAATGTTTGCTGTATTTGATGTCGAAATTGAACATTTAAAAAATGAGAACCATATAGTACGCAAATAACTCATTCCATTACTTTGCCTTTACATTGGCATCATTCCATTTTCTGAGTTTAAGAAGGGAAATGACACAGATTTTCACGGAAGTTCAAGTTCAAGAATCGTTGTTAATGAGGACTGACGTGTGCTCTTAGGTGTTTCTAAATAAATATCTATTTATTTGTAAATAGCTTTGTTGGCATACCATTGGGCTATGTACGAAGCTGAATGTAACAACATGACATCAATTTAGGTGGGACAAATCCGCAGAATGACGTCATATATTGTATTTATATAGAAATGCGGAAATGTGTAAATGTATTCACCATATATAGCAAATAAGGAAGGTCCGATGCAGTTTACGCTTATAACATTATTATAATATGATGTAACAAGATATCTTTGTCTTGTAAGAGGCTTGACGATAAAAAATGTGTGGTGTGACAGGTTGAATCGTAGTTAAGCTTGGTGACCGTGTGGCTAATGTGTAGTATGGGGTCTTGTAGGTATATTTTTATGATTCTTGAAATTGGGTCATCGGCAGAGATTATTCCTTTGTCGTAGCCGCTGACAGTCAACTGAAATTGCCCCCACTCCAAAGAGGCTCTAGAAATTGTTGTCCTTGATCTTTCAGTGTTATTTCTTTGTCGGTTTTAAAGTTTTCTTTAATTTTTTTTTTAGTTTTTAGTGGCAGATAAAGTTACGGCATGTAAATCCCAAAACAATAAAACAATTTAGTTTTTTTACTATGTAAGTACTCTGTCATCAGATCTTAACCTGATGACGATTAACCAAATTTATATCGTCCTGATCGTAGAACAGTGACGGATGTGACATTTTATAAATTTTACAGGGCAGCCATTTCAAATATTTATTACAGTTTTTTTACCATAACTTTTTTAATACAAAATATAAATTGTTGAAAATTTAAACTTATCTTATTGATGGGGTACTTTTTGAAATGAAATAGAAATAATAAGTAATTATTTAATGGTTTTCTAGAAAAATCACTCGCTCCATTTTACTTCGGAGTCAACGCAGCCACATAATACCATCCAACGTTTTTCTTCGAACAAAAAAATTTGGTGGATTGACGGATGTTACTTTACGATCATTTTCTATCGACAAATGAAAAAATAATTGACGGTTTTGATATATTATACTTAAGTTTTTCTAAAATTATACTCATATTATAAGGATGTAACCATTTTAATTAATAAGAATAACGTATTAGACACAAAACAAAAATTATGTCGATTTTAGTTATACTATATGCTTTTGTTTACGTTACTTTAGACCTGCTACCTTAGCCCACTTTGCCAGTAATTTCCATTCATCTGGAATGTAAATAATGCAGCCCTTTCTATAACACTATGGACAGAGGCGGCTTTATTTTAGGTGTCTTTTTTCAAGGATTCTATATAGTAATATCAAATCTTTTGGCTGCATGTGCATACATGTAGAAGACTATACGATTTAGATTCTGGCTATCACAATTGTCTGAACAGAAACTAAATTCTTTTACACACTACAATGCAAACTTCTTTATGAAATCATAAACACAAATGCCCACTTCGCTTAATAATGATTTCTTACGTTTACGCGAATGTTACTCATTGAAATAAAACTAATTTAAACGGATTAAAGCCCACTTCGCTTGCCACACGTTTGGCAACAATTTCGCTTTACATATAACAGTAACCTTGTTTGTCAGCCATGTGATATATGTGAAATTATAACAAGGCATTTTTTCTTATAATACACTCATTGGCCCATAAGGACACGATAAAGCCTTATGGAAATCAAATGTAGTAGAAATAATACGTCCATTGGAAGCAATGGCATCATTTTTATTATTTTTCTTCAAGGTCCTGAATGTATTTGCCATTTTGGAGTTATTAATTACTAAGTACAAAAACAATCAGTTAATTCTATCACTGAGAACGTCGAATGGGTTTTCTTTTTGTTTAAAACTGTGACTTTGATCACAATCATCTTTTTTGGGTATATGAATACTCAAATTAAAGTGAGTATTTACAATGTCTATATACTGTCTAAAACTCAAAGCTTTAATGAGTAATTATTAAGTTCAGGCCATTCTTTATATAAGTTGAACATCCGAGCTATGTTTAAGTTACCATCTAAATACAGTATTTTGGAAACTGCTGTGTTACATTGAGACTCTACCGATATTAATGCATTTACATAGGCACAGACCGATATAACTATTTCTTCGTTAACAACCTTCTTATGACTGTTATGTTTCCCCCTTATGTCTTTTTTACAGAAGTGCTTCCACCGTACTTCTACCAAACCGTTCGTACGTATCTTTCACTAATGATGTATTCAAAAACATAGTTTTGCATACCCGTATGCTTAGTACAAGTTCCTAGTTTTCTAAAACGATGACGGTTCTCGTTTTATCTCCATGCTCTCCATATAGGAACTATGATGAATGAGATGGATTTTAAAACTATGAACGTATTTGTAAATCGTACTAGACCTACGGTATTATCGACGAGTTTCGGAGTTTCCTGACAAAAAAATATTTGAATGTAATTTGATGATCACGCTTTAATACACTTTGAGGACCCCTTTTATTTTTCTCTTTTGTAGTGTAGTTTACAAAATGAAGCCGTTGTTTCTTACAATCGCTTATTTTTGAAAACTTTTCTCTTTCTTCAAATGACAACAATGTTCCATATTTATTTCTGCATGTGCAAAGTCTACACATAGTTATTGCTGGAACAGTTATACCCTTTTTGGATGAATATTCTTTTTCTTAATTTTTAGGCGCTGTCTCTTCACTTCTTCCCAGTTGCCATAATTGCAGACCCATATTTTACCCCGACATCAAACAGTAGGGGCTGGACACGACTGGCATTAACACCCAGCTGCGTTGGTAGATGAACAGTTGCTATAATCATTCGAATCGTGAACAGGACAAAAAATCTTTACATATCTTACATACTTATCATAGTTTTTGCGGTGATAGCATAGATGTTTCTTTTTCAATGGCTGAGGAAATTGGTTGAGGGAAAGGTGACAAATCTGAGATCAAAGTGGATATGTGAGATCAAAGTGGTATCTAATAGTGTTGGAGCTGAGCTGACATTTAAGCAGGAAGCGACAGTTTACTGATAGTTTAATAGGACTAAATATTAGGATGAATTCTGATCCACGGGCATAAAAGGACCTTTTCTAAGAATGAATGCGGGTGATGGTATATTAGGATTCATATTTTCCTCACATGTTCATTTTACGACCTCACTTAATGTATCGTCGTCCTCTGAAAAACATCCCTACAAATAGCTTCTATTTTTTAAATTATTACGCGTACTCCTGAGGATAATGGTAAATGGCTTTCTAAAAAAAGACTTTGTGAAACACTTTAAATATTATTATTTTTCTATGTTAGTTAAAAAATAAGCATATTATTTTTAGCGGTGGTTCAATAGTATCAATAACGCACACCGTATATATATCAAAACATCATAAAATATTTAAAGTTTATTTATTTCAATTCACTTACACAACTATTACGTTAACTAGTTTAATGTTTTAATTGTAATAAATTGAAATCAATAAAAACAAACTTTTTTTTGAAAAGAATAAAGACTCAAGTGAATTTGAGTTTCGAGAATAAAATCGGATTGGCAAATACGACACTCAGATAGAACAACGTGTACGCAGAATATCGTCGGTACTGATCTTTCGTCAGTATCATGTCCATATAACAATGTAGTATAGTTACGTACAGCTCAAAAATTGTATCCCCGTTAAAGATACTATTTAAACTCAATAATTTAATTTTACAATTGGTTACTTAAAATTTTTGGAAAATAAATAACAAAATGTATCGATAGTATTCCGTAGAAAATTGACGGATAATAAATACCGCCCTTTCAAAGTTTTACCTTTCATAGTTTTGCGTATAAACAGGTTATAAGTGTGAAAAAATGTATAAACCTCATGCACTAACTTATCCGGAGTCTCTGGTATGTAGTCATCATTACTGTTCTCTTGGTGAAGGAATTTCGTAAATTTTTCATATTTGTTTAATTCCTTCAAAAGTTTCATTATAAGTTTTAATCTTCCTAATTTTATTGTAGTACATAGTATGTCAAATACTAGCCACGAAAGCAATATTTATAACATGATTTTAATTAGGGTAATTGAGTAATAGCGATTAAAACAAATCAGATGCAACGCGGGAATAAATTCAACGAACAGTGACGGTTGCGCATATCCGTCGGGGGTGGAAAAGGACGGCGGGGCAATCCCGCGCATCGTAGGCAGACGGAAATATTCAACCGTCATTTTTCTATGAGCGAATATCAAATCCGTCAGTATATTGACTGTGTAATTTAAAATCCTTTAGGAAAAAAAAATATTTTTTTATATACCCATAAAGATCTGATGATGTAGTACCCAAATATACTAAAAAGTCATTTTCGTATTTTTTTCACATCCGACACTATTCTAAGATCACGACGATATGGTGGTCTCATATACATTTGGATGAGATCTAATGACATCGCAGCTAAACTTACAAACGAAATTTTCCAATATAATCGGCCCGCAGTTGGCGGAGAAATCGACGTACATACATAAAAAAGAGAAAATAAACTCACCGAATTGAGAACGTTCTCCTTTTTTGAAATCAGTTAAAAATAAAATGTTACGTATTTATAAAATTCTGCATGGAAAAACATAAACACCAACATAAACGTGTGTTACTCCATCCCATTTCGTAACCACATCGGGACCTTTAAAAACATACTAAAATTTCGTCTCCCATTTCAGCTGAACAAAAGAAATCCTTACTCCTCGAAAAGGAAAGTATCCAGGGGTTGAAAGCAGAACTCTTGGATTACAGTGAGGACGTTAAGGAGATGCAGGAGATTGTGAAGACGAAACAGGCAGATATTAAACTCACTAAAGGCGCTCGCAGGTATTTATCAGTTATTAGTTACGTTTTTCAGTTATTTTTTTAGTCCTTTAGTTTTCCTTCCATCTGCCCTTGTCCCGCTTGCAGCGAGGTCGGCGCACCATGTTACAGAAAGATTTGGCTTGTAGTATTTACGATCGGCCGTCTGCCTGACGTCAAACCCTTAACACCCAGACCCAAAACAAATGTGGATCACATAAACATTTTTGTCTCGGTGTGGAAATCGAACTCACGGCCTCCCGCTTCACAGCCAAGTACTCGCCTACTGCGGCACGAATGCTGTTACGGCATGCCTACTACAATTTAAAATTTCGTGTTAAATCTATTTGATGAGGCTCCGTAAGTGCTGCCGCAATATTGTCGTATGGCCAGTTTCAATATTACAATATCAATGTATAGATTTACAATATTTTTTTTACTTATTGTCTATGGAAGATCTAATGCTGGTGGTAGCATATTCATATCCGCCCGGATAGCGACCACCGTGCATATGGTGTTTGCCATAGTGATCCCACAAGCCTTGCGTGGATCGCGTTCCAGGATCAACCAGCGTATATCCCGTTCTTCCGAGGGGCTTGCGACATGACTTGATGGTTGGTTGGGGTGGGTATAGGGATATCCTTGTATCCCTGTGCCTGCATCGGTCATCCGCTTGTCCTGTCGCAGGCCCCTCGATTTGCTTCTTCTCTCCCCGAAGAGGGAAGAAGCATTTATACAGGCCGGCATGATTTTGGTGACCACCTATAAACTTATGTCGCTGGTCGCTGGTTTTTTGGATTACACTACGCTTACCATCAGGTGTAATGCAGTCACTTTGCCGTGCTCGGATAAAAAAAACCAAAGTACCTACAATTGTTAAGTAAATCTATCTGTAAATTACAAGTAAACCGACCATTGGATATGTGTTACAACAATACTAGATGTCAATGGTCCCGTTTTCTCGTTTCTCTCCACACCCAAATTGATCATCACATAATTTTTATACATGCTGTACTAAATGTCACATTTTGCCACCAATTTGAAATCAAAATGTAGAACACGAACAATAACATACATTCTTACAACACAATTTCCAGATTATACCGTGCTGTGAACAATATGATAAGCAAGCTGGACGCGGCGTTAGATGAATTAGAAAGCAAAGAGAAGGCACTCTTAAACACACTGGAGCAAACTAAATCAGAACCGCAGAAGGCAAAGGAGCAACTCATACAGATAGATGAACTAATGCATTCCATTAAGAGCCTGCAGAAAGTACCGGACGAGGCTAAATTGAAGCTTATACAGGATGTGTTGGGACGACTGGATGACGACTTCGACGGACAGTTGAAGATTGATGACGTATTAAAGGTATGCATAGATATATTAACTCTCACGCCTATAATATCTGAAGGGTTAGACAGAGGTGTAACTATTAAACCTAAATTTTGCCGAGCTTATTATCGTCCCGTGATGTGATAGGGGGCGAGCCTATCACCATAACAGGCACGACTCTAGACTGGGCTGAGCATTACATTATAGAAAATACCCAATTACTTTTATCCGACCCAGGGACCGAACTTTCGCTATAACGGGAAAAAAATCAGTTTTACGAATCAACAAACCAAACTCACAAATTTCAATTGCCCGACCAATGGACCGAATCCAGAACCGCGGCGGTTTTACAACCTAAATACCTATACGGTCGCAAGACCAATGAGTCAAATGCCCGTATTCACAAACGACACTTAGCCCTCTTATAATGCGTATGGTCCATATCGACGACCCCCCAAAATATATGATGATTCTGGATTATTCCATAGTAAAAATATGGAAAAATAATAATAATAAATAGATTTAGTGTAATTGCCGAGTGTATTTTGATGATGCTATCTATGTATGTATGTATACCTACATTAGTTGATACTGATTTCTGTATAATATAAGTTTCTTCTAGTTTTGTACTGACTTGTCATAAGCGCTATTTCAATTGCCTACATGATTAATAAACGATTTCACTTCATTTCATTTCATTAGAATCTAATCATTCTATCGCGTCGTCTCAAATTTGTATCGGAAAACGTGACACGTTGATCTCTCGACCAATCACAATCAATCCGCACGAACGTTCTTATCGTCTTTTTACGCTACATTCTAACCCCACAGTAACCTAAAATCGACACTATGCGTTCGCGCTCACTATAAGACTTCAATGTAACTTTTATGAATTCAGGGTGAATTTTTGTATCTATAACCTCTCTCTGAGAAGTCGACGGCGCTAAGGTCGCGAGAATTTATGATGTTTAAAATCTAATTTTAGATGAATTGCCCTAAAGTTTTGTATCAATGACTCATAATTAGAACAATGAAATTAAAGTAAAGTTTGTTCTTAAGCAAGGTTCTTCCTTTCTTATTTTAACGGCATTGTACCTTAATATGTACATTAAATAAATTCTTCCACAATACCAGAAAAATCATAGACGCGTTGCCAATCTGAAAGTAAATGAAAAATTAACACCTTAGTAGGGGGGGGGGGGATTTGTGCATCCGGATATCTAACTCAGCTGGTTAGCTCTCTTTGCTGGTGGGAGGATACTTGTATCCGACCGGATAGCCACCACCGTACACTGGTGCTAAAACCTGCCATAGAGGCCCACCTTGTGTGGGTCGTGTTCCAGGGTCAACCAGTGTTTATCCGGTTCTCCCCAGGGGGCTTGCCCCCTGATCCTTACCCTTTTTCCCATCCCTTTTCCTTCCCCTCCCCCTTGGCCCTTTGGCAGGCCGGCATGATCTTGCCGACCAACAATGGACACATTGTTTATCGTTGGTCGATACTATTCTTGGATTGCGCTACACTTACCATCAGGTGTAGTGTATTCACTTTGGCGAGCCAGAATAAAAAAAAATCGTATGTAGCACAGTAGCAAGTTATTTTCACATGATACATCGTCTATCAGTGATCGCTATTATTCTTGGACAACCCACTTAACATCAGGTGTGGCGTGGTCAATGCAGTGTTGTGATAAAAAGAATATAAAGAAACTCAAATGTATAATTGTTATTTTTCAGATGTTAGAAATCATAGGTAACGAGAACGTGAACCTGTCAGAGAAACAGATGGCCGAGCTGATTGAACTGCTCGACAAGGAGGAGATCCTGGAGGTGGAGAGCAAAATACAGAAGGCGTTGGACAAAGCAGCGATGGCCGCCAAGGAACAGGACAAGGGCGAGTCGGAGGGGAAGGTAATAATATTAATAAACATAGTCATAAGTTTACGACTGTGTCCCTAAAGGAATAGGTAGAAATTCAACGACTACGTCTGTGGTTCGCCGAGCACATTTCCAAACCCAGGTCCATTTTTTAACCCAGGTCCTCGAGGTTTCTTAGCCTTTGATAGAGTGCCACCGGACTAGACAATAAGGCGATTATAATAATAGTTTGATTTCTATAAGATGTATTAGTACAGGTCGCTAATGACCAATGTGAAAATTCATTACAATTGACCTAATAAATTACAGTATTCTAGAAATTAAACTATCATAATAAATAATGTCGCCACTTCTTTTGAATAGCACTTTTACTACACGTAAAGTAGACAGTTTTAATTATTTAAAACAACAATGGAAATTATAATATAATTTCAAAATAATAACAAATTCCAGAATTTATTCGAAATAATCCGAGAAGCACAAAAGAGGCGGGAAATGAAGAAAGCCGTGGAGAAATATGGAGAGCAACGTGCCATGCCCAAGAGCGAAGATATTGTCGCCAAACCTGAGGACAGCAGTAAACGGCCCGAAAGCCATTGAATTAGCTTTACAGTTACAAACAAATTAACGAAACGAGTCGTTTGTGTGTGTGTAGTGAAAATTCACATACACAACATACTCTGTATTGTCTGTGACACATTCTGCGATTCGGTCTACTTGTTGGTCGACTGGTTCATAGACAAAATAAATGTTTTTCTCACTGTGATGATTTACTCTAAAATATTGCAGTATACAGTACATACGGCAGCGACTTGTTCCGATAATTGATCTATACTTAGCAAATGTGTATATAATGTCTTGTCGGGTGTTTACGCCTTCCTGTCGGTTTAAGGCGACATAAATTGGCAATGATGGCGTTGGGTGTATGTAGTTATAATTAATGTACGGTGTGACGTAACGTGTGTCTAATTACGCTTAACATCATAAAGGGTTTGCAAGTATTTATTTTGTAAAAATGTATTCTACATCCTTAACAGGAGGTGCTAGCGCTATCAAAAATTACATAGATAGTTATTTGTCCTCTATAAAGCCTGGAATAGGCGTAATTGAAGTTTAGGTCATTTATAGACACCATTGGACGATTTGCTTACACGCCACAGATGTATATTACATCAATATTTCGTGATACCCATGTCATTTATAAATTCTTTGAATAAAACCATAAAATATGTAAGATGTTCATAAATCCATTCCAGTACATTATTTTAGGTTAATTCTTTTGGCAACTCAAATTAATATGCGTATTTAAATATAAGAGCAATGTTACGACTTTCACTTAAGTGCTTAATAAATTTACAAGTTATGAATATTTTGTTGGTAACGGTTTTATGTAAAAAACATCTAAATTTTAAACTTGTTTCGAGTCCAATGCAAATGATCGCACGTTACGTCACACCACGGTGTTAGAATGTTCTGGAAATATTAAACTAGCTAGTTGTACTAGTTGCGTACTCAGATATAACGCAATTCATTTAATACAAATAATTTTACATAATTTGTTCACGTAACGACAATAAACATTTATTGTAAATGTATAATCAATCACGCATGAATATGTATGTAAATAGTCGCAACCTTGAACTTTGCATCGGCGTACAAAAGTTATTTTGGTCCAGTGTCAATTATATGTTGTATTTTTTATTTATTTCTGGTTTATTTAGATTTCAGAGATTTATTTGTATTGTTTATGCATTTCTGTGATCGCTATTCAGTTGTAAGTTTTATGTTATGTATTATTTTGTAGTTTGAATGCATCTCAAGCACAAATTGTTGACGCCTGTATGTTTTACAATGTTTAATTGGTTAGATAAATGTGCAGATATTATATATGCACAGTTACATGTGTATTACAGATATTAAAAATATCAATGAAAATATTATTTAACTTGAGAGTCCATAGTGGTGAATACTTCGCAAAACTTGTAAGTATGATTTTAATGAGGCTTCTTAATGATCGATGACGGTTGCCTGTAAAACTGTCTCATATTGCGAGAATACATTTTTCTTGGAAATCAGTGCTATAAAATACATTGATTTACTCGTACTCGATGTGCTGACATGTCTTAAAAATAAGAAAATAAACAGATCGATAATGGTGACGTTGTTTTATTTGCTAAAGATAATATTCACGTGGGATCTGATCTATGTTTCGAATAAATACAAGTGTTTGCCAGACTCATAGTTTGGTAATGTTTAACCACCGACAAAAAAGAGGAGGTTAACAGGTTGTGGGTGTTAATAATTGGTGTGTGTGTCAGTCTATCTATTAATAGGTACGGTATTAGGTATGGTTGAAGAAAATCTATTGAACCATTTTGAAATTACATTTTCCTAATTGATTTCAATTTTCTTTTTTAACTGTTAGGTTATTTTATGGGATGTCTGAAATTAGATCGAAACCACGGATCAAAGATCTAAATAGAGACCCAACAACTTTGAAAACCAAAAGTGGTTATATTCGAGAGGTGCGACAAATTAATCTTTATTTTACATCATAACATACACCTTTATATACTAGATTGCTTTCTAAAAACAGCAAAATGCCATTACTTGTAATGTACCTGACTGCACTACACCTAAAATACAAAAAATATTATTAATGCGGCGCATTGATGAAACGAGTAGCAACTAACTGAAGAGATAATAAAATTGAATTTGAATTTTCGCGCTTAAAAATGGCGGGAATTATTGTCTATTAGTTTCCGAACAGTGTTGTTTATTGGTTGTTACTTGAACACGGTTGAAACATGTTGGCCAATCGACATATTTCAACGAATCACAAGATCTAAAAAGTGTAATCACAGACATTCGGTCGGCCATCTTTGATGATTTTGAATGTTGAAGCTCAGCCATTGGTTAATAAGCAGACGTCATTCAGATCTTTTGACGGAGTTGCGCAAAATAAAATATTTTTTGACTCTCACTCACTCATTGCGGCTGCCATGTTTTTTTCATGTGGGGTGTGTGTGTATTGATATAACATGGTAATCTAACCCCGTAAATACTGTTACAGGTGAGTAATTTATGTTATTTGTAATTGTTTTAATATGTCGACACGGAAGTACGTTGCGCGTCCTCAGTGAAAGTGCATCATGTAATACCATCGCCTTCTTGTGAAATTGCATCGTATCGTAGACGTTACGAGATGACTCAGTGTAAAACGACGATATAATATTAACATGCGCGGGTTCTCCTTTGTTGATTGTGTGATAAATAGTGTGTGGCGCGTGGCGTAGGCGCGCAAGTGTCGTGCGTGCCCTGTGTCACAGTATAATTATCTACAGTATTCCATCTTCATAGAAAAGGATGAATCGCGAGCTATGCCCACGTGACTCGATATACGTGTGCGTTCAGTGTGCAGACAGTCCCGACTGTGCCGCAGTGACGAACGGACGGTGTGTTTTTTTTAACAATAACCACGCAATTTTTTCACTAAAAATAAGATCAAGTACATATTTATAATGACGAGTAGGATGTATTGTGCTGTTTTTGGTTGTATGAATTCGTCAATAACGCATCCAGGGATAACTTTTTTTACATTACCTGGAAACTGTGAAAGGTAAGACTATAAAATAATTTTACTTACTAGTAGGTAAAAAATGTGTGTTTTTTTAATGGATAAGTATTTCTTTTTAACTCCCGAAAATAAATGTCTGAATTAATCAATATAGTAAATAGATTAAATGAAAGTGATGGGCACGAGTGAAATAGGTAGTTATAACACGCAGAAATCAACTTGCCACCTCAGTGGAATGCGCGTCCCCTCCCACCACACCCCACCGCCTACCGCTCTCGCCCTCGACGCGTCAATACGGTCAGTAAATTAAATACTACCGTTACACACGCGCCTCCTTCGTGTTTTTTTCGTTGTTATTGTTATTTTTATGGATATAGAACTGTTACCAAAAATATATCTACATTTAACCCCCTTATTGATAAACGCTGAATAGGTATCTATTGATTAATTATTATATGTTTAGCGTCAATCACACATTAATTGTCATCTGTGAGAGTGAGAATGAGACAAAACATATTTTAGTAACCAATTTAGTAGGTACACACGCGAACCCACGCCCATGAACTTAGCTTGAAAACGTGCCCATCCACATTCGCAGTCACAATCACTTGTATTGATAGGTCTCATAAGGGTACTTGAATTTTTTATGCAGTAGTACATTCCTATGACGTCATTACACCGAGGTGCCTAGTTAACTTCTGCGTATTGTATAGGCTGTTGATGCGGTACGGTAGGTACGCTTGTGTTATGGCAACTTAAAAGGTACTTTTTATTACTTAGTTGTTGTCGTTATTTAGAATGGGTGTAATGCTCTAACTGAATCCATAAAAAAGTATTTTATAATCACAAAACTAAATGGAATCACAAAGTAGGCAAATGTAATTAAAATGCTGGAGACGGGCAGCCCTATCGCATGTTTACGTACCGCGCGGCTGTAGGCATTTATTTCTAAAATTCAGCTGAGTTACAATACAGTACAGTGCCTGTGTCTTCACCCTCGCCGTAGTGACGTTTTGGCGCCATCGACCCATTTAGCACGGCGCACGGCGGGGCGGGCATGGGTACACACGAAATTCTTTGTGCGCTTGCAAAATCATAATGACCTTTGCATGAAACCATCGCGCATCACGGTATTAATACAAAGTTAACTCTTTACAGAAGGGGTGCACGAAGTGCGTCATTCGTTATTAGCTAGTGACAATGCGATTGCGAAAATATAATTAGAGGACGAACGGTGCATTAGACATATAATCGACCCACTAGCAAAGAACAGGCCAAAGAAATAAGGAATAATGTATTAGTAACGCGAAGGTATAAAGGATCGATTGATACACACGGCCCAGGCAATTGAAAAATGGACTCACGATTATTATGCACGATGATGGTGTTCACATCCGACAGACGCTATCAAGGGCAGCATGCGTAAACATAAGAGAGAGAGCCGGGCGACTGCCTGCGGGCCTGCCACGTCGAGAGAACTTCTAAACACTCCACACTCCATCTGATATCAACACGCAACGCGAAGGTAAGCAAGCCGGCGCCGCGGCACAATCTAGTCTCGTACCTGCTATCTGTGCTATGTGTAAACAACACCGTGTTTATCTGCAGACACCTGATTAGAGCCGTTTTGTTCAGATTTTTTGTAGGCCACAGGAAGGAAAACGAGAAAAAACCTGCATTCTGATTATACCTCATTACCTTAACAACTATAAATAATGAATTTAATAATTAATGGTTGTTGAGGAAAATATCAAACATTAATGTTTTTTTAACTAATGACTTGGTAATCTGAGATTGCTAGGAAAGTAACATTTAGATGTGTGTGCGCTAGCTTATTAGTGAGCAAATAAGCAATAGGGTATTTAACTAATGATTGTTTTTTCCGTCAAGACGAAATGCAGTGCTCGGTAACACTGAACAGTGAACATAACAGGGGGAAAATAAAAATGAAGACATTTAACAATTATAAGAATCCTTGCAAGAAGGTCGGTTTTACATTTGTACCACTTTCAAATATATTTTATAGGCAACATGAATGATGTTACCGGGATGATTATCAAAACATTAGGCCTAAACACAATGTTCACGGATACTAGTTAACTCAAGGTAAACGGACCTAAATTGATGTTGGTTAAATTTTACTAATTTTGATGTGAAACTTCCTCGTAAACAAATGTTGCCTGTAAGACAATTGCACTTGTCATTGATGTCCCCCTTTGTTTGCATACCTACCTAGCTACTATATTAGGAGTACTGCATTATTCCTTTGTTATACGGTTGACTATACATTCAAGTAATTTACATGGACTGTTCATGGATTATTTTACACTGTATTATGTTGTACTGCCAAATAGATTTGTTATTTTCCCCTTTTTTTAAGTAGCAGATATTTTATTTGAATTTCCTGTTTTAGTTAGTGGATTGCTTTAATTTTATTATTTAGCGTTTAATTAATAACTGTGAAACAATTTTATGCCTAAAGGAAAATAAACTGTTCTGCTTTTGTAAAAATAGTTTATTTTGTGATAAAATTTATAATGAAATATTTTAATAGTTGTGATTTCATCAGTAAAACCATTGGCGTAGCTAGGAATTTTTCCTAGTAATAATATGTAATGGTAATTAGGTCAGTAGGGTAGGCAGCATCCTTCTTTGCCCTTACCTAGTTGTGCCCATGGAACCAAGCCTATTATTAATGTAGGCTACGAATTTGTAGACTGGGATAATAAGATTTAAAGGGAGGGCATAGCTTACTCTTGCCCCTACCTAGCTACGCCTTGTTTCATTGCTCATGTTGCATCAAATATAACATATTAAAATTAAATATTGTAATCAATTGTGCCTTGCTTAAACTGTAATTGTTATTTCTTTTTTATTCAATTATTATATTAAACTGTTATTATTTTCAGGAACTAAACATTGATAAAATTGTTGACCAGCTGTGCACAAAACTGAAAGATCAGGAGGAGTGTTCATCACAAGTAGGTATGCCAACGTGTTCTATTGAACAAGCAGAGGCTGTACGACGATATTACGCTGCATTTCCGGCTCTAAAGAAAGGTACAGAGTCTCCTCTGCAGTACTACCTACCACCCCCTTTGTGGTGTCGCAAGGCGAAAGAAGAGCCCGAAATCAAAATGCAATGCGAACTGTCGCCGTCTAAGGATTGGAACCAGAGAAACAAGAAGCTCTCAACTGGCAAGGAGCGACGCAACTCCTACCAAGGACAGAAGAGGAACAGAAAGAGGTGCAACAGCTACAGCAGGTCCTTCGACAGCAAGGACAATCTGCCTGAGTGGGTCACTTATGAAGGAGTCTGGGACATGGAGAACCAAGATCCCGTGAAGGAGTTCATCCGAGCTATAGCACTAGACGAGGGGTACGGCACGTGCGAAAATACCGTCACAGACGACATCCGAGATGCCAATACCGGGTCCAAGCTCGTCAACGTACATACCGCCGTGCCAGACTGGGACGACGGGCTCGATCTCGACACTGAGTGGGTTATCACCGAAGATCTTGAACCGCGAGCACTCACGCCCACCGAGGAGGAGCTCTACGCCAAGTTCGAGGCAAAGTTCGACCGTAGCATCGAGGCACTCTGGGCGAAAGATCAGAACACCCCCGACGATGAGTATCAGGACTTGCCGATCGACTTCCACGACTTACTCTCATCTCCTTCCGATCATTTGCTCGCCAAGGCGCCTGTCGAAAAATGCGCACGGGATTCTTTCGAGTGCGCGAGCGTCGAGCCTCGCCCCCCACCGCCGCCCGAGCGCGACGACTCCGCCGCCAGTGCCGTCTCCGCGCTGCCCGATCGGTTCCGGCCGCTCAACCTCGCCGATCCCGAACCGCCCGTCCCAGTAGAACTCGAATCTTTCGCGCTGTACGAGGGCGACGACATATACGAGGCGCTCGCGGCCGTCGCGAGCACGATGCGCTCATTCACAGCGATCAACCACAGCCGCGACACCAGCGGCTTTGTCGAAGTGCCGCCGAGGAGACCGCGTGCGCCCGCACCGCACACCGACGCCCGCCCGCCACCGCCCCCGCTGCCCGAAACCGACGAGCGCGAAGACCTGCTCACCTCGGCACGCACACACTTCCGCCCCATCAAGCGCGAGACCGACGCGGAACCGGCTCGGTACGCCGACGGCGACACGTTCGACATCCGCGGCGACCTCGATACGGTCGAGGAGCGGCGCAGCGCGTGCGGCGGCGTGTACGTCGGCGCCAACGGCGAGCCGTACCTCGAGTACCGAGCCGCGCGCACCATCCATTACGGCCGCCTCAACCTGACGGCCGCGCAGCGCTGCCCCGACCTCGAGGACTCCGGCCTGCGCCTGCGCTTCCCGGTGCGGCAGCGCGACGCGGGCGTGCAGACCGAGCGCCCGCCCGCCGCCGCCTGGCCGTGCGAGGAGTGCGGCCGCGCCGCCAAGAAGATGCGCGCCGGCACCGACCCCGTGTGGAGCGCCTCGTCGGTGTGCACCGCGTGCGCCGCGCCGCCGCCCGCCGTCGCCGCCGCCCCGCCGCCGTCCCCGCCGCCGCCGCCGGACCTGGCCGGCGAGTGGGAGGAGCTGCTGTCCGACATCAGCGCGGCGCACGCGCGGCTGGCGGACGGCTCGGCGGGCGAGGAGCCGTGCGAGGCGGCGGTGGCGGGCGAGACGCGCGCGGACCGCAAGCGGCGCCACAGTGCCGCGCTGCGATGCGCGCCCGCCTGCACGCACCCGCACGCGCGGTTCCTGCCGTGCTGCGCCCTGGCGCTGGATCGCCCGCTGACGCGCTAGTGCACCAGTGCGCGAGTTGTCCGTCCCGACGCGGCGCGTGTGGTGTGGCGGTGCGGATGAGCAGAGGGATGCGCCGCGTCGGGACGGCCGAGTGTCGATGTTCGCTGTTATCCGTCATCTCCGTATGAGTACACGTCGCCCTCTGTTCGTGGATCGCGCTGCCGTGTCAGATATCATGTCGAAGGTGTACGAATCGGCCGAGTTTAGTTCTTCACGCCTGTATGAAGTCACGATTCGGTCGCGCCGACTATCGCGAGTTCGAACTCCGAACCGCGCTCTCGGGCGACATTAGCGTGATAGATTAGCAATAATAATGATAGAATTAATTAGCGAAGCCTTATAAAACGTTACGTTCTCCATAAGAAATGAAGCGAGGTATGAGAGAGAATTGTTACATGTGCTGACATATCTTATGATTGTAGGTATCGCATGGAGAGTTTATAATGTAACGTAATTTTAGTTCAATATTTTCCTTGTAGAGATTTCATATTGATGTAGGTATGCTCGATGGAATGCTCTCGCCTGTCGTAACGGTTAAAATATGTATTGTTATAGTAGAATTGTTAGTATTTTTCATGCATGGATTTAAAATTCCCAAGACTAAAAATGAGACTAATGACTAGACATGTGTTTCAAAAATTATATTTTATCAAAAGTTGGATCCAATTTCGGACACGCCAAGTGTGTCCCATCGAACCACAAGCGCGAGCGACAGCATTTCACCGTGAGCACGATAGGACGATTCTAATATAATTCTTACACTAATATCGTCCCGAATCGTTTAATTTGTTAAAGTGTAGATAGAACAGGTATTTTTTTTTTATTATTTTTGTTAGTATTTTTCGTTTACGTTTTGGCAATCTAAATTCATTCTAAATTCTATATGGTGAATTGTTCTGTTTTCTGTTGATACATTAGTAATGAGCGCCAGAAGTTGGGGTTTTCGTCGGCGTCTATGTCGACTTGTGGCCCCATGTTGTATAAGTTTTACACGCGGCGATTTTATTGAGTGGCCGCTTTATATAGTGTAACTGAGACTCTGGACACGCTAGTGTCACGAGTGTCGGAGTGTCGCAGTGTTGTATTGTTAGTGTCGCCGGCCACTAAGACTCAGTGTCCGGACGCCGGCGATTGTAACATAATTTACAACTCTGAAAGTGGATTGTAACAGTTCTTGTAGGCGTAACTGTTATTATAGTTCATGTAAAACGTAAGAAATGTATATGTCATATTTTCTTATAATTTGATGGTGGCGGTGAGGCGTCGGGATGGTCGGATGGTCAGATGTTCGGATCGTTGTCTCTCAGACCACGACTCAGGCGCGCCGCCGCGGATTCATTATTTATTTCATGGAAGCCTTCTCTAGTTACGATATCATATAAAATTTAATATTCGTGCAAACCTTTGCTACGTTATGTGTCGTGTTTTATATATTTATTTTTATGTAGTGTGATTTACTTCTGTTTGTAATAACTGAAAACGAAAAAGCCAAAAAAATATTATTCAAAACTTTACACCAGAAAGGCTATCACTGTATTATATATTTAGTATATTGTGAAATTAATGTATAGTAATTTTCAGTTGTTTTTGAACTGTATTATTATATGTTCGCTTATGTTGTTGATTTCGTTATCTGAAGTGTTGTAAACAACTTTTTGCAAGTAGACACCATCATCCGTTTACTCATTGCGTTATTTCAGATGCTGGAATCGATATTATGTACCATTTATATAAAGTTACATCACTAGTGCGGTTGGGTATTTTAAACTCATTCAACTAATTCACGTTAATTTTTGTGTCACATAATCTTTATCATATTTTTTTCTGTCATAAGTTCATATTATATTGTACTTATTGCATTAATGATATTTGCTAAACGATACCTCGATAAAAAAGTTAGAAAATACAAAAAAAAAAAGAAAACTAGATTCAAGTTGCATATAATGTTATGTTTGATAGTGATCAATCGTAATGTAATGTGCCTAAGTGCTTGATCAATTGTCCAAGACATCTATGGATGAAAATTGTTTTGTAACAATAGTTGTATTGTTAGAAAACATCGAGGCCTGTGGTGGTACTATTGTGAAGGGGGACGGGCATCACCAGGGAATGCGAACACCGTGCCGTCGCAGGCTTGCGTGAGACTGGCGAGTGGCGCGGCAACAATAACACTATAAACAAGGATATCCTATAGTTCCATTATTGGTGTCGCGTCATACAGGACCTTTGAACCATCTTGTCTCAACACAATAAATGTATATTTATTGACGCCGAAGGAACGGCAGTGCCTATACGACACAAGTGGTTCCAAAGGGTACATAGAGCCCCCATTGTGAACATTTCACTTGTAAGCCACATTGGTATCTTCTAAGTGGCCAATGAGCTTTTCGTCGTTCATGTATCGGCATTTCAAATTTTAGCATCGTTTTTTTACTGTCAGCGAATAACCAAACGTTTGTTTTTCATGAAATATATTATTTTGTCTATATTGATGCGAGAGCTACACCTTTTTCTATAAATTTCTATACGGACACGTAGCAATTCAGCACACGTTTACAAAAACTGCATGTAATCAGAAATTCAAAATTTTCGAAATGCTCTCACGTCAATGACAAGTCGGCTTGTAACTGATCGCTATCTATTGGCCTTGGTTACATGCATATTTGTTCACACTTCATATCAGGTTATATCATTTTATCTTTTTGAAATTTCGTAAATTCATTAGAGATTTAAAAATATCTTATAGGCCGGGGTAGGAGCATCGCAAGGGATTACACATCTTTTCATCTTGGTCTTAATATTAACTGCACAGAAACAGTCGCTCACAAGTCTAACAACTAGAGGAATTACAAAAATACAAGTTTATGTATTTCATGTGAATTTAAAGCTGAAATTCTATTTAGTTCGTTTAGTAGTGATTATCCCTGAAAATAGTTACCATTTTCATAAATTGTTAGGTTGTGCTCGCTACTCTGGTTCTTGCCACCTGTGGGAAAAAAAATAAAAATAAATATCCACATTTTGTTTTTTATTTCTCTATTAACAACCTGATTACCCGACTTATAAATTAAACTACTAGAAAACTAGTCATATTTTGAACATTCTGTGAACAAGTTCCTCCGTAATTTTGTGAGGGGTCCCGAGATGCGGAGAATTAGAATAACAATAAAATGTGGGCGAAGTCGCTACTCCACTCAAAAAGTCAAAACTTGACTGTGACTAGTTCGCTCCTTTTCCGTCTTATGAGTGCGAACGAGTAGACGCTATACAAAAACCACGGTTTACACTTTCATCCATTGAAATGCACGCGGTGCTTCGTTGCGAGCGAGACGCCGGTTCAAAGTAACTGAACCGTCCGGTCTTATCGTCGAAGAAAAATAATAACTCGAAAAATAAACGGACATTGAAGTGAATCGAACTGATTTTGTCTGTGACAAGTGTTTTGGGACGAATAAGTGAACACGACTGTGATATTTTATCGACTTTTCTCAGGTTTTTTAAGGAAGGTAGGTTTTGGATTATGTATTTAAAACATTTTGATAATAATCATTAATATAGCTATGTAGTTAAAAAAAAGTATTATAAAGATACATACAAGAAATGGTTATTATTATACACATAATATGCACAAGATCATTAGCAATTAGGACTGCGTTCAAAAGTTTGTAGTGTTTCTGGTAAACTTTAAGCTACAGTAAAATCTTCACCCCTTAGATCAAATTCGTGGATGGAACATTTATAAATATATATAACAAAAACCTTTATACATAAAAATCATCATCTCAATCATATTTATTAAGGTACCTGTCTATTATTATAATGATTTTAATACCTACTTCATTTTTGCAATCCCTAAACAATGGTTGTAAAATAGCGTTGAGAAGAGACACCTCTTAAAGCAGCCTCCGATGTGCTCAATTCTCCATAAACGGCATCTGAACTGAAAAGTGCAGCTATACGGCTATTGGTTTTACCAGCAATAAAAACCCGCTAAATTAGCGATGATAGATATGACAAAGCTATAATCAGCAATTTTTTAGGAGATTGCCCAATGTAGAAAGCGGACACGCCACCACGTCCACTACAGGCACTCAATTAGCAGTTATCTAATAATTAAAGTCACATGTGTTTATCACTTGGAAATTGAGAAGGAACATTTCTGGTTTTCGTTTTAACACCGGAACAAATGGAACGTTGCGTACTCGAAATGATTTTAGAACTAACTAGACGAGTTTTTGAACACGGTCAGGTGGATTTTACGAAGTATCCAATATCCACGATGGACAGTTGATTCTATTTTTACATTTAGGAACGCATTCGTGTGATGGTCCATTACCAACCGCATGGTATCTATTTATTACTAGCATTATACTGGTAAATGTTGGGGCGACTAGATGCTCGTATTTTGATCAGAATACATTTTCATTAAGTAGGTAAGTACATGAAGTGGATAAAATCTGTAAACAACTGTAAGACTGCTGAAACGGGACTAAGCCAGCCTACCGAGTAGAACTCTGACGACCACAGCCTGCGCATGAATGAATGGCTCCAGGGCTGTTACAAGTAAAATACCTACCTCAGATTATAACCGGAACCGCCCCAGCCCCCAGCGCGTACCGTTATTACGACCGCTGTATTCAGTAGGCTAGCATACCTAACCATCACTATAAGAATTGGTATATATATATTTATTACTTTTATGCCATTACTTACGAATTTTCTTGTGCTATTGAATTTAATAGAACATTATTGTCTGGAGATTAGTTCTATTGTCGGGAGCATAAGCCGTTGTGGTGCTTCCTTAAATCCCAGCAGCCTAAATTCCCACTTTTAATATTATAGGTATACTTACATAATATAAAGTGTCTGCAGTCATTGGCTATGTTGAATTTGCGTTATTAGTTAGTCTGCGCCGACAGCTCTACATCGCAAGTAGGTGTTGCAGACTTTGACGATAACCTTGATCTTTAAGTAGGACTATTTCAGAATAAAGAATCATCATAATCGTATCTGAAAAGATATGCGAGGTTATAATTATCGTTGAATTGAGTTTTTTTCGCTTGTTAACAATGTAGTATTTATCAAGAGGTCAGTGATTTCAAAGTTGACATAAAGTTATTAATTTTATTTAAAAATTTATATACCTACATATATACAGCCTCCGTGGCGCAGTGGGCATGGAACCGGCTGTTATGCGACAGGCCGCGGGTTCAATTCCCGCACCGACACAAATGTTTTTGTGATCCACAAATACTTGTATCGAGTCTGGGTGTGTTTTCCCCCAGAGGGATTGACAGACAGGCGGCCGGACCTAAAAACCACAGGCCAAATCTTTTTGTAACAAGTTTTCAAAAGCCTATTGCGGCGATCTCACTGCGAATGGGATAAGGGCAGGTGGAAGAAAGTAGGTATATATAGACAATTCCCATGGACATATGCGTCATGACAAGAAAAATGGTACAAAGGTCCAAACATTTCACGTTTTAAAACTGCAGAAAAACATTTACGTTGAGAAATGGCAGGATGCAGTAATCACCGAGTCTTATTAGTAAGTTTAGATTGTGAGATAGCCCCAGAAGTAGTGAAGGCCCTCCATTGCACGCCCACGACCATGGGCAATAATTACTGGTCCATTGTCCCCGTTCGCGTCGTAAAGCAACATGTGAGCTTTCTGTGGACGCTTTTGATCTGCGATATCGATTCGATTATTTTTATTTATGGTTACAAACAGGATTAAAGTTAAACCAATTATATACGTTACGGTATGTTCTCTTTAGAACATTCATCGATAATTAAAAATAATGGGTATTGATTCAGGAATTCAGAACTTTCGATCGAACGCTGATAGAATCGGTAATCCTTTTGCATTCATCATATTCTAACGCGTGAGGTTCTCACAACATACTATTTTACTCGTCATGTGGAAAGAATTTGACATAGGTATCTAGTACCTACCTATGTGGGATTGGCTTACTGACTTCAACCGCTTGCCGGGATCCATCCCACAAAAGCTATGTTAGAAAAACTCGTACAAAGTGTTTTTCAACCTATTGAACCTAGAAACTGGGATTTTTTATAGCAGAGTAAAAATAACGAGCTATTAGGTCACTGTGGGGTCACCTAATGGTAAGTAATTAAAGGAAAGGAATAAAGACAGTAAGGATTGGGCTCTGGGCCTCCATAACTTCACTTCAATCAAAACGCAGCAGAGAGCTGCCACTGCATATCTGCATTCTCTCTCTTCTTGTCATTTCATGCAGTATAAGCTACAACTGAGCTCTTGAATCGACGCGTCGATCGATTCGCCACGATGTCAATGTCTACTTTGAGACGGTTACATTCCAAAATAGTCGGTGTTGCTATTTTCATATAGTAATAATTTATTATTATATTGGTACTTCCAGAAGATGTACAGACGAAGACAAAATGACTCTCATCTAAGGTCCATAACATTAATATTTTTCAAAACTAGTTCTTGATAGTTGTCACGCAATATCCTTGTAACTGAGATAGATTTATAATTATAGACAGGATTAACATCCGCTACCCCTAAGTCACATAAAGTTGTAATATCTTCAGCCGTTGTTAAAACTGAACTAGAAAAAAAATTCTGTTATTTTCAGGTAGAGTGTAGAAAATATGCTTAGCTAAACTGCATATAATAGAACGTTAACAAAATTGGCCTGTCTAATTGATTGCCTTCTCATGGCTCAAGTTCGACACACTAACATCAAATCAACAAAATATAAATCAATCAATAATCAATTGATTACTTTACTAGGCCAAAAACAATTTCTTGATAAATGTATTCTAGTTTCACCATAGTTGCAACATAAGTGGATTAACAGTAATACTTTGATTTAGGCTAAAAGTGAAACTTGAATGAAAAATGTTTACAAAGATAAACATTTTGTAGCCGCAATCTATTTTCCCGTCAAGTCTAATGGCTGTCCGCCGATCTGTTTGGGACGTTATCTTAAAATCTTCAACATGGCTTGAACAAAAGACTTGTGCAAGAGAGTTCGTGTTTTGGGCATTACTAAGTATTCCTTGCGACCTCGTAAAGGTATCCTTTCACTGGATTAAGTGGTTACGTCACTTGAAGAAGCCTCGTGATTTATGCCATGATATATTTATGTTTCGCCTGTGATGGTACAGATCTTCGTTGTTGATGCGAAAAAACACAATAGAACATACACCGTAGGTGTGTTATAACAATATTATTCTAAATAGGTTGTAAGCGCCAGAATTTCGAAGGTATACATTAGTACCTGCGTATTTTTTTCAACAGCATTTTTGCTTAGGTGAAAAGGTAACCTGTATCTTATAACTTCCAGTAATATTTGAAAATTATTAGATTTTTTCATTAGTAGCATTCGAATAAGTAGGTACCTACTTATTCCAATTTACTTGATTTGAAATAACATAAATCTTCTATTTTTTAAATTGGACAGCAATTAAAGTTGTCATTTTATGAAAACCATAATCTTTTACAAATATATTTGCTCATTTTTCGGATTCTTCTCTAACGAACTAGATGTTGGAAACAAGCTAGTTAACTTTAAGGTCAAGGCTGAAAAAGTTAATTTATGACACTCTACTAACCTTAAAACACAAGAGTAAAATCGATTAGATAACAACTATATTGATTGATCGTTAACTAAGTATTCGATTATTTTTATTAAGTACAAATTGACCATTTAGGTAATTAAAAATAATATGGTCGGAAGTAATATTCGAATTGATTACTTACTTGCCATCCTTTCTCGGTGATTATTTAAAATATATGTTTTACTCTTCCTGGAGGTTTGATTTTCCTTTAAAGTTTTTTACAGAATACGTCGTTATTGGACTATGGTCATTTTTAACCCCCGACAAAAAAGAGGAGGTTTATAAGTTTAACCCCTTTGCCCGTGGGTGTGTATGTATCTGTTTATTATTTATGTCATTGTAGCGTATATGCGAATGGATCAATTTGTTCTTATTTATTTTAGAAAATCTGTTCAGCCGTTCAAAAGTTACAAATGTTTTTCTGATTAACGTCAGGGGTTTTAACGATTAGAATAGTACATAATATTTTATGTTGACGTTTCGTCATTAAACGGCACAATAATATTGCCTCATTGGCCTAGCGTGGCCGATTATTGACGATATTAGCGTGACTGATTTTCAAATTCGGTAAATTATATTTTTTATTTTGTTTTTAAATATAGGATAAATACATAGTTGCTCGGGTTTTGTATTTGTAGGCAACCTGTAGGGTGATAAGACTCGCCCTATATTCATTACATTATAGGATCGTAATCTACCCAGTGGTCGTCACACTTTTCTAGTCAAGGACCACATAGTACTATGTGAGGTATCACTCCAGGCCGCACATTCGTGGGGTGGGTAGTTGACACCAACAATCAATTGTCATATTTGTTATCAGTTTACACAGGTTTCAGTCTCGCGTTCTTCTATTTAGTTAACTTCATGTGCAAAATCGGCTTTGATAATATTGTCATTGTCTACTAAAATTGTTTGCTAGGTCGTGGGTCACATAAACATCGTCTCGTGCCACAGTTTGACGGTTTTTTTAGGCTGTCTTATCGTCGCACCGTGAAAGTGTGTTGCTTTAGGGTCCAAATAAAGTTAAACTAATGTCATTTAGCTCTGCGGGATACTCTCTACTTTTAACTTATTATAATTCATTATTTAATACTCGCTCGCGGCTCTGCGCCGCCCGAATTACTTTTGTAATAAAACATCCAAACTTTCACTAGGATTCTGTAATTTTTACAGTCAAATTTTCACCCATCAGTCATATTTTTTTCATAAGATCTATCAAGCAGAAATTAAACACTTCGTACTGCAAGTGATATTTCAAAACATTTTCCAATACATCCAGTCTACATCTTGTTTTTAAGGACACAAAGACTCACGAGTCCGTCTGCCATATTGTTGCCAGATAGTCGCAATGGATGGATGAGTCACGACCGATTGCCAGATACGTTAAAATTGATTCCCTTTACCAAGCTATTGCAGGGTTGCCATGGTTACGTTTTTTTTATTAGCGTGAATGACAAGACGAGCAGGTCGCTCACCTTGTGGTAAGCGCCACGTCTGCCCATAAACAGAAGCAACACCATAAATAAGTTTGAATTACAAAGCATGCATGCCTAGCACATGAGTTGCGTTCATCGCTCCGAGACATACAATATTAAGTCTCATAATGTCCAGTAATTTCACTGGCTTCAATGTCCTTCAAACCGAAACAAAACGATGCTTACACAATGCTGCTTGGTGCCAGAAATAGGTAAAGCCATTGTACCAACCCAAACGGCCTCTCGCATTCAAGAGAACTGCCACCAACCATGATTAAGTACCTATTTGATTTAGGTAGGTAAACGTTTTTTTTAGAAAAAAAGGCAATCTTGAACATATTTTCATATCTTTATTTTATATTTTTACTAGGTACCAAGCGCCTCTACCATTCCTTTAATAGAGTTCAAAGTAAAGATAAAAAAGTTCTTCAAAACTATGTTCGCAAAAGTCAAGGCTTTTTCTTCACAGTTAAACAAACATTATTGAATCTTTCATACATACATACATAGACTCACGCCTGTTTTCCATAGGGGTAGGCAGTGGCAACGGACTATGGGATCTTGTTACTAAAAATATAAATTATGAAAAATCGGACACAATATTTTTGTTAAAATTTTCTGTAAGATAATACATACTATATAATAAGACAGATTTATAAAAGTTTTGAGAACAATAGTGATATCATGAGATTTTAATGCATATATTGACATTTTGTTCTGGTATTTTTATTTTTTAAGTCTAATTTATAGCTATATTCGATTACCATTATGTTGATAAGCATCTATATATTCGGTCATTGCTTTTTATATTATTTTGTATTTTTTATTCAAAATAAAGTATATTGCATACATATGTGCTGAAACTGTGTTGAACTTATTCACAATTAATTTTATCAAAAAGTAATTTGCAGGTATCTGGGATGTTGAAAAAATGTCTATATATTTGCGAAACATTGATTTTTGGCGATATATTTTCATTCGATATATCCATTTATCGATCTTTTTATTATGTCCTTCAAACCGAAAACACAAAAACACAACAGTGCTTACACACTGTTGTTTGGCGACAGAAATAGACAAAGCGGTGGTACCAACCCAGACGGCCTCTCGCATACGAGGGACCTACAACCTTGTAAAAAACACATGTTACAGAAACATTTGTCTTGGTGTTCTTACGACCGCCGGGTGCCTGACTTAACCCCTCTGGAGAGTAAACAAACCCAGACCCGAAACAAATATTTGTGGATCACACAAACATTTTCTAGGTACGGGAATCAAACCCGCGGTCTCGGTTACCATTCGGATTCTCGCCCGCTGCGCCACGGAGGCTGAAACGGAGGCTACACTAAGCAACTTACAAGGCTATAACTTACTTTAGTAATTTCTCCATAAATTCACTCACTTAATTGGCTTACATGAGTTAAAGTTACAAAGCTGTAAGGGTGGATTGCACCATCTTACCTTAGCAATGACAAACATATTAAGTACCGGTTAAGCAAAAAATTGGTTGCACCATTTGACAAATGCTATATGACGTCATAACTTTGGTTGTTAACCGTAACCGCCCAAGATTGACTGGTTAAAGCTATTGTTTAAGTTACAAAGCTGTTAGATAGTTCAATTATAACCTCCATCCCGATATATCTTGTAAAGCGTCTGTGCTCCAAAATAATGTTATGCCTGGATTAATTCTAGAAGCAGGGGCTTCTAGAATTAATCGAGGCATCTAGTAATATCGGAATACGATGATGCAACACATTCCACAGTCAATGTTAAAGTCAGTGTTACTGTTATCGTCAAATTTGACGTAAACCTTAACTATAACTGCTATTATGGTGCAATCCAGCCTAAGTTTTAATTTGAGCCACATTGTAGAGATTTTATAGCATAGGCCGGCAAAGGAACCAGTTGGGAATAAGTTCTGCAAAACGCGGGTACACACGTGGGTAAAGTTGCACATCCGCCTACCGCCTACCGGGGTAAAAGCGTGAGCATATCTTATGTCTGATTTGGACAAGTGTTGCGAATTCTAGTAACCACTTTCAACGCGAATTTGCAATAGGTACTACATAAATTATAGCCTTTACACTTCATTGTGAACACATTATTTATTAAGAGCAATAAAAATATTTGCAATGATTTTAAATTGCACTTGATTACTCCTAATAATATAGATAATAACTTAATAACTGTCTTATTTGTAATTAACGTCCTGTTATTTTGCACGTATTTAATATATTTATCGTTATCTGTGAAGTAATTTGGTTTAGGGATTATTTAGGAATAAGATTTAGCAACCAATGTAATACATATTATAACAGGTTATTTAAAGTACCTATTTGTCATTTTTTTCACCAGTTTCTATCTTAAGCATTTATGTATGACAGAATGTGACTTTTAACGTGTAATATATTTAAAGGTGTCATATTTTATTTTGGTAAGTAATATTTACTCAGAGGTGGTGAAACAGACACTAAAGTCAAATACTATTAATATTATTTATGTATTTTTTTTTCATGGCGCACTCGACAAAGTCTACATTGTACGGTCTATCTGATGGAAGTATCGTCCAAAAACAAGGTATTAGCTCATTAATTTAATTTTCAGCCAACTCCTGGAGTAAGTTGAAAGACACTACAATTTTGTAGTTTTAATTCCCCTAACACAGAAACAAATAGTGCGGCAGGTCTTTATAAATCCCTTCATAAATAACGATATCTTAAAGATACCACCCAACTCATACCCACTTAAACTTCACACGATACTTCTTTAATTTAAGAACGTTTTTTATGTAACAATTAGCGCGGAGTGTGGACGTATCTAGTGACAAGTGTTGATCAATCCGATGTTCTCACGAGGCAGTGTTGCGGGGGCGCGGGGGCCGAGTGTCGATCGTTCCAGATAAACACTTATTTATCACCTATCGCAGCCGGCTAGAGTCCGACCAAACGACCACCATGATAGCGCCCGTCTCACTTTCCTACTTTCAACCAGACAGTAACAATTTTTTTTTACCAACTTCAATATAGGAGTTTTGAGTAGTTGAGCCATGTTGTAGACATTCTTGTCTACAGTACGAATGGGCCGGCTCGACCGGGTCATTACTACTGTCTCACAGAAATCCGACGTAGATTAGCAGCTTGCTGCTGCGTGTCGTACGGTGAGAGATCTGGGGGCCGAAATCCACCACCTTCCCACTCCTTCAATTACCTATTTCCTTTAAAGTCCGTAACGCACCCATTATTCCTCGGTGTTGAGGGCGTACATGGATAATGAAGGTCACTTACCATCAGGTGACCCACTTACTCGTTTGCCCTCCTATGTTATAAAAAAAGGTATAAATCCGGAGTGTATTTTTTTGTATTTTTTTTCTGTCTGCTCATCGTTTTTTTTCCCAAATGTGAACTGATTTTGATCGATGGGGTTCACTTCCCATTTGGTACCATAACGGATCTGATGACAGAGTAGACAAACAGTAAAAAATAAACTCTCAACGAATAACAGCAGTCAGTCGTATTGGGTTATGGTATTGTATATATGCACGGTAATGTACGGTACATTACACAAAAAGTTGCAGAATAACTGCTTATTAAAACTGACTTCAAATATTACCACTGATATACAAGAAACAGTAATTTCTTATACGTAGAGAAGAATATAGCGGTAATTTATTATTGTTTAAGGATACTGGTACAATATGAGACGTATGATCTTTATTGAGGTGACACGCACACTCCAATGCCATGCAGTGCTTTGTAATTCATATATCAGTATGATGTATCTGTTTATGGGCAGGTGTGGCGCTTACCATCCGGCGGACGACATGATCGTCGACTTTCAGGCTAAAAAAGTTCGTGGCAGGACGTATGCTTGTACTTTCCATCATAAATAGCCTATCCCATCATCAGCCTCTCCTTCATCCCTCGTCTTTCCGCGAAGTCTAGTAGACGATCAAACGCCACAGGGTTTGATATTAGGCAGGCGGCCGGACGTCAAAACTACAAGCGAAATATTTCTGTAACATGTGTCAAAGCTTATTGCGCCGACCCCACTACGAGTGGGATAAGGGTAGGTGGAAAAATATTTTTAAAAATCTACCTCTGCTCCTGTATGGTTGTGAGACGTGGTCTGCCTATGTCATCGAGATCCACGTCGCGGAGATGAAGGTGCTGCGGTCGATGTGCAAAGTTACACGATTAGATCGTATACTGAAGGAGTACATCAGCGGAAGCCTTGGAGTCCGCGACGTGATAAACTTCAGGAATGTCACTTAAGGTGGTTTGATCATGTTTTGCTGAAACCGCAGGAGTATGCCTAAGTCAAATCGTACCAGGGATACGACCCTGCAGAGCCCAAAAAACGCTGGTTTGAAGTTTTAGATTTTTTTATCCGGACATGACAAATTAACTGTACTACACCCATTGATACTACACCTGATGGCAAGCGCAGTGCAATCAAACAAATCAGCGATATATGAGCATAGATATAATAAAAAAAAGAAGATGCGTTACGTTCAAGCAAACGCTTACTAAAATACGGTCTTAATACAACTACATGCAAACCCGCTCACTACTACATAAATAATTATTTGCGTGCAATACAATGAAAAGGGAGAAAGAAATACGGCGAAAAAGTGAGTGTGACAGAGACAAGCCTATGCATCACATTCAATTTGAAACAAAAGATTCAGTCATCGCTGGCCGATCACGATCGTTCGGGTGCCGGGGTAGCGTCAACCAATTATTAAATAATTCCGTCTTTTAATTTGAGAAATAAAAATACAAATAAGGTAATAAGAAATATATTGTTACAATTAAATTGTATAATTTACAATTAAGTATTTGATTCAAACACTTGTCAAATGAACACGAAGGCATTGTGATCGAAATCCACTATTTTAATTGTAAGACGACACGTCCGCACGGTAAACTATTGTCGCATACACTGGTGAGAAGTGTGTCCATTGGACCTAGTTTGGCCGTCCTATGCGCTGTGAGCCGCTAACGTATCTTCCTTTTTTACTTATATCTATGTATATGAGGGCCACTGACTACTGAGGATATTCAATGTGAGGCGGATTGACAGCGTAGGCGGACCCCAGTACTAAGCCTAGATAACACCAGACAGAAGAATATTATTAAAAATAGTTTCATTGAATTACTACAAAAAACTAAGCGATTCTTATAAAATAAATGTGTTCTCCGTAAAAGGAAAAATAGGCGTTATTTAAATGAGTGTTGCAAATATGGATACGATTTCCGCCTACGTAGGAACAAAATATTCACGAATAATATGTTCGTTAAGGTCGTTTGATAAAAAATGCATTTTTTCCAGTAATTATTAATATCAATAGACACGGGACCGTGACGTAAACGTCCACACCTCGCCACGTATTGCCTTGCCGAAAGCACACGTAGTATAATAAACTAAACAACGATATTTTAGAGTGGTAGAGCCACGCTGTAGACAGTTTTGTCTACAGCATGAATGGACTGGCTCGACCGGGTCGTTACCACTGTCTCACAGAAATCCGACGTAAAGTAGCGGCTTGCTGCTGCGTTTCGTACGGTGAGTGAGATATCCGGAAGCCCAAATCCCTTCCCCTTCCCAATCCCTAATTATCCCTTTCCTTTAAGGTGCGCAACGCGCCCATGATTCTTCTGGTGGTGGGCGTACATGGCCGGTGGAGATCACTTACCATCAGGTGACCCTCTTGCTCGTTTGCCGGCCTATGCAATCAAAAAAAAGTTACTAAAATATTGAATGAGTAATGGCTTAATTCTTTCATTCTGAACAACTTGTAGGTATTACAAACAAGATTTGTAAGGTAACTAAAACGGCCTTTCTACTTTATCTTAATGATTGCTGCTGTTTAGCAAGAACCAAGATGACAAGTTGACATGACGCTAAATTATGTTGTTCTATTTGATAAGCAGAGACTATGACTGTAATTTGAACTTCTTATACGACAGTTTTAGCTACTGTAATAATACTGTGTGGGAACCACAATCTTACATAGTACCTACACGATTATACAGAATATAATCTGAAATGATAAATCTTTAAAAACATAATTTTTTTTATTAAAATTCTCTAGACAGCAGAGCAGCAGCATCCAAAGCAGCGATAGCTCGGCGGGGATTGGTATGAACTCTCGAGACGAAAGTCGCAGGTTCGAAACCAGCCCCAAGAGCATACACCACTGACTTTTCTAAGTTACGTGTATATTACTTGTTAATTATCGCTTGCTTTAACGGTGAAGAAAACATCGTGAGGAAACCTGCATACCTGAGAACTCGATAAGATTTCTCGAAGGTATGTGAAGTCTGCCAACCCCAAGCCAAATATTTCTGTAACATGTGTTAAAAATCATGTGCCGACCCCACTGCGAGTAAAATAAGTGCAGGAGAAAAAAGGCACAATTTTAAAATGAATAAATTGAACAAATAACCCGAGAATGGTGATTTGACGATTCGATAGGACATGCACAATAACAAAGCAACCGCGTCTTTTTTGTTTTCTCACCTTGTAAACTATTGCGGCATATAGATACGCCGTAATAATAACCGACATCAGGCTACCACCTTATCTAGCTTGTAAACAGAAATAAAATTAACAGACTAGTCGTCAGGTCTACTTTATCTCCCGTAGTTTCTATGTTTCATTATGTTTGGCGAATTATAAAATATTGTGATATATCGACGCACTGCGAATCCATGACCGTGTCAGATATTTTTTTACTAGCCCTGTATTATATACGTCCCACTGCTGGGCACGGGCCTCCTCTACTGAAGGAGAGGGGTTAGGCCTTAGTCCACCACGCTGGCCTAATGCGGGTTGGCAGACTTCACATACCTTCGAAAAATCTTATCGAGTTCTCAGGTATGCAGGTTTCCTCACGATGTTTCCTTCACCGTTAGTGTGTCAGATATGCGTAATAAAAAAACAAGTGTGAACGGTTGTCACAATATGTTACGATCTAATGTCACGAAGCGATCAGTTCTGACACCTCGTTAAGGTAGTCATTAATTTTGCTGCCAAGCAGTAGTGTGCACAGCAACAAGCAAGTACAGTTGTGTTTTGGTTTGGAGGATGAAGTTAGTCAAATTACTGGGTATTTTGAGACATAGCATCATCTCTCGGGGTGTGGAGCGTAGTACAATGCCATGCTGTGTTTTGTAATTCAAGGTTATGTGTGATGTTGCTTCTATTTTTGGGTAGGCACTAGGGCTGCTAGTCAGTCTTTACTGTATTTTAAAAACGTCTTTCTCGGGACAGATATAAATTGCTAAAAAAATGTAAACATTAATGATTCATAAATGAATGATATTGATGCACACATTCATTGTTAAATGATTATAATTTTATGTATATTGACGATTAATTAATATAAAAAATAGACTTCCATCGTTTTATTATTAAGACTTTATTGCCAACATATTTTTTTTACAATATAGATAATTTGTTCGTTATACTAATTGGTTTTATTATATTAATACAACTCTATTTCTCCGTTGAAGTTAAAAAACAAAAGCTGGATCACTTTATGACTCGTGGCTCGTACACGACCCGCGTCGCGGAGCACCGACCACTATAATTTAAAATGTTGCGCTTGCGAGCCTATTCATAAATACTTGATTCGAGATCGATAAATGTGTGTGTAGATAACCTATGGTGGATACCTGATATTTTTATATTGAATATTTTTGTACCCATACACATGGCGAAAACACGCTATAATTACTCGTTCATGCTAGTCGCGTTCCGGGATCAGCCAGTGTCCCAACTGGCTGTAACTGCAGTAACTGCAGGACGGCATCATTCTGCCGAATATTGAGGGACTTGATGTCTCTTGACGGTCGACAATAAGTGTGGACTGCGCTGTACTTAACATCAGGTCCACTGTAGTCACTTTGCCGTGCCAGGATGCGTATAACTTCATCATCATATCATCATAAGTTTAAACGTATCATAAGTTTAAACGATGAATCGTTTGGGTATAAAAATCAACATTAGAAATTTTAAAACAATATTATTGTTATCTTTTTATCTATCACTAGCTTTTGCTCGCGGCTCCGCCCACGTGATCAAACAAACAAACAAACAATCAAACTCTACAGCTTTATAATATTAGTATAGATTTGGGTAGCTTAGCAACGGAAGCCTTCAAATATGAATAATTTTCCCCGTTTTTGCAATATTTTTACTGATGCTTCGCTTCTAATGGTCGCAGCGTAATGTTATATATCCTAAAGCCTTCCTCGATAAATGGACTATCCAACACAAAAAGAATTTTTCAATTCGAACCAGTAGTTCCTGAGATTAGCGCGTTCAAACAAACAAACAAACAATCAAACTCTACAGCTTTATTATTAGTATAGATACCTGTGACTTCGATGTATTGTGTGTATTATAGCTCCCTGTAACGATAAAGGAAAACATCGTAAAGAATCCTGCACATCTGAAAATTCGGCACAACAATATCGATGATATGCGTAGTCTCCTGACAGTGGTGATTACTCACCATCAGGTGACACATTCTGTTATAAATAAATACATACACCATACACAAATCATAACTAAAAGATGAAAATGAACATTTCAATTATCACATTATACCTAAATGAAAATTCTATTCATTCTACCAACTATGTATGTAATAACAAAATAAATTATAGTATTTATTTCAACTCTTGCAAAAGCGATGTTTAGTATGCAAATTAAATAAATTAACTACTTACAAGGTGAGTGCGTGTAAGGTGAAACTTGCTTGCTGGATTTCAATACTAATTATATTATATAGGTCAGATGGTATGATAGTGCGTGCGTTCTTATGTCCCAGATGCATACAGGCTTCAAACCTTGAAGCGAGATCGACGATTATCCTTCTGACTATGTATGTAAGATACTTGCAAATAATTTACATAATTTAGTAACATTTTAGCAATGGTAAGTTAGGCTTTCTGATTGGACTTGGTCATACATTGTCATTTAAAGTGACAACCAGCACATTTGATCGCTTAGCGTATTTATAAGCTTCGTGGGACACTAAATATCTATACTAATAATAAAGCTGTAGAGTTTGATTGTTTGTTTGTTTGTTTGTTTGTTTGTTTGAACGCGCTAATCTCAGGAATTACTGGTTCGAATTAAAAAATTCTTTTTGTGTTGGATAGTCCATTTATCGAGAAAGGCTTTAGGATATATAACATTACGCTGCGACCATTAGAAGCGAAGCATCAGTGAAAAATGTTGCAAAAACGGGGAAAATTATTCATATTTGAAGGCTTCCGTTGCTAAGCTACCAAAATAATATTATTTGAAGGCTTCCGTTGTCAAATCAAAATCAAATCTATACTAATATTATAAAGCTGTAGAGTTTGATTGTTTGTTTGTTTATTTGATCACGTGGGCGGAGCCGCGAGCAAAAGCTAGTCAATAATAAATTTGTTTGAATGGTCAATCGATTGTTATTAGAAACTCAATTATGATGTGAACGTGATTTATTAAAAATCAGAAGTAGGTTGCCTAAAAGAGCATGCATTTTCCCCAAATACCAATATTAACAAAATACTCATAAGAAATACCTATCATGCTTAGCATTATACATATAATCATTCATAATGAGAACACAATATTCGATATTTAAAGAAAGGTGAAGAAACGACCTCGGCATCGACCGTTTCAATCACCATACGCCACCGGCCATCACACATCCGCAATCACATTGACACAATCGTGTTTCTCTTGTTTTTTTGCCCATAAAATAACGTTAAATTATCGGCAACATTGTTATTTTACACGTGTGTTAACACATTATAAATTCTATATGTTTTATAATAAAGTAGAAAATGTATTGTTTTGTAAACGACCTCAGGTATCTATACCACGTTTAGTAACAATTTCACACGCTATAGCGTTTTAATTGGATATAAAAATTCGATTGGACGTAAACGATTAGCATTGTAGCATATAAGTCACGAAAGGTATCAGGCTATTTCATAGTATTAATTTGTTACCTGAAAATTTAATTGAAGACACATTTGGGAGATTTGAGTAACCTTGCCGTGATTCGGTAATGGACAATGATATGTAATATTTTCGCAATTGGCTATTTGTATGACATTTTATTACGGAACTCAAAAATGTAGAATTTGTAGCGATTATTGTAAAAACCCTTCAAGTTGCTAGTCGAACTCGCGCACCGAAAGCTTCGTAACTTACACCCTTACCTTTTGATCCTTATATATTTTTATAGCATAAGCCGGTGAACGAGCATGTGGGTCACCTCAATAGAGATAAATTATGACTGAATCTAAATGATGTTTGAAATTTTAAAGTTTTTATAAATACCGCCTAGTAAATGAATGGGGTACACTACAATAATACGACAAACTTTATTCCGACAGTCACAAATACGAATATATAATGTATCATTTATCCTATTTTTATAATTCCGAAATTTTAATATTCCTAACGTATATAATTACGATTCTCAAAATACCGAGTTTCAATAGATCGAATAACAAAAAGTCCGAATTAATGATAATTCGAAACATCAAAAATACGAATTCCGGTTATTAAAATACCTATTAATTAAAATTCCGAAATAAAAACGTAAAACTGAATAGAAAGACAAATCAACACATAATAATTTGCTTGTCAAAGAGAAGTATAATAGTATGAGGAGGTAGAATTAAAAAACTAATGTCAAATGCGTTTTAAAAATATTTTCTTTCCAATAAAACATTTTTTTCGCTGGTCACAATTCTAACCTAGCCCAAATGATTCACCAACAATAGAGAGGATCTGGCGCTCGGCGGCCGCTGCCGCGGCACGCTCGCTTCGCTCGCTCGCCTTCGCGCTTTAATGGTCACAGTTCTAACCTAACCTAACCCAAATGTATGTAATGATTATGCTAACTGAATCAAAATACTAATTTTAGTAATTTATTCGGAATATTGAAAATCGGAACGTCGTTTTTCGGACCGAGAACCCATCGAGAATTTGACTCTTCGAAAATATAAAAATCGGAAAACAAACAGATCGTATTTACAAGTTTCGGTAAAATAATTTTCGTAAATTTGAATAATAGACGTTATAATTTTTCGGTATTATGAAATTCGGACTATTGAACATCGGAACATCGAAATTCGGAATAAAATATTTCGGAGTATTTGGGTGTTCCCAAATGAATGGTATAAATTCAAATGTTAATTTGTCTCGTTGCTAGGTTGTAGGTTTTATTTTTTAAGGGCATACATTGTAGAATTCCGGTCTAGTGTCACCACGGTCCGTCTTCCTACTTAAACACATCCACTTCGCCTGACCTTGAGTATCCTCCGTAGTGTGACCATGGGCTCTCATGTGCCCCTCTAGTGTAGTTAGTCTCTAGTATAATGAACGTAACATGATGTTAGAGATCTGGAGTTGTATACTATATGGATCTGGTGGATTCTAGGAAGAATTTTTCCCATACCTACTATTGGAATCAAGCTTGACAGCTCATATGATAGAACCCAGTAAATAACACCCGTGGTGCTTTGCATCTGGCTTCTCCAGTCGGAAATGTCCTTATACTTGAGACTAATACATCTTTAGTTTATTATTTTGTCTCCCACTTTGCTAAGTGGAATAATGTATTATATTTACGAGTGGTAGAGCCAAGCTGTAGACAGTTTTGTCTACAGCATGAATGGGCTGGCTCGACCGGATCGTTACCACTGTCTCACAGAAAACCGACGTAAAGTAGCGGCTTGCTGCTGCGTTTCGTACGGTGAGTGAGATATCCGGAAGCCCAAATCCCCTCCCCTTCCCAATCCCTAATTATCCCTTTCCTTTAAGGTCGGCAACGCACCCATGATTCTTCTGGTGGTGGGCGTACATGGGCAGTGGAGATCACTTACCATCAGGTGACCCACTTGCTCGTTTGCCGGCCTATGCTATAATAAAAAAAAAAAAAAAATATTTCCAACTCCTCCCTAAACTTCTAATTGATTAATTTCGTGGATAAAGACAACTTCGCATTCCTAGAGACTCACTGAGCTTCAATGCTCGGTGTCGAAATATTCGTGCCACTGTCGATCCTGGCTTATAGGAGTTGCAGTTGCCTCTAATACGTCAAGTCAGGAGTTTTGGGCCGTCCGCGGGATAGTAAAGTTTATTAACTCATTTGTGTTTCGCAGGGATGCAGTGCTGAGGCATGGGTAAGGAGGAGGTGAGCTCGAGGGCCAGCCCCAGGCGCCGGTCGCCCGACCTGCCGCCCTTACCGCCGCCCATACAACCCTGCAGCGGCTTCCTCGGCAACGTGAGTACATATCCGGATCTCCCTAGGGGGCTTGCCCCCTGATCCCAACCCTTTTCCCATCCCTTTTTCCTTCCCCTCCCCCTTGACCCTTTGGCAGGCTGGCATGATCTTGCCGACCTACGATGAACACATTGTTTATCGTTGGTCGACACTATTCTTGGATTACGCTACACTTACCATCAGGTGTAGCGTAGTCACTTTGCCGTGACGGATGAAAAAAAAAAAATCCTTTTAGGGGTCATTTTCATCGTGGTGTTATACGATTATTTATAGACTGCGTTATAAGATTTCTTGCGATTACGCGAATGTTACTCATTGAAATGCAACAAATTTAAACGGATTATATCGCAGTTTTTATTGTATATTTGGTCCCGACGTTAATAGCCGCGATTTAATTAAAATAAAGAACCGCGATGAAATTCGTTTAAATTAGTTTCATTTTAATGCGTTATAAGACTTTGTCTCTGTTTGAAATACTATGGACAATATTACTTTTTGTTTCAAAATAATTATTAACCTAAGGCTGTTTTACGAAAGTCCTATTTATCATTACTATTTTCCTTAATAACTTACTTTGTTTAAAAAGTAATTGTAGTTAGACTTATTTGTACACTGGCCAATCAATAGATGCAAATATCAAATCATTTTTATTTAGCTCCCGAAAAATGAAGCAAAATAACTCACGCGATTTCAACCGCTGATATTTTCATATCAAGCCGTGTGTGTCGTTGAATCGTCAGCGGATTTACACGCTCGGAATGATGTTAATTTTAACATGCTCAGACTTGCATGACTAAAAGCATATCAAAAAATCATATTAAAAAGCACATAACCGTATTACTCTAATCCCTATAGCGTCGGAGCCGACTGAGTCTCGATCGTGCCATTTCACACGCGAATAGGGTAACCATGTGGTTCAAATGAAAATTAAACTCGACAAAATCTCACTCATGTACCAAAAATTCGCGACATTACTGTCAAAATCATACTGTGCTTTTTTAAGTTAATTGCTGAGCTCGTTTATTGCAACGATAAATTACGTCCTTAAAGTTTATGTAGATGTAAAAGTTACGTCACCGTCCAACAAGGTTGCGAGTTTTGTTTATCGTTTCAAATATTTGGGACATTTTTATGCAGGGTCATTTTGGGCAGCAATAATTGCCGACTGTCCCGAAAATTCCGGACATATGACAACCGCACACGCGAGCGCCACTCCATTTGCATATTAAGCAACATCGCTTTGGGGACCATCTGTGTTGCTTTGCTCACTGTCCGCATTACCAGCCGGTTTTAAACTTTAACCACTTTAACGGTATCGAGACGAAAGTGAGGTGTAAATCAAATGGCTGCGATACTCCGTTGTCGCTTTCAGCCGGCTCAATAAGCCGCCTTGATGGATGGCGACGCAACCGAAACGTTATGACTGCTCGTAAATCTAGTTTACAATTTGTAACCGTCGTAAATTGCTGTTAATGTATTGTCACATTGGCAGTGTGTTGTGTACAATAATCTCGCGATGAGGAAACCTCGCAACTCCTCCTTTGGTCTCAAACAATGTGGTTATTGGTTAACGAGTTGCGTTTGTTATTTGATGTTTTAGTGCCGTGATTGTATGTTACGTGTGTTTACCGAGGTGTATCTGCAGGAGGAAGGTCGTTTGCCATTTGCTGAAATACTTCATCAAGAAATAAATTAATATCACCAAACAGTCACAAACATAACCCTGACTACACAGTAAGAAACGATTGCCTTGTGTTGCGGGACTACGAGAGACTTTTGGTGTCACATTACCCAGACTCGAAGCAAATATTTGTGGATCTGAAAAATATTTGTATCGGTGCGGGGATCGGGCCCGGGGCCTAAATTTCACAATCCGGCTACTTGCCCACTACGCCACAAAGACTATCTGGATACATAATTCTAACTTTAAATTCATAAAATCAACCTATCCAAAAATGCAGACGGCATAATTTGTTTCAGATTAACACTTTTTTTATAGCCTAGACCGGCAAACGAGCAAGTGGGTCACCTGATGGTAAGTGATCACCACGAAAGGATTGGAAAGGGGACGGGGAGATGAGCCTTCTCAATTCTCACTCACCGTGCGAAATCCATTAGCAAGCTGATAATGAAGCTGATACTTCACATTGGTTTTCACGATACAGCGGTAATGACTCAGTCGAGCTGGCTCATTCAATTTGCAGACAAAAATATCTAGACCGTGGCTCTACCATATTATTCTAACATTGTTACAAATTAACAATCATAATATATTGGAAACAATAATATGAATACTTTATTTTGAACTGTATTCATAAATTTTTATTACTCTCTAAATTTGAAATTGGAATGCGACCCGTACCCATTGACTCAATTGGTGTCCATTTAATGTCGTTCGTAATGTAACACCCACACTAAAACTTATCCACTGTTAAATTATTATGATGTAACCGTTCGTCCCGCAGGAGGTATCTCAATTGAAATGACGATGCAATTTATTAATAATGTCAGATCTTGTCTCTTGTACAGTTCTGTTGAATGGCCAGTGTTGGACACTGTTATGTGTACTAAAGTAAAAGTACATGCAATATGAGTACAATAATGGCTTTGATATTCGATCCGTCTCGACCGGATCTTACGACAGAAGATCGACGTAAAGTAGCGGCTTACTGCGTTGCTGTTTCGTACGGCCATTGAAATATCCGGAGCCCCAAATCCCCTCCGCTTCCTAACCCCTTATTTATCCATTTGTGCATCTCGGCAACGCGCATATGGTGCTTCTGGTTTTGTGGGCGTACATGGGCAGTGGAGATCACTTATCATTAGGTGATCCACTGGCTCGTTTGCCGGTCTATGCTATAAAAAAATTGCAATAAATATGTTACGGGAATAATGATGTAATATTGCTTATTCTATAAATTATTTTTAAACTGATTAACCTACATTAAGTTACTTAGCCTTACGTTTTACCCGACTGCGACAGAAAGAGGGTTATAATAAATCTATATAATGTTGATAGACATTTTTTTCATTTTTAACACCAAACAAAAAAGAGGGTACCATCCTGGGTACAACTCCCAGGTTGAGCAATTACAATTAGTTTTGGGTTCTAAAAATCACACACGAATTTCCCGGAATTTGAGATTGTGCCCGGTATGGCGATAGGCTCGCCTCCTACCCCATCATGGGACAGAAATCCGTTGGGTGTTATGTGGGGGCAGCACCTGTGTCTACCTCTTCGAGAATTAAGGCGCTAATGTATGTATGTATGTAACTAAAAATCCAGAGGACGAAGTTCACATGCAGTCACCTCAACGAACAATAACACTACCATTGAATAATTTACACTATTACAGCTAGTAAATGTTCCGATATTAGAACTGATCTGAGAGCATATAATCTGATTCTATAACGAGTTGTTGAACCCGACCGTGGTGGAGTAACTTGCAATTTATGTCGAGAAGAGTAGCGCTCCCGGGGACGTAACTGATTACACACATCCAGGAACGTTTCCAAGTTTATAAAGCCATCCGACGGGGGCTATGGGCTCCGGATATTAAAAAAATCAATCCGACGTTCATAATGCTCGTCACACATTTATCATTTTTTATCCTGATACGCCAAAATGACCATTCTGGACCTGATGTTAAATACAGTGCTGTCCAAATATAATTTGGAATTACTGACGGATAGTTCTTCTTTTTTTTTATGGCTTTCGCATTATTATGCATTTTGCCAGTGTCAAGTATATTTATTCTCAAGTTATTTTTACAAGAACGATGAAACACGGGTGCGGTCGATTTCAAGGTCTTGCTGGAGTTTTGGTGTTAACTCCTTTCAGTATGATGCTTAATTCACTTATTTCAATTCTGTTTATTTTCTGTTTATTGAACAAATCTACACCATTTTTATACAACAAACAAACTCTAAACTAGTTTATGAAATAAATTAAAATAAGCGATGAACTGCACTGTCAGAATTCCCGCCAAAACTCTGTACCGACGGATGCCGCGTCTTCGTCTGTCGCGTGCCCCTCGATTTGCTTTTTACGACGACATTCATTTATTTATTATTTATCCAGGCTGGCATGATTCTGGTGACCACCGATAAACTCATTGTTTGTCGGTGGTCGTTGATTTTTTGACTGCTCTGCGCTTACCATTTGGTGTAGTGCAGTCATTTTGCCAGGCTCGAATAAAAAAAACTTCATAACTGTTTTATAAACATTTTATACACAATAAATGCCTATAATCCGTGCCCATTGCCCGTGCGATCTGCCTACATTCATAAATTACACTAGTTGCTTCCTCCAGTAACGCTTAGGCTTTGATTAGAAGCGCGGGCGCCCGTCGCAGTCTCGGGGGCACCATAACCGATGGCCGACTTCCTTCTTGTGTTATATATATTATTTTAATATATCTATTACCAGCTTTTGCTCGCACTTCCGCCCACATGAGCGGCCTTTTGTGGGATAAAAACTTGAGAGGTGTCAAGGGACACCCGGATGGAACGAAGTTCCTTTCGATTATTTTTTATTTTAATTTTGAGGGTCAAGGTCTGTGTCAAGGTCAAGGTCGGGGTAAAGGTTAAGGTCGGGGTCAAGGTCAAGGTCGGGGCAAGGTCAAGGTCGGAGTCTAGGTAAAAATCGGGGTCAAGGTCAAGGTCGGGGTCAAGGTCAAGGTCGGAGTCTAGGTAAAAATCGGGGTCAAGGTCAAGTCGGGGTCAAGGTCAAGGATGGAGTCTAGGTAAAAATCGGGGTCAAGGTCAAGTTCGGATTCTAGGTAAAAATCGGGGTCAAGGTCAAGTTCGGGGTCAAGGTCAATGTCGGATTCTAGGTAAAAATCGGGGTCAAGGTTAAGGTCGCGGTCAAGGTCGGATTCTAGGTAAAAATCGGGGTCAAGGTCAAGGTCAAGGTCGGGGTCAAGGTCAAGGTCGGAGTCTAGGTAAAAATCGGGGTCAAGGTCAAGGTTGGGGTCAAGGTCAAGGTCAAAGTCTAGGTAAAAATCGGGGTCGGGGTCAAGGTCAAGGTCACGGTTGGGGTTCAAGGTCAAAGTCTTGTGAAAGTCCGGTCCAAGCTGACTGGTCACTGTGTGACGCCACCTGGGACTTCGAAATTATCGATGTTCCAGGGAGGTCGGCTAACGCTGACTGGTCGGAGAATTATGTCGTGCCAACTTTTCGTACCAATTTTTTCCGTCTAGCCCCCTTTCGCAACGCGCGATAAGGAACTACGTTCCAAAAAGTATGTATGTCACGGTCTACTTGGATGCCAAATTTCATTCAAAATGGTTCGGCCGTTAAGGCGTGATTGACTTACAAATTTAGCCTCCGTAGCGCAGTAGGCGAGTAGCCGGCTGGAAGGCGGGAGGCCGCGAGTTCGATTCCCGCAGCGAGAGCAAGTGTTTGTGTGATCTGCAAATATTTGCTTCGGGTCTGGGTATTTTCTCCCCAGAGGGATTGGAATCAGGCAAGCGGCCTCACTATGAGCCGGAGAAAGAAGTTAATATTAAATAATATATTAACGTTGTTTTTGCCGTCTTATATAATTAAACAATTCAAAAAAGGAGGCTCTTAATTCGGCATGTTGATTTTTTATGTACATCATCGTTTTCTCTGCCGATTGTGATTTTGTTGAAAATATTCGTACAATGGAGTTTTTTGAGGTGTGGCTCATTTTAAAGAAAAATGACCGATACAGCACGGAAGCATGCCCTTACGAGAAACGGCGTTACCATAAACCACACAGTAGTAGTACACACGACCTTTATATTTATTCCTCGTTTTTTTCATTTAAAGCAGCTGATTTTTGTATTTTTCCTAAATAATCTCCCTAACAACATTCGTATTAAACGTAAAAAATATGTCAACCGTCAACAAACAATCACAAACTTCCCTTACATACTTCTATGAAACTTTTTTCTTAATTTTGGGTGTGGTCTTTAATATTTGGCAAGGAATATAATACTCTCGTCTTTAGGTAACATTTGTCACATACCTGACAAATAATGAAGAGAGTAAGTGATGTTAATTGATGACTGCAATGTTTTAAAATGGATATTTTCGCTAAATATAGTTAAAATTCCTTTAAAATCATTTAAATTTATATTTCAAAAATCATGTCAGTGGAGTGGAGTCTACCCCGTGACCACGAAGGCTGAAAAGCCTTCGAAATTTCGGGACCAAAATAAAATACCGCTATAAAATCCGTTTAAATTCGTTTTATTTCAATGTGTAACATTTGCGTAAACGTAAGAAATATGATTAAACAATAAATAACCGAATTCAAAAAAATAACACTGAATAGCGAAACATAATATATGTTTTTAGGGGTCGTTATTGTGTCTATGCAATCTTATGTAATAAACAACATTTCATTGGAGATAGAAAAAATACCTCTAAATAAAAAAGGTTTGCTGTTGGAAAATCCCCGTTAGTTTTCGTAAAGCAAACGCTGTGAGCAGTGATGAACGATGAAAACAAACAATATGTTTGTTATATAAACCAATTAAGAAGACTGCTGCAATAGATCTCAATCATCCTGCCGTAATTATCTCTGAATATCTATGGACCGATCTCCAGGGTTGTCAGTCTGAGGAAATTCACTATTTTTTCCGAGTAATAACTACTTTCAATAAGACGATTTTGTGGTGACAATTAACGATATATTTTCTTGAGTCCATTTGATTATGTTTATAACAATCATAATACACATCCGATCTTGCTTTGAGTGAGTATTGATATAAAGTCCCATTATCTAGGCAAGTTTTAATATAAACCTTTTGTATGATTCGTTAATTATTTTAACGCAAAAAATGCTTAATTATGCAATATATTTCACGGTGAACCCTAGCCTTCACCGTGGATACAGTATTACGAGGTTTATTTATCCGCCCTTTAGTACACAAGGCACTAATTGGCTTGGTCCCACTACCGTTACCAAGGCAGGCATATTTCGCGGACGCATCGCTGCCTCACCGCCTCGCCTTCTCTCCGTGACCGACATACGCACGCTGCCTTATAGTTTATTTTTGAACTCATTAATATGACTTCCTTGACTTTCTACGCCAATGTGTAATTATTTGACCTGAGTTGGAGTATGATATGCGTGCTCGATAGTTTTTGCATATTATGTAGCATGTAATTTATGACGGGAAACAACAAGGTAATTTCGAAAACCAAAAAACAGTGTAATTTGTAGGCATAATTATATTGTTTTTGAATGTTGCCTCTTTTTTCGATTACTCTAAATTTGAATTTCCGACGATATTACTGATGCACAAGTTCTATCTTACTGCAAAATCCGACACGTAGAAAATGTTGATAGTCCGACTCTCACACGCCTTTACGACTTCCAAACATTTTATTTTCCTTCACCATAAAGCTTAATGTCAAGGATTTTGGTAAAAATACGATCTCAAATTACTTCTTAACCTCCATACATTGTTGCAAACGATTTACAATGTTGCACAACAATGTCATGCGGAATTACTTGCGGCATTCTTGCATTGTCAGTTTTAGTGCAGTATTTTCTTTTACGAACGCTCGGCCGATGTGCCGTGAAAGGGTATTATTTCTGAGCAATATTGGAAAACAATGCGGCGCTCCGCACGCCTGACCTCACGGGCACAAGATTATGCTCATTTGCCTTTTATTTTATAGAAAACGGGCCGATCTAGCGCGCCTCGCCTCTTGCAGGATGTTAGTGAGAGCAAAAAGAAACAAGCTAGTATCTACTTGCAGCTTAGGGCTGCTCGCTTTACAATGTTTTGTTTTTAGTCTTTTACTGCATATTATTCATTGAAATAAAACTATTTTAAACGGATTTTATCGCGGTTTTTATTAACTTTGATCCCGACGTTTCGAAAGCTTTTCAGCCTTCGTGGTCACGGGGTGGACTCAACGGCGGGATCAAAATTAATAAAAAATCGCGATAAAATCCGTTTAAATTAGTTTTATTTCAGTGGATATTATTTTTGCCCTTAAGGTCGGCAAGGCGCCCATGATTCTTCTGGTATTGTGGGCATACATGAACGGTGGAGATCACTTACCATCTATGTAATGCACCTATGCTATAAAAAAAACCATCGAGGAGTAGGAAATTGCAGACGGGTTGATTACACCATCAGCTTGACGGTATCTAGCTCAGAACAATCTTGATTAAATTATCATTCAAATATGAATCAAAAAATCCGTTGAGTCACTACGATGACACAGATACACACACATAAAAATTAAAGAAACTAAAGGTTTACCGGAAAACAAAAACAGTAGCAAGCAACCTTAATAATGTTTCAGGTTACTTTTTGTGCAATAACCAGCGGATGTATTAATATTCCGCTGCCATAACGATCCACGATGCCTTATCTTAGGTAATATTTTTCTTTGTCAGTCGTTTGGAGTAGAATCTCTCACTGAAATTAGCAAATGTGTAATACATACTTAGTTCGGTGCAGTATCATTCACGTAATCTTAAGCCAACATCTATAAACCAAACATCGACTTAGCATATTATGGGAAAATGACATAGGTGATAGCCAAGTTTGAATTAAAAATACAGTGACTCGACCGCCGTGTAAGTTTACTTCACAATAAAATTAGTTAAAAACATTTAGATGATTTTTGCGTAATTACACTTTCGTCAATTCCTTACTAGTAATATTTATAGTTGCATCTGCATATCACTGCCCTGCTCCCATGGGTCATAGCGTGATATACACCCTTAGACCTTGAATTAATGGTCTAAGCGTGCAATAAACAATATTTTGAAAATAGGTCCTAGCTCCTAATGATAATATAGCTTTCCCTCGCGGGCGGAGCCACGTGAGCAGCCTTTTTGGAAATCAAACCAAATCCAAAACTGTTTAGCCGTTAAGGAGTGATTGATTAAAAAACATCCTCAAACACACAAACATCCAATCTTTCACATTTATAATTTAGAAGTAAGACTAAAGTATAAATACATACATATGTACAATTCAATGTGGTAGGTCCCTCGTATGCCAGAGTCTGTCGGGGTTGGTACCACCGCTTTGTCTATTTCTGCCGCCAAGCCACAGTGTGTAAGCGCTGCTACGTTTCGGTTTCAAGGACATTGAAGCCAGTGAAATTACTGGGCATTATGAGATTTAAAATCTTATGTCTCGGGGTGTGTGAGTGTGTGTTAGTGCAGTTAAGTGCCATGCTGTGCTTTGTAATTCAAAGTTCTGTGCGGTGTTGCTTGTTTATGGGCAGGCGTATGTAGCGTGTTTTTTTTTTGTTAGATATCGTAATATTATTGTCAGAAGTTTTGGTGGCCAGTAATTATTCATCAAAACTAGATAGAACATACATGTGGTTTAAATATTTATTGCTCGGCAACAATCGGCGCAGTTTAGGGCGGACATGCATCACCATAGCCGTGAATGTTGCTCAACCGTGACGACTGCATTCGACACGCGGTCTAATCTAAACTGTACATTAATTACACACACACAACATGACATGTAAATTTTATTGTATATTGAGATATTTATTGCGCAGTTGGTAACATGTCGTGTCCTGCAGGCAGAGATATCCAAGATTTGTTTCCGACCGTTACCATCATGATCGAATTGGTGGTTAAAAAAAACTAAATTTTGCAATAGATTGTTTTTAATTGATTGAATGTCGAGACGAGCAAGGCGCTCGTCTGATGGTAAACGCCACGCCAACCCATAAACAGAAGCAACACCACACAGAACTTCGAATTACAAAGCACTGCATGACATTGAACTGCGCTGGTCACCCTGAGACATGAGATGTTAAGTCTCATAATGCCCAGTAATTTCATTGGCTTTCATGTCCTTCAAACCGAAACACAACAGTGCTTACACTCTGTTGCTTGGCGGTAAAAATAGAATGACAAGGACTTGAATTCCTGATGGATATCGGCTACTAGTACCTTGAATTAAGAGGTAGAGCCACGCTGCAGATAGTTTTGTCTACAGCATTAAGGGACCGACTCGCACACACACCACTGTTTCGCAGAAAAACCGTCGTGACGTTTGTTTGCTGTTGCGTTGCATCAACCCTGTCTTAAGGTCGGCTCTACCCATCTATGATTTTTCAGATATTTTAGGTGTTTATCGGCGATCGAAATTACTTTCCATCAAGTGCTACCTCCCACCAGCAAGTATCATTGCTGGTGGGAGGATACTTGTATCCGACCGGATAGCGACCACCGTACACTGGTGCTAAAACCTGCCACAGTGGCCCACCTTGTGTGGGTCGCGTTCCAGGGTCAGCCAGTGTATATCCGGTTCTCCCCAGAGGGCTTGCCCCCTGACCCTAATCCTTTTCCCATCCCTTTTCCTTCCCTTCCCCCTTGACCCTTTGGCAGGCCGGCATAATCTTGCCGACCTACGATGGACACATTGTTTATCGTTGGTCGACAATATTCTTGGATTGCGCTACACTTACCATCAGGTGTAGCGTAGTCACTTTGCCGAGACAGGATAAAAAAAAAAAAGAAAAAAAAGTGACCCACTCGCTCGTTTGCCAGTCTTGGCTGTAAATAAATCGCCAAGACAATAGAACAATAACATTTATCATACAAAAAGTCAAGATGGCTTAACAATATCATTAGGCTATTATGCATATTTATAACCATTCTTTAAGTTTATGGCGCCACTAAAATCACAAAGTGTGCCAAATATTACTGCAGTTCTGTTCAATAAATGTTCATTAAATAGGATCCAACGGTAAGGTTCGTCGCTCCAGGGTTGGCACGTACGCAAAACGCCAATTACTACGCGCCAAGTTGCGCGTCCATCCATCAAAGTCTTTCATTCGCATGTTTGCTATAGAAGGACAGGGTTGACAACTTTGATTACAATAATTGTTTGTTTGGATATTTTATTTCTCTTACTTTTAAATATTTTTCCCTTATTTGTGACTGTATAATCAATTTTGAAAAAAACCAAGCCGTGTTATATAATTCCAACAAAATTAATTTTACTCCTACCTGGTGATTCAAAATAGATCATTATGATAGTCATGAACACATCATAATTAAAGTTGCTATTATCGTTTAGCATTATAGAATTTTCGGTAACACTTGACATGTCAATGACATTTATATTATTTAGTGCAAATATATTGGGTTATATGGTGCATGTGTGAAAGAGAGACATTTCAAAGTAATACACGTATAAAAGACCTCTTTGTGGCCTTCTTGCAAAATAAACGGTTTGATTTTGATATGAAGAAAAATTATTAAGGAGAGATTCTTATCAATTCTCGAATTTCATAATCTTAGCTTCAGTAGTTTATGTGATTTTACGATTAACTAGTGACAACCCTACAGTAACTGCGCTTGCTATCTCAGTTTATTGTGTTGTTCAGTCTCCAATCTATCATATTAATACGCGCCACCCCTTTGTGAAGACGTGTCCACTACGTTTTTCTTTATTTTCAATACATTGTCAGAGGAGTATGCAAACCTTTTTACGGCTTTAATTGGGCCTTGCTTTGTATCGTAAAAAGTCTAATACAACTGTAATCATTGCTCTTTATGCTCGCTCAGAAACTCAATGTTTGTTAGGGTTATGGAGTAGTTTATATCAGTAAACTTTTTAGCATTCTATAAAGTCTAAATTGGTTCAAAATTGTAAACAAAATTCTACTCCCTGTTCAGTTTTATATTATATTGTGTTATATTTATTTGAAAGAAAGAAATAATTTATTTTACAGGTAGTGGGTTTCCTTTGGTTAATGTTGTGTGCTCGTATTGTATTTATTTTTTGGCAGTGATGCAACCGGCACACCCACATTTCACCGAGCCTATTTCCGTCCCGTAATGCAATTAGGATAATGCGAGCCTATCGCCATACGAGGCACAATTTCAAACTCCGGGATGGTACTGAGCATTTCGTGATAAAAAACTCAATATCACTTTTACCCGACGCGGGATTGAACCCGAGACGACAGCTCAGCAGGCTAAGTAAAAAAGTACTATAAAATGGTAACGTATATGCGAAAAAAAAGTAACATTCGCCGTGTACTCTAAAAACCTTTTAGCGGATTAAGCGTGAGGTTGAAATAAAACAATTTTCAGGAGGAGACAGCGTCCGCGAGCCACGAACCAAATGCAAAACGGGCTGTATGCACCGGGCTTTATGTAGGGTTGCCACAAGATTTCGTGACTATGCCGGATTACTCAAACATTTTTTTTGTCGTGGGGTAAAACGTTTTATCGCTACCTCCCCGCCCTGGGGGAGGTGGAACGGTTATGTTGGGCTTCTCAATTAAAAACCCCGCGGTGGCCTTCTTCGGCGCATGTGGGGCGGCCCCGGGGTATCCTTGAATGAGCCAAGGATTGCTACTCAAACCTAACGCAATGTCCGATTTTTTGTTTCGGTAAATCTTACCTAAATATTAATATAGTTGGTTAGTAGTTTTTTTTTCTATTAGTATAATAAAAATAATAATAATCCTTTAAAGTCATAAAAAATAAAACTGGTGGACATTATTTTTATTATTAGGATCTTAGCTTTATAAAACCTGCACCGGGCTTTTATATAATGACAGGACTTTACTTATTTTTGTTTGGTAGAACTGAAACATTGTAAATTGTCACACACATGACCTTATTGATTAATTGACTAAACAAAAACTGGCCTAATAAAAAATTACAATTTGTTTTCATTTTCAATTGTTCACTATGTTTAATGGGAGATCATTGAACGTTGGTGTCATAAACGCACGGCTTCATCGACGCCTTCAGCAGGGCCAGGTAACAGCGTCAACATTGGTTGACACGACCATAGGCATATGTCTAACTACCAAAGTGTTTGCAACCAGCTAATTCATTGCCCTTAAACGTTATATCCTAAAATTCCCGTCAAGATTACACAATCTGGTAGCCCTACGCTGCGTCTGTGTGCAGTAATGTGACCAAAGTGGGCCAATGCGGCGCACGAACCTGCTGTCCCACATCCCGCTAACCACTCGTACTACAGTAAAATTTATAAAACATGCTTATCGTTGTAGATCTGTTCGTTGGTAGTTTTTGTACTGTCATTTGCGGTAACACTGGTAAAGATAAGCCTAATTCACACCAATTCGAATTTTAAAAATCATATTGTCACTTTTTTTTATAAAAAAGACAGTGACAATATTTTTAATCTGGATTAAATCTACGCACTTGATTTTATTAGTGTAAGTGGTTCTTAGCCCGACTTGTGCGACGATCCTTAATGTTTACTTATGTCAAATTTGTATACAATTTGACGTTTCTTAAACTAGTTTACTGTTTTAAGACAATTTAGGATCGTTGTGCAAGTAGGCTTTAGCGTTCTATCCGAGCTTAACTAGCATTTTTTTAGTATTATTTATACATCCGTTGAGTTATTTTTGCATTCTTTTTATCCTCTCATAAGTTATAATAAGTACAATAAAGTGTTAAACAATAGCGATAATCAAGTATCAAAACCATTAAGAACTTGAATTACAATGTTCTGCATGGCACTGCATAGCGCTTATCACCCCGAGTCGCAAGATTTTATACCTCATAATGCCCAGCAGTTTCACTGGCTTCAACGTCCTTCAAACTGAAACACAACACTGCATGTACACTGATCGTAGCAAAAAAGTTACATGATAAATTAGTTTCGTCCATGCCAAATGGGAAGTTGCAAATGGTTTTGACATTTTAAATAACAACAGGTGTATTTTGATCAAAGAAATGCGCTACTCATGCCAATTACAATGATTGCACGCTCCGACAAAAATCCAATTCACATGTATTGAAAAAAACGATTACTAAATAATTTGAATGTAGAAGCATCCGTAATATAAAAAAAGGCCCAAGGCTGACCACCAGACCTTCCGTCCCGTTTGTTCCATTCGTCCGTTTCCACCAGACCGATACGAGGATGCGTAACGACGGATTTGTTTACACCGACCAATAAGATCGTTTCTTTCTCCTGGTATCGTTCTAGCAGCTCTGTTGGAAAATAATTTAGCGAAGCGGGATCTTATTTAGACATTAAAACAATCGAGCAGTATGAGTGAGAGAGGCGTGCGAGGAACGTGTGCGAAGTTTGTATGTATACAAAACAAGCGGGAGAATTGTACAAACGCAAGCAAAAGAGTCGAAGGAATGATTGAAAGAGATGTGTGTGAGGCAGTGTCTACCACCGTAACATAAGTAAATAAAGATTATGCTATACATCAGACCACCGCTCAGCTTCTTAGCAAAGACTTATGGCCGTTCCCAATAGACGATATTAGATTGATTATTTGCATAGATCACGGAAATCAACCAATAAAAACAAACTTATTTGTACACGTGACCTTCAATGTCTGTATTTTGATTGGTTCATTTGTTCTATCTATCTGGAGGATATAAAAACTGCCATTAGTGTTAAAAGACACACCGTTTCATAGCTTTGCTATGCCACGCCGCCGCCTCGCACCTCTCAGCTCCCTTGTACATCCTTGTTGCAATTGCAGTCGTAGGCGTGGGTTAAAGTTGGTTACGTCGACGGTTACCACAATTTAGATGTAACTAGTTTAATGAAATTAGTTAACTTTTTTTGGGATTAGAAAAAGCTTGTTGAACACTACCCAAGGTGTGTTTATTGTTTACATATCTTTATCAAAGTATTATGGCATCCCTTCTAAATTCAAACATCCGTTATATAAGGGAGTAAACAGGGAGTGAACACATTGATTGATAACTTTATGAGGGTAGCAGGAAGCTGTTTGATGGTAGGCCATACAAGACCGCATTGAAAGACTTTGGGTGGTGACAGCGAAGTGAAGTTTGACATCCGTCGACTACGGGTTGGGAATCTCATTGACGATTTAGAAGTCGCTCCTAAATTTGTAAAGGTCTGTATTGACGTATGCGACCAAGACAAGAGACTACGATCTGTGACAACATGAACACGTCCACTTTGAATGCAATTCTGTACGCGCAATTTTAGGTATCATGTCGAGACAGGCAAGAGAGGCTTACTCGCATCACGCGTCGCTGTCCCCCAGCCTATGTCGCGTGCCTCAAAATAGGCCTTAAGAGACAATTCTTGCACTATTTGACTTGGACTGTTTCTATCAGTATTTGATATTTGTTTAAATTATTAATGTTTTTCTAGAAATCGTCACGACATTTACAATTTATCACAAAGTCACTCAACAAATGCGTAAATAGACTTTCACTTGTATTTTATACATTTTCTGTCAAACTTGGACGTACAAAGGCCTCATTGTTCAACAATTTAGGAGGTCAAAGCGCAGTCAGGAGCTTGTAGATATAAAAGGGAATGGAAAAACCACGGCACGCAAGTCTCGCGGCGGATTCACAAGTGATAACCTTGTACACTTTCATCCGGGCACAATGGATGGCCGGTTGTTATTCTTATTTGCGATACGCGCCGCTTTCACTGGCTCTCGATTGATGGCTACAATGTATCGAGATATGTTATCAAACGTGCGGCCATCTCGCACTTAGGGATTTGTAAGGTGCGACACGGTTTCACCTGTGTTGCTGTTTGTGTTGAGCCACTTATTTTTTTTGAGTTGTCAGCTGACGTGGTCGTCTTCAGGCTTTGCGAATAAATTTAATAATAGTAATATCATTCCTTTATTGTACTGTTAATTGGGGACACATTTGCGAAAATATAAGTTCAGCAAGAGATTTTATTTTAAATCTTAAGAAAAATTCAACCATAGTATGGATGTCGCAGACTGGCACAACAGCAGAATATGAATACATCCGGAGGTTCATGCAAAAAAGTATACTGAAATTTTTTGTTTTCCAGAAAAAAAACTACCTCACTATTACTTTAGTAGACTTTAAATACTTTCGAAATTCATATGCTCAAAATTTATATGGAGAACACTCAGTTAGTCAGATAAGTATCAATAAATGCCAACCTAACTTCGGAAAATCAAAGGTATATGTATGTCCTAGGGGTTGAGATCGAACTTACCACCTCTGTTTCTGTAGTATGTTCTAGTCCCCATTAGACTATCATTTGTAGAAACACACCAAACATTATGATATTTGTGGATAATTAATTCGGTATACATTTATTTGTACATAGTTCTAAAAGTTAATCTATGTTTGTCAAAAAACTTTCCACTCCTGGATTCAATCGGACGAAAAGAGAGTTCTAGTTATCTATTTTTTATGGAAAAGTGGCAAGAAATAGAGAGCAGTTCTTAATGACTACCAGCCACAGCAAACCACGTCTGTTGAAATTATTTAACGAGAAGTTTTAATAGAAGTTCACCACAACCAATGCACAAAATCATTTATAGTTTGTTCTCTGCTTTAAGAACTAGTTAAATGAAAGAGACTAAATTTAAATGGCTATGCAATTCATCACGAATAAATCGTTTCGTGCACTTAACTTTCAAAATATATCACTTTTCCAAATCATCAGAACAGAGAAAGTAATAAACAAAAAACCGTTTAGGTGGAAAGGTCGAAAGCCTGAAAGGTTGCGTCCGAGCAATTATTCAAAGAGCCTATTGTCGTATTCAATTTGTACAGTCAAAACGGTATTATGTTCTCTTGTGTAACGTTTTGTTGATGCTTTATTGTGCAATAAACTATCTCATTTGTAACTGATTTCACTTTTTATGAAGATGTATGGATTCATCCTTGGCTATTAGAACTATTTTAATAGCGGTTTATTATTGCTATTGCCGTTTTCCATTTGGGCAAGGTGATGTAAGTTCTGCACTAGATTTGACAGCAACAGCCTTAATATTTATTAATTTTGGTTATCGACTTTTTCGGAATTCGATTTCATTGGATATAAATAATTATCGTTACGAATTAGGAAAAGAAATCCTCAGATGGTGGAATAATGAAGACATCGGTTATGCATTTCTATTGCCTCATGAGTGGTGACGGTTTGTCTTTCAAATACGTAGGACCATCAGCACAGTGCTAAGTCCACGGTAAAACGTTGCTGTTTCTATTGTCAGTTTTGGTTAAATATTAATTAATAATTTTTACAACTTTCAGGGGACGAATAATCAAAATCCGTAAACGCCCAACTTGTAGTCTTTTAACCTCAATTTCTTCCATTTAGGGAAGGAATATTATCTAAAAATTTAAAGGTAACCTCTGAGTGAAAAATAATAATCGAAATCAATCATTCTGTAAAAAGGTTTGCGTGTTTAGATATACATAACAAAAAAACACAAAAAACGCGCCAATTTAGAACCACATCCGTTTTATTCGTAAGTTATAAAAACTGATAGATAAACTGAACAAGTATCGACACCCAGCCTGTTGCATAGACAATAGCACCTTACGAGTCGATTTACGATTGATTGTGATCGTGAAAGCTATCGCCGAAGGCCACCGAAGGCAGTGGCGTACTGGGACGATGTAGGGTTACCACATTATTTAAATTCCACACATCATGAAATGCAACAATAGATCATTATTTATTAATATGATGCTACGATATGATGTCATATCTATGAAATTAAGGGATTAATTTATATAATTTTGAAATTTTTCTTTATTTTTCTTAGAACATGTCACAAATCGTATCTTTGGTAGCTCAATATCAGAAATATCACTTTTTTGTTTTCGCGTGGGTAACAAATTGTTGCTACTGTCCCGCCACTTAGTTGCTTCGTATGGTTCTGTTGAGCGCACCAGCATAAAGACGCCCGGGAAAGATGGGAAACATGAAAACATTCGGACAACCACTAGGCCGTATCGAATACCGCACCATAAAAACCAATCACACGCACTGCCATCCAAATAATCGAATATACATAATATGTATATGAATAGCTACGGCCGAACTTCTGTGTATGATTTTTCGGGTATTTATGTAATTGGCTTACTTTCCCAGTTATTTGAATATGACGTACCCAAAAACATTATTAATATCGACAACCCTAACCCGATGAAGGTCAGAGACGTACTGAGATGAAGCAGCGAAAGTCTGTTATAATTGTTGTCCGGACGTCGGTCAAGTGCAAGGAAAGTGTCGACAGTCTTTATTTTACACGTAGTTAAAGACGCATCAGTAAAATCAACGTCGGAATTAAAGCTCGATTCGAGAAATTTAAACGGCGTTTTATAGGTTTTTTTTACCTCCGGGTACTTATATAAACGGTATATAATTTTACGGCTTTTTTATCTTGGCACGTTAAAGTGACAACACTACACTTGACGGTAAATACAGTATAATCAAAATATAATGTCGATCGACGAGAAACATTGCGTTTCTCGACGGTCTGGTTGGTAGAATTATGCCGATCTGAATTTACTGGATATATACTGACTGATCAGACTGACAGCATTCCGAACTGGCGGTAGAGTTAAAATTTGACTGAATCTAAATGATGTTTGACATTTTATTGATTCAATAAATGATTTGATTTGATTTGATCCAGGAAAGTGGCTTGCTGGAACGAACGGTTATTGTCATCATGTGCAAGTTAGTCGCTACTCAGTTGGGTACAAATCTGTTGCACCCTTCCACCAGTTTGCGTCTAATTATTTCTTTCTTTCTATTACCTCTAAATCTTATTATAAAATCGATGTGTCTAAACATAAAAACACAATCAGATTTTTTAAACAACTAGACACTTAGGTGAACTTCAAATTAAATCCTTAAATAAAGTAGATGTATAAATATATGAGAAAATTGGCCTCCTACATTTCATCTTACTAAATCAAATTAATTTTCGCTTGAACTGTGTAGTGATCGGACGTTATTAAATGCAAATCCTATTTGTTTGCTAAGAAGCCATCTCTACATGATTATTCACTCAACTACAGTTTTAACCCTAATACAAGTGGTAATCGGCTTGATTAGTTTCACTATTGTCTAGCTGCTATTTAAAGAAAACAGAGACTCACTAAGAGCTATATACAAATTTATGACCGCCCAATAAATATTACAGGTGGCAGCAAATAAGAAATAATCCAAATACTGCGCAAAAAAAAACAAATGACTCGTTTGAGAAAAAATAACTGGATTTTAACATTGGTTTTGTTAAGAATTTTGAATTCCATATAGAATATCCCCCTAATAAATACTTCGAATACGTGCCTGTTCACACAGAGCAGTAGTGTTGCCGGAACTGTATGATTCGATATAATTTTTAGAATTGGCCACATCCTCTTGGTGAATTACGTTAGCGTCGATGTCAAATTAATATGACTAGATAATAAAATAGATACACTAGAGCTGACTGTCTCGTCAATTGTGTCTAAGCTCACGGCTATGTTTTTGTTGTTAATAGAGAAATGCATTGAATTTTTTCATGTTTTAATTGGCTCACCTGTAGGTTTAAGAAAGAAAGCATTTATTGGAAATTGTTAGGTGATTAATTTACATTTTGTGTTTAAACATTTTTATAAATAGTAATTGGAGGGTATCTAGATACCCTCCCACTGTTGACGGTATATGCTCCACCACGATTGTGCCAAAAGGATCTAAATCAGCATATGCCAAACACTAATAGCGCTGGTTTTCATCTGGACCCTTGATGTTGTTCGACGGATGTTAACCAGAAGCAGTAATGTGTGTGCAAGCACGCGCGCGTCTTTGTGTGTGTGTGTGTTCTTTTATAGAAATTATGTAGATTTTTTATAGCATATAGAATCGCTGAGTTAATTTTTGTTAATATAAATGGAACATGACACAGATGTTGTAGCTTTATGAATTTCGTTGTAAAATATCATTAGACTAATTGTACTTTACCTTATAAAATTGTTGCTCCTATTTGTTTTGTTTATTATAAGTATGCACTATAATTACTGCTAATGTCATAAATAAATTTCTGAATACCATTTCAAACATGCATTAGAGCCTTATTGTAAATACGGATAACAATCGAATAAAAACTTCTCTTTAAGAAAAGTTTAGAGTGGAAATAAATCTGTAAACTTGAACGTGGGCGATGCAAATTATACAACTGTAAATAATTGATTCTAGTAAATATTTACAAGTGCAAAACACTTGACAATGTTCATTGTGTAGGAGGCATCACAATTACTGGTGCTAGATGAGGCAATTTTAGTGAACCAATTTAGAGATGAGAAAAACTTCGGCTTTTGACTCGATTCCGAAGTAATTGTTTGTATCGATGTAATAGATAACAATAATAGTAATTTATTTTTAACACTAGTGGAGATCAGTAGATTTTGAATGATATTCAGATTACTAAAGCAATATAGTTAATTCAGTGTTTATAATTTGGGCCATTAGAACGTTTGTCGTCCTAATATAATAGAATTTATTGCTGTCTTTAAAAATCTCTACACATTGAACATAGTTACGTAGATAATGATGTACCAAAATTAAGATAAATAAGGCACAAGTAGGTCAGCCCTAACAACCCTGGCACTGGCGGCAGTCTTGGTGTCCACCAGCGATATGACAAATAAACTTCAATAATGTCGCTTAAGATTGCTTGGTCCCGTTTATAGGAACCCAAAGGAGAACGTCGGTCGTAAACGTCGACATCAGATCGTATGATCGTAGAACTACGATTCCGGCTGGTCCACTGTGGAATTCTCCATATCGGGCATCCGTTCAACACCCGGTGATGTGCTGATAGCTGAAAAAAAGCTGAGGAAGCGTCCCTATAATCATTTTATTGCATATCAACAAACCTACAACAGGGAAATTTATAACAATTAAATTAGCCAAAAAATCTTCTTCTGCTTCAAAATTCTGACTACACTTGCTACCAATGAAGGCAAGAATAATTTTATTTATTAATAAATTTAAATGTCTGCATCACTTCTAGGTTCTATATTTATATTGTCAAGGAAGCGACCCTGAACAGAGCCGTTTTCCGCCTTCATGTGCACATAGCTTGACGTCTCGGAGACCACATACGTAAATTAGATGCACGCTAAGCCTTATAATAAGGTTAATTGAGGCGTTTATGTAATTGTAATGTAAATGAGGTTGGATGGTAATTAAATGCTTTAATGAATGAAACCAAGATTACATCGGACAAATAACATTTAAAGTACATAGAAAAATTATTTAAAGAAGTTCTGGTTATTATATTTATTATCTTGAGAAATGTCTCTAGTGTTGTAGATGAGAAATATTCATTAATGGGGCATTTAAAGCTAGCACAAAAAGTAATACTGTTGCTCCATTTATTCATTGATATCGTGTGAACAGTCCAGTAATAAACATGTCGAGTGAGTGATTTAAATAATGGAAACATTAATAAATCTACTATTACAGGCTTAATACAATAGAAACACATGTATGTACTAGAGAACAATGTACAAAACAAGGAAGCGAAAGCAATAGTCAACAGGGTCGATCGATAAGAATGGAAACATTTACCTCATAGAACGCCATAGAGTGGCGTCGGTACCGACGGTCTTGCGAACTGCAAAACAATGGGAGAAACAATATTTTTTCTAGCAGCTTGTTACATATCAATTATGATTTTATCACGGCTTTCCCATGACCGTATTGTGGTGTAAAATCCAATTTTGATGAAGGTTCTCAATTCATTTCTATGTGTATTTTTTATCGATGAAAAAAAGTGAAGAAGTTCTTAATTTTTCAATAATTGATCATTAAACTGCACAAGCACTGATTCAAAACTGTTTATTTTATTTTAACCTTTTGGTATTCTATTTTTTTTAATTACGTTTAATGGTCGATTTCATAATCAGCAGTGATAGCTCAGCAGGGAGTGGTACGGACTTTCGAGGCGACGTCGCAGGTTCGGAACCAGCCCTAAGTGCATGCTCCTCTGACTTTTCTAAGATATGCATGTAAATTACTGGGCATCATGACACTTAACATTAATGTTTCGAGCTGACGACCGCAGTCCAGTGTCATGCATTGGTTTTATAATTCAAATTTCTGTGTGGTGTTGCTTCAGTTTATGAGTAGTTGTAGCGCTTACCACCTGGCGAGCTTACCTCGTGTCGTCATTCAACAAAAACAAACAAATATTTTCTCTCTAATTCTACACATTTATTTATATATTATCACTATACATGAATTTTGTAGTAAAATATTATATTCTCAACTTACCGTCTATGATATTATCTCAGAAGCCACGAAACATGAACTCGCGTGACATCTCAATAATTCTGAGTAAGAGAGCCACGTAGCTCGAGTACTATATGGTGCATCATCATTGTAAACCATCGGTGAAGGTATAACGGTACCGGCAGTAATATCAATAAAGCATTGAAACAAGAGACGCTCCCGTGCAGGGGAGCCGTCCACCTTACACCGTTATTATATTGAAATGTAAGATCTTAAATGTAACATAATAGGCAGTTAAGTCCCTTCACTATTGAAGATTTAATTTTATTTGATATAGGTAAAGACTGTATCAAAAATTATTGCATGGCTAAAAAGCTCTTTATCGTTTTATTTGGATGTTTTTTTTTATTTAATTGAATGACGAGACGAGCAAGTCGCTTGCCTGATAGTAAGCGCCACGCCTGCCCATAAACAGAAGCAACACCACAGAGAACTTTGAGTTATAAATGCACGGCACTAAACTGTGCTCGTCACCCCGAGTTAAATCCCCCGTTAAATCTCACAATGCTTAGTAATTTTACTGGCTTCAATGTCCTTCAAAGCAAAACATAACAGTGCTTACACACTATTAATTGGCGGCAGAAATAGACAAAGCGGTGGTACCAACCCAGACGGCCTCTCGCATACGAGGGACCTACCACCTTGTAATTTTCTTAGTTCAGGAAACAGTGTTTTTAGGAAAAATGGGCATGATAGCTTGGAGCAGGAAGAAATTCATCTCTCATCTCTGTTCCTCCGTGATTCAACTTTAAGTTACCGGACGAAAATCCAAAAAGAAAATTAAGTTACAATCAAAATATAAAACCCAAACTATGGAATCATAATAATAAAGCGAACATTTAAGGATATCAAAATCGATTGTTTTGTTATTCAATGGGTTAATCCACCTATTGATTTGTGTGGCTTTGTGATAAGATTATACGCAATCCAACCTTCAACCATAGCATATTTACTCTTGAAATCCGGGGCTTACTAAATTAAATATTAGCTATTATTAGTTATTATTAGCTATTAGCTAAGGCCTAAGCCCTCTCATTCAGTAGAGGAGGTCCGTGCCCAGCAGTGGGACATGTATAATACAGGGCTGTTAAAAAAAAACTATTAGCTCCAAAAATATAAGCGGCTATAACCTATTTTGACCTAGTACTTAAGTTTTTTTTAGCACCTCGTAAAAAATGTGAAAGACAAATTTTAACAACACTATGCGAATCACCTAGGCTATCTCCGAGCGGACAAAATGTAAAAATAGCCGTGAAAGAGCACTTGCTAACTTTCTCCTTAGTGTATATTTGAATTACCTATCAAATACTATGGACATGATTGTCTAAGGTGTGAAACAATATGTCAGGCGTACGGGTGAAAGGCGAAACAAACTAGAAGTGCACAGAAGTGGGTACGTGGGCGATGTCCATATCCTCTTATCATGATATAACAGGTGGCAGATCCTACGTAGAAATTACATCGAAAAGCAAAAGTTGACGCTAGTAGATAGCTAATGGCTTAGGCCCGATTCGATCAAACTAGAATAAGGTCTTATCCGCTAGTAAATCTCGATATGCTCCGGAGTAAATGTTTTTAGATTGAAATGAAATCAAATCAAGTCAATCAACTATTAACCAAGGACAAGTTCCTGATACGAGAATAATTACTTACACGACCCATGTCGGCTGTATTAGACTTTACTCAAGAGAGTAAAAAAATAGCGGACAGTGGATCTGTTATAATAACTAGTGACAGATTACTTTGCTATAGGTAATACTATAAATTCAAATTGTATACCAATCATTTACGAATTGAACAAAAGTAAAGCATTCGTTTTGGACGGTTTCCATTTTAATTTGTTGTTTACTCGGATTCAACGATATGTTAAGAGTATTGGTTATTACCACTGGGATTGCATGATAAATTGACTAGTGATTTATACCGTGAATAAGAAAGCGAATAAAAATATTCTAAACATAGCACTCTGGAATAATGTAAAATTTGGTCGAATCGGGTCTACATATTACGATTAACGACTGTAATAGAATAAAAATTCATAATTTTTTTTTTACTAGCCCTGTATTATATACGTCCCAATGTACGGGCCTCCTCTACTGAATGGGAGGGAAGAGAATTTTGAATTCTCGCAAGAAATTTGGTTCGTTGAAGGATACACACAATGGGTTGTTGTTTAAATAAATAAGAATGCAGAATGTATACATATTTGGTGAGGACTTTGTATAACGCAGTGTAGTCTCGAAAGCTTTCGCGTCTCTTGATCTCTAGCTCTTATCTTTTTGATGGTGAAAGACTTCATGCTCTTTTATTTTATTTAAATTTGATTTAGATTTCGATTTCTCAGTATTGTTAAGATAAGTCGACTCATTTGTGCATGCTTTACTATGTGGATGTCAGCTTATGAATATTGATTTGTGTGACTCGTCAGCCATATCTTGTCGTCTTATACTTATTGAAAGGCACATACATTTATTATCTATATCTAAAACACGGTTTTATAGAAAAAGTAACTAAAAAAATAGAAAATACATAGTTAAATACATACTATCATAGGAACATACCAACATACGTCTGAAGTTAATAAAAGTGTGTTAAAAATCGACGGTATTCCCTATTCCCATATCTTAGTCAAGAATAGTTACCGTTAATAGTTAGTGGTAAAGCCACGCTGTAGACATTTTGGTCTACAGCATTAATACGCCGGTTCAACTAAATAAGTATCACACAAAGAAAACTGGTGTAAAGTGACAACTCACTATTGCATTTTGTACGTCGCGTTGGTGAGATTTCCGGAGGCCCAAATAGCCTCGCCCCCTCACCTTTCCTGTAAAATCGGAAACGCTTTCGATTTTCGACGTTGATTCTTCTAGTATTATGGTTGTTCATGTGCAGTGGGGATCATCACATTAGGTGACCCACTTGCTCGTTTGCCGGCCTCTGTTATAAAAACAATGACGTATAATAAATTGGCAATAGACAATAGGATGTTATTTGAAACGGTTGATTTCTCTGAAAGTACAAGCTTTACCGAGTTAATGAACTTAACTGAATTTGACATTGATTAACGATCCGTCGCCTTGTACAAATATTTGACGCTAAAATTTAGTCAAAGCTAAAACAATGCAATGTAAAAACAACGATCTTATTACGAAGATGAATGACCAACAATTAACTTTCGATTAGGATAAATTTCTAAACTGTTTTGTATCTACAGAAAGAGCGAGGTGTATTTATAGTGGCGGTTGGGCAATAGAGCTTATTTTTTATTGACTTTTATTTTATATGATTGAATGACGAGACGAACAAGGCGCTCGCCTGATGTTAAGCGCCACGCCTGCCCATAAACAGAAGCAACACCACAGAGAACTTTGAATTACAAAGCACTGCATGGCACTGAACTGCGCTCGTCACCCCGAAACACAAGATGATAAGTCTTATAATGCCCAGTAATTTAACTGGCTTCTATGTCTTCCAAACCGAAACACAACAGTGCTTACACACTGTTGCTTGGCGGCAGATATAGACTAAGCGGTGGTACGAACCCAGACGGCCTCTCGCATACGAGGGACCTACCACTTTGTAACATGTTACAGGCAGTCACTGCCGCTCATGAACATCGTCAATGCCAGGGGTACAGCCAAACCGCTGCTTACCGAATAATAAAATTATATACAACACCTCTATAAAAAAGAAGCATGAGTATATGTATGTATGTGTATAAATATTCACACACATACATAGAATATTCCTACTTCTAACTTATAATATACCTTACTCTACCTTAGGTTGTTACTTGATGACGGTAGCGAGCCATTCAATGCAGATGACATGTGCTATAACTTCGGAAATCTATTACGGAAAGTCTACCTGAAGATATATTTACAACAAACAGGAATGATAAGCTGTCAAATAAAGTCGTAAAATAGTGCGTGCGAAGCAAATTCATCGTTGATCCGTCGCCGTTGTGAATAAGATCTAAAACCCAATCAACTCAAGACCATAAGGTTATGGGAATGGGCCATGGCCCACGAGTAATTTGCGGCATTACCGTACTGACACACTTAAAACGTCATTTCCACAGGTATCAAATCAGTTATTATTTATAGACGAACTAGTAAAACAAGTATTATATTTGCCATGCGAAAGATATCGTATTGCTATCTTTATAGGCGAACCGCTTCTAACGAGCCATCGCTATTCTGTTACATAATCCGGAATTCGGTGAGAACCAATTAATTGGTGGAATTCAAAAAGAAATAAAGTGTAGTTATTTAAATGAACAGTACAGTTATGTTTGCTGTAAATTGAATTAGTGTTCAGTTAGATTTTGCAAAGCCGCCGTAAAAGCCTCACAAACAATTTTGTTTTATTACGACTTGAGACCATGCGAAGATAGGTATTTAAATTTCCGTCTTGCGTGATTGATGATCATTCCACTGGATCAAGTTTCATCTAAAAACGTGAACTGATAAAATATACCTAATGTTGACCAAACTCGTGTTAAAATTACCAAATATTGTGAAATGTTATATAAAATGGATTCAAATGTATTATAAAGTACCCTTTTTTTACGATACGCAGCACCAGTATAGCGGGGAGTGGTACGGACTGTCGAGACGAAAGTTGAAGATTCGAAACCAGCGCAATATTATACATTATTATTTTACGCGTGTATTAACTGTTAAATAATAATAATCATAACGTTATATTTACTGCACGAATTGACAATAGTTAGCATGATATCTGAGTTGAGCATTACAATGTAATATGGGGTCCCCAAACTAGGTCATGCCTGTGTCTTGGGGTACCTATAGAGAAAGTGAAATATCGCGTGTTTTAGAACATCGTCAGGAAACCTGTATAAATGAGAAGTTCTCTATAAGAATATCGTAGCTGGGAATAAACCGGTTTTCAGCAAAAGGTCGTTTATAATACAGGGCTAGTATTATTATTTTATTTTTAACGACTGTTGCCTGGTCAGATAATAAGATTTTATGAACAAAACTAGATTAGTCACAGTTACAGTAAGTACCTATACCATCTGATTTTTATGACTAAAGAAATTCTGTTTATTAAACTAAGGCTCTTCACAAGATTGAGACATTTTGTTAAATATCAACGAAACAAGGAAAACGAAATATAAATGACCTCATTTGTAATTGCAAACGACGGCAATTATGAAGAAAAATATAATCTGATGTGGTTCGCATGTGGTAGTCATTAAACCACGCTCGCGCGAAATATATTGATCGTTAAATAATATAGCATTAACGAACTCGATAACCCGCTTTATAAAATCTAATTTATATTTAACTAGACATAATCGTCACCGCTATGTTCTATATTTTTAGATTATTTATAATATTAGATTTTTGTTTGTTAGAAAGAAACTAGGTGGATTTAGTGCACCAAATATGACTCTAAATTATAGGTATGAGAATTTCTCGAGAGTCGCTGCCTTCATACAGGCTACTTTAATTCCTTTGAGTTTATGTTATCCCTGTGTGTTGTTACATGGTATAAAATGAAGTCGCTTCCGCTGTCTGTTCGCTTAGATCTTTTAACTATTCAACGGATTTTAATGCAGTTTTCAGCAATAGAGGGAGTGATTCGTGAGGAAAGTTTATATGTATATCACGCATGGGGAGCAGGGCAGTAACATGCAGGTGAAACCGCGAGAGACAGCTAGTAGACTATAAATAGTTCAGTGATACTAAAAATAGCCAAAATAGGAAATGTAATAAATCAATATTCTATAAAAATTACATCTCTTATTAAGAGAAAGCCGAAAACCTGTTAAAGGATACAAATCTAATTTCTATAGTTTTTTGACTTAATTGCAAACAGGTGGGGTCTTATACCAAATCTTGTTATACCACATAATCCTGATGAATGAACTTTAATAGATAGGCTGGCAAGTTGACTGAGGTGTGGCCAAATGAAAAAACAAACAGTTACTCATGACTCAACTAGTATGAATTTTTTGCCACAACACAAATAAATTTTAAGATTAATAAAGAAGATTTTTAAATGACTGTATAGTGGTAAAATTGTTAATATGATTATCAAATTTAAATATGAATTAAAACTAATATAAGGTGTTGATGATTGGCTATTTAATTAATTGTATTTGTTTCGATGATGCTTATCGTGCTAGCATGCTTAAAGTTAGTGCATGTGATTAAAATCAAGCCGATACTGACGACAATAAAAAATATAATGCAAATAAGCTGATTAATCCGTAGATTATTTTTCACTTATGTCAGAATTAAGCTACTGATGTAGTTTAAATACCCGTTATTGATACATATCTTCCTTACAAAAGCGTTCCATTTCTAGTTTTATAAAAAGTAGTGCTTCATTTATGGCTAAGCGGAAATCTTAATTTAGCATCCTATTTAGAATTTTCCTTATCTATTGATACGAAATGTTGTAAAGGAGTAAACAGTAGGTGGTAACACGACCGCCCACTGGGTTGCAAATGGACGTGATAAATCGCACCAATATCATTAAATCAAATTAAAATATAATTAAATAATATCTATGTCATAATTAATTTAAGCGTCGCGTCTGACTAATTACGTGTCTGTATTCGATAAAGCCAATCTAAAACAATTATTTGTCTGTGAATTGATAATGGTTATTGATGATTGCAAGTACAAATGCAATTTATTTGGAAGATTACATCTAATAGTCACCAGAGAGCGCCACAGTGCCACCGCTGGGATATCTCAAACTATTTGTTTATAAACCATTATCTTACAATATAAATGTTCTTCGTATTTCTATATTTGGGACCACATATTCCAGTTTGGCTTTAATAATAATAGTATTAATTATTTTGGCTATTAATTTTTATTGGTTATCAAAAATATATATAAGTTTTATGATGAATTAAATTCGGACTTGAATATTAATACTGAGCAGGTCACTAGGCGAGTCGAAATAATTCTATTACACATATATTATTATGAGATAAAAATAAGGTTAACGTGTCATCTAAAAATACGTGGTTATTTATAAAACGCAGTCCCGTTGCATTAGATATTTAAATGATGAGGAATCTGTAAACAATGATTCATTTTTGTATGAGTTTATAATATCATAACGTATATTATATACGTTACGTTAAGATAGTTGAAATATAGTTGGTGGAACGTCTACAAATAATGTAAGAGCAATATACTGTCTATGTATTAACTTCTGTCTGTGGGCCTCTCTCTATTTATCTCTATCATTCAGATACTATATCAATTGTGTTGTGTTGTATAGAAAATTAAATAATTATTCCTTCAGAAACAATAGTAAGTATTCACATTTATTTCAACAATGATAAATATATACCTATTTTTCCCTTGAGTGACTGACCGGATTATAGGCATTAGTTGCATATACGTGTTAAATCGTTTAAAACATTGACGAAGCGCACAATTTATATTTTCGTGCTGCACAATCTTTATAAGACACGGTGTCCCAGAACTTCGCACAAGCACGATCGATTGTAGCAATCGATATTCTCTGAGCAATATGTAGTGCGCAGTTCGTGAACATGTCACCGTAAGTATTGCACACGATGACAGATAACATTCGTGACGAAAGTCACGAATTTTTCACACTTCCACAACGATACATGATCCAAAGACGTGTCACACTTAAATTCGACAATGTTTTTGGTGTTACGATTATACACGACGTTTAACATCCGTGTTGTTTTCTTTAAAAGCCGCTGACATTAAAAGATGTATTGTGTTTCTGTATTATCCGGATGTTTCGTAACTGAATCTGAAAATGGATTTAAAGAAACGATTCTCGATTTCATTTAGTATCGTGTATCGGATTTACAATAACCTAACCACTAAATCCCTCGACGTAAATTAGAAAAACATCTGTAACTTGAAAAAAACTCTATACAGTTTCCCCAAACATAGCTTTCGCACAGTATTTCGAGTAAACAAACACCAGCTGTCAAATAAAAGATAACTAATTCAAATCGGTCCATTCGTTTTAGCGCTACAATGCCACCCCAGGCAGACATGCTTAAAGTGGTAGAGTCACGTAAACAGTTTTGTTTACAACACGTATCGGCCGGCTTGATAGGGTTTTTACTACTATCTCACAGAAAATCGATGTGAATTGACAGCTTACTGCTGCGTTTTGTACGGTGAGTGAGATATCTGGAGGGCCCCTCCCCTTCCCAATGCTTAATAAGCCGACCTTGAAGGTCGACAAGGCATCCATGATTCCTCTCGTATTGTTGTTCATGGGCAGTGGAGATCAATTACCATCAGGTGACCTGCTTACTCATTTTTCGGCCTTTGCTTTATAAAAAAATACAATTAACACCGCTGTTTGTCTGGGGTTAAAAATATATCAAGCTTTAAAACATATTTTATTGAATCAGGTGACCTATATTTCTTCTAACATGAGTTGGAATTCTATATTTCCTATGAAACGCCGATCTACTTTTGAATTACTATGAGAGAAATACAATCTCGTCAAGTTACGTTACGGCTGGTTGATTCTAATTTCCATATTTATTTCCTCGTGTAGAGGAAAAAGGATGTAATGCTTTTTATATAGTCAAATTATCTGTAAATCTACAAGTTTTTAGCAATTCCATATGTATTTTTTCTTACAGTCAGAAATCCGGTTACTATTACGTTTATATCAACCGCTATTTATCCAGTTAAAGGCAATAAACCAATTTTACAATCAGCAACAAATCAGACGATATTTATGAACAAGCTCGGAATTACGGTTTGTGTGCTGAATGCAATTTTAGAAACACATCTTTGATATCCGTGTCCGAAACATAAAAATTGTGTATTTTAAAGTTACTATCGGAATTTCTTTGATCTCTGTATCGTAAACATCGTAACCGGGTACAAGTTTATATCTAACAGTACTGTACCAATCTCATTTATTGACAACACATAAACATCTATATAATTATATTAACCTACTATTTAGGGTTGCCAGACACAGTCAAATATATTTGTATATTCTATTTTTAAGTGGTAGTGCCACGCTGTAGACAGTTTTATCTACAACATGAATGGGCTGACTTGGCCGGGTCGTTATTACTGTCTCGCAGAAAAACGACGTATAGTAGCTGGCTGTGGCTTTTCCTACGGTGAGTGAAATATCCGTTGACCCAAATCCCCCTCCCCTTTCCAAATCCCTTAATTATCCCTTTACTTTAAGATCGACGACGCATGATTCTTATGGTATTGTGGGCGTACAGTTACCACCAGGTGACCTACTTGCTCGTTTGCCGACTTATGTTATAAAAAGTCTTCTTGTACACAATATCATATAATTATTTACAATATCTGTATCCCATTTGTGTTTTTTATAGCAGCCATTCGACTTATGAGATTTAATCATACCAACCAACGGACCCATTAACCACCTGTCATTTTTTTTTGAACCGGAACTTTGAATTCTCTAATTTCTTTTATCCTGGAAGTTGAATGGATAATAAAAAACGAAAAAACGCCAGTGTTATATTATAAAGCTAATGTTATGGTAGAGCAATTTGGTGCGTAAGTGGGCCACCAAGATCATAAGCCTAAAGCCATCCTCACCTGCACGAGGTAAATTCTGCTGATTAACTGCCTTGGATTTGATAAAACTTGGTTCCCGTTGTGGGTTGTGGTATTCAGAAGGTACGGCTAGTCGGTCCATGTAATACCAAATCCACCGTCAATTGTGATGGGAAGTTGGACCCTGGCATTAAGCCGGGATAACGCCAGACATAAATAATGTTACAGTAGAGGCACGTTGTAGCCGACTTGGTCTTAAGCTTCAATGGGCCGGCTCAATCCGCGAGGTATTACTGCCTCAAATCAAACTGACATCAAGTACCAACATGCTTTTCTACTGTAGTTGACCCAAAAATCTGCCTTCCTTAATCCTCATTCTTTATTTTAAGGTCGGCAACGCATGCAAGATCTTGTTGCGTTTGTTTGTGCATTTTAGTTACCAATAGGCATTCCTTTACAATCAGGTGACCTATCATTTACAGACATTGACTTATAAAATAGATATTCAAATATCTATGTTAATTCCATTGTATCGTATGATGCCACTTGGCCCCCAGCCGGGTGTGCCACATGGATACTGACGGTTGAAATAGCGAAATTATTTAACGATGTCACTTGCCACTCCTTGGCTAGTTTTTTAATGGCCACATTTCAAGACTAATTAGTTGAATTTTATGCTTTATTGTTTTTTAAATTTTAGATTCCGTATCGGTACCTTATTCCATTTCCTACGCCACATAAATCTTTTGCTTGTAGGCGGAAAAACGTAATTTTTTATTTAAGTCATAAACACTAAAGTATTATCATATCGTCTAGTTTTTAACTAACTTAAAAGTGTATAAAAGCGTAGAACCTTTTGGTTAAGAAAGAAAACGATGTTGCATAAACCAATAGCTAAATTCAATTCAATTGCAGATATAATTCAAAAGCGATACAATTAAGACAGAAATAACTTGATGACACTACCCAGATACAATGTGCATGACGTTATCACATCGAATTTGACGAAGTGTACAGCCTACATACGAGTAGAATCCGCTCTTCACATGTCTACACCGAAATTTATTGACAACGCGTGGGTACTAGACATGTGTAAGTACTGTGAGTAATGCATGACATGCTATATAACACGACCGAGTACTGAAACAGTACACAGTACCCGGCGAAATGTTGCATGGCACATGGCATGGCATGACGTGCGCACTGCCATAGTACATACACGGGCCGGGCGGCTCGGTGAAGCGGGCGCGCAATCGGAAACGTTCGGGAACGGTCGGGATTCTGTCTCTGTCACGCCCCTTAGTAGAATTTTGATTTAGAGCAGTATATAAAATACTGTTCATAGGGTTTACATTTCTATGGCACCGCCCAGTAAGTAATAATAACTCAACTGGCGCGCTTTCTTTCGTCTTTTACTATTGTTTTGAATTATTTCACAATTCACATTTGTTTACGAGGACAAGGTTATTGTATGTGGTATGGTAAAAAAATTGTTGTTTTGGAAAGTGTTTGTTTTGTGTGTTTGTGAAGAAAGTATTTAATTTGTTACCTACTTAATTCTAACTGTAAATAACTAGAAAAAATATTGCTAGGTGTGTAAATATATTTTTTGGGTATTAATGTATTTGTTTATTATGGCGAATTTGAATTGTTTTTAATTCAAAGTTCTGTGTGGTGTTGCATCAGTTTATGGGCAGGCGTGGCGCTACCATCAGGCGAGCGCCTTGCTCATCTCGTCATACAATCAAATAAAAAAAAGTGTGCGTCTCGGGACGCTCGACAGAAGTGATAACTTAAACTAATGTGGGTTAAAGTGAGAGCAGAGGAGCCTGCCTACTGCTACCGTATGCGTGAGAGAAAGGGACGCCAGACAGAGTGGCGCCTTAACGCGTTACGTTACGAAGTCCGGTCAGTCATGTCCAAGTCCGGTCAAAGTCGTGTCGAAGTCGTGTCGAAGTCGTGTCAAAGTCGTGTCAAAGTCGTGTCAAAGTCGTGTCAAAGTCGTGTCGAAGTCGTGTCGAAGTCGTGTCGAAGTCGTGTCAAAGTCGTGTCAAAGTCGTGTCAAAGTCGTGTCGAAGTCGTGTCGAAGTCGTGTCGAAGTCGTGTCGAAGTCGTGTCGAAGTCGTGTCAAAGTCGTGTCAAAGTCGTGTCGAAGTCGTGTCAAAGTCGTGTCGAAGTCGTGTCGAAGTCGTGTCGAAGTCGTGTCGAAGTCGTGTCGAAGTCGTGTCAATGTCGTGTCGAAGTCGTGTCGAAGTCGTGTCGAAGTCGTGTCGAAGTCGTGTCGAAGTCGTGTCGAAGTCGTGTCGAAGTCGTGTCGAAGTCGTGTCGAAGTCGTGTCAAAGTCGTGTCGAAGTCGTGTCGAAATCGTGTCAAAGTCGTGTCAAAATCGTGTCAAAGACGTGTCAAAGTCCATAAGAAGTTGTCACTTCAAAAAAAATATAAAAGGTCTATCTCTCTAATATTGCTATTACATTACACCTGAGTCCTGATTGAACATACAGTACACAACAGTACAAGTAATGGTGGGCCGTACACATTACTTCACATAGCGTGTCATGTCAGGTCATGCCTAGAGTAATGCTATAGTGCCATATTAGTAATAGTGGGCCGTACACATTACTTCACATAGCATGTCATGTCAGGTCATGCCTAGAGTAATGCCATGCCATGCCATGCCATGCTATAGTGCCATATTACGCCGTACGAAATGACATGCTATATGGCATTACTTCATAGCGTACTGTTTTGCGCATGTCTAGTGGGTACCGTACATCTCAATGTTTTACACAAACAAGTTTTTTTAAGACGGTCCGCTTTTTGTGTTTTTCTCTAAATTTATGTTTATCATTTATTTTTGTGTTGCCGCTGACATTTCCGTTCTCTTTCTTAATTTGACGTCTGGAAAATATTGTTAACGTGAGAGAAGTTTATTGGCATGTTTATATTTTATTTGACATTTAATTCCAGTAGTATGATTAGCCTAAATGTTTCTAATTTATTGACTATATTATTTTTATAGTAATGATGTAGGTTGACATAATTAATTATGTCTTAGTGGAAACTGGAAATTACTTGAAGAGTTAAGTCGATTTTAGTAGGTTTTGAATCAATATAATGCATAAAATTATGATTGAAGTTTTTGTGATAATTGATAAATAATAATGACAGGCCGAAATATGTCTTGTTGAACTAAATAAAGAGAATCAATAAATTTCCAAAATGATGAATACGGATGTAAACATCATTATCGGTGTTATAATACAACAATAAACGTTCAACATAAATTTTATGTTGCCAATAAAATCCATTAGCACTTCTAAGGGCGCGCGATGATGTGGGAATCTGTAGAAAGTTGTCATAAAAACCGGCTTACAGGCCGAATTTGCGACGAAGCCCCGCATTCACCAGAGTAGCTACCAAGCACCACGTGCAAGTGTTATGAATATGTCAATATTAACTATGTACACTTTGTTGTATGCGTCACTGCTCATTCAATTATGTTAGGCTTGAAAATTGGATTATAGATAAAATAAATTAGTATCGACTTATTAAGTATGTATACCAATCTGGTTATTGGATCACGTTTGATTCACTAGATGGCCAGATTAGTTCGAATTAAGACCGTCTACGTTATTATACGATCTCTTTTGAGGTCATCGTAGTCAGAAAAGTACGGATGTTGATTTTATGTGATATTAAGATTCTCTCTAGAGATATGTCCATATTGATATATTAATATGTGTTTTTAATTTACCTCATTATGAATATGAGATCCGAAACTAAATTCTAGATTACTCTTAATTTTGAATTCTATTCCCCATGATTCATAACAATTTTATCTGATTTTGCTTTAGTGGTCGTTCATGTAACCGTTAACCCCTATTTTAGTTTCCACAGCATTGTACCCGACGTTTTTTGCCATGTCCGTGTATCTGAACTACCAATAGGTACTTTCCAATCTACTCTAAGCTGTGGGAATATGCTGCGCTGATACGATCTCTAAATAACAACCAGCAATTTGTATGCATTGTTACGTACACAAACAACAAATATGGTCATTATTTACTGTCATGACATTAAGTTATCATATCAAACGGACCGAAATGATTTGAATCTAAACGCTTCTGTGGGCAAACTGTTACTTCACATCAGAGTTTTGAAACGAAGCGTCTATTGTATTACAATAGAGCAACTGTCTCGCTTATTTTACAAAGCTAATCTTGTTTGAAGCCGCCTCCGATAATTAATTGCCATAGATAATGCGTTGTTCGTTTTTCTAGCGGTTGATTTAGGAGCGTCGTCGTGGCGCCATATTGCGCGGACCACCGAGATCACACGATAACAGTCTCACGCGCAGCCTTTCTGGTCTTCATCTGGAGAGCCGCCCTTTGGCTTTTGTCGATGAATAGGTTTATTTTAAGGTCATTTTCTGGTTGTACGAGTACATCAAATTACTTTACTTTTATGAATATAAAAAATATGTTGGCTCGTGGTATTTGTCCAATGACTATTATAAAATATGCCTTAAAAGATAATCTTCAGGATTATTTGCTGTATGAAATCATTTATTTTAGCACTTTCTTTATTAGACATAAACACTTAAATAATAAAATCAACCCTGTATTATATTATCCCACTACATGGCACAGGTCTCCTCTATGGATGAGAGGGATAAGGCCTTAGTCCACCACGCTCGCCTAATCCTGATAGATGGTATGGCAGACTTCACACACCTTCAAAATTCTCATGGAGAATTCTCAGGTATGCAGGTTTCCTCATGATGTTTCCTTCGCCCTTAAAACAAGCGATATTTAACAATGAATACACCATACATGGAAAAATCAGAGGTGCATGCCCTTGGGGCTGGTTTCGTACCTGAAACTTTCATCTCGGAAGTCCGTACTATTCCTTTTTTTTTACTAGCCCTGTATTATATACGTCCCACTGCTGGGCACGGGCCTCCTCTACTGAATGAGAGGGATTAGGCCTCAGTCGACCACGCTGGCCTAATGCGGGTTGGCAGACTTCACATACCTTCGAAAAATCTCATCGATTTCTCAGGTATGCAGGTTTCCTCACGATGTTTTCTTCCGTTAAAACAAACGATATTTAACAATGAACACACCATACATAGAAAATCAGAGGTGCATGCTCTTGGGGCTGGTTTCGAACATTAAACTTTCATCTCGGCAGTCCGTACTATTCCCTGCTGAGCTATTTCTGTTTACAACACCTAATAGGCATTATAGATGTAAATATCATATCTACCATAAAAGTACGCCGAATCGTTTCTAGAATCGATATAAGGGCGCAACACTATCGGAACCGGCACTATTACAATCTATCCATCAAGATTTCTATCACAAATTCAGATGAGCAGCGCATTTCCCGTACAATTTATACTGGTACCGACGACATTGGCAATAAACTAGCGGTAAGCCTTTGTGTCGTGTTCCCACGTTTGATAAAGAAGTCGATTGTTGCGGCCAACCACGTCTATTCGATTATGCCGATATATCTACTGCTATATGTTATTATGTTTTGTATTTAAAGGGTTGTTGGTGTAACAATATTGATTAAACGTTTATTCATTACAATGTACTTTGCCACTATTTCGTAGTATTTTTTTATTCTTAAGTTGTTTGTTATTTAAAAAAAAAACCCTACAACGTTTTATCACCTTGTGTGGTGTTGAAAACTATAAGTCGTTATAATGTGTGGAGAAACATACTTCATAAAGTCGAAAAGATTTATTATAAATAAGAAAAATGAAAGACACAACTGACATGATAGTCAAAACTACCTATTTATGAAGTCGGTTAAAAATTAAGCGTTCCCAAATCGACAAATATTTTTTCTGATGACCGTAAACAAAGATTTAGGCCGACTTGCACGGCGATAATTAATAAGTTAATCGCATTTAGCCAATAAACATGTTAACGAAACGTCAAATCATATGAAAATTTGAGAATAGTGAATATGTTTAGCGGCTATATTATTAGGAATTGTTGAGAAAGTGGGCCTTTATCTTGTTAAGCTCAGCCACACCTTTATAAAGATAAAGTTGATTTAAAAGCCTAATTTTTACGATGCTATTATAGTGATCCTATTAAAATTAAACCTCATAAAACGGAATAGTGAACTCATAAAAACGAGAATAAAATAATATTATTATGTTATTTTCGACTTAATTTTTTTGTTTTCAGTTTGCTTGCTGTCCTTACTTGTAATAAAATACTATTGTTTTCGATACATAATATTATCATATTTTGGATGACATGAAGGTCTATATCCATATCCACATATAATCCAATGGGATATAAGAGCATACAAGTCTACCGAGAAACTTTCTGCCTTCCGTGATAGCGACTATCATACTCATTGTGATATCCCTCATACATCCCTGCATAATTTTAAATTAGGGCCGCGTTTTAGGACTGGTTAGCGTGTCTCAAATTACTTCGCAGATATGATATACGAGATATATGAGATACTACTATGTGATTTCGTTTTATCGGCCTGGCCACCGACCTTGGCGACAGCCGGCCACACTTAGAGACTTTCCCGCCTACACACACGTTACTGTAACTTCTGCATATTAGGATGACAACATTTTTATATCAGGACTTCAATCATTATGGAAGCCAGAGGCAAAGCACCAAGTATGTTATGTAATGAGTCCTATCATACGAGCTGTCAATATTGACTCCAATATAATAGGTATAGAAAAACTATACCTATAAAACTTTTCGAAGTTACGTGTATATTCATTGCGAGGAAACGTGCAAACCTAGGTATTGTCGAAAATTTCGAAAATATGTGTTTTTTATTTGATTGGATTATGAGAGCCAAGCCAAGAGCTCGCCTGATAGTAACCGCCACGCCTGCCCCTAAACAGAAGCAACACCACACAGATCTTTGAATTACAAAGCACTGGATGGCACTGAACTCGTTACCCCGAGACGTAAGATGTTAAGTCCCATAATGTCCAGTAATTTCACTGCCTTCAATGTCCCTCAAACTGAATGTCATGTCTACCAATCCGTATAAGGCCAGATTGGTGGACTAATGCCTAATCCTTCTTATAGTCGGCCCGTGCCTAGAAGTTAAAAGTATATAATACAGAGTTGGCATTATTAAAGAATTGATAAAATCAATTGACGCTAATAAGCATCCACTCTAATAAGTCTCACTTTACTTTGCCCAATGTTTTTGCCCCAGTTTGCCCGTCGCACGTATAACAATGGTATGTGGGTAACTGAAGCGTAACATGGTGTAATGCGCGTAACTGTGCACAATGGCTTATGTTAACGGAACCTACTATAAAATCAATTGGATTTTTGCGAATTTATATGGGTGATTCTACAAAAATTGGGTAACTCAATGTCACCAGCCAATATATACAAAGTCTTATTATATTGTATTGAAATAACAATTTATTTTAAAACAATGAAAAGTCCTTTATTTGGTCACCCAATTTCACTTCTTCATTTTAAATACAAGTTAATAAAAAAACAAAATTAATACTCAAAACGTCAGTCCGTTGGCATGTCACAATCCCGAAAACCAACAATCAAGTGACTATCCATTAAATATTATCATTGATTTAGGAAAACTTACTAATTTACTACAATCTGTGATGTACATAGTATTATATACTACAACTTTCATAATGCAATGTTCTCTATTTTATTTAATAAAAAATAAGAAACTTTGTGTTTAGTTTCTTTCGTCAGTCCGTTGTGTGTTCTTTAAATTTAAAATTCGCGGAGAATATCACCGAGTCAAGGTCAAATCCCTGTTTAAGTTTTAATGTTGGTAATGAAGTTAGTTGCGGACCGCACAATTTGACGGCCGCCATAATAGTACCAGTGTTTGGGTTGTGTTTGTCGTCTATACACGTGCGAAGCCAGTCAAAATGTCAGTCCCATGGTGAGTCGTTATTTTCTTGTTAATCTGAGGTTTATTTTTATTTATACATAGTTAACTATGATTTGTTAAAATGTAGTTTGTTTATATTCGAAATTACCAAAAAAAAACATTAGTTTTGATTATAACCTCAAATTATGTCTATTTCGTCAGTCCGTTGGCGTCAGTCCGTTGTCAGGTACTGATTTTTTTTTTTGTTTTAGAGCACTTTTATTGTAATTGCTACCGTGTGTAAGCATTTCTATTTTATATTTCAGTTAAAAACATCATGCGGCACGCTAAAAACAATTTGACTAGGGAAGAAATATTAAAAAAAAAAAAAAAAAAAAGAGAGAAGCCGAAAAGTGACTGGCCCGATTTGGAACAATATAATCATTAGATTAGCCATCATATAGACCCGAATTTGTAATAATTTGATTTGATAACTATAGTAAACAAAATATCCTCAAAAGTTACCCAACTTTTGTATAATCACCCGTATAGTAAATGTATGTATACATATACGCACTCACGCCTACAATCCCGAAGGGGTAGACATAGTGTAACCAGTACACCCACATTTCGCCAAGCGTATTTCCGTCCCATAATGTGATAGGAGGCGAACCTATCGCCATGCCGGACACAATTTTAGACTCCGGGCTGACACAGCATTTCGTGATACAAAAATCCAATATCACTACCCGACCCGGGGATCGACCCCAGACCTCAACATAGCAGTCGTACCGTGTACGCAATACAACTGCGCCACCGAAGCAGTCTCGACAGTCAGTCCTATGTATGAATAGAAAAATCATTAAAACTGTAATTATGCCGGCCACCTTTTTTTTCATAGACGAGAGTTCAAAACTTCAAATGACCACGTGGGTGACTTGATGGTAAGCGTCAAGTACACACCGACGTCCATAACTACCTACATTATGAGAGTAATGAAACAGATATTATATCGGAGATATTCTCGAGAAAGGTCTAGTCAGAAGTACCCTAAACCGATGTGCATGCATGGAGAATATAATGAGAGTGAAAGAGGCCAACGAGGTGTGTAAGGATCGTAGCAGGTGGAAGTCCGTTTTCTCTGCCTACCATTATGGAACACAGATTAGTTTTTTAGCTTAAAAATGTGACAAATCCGTCGCACGCCTGATGGTAAGTGCAACGCCAGCCTATCATCATCATCATCAACCATAAGACGTCCACTGCTGAACATAGGCCTCCCCCAAAGATTTCCAGACCGACCTGTTGGAAGCGGCCTGTATCCAGCGACATCCTGCGACCTTTATCAGGTCGTCTGTCCACCTTGTAGGTGGACGTCCAACGCTGCGCTTACCAGTACGTGGCCTCCATTCCAGAACCTTTCTGCCCCATCGGTTATCGGTTCTGCGAGCTATGTTATGTTATGTTTTCTACGCCAGCCTATGAACAGTAGCAATTCAGAACCTTGAATTACAAAGTATTTACTGTGTGGCACTCAATTAAATTGATCATAGATGGGTCATAAGTATTTTCCATGATGCAGTCACTGGTTTCAATATCCTTGAAAGCTAAACACAGACACATCTGCTTGGTGGCAACACACATACACAAACGAACCAGACGGACTCTCGAATCCGTTAGACCTGCCAACTACTCTTCATACTTCTTTCGCCACTGGTGCTGTTTAGATAATTTTATAGAAGAAAATATATTGACAGGACCAATAAATATAATTTATTCATAATCTTTCCATAGTATAAAATGAAGTCGCTTCCGCTGTCTGTTCGCTTAGATCTTTTAAACTACTCAACGGATTTTGATGCAGTTTTTAGCAATAGAGTTATTCATGAGGAAGATTTATATATATAATACATACATATTATAATACAGAAAAGGCGAAAATTTCTTAGGTTTGTAATGTGATGTCGTAAGAAACATATTTTTACCTGTGCGAAGCCGGCGCGGGTCGCTAGTATTATATAATTACTTTTCCAGACTGAATGAATGATTCATCATCACTCATCACTCCACTAAAGAAGGGTTACTAAGGGGGTAAAATAAGAGATGAACGGTTGTTGAAAGTATGCCGGAAATATGACGGTGAAGAATTTCACGCATCTATAGCAAGCAAATGCTAGTAATCTATAAAAAATCAAATACCTTTCACTCACTCACTCAGTCACTGATTAATCACCATATCTTTAAAACTAATAAATCTAGGATCATAAAATTTGATCAGACGATAGTTTATGTAAAGTAGTGGGCCCGCTAATAAAAATTTGGAAATTTACCTTTTAAAGAGGAAAAGGGAGTGTTGCCACATGCCGAGCCGCAAGCAACAGCTAGTTATGTTTATTCTCTGCGTCCTGACTACTAACTACGCAATACTCACAACTTTAATACGAATATACTATGAATTCTATAATAACGCACCTCCTACTGCGGCGAGGCAATTTTGTTAATCCAATTTATTTACCAACCAAAAAACCGGTCCAACCGTCCGTAGCTACCCGAAATTTGCACATAGATATAATTTCAGAATCAATTGTGCAGCCTCCGACTACCGCGAGGAACCACACTGAATAATCATTATTATGGCTAGATGACTTAGGGCTGGCAGACACATTCTCATATATTTATAATGGATCCTATTTTAGGTGGTAGAGCCACGCTGTAGATAGTTTTGTCTACAACATGAATGGGCTGGCTCGACCAGTTACTACTGTCTCACAGAAAACCGACGTATTGGCTTGCTATTGCTTTCCCTACGGTGCGTGAGTTATCCGTAGACCCAAATCCCCTTCTTTTCAATCCCTTAAGTATTCCTTTCCTTTAAAGTCGGCAACGCGTCCATATATCTTCTAGTATTGTGGACGTTAATGGGTGGTGGAGATCATTTACCATCAGGTGATCCACTTGCTCGTTTGCCGGCCTATGCTAAAAAAGGGGCCATCGGATAACTAAATTACCGTACGAAACGCTACAGAAAACCGCTACTTTCCGTCGATATTCTGTGAGACAGTGGTAGAGATCCGGTCGAGCCGGCCCATTGATGCTGTAGAAAAAACTGTCTACAGCTAGCATGGCACTACTATCCGTTTATATCGTTTTTGTTTTTATCCCCTTAACGTGATCCCTTTCCTTTAAGGGTAATACAGAAAACTAATCTATATCTACTGTTCTCATATGACAGACATACACAAAATGACATCAATAAAAACAATATAAAATGAAGTTAAAAAATGTTGATATCTTGCAAAAGGGCAACCCTGCGTCTTACCGGTTTCCATGACAAATAATATATATGAATGATCACTGTCGACGAACTCCGATGTCTGTCTGTCATCCGCAAAAACATTTCGACAGGCCACGTTAAATTTGATAGAAATAAATCGATATAGCTTCCAGCCAAACTTTTTACAATACAGACTTCACCTTTACAAATTGTTAATTCGGTAATATGGAACTTGATGAAGTATATTGTTTTTATTTGTGATAATTCACCGATGTCGCTTGTTAAATGTGGAAAAAAGAATTTAAAAATAATACACATTCGACTTTTGTTTATTTTTAAAATATAGGTACATTACAACTGGCCAGTTTCGGACACACTAACGAATGAGGTTGAATTTAACAAATAAGCTGTTTAACATTTGTGTCGAACATGTTTATTTTGGGTTTATAGGGTAGAGAAACTTATAACATCTTCGAGGTCACGATGATCGGTGACCTCCGAACTCGAATGGTTCATTGAGCACAGCAGCTGAGCGGCATCGTCATCCATTCAGCCGTTCGACAGCGCCCGCCGTCAGTGTTGATTCTAAACACGGAACGCGTCACACGCGCCGACATTGGCTGCGTAAACGCGTTGTCATTGCCTACTGACTTTTTAAATTAAAGCGCGGGAATTTTGAGGTTTATCGAACATTTTAAATCTTTTGTAGCTGGCTGACATAGTCGGTCAGTATTGTTCGCTGTTTTTAGAAGTGAAATGTGTGGTTAGATTGTGATCATTTCCATTTGCAAAACAATATATTTGGTGTCGAGATGACGTCTTTGTACAATGAGGTGAGTGCTCGACATTTCCCGCTGACATTTAACTTTTTGTTGTGTAATTCGTTTTGTTAAATGGATCCCATTATAAGAAACTGTAACTGACTTCAGTTTACTAAAAATGCTTATAGGTCAATGATAATTGCAATAAGGTGTTTAAAAATTGCCAGGATATTCTAAACGACTTTCACTTACAGGCATATGGTAGACACGTAGTAATAGAATAACCTTGAACTTAAATCAATAATTTTAACGTGTAGATGCATAGGTATACCTATATTTTATCGTATTGTATAACATAATGGAATTAAGTATATTTTTTATTTCATCCTGGCCCGGTAAATACATAATATTATGTTATTTTTTCATTTCAGATATTGGTTTTAAAAAAGGTGTTATTTATTACAAAAATTAATTGAACGGATTTCCTTATACAATCAATGAAATAAATCTTCATTCACACACAAAGTAACATTGAAACTTGTTCAAGATTAAGTGATTTAAAAACGTTAACATTCGTATCGCATTTACGAAGCTCTGATTATTTATTTTGCCACAAAATCATTCGAATACTCGAGCACGGCGGTCAATGACCACAAACAGCTGACATAACAAAGTATTGTGGAATTTTATTCGTTTATTTCTCGATTATCGATGTATTTTTATACATATCGATGTTTTGAGCCTAGGATATCGTTGAAATCTTTAATATCGGTTTTATAACATTGAATCTTTAACATTTTTTAATATCAATTAGTTACAGATATATTATCATTTTCATAAATTCTAAAGGGTTAATAGTAAATAACACCAACGAATAATAATATATTTTCTTGAAACACTGCTAATGTACAGTTTTTGTAAATGCGTATTTTAATACAATTTGTTGTACTAGTTGTCTAGTATCGGCGTACTTAAGCTGAGATACCATGAGGCCCTGGGTTTAGATCCCAAGTGGAATATTTTTTGAGTGGTACAGTAACGCTGTAGATAGTTTTGTCTACAGCATGAATCGGCCGGTACGAGCGGGTCGTTCGCACTTCCCACATAAAACCGACGTAAAGTAGCGGCTTGCTGCTGCGTTTCGTATGGTGAGCGAGATACCCTCAACGGCAAAATCCCCTTCCCCTTCCCAATCCCTTTTCTTTAAAGTCGTCAATGCGACCATGATTCTTCTGGTATTGTGGGCGTATATGGGCCATGGAGATTACTTACCATCGGGTGACCCACTTGCTCATTTGCCGGCCTATGCTATAAAAAAAATACAATTTGTGTGACTGCGATACGAAAATCACAGAAAACTTGCCTGAGACTGAAACTTGTACCTTATGTAGATAGGCTCGCTATTTATCACATCATGGGACGGATAGCTCAGCATGCCGTGTGTTTACTAGTTACACCTCTGCATACCCTTACGGATACAGCTGTCAGCTTATGTATGTATACCTAGCGAATGAAAACAAAAGTATTATAATAAAATTGTACGACCCCCCTTCATCTTGAAAACCTCGCGAGACTAGTATAGTTTTAAATCCTTGGCGGGAAAAAATCTAGTTTTTTATCCAATCACGCAAAAAGTAATGGTATTAGGTGTAAATCCTTTAGATTTTGCGTCACAACATGAAGCCTGCAACTGATTATTGCCAAATACGGCTTGGTTGACGAGCCATTTAGCATTTCGAATAGTAATAGATGCAATGTAGGCGTCATGCACATTAATGTACTGAGTATTGTGTTTGTATGACTCAGTACGTGACCTTCAGGATTCGGTACTCGTTAAAGTATTTTTTATATTACACATTACGTGTCATTACCTTCGTATTATTTCTTAATAGCCTCGTAATGTATCTCGTAAAGTTGTAATCTGTGTTTATCTTCTACAAAAGCTTATATTTCTAGATTTTTAATAGAGTAACTCTTTGTAATACATAATGCAGTAGAACTAATAGAAACAATTTATTATTAATTATCGCTCACTAACGAAAGCAAATATCGTGAGAAAATCTGCATAAATGTAATAGCTATTTAAAAACACGTGAAGTTCTCTATAATAATGTGTGAAGAGTATGTGAAGGCGATTCACTCGTATTAGGACTAACACCTAACGCATGAACTAAATGAGTCCTGTGCCTAGGAGTGCGACAATATATACAGGTTGGAAAAAAATACAAACAATTCCAAAAGGATGCCAATATTTAAAAAATAAATTGTTAATGTGAAATAATGTAAAACATGACGTAACCGTGAAATTATAACACCGATTTGAAACCCGACGCAATACTTACCTAAACGAAGATAACACTATCAAAATAATAAAAGCAAACAAAAATCTCCGGTATCCGCCTCGGGTACAAATTGAGCGGTACACGGAGTTCTATTGTCTGTTGTCCGTTTTGGATACAAGAGTGTGCGTTTTAACATGTCTACACCTTGTTCTGTACATTTACTGTGTTTATTAACACTCAAGTGTAGACTGTAGTCATGTATGCTGTACTGAAGCAGACGTTTTAGTTTTAACATTGGCTTTGATCAGTGTTGAAAAGCTTTGAAGGTGTCTTATCTTCAAACAAATGTTCACAACCTTTCTGTTGATTTTTTTGAATATTTCTTGTTTACATTATTGTTTTACACAAGATTCTTAGATAACACTTTAATAAGAAAAAAAATTGCCATATTCTTTTGAGTGAAAAAAAAACCATAATGGAATCACTCTGTGCAATTTTACACGCGTCTATACATAGAATATATACGCATCGAAGCAAGAATTTATTCCGTTCATTTGGCGATAAAAAAAGAATGTTTTCAAGCTACAGTAGGTAAAAAAGAGCGATGCAATTTGAAATAACTTTTGTCATGATAAAATTCGAATGAATTAAGTTCTAAAGCAGAAATTATAAATATTATTTATTTTAAAACATGCGTCGCATGCACAACGTCATCCACAGCGTGGTAACGAAAGACATCGCACGACGCTAACCCCGACTTGTTGACTCTGTTTAAACTGTTACTATTTGTTTACAATACCAATGTTCACTGTTGAGTTTCCATTTAATCTCCCGTATCATTACTTACTTAAACATGGAGTGTGTGAAACCTTAGATAAAATAATAGCATTAGCAAAATATTTAGATTTGCTAGCGTTTCGGAAACCTTATAATTTTGCTCGCAAACAAGATGATGTGTTCGTTTAAGGCTTAAATTACAGAATAAGATTGGATCGAAATTACAATTGTAGTTTTTGTGCTCTTACACGCGGTATAGTATCTAGTGTACTTCAATGTAGGAGGAAATTTTCAATTTGGTGTGTATTTTTTTGTAGACGTATGTACATCGATGTCTTCACCAATTGTGAAGCGATTTCGTTGAAAAAAAATCAGTCGTTCGTATATCTATGTATGTGTTTTCAAGTGCTGTCGTATTTCACAGGCAATATTAATATTGACACAGCACTGAGGGTGTAAAGTGATTATTTAACATGATATCACGGGCGCGGCTCCGTTACGCTGACATCCGCCTGGATCACAATCTAAAAATCATGCAGTCTGTTAACTCGTTTGATGTTGATGAAGAGCGACAATGTAGGATCTCTACAGTTACCTCTGATGAATCTTTATGACCGCTCTGAAGTTAGTAAATAGAGAAGCAGCAGTTATTTTTTCCAAAAGACATACGGTAATATGACTTGTAAAGACGGGTGAAATGATTAACTGTGAACAGGCTATTAAGACTGGCTTGCCCTAAAAGCGTGTGGTAATTATAATATTAGCTCTATACCATACACGTCCTACTAATGAGCACGGGCCTCCTCTACTGATTGAGAGGGCTAATCCCTTAATCTTAGTCCAATACTGGTATGGTAATTACTTGACTATAATTACCGTTACCAATCGCGTGAAACGCCGAAACGCCTCATTCCGCCAATCAGACATACAAATTAACTGCTGCGAACTAACATATTCCTTTAACATTATTGCTATGGAACTATGCATTTTATCGCACGATTGCATTTGTTTCGTCTAGACATTTTCTTTGAAGTTCATTGCCAGACTGCATTTCAAACTGTGACTTCGACCGTTGGTACACAAACATTGACATTGGCTATCGAGTTTTTGTGGCAAGTGATTGATAGATGAAAGTTATTATTTGATTTATAAGCTTTTATTGACGCTTCGTTTTGATAAGTGTACCGCTGTCTTTAATTGTGTGTTGAGGATTTCTAGCTTTAAGATACTTTCAAGTACTGATTGAAACACTAACAGTAATATAAATGTGGCCCTTTTTTTAATACCGAAACGAGCAGGTTGCTCGCCAATTTATAAAGTGCCAGTCCTGTCCATAAATAGAAATAACTCCATACGGAAATTTAAATTACAAAGCACTGCATATGATTTGGTTGTGTTCGCTACCCCGTGACATAAGTTATTAAGTCTCCTAATGCCCTACTTTCACTGACTTCAAAGTCCTTCAATCTGAAACACAATAATGCTAACACACTGCTATTTGACAGCAGAAATAGACAAAGCCAACCTAGACGGCCTCTCGCATACGAGGTGCCTACCTAGTAAACTATCTCCTATAAATCCTAAATACGGTATTATGTACTGACTAGGGAAAATTTAGGAGAATTCCTCTTAAAACCGATCGGCAAATAAAATGATAATATTTTATGTCTTGGGAATTTCATTTTCAAGTTTACGTTTCAGTTTCACTGCGTACTTAAAACATAAAAAATGTCATAAATTGATAAATATAATAATCTTCTTGCTATTGTGTGTTCTATAATTAAATTTCGACTTTAACTTCACAGGATAGTCGTTGTAATGAAAATTAAATAATGCTTAATCGGTCTCATGTCCGATGAATCAATTCGACAACTTAATACGTACTTTCTACACTTTCAAATTTTGATGATAACGCGTGCTATACCCGTCATTACACTCGACATTGGCTTTCACTATCATTGTTCTTATTCTAAACATTGTTTTTGTTTATTAGACAAGACAACATTACTCATACGAACAAAACAATAAGTAATTATGTTTTTCTTGTCAAAAGCTTAGTCAATCTAGTCGAAAGTTGTTCAAGCTATTAATTTTGACCGACGCTAAAACGGGGTCTTAACTCGAGGCGTATATGTTTTATTTCTTCCATCTGTAATATGGTGAAATTGGGCATAAAGTACTATAACATTACTGCACCATAGTTTGATAAAATGTCCAGTAAAAGTAGTAAAATAAAGACTTGAAAACACAAAATTGAGTCGATTTATTATTGCTATGTTTTATTTTTAACCCACGAAAATAGTCTATAAGCTCTTACCAAATAATATAAAAAAGATAAAACCAATCTAAAAAAAGATAAAAATAGTTAAATTTACCGAACATGGTTACAAATATACATAATATAAAAGATTTTGGTTCTATTAAAATATAATAATTGAAAGGTAATCTATCTATCTATATCTGATGTTTAGTGGCCAACCTAATGTTAATGTTTTCAAGCCACCTGAAGGCAGCCAGGACCGACTTTTTACATGCCCTCCGAAGCACGGAGGCTTTCAGTTAATATATACCACTAAGCGGTCACCCATCCATAGACTGACCACGCCATAGGTTGCTTAACTAGATAGTCATTTACCGATCAGTGTGTGCAACTGGCTATGAGCACCTCAATTAAAGTATACTATATTGAAAAAATTGAGATTTATTATTCAATATAGTATTTAGATTATAGCGTTTATTCATTGTTGACCGATAGCGTTTACTCTGCACTCTACTTAAACTTTAATTTTCCTTCCAATTATTATATTTAATGGAACGAAAACATCTGTTTTATCAGTAAAAACATACTACAAGTATTTTAAACGTTTTAATGCAATTTAAAAATGTTATAAAAGCATATTTAATGCGAGCTCTCATTACCATAACGCTGGTATAGGGTCAACCGTCTGGAGTTGTGCCCATATGTCGTGATGACGTCATACCGTGACTCACTCTACGGTCCATGCCCGTGTCTGGGAAATGTTTACAATCACCTTACTAGAATACAGGTTTAGTTTAATTTGCTTTCTAACCGACCATATTCGTAATAAAACCGACTGTCGCTTAATTGGGTCATATAAACTACATACGAGTAAGTACATTTTTATTTATCTATTTATTAAGCAATATTGTACAATAATGTAAGTTTCTTTACGATGTCTTCATATACATAGATTATTTTATCAGATTTCGTGATGGTTGAGTATTTTTTGTACCGGACAGGTACAGTGAAATGTAGAAGACTGGCACAAATAAGTTGAACTCACGCATACAAAGATATGGTCTACCTCACCACTATAAAAATTCCCCACAGTTTTCTCTTCCAAACGTATTATGTATATTAATAATATTAAATGCTCATTTGTGCAACACAGAAACCTCCATACGAGTTGTTTCGACCTCAGCCGGTTTTACACCAATATATTATAGTTTTACGATACCGGGTCACCGGGATTTGTCGCTAGAGTATCTTTTCAATAGAACTTATAAGTAGTGAAGCAAACTTAAATTAAAATCATATGTATTTAAATAAATCAATGTGTTTTAATATAATGTTTGGATAAAAAGTGGAATAATAATTCACATAGATTTAAATCATTATATTAAAGCCAGTGAAATTACTAGCCACGATGATACTATTTGTATATGTATTGTAGATGTATTTTGCAGCACTTTGTACTTCAAAGTCTTGAGTGGTGTTGCTTTTGTGTATATGTAGGCTTGGCGCTTACCATCAGACGACCTTAGTCTACAGTCACTTACCATCGAGCTCGAGCTCATGGTACCTGTTTGCTGAAATCTGATATAATTATAATGTTATTGACAAATATTCTAAACAAAATCGTCATCTTAGTCAGCACATAATTGATGATCCATTTAGAAAATTGATTTAATATTTTGAAGCTCTCCCTTATATGATGAGGGCATTCAATTAAGCTTGTTTAGGGATGAGTCACCACTTGTAATTTGTATTGAAAGATAGGGGAGCTTTTTAATTTAATAGCTTTCACCCTGAGACCATCAGCTATTAACGTAGGACACGGACGGGCAAAGGTCAACGCATCCTTGAGAGAGGTCATGGAAATTGACGCTTACTGTGACAGACATTGTTAGTTACTCTGTTATTGTGCTTTAATTTTAAAGATTCTGTTTATCTAAGCGAAGTTTAGTTTTTCAATGAAGTGTCGTGGTAGGCTAACGAAAAACCATAATGACTCCATTGACTTAGTTGATTATCAAAATTAACAATTACGAAACCAATAACCGATCATTGTGGGACAATAATTGGGATAGCAGACTTGCTTGGTGATTCGCCCGAGAGATCTCTTTCCTTAAACCTTCTACATAGTTAGTAGTTTTTCCATACAATAATAGCTTTATGCCTATATTTAGCAATAGAGTATCATCAACGTGGCACGAAGCCAGGAATGCAGACTGCATTTCCTCTCTAAATTGCAAATTACTTCACCATTGTTCGCTCTTTAAGTTTACAACATTAATAAATCTTATATTTTATTTAATCCACGTGCTCAGCATTGTGACGTGCGTGTTCACATATATTTAACATTTAACCGACATTTGGATTTTTTAATTGGCTATACCTTGGCAGAAAATGTACAAAGACAATCTATAGCCTGCAATAAACCGTGAATCTAAATGATAATATTATTCTACATCTAACATTGAGCGTTTTTGGGTGAACAAGTTCTGAGTACAGACTTTCAAAATATCTAACTTAGTTTTCTTCCGGGAAACCTTAAGTTAACAGTCAAACTGGTAGTACAGTATGAGTTGTATAAATCTATATGTTAAATATCGAACCTAGCTACTCAGAACTTTGTTTGTTTAAACACACCCATTTTAATATTTGCTTCTCGGTTTACGAGTACCTGTATCACACAGATGCGTTAAAAATAAGTTTGAATGTAATGTAGAAGCACCTCTTATGATAATATCTTTTATTTTCCAACTAAAACCATTCAATGCACTCAAAGAATTAGTTTATTATAAAACCCTTTGCATTTCCGATTCACATACATTCAACATTTTTATGACTCGACTATTCCATTGACCGTGACACCAGACACCACAATAATGTCGTCAAACAAATGTTCACCTATTTCCCCCATACCAATGTGTGTCTATGTCAAGATCTATTCAACACTCGCATTGTATCGCAGTTGTAGTGTTTTTTGCTCCTTAGCTCGTCCTTTCGTCACGGCATTCGGATTTACGAGGTCGTGAGGCCCGTCAATAGGAACACTGGAGAAATATAATCTCTGTATTAATCACAGTAATGAAAGGCGATAGTGACGACAGTTATTCTTTTATTTGATATCGGATCTTATTTGTATGAAAAGAAATAAACAGGACGTTAAGCTGGTTCCGGCTTGAGAATAGAACAACATAATCTTACTATACGTGTTGTAAAAGACGACTCTTTAAAACTTACAAATAGGAGGTACGATTAAATATAACCGTTGCTGCTGACCATTTTACTACTACTTAGTAATAATAATAATAGTTTTGGTGCTACCATGAGATGTACGCCGCAAAATAAATTTCAGTCAAGTTCAAATATTGGACAAGACCATTACAAAAAAATGTATAATTAAGAAAGCTAATATTAATCATCAAATTATTTTTTCGCAGAATCAAAGCGCTACGATTATATTATAATTCAATATAACATACATATTCATGTCATTTTTTATAGCCTTAGTTAAAACAGTAGCTGAGTATCAACTGGCATCTATAATCACAAATCATGTGAACATATTTTTTGCGACAGTTTTTGACATCCGCAATTTATTATTCCAATTAACGTAAAGCCCTGTACCGAAACAAGTGCCGGACGATTACTATGATTATACGTCCAAAAAACCAAGTGAAGGCAAAAACTTGTACGAAATTGAACCCGCCGCGGTTAATAATTCGAGCAGATCAATGCGTGAGTCATCTGTGCCTTACAAAAATAGCCTTGCTTTGTAGTTATGGTACAATGAATCTGAATTCGTTAGAGATTGACTGCTAACTTGAATCATGCACTTAGAATTTCTTTTGTCCTGGCCACAGACGTTTGCCTCAAGGCTGTTTGGGATTAAGCAACTTTGAGATTCAATTTTTATTATCATTTTTACTTGTCATAATCCATTAGAATCAGTATAAACGTTTTTTAGGATTTTAAACTAATGGATGTAAACAATGGAGTGTAAAAGCAATTTTATTTGTGATAAATAATCTCGGATCTCCTTACACAATGAAATGCTTATGATAAGATTGCCCAAAACTCAGGTACAGTTGAAATATATTCAAAAATAAATAGGCTTGCAGATAATAACACAGTTCTATTTAAATATGGGCAATAAGGTGGTCTCCATTTCAATTATCTTTCCACTTAAAGTTTTTAGAAGTCTGATAAACCAATTAGTCTCTGGTGTAGACTACCGCATTATTTATTCCAATACTTTTTGCGGGCAATCTCTAGGTAATGGATTTTTTATAAAATATTTTAGTGTGGATACTAGTCCTTTTAAACCCGTCCTATACGCTTTTTGTATTCCTTAATTTTTCAAGAACGATAAACGATGGGTGCACAAATTCACGCCACTTTTACACTACAAATTCAACCTAAGGAAATAATTAAAATATGCCACCGACCGCGAGATTTCCCGCCAAAACTGACTGGTTGTTTGCCAGATGCCGTGCTGGCCTGACGAGACGTCCTGCTTTTAGCCCTACTTATAAGAACTTGTCCCGCCAGCACCATGAGCAGGACACCACAAATCCCGTTAATTGAACCTATTTATCTTCGGTGTGTTAACAAAACCTGTAGTTACAATAGCTGGAATGATCTCCGAAAATAAAATTGATTCTGATTTGTGTTTGCAATTTAAACATTTTAACTTTTGATACGCAATTTTTAGATGTCCCGTTTTTTCACATATCCCGTTATTTAGAAAATGTATCTGGCAACACTAGTCTTAACCCTAAACGGATGTTGATTCCAAGCCTGTGTTACACAAATGGCGCAACTCAAAACTAAAGGCATTGATAACTACCTACGAATAACTTATTAATTATTATCTGCATTATTGCGCAATGTAAGTGTACCTTTCTGGGAACTGAAGACGTTCGACTGATATCGTGGGAGGCAGTTGACGGTTGACTGATGTTACAAACTGACAACAAATTAGTTATATCGACACAATGAAGCAAGTCTTCAAAATAGTTTAGTAAACAATGAACTGTCATTGAGTTTATTAAGAGAAAAGGTTTGTGGGTTACTGTATGAAGAAAACTTGGGGTAAAGATTTTAGTTAGTCGTAAAAAAAACAATATTATAATTCTTAATTTCAATAATTTCTTAGCTTACTTCACCATTGAAATTAAGGTAAATACTAATTTCAAGTTGATTAGCGTTTTTCCAATATTATTTAAGGATTTTGTTATTTCTATACACAATCCTACTGTGATCAGTAAGTGATTAGGTAATAAATAAGAACCACATTTTCTGACTCATTATGTCAGTGGGATTTCATGTTATTAATAAGGCATCTTCACACCCACTTCGCCCACTTTAACCAGATGGTTAGATAACCTCAGTATGAAATTTTATAGGCTTCCGAAACATATGGATATGGTTCGCTTATTAAGTATTCGCCCATGGCTCTTCCCACAAATCACCATTTCGGTTGTGCCGGTGATAATTCGATTTTGTTTTAGAAATTCCACACAATTTGCATAAATATACTGGTCGTGGCGACTCGATTGAAATCGCCAACGGTCTCGATCTGTTCCGTGACGAGCCGCCTTACCACCAACACGATCGCATTAATATATTCCTAAATTATCAGATATATCTAAGATTCTGCTATAAATTAAACAATGGCGTATTACATATTATTATGTGAAGAATTTGTATAAATAATTTTACGACCGTATAATATGGCGTGCATAATCGATTCAGTATTTGCGCTTGACCTTGTACGCGGTTGACTTGTTACATCACGGATTTGAAATTACTTTGCATAACCCACGTTGCCGTAACTCATCTTTTTGGAACGTTTGCGGGTATCATTTGCGCCTAACAGTACATTTCTTCGTGTTCAGAATGTTGATTGAAAATAATAAATGCGTGAGAAAATAAAATTGATTAAAGTAACGAGCTTAGATAAATGATGCTATAACTTTTGCATTTTTTTACTGTATAATTGCTTTTATACTATGAGACTAGTGATTCTCATGACACAGTTGGCAATATATGTTGCCTGTATTTCACTACGTGATTAAATGAAGTAATATAAATTACACAATACATTTGCAACAATTGATACGTTTACACCTAATTCTGATACAAATTACAAAAGTTTTGTGCCTTGACAGTCCATTAGGTTGCATCATGCTCATAGAATCAATGAATGAGATCATAGGATCAGATTCATTGCAACAATGTTTTTAAATAACGATCGCAGAGACTTTCCAATTGACCTTTATTGGAGCCGACACAAAGGTGGAAATAGACCAAGGCCGGTTACTGCCGGCGGGTTTCAGATCCGTTGGTCACGAGTTCTAGAGCGAGTGTGCTAGCTTACCTAAATCTAATCTAATTGCGGTCCAACAACCCTACGCGGAACGTGTGATAAAAGCTTTGCTAGTATGCAAATGAATTTGATTTGCTGTGGGTTTAATTAGTAGAAATAACTTAGGTCTTGTTTCGTGCTTTATATTCTTCACACGTATTTGATACATTATGTATATGGAATACTAAGTATATAGACAACACTAAAAACATGAGCACTATTTATTATTTTTTATACTTTCTTTACAGTTCAAATAATACAGTCGATTAATCGTAATAAATAAATCAAGATTAAAGAATTTCGCGTCTTAGCTCTCAGATGTTCAACGAAGCGTAAACTTGCGAAAAATATCGAGATTTCGTCGTATTTTGACACTCAAATCCTTATTTTAATCGTTGTGGTTCCGAACACGGTCACGATTCACCGTATGATCGGCCGTTCACCGTAACTAATCTCGATTTTATGGAATTGCATAGTGCGAGTCAATGATTGTGCCGTCTCCACCGTCGCGGGTATCACCTTCGCCCTGTTATTTCTCCCATATCATTCGATTTATATTCGGTTCCCGTTTTTTATGATAAATGTTTTCACAGTTAAGTGGAGAACAAACATTGTATTGTCACGACAGATAACATTTCCGCTGGAACCCTTTACGTCTTGATGAACAGCTTCCTTTTGTTGTGGTTGCGTTGTTATTAAGGCTAGAATAACTTTTTGGTACTTGAGGGACTTTTTTCATCTTTGCTAATTAAGGTGACTATACTCCACCTGATTCTAAATACACTATACTTAACATCAGTTTAAATATAATGTGAACCGTCGAGAGACATTTCAATGTCTCTGGATACATCCTTCGATGGTCGGCAGAATAATGACGTTACTGGATAAGTTAATAGATCCATATTTGCTGACTATATAAAGCGACTAGCCTTATAGCCTTAGATTTTTCACCGTATATCACAAACGCTTCCTTCAACAAATATATAAGTATAATTATAACTTTACTACATACGTTTTTAATTTTTTCCCAAAATGGAAATATCCGATTGTAAGTCGTGTACTACATAAATTCAGAAACCTCATTGATATGCTAAAAGTGAATGGGCAGTTAATCGAAATAAGATAAGTAGTTTATATACGTGTTCAGAAGTGCATTATAAAAATAGCACTTAACAATTCAAATGGTCCATAAATTATTCTGTAAAGCTACATCTGACACTCTTGTCCCAAATTTTTGTCTTACTTACATACTTTTTGGAGAATTTTTAATTTAATTTTTCTTTATTTAGGACATATTTGTTTTAATAACTTCATCAATACAAACGTAAACACAACAAAATAAACATTTCTTTTGTAATTACCAGTTAACGAATACGCTGCGTACTAGACATGCAAACATACATTTTTAACAGCTTTTACCCACGAGTTCATTGACTTGCGCCCACCATTTCGCAGGAAATATTACATATACACGAAGGAAATGCTAGTATAATCTTAACTATACATATAATTAGAGATTCGTATTTGGATGTAATAAACACCAGATATATACCAGACATACATTAACCTGCATATAATTTACCACAGGCAATAAAGATGGAGATAACAGATTCGAAGAAGCACATATTAATATCGTAATATCTCGTCAATGAATAGGTAGTTATAATTTCTCCCCTTTTACGTGGATGGGATGCATCTGTGCGTATATGCAAATACGAGTATCTGAAAGCTGTCCGTGTGACCCACAAACAGACGCGACAGGCGGGCTGACGGTGTACTCGTATGCCAGCCGCCAGCCACCAAGGTAATCGCGCCGATAGCGCATGAGATAGCCATAGTATTACTACTTTCAACAATTTCAACACACACGCCTTACTTACTGGACAATGCACTGATGCAGCTTCTTGTACAGCTTTTGTCATTGTTCACAATCAGGCTTAACCTGATTTATATGATTTTTCTTATGTAAGTTAATCAATACTGTGGTATAATTGAACAATAAACAGTTTGGTTCGTCTGTGACACAAACTACAATGTCTAATAAGTACGCATTTCATCATTCCGTGATTTTAAATAATATGTAGGTGAAAAACAAAGTCCCTATCCGCATCTGTTTGTCTGTTTGATCCACTAATTCTCATCAGCGCAGCTGATTTTGATGTGGTTTTCACTATTATTTTGTCAATTTCTTCCGAATAGTGTATATGTACCTATATCATATTACCCATAGGACAGGAGCACAGTGACATCCGTGCGAGATATTAACGTGCGTGACTCTTGGGTGTATATAATTATTTTATTATTTATCATTTTCGATTTCTACCTACTCTATTGAGTTCTACTCTCACTATACAAAACATCACACATGTTTTATTAATATAACTTATTGTAGTTTGCCGACTGCACCCTTATAAAGCCCATTTGACTATTCATGATAAAGATATAGCGGAATTATTCTTTCTTCGAATACGGTGCGATGATTTATTCATTTGGTGCCAGCTCATAATATCTGATAAAAACATAATGTTTAAATAAAAAGCACGCAATTTCTTCGTGCTTCTTTCCAACCATTTTTAAGAGACTTAACAGCGGTGACTTGTTTTAAATATGGTACTTTTATGAATTGGATGACTGAGTTTGAAAAACAAATAGATATTTTACTATTTATTTTACTCATATTTTATTTATTTCTCTATTTTATGATGTATTGTAATATGTAGACTTGTACTCGTCTGTGTCAGTGGTAGACCAAGTTTATAATGATCCTAACCTCGGACCCTACGCTTGCCTAATGAGGGACCGTGTATGAATCATTGAAATTACAAATGTAACAATGTTTCTCAAACCATAATAATTAGTGCACTTGTGGTAAACATTTGTAATTTTTGAATAAATATTTGTTTCATTTTCAATTTACTAGTATTTGTAGCTAGGTTATGAGAGTACCTGAACATTTTTCCAACCAGATAGTGTCCACCGTATACATGGTGAGAAACCACTATATTGACATGTTCTAGTGAGTCGGGTTCCGGAATCAGCCAGTGTCTAACCAGTAGTTTGAGGCAGGCATGATTCTGCCGACCGTCGAGGAACGTAATGTCTCTGTCTCCCTTGACGAAATTAATTATAATATAATATAATTAATAGTGCAGCCCATTACATGTCTCTCTACCTACCCTTCGGAGATCGAAGTTATAGGCGTGACAACTGTATGTATGCGATGCCTGTAGTTAAAGTGTTCGGTGTTCGAACGACTTTCGTGGTGCATATTATTCAAAATAATCGAGTCTGGGTTCAGAAGCCGTTTACCTGTCAGGTGTAAAATAAAAAAAAATACACCCAACAGTCACATACATAGTCCTGACCCCACAGTAAGATACGAGTCTTGTGTCGTGGGTATCAGGAACCACGAGAGACTTGCGGTCTCAACACCCAGACCCCGAAACAAATATTTGTGGATCACACTAACATTTGTCTCGGTGCGGGGATCGAACCCGCGGCCTCTCAACTCACAGCCGGCTACTCGCCCGCTGCGCCACGGAGGCTGTCAATTATTGTATTATATTATAATAAATTGATTGAATGGTATATTAAATTACTTAACAAACGTAACTAGAAAAAGAGGGTATTATAGCACGCAAACGTCGCATCAGTAGTCAGTACCCTGATCGATATACGACAAGTTCCTATATCGTGAGCCAGCATCGGGGACCACCGGCCTAGCTCATTTGCATAGCACATTCAGACCTGTTACGCCGCGTCTACTATTAGGTACTATCTATGTTAATTAACCGTTAGAACAGACCTTTTTTTACTGTCTGTGTCGCCAATATACCGCTTTGTTTCTGTTTTTGTTCGTAAAATGTAGGTAAGCGGTGATATAGATGTTTCGCTTTTATATTTTTATTTTGTTTTCATTAGACTAGAAGCAATAAAAAATTGAAATTAGTATATTCTGACTTTTATATCTTTTTTTTTTAAAGATAAAATCTAATTTAATATAATTATGGCTTTATATGTACACAATTCGAGTCAATTTCTAGCAAAAATTGGCTTACGGCCTCTCTGGAATCTGTAACGTTAAATTCATGTTTAATTCTAACAAAAAAAATTAAAATCGTAGATTTTTTGTGATTAAGCTATAACCATGTTTGAATTCGATCTATTAGGTTGTCTAATAGATAATTTAGAATTAACATAATGATGCATTTAGCTGATTATTTCCATATCTAGCCTAGACTAGATTGACGTGAATATAATTTAGTTATTCTAATTAGTCGAATAAATAAATGTAGAGTCATTATGTATGTCATGTGATAATTCCTTAAATACCTACTTAATAACCTATTAAGAGATATTAAATAACAACAACATGATTTTTTTATTATACGTTTGTGATTTAGAGCATACTAACCTTTGCTCGTGGCTCCGCCCGCGTGAACAGCCCTTTCCAGGATAAAAGTAGTCTATATGCTATTCCAGGTCATGGTCTTACCTATGTGCTAAATTGCATTTAAAACTATTCAGTCATTACAATGCAATACATTGTCGCAATCAATTTGATCCTTCCAAAAATACACTATTATTTTACCCTCCTTACATTCAATTATCGTATAAATTATTGTATTTTTTTAATATCAAAACTCGTCAGTGCTTAATGCGTACAATATACTGCAGTCTGCAGTTAGTAACAAATACATTACCAAAGGCAATACCTAGAAAACCTAGATATGTGTTATGTGTCGGCAATATTTCAAAAGGTAGAACGAATGTGTAAAATGTAGCACGATCGATTGTCGCTTTAGCAATTGCTTTGATTGGTAACAATATAATGTAATAACTCAAGTCATATTTATGTATAATTAGAAAGTGAATATTTTATTTTCTTTATATATAGATAGATTCGTAGTATAGTTTTTCATCTTATTACGCGTCGCCAACTTTACATTAAAATATTTATAATTTTTTTTTGCTTAAATGAGTAGGTAACTATAAGTATTCTTATTAATAATCATTTACTCTAAGCGATGGTTGTGCAAACTTATGAGATTTTGAGTTTTCCTCGATAATTAGTTAACATGCAGCAGTACCTATTATTAAATGATTTTCCGTAACCATAAGCTTTACCGGCTTATACTGTAGAACAAAAATGCACAGCCAAGATCGTTGTCTTCGGTAATTCTATTATAAGATTTAGTATGTATATGCACATTGCTTATTGTAGCGTGTAATGGAATTATGAATTAATTTTGGCGTCACGGTTTACTTTAGGTTTCTTCAATCTTAACTTAACACTCCGCATCTGTCCCCATGACTAAAAAGTTCATGATCACATTGCAAATTAATTATATTTGTGGATGTGTTAATTTTATGATACGTTAGACTTGAAGGTGAATTTCACCTGGCAACCCTACCATTGCAACAAATGTGTGTAACATGAGAGATAATTTATGGTTGTCAGGCATGTTGGCTCTTATCCACGCTTAGATTGCATCGCCTACGCCCGCGCCACCTAGATCAAGAACCAATCAGCTGACAACTCTATTTGTAAGATTTCAACTATGTACATTGGACATGTTTTACAACAACACCCGCTAATATATTAAGTAAACGAGGTCTCCGGTAAATTAAGGTCGCATTGAAAACGTTTAATAGAATTAATAGTGTTTTTATGTATATAATTCAGACAATAAATACCTAGGTATAATCTTATCAATAACACCCATATCAACAAGAAATTCTAAGAATAAGAATATCAAAACTACATTATATTATTCATTGAATCTATTCAAAAGCAATATAATTTTCTCGTATAATTGGTCGTATGCATGTGGTTTTCGGCATAAATGTCACATTGAATACCATATTTAGGTCCATTCAGTCACGACATGAAATGAGAACGAATTATTGGGTTACGTTTTGATACCAATATTAAAATATATAGGTAGACCATTAACAAAAATGTTTATTAACAATGTAAGTCACTCTTGCTTTCTCATCTTCATTAAAATTCTGTCCACGTTCAGTTTTGCTATACAGTGAAGTGGCCAGAGACCAATCAAGCTTTTATTACGAGTCGTGTTGACAATTCAATTCGTACCCATACAGCATTGCAAATTAAAGATTATGGAGCGAAGATGCTCCTACACACGTACTTGAGTTTGGTATTCAAGTTTTTGTATGATATGATTGTAATTAACGGTTATGGTACATGGAAATACGAATTTGGCTTTCATGATTACTGAAAGAGTTATTTATTTAAACTTTATATACCAAACATGTATAAAGGCGGTATTTATGCCAGAGGCATTCTCAAACAGTCAACCTACAGGTGATGCAGACACGAGACAATGTGGGTGTATAAAAGCTATAAAAGAAATAAATACTATTTCAGCTATTAATACATAAATCTACTGATATATTATTTATATGAATACTTAAAATGTATAAACAAAAAACCAAATGTATCAATATATGTTATATAAATTACATGTGATATATATTAAGCGATAAATCTGCTAAAGTTGTGATTTTGCTTTATCATCAGCATTCGAACTTTTATTTTAAATGTGAACCGATTGGTGCACGTTCTAATTTGCATAAGTTTTTAGTACACTACTTTTCGTTTATATGAATAATTTGTTTTTTTTTTGTGTGTAACACCACGTATATCTTCACAAAGTGATCGGATTTTTATGATTATTTTTGTATTCTTAATAGCGATACTTGGTTCCCGTTGCGGGTTGAGGGGGTCAGACGGCGGGTTTCCCCACATCATAAATCCATCATGAGAACATGATGGGAAGGCGGAACCTGGTATTAGGCCGGGATAACGCCAGACAGAAAGAAATAGGGTACCCGTCTGGAAATAAATCCACATCTTAGGGGTTGAAATCTGGAATGAAAGACCGAAATTCTCATTTACAGATTTTTATTAATTAATTATTTTTTATGATTATTCCACTTGCAATAGCAATAACACAGACTAAAAATTCGTTAATTAAATTTTTTGTGTTTTTGAGTCTGTTTATTTTTCATAGTTTAAATACCTTGTTAAGATCTAGTAGCAGTTAACGCTGCTTATCATCCGAATCGATTCTCAAAGTATTTATTGTGCTGAATAGCTTTGCAATATACCTTTATACAAAGGTGCAGTAATCGCTATGTCTAATGGTACATGTTTGCAAACAATTGTGATTTGATTACGAAGCGGAGTGAATTGAATAGAATCGCTCCTATTATTTAGTTTTGTTGTGTTCTAATAAACAAGCCACGAACGCCTATTGCCAGTCGGCCATTGTTGTCGTTGTGCAACGTTTGTTTTTAATGAAATGCAATCATTTGGGTATTGTTTGATGACGGGTTGAGGATGCGCTAATAGTGTTTGCTCCAAGTTGTAAGATGTCGCGGGTATTTCGATAAATTAATTATTCTCAGTCCTTTCGTTAAAGGTTGGCAACGCATTCATGATTCTTCTGGTATCGTGGGTGTTAAGGTCACTTATCCTCAAGATCTCGTATCATCAGGTGACCCACTTGCTCGTTTACCGGCCTCTGTTATTAAAAAATACTGTGTACTTTTATTTTGCGACAGTTTTTGATTTAATATCTCTTAAAGTATTGTTCTTAAATTATTTTTAATAATAACCTTTAAGTGAACCATTCAGCACCATACTGGCATTTTCATAATCATATTAGATATTAACTCTCATCACGCATATTGGTGTTTTACATTAAATAAGATTGAATTTTGTAGGCTATTTGGACATTTCCTAGAAGTAGGACAATAAATTCGTGCTATGGCAATAGGTACACTCAACGAGTCATATGAGACTTAAGTCGAAGGTCAGTAGCTACGAGAGACTTTAGGTTTCACAACACCTTCAGCTGAAACAAATATTTTTGGATCACAAAAACAGTTGTCTCGGTGCGGAATCGATCCCACAGCCTATCGTTTTACAGCCGGCTGGCTACGGAGGCTAACAATATAATAAAACTTTATTCTCTCTATTCGCCTATAAATGGAGCCAAACAAGTTTCCCCTATCATAAGTGGGAGTCTATCACGAATTCATGGCTATAATGGCACGATACTTATCTAATAAACGCCTACAACTACAAACAATAGGTTTGTGCAGATCGTGTGCACGCCGCCTTATGCGCAGACAAATGATTAGCGATTATGGGCCATCAAAGTTCAGATAACTGACGATTATAAGGTTAGGGTTCGTGTCCTCGCTAATATTATCGTTTTAAAAAATTGCTGACTTGACATTATTTTGATGCGGGATTTTAGTAAAACCACCACCCGTGCGAGCCGGCCCATTTATACTATACTAGCTTTACCGTGCAGCTCCGCCCGCATGATCTGCTTTTTCCGGGATAAAAGTAGCCTATGTACATCAGGGATAATGTTGAATTCTTAATCTTCATGTAGAATTCCAGTAGTTTTTAATGTTTATTCGTTACATAGAAAAATACAAATCTTTCCTCTTTATAATATTGGTGTAGAAAAAAAACTGTCTACAGCGTGGCTCTACCACTCACAAAATATTATTATGTTACTGTTATATCCTCGCTTATGTCACACGAGAGACTCTACATCTTCATGGCGTTTAAAAATATAACGAAAGCGGTCCTATAACGACGTAGCCAGATAATTATGAGACTTTTTTTATGAAATTAAGACATTTATATTAACTTAAAATTTTCTCGGGAAATCGTGTCCATGAGTAAACAATTTATCAGAAATAAATATATATTTCTACTATACTTTCGTCACTACTGATATCAGTAGTCCCTATAAAAATTTATTTACCGCTTAGCAATTTGGTCTTCTAATGTTCTCATGTTTCGAAATGGCGTGCAAGATGGCATACAAGGTAGGTCCCTCGTATGCGAGAGGCCGTCTGGGTTGGTATCGCCGCTTTGTCTATTTCTGCCGCCAAGCAACAGTGTGTGGGCGCTGTTGTGTTTCGGTTAGAAGGACATTGAAGCCTGTGAAATTACTAGGCATTATTAGACTTGACATCTTGTGTCTCGGGATGAGGAGCGCAGTTCAGTGCCTTGCAGTGGTATGTAACTCAAAGTTCTGTGTGGTGTTGCTTCTGTTTATGGGCAGGCGTGGCGTATACCGTCAGACGAGTGACTCGTGTGTCCCGTCATTCAATTAATTAAAAAATAAAAATAAATTTCTTTCTAAGTAAAACTGCTGACCAAACCGGTAATCTTGAAGGAAACTAATTAACTAACGTGTGTGCAATGTTTGTTTTAATCAACTGCTAAATAAAACACAATCTCATCAATACGTTACATTGAGATTCATGAGGTCTGGGCGCCATTAACTTGTTTCTGTACTGTAAAAATTAAATTTAATATTACTAGGTTTACTCCGGGTGCCGCTCGCTTCGCTGTCTTTTTTCTTACAAGGTGGTAAATCCCACGTGTGCGAGCGGCCGTCTGGGTTGATACCACCGCTTTGTCTATTTCTGCCGCCATGCAACAGTGTGTGGGCGCTGTTGTATAGGTTTGCAGGACATTGAAGCCGATGAAATTACTAGGCATTATGAGACTTGACATCTTGTGTCACGGGATGAGGACCGCAGTTCAGTGCCATACAGTGCTTTGTAATTCAAGGTTCTGTGTGGTGTTGCTTCTGTATATGGGCAGGCGTGGCGCTTACCATCAGGCGAGCGCTTTGCTCGTCTCGTCATTAAATCAAATAAAAAAAACGAGATATAAATGCCTATTGTCTTAATCCAGATCATTATTTATCTATGTTCCGTATTTCATACAATTACGTTCGGTCGTTATTTTTTTATAGTATATGCCGGCAAACGAGCAAGTGGGTCACTTACCACTGATCTCCTCCGCCCATGTACGCCCACAATACCATAAGAATCATGGGCGCGTTGCCGACCTTACAATGGAATTACAACCGAAAATGCCACCGTTAGTTTATGTCGGTTTTCTGGGAGACAGTGGTAACGAATCAGCCCATTTATGCTGCAGACAAACTGTCTACAGCGTGGCTCTGTCATTCAAACATGTTCCGGAAAAGTTAATTTAATACTAATGAACCATCAACAAGCCTGTTTCTTATCTCAAGGCTTGTCCGGTCTGGTAATTAAGCTGAGGACTTTGTAGACTCACGAATGAAGGCTTCTACAGCTCTATAGCTTAAAAAATATATTATAATCCTACTAATATTGTAAATGTGGAAGTTTTGATGTTTGTATGGGAATTTGGATGGTTGATAATTATCAATCAAGTTTTTGAGTCGTAAAGCCAAGCCGTAGACAGTTATGTCTACAGTATGAATGAGCCGGCTCGACCGGATCGTTATCACTCTCTCACAGAAAACCGACATAAACTAGCGGCTTGCTGTATTTTGTAGGGTGAGTGAGTGAGGAGGAGGCTTAAATCTCCCTCCTCTTCTCAATCCCTTAATTATCGCCTTACCTTAAGACCGGCAATACGCCCATGCTTTTTCTAGTATTGTAGGCCTATGTGGGCGTTGGAGATCACTAACTACCAGGGTCACCGTCAATATGTCACTACTTGCAAATATATAGAAATAAAAACAAAATGTATAAAACAGTAATAATTAATCCAGGAAATCCAATTTTGGATCCTGTTCTAAAAATACCTAAGAGTATTATGGAGTAATTAACGTCATAATGAATTACCTCTATTATCGCAATACAGAAACAACTAAGATCTATAATATAGATAGCCAAATCTTTTATTTCGCGTGTAGGTAGGTACCCAAAATTAAACTATACATCATTAATTCCAGATGTTCATGATATTGCTAACAATATTAATATATATTTTTTTCTAATAAAGTGATAGTCCCGTAGCCCAGTGGGCGAGTAGCCGGCTGTGTATGATGAAAAAAGATTTGGTTCCGGTCTAGGTGTGTCTCCCTATTGGGATTTGACGTCAGCCAACCCCATTAGGAGTGGAATATGGGCAGACGCATAAAGAAGATACGAGATATCTTCGTAGGATTATGATATTACAATATTCGCGGTAGAACTGTTTATAATAATTCATTTATTAAAGATTTTATTTATACCTTTTTTTAGTTCTGTACATTTTTTTCTCTTCAAACTTTTTGGTCATATATCTCACATCACCTTTTAGTTTAGCGATCGCAAAGTTAACTTAGTTTTTCACAATATCTTCAAGAGATACAAACTACATTTTGAGTTCAAGTTTTAGGTATTTATTACTTATTTAAAACTATAAACATTTATATTCACTACGGAATCCTACACTATGCCTACACTGTGCGTGGTCCGAGACGCACTTGTTTTTGTTCATATTATTATTCCTATTGCATACCTTTGTCGGTATTATTTAAGACTTATCTCCGTACTACTTAGCATCCCATGGTACCCATATTTTTCGCCATAAAAGACATTTTCAAACTTCCGTTTTAGAATTCCGTAACAAGCGGCCAGCAAACGAGTAAGTGGATCACCTGATGGTAAGTGATCTCCACCGCCCTTGAATATCCACAATACCATAGGAATCAAGGATGCGTGGTCGACCTTAAAGGATTTGAGGACCTTTGAATTATCCCGTGTAACCCGCTATGTGACCCCACTACAACGTGTAACTGGAACTAACTATTCTTCCCCTTTCCTCCTTCTTATTTCCTCCTATTAACTTCTCCTCGCTCCCATCTTTATTATTACCTCCCCTTACCTCTCAACTGCCCCACGCAAAACTTACCCTCCCACCCTAACTCCTACAACTCCGATGATAAGATTGGCTTTGGGTCTAATATCTTGGTGGCTTACTTACACTTCATATTCTTACAAACAATTAAAAATCAAAAATAGAACGGTGGGTACGGAATCCTTGTCTTCGACACGCGAGTTAGACTTGGCCGGTTTTGCTTCCATCCGCGATACAAGTACAGTAGTACAGTAAAGTAGTTTATGAATATTTAATCAAGGTACTTGCATTAAGTTTCGTGTAGTTTCGTGTACCATCTCTCGCACGTCAGATTCGTCACGTTACACATTCACCGACATTTCATATTACAGTAGTCGGTACGTAATTTCTCAGAACATATGTCGTGATATAGTTTAATCGGATTATTTGTGTTCTCGTCACGAACCGCGGGTGTATTTATGTCAAGGTTCGACGTATTTTACTAATGTGCACTATTATAATAAGACTTTTGATGTTCGGCTACGTGGAGGCGTAAAATATAGATGTAGGAATGTATATTGAAGGATATTGCTCTTTATTGGTTATTTATTTGGTCTTAAAGCAAATTCTGGTGGGAGGGGTACCTGATATTTTTGTACTGGTTAGAGACTACCGTACACTTGGTGAAAAACCAGATGTAGCCGATGCATGCATCTTCATTCAGGTCAACATTTCAAGAATATATATTTTTTTCCAGCATATTAAATGGAAAAGCGATTATCCTCCGGTTATGTATACAACGGTCAAAGGATGTAAGAAAAGAAACACTTAGACGTCTAGGATATTTTGATAAACACAGAAAGCAAATGGCATAAAAGAGATTAAACATCTAAAATTAAGTTACAGTACCATGGCCTTAAACAGTACTCAGTACATTATAACATTGTATCGACTATAATAACCCAGAAGAAAAACAAGCTGTGGCGCCCGCGCCGATACGTTACCAGAATATAATTTTAAATAATTATATTCAAGCAACGTTTCAGAATGTGTGAGGCATAATTAGGCTAGTTTTTGATATCTTCGTCATTACAATTCGTTTCATCAGAATGCATAAGCCTTTCTTATGGAATGAGGATGTGATCAAGCCATCGCATGATTGTTTGCATTCTTATCCATGATTAAGGATTTTAATAATTCCTTAACGTCAAGCTTTAGACGCTGACGTGGGCATCAGTGACGTTCTCGTCTTAAGAGACTATCCGTCCAGACACTCGCCTTTTGTCCATATTTTTTCTTATTGAGTAATACATTCGATCGGGTGGAATGGGATGGATGGAACAAGTGCGATGGGATGAGTCTCACAAGGACAGACAAAGCTTCTGTGCTAACCCTGTGGATTAGTGACGCTATTTTCGAATCACAGATGGTGTCCCATATATTTAAGTAGATCATAATACTAACGCGCAGACGCGGCGTCACTGACGCTCGGATCATCGCGATGCTAATTGTTCTTTTCACTGTTGTTAATTTGAATAACTTAATACGCAGCATACAAATATTGAAATATTTGTTTATGCATTAACTTTAACATATAAATATATTATTTATCTTCGTGTTAGCTTTCACAAATCAACCCATTTTTACCAAATATCGTGGTAACACAGCAGCGACATTGCATAAATCTCGATAAATCGACAATCTTAGCGGTGCATAGTTGATACATTTTGGCGATACACGAGCTTTCTCCATCCTAAAAAATGTTGATGCACAAGGTTTAGCTCTGTTTTGGTCATCTATCGATTGTTATTGGCCTTGTGAATGCTGCCAGTTTTGTATTACACGGTACATATTACGTGCAGCCAGTAATATTATCCGATTATCGATTGTGTAAATTTTTATCGACTTATAATCGTTATAAAATTAACATCACGTTTTATATTTCAATCATTTAATATTTTATCGGCTTTTGTAATTGCGTAATTTGTTTCGGCGGCTACTTCAGTAAAATACTGCTGAATTTAAACCGATGTAATTTAATTGAATCGATTTAGAGCACAAATCATTAGGTGCAATTAATGTGACATTCGTAGACATATATGGTCGCATTAAATTAATCTAATCGAGGAATAAATTAGACACAATTAATAAAAAGGTGAGATATAGTGATTGGAATATTCGAGTATTTTATCACAATCGATTTAAGTTGCTTAAACTAAGAGGTTTTTTTTAAGTCTAGGACATGAATTAAGATATTATTGTTATCTATATTTTTATGAAGTTTTACACGTTGTTTGCATTTAAAAAGTTGAATCATAAATAATGTGTAACTTTTTAATAATATAGCGACTTTTAGAAACTTGAATTTAACAATGAAAATAATCGTTTAAATCATAATCTATTATATTGCTTCTCCTTTTATTTAAATCATAAATCATTTTATTTTTTTATTCATTCAAATGCCGAAACGTGCAGGTTGCTTGTCTGATGCAAGCACCATGCTTGCCCATAAACAGAAGCAAGAACACCAGAAAAATTAATTACAAAGCTCTGCTTGGCATTGGACTGCGTTCATCACCCCGAGAGTGATTAAGTATTATAATGCCCAGTAATATCACTAGCTTCAAAGTCCTTCAGACCGAAACACAACAGTGCTTACACACTGTTTTTGGTGGCAGAAGTAAATAGGTGGTTGCACCAGACGGCCTCCCGCATACGAGGGACCTATCACCTTGTTTATAAACGTTTATGAATTAAACATTCCGTAACACCATTACCTACATCAACATGTATAACATGAAAATAGTTACAGGAATCGATTAATTACGGAAACATCTGCTCACCGACAAATATCGTAAAAAATAATCGTCTATCGTTATGCGTAATTGCTCTCAATAGTTGCAATCTCCTTCGGAACGCGTGGACGCCAAAGAAATGCTTTTTGCACATTCACTTGTAACCTACTGATATTATGATATTAATCCTTATATTAATGAGTATAAAGTTTAAAATAGATAAACAAGCATTTGTTGTGGATTTCGCATTCGATCACTTTGAACTTGCTCGTGTTTTTTGTGTAGATTTTTCTATGAAAGTTACGTCGACACCCGGATGTAGTTTATTATTATAAAGCTCGGTATTAAAATAAATGACAAAAAAACGGAGAAATGATGGATTTTTTTATTCGTTACCACGTGTCATAAAAACTACATTTCCTGACAGTGTAATATGAGATTGCCCCCAATTAGTTCTGTAGATTACGAGTGCTCGCGAAAAATGTAACAAATTGTAATAATTGTGATTCTGTCCCGCGAAGTTTTGCTTGCGATCATATTACTGCTCCACTCCCATGGGTCGTAGTGTGATAACTATGAACCATCGTCTCCACAAACTAAATATATCGAATCAAATATAAAACATTTATTGAATCCATAAATTTTTATGTATAAATCACATAATTTAGATTTAGACTAATTTTGACTCTGCCGACATGACTTCGGAAGACTGTTTGCTAGAAAAGAAGTGGAAAGAAACTCTTACTTTGCCCTTGCAAAACAGGCTTTCAATACTTTATTTACAATATTCAACATTATATGGTGTAAATAAAAACATCAACCAGTTAATGTGCAACCCTCTCTCATACTCTTTTTTGCGAGTGGATATTTACAAAAATGTGTCTGATTATTATACACGAGAGCGCATTCAAAAATTTTCATTTTTGCAGTTTGTCAGAATTATTCGAATTTCATTTTCAACTCATAGAAAAAGCACTTTCAGTTTTTAACGAATTTAAATATTTTCAAAGCAACTTTTCCACATTTTCTTTCCATACAAACCTCAAACAGATTATTACGAACTATTAAAAAAAATAGCCAAATTGGTTGAGCCGTTCACAAGTGATGCCAATACCAACGAACATCATTTCATTTTTATTTATATAGATTTAATAATATATTCAAAAACTTATAAGTGGTAACCATTATCACCATAACAAAACGATAAAATATGAATATAGTTTCATTATAAAATATTGGTATATTCTTTTTATTCTTATGAAATTCGCCATGCATTTTAACGCCCTATGTTCTAAATAAATGCAAAATGCATTATACCAACGTTACAAATTTATAAAACGCTTAATAATTACGGCATACCTTTTTTTCAATAATGCTTTTGCTTTTTTTGGTTTTCCCCCCTCATCGTTGCTTACAAACTAATTGGGTGATTTTTGCAGGGTCGTATAACATTATTTCACTAGGGTCGTGGTTAGGGCAGATGCACACTGACCCCCACAATGGAAGGTCACATCTGCTCAGCACGTGTGTAGACCACGTGTTTACATTTCACGCTAACCGGTTTCATCTCGGAAGTGGAACAAAAATGGGGTCGTTTGTAAAGTTTGTATGCATCTGTAGTTTTTGTTTACTGAATGCATTTAAATCCTGTCAATACGATTTAGTATTAAAGTTCAATACATTAATTGAATGGGTTTTTATTTTATAAATTAACAATATTTTTTATGTGTAAAATGAGTTCGGTAATTTGGCTCAAATTATTTTGTCGTTTAAGGCATTTCTGACTGTAATCCTAAATCCAGAGGCGTTATAGCTCTCCTATTATCATTGATGCGAAACTTCGCATACGATTACCGGTGTTCGTGAATGACGTCATAATGTATTCACGATGACGTCATTAACGAACCCCCGCATAGTTGAACCAACTCTACCTTACCTATAAATCTTACGTACACGTCCAATAAAAAACAACCTTGTTTGAAATTCAATATCTCTGTTCTCTGACAGGCCAACAACTTATACATTAAGTCATCGAACAGATCATGTACACTAGATAACGATTATTGTAACTTTCTTTTTATCGTCGATGTCGTTTTAGGAGCCTATTTCCATACGTCACAGCCCAGCTCGTCCCTACCTTGTATACTGTCCTGTTGTGATCGTAATCAACTAATTTACGAGCATGTAACCAAGCCCTAAAGTAATGCCGACAATATATTCTATTATGAACTTTATGTGAAATGTATTTCTAGTGTTGCACGATTTGGCGGTCTTCTTTTGTTCACTCGAAGCTAATGTTTCGTTAAAAAACTATTATTAAAACTTGATACCTCTAGCTGTAATGTATAAATGAATAGCGTAGTGGCCATGACAGATATCGCATTTTTTTTTAATTTGCTTCAATATAATTGGTACTTACTTTTGAATTAAGACGATGTACATTTTTACAATGTGATTATATCAAAGCTACAATATCACGTAAATTACACGGTAGCTCGCTTAATAACTATGAGAAGAAACCCCTACGTTTACCATTGATGATTAAGCCAAAGGGCAAACGTCTCAAAATTTGGCATGCACCAAATAATCGAGCAAAAATCATAACTTCCAAACGCTCGAATTATTTAGCCGGCCAGACAGCCTGGGATTTTGCCAGGGGCGGTTTCAGCATTCACGCTGTCTCTTTCGCTTGTTATAATGTTAGAAAGGAACAACCGGTTTTACAAATCAAAGACACGTGGCGAACTCGCGTGGCAGTGTCGTGAGAGATCGCCTCGGGGTTTCGCAAATACGGACCTTTTGCACCAATTCGAAAAAAATAATCTTCTGAAATTATTACTCCGTAATTGTCGTAAATTAAACTCAATCGTTTTCGTCATGCACGTAAACAAGTAAAACGCATTTATACTTAAATGAAACGGAAATATTCAAGGAAAGAATCCGTGAATGTAAGTATTTCCTGACGCACCACAAAAAAAATGCAGATAGAGAAATCTGTAAATAGTATATTTTTCGCAACGATTTTCACTATTAATGTTGATATAATTTAAAATAGATCCATATTAATATTTACGACTTAATTCACCGGTGTGCCTATCCAAATTATTTATTGTGGATGTAATAAAATCTTTTTGTATCATGCAAATGTAGATTTTTGCAACGTCCGATTACATTACGTAGGCGTGATTCAATGGCTCAAGAATTCCTTTCATAGGAGACGTGTTATGGTAGGTATGCGAATATAATTATGAATATTTATGACAATGCTCATAGAAGATACACCTACATATTTTTTTTCAATTAGAACAGTTCAGCGGGTCCGAGCTGCGACGAATTTGTTCATATTTCGAAATTTAAACAAAGCTGTATTGAGTTTTATAGAACGTATCAACAACTCGTGGACAGTTCAGAATATCTTCTATGGAAAATAGTTTTTGTCCATAATAGATTTAATTCTATTTGATATTATTAATGGTTGGTATGACGTAAATATTGAAAAATGATATAACAATTCACCAATAAGCTTTGGGTCCAACAATTCAAGATTATAAAAACTTTTTAACAAAAAATAAAACTCATCAATCAACGAACTCAAAAGCTAAAAATAAAACTAAACAATTTTGAGTTAGTGCTACTGCTTTTATAGTTTAATAGTCAAATTATTTATAGCAGTGACACAAAATTGGTTGGCTTTATTTTTTGTTAAAATGTTTTTATTTTACTATATTTTTAGTTATTATAAAAACGGGTGAATGAATGTCGAAGTGTTTTTTTTATTTAATTTAATGACAAAACGAGCAAGTCGCTCGCTTGATGGTAAGCGCCACACCTACCCATAAACAGAAGCAACACCACACAGAACTTTGAATTACAAAGCAGTGCATGGCACTGAACTGCGCTCGTCACCCCGGGACATAAGATGTTAAGTCTTACAATGCCAACTTCACTGGGTTCAATATCCTTCAAACCGAAACACAACAGTGCTTACACACTGTTGCTTGGCGGTAGAAATATACAAAACGATGGTACCAACTCAGACGGCCTCTATACGAGGAACCTACCACATTGTGTTATCCTTATCCACGATTTCGTCCCGTTAAGGGTTCATTAGGGACCATCCTTAGAGTAAGCCTTAAATACAAAAAGAATATAAACTTGACCCACATTTGACTGAGTGATGCGTAAACGTACAGCAAAATATACCTACAGATGAATTGAGAAGCTTCCTCTCTTTTATTCGTCGGTGAAAGATTATGATCATTTAATTTTAAAAGTAAGATGCATAAACTCTATCGCCAAGTTGCTTTAACCTACGAAAAACACTAAGGAGTTTCTTATAATTCGACACTTTAACTTAATAAATATAATAAACATTGAAATTCAATTAGACGCTGCGTGTATATTATTAAATCCGACGATAGATTTAAAGGTACTTGTTAAAGATAAAAATATATTTTTGCTACACATAGAATTATAATAATGGTTATCAGTGGCGAAGAGTGAACATTTTCAAACGGAAGCTAAAGCTGGTTTCCCTTTTATTTTCTGTTACTATATTGTAATTCATAGTTATTATCGACAACTTTGAAACGATAAGAGACTATCCCGCCCACGCATTCGCCACTGTAACTCCTGTGCACCAGGATCAACAGTGGCACGCATTTTTGTTGACACCGAGCAGTGAAGCTCGGCGAGTCTCTGGGAATGCCGAATTGTCTTTGTCCCGCAACGAAATTAATCAGATAGGTTAGGGAGGAGTTGGAAATATTAATTGTCCACTTCCCTCCATAGAAAAGCGGGAGACAAAATAATGAATTGAGGAGGTATTAACCTCAAGTGTAGGACATTTACAACTGGAGAAGCCAGATGTAAAGCACCACGGAAGTCATTAAGTGGGTCCTATCACGCGAGCTGTTACACTTGATTCCAATAATAGGTATGGCAAAACGATAAGTCGGTAGGAATTATATTGTATTGACCCATCGCCAATGTTGGTTAATCTAACACTTTACAAGAATAAGAATACCAATAGATCTCACCTCGTTACCTACATTTTCACAAATAGCTCTTATAAATGAATCTATCATTGTAATAGTTGTAAATTGTCTATGCTTGTCAAAGTAAACAACACAATTTCCCAACAATTATAGTCATTGGGGGCGATAATTTACTTTCACATAATAAATGTCTCCTTCATTATGTACCTTGGAATAGTAATAAAAATGTATCCGCCGTTTTATTCTTAGAAATTTGGCTGGCTATATTTTCGTATGTAATTTGAGTATTGCCATTAAAGAATGACTATAAATTTTGTCTAATATATCGCAAAATCTAATACTAACAAATTCTATATTTATGTCAGCATTTGCTGATTTATTCAGTTTGGCTTATACAGGTATTTATTCAATAGAATTTATATAGAAGAATTTATGGAAATATACGAAATTAAATGAAAAATAGGGTAAAGATTTCATAAAATGTATTATTTTTTGTTAAGGAAATAACGAAGTCAATAAGTCATGACTTTGTTTCATTTCCAAATTAATCTTTTTGTATACTAAATAATTAATTAAACCCAACACGAATACGGCACCAATTCGTGTGAAACAAGCTGGTATCAACTATCACGATAACCTCTAATAAAGCAATAAATACATGGAGAGATCACACAAGCTCACGAACAAGGCGAAGGTACGGTAATTAATAGCAGCTAATAGAAGACAGCGTATGGATATAAATCACGGAGCCACCCAGCGAGCTATGTGGAACAACCCGAGACGTCCGCGTCGCGCTTTCTCTACCCTTAACTATAAATACAGTAATAAAAGCAATGTACGTATGCAAATTCTAGAAACTTCATGAATACAATTTTACGCATGACGAACTAAGAGCGGCAAATGAAAGTGATGACAAAGTACTTGATAGTAAGCAGAGAATACAAAACAAAATATTATTTTCTTTAAAAATCATAGTCTTAAATACAGGACTAAAATATTTAGTCTAAAATTCGTTGACATGATTTCGAAAATTAGTGTGACTATTAAAAATATATCCCCGCTAATCTTTACGTTTTTTTTCCTAAAATTCAGCAGAATGCAAACTGAATACGTGACCCTCGTTGAATCGTCTGTCATTTTACACTGTATTTTCCTCGAAATTTGATTTAAAATAAGACAGCGCCATTCTTCATTTTTTAAATAATCTCTCCTATTTCTGTAATTCGTTTTATTTACTACTTGTGCAACCTAGCAATGATAACTGTGTGGATTTGTACAATATACCTATAGCTAGTTGCTTTTTGAATGCTTTACCTTGATTCAAACAAGACAAACCAGCCAGATATAATGGTATAAAACTATTATATATAATATACCAGATACTAATGTGCGATTAGTCGATATAGACTTATATGATTTTTGACGCCTGAAAAAGTATCTGTTCCTGCCCTGCCTACCCGTATTAATTAATCATAGCAACTATCATTAAACATGTAAGGATGCAAGTCCTCGTGTTCAAGTACAGTTCAAAAACAAATCCAATTAGCTACACAAGAAGGCACAATCGTTTGAAAGTAAAATGTCTTTTTATCCGTCCTAGAAAATTGCGAGTTATTTTCCGATACGTAATCATCCGTTTAAATACTAAGTAGATTACAACATCATTTAGTTGCAGGACGTTTCACGCAATAGTTATTTATTTTCTTATCTGGTAATCAAAACATAATTACAAGTGGTTCGGTATTGCGCAATGTATAAGAAAGTACACCTGACACGAAGTGGTGCATATTTAACAAATCACTGTCAAGTCACGAGCAACTGTGACCGGAACCAATTCTATTTGCATAGGGTTGCTGTTGAATAATGTACCAGACTTTTGTATGACTGATATTTGTGTGACTGTTTATGTTACGTTTAGTAGGTAAGGCAGTGCACGTTTTCCTTCAAACGTAGGTTTTTTAAATATTAAAGTAATTATGAAAATCATGTAAGTTATAATAGAAAGAGTATGATCAGCACCTACTTTGATTTGAATGAAGTTAACAATTTCTGACGTTTACGCGAATGTTACACATTGAAATAAAAATAGTTTAAACGGATTTTATCGCGGCCATATATTTTAATTTTGATCAAAATTAAAATGAGAAACCGCGATAAAATCCGTTTAAACTAGTTTTATTTGAACGAAGTTCCTATAATGGTTATTTTTAATTTGATACATTTCAATGATATTTGTTAACTGTTCATATATTTGCTATTACTACATATGATCAAATTTGTTATAGTTAACTTTTAATTACATATTATGGAGTCACAATCTCTCTAGGATTTAAAATATCACCAGCAATTGATTCTATTGCAACAGGAAATTGAAAATAAATAATTTGTCTGGATTATATGCTTAATTTACGATTGCTTTCCTCTGAATGTCCAGGATGTGAACCGTTTTCTTATTGCGTGTAATAAATAAATGAAGCCTTTCTTTTCTATCCTCCAAGCCGATGTTACCGGTTACGCCTCAGGCGGTGGCATAACACTTATGTTATTTGTTATGTTCATTTAGATGGTCATAATTCGATAACTGAGCCTCACGGATCTAGATTGGAGTGTTGGTCTAGAAATTATAATGTATTTTATATAACTGTGTCAATCAATCCATTCACTACGTACCGTACATAAACCATTGAGAAGACAATATGTCCGATCTGTAAGTGACAAAATGACATTTAACATAAAAAGTGTCATTGACAGGCGTAAAAAAACTGTTTTGTGAATTGGAGTGCGGTATATTTGTATTTTATAAATGTTGTATAAATGAATTTACATCTTTGATTTATGGAACTCATTCAGAGTCGTCATTACTTCAGATGTCATTAAGTCAATTTCTTAGAATTTGATTAATTCAACACCTAGAGCCTTATGGTCTTATGACATAGTTTACGTATTATAATTTAAACTAAATATAATAATCTATTGGCCGAACTGTATGGGTTACCATAGTTACTAATGTTAGAAACCTAGTTTAAAGTTAGAATGCGTTTTGTAATAACACCGAAAACGTTTTATGCACCGTTACTGAGTATGTTACTATATTATTAGGTACAGAAATAATCCTAATTGACAACGGTGGGGAATAATAGAATTCTAAGAAACTAAAATAAAATGACGTCTCTGAGTGCGGTTGTTAATAATTGAAACAAATACATACTAAAATAGTGATCAAATTTAAACATTCAGAAAAGTTGAAAACAACACACACAGAACACACAAAATTCTTGTAAGAAAACGAATAGGTGTAGGCGATGAGAGGGAAGGAAGACGAGGATTAACACTTTAAACAGGTACCAATGTAACAATTTATACAATAAAATTTATTGTTAAAGCAAGTCATAAGATAGCGCAAAAAATAACAGAATGAAGCGATAAATTGCATCAAAATCTTTGATTTATTTTTTTGTGAATATTGCTTTTTGTAAGTAGCGTCAGGTTTTGGTAGACAAAGCTTGAAGTGTAATCCTCACGGGGACTATCATTCTGATTAAATAACAGTGTCTTCATCTAGGATGAAATACACAAAAGTACCTCAACTGTAATAATCACCAGTCTTAACGGCCCTAAATTATGAGTGTTTTTTGTTAGCAACAGTCAGTTCACTCCTGCTTGGTCTTATCCCGGCTTAGTGTCAAGGTCCGCTTCCCTACTTAAATGTTTCCATTTCGCCTGGTATTGAGCATCCTCTAATATGTTAAGTCAATGCTTTTTGAGTTGTTCTTGTGATTGCACCCCTGGTACGTGTATGATCAAGCATAGGCACTTGCAACCGTCATACCCCTGTGGTTTCCTCATAATGTTACAACTCACTGACGCGATATTCCCTGGAGTTCCGTCAGGTTGCGGACACCAAAATATATCCGTCCCATATAATATCTAATCGTGTAACATCAGATCATCACAGAAACAGTCTGATCTAATAACAAATCCCTAGGAATATAACTTCGTAACAGCCTTGCTACACAGCTGTTATAAGACACTATATATTTTAAAGTACGGCCTTCCTCTAATTACAATTATACCGATCCTTCAAGCCATTTAAAGCAATTAGATAGCAAAAGAACATCTAAATCAATAAGGTTGCATGCTGTGATTTATATTAGATAAACTTATAAACAGAAAATCTTCGATTTACCTCCAAGGGACTAAGAATGACAGCTGTCAACTTAGTTTCCGTGTGGCAACGTTGAGAAACAGTTAGGGGATGGTGCGATTCATTCGCTTAAGAGTTTTAGCTTGTAGATATTTTCAAAGATGCAGGTTTGAAGAACGAGTAAAGAAAGTTTTCGTGGTAATGTTTCCTTAACCGTTAAGGCAAGCGATAATTAACAATGAATACACACGTTAATTCAAGTCAGGAATGCTCTTGACGCTGGCTTCGATCCTACTACTTTCGTCTTGGCAACACGCACCACTCTCCGCTATCCCCGCTATCACTGCTTAAAAATATTACTCGATAATAATATTCTCGCTATGTCTTATGTATTGCCATAGTCAACAAGAGATACACTTGTTGAGTGGCACTACACTGTAAGAAGCCTTGTTGCGGCTAACCTACAAACTCCTTGGTCTCAGACAAACTACAACTTGTTCCTAACTAGTTTATACAAGCTGAACTGATGTCCCGCTGAAATATTGCTTTGGCGACTGTAATGAGCTGTTTTACGGTTAATGTTCGATTCTAAATAAAAAATTCCCGTAATTGAAATGGGACTTTATGGAATAACGCCTGTATTCAAGAATAAGGCATGCTAACTTTTTGCTATTTGTAGATTTCTGTATACGTGATTGGTTCATTTTGACGCCAAATGTATTTTTTTTTTATTATTCTAACCAGTGAATTCAGGAATCACTGTTTCAAGCTCTTCTTCCCAATGACAGGTTGAAATAAGTAAAATCGCTTCAATAAGAAAAGCTGTTTTTTTTACAATAAGATTGAAAATCGCATGCGATTTAACAGTTAACTATCTAAAATCGAACCGTGTGAACCCGGTATAAGTAAAAGAAAAGTCAAAGCGACAAAACACCGATTAGATTATTCACTGATTACCAATGTTCTTGTATAAGGCATTTATATTCGTAATACAAGTTTTAATTCAAATTGAATGATAAACTTACTTCCTCCATATCGGTATACATAATCGTCATTATTATAAAACTAGCGACCCGAGCCGTCTTCTCACGGGTAAAAATATGTTTGTTACGACATCACACTACAAATCTTTGAATTATCCCGCTTTTCTGTATGTACTATAATATGTATGTATTATACGTATAAATGAATCACTCTACCTATTGCTGAAAACTGCATTAAAAAAAAGTAAAAGATCTAAGCGAACAGACAGCGGAAGCGACTTCATTTTATACTATGTAAAGATGTAACCTAACTTTAAACTGGGTTTATATCTACTATTGGTAAGCGTGGTTACTAGCTAATATAACCTTAGTATAAAGTTAGTCTATGTTTTATTAAGGTGGTTAAGTTTATAATATGACGAAACCTGTCTGATTGAATTTCGTAATCAGCAACGATTTATTTCATTATTTACACAATATTTTCGAGTATTCATTTCACGTGTTGCATGAAAACAAAAACTTAATTATGAAATAAGATACACGAGCGATGCACTGGTGTTTAACAAAATGCGGCCCAAGTTGTCGCGTTTAGCGGTTTTGCTCCGAGTCGTCGAGATTCCAGTTTTTGTGGTAGCACCGCACAGCAAGAATGTATCTTGCTACTGGCGAACGCTTTGTTCGATATCATTGGTCGTAAGTCGTATTCGTTTTTTCGACCATCTGTCCACGTCATTTCGCTTGATTGATCTGTTAGCACTTGTACAACCGATATGGATGTCCAGTAATACTGTGTTTCGTACATATTTAGCGTAACTGAGATTGATGTGTGCCTTCGATACTACGCAGTTCGGACGCTAATGGAAATTTAATTTGTATTCTATGGAGATCGTTGACAGTTCTATTTATATCATCTGTGGATAAGATACGGTTTGCAAGTACCATATTAGCCATTAGTTTGACAGAATTTAAATGATCATGTTTTTTTTTATAGCATAGGCCGGCAAACCGGGTGAACCGGGATTATACCGGAAATCTCAAATCTCATTAAAAGGTTCTGACGACTAATCCACTTAAACAAATAATTATGTAAAGTATGTTGTTTCTAGACTTTAATAGAAACCGCTCGTCATGAAACTGCGTAATAAATCCTTTTGTATATTTACGATGAGTACGGAGCTAATGCCGCCTTTGTTCTCATAGTACGGGAATTCCGTACCAGAGGCATTTCTTGAGCCATTTTTCCTTAAAGTAGATATACAAACGTTCCGCCGAGCAGAAGTACATCATTAACTCTACAGAGCTGCCGACCTTTGTCTAAAAATATAGGGCAACGACTAATGCAAAGCCTTGACGGCGTCCGTGGCGCAGTGGCGAGTGTCTGGTTATGGAATGAGAGGTCGCTGGTTCGATCCCCCTTTCGAGACAAATATTTGCGTGTCCACAAATATATGTTTTGGGTCTGGATGGTGATGTGGAGCCGTTAATTAATATAGTTTATTAAAACGTACTTAATTTATAGTGTACATTTTAGGAAAATGGAACAGTGTATTTATCTAGGAGCATCGGGGGCGGGTCGTATGAGACCCGCGAAAAACTTGAACCTTATCATCGTCAAGAGTAAAAATAAAAAATAGCAAAATAAAATTTTAAAAAAATCAGAATATTACGTGAGTGATATGGTTTCTTATAAACCTGGACCATCTTTACTATTCTATAAAATAACTCTCTAATATAATACTTTATAAAATACACATACGTATTCTTCGCTTTATGCACATCAAAATATTTTTATCATCAAAATATTAAAGAGAAGGGTTGGTTTAGTCCATCATACTGGCCTAATGTGAGTTGATAAGACTACATACCTTCGAGAATTCTCAGGTATGCAGGCTTTCTCCCGATGTTTTCCTTAACCGTAAAGCAAGCGATCATTAACAAAGGCTACACACGTACCTTCGGGAGGTCAGAGGTGTGTGCGTGAGGGATGACAGCAATGAGCAAACGTCTGATATGTGCCGCAACTTTTTCTATAGCTGTCTCATGTATACAGATCCATACAGCGCCACTAGCGGACAGTATTGGAAAGTTATTAGCCGATATCTTCCATGGCACAGTGGGCGAGTAGCTGGAGCGAAACGGAAGGCCGAGGGTTCGATTCCTACACCGAGACAAAAGTTTGTGTCCTTAAATATTTGTTTTGTGTTTGGGTGTTTTGGGACCGCAAGTCCCTCGTGGTTCCTGATAACCACGATACAGATTAACCTACTGTGAGTTCAGGACGAAGTGTGTGACTGTTGGGTATATTTATAATTTATACATATTTCTCGTATACGAATTACGTGATAGCTACCGAAAAACCCTTAATACGACTACTGTCTTGTTAGCCCGTCTTAATTCCCAGTAGTCTATCACCGATTTTTTAACAAATAATTATCGCTGTTACTAACAACTGCAATTCAGAAACAGTACCTGTAGTCTTTAATCCCTTTCCATTGGAGTCATGTAACTTCCCCACGAAATTCGCCTGACAGTTGTCGGCCTGTAAATCAGTATTGACCTTTGTGCCGTGACATTTCGGCTGCGTCTGTTGCGTATGAAATGTCAAATCCGTGCACCACCGACGGATAATGCGGGAATTACATTAACTAAACACTGTAACTAATATGGTTAAAAACGTAATTTGTATCGTCTCACCGAAAACAACTGAGGTGCTAGCACGAACAACTTGCGAAAAAGTATTCTTGTCGAAACGTTAATCTGTTTAATTTTCATATAAATGCCTTGTGAATTAAAAAACTTATCCGAGCCGATGATAATCAATAGTAGTTTTAAAACTCCCCTAAATCAATAATCGCAGATGTCTCTACCCTCTCCCAGTGACCGTCCTTAGCCGAGGTTCGTACCCCACAGGTGGTACAGTCAGCGTGGTCACTTAAATTTAAGGGTTGAGAGCGCCTAAAGCGCTCACCCGAAAGTCCGGTGAAGCTGTATACAGCCGACTAGCGTCAGGCTTACAGCAAGCGTTAATAACAATAGGTCATTAAAAACATAATGTTTTTTTTAAATGTCAGACCACCTTGATTTTAAAAGAGATTGCGCGCGTGATGCCTTAATATAAGAAACCTAATATTATTTTTTACTATTTTAGATCAAGGATGCTATGAAAAATAATACTATTTTTATTATTACTATTTATATTAAAATGCACGCTTATGTTACGACTGCTGATCTGAGGTCTCGTCTTCGATCCCGGGTCGGGTAAAGTGATATTGGGTTTTTCTATCACGAAATGCTCGGTATCAGCCCGAAGTTGGCATTGTGCCCGGTATGGCGATAGGCTAGCCTCCTATCACATTATGGGATAAAAAAACGCTCGGTGAAATGGGGTTGTACTGGTTATACCTGTGCATACCCTTTCAGGGATTACAGGCGTGAGAGTCCGTATAAAGTATATAATTTTAAAGGTCACATCCGAATGGCCATATTAATGGATTACGATTCTTTTTAGTATGTAAATGATTTTAAAAGGCAAAGGGGAACTAAATCATTTCATTTTATGAATGTTTTGGTAAGATATCAATAAGGCAAATACATTAACCCACCTAATTTAAAGCAAAATTTAAATTAACCAAATCATGTTTTAGTATTTATAATTCTGGGTGAAAATGGCTACTGGCAATCGGATACGAAAAAACCCATTTAAAGGGTTGACCCATACCATCAATAACGATTAAGATATAGTATCGGACTATAAAAAAGATTAAAATGGAGGGCACACTCATTGATTTTTTGGGTTGGTAGGTTTACACTCAATATACTGACCCGGTGTGGGAACAAATAAAATACAGTTTTTATAAATGCATTTCATATTTTAAGTACAATAACTTAAAATCAAAAAATTTTAATATCTTTGGGGAGCCGGTAGAAGTTAACTGAATATGTATACTAGTTTAAAAAAAAACTATGCATGACTTATAACAATTGTCACCGGTTAGTTCAGACCACATACCGAGTTATTCTGGCTCAATAGGAAATGTTTATCTTCGAGTATGTATGTATGTATAATATCTGTCTTTAATATAATACTCTTGAATCATAACTTAGAGACGTCGAGTGTTAAAAAATAAATGATCTTCAAATATAGTTGGATCTATTTTTTATAAAATTCGTATGATTCATCGATTCAAACTATCGTTTATACGGTTTATAACAATTTTTTAAATACTTTTAGATGTAAATATTTCTAAAGCTTAAACAACGGAGTGTGCGTGCCTAATTCCACATTAAGATTTAATTTAAGGATATTTCTATGGACAAGGGAAAGGATATAAGAGGATCGAAAGTTTGTTAATAATAATCTTTGTTTGTTTTTGTGTGTTTGTTTTTTATAATATTTAGACCTGGCACACGAGGTTACTGACATGTGGGATGTGGAGTCGACAATTATTGTTCCGATAGTCGTTACTGCTAATGGGTTGATACCAAAGAGCTTTGACCAACACATTCAAAGGCTCTCGATTGGTCGTTGGGTCAAGGGCCAGATTCAGAAAGCAGTGTTATTGGACACTGCACGCATTGTGAGGAGGTTCCTCACATTGGGGTCCTAACCACCGGTGGCTTGGGTCCTAGGCCTCGCCATTGGAGGGTGATATTTTGTATATTTTTAAATGTTTTATTTTTTACAAATCCTATATTTAAAAATGTAAAAAAACCTTTTAGAATAAAGGGTATTGTACATGATTGTACAATGAAATCGCCTGGCAGTAATATCGGCCACGTCCCGATCGTTCCATTATATCGATATCGCGCCAAAATTCGATTTTTGCGTTTTCAACCTCATCAAGCCTGATGATGATTGTAACAGTTTAATTTAAAAAGAATCCATATTGAACAGGCACGCAGGATGTGGCTGGTAGGTACAGTACTAAAGTTGCCCGTTATAAATGTATAAAGCTTTTAAGTCGCAGAAGTGATTGTGCATCGCGAATAAATAAAACAGTCGGTGGTACAGTATTAGTGAAACATTACAATGAGACCTGCATTTTATTCCGCGAATACATTGCTTCAACTTTATTCGTGTGCCGTATGTTCGTGGGCTGTTTTAAAAAGTACCGAGTATTATATTTCTTGTAATATTGCCTTGTTCGTTGTAGTTAGAATGTAATTAACTTTATTTATTGCTGAAACTATCTTGCGCAATCGTGAATATCTGATATTTCCACTTAGGTTCAAATTCCAATCAAATCAAATTCAAAGGACAATAATTATACGTGGAAATAATTTTGTAGTATTTATATTTTTCAACTAAACAATACTTCAACTGCCATTGTTTTGTTTCGTCCCAATGACCTACCTGTTTTGATAGTTATTGTGGCTTTTTCTTTTTTTTGTGGTTTGTTAAAGGTGTAAAATGCAAAGGGCTCGACAACAACTGCGTAAATACCGCTTGCCAAATAATAATGCATTTGTCTCGGATAATTAATAATATAGATAGCTCGGCTCAGTTGTGTACGTTCTTCTATGCACGAATTAGTCGAATAATTAATCTATACTTAATTTATTTTGATGATACACATATATTTTATAGTAAGAAGAACGGAAATATCCAAGTATCTGAAACGTGACTACCATCGGCCATGTATGCCCACGTAACCAATAGAATCGTATCGTTACTGACCTTTGAGAAAAGGGATCCGACTTACGAGAGATGCCTACATTTTTTACCCTCGGGCATTAACAAGACGAAACATTTTTTTATCCTAGCTCAGTAAAATGACTACGCTACATCTGATGGTAAGCGTAGCGCGTTCCAAGAGTGGTGTCGACCAACGATGTGTTTATCTAGGTCGACAAAATTATGCCGGTCTGCCTAATTGCTTCTTCACACTCCGCTTAAGGGACCTCATATTTTAAAAAGGAGGGAATACGTAACAAGCAAGCTACATACTAACTAGCTAACTTATTATTGAATATCACAGTGGTGTCACACCGCTTGAACTGACCCATTCATGGCGTAGAAAAAGGCCTGGCCACTGGCGCTTTCATATTTAAGTTATTATTAAAGAAACTAATAATATATTATGTGTAATTGTTGCAGGGCAAATCAGTGATCCGTCCGATAGCGTTCAAGCCGCTGGGCGGGCGTCTCTCCGCGGGCGGCGAGCGTTATGGCTCGACACCGGTGCTCGCCAGTAGACCTCCGTCGCACATGACGCTTTATGGCAGTTAGTATTACTTTATACTACTATTTGCGTGGTCTGTCAAAGATCAATTTCGTCAACCACTAGTCGTCTTCGAATAGACTTCGCCTATATTGTTTTACAGCTCACCTGACACTAAAGCCGTCATTATGACGCTCTAGCTAAAAAATATATTATCTATTTAGTGGCGATTAAGTAACGAGGCGTCTTTTAGAAAGATGGCGCAGGTCACAATCACTTGGGAGGGTCATCTTTACACATCAGTGTGCCGAAGGGTATGTCGGGGTCGTGTGTTTGGAGATGTACTATTATTTAGATTTGGAAAAGAAAGTGCTACATTGTGACTGTGATGGGGTTGGTGGGATTTGCCAATAGATGTTTGGGGGGGTTATATTAGTTGCTTCTATAGTTTTGTCGATGTCGATGTGTCAGACTAGTCATTCGTACAGTAAAAAGGAAGAATTATAAAGTAATGGACTATTCTATTCTATATCGTATAGTTAGTCAACATAGTGTCAGAGTTTTCAAGCCTGCGACTTGCCATAACGACTGCTGTCAGTTGACAACAGCCAGGACCGACTTTTAACGTGGCCTCCAAAGCACGGAGACGATCAGTTGAAATATCACTAAGCAATCACCAATCCATAGACTGACGGCGCCAAAGGTTGCTTAACCCTTAAGGACCAGTGAGTGCAATTGGCTTTAAGCGCTTCATGTAATGAACTAATATGATATAAATTTACTCGAACTACCAATTTTAGTTTAGCATAGTTTCCGCTAATAGCTTCTGCTAGTCGATCTATGAAGGCTAAGCGAAAACTCATCGTTTTCGAAAACTATACAAAATTGTACTGTAGGAACTTAGGTTCGATAGTATACAATTAAAGTCATTGGTCCAACTTTGTATTTTTTTTTGTTCGGCGTTTATGTTGATAGCCCGACTCGAGTCGGCTGTGTTCGGCTTTACTAGATCTTTGGGTGAGCGCTTCAGGCACTCTCAACCCTTACCTACTTCCAAATATGGCCTTCACCTCTGATGAATTTACTACTTCTATTACTATTTAGTAATATAATTATGTAATACCTGCCTAATACAGTGTCATCATTATTTCCGTTTTCTGATGGCCACTCCCTATAAACTATTTTGACAAATATTCTGTGGAATTAATTTGAAATTTACAGCCAGTATGTAAATCTGTCAGTAAATAAGATATTGGGAACGCCTAAAAAGACAATCTGTGGCTCTTTCTCCTGTGGAATTTGGATCCATGCTTATATGAACACTTATAGAGCTTAATAAACATTACTTAGATTTTGTTGATATTGCAGGAAATATTTAAAGTGTTTATCTAAAGTGCTATTTTGTCTAACCAATTAAACGTTAGAATTGCCTTTTGTTCTTTAAAATATTAAATTGACACAACGGAGTATATTAATAATGTGGCAATGCTATTTCCTGCAGTTTTTAGTGTTTTATGTAGTAAGTAATTCACCAAACTAACATGACGTAAATAAAGTAGGTTAATGTATACTGAAAGACGGCTGTTGCATTAACCGTGCTCGTAAAGTCATGGACGTTATGTTTGTGGTTAAATCCGTCATTTATTTATCTAGATTAACTCCAAACAGTAAATCCATACAAGGTAGTGCCTTGTATGCTAGTCTTTTTTTCTACTTGGATGACATGACGAATAGGTTGCTCGCCTCGTTAAATGACCTCTGATTTTTTATAAATATTTTCGGTTTCACAGAAAATAGAATAAGATATAGCATCTAGTACGCCAATATATGTAATAATATTTGTAGTTACAATTCTTTGCTAAAAGAGCTTGACTTCTTGCTCACAGTATGCCTATAGTAGATATGTACTGGATGACAGTTGATGTTAATATAACCCCGCACTGGCCTGGGCTGTTATGGCGTTATATTTACCTTTACAATAAATAAATAAAATAAAATAAATATTCACATTCGGCGGCTACAAATTAATTTAGTATGGACTGTGAATTGTTGTATAAGTGACATTATATTTTTCGTGTAACATATGTGATAGTATGTTTACTAAAGTTAGTGTCCGTTGCTTAATACTAAAACTTGAAATTCACCAAAAACTAATGTTGAATTCTGAAATTAATTTTGAACATAACGGTTTTGTTTGTCAGGTTCATCAGACGTCCGCGAGGGGCGCTGGTGTGGCTCGCCGCAGCCCGCATCGCTTTCCGCTCTACCGCCCTCCACGCTCTCAGCTCCTCTGCATCAACGGCACCACTCCGCTATTGTGTGAGTACAACACCCTCCATCCTGTCGTTCCCTCAATGCTGAGGATCGTGACCGCAGCAGGCCGAGGATATAAGCGCCCTCCAAATGGTTCTATCACCAGCCATGTGGATTGCATCTTGCAGTTTAAGTTGCAGGGGTTTAGTGACTTGTTCACTCCATTTAGCCAGTGGTCTACCTCGAGAGCGCCTGCCCTCTATTTTTCCCATCAAAATATCTTTTTCGAGACTATCGTTTGCGTTTTTGCGAGAAATGTATCCGAAGAAAGAGAGAATTCGCCTCTTGCACAATGTTACAACACACTACACTATTATTGTAAATAAAGTGTTAAATGATTTTTTTTATTGTCCGGCCTGATTAAAAAGAAAAGAAAATGCTCACCGCGTTCACATTTCTAGGATGGTATGTAGCATAATTTAAATATTAAAAATGGAACATCATAGCGTCTGATATATCTATATTCAGACGATTCTTATTGATTTCCACGAGGATTCAATCAACAATTTCAATCAACAACAGTTGTAACGTTTTTGTTGATAAATTCAATTGACACAGTTCAGACGGTTCAAATCGCATATGATTCAGCAGTAGATCAAAAATCTATCATAATGCTGTAGGGTTGGCTCTGGACAACAACATAGACACAGAAAATGTTCTTTTTATAATAATAAGAAGAAATTAATAATAATAAATACACCCAATAGTCACACACATAGTCCCGACCCCACTCTAGATTAACCTATATTGTAGGTGTCAGGAATTATGAGGGACTTGCGGTCCCGCAACACTGACTCGAAACCAATATTCGTGAATCTCACAAACAATTGTTTTGGTGCGAACCGAACCCACGGCCTCTCGCTTTGCAGCCGGTTATTTGCCTCTGCGCCACAGAATCATTCAAAAGTTTAATGTTAGCCGAGCACTATTAATTTTTAATGAATGATTTTACTCGTATATACGATGATGTAATTTAGAAGTACCAATAAGAGCCTTGAGCTTAGATAAATTATTAAATGAAAATTACATTGCATCTGTAATGAAAATTATCTATAAATAAATCTACATATTATTGTAAAATGCTGCCTCGGTGGCGCAGTTGTAATGCGTACGCGGTACGACTGCTGTGTTGAGGTCTCGGGTTCGACCCTGGTTCGGGTAAAAGTGATATTGGGTTTTTCTATCACGAAATACTTAGTATGGTATGTATGAGTCTGGAATTGAATCCGGTGTGGTAATAGGCTCGCTCTCTATTATATCATGGGGCGGAAATAAGCTCGGCTAAATGTGGGTGTAATGGTTACACCTCTGCCTACCCCTTCGGGGATTACGTGTATATTATAACATGTTTATGTTTAGTCATTAGTTCCATTTGAACGCCGATTACTGTGTTTCGAAACTGCGAATCATTATCGCGCGGCGGTAAATCGCGACGTCCGGCGCACTTGGAAATTACGACATCAATTATAGCCTCTGCTTACGACTTTAATATTAAACCATAATAAACGTTGTTTAGTATTAAAAGTTATGATTTTATTGTTGAACTATTCTGTTTTAATTAAATATCCTTTCTTATTATTCTTATATTAAAATCAATTGCCGTTCGTTAGTCTCGCAAAATCTCTTAACCGGTTGGACCGATTTCGATGTTATTTTTGTATGTGTTTGAGTGGGTCCTGGGATGGTTCTTAGTTCTTTTTTTTAAGATCTTTCGCACATCATCCACAATCCCCTTCAATATTTGAACCCTAACTTTTAATTACCGATATGTTGCGGGTGAAACCGCGCGGGACAGCTTGTTGAAAAAAATTTAGACATTTACTCTAAAGTCCTTGAATATTTTTTTTTATCCGAACACAGCATAGTAACTACACCTGATGGTAAGCGCAATGCCGTCCACAAAACTAACGTCCACCGACAAACAATTAGTGACCACCGATAAGGTGGTTATCAGAAACATGTCGGCCTGTGTAAATGCTTCTTCACACTCTGAAGAGGGAAGAAGCAAATCGAAGGGCCTGGGACAGGACAGGCGGATGACCGTAATAAATTATATTGTATTAGGTATATGCATACATTTAACGTTAAATCACGTACATCCATATTTTAAATACGCTCCGGGAAAAAGAGACAGAAAAAGTACTAATTATTCCTAAAATCCACAATTAAAATTCCCCACTACATAACATCGGTAAAGAGCTCGAAGTTTTCTACCATTTAAAGAATGATGGAAGCGTAAGCGTAAGACGGTTGTCGACGAGTACTCAATTATGCGTTAATGAAGGCTATTAGCGGTGATCGCGTGATGCGTAACCACTAACTCGGCACTCATACGTGAATGAGTTAGAAACGTGGAAGTAGTAAAATGACGCCTATACGGGACATAGGGTATGGTAATTCACTTTTACCTACAATAATTTACATGTGGCCAATTGTTTTAGATCTTCTAGTAAAAAATGTCGTACATGAGTTGCCCGAGATTAATCATTATCATCATCTATCACATCATGTGAAATAAAATTATATGAAATAAGGTAGGAGATCTGTGGATGTAGTAGTTGAACATCTGGCTACCCCGCAAAGAGAATGAACGATCGTGGGTTATATGTATGTATATAAAAAATCAGCAACTCTGTAACAAATTGCATATTTGTAATAAATATTTAATAAAACGGAATATTTTATTACATTGCAAAAATATAATTACCAAATCCTTTAGTAAAATACTATAATTTTATGTGATGTCTTGACCGTTGCAACAATTCGCCGTCTTGTATAATGTCCCCCACTTCGCGCGGTCATTCGCATCCTCGGTATTGGGAACAATGACTCTTATTATCTTTCTAATAAGTACATTATATCGTCAATGGAAAGGCAGATATACTAAAGCTCCAATAAATGAACTTAACGGTAGAGCGTTTTAAAGATGTTTTTTTACGATTAAAATTCATATAAATTGACCTACTGGACAATTTTCAGTAAAACTAATATTTTATTGAATATTGTTATGGATTATTGTATAAATACCACTTTAAAATGCGCTCCCGTTAACTTCACGTGTTGGCTCTTTAATATTTTCGCCTCTCCAGTGATATGTATTATCATACCATTAAGTATGTATCTTGCATATAATCAACAAAAAACGTCTGATCTTAAAACAATGCGCATAATTGCTATAGCTATTTATAGCGTTTGTCATCAAACAAATATTCGTGTGAAAAGGCCGGCGGCATTGTAGCGGCAGCCGGCAGCACGCGTCAGATACTCTGAGCGCACACTCAGCGCCGGTTGCCGGCTACACGGCCGTGCCTATCAACTCACACATTAGGATATAAAATGTGAACATTGTGATTTGTGACGGATTACCACTGACCATATGAATAGGTGAGTGAAAAAAATAGGCTAAGCATTTTTTTGAGGTTTGTGGTACTCTATGATACGTGTCTTACGCCCAAATACTGGAACGTTCAACTGTTCGATTGCTAACGGCTAATTATTTTCCTACTATCTTGTAAGTTAATGTCTTAACACGTTTCAAACGATCTTTAAATGTCATGCGTTTCAGTTTGTAAAATTTATGTTGAACAATGGAATGGATTGGAAAAAAAATTGGATTTCTTTTAAAAGAATTACATTTATATTATATCTCGGAATTATCACGTACTTAGGAAATGCAGCACATACCGTAGACTACAAAATTACACAAAAATCACCATGTATAAAATATGTAACTAGCTTTAGTATTTTCCTATTCGATTGCAATTCGATACACTTGAATGCCAAAGAGTTTTATTATTGTTTTTAAAGGGATAATTATGTGTGATTAATGGTGAAATAGTTCCACGAAAGTGTACTGATCACCGTCTATGCAACTCGTAGGTGTCCCCAGCATAAATGCAATACAAAAATTCACTGTTGAATGGATATCAAGTTTTAGGTATTATAAATGCCTTCTCAATATACAGGTATCTCCCGGCGAAAGAACGCGGGAGCTTGTGACTCATCTCGCATGAATGAATGAAATTTTAGGCGCACAAGTATGAACATGTTATATTTCTCTTTATCTCAAACTGATCGGAATTTTTAACTTCGCCCAATACATTTTGGGATCGCGATTAAAATGTGGGGTATATTGAAACGTACAGTCTGCCTTGCTCAGTTGTATAACTTACACGGTACGACTGTTGTGCGGAGGTTTTGGGTTGGATCCCTAGATCAGGAAAAAGTGAAGTGGTTTTTCTAGCAGAAAATGGTCAGTATCAACCCAGTGTTTGTAAATGTGCCCAGTATGGCGATAAGCTCACTCTCTATCAGATCATGGGGCGGAAATGTGGATGTACTGGTTAAACCTCCTACCCCTTCGGGGATTACAGGCGTGAGTGCGTGTGTATATTCAAACATAAGAGAAATGTTAATTTACCGATGATTTAGGGACAATAAATTATTTGTTTAACTAATTTTGAAACTGTTTGTGAAACTTGTGATTGATTATGATAATGACATGTTTTTAATCCTCAGCAAACCTTTTTACTTTCCTGTGATTCATCCAGTTCAATGACCCTATGACCTATGAAGATGTTTTGAATCCTTAACAAGTCGTAAATAAACTATCAACTTTAAGGATAGTCTACCTTTACACTTAAAACCCTCTGCAATTTAGGCAGACATCAGTATTTATGGCTCCTAATTGATACCCAAGGTTTATGTCACATTCATAATTGTACTGTGAATATCTATATATATAAAACTCAAAGGTGACTGACTGACATAGTGATCTATCAACGCACAGCCCAAACCACTGGAGGGATCGGGCTGAAATTTGGCATGCAGGTAGATGTTATGACGTAGGCATCCGCTAAGAATGGATTTTGATAAATTCTACCCTCAAGGGGATAAAATAGGGGATGAAAGTTTGTATGAAACTTTGTCAATTTTAAACGTTCACGCGGGCGGAGTCGCCAGCAAAAGCTATAATTTATAAATGCAACAGTGATTCTTCGGTTTCTTATAACATAGGTTCGTATTAAATAGAAATATCATATGACACCCTTGACATCTTTTCGGACATGTGTATTGTACCGATTGACGTCATGTAAATGCATTTTTGATGATGATAAAGCTTTGTTTTTTAAAGCGCCATTTAGATAGAATTTATCTGTATTAAATATAATATTACCATGTGTTTAATTTATTATATATAGCATAGAGGGAAACGAGCAAGTGAGTCACCTGATGATAAGTGATGTCCAACGCCCATGTATGCCAGAAAAATCATGGGCGCATTGCCGACTCCATATTTCAAATCTACATCAAAACATATAACATAAGCACACGCTTGTACCGTCTTTGGGATAGTCAGAGGTACAACTAGTGCTAGCATTATCCCTCGAGATTATTTCCGTTATAGAAGCCCAAACTATTGCCGTTTTAGTCAAGAAATATGAATCCTCTTTTTCAAATTCTTATTTTTTATTTCGGGCAAATCGGGTATGCTTATCGAACGGAAAATTCTAAACAACTTTTGTAACCTGCGAATCGAACCAAGGACCTCGTCGCTTGCACAGCTCAAGCAATCTACCGCTAAGCCAATGTGGCAACGCATAAATACTCTCATTTGTAGTAACGTTTATATAAATAGAAGTTATTTGTGGATACTGTAGTCCTTGCCTGCTTAATTGGGGTGACGGTGTAAGATTAACAATTGGACCCTCGTGTTTACCCTAAGGGGCTATAATTAGGGGATCGTAAAAGTAGGGTCCCCTCGCCATAATATCCAGACGAAAATTTCAATCGATATTTCGTAATGGAATACAATCAATGCATTTGCTTCACTAAGTGCGTAGTAATAGCATCAAGTCCATGTTACCTATGTTAAAGGATACTCTCGATTAAATTATCTTTCAAATAAAAACAACTTCATCTAAATAAGCCCATTCGTTTAGGCGCTCCGATGTCATAAACAGATAGACAAAGGGAATTATTTATAAACCTTGCTTAAGCAGTGATTACTTAAACAGTAAAATCTTTCTCTGTCAATAGTGTTTAACTTCTTCTTCTTTATCGTTTCGCTCTTCACAGAGCGGACGTGATCTCTATGGTTTATGTCCAAACGATGATGTAGCTCGCCGCATGATCTCTCTCTCCATCTGTCTCTGTTAGACGACAAATATGGTACATTCATTTACAGGGCCCGCACTGCTGTTTTTATTTGATTATTCGACCTCATTGATGACCTGCCACTAGGTCTATTTCCGTCTACTCTGCCCTGCCCTGCTCTATTGTTTAACTAAGCAGCGCTTAACAAGGTTTATAAGTAAGGACCTATGTGATTAAATTCTAATACCCTCCTTTTTATCGTGATTTAAAGTCAAGCGAGTCAGTATAGTTCCATATAGGCCCATTGTTATAGCACCTTTGACTTTTCTAAGTAACATGTATATAAATTGTTAATATCGCTTGCTTTAACGGTGAAGGAAATATCGTGAGGATACCTACCTTAGTTTTCCATAAGAATTTCGAAGGTATATGAAGTCTGTATTAGACGAGTATGGTAGATTAAGGCCAAACCCGTCTCATTCATTAGAGGATGCCCTTGCCCAGCAGTGGGGCATGTATAATACAGGTCTAGTAATATTATTATAGTCCTAAATTGAAACTGTGTTTGACATGCAGAGATAAACTGCCGATTGCTTGGTCACGCCCCTTAACATCTACATTTGTATAAAATTAACTATATTTGTTCCTAATCTTTAAAAATCCCCGACGTTAATTAGAACAATATCTGTTACTTTTAAACTGATCAGATATTCAAACATAGCTGAGAAGTATCTTATAGAAACAGGTTTCAAAAATAAAACAGCATTCAAATCAGTTCATTCTTTTAGGCGCTACGAAGGCCCATACACACATCTATAAAAAAGGCGTCAAATGTGTAACACTCCTCTTTTTTGTCGGAGGTTATAAATAGCTCGTAGTTAGCCACATTCATAAACAACACATAAGCAAAATGTATTACAGTGATCATTTATTTGCGAAACAGTTATGTTTTTTATCAACGCAGAGTGCATCAGTGCATAGTCATCGCTCGGTCATTTCCTTTGCGTAAAATGATATGTACCGCCTACTCGTATTCTGCGGATTGATAATGTTTTATCAACATCCCGTCTATGATCGACGGTCTATTACGAAATTTCGACGTAAATAATATTAATAATACGAGTATTGCCTAAAATACTGTAATGTGTATGCGGTACGACTACTGCACTTTTATGAGTGGTAGAGCCAGTAAATAATAGTAATAATATATGTATTCTGGCTAAAAGAGTTCCTGGGTGAAACAGTTGTAATGTGTACGACTACTCGCAGTACGACCACTGCACTTTTATGAGTGGTAGAGCCACGCTGTAGACAGTTTTTTCTACGGCATGAATTACCGCCTCACAGAAAACCGACGTAAACTAGCGGCTTGCTCCTGCGTTTCGTACGCTGAGTGAGATATCCGGAATCCGCCTCCCCTTCCCAATCCTTAATTATCCCTTTCTTTTAAGGTCAGCAACGCCCCTATGATTCTTCTGGTATTATGGGCGTACAAGGGCGGTCAAGATCACTTACCATCAGGTGACCCACTTGCTCGTTTGTTAACCTATACTATAATAAAAAAAAATCTATGCTGATGTCTCAGATTGATCCCCGGGTCGGGTAAAAGTAATATTGGGTTTTTCTATGACATCACTTTCAACCCGAAGTCTCAAATTGTGACCTATATGGCGATAAAGTCCCTCTATCATATCATGGGACAGAATAAACTCGGCAAAACGTGCGTGTACCGGTTACACATTTACGTCCCTTTCGAGGATTACAGGCATGAGTGCGTATGTATGTGTGTAATCTTTCATTAGTAGGGTATTTAATTTTTTTCCGCTGGCAATGTAGACTTCTTGGAGAGTTCACATTACCCGATAAATATGGTAATAATCATCCTCTTCCAGATGGAACTAAAGCATTGTTATCTCTGTGTAGGTAAAAGATAATGATTTCAGATAAGTCAATATCCTAGAAACAGGGATTAGGATATTCTACCATTTTCACTTTATTTTCTTTTGTATTGACCCTCGATTTATTCATTGTATTAGGAATTATATTTTAACTTACTATCAGAATTAGATATACAAGTATATTTTTTTAAATTATCTATCTATTCATTATAGTAGAGCGTGAATTCGATGTTAAATTTAATGATACTAAAGTGAAACCTTTTCGCTTTTTTACATTGGAGTCTTACACCAACCATAAACCAGCGTTTAACGGCTTTAACATTAACATATAACATTCATAAAATTGAGCAGTCATTTATTTAACATAAGATGAGCAAACAATAGCCAAATAGCGTATAACAATAGAATATTTTCTAAAACTTTATTATAAATTGTCATAAACTAAACAGACAAAATCTCACAATACGACTTTGACTTTTATAAATATTGTTTAATATATTAAATATATTTGTAGGGTTGGAATATTTAGTTTATTTAAATTTCATTATGAACCTTATCCTCAATTTTCTGAGGATATTGTTTTTTTTACATCCCAATGTTCAAAAAACATTTCCAAATCACAGTTAACATGAATGTGGCTTTGAAATCTTTTGCTTTTGAGACCTCTGAATTAAATGAAAATAATAATTACAAAATTAAAGAAGGCTAATAAAGTGTCTACCTCCGGCCAGGTCAAGTACGCGTATTGTACCTATATGAATATTATCTCTTAGTTAAATATGTCAGTCGTTCAACCAGTCAAGCTGTATAGTCCTATGTGTCCTAGGGCATGGTTATTATATCTATTAATATTATTTTCTCAAAGAAAATGTGATAACCCTAGTTAGATAAGTATACTATATAGCCTTCAAAACCGTGTAACAATGTGATGTGGCCAACAGATGAAATACGGAACTTCGCTCCGGTGCTCCTGTCCACATTTGCATATAGTGCTAAATATTCATGCTTTTTCATATGTATTTCATGCTTAGCTATCGACTGCTAGTCATGTCATGTCTTATACAGGTTGTTGCGAAAAGTTTAAGAACAATAACTAAGACAGATTGAAAACCACATCTTAAACAGTCTCCGTTGTAATGGAGTTTGGACAGTGTCACTTAATGCGGACTGATGGGTCGTGTCTGCCTTATTTGGCCGGCAGGGTAACCTGAAATAGATGAGAGCTGGCCGAGGGCGTTCTTCGGTTCACGGAGAGTCTTAGAACATAACATTATTGCGACGGGCATTCGGGTGGCTCTTTGAATCCCCGTCCATCCTTAATGTGTCGAGATACTGCGAGGTTTTGGTTGGTGGGATATATTACCATGGTCTTATTGGATGGTCTACATGGATTCGACAGATGTTCGTCGGACCTCGTTAATATACCTTCACACCTCTATTGGATTATTTGAAAGAATTAGGCTTGATAATAATTATTAGTTCAATAAACCGCACGAGTCGCATTGCACGCAAGATCTAGTCTCTCCATTTCATAGGACTTGTTGGAAACAATAGGAAGCAAAAACGCCGCAACAAGCAATTGTACTCGTTTTCGCCAATGAAAAGTAATTGTAACCGCTGATTTCCTGTATCCGACATATTTTGCCAATTTACTAGCTCTGTAACACTGCGTGTGCTAACTGAATCAACTTCCCAGTTAAACGCGTTTCATATCCAACATTAATTGAGGAAGAACTTATTTCCTACGCTTAATGTTTCACTTCGGCTTATTAATGTAATGGATATAACTTAATTTCGATACAAAGTGTAACCCGACTTATGTTTTTGAAATCATTATATAAAGTAGTTTTTATTCCCTTAATAGTAGCGTTTTGTAATGGGAACAATAGGTGGTACAGAATAATGGAATGGGAGAAGAATGATAGAAAGGAATAGGCTGGCTTGACCCGTTGTTACCAATAACTCAAACAAAAATGCGAAGTAGCAGCTTGCTGTTTATGGGCGGTCGTGGCGATTACCACCACGCGAGCGTCTGTTAAAAAAACAATATGTCCAATTGGACACAATTGTGCTACAAATTTTCTATTAATTTGTAATCGAATACATTGTTATTTTTTAGATATCTACTCTACATACCATAAGAGTTTCCCGACATATTTTCAAGTTTCCATATTAGACAATTGGCGTCCAAAACTACAAAATTAACTGTTTATAATGTGAAACCTCGTACCACTAACAGTCCATTAACTCTGAGGATCATCTTTATGACTCTAATTAAAGCCATGTCGTAATACACTTTTACAAACACCCAGCAGACCGTATTAATTTAAAAAGCGTAACGTTAAGTAAGTAAATATATGGCATCTAGGCCTATGGTTGATGAACAAGCATTTGTTGAAAACATGACTACATTTTCAATTTCATACAATTTTAATTTTTTCGACCCCCTCCCGTTAGTATTATCTATATAATAATAAGCAGCGATAGCTCAGCGGGGAGTGGTATGGACTGTCGAGATGAAAGTCGCAGGTTCGAAACCAGCCCCAAGAGCATACACCACTGACTTTTCTAAGTTATGTGTATATTAATTGTTAATTATCGCTTGCTTTAACGGAAAAAATAAATAATAGTAATTTAAATTTTACCTGAGAAATCGATAAGATTTTTCGAAGGTATGTGAAGTCTGCCAACCCGCATTAGGCCAGCGTGGTGGACTAAGGCCTAATGCCTCTCATTCAGTAGAGGAGGCCCGTGCCCAGCAGTGGGACGTATATAATACAGGGCTAGTAAAAAAATATATATATAATAATATTATATAAAAATGAAATGCTATTCATTGCTGATCATTTGAGAACAGCTGGACCGATTTGGCAGTTTTTTTTATTATTGTTAATAGTCCGAATAAGGTGCTTTTTCTATTAGATTATTGTATGAATTACAGAGAAAACAGACTATTCGAACAAAATGTTTGTATATCGTGTATAAATAATAATTAATAATAATTAGACACAATATGTTGCACATTGATGTAAATTTCCAATTGCAAAAAGGGAGGTCGAACTTTGTAGTTTGTGGTTCACTTAATTATCTGTATTGATTTTAGCTGTCGTGTATCGGTTATTATTAATATTAATGTTTTATTTAGAGTACTAGCGCTATTTTTGTTTGACAAACAAATCAAAGCTATATTATACTAATATTTTCTTCAGAGCATCTCACCCATTGACTTCCAAGCAATTACGATGGGTCATTGCTTCATTTGACCGGGAGGCGCTAGAGCAATTAAACTATAACACAAAAATATAAGCACTCACAAATGTAACAATAGTAGTCGTGTAAGATATACTAACAGTTCTCATGTACACAGAAAATATGCAATCATGTTTGTACGTAATCCGATATTTAGCATTTGTATGTTAATTAGCATCACGTACCCGTGTATATTTTGGTTGTCCGTTTTTTGTGTAACACATCTTGCCTTCCTAGTTAGATTATCCTTTAGATACATTTCATGATCTTTTATTACAAAACGCTCATTAGCCATACTTGGATATTTATACCATAATTGCTATTGTACTTAGCAATAGCACCCACTTGTTTTTTGCCGCGATTTTGCTAATGTGCTTTTTATCATCAACGCAATGAATTTGAGAGATGCTTTGAATGAATGCAAGAGTCAAGATTGCAATGGAAGAATCACTTTATTGAAACCTTAACCCTCATGTCGAACTAAGTCAACCTTCGTGAATCAATTATAAATTCCTCGCTTTAGTAATGTTTACAAGCTAGGATTGCTATGTAAATAGTATTATGTATACACAATAGACACAAACGAATCGTCTAACAGAGTAACAAGCAGAGACTCCACGCTCCACCGCTGATGCAAGACGCTCCACCGACCGCGACCGCTCCGTTCCTTTCATATTACAATTACACACCATTAGACTATTCGTAGCTTACCGTGCTCTCGAGAATGAACTTCGTGAAACATACTATACCAAGTCTTCATTCAACTTTTCACGCATGAAGAACATCATAATCATCAGGTTATAGGTACTTACTTAGTAAGCTGGTGCGTAAGAAATGAAGCTAGCCAAAACCTTTACTCATATGTTTTTGTTTATTTGATTGAATGACGACACGAGCAAGGCGCTCGCCTGATGGTAAGCGCTACGCCTGCCCGTAAACAGAAGCAACACCACACAGAACGTTGAATTACAAAGCACTGCATGGCACTGAACTGCTCTCGTCACCCGTTGACATAAGATGTTAAGTCTCATAATGCCCAGTAATTTCACTGGCTTCAATGTCCTTTAGACCGAAACCCAACAGTGCTTACACACTGTTGCTTTGGGACAGAAATAGACAAAGCGGTGGTGGCATCCCAGACGGCCTCTCGCATACGAGGGACCTACCACCTTGTAATATCCTAATTGTTGCAGTAATCGTTGAATCAATAGTTGCTGTGTAGTTGAGTAAAAAATTCTATCAGGCAGTTGGCAGTCAGCATTGGTTACCGTTATAGCTCCAAAATGTGACGTTAACTGCATTTCAGTAAGTCGAAAATATCCAAGACCGAAGGCCTAACAGTACCGTCGACATAAATACCTATTTTGAGAGACCCGATGTAATTTTTCTATATTTTAGAGTTACAACACTAATTTGCAGAAATACGTCAACAGTTTGTCTAGATACCTATTGGTTCTATGTGCTAGAAAGTAATGTAAATAGTTTGTGCAAAAAATTTAAACACTAGTAAGTAGGTACTACTTTCAAATTTAAATTTATACTTCCTGGACACTGAAGTTTATACTAGTAAGTGTCATAAATCATAGTCAACTGTGTCAGTGTTACTTGACGATAGTACTTCTTGTACTTGAAATTAACTGTTGTGCATTAAAATATATACACAGTAACAGATAGGCTCCGTAGCATAGCGGGCGAGCAGCCGGCTGTGAAGCGATGGACCGCGAGTTCGATCCACCGCACCGAGACAAATGTTTGTGTGATCCACAAATATTTGATTCGAGGCTGCGTGTTGTGAGACCGAAAGTTGGTAATTCCTGATACCAACGACACAAGAGCGTGTTATATATGTTTAACACATCTGTGTGGTATTGCTTCTTCGTATGGGTAGGCGTGGCGCTTACCAACCATCAGGCGAGCGCTTTGCTCGTCTTGGCATTCAATCAAATAAAAAAAAACTGCCCCTATGATAACCTCGAGCCGACACTGATAATTATTTCTTTCACCTAATAGGTGCAAGTCCAATGAAGATAAAAATTATGCTTTAAGAGATCTAATGATATCCACGCTAGATCAACATATACGCCTATTTTACAACCTCTGCGTAAATGCTTCTTACCAAAGAAATATAAAGTCACATTCTGACATATACACCACTATTTTTTAAATACCAAAGAAAAGAAATGAGCTGATAGCCGCGAATGTTACGCGGTCTTGGTGAATCTATTTTTTAAATTGTACATAAGACAAAAAGTTATAGGCAGTCCCAGTTTATCCAATTTGTGCAAAAAATGATGGCTACTGTAACGCTGTCGCCGTCACCATGGCAACAGCGTCGCGCACGCGCCCTCTTGTCGCACCCCTGCCCCCGCGCTCTTCTATCGTACCTAACAAGTTACTATACGGAAAGTTGTGACAATAATTTAATGTTTTTTGTTCTAAAATTTTTTATATTTTTGTTTAATTTTTTTATGTGATATTTGGGTTAGGCAAATGACACTGATACCCGTGTTTTTTTTTCTTCTATAATTAAAAAATAGTAGTGTATATACTAGAAGAAAGATGGCACTAGGTATTCTCAAAATTACCTGCGAAAAGAGCGTCCACACTTTCGTAACATTTCGCCGCATCTAGAGGCGTGGCTCTCACACTACTTTCTACGCTAATCTGAATTGGTACCTATCATAACATGCACTGTGACATTTTGCCGTGACTTGAAACTTAAATTACATGTCACGGCCAAATTTTACGAAGTATCAGAGCGGATCACAGTCACACCACTGGGTGCCGTGAAATGTCACAAGTGGATACGCACTTTTATATGGTAATGAAATAAATAAATACACCCAACAATCACACAGTGTCCTGACCCCACAACCTTATCGTACCTTATTAACCTGTATAGTAGGTACAAGAAACTACGAGCGACTTGTGGTCCTACACCCCTAGTCCCAAACAAAACAAATATCCGTGGATCACACAAACATTTGTCTCGGTTCGGGAATCGAACTCACGGCCTCTCGCTTCGCAGCCGGCTACTCGCCCATTGCGCCACGAAGTCTGTCAATTAGAGAATAAGTCTTACTCGAGCATTGTGGAATAGGCACGCACACATCTGCCATATGCATGCACATCTCTGGTAAATAACTCCAAAGATAGTATCTCAACACATAATACCTATCGAAAATCGTTATCTAAGAAACGAGCAGCACCTACATCGGATTCAGGTATTTAGGTGACGATGTGCAAGAATTGACTATAAACAAACTAATAAAAACACTCAGCTCCTTTTAACCCGGGCGTTTTACCGTTTTAAGACGATTGCTGTCGCATCGACAGACGGCATCTGGCAGATAAGGTGGCACGACCGTCGATATTCGGTAACTGTGGCCTGAAAATGACCCACATTTGATTCTGAGAGTTGAGCTTATTAGTTTAAGTGTATAATGTTATAGTTGGGCTGCACGAATTCGATATTTGTATCAGATAATTAAATTTATTGGTGTAATAAACACAAAGATGTTATTTTTCTATTCTAAAATGTATTTCTTTAGTACCTACCTTACATATGGTCTTAGTCTGAATGTGAGACCTTTTTTATATTCTCCTTAATAAGCTAACGATTAATATACACACATGTTCCCAGATCGTCATTCACATGTAATCGTGAAATATTGATATACATGTAACGTATTCTAAAATAAGAAAACTTGCCATGCAAAGAAGATTGCGTTGGTTTTATTTAGTCTTATATCATAAGTTCACGCCTTTACCCCCCTAAGGTAGGCAGAGGTGTAGTAGAGGACCGACGTTTCGCCGAGCTTATTTCGGTCCCGTGATGTGAAAGCGGGGGAGCCTATCGCCATACCGCGCACAAATTCAAACACAAATTGTGATTGCCTGACCTGGGAATGGAAGCCAGCAAAGTCAAATCCGTAGTACAAAGAAGAAACAAATTAACAAGACTATAATAATATTATGACCCAGATATACCAGATGGTGCCAGTCTGCTTATCTCCTGATTCCATCTTATAAAACATGAAACGTGAACAAACAATGTTGATATAAGTTTATGCTGATACCTAATTCGATTTGTGTAAGCAATGAATATTCATATCTCATAATTGCTGCTAATTTGCACGAATTTGTAAACGAATAATATGTCGAAACTGTGATGAGATAAATTAATGCAGTTATTTCATCTTAAATACAGAATAATTATCACATAAAATTCTAATATTTACGTATAAATCCTTTTAATTTCGAAAATAGTTTCTTGACCTTAAGATATAGAGTTTATATTAAATCTTCTTCTTGATCAAACTGATAATCCACTCGTATTGGGATTGGCGCAACATGTTTTTAACACATCAACTCAACCCTTCTGGGAAGAAAACACCCAAACACGAAACGAATATTTGTGGATCACGCTGGGTCAATGCATCTTTTCATGCACGAAATATTTTAGTTCTCTAATAAATATCTAGTTTTTCCTGAGCCTCCGGCAATCTCGACGACTGCATTAGGTGCAACAGCAAAATTCTAAGTCTACTTTCTAAACAGTGGTACCTACTAGCCCGGAACACTGTTCCCCTTCATTCAAACAATTTACTTCTTCTTGTGTATTAATAATGTATTTTTTACTTCCAGAACAAAGTCAACGTCTGTGCTTAGCGGCGCTGACAGCAAGGAGCCAGCGCCTGCCCCATCTCCCGCCGACTCAGGCGTCTCCGAGTTGGAGAGAGATCACCATGATTACAGGTAACAAATAAACCACTATTTTATCCAGTTACATAGAAAGTAAAAGTAAGGGTTGCCACGAAATGTCCATATCGACGACCCGCCAAAATATATGATGATTCTGGACTATTCCATAGTAAACATATGGAAAAATAATAATAATAAATAGATTTATATATGTAGTGTAATTGGCGAGTGTATTTTGATGATGCTATGTATGTTTACATTAGTTGATACTGATTTCTATATAATATAAGTTTCTTTTACTTTTGTACTGACTTGTCATAAGCGCTATTTCAATTGCCTACATGAATAATAAACGATTTCATTTCATTTCATTCTGTATGTAATACTGCAAGCATATCCTTATGTAAACGGAACCGAAAACCGTATTTTGTATAACATCCTTTTGAGTGATTAGTGGTCATTAAGAACGATACAGAAGATACCTTAAGTAGTCAATGAAATTAGCTATAAAGTTTATGAATTTATTTTGTACTAGCTTTTCCTCGCGGCTCCGCCTGCGTGATCTGCTTTTCCGGGATAAAAAGTATCCTATCACCCAAGTCAGCTCATACCCTGTCTGTATACCAAATTTCATCAAAATCCGTTCAGTAGTTTCAGCGTGATTGACGGACAAACATCCAAACAAACAAACTTTCACATACATAATATTAGTAGGATTTGCTGCAGTTTATAATGGTCTGCTGTTTGTTTTCAAAAAATGCACTACATACCGTTTGTTTTATCTAAGTGGATCTGTTACAGTTAAATGTAACTGGAATTTGAATATTTCAAGTCATCCTTTTACGAGGAATGGAACAGTTTTGCATACGTATATGCGAAGAATCTTGATCTTGTAAAGTTTTAGACTTATTTATAATTAATTGTAGTAATGCTTCAAACCTTTTTTTGAATGAATGACCACTCTCATTGGTCACTCCCTGTTGCAACACGCTTGCCCATAAACAAAAGCACCACCATCAAGAAATTGGAATTACTAACGCCTGATTTCTGAAAGGCAGATTAATATAAAAATAAAAATTAACTAACCATCTGTCAAATCTCATGTTAAGTCAAAATTGAGTTGCTAGGAGTGTGGTCAACGCTTTTGATTTGATACACACTTGTCATCATCATAATATGTCAAACGCTATTTTGGATTTCTGGAAAATTCATAGATAGTTCTATCGTCAAACGGTGTGTCAACTACTAATAAGCGATTGTTCTAAATCAGAGATTATTTTTCACTAAATAACGTTTCACAAACTCGAATTGATTTGACGGTGCTGTAAAAATCAAAATTCTGTTAAATGTTGACTTGATCAGCCTTTGAGCAACCGGGCGTAAGTATTGCATGGCATTGCGCTACGCTCGTACCCCTTATACAAAAGATATTTGTTTTTTTTGGAACGAAGTTCCTTACGGCAGGCTTGGAGGGGATAGGGATTTCGCTGCGTGACTGAACTGAAAAAAATGATAGTAAAACCGTAAGAAAAATGCGTGGAAAAAATGCGTGGAATAAAACCGTTAAATGAGACTTTTTTTTAACTTAATTTGATATCTAGCACACAAAGTTAAAGTCGAAATTCCGTTAATAAAACAGATAGGTGTGAAACTTATGACATTTGGAAATGTAGACGCGGTTTGAAATTTGAATTTGAATTTTTGACTATAGAACACGGCCGTCCACCGTTTAGTAGCCAGTCTAAGTCTAAATTAATAAGTTTTTATTTATAATTACATAAGTTGATAAAAAATGCTATACAATAGCTTTACCGCGGCAATCTCCGAGTGCTACACGTCTTTTTTTTATTTCTATTTTTCTATTCTATTTCTATGTAATTTTATGTTGTCAAACAAAAATAAAGAGACATATTTTGTTATTTTAGTTGATAATTTGTATTTTTTACAATTTGTGTCGATTCTACATTAGCCGAAGGAACTTCGTTCCTACCTGGTGTCCCACGACACACACCAATTTTTTTAATTAAAAAAGAAGCACTACATACCGCACAGACCTTTGAATTACAAAGCACTGCACGACACCGAACTGCGCTCGTCACCCTAAGACATAAGATATATAATAATACCCAGTAATTTCACTGGCTTTCAAAGTCCTTCAAACCGAAACACAACAGTCCTTACACACTGTTGCTTGGCGGCAAAAATAAATGTCACAATGCCCAATTGAAATGAAATTTCATTAATACATCTAGACGTTTCCATTTTTTCACATTCACTCATTCGCGTATTTTCTATTAAACTCATATCAAACGCGTATAAATAAAACCGCAGTGCCTCATCAAGTTAACGCTATGAACCATCTACGAAACAATAGCCGATGGAACCGGCATCTGTTGCCGTCCGTAGACTGGTCGGTCCGGTATCCGGTTGATACCAGCCTTGAGTTGTAAAACTACTTACCTCATGACCTACTGCTTTCTATGTTTTACGACGTATGAACATTAAATTTACACACATCCATGAACAGTTTCTATTAATTTTACCATTACTGTGCGGTGCATCGATGCGGTATCTCTAAATGGCGAGAATTTAATTTTCTGCTAGGGTTACAAAGTGGATTCATTATTACGTTTTAAAATGATGATCGTATAACTTGAGAGTAAATGAATATATACATAGCGTTCGTAAATCATGATAAAAAAGATAAATGCAATACTTGCTCTTAGGTTTTTGATGATAACAAAAGTATTTAAATCGCCAGATAATGCGAGTTGAAAATATGTTTTTTTTCACCTGCCTTTATTCCATTCGTAATGGGGTTGGCGCGAAATGCTTTTAAATCTCATGTTACAAAAAAAATGGCTTGTAGTTTTAACTACCGGCCGCCTGACTGGCGTCAACCCCTCTGGGGAGAACACACATCCAGACCCGAAACAAATATTTGTGGATCACACAAACATTTATCTCAGTGTGGGAATCGAACCCGCTGCCTCTCGCTTCACAGCCGGCTACTTGCCAACCACGCCACGGAAGCTGTCGAAAAAAATATTAATTTATTATGACACTAAAATGAAAAATGCACCTTGTGATATCTAAATAAGCTTTCTAAGAATGCTGATGTGGTTTGTTTATTTTTAATTTAATTTAAATATTTACATCTATAACCACATTTCATTCATCAAGCCGCAGGTATATTTTCTTTATATTTTGTGAGCATAATATGTAAAATTATGCACTTATTTATACCAAGATCGCTCGCAAAGCGGTTTCATCTGGCGCCACTGCTTTTCAAATAAAATGTAGATCAGTCGACATTATTTTCATTCTATTGCATAAAATTAACACATATATTGGATATCACGGGCCGCTCTCTCTTTGTGGTTGTCTGGTAAGAAGAAGGTAATTGCGGCAAACCATATTAATAATTTATAACGAGAAATTAAAACTTAAACGGTAGTGCTCCTTATTTAGCCTCGTTAGATAAACCTTAGGGCATAACACTAGATCCTAACTGGGCAGTTGACACAATTCTATAGGGTTCTCTCTTGAAGTAAAAAAGTCCGCAAAGAGAATAAGTTTTATTTTCTTGAACTGAACTATATGTTTGCAAATACATTAGACTGCACTTTATACCTTTCAACACATTTTCTATTTATACCTAATCGGTTTTTGTACTTTTCATCATTACCATAAACATATTTTATATGGGGTAGGTCCCTCGGAAGCAAGAACCCCTCTGAATCGTGGAGTGTGTAAGCACTGTTGTGTTTCAGTTTGAAGGGCATTGAAGCCACTGAAATTACTGGGCATTATGAGACTTAACATTTTACGACGAGCGCATTCCAGTGTCACTCACTTGTAATTCGAAGTTCTGTGTTGCTTCTGTTTATGGGTTGGCGTGGCGCTTATCATCAGGCGAGCGATCTGCTCAGACGCAATAAGAGGATACCAACGAACTATTGAACTTTTATTGTTAAATGTGTAACTTGTTATTAAAATATATAATTGTTATATGTAACTATCAATGTTTTTGTGTTGTTAATGTTGTTATATGTTTTAAGATAGAATTGTTATAATTAAGTATGCTCGCCTATCTAAATTAGCTACGTAATACATTTTCTCAGTTTAAGCGATTGTAAAATCTTATGAGAAATAAATAATTCTTAAAGTTAACTAAAAATCTAACGCACAAATTCCATTCAGTACAACAGACCGGCTCAGAAGCCACGAGGTCCGTCTGCGAGCCCCACGCGGCCTCATGCTGCAGTCATTCGGGGCGCGCCGCGACGAGCGAGACACGGAGCTCGCGCGGCTGCGCAGGGACCGCGCACTGCTCAGGCAGAGACTTGAGGACACTGAGTGGAGCCTGTGCCAAAGAGCCGGCGAGATCGCGCTACTGAAGACGCAGCTTAAGGATGCGCAGGTCAGTTTACATGAAGACAACTCTAGAGCTGATAGTGTATTGCTCAGTAACCGCCGATTTCTATCATTTTAGTTTGATTCTCCGGTTCCTACAAATGAACCAATAAAAATACAGTTTAAAGATAACGCGTACGAATTACTTAATTATTACTGGTTTATTTGAAGTGAAGACTGAGATTGAGATCGTTTATTAAAATCAGCCGATAGTTGTAATAGTAGACGGATGGGAAATGAAAGGTCGAAGGCTAAAATGAGGACAAGGTTGGTCCTGATATCTGACGAATATCTTATGTCAGAACAAAAATTCAATTATGTAATGATCAAATAATTAAAATGTAAAATCCTAATAATTCAAAAAGGAAAAATTCTTGATGAATCCATTACAAAAGATTTTTAGACTATGTCATTATCAAAGTGCATTATCATTATTAAACAAGCCGACAAAGAAACCGGGAAAAAAATATATTTTATTGGTCTAAGAATTGCAATAACCTGATAATTAAATTAATTGTTTATATATGAAAAAAGAGTTAATATTTATGTAAGCCATACTTCATATTATTCCAATTATGGCTCTGTAATCGAATTAATATTTAATGGAATATTAGTGATGGTACAAATATATTAATGACTTTGGCACCGTTTAGTGGTGATTTATGAAAAGTATTTACATCTTCATCTTAACAATTTTTTATTTCTATGAAGTGAAGGCATTACAAATTAGTCTGAATAGGGGGTCATTTTAAATTATCTTCATCGCTAGGTGATTTAAAGTCATGATTATAATCTTGCATACTTTATTATACATGTTGCAAAATTAAATAAACCTGGTGAATTAAAATTAAATGCAGCCGTTATTTAGTTGGCTGTTTTTATACGTCACTTTAGAAATAAAACTAACTTGATATTAATTTACTGCTTAATCTATTACAGAATGAACAAACCGCCAAAGGCCACGAGTATCTCACGCTGAAAGCAGACTGCCGTCAACTGAGAGAGACACTCGACAAAAAAGAGAAAGAAATAATGAGGCTTAGAGCTGAATCGGAAGAAAAGGAGAAAACTGTAAACAGACTGCAGGCAGAAGTGGACAGACTCACCACTGACTTGATGGAGAGCGTCGCAGACCTCACCAAAACAAAGGAAACGAACAAAAACGAAATAGACAAACTAAAAACTGAACTGAAGGAACTCAGACAAGAATTATCCGATGTCTCACTCAGCGGCTACGAAGGCATAGAATGCGGACGAACAATGAGAGGCATCTACGACGTTTGTAAAACCAACGAGTACCATTGGACCTCAAGCGACAGCGCTTTAGAAGACGCAGAGGTCCAAAGACTCAACGGGGAACTTCCAGACACGTGTGGAGACCACTGTCCCGCCAGTGCGATTGTCGATCGACTGAAATGCGATTTGGAATCAAAGGAGACACAGTTTAACAACGAGAGGAGGAAGTGGTCGGAGGAGAAAGACAAGGTGTTGAGATACCAGAAGCAGTTACAGTTGAATTACGTGCAGATGTTCAAGAGGTCGCGCACGCTAGAGGCGGAGGTCGACGGACTGAGGCTCGAGTTGGAACTGTGCAACAAAAACATGAAGAACCTAAACAAACACGGCAAGACTATTGAGCTGTAACCAAAACGCTATTGTAAATATTAATATAAGACATCTTGCCGTCAGTGATAGACTCAACTGCGAACGTGTTATAGTTTAAATTATTGTAAATTTTGTTATTAGTTTCATTATAACCTTTACGCGTTTGCGGAAACACATTAAGTTATTGTAGATAATAAATATTTTTGAATTAACATTTGTTTTTCTTTATAATTGAAAGTCGTTGTGCTACTTAGTGTTTATTCACACACTTGCATACACAATTATTGGAGCAGAACCTACATTCATAAATTATACGTTATTTGGAAACGTCAAGTATGAACACATGATAAATATCTCTTCTTTTAAATATTTTCAAATATGGTACATATATTTTTGTTATTATTGCTCGATTTAAAATTTAGGCTTCAAGTTAGATAGACCTAGATTTCTGGATCTGAAATCAGAACCTTCGCCTTTAGTGATGTTGTCTCTGGTAGTTTTTGCTGGTTCGACCTGAAAACAATGTTTTTTAATAGAAAAACACATATATCAAATATACACATATGAATCATGCCACTTTTACTAAAACGTAATAATAGGAAGACTTAATAATGAAATATAGATATATGTGTATTTGTTATTATTTTATATGTCGCCAAAAACTATAATTGTGTATAAAAGACAAAGTATTTTTTCTGTAAAGTAATGTCTGTACCTATGGAGAAGACTGATTCACTCTGTAGACAAATCTTACTGGCTTCGGAATTCTTCGTGTTATAAATCCAATTATAACATTGAAAAGATATAATAACAAAATATCCAAACAACAAATAAAATGGCACGTAGAATACGTCTAACGCCATCTATCGGTCGAACAGAAAACTATCTCCTTAAGGCTACATCACGTGCAACACCCTGATACAAAACAAATAGCAAACCTGCGTAACGTCGCCAATAAGGGGCCGCTTCCTCCATTTGTACCACCAGTATTCAACTCCTAAAGTAATGCAGGCGAGTCCGATGCCCATAAATATGACGATGAAAACTCCTCCAATATTCTGTATAGAGATACCGTCTGATTGGTCATCTTGCTTCTCACACTTCATTGCGTTCGGATTCTTACTCCACCATGTTTCTTTCAGTTTTTCTAGTTTACGCTCGTTTAAGAGTCTGAGAATCCTGGATAATGGAATCAAGCATTTAGTTTTGGTGACGAAAGACAGAAATTTTTATATACGTATGCCCAAATACCGCATCGTCTGTCCATAACTTAAGGTCGGCAATGTGTTCATGATTCTTGTGGTATGGTGGATGTTCAAGGGAGGTGAAGGTCATTTCTATGATGCATTTACCCGTTTGTCAACCTATGCTATAAATACATTTCCCAGAATCAGGGAATATATCCCACGTGTACATGGAATTTAAAAGCTTGCTTTTGAGCTATTTTAATAAGAAACTACTAAGTAATGTGTACACGTTTTTATTCGAACTTAATAATTGGTGAGCTAAATTTTTCGTCTACTTTAAAACGTAAGAAAACAAATAGACGACCTACAAATTTCTTATCAACTAGTTCTGCAACAGTACAGTGAAATAAATTGGTTAAACAAATAGGTTAGGTACATTCAACGTTTCTGCTATCTAAAGTGCACATAATTTCTGCATCTTTATCACAATACTATTCATATATTTAAATATATTTGACCTAGGTATGTATACAGAAGTACTTAAACTCCTGTTATGACATCATAACATAACGTTTGTGCTCTAAATCTGATATTAAGAATACGTAGTATCTCTAAGTAATCTGTCATTAAGAATAATTAAAGAGTTATGTTTAGAGTTGCCAGGCCCTACAATAAAAAATGGCGGCGGCGCTGCATTAGGACGGATAATTTGCCCTTAAAGCCGGTCGTATCTTTTTATAGCCAAAACATATAACTATTTTAATGCCGGACATCACTTTTATAATAATGGCGGTTAAGTTTGTATTAGACTCGTTTATTAATTATTTAGTGCGGTCGTTTGCCGCCATCCGCACCGCGCCGTACCGTGCATTACTATAATATATCCAGAAGCCGGGCAGGCCAGACACGGCTGTAGAAAGCCAAACATGTCCGGCTAAAGCCATCACCTGGCAACTCTAGCCACATTCCCTACATATTAGCGGCGATAACTCATAACATACGTTCATCGTAGGGAGTAGTTATATAGTTGAGCATCTCTATTATAGTAGTCTGTCACAGTCTGTGGTGGTACGGCACACGTTCAGTGTTGCCAGATGGGGCTATTTAGCGCCAATCGGGCTATCTCCCTTACCGAGCGGCGATATTATTTTATCCGCTGGCTACAGGTAGCCGATTTGGCTATTTTTTTTTTCTCAGAAATATTTAATTAAAAAATCAATTTTATGCAGAAAAAAAAAACTTTAACACCAACAATCAGTTTTAATAGTTTTTATGTATATGTTATAGCTAAATTATTAGTATTTTAAAACGTTAACTGTCTCGCAAAATATATATATATAGGCAAGCTCACGAATTTATTTAAACTTTCCCGCCTTAACTACCTGTGCGCCATGATGGGGCTATCTCGGGGCTACACGAGCGCTCTGGCGAGGCGATTCGAGAAATTTTTTTCTGGTAACACTGCACACGTTTATAAAATGGCGTCCCGCCAAAATGGCGTCACGTAATGATACATACTTTTTTTAATTCAACGGAAAATTACTTTTACTTGATGTCGTCAACAATATCGCCAGCTTTCTAAATATAGTTATCATACAATAATTACAAGACTAAGTATTATTAGAAAGACTATTTACGAGTGAATACACGAAAGGACGTTAGGTTGAGTACACATTATGAGATTTACTTGTACATTTGTACATTTACGTATTTCGTATATTCCTATCAATTTTGTACTTACCTACCTACAAGTCGCGTATTCTTCGATGATTTGTTACACAAATACGTTCGTAGTCAATTAAATGATATGGTAACAACACAAGCGATCGGCTAACAAAGTAACAGCAATACAAGATCTTCAAAAGCAATGTTGTTGATGTTGATTGTAAAGTGTTTTGTTTGATTGGCATTGGCTCAATGCGATATAAATAATTAATCGCGCGATTAAAATGTTCACACAATAATTTACTATTCGCGATAACATTAATTAGGATACTCAACAATGGTTCTTATGATTGATTGGGAGTTTGTAAGAATGATCAATAAGCAGTGAATAGTGATCGTCGAGTCGCATGTTCATGCGTGCGATTGCCAGGCCATGCCTGACAGTTGACATTAAGGGGGGAAACCACATTAGGAGGCTGTTTGACACGGAGTTTTTGAGATTTTTTTTGGGTGGGAAACAATAATTAGAATTTAATAAAATTTTTACATTATTTCATTCATATTTCGAACAATATTTGTGATTTTTTTTAAATAATTTCAGTCAAAAATAACAAAGTTACGCTGTGATGACCGCGGAAGGTTGTGAGTATAGTACTCCAATTGCGTGCAGTGTAGCCATTCCGATTTTCATCTGAAATCAAAAAGGTTTTTATTTTACATTAATAACTTATTTTCTAAGAATATGAACCTCAATGCAGGTGAAAATAATGAAAATTAAAAAAATTGTAGGCGTTGGAACAATTTATTTAGATTTTCATTACTTTTTTTCACTAATTATGCAAAAAAAAATTGCCCTTAAAATCATGACATCATCTCACAAGTAGGTTCATATAATTCGTAATTTTATAAAGAATCATAGTATCAATTTTCATAATGATCGGTTCTATACTTTTTGAGTGAGACTGCACGCAAAGGTGAAAAAAGTCAATTCGAGATAAACGGGTTTGAAAAATAAATTCTCGATAACTAAAAACGCAAGGCAGTTAACAATAATGTTAAATGCTTACCGATTAATCTGTAATTCCAGCACCATATAGTAACTCTTCTTGTTCCCCATAGGCTTTTTTTGCGCTTACAGCAGTGCTTTCCGAGCATTCCGACCTTCCGTCGACTCCAATGAACCATGTCGATTCTGCCGGCTGACGCGCTCATTATCCATTTGTTCGACATAATCGAAGCTTGGCGTGCCTACTACAATTCCTACCTCGTTCCTGACCATCAGAAGGGATGAATTTCCTTCATTGAACAAGCCCGCTGTTAAATACGATGCCAATCCAACGAGCGCAATTCAATTAAATTCCTTTCAATTGTCCGGAGTGCAAATGTTTAGGAGCTAATCGCCAAATAGTGGAATTAAAACTTTCAGTCACATTTAGTGTTGGCCACCTAAACATCTATCCCATGCCATCATTGACAATCTTCATATATTGGAAGAATTTGCTTCTGTGCGTCGCGGAGCAATGGAGTACGGTGCGGTTCATGTTTCATTCCAAGAGTTGTTTGTTTCTGCCACTCGCACCAGCTGTCTTCTCCCTCTGGGCAATACTCGTGTCGAGGATTTTCATTCGTGGAAATCATATGATAGTATGTTGCCATAATTGCTTATTTCATGTCTTGTGTACTATCTATATGTTATATGAATCGCTAGTCCATAATAAGTGCTGAGCTTTTTCACTAATGACTCTGTAAGTTTGCCTTTTCTACCAAGCTTTTTAGTTTATCGAATGTTTCGGAGTCGTCCCCATTCTCTTCTGGACGTTAGTATTCAAAGCGACTGTGAGGTTAAACCGGTCAAGACGACCAGAGGTAGTGCTCGGCCCTATCTGCGCTAGAGCCTGTATTCTGTACACGATGTGCACTCGGTTCTATGCTCATAAAATCCAAACGAATGCGAATTTTGCTTTGAAATTTTGACAGCGTATTCTTGGATAGTTAAGCTAACGATACATGTAATAAAAAAAATCGAATTTTTTTGAACCTCCTAATGTGGTTTCCCCCCTTAAAATTTGAAAGCTTGCCTTGCACACGATCCTACGGCGTACCTACTGCGTTACAAATAAGTGCTTACAGGTAAATGCTTGTGTGTACACCCTTAGAATAAGTAGAACCTTCAACATTAGATATAAAAATAGGTCAAAATGGATAGAGCAGGTGAAACAATGGCCCTGAAATTAAAACTAGAACAGCGATAAATTTAATTGCATTTAACCTTTAGTACATATTCAAAGCTTTATCTATAAAGTGATACCCTAATGTAAGAAACAAAATTGATAACGTTTTACTGGTAAACACACTTATAAAACCAATGAATGTTAAAATGAAAATGCATAATGGTATATTCAATGCCAACCTATACCTACTACGCTTATGAATCATGACAATGAATGACGTAACATGGAATTCTATTTTTGAAATAAACGCCATCTGTCTGCGACCGAAGAAATTAAATGTACCAGTCCAAAAAGGTCAGATATTCAAATTCCAAGTTTCCAATCGAATAATGCAGGTCAGGCTTAAGGTTAAAATAATAACAATCTACGACATCACTACGAACTCATTTTATTCTTTGAAACTCATTCGACGATTGAATACAAAAAGAACAAACCAAAATGAGTATGTACACTATAGGTAGGTAGGTATTACGCAAAGGTTGAAGGAATGCCAATCGGTTATAAGACCCTTCATTTTACTGACTAGCCACCTTTTATGCTTACGTAATTATTGTTATGCCAGTATGTTGTCATTTGACGTCATTAACTGCCATGCCGTTACATAATGAATCGTTTGAAAATGCAATCATCATACCTAATTACTTTTAAAGTCTTAATTGCAAAATCAAAACTTAAGTAATCATGAGTGGCAGGTACCTAATGGAGGGGACAAATTATTTTTTTTGTTTATTCATGCGTCGCTGACGGCAAGTTTCACCTTATTCACCTCTGCTCATTGACATTTGCTTAAAACATAATATTAAGATCCTAGACTTCGCGTACAATTCCTTTTGGTCTTGCATTTAGGTACGTTTTGCATTTTAAATAATGTACCGTAACGAAGTTTCTTTAATATCGGACTAGATGGCGCTACTAACAACAGGAAAACATTCAAGTATTTTTATCTCAGTATTTTGAGCGTTATAAAATATGGCTAATATTGTTTGTAATAGTCGCACGTCAGAATTCAAATATACAATGTTTGTATTCTAGACCTGTTTCTGTAATACAATATTGTTTTTATTTTTACAACGAGGTAAATTCAGACTTATCGCAGAAACTGGACCTGCTCCATCGCTCTTTTACTCGTTTCAAAGACGTCCAAGTAGTATTACTTAATAAGTCGTAGAGCCACGTTGCTCACAGCTTTGTCTGCAACATGAATTCGAGAGAATGCATGCATGATGCAGAGTCTCGGTGGCATGTGTTTTCCGGATGGATGCATTTCGTACATCAACCCATTCCTTACAGATCCGGCTACGCAGCCATGATTCTTCTGATATTGGGATTGTTCATAGGCGGGGAAGTCATTTACTATCAAGTAACCAATACCCACCCCAACTAACCATCATGTCATGTCGCAATCCCCTCAGGAGAACCGGATATACACTGACTGACCCTGGAACGCGATCCACACAAGGCATGTGGATAACTATGGCAGATTTTAACACCATGTGTACGGTGGTCGCTATCCGGGCGGACATGAATATCCTACCACTAGCAGCCTTTTCAGCAGCCACCTTTGCCAGCCTCTGATGGACACAAACAAGGAGGTAGGTACCTATGACGTTTAACAACATTTAAACTTCTCAATAGAATGAGAGGTTGGTATTTAAAATATTTCAAGCAATAGAGGACCTGAGAAATATTTGCCTCAAATTGACAGTCAAAGGAAAGCTAATCCTAACAATTTATATAATTAATAACACAGACTTTATTACAATTATTGTAGTCCGTGCTTAAAAATACATAATAATATAATAAAAGTATTTATTATTTTGGTAGAACAGTTTCCTTTAACATCTTGTTAAATGTTTTCCTTGTTCAAATATTCACAATAAACAGCGCTCAATGTCACAGAGCTATAACATAAGTAGCTACAATTCCAAATAAATTTAATTGCACATTCTGAAACAGGCCTTAATTTTAAAAAAAAAACAGAGTCTGACAAAGTACAATTACATTTTTACCGCCAAATAATGTTTTATACAGCCAATTTACGAATATTAATGTAACATAAATATACTAAGTAATGTCAGCCTGATAATATTTCTTTTACTGTCATAACTATTTTATTTGATATCGTTTAATAAATTAATAATGTAATTGTATAATGTGATATAAGTCGTTGTAACAGTTTATTCTGCTGGACATCGACCTGCGAAAGTTATGAGGCACCCACACACAATTCCGTCGAGGTCGAGAGGCGACCGAGGATTTCTGTACGACCTGCATGGTATGGTTAGGGCATTCATTAGATAAAAAATAGCGGGTCTAAAAAGGCAATGTAAATTGTGTATAAGTAATAAACTGGGTCTGGGTTGCTACCATCGCTTTGCTTATTTTGCCGCCAAGCAACAATGTGTGAGTACTGTTGTGTTTCGGTTTGAAGGATATTGAAGCCAGTGAAATTATTAGGCATTATGAGACGTAACATCTTATGTCTCGGGGTGACGAGCGCAGTTCAGTGCCATGCAGTGCTTTGTTATTCAAAGTTCTGTGCGGTGTTGCTTCTGTTTATGGGCAGGCGTGGCGCTTACCATCAGTCAGCCTTGCTCGTCTCGTCATTCAATCAAATAAAAAAATACATTCACACTTGTGAGTAAACACATCGGGTCGCATACAGAACCACCGTTTTTCTGATAAAAACATGTACTTACGCGTTATTAAACTGATCTTTTAGCGGCGAGCCTTGTTGCACAGCGATGGCATAGGGTTTCCTTGAGAACTCATCCCCAACCATTTGCAGATCACAACTTGTTAACACAAGGTATCTGACATCAGTCGCGTCTGCAAGCCAAGCAAAGCCCTCGCTGGAACTTTTTGAATCGCGAACTCTCTGAATGGCTTCTTCCATAGAATTAGGAAGGCCAGCTTCTTTCATCGCTTGCCACATTTTACTATATTTATCGCTTACTGGATAATCCCAAACTGCCAGTTTTGCTCGTTCCACGTCGCTTAGACTGTCGTTTAGGCTCATATCTTTCCAAATTCTGAATGGGAAAAATACACACTGAAATAAGCACTCAACATTCACAAATTTCTTACCCCATACTGATTTGACCCATACAGAAATAATATAATTACTAATTTAATCTAAAGAAGTAATAGTGCATTTTTGCACTATTGTATGTCTGTTCGCTTAGATCTTTTAATATATTCAACCGATTTTAATGCAGTTTTCAGCAAAAAAAATACCTTAAACAGCATTCAACAATTTAGGTAGATATTACACTTATTGAATTTCGCCATTTCCTTTGGAATTCTTATGAAATTTCAGTATCTTTAAGTGCCTCTGCTTAAGTAGCTATATAACGTTAATGTACATTTATATTATACCACAAAACAAAGTGTTATGAACTGGATCTTTTAACAGTAAACGATGAAGCGATCAGGAAAGGTCATTGTATAATAAGCTTTAATGTTTTATGTAATATCCCCTTTAGAATGTACCAGAAAAAACTGGACAGTAAAACGTAAAACCCAACACTAGGTTAACCTGTATCGTGGGTATCAGAAACGACTTGCGGTCCGCCCAGACCTGAAACTAATATTTGTGGATCACATAAACATTTGTCTCGGTACGGGAATCAAACCCATCGCGGCCTCTCGTTTCACAGCCGGCTACTTGCCCATACGCCATCGAGGCATTATGAGCCTTAGCAACTTATGTATCCGGGTGATAAACGCAGTCAAGTATCAATTGTTTTGTAGTTCAAAGTTTTGTGTGATCATATATTAGTTTGTGGGCAGGCGGAGCGCTTATTATCGGGCGATCGAACTTATTTCGTCATTATGTACATATTATGTAATAAGAAACGGTATGCGACATTTAATTATACTGAATTAAATATGTTGCGATGAGCATATTAAACCGGGCTTGCCATATTTTATGTCTTTATGTATAAGTTATAACCTCTTATTCCAAAAAAGCGGTACCAGGCTTCCCGCCGAAACAAAAATACCTGAATACATAGCACACAGACACCCAAAACCACCAAAAGTAGTATTCATGCATATTAATATATGCAAGTTTGTGCGAGTTAGCATAATGTCGCTAACATGCGATTTTAAAAGTTCAACGAACCCGACAGATATTAGAAATTTAAAAATAAACGACATAATGTTTAATCATTAAATTCACAAATCCAGAGGTGTGACCGATAACGTCAGATAAGTTTGTATCAACATATGATATGTGTCATGAGTTTAACCGACGAAAAATATAAGTAGGTTTCTGAATTTGTCTGCATATTTTTTTTACAATATAGGTATATTTTTATGTAAATTCACGTACCATCTTACACCTCTATGCTTTGGGTCCCCAATACTATAGACAGAGGTGCTCAGGTGTGTCCACATGAGCCTATGTATAGGTATTAAAAATATGTCTATCATTTCGGATCCTGATGTTATGAGACTGAAAGTATCTCTTAGTTCCCAATGCCCATGATAAGGTGTTCTTATCTGACTGTGTGGTACGGACTATATAATATGTGAATATTGGCTGTTATTTAATCTTTAATAAATAAAAATCAGGATTTTAAATATAATCATTTATTTGCCAATAGACTTAAGACGCTCTAGTCTTATCGTTTTATTGATAACACTGTATTGCCCGCGATATTGAAATGAGGGTAAGAGATTTGTTTATGAAAAAGTGGCGATACCTCAGCGGGGACTGGAGCGGACTACCGACACATAAGTCCCGGGTTCAAACCCATCCCCCATGGCACACACATGACTTTAAAGTTACATGGGTAAATCATCGCTCGCTTATCAGGAAGAAAACCATCGTGAGGAGCCAGCATTCCTGAGAGTTCTCCATAAGAATGTCATCAGTACGCGTAAGTCTACCAACCTAGCCAGTATGGTGGAAATACTCCATAACACTTCTCGTCTCCAGGTATGTCCACAGCAGGATAAATAACAGTAGGTAAATATGATTGGAATAAAACTAGTTTGAACGGATTTTATCGCGGTTTTCTATTTTAATTTCGGTGCCCGACATTTCCAAAGCTTTCCAGACAAAATCCTGTTAAATAAGTTTTATTTCAATGTGTAACATTGGCATAAACGTAAGAAATCATTAAGTAAATAGGATAATAAACAGTATTGATTTATTAAATATGTTATTTTTATCTTAGAGCATCGACAATGTTAAAGATTTCGTGAATTTCCTAATAAGGAAACCACGAACTCACGATAAACCCAATATGGCATCTTGATACATCAGTCTAGTCGTCCGCCAAGGCATCGTTGTAAATATATGGTCTTAGCAGATGCAACTTACAACTTAATAGGTGGTCCATATTCTGCTGTCAAGCAACAGTGTATAAGCACTGTTGTGTTTCAGTTTGCAGGACATTGAAGTCATTGAAATTATTGGGCATTATGAGACTTAACATGTTATGTCTCGGGGTGACGAGCGCAGAATGGCATGCAGTGCTTTGTAATTTAAAGTTCTGTGCGGTGTTGCTTCCGTTTATGGGCAGGCGTGACGCTTACCATCAGGCGAGCGCCTTGCTCGTTTCATCATACTATCACATAAAGGAAAAAGATACATATAATTTAAAGGAATGCCAACGAAATTCCTATTGTGTAAAAAGTACCTAATTATTTTATACAATAGCTACGAATGAACACGCTACGTTCCTAATTTACAAATCCAATTACACTCATTACTTACTCATAAAATCTAACTTCAATAGCAGCCATTCTTTCGAAGTACGTCATCACTGCCGAGCCGTTAAGCGGTGCGTACTGTATCTTGTATTGCTTGGACAAGTCGTCCAGGGATTCTATAGGGGTGTCCAAGCGGGAGACAGTGAGAAATGCAGCCAAGTTCGCGGTGTATGACGCTATGATGATGAAACTGGATGAGAAACAGACAAATAAATAGTTAATCATTAAAAAATAGAAAAATATACGATACTATATAAAAATCAAAGTAAATAATAATAGTAGTTTATGAGTGGTAGAGCCACGCTGTAGACAGTTTTGTCTACAGTATGATTGGGCCGGCTCAACCGGGTCATTATCACTGTCTCACAGAAAACCGACGTAAAGTAGCAGCTTGCTGCTGCGTTTCGTACGGTGAGTGAGATATCCGAAGGCCTAAATACCCCTCCCCTTCCTAATCCCTAATTATCCCTTTCCCTTAAGGTCGGCAACGCGCCCATAATTCTTCTGATATTGTGCGCATACATGGGCGGTGGAAATCACTTACCATCAGGTGACCCACTTGCTCGTTTGCCGATCTATGCTATAAAATAATAATAATAGTAATAATGCGGATGGACCGCATCTACAGATCGATCTCGTTAACAAACTCATCAAACTCTGCCATCTATAGGCGTGGCAGTTCGCTTATTTGTAGAAACAATCTACAGATTCGGATTGAGTTTGTTAATTTAAAATTGGTTGGCAATACGTAATAAAAAAATACATTGTTTTTTTATCCGGGCACGGCAAAGTGACTGCACTACACCTGATAGTAAGCGCAGTGCATTCCAAAAAACCAGTGACCACCAACAAACAATGAGTTTATCGGTTGTCACCAGAATCATGCCGACCTATATAAATGCTTCTTCATACTCCGAAGAGGTAAGACGCAAATCGAGAGGCCTGCGACAGGACAGGAGGATGACCGATGCAGGCACAGGGATACAAGGATGTCCCCTATAGCCGCCCCAAACAACCATCAAGTCATGTCGCAAGCCCCTCGGGAGAACCGGATATACACTGGCTGATCCTGGAACGCGATCCACAAGATCAAAGTTGACTTTTATTATCCTGGCTCGGCAAAATTACTGCGCCACACTTGATGGTAAGTATAGCGCAATCCAGGAATAGTGTCGACCAACAATATACAGTGTGTCTATCGTTGGTCGGCACGATCATGCCGGCCTGCAAAAAGATACTTGGGATGAACTACAGGGGTCTCTGCTAATGGGATATTGGCGACCCCTACAGTATCTCATCCCAGGGCCAAAGGAGAGGAAAAGAAATAAGGGATGGGAAGGATATAGGAAGAGGGGGCAGGCCCCATCGGGAGAACCGGATATACACTGACTGACCCTGGAATGTGACCCACAAAAGGTGGGTCACTATGGCAGGTTTTAACACCAGTGTACGGTGGTCGCTATCCGGTCGGATACGAATATCCTCCCACCAGCAAAAACTTAAATGTTACAACTAGCAGCGGTTTTATGAATATAATTGTGTATAAAATCAAATATGCATTTGTTGAAACCACGAGGTAGGTAGCAACATACGCATGTTAACTGTATATTTGGGACACGCAAATATATACAAGTGAAAGTAAACTGTGATATCAAAGTGACGTCACATGCCACGTCCCAGTTATGGATGGCGGAAATTATTTCCCACAACGCATGGCAATTGAAAATGGCTTCATGTGAGGAATTTAATGTGGTATTTTCTCACGACTACTAGTGAGATGTATAAATTGTTTCCGAGGATATTCCGACTAAGATGATATGAGATGTTATCTTATTAGAGGGCGCGGCCGTGTGTCTCTGAAACTGACTATGTTAATCAGTCAGTATCTCGAATCGGCTAAAGCTAGTTGCACTAAGTAATCGCTAAACCATAAATGAGATAAGCAACTGTTGGCGTTATTATTCTATTTCTTTATTTATCTATTTAGATTATTGGATTAAGTTTCTTGTCCAGTTTAACTATGGCGGATTTTCTCAGAAAACTGAACACAATTTATTTCGATTTTTTGAATTCTCCCAAGCCATATGTAGTGATTAAATCAAATCTAATAAAAAGCATCAAGAAACTCAGACTTAAATCTTTTGTTTGACATTTCCAGCCAGTGTTAGCAAGTGTATTCAAATAAAACTCGTATAGCTTTCTAGTTTCTATTAATACTCTTACCCAAAAAGCCACCACGTTGCAGCCAGTAATCTTCCAGATAAGTTCTTAGGTGCTTCGCCACCGCCTTGCGGCGTCAAAGAGGTCATGCAGAACCATAGACACTCCTTCAACGTAAACTCTCTCTTTTCTTCATCGTCCTTGTATTTGTCGCGATTGTTTTGATAGCTGTAAGGGCTCCATTTATCAAATACCCACATAAGAAAACTGAAAAATTAATAACAAGTTAGTAGTAGAAGGGTTGTGGTCAATACAGGCCACCGAGTGGTGCCTCGTCAAAACAAAATGTCTATGCCCGATAAGGTTGGACCAATTTAACGAAACCAGTTTTAAAAGAAATGTAAAAAGAACAGGAGGGGGTTTTGGGCAGCAGAAGGATAATGAGAACTTATTGTGATAAAACGTAGTAGGTAGGTAGTATTTTTCGATAAATGTTATAATGTTTTTAATTAAAAAATTGTCCAATGGCTAATATATTTTTTGCGTAACAAAAATCTACTCCTTTTTAAGTCGGTTGAAAAGTAAATATCGTGGAAAAATTCTACGTTATGGGAAGGCATTACATGCTATGGTTCCGCCATCAATCATATCTGATACGAATATAGATTAGGTGAAAAATGGAGTAACACAAACTATTTCAACTTCTTTTAGTAGAAAGATATTATGGATATATACAAAAGTGTTTTACACATTTACCACATCAACTAATTGTTGCTTTTACCACAATACGGGCAAAGGGCGGTAAACGATTAGCGAGTTAAGCAACCAATGGAGCGGTCAGTATATAGATGGGTGATCGCTTAGTGGTATTTCAAGCGCCTACATGCTTCAGAGGGCAAAATAGTAAAAAGTCTATCAATTGATAGCAGTCGTTAAGCCAAATCGGACACCTTCAAGGGGCTTGAAAACGTTGACACTAGGTTGGCCACTAACTATTTCATATAGAATAGATGTGGCTCTACTATTTCAAAACAAAATTTGCTACATCTTGGTTTTTGCTACATGTTTTAAATATTAATTTACTATAGGTAAATTTTCCGATATTGTACCATACTTATTACTGAAAAAAATATCCACTCGGACAGTAAAAATATTTTTTTTATTCGTGGTGTTCACATCTTGCTTAAACAGTTGTAAATGTCTTTACATTTAAGTTTAATCACCTCTTTAGTTCAATATATTTTTCGCTACTGCTTCACACAGGAGAAAACTGAACAACTATGTAGAAACTTACTTACCAACTCGTAGCCGAATAAGACGAAGTCAGTAGGATTTAGGAGTATGTATTGTTAAATACCATATTTTGTTATGTTATTAGTATGTGTACCCTTATCTAAATATATAAAACTCAAAGGTGACTAACTGTCATAGTGATCTATCAACGCACAGCCCAAACCACTGGAGGGATCGGGCTGAAATTTGGCATGCAGGTAGATGTTATGACGTAGGTATCCGCTAAGAAAAAAAATTGATAAATTCTACCCCCAAGGGGATAAAATAGGGGATGAAAGTTTGTATGAAACTTTGTCAATTTTAAACGTTCACGCGGGCGGAGCCGCGAGCAAAAGCTAGTAATCTATATGTGGGGTTGTATAATTTAAATGTCTAAGTAAAAGGATAAATTAGGATCCAATAGCATGAACATATGTTTGATTAAGCCACGTAGAGTAAATGGCTCAAAGCCAACTATGAAGTAACATATTAAAGTGCATTTGTTTGCTAAATAAGATGTCTTATTCACCAGATTATTACAGTTCACACGTATACGAATCTACTGTGTTCCTGTACAATCAATTGTGGATTTTATTGCTGAAGCTCTATGACTCAAATTGCGTTGATGATGCATAATGGCTTGTTGCTATACGCATTTTCAAGTACGTTTCGCCATACCACAGTATTATTAGCCATACATACGTTTATAAATACACAGTTAATGTAATTATTACTCATATTTAAATTAAGCACATTAATAACACAAAATATTTCAATTTGCGAGTTAATGGCATATATGTATTTATCGTTTGTTTTCATTGTTGGCAATACTGCACAAGTATGAATAGGCAATACCATATTAAATATCCTTCCTCCTGAACAATTATCGTGTCGATTTTAAGAAATTTCATACAAAAACAACAATATTAACTACCTAGGTAGCTAGTAGTACAAGTTTGTATTTACATGTCGGTAAACTCCGAATAATTTAGTACATAACTAGAGTCTGTTTTCTATTAAATCGTATTCAAAGATGAGTATAGAATAGAATATGAACGATACAAAAAGAATTAGTGTCACCTCGTTAAACTTGTTCTTATGTGATTGGAAATACCTACTATTTTATGAATCATAATATGCAGAAACTTATATAGCACATCAAAAAAGAATTTATATTTTAATGGTTGTTTTTTAAATTCCCATACTAAAGTACCTTTAGAATTTATTATAGGCAATGATGGTTTAAAAGGTGCATCAAAGATTATCGTAAATAGTATAGTGGTGGTTCGTCGCGTCCATCGTTTGACCCCGTTCTACAAAATCAGATAAGAAATAATGGAAGCAGGTGGGCGCCCCTCATCGATCGCGTTCTATATAGTAATAAATGTCAAGATGTCACGGATAGTTCTATGTAATTACGACATAACATCTATAATCGCTCGATATCTTTATATATATAATATATATATAATTCTTCTGTGAGTGTGTATGTTCCTGAACTTCTCTTAAACGACTGGACCGATTTTGATGAAATTTTTTGTGTGTGTTCAAGGGGATCTGAGAATGGTTTAGATTCACAATTTTGTCCGCTGGACAATGTTTTTTTTATTAATTTTTAATTTATTAGTAGTTGTTGAGTTGTCGTTGCGAAGCTTGCCGTGATGACGGGTCGTATAGCGTCTAGACTGGACAGGGACAGGACAGTGAGACAGGACAGTGAGACAGGACAGTGAGACAGGACAGTGAGACAGGACATTGAGACAGGAAAGTGAGACAGGACAGTGAGACAGGACAGTGAGACAGGACAGTGAGACAGGACAGTGAGACAGGACAGTGAGACAGGACAGTGAGACAGGACAGTGAGAGGACAGTGAGACAGGACAGTGAGACAGGACAGTGAGACAGGACAGTGAGACAGGACAGTGAGACAGGACAGTGAGACAGGACAGTGAGACAGGACAGTGAGACAGGACAGTGAGACAGGCCAGTGAGACAGGATAGTGAGACAGGACAGTGAGACAGGACAGTGAGACAGGACAGTGAGACAGGACAGTGAGACAGGACAGAGAGACATGACAGAGAGACAGGACAGTGAGACAGGACAGTGAGACAGGACAGTGAGACAGGACAGTGAGACAGGACAGTGAGACAGGACAGTGAGACAGGACAGTGAGACAGGACAGTGAGACAGGACAGTGAGACAGGACAGAGAGACATGACAGAGAGACAGGACAGTGAGACAGGACAGTGAGACAGGACAGGACAGGGACAGGACAAGACGGGGATAGGACGGGGACGGGACGGGGACGGGACGGGACGGGGACAGGACGGGGACGGGACGCGGACAGGACGGGGACAGGACGGGGACAGGACGGGGACGGGACGGGGACAGGACGGGGACGGGACGGGGACAGGACTGTCCAACCGGAGGGAGGTGGGAGACGACCTGACTTAGGTCGTCGAAGTCAATTAAATGTGCGACGGGCTACCTCACGTGCAATGGCGCAGTACCTCACTTAATTGCATTTAATGTAAATAAAACATTTGTATTAAGTTTTGACCACATTTTACACAAATATATTATGTAGGTGATACGAAGTTCACCGGGTCATCTAGTAAAATATAATTCGTGGTAAAACGAATATGCTGCGTCCTTGTCGTCCTAGTATTATAAAAAGAGAGATAAAGCATCCTTTTATTCCTAAAGTATTCGGAAATTGTTAACCAAGACGACTAGTCGTTGAGATGAACCTCGCGCAGAACTGGTTTCTGCAATAAAGATCGAATGATGTCATTGTAGCTTACCTGGTAAAGAAATACGCAGCCAGTATTGATAACCACACGTCATTCTCTAAAACCGTTAAGAATTTGAACAATGATGTTGGGGTCCGCGGCAGTTTCATCATTATGGTTATTCCAACCAAGTCGTAATAGGGTACAGTGAAATCTACTACATTCTCTCTCTCTGCCATCACGGATAAAGAAGTGAGACCTATATCTGCCCTCTTCTCAACTAGTTCCTTTATAACACCGTTCCAATTGCCATTATCATCCATAGTACCAAAGTTGCCATCCGGAGACAGCGTTATTTCATAATCGAACTTGACAATTTTCCGAATCTCCTCAATAAGGTCGATACAATATCCTTTAAAACCCTTCGGCGCAGCATCGTCCCGTATCATAAAGGGGTGTTGCTGAAACATAAAACTTTGTTCGCATAAAATATACTTGCAGGAAAATATATATCTGAATACCAGACGGACGCAATGAGAATGTCACGATTGTTTGCTCAGTTGTAACTAAGCAAACTAACGAAATTTTATCAAGTTGCCAACAGAATTTTAAACAATGGCGAGTTCATTTACCTACCTCGACTGTTACGATTCTGTACACAAGCTGCGCCGAATAATCACTCATATTCTCAGGGTCAATCAAGGACAAAGGGTTGGCAAGTCCAGCTTTCCATGTGCCTAATGCTTTGCTGCCGATAGACGCGCCGTCTTTAACAGTTACAGCTGACAAATCCGTGCTGAATTCCATATAACTCCGGCCATTTATTGGATCGTCTTCCGGAATATAAAACGGAGCATATGTAGGCGTCTCTTTTACCTAGAAGAGATCAGTGAGTGGCGACAGATGAAACAAATCGAAAAGAAAATCGCGTAAATGTGTCAACGTACCTCTTGAAAAGCCGATTTAAGATCCAAGGTTCTGTTAGGAGTATTCTTACCGTCGTAATCGTCACATGTAATATATTTCATGTCGTTTGGCCACTTGCCAGAGTCCAGTAGGGATCTGGAAATTCATAAACGCGAAGTCTCATGGAATAAGCCAAGTTATAATTAGACAAACCACATGGCACGTGGTGCACTAAACTAGAAACGGGTACGTTAGCACTAATGCTATTCTAGAATAGTTAAGGTCATTACTTTACGGCTAAAAACGTTCTCAAAGACAGGTCGAAGTAGAACGCCGACGTGATCTCGGGCTCCCCGTTCATGCTGTAGGTGGTTTTAATCTTTCCTAAACGATCTCTGCTCTTTGCGTCTGGCGTGGGCCTCATGTAAATGATAGTGGCATCTTTACAGCCGCAGCTTATGTCTCCTTTATCCAATGACAACGCGAACCAAGCCGTCTTCCTGCCAAAGTACTGATTCTCATCTGCCGCGTCCAAAACATTTTTTATAGTCCTCAAACTGCCAATTATGAAGAAATTAACAATATCCAACTCGCGAAGACTCCTTAGTTGCGTTTTAATTTCATCTTTGTTGAAGCTTTTTACTGGAGTAATTACGTGTCTTGTCGGAATGTTCTGTAGTAAAGATTTGTATTTGTGATCCATCACTGAAAAGGACATGTTTTATAAGTGTTATAATAAAAAAAAAGTTTGTAGTCATCTCTTAATGTCAGTAACATATACATTACGACTGTCAATCTTCAGTTATTTATACGTACCAAAAAACTCATCAAATAGAATGGCAGCGTTGGTGATATCTTGCTGTGTAACAATCGCCCTGATAGACTCCGGCATCACATCGGCAGGAGGCATAACTTGCAGGAGAAATTTTGTCTGATTGGTGTTCAGAGATCGCCACTGGCGCAAGTCACCGGCCTGGCCAAATGAACCCGAGATCGTTGGCAAAGACAACGCGGCGGTGAAAGATTTTATCGTCTCCGAACCGACTCCCGTCATAGTAAAGTCCAAGACCACGTGAGGCGTTTTTTTCGCTGATAACATATCATTGTATTTTCTGCAAACTAATAACACATTAAAGTAAATAGTCTGTTTGTTACATTATTGTTAGGCTAATCGTTCCAACAAGGAAAAACCTTGAGACGTCGTCTCGTCGTTTTTATTCTAATAAAAAAATATATAACATTTAGTTTGCACTAGTTTCAGGTGTTACGATAATTGCTTACCATTCTCCAAAAACGATTTTGCGTCTGATCTGTTGCCAACCACAATAACGGGTTCTACAGCGAGACCTAGGGTAGGATTGCGCCTCACATATTCTTTGGCGACTTCGAAAGATTTTTCAGCTAATGCATTATTTTCTTCGTTGATCAATACTACAAAATATAAGATACAATTTGTTGATGAGAACATGTCACTATACACTAGTAAATAAAGTATTCATTTAATTAAAAGTCGATGTAAATTTAAAGTAGCGTTCGTTAGGTTTATTGTTTTTTCAAGGATATCGCCAATCACCATGTAAACCCGCACCACCTTCCCAACGTGTTGTTATCTCCATACACTTTGATATACGGGCTTCAGTATACGCACAATATTGTCTATTTGAAATAGGTTTCATAAAGATATATTTAAGCAGATCAAAGTTTTTTAAAACCCTAGAAAAATAGCTGTATCCAATACACACATCTATAAATGTATTATTTACACAAATCCGCATAACGATCTGCTTTATAATTACAATTTTTGTATGTCCAAAAATACGAGACGGGCGCGGTGAATAAACTTTAGCCAAATTCTATAAAAAACGGTACTGTGAGCGCTGGGCCTTAGCGAGCCACCAGGCGTAACAAAAATTCGAAATTTAACCATATGAAGCTTCACTTACAAACGTTAATATTTTGCGTCGTCTGTGAATTAACCGAACTAATTAAAATAAAATTAAGTAGAAAGGAAACGATAAGTGGCGCCATAATAAATACAACTAAGGACGTGTCATTGTTGCGCACTTTCTTGTGACCACTACATATGCCTCTCACGGACTGAGGGTGGCCTACCCCTTGTTGTCTATTTAGTTTCCACGGAAATATTCGTCCTTGATTCGCCCTGTCCTATTGATGTTCAACTCATCGTTAATAATGTTTGACAACCGATATAAACACAACCTAATTTGTTGTACAATTACATGTAGTCTAGTACTATGTACTACAAAAAGTAAACATAGCTTGAAGCAATGCTTTGAAGCGGACCCTCATAAATTATTTTCGGTTAAATTTATCGATCAATTTCTAAGTACATAGATAGGACAGAATTTATTTTCAGATTGTATTTTCTTCCATATTTAAATAAATATGGAAGAAAATACAATTTCAAATTTATATTAACGGCTATTTAGCCGAATGGCATTTCATTCACTGATTGGTAGGTCTCAAGTACGCGAGACTACGGGTCTTGTAGGTCACAACGCTTTGTCTATTTCTGACGCTAAACAAATTGTAAGCACTGGTGTATTCCGGTTAAAAGCACATTAAGACATTGTGGATAGTTGTAGTTCAAAGTCCTGTGGTGCTGCTTCTGTTTATAGACAAGCTATCATGCGAGAGACCTGCTCGTCGTTTTCGCGATAAAAAAATATCCAGATTAAACATCTATGTTACGCGGTTACTATAAAAGACAGCCTACATCGATAACATATATTTATGCAACCTTCATAACGGTTGACGCACTCTTGCGGTTTGTCGATTTCCGGTGGGAATTTTTCGGTGGAATCTGGTATTACGGTAACCGTCTGTTTAAAAACAGTTATATGAAGAATAATTTAAGCATAAACAATTCACATAGGTAAATATGAAAATGTTCTGCAGGGAGAGTGGGTGAACACCTCTCCACGAATGATGAATCATATTATTAGTAACAACTTGTACTCTCAAAACCTTATCAGTTATGTACCGGTAATCGATATTCGGTAGCCAATGTTACCAACTAGTAATGTATCAATATGGTCAGATTAACACGGAATATTTTTCCGAATACTTCATCATCATCAGCCACAAGACGTCCACTGCTGAACATAGGCCTCTCCCAAAAATTTCCAGACCGACCTGTTGGAAGCGGCCTGCATCCAGCGACTTCCTGCGATCTTTATCAGGTCATCTGTACGTGGCCTCCATTCCAGAACCTTTCTGTCCCAAATAATAATAATACTTACCTGTTTCTAATACGGCTAGTTATAAACTGTCGTTTGTTATACACTTAGCAGGGTGGCGATAACCTCGCACACTAACCTCATGCATGAGTAATAAAAACAATGCCTTTCATTGGACTATTTATTGCCAGAAATGTTTACAATCACTAAGTCCACAGTTGTGGGAAGTAAAGTATCAAACTGTACACGCCACTATACTCTTTAAATACTAAATGTATTCGAAAAAGTCTGAAATATTAAGTAGTTGCAAATTTGAAAGTTAGTTAACATTAAATACAAGTTTATCTTTGTAAGGAACACAGTGTTACGAGCCATGTATGACAATAAAAATAAGATTCGTTTCCATTGGTTATCTTATATTCAAGGTCTGTTAACTATCACATATTATAAAGAAAATAAATTAGAAAAACAGGATATAAGAATATAAAGACGTCCATAGAATTACAAACAAAAATAGCACGCGAGTTAGTATATCAATATGAAAACTATCACCTTGTCAACTTTGAACTTTAATTAAATTTCAATCTTAAAATTAGTTTTACATCATGAACACTGTCGCGGGTGTCCCGGCGCGTCCACATTGCAATCCGTTACCGAAATGTCAAAGGAATGTTTGAATGGTTTAAGTAAATAATGCCTATGAAATATATAAATGTGCGACATTTAATTGCTAACTTAAATTTACAACTGAATTAATTATCTAAACGCTTTAATTAATCTTAGTTTACCTAAAATCCTTGTTGTACGGAAGCTGTTTTACAAAACGCGTCGTTCACAGAACGGATTGTGAATTGACTTCACTCGTGGTGAATTACTTTGGCAGTATGTTACTGGCAGTTGTGGTGGTGGCACATGTGTCCATCAATTCAGTAACCCTGGTCTGTTGAAACAGCATGCGACACGGATATCACCGGCTGTGATCAGTTCACTGCGATGCACTCAGTCACTGCAGTAACATTAAATTTACAATTTACAGGTACTTCACAGGTAAAGTTATACACAATGTATTATAAAACCTAAACTTAAGTGCGGTCGCAAAAGAGCTCAACTCTTCACAATGTACAAAATGTATAAAACTATGGTTTTGGCATGTGTCGTGTGGGGTACGGGATATGTCGGGGAGTTGAGCCCTAATGTACGTCGATGCATTGCAGTAAACCAAGCGAGATGGTGTTTGTGTTCTTAGGCGGCCGCTTCCTCCGCTTCCGCCGGCGGAGCCTCCTCCGCCACCTTGGCCTTCTTCTCAGGTGTTGTCTTCTCTACGGGTTCAGCATCAGGTGCTGATGATTTCCTTTTCACACCGGTCTCTTTCTTCTCTGTAAAACAAAATTAATCTGTTATACACTAGATTTATACAAATTTATGCATAAACACTACAGTTGAATTATCGCAATGAAACTACACAAAGACGTCATGTTTGATCATCCAAAATCACATCCCAATGTGTGATTTAAACTAAATTTGGGATTTCACAAGCTTATCAACTTATTTCCGAGAAAACAATATCTATAATACCTTTCGCATCACCATTTTCGGTGGCATCATTGCTTTCTTCTGCATCTCCATTCTCGGCCGGTGCGTCTTCTGCCGCCTCTTCTGTGCCATTCTCCTTTCCATTGCTCTCTGGCACCTCAGCCTTCTTGGCAGGAGACTTTTTGACTGGAGATTCCTTGGTTTCGGTTGAGGTCACCTCCTCGGGAGCGGCGGCGTCTCTGGAAAAACAGAAATTTCTTTATTAGAATAACGCTTAAGAATTCGCAATGATTTTTGTGTAATTTAATGTTTACATTGCTGTCAATTTGCTTGTTTGATATGCAAATTACATAAAAATTACTTATAAGGAATTTTGACATAGAATTTATATAAATTATTATACTTGACGATAAAGTTTAACCATTTTAATTAGACGTAAAATGAGTTAAGTTTATGTACATTAATTTATAATTTTATCATGGTTGTTACAAAGTTGAAACATTTAATGTATCCAGATGTGTCTGCATAAACAATGGTAAATTCGTCCACCGTTGAAGGCCTGCTACACATTTGAGCTTTGTTTAAGTTATATTCATTTAGGTTTACGTTCAATAAGATTTTTACGTAAAATACTAATACTTATATAACTATTCATGAGTGTTAATGCATTCAATTCATTCCCGGCAGTATTGCGGTCACCATGTACATATTTGCAAACGATAACAGACACTACGCGACTAATCATGATAAGTAAAACATACAGTTTAGCTATATAGCAAAACTCCGTCGACCTGACAAGAAATAACGCGAAAGTAAACAGTACACAAACATAATGCAGATTGTACCGTACATAATGCCCTCGCAGACCCGGTTAGTAACAAGTAGTACAATTCACGCTAAAGTGGGGCGTTGTAAAAGGAAAAGTCTGCCGGAACAAAACAAGTGGCTGTTGCGCAAGGCTGCATGTGGGAAAGTTGCAACAGAGGAAACCGAACGTTTGCCGCGCTTAGCAGCTCAATGAATGCGTTACTTGCTCTGCTGGACAGCATTGCGGCTCGCCACTGGCCGCTGGCGATTCGTGAAGCGTTAAAAATAACTAATGACAACACGCGTCCCAAGCCGATAACGTAACCCTACTTGCCGCCACGGTTGCAAAACTCGAGGTCTCGACTCTCGGCGTATTCAAACTGGCGCGCGCGGGGACGCCGCTTCGCCACACGCCGGCACGCTGCGCAGGTGGCGCCATCTTGGACAAGACGACCCCGCGCCCGCTGCCCGGCGTGCTTTCAACTCGCATCATTATTATAATACGGCGTCGCAAGAAAAATCATTAAATACAACCGACGCCCTACCGCACTACACAACTTTTTCGACTCATCAAATAAGTCAAGCAGCCAAATATAAATCACAGTTCACTTATCAGTATATAACAACATTTTCCCGCGTCTTATCTTTGTCAACGCTTACAAAATAAGCATCTACGAACTATCGATAGTTATCAAAACAATATTCTAGAAAGTTATATTTAACACATAGTAACATTAATAACGCATAGTTGCGACGAAAACTTCGTAAAATAAAGTAAGACACTTATTTTCACATATAAATAGGAAGCCATTTTGATCACGTTTTACGAAGCCGCCAAAAAATATTATTCACAAAATTTACAAATAATGAATGAATAATGCATAAATAACTTACTTCTTTTCAACGGCTGCGTCTGCCATTATTATCAGTAAATATTTAAATGAAAATTCGAGAAAAGAATTACAAATTATAGCACGTGTAACGCACAACGCAAAACAATGTTCACTGCACAAACACCGAAGACCAAATGAAGGAGGAAGAAGGAAAAAATATCATGCGCGGGGACGCGCACCTGCCGTGAAGTTTGTGCGTATACGTCAGTGTGCTGAAACAACACCATTGGCAATCACTTTTATCTGAATAAGATAGCTATAGGATTACCGTTCATCTGCTAACAACCTTGAATTCTACTTGGAAAGAGGAGGGCACCTATCAATCTACTTAGCTCTTTCTGTCCTGTTTGAAAATACAATCGTTAAAATGTTCCATTGGATATGAAAAGGGAATAAATAAGCATTACATATTTGCAGTATTTAATATTTTTTTCGTATCTAGTATATAATTTATGTTCATCACAGAAGTAAAATTATAATGTTTACGTGTAAAGTTGCACGCAACCAACTTAAAACCTGCTGGTCAAAAACGTGGCAAGCTGAAAAAATAATTCTCTTTTTTCTTTACATACTTTTCTCTAATCATTAACTTTTCATAAATGTTTATACTTTGAATTTAAATACTAGCTACTCAATGGGAATTTAGATATACATATGAATTTAAATAATAATGAAAATGTTTAAAATAGACGCAAATTAAATTGACCGTGAATTTAAATTATCAACTTCTGTAGTTTTTTTAAAGTTCGTTGACCGATTGTGATTTACCTAAGTACTTACCTATCTACTTAGTAACTTTGCTATGCCTAAACTGTTACTCTATTATACCCATACAAAAAGTACCAATTTATAACCTCATATGAACACGAGGTTATTTCCCACCAACCTGAGTAGGTACCTAGTTTACATTGAGCCAAAATGTAAGAATCGGATCTACGTGTGAACAATTTTTTTTGACTACAGTCACCCAATTTTCAACTGTAATGGGTCGAGATAGGGACTATAATGAACGCTAATGGAACTTTGCATCTTTGGTAGGTCGATGGCTTTTAAAAGAAATCTTGGCAGTAGTTTGTGATTTCGTCAGAGTGTGAATTCGTCAACCATCGTGATCCGATGTGACCACGTGGCCCAGTTGAATGAATATCGATATTGCAGTGTCATTGCCTATGAAAAATCTCTCTAGCTAAGTTTCGATTTTAAACTGCCTATTACGATTTTCAGAACCTTAGAAACCTTTTATATGAGAAGTATTAGGTAGGTATCTCCTGGGTAGGTGCCTATACGAGATCAAACGAATTCAATATATTTTGAATAAACGCGCCACAGAAAGTAACCTAACCAAACTAACCCACCAGGTATATCAGTAAAACGGTATTTTGGTTTGAGCACACACTCTTCTCTTCTTCTTCCACAATCCACCCGCCCTTATCCCACTCGTAGCGGAGTCGAGTTATCATGCTTTTTAATACATGGGACTGAAAGAATTGGCTTGTAACTTTACAACCGGTGTGCCTCGCCGGCCGGAAGTCAACCCGTCTGTGGAAAAAACATCCTTAGACGCGAAAAAAACATTTGTGGATCACAAAACTGTATTTTTCGGTGCGGAAATCGAATCCACGGTCTCTCACTTACAGTCAGTTTCTCGCCCACTGCAACACGGAGGCTGTCATGCATTACATGCTTTCTTAGTTTGGTAATTTAAATTAAAACTTGGCTGAGCATTGACTATGATTTATGTTTACGGTAAGGTTATCTTGACTTTATTATTACGTACCTATCTATTATGCCTTTTTAATATCACTTCTAATGTGAGTGCTTTGATTACCACCGATTATCAAAATAATCGATTGTCATAATTTATTTGTCAACAGCACTAGTTGACCGAGAAAGGGAGGCGTAGAGGGCGGTAAAGTGACTACCTTAAGCCCGGTCAAGTCAAATAACTTGACCGGGCGCAACTTGAATTCGACGCGCAAATGCGCGTGTTCTAAATTCGATTTCGGTATCTTATTTTAGAAGGCGTTTGATAAGTTTTTTATGGTTTCTAGTAATTATTAAATGATATAGTAATATAGTGATCTCAGAATAGTAGGTCATCTAGATAGATAATAACATTGTAGATACATGTAATAATTTACAGTACCTAAATAGGCAAATAGATTCCCCGACAGTATTCTCCCCACGTTTCTGATGCGTCGCATCGTATCGTGCAAATTATTGTTCCATACAAATTATAAGTACAGTACTGTCTAGGTTTGTAATACCGGCAAAACACCCCTCGAATTTTCGAGAGGGTTCGCCCCTTCAGTCAGCCGAAATATGCGGTCTACATACCTATATAAGTCTGTTAATTTAGGACACAGTATAGTTATCACATTCTAGGACCTTGGAAACGAGCAGTTATTTTTTTATAGCTAGTAACGACGGCATTTTAATTAATTTGAAGGCGGAGAGATAGAGTGACTTTAAATCGTACTTTGTATACCTCGCCTTATTTAATGTCCCTATCTCTCATATAAATTAGATGATTACAAAATACAATGATATTATTCTAATTTACCCAGTAAGGGGCCCCGTTGACTTTTCTTTTTTTTGCCTGAATGACGAGACGAGCTAGGTCGCTCACCTGTATGCCAAGTGTCGATAGATGCCTTTGTATTAATTCTATACAAATCGGTACAACATTCTCGGTATCAAATACATAAAAAAAAATTGCACTAGGCACACTGATAACACGCCTAGCCTGTTACAATACAGCAACCTTAGAGTATAATACACTTTGAATTACAAATTACTGCATGGCCACTACGTTGCGTTCATCACTCAGAGATTTACGACGTCAAGTCTAATAATGTTCTAATGGTACTACCAGTTTTATTTTAATGGCTTCAATGTTCATCAAACTGGAACACGATGGTGTTAAAACACTGCTGCTTGGCGGAAGAAAAAGATCAAGCGGTAGACTTACCCAAACGGTCTCTCGCATAAGGGAGGTCTTCCACGTAAACTATTTAGATAGTTTTTCGTACCACATAGGCGTACGATATAGTATATTAGAAACTTGTAATTTGCGAGACTGCGTCTCATGATTGTTTTTAACACGCTTTTATTAGCTTCAGACGTATGTATGTTTGTATGTTGGTAGGTTTATCTGTAACTTGTCTTTGAACGTGATTTTGACCTACTTCAAAACGTCGGATAAAATCTTGACAGCGCGATGTAAATGTCCAGTGGCGCCATCTCATGATTTTTTCTTGTCAACTTGTAGTTTAAATGCAATAAAGGTGGCGCTGGTTGTTTTGTTGTGTTATTTTGATACGAGTTTAGAACAAAATAAATAAATATTGTAAAAATTAAAACTTCCTTAAATATTTCATTGAATAATTGTTATAAATTACAAATTTATTACCTACAACTGTTATTAAAATTACTTCAGTAGTAAGGGATGTTCGCAAAACACTTTTTTTAACACGCTTTTTTATATTATTTACAATTAGTGGCAGCAATATAATAGAACATTGGATTATAGTCTACATGACACATTAAAATAAAACAATCAAGAGATGGCGCCACTGGCATATCTACATCGCGATGTCAAGATTCTCCAGCGGATCATTACCTCCGACGCTTTGTATGAACTATGGGTGTTGTACCATTGATCGGGTACAGTTTTACAAATGGCTTGTTAAACAAGCCATTCGTAAAACTTGTTTCTTTCCTACCTCCTTCGTGACATTTTTACGTTTCAGCGAATTTTCCAATCACAAAGATTCGAAAGAAGTTTCACTTCAAAAAATGGTAAAAAAAATAAAAACACAAAGAAAAAAAATAAATGAAAATACACCTTTTTATAGAAAATCAAACTAAAAAATTAAAAATAAATAATAGTTTGAAAAAACTAAAAAACACGCTTTTACATAAAATCCAACTAAAAAATAAATTTTAATGAATTCGAATTAGGAATAGTGTACAAAATTTAAAAATATATATAAATTAAGAATAGTGTAAATAAGAAAAAATATTTATTTTATTGTAAAAAAGCGTGGGGTGCATGGTGTCAATAGTTATAAAAATATTTTATTGACAGATATGAGTAGAAGGATCATTTTGATAATGTCTTAAAAAGCACCCCACGTTTTTTTAACAATAAAATACATATTTTTTCTTATTTACACTATTCTTAATTTATATATATTTTTAAATTTTGTACACTATTCCTAATTCCAATTCATTAAAATTTATTTTTTATTTTTTAGTTGGATTTTACGTAAAAGCGTGTTTTTTAGTTTTTTTATTTGAAAGTGTATGACGCGGCCTCATAAACAAGACTTTTCTGTACCATTCTCATTTGTATCATGCGACAGAATCTCTCCATCTAAATGGGGCTCTATTTAGAATATAAAATTAATCTAAACCACGGTATTAACATAAGGTAGGATTGAATACCTACTTAGTACGTGTCTTGTTCGCTGCTTGTCTCAGTGCATCAAGAGCAAGAGCACAAATCCGACAAATTCAAATTGTACTGTGTAGTGACTAGTGAGCGAGTAATGAGTGGCAGTGTTTTTCCATCGCCCATCGCCAGGATACATACCTACCTATATCGCGCGACAAGTAAAAATAAAATAGGGTTCAAATTATTAATCGTGCCTTTTATCATAGCTATTTGTTTCGCTGATAAAAGTAATCTATGCGCAAGCGTAACTGTCATCCCCACGCGGCGTGGCGGTAAGTTAGTCACCTCTCACGAGGGGCTTTGCCTGTATGGTTATCAATAGTGATGTTAATACTTAACCGATTATTCGATTATTTGTATAATCAGTCCTAATCGATTATACAAAATACTGTCGATTATTAAACATAATCGACAACAAAAATGTAGACTTAAGCTTAAGGATTTTGGGAAGGTTGTGTCCGGGAGAGTTGTCGTCCCTAATCACAATGTCATTGCTCCTATGGCTAGATGATGCACCGTTTCAGAGAAAATTATTTTAGCAAATACTTATTACACTACTGGCCCATTGCCAGCATCAGGCAGCATACGTAGGCTGGAGAAACTCGTTAAGTGCTGGTTGCAAACTTCAAATCCCATATCCCAATCTCATGTGTTTAAATTTTCGAATCTAAAAATCACGCTTGAGTATTGTACATGGATCCTAATGCTACGCATACATAGAGCTTAGTAGGCATAGAATAGCTAAACTAAAACCACTACTGAAATGGATCTTTGCTATGCTATGCTAAAAGCGCCTATAAAAAGAGATTGTTTTTTCTATTTATTGTTGCCCCTCGATTTTTTTATGTTAAAACATTAAATAAATCTAAAAATTATAACATCTCTATTATTTCGGATCAGTAGATTGAATAGATGTAAATTAAATTAAAACATCAGGAGACGCGTATTTTGTTACTGACGCTCCATAACTTTAAAGTAATATACTATAATGTTTAATTTTAACTATTCTTCTATACACACGATTAAAAATAACCACATTGATTATTCAACTGTACAACGTTAATGTTAAAACTCATTTTAGAATTTTATAACATTTATTACGTTTAAGGGTTACCTTGTCCTTGTTTATGTCTAGTAATGGTTCTGCTACAACCATACGACTGCGACATAATGACAAATTAAAATATGTATATCTCATTAAAATCAGCTGTATCAATAGATCTTTGTCGTGTAGGAGGTTATAACAAACTTAAAATATAATTATGTATTGCATGTCTGCACATGTCCATAGAAGATGTCGTATTCTTCTTCATTTTAATAACAAACAAAATAAACATAAAATTTAACGAGATGTATATATAATAATCAAACTTTACAACTTCTTTATTCTAATAAATTGTTTAGAAATTCGTTATATAAACCTATGGCTCTAACTAAGATGCATATTTTTTTGCAAAAGTGAACGGCGAAGTGAGCTTAATTTAAAATATGAATAGAATTGTTTTAATACATCCATTATTTAATACTCAAACGTTATAGAGTTACAGCCAGCAGCATGATAACATATTACGATCAAGCAGTAGCAAAATTTACTGATTAGCAACTAAATATTCAATGTATTCTGTACGACAAAATTGACACATTTAATACCGGTAGCGCCATCTAGTATATTGAGACGTGAAGTTAGTCCATCATATAATATTATATAGAATCGTGCAAACGTCATTTAGAGCGAAATAATATTTAATAATAAAACTCTGGCACGACTATATAATAAATAATGGAGTAGGAAATAGACTGTGATTTAATTTGGAAGTCGTTTTAAAATATCAATTGAAAAAGACAAAAAAGATTACAAGAGCCATTTATTTTTATTACTGACGTCTGAATATTAATTCGTTCCATTGAACATATAAACGGTTTTACACAGGGCACAAGCTTCTTATTTTTCAATTCAAACATCAATGTTACACATCAGCAACGAACAAGTCAGACTTGCAAAAACTCTCCTTTTCAGTAGGGTGCATGCTCTGTATTTCTCTCTCTTACAAAAGCAGCGTTAACGAAAGAGATGCAATAACATTTGCCAATATTAGCAAATGTCATTCATAATGAGTGTACAGTACACGAACTACACAAACGATGACGCGCCCTGCCGAAGTACCAACATCAAGGTTGATTTAGTTTTAAACTGGATATAAGCGGCTTTGCGACCTATTTTCGTATTTATTATTTGAATTTATAAGGAAACAACAGGCAGGTACGCAGGTGAAGTGATCGTCCCAAAAATAACATTTAATTATTGTTCAAAGCCTAAGGCGGTACCTACTTGTGATCTCCGTAGGTACTATTGACTTTTATGATTTAGGTACTTAGGTACAATAATCAAAAAATAATAGGTTTTTTATTAGCTTGAATGATGATACACTTACCTGATGGTTTGCGTCACGCCTACGCCTGTCTATTAACATAAGTGACTACACACAGAACTACTTTACTAACTACTTAAAGGACCCCGCTGTACTTCGGGAGTTGAGGAGGCACCTCTATGCAGTCTAATAGGCTTTTAAAATGTATATTATAGCATTACAAAACCGAATTACAATATCTATTTATTACACCTAGATAACAGTGAGTGCTAGAGACACGCTGTACACAGTTTGGTCTACAGCTGCATACATACAGCTTATTATTGATCATTTTATGATATATACAATTTAATTCGATCTCATATTAGCCATATTGCTTAAATCATAGGATTGATCCATGAAAATATCCTTGCATGATTTCCCTCTACTCTAATAGCCGACATTAATTATGTATCAACTTACCTAGATGGCAAAACTGAATAATTCTAATGTTCTATGTGTACTTAGTAGCTAGTGTTGCTACGCGGCGCCCGTCAAGGTTGTTTGGTCTCGCAACTATTAAAATAATATGCGTACACATATCTGACCCTCGGAATTATGGATGTTGAGAAAACATCGATGAATCGATATTTTTTATTAAGTATCGAAATCGTAACTAAATAGGTAATTTTAAAAATAAGATGCAATGAACTTTGGCCCTATTTTTAATTAAAGGCCTTATAAAGGTCATCGAAATATCAATCTGATACATCTATACAGGGTTATTTTTAAAACACCAGCAACCTCGCAGGGGTAGATACCTAAGGTTATAAGCTACTACTTTTGTTCTACGACTTTTGAAAATTTGTTAGATTTTATTTTCATACAAAAATAAGTATTCATTTAATTTCCGTCTTGAATGTTACCTACACGCATCGCAGATTACGTAAGCAAACACGCAAAGCGTGGGGAACCGGGCTAGCGTTGAAGGTCATCGCCCGAGCCAGCTGAGCGGCGCCTTTGAGTCGCGCGCGCACGCCGAACGCTACGAAGAAAAATACGACACAACAAAAACTTGTAAAATCATTTTTTTTTAAATATATTGAGTTATATACAAACTCGTAGAACAAAAGTTTTTCCCTATGGGGTCAGCTATCTGGTCCTGCGAGGTTGCTGGTGTTTTAAAATTAACCCTGTATATTTTCTCGTTATATTAAAACGATAATAATACTTTTTAAAAATAACGATACGATATAAATCGATTATTTTTGTATTTTTGGCATGCTTACTCCGAATTACTGTGTTTCTGAGACACATGATAAGTAATTTTTAAGTATAACACACACAACATTTGACATAAGCTTACGCTTATATCATAGTGTAGCCAGAGGTGCAACTAATGCACCCATATTTCGCTGAACTTACCTTCGTCCGATGATGTGATAGAGGGCGAACCTATCGTCATACCGGGCACAATTTCCAATCTTAGAGAATTCATATGAATTGTCCGGCCATTTTCCGTAATGAAAACTCAAATAGGAATTGTGATTGTCTTCATCAACCTGCTCTTATCCCAGTCGCAGTGAGGTCGGCGCAACATGTTTATAACACATGTTACAGAAAGATTTGACTTGTAGTTTTTGACTGACCGTCTGTCTGATATCCATCCCTGATGAGAACACACTCAGACGCGAAACAAATATTAGTGGATCACACAAACGTTTGTCTCGATGTGGAAATCGAACCTGCTTCCTCTCGCTTCACATCCACGCCTTAGTAAGCTGCCAATTCCATATACATAGATATTGGTAACTATACTGATAACACCCAACTAAACTAGAAACAAATTATTTAAATTAGGTACCTATATAACTTTTCGGTTTGACCTAACTATAAAAATAAAAAATACATTTCAGTTCACTTTTCCCTAAAGTCTATTTTTATACACGACGAACTCATAAACTAAAATGAAGTACATAAAATAAAATATATTATGTACACAAACGACACATAATGACATCTATGTATAGTTGGTGCAATGACGACTCAATTTGTATACCTACTTTTGAGTTTACATTTTCAATTATGTACCTATTTAGTTCCAAACTACCACTACTCATTTAAAGCAGTGTAACTAATAATAATAATTAGGTACTTAATCTATAAGAAATCATTGAATTAGGTAAGTTTTTCTAGTACTTTTGAATATTGTCAACTACCGTGAGACGTGAACTTTCTTAGTAGCTACGTGTTTGTATTATTCTATTATGACCGCAAGAATAATACGCAGACGGTTGACTATCACATAATCATAGTATTTGCAGCAGCTATATAAAAATGTTTATAAAATTGTTGTATGGACTTAGCCACTCACCAGACTGTGGTGCCATCTAGCAGCATTATATAAAAACCTTATTTTATCCATGTTACCAGGTGTAAAAAAGTGTTTGCATGGTAGTTTTTAATTGTAGGTAAGTGAAAAAGACAATCATGAAACATAATTGTTAATTAGTTAATCACGCCCTTTAAGTAGCATAGCCTCATAAATATCGTAGTGCCTAGTCTTGCTTTAACATAATATAACGTCATAATATATAATATGTGCCACCAGCATAGGCGTAGCTAGATGCGGCAAGAGTGGACACTGCCAACATTAGAAATATTTATATATTTTTTGAATTGCTGCGCCTAGGGAAAATTTTTAGCTACACCAACGGTAGCCTGATATTACAAAGGTAAATGTATCACCATACCGGGCACATATTATTTCCGGAAACTCGTTTGTTATTTTTTAAATTGCAAATTCAACCATGAAATATATCAATAATGATAGATCAACCTGGGATTTGAACCCGGGACCTCCAGGATCTCCCGGTTGTAGTGTGACATTTATCTTAATATTAGGGTTTAGTTAATAAAAGCCAGAAACGCGACTTTCTGGTTCTTGAGTTCAGGGATCTAAATATTCAATCAAGTCTTAAATTCTTCAGTCTATGAGTATGTCTTATACTCTGGCGTAAAATTCTCCCATTTTTTGATGTGGGTATTTGATTCGTTTTATAATTATTTAATTACAAAACTCACAAATCTATTGTCGAAATATTTTTATAAAACAGGGTTCTATCACCCGTGCCATCTAAATCTGTTGGAAAGGGTGGTTGACAAATGATGGGAAAAGGGAGTAAACCATACACTTCAAAAGATATGTTACGCTATTTCAGTGCTACGTGAAGTACAGTGAAGGAGATAATGAGATTTAAACTAAAATATGAACTACAGCTACATTTTTCAGCTAGTTGTATTATTGCTTTTACATACAGAATAATTTATAATCTAACATAGCGAACCTTACTTCAAATTAAAAAAAAAGAAAGGACAATATTGGCTTTAAATTATTAGCTTTTACTCGGGGCTTTGCCCGCATGTATATTTTATACCGAATACCGAATATTTTGTACCCACCTTTCCTATTTAAACTAAATTAACTAATAAAGATCTTTCGTAGCGTAACATTGCCTAAACAAATATAATCAAACCAAATTTTATGATTGCAGCTTTAGTTTTGAGATTTCGTAATTACTTATTTGTCAGTCAGTCAGGGAGTGAGTCGTATTTCGCTTTTATAAGTATATAATAATATAAAGTTCCTTGTATTTTATGAACTGTTTAAAATAACAAAATAATGAAAAACAATAATATGGTAGAATTTGTTAATTTTTAGTAGAATTACTGTACATATGTTGGCAACATTTTTTAATTGACCGCCACCCGTGAGCGAAATAGTTCGCTCGATCTCGCTCTGTCGATTGAGTCCGGCTGTGGAAGCCATTTTATTCTTGTGAATGTGACAAAAGTATTTTTTGTGGATCTCGCATTCAATATAATCGTGTCAATGTGTGCCTCCATCGATTGTGTTTCGTGACGTGTGATCGTGTTGTAAAAATTAAGAATGTACGTGTACCAAATCGGTCTGTGTTGACCTGCCCCGTTTCTTACGCGGTCGCACAGCAGGCATCGATTAGTGCAGCAAGGCGGCCTCTAATAACGGCGAATCTAGGGTGTCGGACTGGTTTGTGGTGTGCGCCATGGGCAACAATGCTGCCACCGCCAACAAGAAGGTGGACGCCGCCGAAAGCGTCAAGGAGTTCCTCGATCAGGCCAAAGAGGACTTTGAGGAAAAATGGAAGAAGAATCCTACCAACACCGCCGGACTGAACGACTTCGAGCGAATAAAAACTTTAGGTACCGGCTCGTTCGGGCGAGTCATGATAGTACAGCATAAACCCACGAAAGAATATTATGCCATGAAAATATTAGACAAACAAAAAGTGGTGAAGTTGAAACAGGTGGAGCATACGCTCAACGAGAAGCGGATCTTGCAGGCGATCAACTTCCCGTTCCTGGTGAGCCTCAAGTTCCACTTCAAGGACAACTCCAACCTGTACATGGTGCTGGAGTACGTGCCCGGCGGAGAGATGTTCTCGCATCTACGCAAGGTGGGTCGATTTTCAGAGCCACACTCTCGCTTCTATGCGGCGCAGATAGTCCTTGCGTTTGAGTACCTTCACTACTTGGACCTTATCTATCGCGATCTCAAACCTGAAAATTTGCTAATCGACTCCCAAGGGTACCTCAAAGTGACCGACTTCGGGTTCGCAAAGCGTGTCAAAGGCCGTACGTGGACACTGTGCGGTACGCCCGAGTACCTCGCCCCCGAGATCATCCTCTCGAAAGGCTACAACAAGGCCGTGGACTGGTGGGCACTGGGCGTGTTAGTTTACGAGATGGCCGCCGGTTACCCGCCGTTCTTCGCCGACCAGCCCATTCAGATCTACGAGAAAATCGTTTCGGGCAAGGTCCGCTTCCCGTCGCACTTCGGCTCGGATCTGAAAGACTTGCTGCGCAACCTGCTGCAGGTGGACCTGACAAAGCGCTACGGCAACCTGAAGGCCGGCGTGAACGATATAAAGGGTCACAAGTGGTTCGCGAGCACCGACTGGATAGCCGTCTTCCAGAAGAAGATCGAAGCGCCGTTCATTCCGCGGTGCAAGGGCCCGGGCGACACGAGCAACTTCGACGACTACGAAGAGGAAGCATTGCGTATTTCGTCGACGGAGAAGTGCGCGAAGGAGTTCGCCGAGTTCTGAGCGCACAGTTGGTGCCTGCGAGCGGACGTCCCCGCGACCGGGTGTTTTGTATCAGTGAATCTTCCGTGACAGTGGTCGTGGAAGCGCCGCGGCCCCGGGTGTTCAGGACGCTGAGGCGCGACCGGGCCGGTGCGCCGTGCCATTTGTGGAGTGCGGCCGAGGTGGTCATAGAACTATTTCCGATATTTCGGTGGCGTTCATTTGCTTAGTGCCCTCTAGAGTCGGGTACAGGGCGGGCTGATGGGCTGAGGTCGCCTCGGTGTCATTGCCTGCGCCCCCCACAATCACACTGGGCACTCAATATTCTACCCAATTGTTCATTTCAGTATGTGGTAGTTTGCCATTGACAATAGAATTGGGATGTGGTAAGCTTTATTATATAGTATTTTTTATTGTTTTTACCAAATCAACAAACAATTTTGTAATATGTAATAATATGTTTAATGATCATAGGGTTGCTTTCTAAGATTTTCTTCACGATCAAATTTCTCAATAATTAATGTTTTTATCTTATTGCTTATCAACATCACGGAACCATGAAATTAGGATCAACGTTTATCACTGGTGCGATATTTTTGAATTATCTTATAAAATTATGTATTTATCAATGGAATGTTGTTTAAACGTAGGTTTTATTATGTGACTATTGGTTTTGTTTATAGTTAACATCGTTGTATCAGTTGATATTTTTTACTCATTTAAGGAACTATAGCTGCATCAATTTAAGAGATTAATTTATTGTATATGTATGCACATAGTTGTGTTCACACATGCAATTTGACCTATGTGTTTGTGATCTGATGTGAGGATTTATTTGGATTTAAGTGTAATCATATTAGTTCCTTATTTTGTAGATTTAAGTGTAGTTACTTTATTGTGAATCCAAACACTAGCATGAGAGTACGTCTGGAGTCGAAACTGCGACAGTCACAGGGGGCTTATTGTTAGCATCAGTTCCACAAAAGCAATAAATATATTGTGTGTTCATTTTGAACATATTCCCATTTGCATTGAGAGCAATATTTCGACCATATTTTATCTGTATAGTTTTATACATTGCAACTTTGAATGCAGCACAAAATGTATCAAGAGAGAGTTTTTCTATATGAAACATTGTTATCAATCATAATAGGAATATGTTTGAAAAATTCCTAGTGGTAAATCATTATTATGCCTCTATGGCTATATCTTGTCATTGAGACTGATGTTATCAATAAGTAAGTGTAGAGACACAATATCATCATGTTAAGAGTTCTGTCATGAATCCCACCATTCTCTGGAGTGTGTGATGATACAATGGAATTAACATTGGCAACATTTATTATAAAGTTTGTTAGCTATTAGATGTAGGACTTTGAATTCAGGCTGTACAAATAATATATCTAGTAAATCGTAGTGCATTTTACATTGTGGAAATTGTGAGAGTCTGTGGTAATAGTCGTTAGGTTGATATGATGAAAGGTTACTTAATAGCTCTGTGCACATTTAAATAAAACTGATGTGCAACACGGGCTGCCTGTAGTCTTTGTTTGGAAGATATTGACCCTACAATGTAACTTCACATTCAGATCTAACTAAATGATATATAAGAGTCATATCAAATTGTTTGTACATGAGTCTATGATGTAATCATCTCATATTATCGTCCTTCATTTCTGATTAGAACACTAGTAATTTCAACTGACCTATCTTTTTGATGAAAGATTAAAGTTACCTATCTACCTATTAATTCTTAATGAAGCACTAAGGATTATTGTTGTTAACAATGTCCTCATTGGTGGAATGTCCTTGTTATTTATAGGTTTTTCATGTTTTAATTGTTTATTTGGTGCCATAATTATCTTCATTTTGGATGTGGTTCTTGTGTAAATAATTTCATAGCAATTGTTAAGACTTTAAGATCCTTTTTGATACCTTTGTTGTTGCCTTGTTCTGTATTATTGCCACACTAATTAGTCAGTATTAACATTTGCACCGTTTTTACTAAGTGATACTGTAAACTAGGTCTCGAACTGTGAATGAAATTGTTCAGCCACTATGTAGTCGCTAGTCACTTCGTCATTATAACTTAAATATGCTTGAAGTTATCGAAGTGGCAATGTTAAGTATAGCATGTTGTCTAAACGCTTTAGAATTAGCTTGTAGTGTAATTAGTTAATTGATTAATTTGCGCGTTTCGTACGAAAGAGTAAATGATGTTTGTGAAAGAATTTTTCTAAAACTATCAAGTCAAACATAAATTGTATGCAACATTTCTCATGTTACTTTCCAAACATTGTTATCGTTAGTTTTTCATTGGAAGTTGCGTATTCCCGCAGCTGTCGCTTGACGTCGTGGCGACTAGTTATTAAGTGAAGGGATCTTGTATCTTGTAAGTAAACGGCATTCACCATTTGGACATTGTTTGACATTTTCGAATAATGTTTGAACCGCTCGCGACGGACGCTCGTTCCGATCGCTATAGTAAAGTTCGTAGAGTGAAAAGCATCATTTCTTTCGTCGAATGTATTTGAATTAAGATTTTCAGATGTGTATTCTACGTTACAGTGATTGTAAATAAGTATAGAGTGGTCGTGTTTCCGGTAATTAGATTCATTGTCAGCTTCTTTATCCGCGTACTTCATTCCAGTAGCTTCACGACTTGTTCATCTTCACGACGTGGACGTTCTATTGTGAACATTTTAAAGCCATTTTGGATATTATAAACATTAGTGTGACGGTTATGTGTATTTGCAAAAATTCGTCTTTTTATATCTGTGCGTATTATTATTAAAATGTTCACGTATAGATCTATTGTATCGAGTGCCTATAGCATTGAAAGTTGAAGTGTAAAAAGTCATTTAATTTCAGTAATTATTTGTCACCATGTATTGATCTTCCATAAAATTACGATGAAATTAAAAATATCGATGTAACAGTAAACGATTTGTTTGATTTATGTATCACTATTGTGTCTTTTTTTGTTGTATCTCTGATGTGTTATGTAAGGTACAGACACTAGCGTATACGTGTCCATTTGGCAACATCTGCTACGTTCAGTCGGTTACTAGCTCGATAATGTTTTGCACACAGGTACAACACCTAATAGGTATGTTCTATTATTTGTCGTTGTTCGCACGTTTGGTAGAGCACGGCGGAGTCACGTGGGCTAGCCGAGGTGCTTTAATACGTGGCTTCCTAATAAAGCGAAATGCTCCGGACTGTCGTCATCATTGTAAGCTGACATGAAGTTTGTTTTTATTTATAGTACTACGATTACAATTATACGTTTCGGCTATCTTCGTTTTTTACGAATAAGCAAACTAATGCAGTCCGCGCCTGATGAGTCACTCTAGAGATAATGAGTATTTAAGCTAACGTGACAGGTTTAAATATCAAATAATAATAATAACAATATTTTCGAAATAGACGAGGATTGCCGAAGCGCATAAGTTTTATCCTAGTACTGTATTTTGACATAGCACACATACACTTTAATTATCATGTTACAGCTTATACTCACTATCAATTAACAATTTGTGTTATTAATATAGAATACTTAACAAAAATCGGTCTTCACATAATTATGCGGACTTTTTTTATTTTAATGAATGACAAGACGAGCAAGGCGTTCGCCTGATGGTAAGCGCTACGCTTGCTCATAAACAGAAACACCACACATAACTTTGAATTACAAAGCACTGCATGGCACCGAACTGCGCTCGTTACTTCGAGACATAAAATGTTGTCTCACAATGCCCAGTAATTTCACTGGCTTCAATGTCCTTTAAACCGAAACAAAACAGTGCTTACACACTGTTGCTTGGCGGCAGAAATAGACAAAGCGGTGGTACCAACCCAGACGGCCTTTCGCATACGAGGGACCTACCACTATTTAACATCACGTAATAACTATTTTTCAAACGTACGCAGTGTGGAAACAGTTTTTCTAATAGTACAAGCGGGCCCCGTCATGTTTTGGTCGCGGTTAATGTCCCATTATTTCCTATTATACTGCGAATGCAAACGGCAGCATCCTGTTTAACTGTTGTGTAACAGGAGATTTCAACGGAACTTGGCTAGACTCCAGGGTAAGCAAATTAACAACAAAATATACAACTTTATATCCCCAAGGGTCCATGGGAGACTCGACTTGGGTCTACGTTGGCGTGACAAAAAATGGGGGTTCACAATTGGTAATCGGGGGGAAAGAAATTCACTTTTTATGATTATAATCTTGCTGTTATTGCTTTGGTCTCATAAATGCAACATTTTTTTTAAAGTCTACATGCATTAGGTGTACAGTGTTATGCGTTTTGGCAATATTCGTTTATCTTGAGAAACGAACTGTGATAATCCGATACAAAGCAGTTATGTATAGACATTAGATGATGCACTTATATTTCTCTCAACTTCACTAGTAGCATCTCTGCTTATCCTTTCGGGGATGCAGACGTGATGGCTTAATTTATACTTATTACAGACTAGTAGTATACGTTCTCTCGTATTGTTTAAGCTGATAAGACTTCAGAATGCTCATAAAACGTAACACAAATAATCTCTGAACAATACACAAAGAACACAAATTGTATTGTTTTACCTGGTGTGTGCTAAAGTAATTTGATCGATTTCATTCCGGCATCAATTTTAAATGTGCATCATAAAAATTGCAAAACGATTCTGCTAAACAGAAGTGCTGATTTTAAATTCAAATACCTAAGTAAATAGGTACCTACACATACATATGCTCACGCCTGTATCGCTAAATCGGTAGGTAGAGGTGCAACTACTACGTTCTCGGATTGGCGAGCTTATTTTCCGTCTTATGATGTGATAGGTGGCGACCTTATCGCCATATCAGATGCGAATTGCAGTACCTGACAACTAGATAAAGACTTTTTAGAATCAAACAAATGGTGATTATCCGATAAGGATTTGAATCCAGGATCTCATGGGATTCCCAGTCAATCACTAATGAGGCAAAGTTAGAAGCCGACAGTCTCCGTGGTGCAGTATGCGAGTAGCAGGCTGCGAAGCGAGAAGCCGTGATTCGATTCCCGGACCGAGGCAAATGTTTCGGGTCTGGGTGTTTTGTGACCACTAACTCCTAGTAGTTCCTGATACTCAGCTTCTTATTAATAAAGTTATATTGATGGGCGTTGTGTTGATTGATTAATAAGAGGCCTGATGACTAGATTTTTTAATATTTAAATCAATTAGTTACATTACCCAAAATCTACTGAATGAAGAATATTATAAATCCGTCCAAAATTAAAGAAGTTAGAAGCCATTCAAGTCTGGTGAAAGGGGTACTTGTCAAATGGCAGACGACGCAAAATTTTACGTCTTGATTGGGATCTTCGATAATGAATTTGTTATAGTTTGTATTGTAGTGTTGTATTGCGAATATGAAACTTTCTGTCTCCGGTAACAGTTCGCCTCTTTTGAGTTCACTCTTTCGACTTTTCTTTGTTGACGTAGTTGCGAGTCAGGTCGGTTCGGTGTCTTCCGTGCAAAGATTTTTGTGCCCATCTCGCAATTATTTGCTGGGTGTCTGTGATTACTTCATTAGGTTGGATATTAGTGGCCCTGTGATTAAGCGGAGTAAGTTTATTATTAACTTGTGATGCATGTTTGTGGATGGACGAATTTATTGTTATTAATTATATCTCAAAATATTGTCTTGTTCGCGCACGTAATGCCTAGTCGTGAATCGTGGCACAGAATCGTTACTAATCCATACAATAGACTTTTAGCTTGTAACGCTGGCTTGATATATGTAAGGGTTGCCAACTCTTTATTTAAGAAATAATGCACTTGCTTATTAAGGTCGTAGAGGTAAAATAATCAGTATTATATTTTTGAATAGTTTTCAATACGGTATGTATTTTTATGCTATGTAATTAATGCTCCGTGCCCTGTCCTCGGTGAATCACCATGGCGATAATCTTTACATAGTATAAAATGAAGTCGCTTCCGCTGTCTGTTCGCTTAGATCTTTTAAACTATTCATCGGCTTTTAATGCAGTTTTCAGTAATAGGTAGAGTGATTCACGAGGAAGGTTAATAATACAAACATACATTGGTTTGTTATTAATAATACATACATATTATAGTCCAGAAAAGCCACGCACTAGCACTTACTGTAGTTTAGAAAAATTTCGGCAGCAGTACATGCGCGTGTTAGATTATTTAATGATTTCAGTGTGTTTTAACACGAATTCACATCAGAATCACTAATTAATTACAAAGAAAAACATAACTACAATAGTTTATTAATAATACTGTATGAATTAGTCATAATAATCACTTCAAATTACAAATGTATACTAATTATAAGTCATATTCTTTTTATTGTCTTGTTTGTTAATTATAACCTCTTTTATATGTGATACATAACATTGTAACAATTTAAACTCTGTTTAACTGTTTTTACACATATAACCTAAGTTGTTCATTAACTATACAATTATAAGAACAAGTATGATATTTAATTAGTTAACTTAATCATAGATACTCTATTTTTGTATAACTTAATCCATTTTTATAATGAAACACAAACAGACACGAATCTGTATTAAAATCATCCGATCGTCCGATGTGACGTCACTTGTTTACTACTGGCTATAAAAGCAGACGCTCCGCCGATACTCGGCACATTCTGTTCGGAGCAGTCACACGGAACGGACCTAAGTTAAGTAACCTTATTGGCTTCTTCTATAATTTATGTTCTATATTTTATCATTTCTATTTATACCATTGCTATTAAAATAATTTAAATGTATATTGCTTAATGTTTTAATGTTAATAAATTTATATTATTGCTACCTCCATATTATGTTTCTTTTCTAGCTTCACATTATGTTTCTTCCTGTAATCTAAAAATTAGCTATTTGTAAAATAAATAAAATAAATACTTTTCCCGATATATTACTTTTTAACCATTCTAGTTATAAAAATCTCTCATCAGAAGTGGGATATGAACCATTTTACACCGTACTAATTCTAAACTTTTTTTAAGATGGATCCTGCTGTATTAGAAAGTCTCTTGAAAGCCATCCGTGATGCCGTAGCTGGTAACCGCAGAGAAGATGATGTGGTGTTGCCACCATTTGATCCCGAAAAGAACGACAACGGTGCGGAGAGCTGGTGCAACAACATTGACACCGTAGCCCAAGATCGTGAATGGAGCAACATCATTACTGTCAGTAAAGCAGAATGGCCAAGCGTTTTGTGGAAAGTACAACAATCTCTGGATACTACAATACAAAAGTCAACAGGTTTTACACCGATTTTGTTATAATTACTTTTTATAGATTTTTTTTATATATATATATATATACATTACTTGTGTCACTATTTAATCATGATCATTTTAAATTTTATTAGTTTATGTTAGGAGTAATTTATATGCTTATGCAAGTTATATACAAACGAAAAAAAAATTATATGCTTTAATGGCGAATTGATAATTGATAATTTAATTCGAGTTTGAATGAAGCTGAAATTATTCAATGATCTGAAAAACAAAAAAAAAAAAAAAAAAAACAATATTATTATATATATGTATACTGCTGGTCGGTCACTGCCCTGATGTCAGTCTGCAATTCATGTGCAGCAGGTGATAGGACTGATATGTCAAGGCCAGAGGCTATTATATTATATTATATATGTATACTGCTGGTCGGTCACTGCCCTGATGTCAGTCTGCAATTCATGTGCAGCAGGTGATAGGACTGATATGTCAAGGCCAGAGGCTATTATATTATATTATATATGTATACTGCTGGTCGGTCACTGCCCTGATGTCAGTCTGCAATTCATGTGCAGCAGGTGATAGGACTGATATGTCAAGGCCAGAGGCTATTATATTATATTATATATATGTATACTGCTGGTCGGTCACTGCCCTGATGTCAGTCTGCAATTCATGTGCAGCAGGTGATAGGACTGATATGTCAAGGCCAGAGGCTATTATATTATATTATATTATATTATTATATACATTGCTGGTCGGTCACTGCCCTGATATTAGTTTGAAATTCATGTGCAGCAAGTGATAGAACTAATATGCCAAGGCCAGAGACTATTTGAAAACAAATATACTACATATATACATGTTGGGTACTTCGAGAGCGAAGTACAGGTCAGTCTGGCCGTGTTAGATTATTTAATGATTTCAGTGTGTTTTAACACGAATTCACATCAGAATCACTAATTAATTACAAAGAAAAACATAACTACAATAGTTTATTAATAATACTGTATGAATTAGTCATAATAATCACTTCAAATTACAAATGTATACTAATTATAAGTCATATTCTTTTTATTGTCTTGTTTGTTAATTATAACCTCTTTTATATGTGATACATAACATTGTAACAATTTAAACTCTGTTTAACTGTTTTTACACATATAACCTAAGTTGTTCATTAACTATACAATTATAAGAACAAGTATGATATTTAATTAGTTAACTTAATCATAGATACTCTATTTTTGTATAACTTAATCCATTTTTATAATGAAACACAAACAGACACGAATCTGTATTAAAATCATCCGATCGTCCGATGTGACGTCACTTGTTTACTACTGGCTATAAAAGCAGACGCTCCGCCGATACTCGGCACATTCTGTTCGGAGCAGTCACACGGAACGGACCTAAGTTAAGTAACCTTATTGGCTTCTTCTATAATTTATGTTCTATATTTTATCATTTCTATTTATACCATTGCTATTAAAATAATTTAAATGTATATTGCTTAATGTTTTAATGTTAATAAATTTATATTATTGCTACCTCCATATTATGTTTCTTTTCTAGCTTCACATTATGTTTCTTCCTGTAATCTAAAAATTAGCTATTTGTAAAATAAATAAAATAAATACTTTTCCCGATATATTACTTTTTAACCATTCTAGTTATAAAAATCTCTCACGCGCGGGTGAAACCGCAAGGGACGCTAGTAACATAATAGCTGTGAACGTTTGTTTTTATTGGCTCTGGAGTCTGGATATTATTAATGAAATAGTATTTATTTAATTTGGCTGCGCGTGGAAATTGACTGACAGTACTGGTACTGTAAAACGACAGTAAAGCGGCTGATTTTACTAGGAAACAGCGGTGTCCGATTTTACTGACGTTGGTTACACTGCTGCCACTACTTGTAAGAATTGAAGTCAGTATTAATAATTCCGTAGCACCAATGGGCAATATAATGGTGATATATTGCAGTATCCCTAGTCGTAATAGTATTTTAGGACGAAAATCTAACAATACTGTCAGTTAATTTTTAAGCCTGTATTTTTATCAGTAAACAGTGTTTTGATACCGGAATCAATTATAATAATGTTTTCAACAGTATGGTTGGCAACCCTATTCGCATATGAAACTAATAATTTTCCACTCGCACACTCGTTGCATTAATGAGTTACCTGTTTCAGGTTACGATTAACTCGATGTGTTCTGTATTAATGACGTATTGACTTTTGTTTTCAACTTGGCTGTGTATAGCGCAACGACTGTACGATAGTAGTGCTGTCGTCAAACGCTCATTTGTTGATTGACGGACTTCGGCCGATTTCCAATTTTGACAGGTTATGTGTATACATATTGATTAGTTCCAAAACTCGCCAGTTGCCACCGCTTATAGTCGTTTCACCATAAACTGAGACCGTATTCGAAAATTGACTATACATTTTTTGAGTGGTAGGGCCACGCTGTGACAGTTTTGTCTACAGCATGTATGGGCCGGGTCGTTACCACTGTCTCACTGAAAATAGACGTAAAGTAGTGGCTTTTTGCTGTGTTTAATAAGGTGAGTGAGATATCCGGAGGCCCAAATCCACTTCCCCTTCCTAATCCCTTAATTATCCCTTCCCTTTAAGGTCGGCAACGCGCCTATGATTCTTCTAGTATTGTGGGTGTATATGGACGGTGGAGATCATTTACTATCAGGTGACCCACTTGCACGTTTGGCGGGCTATGCTATAAAAAAAGTATCCGTTTTTTTTATAGTACAACAAGTTGTTAAAGTTACCATCATAGAGTCATATTATGTTTAATTAAAACATAAAAAGGCTCCCAAGCGTTAGTAGACTCGCACACCGACGCGCCATCTTTATATTTTTACTTTTAGTTAATTTATTATTTGTAGGAATATCTGCCCTAATTACACATAATTGCTGTGAAAATGTCAGCCGGCTACTTATTTTGATTTAAAAGATTAAGCCTTTTAAACAGTAGGACTGACAGACAGGTCGCGTAGTTATAGGTACGGTTACGACCTTTATGTACCAAACTTTAAAATCACCTCGATATCAGACCCTCCTTTTGAAGTCTGTTAATAAGGTTCGGTTGCTTAATGGACGTGTAACCAATAATGGACGGTCGATTCTCGCAACTGTCTGTGGTAGCCTTGAGGACTGAATGCCTAATGGTGCTGCCACACCGGTGTTAGAAAATGTTATATAACATTTTATAACACCGGTGTGGCAGCATCATTTAGTAAACATTTCTTAATAATTTGTAACATTTTGTAACATTTCTTAATATTTTATAACCGCAGGCGGCGGTACTTTTGAGAGCGGCGCCGTCAAAGAAGCCGTCAAAGAAGAATGTTCAGAAATGTTAGAAAATGTTATAAAATGTTAAGAAATGTTATAAAATGTTAGATTTAATGTTAGAAAATGTTTGTAAACATTTTATAACATCGGTGTGGCAGCACCATAAGAATGCACTCGTTACGCGATACCGCGTGTATGAACTGTACCGCCATATGATCTTAAAGGTGGACTTTTGAATTAAGTGTTTGAATTAAGCTGTGGCCTTAGTTTAGTTGGCGTAACAAAAAAATGAGGGTTTTCAATTGATAAGCAGGGTCCACGAAAATGTAATTGCTTCGTTATGAAGAACTAAAATGTTGCCTTGACTTCACCTATAATGTAGGCAGATAATATTTTAAGCTCAGCGACTGTTACTTGTAAAAACTTGCATATTCCATAGAATTTTGGGAATATGGTAGCAATGTAGCTGCAAAGTCTGGGAACCTCTGGTCTATGGCGTCAATGGTGCGGCGCCAAAGAGGCAGATTGCCTCGTTTGATAATTGATTTACAGTACTATCAGTACTGATGATGGTTTTACTAGAAATCTGGTATCCAGGTTTGCTGACAATGCTGGCTTCTACTTGTTAAAACGTAAGTCAGTATTTTAGTACCTCTAATACTATTAATAACGGTGATACTTTTAATTATCCTCATCTGTACTGGAAAGTATTTTAAAGCGTAAATTCACTACTGACAGTACTGTCAGTCAAATTTCGAACGCGGCCATAATGTATTATGCAAATGAGTGAACGTCACTCGAGATGCTTTATTCGAAACTCCAACTTAATGCTGCTAATGAATAAGCGACGCTCACAACTACAATATCGCTTCAATAAACCAATGGCGTGGCACCTTACAACACAGTTCCTTCCGGCTTCCCTTTATAAACTTAACTAAAGTAATATATGAATAATTACTAAGTAAGTACATCCTATAGTTTTATAAATCAAACAGACGATAGTTTTATAAATCAAATAGACAGCGATCCAAAACAAACATTGAGAATTTAGTGCAATCGTCTATAATTAAATAGCATTGGCTTCCCTTTTGAAAACGTTTACAATTGAAACTGCGACAAATGATGCTCCTAGTGCGAGTTTTTGCGATACATGTCACGAACATACGAGAAATACTATCTGCTAGGTGCGCTGTACGATATGTTTGTAAATACGGATAATATGTAAGGTACCACAAAAATTCGCATTATGGGCACAAATGAACACCGACAAATAACTCAGTTTTGTAAAAGCCAGCTCAATTAACCTTGAATAAGTATTGCCTAATTAGCGACTGGTGTCGTTAATGCAATTTTTTGGATAATCCAGTATTTCGTTTCGATAAGCTGTATATGCGGTTTTTATCTTTACCAATTTTTATACCGATAAAAGGGTATTTAGCTTTATGTTTGATCCCTTTGGCTGTCTGTCTTGCATGGTAGGGAAATGAATGGAAGATTGATAGAGAAGTTGTAATTTTCGTCTCCTTTTTGTTCGTGCTTTCGTAATCGCCCCCCTGCTTTTACCCACACTACTATAATTTAATCATAGTATTTATGCATACAAGTAATACGTTTCCGAACTTCTTATTGTTTTACAGTATTTACCCTGTTCCTAATTGATGTTGGGGTTTTAATAGGTTAGGTTAGGTTAGAATTAGTGCCAACAACTTGTCTATCATATTTCTACGTTGTCCGAAATAACCTTCCACACCCTTCTCATATTCCGTTTAAAAGTCCGGTTTCAATATATTTTTATAGTGTCGCCGATAGTTCATGCTAATTTTCACATTGGAACTCGACGACGACGTGTCCAAGGTTTAGAGGCGTTCTAGTTTCATCGCGTTTGTTTATCGTAAAGCGTATTTTACTTCTATGTGTTATTGTGAGTACATGGTCAAAAGATATTTCGTCGCCTCTACTCAGTTACCACCGAGGTCGGCAATAAACTGTTTTAATTTTATTAATAATTCGGTTCCTTTACTGCGACCTCATATTTTCTTAATGTGTCTATTGATATTTATGAAATTTTACTAAACTATTTTGTAGAGCAATGTACAGGTTGAAGATAAAGATAATTATTAGGTATATTATATATGTATTAGGTATAGAAACATACCAACCATTGCTGATAGAACACATCTCTATATTATCTTATTTGTATCGTTAAATGAATTTAAATAATGCGCTTTGACTTTCTTCGTGTTTTTTAAAAAATACGACGTGAACGTGTAATGTATAGATCTGTTTCACCATTTGAATAAATGTCCGGTGCCTATATTCTATTTACAGATACATTTGCTTACTAAGTTTAGTGTTTTGACAGATCTTCCATACGAAATGATCATATCTCTATCATTAATACATGATATGGATGATGCATTTACTGTTACTACATTTACATATCTGTCCTGTAGCTAAACAGAATATTAGCAACGGCCATAAGAAAGTACTTATTTTTCTCTTGAATGTATGGCCGGATGGCCGCGCATTCATTGAATATTCGTACTAATTCGTAAAATACCAAACTTGCCGAAGTACATAATTTAAAAGCCTCATCTCTGTATGGTTTTCTGTATTGTTACTTAAACTGATATAAGGTACAAATACAAAGAGTAATTAACATACAGCATAGCATTTTATGCCTACATTTAATTTTGCCATAATACAAGCTCGTCGTACGGTCGCAAATTACAATGTTATATGACACAAAATGGGAATTTGAAAATAGAACAGTGTATTTATAAGTATGTCAGTCAAGAAGACTATGAAATTGCTCTGCAGTTTCGTAGTATTTCTAGTAATAAAAGCGAGTGGAGCCACAATTCCACTGTAATAAGGTCAGCATACCCGTTCAAGGTTTATAGGAAACGAGCCCGCGGAGTTTTTGTGTCAGCGCTCCTTTTATAATTCCTTTTATGCTAAACTACCTTTGAAATTTCCTTTTGCGCTCACGGGATGTGCGCCAGATAGGGTGTGTTTTGTACATTCTAATTCAAGTGAAAGTTTGTGTTCGCTTAACCTGTTACTTGCCGATCACCTGTTAATGCTGAAAGAAAAAAAAAATTAAAATTGTTTGATTTTTATTTTTAGTTTTTAGTCAGATTTTATTGCTTCTTCCCAAAGGGTTTGACGTCAGCCTGACGGTCGGTCGTAAAAACTAAAGCCTAATCTTTCTGTAACGTGTTTAAAATGTTGCGCCGATCCCACTGCGAATGGTATATAATGCCAGCCTATGCTAAAAAAAAAAAAGAAGACGAGTCGATTTTATCTTCTTATCGAATTCGGTGATTCCGCATATCAATGGCCAACATAACTGTGATACTTTTCATTATCGCCAGCCGTTCAGAAGAGTATTTCATAACGATAATCCAGTAATGTCAGTCAATTTTGAACGCGGTCCAAGTTCCATATCTATCGCGCTAATCACTTTAATAAAGTTATTTAAAATTAAAATATGTTACGTAAAAACGGTGGGCGTTGAAAGTTGCCAATCTTATTTTATATTGCCAATGTCAATGTACGTCGAGGGTAAGCTGAGGTGCAACTAGTGCGCCGAGCTTATTTCCTGTCTCCGTATTGGACATTAACTCCAATCCCTGGTAATTCGTTTGATTTTTCGAATGGAAAACTCTAAGAGAAATTGAGATTGCTGGATCTAGGTTTAAACACAGGCTCTCGCCGCGTATACTGCCGCTACACCAATGAGGTGATCAATAGTCGGTAATCTGACTTATACGGGGATACAAAGCTGATTGAACATAATATGACTGCTGAAGTTACTGGTATGTAGGTGGTTACACAACACAAGAAGGCTTTTACGAAAATACAACGCTCTGTCAACATCGCTCACGACACACGGCGCGTCGACTAGAACATTTAGATACCACGTACCCTATTATTAGGCTTTTACCGTTTCCACTACCATTGTCCTTTTTGTTGTATTTTTTAATCTATGTTTCAGTGCAAAATGAGGTAGGTTGTAATTGACAGCCTCTGTGGCACAGCGGGTGAATTAATCCAGTCATTTTAGTAGGTTCACCTCGGAATTCGAGATACCCGGCTGTAACTCTGTAAATACTTGTGTATTGACACCCTAAAAGTTGTCTCAAAACCTACATATGGTAGGGTGTGCGCAACTATTAAATTTCAAGGTCAAAGGTCACAAAAATCGATTTTTTTGTAAATATCTCATTTCCTATGGGTTTTTTGCTATTTATGTCCATTATCAATATTGTAGAATACAAAATTCTCTACAAGTTTTGTTTAAAACTTTTTCATACGGTGAACCGTTTTCGAGATAGAGGGCGGAGAGCGCGCGGTCACAAGTCCGTCATTTTGAAAGTTACATAAACGAAATTTTGTATTTCGGTTATTGACGTAAAATAAATAAATACATGTTTCAGGAATTTTGGAAATTTTATTTATTAAGGAATGAAAAAGGGGGTGAAAGTTTTCACGCTTTCACGCCTAAATCACTAAACCGATTTTGATGAATTTATCTACAGAGACAGATGGAGCCCTGCAGACGGTTACAGGCTACTTTTATGCCGGAAAATGCTGATCACGCGGGCGGAGCCGCGAGCAAAAGCTAGTATAACATAATAGTTAATAAAAATTGACAAATATTTATAATCATTGATTTATGGATAGTTCATCAACTATATATGGCGCGTTTTCGACCGGAGGCACCGTTTGACCTGAACTGATCCTGTGACCGCGCGCTCTCCGCCCTCTATCTCGAAAACGGTTCACCGTATGAAAAAAAAATTTAAACAAAATTTGTAGAGAATTTTGTATTCTACAATATTGATAATAGATACAAATAGCAAAAAACCCATAGGAAATGAGATATTTACGAAAAAAGCGATTTTTTGACCTTTGACCTTGAAATTTAATAGTTGCGCACACCCTACCATATGTAGGTTTTGAGACAACTTTTAGGGTGTCAATACACAACTATTTACAGAGTTACAGCCGGGTATCTCGAATTCCGAGATTCTTACCTAATTTAAGCTAAAATGACTGGGGCAAATAGGCTGTGGAATGAGAGACTGGGTTTGAGAGAATGTTTGTATGATCCACAAATATTTGTTTCGGATCTGAATGTAGACAAAAAGTCCCTGGTAGTTCTAGATGCCCAGAGGCACACCTAGTGTGGAATCAGGACAATGTGTGTAACTGTTAGGTGTGTAATTATTGCGCTTAAATACATTGTCGTGTTTGAAGCTATTTGATGGTGTATAATTATCAGATGTGGCTTGGAATTAGGGGTTTGCGCCAACAAAACTAGCCCCAATTAGACCATAGGGTGTTTTTTTACAATTGAAGGGGGAATAGTGACGTTACGGGTATAATATCCGGTATATATTCGGTTCTCCCGAGGGGCTGTCGACATGACTTGATGGTTAGTTGGGAGGGGGGGGCGGGGGTTGTACAGGGGTACATTCTTGTATTATTGTGCCTGCATCGGTCATCCGCCTGTCCTGTCGCAGGCCCCTCAATTTGCTTCTTTCCCCTCCGAAGAGGGAAGAAGCATTTATACGTGCCGGCATGATTCTGGTGACCACCGATAAACTCATTATTTACCGGTGGTTGCTGGTTTTTTGGACTGCACTACGCTTACCATCAGGTGAAGTGTGGTCACTATGCCGTGCTCGGATAAAAAAAAATTACACATGAATAACGCATCATGGTTTTAGGCCAGGATGGTGGAGTAAGGCCTTACCACAGAATAAAAAACTTGAGAGGTGTCAAGGGACACCCGGATGGAACGAAGTTCCTTTCGATTAATTAGTGAAGGAATTTTAATAAAATTTTATTTGTCTATCTATTGTAGTTTCTGAGATATTTGAATTTTTAGAGATATTTTTACAGATCTTTCTTACTGGGGGGTCGAAATTTATTTTTATTGGGGCCAAAGTGTCGGGCTCAATAAGCCGATTGCGACAAGCCGTCGCACGACCCTCTAGCCTCAAAAATTACCGATTTAGGCCGAGGGGGGGTGAGGACAAATTGGGTGGGGGTAGGGGGAACGGGTTTGAACACCTGGTACTTCCATAATTCTCGAAGCTCCAGGGAGGTCGGCTAGCGTTGGCTGGTCAATCGGCGCGCGTGACGTCACCCGGAAGGTTCTCGATTTCTCTCGAACCTTCCGTTGATCGATGGACTGCTCGCGCTTGACCACCTCTCGGGCTTGACTAAAATGATCTCGATCTCGGGGGGGACGGAGGGTCCGAAGGGAGCACACCGGCTGCTACGTCGCCCAGCCCGTAAATCGGCGAGCACCGGCCGGTCTTACAGTCTACGTGACGTCACACCGAACGTTCTAGAGAGTTCCAGAACATTCGATGTGAGTCGTAATATTAAACAGTCATCCCGTAGACTATATATTAGACACTGTATAATCTGGAAGCAGCCAACATTCAAATATTTTATGATAGGTAATTTGGTGACTGGCTACTAAGGGCGCATTTATATGACAAGGAATCCCACCGCGTTGTGGCCGCCCGGCGGCCGCGCGGCCGCCGCGCTCGACTCACTCGAAAAACTAATGTAAACTCTATTGACTAAGCCATAATGTTTAATACTTCGCAACGCTCCAACCACGCGGTGACTGCGCGATCGTGTAAACGGCCGCACGAAATTTTTCGCGTCGTCTAAACGCAGCCTAAACGGTGGACCGCCGCGCCGTGTTCGATAATCAAAAATTCAAATTTCAAACCACGTCTACATTTCCATATGTCATAAGTTTTACTTTTATTAACGGAATTTCGACTTTAACTTTGTGTGCTAGATATCAAATTAATATTATATTTATTCTTGGTCGGAGAATTATGTCGTGACAAAAATTTCGTGCCAACTTTTCGTACCAATTTTTTCCGTCTAGCCCCCTTTCGCAACGCGCGATAAGGAACTACGTTCCAATAATTATAACTACGTATCATTACCCCTACTGTTCATGGAGAAAGCCATGCCCAGTAGTGGAATAGTATAATCCAGGATTTATATTACTGTTTTAAACTATCTAACCTGCAAAGGTGTGGAAACTTCCTACTCATTTTCCTTAACCGATAACGTAAACACAAAATATAATTTTTCAATAGGAATCGAAACTAATTTTAACGAATAATTGTAATACCATAACGTAACTAAAAATGTTTTGTCTTTATGCTCAATTTCAAACAAAAACCTCCGCAGAAAAGACGTTTTAAATAATTATGGAAATGCGAGCCAACGGAAGCGCAATATTAGTATATTATTCTCCGCTTTGTAATTAGCGTCGCGCCTCCACTAGTCCTTGTGCAAGAACATGTAAATTACAAAAGATTCAAGTTGAATGTACGAATTCGTCAGATAACGCGTTCAAAACTCTGTAACATTATCTTTCGGCTCCTTGTCTAAAGACTTGGGTATCTTATCGCACGATAACGCTAGAGTGTACGTATTGGAAGGCATTCGTCGAGGTCACCGCTTGTTTTCACAACAATTTCGCCATCAATTATGTATACTTGCATCATTGTGATATTTTATGTCGAAATTGTACTTATTAAAGAGGTAGGACAAGTACGCAGTCGTAGAGAAATTGACTGAGAATGTCATAAACAATGGCTTTACAGCTTTAAAAAACGATAACGCAACAAGTTATGCCATATTTTTTTCAATAATGTTTATCGCTCAACTTGCTTTGTTTATTTCTAGAGAGTTAGTTTTATAACCATGATTTGTAAGTGCTAATACATACGTATCTATGGTATTGGTGAGATTTATAACCATCGTAGCTTATCCAGTATCCATCATGATATCCAGTGTTGCCTTCACCAAGCACCCACCACTTATACCGATGATCAATTGGTCACATTAGCAGCATTATGAAAATGTGCTCTGCGCTTGCCAGCGCCTGCTATCTGAGCCTTGCTGAGCAATATGAGCCTTGTTTATCATTCAAAGTATTGTGTAAGGTAGAAAATAGAGATGGATGGGTAGCAACAATATTTAGCAATCAAGAAGGCCAGTAACAATAGCAAATGTTTGCTCCCACTTGGCGCGGATTGACATTTATGAGTGTCGTCGTAGCTACCACTCAATTAAGTTGTGTTGACAGTTTGGTTGACAATTTAGATTGTATCGAATATAATGAAGACTATACGATCACTTTTATAATGATATTTCCTGATTATAATCGTAAATAATTTATATGTTCTACTTTGCGGACCAGACATCCGAAAACATTAATGCCGGATGGCAACATACAAACAATAGCTAACAATAGCTTGCTTTCATAGTTTGTTTTAAATTCTTAAGCTATTTCTATACAATATAAAAATATTTGGCACTCTTTAGCACATCTGAAACTAAATTATGTTTGTTACAAAATGTAGGGTTTTAAAACAATGTTCTATAATTATTTAATTTGTATCTTTTCCTTATATTGGGATTAACACTATAATCATTTGATTGGCGCGTCGCGAACTAAATAAATACTTGGGTTTACCGCGAACAGTAAGATAATAATAATGTATGTACCTATGTATATGGCGCGAATGGATGACGTAAGTTGTGCAAAAAAAAACGCGCTGCCATTGGCAGACTAATAAAGAACGTATTGCCTCTACTACGAGTGCGCGATTACGATTCTCACTATCGACCGTAGTAAATAAGACTTGAAAAACAGGTGTAATAAACTACAAGTTACAACCAACTTTTAATACAAAAATACAGTTAAAACAAGACAACAATGTTATGGTTACGACTTTTTTGATTGGTGTCGAAGTGTTCGTAATGGTTAATACATTTTGAGGACGCGGCATGGCACAACGTTTCATTTTGTAAGACTTTCGACGTAGTATGTAAATTAGACTTTTTTTCTCATAGACCACTTTCAAAATTTAGCTGGTTCCGGTGGACCTCTTGCAGCTACTGTACTGTGAACTGAATATGGAATATGCAAGTTTTTGATGTTTATGCAAGAATATGAAAGCAGATAAATTTTCGTGGTCCCCCGCTTACGAATTATGAACCCAAATTTTTTGTCATGCCAACGTATACCCCCGTCGAGTCTCCCGTGGACCTCTGTAACATCTGGACCTCCTTAGGCACTAAGACCCTATACTATAAATACGCAATGAAGTAACGAAGTTCGGAACATACATAAAGTAAAGTAGGTATAAAATAACCATGGGGCAATAATAATATTTTTGATAATACAACTTATATGAATATGTAAGTAAAAGCATATAATGTGGTGTTCTTCATTATCATTATTTCTAAGATATTTATTTACGTTAAAGTTTTAAAAAACTTTCAAAAACGTACATACAAACTCCAACATAACACGTCGGTATAATAAAAAATCATTATTATTTTTGAATACGGTCTTCTTACCCACGTTATACTAGGTCTTCTTTCCGAACTTCGTATCGTTTTAAAGCATAACCCTGGGTACATATTCGATGCCTATTGCCTAGTCAGTGGTCACTCTTCTGTATTTCAGTTCTTACGAAAACCATGATAAGTCTGCAGTCAGCACCGATAATCCAACAGGCCCATTTTCTAAAAATGCCGTTGGCAAGGGTCGTCGTGTGTGCATCTTGATTAAGATTTGTCTGACTCCTGTTTATCTATGAAATATTTATCTTATATCAGTTAAGATTACGACAACCGTCAGCTCTTAGGTCGTGTCGAAATGTGTTACAACGACATGGCTTCTACACGCATCTGCCCTGTAAAAAGTGTCGAAGTCAAGTTATCGTATGCGTTGGTGTCGATAAACGTGTCACGATAAATTTAATTTGTATATGACACTATTTTGATTGCCTGCGTTGCTCATGTATGCGGAATTATCTAATAATTTTCATTGATAATGGACTAGATTTATGTCAAAGTTACACCTAGTCTTTCACCTTCTTAGGATTCACACTCTTCATATTTAAATGGGACCACCACCGTAGTAAACCCTTACGAATGCAATCAGATAGACATTGTGTTTATTACCAGCCAATTCGTGCTGCAAACAAAAATGTATACAGCAAGAATGGGTCGGCTCGACCGGATCATGAGCACTGTCTTACAGAAAACTGACGTAAACGTAGCAGCTTGCGGTTGCGTTTCGTATAGTGAGTGAGATATCCGGAGGTCCTTTCCTTTACGGTCTGCAACGCGCTCATGATTCTTCTGGTATTGTGGGCATACATGTGGCGGTAGAGATCACTTGCCATCAGGTGCCCACTTGCTTGTTTGCCGGCCTATGCTTGAAAAAGTACATGTACAGAGAAAACAACTATCAGTTGGGTGTAATGTGGTAATAGCTAATACTACCAGTGGTTTATTTATGCACATTAATTAAAACTTATTGTTTTAGAGCCAATGAATACGTTGTTTTGCCAAAACGGTATAGACTAGAAGACACATTAGCATTTTTTCGCTTATTATCTCGTTTTGGTGGCATTGTAAGACATTGTATTTTTATACGGTTGCCTCCGTCTGTTGGTTGGCATCTTTTCAACGAGTTTTCAATGACGATCTCCTGTCTATTCCTGGATGACATTGCTCTCGGTCAGTGACCAAGGACACATCACTGTCAATATTCCTTTTCATAATTTTCCAATAAAATGTGCAAAGCTATTGAATTAATATTCCGTAATTATCGTTCATCTATTGATAAATATTTGTTAGATAGGATCTACTGTGCTGTGGTTCTACAGTCTGCCAAATTTGAGTGTGTTTATAATTTTGATCTGTGCCTAGTAGTATAATTTTGAATTTAGAATTTTTTAATTTCATCGGTAGGCAGCGGCATGGCTGTGCCCTGGCATTGCCGATACCCATGAGCGGCGGTGACTGATTACCATCAGGTGGGTCTGTCAAGGTATATAAAAAAAATGATTGTCCGTACTGTAAAATAGGTAACGAGCTCGTCGGTCGTCTAGTGCAGTTTTTGCAAGTTATTCGATAGCTGCATACATACTCAAATATGTAAAATTATGCAATATGGATATCAGCATAGCGCCCTTGGTGTAAAATATTACAAATTATATTCCTCGTAAATTAACTTTCGAAAAAACTTGCACTACGGCTACAAGCGTCAGGTTTCTGATGTTTTGTTATACAACAATAAATACTTATACAAACTCCTACATTTCGAATACAACTCTATGATATAATTGAATTAGAAATCATCATGTTTGAATTCCCACCCAAACTACTGTCAATGTTTCTATAAATTAACGTTTGTTTTGACTACGAAATCGCAAGGTTATCCGATACTGCGATCAGTTTTACGCCGTATGTGCACAGCTGATTTTTAAATTACCATAAATTTTGTCGGCCACGTCGACTCGAACGTAATAATTTATGTTATTTCTAATATGGAGACTACCGAATACCGCAAATGTTTATTTATAATCAAAGACTTCAATATGTTAGACGGGCTGTATAGAAGTATAATTGCATCACATAACGAGAGAGTTTGACAGCTCTCAGACAGAGAGCAGGAGTTGAGTTCTATTTAAGAGTAATGGTGCTGCCACACCGGTGTTAGAAAATGTTATATAACATTTTATAACACCGGTGTGGCAGCATCATTTAGTAAACATTTCTTAACAATTTGTAACATTTTGTAACATTTCTTAACATTTTATAACCGCAGGCGGCGGTACTTTTGAGAGCGGCGCCGTCAAAGAAGCCGTCAAAGAAGAATGTTCAGAAATGTTAGAAAATGTTAAGAAATGTTATAAAATGTTAAGAAATGTTATAAAATGTTAGATTTAATGTTAGAAAATGTTTGTAAACATTTTATAACATCGGTGTGGCAGCACCATAAGCGAAATGGAAATATAACTTAGTGGCGCAATTTCTATGTATCACGCAGCCTGTCTAGTAATATACATTGAAGTCATTGTTTATAATAATAATACTAGGGCTTATAATATACGTCTCATTGCTGGGCAAGTTCCTCAAAACAGACAGTTAAATTTGACCGACTGCCGACTGTTTTTCGCGAACATTATTAGGTCCACAACATTAGTCTCGATCTGTGTCGTCTGGACCAGGTACAGTAGTCTTTCTCAAAATGGAGGACACCGCCCCCTTGTGGGAGCTAGAGGCTTTCAGGTAAATGGTCTAGAGGTAGTTGGGGAGCGATAAAATGAATTGCAGGGGGAGAGGGCGATGTAATGAGTGGGTAAAAAAAGACGTGTGGCACTCGGAGACTGCCGCGCTAAAGCTATTGCATGGCATTTTTTATCAACTTTTTTTTTCGGGTCAACGTCGGGTCAAGATCGGGGTCAAAGTCTTGTGAAAGTCCGGTCCAAGCTGACTGGTCACTGTGTGACGCCACCTGGGACTTCGAAATTATCGATGTTCCAGGGAGGTCAGCTAACGCTGGCTGGTCGGAGTGGGGGGTGTTAGGTTTTTTCGTTACGGAATTTCTGTATTCGGTCTCGCCGCTCAAGGCCCGCGATAAAATCTATGCAATAGCTTAATAAAGTAATTTCGGGGGGCGGTAGAAAATAATTAATTCTTAAAGTGGGCAGTAGACGAAATAAGTTTGAGAGCCTATAAGCTAGAGGGATTAAAAACGAATTATAGTATATACGATTTCATGCAGTCCATTGCAATAAACATCGCAGCGTTTTAGCTTAGTAAATAAATTTTCTGCAGTACAAAAATAAAGTGAACGAAATATAGTTTTCAAGAGTTATTAAGAAGACTCAACTTTTTCGAGTCGAAAGGTCGCAAAAATTAAAACTAATACTTATGGTCCGGGTTCCCTGGGCCAGCTGATCCACTTGATTACTTACACTTATCATACCTATTGGAAGGAGGGGCTTCCAATAGGTATCGATAACGAGGTCATAAAAATGATTACTAACCAGCTGATTTTTTTGTTTTTACTTAGTTAATATTTATATAATTTAACAGTTATATTGTCCTACAAATAAAATAATAAATTTTTGAGTATCATCAAATCGAAATATTCTATCCTTGCTACCTCTGTTAGCTACCACAATAGAGAATTTTCGCATAAGGAATTGTTGGGCGTCTCATCGAAACGAAGCTACTCACGGAAAATTAGCTTGATAGTAATCAAGTGGATAAGCTGGCCCAGGGAACCCGGACCATTAGAGGATTATTAAGATTAAATTTTAGCCGGACTGTCTACGGTGAATTTTTCTCTTATTAAAGAAACTGAATATATCATTTCTATCATAGAGTGGACAAATGAACAAGAGGGTCAGTTGATGGTAAGTCATTACTAATATTTGCAGAGCAGTCGTCAGTGCGTTGCTTGATTTTGATGGTTGTTGGGCCTTCGGTAATCTCATTGACAGCTGAGTGCTCAAAACAAAAAGGCAAAGCAAAAAGTTAAGTTAGTAGGCGTATCCATACTTTAGCTCTACCTAAAGGCTAGATGATAAACATTTTCATATAGTTAAAAATTAGCTCCAGTATCTAGAAATGGGACTAATTTACTCGGTACAGTGCTAAATTCTGATACATTACTAAGATAGCCTGTCGTAGTCTTCGCCATTGACTTTCAAGCAGTTGATACCCTGACAGTGGATTAACAACTCAAATTCGACAGATTTGCAAGTCAATATTTGAATTTATTTATTGGCAACTGAATGGTTTGTCAGATGAGATAGTAAGGAAACGAATTTATTAACAGTTTGAATTGCCGTTATTAATCAAATGAACACATCGGTTGAAACTTTATGGTATCATTTTAGAAGTTGAAATGCAACATTTTATTTTATGAAAATATTGATGCAAAAATGTGGGACAGAAATTAAGTGCTAGAAATCTGAATTGCAGTAACAATCAATAATTGTTAGTAATAGTTTCCGACGCCAATTTTTTTGAGTCGAAATAAAAATAAATCTTTTAGGAAAATTGTTATCAATGAACCTATTATAACAAGTCATTTCCATTTTTATAGCAGAGGTCGGCAAACCAGCAAATGGGTCACGTGATTGTAAGTGACTTCATCACACAGTAACATCCACAGTACCTGAAGAAAATGGAAGTTACCAATCTTAAGATCGGGCCTCCAGGTATCTCACTCGCAGTACGAAACGCAATTGCCACAGAAATTTTCACGTCGGTTTTTTATGAGACAGTGGCAACAGCCCGGTTGATGTAGCTCATTCTTGCTGTAGATAAAACTTTCTACATTTACATTTTGTTCCATTTTCAAATTTATTAATTTCATTTGCATTTATCTGTTGTCTAGCTTTCAGAGACACTAGAAAAGATCTAGGTCTAGTAGTAATGTAGCGGCGCAGACATCATTACCTCACATCTGTATCCCTGAAGGCATATGTAATGGTGCAGATATTGACGGTAGTTCGTTATCTAAAGTAATGAATTTAACTATGATGGAAAGTATTGCAAAGTTTAGTACCTAAATATTTTACATTGGTATAAAATAAACATATTTTGCATACATATTGTGAGTATTTACCTCATCAAAAATAAACATATTTGATAATAAATTTATAATTTCTTCTTCTTTTTATTTATGGCTTTCGCAGTATTATGCATTTAGCCAGTGTCAAGTATAAATTATTCTCAAGTTTACAAGAACGATGAAACACGGGTGCGGTCGATTTCAAGGTCTTGCCGGAGTTTTGGTGTTAACTCCTTTCAGTACGATTCTTAATTCACTTATTTCAATGTTTCCATACACTGTTCATTACCGTCAATGTTTATTGAAGAAATCCACACCACTTTTATACAACAAATCCAACTCCGAACTAGTTTATGAAATTAATTAAAATAAGCGATGAACTGCACTGTCAGAATTCCCGCCAAAACTCCAATTTATAATTTAATGTCTACTTCCTTCCTCTGCCCTTATCCCACTCGCAGTAGGGTTGGCACAACATGCTTTTAACATATGTTACAGAAAGATTCGGTTTACAGTTTTACGACAGGCCGCCTGCTTGACGTCAATCCCTCCAGGGATAAATTAAACACCCAGTCCCGGAAAAAATATTTGCGGATCATACAAACATTTTGCCTCGATGAACCCGCGTCTATCGTTTCACAACCGGATACTCGTCCACTGCGCCACGGAGGCTGTCAAATCATTATTTTATGTCTTATTGTGAGAAATACAACTGGAAATTAAAAACATTATTAAGTTTCCAGAAATTCGTAATTAGGTAAATAGGCAGCCAGGTTATCATTTGATTTTGTTTCAATTCTAAACAATCTTTGTTTTTTCGTTTTTTATGAATTTTTAACCCAACTAAATATGCCTAAACGATGTCAGAACGATCAATATGTTTTGCGAGCATCCGATAAACTAGAAGCGTATGCTATAATTATAGTATTATGTTGAGGAAATTTTTAAAAATATACCCGGATGACGGATACGCCTGTAGTCTGTTACAAACAAGGCCGGCGCTGTAATGTGATGATTTATTATTTCCAATTATATTCTTCTATTAACATTAGTTAGCCGTCTGTCTGTCGCTGACTAACGGGAACCATCACCAAATTCTAGTCTTACCGTTTCGCTCGTCTATAAGGTCAGCACATCGATTATATTAATTTTAATTTATTTTTAAATACCTGTTTTGAGGTACGCATCCAAACACAGCGATCGCGACACATGACGCTAGTCAGGCGTTAGCGATACTTCCGTTTTGTATGCAATTGTATAGTATGAGTGGTAGAGCCACGTTGTAGACAGTTTTGTCTACAGCATGAATGGGCCAGCTCAGGATATTACCACTGTCTCACAGACAACGGATGTCATGTAGCGACATGCGTTTCGTACAGTGAGTGAAATCCGTACATATCCCCTTTACAATCTCTTAATTATCAATTTCCTTTAAGATCGGTAACACGCACATGTATTGTGGCCGTACATGGGCGGTGGAGTATACTTACCATCAAGGGACTTATTTGCTCTTTTGTCGGTCTATGCCTTAAAAATACGTTTTGGGACACATGACTGAGGCAGGAGGGCGCGACCGTTTCCATACCTAATACTTCATCGTTCATACAAATCGGACCTGAGTTTTTTTTACCCATACCGGGACAATAAAGAACTCAGGTATATGAGTCATTTTCAAAAAAGTGTACCTAACACAAAAGAAATACAGTGGAAATCAATTTTTTCGTTATACAAGGGATTATAACGTTACACAAAAGAATTTATAAAGAACAGTTCATAATGCCCCTCAGCCCCAGCCCACCCGACTTCTAAATCTAATTAATAGGTATTTACAGAGAAAAATAACAATAAATAAAACATTACATTGTTCTTTTTTTATTTTCAAATGAAATACAATTATTAAATTATTAATATAACTACAATTATTTTTAAAATGAGATCGTTTTCCTAAATAAGTAATACAACTTTGTCTCTAAAACTCAATCATAAAAAAAAGTCCTGTCAAAGAGCGGTCAAAGTCCAGTTAAAGTCCGGTCAAAGTCCAGTTAAAGTCCGGTCATACCCGGTCAAAGTCCGGTAAAATTCCTGTCAAGTCCGGTCAAAGTCCGGTCGAAGTCCGGTCAAAGTCCTGTCGAGGTCCGGTCAAAGTCCTGTCGAGGTCCGGTCAAAGTCCGGTCAAAATCCAGCCAAAGTCTTGTCAAAGTCTGGTCAAAGCCCGGTCAAAGCCCGATCAAAGTCCGGTCAAAGCCCGGTCAAAGTCCTGTCAAAGTCCTGTCAAAGTCCGTCAAATTCCTGTCAAAGTCCTGTCAAAGTCCTGTCAAAGTCCGGTTAAAGCCCGGTTAAAGTCCGGTCAAAGTCTTGTCAAAGTCTGGTCAAAGCCCGGTCAAAGCCCGATCAAAGTCCGGTCAAAGCCCGGTCAAAGTCCTGTCAAAGTCCTGTCAAAGTCCGTCAAATTCCTGTCAAAGTCCTGTCAAAGTCCGGTTAAAGACCTGTCAAAGTCCGGTCAAAGTCTTCTCAAAGTTCTGTCAAAGTCCTGCCAAAGTCCGGTCAAAGTCCTGTCAAAGAGCGGTCAAAGTCAATGTTAAGATCCGGTCAAAGTTCAGTTAAAGTCCGGTCAAAGCCCGCTCAAAGTCCGGTCAAAGCCCTGTCAAAGTCCGGTCAATGTCCGGTCAAAGCCCTGTCAGATATGCTGTAGACGATAGTGGGGATGCTACGAAGAGTCGCACAAAGAGGAGACCGAGAACATCTAATGTGTTCTATCTCATTCTCTCACCGGCTGAATACATTTGTGTTTGTGTCTCTATGGACTTATTTTTTCGTTTCATTGAGTTTGAAATCACAACGATTCTAAAGAAGTATCACTTCAAAAATGAGAACTTCTTCCTTTTTTTAATCAGTTAAAACACTGACTTGTGCAATATGCTCACAGCTTTATACATTTTCCTTCGTGTAACGTTACACAATGTTACACAAAAGAACAACAAATCATGGCGTCAACACAGAGTTTAACAAATCACAGAAAAATATCTTAACAGAATTATTTGATTGCATAATGATTCTCTTGATACTGATGAAATGACATAGAAATATATCGTTTTTAAGTTATTTACAGGTACTTACGTACGAAATCCACGTTATACGGAGGAAACTTTTTAGCGACAAAAGTACAGTATCACAGTCTAAGACAAAATGCCAGGAAACCAATATGGCTGCGTTGATAAATTTTTAGGTTGGCAGTAGTGTACAGTATGCCAGTGTTGAATAAATTAAAATTGCGTTCAAAATTAATGAAATATCTGTGATATCGTCGTTACACATAGGTGTTACACAAAGGACTAAAAAAGTGGACATGTATTTAAATTCAATTCTGCTTTACTTTATTATTATTATTACAATAATTTCCTTTTTTTTCGATAGTTCAGTAACTTAGTCATAACACACTACACAAAATTTAATAATATTTCTTTGAAATAAGCTTCAATTAACGTTTTCGTTATCGAAAGCATTAGTGGACATTTCACATTTGTATGGAAAATCGATCGAATCGATTATGACTCTTTGTTTTTATTTATTATTTTATTATTTATTAAATTGAAATGGAAGTAATAAAGAAGTAGAATTGATAAGTTATATTGTAAATAATATTTAGAACACAACAAAATCATTATATTAGCAATAGTTTTTTAATATTACGTTATTTTTCAGGTGGGACAAGACATTGTGAGTGAAAAGTACACTTTTTTTTAAAATGACTCATATACTGAAAATGGAACCAAGCACTGAGGGTTTACCAGTTTTGGAATTAAACTCCCGTATTTAAAAACGTTCCAATGAAGTTTGAAATCTCAGGGTGCGCAAACGAATAGGGATGATTTCTGTATATATGTGATTGGACCGTTTTGGTGCTGATCAACAATGGGCCAATTGCAAACTGAAACCTACGTTCATCAGAATCTCACTTAAGTATTCTGTGATACGTTCGTAAGTCCCGTAACAGAATCACAAATAAACTTATTTGGTGAAGTGTTAATTTATTCACATCCAATTTCCTTAATGAAATAGTAAACATAATATTATTGGAACTAAAGAGGTGGTTGACCTTAGATATTTTCTATTAACGGCGTGTTATTGTGAAATTAGTCTTTTATAATTAACTTACTATGGCCCACTTGCACAACAATACTTAAACATAGGTCCAAGGTGGTAGGTCTCTCGTATGCGAGAGGCCGTCTGGGTTGGTACCACCGCTTTGTCTATTTCTACCGCCAAGCAACAGTGTGTAAGCATTGTTGCGTTTCGGTTTGAAAGATATTGAATTTAGTGGGCATTATGAGATTTAACATCTTATATCTCGGGGTGACGAGCGCAGTTCAGTTTAATAGGTAGTAATAGCTTTACCTATGCCTTTGTGGGATAACCTCCAATTATGAGCAGAAAAGAAAAGGATTTGTGTGCGATTTAAAAGTAGTAATGATTTTTTTATAGCCGAGGCCCGTAAACGAGCCAGTGGGTCATCTGATGGTAAGCGAGATTCACCGCCCATAACGCAACGGCAAACAACTACTTTGGTTTTCTGTGAGACAGTGGTAATCGATCAAGCCGGCCTATTAATGCTGTAGATAAATCTAACTACAGCGTGACTCTACCTCTTTTTTTTTTTACTAGCCCTGTATTATACATGTCCCACTGCTGGGAACGGGCCTCCTCTACTGAATGAGAGGGGTTAGGCCTTAGTCCACCACGCTGGCCTAATGCGGGTTGGCAGACTTCACATACCTTCGAGAAATCTTATCGAGTTCTCAGGTATGCAGGTTTCCTCACGATGTTTCCTTCACCGTTAAAGCAAATGATAACACAGGCCCACAAATTTCAATTTTTGGAACGTTGTTTTTATATGAGTGTTAAATATCGTTAATTTTAAGTGTTCTGAACACGGAAACACCACTGATTTTTTTCTATCACATCAGGTTTTTTTTTAAAACGGTAAAAACTTTTATCATAAAATTTTAAGAAAAAATCGATTATTATGTTTAAAAAATACGTATATTTCGACGTTTATGAAGGAAATCTTAATTACAATCATTTAGGATTATTTAGAGTGACTTCTTTTACGTTTTCCTATAAAATTACGCCTGGGTGTGACTTTTTTGTGAAAATTATCACTTATGTAAATTGCTGTGGCTGATTAGAAAACGGTTGAAAATTTCCATTGACTCTTGACGCTGTATATTTGGTTCTGGCGATGTTGAACTAAGATCAGAAGTTTAATTTGGAAGTACAGGGTATCATCCCTAGTACAGGGTAGTGCAGGAGCGTGTTGCACCGTACGATGACGGGGTGACGACTGACCCGTCTTCACCAGCTGCGCAGTTACCCATTTAATTTTTACTCTGTTACACTTATTTTTTTTTTGTAATAAAGTATCTTAAAATTTGAAATGAATTAATTTGGAAGTGGTATTGGAATTTCTGGACCGTGTGGGATTGGACGAGTAACAGAGGTAACATTTGCATAGGCTATTTTTTTTTTATTTTATTCTTCGCACTAATACCTTTCACATTCGTACACCATAAATAGCAATCATTGATATGGTTAGTTGGTTCTCTTCATATAATAGGCATACGAATAGGTAAATTTATTTACAATTTGTCCATTGCCTTAATTGCTCGACACAAATGGAACACACTACCTCCGGAGTTCACAATTTCAGTTGTATTTTGAAGCCAAAATAAGCATTATATACATTTTGCACAAAATCATTAATATTTTGTTTTTTCTACGATGTTATAAAATTGCCATAAACGTAACAAAAGGTATTTACATTATTTTTACACTGTCTTCGAGCCATTTTGTTATAAAAATGTTGTTCAACCACAAATCATTGATAAGATTCAATAAAATCAAAAGTAAAATTCTAACACTCTTTTTTTTTATTAAATACTCTAATTTTCGTATAAATTTTGTAAACAACGTTATTGTAACAACTTATTTTCAAGTAGCGTCTTGTCACTGGGTGTATCGCTGTTACAACTAATAAGTTTTCTCACGTGAAGTTGCACATTTTCAAAAATGAGCGCCAAAACTTAATAATTCAATTCACTTTTACTAAAAACATAAAAGATTCTGAAAAATTATTTATTTTTTAAATTTGATGTGATATGATAAAATGAGGTTCCGTCTTGCCATCAGTACTATAAAACTGTTAAAAAAAATCAATAATATTTGAAACAACGAAAATCATGTCGGCCAGTGTAATTAACAATGTACATGTAACTTAGAAAAGTCAGAGGTGTATGCTCTTGGGGCTGGTTTCTAACCTGCGACTTTCGTCTCGACGGCCCGTAGCACACCTCGCTGAGCTATCGCTGCTTTTTTTTATTAGATTTACTAAATTGGACCTTACACATAACTTATATGCTAAGCAACTAACATACATAAAAGTGGAATTGCACAAATGTGTATGCCCTTCTAGAAGTGAATACAACATGCTTATAAAATTATATACTTAGACATGATTTGCTCTAGTGCACTAAATTGTCTGTCGCAAACTGCCTGGAGCGATGCCGCGACCGACTTCCTTATAACAAATTCTAATGTGGGAAGGCCGGGCTTATAATATTATATTACGTTGAAGTGGCGTAATGCATGCGTTTTGGGATCTCTTGTCTGTTTTTCTTAAATTTACTGCTCCATTAGCTTCCGTATATTTTCACTTGCGAAAGAGCGAAGGTTCGTTTTAATTATAAATTATAGGTTCGCATTATAGCAAAATTTTAATTGCCTCGTGGAACGATGGTCGCTGAAAGTAGCTAGATCGCCCCCCACACATATTTGGAGGGTTCGTAAGTGGACCTCGAATGTTGGTACTCAAATCTTGACTTGAATTTCTAAGATACAAAGAATTGACTAAGTTCTTAAAAAAATAATAATAAGAAGTGGACCCAAAAGTCACCTGTCACACACATAGTCCTGACTCCACACTAGGTTGTCTTTAATATAATATAGCTAAATAGGTAATAAATTATGAGACTCACTTTTTTTTTATAGCATAGTCCGGCAAACAAGCAAGTGGGTCACCTGATGGTAAGTGTTCTCCACCGCTCATGTACGCCCACCGCCAGAAGAATCATGGGCGCGTTGCCGACCTTAAAGGAAAGGGATAATTAGGGATTGGGAAGGAGAGGGGATTTGGGCTTCCGGATATCTTATGGTGCTGCCACACCGATGTTATAAAATGTTTACAAACATTTTCTAACATTAAATCTAACATTTTATAACATTTCTTAACATTTTATAACATTTCTGAACATTCTTCTTTGACGGCTTCTTTGACGGCGCCGCTCTCAAAAGTACCGCCGCCTGCGGTTATAAAATGTTAAGAAATGTTACAAATTGTTAAGAAATGTTTACTAAATGATGCTGCCACACCGGTGTTATAAAATGTTATATAACATTTTCTAACACCGGTGTGGCAGCACCATTACTCACCGTACGAAACGCAGCAGCAAGCCGCTACTTTACGTCGGTTTTCTGTGAGACAGTAGTAACGACCCGGTCGAGCCAGCCCATTCATGCTGTAGACAAAACTGTCTACAGCGTGGCTCTACCAGTCACTCCTGATTGATTTTTTTTCTTGCCACATCTCCAATTTTATTTATTTACACACAATGTATGTACAGGTGGATTTAATGCCTGCGCTATTCTCTATAGCTGTCAATGTTTGGGTTGTGCAAGGAATAAATAAGGCAAACGTGTCCGCATATAATTTATTGAAATCAGGTGCCTTCTTTCCCTTAACCGTATAATCTCTTAACGCCAACTTCACGACCTAGGGACCTTCGTGGAATCTTCGAGAATGAAAGCGAGAACAGACTCGAGAACAGAGATAATAGACGATGGTGGTGTTGCCAATTATTTTGATGCCATAAACTTAATACTATATTAAATTTAACACCTTTCGCGTTTATAAAACTTGACATTGGCTTAGCAAACACCACAACACACTTGAGCGAGAAGACATAATTTATATTTACATACGCATTCACGTACGTATTCATTTCGCCGAGCTTATTTCTGTCCCATGATGTGATAGCATTTCGTGGTAAAAAACCCAATATCGCTTTTACCGACCCCGGGATCGAACCCGAGACCTCAGCACAGCAGTCGTACAATCCGATATAATATCCCCAGTGCTCAACTACTGGACTGTTTAACTTCTCTAAAACTTAACAAAATATTAAGTATGTTCGACGAACGTCGTAGAAGTATCAGCGTGCTTAAGTCTTGCATTAAAAGTTGGATTATTCCGTTATAATCCCACTATTTTGCTCCCAGTGGAAGCATAGAAAACTTCCTGAATTCATTATGCTCCCACTAGGGAGCTATGGACATAATCCCACGCACCCGGATAAATATAACCTCCTATTTATATTTTGTTTATTTATTTCACACGACATTACGACAACTCAATGCCTTAATACGGTCTTTCCAATTAAGTATCATAAAATCTCATTACAGTACTAAATAAATAAACTAATAGAGATCTTGCCCCGCTTTAAATCATTTAATGGTTCACCTACAAGTTATTAAAATTAGATGTTTTCGCAGGAGCCGTGCGTGTTGTGTTTCGGCTGCAGACGAATATTAATCATTATAGATAATCAATATTGAACATCTGTTTGTTGTTACACACAACACACTGATATGATCAAGAATTTAGCATACCTGAGGTGTTCACCTTCGGCTAATTGTAGGAAAATTATGAAACTCCATTTTGCTGGTGAGACGGGTACCTGGTACTTTTGTACCTGTTTTTGGAACGAAGTTCCTTACGGCAGGCTTGGAGGGGATAGGGATTTCGCTGCGTGACCGAACTGAAAAAAATGTGATAGTAAAACCGTAAGAAAAATGCGTGGAAAAAATGCGTGGAATAAAAGCGTTAAATGAGAAGTGCGCAGGCGCGACAGTCGCATAACCAGCCAGCGTTAGTTCCTTTTTTAAAATGAAATTCATTCAGCCAGTTATAGTTGAAGTATTTTTATATCTCCTTCGATTTTTAAAAGATTATTACATAAGTTGATAAAAAATGCTATACAATAGCTTTACCGCGGCAGTCTCCGAGTGCCACACGTCTTTTTTTTATTTCTATTTTTCTATTCTATTTCTATGTAATTTTATGTTGTCAAACAAAAATAAAGAGACATATTTTATTTTAGTTGATAATTTGAATTTTTTGCAATTTGTGTCGATTCTACATTAGCCGAAGGAACTTCGTTCCTACCTGGTGTCCCACGACACACACCATTTTTTTTTTTTTATTTGATTAAATGACGAGATGAGCAAGCTCGCCTGATGGTAAGCGCCACGCCTGTCCATAAACATAAACACAAAGAACTTTGAATTACAAAGCACTGCATGGCACTGAACTGCGCTCGTCACCCCGAGACATAACATGTTAAATCTCATAATGCCCGGTAATTTCACTGGCTTCAATGTCCTTCATTGTATAGCGAACACCACACACATGACAAAAACCTAAAGTAGCTCGTTCAGGCGAGTCGGGTTCCAGACTCAACCAGTTATATCCAGTAGGTAACTTCACGTCGACAAAACCGCGAAGACACAAAATGTCTTTTCACGGTCGCCATATATTTGGATTGCACTGTGTTTAACATCAGATCCAGTGTCCACTTTACCGTGTCAGGATAAAAAAATACTACTTTGAAAGAGATCCCCAATAAAAAAATTGAAAAATAAGTAAATCTCACATGTTTTCCACAAAGGTTCCTGTTTTTTTTATACAACTTAATAACGAGACGAGCAGGTTGATCGCCTGATGATAAACGTCACACCTGCCTATAAACAATAGTAACACCATTCAGCACTGCGTTGCACTGTTTACCCCGAGACATAGATGTTAAGTTACATAATAACCAGTAATTTCATTTCAAATGTCCTTAAACCAAAACACAACAGTACTTGCACTCTGAGCTTGTCGGCAGAAATAAACAAATAGGTGGTACGTACCCAAACAGTTTCTCGCATACGAAAGACCTGCCATTTCTATGCTATAAAATAAAAAATGTTACGGGATCTTAGAACGGATCAATCCGTTTTATGAGTGGTAGAGCCACGCTGTAGACAGTTTTGTCTACAGCATGAATGGGCTGGCTCGACCGGGTCGTTACCACTGTCTCACAGAAAACCGACGTAAAGTAGCGGCTTGCTGTTGTATTTCGTACGGTGAGTGAGATATCCGGAAGCCCAAATCCCCTCCCCTTGCCAATCCCTAAGTATCCCCTTCCTTTAAGGTCGGCAACGCGCCCATGATTCTTTTGGTGGTGGGCCTACATAGGCGGTGGAGATCACTTACCATCAGGTGACCCACTTGCTCGTTTACCCGCCTATGCTATAAAAAAAAAAAAAATTACGTGTTTACGATTGACAATCGTCTACACTTGAAAGTTTGTCACGCGTTTTTCACAGTCACACTTCCCGGTGCGATGAACAATCACGAGTTTAGGTCATAAGGTATTCCCATTCCAGAAGCGGCGCTTAATTCTTTAAAGGTACAATTTCACCACAGTGTAAAAACCCAATGCTATCCGAACCACTGGGAACTTCAAATGATTCAATAACAAATGACATAACAAGGTAAGTATTTTATAAACTACCTACTAGCTTTTGCTCGCGGCTCCGCCCGCGTGAACAGCATTTTCCAGGATAAAAGTAGCCTGTAACCGTCTCCAGGGTCTCATCTGTCTCTGTAGATAAATTCATCAAAATCGGTTCAGTGATTTAGGCGCGAAAGCGTAACAAACAAACTCACTTTCGCATTTACTTTCATCCCATTTTTCATCCCTTATTAAACAAAATTTCCAAAATTCCTGAAACACGTATTTATTTGTTTTACGTCAATAACCTAAATACAAAATTTTGTTTATGTAACTTTCAAAATGACGGACTTTCATACATATTATCATCCCCTATTTTGACCCCTTTGGGGTGGAATTTTCTAAAATCCTTTCTTAGTGGGTGCCTACATAACAAAATGAATATACAGTCCGAAATTCATGCTTGTATCCTTGATAGTTTGCGCTCGGCGATGATGAGTCAGTCAGTCAGTCAGGACGTGTTATTTTATAAGTATAGATTTCTTATAGTCAATAGTTAAATATGTTGTTATCAAAATATATGTATAATGTATATGTGCCAAAATGTGATTTTAAGTAATAAAAAGTAATTTGAATTGAAGTCTTCCGTTAATACGTAATGAAATTCACTAATATAAAAGATCCGTAAAAAAGAAGCGGATAAGGGATACAGCTCTTTTTTCCATTCCAATAGCTGCGGATATGGATACAGATATCCGGCACATAACTATAATAAGTGACACATTACCTACACATTATGGCTTATTGTTCTCATTTAAGAATCGCGTCGACAAGTTATAACTCTTGTTTATTATTATTGCCTACATAAGTCACATTTTCTGTTGAAGCGACGCGACGCTAAAAATACGGCATATTTTCATCAGTTGACAAAAGAGAAAAAGATAATTGCGGAATTGGATCGGTCGGCGGCAGTTGGGAATGTTTCGAACCAACTCGTTGCAATAAATTCTATACGATGCTGACTTTAATTGTGTATTGACAAAAATCGCTCTATTGGAAAACTAAATTGGGGTTAGTTTGTGCACTTGTTCATCGTGCTATTCATTTCGCATTTTACAGGTTAAAGTTAAAATAAATAACAGTTTGAATAGCTAAAAACACGCTTTATAGAAAATCCAACTAAAAAATAGGAAATAAATTTGAAGAAAAAAGGTATTTTATTGTAAAAATGCGTTAAATATTGAATTATCTTCGGTCCTTGATAAGTATGCCTATTTTTATGTGGTGTTGCTTCTGTTTATGGACAGGCGAGGCGCTTACCATCAGGCGAGTGCCTTGCTCGTCCCGTCATTCAATTAAATAAAATAAATAATACATAATAAACTTATAAACGTGGCTGGGTGGTAATTTTATTAACTATGTATTTTGTTTAAGATCCTGATTGGTATGTCCACTATAAAGACCCCTTATTTCCTTCCATTCTTGCCTATCGAAGGTTTTTGTGGACCAGTGTTAATTATGGTTTATTTAAATTATTGCAAATATTAATTAATCCATTCCAGGGATTCATTTATAGCTAAAGATAATATTATCCTGTTTTGATGTGTGACCTAATTAAAGTGCGCTATTTTGTTGATTTTTGTTGGTACCTACCAGCAATTTGTATTATAAACACTATTATCTCCTGTTGACAGCCTCCGTGGCGCAGCGGGCAAGTAGCCGGCTGTGAAGCGAGAGGCCGCGGGTTCGATCCCCGCACCGAGACAAATGTTTGTGTGATCCACAAATATTCGGTGTCTGGGTATTGTGACATCGAAAGTCTCTCGTAGTTCCTGATATCCACGTATCAGGTAGTATAGGACAAAAGCTGATCTATTGTAACTGGCTACCTTACTACATTATCAAGCGCGTCATCTCTCCACTATTACTATGCAACGATCTAATGGAGTTGATTTTGCCGGAACCGACTTGATGACAAATTATCAGCGGTTATCGCCTAATCTGTGATTACGCTCTATGGTGTAGTCTACAACAACAACACTACATTATACATAATTTGTGTTGATAAAATATAACTCTATTTGTGGTGAGGCTGTATACAACGAGATTCTTTCCAGCTTCCTTTAATAAATTTTGAGAAATTATAGATATATAAATACCTACATAGGTAAAAATTCACACACATAGCCCACGGAGGAAGGCAGACACTATTGGAACTATCCTCAGAACACAGTCATTTGCGTTTACGTACTCTTTGCTTCGTGCATACCGCAGCCCATCACTTCCGCGCGGACTCTAGACCTTAGTTCGTTTAAATTCGTGATTTCCAATCTTTTTATCAGGAAATTCCTTTTATACAAATAACGTGTACCAGGTGTAATTCCGCATAAAAAATCTCCAAGCTTAAATTCTAGTTCACCCCAGAAGGAACATGTCCTAAGATCTTTATAAATATGGTTTTATATTTCAGTACGAGGATGGAGTTATAAGATCACATGTTATTATAGATAATGAAAATAAAAACAAAAATAGTATTCAACATTTATTTTATTCGAGATCGTAATTAACTCGATGGTAATGGGATTTAAAAATAATGCCTGCATATTTTAATTGAAAGAAGCAAGTGACTACACTGCGTTTTTTTTTTTTTTGTTGAGACTTGGGGTAAGTTAGTATTTGAGATATCCGAGTACCAATTGTGAGTAACTGGATACGGTACACCGAACTTTATGTTCAGCCTCGAGGGCGTGTGTCTAACAGTCTGATTAATGTGGGTCGCAAGGATTTGTTTAGGCAAGGGAGCATTTTATGAAATTATCCGACGAAAAGTATAAATCTTTTGAAATGGTAAATAATTGTACAGAATATATATTATGACGCTAGAAATAACTTGAAAACGTATTTTTGTACGTCTGGTATAACAGAGGTTTTAAATGATGTACAGATCGAATGATCTTTTCTATTAATCATAATTTACAGCATAGTAGTACAAAATTCGATTGCATTGCTGATTTTTAATTCACTAATTCATAAAGCATTATCTTATTTATCGAATAAGTAATGTCGATATTTGACATGCAACAACACGAATTATAAACAAATGAGCGTTTCTCACTCCGGTATTGTTATTCCCACTCACGCACTTCACTTAATTTATAGAGATGTGATGGATCTTATCGATTGTAATTAACGAGTGCTTTAAATTACCGTGAAATTTTAGATTGTCTAGATTTTGATAAAATCTGCTACATAACACTCACTGTCAGGTGTATGTAACAATTTTTAAATATGGTCACGCGTTTTATATTTGTAACAGTAACAGTGACTAAGCATTTCCGTATTATCAAAATATTATTAAAAACTTAAGATATTAAATTTATCATGGTAATTTTTAGGTGACTAATTTATTGAACATTGATGAGCCAGATAATCGACGCGTGATAGCGTGCGCCGAGCCAGGGACGAGGATCTATTCGTGTACTTGACCGCGCCGCACCGCGCATCGTTCATTCGTATTATTCTTTTTTATCAGGCACGGCAAAGTGCTTCTTACACTGGACTTGGTGTTAAGTACAGTACAGTACAAAGGTCGACCGTCAGCTGGATGTACACTGGCTGATCCCGCAACGCGACTCGCCTGACCGAGTCACTATGGCGGATTAATCACCATAAGTACTAGCGTATCCAGTCGGGTAATAAAATATGAAGCAGCCATCACTATTCGTAGTGGTTTGTCAGTACCTCGGTATGCATGGAGACGCAGCTGCATCGCTCCGTGTAGACGAATAGACCGCGCCTCGTCCGTGGCTTGGTTCATGCTATCACTGGACCATTTAAAAATCTTACCTTTAACAAATAAACTAGCAGTATATCTTTAACATTACACCCGAATTCCAAATAACAAGTATAAAATGTGTTTTTAGATATGGGATAGAGAAAGTGTTTTAAAAATACTAATTCCAGTTGCCGAATTATTATTCGAAATTAAATTATTCAGCGCATATTTATTTCCTATTTGTCCATGTATAATTTAATGTGGAACAAAAAACAACGCCAACGAGATATAATGCTCAATTTTTTATCCGATCACGGCAAAGTGACTGCCCTACACCTGATGGTAAGCGCAGTGCAGGACGAAAAACTAGCGACCACAGAGAGAAGCAATGAGTTCATCGGTGGTCACCAGAATCATGTCGGCCTGTATAAATGTTTCTTCACGTTGCAAATCGAGGGGCCTGCGACAGTACAGGCCGATGAGGGACAGGCACAGGCATACAAAGATGTAGCCCTATGCTGGCCCAAACTGACCATCAAGTCATGTCGCAAGCCTCTCTGGAGAACCGAAAATACACTGGCTGATCTTGGAACGCGATCCACACAAGGTATGTGGGTCACTACGGCAGGTTTTAACATCATGTGTACGGTGGTCGCTAACCAGCTCGATATGAATATCCTACCACTAACTGTATTACCATTTTCTGTTTTTTCCTGGTAATAATGATTTTTGGATGATATCTTCCTTGTAATACCTATATGTTTTGACATAATTAATATGTTATAAATATGACAAGCGAATACCGACTTTGGACATTCCTTATCTATTGCGTTTTGCGTTATTGTCAATAATAGAGGTCAAAGGTTCGTTAAAACGTGCGTCGTGTTAACTTTGGGCGAGTTTATTGAGATAAAACGATCGATTTTGTAAACTCAAGTTATAATTCAGTGACCGACCAATTAAAATAAATGTAATTATTTTTAAATATGCTTTTCGGTCTTAGGTAGGTATAAGACCCTTCTCCAAAACTAAACAAAACTTCTCACAAAAATATAAATGTATATTTTTAAGGATAAAAAAGAAACATCATTGCGTACTGCTGCATTGCGTACGCGGTACGACTGTACTGCTGAGGCCTCGGGTTCGATCCCCAGGTCAGGTAAAAGTGATATTGTTTTTTTTATCACGAAATGCTCAGTATCGGCCCGTAGTCTGGAATTGTGCCCGGTATGGCGATAGGCTCGCCCCTATCACATCGTGGGACGGAAATACGCTCGGCAAAATGTGGGTGTAATGGTGTGTTACCGTAATAAATGTACATATTTTCTTTCTTTTTGTCTTACATATCTGTCTACCCCTTCGCTAAGCTTAACAAAAACTGAAATATCAAATAATTATTTATACTGTACAGCACGACCTACGACTATCGTCTCTCACGTGCAAACAACAGTTGTGTGTACTGAACTCTGACATTTTCCGATGTCTTATATTATTGATGTTTCAATGACCCACTAATTGATCGCTTGCATAACAACGGGTTCGTAGACCGTATCTTCAGATACGAACATCATATTGAATGTAATAACATTTCATCTCACATCAAGTAAAAAGATGTTGATTTTATGTTACTTAATTTATTAGTTTTAAGTAGTTTAAATTCCCTATTTTACAAAAAAGAACATAAATTCAAGATTTCCCATGTACGTTTATGAGAAAAAGAACTTTAAATTGTTGATTTAAGTTCAAAACTGGACTATAGAGTAACTTTTTCAAAAAAACTCAATGTTTTCCTGGTAGTAGATTATATACTCTTACAATTGGTACAATAAAAACAAAAATTAAATTTTGCAGATTCGATACTGTACGTTGCGGCAGTCGAAATACTTGTTTCGGGTCTGGATGTTGTGAGACCATAAGTCCCACGTAGTCCCTGATACCGACGATACAGGTTAACCTACTGTAGAGTCAGGAATATGTATAACTGTTGGATGTGTTTATTATTTATTAAACAAATTTAATTTATCCACAGGATCTTATGCAAAGCCTATGTAACCGATTACCGTGTATCTTATCCAAAACAAAGTTCACGATATCGATATCTGATAACAATAGAGTTATGAAATGTACATAATCAGCTATTTAAATGGAAATAAACGCAATGTGACTAAGAAAACACAATTCGATTGTGCGAAGTAGTCCGAGCGTGACTTGGTAAGTATATATTATATAGTTTAGACTTCAGATAAGCGCAAAGGGTATTTATTACATTAGATGTGTTACTTTTTGTACTCATTTAATTATATTAGTCAAAACCATTATCAAAACCATTTTTTTTTTTTTTTTATTCTGGCTCGGCACAGTGACTACGCTACACCTGAGTAAGTGTAGCGGTAAGTGTAGCGCAATCCAAGAATTGTATAGACCAACGATAAACAATGTGTCCATCGTAGGTCGGCAAGATCATGCCGGCCTGCCAAAGGGCCAAGGGGGAGGGGAAGGAAAAAGGGATGGGAAAAAGGTTAGGATCAGGGGGCAAGCCCCCTGGGGAGAACCGGATATACACTGGCTGACCCTGGAACGCGACCCACACAAGGTGGGCCACTACGGCAGGTTTTAGCACCAGTGTACGGTGGTCGCTATCCGGTCGGATACAAGTATCCTCCCATCAGCATAAGCATTTTATAAATAAGGTCAAAATTATTTAAACAGTCCATATTGATCGCTATGTACTAATTGTATAGAGGTGTTCAGTATTTTTTGACAATGTGTTCGTAGTTAATATATGACGATGCTTATGTAAATCAGATTCATGTGGGTATATTTAAAACCATGTTATCTGAACGGATATCGGACGCAGCTAAGTTGGTATATTTATGCGGAAGTAGGATATATTTAATGTTTGTTTATACATATTATGGGACTGTTATATGTACTCAAAACTGACTCAAAGCCCATTAAATAAATAAGAATAAAAAAAAAAATTAAGCTATACGCCATTAAAATCCGTTGAAATGGGGTAACAGACAAATGACGAAAAATCACGACACGACGTACCGTGTAACGTAACAAAACCTGTTACACCTTTAAGATACACGTGTGCGAGGGAGATAGTGAAATTTTCCCACTACGCGCCCACCTTTGCTCGTAACAATATTTAAAATATGAACTGCGGATTTTCGTAAAACAGATCCTATTTGATATTGTTTTTTGTTGCAAATAAAGTAATTTATAAATCAAAACATAGTGTAACAACCTATTTTTTCTGGGTAGTATCTATTTTAAGACGTACGTGGTGCTTCTGATCATGCAAGCGAACTGCTCGTATAAGGTTGTGATGAGCGAGTTAGTATTATAATAATAATAAATACACCCAACAGTTACACACATAGACCTGACCCCACAGTAAGATACGAGTCTTGTATCGTGGGTATCAGGAACTACGAGAGACTTTCGGTCTCACAACACCCAGACCCCGAAACAAATATTTGTAGATCGAACAAACATTTGTGCCAGTGCGGGAATCGAACCCGCGGCCTCTCGCTTCACAGCCGGCTACTCACCCGCTGCGCCACGGAGGCTGCCTCACAGCCACACATATTTCGCTGCTTCAAAACAAAAGGGCCACAACGCGAATAGACCTAATTTTACAGGAGAGCCATTTAAAGTTTTCAAAATCAGTTTTTGTATAATTTCTCTGTGATTTTAAAACTGATAAATAGGTGTTATACACTGTTAGAAAGATATTTTTAATCTGCTTTTAATGGTTAATTCGGTTATGTGTATTTTTTTCTAAAAAAAAAGTTATGAGCAGATATGTCTCTTTTGTATATAAAGATATTGTTTGAATTATGGGGAAAATTTAACAAAACAGTCACAAGTTTTAAAAATAATATGTATTCATGGTTCATTTTGTACCATAGCTTACACAAATTAGAAAAAATATATTATAAACCAAAGGAAGTGACCATGTCACATAAAAATAATTACTAAAACAACTTTTTCTTCTGTGAAATATAAAGAAATGCTACAAAAACATTACTTTCTTTTGTAGAGACTATCCCGCCCACACACCCGCCACTGTAACTCCTGTGCACCAGGATCAACAGTGGCATGCATTTTTATCGACACCGAGCAGTGAACCTTGGCGAGTCTCTGGAAATGCCTAAATGTCTTTGTCCCGCAACGAAATTAATCAGGTTAGGGAAGAGTTGGAAATATTAATTGTCCACTTCCCTCCATAGCAAAGCGGGAGTCAAAATAATGAATTGAGGAGGTATTAACCTCAAGTGTAAGGACATTTACAACTGGAGAAGCCAGATGTAAAGCACCACGGATGTCATAAGTGGGTCCTATCACGCGAGCTGTTATACTTGATTCCAATAATAGGTATGGCAAAAACGCCGGAAAGCACGGAAATTCTTTCTAGTTTCCACAAGATCCATATAGTATACAGCTCCAGATGTTATTTGCATACTGTCTAACATAATGTTGCGCTCATGTTGCCAGAGACTACACTCCCAAAGAATATGATTTGCGGATTGCTCATACCGGCGGTTAAGTGTAGAGCATGGGCACGCAGCCGAATCAACCAACCTAAATGAAAACAGTTTTAACTTAAAGTTGCCATGACCCGTGAGAAATTGGGAAACACAATGATCAACTTCTACCCAAGTTTTTGTTAGACGATCGCAAACCGACGGAAAGTACTGCTACAGATGCCGTCCCTTAGTAGAATTGTCTCATCGCCATTGCCATTCGTTTAGCAGATCGTTGTCATTTTCGGAGCACGATTTGAAAAGTCGACTGATTCTTAATAGCTCCCGCGACGTAAGAAAACTTTTGTCCATATTTTCTTTCGTAGAGTAACAGGTACATAGCGGTGCGACGCTGCACCTCCAGATCGACTGGAAGTACACCCGCAAGGACACCAAAGCTTCGGTGCTAACTGTTCTATACGCCTTACACAAGAATATCAACGCCAGGCGTTGGCTTTGGAGCAGTTTTCTTCGTACGGCACTGATAGTAGCCCTATCAGCCCATACAGGTGATCCATAGCAAATACATCCCAAGTAAATAGCTCCATAGATGACTTTTAATGTGCTAAATGATAGACCCCACGTCGAAGTTGATATCCTTGTCAAGGCATAAAAATTACGTTTATACTTTTCTCCCACGTTTTTAATATGCTCCAGAAAAGAAAAAAATCGTTCTAAAACTAGCCCAAGGTAGCAAACCGATCCTTTTCTTTTAACTAAAACGTTGTTAAATGTTATTCGTGGCGGTGATTTCAGAGTGCCCTTTAAAAGTAATTGGTAAGTTTTAATTTAAATTTTAAATTACTTACTAAACAAATACAAACAAAAACAAATAAAAAATCAATAAACTGAAATTGTATTGACTATCAGGAATGGAACCACTGTCCGAGGAGTCATTCAATGCTGGTGCGTTATTCATCTCCTCAATACAGGGATCACTTTCAACGTCGCTGTTTTTAAATAAAGTTTCATCATTGTCATTTGGCTGCTTGATTTGGTTTTTGTACTTTACCATGTTGAGTATCCTATGCGCTCAATTGTTCATTATATAAAAAATAATTAAAACAAATGTTAAAATGCATAAAATAAACCTTTACCTTAATAAAAGAAACTTACAATAAAAATAATAAGCAAAAATAGTCTATTTAATTATAAAATAACATGATTTTACTTTTAAAAATAAATATACAATGCAAATGTATATCAAAATAATAACTTTTATTCATTAATAATTACTATAACCTAGAAAAAATCACCAGCAAAACGGACGTATTCCTAACATGTCCCTTTTGAAATAACGTAATTATTATCTCCTAAATGCATCTTCTATGCAAAACATACTTATTTCAAAATATGGTACTTTTGTTTTTAAATTGTTATTACAACTCCTATAAAGTGTTATAGACAAAACAGGCTTTTTTGCAATATGGTCCTTTTGATTAAGTAAAATATGTGATACTTACATGAATATTATATGCAAAACGGACGTTTTTCAAAATATGGCACTTTTGTTTAAATAATAAAAGTTTAACCAAGGGATTTTTTAGCGTTATGGCCCTTTAGCACGAAACAAACGTGCACTTTCGTCAACGTTCGGGCCGCAACTCACAAAATGGCAGCTTTGCACATATGTTGCAGCGTAAATTCGAAAATACAAAAAAGGCGTCAGTAGTATTTTTATTGCTTAAAGTGAGAAATTCATGGGGATCTTTTTAAATTATGAAAATATAACCGACAACATTTGAATTTTTACAATAAAAAGGATTTTGAATTTTTTTGATTTGTGGCCCTTTTGTTTTAAAGCAGCGATTTGACACAAATGGCATTGTCTTTTCATTTTGATTGTCATTGTTCAGGTGAAAAAATAAAGCCCAGCAGCCATCTGTCGATCTTCACCAGACGGCGCCGATAAATTAATCACAAAATCTCGATACTGCAAACATAATACGTGTGTTACTCACCCTCTCTGTCGTTGACATACAGAATAACATATTAATTTGATGTAAAAATCCCTTTCGTCAATCTTATTTCGAATATGGTATGAAGGTCCGGCCATCCGAGTCCCATCAGTCACTCAAGAGAAAATTATGTACATCTATCTAATGACAGCCTCTGTGGCACAGAGGGAGAGTAGCCAGCTACGAAGTGAGAGGCCGTGGGTTCGATACCCGCACTGATATCAATGTTTGCGTGATTCGTATATCTAGTATAAAGTATAAGACTGTATAAGTTCATCATAACATGTACATATTGCCAAAATAAAAAAGATTGCTGTTGGTCGTAGGAAATAACTTTAAGAGCTGTAGATATTTTAGTTTCTTTATGGTACCAGAGTGACAACCTGGTCAAGCTGGTCTATTTATGCTGTAGAAAAAAATGACTACAGCGTGGCTCTACCACTCAAGTGTGACGAGCACAAATTTGCTGAAATATCTATAGGTTTAAAATACCTAACAAACAAGCAACCTAAAAGTTCAGTGATATCCCATTTCCCCTAATTACACTAAGTGCTATTCAAACAGACACGTAGTTACACATTGACGCATAAATGCGAGAAATTATATTATCAAGCCGACACTGTTTGTGGTCGAGGAAAAGGTAAACTGTATTTTGCGTCATAGAAAAATATTTTGCCACTACGTTTATGCATGACCTTTGGGTATTTGACTGGATTACGTCATTTCGGTTAATAAACTATGTCATCAAAATCAAAAGGTATTATCGAAAGAATTATTTAAATCAAGTCAAAAATAAATAAGTTAGAAGTCATTGAATATGCTGGGTAGCTGTCAAATGACGAAAAAGGATGCACTACATGTCGTGTTACGTCACTAGACAGGCCAAGCCATTTCGGTGCTTGCGTGTGAAGGAGATAGTGAGATTTCCCCACTAAACCCCCGCATTTTTAATCTAATTCTTATTCTGTTTTCGAAAAACAATTTCTTTTTATCGTTTGTATATAAAATAATGTGTAAAACTAGCATTGTCAAATATTCTATTAGGTATACGCAAGTTAGCTCACGTACGTCTACGTTTTTACCATTAGGTTTGAACGTAACGCCCGCGTTACGTTCAAACCTAATGGTAAAAACGTAGAAAATAAACTTTATGATTCATCATATTTTTTTAAGCGTAAATAAAACGAAAAGTGAGCAATAATTACCTAAATAAATCATTATTATTTAAGGACATTCTTTCCCACGTTTTTGGGTATTATATATTATATTTAATCACTGACGGGTTTTTAGTAAATGGACGGCAGAAATACGTATTTAATACCAAGTTTAAAATCCTTTTGAGGATTTCTCAGATATGCAGGTTTTCTAACAATGAATACATATTTTATGCTTTTCTGTTAAGCATAGATAGGTATATTTTTCTTATCTTAAAACGATAGAAGTGTGCAGTTATCTCGCAGATCATGAAATAAAATCTACATTTACACGATTTGCAATATATCGAAAGATGACTATCATTCATGTTACAATAAAAATACATTAGACTTTGAAGGTGATATATGCTTGAATCAGAAGGTCATACATAACATTAACTTACAGGCGGAAACACTAAAACAATTTTTCGAGTGGTAGAGCCACCCTGTAGACAGTTTTGTTTACAGCATAAATGGGCCGGCTCGACCGGGTCGTTACCACTTTTTCACAGAAATCCGACGTAAAGTAGCGGCTTGCTGCTGTGTTTCATACGGTGAGTGAGATATCCGGAGGCCTAAATCCACTCCGCTTCCCAATCCCTAATTATCCCTTTTCTTTAAGATCGGCAACGCGCCCATGATTCTTTTAGTAGTGGGCGTACATGGGCAGTGGAGATCACTTACCATCAGGTGACCCACTTGCTCGTTTGCCGGCCTATGCCATAAAAAAAAGCCTAATATAACCATGTACGAAATTTTTTATATTTTCTTCTAAATCTAAGGTAAAAAACGCACTCGTCGGTTGGTGTTGCCAGTATATGTCGGCTGTACGGTGTGCTCTCTGTGTTATCGTTCATCTAATGGGGATGACGTTGTCGAGATAAAACCTAAGTGTTCCGTTATTACGGATAAAACACGCAAATTCGGCAATTTTTTCGTGTGGGCGCTGCGAAACTGGAATTTTCTTTGTTGAAATACTCGTTATTCTTTTAGAAGAATATTCAAATAAATGGTTTATGGATATTACATTATCTTTTTCTTTGTGTTTTCTTTAACGTCCTTTTGATGTAATTTGTGTAATTTTTATCTATTTTTAAACGATGAAAAAACGTATATATTTGTATGTAAAATCGTTTTTTATTCAGGCTCGGTCAAGTGATTACACTAAACCTGATGATAAGGACAATGCACTCCACGCATATCTTCGATAAATGTAAACCAATTTGCATGATTCTTTTTTTTATATACTCAATAGTTCTAAATTGATGATCTATTTAAATTTCTAAAAAATAATTCAACTGGAAGAGTTGAAATTTGGAATGAAAGACTAAAACTTTACGCATTCTGTTTTATAACTATTTCATTAAAAATAGTTTTTTTTTTAACATAAATAAAACCGACTTAAAAAAATAAAAGGCTTGATTGGATTGGCAACTTTATCTACCCTGTCAGGTATAGGTAAAGGCAGCACCTTAAAATATTTAATAATATTTATTACTAGCTTCCGCCCGCGGCTTTACCCGCGTGGAATTAGGACATTTACAAATGATTTAGTGACTGTCTATTTTGCATAAAATATAAGTCAGGTAATACCCTGTCTCTATACCAATTTTCAACAAAATCCGTTCAGAATTTTCGGTGTGATTGATGAATATCAAGATTCCTGTTTTATCCCAAGGGAGCATTTAATCGGGATAAAAAGTATCCTATCACCCAAGTCAGCTCATACCCTGTCTGTATACCAAATTTCATCAAAATCCGTTCAGTAGTTTCAGCGTGATTGACGGACAAATATCCAAACAAACAAATTTTCACATTTATAATATTAGTGTGAGGTACAAAACTTTTTGTAGTCGGTTAAAAATATACTTTATCACCATCCTCACCGCCTTACGATGTTACTAGATGTATAAATAGCATCTTATGCGTAATCTAGCTTGCGTCCGTGATTATAATTTATAATTACGTTTCAACGATACTTTATGTAACTGATACGACAGTGGACGTCACTTTGTGTCTAAGATAAATTATTGCGCACAGTTGTTGACCCCCAACCTGAATTCTAGGCTGTGCCACAGAATATAAAATAACATCAGAAGGTCAACTTCGAGGAGAGGCGTGGCTGTCACACTACTTGCTTGTTACGCTACCGTTGTCCGATGTAATATGCACTGTGTCATTTTACCGTGACGTAAAACAAAATTACAAAACCATAAATTACATGGCGAAATGTTACGGGATTTTAGAGCGTTTTGCTTCGTCACTTTAGTTCTCAACATTTGACAATCGTACTTGAGAGATCGTCACGCACGTTCTATATAGTCCTGACCTCAGACTAGGTTAAACCTGTATCGTGGGTATCAGGAACTACAAGGGACTTGCCACAACACCCAGACACGAAACACGTACCTATATGTGGATTACACAAAAAATTGTATCGGTGCGGGAATCTAACCCGCGGCCTCTCGCTTCATAGCCGGCTATTCGCCCTCTACCACGGAGGCTGTTTTTTATAGCATAGGCCGGCAAACGAGCAAGTGGTTCACCTGATGGTAAGTGATCTTCATTGCCGATGTACGCCCACAATACCAGAAGAATCATGGGTGCGTTGCCGCCCTTAAAGGAAAGGGATAATTATTCGGATTGGGGAGGGGAGGAGGATTTGGGCCTCCGGATATCTCACTCACCGTACGAAACGGCTGCTGCGTTTGCAAGCCGCTTCATTAACGTGTAACAATCTCGCTTTTCGGTGCAGCAAAATGTCATAACTGAAGACGCGATGTTATCATACATAGTCGTTGATGGCAAACCTAAACACTACATATTCTGTGAATATCTAATAGTACTAAGTTGTACGTCATGCGATGTAAATTACACTGCTTTTATACTGAATTTAAATGGATATTGGTCTGTATATAATATAGTACAAAAAACCGTCTCAAGGCCATGGTTTTTGTGTGGCGACTGGCGACACACAATACGTCAAACGAAAATCAAGATTTAATTCCCTTGTATAACCTGATGTAACCTTTACAATACATACACTGTCTAATACAATATGACGGAAAAGATAAATGACTCATTATGTATTATTAATTTTAAGGAAAATATTTCTATACTTGCATACATAACTGAGAATTTTTTATCATAATGTGAAGTCTAAGGCATTCCTCTTATTAATGTAGGAGGCCCTGTGCCCTGTGGTAGGACAGTACAATACAGGGATGATATAGTTCTTATATTCTATATACAAATTTGATACTGTTTCCACAGATGTTTTTCATGGTATTTGGTGTTCCATAATATAATAATTTAATATTTAATCTAGTAATCATTTAAATTTGCCTGTAATTGCCTAAATAACTTATAAATGATCAATTACGAGCAATATAATTTCTTGATACTAAGCACTTGACTCTTGGATGACTGTGCAGTTTTCTTTGATTGCGAATAATTGGACGTAAAATGGATCCTTCCCACAGTAAGTTCAAATAGAGATAGTGAGATTGTTTTGCTTAATTCATTAATTGAAATTGATTTTTATACCGTATTTTTTGCAAAATCGTACATGGATTATGTTTCATGTCCGATTTTCCAAAAAACTACGAGATATAATAAGTTTAAGTTATTGAATTTAGTAAAATAAAATCAGTATCTCCATTTGAACTTGCTGTCGGTTTGATCCTTTTTGCTTACGTATATCGCAAGTCGCGGCGGAGGCAGTGTTGGATGTATGTTTTTTTCAGCGCATCACGAACATCAAAAGAAGTATTCTTACTACATTTTTACTAAAGTGGAAACAAGCAATTTCAAAGTGGTAGAGCCACACCTGCCGCCTATACACACTACACACTTTTGTCTATGTCGCGACTCGACCCGGTTTTTACCGTCATCTCTAAAAAAACCGATGAGTGAGATTTCCGGATGCGCAAATTGCCACTTGCCAATACCTATTCCTGCCCATTAAGGTCGGAAATGTAGGTTTATATAATTATTTAGGTATTCTTGTTCATACAAGTAGTATACAAGTTTTAATAGTTTTCTAAAATGATGAGAGTTTTCATTTTCTCTGCATACATCTCCTTTTCTTATCCGAGCACGGCAAAGTGACTGCACTACACCTGATGGTAAGCGTAGTGCAGTCCAAAAAACCAGCAACCAGTAACTCGCTTAAACGAGCCACGACGGGATTTTCACCACGTGTATGGGGATCGCTATCCAGTCGGGTACAAAATATGTACCCCCTAACAAGCAAAATTATAGATTTCTTTGAATTTCTTTCGAATGGTCGAATGTCACGGGCAATACTATAGTTGTTATTAAATGGCGCGAAGTGCTAATCTCAAGTAATTTGTAAGCCACCTTATGAAAATAATTGTTATGCATTAATCATGATAAAAATACTCCTATTTTAATTCACACGAATAAAACTGGACTTTTTTGTTATCGTTGATTAATTTCAGTAATAAAAATCGGTAAGTCTGTCGGATAATGGTTTATTGTGTCTACTAACGTAGGTAAATGATTCTTTTGTTAGAGACATAATCAGTTACTCATTCAAGTGATAGTATGTCAAAAATAGCTCAGTGGAGAATGGTATGGACAGTCAAGATTAAAGTCGTTGCTTCGAAACCAGCCTCAAGAACATGCATCTCTGACTTTTCTAAGTTATGTATGTATTAATTGTTGTCAGTGTTCTGTAAAACAGTGGTAACATCCCGGTCGAGCCAGCTGATTTAAGCTCTATCACTCGTGAAATGTAAGTAACTTTGTTGCGATGCCACGCACACGCATACGCACATGCAGTAAAAAAAGTAAAGTAACAAACTGATTTCATATTTATTTTTTTATGACATCCATGAAAAGATAAGCGTGTTGTTTAGTTTTTATATGTGTTTGATCACTGTTTGGAAGAGTTTTCCTCGTTTCTCTACTTAAAAGTTGTCTCGAATGTGATGATATTTCACATGCCTTCAATGTGTACTACTAGACTGACTGCGCGGTACTTAGAAATTGCGAATTATATGTATGTAAAAAAACATGGAGAGAGTTTATCTTATGACACAGACGAGAATATAATAGAAATGTCTTGTTTACGAGACTGCGTCGTACAATTTGAAAAAGGAATCGTAAGACGCGGCTTCTTAAATGTCAGTTATCTGTAAACAATTGTCTATGCCGTATGCGATACTCTCTCCGTCTATAAGAGGCTTAAGACATATGTTTATGACATTATTATCATTATATAAATATCTTCCACATGTGTCAGGAAACGTGTTTTTATATGACCTTTGATTTGTAATAACAATTATTATTTGGAATGTGTATGGAGGTATGGAGGTTGTTTGGCATTTAACAATTATTTGGATGCCATGCTATGACCTTTAACCACGTTCGAAATGAACCCGACAACAGTAGATTATTTTTGTGTGTGAGCACTGTTGTGTTTCGGTTTAAATGAAAAATGAAATTATTGGGCATTATGAGATTTAACATTTTATATCTCGGGGTGACGAGCGCAATTTAGTGCCATGCAGTGCTTTGTAATTCAAAGTTCTGTATGGTGTTGCTTCTGTTTATGAGCAGGCGTGGCGCTTACCATCAGGCGAGCTAATCGCTGCTCTAAATGTCCGTATATCATTTATTACCTAACTAAAGTCTTAAAACAATCGAGTACAATCTCTAAACGGTAACGTCTGGTGTCTGGTGAGCAAATGCTTACGATCTTGTCCCACATATATGACACTAGCTTTTGCTCGCGGCTCCGCCCGCGTGAACAGCGTTTTCCGGCATAAAAGTAGCCTGTAACCGTTTCCAGAGTGCCATATATCCCTGTAGATAAATTTATCAAAATCGGTTCAGTGATTTAGGCGTGAAAACGTAACAAACAAACTCACTTTGGCATTAACTTTCACCCCCCTTTTCATCTCTTATTAACTAAAATTTATTTGTTTTACGTCAATAACCGAAATACAAAATTTTGTTTATGTAACTTTCAAAATGACGGACTTTCATACATATTATCATTCCCTAGTTTGACCCCTTTGGGGTGGAATTTTCTAAAATCCTTTCTTAGTGGCTGCTTACATCACAAAATGAATATACAGTCCGAATTTCATGTTATTTTATAAGTACATATAGATAAATGGTTTTGCTTGTTTAAATCGCACGAATGATTCAACCGTGCATTATTCACCATAGTTTCTACCTTCACATTATTGTCCTGTTATGGGTTTCCACTATGAAGGGTTGAGTCATTTAGCGGGTATTGTGATGTAATACGAATCGGTTTTATAAACTTTTTTCTAGCAGAAGCCAGCAAACGAACGTGGCTGTCTTGATGGTAAACGTACCCTGCCTGATGGTAAACTGTCCACCGGCCCTGAAATCTGAATACCATAATACCAAAGATGTCATCATGAGGTAAGGTACATATATTGTAAAGGGAGTGGGGTAATACAGCTTCCGGAAATCTCCCAGTAACAGCTAGCTGCCACTTCACGTTGGTTTTCAGTGAGTTAATCGAACTAACCCGGTCAAGCCGGCCGTTTTTGCTGTAGACAAAACTAGATTTATTAAGATACAATGTCGGCATGTCGTACGCCGACATTGTCTCTTAATAAATCTCTGTAGCAAGCAGTGGCTAAATTTCCTAAGAAAATAGTGCGTGGTTCGTGGCCATACAGATTAAAGGTCTGTATCAAAGCTAAAGGTGGTCATTTCTAATACAATTTTATATTTTGCTGAGACTTCAATAAATGTGTACATATAAGTTTTATTTTTATACATTAATTCTTAAAAAATTAAATGCTTTTTCATTTGTAACAGAACTTATGACCGGACTAGGTATAATAATTAGAAGGTATGAGTTAAGAAATAAAACTTAAAATAGTATAACTTTATGTTTTTAAGAGTATGTATGTATATGTCAGAGTCTTTATAGTTGTTTTGCTTGCAAACTTTGATGTTTTCTTTTGATCCGTTTAAGACAAACATAGAACGTTCACTGAGCGTTATTTTTATGAAAAAACCGTTTATCATACAGACAATGTGCTGAGTAATGGAATGTGTTCCTATTTTTGTTTCTCACAATACGAAATGAAATGAAAGTAGACTCGTCTCTTACAGTATTGTTTGAAGAAGTGTCTCCGACATTTTAAACTGTGTGGGTGGGTTTCGTTCAGCAATGTCATACCCGTTTCACGTGAATTTAATGTCGCAAAATTTAAGAGTTTACAAATGTCTGAAGCAGATGAAGTTTTGATATGATCAATCAACTTCCATAAGAGTCTTTCGTCTCGAGACTTAACGATTTAGATTTCTGAATCATTAAGTAAGACGATATTAGTAGAGTGAGTATACTAATGCTCATAAATTATGTGGTGTGTGATTTAGAATAATCTGATACATTGAGACATACTTTCTTTTAATTATATACTTTGAGATCGCATTATAATTTATAGCTCACTTATTACCGCACTCAGAAAACTTTAAAGGTCTTATTACGAAACGTTTCTAACTTAAATCTAGTTTTATATTGGTCAATTTGTATCGGTTATCATAGTTACTAGTTGTATTGTAATATAATAATCATAATATTTTGTAATGCTGTTGGTACTCCAATAAATAAAAAAAAATTGTGGTGTCGTGGGACACCAGGTAGGAACGAAGTTCCTTCGGCTAATGTAGAATCGACACAAATTGCAAAAAAAGTCGTGCTCAATTCTGTGTATGCGACTGTCGCGCCTGCGCACGTCTCATTTAACGGTTTTACTATCACATTTTTTTCAGTTCGGTCACGCAGCGAAATCCCTATCCCCTCCAAGCCTGCCGTAAGGAACTTCGTTCCAATAAACTTTTATTCAGTAATATTTCATCCCAAAACACTACCGAAGTGTAACAACTCTAATTAAAAACTTAGACTTAGACTGGCTACTAAACGGTGGACGGCCGTGTTCTATAATCAAAAATTCAAATTTCAAACCGCGTCTACATTTCCAAATGTCATAAGTTTCATACCCATCTGTTTTATTAACGGAATTTCGACTTTAACTTTGTGTGCTAGATATCAAATTAAGTTAAAAAAAGTCTCATTTAACGGTTTTTATTCCACGCATTTTTCTTACGGTTTTACTATCACATTTTTTTCAGTTCGGTCACGCAGCGAAATCCCTATCCCCTCCAAGCCTGCCGTAAGGAACTTCGTTCCAATAAAAAAGTCTGTGTGTGCAATTCACACACGGCAGAAGTGAAACTTAAGAATATTTTAAATAAATTTATTAACCAACGAATTTTAATACGCAAATGCATGAAAATAAAACACGTGAATAATACATCACGTTGTTTATGACAAATTTTCCGAAGGCTTCGTTGTGCGTAGGCGCAGAGACACGTGATAGCATACTTGTAATCTATCTCATTCTCTCGCAGGCTAAATCCTATTTTTGAATATGCTTGTCTCTTTGTCGTGACGCCTTTTCGTTTCATCGAGTTTCAAATCACAACGATTCTAAAGAAGTTCCACTTCAATAGTTGTTAGACATTTTAATTAGAATACGTTTCGTAATAACACCGTATGTGTTAATTTGCTATTTTGATTGTTTCTTAGAGACGTCAATTACTAAGTTTATATCTGTAGCTTGAGTGAAAAGTTTTTTAAGATAACGGTTCCGTCTCTAACTTGACACTGTCATAATGCCTAACAGATGCCATAAACAAGCAAAAAAACAGTTCCGTCATTCGTATGAGGGAAATATGTATGAAGCTAATATTAATATGTTTTTTAATACGTTTCCAATACGATTCGCATGGGGCGCTGTACGGATCTATGACAGTTGTCAAATAACTCGCGCAATCTAGTACTACAGCCACTGTACACAGTATCGGAGCATTAGCTATAACTGACTGAGTGTGGAAACAATCGAATCCTAAGAAATGACTAACGATTTAATTTAATTGAAGTATCGCCAGTTCATAACAAGTAAATAACAATTTCCTTTTAACAAAGTGATGGGAGTTTGATATTTATTGCAAGAATAAAACCTTTCGCAGTGTTCATAAATGAGAATTTACGTAACCAATAATAAAAAAGATGCAAACAAAGTAAAACTTTAGTACCATTACTCAGAGCTATAAGAAATAATAGAACATAAAAAGTAACATGATATTTCTCATATAAAATTTGTTTTGTTTATCGAAGGCTGTTTATGGGAGTTAGACGTACCTTTCAATGTCAACTGCATTTTGTTTTATTATGAATGGTATGTTATATCGCCATTCGCCGAACGATAAATGTACGGTATTAAGATTATGATATATTAAGAAAATTAAAATAGTGTTTTTTTTTTAAGGCAAACCAGCAAGTGGGTCATCTGATGGTAAGTGATCTCCACCGCCTATGTACGCCAACAATACCAGAAGAATCATGGCGTTGCCGGCCTTAAAGGAAAGGGATATAGGGATTGGGAAGGGGAGGGGGATTTGGGCTTCCGGATATCTTACTCACCGTACGAAACGCAGCAGCAAGCTGCTACTTTACGTCCGTTTTCTGTGAGATCGTGGTAACGACCCGGTCCAGCCGGCTCATTAATGTTGTAGAGAAAACTGTCTACAGCGTGGCTCTACCACTCATGATTGATTGTAGTCTAAGTTCTTCATAAATAGTATCGTCGTTTTACTATTGATGGAAGACTTCATCTTATTTTTTGTTTTTATTTGTACCTTACACACAATTGAAAATAAGTTTTAACAAAATTTAAAAACTAATTAAAAAAAAATAACACTCAATAAAAAAAAATAACAATATCAAAACTGGCGCATAAATTACGAAGTTAGAGTCTTTCAGCCCCGATTCCACACGCTCAGGGAATTTTGTCTTGTTTAAATGAGAATAACTTTGAGACGAAACTATACATACCTTTTCGAATTAAATCAAAATTGGATCAATCACCGAATAGTTTTACGCGAACCTCCTTAGTTTTTTATATCCGTTAAAAATTGCTTTCGCAAAAGACAATATTGCGATAAGACGCTGCTGAAAATCTATTGATTGCTAACTTCCTCACTTTATGCAAATGGCCTACTGCGGCTATTGTAATTCCTGCCAAGACGCAGCGCATACTTGGCAAAATAACGCTATAGATACTTTGTGAGTACAATATTTATGATTCTACGTTAATGTTAGAAAATCACGAAATCCTACGAATATTATAAACGCGAAAGTTTGTAAGTATGGATGGATGGATGTTTGTTACTCTTTCACGTAAAAACTACTGAATGGATTTTAATGAAACTTTACAATAACATAGCTTATGCATCAGAATAAGACATAGGCTACTCTTTATCCCGGAAAAAGCAGATCACGCGGGCGGAGCCGCGAGCAAAAGCTAGTAGATAAATAACGGGATAAAATGGTTAAATAAGTGATAGGGCACTCGAGACGAGGCCGTCTGGCTAGGTATCACATCTTTCTCTATTTCTGCCGCCAAGCAGGGTTGTGTAAGGACTGTTGGGTTCCGGTTAGAAGAATATAAAACGCAGTGAAATTACTGGGCAGTATTAGACATATCATCCTATGTCTCAGGGTGACGAGCGCAGTCCAATGCCATGCAGTACTTCATAATTCAAAATTCTGATAAATGTTGCTTCTGTTTATGGGCAGGCCTGATGCTTACTATTAGGCAAGCGTCTTGTTTGTCTTACTATTAACGCTAATAAAAAAATCGTTGTCTGAAAATGTGACCTAGTTTATTTCTAACGTATGTAATTGTATTGTGTTAAATGTATTCCATGTTGTGCCCACCCCGATTGCTGTTGGAAGCTCATCTCTCGAAGTTGTCGACGAATATGTCTATCTAGGACAAGTAGTCCAACTAGGCAGGTCCAACTTCGAGAGAGAGGTCAATCGTCGAATCCAGCTCGGCTGGGCAGCGTTCGGGAAACTTGGCAAGGTCTTCTCGTCCAAAATACCTCAGTGCCTGAAGACTAAAGTCTTCGATCAATGTGTGTTACCAGTGATGACATACGGCACTGAGACGTGGCCTCTAAATATGGGCCGTATAAGACGGCTCACAGTCACTCAGCGAGCTATGGAGAGAGCTATGCTCGGTGTTTCTCTACGTGATCAAATCAGAAATGAGGAGATCCGTAGAAGAACGAAAGTCACCGACATAGCTCAGCGAATTAGCAAGCTCAAGTGGCAGTGGGCAGGCCACATATCTCGCAGAACCGACAACCGATGGGACAGAAAGGTTCTGGAATGGAGGCCACGTACTGGCAAGCGCAGCGTTGGACGTCCACCTACAAGGTGGACAGACGACCTGATAAAGATCGCAGGAAGTCGCTGGATGCAGGCCGCTTCCAACAGGTCGGTCTGGAAATCTTTGGGAGAGGCCTATGTTCAGCAGTGGACGTCTTGTGGCTGATGATGATGATGATGATGATGAAATGTATTTCGCAATCAGGTTTAACCATCTCTTTGGGTTGGGCAGAGCGGCGCAGCCGGCACTTATCGCCGCATTGCGGAAAAAATCGTCTGAAACTATTCGAAAAACTACGGGAAGTTCTGGGAGTCAAGGACAAATTGCGGATATTGTTTTCATATAAAATTTTATATACTACTTATTTATATTGTAGAGACATAGGAAAACTTAAAAACCGACTTCCAAAATGAATTTTTATAGATCTCTTTGGAGTCTATCGAATAACTGACCTCTATCGAATGGAATTGTTTCCGGCAAATCGGGCCAAAATTGGTGGGGAAATTGATGTATTACATAAAAAAAGACTGTCTGAATTGAGAAACTCCTCCTTTTTTTAAAGTCGGTTATAAATAATGTTTAAAAGAAGAACGAGTGTACCTCCGTATTCAGCAGTTTTTTTATTGTAGTATAGGGCTGGTAACAATTAAACAGGGCCTTATTACAAAACGTATTTTAACTTTAAACATAGGTTTATATTAGCCAGTATGTATGGGTTACTATAGTTACTAGTTTTTAGTAACCTAGTTTTAAATTAGAATACTTTTTCAAATTAGACCCAGAACGTCTAATTACTTATAGGTGCCGCATGATAATTATGTTTCATGTACAAATAAATTAATAAGCATTCGTTTTTAAAACAAACAACTGTTTCGGCAGATGATTAATAAAAATGTATTTATTAATTTTATATTCTTCTTCCACCTCCCCTATCCCAATCGCAGTGGGAGGTCGGCGAAACATGCTTTTTAACACATGTTAACAGAAATATTTGACTTCTAGTTTATACGGCCCGGCCGGCTGCATGCTTGACTCCAACCCCTCCTGGAACAAAAAACACATTCAGACCCGAAACAAATATCTGAGTATCACATAAACATTTGTGTCGGTGCGGGAATCGAATCCGCGGCTTCATCGAGTACAGCCGACTACTCGCCCACTGCGCCACGGAGACTGGCGATTTATTTTATAATCAACGAATTATATTTTGAAGTATCATAATTAGTATCTATATCCTACTAATATTATAAATGTAAAAGTTTGTTTGTTTAGATGTTTGGATGTTTGTCCGTCAATCACGCTGAAACTACTGAACGGATTTTGATAAAATTTGGTATACAGATAGTGTATGAGCTGACTTAAGTGATAGGCTACTTTTTATCCCGGAAAAAGCAGATCACGCGGGCGGAGCCGCGAGCAAAAGCTAGTAATACTATAATTTGGTGCTACGGTGTTAATTCTTAGAAACTAAACACCGGTAAAGGTTTTTCCAGTTTGTGTAGTCATAAGGATAACAACACCTACCATGGCAACGTGAAAAATCACAATTATGATGTAATTGTTTTGTTAAATTGAAGAGCTCCTATTAACTAGACAAGCAGATCAGAAATTATAGCTGACAATGTCTTCAGAAATATACACAAACAAATTGTTTAAATTAAACACAAATACTCAATAAAAAAAGCATTTTTGGCACAAGAAAGTGTGAACAATTTCGATAGATTTTATTCATATCGAAATGTTAACTATCTAGTTATTATTATGGCTATCATTATACTAAAACGTTGTGTACATCCATAAAAATCATACAATAACACCGATAGTTTAGTGAGGAGTGGTACGAACTAACGAGACGAAACAACAGCCCTCCCAACCTCCAAGACAACCCTCGATATTAACATTAACACGTACATAACAATAACGAATAGAAATATAATGACTAAAATAGATCCATTTTTTATGCCGGTGATATCGCGTAAAATAAATGGATCCAAATTATATAAAAAGTTACATTGCATTCAAAATCGGCTAATTCATTAGAAAACCGATCTCCAACGCTTCACTGACTTTGAAATCGATATTGTGTCGTTCGATTCGATTCAATTCCGTCAATAGATGACTTTTCACGGAAATAAACATCCCTAAAACGTCACAGATATATTACATTTAAGAAAACCTGTGTTTCATTTGGAAGAATTATAGGTCACTGATATTAATTAATCTTTCCAATATCGGGTCGCCACGTTTTATGGTTGTGACCTTCTGAGAAGAAAAACATATTAATGTAAATCAACACTTTTCTCCCATGCTTCTACAAAAATGATTATAGATATTTAAGTGTTAGTTCATTCGGTAAAAATTCTATAGATAATTCTGCGCTCAATGAATGAAAGGGAGTAGAAAGTTTGTATAAGAATTTATTTTAATCAAATAAAAAAACTATCATGAGCGAATCCGCTACCAAAAGCTAGTTAATATTATGTACAATATCCAACTGCGTCTGCCTGTGCACAATTTTCTAAGTAAATATAAAATACGTTTTACCACTTACGAGAGTCATATTCTTGGATAATTTTTAGTGTAAGTCGTAAAGTGTACAGGACATAACTGATATGCGGAGGAGTCGGGTTCGATCCCGTATCGGCTTAAAGTGATATTAAGTTTTTCTATCACGAAATAATCAGTATCAACGCGGAGTCTGGAATTGTACTCGGTATGTCGATAAGCTCGCATCCTATCACATAATGGGACGACAATAAGCTCCATGAAATGTGGGTGTACTAGTTATACTTCTGCCTACCTCTTCGGGGATTAGGTATTATCTCTTAGGGTGCATACATTTTTAAAAATAAATAATATTCTACTTTTAAATAAATTCTGTTTCCTATTGGGGGAAGTAGAGACACGAAGAATTTCTTATAATATTTTGGTCTTAAAGTTAATACAGTTATAGATCAGTATCAGAATGAATTTCAAACATTCTTGCTTACCAATGACTCACTGGAATTGCATCGCTTCCGATAGTACACATTCATCATTTCATTATTTACAGATACATTTTCTCATTCCACTGATGGGAAGCTGGGCATAACTACGCCTCTATTCTTACAGTCGCCTTCATTCGCCGGTCATTCGCCTTAGTCCTAAGTCAATTAAGGCTAAGTCGGACCTGCATGTTAACAATATTATCAGCCCATTTCGCTGCGGGACGACCAACATATCGGTTACCCTGCTTTGGCCATCATTCTTCTACTCCACCTATCGTCATCTCACCTGGCTACGTGTCCTGTTCAACTCAATTTCAGGTTCGCAACCATAGACCCGATGTTTTGAAGACAAGGTGGTAGGTACCTCGTATGCGAGAGGCCGTCTGGGTTGGTACAACAACCAAGCCAAGCAACATTGTGTAAGCACTGTTGTGTTTCGGTTTGAAGGACATTGAAGCCAGTGAAATTACTGGGCATTATGAGACTTAACATCTTATGTCTCGGGGTGACGAGCGCAGTTCAGTGCCATGCAGTGCTTTGTAATTCAAGTTCTGTGTGGTGTTGCTTCTGTTTATGGGCAGGCGTTGCGCTTACCATCAGGCGAGCGCCTAGCCCATCTCGGCATTCAATCAAAAAAAAAGTCCTTCGTCAGATTTTTTTTTACAAACTCTGTCTCAAAGATTGATGCCATGCATGGATCACTCCATGGCCCACTGTGCAACTCTGTACGAATTTGGTAAATGTTAATTAAGCAGATCACATTCAATTTGCTAATCGTCTGGTTTTCAATTAGATTGTCTCGACTGAGCGTGAATGTATTTTTAAACTGCTTTTATTGCCAACCATTAAAAATACTTCACGTGACTAAAATTTTGCACTGAGATAACTGTAAATTCTTATCTGATAATACACCTGTTTTTTAAATGTGTACCCTAATACTTTCGAAATATAAAAATGTTTAATTAATGTTATACTAATAACAATTCTTATACTACTACATTTTCCCTCATTATTTGTTAACAAATAATTACAAATGAATATTTTTTATTACTTTACAATGTTCTTTTCTGAATATTCTTCTCAGTATTCATTGGCTTCTTAGAATCATCTAATTACATGTTACTAACCCTTCGTGTTCTCGCATTAATGCGTGTTCTACAACATTATTATTTATAAATTGTTTTAATATTATTCTTTTTTTTTATGTAAGTACCATGACTAAAATTGTATGTAATGTAATTCTTATTTACTTATTATTATGTATTTACGTTATTCGTAATAGATATTGGCCTTTTATAGCAAATATCTTGTATGGAGGGTATTACGTCTACTTTTTTGTTTTTATGGAAGGAATGTACTTAAGTTATATAGGTCAATTAGAGACCATAATCAGAAGTCTTGTAACATTTGTGGCATGGAAACGCTGTCCCGTGCAGTATTGGTTGCTAATTATAATAAAATGTATTGTATAACTGTAAACCGTGTAGATCTTGTACTACAATGGATAATAAAATCGTGCTGATAGCAGAGTCTAAACACGATGGCATCAAGTTTTATTCCTAACTTATATTAGGTATATTGGGTGAACAGTGAGGTGTTTCGTTCAGAATATTTCCCTCTCATCACTCTAGCTTAATGAACAAAACTATAATCGCATTATACTGCCAATTTCCTATGCCATTTGCTGAAGATCACGTGACATGTGAATTCACACGCCAAACTACACACACCTACATATCTACAGATACGCGTACATCATGAATAAAAGAAATTGTTGTGCGAATAGATAACCTGGTATCGGCTTAGCTCTATAAGATAGAACATAAATTTCAACGGTCACGTCGGCTTTCTTTGTGGCGACAAATATATGCAAATACATTTAGAGCATTTATGTAAATATGGCCCAGGCCGTACGTGGTTGCGTTATTTGACAATTGTTGATTTCACGCGAATTGTACTGACATCGGCGTGCGTCCGATACTCTTTTTGTGTTATGGTAATCGTTGAAAACATCACCGCACACATGTTGCACAACATGTGGTGAAAATTGAATACCAGGAATTGAGGAAATGAAAAGGAGGGGGGGGGGGTATTTTCTAACGGAAAACTCACTCCCGCAATAACAAGCTGACACATTGGACACACAGGACATTGAAGCCAGTGAAATTATTGGCCATTATGAGACTTAACATCTTATGTTTCGGGGTGACGAGAGTAGTTCAGTGCCATACAGTGCTTTGTAATTCACAGTTCTGTGTGCTGTTGCTTCTGTTTATGGGAAGGCGTGGCGCTTACGATCAGGCGAGCATTTGGCTCGTCTCGTCATTCTATCAAATAAAAAGTAAAATACATATTTATATTACTTCATTATCTTATGTTTTGATAGTGCAACACAACCAAGTATTTAGCATTTACCAATATTTGGCTACATTACCTCCAATGTGTCATTTGCACTGCCAATGTTGTTGCTAACGCAAAATCTGTCAAAATAACGTACAATTTCAGCAATTTTGCACCAATTTGTATCCAGTCTTTAAAATACATTAATATCTTTGGCTTGCCGTTGTCCGGTATGTGCCAGAATTGTAACAAAATCACCAGTGATGGCACCAACGGGTTTTGGCAAGATACAACTGATGTGAATGAATTGTGCATTGTTGTCTGGCACGACCACGGAATTTCTCTCCCGTGTAGACGCAAATCCATTACATGACGTGACGTTAAACGTATTATGAGATACGTTTGATCATGCTAATCAACTTGAAAGGGTTACTGGAGCTATTCTATTTTCGACGGATGCTAATGCTGCGAGAAATGTTAAATAATAAATGAATAGTGTTGTGTGTTAAGGTATTATCCGTCGTCGATGTGTCTATTTACTACTACCCTCACGATAGTTTTAATACCGAAGTTACCTTTGCCTGTACAGTAGTTCAGCCACACACTACAAATAACTTTCCGCCGTTCCATCAGTGTTGTAAAAAATATGACAAAGCTAGTAAACCAGTGCTCGGGTTTTTACCGCTGCGATTAAACTGGCTTCGATCGAGGTGCCAAAATATATGCATTGACATTTAATAACACAAGGTATGTGGTAACCAGTCGGTCCGCTCGGCTGATCGTATAATCGACAGTTCATTGCCTTTTCTTATATGACACTAAGTTTTCGTACGTACACACAACGCCATCTGTCCAAAAAAATGAAGGCTAAATTGTTTTAATACTACATTTAAATATGAACATAATCTCATGCTTGTGCTCTGAAAGGGTAGGCAGTGGTGTAACTAGTACATCTCTGCTGGATGTGATCGATTTCAAGGCTTTGTCGGTGTTTAGCCGTAAATTTTTTGATTTGATTTTTTATTTTTATTTTACGACGAAAATAAGCTTTGCGAAATGACGGTTTACGGGTTATATAACATTAGCCCTGTAATATACACGTCCCACTGCTGGGCCTTCTCTACTGAATGAGAGGGGTTAGGCCTTAGTCCATCATGCTGGCCTAATACAGGTTGGCAGACTTCACATACCTGCGAAATTCTTACGGAGAATTTTCAGGTATGCAGGTTTCCTCACGATGTTTCTTTCGCTATTAAAGGAAGCGGTACTCAAAGTCAGAGTTAGCATGCTCCTGAAGCTGGTTTTAAACCAGCGCCTTTCGTTTCAACAGTCCGTACCACTCCCCGTTGAGCTATCGCGGTCTCCTTACACTCCTAAATAATAAAATAATCCATTAAAACCAATTTATTTATTTATTTACACTTTATATACAAAAAGTATAAAGGCGGACTTAATGCTATAAGCATTCTCTCCCAGTCAACCTTAGGGTGATGCAGAGATGTACATGGCAGGTGTAATTTAATGCGTAATAATACCTTTTTTAGTCATACACACAAATACATTGTCGCCAACACTGTTAGAAAATACTTTACACGTCGGTATTACAATAATGGCAGTAATCGTCTTCAACGAATCTATAAAGAACAAGGATAATTTGAAATAAACAGAGCGGAAAGTAATTATTTTCCAAGATGAATGCCGCCGTGGCCCAATTACATTGCATCTTGGAATGAAAGGGATCAATTGTAATCACTTTTTGAAGTCGTGGATATAATATCGTCACTGGAAAGGCAGTTTTTTTTATCCGAGCACGGTATAGTGACTGCACTGTACCTGATGGTAAGCGTAGTGCAGTCCAAAAAACCATCAACCACCGACAAACAATGAGTTTATCGGTGGTCACTAGAGTCATACCGGCCTGTATAAATGCTTCTTCTTTCTTCAGAGAGGGAAGAAGCAAAGCAAGAAGCCTGCGACAGGATAGGCGGATGACCGATGCAGGCATAGTAATACAAGGATGTATCCCTATACCCGCCCCAACCAACCATCAAGTCATGTTGCAAGCCCCTCGGGAGAACCGGATATACACTTGTTGATCCTGGAACGCAATCCACACAAGGCGTGTGGATCACTATGGCAGGTTTTAACACCATGTGTACGGTGGTCGCTATCAGGGCGGATATGAACAACCTACCACCAGCGCCAATACGTGAACTTTGCGGTAGAGCACTGTAAAGTTGTTTTTTTATGATAAAAATTCATTTAAATATACCTACTGAATAATTTACAGTCAAACTTATATTTTATTGAATCAATTAATTTTTCCAATATAACTATTAATCAATTATTATCGTAAAAAACACTTTAAAATTCTCTACCACAAAGTTCACGTATTGGCGCTTTAGTATTTTCGCCTTTACAGTGACGATAAAGTTTACTTCCGCAGTTAATTGTTAGTATCAGTATTCAGTCCTTGAGAGATAAAGGACTGAAGATACGTAGAAAGAAGACAAGGCTGAATATGAAATGTTGTTTATTCGTTCACAAGCACTTTGTTTATTAAATGTTATATTTATATCGTAAATGGAATTGTAGTCGAAAGTTTGTGTTAATACGGATATGGCCTTAATTTTGTAAATGGTGACTTTATACTGAGAGACTTGGAGCTGCAAAAAGGCAAACAGTAGAAAATATGCCGTTTTCTGTTATTTTTATTGTCATATCGTCTCATTGCTCTAGTAGTGTTTCGATTCATGATTGATTTTCATTCCTAGGTCGCGTTGATCATAAGATTGTAGACTTAAAAAAAGAGATTCTCAATTCATCTGTGATTTTCCATGTATACATACATACGCACTCATGCCTATAATCCTCGAAGGGTAGGCAGAGGTGTATCAACAATTAGCCGAGCGTATTTGCGTCCCATGATCTGATAGGGGTGCCTATCGTCATATCGGGCACAATTCCATACTCTGGGCTGGAAGCAGTGGTACCGCGTACGCAATACAACTCCGCCACCGAAGCAGTCGGTTTTTCAAGATTCGGATCGGATACAATAAATAAAGGTCTTTAATAAAGGTCGGCAAATAGCAAATGGAGATCTTCACTACCCATGAACACTTATAAAGTCAGAAGAATTATGGAGGAAAGGTATGGGGATTGGGAAGGTGAGGAGGACTTAAGCCACACTCTCACCATACGGAACGCCACAGGATGCTGACGACGCCGGTTCTCTGTCCAATGGGGACAACATTCGTCCTGTAGACAAAACGCCTACAGCACTACTTTACCCCTGAACAAAGCCATTGAAAATACTTAACGAATCAAAACGAGTTAGTACCTATCACCAATTGTGGAACAATTGTTACCATCGTGAAATGGCCAAATTATGGGGTCGCTCCCTAGATGGCAAAGGGGATCCGTGATTTGATGGCCAATTTTGCAATTGCATATTTCCGCTACAACTTTTTCATCCTCTAGTTTGTTAGAATAGTACTGAGCATCGTATGAATTTAATCTTTTTTTTATCCCACTACGGCAAAGTTACTGCACTACATCTGATGGTAAGAACAGTGCAGCCCAAAAGTAATCATAGTGCAGTGAGCCTGAGGCCTGTATGGCCTCACTTGAGACATAGATGGTCCCTTGTGGAGTAGAAGGTATGCTTGTAGCCATCCTACTTTATGTTATCACAAGACTCATCATTTCTTTTTTCTTAATCTTAAATTTGTGAATAATACATAGTTTCATAAGAATGCTTTTTTTGTTTTTCATTTCAATTCATGTCTCAAGTTAGTTATCAAATAAATTATTTCTTTCTTTAAAAAAACCAGCGACCACCGACAAACAATGAGTTTGTCGGTGATCACCAGAATCATGCCGACCTGTATAAATTCTTCTTCACGATCTGAAGAGGGAAGAAGTTAATCGAGAGGCCTGCGACGGGACAGGGCATAAGGATACAGGGATGTACCCCTATACCCGCCCCAGCCAACCATCAAATCATTTTCATCATCATCATCATTCATCAAGCCCCTTGGGAGAACCTGATATACACCGGTTCATCCTGGAACGTGATCCACACAAGGCGTATGGATCACTATGGCATGTTTTGATACTATGTGTACGGTGGTTGCTATCCGGGCGGATACAAATATCCAGGGATGTTGAAAACACAGGTAGGTATTTATTATTAACTGACGAAAACAATAAGGTGGAATGTCTCAATTCGACACGTATGTTTGAATTTGTGTATGCATAACTAAGCATAACTGTTTAGAGCGTTGTCGTATTTTGAATTTATTGGGTGTATTCGATAATGTGGGTCTTAATTGGTGTTATTAAAATATGAAGAAATTATTCGACCCATAAAAGTGTCAAATCGGGAATGAAAGTCTATAACTTGGCATTTATACACCTATTTTGATGAGTCTTTCCCTAAAACTAAAACCAATGCAATAAATAAAAAACAGAAAAAAAATTGGTGTGTGTCGTGGGACACCAGGTAGGAACGAAGTTCCTTCGGCTAATGTAGAATCGACACAAATTGCAAAAAATTCAAATTATCAACTAAAATAACAAAATATGTCTCTTTATTTTTGTTTGACAACATAAAATTACATAGAAATAGAATAGAAAAATAGAAATAAAAAAAAACACGTGTGGCACTCGGAGACTGCCGCGGTAAAGCTATTGTATGGCATTTTTTATCAACTTATGTAATTATAAATAATAACGAGCTAGCGTAATCTTTTAAAAATCGAAGGAGTATTTTTATATACTTCAATTATAACTGGCTGAATGAATTTCATTTTAAAAAAGGAACTAACGCTGGCTGTTTATGCGACTGTCGCGCCTGCGCACTTCTCATTTAACGCTTTTATTTTTTCGCATTTTTTCCACGCATTTTTCTTACGGTTTTACTATCATATTTTTTTCAGTTCGGTCACGCAGCGAAATCCCTATCCCCTCCAAGCCTGCCGTAAGGAACTTCGTTCCAAAAATAAAGTTGAGGCGGTGCTATCAGTCATTAACCACTAAACTACAACAGAATGGATTCAAATTGGTTAACTTTATTTTATTTCAAGTCTTTTATAAACACAATAAAAACATTACATACGAGTACATACTAGTTGTGTTTAATTTAGTATTTTGTTTAAGTTTTAAAGTGTCAGTTCTATAAACTTCTACATTGAATTCCATGAATCGATCGATAACTTTTACTTGGTCATTCATAAGTCATATATTTAGCAGATAATCTTTATTTATTAAGTGCATTTTCGACACACTACTCCTGACTTTATGATTGGCAATTCCTCCATTACTGCATATTTATTACGAAATCACCAAATAATGCCAAAGGTTAGCCACAAATTAGGAGAATGGTCTGCAAAAGATTAATGGGCATGTCAACATTCAAATGCCAAAATAAATTACAGAATAATAAAATGTCACGAAGCCCGTTTCAAGTAGACAATCATGTTTATTAAGAAAGCGTACAATTGCTGTATTACCTTTATAAATTGTATAAGAAGTATGTACAACAGGGCAAAGTTTTATTTGAACTCCAACATACTTAACATCTGGTCCAATGTAGTCAAAAACTCACAACCATATCCTTTTTACAATACTAGTTTTTCCTCGCGGCTCCGCCCGCGTGATCTGCTTTTTCCGGGATAAAAAGTAGCGTATGTTCATCAGGGATAGTGTAGAATTCTAATGATGAAAGAATTTTTGAAATCGGTCCAGTAGTTTTTAAGTTTATTCGTTACATACAAAAATACAAATCTTTCCTCTTTATAATATTAATATAAATTATAATTATATCGTAAGTGAAGCTAACATAAGCTAGCTGTAACGGTGAAGGAAACATTGTGAGGAAATGAAATGAAATGAAATGAAATGAAATGAAATCGTTTATTAATCATGTAGGCAATTGAAATAGCGCTTATGACAAGTCAGTACAAAAGTAAAAGAAACTTATATAGAAATCAGTATCAACTAATGTACACATACATACATAGCATCATCAAAATACACTCGGCAATTACACTAAATCTATTTATTATTATTATTTTTCCATATTTTTACTATGGAATAGTCCAGAATCATCATATATTTTGAGGGGTCGTCGATATGGACCATACGCATTATCGAAAACGGCACGTGTTTTAAAACTACCACCGGATCCAAAACGACCCACCTTGAGAAGACCCGGCGAAACAAACTCAAGTGGGCTTCCTTTACCGCTGGATTCAACGCGGCGCGACCCAGCCCTGAGAAGATCCAGCTAGACAAACTCAGTGGGCTTGTTTTTGGTCCGGTCTTTCAATCCAAATTATTTGCGGAAATACAAAGCCTTTAATATATATAGTTAGTTATAAGGCAGATTAATACGGATCATGTGTATCTCCAGATTGTTGTTTTAAAACTACCACCAGATCCAAACGCGACCCTGCCTGAGAAGACCTGGCGAACAAACTCAGTGGGCTTGTTTTTGATCCGCTTAAGCTATTCTCGAAAATAATGACTTGTCGATTAAAAAATTGCCATATTCATGTAGGTATTTTATTTGTTACACGATCGGTCGTCTTTAGTTTAATTTATTGTAGTTTTTATTAAAATTTATTTATTTTAATTTGCTCGTGTTATATTGCAGTTATTTAAAGATCAACATATTTATTATTTAGGGTAAATTTATGAGTTTAATCCCTACATAGTTTAAGCTACAGGGCACCTAGGAGGTCGCAGTACGCAAGGAACCGAACGCCAAACATGTCTATCCTCTAGATACTGCCCAACATTATAGTAGCCCCTAGACATGAGCACTCGTTTAATGTGTGCTTTGAACAATTTATCGGGCATATTAACTACGTTATTGGGGAGCTTGTTATAAAATTTAACACTGTTACCCATAAATGACTTTTTAGTCTTGACTATTCTAAAAGCGGGTACAGCGAGTTTGTTTTTGTTCCTCGTATTTATATTGTGAATGTCACTATTTTTGTTAAATTTACTGAGGTTTTTACGAACATACATAATATTTTGATAAATGTATTCAGACGGCACAGTCAGTATATTACTATCCTTGAATACAGATCGTAAGGAATCGCGGCTATTCAGGTCATATATAGCACGAACTGCTCTTTTTTGTAATATAAATATAGTGTCTATATCAGCAGCTGAACCCCACAATAGAATGCCGTAGGACAAAATACTGTGAAAGTATGCGAAATATACCAACCTAGCCGTTGAAACATCAGTCAAGCGTCTTATTTTCCGAACAGCAAAAGCTGCAGCACTTAATTTACCGGATAATCTTTTTATTTGAGGATCCCACTGCAATTTACTATCTATAGTTATTCCTAGGAAAGTTGTTGCAGAGACTAGATCTAATATTTCTCCGTTTAATTCTATGCGCGACTTCACCCTTCCAACATTTGGTAATGTAAAACGGATACATTTTGTTTTACCTGCATTTAATAAAAGATTATTCGCAGAGAACCAATTTAATATCAAATTTAGAATGTTGTTGGGTGTAACTATATTTTCATCCTTACGATTTACTTTGAATATTAAAGATGTATCGTCAGCAAATAAAACTATGTCTGTCATCTTTTCTACCATGTACGGAAGATCATTAATATAAACTAAGAACAGAAAAGGGCCCAGAATGGAACCCTGTGGAACCCCTATTTTAACTGAGGATCCCACTGAAGTGACGCCTTCAATAGACACTCTTTGTTCCCTACCAGATAAATAGGATATCACAAGATCGAGAGATGTACCATAAAATCCATAGTACTTGAGTTTAGCAATAAGGGTTTGATGGTCGACGCAGTCAAAAGCCTTGGAGAGATCACAGAACACACCAAGAGCATCCTGTGATCCCTCCCATGCCTCTAATACAGATGTCATTAATGCAGATCCAGCATCTTGAGTAGACCGATTCTTTGTAAACCCAAATTGTTTATTATGCAATATCCCATTCCTATCAAAATGCGCCAGCATTTGGTCCAGCATTATCTTTTCAAAAACCTTACTAAGAGCTGGTAATATAGATATAGGTCTATAATTCGAGGCGTTATTTACACAGCCTTTCTTAAAAATGGGCACAATTTTGCTAATTTTCATTAAATCGGGAAAAGTTCCGTCACTAACACAAAAATTAAAAATATCTGCTAAAATGGGAGCAATAGTTATTATAATAGCTTCTATAGCTTTAACAGATAGTCCCCATAGATCTTCGGTGCCTTTCATTTTAAGTTTCTTAAATGCTTTAATTATTTCACAATGAGATATCCTGTCAAAATTAAAGTGAGGCATAACTCCTTTGACATTTTCTAATAACAATGATTCTGCTAAAGTCGCTGATGACTGTAGACATATAGTAGTCTCTATGGGTATGTTAGTGAAATATTTCTCAAAGTACTTAGCAACAGAGAGCTTATCTGAAACTAGTTCGTCATTTATATGTAAAGTTATCTATTTATTACTAATTCTATTTTTACCAGTTTCAGCATTAATTATTTGCCAGGTAGTTTTTATCTTGTTGCTTGATCGTCTTAACTTTTCACTAATATGTGCGGCTTTAGCTTGCAAACATACTTTTTTAAATATTTTAGAATAATTCTTGACGTAGATTGAAAAGTTGACATCAGGTGTATAGGACCTTCTGTCGTACAAGTCATATAAAATATCTCTACTACGCCGAATGCCTTTAGTAGCCCAGGCTGCAAAGTTAATTTTAAGGCTAGATTTAAGTGTTTTTGGTTTGCAAGTTTTATTAAATTCATTGCAGATTTTACTAAATAAAGCATTATACATGTCATTAGGATTGTTAGAATCTGGCAAAAACGTGTACATGAGACGTTCTCTATAAGGATTTCAAGTGAAGTATGCCAACCCGCGTGGTAGGCCAATGTGGGGGCCTAAGGCCTAATCCCTCTCATTCATATAACATTTGTTTATAAGATTATTTTAGAGATCAGAATTAAAAAGCTTTTAGGCCAACTTGCACGACGATTCTTAATCGTAGTAAACTATAAAATATGTTTACTAATGTGCTCTCTCGAGTAAAATCTAACTTGCCGATATGAGCCATGTAAATGATTACTCTCGTTTAAGTAAATTATTATTGGTTAATAGTTCGTAGAAAGTATAAATTATGTACTCCGGAGTATCTCGGGATTTACTTTCGGATGTGACCTTATTCTAGTTTGATCGATTCGTGTCTATATTTCTTTTTGATTTGGTATTCTGTTTATTGAGTGTTTGGTATTCTGTTGCGTGATTAAGACAGCTTGGTATTCCCAGTGACTCGCCGAGATCCATTGCTCGGTGTCAAAATATGCGTGCCGATATAGAAGTTCCAGTGGCGGGTGTGTGGGTGGGTAGGTCTCTTGTAAGCCGAGAGCCACGCATTTTGTTATTACTGTGTAGTGAAGCTCAGTGAGTCTCTGGGAATGCTAAATTTTCTTTCTTCCACTAATAGAAGTATAAGAATATGAAATATACTCGTAATAAGTATTCTAAGGTTGGAGTGAGATATATATTACACTCTACTTTGATCTTAGAGGTTTTTGAGCCTTCAGCATTACTGATTGTAATAAAAAGCAGCAGCAATCGATCGAACTATAAACAAAACCTGTTACAGAGCGACTCCACCTTTTCCAAACTTGCGCAATACTTTTTATGTACACTACTTTCTCACGAAATGGCTCTACCATTTTCATACCTGCGCATTACTTTTTATCGAAACTACTTTAATTAATTAACAATTTATTCTATTTGCTATTAAAAGAGTCTAAAAATGCGTTACGAAATACGAACTTAAGTGCTTTTTAACTCAGGTTATTTAAATTCTTATCTTAACTTATTTATTTTTAAAAGCGTATTCGCGTATATTTTCTTTTCTTTTTTAAATTTTATTACAGTCAATAGAGTTCAAAATAAAGGTTTATTGTCTAATTTATATCTTATTAAAAATAAATTATACCACGATCGAAGAAAAATAGCTGTATTGATGGAAAAATATTTTAAAGGATCTTAGTTGTTAATTGTTATTGAGGCGATGGTGCCGATGCGATCCCAGTTCTCATCTAGGATAGGAAAAAATATAAACGCCTGCAGTATAAAGATGTTGCTATTTTTATTAGCTAAAGCCGCCACGCGAGTAAGCCGGATATTTCATTCACCGTACGAAACGCAAGAGCAAGTTACTACTTTACGCCAGGTTTCTGTGAGACAGACCAGCCCAGTCGAACCTGCTGTAGACATAAGTCTGTATAGCTCGAGGATGCGAGCAAATAAATTTTTGGCCGATGAAATTCAAATGTCGTTTATTCTACGTAAATCCTAAATTATCTTAATACAATCACTATTTTAATTATCTATCTTAAAAGTCTCTCTTTCACACCCGCTTCAAATTAGTTCCCGTTCGCCAACTTTTTTTCTTCACCTCCCTTGCTTCCCTTGCACTCTCAGCTCTCCGTTCCATTTCAAACACTCATTATATGTCTTATAAACAATCCTAAATACACTTGTGTTGAAACTATCTATTACACATTTCGACAGCCTCCGTGGCGCAGCGGGCGAGTAGTCTGTAGTATCTCCGCACTGAGACAAATGTTTCCACAAATATTTGTTTCGGGGTCTGGGTGTTGTGAGACCGAAAGTCTCTCGTAGTTCCTGATACCCACGACACAAGACTCATATCTTACTGTAGAGTCAGGACTATGTATGTGACTGTTGGGTGTATTTATTATTATGTACAGTACTCTTTATTTTTTATTTTTTTTCTCTTTATTTTTCTTTATTTTATTATTATTATCTTCCCCCTTCAACTCATGACACAAAAATAACTTTCCATAACACGCAGTCTACCAAAGTATATGACCGCTAAAAGCGCGCTAGTTCGAAGCAAGGGTTACTCGCACGAATTAGCAGTAAATTAAATTTGTCAGGCGACGTAAACTCGCTCTTGCAGTGCCCTCGGCTGATGAGATTCTGTGGTTGTGGAAACGGGCCCACCCGACCTATTACTTATTTAACAATCTGGATGGCGTATATACCCTTGTTGCTTATTTTCCGTGTGCATTAGCATCTGAATAATATTCTGGATAAATTTTATTTATACTAATATTATAAAGCTGTAGAGTTTGTTTGTTTGAACGCGCTAATCTCAGGAACTACTGGTTCGAATTGAAAAATTATTTTTGTGTTGGATAGTCCATTTATCGAGGAAGGCTTTAGGCTATATAACATTAGGCTGTGACCATTAGGAGCGAAGCATTATTGAAAAATGTTGCAAAAACGGGGAAAATTATTATTTTTATCCCGAAAAAGCGGATCACGCAGGCGGAGCCGCGAGGAAAAGCTAGTTATTGAATAATATTATTATATTACTTAAAAACTTCCTTTGTTTATTTTGTTAAAACCATATTATAATATTACTGGTTGTGTAATGATATAATTTTGAATAAAGAATTGTCGTAACAACTGTCATAAAAACCGTATCCAAATCCGTGAATTCAATTGTAATAATTACTAAACTAAGCATACTCATTAGATTAATACCACGTAACGCCCACGCATACACACGCACACACACATGGAGGGGTATGGACTGGTCTGCTCAGAATATTATTGCTTGATTTTTATTACTATAATTATTAGTATTAACCTTAATTTCATGCTGTTAGTTTATTCATCGCACTCATGAGGTCATGCACAATAACCATTATTTTACGTTATAATGTTCCTCATTCGCATAAGTTGAGCTGCTCTAATTCAATATAAATTGTATTCATTTAGTGCAAATATAGTAAATCAGTGTCAAAACAGCAACATTAGAGTTTCTTGTCTGTTCTTTTCTAGAAAAATAGCCTTCTGAATTGGCGGTCGAGTTAAAATTTTACTGAATATAAATGACGTATAGCGACATTTGATGGCTCAAATAAATAAATACACCCAATAGTCACACACATAGTCCTGACTTCACACTAGGTTTGGCAGGCCGGCATGATCGTGCCGACCAACGATAGACACACTGTTTGTCTTTGGTCGACACTATTCCTGGATTGCGCTACACTTACCATCAGGTGTGGCGTAGTCATTTTGCCGAGCCAGGATAAAAAAAAAAACCTTAAACTGTATCGTGATTATAAGGAACTACGAGGGACTTGCGGTCCCACAACACCCAGACCCGAAACCAATATTAGTGAATCACACAAACATTTGTCTCAATGCGGGACTATAACCTACGGCCTCTCGCTTTGTAGCCGGCTACTCGCCCGTTGCGCCACGGAGGCCGTAATATTTTTGAATTGATATATTAGCAATCACTGACTCCCTACAAAGTTCAAACACGATTCAGTGTTCACATAGCGCGTGTGATCCCAACTTGTCGCCAAACTACCGATACAATATTTTTTTTTATAGCATAGGCTGGCAAACGAGCAAGTGGGTCACCTGATGGTAAGTGATCTCCATCGCCCATGTACGCCCACCACCAGAAGAATGATAGGCGCGTTGTCGAGCTTAAAGGAAAGGGATAATTAGGGATTGGGAAGGGGAGAATAACCCTAATTTATTATATAATTCATTTTTCAATGGATTTTGTAAGGAGTTTAAATCAATTTTTACATCCAAAGTAGTTTCTACAGGCAAGCATAGCACTTTTAGTGATTGGGCTACTTTGGGTATCCATAGAAGTAGAAAGAGATTATATGACCTGTATTATGAAAAATCATACAATCACAATAATGACTTCATTGAATACGTTAAAAGGTATTCTAAAATATTTAAAAATGTATGTAATTGTGCTAAATCAATATACTTAAGTGACAAAATAAAAAACTCCAAAAACAAAATTAAAACGACATGGAGTGTTATTAGCAAAGAAACTGGTAAGGCTAAACTTCGTGACACTGAGTTTAGCTTAATAATTGATAATAAGATAATTAGCACAGATTTAGAAGTAGCTAGGGCATTTGAGAATTTTTTCACAGATATACCAGTTTCTACCACACAGAATTTAAATTCATCTCCTACTATAGCAGAAAATATATTAAAAGAGAGTGTCCCTGGATGTAATGATTCATTTGAATTCCAATGTGTTAATAGTATGGATATAATAAAGGTGGCAAAGTTAATTAATATTAAAAATACATGTGATTTATGGGGAATTTCCACAAAAATTCTGAATTTTGTAATACCTGTGATAGCTCCCCAGTTAGCTTTAATTTTTAATTCATGTATTAGTTGTGGCATATTTCCTGATCAGATGAAGCTCAGTAAAATCATACCTCTCTTTAAATATGGTAGCACAACTGACCCCACTAATTTTAGACCTATTTCTGTGCTACCTTCAATAAGTAAAATCTTTGAAAAACTCATCCTTAGTCAAATACAAAATTATTTTACTTCAAATAAAATCCTGCATCATAAACAGTTTGGTTTCACACGGGGTCGCTCCACCACCGATGCTGGTGTTGAGCTTTTAAATAATATATTTGATGCCTGGGAGGGTTCACAAGATGCCTTGGGTGTATTCTGTGATTTATCCAAGGCGTTCGATTGTGTTCACCATGACATTCTTATCAGGAAACTGAGTCACTACGGAGTAAATGGCGTTGCTTTAGATTTATTTAATTCTTATTTAAGCAATAGGATTCAAAGTGTTGACGTCAATGGAAAAAGATCACCTGGGTCTACTGTTACAATGGGAGTTCCACAGGGCTCGATTCTTGGACCCTTTCTATTTTTAATTTATATTAATGACTTACCTTATCACATAAGGGACAACTGTGAGGTAGTGTTGTTTGCAGATGATACTTCTTTGATATTCAAAGTTAATCGACAACAATCCGTTCTTGACGATGTAAACAGCACTCTCTCAAAAATAGTACATTGGTTTAGCGTTAACAATTTATTACTAAATAGTCAAAAAACCAAATGCATTAGATTTTTGACACCTAATGTCAAAAAGGTTAACGCTAACATTTTTATGAATGGTGATGAGTTAGGCCTTGTGGAGTCAACCAAGTTCTTAGGTATAACTTTAGACCCTAAACTTCAATGGGGCCACCACATATCTGTGCTAGCTAAAAAATTAAGTAGCGCAGCTTACGCAGTGAGTAAAATACGCCAACTGACCGACGTTAACACGGCTAGACTGGTTTATTTTGCATATTTTCATAGTTTGATGTGTTACGGAATTTTACTATGGGGTGGTGCTGCTGACATCAATGCTATTTTTGTTCTTCAAAAGCGAGCTATAAGATCTATTTACTCGCTCAGTTCCAGATATTCTCTTAGAGAAAAATTCAAAGAAATAGACATAATGACAGTAGCATCACAATTCATCTTCGCTAATTTAATGTATGTTCATAAGAATATAGACCAATTTACAAAAATTAGTGATACTCATGGCATAAATACTAGGAATAAAAATAACCTTAAATGCCATAAAACTAGACTCCACAAAATTGGCAACTCTTTTAAAGGGCTCTGTATACGCTTTTACAATAAACTTCCCAATTACATTAAGGAGCTTAATATCATGCAATTTAAAGCCACTATTAAGCGAAAGTTATGCAATAAAGCATATTATAAGATTTCGGAATATTTAGAAGATTTAAAGGCTTGGGAATAGCTTATAATAATAACTATGTGAATGAGTTACTATATACGCTAATTTTAAGCAGTTTGGGTATGTCATGCTCGCTTTAATGTCTGTGCTTGCGGCGGCGTCGTGTGCCGGGTCGGTCACTTCCCTGTAACATGGTTGAGGAGGCCGATGGCTGGCACATGCGTCATGCTCGTGAACGGGTGCTGCTTGTGTGGACTGGTCTGCTCAAGCTCTTATTGCGTGTTTAGTTGATTTATTCATATAGTTCTTGAAGATCATGCACAAAAAACTATTATATTATGCTAATTATTTTACTTTATGACGTTCCTCATTGGCATAAATTGAGCTGCTCTAACTCAAATAAATAATACTTCAATGTATGTAGTTCTAATATATATTGTAATAAGTTTAGAAAAGAGCAACGTTAGAGTTTCTTGCCCGTTCTTCTTTAACGAATCAGCATTCCGAACTGGCGGTAGAGTTAAAATTTGACTGAATCTAAATAATGTTTGACATTTTACGGATTCAATAAATGATTTGATTTTGATTTGATTTTGATTTTTGATTTTGGAGGAGATTTGGGCTTCCGGATATCTCACTCACCGTACGAAACGCAGCAGTAAGCCGCTACTTTACGTCGGTTTTCTGTGAGGCAGTGGTAACGACCCGGTCGAGCCAGCCCATTCATGCTGTAGACAAAACTGTCTACAACGTGGCTCTACTACTCAATAAATGTACTGTCTTGTACTATCTCCAAGTCAACTCAATTTCACCTGACACACAAACCCGATCGGCAGTACAATGCGTAAGTGTTGGAGCCTTTTGTCTGTAGTGACATTGTGGGTGTAATAAAAGAGCGCACGCAAAAATAGCGCACGCGACAATGTGACCACCGCTATGTGGGGCACAACTCCGCGGTTGTAGGCGGAGACAGTGGCCACGAGAAGGAAAGGAATCGGGAATGGTCTCGAAATATGGGATGCTATTCTGAAGAAAATGTTTTTATTGGCTTGTATCCCCGAAGGCCGAGTGTGTTTTTTTATATTCATGGTTGGTATTTTTGGTTTCCAAGATTTGTTTGCTTGAAAATCTTTTTTCTTAAGGTCCATTAGCACTAAACCGCGTAATTGATTTATTTTTGTTTTTTTGAAAATTGTGACTTAGTTCTTCGACATAATAATCACAAAGGATACATGAATAATAATAATGAAAATTATAAATGTTAATATTGATTCTAGAGTAAAGGTTCTAAATGGGTAATTTGAGAAAAAAGTTTAGGAACCTTTATTAACTCAGCAAAATGTTTTATAGTTATCATTGTTATTATTTCGTGTATCCATTGTGTTTTTTGTCTTAAAACTAGTTTTTTCAATATTATGTTGACGGATCGATATAGATGGATTATAATTTTCAAAAAAACAAAAAATGTGAATTTCAGATTAAAGAAATAAATACTTACAGCTAGTATATCGGTTTCCGAGCCATATTTCCGTCCCATGATGAGTTTGTAAAGGATAAGTTTATCGCTATAATTATGATATATTTAATTTTAAGAAAGATTTTCGTGTGTGATACCCTATTACTAAACAAATTTTTTAGATAATTTGCTTTATGAAGAAAGTAAGTTCGGGATATCACGTAGATATTGTAATCAATTTTACATAACTTAACACCAAAATGTTTCATCTGTTTGCAGACGGAATTAGCTGCAGACAAATCATTTGCGATAGTCATCCAAAAAGGCGTTATCTACATTCAATATTTGCCTAGTATCCATTTAAACGATGACGTAAAGAGGAGCAAAGCACATAAATAAATTAAGTACGGTACAGGTATTATAATACACTTTATACATAACTATATATGTATACTGGTAGGAGGGTACCTGATTATTTTTGTACCCAACTGAATAACGACTATCGTACACATGGTAAAACAGGCCACAGTGGCTCGTTCCGGCGAATCGCGTAACTTCAGGCCGATAATGATTCTGCCGACCGCCGAGGGACGCACTGTCTCCTGACGATTGGACTGCACTGTACTTTCTGTGTCGTCACTTTGCCATGCCGTTTAAAAAAATACAGACAAGTGGGAGTCGGATTCTCGCACCGGGATGCTTACCACAACACAAGCGTCTTGCATTGGGCCGTTTTTTTTTATCCTGGCTCGGCAAAGTGACTACGCTACACGGTAAGTGTATTAACAAATAATAAGTTTATCGGTGTTCACTAGAATCGAGGGGCCGGGACAGGACGGGCGGATGACCGATGCAGGCACAGGGATACAAGGATGTACCCGTATACCCGCCCCAACCCACCATCAAACCCTGTCGCAAACCCCTCGGGAGTACCGGATATACACTGGCTGATCCTGGAACGCGGTCTACACAAGATGTATGGGTCACTATGGCTGGTATATAATTTTTTTTTACTAGCCCTGTATTATACATGTCCCACTGCTGGGCACGGGCCTCCTCTACTGAATGAGAGGAGTTAGGCCTTAAGTCCACCACGCTGGCCTAATGCGGGTTGGCAGACTTCACATACCTTCGAAAAGTCTTATCGAGTTCTCAGGTATGCAGGTTTCCTCACGATGTTTCCTTCACCGTTAAAGCAAGCGATAATTAACAATGATATACTATACTCGTACTATATTATATACGGTGGCCGCTATCCGGGCGTATATGAATATCCTACCAAGAGCCACCTTTGGGTACAGAAGTAATTTACAACGATAAGAAACACGTTTTATTGAACTACTTTTATAGGTTGGTATTTTTGTTGAGTAACATATCGTAAGCAGCTAATTAAAGCGGCACGTGTAACAAGGTATATATTGAAGGCTACACACGCCCAGGCTACACCTGCTTATATTCCATGAGTGTGGTGACTTGTATTTATAGACAACTAGCTTTTGCTCGCGGCTCCGCCCGCGTGATTTTCATACAAAATAGCACACCCGGCGAACTCCGTTTCGCCACCAGATGGCTTCGTTTTATGTAACATTTCTCTACTTAAAATATTGGTTTGTAGTACATGCTATGTATCAGAGATGGCGCTGTATTTAAAAAATGATTTTCCCTATTTTCCCGCTTTTCTATTGAAATTTTTCCTAGATTTTCGTTGCTATAAACCTCACGGAGCCCGAGACCTTTCCAACGAATGCAAAACCGTGGAAATCGGTTCGTGCGTTCTGGAGTTATATCGTCAGGAAGGAAAACCCGACTTATTTTTATATATAAGATTTCAGATTTTTTAAATACGTATATACACACAACAGTCACACACATAATTCTGACACCACACTAAGTAACCTGTATCGTGGGTATCAGGAACTACAAGGGACTTGCGGTCCCACAACACCAAAATATCTGTGGATCACATAAACATTTGTCTCAGTACGGGAATCGAACCCACTCTCAGGCTGTCAATTTAAGTATTTTTTACTAGATGGTAGATCGCTAGAGAAAGAAGAATATTGATCTGAAATTATCGGACATTGTGAGACTTGACATTCTAGTGTAACGTACGCAGTGCACGCCATGCAGTGCTGTATAATTAAAAGTAATGGGTTTTGTTCTTACGTCTTAGGGACAAGCGCTATAAGATATAAAGATATATAAACCTCGGACGCCGTCCGTATGACGCAATAGGCCCGCGGCTATCCACTTCAAATACCATGGTAGAAGCGTACTGAGTTGTAATAATTATTGTGTTTTTTTTCTTCAAATATTTTGTGGTACAGGCTGGTTTTCTGGATGTCACTTTAGGTGGCTGTTGAAAATCAGCGTTGTGTTCTAGATCGCCACAACACAGCATTAGGCTGAGTATACCACCTTTTGTCATCGTAAGGACGTGCAACTTATAAGGATAATTATTGTATACTAGCTTTTGCTCGCGGCTCCGCCCGCGTGATTTTCATACAAACTTTCATCCCCTATTTTATCCTCTTGGGGGTAGAATTTATCAAAATCCTTTCTTAGCGGATGCCTACGTCATAACATCTACCTGCATGTCAAATTTTAGCCCGATCCCTCCAGTGGTTTGGGCTATGCGTTGATAGATCACTATGTCAGTCAGTCACCTTTGAGTTTTATATATTTAGATTTATTAATAGAATTGTATACATCACATTCAAATTGCGTTTTCGTGTTGGCAATATACGTTTCTCTCTTTCTTTCTAAAGATATCACGCGGGCAGAGCCGCAAGTAAAAGTTAGCTTATTAATAAAACCATATATTGTATTGTCACCCTACATAAGGGAGACGGTGCAAAGCTTTTGTGCGCCTGTTACGTGTCCCGCATTGTTCTATATATTGGAATTTCTTTCTCTCCTTTTCGTTTTCGCCAAACAATATTCTTTGATATTAAGAGACGATAAACATTTTTTGTAATAAGTAATTTTAAATAAGGACGCCTCTTATTACAAAAGGAAAAGTTTTTAATATCTTAACATTTACAGCTGCTGTGTTTGATTACGATTTCATTTTTAATGTTTGCTGGAATTGAATTTGTATTCTAAAGAAGTCGAAATGCGTTAAAAATAACTATACTGTGTATGTTAGTAGCCGCCTGGGCAACTTACCACCGCCCAGCAAGGATTAGTACTAGTAAGCACTGCTGTTTTGGTGTGAAATAAGAGAAATTACTGGGCAATTTGAAACTTAACAACTTATGTTTTAGGGTTACGAACGCAGTGACATGCAGTATTTTGTAATTCAACATTCTGGCGCTGTATCTATTTATGGGCTGGGGTGGTTTTTACCATCAGACGAGCGACCAGCTCGTTACGTTATTCCAGGTAATAAAAAAAACTGTACATGTTTGGAATAATATTTAATTGGGTACTAATTGGCATAATATTAGGTATTACTCGCGATTTAATTTGCGTGTATGTCCGTGTAAAAAAAGGTTTTAAACTGAGGAAATCCTATCAAAATTGCTATGGTTTTAAACAACTAATGTCTGTATAAAAATTATTTTTTATATAAGATTTTACATGGTGGTAGATCCCTCGTATGCGAGAGGCCGTCTGGGTTAGTACCACCGCTTTGTCTATTTCTGCTGCCAAGTAACAGTGTGTAAGCACTGTTGTGTTTCAGTTTGAACGACATTGAAGCCAGCGAAATTACTGGGCATTATGAGACTTAACATCTTATGTCTCGTGGGTGACGAACGCAGTTCAGTGTCATGCAGTGCTTTGTAATTAAATATTCTGCGTGATGTTGCAACTGTATATGGGTAGGCGTACCATGTGTTACCATCAGGCGAGCGCCTTGCTCGTCTCGTCATTCAATGAAATAAAAAAACGTTACGGGAATAAGTAAGTGGGTCACCTGATGGTAAGTGAACTCCACCACGCTTGAACACAATACCGAAGGAATAATGGACGCGTTGCCGACCTTAAAGAAGGGTAATTAAGGAATTGAGAAGGGGAGGCGGGAAATAGGCCTCTGTATATTACATTCAACGCAACAGCAAGCTATAATTTATATTTCTTTTTTAATGCGGAAACTAGCGCTATACAAGTTTTAATTTTGCCTACAATGTTTTATTTAGATTTTTTTCTTTCGGCAATAAAACGACATTGTATCTTATTTTATACTTATAATTAAACTAGTTGGTGAGATAAGTTTGCTCTTGACAAAGACGGCGCGAATTAAGATAACGTTTTCGTCATGGAGTTATAATAACTAGTTGTACGATAATAATACATGTTAATTGCATGTTTTAACCGACTTAAAAAGGAGGAAGTTCTCAATTCGGTGCGTATAAATATTTCTTTTTGATTTATTATGTATGTACATCGATTTCTCAGCCAATTGTGAACCAATCTGTTGGGGAAAAAACATAATATAGATGCAAATATACAATAACATTTTAATGTTGCGGTTTGGTATTTGCATTTGCAGTTTGGTGGTCAGTGGTTTATTTTGATTGCCTTATTTTTTTTTATGGGAAAAGGGGCGAACGAGCAGGAGGCTCACCTGATGGAAAGTGATCACCGCCCTCCATGAACACCTGCAACACCGGAGGGCTTGCAAATGCGTTGCCGACCTTTAAGGAAAGAATACGCTCTATTCTTGAAGGTTCCCAAGTCGCAACGGTTCGGAAAGACCGCCGGCGACAGCTGGTTCCACAGAGTGGTTGTTAAGAGTTGTTGTTGACTTCAACTAATATTATACACGTGAAAATTTGCATGTTTTTGAGTATGCCAATTTGAATGTTTATTATTCAATCACGTCTCAACGGCTGAACAGATTTAGATGCAGTTAGATGGAGTTGAACATAGTATATAGTTTATCCCGGTTCCGGTAGAGGTAGGTCCCGTGGGAGATAATACAGGAAAGACCTTCACGTGGATGTAGTCACGAGCAAAAGCTAGTAATGTAAAAGAAATATATACATACATTAACTGCATTTACTTTAACTTTACCTTTTTCCTTTTTTAAGTTTGTTTGCCGGCTTTACAACGAAATAAGTACAAAATGGCCCGAACTGGATATTTATCATGGAAAGGTGGGCTTGTATAAAAGGATTGTTATCAAGTGTCTCAAGAATAGTGGTGGTAGTTTAATTTATATCTTATTTGTTTCTTTCTTTATAAATTTGTAACTAAACTACATATGTGATCTAATCTAGTAATGTATGCCTACACTTCCAATTGGATTTTGATTAGACTTCAGAACTATACCTGATATATTAAGTAACTTATTATTAGTTTTATCAAAATCTGTTAAGTGTGATTTATTAATGACATCCTCCGTGGCGCAGTGGGCGAGTAGCCGACTGTGAAACGTGAGGCCGCGGGTTCGATCCCCGCAACGAGACAAATATTTGTTTCGGGTCTGGGTGTTGTGATACCGAAAGTCTCTCGTAGTTCCTGATACACAAGACTCGTGTCTTACTGTGGGGTCAGGAGTGTGACTGCTGAAAAAGAAAAAAATAATAAATAAATAAATTGAATCAAATAAGTTGCTATGTCGTTTTTTTCTACTTTTTCTTCAAGTTTAATAAAATATGACCCGTTTCGTTTGCGCTAACCCCTTCGCATAAAACATCATTCAATTTAGTCGTAGAGCTCTTTTCGTGTAACATAATGTGACGTCACGCGTAGTATCCAAGCGCAGAAGGGTGGCCATAAATCATAAAAATACATTTATATTTTCGGTTACAGTTTTGTGGGACAGTTCAATAAGCTTTATACAGATCAGAGAGGAATTTTAATCAAATAAATAAATAAAGGAAAATATACTGTGATCAAATACATACATTTGACGAGGAAAATGTGTGAATAATTTTTATATCAGTATAGTTGTATGAGTAATTACGCTCCTAAGAACGAGAAGTGATGGTTGTTGCGTTGTCATTGTATAAAAAATAATTTAATTGTAATTGGGCCACAAACAGTTTAGGGGCAAAGCTAACCTCATCTGCATTCTATTGTCCTGGCACGGCAAAGTGACTGGACTACACCTGATGGGAAGCGTAGTGCATTGAATAACAACCACCGACCACCGAAAAACAATGAGTTTATCTGTGGTTACCAGGGGGCTTAGACAAAGTAACAATTTAAAAACGATAACGAAGTTAGAAAAGACTAAAATGTATGGGATTGACGTAAGCCGCGTTAAGTCACGTGGTCAATCGCCATCGTTATCGCAAGTTGGTAGACAAATGTTATAATTCGTAACGAAACGATAAAGAAACGAACTGTTATCGTGTTTATCCCATACAAATGCGTAGACAAGCAGCGCTTTAAGTGTTCGCCTTCGTCTCGATCGTGATCGTCAAAAAAGATAACGAAACGAATGTTGAAACGTTGTAGTTATTGAAACAATATGGCCGGATTTCATTCAGCAGCAGATTTTTGACACTGAGTGATTAGTGATAACGTACTCTTAAGTGTTTATTTTGTGCTAGATACATTATTGCAGATCGCATAAATAATAAAATGAATTCTTTACGTTTGTTGTGGGCTGCACATAATGAGAATACCTGGGTGAGGCGGCAAAAGCGATTAAGACAGCGACGGCAATTGGAAACAATTGCAGATATGCCAGAATTCTTGTTTATCCAACATTTTAGGCTTAATAAAAGAACATTTAGGAAGTTGTGTAACGACCTAAAAGGTCATGCCGGATTAAAAGGTTCCCCTGAAATTTCCTTGGAAATAAAGGTAAGAAATGTTACATTAATAAACCAATTTAATTATAGGTAATACAGGCAACTAGGTAATTAATGTTGTTGGTTGTTGCACTTTATAACTTGAGTTAAAGCATCTTGGTCTTCTTAGTTTATAGGTGCTATAGAACAATAATATTGTGGTACCACACAATACTTTATTAACTGCTGTAAATTAAAATAAAAAATAAAATAAAACCACATCAACCCAAGTAGGTTAACCTACTTAGTATGTATTATTATATTTTTCAGGTGCTGTGTGCTCTTAGCTTTTTCGCTACAGGGTCGTACCAAAAAATTGTGGGTGTGGGCCAGCATTTGACGCAGCGGACAACAAGTCGTTGCATCAGGGAGGTTGTGAACGCCCTTAATCACAATTGGATGGTCAGCAGGTGGATAGTGTTTCCACAAACGCCACACGAGAGATCCTTAATCAAAGAGAAGTACGTAAATATATTTTTAAATAGGTTAAATACCTAATAAAAAACTTTTTTAGGTTCCTACATACCTAAATAGTTACTTCTTGATATGTGTCGTAATTTTTTTAAATAACTTACAGATTTCAAAGGACACATAATTTGCCTGGTGTGATAGGGTGCATTGACTGTACCCATATTGCTATCACGAGACCGGTTGAGGAAGAACATATGTTTTTTAATCGAAAAGGATATCATTCCTTAAATGTTCAAATGGTAAGCCGTTGGATAAATTCTAACCATAATATAAAACTATAGGGTTAACAAACTTCATTGAAACTATGTATATTTATGTATTTATAAATAAAATAAAATGTCCCTTATTTATAATATGAACTCAATGGAGAATGTAAGCATGCCAAGCGGCACAGGAAAATAAAGGGACATATTATTGTAAAATCTATAAAATGTCTTATAAATGTTTTGTAAGTTTCGAATTAAGGGCTATTATTACTATAGTCATTTTATATCATATGTAAAGAAATAAGTATATGATATATCAGATTAAGTAACTTTATTTATCAGCGCTTAATTAAATCCCTTTCCTACATTGCAATATGGTTCTTTGTGGAAACCAAACAATAAGTACCTATAGTTTTATTTTTATTTCCTTTTCTTTTCAGATATGTGATTATGACTTACACATAATAAATGTAAATTCGAAATTTGGTGGAGCTACCCATGACTCCCACATATGGTCTGCGAGTCATGTGGGCACATACATGCAAGGTCTTCATGAAAGTGGTGAACATGTTTGGTTATTAGGTAAGATGTTACTTGTAGGTACTGTAAATAGTGAGACATCTGAAATAGCCCTATACTCCAAGTAGTAATTGCACTATATTTAAGTGAGCATGACTACAAATAAACAATGATTATACAACTCTTTATTAGAACTGAAGTAGTCTATTAACAAAAATATATTTCCTTTTTTTAGGAGATTCTGGCTATCCACAGCGGCCCTGGTTGATGACGCCTATAATAAATGCCGAACCACGAACCCAGGAAGAGGTGTACACACGACGTCATGTCCAAGCCAGGTCTCGCATTGAGCGCTGTTTCGGATTACTTAAGGCTCGTTGGAGGTGCTTGCTTCGACACAGAGTTCTTCACTATCACCCTTACATGGCTAGCAAAATCACTAAAGCATGTTGTGTGCTGCACAACATTGCATTAGATGCTAGATTACCACCTCCAAGTGATATGCCAGCTGGGGGTCTAGAAGGTAGTGAAGATCATGCTGTACAACATAGCAGCGCCCCCAATGATAACCAAAATGAGTTAATTCGAGGCAGGGCTATGCGCAATCGCTTAGTTAGTAGGATGTAATATAGGTAAAATTGTAATAAATAAAATTACTATTATATATATATTTTTTATTAATTCACTTGATAAACTCTATAAAATTTTAACCTTATATAATTTGTATCTCTACTAAACATAATAATTATATTAATCAGTCTTTATACGTCAACTGCTGGGCTCAAGACAAGCCTCACCTCAATAGGCCCTAATCCAACATGCAAGCTAGATCTAATGGATATTAAATCTCTATTAACTTTTCTTGAGATAAAACTCTTTCATAAATGCCAATGTGTGGACAACCTAGTTGAACTGTTTTGGTGTTACACGGGTCAGAAAGTCTTCTTTTTAGTACAATTATCTTAGGTATAATAATATTAGCAAAACACAAAATCAAGAATCAGTCTCGCAGTTACAGTTGAATAACATTGTCATACAGTCTTTTGTTGCAGTCTTAAAATTGAGCAGTAAAGGAGGCAACATAATAATTAGGTAATTTAACGAAGTCACTTCTTTCACCCAATGTGATTATATTAAAGCCAAAGGCTTCAGACATTAATACTGAAAAACCTGATTTTGATTTTGTTTGTTGGAACAAACAAAATCAAAATCTTTATTCATCATGTAGGCTAAGATAGGCGCTTATGACAGGTCAAGTACAGAACATTTGTCATTAATAAGATAAACTTTGGAATAACCGCCGCGTTATAGGCTGGCAGGAAAAGGCACACTCAACAACCAGGGGAAAAGGGAGGGGATTAACAATAAATCCTGAAGGGTTTTAAAGGTAAGGAGATGTGTCGTGGACCTTACTGGCAGGAATATTTCTAGCCTAGCTAACCTACCAACCTTTCTTTAGCTGCCTACTGATGACGACCATTACTACTTTGATTACTATTAGCAGTAGGGACAACACAATCGCTGAACTACTAAGTGTTCAGCGGTTCCGTGTTGTCCCTACTGCGATAATAGTCAAGCCAAGCTTGAGCGACGTTTACCAATGAGCTAAACACTTGGTTTCGTTCGTGCTCAACGTCCAACGCTCGCAAGTCGCGCTCATGTTGTAATTGCGTCCGGGATTCCTCCAGCTCCAGGCGTCGTAATTCCACGGCCGTAAACGCGTTTGCCGCTCTCTCGAAGGGGGTTTGCGCCCGTCTACGGCGGGCGCGCAAACGAGGGCAGTCGGGAGAGGCAGCAGACTGCGGTGTCGCTGGCGACCTCAACCGCGGACGACGCCTGGCAGATGGAGAAATAGCAGACGCTCGGGGGGCAGGTGGCCGCCTTCGCCTCGGAGTAGTCGGCGCTGCAGGGGCTGGCGGGGATTGCGCTGCCGGGGCTGGCGGAGAAGGCGCTACCGGGGCTGGTGTGGCTGGCGGGGATGGTGTAACGGGCTGCCGTTGTGTTTGTGAAGTTTGTGTCAGTTGTGGAGTTTCTGCAAAAGAAAATGAGTGCTATTTTATTTTGGTTAATTTACGGATACCTCATTTGTTTGTTGAAAATGTTTTCTTAAATCATATTTTGCTAATATTGTAAAATGTGTAGGTTTGGATGTTTGTTAGTTTCTTACTCAATCACGCAAAAACGGCTGAACGGATTTCGATGAAAATTGGTACACAGATCCTACTAATATTATAAATGCGAAAGTTTGTAAGTATGGATGTTACTCTTTCACATAAAAACTATTAAAAGGGTTTTAATGAAACTTTACAATAATATAGCTTATACATCATGTTTTTCAAAAATCAACCCCTGGAGAGTTTAAAAAGGGGATGAAAGTTTGTATGAAAAATCTAAACCGCTGAACCTATTTTAATGACTGTTGGCACAAATATAGTTGATGACACATGGTTAAACATAGGGTATTTTTTTCTTTAAATTTCTACGCCTAAAGGGCCCAAATAGGGGATGAAATTTGTATGAAAGCTTTTTGATGGCGAAACGAAGTTCGCGGGCACAGCTAGTATAGAATATAAATAGCAAAACTGAGGTTCCCTAGGAATATTAGATAATTTATATTTTACATAATAAATATTTTGCTGGTGGGAGGATACTTGTATCCGACCGGATAGCGACCACCGTACATTGGTGCTAGAACCTGCCATAGTGGCCCACCTTGTGTGGGTCGCGTTCCAGGGTCAGCCAGTGTATATCCGGTTCTCCCCAGGGGGCTTGCCCCCCCATCCTCACCCTTTTCCCATCCCTTTGTTCCTTCCCCTCCCCCTTGCCCCTTTGGCAGGCCGGCATGATTTTGCCGACCAACGATGGACACATTGTTTATCGTTTGTCGACACTATTCCTGGATTGCGCCATACTTACCATCAGGTGTAGCGTAGTAACTTTGCCGAGCCAGGATAAAAAAAAAAAAAATACATAACAAATTCACTATAAAAATATTATGACATTTTAAGTCTTTAGACTTACCATCTACAATTTCCAAATATACTGTATCATTCATGGGTTCATCTTGTGCAGAATATAGAGGTCTCTGAAAAAGATTGGTGGTGGTAGATTTATTAAAATAATGTATATTTATAGTAATGAAATTATTTATTACTGAAAAAATGTATTTATTTTTAGTATGTAGTTATGTAAAAATTATGGCAATGTGTTTTCAGTTATATGTATAATATTTACAAATACTAACTAATAACCAAGTTAAACTAATTTATGAAAAATTAAAAATGAAATGGTGTCTTTCATGTTAACTAAGTAACTTTTATTGCCATTAACTTACATGTTGACCAGTTTTAATAGAAATTTGAATATTTTATAAAACATCTGCCTACTTGAGAAAATTAGCTCATTATTGAGCAGGAGCCTTGAAGATTTATAATACTTACATTAAATCCTAGCTCTTCTACAGAGCCTTGTCCTTCCACTGCTAAAACACCCATTATAGCCAGCACCCTTTCATCACTAGCTGACAAGGTTTGGCTGCTTTTTGGCCCACCTCCAGTCCCTCTTGCATGATGCCTTATGGTCAATGCCTTTTTTTTTGTTTTGGACTTCCAATCTGCCCACACCTTTATTGAATAAAGATAAGTCATAGACATAAGTATGTTACAAGTGTAAATGAGATTAAAAAGCAAAAAATTTGGTAAATACTTTTGAAATAAATTGAAAAATAAATAAACATCCAGGGCATCTTCTCATATGGGCATCAGACCCCAAAGCATTGCTTGTACTATGGGTGTCAGCTATTGATCATCATAATCATATCAAAAATCCCCAGTCTAGTAATAACAGAGAAGTGATTACAAGCCAACCTTCATAACTGCCAGGGTGTGTCCACTTGTCCTAAACCCTTCGAAAACATAGCTAGCCACTCTTCCATCATACCAGTCTTTCCAAAAATGTTCATTAGGTACTTACTTTTTTCCACTTATCTGTAGTCTTGCTGACACCATCACCAACAGCATTCAAAATGTTGGTAAGTTCAGTCCATAGTCGGTCTGACCTTACCCGACCTTGTGATCCAGCAAGAGGCCTCGCCAGGTCACCATGACTGTAACATAAACAAACAAAAATTCAATATAAGTATTTCATTGTTAAGATCGCGTCACTGTTTATATTACATACTCATAAATAAAACTTGGTCAACTTACGTTTCCATATACTCAAGCAGCGTCGACAATTGTTCCGGACTTGCTCGCACTCTTGATTCCATGTTTTAACACTAAAAATTAAAATACAGGAATACTCCATCATTATTTGAACATCAGTCACTTATAAAAATGAATCTATTTTGAATATCATTAGGCTTTGGAGACAATCTAAAAGTAATAACACTCTATTCACTTACCACAGTCAAAATATTATAATTTAAAGACGATTAAACGCGACACTCATTCTTAAAATATTATAATTTGAAAACGATTAAACGCGACACTCACTTGTTGTTATGATTAAATTTAAAAACACAAAATGTTCGCGGGTTTCATACAATTAGACAATTCTTGACTGACACTGACAGCTAAATTTTCGATACCATAACCAATATTTTTTTTTCTTTACGAAATAACAGTTCGACACAACGATCGCGACAATAGTGTTACATTGGCTATGAAATGTTTATCGATATCTCAAAGACGATGACGAACTTAGATATCGTTTCGCTACGCAACGATGTTACTTTGGCTAAGCCCCCTGATTCACGCCGGCCTGTATAAATGCTTTATCACACTCCGAAGAGGGAAGAAGCAAATCGAGCGGCCTGCGACAGGACAGCGGATGATCGGTGCAGACACAGGGATATAAAGATGTAGAACTATACCCGCCCCAGCCAACTATCAAGTCATATCGCAAGCCCCTCGGGAGAACCGGATATACACTGGCTGATCTTGGTACGCGATCCACACGGAGGTGTGTGGGTCACTATGGCAGGTTTTATCCGGGTCGCTATCCGGGGGATGTAATGATGGGTTGCTGATACACACCTTTGTAAACTAAGCATCGGCTCTTTGGTCTAGAGGCAAGGTATTAAGGCCGAGAATTGTGAAGCACTGTGTTTAATTGCGATCACAATTTTTGTGTGAGATATCGATTAAAAATCACAGATAATTTCCCGGGATTGGAATTCATGCCCGATAAGGCGATAGGCTCATCCCTATTTCATCACGGGGCGGAAATATGCCCGTAGTAATATCGGTGTACTATTTGCACCTCTGCCTAAGCCTCTAGTGTTATAAGCGTGAGCTTGTGTATGTATGTCGAACAGAAAATAAAAACAAAAACAAAGCGTTCCAAGATAATAAAACAAAATAAAATAATCCATAAACGGATCATAGCAATACTATTCCACACATTTTAAATTGAAATCCAAACGCTGACCCTTTTACCGTTCGGAAATAAAACTGCAACACAACAATAACGTATCTCCCATTGCAGTTTCAAATAAAAATATTGAGACACGTGGGAATCTGTCTGCGATCAGCGTTTTTCGATTGAAAAACGAAATGGAAGCGTTGAAATAAATTAATTCAATTATGAACTGTTCCGTGCGGTTATATATGTTACTAGCTTTTGCTCGCGGCTCCGCCCACGTGAACAGCATTTTTCGGGATAAAATTAGCCTGTAACCGTCTCCATGGTCCCAACTATCCCTGTAGATAAATTCATCAAAATCGGTTCAGGGATTTAGGCGTGAAAGCGTAACAAACAAACTCACTTTCGCACTAACTTTCACCCCCCTTTTCATCTCTTATTAACTAAAATTTCCAAAATTCCTGAAACATGTGTTTATTTGTTTTACGTCAATAACCGAAATACAAAATTTTGTTTATCTAACTTTCGAAATGACGGACTTTCATACATATTATCATCCCCTATTTTGACCCCTTTCGGGTGGAATTTTCTAAAATCCTTTCTTAGTGGGTGCCTATATAACAAAATGAATATACAGTCCGAATTTCATGCTTGTAGCCTTGATAGTTTGCGCTTGGCGATGATGAATCAGTCAGTCAGTCAGGACATGTTATTTTATAAGTAGGTATAGATATATTATAAAGTTCACGTATTGACGCTTTAATATTTTTACCTTTCCAGTGACGATATAATCCGCGCTCCATGGTATTACCCATGACGCGGCACTGGTCGATCGATCGGGGGATGTTTCGAAATAACGTAGTTAACCAACTGACAAACTAGAGTGATAAAGTTATTCGTTGGAAAACTTGAATATCAATCCATTCGGTAACGAAGATATTTTATTTTTAGGTAACCGTAGCTTTTTTCATGGGAAAAATCCTTTAAGATTCCCGCCCTTTTTTAAGGTAACCATAGTGCGAGTTTTATCAATGCTGTGACTTCATTTATATAAGAGAAAAATATATGTAGTTGATACGTTTTTAATACCTTACACTAGGGGCGCTGTACGGATCTGCATAAATATTAGAACTACAGACAGATCGATAATAGTAGATCGACAGTCGATGCTCTCGTTGAGTGTTGTGCTTTCCAAAAAAACGTGGTTGGGTCACCTTGTACTCAGTAGACATCGGACTATATGCATTAAAAATGGCAAAATATGCGAGCAACATGCTCTATCAAAATGGTCAAATATGCACTATCAAATTGCGTGTTTTAGTTTCTATTTTTGTTTATTTTCCAACCAGTTAAAATTACAAAGAATATGATAATAATAATCAGTTGAATTAAATGCTAACAAAACATGGCGAATTCACCTTATAAAGTCGGTGTTGTTGTCGAATTCACCTTATAAAGTGGTTGGTTGTACTTCTCAACTTAGTTATATTTTTGTGTTCTGTACTGCACTCCTTGTGTACAATAAAGTTTAAATAAATAAATAAATAAAGTCACACATAATTCTAGTGACAAAATACTATGAGGTATTTCTATAGATTTTTTAGAGCAAATTGCACACTAGCCCGCCATTTAGTTTTTCCCGCCAAACCCTTATTTCCCAAAGTGGTCCAGACAGACCTCCAGGGGTCCACAGGAGGCTCGACGGGGGTCTACGTTAGCGTGACAAAAAAATGGGGTTCACAATTTGTAAGCGGGGGACCATGAAAATGTATCTGTTTTCGATAGTGAAGAACTAAAATGTTGGCTATACCTCACCTGTTTGTGTAGGCATATAATATTTTAAGCTTAGCGACTATTACTTGTAAATACTTGCATATTCCATACTCAGCCGCAACGCAAATTTCCATAGTTAGATCTAATCTTCACATTTTTCGTCGAGTTTTGGGAATATGGTAGAAATGTAGCACGGGGTCCACTGGAACCAGCAAAATTTTGAAAGTGGTCTTTGCGAAAATAGTTTGGCAACCTCTGCGCTAAACAATATATCCCAGTGTACCTCGAATTATGCAGGATTGGCGCGAAAGTATTAATTATGCAATAACGCTATAAATATTGAGTTATATGCATTTGCATATGCAAACATGAAAATGCATATAATCCGATGTCGAGTAATCAGTTTAGAATGTGCATCGAACGGGCAGGGGTCGTTGTCTCAAAGTAAATTCATCTTATATAAAGTGAGAGCGCCAAATAATACCCATTCCAATCCTTATTCCCTCCCTTAATGGTAGCAATCCATCCACGATACTAGATTAGAATTGTAAAAGGATTTCTATATTCCTTTTAAGTTCATTGACCAAAATATTTTTATAACGTCCGTGCATCCTGCGACATCGGCATCAAAAATAATTATCACTGGCGAACTATACAACCTATACCGAAATAAAAATACCCATAGAATGTCTGAAATGTGCTTATTTGAATTTAGGTATTTACAAATAAATAAATCACATCCATTTATTTTTGGAAGCATAATTTCCCGTGTCGTTAGAGGGTCTTGTTATTGTGAGTATATGTAAAAAGAAAAGAATATAGAACCATCATCATCATCATCATCATCAGCCACAAGACGTCCACTGCTGAACATAGGCCTCCCCCAAAGATTTCCAGACCAACCTGTTGCAAGCGGCCTGCGTCCAGCGACATCCTGCGACCTTTATCAGGTCGTCTGTCCACCTTGTAGGTGGACGTCCAACGTCCTGCTGGTTAACGGACGAGGCTCTGGCGACCGGCTGATGGCGGTATAACCATCGTAGTGATGGCGTAGCTAAATGCCACAGGCTGATGATGGGCAGCAGCATCTTCAGCGCAAGAAGCTATCAAATAATATTATTTCGGTAGCTTAGCAACGGAAGCCTTCAAATATGAATATTTTTCCCCGTTTTTGCAACATTTTTCACTGATGCTTCGCTTCTAATGGTCGCAGCGTAATGTTATATAGCCTAAAGCCTTCCTCGATAAATGGACTATCCAACACAAAAAGAATTTTTCAATTCAAACCAGTAGTTCCTGAGATTAGCCCGTTCAAACAAACAAACAAACAAACAAACAAACAAACAATCAAACAATCAAACTCTACAGCTTTATTATTAGTATAGATACAATATTAAAATGTTATTAAAATTATTACAATCAGTTAAATTTATTAAGGGTGTCACGATATAATTCATTTAAAGAGTTGCTCCATTTATGTCACTATCGGATGACCCACTTGAACGTTTGCCGGCCTTCAATACAAATACTTGTAACACGAGTTGCAGCAAAAAGTCTCTCGTAGTCCTTGATACCCACGACACAAGACTCGTATCTTACTGTGGGGTCAGGACTATGTGTGTGACTGTTGGGTGTTATTTAAAAAAAAAAAATTAAAAAAAAATTGTCTGGCTGAAAATGTTTTATACACGTGATCTCGATATTTATTTCGATCTACGTGTTTCTATTTAATTAATCTCGTTGCGGAACAAAGACAATGAGCATTACCAGAGACTCGCCTAGCTTCACTGGTCGGTGTCAATAAAAATGAGTGCCACTGTCGATCCTACACAGAAGTTACAGAGGCGGGTGTGTGGGCGGGATAGTCTCTACTCTCCCAAGAAATAAAATATGTACGAATGGAATTTGGTATACCTCCTGGCTACGCTGTTAACATAATCAATACAGTACGGTGATTGTAATGAGTTGGTTCTGTTTGAATTGTCTCGGCTCCATTTCTTTTTATCCTAATACATCGTTTGTATTCGCCAGAGGCACATTTCATTAGTAGATTAAGCCCCTCGTGACCGAGTTTCTGTTGCGCATAAATTAATTGAGACTGCACATAATCACTTCACTTTGAGAACTTGTTTTGTTTTTTGTTATTTTGAAATCACAAGTGACTGCTATTATTAATTTGCAGTGGCAACACCGGTCTGATTGGTGATCAAAATTATGCAGATTTAAGTAAAATGAATTAAAACCTTAAATAAACTGGTGGTAGGATATTCATATCCGACCGGATAGCCACTACCGTACACATGGTGTTAAAACCTGCCATAGTGACCCACACACCTTGTGTGGATCGTGTTCCAGGATCAGTCAGTGTATATCCGGTTCTCCCGAGGGGCTTGTGACATGACGTGATGGTTGGTTGGGGTATCTGGGTACATCCTTGTATCACTGTGTCTGCACCGGTCATCCGCCTGTCCTGTCGCAGGCCCCTCGATTTGCTTCTTTCCTCTCCGAAGAAGGAACAAGCATTTATACAGGCCGGCATGAATCTGGTGACCACCGATAAACTCATTCTTTGTTGGTAGTCGCTGGTTTTTGGATTGCACTACGCCTACCATCAGGTGTAGTGCAGTCACTATGCAGTGTACGGATAAAAATAAGGGAATATGTCGTTACACAGGCAAATACCGGCCTAAAACTTTTCGGATTTCCTCATCCGTAAGTGTTTTTACTCCATTGGGGAATTCATGGAGTCATGAGTTATAGATGTTGGAGCTGGGTTTGGAATATGGTTTCATAAATTTTTATTTGACTTGCAACCCTTCATTTGTATATATTCATTATTAAGTAAATTGTAGAGAACTTAGATTTAACTATGACATCTGTTGTGGAAGGTTTACCTATGCACATTTACAAATAAATGATTTGATTTGAAAACTGTCATCAACACACAGTATAAAATAAAGTCGCTATTTGTGTCTATCTGTTTGTCCATTTATTTCTCCTAAACTATGCAACGGATTTGGATGCCTTTTTCATTCACATATTTACAGAATTTATTACAAAAGGTTTATACAACATGTTTCAGAAAGGTGTGGTCATATAAAGAGTGAGTGCTTTTATACCAGATCTCATAAAAATCCAAATACCTTAAAATGCCACGTTAATTTCAATTACACGTTTATTACGATTGATAATAGCGATACCATCTTTATAAATTAAGTGAAATGTGCGAGTGAGTGAGACAGCAGGTCAGCTGTTTATCATTTAGTGCTGTCCAAAGTCGAATATCAACATGTTACCCATTAGGTAAAAAAAATGCTTCATGTCCTAGCAATGCAATCGGATTGATATTGTTGCGGGTGCAATACTCATATCTAACACTCTAATGGATTGCACCAAAATAGCAGTTATAGTTAAGGTTTATGTCAGATTTGACGATAACAGTAATGCTGATTTTAACATTGACTGCTGAATATGTTGCACCATCGTATACTACACCACCGTACACCACCGATACTACTAGATTCCTCGATTAATTCTAGAAGCAGGGACTTGATATTATTTTGGAGCACAGATGCTTTAGGAGAATATCGATTTGGAGGTTATAATTGAACCATCAGACAGCTATTTAACTTAAACAATAGCATTAACTTGCTTGGGTGGTTACGGTTAACAGCTAAAATTATGACATCATCTTACATTTGTCAAATGGTGCAACTCATGTTTTGCTTAACCGGTACTTTAACATGTTTGTCATTGCTAAAGTAAGTTGTTGCAACTCAACATAAGTTGCTTAAATTTTACCACACCTTTCCATAACACATTGTATGTATGCACACTATAACCCATGGGAGCAGGGCAGTAACATACCTGCGGGGAAATCGTAAGGGATAGCTAGCTGTCCCTTGATTTAATTTTGCGATTTATATGAAACTAGTTCAATGTAATAAACATAAAAATCATTTACATGTCGAAACGAGATTATCGTTTTGGTACATGAGCTTACGAGTGATAAACACCGACTACATAATAATTGCTAGTAAAACGGGGCAATTATTTAATAGGTTCTGAGTCGCCGCGTCTTAATAACCAGATTGCGACGTTTGTACCATTAAAATAATCTTATACCAGTCCATGGGCCGCTACGTCACACTAGCTAGTGTTGGGACAGAGTGATAACGACGAAAATCGATAACGCCACTGAGCACTGGCCCGTGATGAACATTAAAAACAGAGACATTCGACGTGTATAGTTTTTTTATATGTACAACCACGGATAGCACAGGGTGATCCGATTTTGATGATTTTTTAAATGCAAACGGGTCTAAGTTAGGCTCATATTTTTTTGTCCCAACGTTTAATATTCAGTGATACCACAATCTAAATATTGTTTCGTTATATTCATAGCTTTTTAGTTTTTTGAACCGATTTATTCTTTGTTAAAAAGTTATATGGTGCTGCCACACCGGTGTTAGAAAATGTTATATAACATTTTATAACAGCGGTGTGGCAGCATCATTTAGTAAACATTTCTTAACAATTTGTAACATTACCGCGGGCGGCGGTACTTTTGAGAGCGGCGCCGTCAAAGAAGCCGTCAAAGAAGGGCCGATGTCATGTTTTCAAATGTTATAAAATGTTAGAAAATGTTAAAAAATGTTAGAAAATGTTTTTGTTAACATTTTATAACATCGGTGTGGCAGCACCAATACTGTACCATACTATCGAAAAAACTCTCAAAAACTTACACTGAGGGCAACAAACAACTACCAGGCAGCTGCTCGTCTTGTCATTTAGTTGTATAAAAAAAGTGAAGATATTAAAATAGATTTTGATTCAATTATGTTGATTTTAAAAAGCACCATTGCTTTTTATTATTAGCTTGAATGACGAAACGACCAGTTCGCTTCCCTCATACTAAGCATAACGCCTACCTAACAACAAAAGCAACACCACACACAGCATATCATGGCACTGGACTACGCTTGTCACGCCGAGACATAAGATGTTAAGTCTCAATATGCTCAGTAATTTCGTTGGCTTACCGGCATACCGAAACTTAAGAGTGCTTACACTACTGCTTGGCGATAGAAATAGAAAAGGCCATGGTATCAAGTTAGACAGCCTCTCGCATACGAGGGACCCACCTTTTGAATATAAAAAAATGTTACTATTGAAGTTTCCTCTTTACAGCAAAAACATTATAAAATATCTATTTTCACCACTATATAAATATATTTTTTATGGTTACAATATGTAGGACGAGGTCCCACGATGTCCTAAATTGGGACAAAAGAGTTTTAGGTCACGCGAATGTGTTTTGATGCAAAAATGGAACACTTCTCGCGTCTCAGTGACTGCAAGCTTGCGTATCACGAAGAATATTTCGTGTTGAATAGCTTTATGAAAGATACATAGAGGGGGAAAATATCGAAGCGCCAATACGTGAACTTTACGGTAGAGCGTTTTAAAGTTGTTTTTATTTTGCGATAAAAGAATCATAATAATTATATTAGGATAAACATATGATTCAATAAAATAATTGAAGTGGTAGAGCCACGCTGTATACAGTTTTGTCTACAGCATGAATGGGCCGATTCGACCGGGTCGTTACCAATGTTTCACAGAAAACGGACGTAAAGTTTCTTGCTGCTGTATTTCGTACGGTGAGTGAGATATTGACTTAGGCCCGAATGCGCCTCCCCTTCTCAATCTCTAATTATCCCCTTCCTGTAAGGTCGGCAATGCGCCATAATTCTTCTGGTATTGTGGGCGTACATGGGCGGTGGATATCACTTACCATCAGGTGACCCATTTGCTTGTTTGCCGGCCTGTGCTATAAAAACAAAAATATAAATGTAAGTTTTACTCATAATTATCCAATAGGTGAATTTATATTTATAAAAACTTTAAATCACTCTCCCGTAAAGTTCATGTAAGGGCGCTTTATTATTTTTGACTTTACAGAGAGAATAAAAATTATTTTTTTGTTATTAAAACTCAACACTTATATTTGATCTAATTCAGTATTGAGTAGAATACATAGACATAATCACTGTTACAAAAACGATTTTGAAATTAAAAAAGGGGTGATAATAACTTTTGTTTCTTTTACTAATACTTCTTTGAGGTAAGTTTACTCAATAATGTAGCAGTGATAAAAGCTGTACGGAAAATATTTAAGGAAAACAATTCCTTCGGCAGCAGATTTAATTGAAATTTCGCAAAGACGTTGCAAAATTTCATCGTTCTTAGAATTATTATTATATGAAAATGCCTTTCGGGTAAGCATTTCTTAAATTACTTTTTATTAAAATTAAATGAGTTGAGTGGTTTATTTCATTATCTTACGACATGTTTACTGTTCTTGTAAGAGGAAAGCACTATATTTAATAAATTACATAAATCTACATTTTTATATCACCAGCAATCCGCGCCGGCTTCGCACGGGTAAAAATATGTTTGTTACGACATCATTACATTACATTACAAATTTTTTAATTTTTCTGTATTATAATATGCATGTATTATACATATACACCTTCCTCGTGAATCACTCTTTCTATTTCTGAAAACTGCATTAAAGTCGCTTGAATAGTTTGAAAGATCTAAGCGAACACACAGCGGAAGAGACTTTATTTTATACTATGTAAAGATACAAGTATTTCGTTCCGTAGTACCAAATCTGATTGCATTGCTACGACATAATTATAGCATTTTCTTTTTTATCAATTAATGAGTAACATGTCGATGTTCAACTTGCAACTTTGGACAACACTAAATGATAAACAGGTGTTTCTAAGCGCGCAGTGGTAATGCAAATAATATATAGTGATGTGGTTGATCTTTTCGATATTAATAAACTAGTAAAAAGGTGAAAATATATTTATTTTTAATATTATTTATATTATATTTCGGATATTAAAGAAACTCATCGGAAATTATCTATAAGGTTTATTAGCGACTTAATACAAGATTAAAGTACATTACGTTTTCATATCATAACTGAGGTAAAAACCGAGCAGAAATCTAATATCTGCAGTCGAACAGAACTCATTTCCGTTTAGATTCCTATTCGCCGATGCGTAATTCAGCTCTATTCAAACGTATAGCATAAGAACCATCGATCTAAAAACCATTTTCAGCAGACAAAGAACTCTTCTTTCGCATTTGATTCCATAGCGCTTCAAAGGTCCAAGGATAAGTGGCTCAGAGAGTATTCAAGTCTAGTTCTGAAATGCAGTAAAGTTGATTCAAACGTATGGCATTATTCTTTTTTTTTATTTCATTGGATGACGAGCACGGCGCTCGCCTGATGGTAAGCGCTACGCCTGTCTATAAACAAAAGCAACACCACAGAAAACTTTAAATTACAAAACACTGCAACGGCATTGAACTGCGCTCGTCACAACGTCCAGTTATTTCACTGGCTTCAATGTCCTTCAAATCGAAACACAACAGTGCTTACACACTGTTGCTTGGCGGCAGAAATAGACAAAGCGGTGGTACCAACCCAAGCGGCTTCTGGCATACAAGGGAACTACCTTGTAAAATTAGTATTAACTATAATGTAGTATGTATGTGATGAAAAGTAATTTTTGTGATTCCTCTTAGGGTTATCATCGATATTTTTAGTAAGACATGACGCGAAAATGTAATTTTTGTGATAAATGATCCTATAAAGAAGGCTTACGGCCATTAATTTTCGAACTTCGCAGCTTAATTTTCCAAATTAGATGTTATTAATCATCTTTATTGAATGTTCGGACTTTTAATAACACAGGCAACGGAAAATACCTATCATGCTGTTAACAGCAAACGATTTTAGCATCGTGTTATAAAGTACTAACTGTCCCTCGCGGTTTCACATGCATATTACTGCCCTGCTCCCATGGATCATAGCGTGATATACATATAAACCTTCCTCATGAATCACTCTACCTATTGCTGAAAACTGTATTAAAATCTGTAGAATAGTTTAAAAGACATAAGCGAACAGACAGCGAAAGTGACTTCAATTTATACTATGTAAAGATTTTTGATGGGATGTTCTATACTTCGAATAATTCTTCTCTTTGAATTCTACTATATTTGTGAGTTTATGAATCTGGGTGTTCGGTAATGAATCATGTCATAACAGCGAATGAAGCTGAATGATCTGATACGCAGATAGTCCATAGTATTGATTAGGACATAAGCCACTATTTATGCATGATGAAGAAATTCCCACTGGTGGAGCTGCCAGCAATACTGTTCAAATATAGAATTAAATAAATGTAAAAATAGCAGTAGTAGTAGTATTCATGGTAATGGATAGGTTATAAAATTTTCTGGAATATATGATTCTATAGTATTACTTCAGAATCACACAAACATTGTTAAATAATACAAATAAAATTCGATAACATACAGTTGCAAAATTAAAATAACATTTGAATTTTAAAAGCCACAGTACATTTAATTTAATTACTGACAGTCAGACGTCAAATCGTAGGAAGATTTAACATTAGGGCTAAATAAGTTTAAGGATCGTTGGGAAAGCCGACCTTACACAACAATGTTTTCCTCTATGCAGTGATGTTAACTGGATTAATTTTAAAAGTGCAAAAGTTTTTTTGTCATAGAATGACGTGACGAGGCGCTCGCCTGATGGTAAGCGTCACGCCTGCCCATAAACAGAAGCAACACCATACAGAACTTTGAATTACAAAGCACTGTATGGCACTGAACTGCGCTCGTCTCTCCGAGACATAAGATGTTAAGTCTCATAATGCCCAGTCATTTCACTGGCTTCAATGTCTTCCAAACCGAAACACAACAGTGCTACACACTGTTGCTTGGCGGCAGAAATAGACAAAGCGGTGGTACCAACCCAGACGGCCTCTCGCATACGAGGGACCTACCTACCTTGTAAAATATCTGTCAAATAAAATACAGTCTGCATATCTCATTCCGTTTTGGTTCTATAAATTGCTTTATCGATTTGATTGTCGATTTTCCCATCACTAGCATCGCAATAGTAATTTGCAGAGCTATGAGGTGACGCGACGGACAGGCGTCGTGTGACTCGCAGTTTGTGATAAAACAGTCACTTGGTTTACTAATTAGATTTGACATCGTTTACACCGACATCGATTTGTCGGACAGCTTGTATCGATTTATTACAGGAACGATTTGTTCTTAGGTAAATAATTCTGATACTGGCATAAACTTTAATAAACTTTATGGGGAATTAGGCCATTGCCCTATTATTTATGGTTATTGGATTTTATCCGTATAGAATCTTAATTTCTTCTTATATTATATAGAGTTTGAAAATTCATGGCCGTAATAAATAATTTATGGTAGAGCTGTCAGGTGTTCTTTAAAATTAATTTTATAATATGAGAGATGTTTAAAATTAGATTGGAGTTTTGGCGGGAATTCTGACCGTGCAGTTCATCGCATATTTTAATTTATTTCATAAACTAGTTTAGAGTTGTGTTCGTTGTATAAAGGTGGTGTGGATTTGTTCAATAAACATTGACGGTGATGAACAGTGTATGGAAACATTGAAATAAGTTAATTAAGCATCGTACTGAAAGGAGTTAACACCAAAACTCCGGCAAGACCTTGAAATGGACTACACGCGTGTTTCATCGTTCTTGTAAAAATAACTTGAGAATAAAATATACTTGACTCTCGCAAAATGCATAATAATGCAAAAGCCATAAATAAAAAGAAGAAAATTAGATTTAATATTGAAGTATCGGAGCCTTTAGGGGAATATATTTAATTTTTTATTTAACGCGGTGAAAGATTTGCTCATCAATGCGAGAGGCAAACTTTTGTTAAAAATAATTTCATAAAAATTATCAGCGTAGGTACATCTCATATAAAGATTAAAAGCAATTTTTAACTTTAGATTGTTAGTTTTAATTTTTATGAAAAGTTTAGACATATCATATTAAAATAACGAAACAATAAAATAAGTTGTTGCTCAAGTTCAACCGCCTTTTATTTCTGCCGCGAAGCAGCAGTGTGATGTTTAGTAATCCAAGGTCCTGTGTGGTGTTGTTCTGTTTATGGGCAGGCTAGCCACCAGCTCATTTAGTGATCCACGCTGATAAAAAGAAAATTGTTCGTGTAGGGTTGTTTTGCAAAACTTTAACTAAAGAATAAGGAATAATGAGTACTTACTCTTATCGTAGATCTTATATTTTCTACTTTTACTGTAATCGTCTTATTGATCTAGCAACGTAGCTACGCTGAGAAACCGATCCTGAGTTCAAATCCCAGGCAGTACTGGATCTACTTTATAAGTGGGGTACAGGCTGCCAATTTGCCGCCCCCCAAAATTAAATCACGGGTCAAGTGCCTTTGTTCTGACTTTGAGTGGTAACGACTCGGTCGATCCGGCCCATTCATGGTGACCGGAGTCCACTGGGTGTTTTACACATATTAACTTAAACGCGATCGTAAACGTAAAAATACTCGCATAAAGTCGTATAACTAAATATCAAACCTTATACGTATATGATATTGCTAAATTCCGTACCGGTCGACCTCCAGAGGTCGTTTGTATAACTTGCTTGGTTTGACAACTCGCATAGTAATGAGTGTGGATCACAGACCCACTTCGGATACGTTTTAGAGGCCGTTTTAATATTTTAGTGGTAATTGGACAGCTCCAATGCGTGAGTAGCATGTTGTGAAGCGAGATGCCGTGGGTTCGATTCCCGCACCGAGGCAAATGTTTGTGTTGTCCACAAATATTAAGTTTTTAATATACGGGGTGGAAAATTCAGAAAATTTCAACGTAGTGTAATTTAATAGATATAATAAGAGTGAAATAGGCCAAAGAGGTGTGTAAGTAGCAGGTGGAAGTCCGTTGTCTCTGCCTACCACTATGGGAAACAGGCGTGGGACTATGTATGTATTTAAAGCTTCCAACAAAAATTGGTTTCAATGTACCATAGTTTTTGATATATATTTTCGGCTACACAATATTTTAGTTTGGCGACTGCAATAACTTTTTATTCACATTGTATTCGAGAGATACAAACTTATTTTTGCGGTAGCCTAGTCTTGGTATCTAGTGCTTGTTGAAAAACTATGTATGTTTATCTTGACTACGGAATCCTTCACTGTACGTGATCCACGGACTTGGCAGGTTTTCCATTTTGACCTCATTTACCGTTTAAATTCATATAATATATGTAGTCAGTCTCGATTGATACATTCCGCAATCGAGTTAATAAAGCAACGAGACTGCATTATTTGCTCAATATGGAACAATCGGTTCGAGATCTTAAAGATAATCCAAATACGGTACGCTTTGAGCATTTTCATTAATTCATTATTAACTTCATGCTAATGGGATTCCAACCAATGACACAAAAGGAAATCTCCCGATAATCGATCGATCGATAAAACGCAACAGCTAAGCTGTTATAGATATTTCACTTCATCTTTGCACGTCAGGTTATGTGTGCGTGTATATGTGTATTAATAGTTTTAGGGGGCCTTTCCAGTGGCCCCGTTGACTTGACCCATTCAGGGGGCCATGATTATTTTTTGATTTGTCTCAGTAAAGGCCTATTTTGAGGTGTGACCGACATAAAACGTTTCACACAACACAATTGTATAGTTCTGAAGAGTGTGACTGAGACAGGGTAACGCGACACGCGACCGTTTCCATATTTCATACAAAGCAGACTCGTCGCTATCGCCTGACTTGCGACACGCATCGCGGTCTCCCTGTCTCGGTTGTGGACCTCAAAACAAGGTGGTCCTTCGTATGCGAGAGGCTGTCTGATTTGGTGCCACGGCCTGTCTATCTATGCCGCCAAGCAGTGGTGTGTAAGCGCTATTATGTTTCGGTATGAAGGAATAAACCAGTGATATTATTGAGCATTAAAAATAACTTCTTATTTGTCGGGGTGACAAGCGCAGTCCAGTGCCACGTCGTGCTTGGTAATTCAGAGTTCTGTTGCTTATGTTTATGGGCAATCGTTTAACATCGCGCTAGTGACTTGCTCCTCATATTATTTAAGTAAATTAAAATAAATGTTTAAAACTAGTCACGTCCTGGCCTCTACGCCAGCGGTCACCATTTACTTCTGCACAAACGTCATTCCAGCAGAATTATTTGCGCATACAGTTCCTAAATAGACGGTTACATTTTGTGCACATTCCGACCCCAATATAACTATGTGAAGTAAATTCAGTTTTTCGTCATAGCAGACCGAACTTTATTTATAACCTTCGTACGTAATTACATCAAAACGGATAGACTGGCTGTACAGAATATAAATTATTTGCACACGTCCGCGTATTTTCAATTTCTTATTACTGGCATGAAACTCATTCAGCATTTTTCAATGTATGAGCACGGCAAAGTGACTGCACTACACCTGATGGTAAGCGTAGTGCAGTCCAAAAAAACTAGCGACTACCGAAAGACAATTAGTTTATCGGTGATCACCAGAATCATGCCGGCCTGTATAAATGCTCTGATTTAATTCTGTATTTCCTCTTCGGAGAGGGAAGACGCAAATCGAGAGGCCTGCGACAAGACAGGCGGATGACCGATGTAGGCATAGTGGTACAAGGATGTACCCCTATACCCGCCCCAACTAACCATCAAGTCATGTCACCCTCGGAAGAACCGGATATATACTGGCTGATCCTGGAACGCGATCCACACAAGATGTGTGTCACTATGGCAGGTTTTAGGACCATGTGTACGGTCGCTATCCGGGCGGATATGAATATTTTACCACCAACAACACAGTCAGGAATAAAACTTGATGCCGTCATGTTTAGACTCTTTATTACAAGCACGATTTCAATATTTTACATTTTAGTACAAGTACTACATAGTGCACAGTTCTATAATCCATTTTGTAATAATTAGTCTTTTACACTTTTCGGAACAGCGTTTCCACGTCACAACTGTTACAGACAACTGATAATGACCATTTCATAAATACCGTTTCTTCCACCACTCCTGTATCCTACCACGTCTACGTGCCTGAAAATATACCTTCAATAACAACAAAAAAGTAGAAGTAAATGCCTTCTATCTTTACATAGTATAAAATGAAGTCGCTTCCGCTGTCTGTTCTCTTAAATCTTTTAAACTGTTCAACGGATTTAAATGCAGTTTTCAGCAATAGATAGTGATTCATGAGGAAGGTTTATATGTATATCACGCTATTACTCATGAGAGCAGGGCAGTAATATGCAGGTGAAACCGCGAGGGAAAGCTAGTACAACAATAAAAGGCAATAATGAAAGGTTATGTTGTGAAGAGTGACTGACTGTGATGACTCTGGTGACCACTGATAAACTCATTGTTTGGTGGTGGTCGTTGGTTTTTTTGGACTGCACTACACTTACCAACAGGTACCATAGCGCAGTCACTTGGCCGTGCTCGGATAAAGGTTTTAATTACTAAGAGAGCAGCATCTCTTGTCGTTAACTTACAGTGCAATATAGAAATATTACTACATATATACAGTTGAATATGAACAGCTACATAAGTAAAGAGTCGTGATTATCTCATTATAAAGAGTTACTGAGACTGTTTACCTCGCTAATGTTAAAATGCGTTGTATACGGCCTCTGTGCTCTTAATCCGCAACTTCTCGATTTACGAGATTTGTACGCAAGCCGTGCTACGTCTACCGTCGTTGTTGATCTATACGTTCTAATTTGACCTTTAAGACGTAGGTAATAAGGTAGTAAGATGTTTACTGATCTAATTATATTTTATCGTATATGCTTGCTCTACAATTAGCGCGTAATGAAAGAATATATAGATGGGACACTAATACCAATTATAATCTTCTAGCTTTTCTTCGCGGCTCCACCCGCGTGATCTCCTTTTTCCGGAATAAAAAGTAGCCTATGTCTTATTCTGATGTATAAGATATATTATTGTAAAGTTTCATTAAAATCCATTCAGTAGTTTTTACGTGAAAGAGTAACAAACAACCATCCATCCATACTTACAAACATTCGAGTTTATAATATAAGTAGTATAAATATACAAGAATGTTATTGGTTTGTCTTTCTTTCATGGAGTAATGAACGAAGGGTGATCGATACGATATTTTGCATAGCGATAGGCTATGAGCCGGATAGTGACGTAACAACGATCTTCGAAGCGATCCTCGAATGACTTGGTAGTCATCAAAGCTTTAGTAAAACTGGAAAAAGGAAAATTTGAATACAAAAAAGATATAATTTACTACTGAAAACCACGACATAATAATTTTAGCGCAACCATCGCCTTCGCTAAATGTAACCCCATAATCACTGATCTCAAGTGCTAAAAGCGTCATGTGTGTTGTAGTCTTTACGTCATATAACCAGCATCATTAGGCGAAGAAAGTTTTAACTGTGACTCGTACGATATAGTGAGGTTGATTCATAAGATAATAATAAATACACCCAACAGTCACACACATAGTCCTGACCCCACAGTAAGATACGAGTCTTGTGTCGTGGGTATCAGGAACTACGAGAGACTTTCGGTTTCACAACACCCTGTCATAATGGACGAAAATTGCCTTAGATATTCTGTGAGTTAGACTTAGAAATTTGTTCTCAAGAACACGCCCATAGAATATTGTCGCATCTGCAATATCTGATCTAAGAACGTCACACACACGCTCTCACGTGACCCGCTTTTTTACGGTTGACGCAACGTCTACCACTGTTTATACGATTATGCTGCAAACATAAATCTGTGAGTTATTTATGAAACAATGGGCGTGCTTCTGGAACAGTCCATTATTATTTTAATACATTTTAATGTATTCGACAAGGGTGTGAGTTGCGGTGTATAATCATAGCTTGAAAGTTAATGAAATTCAGTCGGTAGACATTTTTGTTTAGAGTCTACAGTAGGGATGGGCTGGCTCGCCAGGATTAATTCCATTGTCTCACCGACATGAAGTGATAGTTTGCTGTTGCGTTTCGTACGGCGAGTAAGGTTTCCGGAGGTCTGAATCCCTTCCCACTCTTCTTATACATACCTACTTACTCCTGTAATCCCTAAAGGTACACACAAACTAAACACCCACATTCCGCTGGGCGTATCTCCATCCCATGATGTGATAAGGGGCGAGCCTATCGCCATATCGGGCACAATTCCAGACACCGGGCCGATACTAAGCATTTTTGTGATAGAAAAACTCATTATCCCTTTTTCTTGACCCGGGGATCGAACCCGAGACCTCAGCACACCAGTCGTACTGCGTGCGCAATACACCTGCGCCACAGAGACAGTCTACTCTTCTCAATCTTTTCTTTAAAGGCTGGCAGTACATCGATGCTTCTTCTGGGATAATGCGTGTTTTATATGTTAGTCACTTTACCGTGCCAGGATTTAAAAAAAAACTTAATATTGGAATGTCGTAAGTTGGTCAATAGGTATTTTTTTGCATAAAAGAGAAACTATCACCCGTTTAGTACCACATTGACATCTATTCAAATATTCCATGGTGGGTTTTGTTGCGGATCGGCTGTTTTTTTTTAAATTTATTACCAATGAGCAAATAACATGTTGCCCGTCAAAAAGCGCACTTGCACCACCCGGCGCTGCGCCGCGCTGTTTAGAGATGTTACTATTCCTCGATATTCGACATTATGCCATTATTCGTCAAATCGCGAATAGTAATACCTATCATTCATGTATACATTGACTTATATTTAATAGCAAAAGTTAATAACAGTAAGCAATAAATCAGTCATGTTTTTAAGTAGGTCGTGTAATCAATCATGACATGTTTTACTGTTGAATTTACTTTAATACTTAAAGCCCATTAGCGGCAGATTCTGGTATAGCAAAACTATTTTTTTCCCACGATTATGGCCCAGCCTATTTGGAATTTTTATATATTAAGCGTGCTTTCGAAGCCTCTTTCGTTATTGCTCTTATAGAGGATAATAAGGCAATATCATTAATTTTTCTGAAGTCGTCGAAAAAATATCACATTTGGTAGGTTCCAGACCACTAAAGGCGTGTTAATAAAATAAATTACTTATGTACATGATCATGTTTTATGTCTAGTAATTATAGCGAATAATTAGACAAATATTCATAGATGGGTGACCGCTTAGTGGTATTCCAACTGAGCCTCTCTATGCATAAATCAATAACTAGACTAATCTTCATAATGAATACCGAATAATCGCTATACAACTCATTATTCGCCACAGGCACTATTGGCGGCATCTCTAAAATAAACCATAAAATATCATACATTTATTTGCACTATATTTATAAACGTTCTTGGAATATAAATAATGTTGTAGCGCACGATGTAATTATGATGTATAAATATTGAGATTACATGGATGCTAAATTTAGACCGATATAAATCTGAAATGTCGTCGCTTGTGACTATTGCTGTTATTTATACGCACTCTACGTGATTTATAAAAATAGTCGATTGAAATATGTGTTAAAGTATAATGTTATGATCATAATGTTTCGAAATTTTTCTTCAATTGCGGAAACAGTTGTGATTATTCGTTTGTAAAATATTATCAGCTAAAAGCATAAAGTCGTTCTTATTAAAATCTGAATCGTTTGCTGAGGGAATCATCAACGTATCTTCTTAGTTGATATTGAGTCTGAGATATATATAGACTCGTTAAAGTTTTCCAGGAAGAACCTTTGCGTAGTTAACTTCGATATGAACTCACCAAAGTCAACTTTGCATTGTCAACTTTTGGTAGACGCTGCTAATTTTTTCACTGCCAAAAAGCCACAACATTAAATCATTAACCTTTTTTAATATTACTTGCTTACTTAATTTTTATCGTAAAAAACAACTTTAAAATACTCTACCGTAAAATTCATTTTAGTATTTTCTCCATTCTAGTGTCTTTTTTTGTGTGACGTAACGCTGGTAGCCCGACGCTAGTCGACTGCTTTCAGCTTCACCGGACTTTTGGGTGAGCGCTTTAGGCGCTCTCAACCCTTAACCTTTCCAGTGACGATATGTATCACATATCATGGAGAGCGAAGTGTGAGACAGCTCTCATGTGTATGTTCGTTATCTCGGGAGCATTGTATGCCCGCGGGGGACGCAAAATGTTTTCATTCGGCAATCTTACGTACATAATTAGATGTTGGAGGTTGTTCGTATTGTTCACGGAATAAATAATTATAGGTAATTACTTTTTGCTTATTTATAAGGTAATGTTATCTATACTATCTACACTAATATTATAAAGATGAAAGATTTGTATTTTTCTATGTAACGAATGAACTAAAAGCTGACCGATTTCAAAAATTCCCTTGCCGTTAGAAAGCTACACTATCACTGAGTAACATAGGCTACTTTTATCCCGGAAAAAGCAGATCACGCGGGTGGAGCAGCGAGGAAAAGCTAGTTATTTATATTGTTACATTATTTTTATGTGCCAACGATACTTTGAAATCATTTACATTTTAATACACTTACGAATTTTGTTAAAATTACACACAGTTGAAATAATGCAGTATGTATCTTTAAGGTACGTTTAGAAGTATGCGACTGAGATAGTCGAACGTCGCGATAGCAGCGACACGCCCACTTTGTATGCAATTTTATGGGCACGTTTTGAAGCATGCAACCCAGACAGGAGCGATAGTATCTATTTTATACAAAGCAATAGATACAACATAAACTTCACGACGACGCGACGCGACGGTGCGACTTCTGTAGATCAACTTAAAAATAGCCTATTGTAATATAATCCCTGATAAGAATCTACAGGTGATAAACATTTGTGCGATACACAAATAAAATACCGTGTTTTCTATAGGAAGTGCTCTGAGAAACTGTTTGAGACCTATCATCTTCCGAATACCAAATCACTCGTCGCCTGAGGAAAGTTCATCCATTCTACCTGGATTCGTACGTACTTCTTATACTGTGCGTTTTCAGTAGACATGCGCAAAACAGTACGCTATGATGTAATGCCATCTGGCATGACATTTCGTACCGCGTAATAAAGTGAAGTAATGTGAACGGTCCACTATTACTTGTACTGAATGTTCAATCAGGACTCAGGTGTAATGTAATAGCAATAGATAGATAGACCTTTTATATATTTCTTTTTTATTTGATTGAATGACGAGACGAGCAAGGCGCTCGCCTGATGGTAAGCGCCATGCCTGCCCATAAACAAATGCAACACCACACAAACATTTGAATTAAAAGCACTGCATGGCACTGAACTGTGCTCGTCGCCCCGAGACATAAGATGTTAAGTCTCATAACGCCCAGTAATTTCACAGGTTTCAATGTCCTTCAAACCGAAACAACAGTGCTTACACACTATTGCTTGGCGGCAGAAATAGACAAAGCGGTGGTACCAACCCAGACAGCCTCTCGCATACGAAGGACCTACCACCTTGTAAAACTTTTTTCACAAACACAAAAACGACATTTTTTACACTTTTATCCACCGCATAAATAACCTTGTCCGCGTAAACAAATGTGAATGTGAACTACATAATTCAAAATAATAATAATAGACAAAAGAAAGCGCGCCAGTTAATGTTATTACTTACTGGGCGGTGCCATATAAATGTAAACCTTATCTACAATGCATACTGTTTCTAAATCAAAATTCTACTTAACGGCGTGACAGAGACATAATCCCGACCGCCCGACACACCTCGATCGCACAATTTCTCGAACGTTTCCGATTGCGCGCCCGCTTCACCGAGCCGCCCGTGTACTGTACTATGGCAGTGCAGTGTACACGTCATGTTTAATGCCATGTGTCATGCAACATTTTGCCGGGTACTGCGTACTGTTACAGTACGCGGTCGTGTTATATAACGCGTTATGCATTACTCACAGTACTTACACATCTCTAGTTTTCCGAAGTAATTTCTTCCACGGACTTGCAGACACTATAACGAACTTCCCTCCAGGGTGTTTACTTCTTAAAAAGAGACAAATAAAGTATTTCACGGTAGGCAGCGGCTTCGCTATGCCAGGCACTGCTGAAGTCCACAAGCAACGGTAACCACTTACCATCAGGTAGGTCGTCATCTCATCTGTCTTCGAAGGCCAAATAAATATAATGACATGAATTATTTTCACTCAAAATAAAAATAAATTCAAATGCTTAAACAAAGGAGCGCTATATTTTGCGCGTGTTGGGCAAACAAGTTATATAGAGTTTAATTCAAACGAGTGAATGGAATACAATTTTAGTATGTAAATATATCGAATTGAACAGGAGCTTTAGTACCTAATAAAGTTGACTAAAACAGTGTATAATATGTAAATAGTGAAAATTGGATGTCGGTGGAAACCGTTTGCTGCATAGCTGATAATAGTGGTAGGTTTTCCACGTTTTTAACACGCTTTTTTATTTTATTTTTATTTATTATTAGCTTCAGACGTATGTATGTTTGTATGTTGGTATGTTGGTAGGTTGGTAGGTTTGTCTGTAACTTGTCTTTGAACGTGATTTTGACCTCCTTTAAAACGTCGGATTAAATTGAAATTTCGCATACTTATCAAGGACCGATGACAATGCAATATTATATAAAAAAATATAAAAGTATTGCAAATTGCGATTAATAATTGATGGCGCTTTTTTGATATTCGGACCTCAACCGACTACAATATATATTTTAACTAAAAAAATAACAATAAATAATAGTTAAACAAAATAGTTTTTATAGAAAGTCTAACTAAAAAATAGAAAATAAATTTTAAGAAAACAATGTATTTTATTGTAAAAAAAAAGCGTGGGGTGCTTTTTAAGATACTATCTTAATGATAATCCTTCTACTCATATCTGTCAATACAATAATTATAACTATTGATACCATGCACCCCACGATTTTTTTACAATAAAATTTAAACTAAAACTTCGGATAATATACTAATTTCTTTTGCTGATTTATTAATCTTTGCATTAAGGGCCTTCCGTGAGCAAACGACCTTGACTGACTCGCGCCATACTAAATCGTGTACTTGGTGTGTGAGTTTTCGTGCAGAATATGCACGTATTTGGCGAATAATTGATTTAAAAAATCAGGTTTTGGTCTTTTCCAAAATTTAAAACGGGCAAAATATTCGTTATTAAATAGCCTATCTAGTGATGTTAATCTCATTTGAAAACATTCTGTACTTTAAAAGGAGACGCACGGAATCTTTCCATTTTTCTCATTTTTATGGTTAATTTATAACGACAATTTAAAAATATATATCAGCATTAACATGAATTTGAATCGAACAAAGTAAAGCTGACAGATTGTAGAAATATATTGTATATTTTTTTAATCAATATTTATTTTAAGTAATGACTAGATAGCCTCTAAAAACATCGATCGCGCGGCGTTTTGCTGGGGGTATGGCCTTAAGGCTTAACCCTTTCCGTGGAGGAGGCCCGTGCCTAGCAGTGGGACGTGTATAAATAATGGGCTAGTATTATTATTATTAATATTTAAGATGCAAACAATTCTTGTAAAAGGATGAAATATGAGAGGTCGCGACTTAACTGTCTATACGAATTTCTTAGAATTTAATTATTTCCACACTGAGAACTGATTAATACATTATGCACCGTTACTTAGAACAGAAAATGTTTTATGCATATTATCAATAAATAATCTTAATACATAAATAATCTTAATTGACGTCACTAAGAAATAATCGAATTATAAGAATCACTATAGTTAATAAATGTTAGCTCGTCACTAAATCCGACCCCTTTTTTCTACCCGAGCAAGGCAAAATGACGGCTTTAAATCTGATGGTAAGTGCAGTGCAGTCCAAAAGTACCAGCGATCACGGACAAACAATGAATTATGGGTGGTCATCACAATCATACCGCTCCTTATAAATGTGAAGGACGTCACATCTTCAGAGTGTGAAGAAACAAACCGAGGGGCCTGCGACAGGACAGGCGGATGGCCGATGCAGCCACATAGATACACTATATCCGCCCTTACCAACCATCAAGAAATATCGCAAGCCCCTCGGTATAACCGAATATACACTGGGTGATCCTGAAACGCGATACACATAAGGTGTGTGTGTCACTATGGCAGGTTTTAGCACCATGTGCACATATGAATATAAGTAATTTGTATGAATTTACTAATCTGTAAAACGTAACATTTGTTGTCAAATATAATAATATTAAAATTAACATTTCATTTCGATTCGAAGGTCGCGTCAGATTCAATTATTGATGAAAATAAATCGCTTTCGTCTTCTAAATCCAGTAAAATCCCAATTTAATTTGGACGAGTGTGGCGCCCTTACATGGAGTGTAGTGGTATAGATGTTCTAAAGTGAGAGGTTTACCGCTCCGTTGGTCATAAATGCTCAGTTCTAGCTCGGTAAGTAATTGGAGGACATGCGACGCCACTGTATTGAATTGTATGTATTATGGATGCAATCAGTGATGGGGTGATATCACAGTTGCTTGGGAATAATTGTTGATCAATAACCACTACAACATTAATGATTTCTTATGTTTATTTATTTGACAGCCTTCGCGGTGCAGTGACGAGTAGCTGATTTTGAAACGTGAGGCCGTGGGTTCGATTCCTGCACCGAGATAAATATTTGTCTGATCCACAAATATTTCTTTCGGGTATGGGTGTTGTGAGACCGAAAGTCTCTCGTAGTTCCTGATACCCACGACACAAGAGTCTTATCTTACTACGTGACTGTTGCGTGTTAAGTATTATTTACTAATTATGTTTACGCAAATATTCCTCATTGAAATGAGATATATAATAATTATTTATACAGATTTTATTATGGTTCGTTTTTAATTTTAATGCCGACGTTTCGACAGCTTTTCAGCCTCCGTGATCAAGGGGTGGACTGATATGTAGGTTGTACCGAAAAGTTAATATTGCATTGCCTTCCTTCAGTTTAAAATTTTTATATTAAAATTAAAAAGTTAGTAGTCCGATCTGCGCCGAAAGAGCTCACGTTGAGGTCTGGTAGGCTTTGGAGTTTCGATTTAATTAAAATTTTAATTAGATTCCATGCTTATGCAAGCTTCAAACCATCTTCTGTATTGAAATATGGATGTTTTTTAATTTAAATAGCCTCGCGAATCATCTTAGGTAGGAATGTACTTTGGCAAGTATTTGTGGTTTATTTTTTATAGTATAGGCCGGCAAACGAGCAAGTGGGTCACCTGATGGTAAGTGATCTCCACCGCCCATGTATGCCCACCACCAGAAGAATCATGGGCGAGTTGCCGACCTTAAAGGAAAGGGATAATTAGGGATTGGGAAGGGGAGGGGATTTGGGCTTCCAGATATCTCACTCACCGTACGAAACGCAGCAGTAAGCTGCTGCTTTACGTATGTTTTGTGAGACAGCGGTAACGACCCGGTCGAGCCAACCCATTCATGCTGTAGACAAAACTGTCCACAGCGTGGCTCTACCACTAAAAAAAATAATAAATCTAAGATAATATTTGAAGCCTTCTGAATGTTCAGAACTTGCAGACTTCGTAGTCGGTGTTTAACGTCAACCATGTGTTCTTTTACGCGGTTCCCTACATTTAAAAACGAAATATAAATGACTAAACATCGGGATTACAAAAATAAACCGCGATAAAATCCTTAGAAATTCGTTTTATGTCAAAACTACAAGTTTAATATTGTGACGATATGCTTCCCATGATAGGTTACGTTGATGTTTAATTATCAGACCATTCTACTCAGGTGGGCGAATTAGACATGATAATTAGGCATTCATGGTACTTTTATACGCCATTTTCAAATCTCCAGAAATGCCCCCTGATCTAATTTGGTTATTGATCATGTCGGTAATTATTGATCTATTGCTAATTCGGATATCAGAATAAGTACAACAGTAGTCGCTAAATTGTGCTCTATTCTACTTCAATTTTAAACTTGTGTATCCATTAGCGAAAATGAATTATTAATTATGGAATTTAAATCAGTTCTGCACGAATAATTTTATTAAACGGCGTCCCGTCATGTTCCGCCGGGCAGAATGGGGACACCTGTCGTTGCCACTCATGCCGTCGATAATGGCGCATGCTCTATATCTGTATATTGTGAAGTTCTGTACGTTTGTACCTCAATTTATAATGGATGGGCGTTTTGTTTGAATAATATTTTAGATACTATTGATTTAATAGGTGGTAGGCTCCTCGTATGCGACATACCGTCGGGGTTGGTACTACCGCTTTTTTTCTGCCACCAAACAATATCCTGACCAATCCAAGACATATTGTTGGGTGTATTTTATTGTGATTCGACTAGAATGGAATTGAAGCCAACGAAATTACTGGGCATTATGAAACTTAACAACTTATGTATCGGGGTAACAAGCGCAGTTCAGTGTTATGCAGTGCTTTGTTCTGTATGGTGTTTTTGTTTATGGTCAAGTGTGTCGCTAACCATCAGGCGAGCGACCTTCTCTTTCATTTAAGATAATAAAAATAAAGATAAACTTTGAAACAGAAGTATCAATAATGATAAACGTTAATGCTTAACATCGGTACAAGTAAAATTATGGATTTCCAATTTAGTATTCCTTATGAACCATTCCACGGGTCGGACTTGTATTTAATTTGAAATAGTTTTATGTTTGTTGAGCTCATAAAATATTTAAAAAATGTATCTGAAATGAAACTGGTTGTATTCTTAGGAATTTAATTGATGTTTTATGAATAGGTACATATTTAAACTTTTCTTAATTATTACTTTTATATATATCGGATTTGGCCCAGGGCCAAGTGCCGGCCAATACGTAGATCACCTGATGGCACATCGTGCGGGAGCCATTGCTGATGCACTGTGTAACTAAACGTGGTAACAGAGCGAGATATCGATCGTTCAGGGAGCCATCCCAAATGGTACATCAGCATAGGGTCATGGACCGCATGATTCCGGTGTACGAACTTCGATAAGGGATTTCAGGTTCTCCCAGACTTGACAGCAGGCTTCTAATGACACTCGCAGCACCCCGCACTAACTTTGGTGACAGGATCACGAAGTGTACGTGGAAGTCTGGTCGGATGTCCAGAAAAAACCGTACTTTGATCCAATGGGAATCTGCTAACCCTCCAAAGTTATGTGGACCTCCCTAGATGGCCCCAATCTAGGCTTATGGAAACAAAGGTCCTCGGTTTTGGTCAGGGTCACAGTGGCGCCCAGCCGCCGAATCCTGCAAGGATGACAGTATGTGTCCCACTAGAATAATAGTATTTAGGTATTTATTTCACACTGATTTATTTTTAAGTTATAACACTTTAAATCAAAGTACTGTTAATACAATAAAGGCTTTGAATTAAAGAAATAATGGTTGTTGTTTCTTTTACAAATTATTTGCTTACTTAGCCTTTTGTTCGCACGAAACGGGCATGTTTAAATTTCAAGGTCTGTGTGGGATTCGCAAAGATGTTTTCGTTATTACATTTAATAATATTTAACTGTCTAAGGCCAACTTACACGACGATCATTAATCGTATTTAATATGTTGTTTATTGGCTAAATATATTTAAACATTGTTGTGCAAGTGAACAGATGAACTGATAAAGGTCGCAGGAAGTCGCTGGATGCAGGCCGCTTCCAACAGGTTGTTCTGGAAATCTTTGGGGGAGGCCTATGTTCAGCAGTGGACGTCCTGTGGCTGATGATGATGTGCAAGTGGGCTTAAATAATTTATGTTATAATTACTAATATAAAGGATATAATTGTATTGTACTTGTGCCTTTAACATGTCTACAAGAAGGTTACGAGCTACCCGGATTTATAATGATTAAATTAGAATTTTGCTTTTATGTTTTCCACCGTCTTTATACATATTCCTAACTAGCTGTCCCTCGTAGTTTCACCTGCATGTTACTGCCCTGCTCCCATGGGTCATTGCGCAATATATGCATATAAACCTTCCTCATGAATCACTCTATGCTGAAAACTGCATTAAAATCCGTTGAATAGTTTAAAAGATCTAAGCGAACAAACAGCGGAAGCGACTTCATTATATACTTTGTTAAAATATAATTATTCACTGCCAACTTCACTGAATACTAATCATTGCAATCCAAGATGGCGGCCAATACTCAATAAAAACAAAAAATCTGGAAATAAGTGACGAAATTTAATCAACATATTTTTATCGAAACATATTAAACATAAATAAGACAATACACCCACTTTTTTGGTAAAATATAACTATATCTTTTTCGAGTGATGATCATACTAAAGTAGATCCAATAATGTATACATTTATATTCATTTGTTTGCACAGCCGCATGATTTTCTCCAATGTAATTTGGTTGAAAGGTTCCGAATATATTGTCATTGGGTATATTCTATTACTGGAGATTGTCAAAAAGGGATTTTTAGGTACGATGCTAGAATCCTTTCTCAGAATTCTTAGAAGAAAAAGTCTTAGGAAGTGTAGACAAACATTTTACGGCATGTGGATAATAATTAACTTCGTCCTGTATTATACATTCAGATTTACACAAAACCTACATTAAACATTAAAAATCTTAATTGAATGTAATAATAAATTTTTGACTGGGGTGCTTTCCATAATTGAGTCGGTTGAAAACATTTTTTTTATACAATAACTTATTCATGACTAGCATTCGCTCGCGGCTCCGCCCGCGTGAAGTTCTGTACCGTTATATTATCGATATCTTTAAATTGGCATAACTTTTTTATTTATGAACCGATTTACATGACACAAATGCTAAATGTTAAGTGAAGCGTATCACAACATATTACTGAAAACTACATCTAAATCGGATAAGCCGTTTCTGAGATCATCGTGCACAAACGCACAAACACAGACAAAAATTCTAACAATAATCGTATGGGGTGTTATTGCGTTGATAAAGGTCCCCAATATTTTTGTTTTTTTTTTTATCCTGGCTCGGCAAAGTGACTACGCTACACCTGATGGTAAGTGTAGCGCAATATCCAAGAATAGTGTCGACCAACGAAAAACAATGTGTCCATCGTAGGTCGGCAAGATCATGCCGGCCTGCCAAAGGGCCAAGGGGGAAGGGAAGGAAAAAGGGATGGGAAAAGGGTGAGGATCAGGGGGCTAGCCCCCTGGGGCGAACCGGATATACACTGGATATACTATATAAAATAATATAATATTATTTTTCTCGTATATCTTCCATGTACAGACCGATCCGTTAGATTTTTATTATATGTATAGATAGTGTTTTTAACATAGAATTTATTGTCTGCATTTGTTCCCCTCGTTTTGGCACAAAAGCGTAGTGCCGGTTGTATAGATACCTGCTTGTATAATGTCAATAGAGTTCGAAGCTTGACACGGACTGTTGCCTTGCCAAAGAAAATAGCCGTTGTACGTAATTGAACCCGAGGGCGGAAGTTTCCCAGGCGATTGAGTGTCTGTCCGCGTGGTTGCACACACTGGTAATACGTTTAAATGTGTATTAGTTGTGCTAATGGTATGTGGAAAATATGTGTATAATATTTGATTTTTTTATTTAATTCAATGACGAGACGAGCAACCTTGCTCCAACAGATTACCATTTTTTTCTCAATTTGGATAACTTCTTGCAAGGGAAAAAAATCAACTCCGATGGGGCAGTCCAAATCGCCTTCAAAGATTTTATTGATTCCCGTCCGACTGGTTTTTTTAGTAAAGGGATCAATGAACTACCTATGAGATGGCAAAAGTGCATAGAAAATAATGGTTCATACTTTGATTAATTAAATATATAATATTAAAAAATATTCCACTTTTTGTTCCTCCCATACAAAACGCCAATTTCATATGTAAGGACCTAATATTATGTTAAGTCGGCAATGTTACAAGTTGACAAACACTTTTAAGGTCGTTTTAATTGAATTTTCCATTAGGCTCTAATCTCTTACAACTTATTACAACTGATTTATTACAACTTTCTATAACACTCTGTATACAGCCAGGTGGTAGCATCACAGTACTTACTAATTACTATTGAATATCGTTTAAAAGAAGACATAAATAAGTGAGAATAGAATGTATTATCTACAGCGAACGATTAGTTAGCTTTTATATACAAGTCTCAAAGTTATTTAGCTGGATTGTCATTGAAACTTCATTAATTTGTGTCAACCGATTTTATAACTTAGCGATATCGATCTAAAGCACAAATTTGCTCGAGTTGCTATCACAGCTGCTGTTGGAGTCATTTTTTACCGACGACCCCTATTTCACAGTGTACCTACCTACATCTGCGGGTTTCCACTTTTTAAGCCGATTTCAATAAGAGGATTTTGTAAGTTTTAATTATCTGTGGCCGACTGGGGTCGTGTTATCGCTACCTTTTCGCATTTTTTCAATTTAACGATTTCTTAATTTAGAATGTTTTATATGAATAATGACAGCCTCCGTGGCGCAGTGGGCGAGTAGCCGACTGTGAAACATGAGGCCGTGGGTTCAATTCCCGCACCGAGCAAATATTTGTCTGATCCACAAATATTTGTTTCGGGGTCTGGGTGTTGTGAGACCAAAAGTCTCTCGTAGTTCCTGATACCCACGACACAAGACTCGTATCTTACTGTGGGGTCAGGACTATGTGTGTGACAGTTGGGTGTTATTTATTTATTTATTTAATAATGTAACTTCGTTCAGAGTGCTTAGTGTGAGTTTTTTAGGTATGTGTATAGGAGAACTATTATGATCGAAGTTAATACGTTTCCAATACAATCCACTAGGATACGGATCTGCATACATATTTTGACAGCTTCCGTGGCTCAGTGGGCGAGTAGTCGGCTGTGAACCGAGAGGCCGTGTGTTCGATTCCCGCACCGAGACAAATGTCCATCCATAAATATTTGTCTCAGTCTTCAATGTAGTGCAAATATTGTAAATCAGTTTAGAAAAGAGCAACGTTAGAATTTTTTGCCCCTTCTTCTTTAACGAAACAACATTCCAAACTGGAAGTAGAAATAAAATTGACTGAATTTAAATTATGTTTGACATTTTGATGATTCAATTTGATGACATTGGCTGGTTCCCTACCAGAAAGTACTTCGGAAGTAAATTGTGGTAATACACAACAAAGCGACATATTCAAATGTATTCTACTATCAACCAATTTATTATTCACGAGGGATATCGATTGTTCCCCGTACTGGATGTGCTCCGAACATATTGATTTATTATATGTACACAATTTCGTGTAACATTGTAATATGCTCCTTGTTTATACGATCAACTTCTGCGGATTGCTTATCCCTGAAGCAATTTTCTTTGTTCGGAAAGTAATATATGTTTATTAAAAACAAATAACAAAATAATTCAGACTGATAAAAAGAACTAGGTGCTCAAAAAGCTATACAAAAAATAACTGTGCTTTTGCCAATTACGTTTTTAATAATAAGACTCAAATATTTAATTAACTAATCATAATAAACTAAAACGAGAGTTTGAGAGCCCTTATCCAATTCACCATTTCCCAATGCCGAAATTACACTGATAATTAATCAATTACCTTATAATATTTTATGTTAATTCTTATTATATTATTATACTAGCTTTTACCCGCGATACCGACCACGTGAGTGGCCTTTTGCGGACTAAAAATTAGCGTTTGTCCTAATCTAGGTCTTGGTCTACCTGTGTGCCAAAACCGTTCAGCCGTTAAGGCGTGATTTATTAACAAACGTCCAAATTCACAAAATCACAAACATCCAAACTTTCACATTTATAATAGAAGTGAGATAATCAATTTGAAGTAGAAATCCGCGAATGGATTACAATTCAAAATATCACGACGAAGATTCCATTCCGTTTCGTTGGGAAATTGGGTTTTCGATGTCGTCCAGTCGAATGTCTGCGAAACTTTTGAAGGATTCTTGCAGATTTAACGTTCATTTGGCATTTAATTAGTCTTTTATTACGAAATATTTACAGCACCGTCTGGAGATATTGGAATCGGGACGTCTGTAATGAAATGCGCGGGAAAAGGTTGAGTTCATATGTACTGTTTACGATAATAACAGTTCTTTTTGAAAGTACATAAATTGAGTTACTTCGCTGCAGTTGATATATAATAATAATAGCCCTGTCACACGTCCCACTGCTGGGCACGGGCCTCTTCTACATGGGTTAGACCTTAGTCCACCACACTGGGTGGTGGTGGTAAAGCTGCGAGCTTGTGTTATGTTACATCCTTCATAAATGTAACATGATTTCTAATTATAGGATACACTGTTCGCTCCAGATTAAATATTACAAACTATAAACCCAGCGACCTACTCTAAATTCCAAAAATAAATCCTCTCAGATAATCAAAACGAGTCACCACACGGTAAAAAGGTCTTGAAGAAACATCACATTGAACATTTTGTATAGAAAACCGAGTAAGTTGGGAGAATGGATGTGTTACTTGTATGAAAGGGTTAAATGTAATTTCTTTGTAATTTCACAGACTCCGTGGGCAGCGGGCGAGTAGCCGGCGGTGAAGCGACAGACCGCGGGCCCTCACAAATATTTGTTACGGGGTCTGGGTATTGTGACACCGAAAGTCTCTTGTAGTTCCTGATACCCACGACACAAGACTCGTATTTTACTGTGGGGTTAGAACTATATGGGTGACTGTTGGGTTAATTTATTTATTATTGGAAACAATACCTAGTAGTTAATCTTTAAGAATAAGATTCGATTATTAAACTTGTTAGCGTGCATAGAGCTCACAGCAAGAACGTATTGTTTTAATCTCCATTTTTTTGTAACTTGAATTACGAAACGAGCAGGTCGCTCGCCTGTTGTTAACCTTCTCATAAAAAGATACAGTACCACACAGAACTTTCATTTTGTCATTTCATGAAAGACCAGGCTCCAACAGGATTATTGGAAGGAACCGATATGTAATTTTTAACCGAACATTCAAAAAAGGAGAATGGAATACAGAGTAAAAAAGCCAACTATTCAACCGACAACAGCTCAGTCGTCGCAATTGTGTTACTGAGTTGGAATTTACATACCATAGCTATACATAGAACTGAAAATCAGAAAATAAAATAAGATTAAACATAATTTAAAAACAACACTGGAAAGTTAAAAATAACTATTTCTATAGGTCTCTTTGGTTTCGATACAGTTTCATATGACTGGCAGTGATACAGTCGATTTTATTGTAGGTACGTTCGATAATGCTTACCCCGCCAATTTCTGCATGAGTTGCTTTGAAGTAATTGCTAACGTCTGAAGGAATATAGGACACATTTATCACTTAAACACAGCAGAGTGAATTCGTCTGAATCAGTGTGGGTGGTTGCGGGAAAGTGTATAAATTTGTAATATTCAGTCAAAAGTGAAATTCTATGATCACTCAACTAATTTGATTACTCGCTATTCCTATTCCAGATGAAGCAATACATCTTTCGAAATATATAGAAATTAAGCCTATACTGACGTAATAAAGTTTATAAGAGGTTCTAGATAACCTTGCGATTTTTTTTTAACAAAAGCCGGGAAGCGAGCAAGTATATAGTCCTACTAACATTATAAACGCGAAAGTTTGTATGGATGGATGGATGTTTATTACTCTTTCACATAAAAACTACTGAATGAGTTTTAATGAAACTTTACAATAATATAGCTTATACATCAGAATAGGCTACTATGTTTTTCAAAAATCAACCCCTGAAAGGTTTAAAAAGGGGATGAAAGTTTGAAAACTCTAAACCGCTGAACCGATTTTAATGAATTATGACACAAATATAGTTGATGACCAAGGGTTAAACATAGGGTATATTTCTTTAAATTTCAACCCCTAAAGGGCCGAAATAGGGGATGAAAGTTTGTATGAAAGATTTTTGATGGCGAAACGAAGTTTGCAGACACACCTAGTATAGATATATAGATGCATATAAATACATTATTATACTCCACTGTATATTTAATACAACTACTTCAACTCACAAATACATAAAACCATTGAATATTCCCCATTTAAATAATGTTCGCTACAATAACGGAATACCGGTATTGTATTGGTATTCAAAGCGAAATGTATCGCGTTCCATGAATATAGTATACGAGTAATTTGTATGAAAATGCTGAGTGCCGTCCCTTTTATAGATTTTCCAGTAAGGAGAGATATATGAATGTTTCCTTACTCCCGTAACCATAAATGTTAGTTTGACCCCTCATAGTGCGCGCGAATGCACTAAATTATGAAAATTGCTCTGGAAATTATTTGTTCTAATACATCCGATATTGTCTATATGATTATGATAAAATATAATATTAACCGACAAAAAAGAGGGGTGATATTTTGAACCTTTCGTCTTTTGGTATATGTATAGACTAGCTTTTGCTCGCGGCTCCGCCCGCGTGAACAGCATTTTCCGGGATAAAAGTAGCCAGTAACCGTCTCCAGGGCCCCATCTATCCCTGTAGATAAATTCATCAAAATCGGTTCAGTGATTAAGGCGTGAAAGCGTAACAAACAAACTCACTTTCGCATTAACTTTCACCCTCCTTTTCATCTCTTATTAACTAAAATTTACAAAATTCCTGAAACACGTATTTATTTGTTTTACGTCAATAACCGAAATACAAAATTTTGTTTATGTAACTTTCAAAATGATGGACAAAATGATCATACATATTCTCATCCCCTATTTTGACCCCTTTGGGGTGGAATTTTCTAAAATCCTTTCTTAGTGGGTGCCTACATAACAAAATGAATATACAGTCCGAATTTCATGCTTGTAGCCTTGATAGTTTGCGCTCGGCGATGATGAATCAGTCAGTCAGTCAGGACATGTTATTTTATAAGTATAGATAGATGTGACATCGTAGGGCTTTAATATCAGATATGTGTCTGATATAATGCCTAAACACAACATTACTTACACACTGCTACTTGGAGGCAGAAAAAGACAAACCAGTGATACCAACTCAGATGGCCTTTCGCATACGAGAGACCTGCCACCTAGCAGATCTTTTTAACATTAACTAAAAAAAACAGAAATTCATAAATTCACGATTCAGCGATAGCTCAGGGGGAGTGGTACGTACTGTTGAGACAAATGTAGGTTCAAAATCAGCCCCAAGAGCCTCAGACTTTTCACCTCTTGCTTTAATTGTGTAGGAAAAGTCGTGAGGAAACCTATATACCTAAGAAATTCTTTTTCGAAGGTATGCCAGCCCGCTTAAAACCGGTAACCCATATCATTCAGTAAAGTAGGCGTGTGCCCTGCATTGGGACGTATGTAATACAGGACTCATTAAATTATTAATTCATTAAAATAGATTAGTTTTATTACAGGAATCTTGGTTAGTACACCCACACTTTTTACCTAATATACATAAATCAACTGTTAATGTAAGGAGTATAAAAAATCTTAATGTACGTTAAATATGCTATGGAAATAACTATATTTCAATTAAAATTCTTTAAGCGTTCTAGTTTGAAGGGCAGTAACGTTAACCTTTAGTGGTAGGATTAAAACAATATTTAGGAAACGTGTATCAAGGACATTTCAGCCAGTAGCACGTTATAGCAAAACTAGCTGGTGGAAGGGTACCGGACATCTTTGTACCCGATTGTATAGCGATCATCGTACACATGGTGACAAAATCCGGCATAGTGGCACGTACCGGCGAGTCGCGGTTCGGGGTCCACCAGTATATATCCAGTAACTTCAGGCCGGCATAAGACTGCGGACCGTCGTTGGGACGCCATGTCTTGACGGACATTATATTTGGATTGATCTGTACATAATATCAGGTTCAGATAACTGTTAAGGTGCCGTGCCATGATAAAACTGCTAGGCAAGCGTGACTCCGACTCGAATATTGGGAGTGACGTATGACTTTCAATAATTAGGTACAGTTTCTTGTTTTTATTTTATTTTTTGATCTTAGTATTGTCTAAACAAAACTACAGCATGTCCTTTAAACGAAGTGTGAAGAAGCAGTTAGGCAGGCCGGCATGACCTTACCGACCAACGATAGACACACTGTTTGGCGTTGGTCGACACTATTCCTGGATTGCGCTACACTGACCATCTGGTGTGGCGTAGTCACTTTGCCGAACCAGGATAAAAAAATGGCTACCAGTTTTAAAATATAATTGAAATATAATTAGCAATTGATGTCATTTTAAATGTACTTTACTACATTATTTGACGAATTAATCACAAAGAAAGGACAACTTCTTTTATAGTCTAGGGCCTAGACTCTAGGCATTCACTATTATAGAAGAAAAAGTCCTAAAAAACAATACTCGAAATGTTAGAAATCCACTTCAATACGCCTTGGTTTGTATATTGAAGTCTTCCAAAGTTTCAACTGCCAATAAAGCGCCAAAAATATCACCTCCACAATGGATATTTTCATTTAAAGTTAATATAATTTCTCAGACATGCTTAGGGTTGCCAACTTTCCAGACTAAAAGCCGGGGAGCTGGCTCTAAGTGCGTTATAAATCAGGGCTGTACGTACGAGGATTAATTCACGGATAAATGTATGCGGTAATGATAGCTAGGATGTATCTTGCTATAGAAGGTGCGTGGAAGTTTGGGGAAAATGTTTTAGGGTTGCAAAGGATTTTAGGTGTATTGTGCTGTGGTTTTCTACGTTTAGATTTTAGATTGATTACGGCCATATTGTATTGTTAAAACATTATACCGCGGTAAAGTGAACCGAGCCATGGATCAAGGTATTCATGTAGACGCGCCGCCCACCGTTTATTTATAGCGACTCGCCCCATTCGTTTAGTGGCGGCTTACTTAGACTGATAAACCGATGAGGTGATAGGTTCGAATCCGGCATTCGGAAATCATAATTTGTGTTTGAGACTTAGAGAGAATTTACGGTTCGAAAAAACAATGCCTAGGGTGATAGTAAATGACAAGCATTGAGTGAAGTTGCCTCTCTGCCTACACCCGAATGCAGACCTGAATGTTTATGTGTATTCTCATTTGTGATGTAACATCTACACTGGCTATAACACAGCCTTAACTATCCACTATAAAGTAGGTCGAAATAGCATACGCATCACGTGTTTGCAGTATATTTGTCGATAAAATTTTACGGCTATGTCCGACAATATTAGTACTAGTAAACATTAACTCGACGTGCCTGATCGTAAATATATGTTGAACAATAGTATTTACCGCGAGTTTGCCTGCTTGATGACCCATTTTATGTCGGAAAATTTTATTTATTCCTGTAGCAGGCTTTATCGCATCTTTAATGTCTTACGAGCCTCCGCAATGTCTGCTTAAAATTTCTCCACCAGATAACGCAGCCAATTTAGGAAGTACTCGTGTGTAGACACGCTTCTCCGTCTGTATAGATAGCGTGAACATTTTATATTTTGGTGTCTTATATTTTATCTACTAAATAACATTTACTTAGACTACTATTTCAATAGGTAGTGGGCCCCTGCACATGGGAGGCCGTCTGGGTAGGTATCACCGCTTTGCCTACTTCTGTTTCAAAGCAACATCATGTAAGCACTGTTGTGTTTCGGTTTGAAGGACATTGAAGCCAGTGAAACTACTGGGCATTATGAGACTTAACACCTTGTGTCTCGGAGTGACGAGCGCAGTTCAGTGCCATGCAGTGCTCTGTAATTCAGGGTTCTGTGTGGTGTTGTTACTGTTTGTGGGCAGGCGTGGCGCTTACCATCAGGCGAGCCTTGCTCGTTTCGTCATTCAATGGAATAAAAAAAAATGTTGAACAATAGTATTTACCGCGAGTTTGCCTGCTTGACGACACATTTTATTTCGGGGAATTTTATTTATTCCTGTAGCAGGCTTTATCGCATCTTTAATGTCTAACGAGCCTCCGCAATGTCTGTTTAAAATTTCTCCACCAGATAACGCGGCCAATTTAGGAAGTACTCGTGTGTAGACACGCTTCTCCGTCTGTATAGATAGCGTGAACATTTTATATTTGGGTGTCTTATATTTTATCTACTCATTTGAAGCTAATAGATTTACTGGACATTATAAGACTTCATCATCTTATGTATCGGGGTGACGAGCGCAGTTCAGTGCCAAGCAGTGCTTTATAATTCAAAGTTTTATGTGGTGTTGCTTCTGTCTATAGGCAGGCGTAGCGCTTACCATCAGGCTAGCGTTGTCTCTGCCTACCCCTATGGAAAACAGGCGTGAGTCTATGTATGTATATAATTTTTCACATCACGTCCCATCGGAGATCGAAGTCTTCCAAGAATATTTACTTTCGCTTTATTAATGTTGCTTTTGTCTCGCCTTTAATAAGATAGCGAACACTTCAAACCCGTCTTTAGTTTCATAGGCAATAATCGATATAACTGGAACCTTTTTCGTGAACGTGAGTACACGAACGTGCACGAATCCTACTAATATTATAAACGTGAAAGTTTGTAAGTATGGATGGATGGATGTTTGTTACTCTTTCACGTAAAATCTACTGAATGGATTTTAATGACACTCAGAATATATATATAGATATCAGAATAAGACATAGGTTATTTTTTATCCCTGAAAAAGCAGATCACGCGGGCGGAGCCGCGAGCAAAAGCTAGTAATGAAATAAAGCCAATAAGAATCAGTCAATAATCTCGACTTGCCAATTGTGACTGAAAAATTGCAATTTAAAAACGGCAGACTGCTTCAGTGGCGCAGTTGTAGTACGTGGAACGACTGCTGTGCTGAGGTGTCTGGTTCGATCCCGGGTCGGGTAAGAGTGATATTGGGTTTTTAAATCACGGAAATATTCAGTATCAGATTGGAGTTTGAAATTGCGCCCAGTTAGGTAAGCCTCTTATCACATGATGGGACGGAGATACGCTCGGCGCAATGTTACTGTACTGTGTACTGTGTACTGGTTACACATCTGCCTACCGCTTCGGGCATTACAGGCTTGAGTTCGTATCTTAAAATCGACATCTTTCGAACTAGCCTTGTACATATCAGTAACAATCACTTTCCAGTCCATTCATCTTGATAAATATTTAATCACGTTCTTTACTAAGAAAGACAACAATACTTCTTGCGTCTTTTAATCAACCAGGTACTACTACCTTCTCAGAAATGTGAATTAAATGTTCCGTGATCCATAGAACCAAAGTAATTTATACGTCACGGTATAGCCCACCGAGTAGGCGAGTTAATCATTGACGCGCTTTAAACATTATTGCACATCTAATCTCTTGTACAGTAAGATTCAAAATTGAGTGACAGTGCGTGTCATTGTAGATTAGATTTCTTGCATTCCTACTCTATTACCGCTCAAACTGGAAACGCGTCCGCGTTACGTTAACTGCGTGAAATCAGGGACCTTATTCGCCATGATCAACAAACTTAAAAGTGCGCGGTATCAAAGCGGAAGTCTTTCTTTCCTGTTTTAATTTAGTATCCTACTCTAATAGTTTATGACACTGTTTTTAAAATCTTTTCACTTGCTACTGTGGCGCAACCTTAATTTGCTCTATTTCAGCGGACACTTTTTCAACTTGTCCCCTATACAAGACGGTCCTTACCTCCTTATCTCCTTTTACCCTCCATAACGACATAGCACATTACGTCACAAGGCAGCTCTCGCTATTATACTGCACATGTGTGAGGAAGATAGTGAGATTTTCCCACTATACGCCCACTTTTGCTCATACCAATATTTAAAACATGAACGGCAGTCTCATTTATTACTCAATTTAAATTATTTTTGCTAAATTGTTGCTTTTTCGTATTACTGGCCAGTACTTATAAAATAATGTATAAAATTAAACATTTTCAAATATCCCATTTCACGAAGTCAACGTAACGTGGTCACGTTAACGTAACGCGGTCACGTTAACGTAACGCGGTTACGTTATAAATCCATACGATCATAGAGAATAAGGTCCCAACATTGACCCCGAGATGAGACGTCGCAAAGTTAGGTCATGAATTTCTGAATCCCTCATCAATTATTATTGGCGTTCACAAAAGCCCTTTTATGTTTGCCGTTTGAGTGCCGATGTTGTGTATTCTGTTTAATTGTGATACGATTTTTTGTCAAATGGTTAACGTTTTCTTTGACAGCGGATATTTTACTTGGTTGTATTTTTTTATATGCTGGAAAATGGGCCAGTAGTTCGACTGATAGTAAGTGATCACCACCGCCAATTTGTTTCTTATTTATTTTGTAAATAGTTACAGTTACATTTAAAACGAAATCGCGAAACTGTGCAAACAGTTTATTGGCGAAAGAGGCGCTCTTATAGTTAAATACTTGTAACTCAATTAAAGGCAAGGATCGTCAGTAATAAAGATCCATGCACACATAGACTACAGACTACACTTCTACTATCGACAGAAAAGGCGCATAGATTTTATATACAGGGTTAATTTTAAAACACCAGCAACCTCGCAGGACCAGATAGCTGACCCCATACGGAACAATTTTTGTTCTACGAGTTTGTATATAACTCAATATATTTAAAAAAAAATGATTTTACAAATTTTTGTTGTGTCGTATTTTTCTTCGTAGCGTTCGGCGTGCGAGCGCGACTCAAAGGCGCCGCTCAGCTGGGTCGGGCGATGACCTTCAACGCTAGCCCGGTTCCCCACGCTTCGCGTGTTTGCTTACGTAATCTGCGATGCGTGTAGGTAACATTCAAGACGGAAATTAAATGAATACTTATTTTTGTATGAAAATAAAATCTAACAAATTATCAAAAGTCGTAGAACAAAAGTAGTAGCTTATAACCTTAGGTATCTACCCCTGCGAGGTTGCTGGTGTTTTAAAAATAACCCTGTATAGCATACCCAAGTACAATATACATTCAGCATTATTTTAATAAACGCCCACAACTCCCAAAGAATCATGGACGCGTTGCTGACCTTAAGGCTTAATGGAAATGAATTTGACCTTCAATATTGGTAATTGGAGGGGGATTAGGGAATGCAGTATAAAAATATTTTTTTTTTTATCCTGGCTCGTCAAAGTGACTACGCTACACCTAATGGTAAGTGTAGCACAATCCAAGAATAGTGTCGACCAACGATAAACAATGTGTCCATCGTAGTTCGGCAAGATCATGCCGGCCTGCCATAGTTCCTGGGATGAACTACGGGGTCCCCGCTAACGGAATACTGGTGACCCCACAATATCACATCCTAGGGCCAAGGGGGAGGGGAAGGAGAAGGGGATGGGAAAAGGATTAGGATCAAGCCCCCTAGGGAGAAACAGATATACACTGGCTGACCCTGGAGCGCGAGCCACACAAGGTGGGCCACTATGGCTATCCGGTCGGATACAAGTATCCTCCCACCAGCAATTTTTATTATTACCTAACATTAATGCGTTACCAAGCATACGGCGAGTCAATGTCAACCAAAGTCAAGAAAACATTGTAAAAGTTCCTCATAAAAATCGTTAGTTTTATAAATAGTAACCGAACGTTTCATAAACATCCGAAAGTTTACGATCCCAGTGAAATAAAACGTCTACCACCGATCTCTTTGTAAACAAAAAGAATGGATTTAACTCGACAATTGAGAAGAAAGCCATATGGTGTGTTACACACCATGTGTTAGTCATAGGTACTATTGCACACGGTCCTTATACGGTGTCGAATTGGAGATGCTAGATTTGCGTAATTTGTGCGTGTTTTTTTTCCAGCCAGCAACACACTGCTGGTGCTTGCTGGTAGTAGGATATTCATATCCGCCCAGATAGCGACCACCGTACACATGGTGTTAAATGTTAATGGCTTGATGGGTTGATTGGGGCGGGTATAGAGGTACATCCTTATATTACTGTGCCTGCATCGGTCATCCGCCTGTCCTGTCGCAGGTCCCTCGATTTGTTTCTTTCCTCTCCGAAGAGAGAAGAAGCATTTATACAGGCTGGCATGATTCTGGTGACCACCGATAAACTCATTGTTTGTTGGTAGTCGCTGGTTTTTTGGATTGCACTACGCTTACCATCAGGTGTAGTGCAGTCACTTGGCCGTGCTGGAATAAAAAAAATATAAAAAAAAACACTGGCTCAAGGGCACGAATGCAGAGCGTAAATAATAAATATATACACCCAACAGTCACGCACATAGTATTGACCCCACGCTAAGTTAAACCTGTATCGTGAGTAGGAACTACGAGTGATTTATCCCACAACACTCAGACCCGAAACAAATATCTGTGGAATACACAAATATTTGTCTCGGTGCGGGAATAGAACCCACGGCCTCTTGCTTCGCAGCCGGCTACTTGTCCACTGCGCCACGAAGGCTACAAGAGCGTAAAACTCATGTTCGGAATATTGGTAACAATATTATTAATTATAGTTCTAAGATTAACGTTATGCGCTTCAGCAACTTTGTTTTAAGGCTTCGTATGGAAAAGCGACCACTGAAACCATATTACAGAGTCTAGACTGCGCCGTCTAGTCTGTCATACCTTTGATGAAATCTATCCATTGAACCGTAATATTCAATTCAATTCATTTGCTGGTGGGAGGATACTTGTATCCGACCGGATAGCGACCACCGTACACTGGTGCTAAAACCTGCCATAGTGGCCCACCTTGCGTGGGTCGCGTTCCAGGGTCAGCCAGTGTATATCCGGTTCTCCCCAGGGGCTTGCCCCCTGATCCTCACCCTTTTCCCATCCCTTTTTCCTTCCCCCCTCCTTGGCCCTTTGACAGGCCGGCATGATCTTGCCGACCAACGATGGACACATTGTTTATCGTTGGTCGACAATATTCTTGGATTGCGCTACACTTACCATCAGGTGTGGCGTGGTCACTTTGCCGAGCCAGGATAAAAAAAAAAAAAAAAAAAAATTTAATAGTCAGACCATTTGAATTCATTTTATTAGTATAAATGCCTAGCCTATATTAGTCTTTTTCTTCTTCCACCTGCTCTTATCCCAAACGCAGTAAGGTCGGCATGCTTTTTAACATGACACTGAAAGATTTGGTTTGTAGTTTTAACGATCAGCCGCCTGACTGACATCAACCTCTTTGGTGAGAGCATAGCTTTTGCCAGTAAAATTATAATAAAAAAAATTAGCAACCAGCCGGTGCAAGGATGCCCAATACTTCACAAATGGACCCTCAACGCTTTCCGCCAAAAAACATTAGGCTGTTGCCACTATCTCGCGTCCGCCGCGCCATCGAGGTCGTTCCTTTGCCCATAGTAGTTGTACAAACACTCTACTCGTTTGCCCCAGTGGCCGTCCTGAGCCGAGGTACGTACCCCAAAGGGGGTGCCCTCAGCGTGGTCACTTAAATTTAAGGGTTGAGAGCGCCTAAAGTCCGGTGAAGCTGTATACAGCCGACTAGTGTCAGGTTTACAGCAAGCATAAAAAAAAAACCTCTACATTCGTTCTTCTGCCAACGTTCTCGTAGCATTGCAAAAGCGAGGCAGCCGCAACAGCGTTAGGAATGCGCTGTTATATTGAACGCGAAGGGTATTGATTGTTCGTCGCGAGTGTCTAATCCACAGGGTGCAAACCAGCGCGTCAAATGTTTCAGAAAGATATGTTCTTGATTAGAGATAGGTAAACACCGATAATGGGTTTTATTATAAAAAATATAAATTGAAGTTATAAATTTATGACGCTGGCAACAAAAAGATATAGTATTAATGAATATGCCCAGCCATGACATGCAAAATTATAAAAATAATAAGTAATAGATAGTCGGCTGTAATGGCACAGAATATTATTATGGAGAATATAAATAAATAATTAACACCCAACAGTCACATACATAGTCCTGATCCCACAGTAAGATACAAGTCTTGTGTCGTGGGTATCAGGAACTACGAGGGACTTTCGGTCTCACAACACCCAGACCCCGAAACAAATATTTGTGGTTCACACAAACATTTGTCTCGGTGCGAGGATCGAACCCGCGGCCTCTCGCTTCACACTACTCGCCCACTGCGTAACGGAGGCTGTTAAAAATGTTATTTTATTCAAAAAGGACTATATTTTTTGAAATGTGCACGACTGGTTTCAATGTGTCAGAATTCACAACGGATCAATTATGGTTTATCAAGGCTGTCTTTCATTCTAGAACAACCTGTGAAGATTCACACACGCATACGTAATTATGAACGTGGAATAACTAACTACATTTCGCCGAAGAGACAAGTTTAGGCGAAACGCGGTCTGCATGCGTTGTGTGTTGTAATTAAATCCAATTACTCAGACAAAGCAATGTCAGTTATCACAGTTTGTTATTCCGCAAGTGTATTTAGAATTACGTTTTAGCGGTTTTTTATAAGGTTAACTACTCTGCGACCTTTCGCGCCTACATAAAGGGAGGGAGAACGAATTTAATGAAAATTTTGCGAGGTTTGTTTTTCATTTGCGTTTGATATTTGGTCTTTTTAGGGTTCCGTAATGAAATAGTGCTAGTGGAACCCTAATGCCTGCGTCGGTAGGTAGTCGGCTGCAATTTTCACAGAGTGTGTGTTTACACTTATTTAATATCAAAATGTTATAAAAGAACAATGTGTCGAAATTTAATGATAAAGGGACGGAACCCTCTGTGAGGTAGTATGACGAGCACTTAACCGTTTTTAAGGTCAACGCAGACTAAACAGAAAACTATGTACGCATGCGTGAGCATTTGCTTTACAATAATATTATTTCAAACTTATAAGGTTTTATAGACAATTTGGAAATTTAATCAAATGCTTAACTGCATGCGAATTGATGTACAGATTTGCAATCGAATTACTCAACAAAACGCGTACAGCTTTTGTTGATTCAAACTTGCTATTAGGTATGTCCAATAATATTTACTACTAGATGACCCGGTGAACTTCGTATCACCTACATATATTTGTGTGAAATGTGGTCAAAACTTAATACAAGTGTTTCATTTACATTAAATGCAATTAAGTGAGGTACTGCACCATTGCACGTGAGGTAGCCCGTCGCACATTTAATCGTCTTCCACCTCCCCCCGGAGTCACAGACAGTCCTGTCCCTGTCCCTGTCCCCGTCCCCGTCCCCGTCCCCGTCCCCGTCCCCGTCCCCGTCCCCGTCCCCGTCCCCGTCCCCGTCCCCGTCCCCGTCCCCGTCCCCGTCCCCGTCCCCGTCCCCGTCCCCGTCCCCGTCCCCGTCCCCGTCCCCGTCCCCGTCCCCGTCCCCGTCCCCGTCCCCGTCCCCGTCCCCGTCCCCGTCCCCGTCCCCGTCCCCGTCCCCGTCCCCGTCCCCGTCCCCGTCCCCGTCCCCGTCCCCGTCCCCGTCCCCGTCCCCGTCCCCGTCCCCGTCCCCGTCCCCGTCCCCGTCCCCGTCCCCGTCCCCGTCCCCGTCCCCGTCCCCGTCCCCGTCCCCGTCCCCGTCCCCGTCCCCGTCCCCGTCCCCGTCCCCGTCCCCGTCCCCGTCCCCGTCCCCGTCCCCGTCCCCGTCCCCGTCCCCGTCCCCGTCCCCGTCCCCGTCCCCGTCCCCGTCCCCGTCCCCGTCCCCGTCCCCGTCCCCGTCCCCGTCCCCGTCCCCGTCCCCGTCCCCGTCCCCGTCCCCGTCCCCGTCCCCGTCCCCGTCCCCGTCCCCGTCCCCGTCCCCGTCCCCGTCCCCGTCCCCGTCCCCGTCCCCGTCCCCGTCCCCGTCCCCGTCCCCGTCCCCGTCCCCGTCCCCGTCCCCGTCCCCGTCGCCGTTCCCGTTCCCGTCCTGTCCTGTCCTATCCTGTCCTGTCCTTTCCTGTCCTGTCCTGCCATCAAAAAGACATCAAGTGTTTCATACCCAGGAACAGTTTGTACTGGAAAATTAAGTGGTCGTTTTTAGTGTTTTCCTTTACTTATTATCATACCCAGGAACAGTTTGTACTGGAAAATTAAGTTGTCTTTTTTAGTGTTTTCCTTTACTTATTATTTATGTTACTCATTTTTTCTCACCGGGTAAACCTTCCCTGAACTTCTACAAATATTTAAAGATCAGAATTAGCCAAATCGGTACAGCCAGTCTCGAGTTTTTGCGAGACACACGCACAGCGATTCATTTTTATATATATAGATAATGACCGCCACGCGTTAGAAATCGTATAACTTCAAATAAACGGATTAATATAATAAAAATCGATACAATATCGTAGTAACAAGCCATCGAAACGTCAAATTATCAAGGTCGAGATAATGAAAAGCCGCATTTAGCCCCCTAAGTCGGTCCAAATATATCAACAGAGTTGCCAAGGCCACCGGTTCACCGACATCGGCCTTTGGCTGCCTACTCGTAATTTACTTACAGGTTTTTAACTCTATACAGGCTGTTAATCTTAATGCTGTTACAGATATCAGTTGGTTTAATTGTACTGGCTTGGTTGGTTGGTTAATGACAATTGTACTAGCTGGTGATATTTAAGTTTTTTTATGGCAGAGGCTGGTGGTCGGGCAAGGTCGGTAAAGGTGGGTGATTTTCGTCGACCATAGACATCCATAATAAGTACCATAAGTCCGCCCGACAGTCCCTATATGGCTACCCTACCCTATCTATATTAATAATAATAACCATATTAGCTACTATTAGCTAATATGGTTTAGACTTTTGGAAAATAGAGCCTTTTAGGGCAGACAGACACGTTAACATATTTTTGTATAAACTTGACGTTTTTTTTTTTTATAGCATAGGCCGGCAAAAGAGCAAGTGGGTCCCCTGATGGTAAATGATCTCCACCGCCCATGTACGCCCACCACCAGAAGAATCATGGGCGCGTTGCCGACCTTAAAGGAAAGGGATAATTAGGGATTGGAAAGGGGAGGGGTTTTGGGCTTCCGGATATCTCAGGGCGCGTTTATATGACAAGGAATCCCACCACGTTGCGGCCGCGCGGGCGCCTCGCTCGAATCACTCGAAAAACTAATGTGAACTCTATTGACTAAGCCATAATGTTAAATTTTTCGCAACGCTCCAACCACGCGGCGACTGCGCGATCGTGTAAACGCGACGCGCGGTTAGTTACTCACAAAGAATTTCAACGTTAAGTCCTAGTTAATAAGACATACATTTGCTATGACTGAAAAATTTCCTGCGGCCGCCGCGCGAAATTTTTCGCGACGTCTAACCGCAGCCTCACTCACCGTACGAAACGCAGCAGCAAGGCGCTACTTTACGTCGGTTTTCTGTGAGACAGTGGTAATGACCCGGTCGAGCCAGCCCATTCATGCTGTAGACAAAACAGTCTACTGCGTGGCTCTACCACTCAAAAAAGTGTAATTTATTGGAGCGAAGTTCCTTACGGCAGGCTTGGAGGGGATAGGGATTTCGCTGCGTGACCGAACTGAAAAAAATGTGATAGTAAAACCGTAAGAAAAATGCGTGGAAAAAATGCGTGGAATAAAAGCGTTAAATGAGAAGTGCGCAGGCGCATAACCAGCCAGCGTTAGTTCCTTTTTTAAAATGAAATTCATTCAGCCAGTTATAGTTGAAGTATATAAAAATACTCCTTCGATTTTTAAAAGATTACGCTAGCTCGTTATCTATACTAATAATAAAGCTGTAGAGTTTGATTGTTTGTTTGTTTGTTTGAACGGGCTAATCTCAGGAACTACTGGTTTGAATTGAAAAATTCTTTTTGTTTTGGATAGTCCATTTATCGAGGAAGGCTTTAGGCTATATAACATTACGCTGCGACCATTAGAAGCGAAGCATCAGTGAAAAATGTTGCAAAAACGGGGAAAATTATTCATATTTGAAGGCTTCCGTTGCTAAGCTACCGAAATAATATTATTTGAAGGCTTCCGTTGCTAAGCTACCCTAATCTATACTAATATTATAAAGCTGTAGAGTTTGATTGTTTGTTTGTTTGTTTGATCACGTGGGCGGAGCCGCGAGCAAAAGCTAGTTATTTATAATTACATAAGTTGATAAAAATGCTATACAGCTTTACCGCGGCAGTCTCCGAGTGCCACACGTCTTTTTTTTATTTCTATTTTTATTCTATTCTATTTCTATGTAATTTTATGTTGTCAAACAAAAATAAAGAGACATATTTTGTTATTTTAGTTGATAATTTGAATTTTTTGCAATTTGTGTCGATTCTACATTAGCCGAAGGAACTTCGTTCCTACCTGGTGTCCCACGACACACACCAATTTTTTTTCTACATTTATTGTTCCTTGTGTCTCAACCATAGGCCGAATAAAGCTTTTCTTTCTTTCTTTAGTACCTTTTGGCTAAGGAATCCTAAAAATTAAGATTTCCGATGCGCGTAACGTCAATAGTCAAACTGTATGCCCTTGCAGGTATAAAAGAATATGTTTTTTTTAAATCCTGGCTCGGCAAAGTGACTACGCTACTCCTGATGGTAAGTGTAACGCAATCCAGGAATAGTGTAGCGAACGATAAACAATGTGTCCATCGTAGGTCGGCAAGATCATGCCGGCCTGCCAAAGGGTCAAGGGGGAAGGGATGGGAAAAGGGTTAGGATCAGGGGGCAACCCCCCTCGGGAGATCCGGATATACACTGGCTGACCCTGGAACGCGACCCACGCAAGGTGGGCCACTATGGCAGGTTTTAGCACCGGTGTAGGGTGGTCGCTATCCGGTCGGATACAAGTATCCTCCCACCAGCAATTTTGTCACAGGTTGATTATATTTCAGTTTTGAAATATAATCAACCTGTGTGCGTTAGGAAGCAACTCCATACAACGGTTGATCGCGTGTGAACCCCTGCCGGTTGTGGGGTTTCCATGAAAACAAAAGCAACGTCATTTATGTATCGTATTACCCTTTGAATAACACATTTATTATTAAAACTCAGTCATAGGTCAACACTTTGCCGTCTAAGCCAGTTTCATGTTTTAAAATAGTATCGAACAAGATGGCGGATGATTGATACGAAACAAAAAATGGTGGGATAAAAATAATAATAACAAATACACTCAACACATGGTATAGGAGCTCTACTACAGTCTCTTAGACAGTATTATTATAATCTTACTTTGACTTTCTGTGCCATGATGTCTAGTAAAATTCTTAATACCGTTATATAAAAAGTTTATTTTTATTTTTTATTTCATTGAATGACGAGACAAGCAATGCGCCACGTAAGTGGGTAGTAAGGTAAGCGCCACACCTATCCATAAACAGAAGCAATACCACACAGAACTTTGAATTACAAAGCACTACATAGCACTGAACTGCTCTCGTCACCCCGAGACATAAGTCTCATAATGCCCAGAAATCTCACTGGTTTCAATGTCCTTCAAACCGAAACACAACAGTGCTTAAACACTGTTGCTTGGCGGTAGAGAAAATATAAACACAGGTATATTTTAATGAGATTTAATCTTGACATTATAACTCATATGAAAAGGTTACACGCCTACTATGCTTGGCCTTTACCCGTATTCCCAGAAGCACTCGTTACCTCATAAAATAAAACCCTTCTTATTTAATTGGCTAACATTTTACAGTAGATAAACACAATGAATACCAACTTTTCCGTACAAAGGCACAATAAGATTGCGAAGGCAACTCGGAGGCGTTTAATTGAAATACAATTTCCCTTGGGGCACTTTACTGGAGGTATTCCTACGGGCTGCACGTTGCTTTATGGAGTCAGCGCACACTGAGCAAAATGTCCAACTAATCTTTTATAAATATACTAGCATTCGTTCGCAGAGCGCCGCGTGAAATTCTGCACCGTTATATTATCGATATCGCCTATGATCATTAGGGATAATGTATTCTAATGGTGAAAGAATGTTTCAAATTGGTCCAGTATTTTCAGAGCCTATTTAAGCAAACAAACAATAAAATCGTTCGTCTTTATAATAATACAAATACAACGTGTCATACAAAGATGTGGTCATATTTTAGAGGCTTAACATACTTACAATGAGTGTTTATGTATCGGATTTCAACAAAACCTTGACATCCTCAAATTTCACGATTATTATAATCATTCGTTTACGATCGAAATTATGTATCGGATCCCTATAAATGTTATGTGCGTGAGCGAGCGATTGAGACAAAAGCTCAGTTGTTTATTAGTGTTGTCTAAAGTTGCAAGCCGTCGTTGTGGTGTATGATCCTGGCGGCCACGCGGGAAGTCACAAGTATTCTTGAATATGCGCATAATGACGCTGGCATGGATGCTCTCACGTTCACTGTGGATTCGAGCTTACACGGTGGATTTCCAATAAGCGTTTAACTGCTTACTGGCGCATTTTGTTGTGTGCGCTGACCCTAATGCAGTTGGTCCCGGTTTTATAACTTTTAAAGTTAGCACTTTTACTGCCACGAGGAAAATATAATTCACTAGCTTTTTTTTGCTCGCGGCTCCGCCCGCGTGAACGTTTAAAATTGACAAAGTTTTATACAAACTTTCATCCCCTATTTTATCCCCTTGGGGGTAGAATTTATCAAAATCCTTTCTTGGCGGATGCCTACGTCATAACATCTATCTGCATGCCAAATTTCAGCCAGATCCCTCTAGTGGTTTGGGCTGTGCGTTGATAGATCACTATGTCAGTCAGTCACCTTTGAGTTTTATATATTTAGATATCCAAATAAGTCGGGGTAGAGTGACAGTTATGACTCTTCGACCTTCTGACCATCCAATTATCTGCTGAACAGTATTCTACCTAAAACCAGCGCGAGGCCTTCTTCAGAGCATATGTGACGGTTCTGGGGATCCCAAGTAGACTAGATTTTTTATTTTTTATTTTGGCACGACAAATTACATCGCAGGTGATGGTACGTACTGTGGAGTCCAAATACGTCTTCCATTGACGGGCGATAAAATTATGCCAGCCTGGATGTATACTGGCCGACACCGGAACGCGACTCGTGGGAAGAGCTACTATGTCAGATTCTTCACCACGTGTACGGTGTAATATTTCCAACTCCTCCCTAACCTTCTATCTGATTAATTTCGTTGCGAGACAAAGATGTTTAGGCATTCCCAGAGACTCGCCGAGCTTCACTACTCGGTGCCAACAAAAATGTGTGCCACTGTTGATCCTGGTGCATAGGAATTACAGTGGCGAGTGTGTGGGCGGGATAGTCTAATGCAGTGTTTCTAAACCTTTTTTTGGCCATGCCCCACCTTAACATTTTTTTGTTAAATTTGTCACTGATGGACAGGGAGCCGTCGAGTAGCTGATCCACTTGACTACTATCAAGCTCATTTTCCGTGAGTAGCTTCGTTTCGATGAGACGCCCAACAATTCCCTATGCGAAAATTCTCTACTGTGGTAGCTAACAGAGGTAGCAAGGATTAAATATGTCGATTTGATGAGTCCCAAAAATTTATTACTAACAGGTTATTTTTTTGTTAAATCTGATGATAATTATCTAAATTATTCGAAAAGATATTTGTCCTACAAAATGTATGGTTTGATCAAAGAGTCTCCCCCTTCCAACATGTATCGATAACGAGGTCATCAAAAATGATTACTAACCAGCTGCTTTTTTTTTTGTTACTTACTTAATATGTATATAATTCAACAGTCATATTGTCCTACAAATTGCTTGGTACGTTATCCCGGTCCTACGCTCAGAAATTGTTAATACCACAAGACCATTTTTCTCATTACTAACTGTAGGACAAAAGTATTACATAATAGGTTAGTGTGTTCTCTACCCAAATGAAACAATGTCCTACAAGAAAACAGGTATGTATCACTAGTCCGACAAGAATTGTAATTTTTTCGTTTTCCTATTTGTAACATAAGAGACAGTGAAAACACCTTTTTTAAATAACTTATTTTTTTTGTAAACTAGTACAACAATTAAGTAAATAAATACAGTAGCTACAAAAATGTATTATTTATTTAAAATTTATTATGTATTTACATATAAAAAAAACAATGGGTTGCACTCCGGGAGTGCCGGCAGAAGTGAAAACCTAAACATTAACGTTGTGCATTTTTGAATATTTTGGAATGAAGAGGGAATAATTTCACACGAATTGCTTTATTATATATTTATTATATTGCTTAATTGCTTATATTCATTTATTGCGCTATCGTACACAAAAATATCAATTTATATTACATAACAAAGTCCGGTCAAAGTCCGGTTAAAGTCCGGTCATAGTCCGGTCAAAGTCCAATCAAAGTCCGGTCAAAGTACACACTATCGTAGACAAAAATGTCAATTTAAATTACAGTACCTGGGCGACCGAGCATGTCATATGTACATGTCAGGAATTAAGTCTAACCTCAAAGCAAACACTCATTGACTTCGTGTTACTTAACAACGCCATCTGCTGTTGTGCTCACAAAAAAGTAGTATTATTATTTGCCAATAGATGTCAGGAAGAGTCATATTTTTCTTCCAAGTTTATGTTTAAGTTGATAAAACACGAATAAAATGACATTTTCTAAAAATGATTCCGAGCTAGATCGATTTATCGCCCCCGAAACCCCCTATATACTAAATTTCATGAAAATCGTTAGAGCCGATATATATATATATATATATATATATATATATATATAGAATATGTATATATACATATACAGGACAATATGACTGTTAAATTATATGAATATTAACTAAGTAAAAACAAAAAAATCCGCTGGTTAGTAATCATACCTATTGGAAGGAGGGGCTTCCAATAGGTATCGATAACGAGGTCATAAAAAATGATTTGAATATTGTCCTACAAATAAAATAATAAATTTTTGAGTATCATCAAATCGAAATATTCTATCCTTGCTACCTCTGTTAGCTACCACAATAGAGAATTTTCGCATAGGAAATTGTTCGGCGTCTCATCGAAACGAAGCTACTCACGTAAAATTAGCTTGATAGTAATCAAGTGGATCAGCTAGCCCAGGGACTCCGGACCAGTACCTTGTATGCCAGAAGATAATTCTTCAAAAGATGGACTTTGGGGACCATCAAACCAGTAATATTCATATTTATCATCAATTATTGCCCATCCGAAATAATTACATACATGTTGGAAGGGGGGGACTCTATGATCAAACCATAAATTTTGTAGGACAAATATTTTTTCCAATAATTTAGATAATTATCTTAAGATTTAACAAAATAATAACCAGTTAGTAATCATTTTTTTAGTATCGTCAAATCGACATATTTTATCTTTGCTACCACTGTTAGCTACCACAATCGAGAATTTTCGCATAGGAAATTGTTGGGCGTCTCATCGAAACGAAGCTATTTACGAAGATTCAGCTTGATAGTAATTATTTTTACATCAAGGATCTGTACTACTACTTTTGAGCGTAGGACCGGGATAACGTACCACGCAATTTGTAGGACAATATGACTGTTGAATTATATACATATTAAGTAAGTAACAAAAATATAAAAATTGGTGTGTGTCGTGGGACACCAGGTAGGAACGAAGTTCCTTCGGCTAATGTAGAATCGACACAAATTGTAAAAAATACAAATTATCAACTAAAATAACAAAATATGTCTCTTTATTTTTGTTTGACAACATAATATTACATAGAAATAGAATAGAAAAATAGAAATAAAAAAAAGACGTGTAGCACTCGGAGACTGCCGCGGTAAAGCTATTGTATAGCATTTTTTATCAACTTATGTAATTATAAATAAAAACTTATTAATTTAGACTTAGACTGGCTACTAAACGGTGGACGGCCGTGTTCTATAATCAAAAATTCAAATTCAAATTTCAAACCGCGTCTACATTTCCAAATGTCATAAGTTATCTATCTGTTTTATTAAAGGAATTTCGACTTTAACTTTGTGTGCTAGATATCAAATTAAGTTTAAAAAAAGTCTCATTTAACGGTTTTATTCCACGCATTTTTTCCACGCATTTTTTCCACGCATTTTTTCCACGCATATTTCTTACGGTTTTACTATCACATTTTTTTCAGTTCGGTCACGCAGCGAAATCCCTATCCCCTCCAAGCCTGCCGTAAGGAACTTCGTTCCAAAAAGAACAGCTGGTTAGTAATCATTTTTGATGACCTCGTTATCGATACATGTTGGAAGGGAGAGACTCTTTGATCAAACCATACATTTTGTAGGACAAATATCTTTTCGAATAATTTAGATAATTATCATCAGATTTAACAAAAAAATAACCTGTTAGTAATAAATTTTTGGGACTCATCAAATCGACATATTTAATCCTTGCTACCTCTGTTAGCTACCACAGTAGAGAATTTTCGCATAGGGAATTGTTGGGCGTCTCATCGAAACGAAGCCACTTACGGAAAATGAGCTTGATAGTAGTCAAGTGGATCAGCTACTCGACGGCTCCCTGTCTATGATATCTAGCGCTGCATTTAAATAAGCCAAAGCGAAAGGGTTAAAGTCGTGTCCAGTCCATTTTTCAATTGCCCCCCTTAACTATCATATTGCCCACGTTAGGAAACACTGGTCTAATGTGTACGGTGATTTGCGACACGCGTCACGTTCTCCCTATCTTCGTCGCGTACTTCAAAACAGGCCTTTACTACTAATCTTATTAACTGTGAATACATGCGACCGTCTAGTTATTATAAGTAGTGAAGTCTTAAATGGGATTATCGAGATAATCGCAGACATAGAAGTGGCAAACTAAATATTACCCATACCTAGTACCTACCTATTATTATGATTAACTAAATATTATACCACATAATTTTTTAGTTGGTAAAGTTCACGGGAATTGATTATTTTTACAAAATTAAACAAACAAGCAAGTGGGTCACCTGACAGTTAGTAATTGACTGTCCATAAACTAACAATGCCAAAAAATACATGAATCGTATGAAATTACATGCAATAATCCAATTTCAAAATATTACAATATGACATGTAAAAAGATGATTTCATGAAGAAAATGAATAAAAAGGGCTACTTGCAAAATAAACTAAACATGCCAACTTTAAAGAAAAGGAAAGACTTTTTTATAGGAATAGTATTCAATAATATAAACCATGGTAAAAACTGAAAAACAAAAAGCGATAAGTGCATGTTGCTCAAACAACGGACCCCCTCATTCAGCTATATGCTGCAGTGAGAGCTAAGCAGCATGTAGCTGAATGAAGAAACAAAAAGGATTAGGAATGCCAAGATTTGGGTCTGATAATATCACTCATGGTGCGAAGCTGAAGACGCAGTAATACGCTGGAGTCTATCCATTGATGCTCTATACAAAGTTGTCTACAGTGTGGCTCAACTCCTTTAAATGTCTGGCTTATGCTTGTGGCTCCTCCTCCTCCTCCTTGCGTCGTATTCCTCAGTAGTGAGGGTCGCAACCTCCCTTCTGCATCACTTTCTCTCGTAGGATCTTTCTTCATCTGTACCATTTGTTTTTGTGGCTCCACTAGCGTTGAATGTCCTTTTTACGATAAAAAGTAGCTTATGTTCTAATCCAGATCATGGTTTACCTGTATGCTAATTTTCATGCCCATCTATTGAGCCGTTAAGGCACGATTGATTAGGCTACATTCAAACTCACAAACTTCAACATTTATATTTTTAGTAGGATTACAATAATTAGCTCCACGTGGCACAGAAACGCTGGACTACCCTAACAATAAAAATTAAAAGAAAGCACTGAGAATAAAAATATGACGTATATAAAATAAATTAAAGTAGATGAAGTAAGTTGTGTTATCGGTGTAATCGATCTCTTGTAGACAACCTTGACAATGACTTTGACCTTCTGAGGAGCTCGTTTATCAAATACTGCGTCTTTTGTACAGTATTTGTGTTAGATTTATGTGTAAGACCTAATCATTGATACTGGTTCATAAAACGACTGGTTTTTAAACTAAGTCAAAATAAAAAGATTCTGGCCTTTATTGTCGAGTTGCTATGTGAACAATTGCCTCAGGCTGTGAAACTGATAAGACCATGGATTCAATTTTCATGTTGGCCTGTCAAAATTTGTGTGAGATACTCGAGATTAGAATTTGTATCCGATATAACAATAGACTCTCTTCCTTTTGCATTATACAATAGACAGCTCGCATGATAGTACTCAATATGTAACACCCGTGGTGCGTCATATTTGGCTTTTCCAGTTAAAAATGTCCTTACACTTGACTTACCACCTTAGTTAATTTCTTTGTCTCCCACTTTGCTACGGAGGGAGGTGGAAAAAATATACATTTCCACCTCTTCCCTATCTCCTATTTGATTAGTTTCGTTGTGGGATAAAGGGAACTTCGCATTCCCACAGATTCGTCGGGCTTCGTTGCTCGGTGGCAAAATATGCGTTCCACTGTCGATTCTGGCTACAGTAGTCACAATTGCGGAAAAATGATAGTCTCTTGTTATAGTCATATGATGACATTAAGATCGGTGAAACTTAGAAACACTAGTTGCACTTCTGCCTACCGCTCTGAGCATACAAGCGTGGGCTTATAAAATAATCTAGCTACTGTTATATCGAAATAAATGAATACAACCTCTGGCTGTATGTCAGACACTAATTGCTATTTTTTATTTAGCAACACCTGCCAGGTAGGGTAAAATTAGCCAAGGTCATTCAAGAGGTCGAATTCATCAACTGGTGAATCCGATTGAAATATTATCGTCAGTGTTGCGTGATGAAAGGACAGACGAACACGAAAAAATGTGCTAGGTGACCTTCCAACAATAATTATTCTTTTTATTATAAATGATTAATGAATTGTGAAGAAACAATCATAGGATTCAATATGATAGTTCATTAGAATTAGACTCAAAAGGTCCAGTTTCGTAAGATTTATTATTACATGTTTCTATTGCTTGTGTTTCGGATGGAAAGCGATGTTTATGCAAATTCTCGAATGTCTGGGAGAAACTCGCGCAAAATTATACTGAACTAGCTTTTGCTTGCGGTTCAGCTCGCGTAAATAATTTTTTTCGTGAATAACCTGTCCTAATCCAAAGCATGGTCTTCTTGTCAGCCAATTTCATCCTAATACGTTCAGCAGTTAAGGCGTGATTAACAAATATCTAAATTCACAAACTAAACTATGTTTACACTTTCTTCTCTTCGACCTGCCTTTATCCCACTCGCAGTGGGGTCGGCACAACATACTTTTTCACAGATGTTAAGTACAGAAAGATTTGGATTGTAGTTTTTACGATCGGCTGCCTGTCTGACGTTAAACCGTCCGGGGAAGGCAACCACACCCGCAACAAATATTTGAGGGTCACACTAACATTTGTCTCGGTGCAAGAATTGAACCCGCGGCCTTAGGCAGCCGGCTACTCGCACACTACGCCGCGACGGTTATACATACTACTTCACCAAATAAAGTAACATAAAATATGATCTAGACGCCTAGGGTCCGCACAAATGCACGTCAATTGCTCGTATATTGGTATTCTATGATTATTTTTACCTAGTTATTATTCAGGTGTCTGAACAGTTTGTTTCATTTCATAAACAGTTTTTACTAACCCCATAAGTTTATATACAAGGCGAAGACCCTTTGAAAGTAAAGGTACACACAAATATCCATCACGTCAGTCCAATGTGGGTTGATTGAACGCCATAGTATTCGGAACGTCAGGCACAGGCTGGTATGGTTAGTTTGGTTTTGATAGTTGATATAATTTTTAGCCTCCCTGGCGCAGCGGGCGAGTAACCGACTGTGAAGCGAGAGGCCGCGGGTTCGATCCCCGTTTGTGTTTCTACAAATATTTGTTTCAGCGTCTGGGTGTTGTGAGACCGAATCTCTCGTAATTCCTGATACCCACGACACGAGACTCGTATCTTACTGTGGGGTTAGGACTATGTGTGTGACTGTTGGGTGTATCTGTGAGACAGTGGTAACGACCCGGTCGAGCCAGTCCGTTCATGCTGAAGACAAAACTGTCTACAGCGTGGTTCTACCACTTTTAATAAAACAAGATATACTTCTTCCAGAAATATATTTGTATACACATTTAATACCATTACACGTTTGGTTAATAAAGACCAATGACCCAACAGTTATATCTAACGCCATTTCTTTTACACAGGGCTTATAATTAAAACACGTTTTGTGACCTATTGTTAGAGATAAAATCTTTTAATTAAATAGAAACGTGTCGTTGGCTTCACATTGTTTTGGTCAAACGTTTTATTGTTTTGCTCTATTTCCCGCGGTTTAGTTATCGGTTCTACGAAGTTTTGAGGTTGTTTCAGTTTGTGCCGCTTTTGGAAAATTATAGGTTTGAAATAATACTAATTTAAACGGATTTTTTTTTAAAGCAGCGATAGCTCAGCTGGGAGTGCTACGGACTGTAGAGACGAAAGTCGAAGGTTCAAAACCAGACCTAAGAGCATACACCACTGACTTTTCTAAGTTACGTGTATATTCATTGTTAATTATCGCTTGCTTTAACGGTGAAGGAAACAACGTGAGGAAACTTGCAAACCTGAGAACTCGATAAGACTTTTCGAAGGTATGTGAAGTCTGCCAACCCGTATTAGGCCAGCGTGGTGGACTAAGGTAGCCCCCTGTCAGTCAGTAGAGGAGGCCCGTGCCCAGTAGTGGGACATGTATAATACAGGGCTATAAAAAAAACGGATCTTATCGCGGTTTTTTATTAATTTTGATCCCGACGTTTCGAAGACTTTTCACTCTCTCACTTTTTTCATTCTTTCTTTTCACTCTCTATTCCACCCCGTGACCACGAAGGCTGAAGAGTCGAAACTTCTTCTTCGAAACGTCGGGATCAAAATTAATAAAAAACCGGGATAAAATCCGTTTAAATTAGTTTTATTTCAATGAGTAATATTCGCGTAAACATAAGAAATCATTAAATTATAGGTTTGTTTTAATTAAATTTAATTCTGCAATAAGATTTTTTATTGCCGGCAAACCAGCAAGTCTGCTGATGGTAAGTGATCTCCTACGTCTATGAACGCCTACAATATCAGAAGAATCATGGGATTGGGAAGTGGAGGGGGATTTGTGCCTCCGGATAGATATCGTTGTACGGTAAGTGAGATCACTTACTGTACGAAACGCGTCAGCAAGCCGCTACTTTACGTCAGTAAGCAGTAGTAATGTCGATTTTCCTTCCGTGCGTGTCATCGGTACTTGGAAATCCGTTGTCATAGTATTGATTAGTAACTTGTTATAGGATATTCATGGAAATTACTTTCCTAGTATATGGGAATAAATCGATGTATTTTACATAAAATAATGTCATTTACCCGTACGTGGCCTCCATTCCAGAACCTTTCTGTCCCATCGGTTATCGGTTCTGCGAGCTATGTGGCCTGCCCACAGCGCAGCGTTGGACGTCCACCTACAAGGTGGACAGACGACCTGATAAAGGTCGCAGAAGTCGCTGGATGCAGGCCGCTTCCAACAGGTCGGTCTGGAAATCTTTGGGGGAGGCCTATGTTCAGCAGTGGACGTCCTGTGGCTGGTGATGATGATGCTGAATACTATGTCCCTATAGTTTCTTTAGAACAAGTTTACACTTTAAAAATATACAGTTTGGAATGACTTACTCCACCGTATACACAAATAACTGAAGCCTTATCAATCGTCAATGGGGTGGCACACGGATAGGCCACATTGTTTTCATTTGTTAAAGTGGTATCGTTTGTTTCAATACATTACTAGCCATCAAGAAAAGTAGCGCACCTCGAATGCGAGGTGACCTTGTAAGGACGTTCGAGCGTTCGCATTAGAGATTTAGAGTTACTGGAAGAGATCGATATGCGACCAGAACAAGACACTGCGACACCCTTTTTTTTTATCCTGGCTCGTCAAAGTGACTACGCTACACCTGATGTAAGTGTAGCTAAAGTAGTGTAGCTCAATCCAAGAATATTGTCGACCAACGATAAACAATGTGTCCATCGTTGGTCGGCAAGATCATGCCGGCCTGCCAAAGGGCCAAGGAGGAGGGGAACGAAAAAGGGATGGGAAAAGGGTGAGGATCAGGGGGCAAGCCCCTTTGGGAGAACCGGATATATAGGTGCTGGCTGACCCTGGAACGCGACCCACACAAGGTGGGCCACTATGGCAGGTTTTAGCACCAGTGTACGGTGGTCGCTATCCGGTCGGCTACAAGTATCCTCCCACCAGCAATGTATACTATTTATTTATAGTATACACTGGCAAACGAGCGAGCAGGTCACCTGATGGTAAATGTTCTCCACCGCCCATGTACGCTCACAATACCAGAAGGATTGCGCGTTGTCGACCTTAAAAGAAAAGGGGGAATTAAAGGATTCAGAAGGGGATGGAGATTTATGTCTCCGGGTATTTCACTCATCGGACGAAACGCAGCAGCAACCCGCTATTTAACAGCTAATTTTTTGCCACGACATTGGTAACAACCCAGTCGAGCCGGCTCATTTATGCTGTAAACAAAACTGTCTACAGCGTAGCTCTACTACTCACAAACTACTACGAGTAGTAGATTGTAGATTATATCGTCATCGACACATTTTTGTTTATTGATTTTTTTTTATTACTTGATTGAATAACATTGAATTGTAATTTTCAAAAAAAGAATTTCGCGAGCTAGTGCTAATTTTCGATTAAAAATTAATATCTTAGCATTATTCACAACAAAAATAGTTACGCCATGACCAAGATCAACAAACTTCTATCAGCGTAACATTGAACTGGGCGAGGTTACACAGTTGAATAGTTTAAAATATCTACAGGTATCTATATTTAGATAAAATGTCTGTTGGATGCAAATAAACGGCGTGTAATGGAAACTTATTGGGTAAGATCTTAATTTTAGATTCGATGGAAATGACTAAGTCGACGAAAAGATGTGCACGATTGTCTGATCTAACCGATTGGGCTCATTGACGTACATGGTTTTATAGCATAGGCCGGCAAACGAACAAGTGGGTCATCTGACGGTAAGTGATCTCCACTGCCCAGGAATATCCATAATGCCAGAGGAATCATAAATGCGTTCTCCGGAATATTCGATCTTAAAGGAAAGGGATAATTGAGAGATTTAAAAGAAGAGGAATACCACACCCTCCTTTTTCCAAATCCTTAATTATCTCTTTCCTTTTAGGTCGGAAAAAAATCTATAAATCTTCTCGTGTTGTTAGCGTTCATGAGCAGTAAAGATCATTAGCCATTAGGTGACCCACTTGCTCGTTTACCAGCCTATGCTATAAAAAAGAAAAAAATGATCACAACTTTACTCCAGTGAAGCCGTGAACAAAAGCTTATAGACCAATAAAATCAACATGCATTTCCAGTATTTAATTTTGTAAACTATTGATCCATGACGGTGGGGGCGTTAGCAGGGTTTGGGACGAGGGTGGTAAATTTCCTCCGGCTTCCTCGGCCAGTGTTCCAGTATTGTACCGTACACGCCGGCCTGCGAACAAACACTGAACATGTAAAACAACTTCTAAATTGATTTCCAATTTTATGGTTTCAATGTTTCAAATGCTTTGAGTCTTTGTGCCTAGTTGTTATGTTTTCTATGTTAGTTAGTATTGTATTAATAATCAATAGTGGTAGGTCCCTCGTATGCGAGAGGCCGTCTGGGTTGGTACCACCGATTTGTCTATTTCTACCGCCAAGCAATAGTGTGTAAGCACTGTGGTGTTTCAGTTTGAAGGACATTCAAGCCAGTGAAATTACTGGGCGTTATGAGATTTAACATCTTACGTCTCGGGCGCAGTTCAGTGCCATGTAGTGCTTTGTAATTCAAAGTTCTATGCGGTGTTGCTTTTGTTTATGGGCAGGCGTGGCGCTTACCATCAGGCAAGCGCCTTGTTCGTCTCGTCATTCAATCAAATAAAAAAAGTCATGTCTTAAAATGTTCTTACGTAATGAGAAGAACCGGATTTGAATATGCAAAGTCCACACTTTCGGTGTTTGAGTCTGTTCAGTGTTTGAGGTGTATCTATCTACCCTCCGACCGCTCCTTATACCTAGAACCGGTCCGGACATTGCTTGTTATCGCTCTTCATACACACACGGATAACATTCGATTATCGGTATGAATATATTGTGCGTCACCAGAGAACTGAACTCTTCGTAGTGGAGAGTGTATTAACCGACAAAAAAACGGAGGAGCTTCTCAATTCGCCCCATTTTTTTTATGAATTTTCTTTTTTAATTCGAGCAATATAGACTAAAGTTGGTCTCATATTATTTTTACGAAAGACATAATCTTCGTAATTGGAGCACCGATTTTGAAGATTCTATCACTAAAAATAAAAACTTTTTAACAAAAACTAAAACCGACCAAAAGCTACTCCCAAGAGACCTATAGAAAAATGTTATTTTTTAAAATTACATATCAGTGTTATTTTATTAAAGGTGGTTTTAAGTTTTGTTAAAACCTATTTTATTCAAAGTGATGTCAGGGATTATAACGCTTAATCACTATTATTCATTTACAATAATTACATACAACTTTATTTAGAAGGCCAATATTTTAGGTCTTTTTTTTGGCGGAAAAGCAAGTGGGTCACGTGATGGTAAGTTATCTCCACCGCTCATGTACGCCCACAATACCAGTCTACCACATAATGTCTATCATGTGATATAATCTTATCATATCATGTGACGGGAACTAGTTTCACTTCTGATTACCATCTGAAAAGGTATAAAGTAAATAAAACAAATGGTAGAGACAGTATTACAGTGTATATAATAGATGAAAGCAACATCGCATATCATTAAGAGAGATAGGGTGCCTTTTAAATTATTATTAAAGCTTTCATTCACATTTTTATTTGTCTGATGTTCTGTTTAGAAGGTTATATAAGGTTAGCTTGACAACAAAACTAGAACAACACATTGAGTGGTAGAGCCACGCTGTAGACAGTTTTGTCTACAGCATGAATGGGCTGGCTCGGCTGGGTCGTTACCAGTGTCTCACAAAAAACCGACGTAAAGCAGCGAATTGCTCCTGCGTTTCGTACGGTGTAGCGTACAAACGTAAGATCCCGTGGACGGCCCAAAACGCTGGTTTGAAGTATTAGAGCGAGACATGTGAGCCAATAGTCTTACTACAGAGGATGATAGTAAATCTCTATTGTAGACACCCACATAAAAAAAACAACAATAATAGACAAAAAGAAACAAGTAAATAAATGTGCCACAAGTGGGGGCCTTATCATTAAAAGCGATCTCTTCCAGGCGATCATATACCGCTCAAGAGCGGGCGAAGAGTAGGCGTTTTAGTAAGAATGCGAACCCTGGTACTAGTCGGGATAACGACGAGCAGAAAGAAGACATTATACCATGAAAAAATATACGTACGTACTTTTACTCCCTTGTTACATGTTATGATATTTACTGAATCATTTATAACTTATACGTATATCTGTAAAGGGTCGCAATAAACTACAAATTCAAAGTCGTTTTAACATCTCCCTGTAGCGTCATAAAACCTCCGAACTGTATACAGGCACGCGTTTTTACGTTGTCGGCAAACATTCTTAAACCTTTCGGAATAAATTTTAATTGAGTTTTTAATTATAATTTTAGTTTAGGTGTTTTGTCGTTATACAATGTATTAAAAAAATCCTATTAATATTAGGCTGCTTGGATTCGGTAAATATCGAATTATTCATTTATTTACGTATTATTATTTTATCCTGGCACGGCACAGTGACTACACTAGACCTGAAGGTAAATACAATTCAGTTCAAATATAATGTTGACCGTCAAAGATATTGCGTCCCTTGACGTATGGAAGAATTATCAAGTTACTGAATAGACATTGGGTGACCCTGGAACTCGACTCGCTGAATTAGCCACTATGGCGGGTTTTTCATCAGGTGTTTAATTGACATGTTATATCATTAACAATACATAAATAAACCTAACAGTCACACACATAATCCTGACCCCACACTATGTTAACCTGTATCGTGGGTATCAAGAACTACGATGGACTTGCAGTCCCACAACACCCAGACCCGTAACAAATTGTGGATCTCATAAACATTTATCTCGATGAGGGAATCAAACCCGCAGTGGGACATTAAATAAAAGTGTTAAATTAATGTCGAGTATCCCAAAATAAACACACAAAACCCGAACATTCGGAGTGGCTATTTGTTGATCCTTTGTAGAGAAGGAGGCATGTCAAGGTGAAGGCCTGAGATCGATAGCCTGGGAGCTAGGGATGTTGCTAACATATCGATATATGTATCGATATCTTTTCTGCGAAACATCGATATTTTTGGTACGATTATATTTTTATTTTGATCCGATATATCGGCATTGTTTATTAAGTTTACACAAAAAGGTAAAGCAAATGTGTCAAACCGATATATCGATAACGATATTTTTTCTCGATATATCAAAATCGTTATTGATACTTATTAAAATTATCGATACCATATAAAACGATACATTTTTGCGATTTCGAAATGTCTAGCGGGAGCTTATACTCACTCTACTATAGTACAGTTTGGAAAACACTGGATATTTTTACCCTGTCTTTGTCTGCGATTTGATGATTCAGTGTAGTACATATATTTTTTAAACGCATTATAATATTAGCCCTGCATTACTGCTACTGGTGGGCACGGCTTAGTCTACGAATTAGGTTAAGCCTTAGTCCACTTCGCTGGCTTAATATGAGTTGGCAGACATCACACATCTTCGAAATTCTTATTAGGAATTATCAGGTATGCAGTTTTCGTCACGATGTTCCCTTCACCGTTAAAGGAAGCAATAATTATACGTCACAATGAATATACTCTGCCTGTGTGTGACGTAGGTGTGTGTGTGTGTGCCTGTAAACGAGTAGTACAATTTAAATGCACTCAAAAGGGTTAAAGTAAGAACAGTCCTCTTTTTATCGCAGGTTAAAACATTGTAAAATATACTTACTAAAATCTTCTAAAGCTTAGTTTGTTCAGATTCTGTAACATTTTTACATAATGTAGGTCATTGTGTAGGTTACAGGAGTTGTCCCAGGTGCGCGTGGGACAGTGACGTCACAGGATCAAGGTCACCTGCCGGGGACGTAATTTTTCACTTTAATTGCATCGAATCAAGAAAGTTTCCTCACCGAAATGTTTAATGGTCCTTGTCGAGATAACGACCCAAAAGTAATGTTGGAAAGTGCTGGATAATGGAAACGGCTTTTAATATCAGTTACTGAACGAAGGTTCAACGTGAAAAGTGTATTTTTTTTATATTGAATATTATGAAAACCGTTAAAAATCTCTGACGTATTAAAAAAACATTTGTTACTTTTAAACAGCTGACTAGATTTTAACACAGGTATTTCATACCAAAACCAGCAAACTCTTGTAGGTTAAGTTAGTGCCAAATAAACTATTTTGTCTTTGTATCTATATCGATAAACCAGCTTTCAAAACAAAAAAACACGCCTTAAAATCGGATCACATAACCACCACAGACGGACAAAGGGAACTTTTATGGTAGTGTTGATTATCCTTTCTTTATGCAGTCGGGTAAAAACAATAATTGCAGAATAAACTCATTGTTAAACCACAGAGGAATAACCACACAATGGTCAGTACGTTATACGTTGTATTACAAAATATTAAAAGTTAAGTAAAAAATATTACTATATTTGTTTTTTATGGTAGGGAACAGGAAACGAATAAATGGGTCACCTAATGGTATGTGATCTCCCCCGCTTATGAACACCTTCAACACCAGAAGTATCATGGACGTATTGCCAACTGTAAAGTTGAACGAGGATTGGGAAGGTGAGAAGGAGAGAGAGAATGATTTGGGCCTGTAACCTCCAGTCCCCATCTCCTTAGGAAATCTGGCCTGAGGCCAGTCTATACCACTATGGGATGTGTTCCCCTTGGAAATCAGAAAGTCCACCAACCGGCTCACTTTTAAATTTAAAGTTCGAATGCTCTTGACTGATGGTGAGACAGAATCACGACTTTAGTGGATTTACACTACATGTATAGATTATTATATGATTTTTTTATGTGATTGAATGACGAAACGAGCTAGACGCTCGCCTGATGGTAAGCGCTACGCCTGCCCATAAACAGAAGCAACACCACACAGAACTTTGAATTACAAAGCACTGCATGGTACTGAACTGCGCTAGTCACCCCGAGACATAAGATGTTAAGTCTCATAATGCCTAGTAATTTCCCCGGCTTCTATATCCTTCAAACCGAAACACAACAGTGCTTACACACTGTTGCTTGGCAGCAGAAATGTGTGTATATGTATTTGTGTATATAGCGTTGCCAACCGTCCTATTTCCCAAGACATGAGTTGGTTTCTAGAGGAGGGTGTTGTGAGACCGAAAGTCTCTCATAGTTCCTAACGTGTGGACACCCTAACATGTGTGTATGTGTGAAGTACCACAATAATGGAGTTACATAATAAGTAGAATGAATGAATGCGCAGTTACACCAGTGTTTGTACTTTGTAACATAAACTATTACACTGGTATAATAAATCATGCAGTATGTTTGTTTATCACAGATATATGCGCAGTACAATAGTGGAAATTTAGTATAAAATAGCGATTTATTTCTCGGAATCTTATACGCTGCAAATAGTAAGGTATTTCAAACGCGTAATTTACTCCTACAAACATGGATGAGTAGCCGGCTGTGAAGCGAGAGGCCACAAGTTTGATTCCCGCACTGAAACAAAGCTTTGTCTGATACACAAATATTCGTCATAATGTGGCCAGCCATTTTTTTATTTGATTGAATGATGAGACGAGCAAGGCGCTCGTCTGATTGTAAGCGGCACGCCTGCCCATAAACAGGAGCAGCACCACGCAGAACTTTGAATTACAAAGCACTGCATGGCACTGAACTGCGCTCGTCACCCCGAGACATAAGATGTTAACTCTCATAATGCCCAGTAATTTCACTGGTTGTAGAAATATACAAAGCAGTTGTACCAACCCAGACGGCCTCTTGCGTACGAGGGACCTTGTGAAAGTATTAAAAAGTTTAAGCCAAATATTTCTGTAACATATTATTTAAAAAAAACGTTTTGCTCCGAACCCACTCGAAGTGGAATAATAGCAAGTGGAAGAATTTAAATTAAAAGGGGCCATATTCTTTCTTATCGGTTATTATAAATGAATTTAGATGATGAAGTCTCCACCTAACGAAATCCCAAAGACGAACAAAAGGCAACCAAAACCGTGTGTTTTTTCTCAGAAGTTTCATCAGGATAAATGGTGTCGCGCATACGAATTCACGATGTATAATATAAAATAAACTTTATAAGAATTTACATAAGCGAGTAGACTACGTTAATATAGAGTTGGTCCCGACAAATTAAATTCTAACATCGGCGCTCGGCTAATCCTTGCGTCTTTTTAGACCCAAATGTTCGAAGGATTATGGAAATCGGTTCGAATGAAGCTTTCGGAATTTGTGATAACTTCTATTTAATCATTTTAATCTGATTTTATAACTCATTTAAGCGTTCAGTAATTATCCCCTGCAGTATCTCATCCCAGGGTTAAGGGATTTTGGAAAGCAGGAATGATTTAGGAAATGTAAGGTAAAAGAAAAGGAGGCAAGCCCCTCGGGAGAACCGGATATACATTGGCTGATCCTGGAACGCGATCCACACAAGGTGTGTGGACTATGACAGGTTTTAACACCATGTGTACGGTGGTCGCTATCCGGGTAGATTAACTGCTAAGGTGTAATTTAAGGGAATTTATAATAGATATTTGGTAACTAACATTTAGTCGCGGCTTCACCCGCGGTGCTGTCTTTTTTTGGGATAAAAAGTAGCATATGCCTTAATCCAGGTCAAACTCTACCTGTGTGCCAAATTTTATTCAAATCCGTTCAGCCGTTAAGGCATAATTAGCAACCATCCAAATACATAAACTAAGCCATAGTGTGGCATAAACTCAGTAACATCCAAACTTGATAGTTAATATTAGTAGGATATTATCTTTATAATATTATATTATTTATAATATTAGTAGGACTAAAAAGCCTGCAAATAGAATTTTCTTTAAAGTTCTATAGGGAAATGCATACTTAATCTTTTAAACGTGTTCGATGGAATTATTTTATTTATTTTTTAAACTTTATATGCCAAACATGTATAAAGGCGGACTTAATGTCAGAGGCATTCTCTAACAGTCAACCTACAGGTGATGCAGAGACGAGACAATGTGGGGGGTATAAAAGTTATAAATGAAATAAATACTATATTTAATTAGTTATTACTTTTTTTACTCAGTACCAAAACAGAGTGGTGTGTAATAAGGCACAGGAAAAAATTATAATTACCATGAGAAATGTTCATATCGTGTCATAAAAACAACATTGTATTTTAATTAAACTAAGAATCGTTGTAAGCAACTCCGCAGTTTATTGCGCAATAAAAACGAAACCCGTAAATTGATGAATATTCCTCAAAATGTTCGGGAGGTTGGCGTAATCCTCAAATAACGGTACTTAATGTAACAATTACCGCCGCAAAGCCCCTTCTTTTACAGATTTCGGCATTGTTGAATGTAATTTATAATAGAAATGTGGAAATTTTCAGTATTTTGCACAACGTTTTGCTTTATTTGGCAAATGACGAAGATTAAACAAACAAATACTTGAAAATTCTGTCCAAAAACAATGATCATAGACGAAGGATGAAACTGATCGACATTTAAAGAATTTATTTCGTGGTAGCTCTAGGTCATGTACCTATTTTATCAAAAGTTGCGCAAATACTTAGAATATTATATTTAGTCGTCTTTCCGGCAAAGTAATAAAATATATTTCTGCCGCCTAGCAACACTTGTGTAAGCACTGTTGTGTTTCAGTTTGAAGGACATTGAAGTCAGTTACATTACTGGGCATTATGAGACTTAACATCTTATGTCTCGGGGTGACGAGCGCAGTTCAGTGCCATGCAGTGCTTGTAATTCAAAGTTCTGTGCGGTGTTGCTTCTGTTTATGGGCAGGCGTGGCGCTTACCATCAGGCGAGCGCCTTGCTTGTCTCTTCATTTAATCAAATAAAAAAATATATGTGCAACTTGTTGTTTTATTTTTTACTAACTTTTGCTTGCAGCTCCTCCGCACGCGTGAAGGCTTTTTTCCAGATAAACACTATCCCATGTCCTAATCCGGGATACGATCTAGCTATATGTACTAAATTTCATGCAAATCTGTCTATCTATTTACGCAATCAGATTAACAAAAATCCTTATTCACAGACATTCAAACTTTCGCATTTATGATATGGTGGGATGATAAATTGAAATGAACGGTATGGTATGCTTTACAAACGCTTTCATAAAACAAAATGATGGATAAAAAGGTTATATTTCCTTGTATTTAACTGTTTACTCAAACATGAACTATTTTCTAATTTTAAAACGTAAAATGTAAAAAATGAAATAAATTACCCCAGAATTTGACATAAATGAGTAGTTGCTTTATGCGAACCAACATTTTGTATGATTTTTGTTTTATTCATGTAAATCGCTGTTATTTTAAAAGAGTTTATGTTTTGAATCTAAATTGAAACGTAAGTGTTATAAGACGAACAGAAGATAAAAGTGTGGATTGATTGGCATTTGAAACGGCATTAAAACGTGGATATAAAGATTCGTAGCTATAAAGCTTGTTTCGTAATAGGTTCGTGTTACACCGAACTATAATCATAATATTTTTTAAATTAGTTTGTGGTCATTGAAGGCGTCCAACTACTATATTTAAGGACCTCAGCCCAGCGCTTGCCGGTACGTGGCATATTTCTGCCGCATCGGCTATCGGTTCTGCGAGTTTTGTGGCCAGCCCACTGCCACTTCAGCTTGCTAATCCGCTGAGATATGTCGGTGATTTTCGTTCTTTTACGGATCTTCTCATTTCTGATATGATTACGTAGAGAAACGTTGTTGAAACTTAGTATTGTCCAAATAATTCAATATAGAAGGCCGTAATTCATCTCGTAATGCCATGAACTCATTACTAGAACAAAATGCTGATTTCTGTCTGAATTATGAGTACGAAGATATTATAAAAAGTTTAGCAGTCAGTAAAAATTTAAATGTATTAAAATATAGACGACGCGACGGTCGTTGCAGCAGAATACGGAATGCCAAAATTTGAATTTTGCATTTAAATTTGGTACGGTATTAAATTTTCCTCTCTTTACGATGCTAGACGAACGCTGTATTAGCCAATGAATCTAGACTCCTTAGTGTGAGAATTTGCTGTTATTTTTTCGTTGTACACTTAATGTCATAAAGTAGCGAGATAGGTCAAGATACGCTGGTTTTGAACATTCTAAGAAGCTTTGAAATTTTAGATGGCTCAGACTTATTTTAGTTCATGTATTTATGTTTTTATACTTTGTAATCTTTGGTGCTGTTTAATTATAGTCTCGCACAATTCGCCTATATTTTGAACTTAATTACGTGAACAGAACACGGAGTAAATGTTCTAGCTTAGACGCATAAGAATATGAAAATAAAATATATATTTTTGTGTAGAAGCATTATAGTGGGAGCATTGTAGAACCATTGTATTACAAGAACTTATTAATTTTCGGCTATTTTCAATAATATATATCCATTTGCACATTGATATCTTTTGTATAAAATTTATTATTGATATACATATATTAACAACCAGTCTAGTTGGGAGGCTGACGCGCGCGGCCATCAAAAAGAATAACCGCATATCTCCGAATTCGCGTAAAACGAGGTAGCTTAAGTCGGGGTATTACTGTATATTAACAACCAGTCTAGTTGACAGCCTCCGTGTGTGTGACAAATGTGTGTGTGGCTTGTTTGCAAAAAAATACTATAGTAACATAATGTATTATTGCTTGTTTGTTTGTGGCACAGTTTGTTGTTAAGAGCTTTAATGCCGCATGTGACATGGAATGTCAATATTTCGTCACCTCTGACCTAAATACAAGAGAAATCGTCTTTATTTTCCTCAAAGATTAAATAATAAAAATTGGTATATATTTGGCACATTCAGCTGTGACCGTGGCCGAGAAAGGATTTGAGACGTTACTATATAGGTCACTTTCGTGGCATGTTTACTGATATTGAAAACTGCTGGCTATTTTTAACTTTAACCCAGAAACTACAATCGATCGTCTTAACTTAATATATTCAGTGGGTTTTTTATGAAACTTAATGATTTCTTATGTTTACGCGAATATTACACATTAAAATAAAACTAATTTAAACGGATTTTATCGCGGTTATTTATTAATTTTTGATCCCAATGTGATTTTTTTTTATAAAAAACCGCGATAAAATCTGTTGAAATTAGTTTTATTTCAATATTATATGAAAGTTTTTAAATGGTAATGCGACGCTATGAACAGTTTTGTGTATGTCATAGATGAGCAGGCTTAACTGGGTTGTTACCACTGCACTGATTAACTCACAAAAAAAACTGAGTAGGTAAAAATAAAATTTTGCCATTTTATTGGTCCTATTACAGTTTGGTGGCCAATGATTGATACCACCAACTCAACATTATTTAATTTTATGTATAAGTTATTATTTTATAGCGTCGAAAAAAGTTTTTATTTTACCTTATTTGACTAAATAAGGCCTTTGACTAAAGGATATCAATATCGATCGGTTAATATCGAAATTTTAGTCTTTCATCTGTGACTTGATAACGTACCGGATGAGTATCCTGTGAAACGAGATACCGCGAGTTTGTTCCCCGCACCCAGACAAATGTTTGTGTGATCTGCAGATATTTGTTTCGGGTCTGGGTGTTGTTAGACTAAATAAAGTATTGAAAAACAACACGACCCTGATAGAGTACCGAGACCTATATCTCTATGGTCACAACCCTATTGCCATGCTAATTTTTTAATTAATTAAAGCCAGCACCATAAAACAGATTGGCCCATAAAAGCACTCGATAGGGATGAATGGAAGAAGGATAGGGAGGCCTTTGCCCTGTAGTGGGACATATCAGGCTAATAAAAAAAAAATAAAAAAAGCCAGCACCGTAACCAAATAAAAAAACTCCCAATGTCAAAAACTTAAAACAATCCACAGGTGAATTCAACAAAACCAAATTGTATGTACATAGTAATTAAAAAGTGTTGTAGTGATACACCGACCTCGCCTGACCTATTTCTGCTCCCGATTCAGCCAGGTCAATATGACGACAGCAGTTCTATTTGAATCTCCACCCTATTCTGATACGACAAAGTTTAAATTCCACTGCATTCTGTGGAATCCTGAAATAGATTCGCGAGACATTTAGCTATGGCGCTTATTGATTGTTCTATGCAGGTCGTAGGTACGAGTATAATAAATTGAATGACATCGAAAGCGTTAAAGCGGAATTAGTAAAGTTTATCGATGTTCAGCGAATTAATAACAATTTGTTATATAAATTGCTTGATTACACACCGTTATAGTGAGTGATGCAGGAACTATGAGGTAGATAAAGCACTGGATTTTAGTAAATTGTTAATGGTTTAGAAAAGAGCAACGTTAGAGTTTCTGGCCCGTTCTTCTTTAACGGAACAGCATTCCAAATTGGCGGTAAAGTTAAAATTTGACCAAATCTAAATGATGTTTGACATCTTATTAATTCAATAAATGATTTGATTTTGATTTATAAATTGATAGTAGATAGTGTTAGGTTGAACCTAACACTACTATCAATTTGGACTGGTTGTCAGAAATCAACAAGAATATTTGAATTGGTGTAATCACAAATTCTAAATAACGGTAAAACGTCATATTTTTAAAAGCCTATTTATTTTATGAAGGACCTTAATAATTCCGGGGAATATTTTTCAAAGATAGGAGGCATAGTTGTGGTGAGATGAATTAGAGGCAAGCGTTGTTTTCAGTAAAATCTCCTCGCTTCAAATACCAATATGCCATCAAAAGGGTTTGAAAATACCGAGGACTGGGCAATAGTCACTAGAGATAATTGAGTAGGTACAAAAGAAAAACCTGCACCACCCACCTCGCATATAATTCTGCAGATTAAAGCTGAATGTATAAAGAGAATGTCGGTGCGTTTATTTTTACACACTCATAAAACTCAATCCATTAGGTTTGATGGAAACGTCGGAATGATGGATTCGAACCTGGTGAACCACAAAGGTCACTGTCAGGTTGCCACAAGCTAGCTTTTGTCTACTGTTATTTTATATAAGAAAAATCTATATCGAATGGTGAAGAGCTGTTTTTAAATTGTAGGAGACATTCCAAAATTCCAAATTAATTATTGGCTTGTAATTTTGCTATAAATTACTTTCGTTGTCTTCATTTGACGTACACTTTTCGGATAGATACCATGTGCCCTATAGATGCAAGCACTATGGATGTACAGACATTCATCACTGATACAATCAATACGGTAGAATTACTTAATTGCAATAATGGAAATGATAATAATCAAATAAATAATTATACTAAACTAAACGAACAACAATAAAGATCGCAAGAAGTCGCTGGATGCAGGCCGCTTCCAACAGGTCGGTCTGGAAATCTTTGGGGAGGCCTACGTTCAGCAGTGGACGTCCTGTGGCTGATGATGATGAAACGAACAAGAGTACAAGTTTACAAGGTTGGTTGGTACCACCGCTTTGTCTATTTCTGCCGCCATGTAACAGTGGGTAATCACTGTTGTGTTTCGGTTTGAAGGACATTGAAGCCAGTGAAATTACTGGGCATTATGAGACTTAATATCCTATGTCTCGGTGTAACAACCGCAGTTCAGTACCATGCAGTGCTTTGTAATTCAAAGTACTGTGTGGCGCATACCTTCAGGAGAGCGCCTTGCTCGTCTCGTCATTTAATCAAATAATAAAAAAAAAACAGTATGGACCTGCCAGCTGTAGTAAATGTAACTATTAGAAAATATTATAAAATCGAAAACCCAAATAGGTATTCCGTAAATAAACAATATTTGTGAATTTATGCGATTTATAAATTAAAGCATTCAATTAATGCTAAAGATAAACGATTTGGGAAAATCGTATCGTCAACAGATGCAATATCTGCAACGTCTAATAACGGCGGATACGTCTTTCCAACAATTGATAGCAGTATTTCGAACAGATGCATGTTACGGTGCTGCCACACCGATGTTATAAAATGTTTACAAACATTTTCTAACATTAAAATTTTTACATTTTGTTAGGAATTGTTAGATGTTTTAAGTGCTCCCATACCGACGGAAAATGTTTACAAACATTTTCTAACATTTTATAACATTTTTTAACATTGTCTAACATTTGAAAACATGACATAGGCCCTTCTTCTTTGACGGCTTCTTTGACGGCGCCGCTCTCAAAAGTACCGCCGCCCGCGGTTAAAAAATGTTACAAAATGTTACAAATTGTTAAGAAATGTTTACTAAATGGTGCTGCCACACCGCTGTTATAAATTGTATATAACATTTTCTGACATTTGTTAACAAACATTTTCTAACATTTTATCACAATGATAGATAATGTTAGTAAATGTTTAATGTTAGAAAATGTTATATAACATCTTCTAACACCGGTGTGGCAGCACCATTATGTAACATACATACCGAGTCAGTGGCCTGGGACGTCCTATGCGATAGGTCAAACTAGCCATAAAACACACATCACCATACAGCTTTAGCTCGCCTGTGTATTGTGTGCTAATGTGAGTTCTATTTCAATTGCACGTATTATTTGTTTAAGCGTTTATTACATCAGCCTAAGAAATCTGTTTTCGTTTTTCTTTATTTTTGTTGATAGAACTTAGGTCTGGTTTGAGGACAACTGTAAACTATAGAATAAATAATTATGCTTGTCAACTCATGGAATAAATTTTAATGCATGCAAAATATGGCATTTACGTAGTTCTTTTTCAAAGACACCGAGTAGACAGCATACTTTTTTACAATGTTCTAGAAAAATCAATTTCACATAGGCAAAAATGTTTGAAGGCACACAATAACTGACACAAACAGTTGAATATTATATGGCACTACGTATTAGCAAAGCAAACACATGCAAATAATAACATAATAATATTTATAAATATAATTAATTAAACGTGTAACTTACAACAGCCTTCGTGGCACAGTAGCCGAGTAGCTGGCTGCGATGCGAGAGCCCGATTCAATTCCCGCCCCGAGGCAATTCTTTGTGTGATCCATGAATATTTTTTCGGATCTGAGAGTTGTGGAATCGCAAGTCTCTCGTAGTTCCTAATACTCACAATCCGGGTTTAGCCTAGTGTGGGGTCAGAACTGTGTGTGTGAATGCTGGATGTATTTATTTGTATTTAACGATGCCAACTGTTTCAAGTTTATTTTTGTCTGATGTGAGATCATTAGATAAAAGTAAGCAGCTGCCACGGTCATCTTGTTTGTTTATAGTGAGCAAATAAAAACAAAAAATCAAAACACATTTTGAGCATAGAAATTTTATAATACCAGTCCCGTGTTATAACAATTATGTCGCATTGCTAGGCACAGGCCTTCTCTTCTAATGAAACGTAATTAGGCCTCAGTCCACCAATGCGGGTTGCTAGATTTCAAATACCTTGGAAATTCTTACGATGTTTTTCATCCCCATTAAAGTTGAGCCAACGCCGCTTTTTGTTTCTCTTTTTTAGCTTTGCTTTAATAAATTTGAAGTAAATAAAAAAAAATAGGATTTTTTTCAAGGATTTTTTTTAAGCATATGCATAGGACAGTATCGTGACTTAGGTTTAAACCTTCATAGTACTAACTCTCTCTTTCTGTCTGGCGTTATCCCGGCTAAGTGCCAGGATCCGCTTTTCCATCATGTTTTGACGGTGGATTTGCTATAAAGCGGGCAACCTGTTTGACCCGCAAAACCCGCAACGGAAACCAAGTTTGCTTTCGTCTCGTCCGGTTATCAGCAGAGTGTAATGTACCACGTGCAGGTGAGGTTGGCATTGTGCGTAAGATGTTGGTGGCCCTTACACTCCTATTATATTAATTAGTATTATCTGCATGACTGTATATATTTTAAAAAAATATTTTAGTACGCATATCTGTACTTTATTCTTTAAAAGTTGTATCCAATTCCAGGTGTAAGGTTTCATATAACCTTTTAGTACACAATGTAAAGGGAATTTCAAAAGGAATCTCTATGAAAATTTCAATAGTTAAGCGCGAAGGAAATGGAAAGGTCCCATTTGTTTGCACAGCTCTGTCGGGGCTCGCTTTACGGCCTCGTAAAAAAGCCAGTAAAGTTCTTTGTCAAGGTTGCGCTGTGATTTATTTTCGATCATGATAACTTGCGTATTTTTCTAGAACCCTCTTTTCGAGATGTGTTGACTATATTGCTGGTTAAGAAATAAATAACCTTACTGCCTCCGAGATTATTTTTTGTGACGATGAACGGACTTATTTTGTTATTATTATTGTGTTTGTAAAAATCACCTAATAAATACGTATTGGAGAGTTTAACGGTTAAACTGGGGAGTGGCACAACTTAATTACACCTGTGAATCATATTGTAAAGGTACGTTTTGAGATACACAAACAAGACACGCGTTGCGTGACGCGGGTCAGGCGATAGCGATAAATAAGTCCGCGGAACCAGTCACGCGTCACGGTGTCCTATCTTCGTCGCATAGGATAAAAAGTACTTATATAATATATACAATTACATGCAAAGGTGAGGTGTCGATGTCGTCGTATATCGCGGCCTTCTGTCTCGGTCGCGTACTTAAAACTATGCCTTAATTATTGGCGCATGTTTTCTCTGACCCAACCCGTAGTACCGTTCAATATCCTACACGCGTTTCCTTTTTTGATTGTTAACACATCAACGATTATTGTTAATTAAACGTATCCTACCCATCAATCATCCTACCGGTACATTTATTAAAACAGAAATACCGTCGAAAAAATATATTCTTAGAAGCGATTGTTGGCATCCTGATTAATAAACATTAATTAGTAGATAAAAAATATTAACGCTCAAGTATGTATTTGATTGAAGTACAAATAAACGAATATCAACAATTTATTTAAATCTATTAATATTTAAACTTAATAAATGAAAATGATTTGTTTTAAATATACATACCTAAATTTAATATATTATTTTCTTAGAATAATGGACAGTCTCCGTGGCGCAGCTGGTGATACGCCGGGTACGCGTTTGGGACCGAAAGCCCCCCGTTTCTGATACCCATAAAATATTGTCATCCTATGGAATAAGTACGGAGGTTGTAGAAGGACTTATCATTTAATTTTAGTTATGTAATTATTCCTTAATACAAATGCAAATCATGTAATAATAATTACACAAATAACTTTCTTTTCTGACTGTATCGCTGTAATTATTATAATTACGACTATATAAAGCCGACATACTTGTAATGTATCCTTCACACGTAATACTGATATGAAAATACTTGGTTCGTTGATTTTTGTGTGTGTGGTGGAATGTATAAGGATTAAATATGATAATAACACAGCACCACTTTCGGCAGAGCAGTTGCTTGACTTCAAACTACAAAATCCGGTATGTCTTACAATTGTATGGGTGTAATTGATTCTTAGGATACTATAGATATTTCTAATTAAAAATATAAACTCTAAGGGAGTTGTTAGATGTCTATTCGTTAACCGACTTCAAAAAAGAAGAGGTTCTTAATTCGGAGAGTTTTTTTATGTATCGATTTCTCCGCCAATTATAGACCGATTTTGTTTTAAACAATTTCATTCGTTAAATTTTGGCTGCGATGTGGTCCCATATAATTATGAAGTCGGTTTTTAAGTTTTGTTAAAACTTATTAATAGTAACCAACGATGTATAGAGTTTTCTCCGTCTAAAATATATGTTGAGGATTGGAAAATGTAGTAAATCAATTTAGGTAGATTTTTTATATTTTATTTTTGTAACTATTAATATAGCACGTGCTAGTTAAGTATTATTACGTAACAGATTTGTACAGCTCTGTCATGACACCTACGCTCGTCATAGCTGATGGGGTAAACATGCTGTTGACGCAAAACCATAATATGAAAGCGGTGTTTATATTTTAGGTCAAAAACCCACGCAGACAATTATCTTTATAATCTTTATACGTCATTCAAATGACATTCTTATTTTCTTAAAGAAGCCAATACAAATATACGTTACAATAAGAACTAAGCTGTATATTTTAAATTCCAGAATACGAAATTATGGACTGCAAGCGCCGGAGGTCCAACAGAGATAAGAGATACAGTGACAGTTAATTCCGATTTATTTACGAATCCGCTACATGTAGATCTATCCATGCATTTCGCGACTGAAAGAATTCCGGAGCGAACTGTGTATGCCAAAGGTACCGGGGCTCTCGGATACTTCACATTAACAAACGATGTATCTAAATATACAAAAGCTAATTTGTTCAATGAGGTCGGAAAGCAAACTCCTGTTTTGGTCAGATTTTCACAAGGATTGCAAAGTTTGGGAGGATCGGACCTCGCCCGAGGATTGAAAGGGATGTCAATCAAATTTTACACTAAAGAAGGAAACTTTGATGTAATTTGTATACAAACACCAGTCTATTTATACCGAGACCCGCTCTATTTCAGTGTCTTAGTTCGTGCTTTCAAGAAAAATCCACGTACCAACTTGAATGACGTCACATCTAGGTATGACTTCTTAACGTCGGTACCCACAAGCCTTCACGGATATTTGTGGACTCAAGCAGATTACGGAGTACCAGATGGATATAGGAGGATGGATGCATTCCCAGTTCACACGTACGAGTTAAATAATCAAAATGGCGAGAGATATTACGTAAGATTTAACTTTAGAACCGAGCAAGGTTTAGCGAATCTGACATCGGCGCAGGCATCAGAAATATCAGGTCGTGACCCAGATTACTATACTCGAGATTTATATAACGCTATTGCTCAGAGTAACTTTCCTGCTTGGAAGCTGGAGATGGATGTAATGAGCCTACTTGACATAAAGAAAGCAGATTACGACCCGTTTGACCTTACAAGGTTATGGAAAAATGGAACTTATGAAACTATACAAGTCGGTCGGTTGGTATTAAATCGAAATCCCGATAACTATTTCAAGGTTATAGAACAAAGCGCCTTCAACCCTGGCAATTTGGTTCCGGGCATTCCAGGCCCAGTTGATTACGTGTTCAAAGCGCGAAGATTATTCTATCATCACGGTCAAACTCATCGTTTAGGAAGTAATTTTAATAACATAGAAGTGAATTGCCCTAAGTACGCAATGACGTACAATCGAGATGGAGTCCCTCCTTTGGGTGACAATATGAAGGACGTTCCAAATTATTATCCAAATTCTTACAACGGTCCTCTGCCATATGTTGATCATAGTAGGCCGAGTGAGAAATTAATTGTATTACATAGTAACGCGGTAGATCTTGAACCTCATGCGTATTTCTATAATAATATACTCAAAACGAATGCTGAAAGAGAAAGAATGGTTAATAATGTTGCTTTGTCTTTAGTAAACGTCAGTCCTCCAGTTTTGCAAAGGGTCATTAATTTCATGTACCTCATCGATCCAGATTTGGGAAAACGTGTGACGGTGGGTTTGGAAGCAGCTAGGGTAGCAGCCAATCTTACAAGTGTCGCAACAAGTCCAAAGAAAGGATAAAATAAGTGAAAGACATTAACAGTGTTTTGTTTTATTGTATGTATTATTAGATTTATGGGAGTGTTGTTTTTATGTTAATGTAACATATTACTATTAATTGGGTTATAAATGTATCGTAAGTCGTAGTTTAAGTTACTGACAGCGTAATTTTAGATGTATTTTCTTAAAAAGTCCCAAATAACACTTGTAACAAATTTATGGACTATTTTTTATTTTATGATACCTTTATGAATCTCTGCTATGACAATATGTCTTGGCTGTATAAATTTTATGATGATTTCAAAGCTACTTTAAATCTTTTTAACAAAAAATAAAACCAACTCAAAAGAACTAAAGAGCTACAAATAAAACTAAATAATTTTGAGTCGGTGGTACTGTAGTTTAATAGCCAATGATTGATACCACCGACTCAAGAATATTAAGAATTATTTTTAGCTATTTAATTTTTGAGTCTCTTTTAATTTTTATTAAAATGTTTTTATTCTACTATTTTTAATGAAAGAATCATCAAAATCGGTGCATAAATTTTTTTTTGTGGTTCATCTTCGATTTCACCCCTTTACTCCTAAAGGAATTTCTTCTTTAAAATAAAATGGGATCGACTTTGGGCTATACTTGTTCCACTAAAAAAAGAATATGCAAATCCGGTCATATTTGGCGCATTTATACATTAAAAAAACGCTTCCAATTGAGAACCTCCTTTGTTTTTTCGTCGGTTAAAAACAGCATCAAAAATCGGAACGACACCTAAATCCTACTAATATTATGAATGTGAAAGTTAAGATGTTTATGACTTTTAAATTTGGATGATTGTTATTTAATCACGACTTAATAGCTCAGCCAGTTTGGATGAAATTTGGCACACAGGTAGACCCTGACCTAGATTAAGACATAGCTTAATATAGAATGCTGGTCGTTATTCGGGTGAATATAAGTATCACTTAGATGCAGGGCTGCCAGACTTTCGGTAAATCCGGGATTGTCCCGGAATATCCTATGTACAGTAATTTAACTTTACTGTCCCGGAATTAATTCTGGTGGTAGGATATTCATATCCGCCGGGATAGCGACCACCGTACACATGGTGTTAAAACCTTGCCATAGTTGTCCATACGCCTTGTGTGGATCGCGTTCCAGCCAGTGTATATCCCGTTCTCCCGAGGGGCTTGCAACATGACTTGATAGTTGATTGGGGTGCTATACCTGCCCAAACGTGCTCAAACTATGCACGGACAACCACAATTTTGTTTGATGCATAATAAGTATATTATGTATAATTTTTATCTTAAAAAAAAAAACATATTTATGTAAGATAAATAAACCACTAAAATACCTAAACCTAACGATTATTTTTCAATACTTTTGATATGTCTTGTTCGGAGGTATTGAATGTGTTAAGTAAGCCTATCGCCAGTATTAGAAGCAATGAAAGTTTTTTTTTGCTAACAAATGTTTTGGTTTTTTGTCCCGAAAATTGGGCACGCAAATCTGGCAACCCTACTTAGTTAGAGAGAGTTAACGAGACCAAGGTAGAGTTTTGGCGGGAATTATCATTGTGATGGATATTCTATGTTACATTAGTTCTTTTCTTATGTTACATTAGGTCTACGTTTCGACCTTCATTGCTTTGAATCGTTTTATAGCATAGAGGCCTTGGTTACATTCTAGAACCTCTTCCAGAACATTCTGGCTCACACTGTTCTGCTACAGAAATATTTCAATTAAGCCCATTTATTTATAAATTGTTATTTAGATGTCATAACGACCTTTGATATTTATAAATATTATATTATTTATTTATTATATTTATAACATATTATTTATAAATATGTCACCTGCCAGGTTTGTTTACAATAAATTGCTAACTGCCGTGGTGTTAAAGGTTAATTACATGCTTTGTAATCTTATAATTAATATTTTTGGTAACAGATTATAATAGGTAGGAGGCCTATGTCTATAATTATTGAATATTGAATAAAATGTTATTTGGATCAGAAGACACTCGAGAATTATTGTATGCTATGTATTCCACACAGTTGATCTACCGTTTTCATAATATTTAATTTAAGCGCTTCCCATTTATCGCGTTCTACTTCAGGAATGGTTGATCGATGTAAAATATTACCTAAGACGATGTTTGTATCAAAAACAACTCTTATTATAACTTCAAATGTCATTTATAAGTAACTTTTTGAGTTCGTTTCCCATGAATGAAGGTGAACATCAACAAATGGAAGTCTCGTACACGAGCTAGAGGCTTTTGAACTAAAGGTGTTCACTAATTATAGATACTTACACATCACACGTTACGTCATGCCGCAAACCCCTTAGGGGAAACGGAATATACCCTGGCTGATCCTGGAACGCAATCCACACAAGGTGTGCGGGTCACTATGATAGGTTTTAACACCATGTGTACTGTGGTCGCTACCACGAGATCACTCAAAACCTACTTAAATATCATCATCCCCGCGACAGCCACGGGCAACTCAATTCTAAACTTAAGACACAGTTTTGCCATAGCACTCACCACCATGTACACAAAATCCAAAACCCATCTAATACAATTTTGTACACACAACTTAACATAATATACCCATCACTAACCAACACACTTATACCTATCACTAATCATGTTCACTCACAAAAACACACACACTGTAAATAACTTCGTATAAAATAAACATAAATTATCACATGCTTTTTTTAATCACACAACAGTCAATTTATTCTCAAACCCGACCAGTACTATACAAATCTCAACACTGTAACATTTTGCGCAATATATTTTCAATAATTAAAGTCACAAATCATAATAATACACAGGTTGGAAGGGTCGCCATTATCCCAATAGCAGGGGTCCTTATGAAAATTATTATGGAAATAACCTTGCATTACACTTTATATATATAACTAGCAGATCCGGCCACGCGTTGCTGTGGCTAAGATATACGTTAAATTATATTGTAGTAAATTGTTCAATACAGTATGCGCCATCTATTGGATACTTACTCAATCCAACTGATAAATTACCTTACACCGCCATATGTGAGAATGTTAGGGAACTCACAGATCATTTGAACTCTTTGTCATATCATAAACAAATAATTTGCAATAAAAAAAATAATGCGACTATAAATAGAGATATAAACTATCCTATCTCTCAAGTTGGATCAAACGGCACACAGTTTGGAAAATTTGATTAAAATCGGTTCAGTAGTCTAAGAGTTCATCGCGGACAAACAACGTGACACTAAATTTTTATATATAAAGTTAACATGTAAGTTCGCATCTACCTAATATTGCGCGTAATGACCAAGCTAGGTATTAAAATAATGGGTCAAATTGGGAGTTTCACTTTTAATTACTTAAACAGAACCATTGCGTGACTTTAAATTATTATTGTTAGAGTATTTAAACAACAATATACGTAATAATTGTTTTACATTATCTTTTTGTAACATCCTTAAATTAGCCCGGATTTTTATATAATTATAACTGTATCATAAGTGAAACTCAAGGAACGATTGCCATTATGTTTGGTTCGATGGAGTGGTTGGGGCGTGTCCTGTTGACAGTTTTCGTGATAGACCAAGCAGTGGGCCACTATGATAACTATACTTTAGATCCGGCGTCGCGACAGTTGCAGGAGTTTAAGGAAGAACATCCGGTATGCATTATGCATAGTTTATTATTAAATTATAGTTTATTATATACACATTTCAGCTTGTTATAAATTAATGCACCAGATACACACATAGTCTAGACCAGTGTTTCCCAACCTTTTTTAGGTCATGCCTCACCATAAGATTTTTTTGTTAAATTTGTCACAGATACAAACCTGCTGGTGGGAGGATACTTGTATCCGACCGGATAGCGACCACCGTACACTGGTGCTAAAACCTGCCATAGTGGCCCACCTTGTGTGGGTCGCGTTCCAGGGTCAGCCAGTGTATATCCGGTTCTCCCCAGGGGGCTTGCCCCCTGATCCCCACCCTTTTCCCATCCCTTTTTCCTTCCCCTCCCCCTTGGCCCTTTGGCAGGCCGGCATGATCTTGCCGACCAACGATGGACACATTGTTTATCGTTGGTCGACAATATTCTTGGATTGCGCTACACTTACCATAAGGTGTAGCGTAGTCACTTTGCCGAGCTAGGATAAAAAAAAAAAAAAAAAGATATCTAGTATTGCATTTAAATTACCCAAAGCGAAAGAGTGAAAGTTGTGTCGAGTCCATTTTTAAATTGCCCCCTGTAACTATCAAATTGCCCCCTGTGGGGCGTGGGCCCCACGTTGGGAAACACTGGTCTAGACTTTACATCAAGGTAACAAGTCTCTAGAACATAGCAATATTGCCCAAAGGCCTGTCTGAGTTTCAGCCGAAACCTCAACGGTGAAAGCAATCGCGCGCGATCAGAAGCGAAACTGAGAGTGCCGCCCAAACTGAGATTAAGAGTGATATGGTTCCACTAAATTTTACTGATAGCCCGTATGGGCAAGTCGCAGACGGACGTCACATATACAATACAAATACAACGAGTCTTGTGGGTACTTGGTATCAGGAACTACGAGAGATTTGATTTGCAGAGCCACAATACCTAGATGCGAAACAATAGTGGATTACACAAAAAGCTTGGTGTGGGGATCCAACTCTCGGACTCCTGAGCCGACTAATTGCCCACTGCGCTGCGATAGCTGTTGTATTTTGTACTAGCTTTTTCCGCACCTCTGCTTGCACGACTAGGTTTACCGGTGCTAAAAGCCAGCAACGCACCGACAATTATGCAACGCACCGACAATTATTGGTGTCAACCCTGGTATTAATGGTGTCAATGGATGGCGGTGATCACTTACCATCAACTTCACATTTATACACTATTATTATATTGCATGTTTATGACGTTAGACTGAGCGAATTTAGAAGAAACTTATCCTCGTTTCAAAATAAAAAAAAACCTAAGCTATTATTTGTTTAGATATAAAAAATTTGATTATTTAAAAATGGATGTAATCGGACGATTTTAGTTTAGAACTTATACAGGGTTAATTTTAAAACACCAGCAACCTCGCAGGACCAGATAGCTGACCCCATACGGAACAACTTTTGTTCTACGAGTTTGTATATAACTCAATATATTTAAAAAAAAATGATTTTACAAGTTTTTGTTGTGTCGTATTTTTCTTCGTAGCGTTCGGCGTGCGCGCGCGACTCAAAGGCGCCGCTCAGCTGGCTCGGGCGATGACCTTCAACGCTAGCCCGGTTCCCCACGCTTCGCGTGTTTGCTTACGTAATCTGCGATGCGTGTAGGTAACATTCAAGACGGAAATTAAATGAATACTTATTTTTGTATGAAAATAAAATCTAACAAATTATCAAAAGTCGTAGAACAAAAGTAGTAGCTTATAACCTTAGGTATCTACCCCTGCGAGGTTGCTGGTGTTTTAAAAATAACCCTGTATACAAGTGTATAACTTATTTGTTTTCAAATTTCAGAAGCCAATAGGATTATTGACAACTAGTATGGGAGAGCCTGTAGATATTAGAGATACAATAACAGTAAACACTGAAATATTCAACAGAAATTTTCATATAGAACAAACCATGCATACCGATAAAGAAAGAATCCCAGAACGCGTAGTACATCCTAAAGGAATGGCCACATTTGGATACTTTGAAGTAACTAACGATGTATCTAAATACACAAAAGCAGATGTCTTCAATGGAGTTGGCAAGAAAACACCACTAGTAGGACGATTTTCTACATCTATACAGAATCTTGGTGGGCCTGAAGTGACGAGAGATGTAAAAGGATTAGCCATAAAAATGTACACTAAAGAAGGAAATCTAGATTTTCTAAATTTACAACCTCCGGTCTACTTTTATACAGATCCAATCTTATTTGGGCCTTTTATACGTGCTTTTAGAAGAAATCCACGAACGAACTTATATGATTTTAATTCGGTTTGGGATTTTGTAACCAACAGACCAGAGTCGTTACACGGAATGTTATGGTTACAATCAGATCTCGGCATACCGAACGGGTATAGAAAGATGAACATATTCCCATCTCATACTTATGAAATATACAACAAACATGGAGACAGATACTATGTTAAGTTTAACTTCTTGACCGAACAAGGCTTGGATAACCTAACTTCTGCACAAGCTATGGCGATCGGTGCATTGGATCAAGATTATTTTACCAGGGACATGTATAATGCTATTGCTCAGAAAAATTATCCATCTTGGAGGTTAGACATGGATGTTATGTCATTGCATGATATAAAGAATGTTGACTACAATCCTTTTGACGTAACTCGTCTCTGGAAAAGAGGCACATATCACACAATAACAGTTGGTCGCGTGGTTATTAACCGTCGTGCTGATAATAACTTTAAAGATAATGAACAAGGCGCGTACAATCCGGCTAACTTAGTGCCTGGTATATCAGGACCAATAGACTTCATGTTCAAAGGTCGTAGGGTGTTCTATCCTGACGCGCAAAATTACCGATTGGGTGTAAATCACAACCGAATTGAGGTCAATATGCCTAAATATGAGAAGACATACAACCGTAACGGTAATCCTCCAGTGCGAGACAATATGAAGGATGCACCAAACTACTTTCCGAATACTTTCAATGGCCCAATACCTTATGTGGAGGATTGCCGCCCGAAAGAGACGCTGTTGATTCTGGAAAGTCAAGCTGTAGATTTAGAACCTGCAAATGAATTTTATAATAATATATTAGAAAATGATGAGCATAGACAGCGAGTGGCTGATAATATAGCTGCTGGTCTAGAAAGTGTGGTGCCGTCTGTTGTGAAGAGAACCTTGAATTTATTAGCCCTGGCTGCTCCAGACTTGAGCAGGCGAGTAAATAACTCGTTGCAGGCGTTAAGAGCGTCAGCGGCGAAGATGGATACAGCTGACAGGTACCAAAGAGTTGTACAATGTTTTGAACGGAATATACAGCCAAAAAATTAATAATTGAATAAATAGACAATAACATTATTTTGGGGCTAACTAAAACGAAATTCTGATTCATCTACTTTTAAATCGCTATTTTAAATATAACTATTTTTCTTTTCAAAACCATTTCTTTAAATGATGTCACATCATATCAGCAAAAGTCAGTGAAATAGACTCAACAGGAAGCAACTGTTTAAACCGTGTAGAAATATCTAATTGAACTGAAAAACATAATATTATACATTCAAACAGAAGTGATTGTTTTAATTAGAGTAATGTTTGTCATATAAATACGTTTAATCGACGACTTACTTGCAAAGACACTCACTTACTCCGTAGTAAGTGAGTGTCTTTCGTTAGTAATGAGTAAACAATCGACATTATCTCTTGATTCTATTAGCTTTGCCAATTATGGCGTCAGCGTAAATATTTTGGTCGTTTTGGAAACTAAAAAACGAGTATTTTAAACTGTGATGTCCCGTTAGATACTATTTTAGTTAGTGTTGATGTTGTAAATGCCACATTTAAAGTAATTTTATATTTGTTATTTAATTACCTTTTATATTTTTTCTCTTGCTATAAAATCAATAAACGACCCGTTCCATACTAAACAGCCGCGGTACAAAGATCTTTAAGGTTTAATAATGCACAACCGCAAAAAAAAAATAGTACTTATAAAATTATATTCTTAACAAAATAAATAATACACCCAATAATACACATATAGTTCTGACCCCAAACTAGGTTAACCTGTATCGTGGGTATCAGGAACTACGAGGGACTTGCGGTCCCACAACATCCAGACCCGAGACATTTGTGGATCACACAAACATTAGTTAAAGTGACAGAATCGAACCCACGGCCCATTGTTTCGCAGCCGGCTAGTAGCCCACTGCGCTACAGAGACTGTCACTTACTGTCAGACTTACTATCAGAATATTCACAATTCAATATTCCATATTAACTTCAATCTATCATACAAAATATGTGGTAAAATAATTGGGTTACCAACGGTAATAGCGGAACTGAAATGCGAGCAATTACGTATGTTCAAATGGAGAGTTTTATTGATTTTCGCCGCTTCGTCTCGCTTAATTTACGCGATGATCCGGAGATTTATATTCATATTTCTATTGAGGTCAGCATTATGGTTCCTTTTCAAGTTTCTGTGCTAATCTGTGGTACGTAACAGACCTTGCAGTATTTTATTATCGAAAGTCAATTTCCTCCGAGTTTTCTTACTACTGAAGGTTTTAGCTTGACCTAGACAAGTTTTATTTTAGTACCTTCTCTGTACCTACCTAACGTCATAGAAAACACGATGCATAGCATATTATATTAGGTCCTTACATATGAAATTGGCGTTTTGTATGGGAGGAACAAAAAGTCGAATATTTTTTAATATAATATATTTAATTAATCAAAGTATGAACCATTATTTTCTATGCACTTTTGCCATCTCATAGGTAGTTCATTGATCCCTTTACTAAAAAAACCAGTCGGACGGGAATCAATAAAATCTTTGAAGGCGATTTCGACTGCCCCATCGGAGTTGAATTTTTTCCCTTGCAAGAAGTTATCCAAATTTCGAAAAAAATGGTAATCTGTTGGAGCAAGGTCCGGGGAGTACGGAGGATGTCTTAGACTTTCCAATTGAAGCTCTTCTAATTTAGTAGCCGTCTGTTGCGCAGTGTGTGGTCTAGCGTTGTCGTGAAGCAGCAGTGGCGTGGAGCGATTGACCAGCCTAGGTTGTTTAGCCGCTAGCTTTTCCATCATGGTTTGCAATTGCTGACAATAGACATCAGCCGTAATAGTCTGGCCAGATTTGAGAAAACTGTAATGAACAATACCGGCACTAGTCCACCAAACGCTTACAAGTAACTTTTTTGGGGTTAATTTTCGCTTGGGGCAGGATTTCGCTGGCTGGCCAGGATCTAACCATTGCGCTGAGCGCTTCCGATTATCGTAAAGAACCCATTTTTCATCACAGGTAATGATTCGGTTTAAAATACTTTCATTATTGTGCCGGTTTAGTAATGTAACGCAGCAGTCGACGCGCGTTTGCCGGTTTGCTTCAGTCAATTCGTGAGGTACCCACCTTTCAAGCTTTTTAATCTTCCCAATTTGCTTCAAGTGAATTAAAACAGTTTTATCACTAACATCGCAGCCTGCAGCTAACTCGGTCGTGGTTTGCGATGGATCCGCTTCCACAATAGCCTTCAACTCTTCATTATCAACTTGAGTCTCAGGCCGTCCACGGGGCTTGTTCTGCAGGTCGAAATTTCCAGAACGAAAACGTTGGAACCAAAAACGAACTGTGTTTTCTTTTGCAACACGACCGCCATACACATCATTCACCCTTCGAATTGTTTCCGCAGCACTAGTGCCACGGCGGAACTCGTACTCGTAAATAATGCGATATTTTAAGTTTTCTATTTTGTAAAATGAGTGACGCAAACAGAAAAAAACAGAAGAAAAAAAACAAATGAATGACGATCATCGAAGCACAAATACATGAGTCTATAGCTATACAAATTTGAATTTGGAATTCCTTACCAAAGAGGAGAAATTTGTGATTAAAGTGGCCAGTACGAAAAACGCCAATTTCATATGTAAGGACCTAATATTTTCAATTATACATAATAATTTAAGCGAACAAGCAACAAAATTTACAAGGTGGTAGGCCCTCGTATGCGAGAGGTCGTCTGGGTTGGTACCATCGCTTTGTCTATTTCTGGGTTTCGGTTTGAAGGACATTTAAGCCAGTGAAATTAGAGGGCATTATGAGACTTAACATCTTACGTCTTGGGATGACGCGCACAGTTCAGTGCCATGCAGTGCTTTGTAATTCAAAGTTCTGTGTGGTGTTGCTTCTGTTTACGGGCAGGCGTAGCGCTTACCATCAGGCGAGCGCCTTGCTCGTCTCGTCATTCAATCAAATAAAAAAAAATGTCTACAGCATGAATGGACCGACGAAACAACCGGGTCGTTACCACTGTTTCACAGAAAACCGACATAAGTAAGGGCTTGCTGCTGCATTTCGTATGGTGAATGAGATATCCGGAGGCCCAAATCACCCTCCCCTTCCAATCCCTAATTATCCCTTTCCTTTAAGGTCGGCAATCTATGATTCTTCTGATATTGTGAGCGTAAAAAAAAAACAATTGGTCGCTCAAGTCGATCGGCAATAAGATGCGATAATAGTCCCCCTTGATGGGAAAGCAGGAAATCACATCATGGCGAACGTAAATACACTGACAAATCTATTTTTACAGCGGTTACGTGTACAGCGAATACAGTGTATAAATAAAAATGTTATGAGTGTGTTTTTCGTATTGCACGAAAATAATCTTGCACCTGTTAGCTTGTACGTGCATCGACGTAAAAAGAAATTATCAAAGCGAATGGATCAAACTGTTCGAAATACTTTATGTGAATTTGGCAGGAAATTGTATTAGATGTTTGGTAAAATCACGTAATACTTTTAATTCACTTTAAAAATACATACGTACATCAGAGATATTTTTATCAAAAGTAATATTAATAAATTTTATTAGACACATTCGTCTACAGCAGGGTTTATTAACTTAGGGTCCATGGTATGGGTTCGGGGCCTGGGCGCTGGGGGTCTATCTCAGTTTCGCAACTGGCATAGGTTTCTCAAATGTAAATATTGCGTGTGATTGATCTAAATATCTTAAAAAGATTTTTCTATATGTCTTGTTTTATTAAATTAATTTGGAAAGAGTTCATAAATTTTGCAATGCAAGACACTAATAATATTAAGAAAATTTAGTCTACAGCATAAATAGGTTATTATCACTGTCTTACAGAAAACCGATGTGAAGTGGCAGCTTGCTGTTGCATTTCGTTCGGTGAGTGACATTTACGGAGGCCCAAATGTTTCCTCCCCTGGTCAATCCCCATTCTTTTCCTTTAGAGAAAACAATGCATCTATGATTATTTTGGTATTGTGTGCGTCTACGGACAGTGAACACTTAACATCAGGTAACCGACGTACTGCTCGTTTGCCGATCTCAGTGCCAGGATCATTAACATAAGTACTTTCTTTGCGCCATTGCTCTGGATTTTGATTTTAGATACTTTTTTTTATTTGATTAAATGACGAGACGAGATTATTGCGCTCACCTTATGCCAGTGCTTTGCAGTACTGAACTGCACTCGTCACCTCGAGACATAAGATGTTAAGTCTCATAATGCCCAGTAATTTCACTGGCTTTAATGTCCTTCAAACCAAAACACAACAATGCTTACACACTGATGCTTGGCGGCAGAAATAGACAAAGCGGTAGTACTAACCCAGACGACCTCTCGTATACAAGGGACCTACCACCATGTACGTCTGTTTTCAAAACAACAGAATTATTTATTTACCTTTTGAAATTCAACTGTGGCAGTTTTATTGTCGTGTTCGTCAATAAGCCTAAATTTAGTTCCTTTGTGCCAATTACTTTTCAATTACAGAGCCGTTATAGTCCTAATTGTTACCATCCTCCGAATTGTTTCACAAAACTTTCTTCCTTTCAATTTCCTTGATTCACAACAATATTATCACATTAAAGCAAATATTTCCCTCGGTGATATGTCACTGTACTCACCCTTAATCCCCTCATAAGGGTAATGGCTGGATCCATCGTCCTTCTAATCTTCAAATTGAAATGGAAAATTTATCTTGGCTTACAAAAACTGAACTTAACATTGGTCTGGTTGGGTTGTGTCTTGCTATCCTTAATTCTATATTCAATCTTCTTTGAATTTTAAAATCAGATAAAATTGGAAGGAATGTTGTCTCTAAAAATATGATTTTCTTCAGGATTATATTACTTAGTATAGAATGTGTAAGTCTGGTTAGTATAGGCTTTTTACCATTAGACAGCCTCCGTGGCGCAGTGCCGGCTGCGAAGCGAGAGGCTGTGGGTTCGATTCCCGCACTGACCATAATGTCTGCGTTATTCACAGATATTTGTTTCTAGTTTGGGTGTTGTGGGACCACACATTCCTTGTAGTTCCTGATACCCACGATACTGGTTAACATAGTTTGGGGATTATGTGTTTTAAAAAAAAAAACCCATAATTTTTCCGCAATGTGTCGTACTCCTCAAAATGTACCTTTACACAATACAATTAGAATTGATAATTATCATATAATATTAGCCCTGTATTATACACGTCCCACTGCTGGGCATGGGCCTCCTCTACTGAATGAGAGGGATTAGGCCTTAGTCTACCACGCCGCGCTAGCCTAATGTGGGTTAGCAGACTTCACATACCGTCGAAATTCTTGTTAAGAGCTTCTGAGATATCTAGGTTTCCTTACGATGTTTCCGTGAGTATTAAATCAAGTAATAATTAACAATAAATACACATGTAACTCACCTGCCACCACATGAACCTGCGAGTTTCGTCTCAACAGTCCGTCCTACTCCCTTTTCTATATAGAAGAATTTATTTATTAAACCACGAAGCAATTCTACTGCCATATTAGCTGGTGCTTTGCTATTTCAAGATAACTAAAAAGCCTTCAGGTAAACTCTTGAATCAACAGTAAATTATAAATAATAATAAATACACCCAACAGTCACACACATAGCCCTGACCTCACAATAAGATACGAGTCTTGTGTCAAGGGTATCAGGAACTTCGCGAGACTTTTGGTCTCACAACACCCAGACCCGAAACATACATTTGTGGATCAGACAATCATTTGTCTCGGTACGGGGATCTAAACCGCGGCCTCACGTTTTACAATCAGCTACTCGCCCACCGCGCCACGAAGGCTGTCGACTAATAATCGACTAATAGTCGCGTCAGATACATAAATTCACAATAATTAGTATCTCTTGAAGTTTTGACGGAATTGTCTCGAGATAGGGATACCAAAAATAAAAATACAAACGTGAACAAAGTCGAGGACACATCTGGTATCGATTAATAAAGCGTCGCACACAATGCGTCAATTGAGTCACATCTCTGTTTGAGTACTATCATGCACAAAATACTTGTGATGTTTTTAAATGTAGAAATATTTTAAAGTTAATATATTATGTATAATTTTCTATCCTTATCTTCTGTCAAAGATTTGCCAACAACCAAATTTGCTTAATTTCTTAACCGATTTCAAAAATAAGGACGTTCTTAATTCTTTTACGTATATTTTTTTGTATGTTCCGGAATAACCCCGATAAATTTTAATATATACCGACTTAGGAAATATATTTTTTTAGTTGCGATTTCGTAAAAATTTGATTAAGATCTGATGACGGAGCACGAGGAAAAATGAGAAATTTGTCAACAGGAAAGAGCAAACGCATCATTATTCGAGTTTACGAGCCAGTTTTGAAGTTTTAATTGAACCTCACACAAGTTTGAGAGTTTGTTAATAGGGGGCAATGTTTGAAACTACTAATCCGATTTTGAAAACTATTATTTCATCAATACGAACCTACTTTACCCCTGAGTGCTATAGGCCTTTTTCATTGCGATAAAGTGAGTTTAAATAATATTAAGTATAAATTAAATAATTTATTAAATAAAATATCCCACGCTACTGAAGCCTCAAATAAAAGCTAGTAACAATACAGCGTATCTGCGACGATAAAATATTATGCAACTTAGTCGGTGAATAAATAGATTTTGCCGTCGTTCTGTATTCAACACACAGTTGAGCACTGATGCTAGTTTGATAAAAGAATAGCTGACCGGTTTCACTGACAGTTACTGACAATGCTACTTATTCTTGTAACAATTGAAGCTAGTGGTTCCGTAGCACCGATGACCAATATACTTTTCAGTGTCCCCAGCCATACTGGAAAATATTTTAGAATGAAACTTTTCTAACTCGCCCTTGTTCGTTCGCTCCTCTATGTTTCACCACTTTGTCTGCCTCTTGCATCGTAACGCCTAAACGACTTGAATGCGTTTTATTTTTATTCTTTTCAAAACTAATTTTTAGCTATGTTTGACGAAAATCTGTACAGCCAATCAGAAATAACAAGTATTTTCTAATGGACGCGCGTCGGGGTTCTAACTGTTCAGTAAAATACTTATGGTCTCGTCAAACAGCGGACGGGGCGGGACGGCAACGCGACGCTGACGGGACTTTGTATAGATAATCGAGCGTCGCGTCCCGTCGAGCGCGACGGTTCTGTGTGACATTTTCTATATTGACTAATGCATTACAACTGCTGCATGTCCCGTCAGCGTCGCGTTGCCGTCCCGCCCCGCCCGCTGTCTGGCGAAACCATTATACACGTGACTGTACGAACCGTCGCGTTAGATTATGTAAATAGGAGTCTATAAGCGGACGCCTGTTCCGTGCCAGTTGTTTCGGAAAACTCCCCCCCTCCCTCCTCCCCGCCTCCCGTGCCTCCCTTTGCGTCCACTCTTGTGGAAGCTGAAAACGTGGACGTCAGCTTTGTGTATTTATGTGGGTTCGCTCTGCGCGTCGTGTAAATAGACGTTGCATAATGCTGGCCGAGTGAAATACAGATTAACGTTTTTTCACACGTTTCAATTTGTTTGGGATGTGCGATGTATATTTGTATAACTATGATAATATCAGATGATAATTATTAGTTTATATTGTTTATTTGCGTTATATATTTAATAATTTATGTGAATAACGCTTGACTGAAATTTTCGTCAATTTTATGTGATCAATGTTTATCTTGATAAATATGAAGCAACTGTTTTGGAAAATTAGAGATGTTTTAATTAACAGCCACCGTGGCGCCGTGCGAGCAGCCGGCTCTGAAACGAGAAACCACGGGTTCGGTTCCTGCACCAAGACAAATGTTTGTGAGATCCACACATTTTGCTTCGAGTCTGAGTGTTGTGGGACCGTAAGTCCGTAGTTCCTCATACATGTGGGTGACTATTGGGTGTATTAGTACATTTTAGAAATGGGGGGGGGGGGCAAAATTAAGTAAGTACCTTAGAAGTAGATAAAGGAGACCGCCAGAAATCCATACATCATTGGGCCCATGTCGTACAGTAATAATTTATGTGTTATTTAATGGATAACACACATGCAAATTAATATCAGAAAGATTTTTTTCAAAATTCTATGGGAATTAGGAGAAAAGAAGTTTTTAGTAGACTAAGTTAGGTTATGCGGCAGATTGTAAGAATTGTATTGATTAAGGAATAATGTATTATAAAGACCATACTCAGGAGGATACACTGTTTAAAAACATATTTGCCCGCAGCTATTAGCATATTTTTCAAGTATCCAAGTCCGTAAAAGCAAGCAAAGTGAGTCGTCAGAAAAATATTAGGAATCCAGAAAGCACATCAGTAAGCGCATGAGTACGAAAACGGAATGATTGACGCGATCACTCAAAATATGACGTGACAATTGACATTAACATTTTCACAGACGTCAATATTTTTTCGTTTTGAAACAATCACCCGATAGATGCTCCATAGACAACTTGATCGTTGTTATTGGGAAATAAATAAATAACTATTACAAAAACAACAATGATTTCATCCGATTTAATGTTTTCTTTTGTTAATTCTCATAATGCTCGCGATAAATATAGTAAAACAAGATTATGATGACTTTTACATAATCATTCCCATAAAACTATCTATTTTAGAACGAGCTTATAAGGACCTGAATGACATTACAAGCTTGTTTACGAAGCTACTTATAGAATTACATCCTATTCTAAACCATATTTTAAATTATAATTTTTAGCTTATTCCGGTAGAAAGTTATTATTGTTATATGTTATTTTTAATCAGTAAAAAATCTAGTATTTTTACATATATATATCGTTTCTGTACATAGTTTAGCCCAATTATGGCGGTCTCCTTTCTGTCTAAATTTGAATTGAGACCTCTAAAATCAGATGCGCTAAGTTTCGGGTTTATATAGTGATAAATATGTGAATCTCCTAAATTAACAGGTTAAACTCTATTTCTGTATTAAATGTTATCTAAATTTTGCTAAGATGTTATTGTGGCTTAATAATGTGGCCACATTAAAAACTTTAAACTATATAATTTATGTATTAATGAGTGGTATATAAATTACGCTGTGGACAGATTTATCAGCAGAATAGATTGGACTGGCTCAACCGGGTTTTTACTATTGTCTTACTGAAAATCTACATGAAGTAACAAATTGCTGAGATATCCGGTGCCCCAAATCTGGGAAGGTGAGGGGGACCTTCCCAAACACCTTGGTATACCTTTCCTTTATGGTCGGCAGCGCATCGGTGATGTGGATGGTATAGTGGATGTTTATTTGCTCGTTTGTCTGCCCATGCTATACAAAAAATATTTAATATTATTTAGCCCCTGACAAAAAAGAGGGGAATTTGTCTGTCTTTGTCTGTCTGTGTTGGTAGCCAAAAAGCAAATATTTTAAAATTTAATTTAATTGCAATGAAACCGATTTTTAGTTTTATCCGTACATACGTCTTTCTTCCATTCATTGCATTGTCATTGAAGTCGGCCAAGGCTGGTATCGATTGAATATTTAAATAACTCTCGATCGTTCGCATCCATAATTGATAATAATGTTGTTAGTTATAACAATGATAAAATTTTCGTTCGTATAAAGTAAATGCTAAAGAAAACAAAGTCATTTCTTAAACGGATATAATTCGTATTATTAAAAAAAAAAATGGTTTTAATTTCAAACTTTTGTCAGTATTTCGCACCTTTGGTAAGACAAGGGCATAACTGTCATAAAATATTGACAAGTGATGCCCTTGTCTTACTGAAGTTAATATTTATCGGATTTTTAATTTGAAACTTAAATTTATACATTATTGAATTGAAATTGCTTTATTTTTTTATGTAGAAAATTTCAATGTACATTATTATGACAGTCGCCATGGCACAGCGGGCGAGTAGATTTCGATTAGAGTTCGAATCCCATTAATGGATGCAACTATGCAATAACATTTCCACATCAAGTAAAAATTGAGATGTTGATTTTATTTTGCTATATTTAGAGATTTTTATAATGAGAGCGAAAGAGGTAAAAAAAACACTGCTTTGTCTATATCTGCAGCCAAGCAGCAGTGTATAACCACTATCTCGGGATAACGAAGACAATCGAGTGTCATGTAGTGCTTTGTAACTCAAACATTTTTGGTCCTCCCCAAGTGTCAGCGGTTTTGGGGTGACATTCGACCTAAAATAACGCGAAATAAATACTTAAAACTTGGGAACCTCCTCCTTTTTTGAATTCGGTTATATAATTTTAAAGTTTTCACTCTTGGGGAGACGCCCACACCAAATCCGCCCCGGGAGCCACCCGTGCTGGCTACGCCACTGTTGCCAAATTCTACTTTACGTCCTACGCGAATACTTTTATCACGAAAAGTACAAAAGTAATTCCTAAGGCATTAAATAACTTGAAAAGGGTGTTATGGAGGCTAATTATAAACTTCGTTATTTAAACCGCGTTTACACCTACGTTAACAGAGTTTATTCAACAGTGGCATATATACGGGGCTTTTATCTACTTACGAACATTCACTCGGGTGAAAGTGATATTAAAGTTCTCTGTCACGAAATGCTCAGTATCAGCCCGTCGTCTGGAATTTGTGCCGGATATTTTTTTTTTTATATAGCATAGGCTGGCAAACGAGCAAGTGGGTCACCTGATGGTAAGTGATCTCCACCGCCTATGTACGCCCACCACCATAAGAATCATGGGCGCGTTGCCGACCTTAAAGGAAAGGGATAATTAAGGATTGGGAAGGGGAGGGGATTTGGGCTTCCGGATATCTCACTCACCGTACGAAACGCAGCAGCAAACCGCTACTTTACGTCGTTTTTCTGTTTTAGACAGTAGTAACGACCCGGTCGAGTCAGCCCATTCATGCTGTAGACAAAACTGTCTACAGCGTGGCTCTACCACTCAAAATGGCGATAGGCTCGCCTCCTATCACATCATAGGACGGAAATAGGCTCGGTAAAGTGTGGGTGTATTGGTTAAACCTCTGTCTACGCCTTCAGGCATTACAGGCGTGAGTACGTATGTATGTAGATCTTTGTATAATATAGATGTATACCATAGCATTGACTAGCTATTGACCTTCATAAATGATGATCATGCAAGTCAGCGTCCAATTGCCATTTATTTGGCGTCAGTTATAACTTGTTTTTTTTGTTGTTATTGTTGTGAAAGCTGTTAAGGAGCTGTAGATAATGCTGTCTACAATAACAATCCCTAAAGTGGGTTCTGTAGGAAACTCATTAGGGTTCCGCGAATTAGTTATATTTGTCACTGAATTGTGGCTAATGTATGATCGGATCACAAACTATCCGACCACATTGAAGATCAACTCATATACAGACTTTTAACTGCTTTATATAGGTTCTGTAAGTTTAATGCGCCGTACCGCACAGCGTTAGGTTACTTTTAATTGGCTTTACATTGCGTTATTAATAAAAATACGATTTATTGTTTTAATGAAACGTCATTGTATTGGTCCAAATAAGATAGCATGAAAATAAAAAAAATCGACTAATTTCGCGTTTTTTTTTAATTATGTCTGTAATCACCAGCACTATCCCCTTAGTTTTTGGAAGCGTTTCCCCACCTAGTGCTTGTATATAATATAATGTTCCGTGACGACAAACTCTAAGGGCCACTTGCTCGACGACCTTAAATCGGGTTTAACCACTAACTGATTTACTTGTGTAACATTTTCATACGATTTATTGTATGAAAAACGACGATTTGTATAGTGGGTCTTAAAGAAAATATTCATCATGCGAAATAAACTTTATTTTCATTATTTGTGATCTATATTATTGTAGTGTTGCCGTTGATTTTTTATAATTCTAGCACAACTTTCATCATCATCAACACAGAAACAAATAAAGTTATAAACAGTGAAACTATTTAGTGAAATGAAGCATTCCTCCGTTCATAATTGATGACAATAAACCCCAGCAGAATTAAATTTAATTATAAAATCGATATTCACCTCACACGATTGGGTGCTATAGCTAGGAATATATGAGCGGTCAGTCGATAAATTCTAACATCAGCCAGTTTCACTAAGGGGATTTTGGGGGAGGGGATTGTCATGTATATTGTTTAAAGATTTCCATAATTCCCTTCTTTACAAAAACAGTGTGTTATCACGAATATCCGAGACATTTGAGAAGCGAATTATCGATATAATATTGCTTGTGCTATAAACTATCGCATCGCGAATCACGACTCTACTAATGAAAGATTAGGGCCTTAGTAACACCTCACGCTGACCGAACGAGTGTTTGTAGAATATTCTATTGAGAAAGTAACAATTAACACAGTACATTGTTAAAATGGATATAATCGTTATCGTAAATACAAACGATGGATAATAACATCGTCGAATAGAAGCACCTAGTTAATCTAATTGCAAAAATTATATTTACAAGGGATACACTGTAGATAAATTTAAAGAGTAAGAAACTCGACCGGTCGAAACTGAGGTGAAGTAGCAGCCGACATAAAGTAGCAGTACCATCCATTATATCTCCCCTCCCCTTTTTATATTTGATTGAACGACGAGACAAGCAAGGCGCTCGCCTGATGGTAAGCGCCACGCCTGCTCATAAATAGAAACAACACCACACAGAACTTTGAATTACAAAGCACTGCATGGCACTGAACTGTGGTCGTCACCCCGAGACACAAGATGTTAAATCTCATAATGGCCAGTAATTTCACTGGCTTCAATGTCCTTCAAACCGAAACGCAACAGTGCTTACACACTGTTGGATGGCTGCAGAAATAGGCAAAACGGTGGTACCAACCCAGACGGCCTCTCGCATACGAGGGACCTACCACCTTGTAAGCCTTGTAAGCCTTGTACCCCTTTGCAATCCCTTATTTAGCCTGTAGTAGTGCAGTTATTCTTCGATTCCAACTTCATTATATCAAAGCCTGCGGTGAAGTTTTAAATATAAACGCGAATTTCATCGACGTGGTACGAATTATGCAACATACGTAACGCGTGAAGTCTATAATTCAAGGAGCAAGGTCAGACGCAGACGCGACGAACAAATAGACGCTAGATGTTTTTTTTCTGACGCCCAACCTCATTTATCAACGTCGGCGGCGTGTTGTCACAATACCGACACGCTCACATACTTTTATTTAGATTGTCTTTGTCTACAGTTTTTAGGGATATTGGATTTTATATGTCGTTTTTTCATCATGATCATTCATTTCACCTTGTTGGCCTAGACTATTCTTTCATATACTATGAAAGACATACATAGTATATGAAATTGAAATATGAAAGTTTTGATATTGGTCATAACTTTCACTTAATGATCATGATCATTTATGGTTAGTCCATTGCCTGTCATTACATATGCCTTTATGGCACACACAACGATCACGGGCACGTCAATTTTTAAAATCTTAAACCCAATACAAGTGCTGGTGGGAGGATACTTGTAGTCGACCGGATAGTGACCAACGTGGTGTCAAAAACTGCCATAGTTACCCATCTTGTTTGCTCCGCGTTTCAAGGTCAGCCAGTGTATATCCGGTTCTCCCGGGGTCCTTGCGCCCTGCCCTTTACCTTTTCCATCCCTTTATCGGTCCCCCCCTTATTATGAGATACTCCAGGGGTACCCAGTATCCCATTAGAAGGGACCCCTGTAGTTCCCAAAAACCCAATACAAGTTGTGAATGCCTTCCATGGAATTATGGATTTTTTTGTACATCAGTTTTTCAGCTTAGGTACGCTGTCCCTTTCTAGGGTCATTAGTGTTAATGAGGTGAATTTATTATTGGCAATGGCCCTTCTTCATTTCCACGTAAAGGACCAAAATGAGGTAAAATATCGAACTCACCGGGAAGTTCGAAGAAATCCAGTTTCCGCTATCCGGCTTAACGATTTCGAGCGTCCTTCCTCAATTCGTCTCATTAAATACCTAACGTGAAGTTACTTTTGGGGTCCGTTTCACAATGTCGGTCTAAATTTTAGCCGGTTTTAGGAAGTAAGAATTTGATATGCGCTTTTCCACTTTAATATATTGACAGATTGATTAATTTGTATTTTGTTGTAATACGATTTTTTTTGTAACGAACAAGTGAGGCTCCTGATAGTAAGTGGTCTCAACCGCCCATGAACATCCATTGTACCCGAGGAATTATGGATGCATTGCCGACCTTAAAGGAAAGGTATTACGAAATTAGGAAGGGGGATTCGGGCCTCCGGATATCTCACTCACCGTACGAAACGTAACACCAAGCTTCTCGTCAATTTTCTGTGAGATAGTGGTAACAACCCGAGTCGGCACATTCATGCTGTAGACAAAACTGTCTACAGCATGTATTATGATTCCTGACACTTATATTTGAAATACTCAAGACAGTTTTGGTGCGATTGAGCCAGGGTTGATGTTATTTTATGTTATGATTTTTCTAAGCTGAAATAATGATCCAAAGTTTATTGCAAGTGATGTTACTATTATTTGTGGGCAGGCGTGGCGCCTCGATTCGTCATTGAGTTGTTTAGAGGAAATCGCCGACAACCCTGCTATTACGAAACATGACTGAACTTAAAAGTATGTGAACTAATATCGTCACATGTTAAGAATTGTATTTCTATCACAAAAATCATATAAATTTAGCTTTTCAGTAAATTTTATATTTTATTGAATTATATATTTTTTTTCTTTATATAATTATTTTGAATTATTATCAATAGCTCTACCGTAAAGTTCACGTATTGGCGCTTTATTATTTTTGCCTTTCCTATGACGATAACAAATAATTTCGATTTTAAATCTTCAAACTTTTCGTTTTACGAAGCGACAGCTAGTAAACTTTGAACTAAATTTACGTTTTCTCACTGCGTATAGCGAAGATAGTTCGAGCAATTATTTACAAGACGCGGTGATGGCTGAGTCTAATGGACTCATAAATTCTTATGAACACCGACATACAAGTGCAGGTAAAGCGATTTATGGCCGCGTAGATAAATCTATAACTACTGCTATAAACTGACTGCCTCGGTGGCGTGTAGGTACGTGCGGTGGTGAGGTCTCCGGTTCGATCATTGGGTCGGGTAAAAGTTATATTGATTTTTTTTCATGAAATGGGACGGTAACACGCTCGGTGAAATGTGGGTGTATAGGTTACACCTTTGCTTACCCCTCCAGGGTTACAGGCGTTAGCGCGTATGTATCATCATCATCATCTTCAGCCACAAGACGTCCACTGCTGAACATAGGCCTCCTCCAAATATTTCCAGACCGACCTGTTGGAAGCGGCCTCCATCGTATGTATGTATGATCTATATTTTACAATTTGTAATTTCAATGTAGTTGTTTTTCTTAATGCAGTTTTAGGATTATGGTGAATTGGAAAACGTTAAGGATTATTCTTCTACAAAAAGTAAAATCTTCTTTATTTTGATTAACGACGAGACGATCAGGTCGCTCGCCTGATGACATGCGTTACGCCTGCCCATAAACAGAAGCAATACCACACAGAAATTTGAATTTCAAAGCACTGCATGAAACTGGACCACGCGCGTCATCCTGAGACATAGAATGTTAATCTTATAATGCTTAGTATTCGAATGCATGCGATTGTTTTTTTCACCTATTATTGGGACTGTTTTTGCAACAATTCCTAGAAGCCTACCTAGTCTGAGACTAGCTTTGCCTAACCTTTGGATCCTTGAGCAAGCAGTCTAAATTAAATTAAACTTTAAAACATTTTTCTACTGTTATGTCTTTATCGAAAACTATATTCTATTTAGCTCGTTGTAGTCATAGGGTACTCAAAAAAGAGTAATGGAGGCATAATTCAATTCTATGTCAAAAACTTCTGCCATAACAGAAAGGGGTTATAGATTTTTTTTGTTTTGCTCAGTTCTCGCAGACATGAGGGTGCACTATTGATCGGTGTCGTTGACCCCGCCCTAAAGCTCTCAGATCGCTTCTAAAACTCGCTGAAATACCGCTCGAATAGGCGTATGGTTGCCAGCAAATGTTCGGAAACTGGGTTAACTGTGCTCATATGTATGTAATTTATGTTATAGACACATATTATTGGAACAGATAGGAATTCCTTACATAATGGTCTTATTATATAATATTTTTAGTTGATTTTCCTTGGTCTATTTGTTGTGTTTGTTTAGAATTTGATGGCCTTATTACAAAACTTATTAATTTTTGTTAATTATTAATTAATTTAATTTTAAACGTTTTAATTTTTGATATGGATGAAATTTAGATGGCAAATGTATTCTATCAACAGCCACACAAAGGTACACCTTTAAAAAAAAATGGAAATTAAGAAAAAAGAAATAAGATGGTTCTTTACATGTAGCTGAGGGTGATTTTTTGCGCCTAGGTAAGATATATCCTTAAAAATTATATTGAGTTGCTAAATTATTTTTTTAAATATTTAAGTCATTCGTTTATGTCCAAAATCATATATGTGCGTGTCCAAAGTCATGTAAAATGTGTCGCCTTCTCCTATAATTTTTAAACGGTTGGCTAGAAGATTCTAAAAAAAACCAAAGTCATATAAAAGGTACTTCGGTAAAATTGGTTTCGATAAGCTACGTCGTATATTTTTGAGATATGGGTTATATTCAGTCACACTATATAAAGCTGTGTTTTTCACAGTCTCTGAGAGATACAAACTTATTTTGCAGTTGCCTTAATTAAGGTTTCTTGTACGTGTTTAAAATTACAAACATTAATTTTGACTACAAAATCTTTCACTGCTTTTGACACGCGGTTTTTAAGCTATTGTATAGATTTTATCGCGGGCCTTGAGCGGCGAGACCGAATACAGAAATTCCGTAACGAAAAAACCTAACACCCCCCACTCCGACCAGCCAGCGTTAGGTGACCTCCCTGGAACATCGATAATTTCGAAGTCCCAGGTGGCGTCACACAGTGACCAGTCAGCTTGGATCGGACTTTCACAAGACTTTGACCGGACTTTGACCCGACCTTGACCCCGACCTTGACCCCGATCTTGACCCCGACCTTGACCCACAAAATTAAAATTAAAAACAAATGAAAAAAAAAACACTGCATAAATAAAATTAATAAATAATTATAATTACATAAGTTGATAAAAAATGCTATGCAATAGCTTTACCGCGGCAGTCTCCGAGTGCCACACGTCTTTTTTGGAACGAAGTTCCTTACGGCAGGCTTGGAGGGGATAGGGATTTCGCTGCGTGACCGAACTGAAAAAAATGTGATAGTAAAACCGTAAGAAAAATGCGTGGAAAAAAATGCGTGGAATAAAACCGTTAAATGAGACTTTTTTTTAACTTAATTTGATATCTAGCACACAAAGTTAAAGTCGAAATTCCGTTAATAAAACAGATAGGTGTGAAACTTATGACATTTGGAAATGTAGACGCGGTTTGAAATTTGAATTTGAATTTTTGATTATAGAACACGGCCGTCCACCGTTTAGTAGCCAGTCTAAGTCTAAATTAATAAGTTTTTATTTATAATTACATAAGTTGATAAAAAATGCTATACAATAGCTTTACCGCGGCAGTCTCCGAGTGCTACACGTCTTTTTTTTATTTCTATTTTTCTATTCTATTTCTATGTAATTTTATGTTGTCAAACAAAAATAAAGAGACATATTTTGTTATTTTAGTTGATAATTTGTATTTTTTACAATTTGTGTCGATTCTACATTAGCCGAAGGAACTTCGTTCCTACCTGGTGTCCAACGACACACACCAATTTTTTTAATAACCATTTTTTTCTAACACAGTCAGTTGTGTTAGGATTTTTCCAATTTCGCTTACTTACGGAATTTTCCACCAATACTTTTACTCCATCATTCGTCGTATCTGAGAGGTGAGCAAATAAAGAATTCTCTCATCGTTTTTCATATCGGTACTTTAGTGGATGGTTTGCACACTTTCTGCACGATTTGGTTTTCTCTTCATGGTATTTAACCGAAGACGAAAACGGAGGAGCTCCTCAATTTGATCCGTATACAAGTTTTGGGATGTATGACCATGCATACCTCCACCAAACGTGGACTGCGCCTATCCACACTATCATATCACTATTTGCTATGTGCGGGGAATCCCCATCTTATTTTAATCAGTTAATTATTCTCTATAGTTATCAAATTAGTAAGTAAAAATAGATAAATATCCAATAAATAACTTCTACTATGTAGGTACTTAAATAGACGAAATGTCTCCGTAATAATGAAATGTTACTGAGGGGAGCAAGATTTATTTTTGTAACGTAATTTTCCATTCCACTAATTCTTTGACTATATTTAAGAATTTATTATTAGATATGAGACGTAAATAATTTAAAATGACTTCTAAAAATACAAAATATAGCCGTGTTTGAACAAAAGGGCGTTCGACCAAATACACTTCACCCTTCTTGTTAAACGCTTATTTAACTAGAGCCCTCCCTCGTTTCGCAAACAGCAAAAAACTTACCGCGGTGAAAAAAAAGAGCGGATCATTAAACACTATGACTTAAATTTTAATAGTACTTTCTACGTGTAGATGCTAATTATTTAAACTTCTTTCGATATCTTTGGGGTTAGAAAGAATTGCAATGGAAAATAACGATTTTAACAATACAGTGAAACTTGGTTAAGCGGGACCTGGATAGGTGAGAAACCTCCATAACTGGAACTCATGCTGAGGTCCCAACACTTTGGCACTGAATTACCCCTGTTAGTGGCACGAAGCAAACCTCTATATTTGGGATTCGTTATTTCGATTTATCATCATAGCTACCTCTATAACTGAGATAACATCGTTTTGTTTGTTTACTTACTTATTCTACCCGTAAATTCCGCACTTAACTACATAAGTAATTTTGATCCTCAACGACCTCCAGTTTTAGTTTCGCTTTACTATCATACGGTTGTTTATTTGAAAAATGTCAAAACGAAAGCTACAATCTTTATCAGTTAATGGAACCCTCTGTGAATGAGACAGATATTTATTTATACCTGGATATCTCAGACACTGGGTAAGTGGAATACTTCTATAAGTGAAACAACATTGCAGGTCCTTTGATACAGTCTCACTTAACCAGGTTTGACTGTATCTATAACAATAGCAATAACTATAGGTAACAATAGCTCTCGTGCAACTGCAAGAAACTTCCTGTAGTATGGTATTACAAGGTCGTAGGTCTTTCGTATGCGAGAGGCCGTCTGGGTTGGTACCACCACTTTGTCTATTTCTGGCGCCAAACAACAGTGTGTAAGCACTGTTGCGCTTCGGTTTGAAGGACATCGAAGCCAGTGAAATTACTGGGCATTGTGAGACTTAACATCATATGTCTCGGGGTGTCATCACGCTTATGATGCCGGTTTGAAGTAATTGGATATAAGAACTGCCTCCCGACCGCCTATCCAAAGCTAGAGCGATAGCGCCGACAATGCATTGTCTTCAAAAAATCAAAATTGTTTAGTGTATAGTTTTTTACAACACCTATAAATATAAAATATTTCTTTATTTATTGTTTTTGTGTGATATTTCTTTTAATATATCACACGAGTTACATTATATTATTTTACAATTTCATAACATTGCGAAAGAAAAATTCCTTAGAACAAAACTCATAAACGAAACGCTCTCAGCTGTCAGTGTCAGTGAAAAAACGTTAAAACTTGAAATTAAAAGCTTCACAAATCACAATCATCACAATCGAGCTCGTCGCCATCAAAGAAGAAGATGAAGAAAATTGGCCTACTGTGAATTTTTGATAAATAGACTGTAAGTACTATTTAAATTAATTGTAGAATGTTGTAGGTTCAAAATTCGTTACGATTCCGAGATGTATTGTGTCGTGCTGCCGATTTCCCGTCAGACCCTTTGTCTCACAGATTTATGGTAATACTATTGTATTTTTAGGTGTTTTTCTCTTCCAAATGATACACAGACAGTCAGATACCTCTGGAGTTCAGCTGTGTGCATATAATTATCATCAAAGGTGAAACCCTCTCAATAGTAACGTACATATTCTTAACTTGTGTTTCAGTATGCCACCATCACGAAAAAATATCTTAATCATCAACAGCAGATGTTGGGGTGGATGGAGTCCCACCCACTGCAAGTCCGAGGCACGTTAGCCCAAACACCACAGGGCCAACAGGAAATGTTGCGCCTGTAGGATGATGTTGCCTCGCGGCTCAATTCTGTGGGTGAGGGCTCTACCAAAAGCCCCAAAGAGTGGCGGCAAGTAAGTAAAAAAAAAGATATGAATTATTTTTGGCCATTGCATATGCTACTTCATTATTCATTAAAACTAAAGTTTGTGTAGGTTCATGTTAATCCTTAAATGCATTTGGTGTTTAATTTTTTTAGGAGAGACAGCTAATTATTGACTAACACCAACTAATTAATACCAGTCCCTATGCACTAAGAAACTATTTAACATTTGTTTACCAAAAATAAATAACAACATATTTCATAAAAGCTCTTATATAACTGCAATAAAAATTTATAATAATTTACCACACAGCACACCCTACATAGTAATTAATTCAAAATTAGTTTAAAAAAACTGGATAGTGGATAGTAGTAGATAAGCCTATTCAACTATAGATTCTAACTAAAATAAATGTATCAAACTAAACTAAAATAAAACAGTACACTTAACTATTCTTATGTTATGTTAATTCAAAATTAGTAATTAAATGCTATAGTTATGCATTATAGCACTTTAAAAATATTTTATATCCGTTAGGATAATCACTCTTGATACTTTAAATACTATTTGTTAAGATCTTATATTGTCAACTCACACAGTTATTTACAAAAATGTTTATTTTATTTTTTAAACTCATTTTGAATGTGTTTGTGATTTTGTATGCAATGGGCGATTGATTATCTAATAGTGATAAAGGAGAAGACAGAAGACTAAGAATAAACAGCCCAATGCTAAAAAAACACCTTTTACCACTGTCTCAGTTTGCTCCTAGTAAACATAGTTCTCAAGCAAACTTTTTCAGTTTATGAATTGGATTGTATCTATGTCAATTTTTTGTTTGCTGTTTTTTTTTTGCTTAATTTGCTAATTGTTTGCCTGTTTTGCCTTGCACTTTAGTGTTGGAGTGATCTAAAATGCAAGGTAAAGAAGAAAGGGACAGCAATGCATCAGCGTGGCAGGGGCACTGGAGGTGGTCCTTCATGGGGTGCCATTTTGTCTCCAATTGACAGAATCCTGTCTTTGATAGGACCACAAAATGTAATTGGGAATGACAATGTTCGCATTGAAGTCGATGTATGTTTCATTTTTAGCTATTCTGTTTTTTCACCTCTTGGTTTTGTTTTGCATGATTTCTAATTCAGTTGCCAATTTTTTTTTTGTTTTATAAATGCTTTTACTAGTAAATTTTAAGTAAATACTGTTAACAAATTGTAGTTTGTGGATTAAGAGACCTCTGCTTAGACTTTGTAAAACATATAAAAAAAACTGTCAGTAGTTTGTAGTAATTGTAGTAGTGTATTATTTGTGCATTGAGAGATCACAGTTTTCACTTTTAGTGATAGGTACCTATAAGAAAAACCTGTGAATAAATAGTAGTGTAGTATGTGGATTGAGAAACCAATATTCTATTTTTTTATCCAAGGCTTTACAAATTCTTTTCACATTTTTCACTCAATCCACACAAAAACTCTCATTAAACCTCATCATTCTTATCATTATGTATTTTCAAACTTTTTTACTATTGAACCCATTTTACCATTGATAACCAATGACTTGTATAGATTATACATTGTTAAAAAAGAAATTTATGTGGATATTTGAACAAAACTTTTGTTTTAGTGAAAAGGAAGCACGTCGCCGCAGCCGCTGGTATGGAAACGAACACTGAAGATGAAAGATGGAGACCACAAGGTGAGCCTGAACTTTGCCATAGTCGAATATTTCATTTAGATATTGTGCTTTTTAATACTAGTCATATCTTTTTTCACTATAAAAAATAAATAACTTAATAAATATTGTAGGACTGGGTGACCCCAGAACGAGGATAGTCACCCGCAGGGAGAGTGAGATATCCAATATGAATGCAGCAGGCGCGCAGAAAGAGCGTTGAATAGAAAATATTTTATTGATTCGGAAAAATTTACTACACCAAATAAAAAAGTTTCCCGTACCGGGAATCGAACCCGAGCCTCCTGGGTGAAAGCCAGGTATCCTAGCCACTAGACCATACGGGATGCTGAATAACATGTGAAAATTGTTGATTAAATTATAAAAAGCATGTATAAAATTAAAAAAATGTTTTTTTTTTGGGATAATATCTATATAACAGATTGTGTTAATGCTATTTATTATATTATTAGTATTTAGTGATTAAAAAGGTTAATTTCATAACTATAAAGAATCTTGGCACTAAGCCGGAATAGCGTCAGGCAGAGAGAATTAATTTGCGTTAAAATAGTAAACATTACAATAATACGTAAATGATAATTAAGCTAATTTCGAAATTGGTCTAGTTTAGGTTAGAATAACAATGACCTTAGAAAATACTACTTTTAGCGACATCTATGCATTATTATCTGATTTACTATGTTAGTACAGAAAATACGTTTCTTTTATACTAAATAGTACAATAATAACATAATAGATGTCGCTAATTCTAAATTGCCAGTTTTATACTCTACATTATTATCAAGTTCTAAAAGTTAACAACAGATGGAGCTATTATCAATTGAAACGTGTAGTTCATGAGATTTAAACAAAAGACCGTGTTCAACAAACTGGTAGAAAGTACATATGGTCTAAGATCCCGCGGAACATTGACCTTCACCCATCTGTTTACCGGATGAAAATAATATTTAACCAGGTAGTAGTGGCCAGAAAAAAGTAGGCAACCTATTTTTTGCAGATAGTATACATTGTACACTTTTCATTGAAGGTAAAATTTTTTTGGTAAGCCAGTCAGGGAAATTATAAAAAAAAATTCGTTTTTTAATTTTAATTAATCATATCCTTCAAATAATTAATTATCATTAGTACAAGATCCCGGGGAACATTGACCTGCACCCATCTGTTTACCGGATGAAAATAATATTTTAGGGTATAAAATGAGTTGCTGAACACATACCAATAGGGTTGCATAAAAAAATATGGTCAAGGATATGATTTACGAATTTAAAAAAAACACGGCATGCACATTTAAAAAAATATATAATACACGGTAGCCAGGTAGTTGTGGCCAGAAAAAGGAAGGCAACCTATTTGTTGCAGGTAGTATACAGGGTTAATTTTAAAACACCAGCAACCTCGCAGGACCAGATAGCTGACCCCATACGGAACAACTTTTGTTCTACGAGTTTGTATATAACTCAATATATTTAAAAAAAAATGATTTTACAAGTTTTTGTTGTGTCGTATTTTTCTTCGTAGCGTTCGGCGTGCGCACGCGACTCAAAGAAGCCGCTCAGCTGGCTCGGGCGATGACCTTCAACGCTAGCCCCGTTCCCCACGCTTCGCGTGTTTGCTTACGTAATCTGCGATGCGTGTAGGTAACATTTAAGACGGAAATTAAATGAATACTTATTTTTGTATGAAAATAAAATCTAACAAATTATCAAAAGTCGTAGAACAAAAGTAGTAGCTTATAACCTTAGGTATCTACCCCTGCGAGGTTGCTGGTGTTTTAAAAATAACCCTGTATACATTGTACACTTTTCATTGAAGGTTATTTTTTTTGGTAAGTAGTGCTGATACATAGAAAGGTAGACGGTATCTATTTAACGTTTTATTATTCCAGAATGCACTACCAAATTAGGTATCAAATAGACGTAGACTAAAATAAACACATTTATATAAATATGAATATCTCTTTATTTTAACAATAAACTCTAGACAGGAGGTATTTTTTATATTCACTATTTACTAAATAGAACTGCCACGCATATAAATTGAAATATTAACGTAGATCTATAAGACATCCATATCTATAAATAGTTGGTATTTTTTAAGAAATTACTATCAATATTAATTTACAAATAAGCGTTTCGATAAATTGATTTATACTACAATGAAGGAACTATTTTAATGTGTAATACACATGTTTTGAATAATACTGATTATAGATGTAATATAATAGGTTTACAAATGATATTATTTATATTAAATAGATTGACTAAATCGAACATCTATTTAAGTATATAATTAGACAGACTGTGTGTTTGGAAACATAAAATTTAACAAATAACACTCATTTACACAATAAAAAATAAAGTCTCCTATCGAACGATTATAAATAGATTAAAAGTGATTGTTTATAACATAATTATTAAAAACAAAACTTATTTTTCTAACTTAATAACACAGTAGAGACTAGATAATGTAATACATGACTAGAAATTGTCTGCAATTTTACGATAATAATTTTCATTGCAGTGTAAATTTTTATTAAGCTTTTAAGCGTGTTAATGTTATAGCCAGCCACGGTAGAGACGACGGATTATGTTAAATAGTTCAGAAGTATTTTTTATATGTTTGTTTAGTGGGCATCTCGTCGCCTCCTTCCAGGCCCTCCGGCGTAGTTGGCTGCAGCAAGTCCCATGAGATGCTTGGCCTGGAGAGCACCAGAGTATCCGCGGCTGAGTCCAAGATCCAGGGCACGTTTCTCGCTGGAAATACATAATAGAGTTATGAGTACTAATATATTGATAAAAGATTTATTTTTGACGCTAGGATAGAGAGATCGGTTCATTTTTTAAAGAGTTTATGCTCACACACAAAGAATATAATTAAGTAGTCTTGATTTGGGACAGTGACGGGTCATTATAATATGGTAATATTTCATTCAATTGACAGACACACATTCATTGTTTCTAAACAATACATGACGCACACATAATAAGACATACAAGAATAAAATTAATTATCCATAAATGCTATTTGGTATAATTAGTAAAAAATATTCCTCGCTGTGATAAAACATACATACCTGAAAATTCTCCATAAGATTTCGCAGGTGGAAGTCTACCAACTCGCATTAGGCCAGTGAAGTGGACAAAGCTTTAAAGCAGTAACGCCTGTCATTAGTACAGTACGTCCATGCTCAGCAGTGCGACAGAATGAATACATGGTTATTTACTATTTACTATTATAATTATCTAGACAACCGTCTTTAGTAAACGTAAAAGCCTCACAAAGCAGTTTACAAGTAATGCTTCAACATAGTTGCTAAATTGTTAAACTAATTACAGTAGTTCTAAACACATATGGACGCTGTTGTGAATTCCTTTGTGAGGTACTACATTAAACTGTAGGTACACTCATACAGTAGTTTCTGCTATGAAAACAATTTTGTTAAAAAAATTAACAATTATTATTTTTGTGCAGATATTTTGTGAACTTTATTGTCATTTGTCAGAGTGATAAATACATACGAAACTTTCGTGCATATAATATATGAGTATTTATAGTAATATAATGAAAATTATACGTTGCGGTAAACTTCTTTCTTTTCTTAGTGGGAAGTATGAACGCATGATTGTAATTATGTAATTAACTATAGGTATTACAACATTAGATTATTTACAGTACTATAATTTATTCAGTAGGTATTAATCAGTTTCAAAAAGAAGAACGTGTGGTGTTGATGTTCTTATTCAACCTTTTGCAACATTAGACTATGCATCTGTATTATTTTTTTTTTTTTTTTTTTATCCTGGCTCGGCAAAGTGACTACGCTACACCTGATGGTAAGTGTAGCGCAATCCAAGAATATTGTCGACCAACGATAAACAATGTGTCCATCGTTGGTCGACAAGATCATGCTGGCCTACCAAAGGGCCAAGAGGGAGGGGAAGGAAAAAGGGATGGGAAACGGGTGAGGATCAGGGGGCAAGCCCCCTGGGGAGAACCGGATATACACTGGCTGACCCTGGAACGCGACCCACACAAGGTGGGCCACTATGGCAGGTTTTAGCACCAGTTTAGATTTATGTGTAACCAGACTCAAACGGCCAGACAGTGACTGCACTATCACTAATTCGTAGAAAAGCAAAGCGTAGCCTTTATATTAAATGTAATCGACATACTTAAATTATATAATATCTTACAAATGGCTGTTAATTGAACGAGTATTAGCAATAAGTGGCAGTTTTGTGTGAGATATCCAGTATTGTTTATAAAATACCTATCTTAAAGCTATATTTTAAAAATAATAGTAACACCAGGCATGCAACACAACACTTGTTTTCTTTAATTTACCTAGTAACTCCATGCATAGCTTACAAAATGTTTAATTAGGAATGCTAATCAAACAACTAAATTAAAGCTGTGTTTAAAATTGGCTAAGCCAAATACGGAGTCTTACCTAGTAATGTCATCTTTATAGCTGAAAAAATAAAAAAATATAAATTATTCGTTGGAAATTTTTAATTAAAACTCAAAAAGGGAAGTATTTACAATCGGGTAAGTAATAAAAGACGATTTGAAGAGTTGCAGTTTGAATCTCTTCAAGAGATTTGCATTGGTTATTATATTTCTGAATAGATTTATTTAAAATAATATTTAGTTACTATAGAACCGTGTAACAATATGTATAGGTAGCAGTAAAACTTGTTTTATGGTAGAGGCTGGCAACGAGCCCATGGGTCAGTTGATAGTAAATGATCTTCACTGTCAAATTGGAAAGGAGAGAGAGAAGTTTGGATCTCCGGGTATCCCACTCACCGTACGAAACGGAACAGCAAGCTGAAACTCTATGTCGGTTTTTATGAGACAATGGTAACAACCCGGACGAGCCGGCCCATTCATGCTGTAGACAAAACTGCCTACAACGAAGCTCTATCACTTATGAAAATCTTCACCGTTTTCAATACTTTAAAAATATACAAAATTCATCAAAATCTTTTCACTATAGTTTTATAATACACTATAGCTTTAGGAAAATAAACTTCATAATAATCCCACATCAACCCTCCCCGCAATATAAAATGTGATCCATAAATAACATGGGGAACCTTCGTTTTATTGTTTAAGCGGAGAAATTTAATTTTCCACGTTAAATAATCTGTTGTACATGAATACTAGAATTTAAATTATTCTAGAAATTTGGTGTGTAAATTCACATTTGGTGAAAATATGAATTTTCACACTCTCCGTGGCGCATTGAGCGAAGAAGAAGAAAAATGTTTGTGTGATTCACAAATATTTGTTTCGGGTATGAATGTTGTTCGAGGGACTATGGACTACGGACGTTGTTGCGGCTCTAATAGTTTCTGATGCCTGTGATTCAGGTTAAACTAGAGAGGAGTCAGGACTATGTGTGTACATATAGGGTGTATTGATTTAAAAAAGGAAGAAGAATTATGTAAAATGGGAGAAATATATGACTTCATAATTTGTTACATCCTTTTCGGTTCAATAGAACTAGCAATCAGTCGTTTCTAAAACGTAAAAGATTTCAATATAACATCAAATTTAATATCATAAGATATTATTCTTATTACATTTCAATGATGTATTCTATTTGTTTTGTGTAAAAAAACTATTAAAGGGGAAGAGGTAAAAGTATTGTGTGATATAGTTTTCAACTTACTTTTCCATTTTGCGCTCCATCTGGATGAGGTTGCCGAGTCGGTTCAGCATGTCCATGATCTCTTCGGGCTCGTATTGGCCTTCTTCGCGATAGTAGTTGTTCATACTACAAACGTAAACATAGAATTATATTATACTTACTAATTGGGTTAGAAACTGTTGGGTGTATAAGAAAAAATGCACGAATTATACGCCGGAGTCAGCAAAAACAATTATAAAAATAAATACACCTAACAGTCACACACATAGTCCTGACCCCATAGTAAAATACCAGTCTTGTGTCATGGGTATCAGGAACTACGAGAGACTTTCGGTCTCACAACACCCAGACCCCGAGATATACATTTGTGTATCACACATATCTTAAATGCTAGTATTTTCAAAATTATTTTAATCTAATTAGAACGAAATTATATTAATACTAGCTTTTGCTCGGGACCCTGTCCGCGTGAATGTATTTTTGTTTTAGATCCCACGGGAACGGACTATCTGAATACAATATATTGTAAGTTTGACGCTAGATCATATCGCACTAATAATACAATACTGTTGTAACTCAAAATATATCGAACTTGACATAACATTATAATCTTACGTAAAATTTAATTCCTCACAAGTCATTAAAACTTTCGTAAAAATACTGTAAAAAATTAATAAGTTATGGCACTATAAGACATTATTAATGACTGACTTGTCGCCTACCCCCGCCCGCCATATTGCGTCATCTTCAGTTGCGACCAACAGTGACCGAGGAAGCACGCACCGCTTGGCGCGATATTACGAGTTGCAACGTTATTACTGAATCAGGTATGTAAAAATTATATTTCTATTTTGATTTAAGTCTAAATATGACTGTTGTTATTCGAGTTATTACACTATTACTGATTTACACAAGCAATATTTAAAATAATATTTTTACTTATAACACTATTATTGATTCAATTAGTAATTTTTGATATAATACAGTTTTGTTGAATCATAACTTTAAGTAATTTTTGTATGGTTTATTAACGAATTAGCCATAATATCTGTTTGTGAATAACAGTATTATTTTAAACTCAATCGAATGTTTATCAGTGTTATGAGAAAAATACCTACTAAGTATTATAATTCCATAAATTTCGAGTTACTACAGTCTTTGTGACATACGCATCAAGTACGAGTATGTATTGGACTATATAAATAATTGATAATATATTTGTAGCCTGCTTCCAACAGGTCGGTCTGGAAATCTTTGGGGGAGGCCTATGTTCAGCAGTGGACGTCTTGTGGCTGATGATGATGATGATATGTGTAAGTTCAATATGCATCGTGGACGTTTACTTGTTGGTATGGCAACAAACACTACAAGTTGTCCCCATAAAAAAAAAGATAATGATGAACTTGTCAGGAATTCGTCACCGTCATTATTTTCATCGGTGAGTACAATCAATGAATCTACTACCCAGAGAGAAGGCAATGACGTTACGAAAAAGCAATCGATACTTTCGGTGCCATCATCATCTACAATTCATCCAGTACTTCAAGAAATTGAAGTAAACAGTTCAGTTATGGTTAGTAATGTTAATCCGATAACTGAATGCAACCAAAGGAAATATTACATTACACTCATTCATTCAGATCAGAGTGACTTTGATGATTCAAACCATGATCCACATGTCGTTTTCTATTCGCAAAGTAAAGCTCCCAGTCTGCTCCGAGGTCGAACAACAAAATCTAGAAGTAGTTCTTCTTCTAGTAGCTCTTCAAGTAGTTCTTTGTCAAGTGGTTCTTCATCAAGTAGTTCAGATGAAGGAATTCTGGATAATTTAAGTTCCATTGCTAGAACTAGTGGGTTGTCTAAAGAATCAAATATTTCGTCGGTAGACCAAAACTATAATACTAGGGGCAGAAAGAGGGTGCGTAACGTCGAAGACTGGAAACACCAGGTAGCCAAACGACTTTGGACTACTGGCAAAGCGTATGAATCGGCAAACAAAAAACAATTATCAGCAAGAAAAAATGGTCCGACATGTGGCGAAAAGTGCAGGTTATATAGGTTTATATTTTTTTGTTATATCTAATTTCATAAGCAGTGCGAATATTTTTGTGTAATTACGTAAGCAATTGACAGAATAAATATTAAAATAAATAAGTATTTTATTTTGGAAGGTTTATTTTGTAGTTTAAGTACAAAATGTTGAAGAATAAAAAGTGTACCTTTACCACTTATTTTGTGACCAGTATTAGAAATTACTGTTTTTGTTTAATTTTATTATTTTTTCAAATGTTTACCTCCTTAGTAATAAGTATAGACAAGGTCCAAATGTCAATTTTCTATTATAAACACTAATAAGAATAATCTGGATTTATTTAAACCTACCTAACCTACCTATAGACGAAATACCAAGTCAGTCAGTTTGTTGTATAATCAGTTTTGTTGTATTTATTTTGTTGTAAGTACAAGAAAATCACCTAAAATAGTAGAGAAAATTTATAATTCGAACTGTCGTAACACAAAATATTTCATCAATAACGATGTAACTAAATATAATATTTTATTTTGAAAACTGTATTTGGAGTAATACTGTCTTAACTCAAAATTCCTTAATAACTTCACTATTACAATATTTTTTTAATATTAGTTAAAATATAATATCTTTCATTTTATTTTAAAATCTCATAAAGCTTTTATTTCATTAGTATCTATAATAGGAAGTGAGTAATGCGTTTTTCGTTGATTCTGAAAAATCATCGATTTTGAGTTACAACACTATTGTATTATTAGTGCGATATACTTATGTGCGAAATTTCATCCCAGTTCATTTAGCCGGTAAATTATGATAGACCAGAAGCGATAAAAGTGTTTCGCCATCAAAAAGCTTTTATTCAAACTTTCATCCCCTATTTGGCCCTTTAGGGTTTGAAATGGAAAGAAAAAAAACCCTATGTTTAACCCTGGATAATTTGTGCCAAAATTCATTGAAATCGGTTCAGCGGTTTAGATTTTTCATACAAACTTTCATCCCCTTTTTAAACCCTTCAGGGGTTGATTTTTGAAAAACATAGTAGCCTATGTCTTATTCTGATGTATAAGCTAGGGATATTATTGTAAAGTTTAATTAAAATCCATTCAGAAGTTTTTACGTGAAAGAGTAACAAACACACATCCATCCATCCATCCATACTTACAAACTTTCGCGTTTATAATATTAAGTAGGATTTTATAAATAATTTATTTAAGTATTTTGTGTCTCTACTAATCAGTGACTGTTAACACAAGTTTACGTTGTAGGAAAATTAGTTGTTTTCTTTGATAAAGGTTGTTTAAACGTGACGTTAACCCTCTTTGGGATTACGTAATTATTTCAGGATTTTGTTCTGTGTAAATACTAATGACTGTTTACAACGTTGCCTACACACTAGAAATATGTGTAGGTATATTTACTTCCATATTTTTTTGTGGTAGAGCCAAGCTGTAGACAGTTTTGTGTACAGCATGAATAGGCCGGCTCGATCGGGTCGTTACCACTGTCTCACAGGAAACCGACGGAAAGTAGCAGCGTGCTGCTGCGTTTCGTACGGTGAGTGAGATATCTGACGGGCCAAATCCCCTCCTCTTCCCAATCTCTAATTATCCCTTTCCTTTAAGGTCGGCAACGCGCCCATGATTATTCTGGTGGTGAGCGTACATGGGCGGTGGAGATCACTTACCATCAGGTAACCTACTTGTTCGTTTGCCGGCCTATACTATAAAAAAAATGTATTCGTTAGTTTACCTCGAGGATGGAAGATTTCGTCATGATCGTAGAACAGTGACGGATGTGACATTTTATAAATTTTACAGGGCAGCCATTTCAAATATTTATTACAGTTTTTTTACCATAACTTTTTTAATACAAAATATAAAATGTTGAAAATTTAAATTTATCTTATTGATGGGGTTCTTTTTGAAATGAAATAGAAATAATAAGTAATTATTTAATGGTTTTCTAGAAAAATCACTCGCTCCATTTTATTTCGGAGTCAACGCAGCCACATAATACCATCCAACGTTTTTCTTCGAACAAAAAAATTTGGTGGATTGACGGATGTTACTTTACGGTCATTTTCTGTCGACAAATGAAAAAAAAATTGACGGTTTTGATATATTATACTTAAGTTTTTCTAAAATTATACTCATATTATAAGGATGTAACCATTTTAATTAATAAGAATAACGTATTAGACACAAAACAAAAATTATGTCGATTTTAGTTATACTATATGCTTTTGTTTACGTTACTTTAGACCTGCTACCTTAGCCCACTGTGCCAGTAATTTCCATTCATCTGGAATGTAAATAATGCAGCCCTATCTATAACACTATGGACAAAGGCCGCTTTATTTTAGGTGTCTTTTTTCAAGGATTCTATATAGTAATGTCAAATCTTTTGGCTGCATGTGCATACATGCAGAAGACTATACGATTTAGATTCTGGCTATCACAATTGTCTGAACAGAAACTAAATTCTTTTACACACTACAATGCAAACTTCTTTATGAAATCATAAACACAAATGCCCACTTCGCTTGCCACACGTTTGGCAACAATTTCGCTTTACATATAACAGTAACCTTGTTTGTCAGCCATGTGATAAATGTGAAATTATAACAAGGCATTTTTTCTTATAATACACTCATTGGCCCATAAGGACACGATAAAGCCTTATGGAAATCAAATGTAGTAGAAATAATACGTCCATTGGAAGCAATGGCACCATTTTTATTATTTTTCTTCAAGGTCCTGAATGTATTTGCCATTTTGGAGTTATTAATTACTAAGTACAAAAACAATTAGGTAATTCTATCACTGAGAACGTCGAATGGGTTTTCTTTTTGTTTAAAACTGTGACTTTGATCACAATCATCTTTTTTGGGTATATGAATACTCAAATTAAAGTGAGTATTTACAGTGTCTATATACTGTCTAAAACTCAAAGCTTTAATGAGTAATTATTAAGTTCAGGCCATTCTTTATATAAGTTGAACATCCGAGCTATGTTTAAGTTACCATCTAAATACAGTATTTTGGAAACTGCTCTGTTACAATGAGACTCTACCGATATTAATGCATTTACATAGGCACAGACCGATATAACTATTTCTTCGTTAACAACCTTCTTATGACTGTTATGTTTCCCCCTTATGTCTTTTTTACAGAAGTGCTTCCACCGTACTTCTACCAAACCGTTCGTACGTATCTTTCACTAATGATGTATTCAAAAACATAACACAAAATCATACCCGTATGCTTAGTACAAGTTCTTAGTTTTCTAAAACTATGACGGTTCTCGTTTTATCTCCATGCTCTCTATATAGGAACTATGATGAATTACAATGAATGAGATGAATTTTAAAACTATGAACGTATTTGTAAATCATACTAGACTTACGGTATTATCGACGAGTTTCGGAGTTTCCTGACAAAAAAATATTTGAATGTAATTTGATGATCACGCTTTAAGACACTTTGAGGACCCCTTTTATTTTTCTCTTTTGTAGTGTAGTTTACAAAATGAAGCCGTTGTTTCTTACAATCGCTTATTTTTGAAAACTTTTCTCTTTCTTCAAATGACAACAATGTTCCATATTTATTTCTGCATGTGCAAACTCTACACATAGTTATTGCTGGAACAGTTATACCCTTTTTGGATGAATATTCTTTTTCTTAATTTTTAGGCGCTGTCTCTTCACTTCTTCCCAGTTGCCATAATTGCAGACCCATATTTTACCCCGACATCGAACAGTAGGGGCTGGACACGACTGGCATTAAGACCCAGCTGCGTTGGTAGATGAATAGTTGCTATAATCATTCGAATCGTGAACAGGACAAAAAATCTTCACATATCTTACATACTTATCATAGTTTTTGCGGCGATAGCATAGATGTTTCTTTTTCAATGGCTGAGGAAATTGGTTGAGGGAAAGGTGACAAATCTGAGATCAAAGTGGATATGTGAGATCAAAGTGGTATCTAATAGTGTTGGAGCTAAGCTGACTTTTAAGCAGGAAGCGACAGTTTACTTTAGTTTAATAGGACTAAATATTAGGATGAATTCTGATCCACGGGCATAAAAGGACCTTCTCTAAGAATGAATGCGGGTGATGGTATATTAGGCTTCATATTTTCCTCACATGTTCATTTTACGACCTCACTTAATGTATCGTCGTCCTCTGAAAAACATCCCTACAACTAGCTTCTATTTTTTAAATTGTTACGCGTACTCCTGAGGATAATGGTAAATGGCTTTCTAAAAAAAGACTTTGTGAAACACTTTAAATATTATTATTTTTCTATGTTAGTTAAAAAATAAGCATATTATTTTTAGCGGTGGTTCAATAGTATCAATAACGCACACCGTATATATATCAAAACATCATAAAATATTTAAAGTTTATTTATTTCAATTCACTTACACAACTATTACGTTAACTAGTTTAATGTTTTAATTGTAATAAATTGAAATCAATAAAAACAAACTTTTTTTTTGAAAAGAATAAAGACTCAAGTGAATTTGTGTTTCGAGAATAAAATCGGATTGGCAAATACGACACTCAGATAGAACAACGTGTACGCAGAATATCGTCGGTACTGATCTTTCGTCAGTATCATGTCCATATAACAATGTAGTATAGTTACGTACAGCTCAAAAATTGTATCCCCTTTAAAGATACTATTTAAACTCAATAATTTAATTTTACAATTGGTTACTTAAAATTTTAGGAAAATAAATAACAAAATTTATCGATAGTATTCCGTAGAAAATTGACGGATAATAAATACCGCCCTTTCAAAGTTTTACCTTTCATAGTTTTACGTATAAACAGGTTATAAGTGTAAAAAAATGTATAAACCTCATGCACTAACTTATCCGGAGTCTCTGGTATGTAGTTCTCATTACTGTTCTCTTGGTGAACGAATTTCGTAAATTTTTCATATTTGTTTAATTCCTTCAAAAGTTTCATTATAAGTTTTAATCTTCCTAATTTTATTGTAGTACATAGTATGTCAAATACTAGCCACGAAAGCAATATTTATAACCTGATTTTAATTAGGGTAATTGAGTAATAGCGATTAAAACTAATCAGATGCAACGCGGGAATAAATTCAACGAACAGTGACGGTTGCGCATATCCGTCGGGGGTGGAAAAGGACGGCGGGGCAATCCCGCGCATCGTAGGCAGACGGAAATATTCAACCGTCATTTTTCTATGAGCGAATATCAAATCCGTCAGTATATTGACTGTGTAATTTAAAATCCTTTAGGAAAAAAATATATTTTTTTATGTACCAATAAAGATCTGATGATGTAGTACCCAAATATACTAAAAAGTCATTTTCGTATTTTTTTCACATCCGACACTATTCTAAGATCATGACGATTTGACTGGGTACGAGCAAACTACTGGGTAGGTAACATCAAACGCACGGGTCTTTAAAATCGGTTTTTAATTTGTACTAAAACTCATTATAATTAATGCAGTAGATACAATTTACCGATTAATTGTTATATTATTATCGAATTCGTACTTTTTTATTGTATAAGACACTAACTTTCTCTTCAAAACAATCTTGGCGTATTTTTATTTTATATAACATTGTAACCCATTGCTACAAGGAAGAGGGACATTGATAATGGCGACAGTATTGTGTTTCAGCGAATGGCATCGTTTTCCACTATTTATTGTGTATTTTGTAGCAAATATAAAACAAATAAATTTGTTTCAAGCACAGACATATTATATCCATGGCTTCATGCCTTTTTTTATCACTATTTCGTAAGTACTGCAGAATATTACATATTTAATTTTATACGAAAAACAAAATTGTAGTATGTCGCTCAATGCTCAGTAACTAAGCACAAGTTTAAGTAAAGGCTAGTTAAGATTTAACAGGCATTCGATTGGACCTCTGCGAATAAAAATAATGCCACTGAAAATCTCAAATAAAGTGACTACAGTGATTTATTATAAAGGAGGTCGCAGAATTAGGATTGTGAAAATGTCAGTATAATAAGTTACCACTTTAGTTTACGAGCCAACGCTAATTATTTACTAATTTGTGTTAGTGTTTCTATTATAAATCCCTCCTGCTAATTTCGTACAATATGCTTAAGCAGCAACTGTTTTGATTTAAAGTGCTTTTGAAGTAAATTTTGTAAGTAAATATAATGTCAAGACATGAAAGGTATTCAGTTGCATTTCGTTGAATCGTTACCCTAACAGTATAGTGATTCAGCGAATTATACTCAATACATACAATTATCAACCTTAGGCTATACAATATTATGTTTAAAATATTCGATATTATGTTTTAATTATATTTAGTTATAGAATGCCTCGGTGGCGCAGCTGTATTGCGTACGCGGTACAACTACTGTGCTGAGGTCTCGGGTTTGATACTCGGGTAAGGTAAAAGTGATAATGCGTTTTTCAATAACGAAATGCTCATCAGCCCGGAGTCTGGAATTGTGTCCGGTATAGCGATAGGCTCGCTGCCTATTACATCATGCGACGGAAATAAGCTGGACGAAATGTGGGTGTACTTGTTATATATTTGCTTACGTCTATGAATATGGAAAACTATATCGTAGATGAAGTACCAATACCTCCTAAGTGTTGAGAATCTAATTTTACACCAGACTGTTTAAAATAAGGGTATTTTTTACAAAAACTGTTTAAAATTATGTTTTATTTATTTTGATCAACTATTGATAGTATATAGTTTCCAGTACATTACCTTTTTATTAGTTACTAAGGGATGTGGTTTATGTTTAAGCCTATTGTAATAAAAAAGTAATTTTGGACTAAATTGTCAGTTAGGAGGTATTGGTAACTCATCGACGATATGTAATATACATTTAGCTTATCATCATCGTCATCATTATCTGCTTGATAGACATTTCTTAGATTTTTTCATATAGCATGTTAGTATAAATACCACTACCTGGGGTAGGCGAGGGTTGGCACCACAAGTAGAAGGGAGATGAGCACGCAGCTCGCCAGAACAAGGGTTGCTCGGACCATCCTGAAACAAAATTTAATCCATAAACAAAAGAAAAACATCTAATAATATTACAATGTCTGCTAGGGACGTTGCATTAAATAACACTAGAAAATTCATAAGGGCAAATTCTGTTCAAGAAATAACAACCTTTATGGAAAAATCTCTGATGGAAATTGGAAAACCTGGTTGTGCCATCTTATTTCTTCTCTGTATTAAAATATTTTGAGTGGTAGAGCCACGCTGTAGACAGTTTTGTCTACAGCATGAATGGGCTGGCTCGTCCGGATCGTTACCACTGTCTCACAGAAAACCGACGTAAAGTAGCGGCTTGCTGCTGCGTTTCGTACGGTGAGTGAGATAACCGGAAGCCCAAATCCCCTCCCCTTCCCAATCCCTAATTATCCCTTTCCTTTAAGGTCGGCAACGCGCCCATGACTCTTCTGGTGGTGGGCGTACATGGGCGGTGGAGATCACTTACTATCAGGTGACCCACTTGCCTATGCTATAAAAAAAAAAAAAGAATTATTATTGTAGCATCTGTTTTACCACCTCTGAGTAGATGCTAATTATAAAATAAAATAAGCCATGTTCAAATACAAAAGTCAGAAAGAAATATGTCTAGTAGGTAGTTACAAAAATAACGTTAATTGGTGGTTAAATATTATTACTCGATTATACTAAAGCAAGTTCTTAGACTCTTGGAATAATCATTAAACAAAACTATGGTGTTGATTCATTATTTATTTTAGGTATCAATGAAAAAACGGCGTCAATTTTACTGTTAATAATATTACATAATATTATTGTCCATGTTGAAGAAAGGCAAATGAAGATAGTTTTCATATAAATGTCTTTACTAACACAAAAATTGCATTGACAAAATCTGAATTTTAAATGCGCGTTGCAACCACGATTAATGATTGGAGCGCCAACGTGAATAAAAACGACAGAATGAAGACAAATAACCGCCCATTATTTGTACTTACTTTGCCTTAATGGCATTTTAGAGAGAGGAAAAATGTCTCACAATAATTGCGAAGCAAAAATCAAATAAAACCAATAATGACATTGAGAAAAATGATACCACATAGATGGACGTTACAAATGAGTACCAAGATGATGTTTCAAGCGGTGAATTTTTTTCAAAAAGGCAGTGTTGCAGGCAGCAATTAGTTTACATTCCACTTGAAAAATAAAATTATATAATTTTAATTATTGTCTTAAAAAAAACAAGAATTCTTTTTATTTCAACAAAACGCATAGGAAACATTTAAGCGATCCCTAGAAATTTCGCCTTAAATATTTTGCAATCATATGTTTTTTTAAACTCCGACCCAAAAACACCAGTTTTATTCGTTATACTACTTTCATAATCGATAGGAAAGTAATGCCAGGAAAAATGTAACAAATTTATTCTAACATTTTCCACTTAAATAATTTTAAAGCACTACATAATATGAAAGGTACACCTGGTTCTATTGTCGATCGAACCAGACCCACTCATGGGTAAAGTACGATATAGAACTCTTCACAAATTCTCGCATATACTCCCAGCGATCTAGCATTCTATAAAAAGCATCATTGTGCCGACGCCCTCAGTCGATAACCGCCTTCTATTCATGCAAGCTACTATTATAATAGCAATAATAATAATAATGTGACTGATATTAAACCGTAAGTGCATGTAAAGATCTACAAAACAGCTATAAGGGAAAAACTGAAAAGGTGTAACAATGGATGTTACATACAAAAATACAAAGTGAAAATCGCTGAAAGAATTTCAAAATAAATAAAGTACCTAAACTAAATATAAGGTGTATATAGGGTTCCGTTATTAAGTAGCTATTGAAGGCCCGGTATACAGGGTCGTTCGAAGTGGAGCTTACAATCGTATCAGCACAGTCGACTTGTGTTTGAGGACACAATATGTCGCATCGTGGTATAGAACCGTTTTATATGCAACATGTGAATTTGTACGACCGTGTTTTATTGTTCAAAAATATCATTCAATTCTGAGTCTCTAATTTTCTGTATCAGTAAGAGTACTTAAAAATATATCTTTTCAAACTTGACTTCTCAAATTGGTGACTAATGTACACCACACAGAACTTTAAATAAAAATCACTGCATGGCACTGGACTGCACTCGTCACTCCGAAGCATTAGAAGTAAAACTACAATGCGCAGTAATTTCACTTGTTTCAATGTCCCTTAAACGGACCAACTGTGCTTAAACACAGCTGTTTAGAAATATCTATGTCTTTATTACATTTAATAAAATCTTCTGCATGTAACAATAACTATATCATGGCTAACATAACACGTTTTTTTGAGTAGTAGAGCCACGCTGTAGACAGTTTGTCTACAGCATGAATGGACCGACTCTACCGGATCGTTACCACTGTCTCACAGAAAACCGACTTAACTAAAGTAGCGGTGTGCTGCTACGTTTCATATGGTGAGTGAGATATTCGGATGTCCAAAGTCCCTCCCCTTCCGAATCCTTTAATTCAAGATTCCTTTAAAGATTCTTCTGGTATTGTGGGCGTACGTGGGCGGTGGAGATCACTTACTATCGGGTGACTCACTTGCTCGTTTGCTGGTCTATGCTATAAAAAACAGATCCTAAATTACTGTAAAGCTTCTGTTATTTATGATATTTTTTACAATATTTCTAGTACTTACTTTCTAAACAATCTAACTCTGATAATTTCTCATATATTTGCTTTAGTAATTAATGCAAGATTAACAAGTTGCACATTTAAAAGCAACTATCAAACGAGTAAAACTACAGCATTTCCAACACGCCTGCATAGTAAAGGCGTTTCATAGCTTCAACTTACGCAATTGGCTCAGCCTGTGGATAAGTATACGCTATAGGTTTTACGGATTTGTAGAAGGCATTTACTTACAAAGTTAAAGCACAGAAGTTCATTATACATAGACTTGATCCTCACCATGGTATAGAAATATAAAATGTTAGTCACCATATTCAGATATTGCCTATTAAATGTACCTATGTTATTCTTTTTGGAAGGTTACATTAATGTGAGATAAAATATTTTGAAGGCAGAATTTATTTCTAAATATTTTGGACAATGTACTTCGTAAATGTTATAAAATTTACTTAGACCCTTGTACCCTGCAAGACATGCATCCCTGTAACTTGTAACAACATTTTCTAAGCCAGTTAGTTTTAAAAGTTTAAAGTTTTCCAGCATTGGAGAGTTCTTTAGGGTCTTAAATTTAAACTTAAATTTAAACAAATGTAAAATATTACAAAGTAAAGGAAACACTATTATCCGAAACGTTCGCGTATTATTTATAGCTCTTCGGTAATTGGATCAGCGTCGCTTAATATTAACTTAGTATCGAAGTTGTGGAGCGAAATTTCTATTTAGTTATTACCTATTTTACAATATTTTAGTATTAAATATTCAGTTATTTCAGCCATCATTTTGGACTTTTTGTCCTGACACAGCAAAGAGACAACACTACTGCATCTGATGGAAAACGCAGTGCAGTCCAAATATAGATGGCTGTTGTTAAATGTCGCGTCTCTCCAGAATTATGCCAGCCTGAAGTAACTAGATATACACTGAGGAACCTTGGAATGTGACTCGTCGGAATGAGATATTATGATGCATTTTGCACCTTGTGGACGGTGGTTCTTGTACAGTTCAGTTATACATTAGGTACCCTACTACGGGCAAAATTTTAATATTCCCAGTATTTATACCAATTCTTCACCTTTAGGCACTATTCAAAATGGGAAAGCATGTAAGGTTTATTTTTTCATAGCACTAAAATATGTATATATAATATATATGTAGTGACGGAAATTGAGAAAGGAGATCTGAGATGGTTTGAGCATGTAGAGGTTAGATGAAAGAAGATTGACGAAACATATAAACATGGTGAGTTGGAATGGTACAGTTTGGAGGGGAAGACCTCGGCGAACTTTCCAAGATCAAGTCAGAGATATTCTCGAGAAAGGCCAGGTCAGAAGTACCCTAAACCGCATGCATGAAGAATTGAATGAGAGTGAAGGATGCCAGAAAAGGTGTGTAAGGATCGTAGCAGATGGAAGGCTGTTGTTTCTGTCAACCCCTATGGGAAACAGGCGTGAGTCTACGTATGTATGTACTATAATGGATTTGTTACCCGCTTTTCTTTGACAGCCTCCGTGGCGCAGCGGGCGAATAGCCGGCTGTGAAGCGAGCCGCGGGTTCGATCCCCGCACTGAGACAAATGTTTGTGTGATCCACAAATATTTGTCTCGGTATTGGTTGGGTGTTGTGAGACCGAAAGTCTCTCGTAGTTCCTGATACCCACGACACAAGACTCGCATCTTACTGTGGGGTCAGGACTATGTGTGACTGTTGGGTGTATTTATTTTATTTATTTTCACTCAAAAGTTTAATAGCAATGCAATTTGCGTTGAATTAAATGGTTATATTGCCAAGTATGTATTGTAGTCTAATGTATTAGGATCTAAACCGCAATGCTTACTAGGTCGTAAACGACAAGTGGACGACATCTGGCGATATTGAGGAAAACTTGATGTTTATGGTTCAGTGTCTAACACATTCTTAGGTAAACAATATATCCAATATTGATATCGGGTAATATGAAGTATTAATTATTGAAAACAATGATCTTATGGTATTTTATGTCGATTATTAATTTAGATTGCAAAAACAGGAAAGAATTTAAAGCCATTAGTTAATACACGTTCATTAGATCATGTTATAATAATATTGAATTATAGCTAATTTTGAACTAAAGAAAAATATTACAAATGTATTCCCAGGTGGTAAGTGATCGCCACCACCCATGAACAAGCAGCATGGACGCGTTTCCAAACTTAAAGGAAAGGAATGAAGATTGAACAGAGTAGCAAGGATTTGGGCCTCCGGAAATAAGTAATATGTATTTTCGTTTTGAGAACACGATAAACAGACCTTGAACTTCGTTTATTGTACTACCGCAATTTGGATTGATACATGTATTATCTAATTATGTTTATCACGTGTCCACTCGAGCGTGATGTTGACAAAGCCCTTGGAAATCTAATTACATGCACATCTAGTATGTTTGATAACTATTACAGATTTACCATGAACACACTGTTTAAGCGTCCGTTCAGTGAATGAAACTCCCACGTCTTTTTTTATCCAAGCACGGCAAAGTGACTGAACTACACCTGATAAAAGTAGTACGGTGTAAAAAAAACCAGCGACCACCCATAAACAATGAGTTTATCGGTGGTCATCATAATCATACCAGCCTGTATAAATGCTTCTTCACACTCCGAAGAGGGAAGAAACAAATCGAGGAGCCTGCGACAGGACGGGCGGATCACTGATGCAGGCCTAGAGCCACAATGATTTACCCCTATACACGCCCCAACCAACCATCAAGTAAACGTCGCGAGTTTATTGATAATATATTTATTAATATTTGGATTATGATACCTATTGCCTCGTCCGTCAATCAGCAGAGTTCAATACTCTCCTTATTTGTTAATAATAACTAAAATAATTATCGTTTAAAGTATTGTGATGCCTTGTGACGTCTTGCTACATTTCATTAGAATATTAGTTTTTCACAAATGTCCTTTCCATTTTGTTTGACACGCCTTGACTACCATAGTTATTGAGAAAACAAATCACGTTAGAGTACATCGCTGCATCTCTGATTCAAATATGGACACACTCGTTATGTCATCTACTGTCGAATCTACGTACTTAGTGCCTAGTTTGACATGTAGCTTCTGTTTAGCATATTTAACGAGCTGAATTAGAGTTCGACAATGTTTGTGTTGACATTAACTGTTCATAAGTATACGTGTTGCAGTTAGTAGTTTTATGTAATTCTGTGAAATGTGATGTTGGTTTATCTCCTATGCGCTCATTGATGTTTTTATAAGATATCTTATTAATATGTCTGAGTGGTAGCCACGCTGTAGATAGTTTTGTCTACAGCACGAATGGGCCGTCTCGCCGGTTCGTTACCACTGTTTCACAGAAAACCGACGTAAAGTAGCGGCTTGCTGCTGCGTTTCGTATGGTGAGATATCCGGAGGCCCAAATCCCCACGCCTTCCCAATCCCTTAATTATCCCTTCCCTTTAAGGTCGGCAACGCGCCTATGATTCTTCTACTATTGTGGGCGCACATGGGCGGTGGAGGTCACTTACCATCAAGTGACTCACATGCTCTATTATACTCTCTACTAAACACCATACATTTCGAAGTAACACATTTTTGTAGTAGAGTCCGTTAAAGGAATAAGTGGGTCACCTGATAGTAAAATATATCACCAACAATGAGCATCCACAATACCATTAGAATCATGAAATCGTTGCCGACCTTTTGAAGGAAAGGGATAATTAATGAAAAATGTCACAGGAATAGTAACAGTTTGAAGCGATGTTTCCAGAACATTTTAAATTTCCCGCTATAAAACTTTTAACTACAAGAAACGTTTTAAAACATAGAATCGTATTAAATGACGTATTCTGAGAAGTATAATGTCCGGACCAGTGTCACTTTTCAAAGAGTTTTATAATGGTTCGTATTGAAGTCCTCTTATTGCGGTAGAACCTTTTGTTTAGATATCATGACAACTTTTTGTGAAGAGATTTTAGTTTAAAGCTGTTTAAATATTTCACATTATGAATTTTTTATTTCCTTTTTTGCTTTTGTCGGAACTATAATTATTTTTATGCTAATTCCGAATCATGTTTTATATTTTAATACATTAGAGTTACTGGGTTTTGAATTTATTTGAAAATTCGTTTGAATTATAGAAGATCTAGAAAATTGTTTTAGTTTCAGTAAAATACAGTCAGTTTTCATGAGTTATATGCTGTGATATTTTAAGGTGTATGTAAAGCTTCACCTAGTTTTTTTCCCTCAGAACAATAAGCAATATACTATATTTTAAACTATCTTTGAAATAAAGAAATATTTTATATACATTTGGTCTACGTAAATACGGTGGGTGATTGGTGGTTTCCAATTACGTTAATCTCATGGTATTTATTATTAAATAAATAAATACATCCTGCAGTCACATACATAGTCCTAACCCCACAGTAAGATACGAGTCTTGTGTCGTGGGTATCAGAATTACGAGAAACTTTTCCGTTTTTACGTCTCACAACACCCCGACACCGAAACGAATATTTGTAGATCACACAAATATTTGTTTCGGTGCGGGTATCGAACCCGCGGCCTCTCGCTTCACAGCCGGCTACTCCCCCGCTGCGCTACGGAGGCTGTATTACAACTAGACATTCAATTTCTTTATAATCTTTATATCTACTTAGGAAATCCTTCCACCTATCTATATCCCACTCGCAGTGTAGTCGACGCAACATGCTTTTTAACACATGTTACAGTAAAATTTGGCTTGTAATTTGTACGACTGGCCGCCTGCCTGACGTCAACCTAGGGAGACTCCGCAAGAAATAATATTGTTTATATATTCATATTATTTATTGAGAAACGCGCGACGCGAGACAATCGATTGTTTACGATGAATTGATGTCAAGTCGTGAACATTGACGACTGTTGCTAAATGCTCGTTGTATTCTTGAGTCTGTTATATGAAATTGAATGTGGTAACATTGGAATTACGTATTTCATTACCGATTGCGGCAACTTTGTAACTGATAACCATTAGCGAGACGGTTGTTTTTATTTAATTTTTATGGACAATTACGTTGTTATGACTTAAGTTTAATCCTGTGACTTGGATGGTGTTTTATATACAACGTATTTCAGAAAGGTGTGGGCAAATTGAAGTAACGTATAGTCTACGATATAAATATTTCACCCCTCGTAGTATCAAATCAGATTACATTGCTAGAATATAAATAAAGAATGTTCTTTTCTATTGAATGATAAATATGTCGATATTCAACTTGCAAGTTTGGAAAACATTAAATTATAAAAAACTGAGCATTAAACTCACTCCGGCATTCTTATTCCCGCTCACGCATTTCACTTCACTTACATCTTATAGGTCGTATTAAAATTAGCGCGACATATTACACTGATTGTCGGGTGTATGTTACGTCTCTTATATGTGACCATATAAGGAATACGCTGTATCTTACGTTTGTGATGAACGAACAAAAATGACAAGATTAAACTAATTTTAGTTTAATAGAGCTGATATACTAATATATAATATACAGTGGTCATAACACTATAGTCTATCAATTTAAAACTAAAACTAGACTAGTGTAGCGTTAAAACATAGTCGCTTTGCCTAGCCAGGATAAAAAAAACACTATTAATATAATACCAGCCCTGTACTAAATACGTCCCACGACTGGGCACGGGCCTCCTCTACTGGATGGAAGGGTGTTTAAGTGATCCGTAAAAAGTAAGTTAACAACTGGATATCAAATTCTTTATGAAACATAAAAGTTTCAATGCCTGGTTAAACAAAATTAAAATAACAAAATGGTACAACTTGGTATGACATTTTATGTTATATTCATTATCCACTTTCATCAATATTTATAACTAGCTTTTGCTCGCGGCTCCGTCCGCGTGATTTTCATATAAACTTTCATCCCCTATTTTATCCCCTTGGGGGTAGAATTTATCAAAATCCTATCCTTATCATAACATCTACCTGCATGCCAAATTTCAGCCCGATCCCTCCAGTGGTTTGGGCTGTGCGTTGATAGATCACCATGTCAGTCAGTCACCTTTGAGTTTTATATATTTAGATATTTTAATCAGCACAATAAATAAAACAATTCGTATATTAAATAAACACGTATTTAGAAATATGTGTGTTACACAAACGCTACAACGCGCAAATATTTTTGGATCCCATGGGACGCTGGTTTGTGTGCCGTGAAATTTTAGCTAAAACAGTAATTTATTGCGAAGTTTCAGCTATATCCAATTAGATGGAGTTGCGTAAATTAAATTTGAAAGTTAAGATTACACTAAGACTAGCTGCAGTGAGCAGTGCATGGAAATCTGCATGCAGATTAGATAATATGTAAACCCATATCGATTATCGCGATATAGGAATTAAGACGATTATGTAATCGACAGTTGAGCGAGATCGGGTGGCCAAGGTTTGCCAACTTTTATTCGTGGTATATTTTTTGCGTTAATTGTTACGTTTCTTGGTAGCAAATAATGTTTGAAATTGTTTTAGTTAGACAGTTTGGTCATAAAATGAAATACGATGTGAATTAAGCGAATTAAAATAATAGAATCAACATATTCTGTAATACAGGAATCTAAATTGAGTGTGACTTTGTTCGTTAAAACATAGGTCTTGTACACTTTTTTCGCAACCAATGTTTCAATTATTTTCAATCAATATTTAAAGTATCGATATAAACAACAGAGTAAAACATTTGCGGGTCAGGTTGTTTGTTTTCTTGTTTCTGGAATTGTATCGATTCGTTTCGATGTAAAAATGTTTTTGCGATTATTTTTATGCCGTTAGGATAGTATTTCCAACACGAGGTTAAATATCTAAATTGACATTGTACATAATAGACCGAAGCTTATCCATTTTGAGACATAAATAAATTATAGTAGAATGAAACCCATTGTAAAAGGAAGAGAATACAACAAAATTTATAGGAAAAATAAATTACGGGCGATCTTTTCAAACGAAAATTCTCACGTCAAAACATCAGCCTTTTTTAAAAAGTCTGTTAGTTTCTTGTTCGTTGAAATCTCTACTTTCTGATGGTGTAAAAAAATATATACATTACTATGGTAAATGTGCTCAGAAAATGCAAAGAAACGAACTACTAAATAACAGGTAGTAAGGCCCAGACCCACCTAGCCCCTTCCCCACTTCTTTATGATGGGCTAAATTTTTTCCGGAAATCGAGATAAACCGTTTTTTACCCTTAAAAGCCCCCTTCCCACTTCCCGACCTCAGATCGCCCGTAATTTATTTTTCCTATCAATTTTGTTGTATTCTCTTCCTTTTACAATGGGTTTCATTCTACTATAAATTTGTTTCTATTTTTACCATTTTCAACCGGATAAGCATCGGTCTATAATGATTTTTTACGTTTACGCGAATGTTACTAATTGAAATAAAACTAATTTAAACCACCCCGTGACCGCGAAGGCTGAAAAACTTTCGAAACGTCGGATCCAAAATTAAAAAACCGCGATAAAATCCGTTTAAATTAGTTTTATTATAAATTGTACAGCTGATACTACAAAAGTTACCATTCGAATGAAATGTCAGAGAATTAAAAACATTCATTGAATAAAATTTTACGACTGCTATTAAAACAAGTTATTTTGTTTGCACGTACATTTTCGCATGGAAAAACTCGGCATGATATTGTAATTAATATACACGGATGAACAACAAAAAAGCGAAATGGTAAGGTATAATTTTTTTGACTACTTCCGTGCACCTTTGGAATAATGTTTCGAACGTGAAATTGAGTTTTTTTTATAGCATAGGCCGGCAAACGAGCAAGTGGGTCACCTGATGGTAAGTGATCTCCACCGCCCATGTACGCCCACAACCACAAGTATCATGGGCACGTTGCCGACCTTAAAGGAAAGGGATAATTTGGGATTGGGAAGGGGAGGGGAATTTGGGCTTCCGGATATCTCATTCACCGTACGAAACGCAGCAGCAAGCCAATACTTTACGTCGGTTTTCTGTGAGACAGTGGTAACGACCCGGTCGAGCCAGCCCATTCATGCTGTAGACAAAACTGTCTACAGCGAGGCTCTACCACTCTTAAAAAGTTGCGTATACACTATACATATATACACATACATACATACGCACTCACGCCTGTAATTTCCAAAGCGGTACGCAGAGGTGTAACACCTACCACCCATATTTCCCCGAGTTTATTTCGGTCCCATGATGTGTTAGGATGCGAACCTACCGCCTTACCGGGTACATATTCCAGACTCCGGGCTGATATTGAGCATTTCGTGAAAGAAACCCCAATATCACTTTTACTCCCTTTTGACAGCCTCCGTGGCGCAGTGGCCGACTGTGAACCGTGAGAGTTCGATCCCCGCACTGAGACAAATTTTTGTCTGATCTACAAATATTTGTTTCGTGTCTGAGTGTTGTGAGACCGAAAGTCTCTTGTAGTTCCTGACACTCACGACACAAGTCTCGTATCTCATTAGGGTCCGGGCTAGGTTGATTGTTGAGTGTTATTTTTTAATTATTTATTACTTGACTTGATGAAAACTGAGATCTCAGCCCAGCAATCGAACCGCGTATTCCCATGTAGTTGGCAGTTACATATACTTAGTTATTATTATTTTTATATATATGGTTTTGTTTTAATGAAACCCATTTTGCACTCGTCACCCCGAGATATAATATAAGTTAAGCCAAGTCTCATAATGCCCAGTAATGTCATTGGCCTGCAAACCGAAACACAACAGTGCTTACACACTGTTAGTTGGCGGTTGCATAGACAAAGTGGTGGTGACAACCCAGACGGTTTCTCACATACGAAGGACTTATCACTTATTTATGGTGGTTAAAAATACATAAAAAATAGTAAATACAAAAACAAAGCCTAAAATTGATCAACGAACAAAAACCTCGTAAGGCTAATAAATAACAATTTAAAAGCGTTCGGGAATGAACTCGGAAAGTCCGAATGATATAGAGTCCCGATTACAAGGTTTTCGACACAGTTATAAATTGGATTTTTTTTTCATAAGCTTTTCATTCGGGGGACATAAAGCTCAAACAGTAATTGAATCTTGTGAGGGAAAATCACTTTTAAATCTACTTAACCTTCATAAGTTATCTTTGGACATTATATTTCTATGTTTTTGTTTGAACATTTCTCATTTCATTGTGGCTATAAATAATTTTATTTGGATCGTAAATATTTTTCTTTCGCATTACGGCAAGAGTTTTATCCTGAACATCTAAACTAATATTATAAAGAGGAAAGATTTTTTGTTTGCATTAAATAGGCTCTGGAACTACTGGACCGATTTGAAAAATTCTTTCACCATGAGAATGCTACATTATCCCTGATGAACATAGGCGATATCGATAATATAACGGTGCAGAATTTCACGCGGGCGGAGCCGCGAGCGAATGCTAGTGAGTTTATATTTTTGGTAATGCTCATAGGTTTGTTGATCGTTATTTTAAAACAAAATATGTTATCACGATTTAAGCAACTATTAAATTAAATAGCGATCAGAAAATATATGACTTCGTTGCGACCATCAAAAACGCCTGAAATTAATATTTTAAATTTAATATTCGTTATTTTTAAATAATCGAATAGAATTTCTTTAAACATCTTTTATCTCGATTAAACCCGATTTCAAATGAATACACCCAACAGTCACACACATAGTGCTGACCCCATACTAGTTTAACCTGTATCATGGGTATCAGGAACTACGAGGGACATGCCCCACGACACCCAGACTCGAAAACGATATTTCTGGAGTAAACAAACGTTTGTCTCGGTGCGGGGATCGAACTCGCGGCCTCTCATTTTACAGCAGTTGCTTGAACACTGCGCCACGGAGGCTTTCAGAATTAAAACTAATGGTCCATACAACATATCTCTTTGACCGAAAATCAAAATCGATTAATTTTATCAATCGAATTGATGTGTGTATTCGATTACCAAATACGTTCTATATTTGTTTGATAATTTAATATCATTAATCTATTACAACATATTAGTTCACCATTATATTCGATCGATGTGTAAGGTCGCAAACAATACCATTGAAGAAAGTAAGCGTAAATATAACATTAGCTTTTAATATGTGCTATAACATATCAGTTTTCTGTCTGTATCGATAGAGTATAAAGGGGTGCATTGTGTATAGAGATGTCTGACTCAGCTTTATTGTCTGGAAGATAATGTATTGGTAGTTTATTTTCTTTATCTCAAAAGAATCTCGTACATACACATTCGAGCTCATGGCGGCAATCCCTGAAGGAGTAGGCAGAGGTACACCCCTGTGTAACTATGGCAAAATGTGGGTGTACTTGTTACGACTATTGCACCCGTATTTCGCCGAGATTTATTGATATAGCTTATCGCCATACCGGACACAATTCTAAACACCGGGCTGATACTGGGTATTTACTATTTAGTGATAGAAAAATCTAATATCACTTCTTTTATTTAACTGAATGACGAGACGAGCAAGTCGCTCGCCTGATGGTAAGCGCCACGCCTGCCCATGAACAAAACCAACACCACACAGAATTTGCAATTATAAAGCACTGCATGGCACTGAACTGCGCTCGTCACCTCGGGGCACAAGATGTTAAGTCTCATAATGCCCAGTAATTTCACTGGCTTGAATGTCCTTCAAACCGATACATAACAGTGCTTACACATTGTTGCTTGACGGCAGAAATGAACAAAGCGGTGGTACCAACCCAGGCGGCCTCTCGCATACGAGGGACCGTGAGATGCTGGTGGTCCACTTCCACTCCTTCACACTTGCACTCTACACAAATACTAAGTATTTGAAATATGGTAAGGTAAATTATTTGGATTTATAGTGTTGTTTGATGAGTTTTAATTGTTCAAAATTGATTTCATCACCGAAATGAAATCCTCAAACGACAGCCTCCGTGGCGCAGCGGGCGAGTAGCCGGCTGTGAAGCGAGAGGCCGCGGGTTCGATCCCCGCACCAAGACAAACATTTCTGTGATCCACAAAAATTTGTCCGGGGTCTGGATTTTGTAAGACTGAAAGTCTCTCGTAGTTCCTGATACCCACGTCACAAGACTCGTATCTTAGTGTGGGGTCAGGACTATGTATGTGACTGTTGGGTGCATTTATTTATTTAAATAAAGAACATTAATTCTTCGAGTTTGCACAACTCACGAAAAACACATGTAACAATTGCAAATACAAAGGATTACTGAATAACAAGCCGTCACACAATGATGGATAGAACGCCGCGTGTGCCTCGTATATTACGGATTTACTTTTTTCAAAGCAGTTTCTTTTAAGATTTTCAGGATTTTAACCGACTCAAAAAGAAAGAGTTTTATGTATGTTCACGAATAACCGATCGTCGGCCGATTTTGATGATTCTTTGTTTATACGAGAGGATTTAATCCAATCTCATGTAAAATTGATTAGGAAATAAGAGGTAAATGGCAATTGAAGATCCGATGCATTGCTTTCTCTCTTTTCTTTTTCTACCTTCCCTTATCCCACTCGGAGTGGGGTCGGTGCAACATGCTTTTTAACACATTTTACAGAAAGATTTGGCATGTAGTTTTTACGATCGGCCACATCATCCCCTGTGGGGAGATTGCTTACTGTCTTTTACTCCACTAAAATATATAGATATTGAATTTATGTTTAAATTGTTTTAAAATTTTGTATTATAACGTGTAATCTTACATACAACTGCATGTAAAGATAAAATAATTGTATTTTTTTCACCTTTTATCGCTTTTTACGCAGGTAGTGTATCCATTTTATCGTGTAATAATATTTTTGTATTACATGTTGTATGTTTGTGATATTACAAAACTTCAAAACGGTTTTAAGTACATATTAACACTGGACGTCGTGGTTTCAGAACATTATCTAAGAATTTTTCTCACTACGATGGGTGGTAATTTTTTAAAAGCCGGTTCTAGTTTCTATTTAATGCAAGGCACGTTTTTGTTTTCAAATATAGAAATGGTTGGCTGAATGTTAACGACTTTGAAATTTAACAACACTGTAGGCTAGTTTTCTTTCTTTCTTTCTTTCTATTATAAGAATTAGGGATCCATGTCTTGACACTTGGTTTGGTTAAGGCCTTGGCACTCCCCCAGTTGCAAATTACAAACGCTAGGTAAATATTCCACAACACTAGGTTTTTCGCAAATCCTATTACATTAATCACTTGTCTGAAATCACAAAACTGAGGCTCTAAAACGAATTAAAGTATTAGGAAATTCTTATTCTACCAACAATTCTAAAAGAAAGCCTGTCCAATGTCAAGAATTTAACGTTGCTATATAAATTTTCTACAGTTCGCTGGATTCGCTTTAATTGTTTTAATGTTATAAAAAGGAAGTACTTTAGTCTTTTTCATTTGCAACACATCTTGCACTGTTGTTACTATAAAAAAGTGAAATATTTGAAAGATTTTTCGCTGAAACAAGTTTTAGTGAAGTTGCTGGCTTTTGTGGATGTATTAACTCATATCGGTTAATAAACATTATAAGATAAATAATAACAGAATTCTTAATAATTATTAATAGCTTATCTTAATCCTACATAATTTCAAATAGAGTGATGAATATGGTGACATTACTACATTTATTTTTTATAACTAGGATTAAAATTATTGAACTAGATTGTTTTAACCACATTATCTAGAAGTTCCGTTCCATCCTAAATTGAAGGGTTAGTAGCCAACCTAGTACTAGTTTTTGAAGCCACCAGAAGGCCTCCGACTTGGCTTAACAACTGCTATCAGCTAATATCAGCCGAGACCGACTTTTTATTTGTCCTCCAAACATGGAGACTGTCAATTGAAATACCACTAAGCGTTCACCCATCAATGGACTGATCGTGCCAAGGGTTGCTTACCTCACTAATCGCTTACTGATTAGTGATTCACCTGGCTATGAAGACCTTTATAGCGAAGTACTATTGAAAAATTCAAGCCTATTCGTACCGTGCATTGCCTTGGCGGGGGCTAATGTACTCGCACCCTTAGATAGTCTTCGTAATTTAATTTCACATTAAACTTAGCAGCATTAATTGTTTATTATACAAGGCTTTACAACAATTTTACGACTAAATAAAATATGAATTTGCTATGTTACTCTAAGGACATACAAAATGTATGAAAGTTTGTTATGTTATAACTTGAGAAATTGGTATAGTTGTAACTGTGATAAGTTGGATACGTGTTTTAACGGACTTCTCCTTTTGTGTTCTTGTTGAGAACAATTGAGGCAAGTTGTGTTTAAATAGTAAATAGTGTGCGAGGCATTGACTTAATGTTAAACTCTCCTTGGAATAATAAAGGGCCTATTTCACAATGTCCAAGTAAAAATTAACCCTCAATTATCGTATAAGGCAGATATTTTTAAAGTACCTAAGAAACGTCTTTTTATATATGCATATATAGGAGTGTGTTTTGTATTCGAACGTGTTATCTTTTACTCAATAAATAGCGTTTACTCAGGGGTGGTTAAACAAGCGCGTGGGTATTTTTAATGAGTTTTGACAAACTTTAAAATATTTTTAATAGGAAGAGGTGATTTTTTCGTAACATTTTTTTAGTTGAACTTTTAATTTTTACAATAAGGGTTAAAATTCTTTATTAATGATTTCTTTATTGATGATACTAAAGCTAACATAACCTAACCTAACAGTTAAAAGATCCCGATGCCAATTATTAAAAAGACATCAAAACATCTATAATATTAAATGGCTGAAGAGATTTGCTTCAAACGTGATGACCGTTTCCATTAAACCAGTGTTCTATGGTTCGATTTCCGGGTCTAGGTTTTTTTAATCAAGAAATGCTCAGTATTAGCCCGAAGTCTGGAACTGTGCCCGGTATGGCTATAGGTTCGCCCCCTATCACATCACGGGACATAAATACGAGTAAGCTTGGCGAATTCTGGGTGTACTATACCTCTGTCTACCCCTGTGGGTATTACAGGCGTGAGTGCCTAACCCTCTTTTTGTCGGATTACAAAATAATTAAATAGCGTAAAAATAAATCAAAAGAGGTATGATCAAAAGTTAATAGAATTTTATTATTTGAACTTTCAAATCCCATGGTGGAACATCGGATGCGTTGAGAATCCAATTTACGGCTTTGATTTATTTTTCATAAAGAATTGATGTATCGTTTTATTATTCTTTTCTGAACACAATTGCATTTATCACAGAGAATGAAGTAATCGATACAGAACAGAATTCGATGGCTATAGTGTTATATCAATAATGAGGTAATAACTATTCATGAGGATGATCGAAGCCTTATGAAATATGAAGTAGACATTGAAATAAAACGAATTTAAACAGATTTATTAATTATTTAATTTACTCTCGTTTATTCGCTGATAAATATAATTTAAAAGATTTATGGTCGCTTTTTTAAAAATTTAAATGAAATAAACATTATATGTTGAGTTTAGAAAGGTGAATCTGGTGAGTTTATAACGAACTTCTACGCAATATCACTTTCTGGTCGACGTAAGTCGGGTTAATAGATTTCGGCCTTAGTATTAAACTTCAGTGTGATGTTGGGTCTAAATCCATATCGAGAAATCCCAATTGAGTTTGCGAAAAATTACAAAGGTTGTCTGGCCGAAATCGCTCGTAGCGATAAGACAGCTCATTGTAAAACTATTAAGTATTCCTATGCTATTTTTTTTTCATAGGATAGGCCGGCAACCGCGCAAGTGGGCCACCTGATGGTAAGTGATCTTCACCGCCCTTGTACGCCCACCACCAGAAGAATCATGGGCGCGTTGCCTACCTTAAAAGAAAGGGATAATTAGGGATTGGGAAGGGGAGGGGATTTGGGCTTCCGGATATCTCACTCAACGTACGAAACGCAGCAGCAAGCCGCTACTTTACGTTGGCTTCCTGTGAGACAGTAGTAATGACCCAGTCGAGCCAGCCCATTCATGCTGTAGACAAAGCTGTCTACAGTTATTTTAAGTGATTATTGGTTATACAATAAAGAGTTTTTGTATTGTATTGTACACATGAATTACTCTTGATTGAAATTTGTATTCGATTCCAATTCTGGAATGCTGCAATTTGTCCGATGCTGAGTATTAATTTTGATTGTTTATTTACTGAAATACAATTAAATATTATGTTAAAGACCAACGGTTTCTTACTAAGTTCAGTTAATTTTAGCAACAACTAGAGTAATTAAAGGAAAATTGTTGAGAAGTTTAGCAGCGTTATTTGGATTATGGAATTTTTAATTCTGACATAGTATTGAGTCGTTTCGATTTGAAATGAATGTTGATAAGACACCGTTGCCTCATTGGTTTAGTGGTAGCGTACTTGGACTGTGAAAACCTGAGTTAGATTCCTCGGTTGAGTAAACAAAACTTTTCTTTATGAAAGACTAGGAAACGGAGCGAAACAGTCACCTGATGGCAAGTGATCGTCGCCGCCTATGAATACCAGAGGTATCGTCGTTTCTTTGTAGGTCTTTGAGAAAAGAGTAGGCTCTTTTCTTGAAGGTTGTGACTATTTTTTGATTGGATACGACATATATGACACATAATTATGAATTACTCGGTATAATAGTTTAATGAGAGTTTCTTGCCCGTTCTCCTTTAACGAAATAGAATTCCGAACTAGCGTTAGAGTTATAATTTGTCTGAATCTAAATTATGTAATGGCGATAGCATAAGCTCTGCGAATAATATTTACATCATAATACATAAGATCTGCGAAATGTGGGTGTACCGGTTGCACTTCTGTCTACCCCTTCGGAGATTGCAGGCGTGAGTGCGTATGTACGTAAAACATTCCAAAACATGAGTCGATAAGCTGAAATCTGGTTAAAAAATTGTCATGATTATCAGCAACCTTATGTGATTCATACATGTCTACATCAGTATGGGTAAAGTTGCATAACTCAGCGTAAGTTTAACAAATATAAATGTTCAAAACTTCTACCACTACGTCTTCATATGAAAGTTGAGTTGGAAATATTAATCCAGTAATCTAACTTCGGTATATAAAACTTTAACCATAAACTTTTCTATATTGCTGACTGTTATTTTGTTTTATATACTAGCAGACCCAGCCACGCGTTACTGTGGCTAAGGTATATGGTAAATGATATTGTAGTAAACTATTCAATACAGTATAATACAGTATAAATTACCTTACACCGCCATCTGTTACAATCTTTTGTAAGTCACATAATTTAAATTATAACTCTTTGAAACAAATAATTTGCAACAATAAATGGACGACACGGAATTTTGATATACAAAGATAATATAACTGATTACCTCGTTGCCTCGGTGGCGTAAAATAGAATTAGATTTATTAACCATTCGCACACCGAAATTTAGTGCGGTTAAAAAATAAGGTATAATTTTTTAACACTCTGACAATCTATTTTTTTTTCGAGATATTTACGACTAAAATACTAATAATAATAATTACGACTATAATTCCTAATGTCTTTACTTACCAAAGGTTTCTTATTAAGGTTTTGCCTATAAATAAAATCGATTATCATTTAAATAATGGCCTGAGTTAATAATTACATTTTAACGAACATTCATAATTAATTCGCGTCACGGTTTCACACATTCGTTCACAGCTCGTGCTAATTATGTAAAACGCCGTATTCTGATGTATTCGTGATATAAAACCGGTTATTCGATTATCGATAAATTTCCATTATTCCTGTAATTCGTTGTTATCGAATAGTATATCGATCCTGCCTGCCATTGTTATATACAACGTGTCACAGAAAAGTGTGATCAAATTTGAGAAATGTATAGTGTATAATATAAGTTAACACACCCGTTCGATTGCATTGCCAGGATATAAATGAGGCATTTTCTTCTTTATCGAATGAATAACAAGTTGACATTCTTGTAACTTTGGCCAACACTAAATGATAAACAGTGGAACTATAGTCTTACTTCAGAATTGTTAATCTCGGTCACTCACTTCACTTAATTTATAGTGGTGTGATCGATCTTAGATATATAGATAGTAATAAACAAGTGATTGAAGTTGAAAATAAGAATGTCCAGATTTGATAAGATCCTGTACATAAATACTCACTGCCGGGTGTATGTAACGACCCTCAAATGTGCCCACACCTTCCTGAAACACATTGTATAATATTCCTCGTGTACCAAGTAAAGGGAATTCTAATTTTATATATACGAATACTTAATTGAATAGCTTTAATTGCGTAGTACTCATTACGTATACGACAGGATCGTATGTGATGAGACTACATCTGCGGTAGGCTTGGTGTTTTAAACTTGAGAGTTTCATTGGTCTTTTTGGATAAGAAAAAACTCCTTTGTCCAACAATGTTCAGAGTTTAAAGGATAGGTTTAACTAATTCATTAAAATTAATTGTGCTTTAAATATTAAGCAATACGCTAATTTAACTCCTGAAATTAAGTTAACCCTTTTTTTATTTTACTGAATGACGAGACGAGCGAAGCGCTCGCCTGATGGTAAGCGCCACGCATGCCCATAAACAGAAGCAACACCACACATAACTTTGAATTACAAAGCACTGCATGGCACTGAACTGCGCCTCACCTTCATAGTAATATAAACTTTGAACAATATTTCTAGCTACATGCAATATTAAAGAAGTTATGCGACCATTTAATATGAGTGAACAAATTTTAGACATATTTTTACTAAGAACAGTCTTTATAATCATGTAAATCTTCAAACCTCATCTCGAATAGCCGACTGTGAAGCGAGAGGCCGCGAGTTCGATTCCAGCACCGTGACAAAAATGTTTGTGTAATCTATAAATATTTGTTACGGCTCTCGGTGTTTCTCACCCAAGCGATTAACGTCAGTCAGGTGGATGGTCGTAAAAATTACAAGCCAAATCTACTGCCAGTAGAATAAAGGCAGAAGGAAGGAGGGGATGTAAAATCTCAAAGCAAATTCTTATTTTAAATGTCTCTTTCAAACTTGTCTATGGCCGACGACTACTTATCACGTGAGGATGCTTGTTTGCCTTCCCGTACAAATAGATTGTAATTGCAGACTGAATTGTTTATGGGCAAGCGTGGCGCCCATCATTAGGTGACCGACCTATTCGTCTCAACATTCAGTTGTACACTAAAAATATTTAATTGGTAAATCTCAAATTGCGAATCCAATCAATCACATCATCCGATCTATCGTATCAAATCCATCACAAATCATTGTGATTCAATAAAAACGTAATACTCCACTACAATTCAATAAATTAAGCCGATACCCAAAAGCCTCGGGATTTCACACTTCACCCAATACAATTTATTGGTTAGTTATAGTTTTTTTAGTGGATGAACTAAGCCGGATTCCTGATAAATAACTGAATGAAAATAGGATTACGATAGGCTTGTTATTTTGTACTTTTATATAAGAGTATCAAATTCATTTGTTTTTTTATTCAGCTAAAGTCAGGCGTGTTGCATAGTAGAAATGTAGTCAATATACCATAATATTTTAACGTATCATGTATGTAAAGTGGTATGAGATACGATGGTTTTTTTTAACTGAGCACGGCAAAGTGACTGCACTACGCCTCATGGTAAGCGCAGTGTACTCCAAAAAACCAGCGACCAATGAGTTTATCGGTGGTCACCAGAATCATGCCAGGTTGTAAAAATACTTCTTCACATTCTGTATAGGGAAGAAGCAAATCAAAATGGTAAAATTAGTTCTGAAACGAGTCTTTTTACATTATAAAAACAAATTAATATAAATAGCAGTGGATGATAAATAAATATCCATAAATCTGTGGATTAGTTTCCCGGTACTTATGTTCCCTGCTTCCTATTGTTGGCAAATAACTGAGTGAAGAAGCAATTTGGCAGGCCGGATAATTCTGGCTACCTATAATAGGGACATCTTTTTTTTTATTTGATTGAATGATGAGACGACCAAGGCGTTCGCCTGATGGTACGCGCCATGCCTGTCCATAAACAGAAGCAACACCACACAGGACTTTGAATTACAAAGCACTGCATGGCACTGAACTGTACTCGTCACCCCGAGACATAAGATGTTAAGTCTCATAATGCCCAGTAATTTCTCTGGCTTTAACGTCCTTCAAACCGAATCACAACAGTGCTGACACACTGTTGCTAAGCGGCAGAAATAGACAAAGCGGTGGTACCAACCCAGACGGCCTCTCGCATACGAGAAACATACCACCTTGTAGAGACCACCATATGTCGTTGGTCGACACTGTTCTTGGATTGCGTTGCTCTATCAGGCGTAATACTATTATATAAAGAGCTAAGTCAAAATAAATATAAAAACCTTACCAATTTTGAAAGATATCGTAATAATTCATGTAAAATACCGTCAACATAAGAGTTCAAAGTTTTTGAATCATACAAACTAAATGCGCATTCTTTTTTATATTAAAAACTCATTGGTCTTAAAAGAAAACGAATCTCTACGTGCAATGAAGCATTTAAAACAATACGCTAAGAAACAAAACAAGGGGAAGTTTACGGAGAAAGTTACGCTTCAATTAAGCCAATTTGAGAATAATTGTTTGTAACATTTGTATTCAGAATATAAACAAACAAAACATTCGAATTAATTTTAATTGCTGGTCGGGCAATTTTAATTTGTAATCGAGTTTTCGATTCATAAAAATCACACGAATTGCCCGGAATTGGAATTTGTGCCGTATATGGCGTTAGGCCTGCCCCCTATTGTATGATGGGACGGGGATGCATGATAGTATGAATTTATAATTATAATTTAATGCAAAACTTTGAAGATCCTACTATTGGCGGTAAATATTATTTCTGCCTATGAAAATAACATCGTGTGTAAATTATAAACAATTATGAAAGCTAATACTTTTAAACATTCGTAATGAAGATATCTAAAAATAATACAATGCAATGGTTGTATGGAAGGAATCGCTAGTAGCGATAAGACCGCCCATTGTATCCCCTTACTTTTAAGTGACTTATTTGTTGTGCGATAAAGAATATTCTATCTATCTATCCAATGTCAACCACTAACAAGCTATACAGCCAGACAGTCGTAATCAACCCTTAACTCTCAAAAACGTGTCACTATATATTTTGTACTGTCAACGCAATCTGCACAGAGCAAAAACCTTCGTTAAATTTGGTAGTACAAAAAACTAATACCCGTGTATCGTAATGAAAATGGTTTTATGCTTCGAATTTGTTATAATGGGATTAAATAAGATTCAAAGTCAAATGTTCACGACATTAAAGTCTGTGTTGTACTTTTGAACAAGCCATTTTTATTAAAAACAGTTTTTTTTATTAAATATCACCAATTTGTCAGTAATAGTGTGGTAATAGTCAAAGCGTTCGTAACAATCAATATTTAATTTTATTTAATGGTTGTTTCATTTGTTATCAGTGCAATACGTCAACATATATTTACATTTAATAACATATTTATACAGGTCGGCATGATTCTGGTGCCCACCGATAAACTCATTGTTTTTGGTCGCTGGTTTTTTTGGACTGCACTGCGCTGACTATCAGGTGTAGTGCAGTCATTTTGCCGTGCTTGAATAAAAAAATATAAAATATTAAGATTTCGTGAACCATTGCTTCTTATAAAAACCAAGACTCCAATAATTGTTGCTGACTGTTTTAAATAATGCTTCCTAAATAAAAAATAAATCCAAATATTGAAGAAAGTAATAATAAAATTCAATTTCTTCTATTTTCAAGTGACATTTAAAAAAAGATTCTGTCGCAAAATCCAGACTGAACTGAATGAGCTGATGTAAATTAATAGATTTCTTGTGGCAAGTAATTTCCATGATATTTCAAAACGTATTATGGTGAATAAGGGTCGCGACCAGTGTCAGCTCAATGAGCAGAAGATTTGCAATAACGTGTCACTTCATTATGAGCACGACATGTTTTTGTTGAAAAGAGAACTTGTCACTTTGTAACAAAGCCCTTAGGGCTGAGGGTCTTCCACGTTTTATAACAACTATGATGTTTCCTTGATGTATTTGTTTTTGTAAAATCACTACCTTTTTGCTCTAATCTGGCAGAGGAATGAAATTTGTTAGGTATCTTTGAGGTATCGTTATTTATTGCTATCATAGCAGCTTCCTATCCGTGTTCAGTGTTTTTATCCTGGCATAGCAAAGTAACTAAAATATACTTGATAGTAATTGCAATACAGTACAAAAATAATATCGACTGTTGAGAAATATAGCGTAGAATTATGCCAGGCTAAAATTATTAGACGCTCCGAAAAAGAGGTGTTATGGTGTTTTATGTACCATGGTTACGGTAGTCGCTAATCAGTCGGATGCCATTGTAACCACCATTTTAAGTCATGTCAATATTAAACTGTCAGTTCAGTATTTCGAAGTGAAGAAGTCAGAGTATTACATTACATGTCGCTGGTCGGTAATATTCTTAAATTATACTACACTTACCATCAGGTATAGCGAGTCACTTTGCGAAGCCAGGATAAAAAAAATCGCCATAACGGGCATAAATGTGTAATTTTTCGTATCAAAAATTCTAACACAACTATACGATTAGTGATTAGAGTCAATATTAATAACGTTATAAGTTTTAAAACCATTTTTGTCATTGTAGAGAATTTTTTAAATAAAATTATGAAGAACAATATTAAACATCTCAGTATTTAAAAAGCATGAATTCCAATTTCTGATTAAATAAAAACGTTAACCGGAATTAACTCGCTAACCTAACAAAAAAAAGGGACAGAAAAACTATCCCCCGAGACGAAGGGTCAAACAATTACTGATGAAAATCCCACCTTTTGTTAATTAAAAGGCGGACAATTATCTCGGCAATAAATATAAAATGCAAATTTAAGGGCACGGGGCACAGATTTGACGAACATAATTTATTGCTGGATGTTGGTGTTAATTTACATTGCAAATTAAATAATCATCATCTTGATTAAGATGCATCAAATAATTTCCTACTAATACTATAAGAATAATATGATAGCAATAACCGCTGAATAAATTTAGAAAAACTTTGTCACATGAAAAGAAAAAAATGAAAAATCTTTATTTGAATACAAGAGTGATAAAAACATTTACCAGGGGTTCTCAAATTAGGCGGAGCCTGTGCCTTGACAAACCAAATAAAATATTGAAGTACCTAGTTTGTTAGCGTGAATAAGTTCAGTAAATAAGTGTGTATGTCATGTATGCGTGCGTGTGTGTTAAATATACCGTTACTTGGATTAGCAAATATATTCACGCGGGTGGGGTTGTAAGCAAAAAGTATATAATAGAAAATAGCTGATAATAATAATAATTTAAACAAATTTACATAACAATGAAATGATCAAACTATTACGTTGAGCTGTTTTAATATATTCCCTATGGAAATACTGCGATATCTTTGTATTCCTCTAATTGTATAATCTTAAGACGCCTTTCACGAGAATACAGAATTCTGTTAAGATATAAGACAACATTAAATAACAATTAAGAATTGTATCACGTTCAGGCTTGTAATTGAAACAAACTATTTTGACACAGATGTTTCGGTTGAGATAACGGTTTTAAATTTTGTAATCATTAATCATTATGGATAAAATTCATCTACAGTCTAGTTCGTCAGGAAAAGATCCCTACCGGCCTATGGATATCAATCAAATTCTTGTTAAAGATTCTGTAAGCAGAATCTATAGATTGCCAGTAAGTTGACAGGTGGCAGAATGCGAAAATTGTAGGACAATCTATCAAACAAAATTGAACAATGAGCGTTTGAAGAGACGCCATTTTAGAAACCTTTGTCTGATAATAATAATCTGTAGTACCTAATTTAAAAAGAGTGCTGTTTTTTGTGAGTTTCTTTTGCCGCTTTTCAGTTTGCTGTTTAGGTGTTAACGTTGAAAGCAATTGATTCATCTTCACAGCATTGTGGATACAAATGTCAATACTGTGTACCGTAATGTATTACCACGTTGCTTTATAGTACTTACGATCTGTCACTGGAGCCGAGATTGGAATAGTAAGCGTGGAAAAAATATCTAAGAATTTAGAAGCAACATTTAGAATATATTTTTCTTTTAAATGCGCCATCTGAGTTCTTAAAATATTGTGAAATCTGTTTACATTTTCTTTACAAAAATAACCTACAGTTATATATGTAACATAACTCTTTTTAAAACACCCAACAGTCACACACGTAGTCCTGACCCGACAGTAAGATAATGGAACAAATAAAATTAAATAGGATAGTACGTTACATAATAATATGAGTTTATATGGCACAATCAGGTATTAATTTCTTTAAGCGAGTAAGTGCGGAAAATCTTCGAGGTTCCCCTTCTCAAACAAAAAATATGCTTTCAGAAAATTAAATCCCGCACAATGGTTACGCAAGTGCTTTATAAGTGGTGAAAGCATACAAAACGGTGGGTATAACATAGGCATCGTCTGTGTTGCTGCCACTGCTTTGTATACTTCTGCCGCCTAGCAGCTGTGTGTAGCTGTTGTATTTCGGTTTGAAAAACATTGAAGCCAGTGAAATTACTGGGCATTATAAGAGTTAAAATCTTATGTCTCGGGGTGATGAGCGCAGTCCAGTGTCATGCAGCGCTTTGTAATACAGAGGGCTGTGTGGTGTTGCTTGTGTTTATGGGCAGTCGTGACTCGTACCATCAGGCGAGCAATCTGCTCGTCACGTCATTCAAGCAAATAAAATAAAGGTAGAGGTACAAGCGCAGCGTTGTACGCCCACCTACAAGGTGGACAGACGACCTGATAAAGGTCGCAGGATGTCGCTGGATGCAGGCCGCTTCCAACAGGTCGGTCTGGAAATCTTTGGGGGAGGCCTATGTTCAGCAGTGGACGTCTTGTGGCGGATGATGATGATGATGATGAGAGGTACGCTATAATATACACTTTAGTGTACAGCTTGAATAGGTTGGCTCGCCCAAGTTCGTACTAATGTCTTGTGAAGACGTGTGTACAAGTGTGTACTAGTGTGAAGTGAGATTTCCGAAATCCAAAATCACCCTCCCCCCCTTCCAATTCCCTTTGTTTTCAATCACTTTATAAATCTTTGAATTTTCGGCTTTTATGAACTATAATATGTAGGTAATAATATAAACCTTCCTCATGAATCACTCTATCTATTGCTGAAAACTGCATTAATATCCTTTGAATGGTTTAAAAGATCTAAGTGAACAGACAGCGGAAGCGACTTCATTCACTATGTAAAGAAGGTAAAATGAATAAGGTTTACTGTATTTTCTACTATTTATGAGTACCACCATAGTATGATAGTGTTATGTCGACGTTACATATTACGCCTCTACTTTTCTAACAAGGGACTACCGTCCAGTAATGAGCGTCTTGCGAGATACTAAAGTAAAAAAATGGGAACAACATAACGTTGGGAGAAAAATATTATCTTTAGGGTTTGTGATATTTTGCAGTAATTGTACTTAGATTATTAAAACACGGATTACATGGTTTACTTCGAGGGTCATGGTTACTACCAGTACAATAAAAGAAACGAACATAGAAGTATTTTGGTGGTCGCGTTTTCATATCCGCTCCCTGGATTTGTGCTGGCTAGTCTCAAGACATAATCTTGTAACTCACTGTTTTTTTCAGTATAGTGGTCACTATGCAGTGATAGCAAAACAAGTCAATCAAATTCAAATTTTGAAATCTTGTTACATTACATATAATCTAATTTTTAACATTTCTGACATCGGACAGAAATAAAATAATATGTAATTTTTAAGTAGTAACACAGCAAGTAGTAAGGACACACGAGAGAGAGAGAGAGAAAGAGAGAGAGAGAGAGAAGGAGAGAGATAGAAAGAAAGAGAGAGAGCAGGAGAGAGATCAAACTTATAATAATTTTGTTTTACCGTAACTTGTAAGGTAATATAAGGTTAAGGTTAAATAATAACGTTAATAAGATAGATGCCAGTATTCCGGAATCAAACATATTTTAAACATAAAACTTATTACCCCACAAGTATATAAAAGAGACACAAATGTCACATGAGAGCCACCGTAAACCTTAAAGCACTCTGTGTTGTGAGTGCATTTCCTTCCCGTCGCCTTACTTGTTAACACATTGTGGAAAATAATAGACAGTATTTTCATTCGATATTTTCTTTGGATGAGCGATTTTCACAGGTGTGCGGGAGTAAATGGATGTGTCAATAGTCTATAGTATGGTATAAAAGGTGTTACAGAAATCTCTATCTTTTTGTATTTTAAACATTGTTTGGTGTTGGTATAGTGACAGAATGATTGGCAGCACGGGAGGTTGTGGGTTTCATTGCCAGATCAGTCAATGCTTTGGCATCGTAATGTCTTAACGAACGATCCGATTTGGGTGCGGTTTCTTTTCTGGTAGCTGGTTTAATTGATATATTTGCTAATCGTTATGTTTTAGAAAAATCAGTTCAGCTATTTTAGAACTAGAGACGTTTTTATCAGCGAATTTTTTTTTTTTTTTTTTTACAAGATTTGATCCACTTTATTTGCCTGAATTAAATTTAGACTCGCCTGATGGTTACCGCCACGGCTGCCTATATATATACAACTCCACACAAAACTTTGTACCAAAAAAGGAATGCATAGCATTGAACACAAGATGGTGAAATCTATAATTACTTGTCACATTGGTTACAATACCTTTAAAAGGAATACAACAGTGCCAACTTCTTAACGGCAGAAATATAATTTTGGCGGTGGTATCTACCCAGGTAGGTAGCAAAATTTACAATATGCGTAATTAAATTATTCATTTATTTAAACAGTACATACTGTATGTAAAAAATATGTCTTATTACAAAATTTATTCTAATTTTATACTAGGTTTCTAACAACTAGTAACTATGGTAACCCATACAAACTGGCCAATATAAACCTAATTCATAATTAGAATACGTTATAAGGCCCAATACGTCCAAATGCGGTCTTAGTACCAGATTATCAGATTACCGTACTGTGTAGAATGTACATAAACAACAGGAGTTTTATGACAATGAGTCGTTAAACTCCTGCTAACTAACAGGAAGAAACAATTAAAACTAAAGCCAAATTCATCGATACAGAAGAGAAGTTCGATCGTGCGTCTGACATACACACTCACTTATAATGGTGTGTAAGTAATGAGTTTATAACACAGCGATCCATCAGCTTACTTGCATTGTTTGATTGATTCTTACAAGTCGCTTGTGTTTACCGAGTGTGGAGTGGCTTTACGGAATTATGAATAAAACTTCATTGCCTCTTCAATTGTTTTTCTTATATAATTAATAAAGCTTACTGTATATATTTAGCTAATATGATAGAATGTTTGTAATCATGAATTGTAATTTATAACCCCCGCCTAAATAAGGGTTTTATACGTTTGTGTGACAATAATGCAATTGCATTATAACTGGCGCTATAAACACAAGAAATCTCTTCCAGGCAATGCATAGATAACAAATAACAAAAAAGGAATGATAATACAAAGATTAACTAAAAATCTAAGCTAAAAGTACAATAGTGCATAGTTGTAAAAAAGTAGAATTATTTGTTCAATATAATCATAGAGGAACACAACCTATTACAAGGCTATTTAAATAGTGCCAATAACGGAATCGAAAAAATATTATAATATAAGATTAATTAAAATACAAAGTTTCAAAGGATATTTCCCATAGGTACCACATTAGATTGTTGTGCGTGCCGACCAAAGAAAATAAAGTTACTTCCGCGCGACTAGTTTTCCTAATATGTAGATGGGGTTCGACTCTCTACGGACTTATAGACTTTTATGTCGTCCTTGGCTTCACTGAATAACTTTCTTAAGCACCAATATCAACACAGTACTAGAAAAGGTATACGCTTCGGTAATACCAGCTGTTTCAAAAAAGGTTTTAACAAAAAATAAAAACCGACTCAACTGAAAATGATAAAATTAAAACTATACAATTTTGAGTCGGTAATACTGTAGTTTTATAGCCAATGATTGATGCTACTAAATATTGTTTGGTATTATTTATACCTTGTTAATTTTTTTGAATCGGATTTCAAGTTTTTATTTTTCCATTTTTAGGGAAAGAATTATCACCAATCGGTGCATAAATGACGAATATAAGGTTTAATGTCTGATTTATTGTATTCATATAGCTAACTAGCTATTGCTTGCGGCTCCGCCCGCGTGAACAGCATTTTCCGGGATAAAAGTAGCCTGTAACCGTCTCCAGGGTCCCATCTATCCCTGTAGATAAATTCATTAAAATCGGTTCAGTGATTTAGGCGTAAAAGCGTAACCGTAAGCGTAAGCGTTACACCCCCCTTTTCATCTCTTATTAACTAAAATTTCCAAAATTTATGTTACCGTTGACATTCTTGAAAGTAAAATTAGGATTTAATACAAATTTCTTTACAGCTATGTGTGTGAATTATTTAATTTAAATTTTAATCTAACCAAACCGGCAGTCCTCGGAATAACTGAATTACATATTTGCAAAACTTATTTCCTTCACCCCAGATTTACGGAGACGTAATTACAACTTGCCAGCGTAGTGTACAATTTTACAAAATGGTCTCAGTATTAAAAATAATATGTTAAAATGTTACTGAAGTCTTTCCCAGTACTACAAAATTCAAGTAAAGGTTAAATGATATAGCGGATACAAGTTTTTTTTTTATTAATTTGAATGACGAAACAAGCAATTCAGTCGCCAGAGGGTAAGCACAGTGCCTGCCTATAAACAGAAACAATAACAAACTGAACTTTGACTGACTCTGTGTGATGTGTTACATAAGCCGAAATAAAACTTATATCTATCTATCCATCTGTCAAAAGATGCTCCTAGTTATTATATTGAAATAAGAGTGATAATCATTCATATCTAAGAAAACACTTTGAACCCCAGCTTTTAGTATAAAGCAATATATCTCCATTAATCTAAAGCCAATTTAGAGTACTAACGATGTTGAAGAGGATTTGTGTCGTTATTTTAAGTTATATTACAGCAAATCTGTCAAAATAAATAACAACTAAGCCCTAATGCAAATTTTGTACGCCCAAATGCCCTCTGAATTCTTGGGAGTTGTAAAGCAATGCATACGAAATACTATTTGAAAAACAGCCAACGTCGACCGTTTCAAACTTGTTGAAATTAAAAAAGCGACGATGTCAAACATAATGAAAGTTGAGTTGACGCGGTCGCGACTTGCATAGTGTGCCGATATTTTTAGGGTTATTTTGAACGGTCCGTATGAATATGAAGTGGCCGTTTAATACTGCATTTATTTTTTGTGAAACCTACACTAATATTATAAAGAGGAAAGATTGGTATTTCTGTATGTAATAAACGTAAAAACTACTGGACTTAGGCTGAGACCCTGAATTCTATTCCCAGGTCGCGCAATCATAATTTTTGTTTGAGTTCGAAAAATCACACTTGAATTACCCCTATCACATCATAAGGGTGTAAAAGGTCGGCGAATAGTAGACGTACTTCTGCCTACCCCTTTGGGGATAAAGTTATGTTTTTATTCTATTAATTATTTTTTCATTATATTGTATTAAATTATTTAACTCAAGTAGTTTTGGATCATCCTGATCATGTTTATTCTATATTAATATCTGACTTAACCAATTCATTGAATTACAAAGTGAAGTTAGGGTATCTTGTGTTTCACGAATCAATTTGTTATTTTTATATGAAAATGCTTTCTTCTATGTTGTATCAAAATATTTCCCGAAAACAATAACATGAAGAAAAATGTTTTCTTTGAAACATTACACGGCTGGGTCATACGAAATTGTGTTTATACACAAACTTTTGATCTAAAATATATATACATTTTTATGGAAGTTCGTATGAAGAAACATAATTTTAACTATACTAAAACTAGAAGGAGGCTCTGGTATTAAATCATTTGAGTTTGTATGTCTAGTAACAAGAAACCATGCAGCGGGTAACAGTTTTTTTTAATGAAACATGTTCGAAAGCAATGCTAGCCCTCAGATTATACCGCGGAGAGAAATCTATGATTATCAATAAATAAATCTAAACATCACATATACAGTCCTGCACCCACAGACAGGAATGTTTTTATAGCATAGGCAAAGGAGTAAGTGGGTCACCTGAGATATAAGAAGAATCATGGGCGCGTTGCCGACCTTAGCAAAAAGGGATAATTAATGGATTGGGGAGGGGTGAGGGCTTTGGGCCTCCGGATACTCACCGTACGAAACGCGGCAGTAAGGCGTTACATAATGTCGGTTTTCTGTGAGACAGTGGTAATGACCCGGTTGAGCCGGCTCATTCATGTAGCCAAAACTGTCTACAGCGAGGCTCTACCACTAACCAAACTTATGTCGTGGGCATCAGGAACTACGAACGACTGACGTGCCATAACATAAAAACTCGAAACACGTATTTGTGGATGACTCAAAATTTTCTTAGTTGCGGATATCGAACCCACAGCCGCTCTCTCAGCTGGCTCATCGCCCATTGCGCCACGGAGACTAACAAAGCCACACTAGTTCCTTTCTACTAAAATTCGTAGTTTGCTCTTATTTTCATTGTAAACTAAGAAGACAGACTATTATTTGTTTAGGGTGTACTAATAAAATTACCGTGGTAACACTGTTAACTGCCAGATAATTTCTGTATTAAGTTAGCATTCTGGTGTATTTGTTAAAAAGTTTGTCAACTCCAGATTTTCTCCAGAAAATATAGCTTAAAATATTTGGCTACATATTTTACAAGACGATTGCGCCAAAAAATACAGAACCTCCTCTTTTTTAAAGTCAGTTGATAAATGATTACCAAGATCGCTTTTATTGCACCCATGATTCAATATTACGTCCTGAATAAATGTATGAACTCAATATAAATATGAGAACATGACAACGAATAAAGCATCTACAGAGTATTTTAAATTTTTACGATCTCACGGGTATCCTAAAGCTGGTCGTAACAGCACATATAAAATGTTTACCGCTGTAAGTGTCGTCAGCATATAAAGGGTTGACATCACGTATTTCGAATTATACGAAGCGATTTTTTCCTTCACGCCCTAGATTAGATCATAAATCACCGGAATCGTCAGATCGTCTAGCGTGACATGCCGACGTTACCTATTTATTATATTTTGAACATTTTCGTCATATTTTACACGGACATATAAAACAAGATTGTGTCCTTATTTTAAATAATTGAAATGGTAGATAAAAGTTACGCGGGGGCGCCAAGAGGTTATTGAATCAAAAATGTAGAGTCCAACTCTTCATGATGAAGATTTATTTGAGACTACATTAAATTGAATAATTATCCTTATTTATACTCTTAACTTATTTACAACGCGTATCCAGTTCCAGGAATTTTGATCATAACAAGGTCACCGGCTAGACACCAGATCAGCACTTTTATTGTCAACATGTTGTCATTTCGTTCCAAGAACTATAGTCTAAACAAGAACACCTGAAAAATTCATTGGTCACCGAAATATGATCATGTTTTCAACGGATAGAGTTACATAAAGTCCTTACGTTCGAAAAAGACTTATTTGAATGGTCAGCAAATATTTATCTTGTTATGAACAGGTACAGGATGCATAACTAGCTCGGGAAATAAAAATATGTACATAAACATTAAATAATATAACTACCTAAACGAACATTTTGAATATCGCGCTAGCCTAAAAACTGCATTTAAGCTCGGAAACAAGTGTTACATCAGATAATCGAAACCATAAATTACCCAACTTATTACCTTATTCATGTTTCAACAATTTAGATTTTTGTTTGAATTCATATAGGTCAGAAGGACCGCTTAAAAAATAATCTATTGACATATTGTATTTTTAACCCTCGACCAAAAAGAGGGGCGTTATAATTTGAATTTCTGGGTGTGGATTCTATAGCATCGTAGCGCTTAATGGATGAACCGTCTTGATGATGATGCGTTTTTTTTTATCTAGTTTATTCGCTATGGTTCTTAGCGTTGCTTGAAGAAAATCTATTCAGCCATTAAAATGTTTCCGGAAATTTCACCTCTCAGTTAAATATCTCTTCAAAAAAATGGAAAAGTTGTGTATTGATAGGGTAATAGATGCATTAAAATATCTAAAAAAAAAAAAGTAAAAAATAGAGTCGACCACGCTGGTCTAATGCGGACTGGCAGACTTCATATTCCTTCAAAGTTCTCATGGAGACCTTTCCGAGAGTTAACCGTTATTGCAAACGATAATTAACAATGAATATGCAAGTAACTTGGTAAAGTCAGAGGTGCATGCTCTTGAACCGGCGACTTTTGTCTCGACAGTCCATATCCCTCCCAGCAGAGCTATCGCTGCTTAAAACATGTACATAATTTAATCAACTACATAAATAGTAAAATATTTTTAAATCAGCGGACGCTACTGTATCCTAAAACATCGTGAATCCTTCAAAATAACATTGTAAACAAAACCATTAACAACTTTGTCAAAACCAACAAGGGTTTATCTCTTAAACGTGACAATTCACAAATACAATTGGTATTTTTAACAAATTAAAAAGTTGGCTCTCGTTTAGGGTTATCATTGTTACAGATCACAGAGATGCAGTAATTGATTAAGAATAGAACAATTCGATTTTTGATAAAATAAGGCCAGAATTTCCTGTCTGAATTCAGAGAGCAAAATTGCAACAGATGGTTACTTCACACATGTTACATAAAGATTTGGCTCTTTGGGAAGTCTCTATTTGGGAAGAAAACAAAAGAAAGAACTTGGGAGAAAACACACCCTAACCCGAAACAAATATTTGTGGATCACACAAGCACGTCTCGGTGCGGGGATCGAACCCGCGGCCTCTCGCTTCACAGCCAAAGCTCGACCATTGCGCCGCCACGACTCTCTTCAGAAACTCCCATTGCAAAAAAGATGTGATTTACTGTATTACTCCTAAATTCATAATGTAAATGGCCTTTTTCATTCAACGAACTCCTCTAATCATTTTAGCTTTTTAATCAACATAAATCTTCATTTACAATAGAAGGTTTACACACACGCAAATATAGGCTTAAATGCCAGTGAAGCTACTCCAATTAATTAGTTATAAATACACATTAATTTATAAAAATTAAGCCAGGATATCGTCAGCCATTAAGCCCTATTTACACGGAGAGAGTTTCTAGTATGACATAAGCGACAATATGGCAGAAAATTCTTTCTTCGAAGAGGGAAGGCATTTATACAAGCTGGCATGACTCTGGTGACCACCGACCACCGAGTTTTTTAGACTGCACTACGCCTAACATCAGGTGTAGTGCAGTCACTTTGCCGTGCTCGAAAAAAAAACAGATTTTCGAACATCATTTTTTTTTATCCAAGGCCCCGGCAACTGAACAAGTAGGTCACCTGATGGTTAAAGATCTTCTCTACCCATGACCGTCCACAATACCCAAATGATCATAAACGCGTTGCCGACCTTAAAGGATAACAAAGGGATTTGGAAGGAGAGGGGTTATGGACTTCCGGATATATCACTCACCATACAACGCGCTATACCGCTTTTGGAAAACTATGGAATAAGAAGTCAGATCACAGCACATGCTGCAACGGACGCTGATCCGAAAGGTCCAAATGTGCCAAAGGAAGATGTTAGTTGAAAATAAAAGTTGATTAGTAAGGACATGTCTAGATGTTAAAAAAGTAGAAAATCAACTTCAAAACACGAATTGCCATGCTTTTGCCTTTTTCTGTAGAGGAGTTTAGCATTTTGTCTTGTTCTCTGACATCAAACTATACCAATTTTATTTAAGACTGGGCTCATGCCTTTATCCGAGAAGGGGTAGGCAACTTGGTCTAAAAAAGAAATAAATAATAGGTATTCATATCTTCAAATACTACGCAATATCTTCAAATTAAGACTCGTTTAAATAAATATTATAAAAGAGATAGGCAGACGTGCCACTAGCGTGCTATGTATGAAAAAAATTACGGGTTGCACTCCGGGAGTGCCGACAGAAGTGAAAACTTACCAAACAAGATGCGAGTATACAAAATTATGTCAACATGTCCACTCGACATGATAAAGTACATTCTACTCTCTTCGCGTTTATGCAAGCCTGGTACTTTTTACGCAAACATGTTCTAAATAAGAATAAACCTAAAAAGTTTTTCTTTGTCTAAATCGTCATTTGTTTATTAAATAAGGCTACTCGCCATGAAAAAAGGACATTCTACTCTCTTCGCGTTTATGCGAACCTAGTACTTTTTTTACAGCACCATGTTCCAAATTATAAAATAAGTAAAATATGTATTTCTTTATCGATCGTCATTTTTTTTATCAATATTAAAAATTACAGTGACATGTCTATTCGCCATAAAAAAAACGAATACAGTCCGGTCAAAGTCCTGTGAAAGTCCGGTCCAATCCGACTGGTCACTGTGTGACGCCACCTGGATCTTCGAAATTATCGAAGTTCCAGGGAAGTCGGCTAGCGCTGGCTGGTCAACTGGCCCGCGTGACGTCTCACAGAAGGTTCTCGAATATTCTGGAACCTTCCGCTTGCCGCCGCTCGCGTTACGGAACGTTTCGGTTCACCCTCCCATAAGAAGTTACCACTTCAATAAACGCCATTAACAATAAAAAGTATATATTAAAATCAGTCCACATTTGCCGGCGATATGACGTAAGATACAAAAAAATCACAGACGGATTAAGAAATTCCTCCAAGTTTCAATACATTGGAGAAAGTCAATAAATATAAATAAATCTATCGCTAAGCTAAATCCTATTACGATAAGATACCAAAACCGAAACGTGACGATAATTAATATTTAGGATTATCATTTACCCAGAGAGATATATTTTAATTTATGAATAGTAAAACCTAACCTTTCTAAAATGCTAAACTGGTGTTAAAATTCATAAATAATCCCAAACTAATTCCAATAGGTTTAAGAAATAGACATTTGTTGAGTTTAAATTAAATTTATTGATTACTACGGTAAAGAAGAATTTGAAATTTTGAAATTTTGATGTAACATATCTAACTATTTAACTCAACTCTAAAATAGATAGCGAGCGTCAACGAATATTATAGCCAAGTAGAAAAAAGTGTGCCGATGTTAAATGTCAGCTAATTTTTACGCTCCCTTTTAAGTGAAGGTTGGTGCAAATTGCCGAGAGCCGCGCCGCGTCGCGTCGGGCACCCGGTTCACAAAGTATTCCGTCAGCGTCTCCGCCGACAAAGTTAATTGCCTTGATAAACATTTACGGGGATCGTTTTCCGGCATCCACTAAATTTTTACCCGTCGTAATATTTATAGTACAAAATGTGCTTAGAACCTTGATTTTAACAGCTTTTTGTATGTAAGCTTATGTTTTTCAACCGAGTTCACAATAGGCGGTTCTTAATTGATCTGTATTTTGATTTTTATGTATGATTCGCGACAGTCTCTGTAGCGCAGTGGACGAGAGGCTGCGGGTTTGAATATCATATCGGGAGAAATGATTATGATTATAATCCAGAAATATTTGTTCCGAGTCTGGGTGTTGTGGGACTGCAAGCTCCTCGTAGGTTCTTATAACCACGATACAGATATAAATGTGGTAGACCTTCATGGGTGGAATTGTGAAATAAATCTATTTATGAAAATGCGTCTCTACTTGTGACATTTCGCTGCACTGAGAGGCGTGACAGTAAAAAACTCGTGCGACAAACCTCTTAAATGTAAACGGTTCCCAATGTTGCGACCTAATGTCATGGAGCGACACTCTAAGACTCCGTAACACTTGGCCGTGAGATGTTATGTGAGGCTTTGCCATTTTTTTTTATGACACCGAAAAATGACACAGTGCATGTGACGACACCCGACAACATAAGTGTAAAAAGTACGTGCGACAGCCAAATCTTTCGGTGCGACGAAATGTCACGGAAGTGTGAACGCACCTTTAGATATAGTTTTGAAAAAAAATCCGACTAAGCCTCAAAGTCTTCTTGCAAGTTCAATAAATTAATAAGGAGTTAAACTTTTGCTTTTTAAATTCACGTTCCGTTAAGATGAAAATCCATAGACGTCACGTCTACGTTAGTGTATAATGTAGGTACCATAAAAGCAATCCGTTCCTATTTCCTTTATACCATTGCAGGATAACTATCTCATTCCGAATTTTATCAAAGCGTAATCTTTTCACACCTTCACCTACCTGCAGTAAAGAAGCTTTATATCTCGGTATAAAATTACAAATATAGTAAAGTGTAGTAAAAATGATAGAAATGTTTACTAACACATACTACATTGATAAAAACAGCAGTATTGTCATTATTTATGACATTTTACTTTCATTTAATGGATCCCGAAATTTTATGGTTTTAATTTTGGGTCGATGCACTAATTTGCTTTACGAATATCTCGTTAGTCCTCTTAACCATAATCAAAAAGAAACTCAAACAAGTCTCATTAAAATGTAGGACAGGGCGCGGAATGAACATGACACAAAATAATCTCGCTAAGGGTTTTAACATTTCTGGAAAACTTTTTCTTGTTTATATGCAATGAGAAAATTAGTGATGTAAATGTGCCATAGTAGATCAGTTACCCTATATCATGTATCTTCATAAGCCGTATAAAAAGCATAGGAATGTGTGTTGGTTAAACTATCAGAAATGAACTAGAACTATTGTCGTGACAGATTCCTGATAAAATAACACAGAAAAGCATGATCTGGTGTTTTAAAACTAAATAAAAAGGCTTTTTCTTTTACACAAACGTATGCCAGTTGTTACACGTAACCAGTTAAGTAAGAGCTTCAGCCAGCGTTCATCTAATAAGAGGAATTGAAGCCCCCACTGCTAACGAGTTTACATGCGGCTCAGATGACTTTGAAAAATAATTAAAAATTATACCTTACGATGTAAACGCCAAATTTCATCAAGGTAATAAAATGCAATCATATCCCTATTTGGATTACAATTTGGCGAATTGGGAATATCAAGATTACATTTGAGTTTGGATTATTTTCTGGCTTATAAATTTCTTTAGCTTTTTCAATTCTTCTAATGTATTTTCATTGTTTATTTACTATTGTATAGAAGAAATAGAAAGGCTGCAATCCCAATTTAGCATCAGATTTCAATATATTTTTTAAACACACGGACTGAATGTCCTTCATCCAATAGCAATAATTACATCTGAGCGTTTTATACTAGTTTGTTTTTTGTTTGTTTTATATAGAGTGTAATATTTGATAGGACTTTCAGTTTTGTTATTTAATATTTCATGTTTTACCATTCCATTAGTATTTATGGTTATATCGTAATTAAAACAAAGCTTTAGCTTAGATCCAATTTCATCCGCAAACTTGAGTCTGGCAGGAACAGCTTTGCTTATCATTTGGGTTTTTATCTGTTCTATTTAAAAGGAGTGTTTGCGTCAAAAATAATCTTAATGGAATTTTCTTGTAAATGCTTAACGTTTTTCACTTTTATGAGAGGAAGAAATATTTTGCACAAAACGTTAGGTTTCATGGTGTGTATGCAAATTAAAATCACTTATCCCATTCTTTGTAAGATGGAACTCGCTTTTGCTTTTAAGTTGGAAGATATGGCTATACGCGATTTATGTATGAAAAATGATGCATTGGGTGTATAGAATTGATGCATTCAGGTAAAATGAAACCCACGCTTTAATGTATTAGTTGAACTAGCAAGCTAGGAAATTAGAGCAGAAATATTCAGTCACGAAATATTCCGTAATAAAGAATAAAGGAGTTTGGTAAGTGTCTTCTTCTACAAAGTTGTTATTCCTACTAGTTGTATATTAATAAAAAAGTCCATAATTCCACATCAGGGTTGTAAACATTTTTCAGAGTTTATATTCAAAACTCGTTCCTTGGCTTGATTCAACCAAGAAGTTTCTTATGTTTTTCGATACCTCTTATAGCGCTTAATGCTTTTCCTCTCCCATATAAAGTAATAAACATATACCTAAGGCCCTAATGATAAAAGCCTCAAAATGTAACATTATTTTACATAAAAATATTTACCCTCGCTTTTGGTTCGCCGTAGCTGGGCGAAAAGATTTGCAATGGATTTTTACGTATTATCTTTGCGAAATGGAGAAATGAAATATCGTTTCTATTAACGACTACGCGTGGCACTGAATAAACATTTATATCAGTAAATTACTATAGTTGACTTTCAATTATTACATATGAGCTAAACTAATATTTTGGTTACCCGAGGCTACAATATTTTCAAATCATGTCGCACAAAGGGAGATTTCCTATCCAAGGCTATTATCGGCCAGTCTGTCGATTTGGTTAAGATCGTCGCGTAACCTCTTTCGGGATCTGCGTTGTTGCCATCTACCATCTTCTGGTATCCATTGAATGACAAATTACCGATTAAAAATGTTTTTATGTACAGTGCAGCAAAATTTATTTTATATCACATTTATGACTATAATCTTTCTATTCTCTTCAACACCCAAGGTGTCAAGATGGAGGTGAATTAGGACTTATTATTTTCGCCTCTAAGGAGCAGTGTGTAAGGGCTTTCCGGTTTAGAGGACATTGAAGCTAGTGAAATTACTGCGCATTATGAGACTTTACATATTATGATTTGGGGTGACAGATCACAGTGCAGTACCGTGCAGCAGTACTTTAGCTTATGAGCTGGCATCGCGCTTACTATTAGGCGAGCTACCTGCTCGTCCCGTCATTCAAGCTAAAAAAATATATATGTATATATTTTAAACCACATTTATTTTTGTATAATAAATCACAGCTAACTTCAACAACATTTTGAAGCTTAAATATTTATTGTACTTAAGGATAAAGTGGACAATTTTTTCAGGCCTCAAAGCCTCTCTTGTAGCACATTCGGGTTTGTTTACGTTGTACGTTGTAAACAAAAGGTTTAGTAAAATTACGAACGGGACATTATTTCTATATACCTACATGTCACATAAACATAAAATGGGTTGAATAATGGGACTAAACACACGAATACTGATTTATGTTGTACATGTATACAAGACAGTGAAAGTTAGCTCTCGCAAATAAATAATAGATCCAAAATAATTACATACAATTTAGTGCATTTATTTTGATCCATTGAAAAACATCTTCCGTGCCATTTACTAACTACAACGAATTCTAATTAAAACTACTCAATAAATTTCGATGCCAGTTCTACCATTGAGTGTACATTATATTATATCTCATAAAAATACTGTAACGAGGGCGGAGCTGCGAGCAAAAGCTAGTAGACTAATAAATTATGTCAAACCAAAAAACTAAAACAGAGGAATAACAAACGTGACATTCATAACCTGTTCATTTACACTGGAAATTTTATTTCATATGAAGAGGCACCTCTTTTAGGCTCGATATATATTAATAATGTCTATTTCGGAAATTTGAACGCGTGATGATAATAAATCTAATACGCACCTTTTATAACATTAAATTATATATATCTTGAAATGCAAGAACAGTTGGACATTGATTACCTATTCGTACTTATTCGTAAAAACTAACATTTCCGATGCGCATTACTATAATCGAAGCACTGTAGAGTCCATTACTAAACATGTTAGGTACAGAGTTTCTCTAAATAGGACCTCTCAATGGCTCTTTAAAGCTAAATAGATGCAGACATCTAATCTTACTGTAGTCGCAGAGGGTCAGATAATTTGAATACCACGTGTGCGGCTAGAAATCTCTGCGGAATTCACTATAAACAGACAAAGGGTGACCCGGATATAAATGGTGTGCTTAATTACCCGCACTGTAATTTCAAGAGGAATTTACCAACTTCAATCTAAATGCTTGTAGTATAACTTTTTTAAACAACTGAATGATGTATTTTTATAGCGAGAAACGTGCAGGTCATGTCATGGTAAGTTAATTCTCATGCACTGTGCAAAGCGCAACAATCTACCACTTCACTTCGTGGGACAGGGATATTAACTCGGTCAAGAGAGCTCATTGTAGACAAAAGTGTGTACAAACTGGCTCTACCACTTGAACAAAATTCCAATAGATCAAATACAGAAATCGGTGCAAACCGCAACGTCGACTAGCGTGGCGATGCAAATAGCACTAACCGCAAATTTTGTATCTAGCCATCCTTTTTGAGCTTGTGACGTGGAAATACAAAGGCATTAGCTCAGTTTGGCTTTTGTAGTATCTAATTCCCATTGCTGACCTCACGATACTTCCGACTTGCTATTTTTATGTAAATATCTTTCTGAAGTGGCAGTGGGCAGGCCACATAGCTCGCAGAACCGATAACCGATGGGACAGAAAGGTTCTGGAATGTAGGCCACGTACTGGCAAGCGCAGCGCTGAACGTCCACCTACAAGGTGGACAGACGACCTGATAAAGATCGCAGGAAGTCGCTGGATGCAGGCCGCTTCCAACAGGTCGGTCTGGAAATCTTTGGGGGAGGCATATGTTCAGCAGTGGACGTCTTGTGGCTGATGATGATGATCTTTCCGAAGCGGCTGTATCACATTTTCATTTGTGTTTTCTGTATAATAGTGTAATCTTTTTTGTAAATAAGTCATTATTTCAATATTTTTTTTAGAGCATAGCACGGCTAAACGAACCTCTACGGTCTGGTATTACGCCCATATAGGCGTAAGACCAGAAGAATCATGGGCGCGCATTAATTTACGCACTTGACCTTCATGTTTGTCACAAGAGAGATATATCACGTAAAGTAATAACATCTTCACTTCACCGACAAATTTTACTTCTTGGAAACTAATGTTATTTGAAGTAGGAAAATTTTTCCGTAACATAGCAATGTAATTTTATTCAGGGAAATATAAACAGATTGTTATAAAAATCGGCATATCACTTAGGCAGTTATATTAAAAATTCCAAACGGGAAAATGGAAGCAGCATTCAGTCTGTATAGTGTCATCATTGGTCATCAATCTTGTTTCTTTTGGCGACGTGACGTAGGTACACTCACCTCTTTTGAACGCAAAAATCTTAAAACCGTCAATCCAAATGAAATTGTCTTTGATTCCCTTGGAGAATTGATTTCTTTGGACTTCAATTTATAATCATAAAGTCTTTTGGTTTCGTGTAACTACTTTGGATACTAAAATATATAAATTAAATATATTTTAAGAATTTACGATTTAAGAATACGTTGATACTGCAAATCCTTACTTGATACATTGCACGTGTCGATTACAAAATTTGACGATGTAACGAAAATTCTAAAGCAAATTCAGTAAGCCGTTAAACACATTATGTGAGAAATATCATACTAATTTACGCAGTAAAGATTCCATAATGAGGAATGTTTATATTATCTTTTACGCAGAACGTAAGAACTTAGGCGAAGTTATAAAATAGATTAATAATATTAATATTTATTTGCTTGACTGTTGACGACGAAAAAGGGGCTTGCCTGATGGTAAGCATACCTACATTCAGGAAAACACTACACAAAACCTTGGATCACAAAGTACTGAATGGCACTGCATTGCACTGTTCATACTAAGACATGGTAACGTTCATAATGGTGTTTTGAAAAAATAATGTGAGAAATGCAATAAATTTAAAGTCTTCAAAAATTTAGGGGATATATGTTTTAACAATCCGTCAGGTATCCTGGTGGAATATTCGGTCCGTTTCGTAAGGTTTGTTTAATCTGTGGACGGACCCTAGAGACCCCAATTAATATTTGTTTCGGCCCTTTCCTTTCCTATACAAATGTGGTTACCTTATTACAATCAATGTTTCTCTTCATTCGTTTGATAAATAGTTAGATTGGAAATTATGGACTGTACACAGATCATAAATAACTATTGTACGTACGAGGTTAATCAAAGTAAACATAATATCATTTAACTTAGAAAATCTTGTTTTGATATAGTCTTCTCCATGTGTATTGACGATGTAATAAATTTGTATTTGTGTGTTTCAGACATTTTATTTGCTATTTATAAGTTACGTGGACGTTGTGGAGAAGACGTTTCGACGTGTCAGTAAAGCTTCTACAGAAAATCCAATTGAAGATTGGCCAGAATTACCTATACATAAATAATAAGGAAAAATTTACAGAACAATATATTCTTTTATTCTGGATGAAAATTTCCAGTCTTTTTAAGAATAAAGGGTCTAAAGGTGAAAGTAGTCGTTAGAAGGATATGTATATTGCTTCTAGACCGTAGGTTGGGACTAAATTTAGATGGGTAATTATTTTCTGAATGACTACAACCATCCTAGGATTACATAAATGGAAAGGGTCTTCACCGATGCTGTTACTAAAACACTTCACATTGTGTGGCGTTAAAACCAACTTAAAATTTAAAGTAAACAGCAGACCTTTTTACGTAATCAAGCAATATTTTCCCTATTTCAGTCCTGAATACATTATGTGAGAGAATGTATCGATTGTCCGAGAATTGACACCTCACGTGTTACATTTTTCGCAGATAATTTGAAATTCTATTCTCTCTGGTGTCACGTGGATGTTACTGCGGATTTATTTTTATTGTCGCTGAATATTTTGATTACTTTGGCGATTGCGTAATGTGAGAAGTGTAAATAGGTATTTAGATGTAGTCTTTAAGAAAAGAAAAATATTAAAATAGATGGTAAATTATTCATTAACTACATTATTCTCGTCATTTTGATTTTGAATTATCTCATCACTATATTCATTTCAATTAGTTTAATAAATCGATTTCTTGTTTAAGAAACTCTTACATAAAACAACCGACATTTGATTTTGAAACTCTAAGCGCCTATTTTACCATCTCTGAGTAAATGCTTATTACTAAATAAAAGATGACATATTCAAATACAAAAGTTATACTCCGCCATTACATAAAAATAAAAATAGCCGTCTTTTAAGTTAATTGGTTATTAAATCTTAACTGGACAGTGTGAAATGGGCCCTAAATGTATTTTAAGGAAACCCCTCCCTTTCAACTTTATTATATTAATTGGTAAAATGAAACTAATCGTGTAATATTTCACGCATGCATGTATACTTCGGTAAATCATCGTTAAAAAATAGAAACATTTTATATGTACAAAATATAGCTGGAATTCTCACCTCCTTTAAACTCACAATTCACTTCGAACATCGAAAAATTCTAGGAATTACTTGCGGTCTCTCGGAATGGCGTTTGCGATTTGTGAATTTTACATAACGTGTTCTTATCAGAGATTTATGAAAATCAGTGCATTAGAACTCGAAATTTGAAGAATTTCACAAGCATTTCTTTACAGTATTTATGTTATTTTATTCTTATATTTTTTTGGAATAAGTTACGATTAAAGCGATGGAGTAATCCAGTGTTAAAAGTGTTATATTTATAGCATAGGCCGGCAAACAGGCAAGTAGGTGATCTGATAGTAAGTGATCTTCACCGTCCATGAACGCCTACAATTCCCGAAGAATCAAGGATGCACTAGCGACCTCAAAGGAAAGGGATTTGGACCTCCGGATATCTCACTCACTATACAAAACGAAGCTGCAATTCGGTACTTGTCGTCAGTTTTCTGTGAGACAAACCACGTTTTTTGACGCTTTGTCTATTTCTGTCGCAAAGCAACAGTATGTAAGCATAGTTGTGTTTCGGTTTGAAGGACATTGAAGCCAGTGAAATTACTGGGCGTTATGAGAATGTCTCGGGGTGACGAGCGCAGTTCAGTGCCATGCAGCGCTTTGTAATTCAAAGTTCTGTGTGGTGTTGCTTCTGTTTATGAGCATGCGTGGCGCTTACCATCACGCGAGCGCCTTGATCGTCTCGTCATTCAATCAAATAAAAAAAACGACAAATGCGAGTACATTATCATTCCTTGCCAGATTCCATACAGCTGTTACGCCTGTGTCAGGTGAAACGTAATTAAACCATAGTATTTGGTATGTCAACATAACTGCGTTGACTCGCGATGTTTGCGCCTGTAATTGGCATTTATTGCCATTCTGCTATTTCAACTACTCTGCTAGTTGGTTGAAGTGCTATTTCAGCTTTAAATGATGTTTAAAATTCGAATATTATGTTCATATGGAGATAGTTATAATATACAATATTCAAGTAATATTTAATAATAATAGTTTATTCGAGTAATATTTAATAATAATAGTTCAGTTTCTATAGATATCGTTAGAATTACCCGTGTATTATCTACCTAAAAAGCAAACTACGCTAGATATATTCACGAAGTTTAAACATATCTATCAACCCTTACCATATTTAATAGGTAAAGAAGTTTGGGTCACTTTATATAGAAAATTTGATATCTCAGGAATGACATACATGAAACTACTATTATGTGAATAGACTTTGTGCGGAAAGAGAACTGGGATGGTGATCCCTTATTATCCGTGCACGATTACTTGCATGCATTGGACCTAATCTTGAGGACAGTACAGTCCAAATATAATGTCAACCTTAATAGACATTGCCTCCCTCGCCGGGCGGCAGAATTATGCCGGCCTGAAGTTACTGGATATAGTTTTGTGTGCTCGACCCACGCTGTAGACAGTTTTGTCTACAGCATGAATGGGCCGGCTCGTCCGGGTCGTTACCACTGTCTCACAGAAAACCGACGTAAATTAGCGGCTTGTTGCTGCGTGTCGTACAGTGAGGGAGATATCTCTAGACCCAAATCCCGCTCCTCTTCCCAATCCCTAATTATAAATTTCCTTTAAGGTCGGCAACGCGCACATGATTCTTCTGGTATTGTGGGCGTACATGGGCGGTGGAGATCACTTACCATCTGTGACCCACTTGCTCGTTTGCCGACCTATGCTATAAAAAAATATTCATTGGCGGACCCCGAAACGCGGCTCGCCTAAAGGAGCCATTATGCTGGGTTGTTTTATAATATGTACGATGGTTGCTAATTAGTCGTGTACAAAAATATATTAGGCATCCTTTCACCAGCTGATGCCATACCTTATTACCATTTATGATATGCTAGGGATAAAAACAACGCGACTTGATTGAATATAAGCTGAATTATATTAATACTACCTTTTTCGGGCGGATTAGTCCACATGAAGTAAATTTACTAATATGAAGTAGATACTGAGCGTTTCGTGATATAAAAATACAACATCACTTTTACCTAACCTGGAGATCGAACCCGAGACCTATCAGCACAACAGTCGTATCGCGTACGCAATACAACTGTGCCACCGGGTAGTACAAGTACAATACAAACAATGCAAATATTATCTAAGTTCTGTAGCGGACGGACGGCGCGTCAATTTCACGTTTCCACCGCACTCACCAATAATTATATTATCGTATTAATAATCCGACACACTCGCTAACGTGGTCATTATCGCGTAACACCCAAATTGACTTCCGAAAAACATCATAAATCTCGGACAAACGTGGTCGGTTTAAATTCGGAATTTCCGGATGCGGTGTCAATTGCCGCAACAATCGCGGCATATAATGGTTTTTTTAATAATATTTAGGGTTTATCTATTATATTTTATGTTTAAAGAAAAATCAGTAGTTTCTTGTTGGTGTTTTTCTACACAATAGGGTGGCAAACTGGCAAGTGCGTCACCTGATGGTAAGTGATCTCCACCGCTCATGTACGCCCACAATACGAAAAGAATCATGTGCACGTTGCCGACCTTAAAGCAAGGGGATACTTAAGGGATTGGGAAGGGGAGGGGGATTTGGGCCTTCGGATAAATCACTCACCGTACGTAACGCAGCGGTTTGCTACTTTACGTCGGTTTTCTGTGAAAGAGTAAATAAAGGTAACGATCCAGTCGAGCCGGCCCATACATGTTGTAGACAAAACTATCCATAGCGTGACTCTACCACTTTATACTATATCAGTAAATACATTACAAGTACACAGAAAAGTTGTTTTTTACCTTAATGTCTGATTCCTACCACCATAGTAGTTAGAATTTATTAATTATTACAAATATGTTTTCATTAAATTATACTCGAAGGTTAAACTTTTGGGTACAACGGACAAAGATGCGTATAAGATAAATGGGGCGAAATCCACAATAAGTAGGGTTTGTCCCAATAGGGGCTAATATTTGGAAGCATTTTGTTGATATCCGTGAAACAGACAAAACTTGGAATAAATTGTTCACCCAAAGTCCTTTAAATGCTCAGATTAATGTATCACAATTAAGACGATTTAAATATTTGGCAACCAGAATATTTTAATGATTCCAATATATTATGTCTTAATTCTAAACGTGAATTCATGCTGGCTTGTTAGCCTAGAGCAGTGTTTCTCAACGTGGGCTCTCTGGGCAAAGGGGCAATTTGATAGGTACGGGCGGCAATTTAAAAATGGACTTGACACGACTTTAACTCTTTCGCTTTGGGTCATTTAAATGCAATGCTAGATATCGGTGACAAATTTAACAAAAAAATGTTAAGGTGGGGCATGGCCTAAAAAAGGTTGGGAAACACTGGCCTAGAGGCTGCGTTTTGAGGGTTGAAAGGCTGAAGTACTGGGCCCAAATATCATATCAATATATATTATTATAATGCTGGGATTAGAATTTATGTCCGGTATGTGGATAGGCTCGCCTATCACGTCATGGGGTGGAAATATCGACGAACTGCTATAAGCAGCAGTTCGTAATTTGTAATTGTAATCGTTTATTCATATTCGCTTGGATATATGGAATAAAATTCTCTCTCTTTTATAACTCTTTCCGTTCGTCATAAATAAAATAAATTAATGATTTATACATATTTTTTTATAATCTAGGATACGTAAAAGATAATCTTTGTTTATTTTTTATTGATTTGGTAACCCTACTTAACACTATAATAAGTTTACATAGATATGTGATATACAAAGATTTAGATAATCAGATATGGTTGCAACGAGTGTAAATATTAGGATAAATTTTATTTTTCACCATATTTCAAATCTAATAATCCTGAGAATCATTCGTATGTTTTATTAATATTTTATATGCCATATCGTATAATATAAAGTAATAGTTTACTAAAAACTGTATGCTTTTTAATAGGTAGTGGAATGATAATAAAACAGCCAAATTACGGCAAAGAGTGTCGTAAGTGTCGCCAACGTGATGACATCAGACACCATATTACATATTATGTCAAACCAATTATTATATCTACATTCCTTTGTAATTTGGTTCATCTTCATAAGCTCACGCCTGTATCCCCGAAGGGGTAGGTAGGAGTACAACTAGTGCTGCAGCAACTTTTCGCTTCTCTTATTTCCGTCCATGATGTGATAGTGGACGAGCCTATCGCCATACTGATCACAAATTCTAATCCCATAATCTGGCATGGTGTAACCACCATAATACCTGTTAATCTAAAAATAAGCTAACTCAAAGTGTGATTATCCGATCTGGAATTTGAATCCAGGACCCCGCGGTTTCTTAGCCTGTGTAAGCTAGCCCTAAACCAATTAAGCGTATAATTAATATGACCTATAAATATTTATTCTCAATACAAGATCAGTAATGTGTAAGTTAGGTGACGTTTTGTAATGGCTTACATTTTCTGTGCTCGGTCTTTAAGGTGACTTATTCCCATTATTGCCCAAGTCAGCTATATATTGCTTGCCATAGAGTCCTGACGTTATATATAATAACTGGCTGCATACATAACAACAAACGACCGGATCCTCAATTATCAATCATAATAATACGTAAAATCAGACCTATTTTATAGCCATTGCTTCTTAAAAACCCTATTAAAATTACAGATGATTAAAACAACGCCATCCTAAGTGGCTGCATAGATTTTGTACTCTTGTATTATGCAGAAATGATATTGTCAATCACGATCACAACAGAGATAAATCGCACGACGCCGAAAGATCACGTTTTGTATTTAAGGAAAAACGCATTTGTATCTCGATCGTGTCGACAAAACTGCCTCTGAACGAAATGAATTGTCAAGATTTCTTGAAGATTTCGAAAAGGGTTTTACAAAAAGATCCCAAGTATGTTATAACCTTCCCTTTATGGTTATGCCCAGTGGCGAAACGGCGAAACCTATTGTAGTACAACTGGCCACAAGTTCTCGAACTTTGCGTTTGTAACAAAGACTGTGGGAGTGTTGCAAGTTAAAATATTTCAGTATTGTGTGAGTTTGTTTGGTCACTCGAAATAAGTTTTGATATAATTACAGTATTTTACTATTTAGACAGTTCATTTTGAATAACATATTTATTTATTTAATTTTTATTTATTTTATTTAAACACAAAACAGGTTACAATCAGAATATTAAATCAGTAATTAACAAAGGTTGTCTGTACATAATTGCAACCCAAAACATAATAAAGACTGTTAATAAGTTATTTGATATATTTTGTATACAAACGTATACATAACTGGTGTTTATCGTTAGATATGTTGCGTAAGCCAAGTCTTTAATTATTGTATAGGAAAATCTTACATAATTAATGTATTTAATTATTTTTCAAGAAGAGCACATTTTCTTATGTGGAAAATAATAATGCACATTTCATTCTTTGTACATAAATAGTAGTAACAAACTTCATATTTAGAACTATCTTTTTCGAAATATCAAAAAATAAAATTCTATTTATTTTTTGGTTGCTCTATTTTCGTATTTGGAATTAATGAAAAATAGCAACCCCGAATAGTTTTGTTATTTAGGACAGGTATCTCTTTGTTAACTTGTATTGCTCTGCTGGATAAGATTAGATATTTGAACATTTCGGAATGGCAAAACAAAGAGGCCTATGTTCAAAATGCCTTTGCCTGAATAGCGATAGAAATATAAATGTTTTGAATGTAAAGGTTATAGGCGAGTTTAATCAAATATTTCCGCTAAGAAGTTGGTAAATTATTTAAAAGAGTTTTGATACAAGCATTGCTTAGTTCAAGATTCGCAGAACTTAATGTAAAACAGGTTTCTTTATTTTTAATAAGCAATTATTACTATTTATTGTAATTGTGCAATAATGATCCTTATCATTTCATTTAGGTTTAGAAATAATTTGTCGCGATACTGCTTATTTAACGATTTTGAAAAAGATTCTTTAAGTTTCCATAGTCTAACCAGTACATCTTTAAAGTCTGTTTTAAGGTTTACCTCTGAGGCTGTCGATACGCCCGCCTTAAATGAAACTGTATGGAAACAGTCGCTTGTCGGGCCCTCCTGTCACAGCCACAAACCTCAAAACGTACTTATATAATTGCATACAACATGTACATCTCAATGTTGTCATGTATCGTGGACTCTTGCCTCGGTTGCGCACCTTAAAAAGGCCTTTAAGTAAAGCACAATGCGCGGCTGTTTAAAATTGGGTACATCAACAAAATAATAGTCTAACCCTGACTTTATGTTTCTGTATATCTTAACTTGATTCCATGTCGATAAGTTACGAATAAGCTTGTTTCGATATACTGTCCTAACATTGTAAATATCAGAGACATTGGGTGGTTCGGTATAATCAGGATAACCCCTTTAAATATATTTCTTAGAATTAGGGATTTGTTAGACGAAACGTGTTTCTTTTTTTCTTGTATTATTGGGCTATTGGGTGTTATTGGGATTTTTCCATATTCTCCATTCACTATATTTTAAATATTTCATTGAAATATTTGATATTAGATTTTATAGTTGCAATATGAAAGTTCAATATTTTGTAGAATTTCAAAATATTCATGAATCATGCGGATAATGTCTTTATTTATCATTTACTTAGGGTCGATTTATCATCGTCCCAGTAAATTTTAACCGCCAGAAAATGTATAAACCATTATATATGACATTGGTTTATGTTTGTATACACCTTTCCGTATAAAACTAACAATATATTCTTTCTTTTCTTCTTTCTGATAATTTTATAATTTGACGTTTCATATTTTGTCTCATGAATAACGTTTTAGTAGATTAATAAATCGCACTTAAATAAAAATAAATGAAAAATATCAACACAGTCATAATTAAAACGATTGAAACATTATTTAATTTATATACTATAACTATTTTTTATTATATTTCAAAGGAAATACTAATGAACTAACCAATAATGATGTTACTGCACTACGGTCGTAGACCGACCGCTACGTAATTAAAAAAATACTCTTACCTTTTCCAATAATCCTAATAATCCTTAGGATTTTCATAGTTTCATTAGTTCACTTTATAACATCAAGTCGTAAAGATATAGTAATTGCAAAGACAAACTTTTTAGAACTCTATAAAACTTTATGGATCAAGCATAGACATATATTTTTCCTTTGCGTGTGTGTATTTGTCCTTAAGTTTTATTATTTAATTAAATAAATATTTTTTAATTATTTTAGTGTTGGGATATTTTAGAGTTTCAATTCATACGGATTGTTACCTCTAGGCATCGCTCTAAGCTTATTATTATGGGTATTATTATAATTATAGGTAATGTAGGAAATTAATTAAAGAAAAGTTTATTTATAATAAGAATAATACAGTGTGTGCACAGCTTAATAACTTTAATCGTATTTAATAATATTATAATGAACGATCGGATAGTTACGATTTCGGAAATATTACTTTTGGATTAAAGCAATTTTAATCAAATACACGTTATTGTGGGCCTGAAATATATAGGTTCAATTGATAATGAAAATGTTTTTTTTATCATCGTTAAAAAATATATAATTATAACACAATAAAATATATTTCTTTATAATTTGTTTTTCATAATATTGATATTGAAAAGCTATTAAAAGTCATGTATAAAGTCACGTTCACTTAGAAATTAAAATACATATTCCGTCTCGCTTTTTATAAACGTTGGTCCAAATGCTTTCTAACTTTATCACCACATAATCTGAACCCGTAGGCTTACTTTTTCATATTCATGTCCCTTTAAAAATAATCTTTTGATTACACGTGTTGCATATTTATTAAAATCCACACAAAAATAAGGATATTTAAACGTCAAGAGGGCTACTTAACTTTATAAATTGTCCTTTGCCCTTTACGGTGTACCTTTTGTTTCGCAATTTTAATTTCAACTTCCCGAAGTACTTAGTTAAGTATTATTTTGGGATTAGATTTAATCTTCCGTTTATTATTCGTTCATTTTAGCAATTTCTCACCATTACGTAGTGCTTAAGAGTTTAATTTAAAAAGATATATATTAACTCAAGTTTTAGGATTCGGTAGATTATAATATTGAAAAATTAGCTTACTTTTATATAACAACAAAAAACATAGACTGAAATATAATGAAAAAATTTCAGAAAGCTCGTGAAACTTTCACTTTCAGCTGCACGGATTTATAACTAAACTTTAATATAAGTCTCAATATATGGCAACTCGTAAGTTTCAACGATCCTGAATGATATTTCACTTTCCAACAAACTTTACAACTTGATAAAAATATGTAAATAAACTTTCCAACTTTTGCAAAACTTGTGTGAACTTTCACTATATGTATCACGGTACTTACTTGCGTGTGTTGTGCTTGTGTTGTGCCGTGTGTCGGAGCACAGGATGGAACGAAGGCAACAAGTGTTGTGCCGTCGTTGGCGGTGGCCGTCGCTTATATACCGGCAGGGCGCAAAGCGGCGCCGCCCTGGCCGAGCCGCCCAGCGTCGCCACCGCCTAATAAACTTTACATTTCAATTTTACGAATCAAAATTATATCATTGCGTTGGATTAGGTTATTAAATGTTAAAAAAAATATATAAAAAAGACTCAAAAGCGAAATTTGGTTTTTAAGTTTATATATGAATTTGTACATAGGTATGTAATTTGAAACATTATTTGTGTTTAGTGCAGTTCAAAAGCGTCAAGCAAATAAAGTTTATACACCTTTTAATTAATTTTTTTATTTATTTAATTTGCTTTAAAATGTAACTGCACCAAGTAAAAAGAAGTTATACTTCGTTTTTGATACGATAGCGGCTTTAAATACTCACCACCTATACTTGTAAGTGGATTAAATTTTCCCTTCTCTATGGTAGTGAGATTAAAATATATTTTTTTAATTTTACACAATTTTAAACCGCTTCTCTTTTCCTCATTAATCATAGAGGAGCCTTGTGCCCAACAGTGGGATAATAGATATATATATAAGGCTGATATTCTTACTACAATTTACTAATACTATTGCTTATTTACTTGCAAGAGAAATTTATATACTCGCAGATAAGAATTAAATTTCGGTGCATAGACACTGAAAATACATTTCTATGTGACACAAACGTATTTTCATTGGAAATTAATTCAAAGCAATGTAACTAAAGTTGTTCACATTAAAATAATGCTTTCACGAAATAACTTCTAGAAAAATACTGAGACGGTAAAATTGTTTCTGTAAATCACTTAACAATAAAATGAGGAGCATTTGTATGAAAAGTAAACACTATTTACTTGAAGGATGGCCAATGATTACAAGCTACCGATAGATTTGTGAGCAAACCTTTTTCTCTCAGTAAAATGTCTAAATCTTCATGTGACAATCTATAACATGTTGTAGGGATTGGGGATCTGTTCAGCAGTTCTGCTGGTGGGAGGATACTTGTATCCGACCGGATAGCGACCATAGCGTACACTGCTGCTAAAACCTGCCATAGTGGCCAACCTTGTGTGGGTCGCGTTCTAAGGTCATCCAGTGTATATCCGGTTCTCCCCAGGGGGCTTGCCAGGGGGCAAGCCCCCTGGGGATTGCCCCTGATCCACACGCCTTGTGTGGATCGCGTTCCAGGGTCAGCCAGTGTATATTCGGTTCTACCGTTGGGGTGGGTATAGAGGTACATCCTTCTATTACTGTGCTTGCATCAGTCATCCGCCTGTCCTGTCGCAGGCTATATCCAATACTATTTCCAATTTGTACTCAAATTTGCAACTGAACTTATAAGTTACTAATTAATTAATTATCGGATCATACTTCAAATTGTGCGGTGAAAACTTTATGATAAAGTTGAAACGGTATTTATATGAAAACAGCCTTTAATGCGGAGAATTTCTTATTGAGAATTTTAAATAATAAGAATAAATAATTATTTTTTACTGTTTTGAATTTGATTATTCGTTTTATACTTGATGGGGACCTTGCATGGTTCCATAAATTTGTTTTATATCTGATGAAGTACAAAGGGAAAATTGGAAACTCTTTAATATATAACAGCAAATCGTTACCAATACGTATATTAATTACATTCGACATAAAATAGTTACCATTAGGTATATTAACTTCATAAAATAAACCTTGAATACTATTTGAATAATAATGAAATATATTTTATTCACTTCATTCATTCTTCATTACAAAGTCTACATTGCTAAGTAGATTATACATCTGCTAAAAAATAATTTAACGGAAATCCAATAAGTTCAGGCCGGCGTAACTCTGGCGATTATCGAGAGACGCTATCTCTCTCACCGGTCGACATTCTAGTTGAATTGTAATGTACTAATCAACAGGTCCAATATATTGCCATGTGAGGGTAAACAAAAATTGAGGTTGAAATGTTGTATACAATTATTATGTTTCTAATGTTAAAACTCCTGATCACATTTTACTCCATCCAACTAAGACTTTTACAGCGGAGCCGAAAGAAAAGCTTAAGATAATTTAATGTAAAATAAATGAAAAAGATCGATGTAAAATGCAAGCCGAGATGCCTTTGTTACAGGATACTGTAAAATCACAAAGAACGAAGGAAAATTTGAGACGGCAAAGAAACTGTATTATTTTCAAAGACAACGGGAAAACATCCAAGTGTTGTAACCATTAGTACTCGTCATATTTGTTTTACAAATTAAAATATTGTGATTAATGTTTTATTTTTGAACTCGCATTAGGCCATCGTGGTGGACTAAGGCCTAACCCCTCTCATTCAATAGAGGAGGCCCGTGCCCAGCAGTGGGACATGTATAATACAGGGCTAGTAAAAGATAAAAGAAAATGTTTTAGGGCATTTCTTAGGCTTCTAGAAGTGAGTAATCTTTCGACTGGAAACGAAAGAAAAATATGTGATTTTTTTATCTTGACTCGACAAAGTGACTAAACTGAATGATAAGGACAGTCCAAATACAATATCCATCGTCAAGAGAAATTACGCTCCTTGACGCTTGGCAAAATTTGCCGGGTTGAAGTCACTGGCGGACCCTGAAACGCGACTTAGTTCAACGAGCTATACTATGGTAAGTATGTGTAAGTAAGTGGACACACTATTGTGTTCCAGTTTGCAGGATACTAAAGCCAGTGAAATTATACTGGGCACTATAAAACATTTTACACCTTGAGGTGACGAAAGCAGTGCAGTGCCGTGTAATTAAAAGTTGTACTGACATTGCTTTCGTTTAGGCTTGCCTCATCATCTTCCAAATATATAAAACTCAAAGGTGACTGACTGACATAGTGATCTATCAAAGCACAGCCCAAACCACTGGAGGGATCGAGCTGTAATTTGGCATACAGGTAGATGTTATGACGTAGGCATCCGCTAAGAAAGAATTTTGATAAATTCTACCCCCAAGGGGATAAAATAGGGGATGAAAGTTTGTATGAAACTTTGTCAATTTTAAACGTTCACGCGGGTGAAGCCGCGAGCAAAAGCTAGTTCAGGGGCATATAAGAAGTACTTTTAATAAAATGATGGAAGGCATGAAGCTGGTGAAGATCATCCGCTTGGTCCTATGGATGTATTCGCTATGCTAAAGTTATTTTGTAAATTGTAACAATATATACAATTGTTGAGTTATACAACTCTATTAAAACTTCCAGTGACCGCACGTGGGGGTCAGGATAGGATTTAGGTTAGTGATCTCCACGGCCCATGATCTTCCACAATACCAGAAGAATCATGGACGCGTTGCTGAACTTAAAGGAAGCGATTAATAAGACATTTAGAAGGGGGGATTTGGGCCACCGGATATCTCACTAACTTCGTACGTGAGTGTACGCAGTAGCAAGCCTCTACTTTACGTCGGTTTTTTTGAGATGGTGGTAAGAATCTGGTCGACCGTTGTCCCTCAGAAAATCAACGTGAAGTAATAATTTGCTTTTGCCTTTCATATGGAGAATGGGATATCCGTAGGCTTCCGGTGACCATAATCCCCATCCGAATCCGTTAAGTATTCTTTTGCTTTAAAGTCGGAAACGCATTAATGATTCTATTGTGTGGATATGCATCCATCCATGATATGGATGGTATAGTATGGATGGTCGTAGGCGTAGAGATAATTATATCATCTGGTGAAACACTTGCTTGTTTTCTGCCATAAAAAAGACAATAGACAAACATACAAAAGACAGTTGTAGATAATGCAATTGTTTACAAAAGTTGTTTTATACTTATTTTGTAATGGTGCAAGAGCAGTACCGATTTTCAGCTCTAGCCGAATTATAGTAAATTGAAATGTATATTTTGAGGAGGAAATTGGTACATAAAACACAGACGAATTCAGAATCTCCTTATTTTTGAAGTCTTTTTCTTTATTTGATTTGATTGAATGACGAGACCAGCAAAGCGCTCGCCTGATGGTAAGCGCCACGCCATAAACAAAAACAACACCACACAGAACGTTGAATTACAAAGCAGTACATAGTACTGAACTGCGCTCGTCATCCCGAGACATAAAATGTTAAGTCTCATAATGCCCAGTAATTTCACTGGCTACAATGCCCTTCAAACCGAAATACAAGAGTGCTTCCACACTCTTGCTTGGCGACAGGAATAGACAAAGCAGTGGTACCAACCCAGACGGCCTCTCGCATACGAGGAAGCTACTACCTTGAAGTATGTTAAAAATCCAGTATATTTGCCAATTATGACCATCAGTTATGGTATAATAGTATTCGCAATGACACAATTCCATTAGACGAAAATATATTTAAACTTTAAGCCGTCGATATTAATATTTTTATGCACTAAATATTTGTATGAGTATAAAGGTAAGCGCCAATATGGGACATTCCCAACATACGTGCGCGAATAAATGAGATCCCCACTAATTATGATGTCATAAGGTACATATTTATTTTACTAACCCTTACCACACTATCCGTTCTCGACTTATAGACTCGATAGAATTTATTTTCAAATAAATAAAAATCGAGTTCGAATACTTTATTGTTGAATTATGAGCATTTACGACTAGGTAAAAATATCCGTTCTCCGCAATAGAACATCACACTCAGCTGGTGGTATCATTCATATCTGACCGGATAGCAACCACCGTACACATCGTGTTAAAACTTGCCATAGTGACCCACACGCCTTCTGTGGATTATATTCAATTGGATCAGCCAGGGTATATATACGGTTCTCCGAGGGGTTTGCGACATGATTGGATGGTTGGTTGGGGCGTTGGTTGGAGTATAGGGTTACATCCTTGTATCCCTTATAGAAAATCCAACTAAAAAGAAGAAAATAAATTATAATAAATTTTGAAGGAGGTCAAAATCATGTTCTAAGATTCCATTACATACAAACATACGTCATAAAAGCGTGTTAATGAAGTCGCTTCCGCTGTCTGTTCGCTTAGATCCAAACTATTCAACGGATTTTAATGCAGTTTTCAGCAACAGATAGAGTGATTCATGAGGAAGGTTTATATGTATATCACGCTATGACTCATGGCAGCAGGGCAATGCGAAACTGCGAAAGACAGCTGGTATTATATAACAATAGTGATTTTTTGACTTTAACCCAGACCTTCACGGTTTCTCAACATAAGTATGTACATAAGTACATACTTATATTATTATGTATGTACTTATGTACATACTACAACAACAACAGACACCCATAGCCCTGACCCCACAGTAAGATACGAATCTTGTGTCGTGAGTATCAGGAACTACGAAAGACTTTCTGTTTCACAACAACCAGACCCCGAAACAAATATTTGTGGATGACACTAACCTTTGTCTCGGTTCGGGGATCGACCCTGCAGCCTCTCGTTTCACAGCCGGCTACTCGCCCAATACACCACGAATACTGTCAAAGCAGTGCCACTAGATTAATTAATAATGTAACACATAAATATGTAGTCTAGAATGCACTTATGGTAGGGCATTTTTTCCTCGGGCGGACAATAGAGGCCGCCTATGAGGACACGCTGATCAAACAAAAGGAAATATGATTGGATCGGAAGAAGGAAACGTTGCGTCGTGGCGACGGTAAACCGCCCACTTTACGCAATAACGTTGTTAGTTCAATATTTAACAAGGTGGTAGGTCTCTCATATGCGAGAGGCCGTCTGGGTTGGTACCACCGCTTTGTCTATTTCTGCCACCAAGCAACAGCGTGTAAGCACTGTTGTTTTTCAGTTTTAAGGACATTGAAGCCAGTGAAATTACTGGGCATTATGAGACTTAACATCTTATGCTTCGGGGTGACGAGCGCAGTTCAGTGACATGCAGTGCTTTGTAATTCAAAGTTTTGTGTGGTATTGCTTCTGTTTATGGGCAGGCGTAGCGCTTATCATCAGGCGAGCGTCTTGCTCGTCTCGTTATTCAATCAAATAATAATAAAAAATAATTTAAGGCGGTAACTAAAGCTAAATTAGGTTACACGATAACTGTGAGATACCTTCTGAATTGCTGATCTTCTAACTGCTCTTACCCCACTTGCAGTGGGGTCGCAACATGCTTTTTAACATATGTTACAGAATGATGTGGTTTGTAGCTTTTACGTTCGGCCGGCCTGACGTAAACCCGTGTTGGAAATACATCCAAACTAGAAACAATGTTTTTGTGGATTACACAAAAATATATCTCGCAGTGGGAATCGAAACCGGAAACTGAGTCTCGGGCAGAACCGAGACTGCTGCTGCTGCGTTTTGTACGGTGAGTGAGATATCCCGAGGTCCAAATCCCTCCTTCCCGCTCTAATCTCCTGATTATCCTTTCCCTTGAAGGTTGTCAACGCGTCCATGATTCTTGATGGTATTGTTGATATTTACGGGCGGTTGGAGACCACTTGCCAATAGGTGACTCACTTGCTCGATCACTGGCCTCTGCTAAAAAAACACTTATTAACTAACTATTAACATCTTCGATATACAATAAATCTAAAACAGACAATTTTACTCGTCAGAAATAAGCGACACTAACGCTATGTATAGTAACGACAACTTGCGATAGTAGTTGGCAAGAGCTTCTGAAGTTATGAGTCTGCACTACTGCACTACTCGCGAAATTGATCGAAGTTGAGCAAATACGATAGTGTAGAAGGGCACTTCGGTTCGCCTCGTGCAACCTCGGCTCGCCTCGGGCGACTTCCAGTCGTTGTCGGTTTTTGCGCTCGAGTCAAGGGACTCGAAGTGTCCCGAAGTTCGAACACGAAGCGTCCGGTTCTCGCGAGGTTGCACGAGTATTCGGACTTCGGTCAATTTCGAAGATTACTTCGTCGAAGTAACTTCGCGAATAGTGTAGTGCAGGCTATGTAATTATTAATAACTAGGAATTAAAGAACAATTGCCATAATTCATTGTACCGCAACAATGACTGCTGAAACTATGATGAATCGAAACTGCAGTGTGTTACATCGTTGTTGTAAGTTGTCCCAAATGACTTTATATTTTGAATACCTAATTGTTCTTATCAACTGAAATACTAGCTCACTTTTAAAAAACTCGTTTCGTAATCAATTATACTGTGTGTTTAGTAGGTTATCACATTAAATGATACCACGTATACCACATGTTATTCTTTAACCATACACAGAAAATAAATGAAATACATGAAATACCTATGATATATTTGTCAAGGGCCATTTTTTCTGATTTAACATTTGAGAACATCATGTAGGTACGTAAGGATATCACCTGAGAAATACCGCTAGGTCGATGACCCACGAGCGGCGAGCGGCGAGAAATTTTAAACGTTGCCACTCTGTACCACTGAAATATTATGAAAATTTACCTACATTTACATAAAACTTAAGCACATACCTTTATCCTCGAAAGAGTAAGCAGAGGTGCAACTAGAGCTGCACCCACGTTTCATCGGGCCTTATATTATGTACTAAGTAGGAAATGAGTAAAAAAATTGGCTGTTCGATCATAGGCACATTAATTAGGCTACGAATTTTCGAAAACCTTAATAAATTACTACTAACAATGTAAGGCATAATTTGCATGGTGCATGGTGTCAATAGTTATAATTATTGTATTGACAGATATGAATGGAAGGATTATCATTTAGATAGTATCTTAAAAAGCACCCCACGCTATTTTTACAATAAAATACATTGTTTTCTTCAAATTTATTTTCTATTTTTTAGTTAGACTTTCTATAAAAGCGTGTTTTTTTAGTTTTTTTAAATTCTCAAGATGTCTCAACACAACTTGACGACTACGGATATACCGATATGGTGGTAATTTACGGAGAATGCCATCAAAATGTAGCACTGGCTTTACGGACATACCAAGAGAAATATGGTGCCACCCGTGTACGCACGACAGACTTGCAAATCTTTGTACGGGCAGTCCAAAAATTACATGATAATCAGCCTTTGGTCCCGAGTCAAGTAGATGTTCCACCGCGAGTAGCAGCGGCACGCGAACAACGAATAATAGATTATTTCGCTCGGAATCCCACATAGAGTCTCCGTGGTGCAGCTCGTCAATTCAAAAAATTGGTGTGTGTCGTGGGACACCAGGTAGGAACGAAGTTCCTTCGGCTAATGTAGAATCGACACAAATTGTAAAAAATACAAATTATCAACTAAAATAACAAAATATGTCTCTTTATTTTTGTTTGACAACATAAAATTACATAGAAATAGAATAGAAAAATAGAAATAAAAAAAAGACGTGTAGCACTCGGAGACTGCCGCGGTAAAGCTATTGTATAGCATTTTTTATCAACTTATGTAATTATAAATAAAAACTTATTAATTTAGACTTAGACTGGCTACTAAACGGTGGACGGCCGTGTTCTATAATCAAAAATTCAAATTCAAATTTCAAACCGCGTCTACATTTCCAAATGTCATAAGTTTCACACCTATCTGTTTTATTAACGGAATTTTGACTTTAACTTTGTGTGCTAGATATCAAATTAAGTTAAAAAAAAGTCTCATTTAACGTGAACATCAGAATGACTGGCCAAAATCACAGATCAGCTTTAAAATATTACTAACATTCAATACCTATTTGCTACTATTTAATACCTTTGTTGGGATATTTCGTACCTAATTAATAACTAAGAAAATTAATTTGAATCTCGATGGCGAGAGGCCGTCTGGGTTGGTACCACCGCTTTGTCTATTTTTGCCCCCAAGCAACAGTGTGTAACCACTGTTGCGTTTTGTTTTAAAGGAGACTGAAACTAGTGAAATTACGGGACATTATGAGATTTAACATTCTATGTCTCGGCGTGACGAGCGCAGTTCAGTGCCATGCAGTGCTTTGTAATTCAAATGTGGTATTGCTTCTGTTTATGCGCAGGCGTGGCGCTTACCATCAGGCGAGCGCCTTGCTCGTCTCGTCATTCAATCAAATAAAAAAAAACTGTACCAAGTCCCTTAGACATTTTTGTCGATGACAGCTCGAATATTTTTTCGGAAATTATTCGTGCTGGCCTTTCTTCTTCTTCATTCTAATTTATTTTTCACCTTATCCTTATTACTATACTGATCGGTACTTGGCTTAAGGTAAAATATCGACAGTCGTGGAATTACATTGTCAGTTTATATATTTCTTCTTGGAAACTCATGATTTTTTTTATGATCTTAGCTAATCAAGAACATATCTAATGGCGGTTTCACATGATTCAATTTGAGTTTATTAACTATTAAAAAGCATACGATTTCGGCCGTAACAAAAAATAAAATGCTGACACTGAAATAAAATTAAAATATATATATTCTAATAAAATTATCAAATTTTGAGTCGGTGTTTTCCATCATTGATTAATAAACCGCAATAGCATCGACTCAGTTCGTTAAATTTGTTTTTAGTTTCTAGGAAGTTTTCTGCTTCTTTAAAATTTTCATTTTATTATTTAATATTTATTTATTCGGCAATTACTAACCAAATTACTGGGCATTATGAGACTTAACATCGAATGTCTCGGTGTGACGAGCGCAATTCAGTGCCATGCAGTGCTTTGTGATTCAAATTTCTGTGTGATGTTGCCTCTGTTTATGGGCAGGCGTGGTGCTTACCATCAGGCGAGCGCCTTGCTCGTCTCACCTCGTCACACCGAGACATAAGATTTTAAGTCTCATAATGCCCAGTAATTTGTTCAATGTCCTTCAAACTGAAACACAATAGTGCTTACACACTGTTGCTTGGCGGCAGAAATAGACAAAGCGGTGGTACCAACCCAGACGGCCTCTCGCATACGAGGGTCCTACCACCTTAAAAAATTATGTTGTAACACTTACCCCATTACTTAAAATATATACACGCTATAATATTTTTGAAGTAACCACTACTCTGTCCTCCACTAAACAGTATAAAATGAAAACTATCTTTACTTTTAAGTTAAAATAGGACGAGATAAGTAATTAGACTTGCGAAATACATATTGTATTGTCAAGCGTTTTAAATTGTGGTACCTAATCTATTATGTGTGAGTTGTTTCAAATACAAAGCAGGTAAAAGTTAGTCAGCGTTCATACTGATATGCGATAGACACGGATTATCTTTAAAAAAATTGGCAGTCATAGGGACTACCAATAGAAGTGAAAACTTATAAATTAAGTGTATTTATTTAGTAGGTACTCACTCTCAACTCAACTCCACTCCACTCCACTCCATTCCACTCCACTCCACTCCACTCCATACGTCACCAGTCTACAGATACTCACAGCTTACAAGATTTCACCCATCCAAAAAGCGTCTAACGCGCAGAGCACACGGTCAGGTATATGCGATGTGTTATACGTGTATAGTCTGAATTAACATTAGCATGTCGTAATGATTTCTTACGTTTACGCGAATATTACTCATTGAAATAAAACTAATTTAAACGGATTTTATCGCGGACATTTCAAAAGCTTTTCAGCCTTCGTGGTCACGGGACAATGCTGTTAATCTATTAAATTAAGGTTGTTGAAGATTTTTTCACTAGTTTTACCACCAATATATCTAGATTATGTGAACAATAATTATTTTTTACGAGTTGTAACTATTACTACTGGTTTACTAGCTTAATAATTGCCATGAAATAAAACACCTAGTTAAATATTAGTTCATCGACTTGTGAAAGCGGCGACATCGCAGCGATAGGTACTTTGTCTCACGCATGTCAATGGGGCTGGAATTCACGGTACCAAGTAATTGGCCACGTTTTTATTGACGGCCACCTTAAGATACCTTATGGCAACAATAACGATTTTATTATTGATGTGTTAAATTGTGGATTTCGTCGCGTCGCATCGCTTCGCGTCGTCAGAATGTGTGTAGCGCGAGGCGAGCGACACGACGAAATCCACAATTTAACACATCAATAATAAAATCGTTATTGTTGCCATAAGGTATCTTAAGGTGGCCGTCAATAAAAACGTGGCCAATTACTTGGTACCGTGAATTCCAGCCCCATTCAATAACAATCGGTAGGTACTGATACTAATCTCGCTAACTCCAGTCCTGTCGATTCCAAATGTTGCGCGTGAAGGTGCTCTCGTCAGTCCGAATTATGTCAGATATAAAGACAGGATCAGTATTTATTTCACTCAATAACTACTGCTAGGAAGCTACTCTGTCAGACTAATCCCCTTCGAATAAGGCCTGGACTGTCAGGAACTTGAAAGGGCGTTGTTTTTTTAATAATATGTTTTGTAAATTTCTGTGGTGTACCTATTGGAACGAAGTTCCTTACGGCAGGCTTGGAGGGGATAGGGATTTCGCTGCGTGACCGAACTGAAAAATATGTGATAGTAAAACCGTAAGAAAAATGCGTGGAAAAAATGCATGGAATAAAACCGTTAAATGAAACGGTTTTATTCCATGCATTTTTTCCACGTTATTGTTGCCATAAGGTATCTTAAGGTGGCCGTCAATAAAAACGTGGCCAATTACTTGGTACCGTGAATTCCAGCCCCATTGACATGCGTGAGACAAAGTACCTATCGCTGCGATGTCGCCGCTTTCACAAGTCGATGAACTAATATTTAACTAGGTGTTTTATTTCATGGCAATTATTAAGCTAGTAAACCAGTAGTAATAGTTACAACTCGTAAAAAATAATTATTGTTCACATAATCTAGATATATTGGTGGTAAAACTAGTGAAAAAATCTTCAACAACCTTAATTTAATAGATTAACAGCATTGTCCCGTGACCACGAAGGCTGAAAAGCTTTTGAAATGTCCGCGATAAAATCCGTTTAAATTAGTTTTATTTCAATGAGTAATATTCGCGTAAACGTAAGAAATCATTACGACATGCTAATGTTAATTCAGACTATACACGTATAACACATCGCATATACCTGACCGTGTGCTCTGCGCGTTAGACGCTTTTTGGATGGGTGAAATCTTGTAAGCTGTGAGTATCTGTAGACTGGTGACGTATGGAGTGGAGTGGAGTGGAGTGGAATGGAGTGGAGTGGAGTGGAGTTGAGTTGAGAGTGAGTACCTACTAAATAAATACACTTAATTTATAAGTTTTCACTTCTATTGGTAGTCCCTATGACTGCCAATTTTTTTAAAGATAATCCGTGTCTATCGCATATCAGTATGAACGCTGACTAACTTTTACCTGCTTTGTATTTGAAACAACTCACACATAATAGATTAGGTACCACAATTTAAAACGCTTGACAATACAATATGTATTTCGCAAGTCTAATTACTTATCTCGTCCTATTTTAACTTAAAAGTAAAGATAGTTTTCATTTTATACTGTTTAGTGGAGGACAGAGTAGTGGTTACTTCAAAAATATTATAGCGTGTATATATTTTAAGTAATGGGGTAAGTGTTACAACATAATTTTTTAAGGTGGTAGGACCCTCGTATGCGAGAGGCCGTCTGGGTTGGTACCACCGCTTTGTCTATTTCTGCCGCCAAGCAACAGTGTGTAAGCACTATTGTGTTTCAGTTTGAAGGACATTGAACAAATTACTGGGCATTATGAGACTTAAAATCTTATGTCTCGGTGTGACGAGGTGAGACGAGCAAGGCGCTCGCCTGATGGTAAGCACCACGCCTGCCCATAAACAGAGGCAACATCACACAGAAATTTGAATCACAAAGCACTGCATGGCACTGAATTGCGCTCGTCACACCGAGACATTCGATGTTAAGTCTCATAATGCCCAGTAATTTGGTTAGTAATTGCCGAATAAATAAATATTAAATAATAAAATGAAAATTTTAAAGAAGCAGAAAACTTCCTAGAAACTAAAAACAAATTTAACGAACTGAGTCGATGCTATTGCGGTTTATTAATCAATGATGGAAAACACCGACTCAAAATTTGATAATTTTATTAGAATATATATATTTTAATTTTATTTCAGTGTCAGCATTTTATTTTTTGTTACGGCCGAAATCGTATGCTTTTTAATAGTTAATAAACTCAAATTGAATCATGTGAAACCGCCATTAGATATGTTCTTGATTAGCTAAGATCATAAAAAAAATCATGAGTTTCCAAGAAGAAATATATAAACTGACAATGTAATTCCACGACTGTCGATATTTTACCTTAAGCCAAGTACCGATCAGTATAGTAATAAGGATAAGGTGAAAAATAAATTAGAATGAAGAAGAAGAAAGGCCAGCACGAATAATTTCCGAAAAAATATTCGAGCTGTCATCGACAAAAATGTCTAAGGGACTTGGTACAGTTTTTTTTTATTTGATTGAATGACGAGACGAGCAAGGCGCTCGCCTGATGGTAAGCGCCACGCCTGCGCATAAACAGAAGCAATACCACATTTGAATTACAAAGCACTGCATGGCACTGAACTGCGCTCGTCACGCCGAGACATAGAATGTTAAATCTCATAATGTCCCGTAATTTCACTAGTTTCAGTCTCCTTTAAAACAAAACGCAACAGTGGTTACACACTGTTGCTTGGGGGCAAAAATAGACAAAGCGGTGGTACCAACCCAGACGGCCTCTCGCCATCGAGGGACCTACCACCTTGTAACATGTTATGGATATTATTGATGTTTATTGATAGAAAATGTTGGAAGCATGTTGTTTTCTTTCATATCACTAACGTACCCTCACACAATTCAAATTTGGAACATAAACACGAAAATGTGACGTCACTTATGTAAATGTATGGAGCTGTCAATATTTGGTAATGGTATCGTAGTGTGTATACCTTTACGTTACAACCACGATACATTTTCGTGCTTGGGCTAACATAAAAATTGTCATAAATTCTCATAACTCATAGTTACTCATTAGTAGACGTAATACATTAAATGGAAGACGTCGCCTAACATACAGTTATGGGCGAGTGAGTAAAATTTTATTTTTTATAATACTGATTTCTGGTGGTCATTAATTTCCCCATGAAAACAAATTAATAAAAGATATATATGACATGTTTACAATAAGAGAAGAAGTATAAGTGGTAGAGCCGGGTACACTACAATAATACGACAAACTTTATTCCGATAGTCACAAATACGAATTTCAAAATACCGATTTTCATAATTCCGAATGGTTTAAAATTCCGAATATAACAACTCCGATGTATCATTGATCCTATTTTTATAATTCCGAAATTTCAATATTCCTAACGTATATAATTAGAACGATTCTCAAAATACCGAGTTTCAATAGATCGAATAACAAAAAGTCCGAATTAATGATAATTCGAAACATCAAAAATACGACTTCCGATTATTAAAATACCTATTAATTAAAATTCCGAAATACAAACGCCTTGTAAAACTGAATAGAAAGACAAATCAACACATAATTGCTTGTCAAAGAGAAGTATAATAGTATGAGGAGGTAGAAACTAATGTCAAATGCGTGTTCTTTCCAATAAAAATACTTTTTTCGCTGGTCACATTTCTAACCTAACCCAAATGATTCACCAACATCACCAATAGACTTCAATAGAGAGGATCTGGCGCTCGGCGGCCGCTGCCGCGGCACGCTCGCTGCGCTCGCTCGCCTTCGCGCATCAATGGTCACAGTTCTAACCTAACCTAACCCAAATGTTACATACATTTGATTATACTAACTGAATATTTCGGTAGGCAGCGGCTTGGCTGTGCCCCTGGCATTGCCGATGTCCATGAGCGGCGGTGACCGCTTACCATCAGGCAGGCCGCTTGCTCGTCTGCCTATCAAGGCAATAAAAAAAAAATCAAAATCCTAATTTTAGCAATTAATTCGGAATATTGAAAATCGGAATGTCGTTTTTCGGACCGAGAACCCATCGAGCATTTGACTCTTCGAAAATATAAAAAAAGGAAAACAAACAGATCGTATTTACAACTTTCGGTAAAATAATTTTCGTAAATTTGAATAATAGACTTTATAATTTTTAGGTATTATGAAATTCGGACTTTTGAACATCGGAACATCGAAATTCGGAATAAAATATTTCGGAGTATTTGGGTGTTCCCGGTAGAGCCACGTTGTAGACAGTTTTGTCTACAGCATGAATGGGCCGGTTCGACTAGGTTATTATCAACGTCTGCCAGAAAATCAGTTGTTGGGTTTCGTATGGTGAGTGACATAAATGTGGCCCAAATCCCCCTCCCTTTCCCAATTCATTTATTACAATGCATCCATGACACCACAGGTATTCATGTATTCAGGTATTCATAAATGTTTATGAGCGGTGGAGATCACTTACCATCAATCAGGTGACCCACTTGTTCGTTTATCGGCCTCTTTTATGTATAAAAAAAGCAATAAGTTTTTGTTCTGTCGTTCTTCTTGATTCGACCGATTATTACCGATGTCTCTCGAAAAACTGACGGTAAGTGGTATCTTGCTCACGCGTTTCGTATAGTGAGTGACTTTTCTAAACGCCCAAACCCCCCTCTCCTTTCCAAGCCCCATTCTTTTCATTCAAAGTCGGCAATGCATGCATGATTCTTCTGGTATTGAGGGTGTTTATAGGAGATGGAAGTCCAAGTGACTTCCACCTGGGGACCCCTATCCATGCTGGTTTGCTGGGTTTTAAAATAAAAGGTCTTGCTTACAGATACGATTGTTTCAATTCTTCATGTCTGACACCGACGACTGGGGCTGCTCCCCAGACTTTCATGTCAGCGCTTCAATTCTTCGCAGCAGCACAATGTCTTATTGACATACCTCTCATACCTGAAGCCGTTGTCGATGGTAATTTATTATATTAGTTTTATATAAAGAGACAATACCACTATATTATAGACAAATTAAAAATCCCTTTCTAATATTTCGTTTCGAAGAATAAATAAGTATCCTACAAATGATACTTTCAAATTAAGCGTGTATATTCCAGAATGTGAAGTCTTTGACTTCATTATTATTGGTGCTGGAGGCGCTGGATGCCCAATGGCCAACAGGCTTAGTGAAGTAAGCGATTGGAATATACTGCTTATAGAAGCTGGTGGTGATCCACCTGTTGAAACACATGTAAGTAATCTAATAAGTACAAGTAATACCACCATTTCTATTCTTATAAAGAGGCAAACTTATTTGGCCAAAAATATGTCATTTTTAAAAACGAAATTTCAAACTTAATGTAGGAAGGAAATCGGTATAAACTAGCACAATGATTATTACTCAGATACTGTTGTGTTAATGTATTTGTATCATAAAATTCAAATGTGTGCGTGCTTCATCTTAGGCAGCATCGTCGGTCACTATCAGGTGAGATAGTAGCATATAAAAAATGTACTATAAATAAAAAAAATTACGTAATCATTATATTACAATAAAGGCACACAAATAATATATATTGTTATGTGTTATTAATAGTTAGCACTCACTAACTTTCTTTATCCAATAACTAACATACATGGGTGAACAACTATCGTACCGTCCGGCATCCCCTCAAAATGTTGGTTAGGGAGCACGGCAGCAGGTGGTTATTGACTAGTACATTTATGTATAATGTGTATATTTCTTAGTAGATATAAAAAAGATAATAGGAGTGCAATATAGGATAATGACAAAATCTTAAATCGACAGAATTCGGAAAAATTACCTTGTTGAACCTTACATAAATTTATTCATTGTAGAACTATTTTTTTTTTATTATTTTAGATCCCAGGATTCAGCAAAAGCTTTTATGACACCAACTACGATTGGAGTTATTACAGCGTAAACAATTCAAGAATAAGTCAGGCAATCATTAATGGATCAACATATTTGCCGAGAGGTAAAATGATTGCTGGGTCTACTGGCATCAACGGCATGTATTATATAAGAGGTAATTTTGAAGATTATAAACAATGGTACGATTCAGGCAATACAGATTGGCACCCAGATGTTATAAAAAAATACTTCAATAAGCTAGAGAGCTTACAAAATGGGATATTACTGAACAACGCGACCGTCAGCGCTAATTACGGGCACGATGGACCTGTTTTTGTAGACAGATTTAATAATTCTTACAAATCTATCAATAACAATATTCTAGAGTCATGGGGTGAGATAGGTATAGATAATGTCTTAGATATCAACACAGCTGGAGGCGGATCCGGTATAACAACAGTGACAGCCGCTAATGGAAGACGTATTAGTGCAGCCACAGCATATCTTACTCCTGATGTGCTTAAAAGACCAAATTTAAAAATAATTAAACATGCATTGGTTACAAAAATTCTAATAGACCCTGAAACGAAAACGGCATATGGAGTTGAAGTAGATCATAAAGATATAACCAAGACGTTTTACGCATGTCGTGAGGTTATATCTAGTGCTGGAGCAATAAATTCCCCTCAATTGCTATTGTTGTCTGGTGTAGGTCCAAAAAAACACTTGGAATCCAACAGTATAGACTGCATTTTTGATTCCCCTGCAGTGGGACAAAACATGGAAGACCATATTACCGTCAATATGCCTATTTTTGCTAATTATCCAGGAGAAAAGAATGTAGCAGATGATCATTTCGATTCCATAAAGTATTTGTACAATGGTACTGGAATTCTAGCACAAAGTGCCTTTTTTGACATCTTAACATTTTTCACTGCATCCAAAAATTTGACATATCCAGATTTTGAGGTTTTAGTTTCTTTGTATTGGAAGAACTCATCAACAGTACATGATACTCTCTATGCACAGTATAAGTATAGACAAGAAGTTTTAGACTCCTTTGTAAATCCAAATAAAGAGCGTGCATTGTATGTATTTACCGTGATTTTTCTACATCCTGCATCAAAAGGTTCTGTATTTTTAAAAAGTAACGATCCACGAGATGAACCTCAATTTGATTCAAATTTCTTTGCTGTACCTGAAGATTTGATCAGAATAGCCCAAGGTCTTAAAAAAGTAACTGAAATAGTAAATACCACATTCTTTAAATCTAATGGTGCATACTTGGGAAGAATAAGGTGGCCAGATTGTGATGAGTACGCTATGAATAGTGACGAATATTGGCAATGCATTAGTTTAAATACTGGTGTAACCGACTACCATAACATTGGTACTTGCAGAATGGGACCTGATACTAAAACATCAGTAGTGGCGAGTGATCTGAAGGTCCATGGAATAAATAACCTTCGTGTAGTAGACGCTAGTGTTATGCCTCATCAATTGAGCGGAAATCCTATGGCTACAGTATATATGATAGCGGAAAGAGCTAGTGATTTGATTAAAGATTTTTATGGAATGCTATGAAAAAACAATATAATATTATAATATAGTGATTGTTTTGTTGTTGTATCAATCAGATTATTTATTATCCGAATGTCCCACTCCCATGTCCCGGGTCCCTCCTTCATTGAGAGGTAGTTTATTTATTTATTGGATAACCAATAGTATTAACACTATTACTTTTATATTTGTGGCAAAACACAGCTTTCAAAAAAAGCTTAGTACACCATCTTTCCAGGTTGTTACAGCATTCGACCAAAAGAGAAACCAATAAAACTTTAATATTAACTTAGAATCTGTGCTAAAAATTACTAACTCTGCGACCTATATAACTAAGGAGCTCGATCACAAAAAGAGTTTTATACAAACAGTACCAACAATAAACAGCTAACACTAACTAATGCTCAATAATTGCACTTGCTTCAATGTCCTTCAAACCGAAACATAACAGTGCTTACACACTATTGCTTGGCAACAGAAATAAACAAAGCGGTGTCACCATCCCAGACGGCCTCTCGCATAGGGCATATACCTTGTAATATTACATTTAATTTTGTCGAGCCAAGGTATAAAAATAGAAATTTAATTTCCTTCCCTAGTAGATAATACCTGCCTATGTGGAGACAATGAGCAAACAATAAGAAATATGATCAGAGCAAAACGTAGGAGATAAGGCGCCACGTCAGTCAAACAATAGGTTTATTTTTATTTTCTTGAACGAGATGAGCAGTTCGCTTGTCTCCCATACACAGTATCTATTGAATTATATGAATGTGTGGGCAATGAAAAGCAGATTTTAAGTATACTAGTTCGAAACAAGAACAGAGAGGAAAACAAAAAGCAAAAAACAATGTACAGCATATACAACTGAAAAATATAATTGTAAGATACCAAATACTTTAAGAGAATAAATAAAATAACACCCAACAGTCGCACACATAGTGACCCCACAGTAAGATACGAGTCTTGTAATGTTTGAGTCAAGATGGTGGTAAAAAAACAATATTGTTTTTGAAATCGATTGATGTCTACAAACTAGTGTAATTATATAGACCTTATTGTAAAGTACTTCACGTGGTCGCTAATGACCTCAGTTGTTAAAAAGCGACCTTAAATAAATAAATAAAAAAAAAGCAAATAGCGAACCATAGAACATTGTACTAATGAGGAACATTAATTTTTGCAATTAAAATATATTAAACCAACAGTATCAACATAGGAAATATTGATAATTACAACGTACTGCATGATACTGTATGAACATCCTGAAACATATGGTGTTGATTTCTTTAATGCCCAATAAGGTCACTGGCTTCAGTGTCCTTCAGACAGGAACACAACCCCAAAATTGTCATTAAGTAATTTATTAGAACTGAATTATTTCTACACTAAGAGCCAGTTTTTATTCCTTACGATCCGTTACTGCATACAGGAAATGTTCTATGATTTGTAACTAGTTACAGAAATAATATTAATTTACATCTCTGACGAATAATCGAATTACTTAATATTTACGCAAATATTACACATTAAAATAAAACGAATTTAAACAGATTTAATCGCGGTTTATTATTAATTTTGATCCCGACGTTTCGAAAGCTTTTCAGCCTTCAGTCCACCCCGTGACCACGAAAGCTGAAAAGCTTTCGAAACGTCGGAATCAAAAATTAATAAATAACAGCGATAAAATCCGTTTAAATTCGTTTTATTTCAATAATCGAATCGAGAAATTGCTTAGTGCCAATGAAATTTAAGTAACGTCCCCCGCATTATTTTTCTATTCTAATTTTATATTTTGGCTCCATCAATTTTCGATGATTTCGCCAATGTACTCGATATTAAATAGCAATTAGTATTAAACAAGATTAAAATGTAGACATATTTCTTATCAAGAGTACGGCAGTAAGTGAGTATATTTATGAAAATTTTCCTATTTTGCGGGTCATATTACAAGGTAATGGAAAAATATTTTTAAATTAGAAATTTTAAGACGTCTCGAGTGTTACTCATCAATACCATTTGCAAATATTCAAACGAATTATGGCCTGTAAAGTGGGCTATAAATAGTAAACATGTTACGGTCGTAGGGTTGTCACGAGATAATGTGCTTACGTGAGGCGACAATGTGCGTACGGACTGCGGACGTTTAACCATAAAATGAGTGGTTACAACCCTATCAGTACAGCCTACAGTCTCACGATGTGAATGAGTGTTTAGTCGTAATCGATTTAGATTCTTTTTTTATTTGTTTGAATCACGAGACGACAAGCGTTGGCCTGATGTTAAGCGCCATACCTGCCCATAAACTGAAGCAACACCACACAGAATGTTGAATTACAAAGCACTACAAGGCACTGAACAGCGCTCGTCACCCCGAGACATAAGATGTTAAGTGTCAAAATGCCCAGTAATTTCACTGGCTTCAATGTCCTTCCAACCGAAACACAACAGTGCTTACACAGTGTTACTTGGCGGCAGAAATAGACAAAGCGGTGCCACCAACCCAGACGGCTCTCGCATACGAGGGACCTACCACCTTGATAAGATCCAGCCACGCTATGGACAACTTTGTCATTATTGATAGAACCACGCTGTAGACAGTTTTGTCTATAGCATAAATGGGCCAGCTCGTCGGAGTTGTTACCACTATCTCTCAGGAAACGGATGTGGAGTAGCTCACAGTTACATATTCGGAGGCCCAAATACTCCTCCCTTTTTTAGTAATAATTATCACTTCCGTTTAATTCCGGCAACGCGTCCTTGATTACTATGATATCGCGACCAACTTGTATGTTTGTTGGTCTATGCTATAAAAAAAACTTCAATAGGCAAAGGTGTGTGCCCTGATGGATGGGATTGGAACGGCGCTGCGACCTCTATCTGGTATTCTATTGTACTGTCCGCTAGGGCATCGCTGCTTCCTTTCTCACTTACTAAAACGGGATATTAATAATTAAAAAAACACAACGGAATCTGATTTTTAGGACTAGCATTCAGCAATTTGAAGTGTCGGAATTTACGACCGAATTTAATAATATTATTATATCAGTCTCGACCTTTTAAAAAGGGCACTGAAGAAATCTTATTTTAAGATACATTAATAAAACAATCTCTATGAATATTATAATCGAAATATCTATATCACCTCTCCCTTAATGAATTTTGAATGGATAGGAATGAACGAGGGACTGGGTGGAAGTATGAGAGTGAAGGAGAGAAGAAAGAGTAGAGAGAGTAAAGAAAAAGTGCGTAATGCGTACTTATTTCACGAAACAATTTTTAAAAACATCTTGTAATCAGTGTCGAAATACAGTATAGAGTACCTATTAAAGCTGCATTTTTATCTACGAACCCTAAAAACGTAAAGAATGTATGTACCCATATTCCATAACAAATATATATTGTCAAATCAATTCTGGTTTTGTGAGGATACGTCGATATTTTCTTTTGTGCCATCCAGTTAACGCTCCGCTTGCCCACTGAATGGGGGAAATACAGGAATCGCACGTCGTCAACTTGATAAGTGTCGAAAATAGGCCGCGTGACTAGGGTTACCATTTGTCCTCGCGCCTGAAGGGGATATTTACTTACACCATTATTTTGTCTCCTACTTCGCTATGGAGGGAAGTGATTATTTATATTTCCAACTCTCCCATAACTTTCTATTTGATTACTTTCATTTAAAAACTCACCAATTAACTGTTCGGTGTCAAAAATAATGCTTGTCCCTGTTGATTCTGCTTCAAAGTTACAGGGGCGGATGTATGGGTGATTTAGTCTCTTACTATATCGAAATTCGAAAGGTCCTGTCAAAAATAAGTTAATTCGTTTCGACAAATACAAACGTTCTTCTAATTTCAGTAAAAAGCCAGGTATTTTGCCATAAAGCTTTATGACTTTACCTAAATAGTAGATGATTAGAGTTTATCATACGACGAAGGTAAGAATTTAACAGAAAACTGTCATTTGTGAGGCAACGTCATGCAATAAAAAATAAGAATTTTATGACGAATCTCCGTAAATACCAGTTTGTGTGGTATTTTTGCCTATGACGTAATAGAAAACTTTTTCATCAAATAGAATTAAAGAAAATCACATTCAAATAGGGTTTATTAAGTCTGGACATTTTAGTGATCAAATGAGACTAAAGATACCACTCATCCCGCGTCAAGCAAGAATAACAAGTGCGGGACAATTTTTCGTGTAATATACTTATTATTGCCACCTGATTTCGTTTCATAAAATCTAATCTATAATTCTTCACTTTATAAATTCATTGATTAAACCTAGTAAAGTCCAGAAAAAAAAGCCGGACATGTCCGGAAAAATAGGGACGGTTGGTAACCGTACCTACGCATGACAATACGCTTTTGTGTATTCTCGTCTATTTTAGACTTGATATAGTCTGTAGCACATCAACGTGCAAAAATTGCAATAGTTTAAGCGTCTTAAGTAATAATTAATACCAAACTTATATACCTGGTTATATTTTTGGGCCTCCGGCAATCGTAATGTGTAGATACGACGTAACGCAGACTTTAAACCTGAATCACTGTTTATTTAGTGTGATCCGTTGAGAAGTTTATTTTTTTTGTTTGGGGTTTTATTGTATCGAGGCGGCTCAATTATACAAACCATATTGGCTACAGGCTGGCTCTATCACTTTTAAGACCCTTTTTGAAACCGATTTCAAAAAAGATTTTCTACTACTAGAGTGGTCCCATATAAGTTAGGTTATGGGTCTGAACTATTTTAAGACTTTCTCAACCGAATCAAAATTGATTTTTAAAATATCATAGAAAATCCCAAATTGCTGTTAAAAAATAACCGGGCGTTATCATCTATATATAATTGAACAAAAATGTTAACCGAAAAAATATTAAATTTATTAATTTCTACAATCAAGTCCGAGATGCTATGCAATTATCAATCAACCTTATCTATTGTAATGATTTCTTACGTTTACGCGAATGTTACTCATTGAAATAAAACTAATTTAAACGGATTTTATCGCGGGTTTTTATTTTATTCCCGTCGTTTCTATTGTGTTTGTTTCGTCTGTATTATTCTATTGTGTCAAATTGTAGTCGAATCTCGTCATACAAGGGCATACGCCTTATCCACCTATACAACGGTTTATAATAATATATCTACGCAGACATAAATGTTAGAATCAGTTCTGTGCCAATAAAATAAACAAATAAAAACCCCTCTGACCTCTTCAGACTTCCAATACAATGACAAGCGTACTTCGTAAATGGTTCCAATACCACTTATTTACATTGGATGTGCGTCACCGCGTAATCAGTGTAATAACGTCTTAACATTTGTAAGTATCGACTTTACGACACATAAAGTGAGCTCACCCAATAAGCGGACACTTAACTGTGGCAATATGGGGTATGTAAATGGTGGATGGGTGTCATTAAAAATTGACGTAAAGGGGATAGCGAGTTGGTATTTTTAATAATTAACAGATTTTGCTCGTAGCACCGCTTGCGTAATTGTAACCTCAATAATTAATTTATTTATATTTTTTTATTTTAGGGCCTCCTGCCCGTTTCGCCCCTTTTGCCATAAAAAAATCTCATTCAAATCATTTTTTATGACCTCGTTATCGATACCTATTGGAAGCCCCTCCTTCCAATAGATATGATTACTAACCAGCTGATTATTTTGTTTTTACTTAGTTAATATTCATATAATTTAACAGTCATATTGTCCTACAAATAAAATAATAAATTTTTGAGTATTATCAAATCGAAATATTCTATCCTTGCTACCTCTGTTAGCTACCACAATAGAGAATTTTCGCATAGGGAATTGTTGGGCGTCTCATCGAAACGAAGCTACTCACGGAAAATTAGTTGATAGTAATCAAGTGGATCAGCTGGCCCAGGCACTCCGGACCAACAGTGTTACAGAAAGTAAAACCGAACAATCAAAAACTATACACTAATGACATGTTTCCACAGATCGGGTACACCCAACATTTACTTCAAGACGTAATTTTGAAAATTAACAAACAAAAAATAATACCTACACCCAACAATCACACACATAGTCCCGACCCTATATTAGGTGAAACTGTGTCGTGGTTATCGGGAACTACGAGTGCGGTGCAACATTAACTGAAACCAACATTTTTGGATCACGCAAACATTTATTTCGGTGCGAGGATTGGACCTGCGGCCTCTCACTGCACAGCCAGTTCATGGGCGGATGACATCATTCACAACCAGGTGATCCGCTCGCTCGGATGCCTGCCTATGTTATAAAAAAAATACACTATTTCTGTAGCCAAATAGTTATAACGGAAACCTTCTAATTTCGTCATGTCCGTCTATCCGTCTGTATATCACAACCATTTTACCCGAAGACTGTTAGCACTATATGGTTGAACTTTGAATGAATATCGTTCTTGTTTTTAATAAATAAATAATAAATAAATAAATACACCCAACAGTCACATACATAGTCCTGACCCCACACTAAGATACGAATCTTGTGTCGTGGGTATCAGGAACTACGAGAGACTTTCGGTCTCACAACACCCAGACCCCGAGACAAATATCTGTGGATCACACAAAATGTTTGTCTCGGTGCGGGGATCGAACCCGCGGCCTCTCGTTTCACAGCCGGCTACTCGCCCGCTGCGCCACGGAGGCTGTCTGTCTGTTTAAAACTATGAACCTTCACTGTTCATGGTACAACATGATTTGGGCCCGTTTTATATATTAGATAACTCCCCGCAACTTTTCACATACACAATTTGTTAGAATTTTTTGAATTATTGTATGAAGGGCTGGTGTAATATTACGATTTACGAATAAACACGAAGTAAGTAATACAGATTACAGACAGTTAAGATTTTTCGAAGGTATGTGAAGTCTGCCAACTCGCATTAGGCCAGCGTGGTGGATTAAGGCCTAATCCCTCTCATTCATATAGGAGGCCCGTGCCCAGCAGTGTGACGTATATAATACAGGGCTAGTAAAAAAAAAGTAATACAACCTAATTTTACCTCATTTTGCCTAAAAGAAAATTTAATGTATCTGTCTTATATTCGAGAAATATCCTGGCGTAAGAATTATTAGCGTGTTTTATAACATAGGTCGTTAAATGAAGAAGTGAGTCACCTGATGGTAAATGATCTCCACCGACCTTATACGCCCACAATACCAGAAGAATTATAGGGCGAAGCCGACTTTAAAGGAAATGGGTAATTAAGGGATTGGGAAGAGGAGGGTATTTGGGCCTCCGGATATTTCACTCACCGTACGAATCGCAGCAGCAAGCCGCTGCTTTACATCGGTTTTCTGTGAGACAGTGGTGTCGACCGTATCAAACCGGCTGATTCGTGTTGTAGACAAAAATGCCTACAATGTGATTTTACCACTCAAAATTGTATTATAAATGTGAATAATTTACTTTTAAATAAGCTAACATCTTATTTACGTCGGACCTAAGTACTTACAAACATTACAAATTAATCTTGTTGCGAACGCCTGGTTATGGAATTATTTGAAAACTAGCATTCGCTCGCGGCTACGCCCGCGTGAAACTCTGCACCGTTATATTATCAATATGGCCTATTGTGGCGGATTGTCGTCAAATATTGCCAGCCACTCCCCAACATTTTTACATATTTAGTTGTATGCGCGGGCAACACTCGAAGTGACAGGAGAGATGAAGAGCCCGCCAAAAACGGAACTGGTAACGACCTAACGGGACTAACGGCTGATCACAGACTTGTAGAACACTTGCCTTTTAATATTGTACACTACTATTGTGGAAAACAAGTAAATGTATATACGCAACGATACGAAGCGTTTCATTTGTGGATACCCCACAAATTGGTGACCCCGACGTGATCAAGCCTCTACAGAAAACTACAGGTCAGTACTGGGTTTCATTTATCTGCCCAGCGGGCTCATACAGCCCTGAAGGGTGAAATATTCCCTGATAGAAGAGTTACAACCTACGCTCCCATAGGCAACTACGCTCCGGGATATCTGCAAACAGCCTGATGCCAACAGGCCAGTTGTACCTACTGGCCATTGTTTCTGCTTCTCTGCACTGCATAGTGGTGTTCAGTGAAAGTGATAACAGTGCTAACGTTTAACAAAATTAAAATACTAACCATTTGGTCATTTTTGTACAAAGGTACATAAAACATTTTTCACTGCATGATACCTCATATTGCATCATTCATATCTCTTCAACAGTGAGAACCTAGAAGTAGAACCTAAAAGTAGTACCTCCGAGAACCTAAGTGTCAATTAATATTAGGTACATAATTTAATATTACCTAAGTGCCTAGCATGTATTTGATTATAAATTAAAACTTTATTTGAATGTTAATTTCTAACACAATTAACTAAGCTGTACTTACTATAAAGAACAATAATAACCATATTAAACTATTTTGCACCTATCTTACATAATAAGATATACATTTATTACATAGGCACATAATTTATATTTGTTTTTTATGGTGGTGTCAAATACTTTTTCAATATTGCTGTGGTTATAAGGTTTTGCATGTTCTGAGTTATTTTACTTTATATGTTATGATGATTTAAGGTGCACATTCTTTTCAATATTTTTTATTTTTTGTGTGTTATGGGCATTAATTTGGTTTTTCATTTTATTTACTTTTACTATATGTGATTGTATTGTCTTGAACATTTATTAGGCCTTGAATTTTATTGATAATTGTTCTGTGTGTGTGTTTGTCTTGCCTTTCGCTATGGCTTCACAAGAGCAACTGCAATTGCAAATTACAGAATTACAGAAGCAGTTGGCAAGTCTGCAGGTACAGACTCCACCCCAGACGAGTGTGTACGGGGTTTCTGTTAAATTACCTGCATTTTGGCGGGATAAGCCTGCCATATGGTTCGCACAAGCCGAAGCTCAATTTGAAATTTCTGGTATTAAGGTGGATGCAACTAAATATGGCCATGTACTGTCCACTCTTGACACGCGGATGGCTGAGGAGGTGGAGGATATACTTTCAAACCCTCCCTCTGAAAATAAATATGAACATTTAAAAAAAGAAATAATAGCTCGGTTTTCAACATCAAAGGAACAACGAGTGAGAAACCTGTTGGGTGACATACAGCTAGGGGACCGTAAACCTTCAGCATTCCTTCGCCATCTGCGTTCCCTCGCAGGGTCCTCCACAAATGATGAGGACATAATCAGGGAATCGTGGATGCGGAAGTTGCCAAGTGAGGTCCAGCGGATCCTTATGGCTCAGCGGGAACTGCCTTTAGATAAGGTTGCTGAAATTGCTGATGCCATTGTCGAAGCACCTTCAACCTCATGCGGGCTGCCTGTAGTGAATACCATCTCTTTACCTACAGAACTGCAGGACCTTAAGAGACAGATGGAGCAACTACAGAAGCAATTCCTAGATTTTGCGCGTCAGTCGCGATCTTCGAGATCCAGGTCGCATTCAAGAACGCGCTCAAAATCTCGGTCCCGTTACGAGTTATGCTGGTACCATAAAAGATTCGGCAAGAAAGCATCAAAATGCATCAGTCCATGTAAATGGATGCCATCGCAGCAGGAAAACCTTGCCAGCAATCAGTAGAGGCGGCATCTGATTGCATTTCTCCCGGCCGCCGTTTATTTGTTACTGATTCCAAGACCAAAACTCGGTTTTTAATCGACACTGGCTCTGATCTGTGTTGTTACCCACGCAAATTATTAAGAGATTATGATAAACCCTCAGATTTTGATGTCCGAGCTGCTAACGGTAGCCCAATCAAAACATATGGCACCATCGCCCTATGTTTGAATTTAGGTTTACGCCGGGATTTTAGATGGAATTTCATTGTTGCAGAAGTGGGGATGCCTATCATTGGTTCTGATTTCTTGGCACATTACCATCTTTTGCCGGATTGCCATAAACAAAAGCTGATAGATGGCACCACACAACTTTCTGTCGCTGCAACCATTGCACATAAAATTACACAGCCCAGCATAAAAACAATTTTCGCTGGGGAATCTCCTTTCTTGGAAATTCTTAAGGAATTTCCAGAAATTACTCGGCCACCTGGACTGCAGAGGACTGTCAAACATTCGACAGTCCACCACATCGTCACCTCCGTAGGACCTCCAGTCACGAGTCGTCCGCGCAGGCTTGCGGCGCAGAAGTTGCAGGCTGCTAAGAAGGAATTTGAGGATATGGTCGCTTGTGGGACAGCACGACCTTCGAAAAGCCCGTGGTCTTCACCATTGCACATGGCTAAAAAGGGTGAAAAGGGTTGGCGTCCGTGCGGGGACTACCGATCTTTGAACGCACGCACAGTGCCGGATAGATATCCTGTTCGTCATATTGGAGACTCTGGTCAGGACTTGGCTGGTTCCACAGTGTTCAGCACTGTGGACTTGGTCAAGGCGTACCAACAAATTCCGGTCAACCCAGGGGATGTTTCTAAAACCGCCATCATAACTCCATTCGGGTTATTCGAATTCCCCTTTATGACGTTCGGGCTACGTAACGCGGGACAGACCTTCCAGAGATTTATTGATGAGGTGGTGCGTGGTCTCAGTTTCTGTTTTCCTTATGTGGATGACATTTTGGTATTCTCCAGTACTCCAGAGGAGCACATTGAGCACCTACGTATTTTATTTAAACGCTTATCTGAATACGGGGTTGTAATAAACCCCTCAAAATGCGTATTCGGCTCAGATGTAGTGACATTCTTAGGTCATCGCATTTCCAAAGATGGGACGTGCCCGCCACCTGAGAGAATCGAAGCCTTGCGGAATTTCCCTCTACCCAAAACAGTAGAAAGTTTGCGCAGGTTCCTGGGGATGGTAAATTTTTATCGTCGATTTCTCCCAAAGGCCGCTGAGTTACAGGCACCATTAATAAACATCTTGGCTAATTCACAGCTCAAAGGCGCTAAACCGGTTCCCTGGACTCCCGAAGCAGAAGTGGCGTTTCAAAAATGCAAAGATCATTTAAGTAATGTCACTCTTCTGGCCCATCCAAACAACACGGTCCCTCTAGGGTTGTTTACCGACGCTTCCTCAACACATGTTGGTGTTTGTCTCCAACAGCGCGTTGAAGATGATTGGCAGCCTCTTGCATTTTTTAGTAAGAAACTTACAGCTCGTCAGTCAACTTGACCCGCTTATTACAGGGAACTGTTGGCAGTTTATGAGGCTGTCCAGCATTTTCGACACGTGTTGGAAGCACAACATGTAACAATTTACACGGACCACAAGCCCTTGATCTACGCGTTTTTACAGCGCCGCGAGAAACTGCCTCCACCGCAACTAAACCAACTGACATTTATCTCTCAGTTTACCACCAACATCGTTCATGTTAGTGGTAAAGATAACGTGGTTGCTGATACAATGTCACGCGTGGAGTCTGTTAATTTAGAAGATGACTATGGCGCACTCGCTAAAGATCAAGAAAACGACCCAGAACTTCGAGAGATGATGTCTCAGTCTTCTCTCAAACTTGAGAAAGTCCCAATACCTGGAAAAGACTTGTCGATTTTTTGCGACGTATCTACTGGGAAACCACGTCCTTACTTGACTCCGTCATTTCGTCGAGCTTACTTTAATAAGCTTCACAACCTCAGCCACCCAGGCGCGCGGGGATCCGCGCGATTGGTGACTGACCGCTTCGTATGGCCTGGAGTCCGAAAGGACTGTTGCACCTGGGCTCGTTCCTGCGCGTCTTGCCAACGAAGTAAAATTACCCGGCATACATCTGCCCCTATAGAAAATTTCGCTTCCCCGACCAACCGTTTCCGCCACATACATATTGATATCATAGGACCCCTTCCGCACAGTAAAGGATACCAATACTGCCTCACGGCCGTCGATAGGTTCACAAGGTGGCCCGAGGCCTGGCCTATGGTTGGGATAACCGCAGAAGAAGTGGCCGAGACATTTTTCCGTGAGTGGATTGCTCGGTATGGCGTACCCCAGATTGTGACAACCGACCAGGGCCGCCAATTTGAGTCCGCACTGTTCCAATCACTCATGCAGTTCTGCTCCGCTAAGCGTGTCCGTACTACTAGCTACCACCCATGTGCTAATGGATTAGTGGAACGGATGCACAGGACACTTAAGGCGGCTCTTATGTGTCACAATGAATCTTGGTCGTATGCTTTACCGGGAGTCTTACTAGGTATGCGGTCGGCACTGAAGGAGGATATTCAAGTTTCTCCTGCCGAGCTAGTCTATGGGGAACCTCTTTGTTTACCGGGGGAATTTATGGCACCTCTGTCTAAGGAAGAGGTCAACAATGACTCCTCCCCATTTATAATCCAGCTCAGACGCCATATGTCACAGCTGCGACCTGTCCCAAATTCGCGTCATGGTCAGAAGTCGTCATTTGTATTTAAAGACCTCGCAAAGTCCACACATGTGTGGCTACGCGACGATACGGTCCGACCATCTTTGAGACCTCCATATACAGGACCATACAAGGTTATAAACCGATCAAATAAAACATTTACTATCGCTGTGGGTGACAAAACGGTCGTCGTGAGTATAGACCGAATAAAACCAGCTTTCTTTTGTGACGATGAGAACACAATTACCATACCAGCTAAGGTCACTAACAGCTCCCCAGTTAATCAGGAGCAAATTCCTAGCTGCACGGACAAAAGGGTACAACAGAAACCCTATACAACTCGATCTGGCAGACAGGTCTGTTTCAAAGTCCCTGTAGACATGTAAAGTTTAACTGTTTCGTTAATATAATTGTGTAATCTTGTGTGTTTTAATTTAGTCCTAAGTTGATTTGTACATTGTGTAGTATTACTGTAAGCATTCAACATTGTTATTTTCCTTTTGTTTTTGTTTTTTTTCTCCGTGGGGGGGGTGGTGTGGCGGATTGTCGTCAAATATTGCCAGCCACTCCCCAACATTTTTACATATTTAGTTGTATGCGCGGGCAACACTCAAAGTGACAGGAGAGATGAAGAGCCCGCCAAAAACGGAACTGGTAACGACCTAACGGGACTAACGGCTGATCACAGACTTGTAGAACACTTGCCTTTTAATATTGTACACTACTATTGTGGAAAACAAGTAAATGTATATGGGTCATTGTCAAATTTCGGGCAGGTAAGTTTGTCCCTCAACTGTGATTATTTTTTTATTAGTAATAATTATATAAACTCTTTCAAAATTTATATTAAATACAATATACATCACATTAATAAACATTCAAAACAAAAATAAAGAGATATTTTTGATTATTTTAGTTTTTTTGAATAGTAACATAGTGGTAATGTTTGGTAACAGAGGGGTTTTCCATACAAACTCTATATGTCCCCAGTACCACTACGTTATAATAAACATCAAATAATTTCATTTTATACTATATCAACCTACCTTAAATAAATTATTACCATAAAAAGAGTATTGTTAATATTCATATAATATGCCGTAAAAGCGGTAGGTATCGAAATTAACTTAATAACTATTTTTTTAAACTTTGTCCCGCGTACTGACTGACTTTGTGTGAATCTGTCAGGAATACTCTGTTACTGGGTAAATCGCAACTTCAAATGGAGATGACGTTGTTTAGACTTTGTACTAGTTTGGGTGGGATGTCTGTATTATTATGTGTTGACCGATAGAGCGGGGGGAGGGATATAGGAGGCGTCAGGCGGCCGCGAGGCGTTCAATATGCTGCGTATTTTTATTGTTTGTCCACTCTGTTACCTACCTATTTACGTAAGTAAACAACGTATTTTTCATTATTTTGGAGTCAATATGTTGTCAAAGAGGGTAATAATCTAAATAAGAAAGAAAAAGTGTAATTTACGCTTTACTTTATCATTTATGTGTTATGGCATGTTAAATTTACAACTCTGTTACCGTACAACTCTGTTACCAAAAAATCAAATTACAGGTAAAAGAATATACTACCATTTTGATAAGGCTTTAGACATATTTAAAAAAATAGTAATTTACATTTTCCAGTTACCCTTTCAAGAATATTTGATATTTTCTTTATAAATTTAAATTATTGAGATTGGTGTTTTTTTTTTTTTTTTTTTTAAATTATTGATTACTAGTCACATTTACGTTAATTTAAGATCACAAGCTCTACTGAGTGCAATTTAGTCAAATAAGATACAAAAAAAGAACAACTACGTTACTGTGTTACAACTCTGTTACTGCTGTCCCAAGGATATAAAGGACATTCTTCAGATTTTAATGAAAAGCTAATAATATAATATTATAATTTAACAAAATGTTAGTTTGTTACCTATTTATACAGTCATATGTTATTGTTAGCAGATAATATATAAATATTTAGAGTGATTACATAGAATTTAATATTATTATAATTCAAGAAGTAACAGAGTTGTTTAGAATTTAACAAATAATCGTTAAACTTTAAAAAAAAACTTGTGATTGTAACTGTGATTGTAAGATAAAAGACTGTGATTAACATTAATGCCAAAATATTTAAGACTAATTTGTTTCATTTCACAATAAAAACTAAAACGTTATGGTAACAGAGTTGTATTTTTTTACACCCTAACTCACAAAATCTGAAATAAATCACAAATCATTAGTTAAAGATCGCGGCCAACTATAACAGCAAAAAGACCAGTTGTTTTAACGGGCATCGATGTAACTAAAAGTCATGTTTGAGTAATTTTTTTTTTTATAAGTTTATTATTTTTAGTCACGGTTACCTGCGCAAAATTTGACAATGACCCATATACGCAACGATACGAAGCGTTTCATTTGTGGATACCCCACACCTATGTTCACATCAGGGAAAATGTAGGATTCTAATGGTGAAAGAAATTGTCAAATCGATCCAATAGTTTCAGAGCATATTGCAATGCAATATTTCCTCTTTATAATATTAGTCTAGATCAGTGTTTCCCAACGTGGTGCCCACGCCCCACAGGGGGGCAATTTGATAGTTCAGGGGGGCAATTTAAAAATGGACTCGACACAATTTTAACCCTTTCGCTTTGGGTTATTTAAATGCAATGCTAGATATCGGTCACAAATTTGACAAAAAAATGTTAAGGTGGCCTAAAAAAGGTTGGGAAACACTGGTTTAGATAATAATACAAACGCCTGTCATGTTTGAATAGTATTTTACATAGTTTGTGTAAAGAAAATTGCTGTTTTAAAATGATATGTGCTAAATGTATTTACATGTTACTCCACCATAGTAGATAGTTACACTGAAAAAGGTTGTGAAAGGCAAGAGAATTATACGGTACCAACAGAAAACCGATGTAAAGTGGCAAATTTACCTAAAGCCTAAATCCCCTCTCGCCTTTCCAATTCCTATTCTTTCGTTTAGGGTCAGCAGCGCATCCATAAGTCTTCTGGTATTACGGATGTTCTTGGCGGTCACTTACCATCAGGTGACCCACTAGCTCGTTTGTCGACCTCTGCCATAAAAAAGATAATACATATAATTTAATTCCCTCAAGATATTACATTCGTTAGTAACAGTTTTTTGGTAAGCACTTTATTGTATATGATTTAGAAATGCAGTATTAAAAGAATTGCATGTACCAACCATCCTATCCCAAATACCCAAAAAAACTGGCTGCAAAACCACAACGAACTTATATATTACTTATTCCTACAAAGTGGTAGGTCCCTCGTATGCGAGAGGCCGTCTAGGTTGGTACCACCGTTTTATTTCAATTATCTGGGAAGTCTTGTCACTGTTTAATCGGCTCACGAAGAGTTTTATTTACCTATTTGAAGTCTACAAATACTTTTATGTTCTCTGCGCGTCCCGAGCCGAGTCTCCAGAGTGTTGACTCTAGCTTTCACCATTCGCTTTGAGTGGATGCATGTAGGAATCTGTATGGAATACTAGAACGGGTAAACGCAGGTTTACCCGGGTAATTGTAAGTTTACCAAAGCTCTTTCGGTGTCCGAATATTATTTAAATATCGGACATTACCCAGGCAGCTTGGATAAACCGCGAGGGATGGCTAGTATTATAAAATAACATGTTATAATTGAGTGATTCCTCACCGCTAGGCCTCAAAAGCTAAAATTTTGAAAGCGTATTCCTAATAAGAGATAATTATCACACGTATTGGTTTTTTTGATATGGAAAAAATGTTTTTCTGGTTTTATTTACTTGAAATTTGCACTTCGACACAATTTACGTAACACTGTTTACCATGTTTTCCAAACTTCTAAAGGGCAGAAGGAGGTTCCCACCTCCTACTATATACATGTATACTAGCAGACCCAGTCACGCGTTGCTGTGGCTGAGGTGTATGTTAAACTATATTGTAGTAAATTATTCAATACAGTATACTCCATCCATTGGATACTTACTCAATCCAGCCGATAAATTACGTAACACCGCCATCTGTTAGAATCTTATCGAACTCACATATAATTAAAACTTCTCTCTTTGTCTTTTTTTTTTTTTTTTATTATTTTTTTTTTATTTTATGGAATAAGGGGGCAAACGGGCAGGAGGCTCACCTGATGGAAAGTGATCACCGCCGCCCATGAACATCTGCAACACCGGAGGGCTTGCAAATGCGTTGCCGGCCTTTAAGGAAAGAATACGCTCTCTTCTTAAAGGTTCCCAAGTCGTAACGGTTTGGAAAGACCGCCGGCGACAGCTGGTTCCACAGGGTGGTGGTGCGAGGTAGGAAATGCCTAACAAATCGCGCTGTTGTGGAACGCTGGACATCAAGGTGGTGAGGGTGGAATTTTATTTTTAATATAATAAACAAATAATTTGCAATAAAAAAAATATTGCGAACTTACTCCAGTCGATAAATTACCTTACACCGTTACCGCTATCTGTTAGAATGTTATGGAACTCGCAGATACTTATAACAACTTGCAATACAAAAATATTGCGACTATAAATTGAGATATAAACTATCCTATCTCTCAAGTTAGATCTAACTGCACACAGGTTCCTAAATTTTATTAAAATTGGTTCAGTAGTTTAGAAGTTCATCGCGGACAAACAACGTGACACGAATTTTTTATATGTAAAGGTGAACTATGTATGAGCAGAAAGCCAATATTTCATATTTAAATACGGAACCTTGTTATAAATTCCATGAATTTATCAATGTACTCTACATTGATAACAACACAATGACTGGATACTTATGTTAATACGGTATAAAAAGGAAAAAATAATAAAAAAATATTTCGATGAATTCACTATCTTAATTCAAGTGAAATAAAGAACAGTGATAGATTTTAACCTAACATTGTAATTGTATTGACTCCGGCAACAGTAAATAATACTGATCGGTAAATGTTGTTATGATGAAATTAATTACCATAGCTGTACATACAGATAATTGAAAAATTAAATAAGTTTTAACAAAACTCAAAAACCAACTTCAAAAAAAGGACACTGAAATTTAAAAAATAACAATTTCTATAGGCTGCTTTGAAGTCGGTGAAGTTTCAATTGACCGGCAGCGACACAAGCACCGACTTCAAAGAGACCTATTTTATTTTTAATTTTTAATATTCCACACTTTTCGCGAAATATTAGAATATCAGCAATCTATTGTACTGCTTAACACTTAACAGCAGTGGCAATGGTGCCTTTGATTTCAGTTTACTTAATTATTAAAGCGAGCATACTTAAATGCATTTCCATTGCCATTCAATAGCATTAAAAGCTTAATTAAGTTTTAGTTTAGCTTTTGAATAATTACCCTACTAATAGTCTTCGGACTTGCAATATGCATTAATAATAATATTTTACTTGAATTAAATTAGAAAAGTATTTTCATGGTGGAAGTTTATCATGTTCATGCAGCAGCAGTGGCTCAACAGGGAATGGCACGGATTGTCGAGATGAAAGACGCAGGTTCGAATCCAACCCCAAGAGCATGCACCTGTCTTGAACTTTTCAGTCTGTTAATTGCTAATTATCGCTGTTATTTAACGGTGATGGAAACGTCGTGAAAAAACCAGCATACCTCAGAAGAATAAACACATATTTTCGGTATTTGAGGTCTACAAACCCGCATTAGGCGAGCGTGGTGGACTAAGGCCTATCCCCTCACATTTAGTAGAGAAGGCCCGTGCCCAACTATGGGGCGTTATAATACAGGGCTAGTATTATTATGTTATTAAGTTGCACGTTATTATGTTTTTAAATACCATTCTTTACATTGTCAGTTGGATAGCTAAACTCATAGCCGAATATTAAATTTAGTTATTGACTTATATCATCATCATCTTCATCATCAGCCACAAGACGTCCACTGCTGCACATAGACTTATATCGTGACGTGAAATTTTGCTTAATTTCGATATACCATTTAGATCAACTGATTCTTTCTCTTTGCCAGGGTCCGCCTTAGCATCATGATTTGACGGCAATTGGTATTATATGGGGGGCCTGTCATCTGACACTCACAACCCTCAACGGTAACCAGGTTTCGCCCCTTCTATTGTCCGATTATCAGCTTAAGGTATCAAAGGTTAAAAAGGCGAGGTTGGCTTTGCGACCAAGACATTCCAGCTATTTTATCCACAGTAATAATTTAATATAAATTAACTGACATATATCAAAACTAATATTATAAAGAGGAAATATTTAATTGTTTGTTTGCATTGAATAGGCTCTGAAACTACTCGACCGATTTGAAACATTATTTTACCATTAGAATCCTACATTATCCCTAATGGACATAGGTGGTATCGATAATATAACGATACAGAATTTTACGCGTGGAGCCGCGAGCAAATGCTAGTTAACGAATAAAGATAACACAATATAAACAGACTTCGTCGACTATTGTACTTTCCAAGAACATACAAGTCTCCTTTGACACAGAGATAAAGCGTTATTTATAAATATAAAGTTGGTAAAAACAAACAATTAAATTTATAATAAAAGAACGTCCGCAATAAAGTCAATATTAATAGTCATTTGTGAGTTGTGTCGATAAACAAGTGTAAAATGTTCATTCTATTCTTCTTTGGATTGATTGTTTCGGTAAGTTACCAAAATAAAACTGTCTAAAACATTAAAGCTTAGAATAAAACTAGCTATTTTAGGTCAGTGCTATAGCAATTTAATGGTCAATTTTTGGTAGAAAGCGCTGACTCAAAACTGGTTCTTCTTATTGTTTTAGAGTTGACTCCGTTTTTGTTAAATTATTTTTTGCGAAAGAATCATCAAAATTGGTGCATAAATGATGAAGATTTAAATCCCCGATTTAATCCCCTTAGAGGTGTAATTCCTTCTTAAAATTCCGTTCAAGACGGCATTGCACAATGAAAAAAGGTAGAGTTCTGTATCGATACAGTCTTGAATTACAAGAAGCAAAGATATTTTAAGTATATATTATGGTATATTATGCTAAAATTGTGATTCTAATGTTGTCATTAAAACAAATTATATTTTTATTTTCAGGGTATAAATGCTGATGTCTTGAAACAAGAAAAAAGCAAAGCTATTCTGGTAAGTTACTCCAAACTAAGATAACTTATTATTGCTTTCTAGATATCCCTCGCAGTTTCGCCGCAGAATATTTAAATAATTCAGTCATAACATGACGAGTATATTATAAACCTTTAGGAATAAATTCTTAAAATGACAGTAAGTGAAATTTGCATCCGAATCCGCTGCATAGTTTAGGAGAAATTAGCGGTCAGATAGATAGACGCGTCGATAAATAGAATCCAATATATAATGTAACAGAGGCTGGCAAATGAGCAAGTGTGTCACCTGATTGTAAGTGATCTGCACCACCGTTGAATATCCACAATACCAGAGGGATCATGGCTACATTACCGATCTTATAAGAGGGCGGTAATAAAAAGATTTTTTAATTCGATTGAATGACGAGACGAGCAAGGCGCTCGCCCGATAGTAAGCGCCACGCCTGCCCATAAACAGAAGCAACACCACACAGAACTTTGAATTACCAAGCCCTGCATGGTACTGAACTGCGCTCATCACCCAGAGACATAAGATGTTAAGTCTCATAATGCCCAGTAATTCACTGGCTTCAATGTCAGATTTGGAAGGGAAGGAAGATTAGGGCCTCCAGATAACTTTTTCACCATACGAAATACAACAGCGAGCTGCTACTTTACATTGATTTTCTGTGAGACAGCAGTAACAATACGGACGAACCGGTCCATTCAAGCTGTAGACAAAACTGTCTACAGCGTGGCTAGAGCATCTAAATCCTACACACATACATTTACAGCTAGATAATATTAAATAAAAGCTCGAGGCTCCGCCCGTGTAATTTTCTTTTCTGTGATATTATGACCCTATATCCGTAATTGGAGCTAAAACTAGCCTTATTCCAAATTTTATCGAAATTAAATCGGGTATATAATAGCAAGTATATAATTGATATAAAGTGACATATGTAAGTGAAACTAATATTTGTTAAAATAAATTTTACAGAAACCAATCTCAGCTTGTTGTGACATACCAGACCTGGGCGATGCGAAACCATTGTCAGAATGCTCAAAATTATTTGGACCCGTAAGTAATATCTCCAGTACTTTTATATAGAATATTATTCAACGGCACAATTTGTGAACGGTGTAAAGGATTTTTTACTTATTCACTATTAACTATAATAGATCATTAAAATATTAGTGGATTTCAATACCCATACTACTGAAGCGCTTATTTATTTTAAAGTATAAATTAAACTTAGGTAAGTATACCATAAAAAACACAAATCAATTTGTTTTATTCAAATTAAACACAAATCAATTTGCTTAATCATATTTATTATTTTAACACAGAGCAATGAGGCACGGCGATTCTCTCTCTAGAAATAAGAAGTTGTCTTTATCCCACAACGACAAGCGACTGGCTCATCTTGCCATTGTAGTCTAGAAAATGTGCCCTAATTAATTTAGATATTAAGGTTGAAACAATACTTAATTTCAGATTTTTATGCCGGCTTGCACAACAATCCTTAATTGTGTTTAGTTAATAAACATGTTTACTAATGTCAATTTTTCATACGATTTACCATTTCATTAACACGTTTAGTGGCTAAATACAATTTAAGGAATGTCCTGCAATCGGCCTTAAATAGTTAAATGCCTATTACGTTAGATTTAAATATTATTTGCTTTTCATTTTCAGTGCAACGACATCCAATGCGCATTTGAAAAATCGGGATTCTTAACAGACAAGAACACTGTTGACAAAGAGGCTTATAAGAAGCACCTGCGACAATGGGCGAAGAACCACGACGGCTGGTCTATTGCAGTCGAGAAGGCCATCACCGACTGTGTGGATAAAGAGCTACGACAATACCTAGACACTCCTTGTAAAGCATACGATGTGTTTACTTGCACAGGAATTGCGATGCTAAAGGTTAATTTTAGAAATGTTTTTAAGATATTATGTCAAGACGGATTCTTGAATCTGTCTGAATTCGATGTTAGATAGGGTTATTTACAAAAACTGAAGTTGAGGAGAAGTTTATTGACGACTGGACATCGATCAGGATGGCTGAGCAGTCTAATGCGCCCCGTTCAGGTCACGGTCCACGTCTGTGGGCGTGGGTTCGAATTCCACTTCTAACAACGATTTATATTTAGACTATTGAATCTTAAGCAGCTAGATTTGTAAACATCTTAACTTTAAGCTGTGTAAACTGCGATATCTCAGCGGGGAGTATTACGGGCTGTGAAGACGTGTGTGAGACGGTTGGTTGTTGGTTCGGAAACAGCCCCAAGAGCTAATTAATTATCGCTCTCTTTAACTAAGGAAACATCGTGAGGATACATGTATACCTGAGAAGTGTTTCATAAGGTTTTGAAGATAGGTATATGAAGACTGCCAACCCGCATTAGGCTTGCGTGGTTGACTAAGGTCTAACCCCTCATTATGTAAAGGAGGCCCGTGACCCGGAAGAGGGACGTTATAATATAAGGCTATTATTATTTAAGCCTATAATTTAATATTACGTATTTAATAATTTTATTTTATTTTCAGAAATGTCCTGAAGCGGCCTGGAAGTGTTAGTCTATATTCAATACAATGATCTACGACTAGCTTCTATTTATCAAGAGAACATTCATCTACGAATAAAAGACAATAAAATAATTTGTGTTTTTTTTTACTCAGTAGTCATTTAACTTTAACTGTTCTAATATTATACATAACTAAGGAATATCATTAGAGTTATGTCTTCGATAAACTTAATGTATTTCGAAAATATGAAATATATGAATAAATATGAAGAGCGCTGAAGCGCTTAATTTAAATTATAGCAGTACATGATAATATAATAACCTAACTCTTAAATCCCTAAAGTCCCCGGCAATAATTAGAAGAAAATATCTGAACCTACTAAAGGATGGAATTTTCTTCAAACCAGAAACAGATTTTCTTCAAACCATTTTGTCAAAACAATGTGTATGTGTGTGAGTGCGTGTGTACGAATGAGCGTGGATGTGTGAGAGTGTGTATCGGTTTGGGGGCATCGTAGGTAGGGCCCACAGTCAACTTAAGTATAGGGCCCAAACGAATGAACCTATTTGAATGCAGATAAGATTCGGACTGGTAATCAATATCTGGTAACTGTATTCGAAGAAAATATGTTAACATTACAAAGTTATCTAGATATTCGTCTTATTATTCAAGTAATTGTAGTCTGGAAATGTGAATACTAGAGTAAAATAATATTTAGGCCATTATACAAGGAGCAATTATAATTATGTATATTTATTGGTATTAATAAAGATAACAGAATATTCCCAAGTCACATTTGTTATTAAGATAAAACATTATTTATAACATACTCGCATTTGCTCGCGACTCCGTCCCGTATAAAAATATACACCTTTGTTACCTTATGTACCTTTGTTACTCAGGCACAGTTTTTAACATTTAAAACGCCACGTCTGCTCATAAAGAGAAGAAACACCACACAGAACCTAGAAATACAAAGCACGGCATGATATTAGACTATGTTAGTCACCCCGAAACGTAACATGTTGAGTCTCATAGGGACATTTTTGCAATTGGATTCAAAGTCCTTCAAACCGAAACCCAACAGCGCTTACACAACAGAAATTTACGAAGTGATTGTACTAAATAACAACCCAGACGGCCTGCTCATATACAAAGGATCTACTATTAATACATTGGTTCAGCTGTTACGTAGATAACCCTCTACAGATAAACAAACAAAGACAACGTTTTAATATCAGCACCTACAGATAAAAGTTGGCGAAAACAACCAACTATATGCTATATGTATAATATAAGATCATTCATAACAACGTAGTCTGTTTTAGTGATAACTTGTGAGTCATACTGTCAATACAGAAGTTCAAAATGTTAATTTTATTTTTCCTTGTATTAATTGTTCCGGTAAGTAAAAATTCAAGAGTCAAGAAAAGATGGCTTATAGACTAAAAGAGTAGGTCTTATGGCATAGCAAATAATGTTATATTATGTATATGGGCGTACAGATCAATCAGAAAGAAAGCGATTTCTCCAAAGCAAATTGAGAGTATGTGAAGTTTATCAAACCACAGAGAACATTCTAGCAAACTGAAAGACTAGTCTCATTAGTGGAGGTGCGCTTGCGTTTAGTAGCACAGTGTGTAATACATGGCTTATATTATACTGTTTAGGGCTAATGTGAATACTAAGTTAATGTAATTGTTTAAACCAGGTATCAGCATTGCAGTAGGCACCAACGCTTGAAGCAAACTTCAATGAAGCAAAGTAAATTATTGAGCTGGATCGTGATTCCGGCGACAAAGTATCACAGACCTACTAGTGCTATATTGTTTCTTATTTTTATTATAACTATGTAAATATTATGTGCACCACATAAGCCGAAATAAAACTTATATATCATCTATCTATCTATTTGTACTTCAATAGCGTATCTGAATAAATATTTGATATCACTTGTTTCCTGCTCCTTTAATGCTTTTGAATTAGTCATAAGAAATCAATCTTTCTTACAGATACCGACCTCAGCGTGTCGTGGTTTGCCAGGATTTAAACAATATTATACACAATGTACAGATGATGCTGATGCTTATGTGAGTAAAATTCTACTGCTGTATGTTGTATCCGACAAATAAATAGAAGCAGTGACATTTCGTTACATCAGCTATTTCGAATACCAGATCTATAATAAATATCCCTACTTTGAATAGAGTTCAACATTTCAGTTTTACCTTCAATATGTATGATTAGAGGACTTTGTCATTGCATATCATATTCATCTGGAAACTACCACAAGTCACAACATATCCCTATTTTAATTGATGTAAGCATGCAGATTACATAATCTAGTTATGCATAGTCTGGCTAATTAGATCCACAAATTTAGAATACCTGTCAGTGGAAGGGTACCTCATCATTTCTATACTCGACTGCATAGTGATTATCGTACACGTGGTAGAAAACCCTTTATAGTGGGTCGTTCAGGCGAGTCACATTCCAGGGTTAGACAGTGTATATCCAGTAACTTAAAGCCGGTATAATTCTGCCGACCGTGCCGTCAAAAGATGCAATGTCTCTTGAAGGTCGACATTATATTTCGACTGCACTTCATTTTGCCATGCCAGCAGCCAGAGTAAAAAAAATATATTATTTATTTACCAGCTCCAGATCTACGATTTTTCTAAGCCAGGGCAAAAACTGAATATTGGCGCTCCTCCCATAATGCTCATCAATATTTATGATGTATTTAAAATTAACTGAATACGCGTTCAAAGATGAATAAACAATCGTTAGTACGAGGCGCTCTGGATGCTTTGCGCTGGTTTTACATATATCAAGCACATTGAAGAAAGAATTGCCGTCCGGGACAAGTTTGCCCTCCTAGATTCGGGGCTATCATATATAGGTATACACACATAATTACAGACCCTTGTCAATAATTTTCCCAAAAGGGTAAGTGATACCAAAAACGCTATGAGTTCCGCCTCGGTTCACAAACCGGCTCCCTTACCTTATCTTTTACTCTATGATCTATGTTTATTGAATAACAACCCTTCGGTCACTTTCTTATTCATATTAAATTTTCTTACTTTTTTCAGTGCAAGTTCTTCCAGTGCCAGTATAATTTATCTGGCTTTCTACTGAACAATTCTGAATTAAATAAAGAAGCTTATAAGAAAGCCTGGAATCAGTGGGTGTTGGACCATGATATCTGGTCTGTTGCGGTGGAAAAGAGTATGACCGAATGCGTAGATAAGGATACCGGATATAATACTATAAATGGGGAGTGCAAAGCGATGAAAGTTTTTCTCTGCGTTATGAAAGTTTGCGAAAAGGTAATTTATTTGATATTTTTTGTAATTCACTTTACAAACTTTGATACAAAGATTGATATAATGATAAGTGGTTTATCATCGCTATAATATGTTATGTTTACACACTCTATGTTCACCGGTATGTTTTCAACTCAAACTCGGTCCTTGAATTTCCAACAAGGTCGTTTCAACATCCATAATATTTACATAATTTTTGAAATGTACATAATATTTGAAACGATAGAGTAGAACTCCTATGTGACAATAATGTGCAGTTTCAAAGTACTAATTATTTGAAGAAACCCACACTCTTGTTTCGAGTTGAAAAGCAAAAATTTTTAATATGTACTCTTCAATTACGTTAGATTAAGCTGAGATTCAATCACTATGCTATATTATTTCTTCATTTTATATTTAATAATACTTAATCAGTTATTTTTACTTACACTTTACAGAACTGTCCCAGGCGAGATGATGGGCAGTGTGAAGAAATGGTTAAAGAATCAGGGTCTTTCTAAACAGAAGAGCATTATTGTTTAAAAATAAATGTGAAAAATATTTTAATTTTTTCATGTAGTGTATGTAGATCACCAATAACCTTTCCTGCACGTGGTTACACTTTGCTGATTAATGGACGAGGCAATGGCGAAACTTGATTTCCGTTACGAGTGGGGGTGAGACGGCGCGGCGGGTCCCTCCACATAATACCAAGTCCACTGTGAAATCGTCATGTATAGACGGAACGAAAAGACGTCCTGGTATTAAGCCAGAATAACGCCAGACAGAAAAAAGAAAGAAATTTTAATAACAGCTGGCAAACGAGCAATTGCTAAGCAACTGCGTCCGATCTACGCATGTTGACTAAAACATTTTATCCAACAAAGTTTGTATGAAAAAAATAACTATTTTAGACTATATACAAACTAATTATCGAGTTTAAGTGAGTGAAACGGTTATGACTCGCATAAAATACCTCTGACTTTTCTAAGTTTAATGTGTTTTCATGGCAATTATCACTTTCTTTAAAGGTGAAGGAAACATCGTGAAGATACCTGCATACCTGAGAAGTGTTTCATAAGAATTTCTGCCAACCCGCATTAGGCTTGCGTGGTGGACAAAGGCCTAACTCCTCATTAAACAGAGGAGGCCCGTACCCAGCAGTGGAACGTGTATAATATAGGACTATTATTATTTAAGCCTATAATATAATATTACGTATTTAATAATTTTATTTTATTTTCAGAAATGTCCTGAAGCAGCCTAGAAGTGTTAGTCTATATTCAATACAATGATCTACCACTAGCTTCTATTTATCAAGAGAACATTCAGCTACGAATAAAAGACAATAAAATAATTTGTGTTTTTTTTTACTCAGTAGTCATTTAATTTTAAGTGTTCTAATATTATGAATAACCAAGGATTATCATTAGAGTTATGTCTTCGATAAGCCTAATGTATTTCGGAAATATGAACACTCGACTATATTACAGTACAGATATGACACTTTGGATCAGCGGTTCCTAAATATTTGAATATTCGGAACACTCAATAAATCCATATTTTTCTAAGGAACTTAACTTTAAGGGGTTATATACAGTTAGAATTTTCAAAAAATCGATTTTATTTTTATTTTATTTTCTGAATGAACATATATTTAAGAATACACACAGAAAATTTCATATTGTTCCGGTGAATATTTTCGAAGTTACACGCAAATTTGAAAAGGCGTTTCAAATTGCTTGAAAGCTTACCAAAGCTTCAAAGCGCTTACCTGTCCCTTTACACTGTCCCTTTTATGCACCTGCCTATTGTAAATGTTCTCTAATGTATTTAGATGCGTAAAGCAACAGTGTGTTATTGTTTTTTTTTTATACCTGAAAGATAAATTTTTATTTTTCTCTCCCCAAACCGGAAAATATTTAGTGCTATTCAAACTTTAAACGCGTTTTTCTCAAAATGGTGTTTTCAAAGTCGGTGACCAACATTACTCGAAAACGGCTTAACCGATTAGTCTCAAATTTTAACACGAGCTTCTTAAATATATTTTCTAGTAATTAATCGAAGATTTTTTCTCACCGATAAATATATATTTTTTTATAAGCATTTTAAGGTCGAAATTCTGGTCAAAAATCGAAATTTTGTTTTGAGAAGCCGCCATTTTGCAAAAAAAAAATATTTTGCTTATTCCTTCGATTAATTACTAGATTTAACATTACTTTAACGAAATCCGTTTGGTTTTTTAATTTCAAAGGATCCAGTTCAGAGATGTAGTGGTCACCGCAAAACGTCTTTTTTGAGAGGAGCTCTCGGAGATCAGCTGTAGCTCCTTTCCAAATAAACATTTTTATTAATACTAAGTCTTAAAATACAGTTAAAAGATACCATAATATGTGTACAAATTTTTAGATCAATAAGTTTAAAAGTTTTCTCAGAAAAAAATCTGGAAAATTCGCTTTTTTTCGGCCTTCTAACTGTATATAACCCCTTAATTAAAGCAAATATATTAGAAGCATTTAATCTGTGCATGAATTCATCTTCAATGTGGTTGGATGTTTTGTAAATCAGATCAGACATTCGCAATTCAATGGCAAATGTGGCTAATTCGCGGAACCCTAGTGATTTTTCCACTGAATTCTTGTGATCCACGGAACCCACTTTAGGTATCGCTGCTATTGATTATTTACTTATTTATGTCTTAGCTACTGACCAAGCTCCAATGAACGAGTGTTGAATACAAATAAATATAAAGAATGCTGAAGCTCTTAATTTAAATTATAGCAGTACATGACAATATAATAACCTAACCCTTAAAATACCTACAGTCCCCAACAACAATTAGAAAAAATATCTGAACCTTCTAAAGGATGGAACAGATTTTCTACAAACCTAATTACCATTTCGTTAAAACAGTGTGAATATGTGTGAGTGCCGCGGCGCGCGTGTATAAGTGCGTACGTACGAATGTGCATGGATGTGTGCGTGGGTATCTGGCTGGTGCACCGTTGGTAGGGCCCACAGACAACTTAAGTAGGGCCCAAACGAATACACCTATTTGAATGCGGATAAGATTCGGGCTGGTTATCAAGATATGGTAACTGTATTCGAAGAAAATATGTTAACATTAAAAAGTTAATATGTAGATATTCCTCTAATAATTCAAGTAATTGAAGTCTGGAAATATGAATTACATATATGAATATTTACGCCATCATCTTAACATGAGGAGCAACTATAAGTATGTATATTTATAGAAATTAATAAAGATAACAGAATATTCTCAAGTCGCATTTGTTACTAAGATAAAACATTATTTATAACATACTGGTATTTGCTCGCGACTGCGCCCTGTATAAAAATATACAACCTTTGTTACTCAGGCATAGTCTTTAACAGTTAAAGCGCCACGCATGCCCTTAAAGAGAAGCAGCACCACACAAAACCTACAAATACAAAGCACTGCATGACATTAGACTATGTTAGTCACCCCGAAACGTAATATGTTGAGTCTCATAGGGACATTTTTGCAATTGGATTCAAAGTCCTTCAAACCGAAACACAACAGCGCTTACTCAACAGAAATTTACGAAGCGATTGTACTAAATAACTACCCAGACAGCCTGCTCATATACAAAGAACCTACTACTTAATACATTGGTTCAGCTGTTACTTAGATAACCCTCTACAGATAAACAAACAAAGACAACGTTTTAATATCGATACCTACAGATAAAAGTTGGCGAAAACAACCAACTATATGCTATATGTATAATATAAGATCATTCATAACAACGTAGTCTGTTTTAGTGATAACTTGTGAGTCATACTGTCAATACAGAAGTTCAAAATGTTAATTTTATTTTTCCTTGTATTAATTGTTCCGGTAAGTAAAAATTCAAGATGCAAGAATAGATGGCTTATAAACTAAAAGAGTAGGTCTTATGGCATAGCAAATAATGTTATATTATGTATATGGGCGTACAGATCAATAGAACGAAAGGCAATTTAAAAGTCTTCTTTCGCGGCTAAGAAAGAAAGTGATTTCTCCAAAGCAAATTGAGAGTATACGAAGTTTATCAATCCACAGAGAACATTCTAGCAAACTGAAGACTAGCCCCTCTCATTAGTGGAGGAGCGCTTGCGTTTAGTACGACAGTGTGTAATACATTTCTGATATTATACTGTTTAGTGCTAATGTGAATACTAAGTTAATGTGATTGTTAAAACCACGTATCAGCATATTTACCAACGCTTTGCTTCGATGAAGCAAAGTACATTGTTCAGCTGGAACGTGATTCCGGCGACAGGGTATCACCGATCTACTAGTGCTTTATCGTTTCTTATTTTTATTATAACTATGTAAGTATTATGTGCACCACATAAGCCGAAATAAAACTTATATATCATCTATATATCTATTTGTACTTCAATAGCGTATCTGAAAAAAATATTTGATATCGCTTGTTTCCTACTCCTTTAATGCTTTTGAAATAGTCATAAGAAATCAATCTTTCTTACAGATACCGACCTCAGCGTGTCGTGGTTTGCCAGGATTTAAACAATATTATCCACAATGTACAGGTACTGATGGAATTGTAAGTAATTTGTACTATATCGATCTTTTAACGAGTAAATTTCACATAATCTACAAGCATTGTAAACTCGTGTGAGTAAAACTCTACTGCTGTATATTATAGCCGACAAATAAATAGAAGCAGTTACAGTTCGTCACATCAGCTATTTTGAATACTTAAATATCCCTACATTGAAATACCTACTGGTGGAAGGGTATCTGATCATTTCTGTACCCGACTGCATATTGATTACCGTACACATGGTAGAAAACCCATCAGAATGGCTCGTTAAGGCTAATCACATTCCAGGGTCACAGTAACTTCAGGCCGACACAATTCTACTTACCGCGTCGTCAAAAGATGCAGTGTCTCTTGACGGTCGAAACTATATTTGGGCTGCTGTATTTAACATCAGATCCAGTGTAGTGATTTTGCAATGCCAGCAGCACGAGTAAAAAAATATATTATTTGTTTACCAGCTCCAGATCTACGATTTTTATAAACCAGGGCAAAAACTGGATATTAGCGCCCCTCTCAAAATCAAAAATCGCTGTCAATATTTATGGTGTATTTAAAATTAACTGAAGACGCTTTCAAAGATGAATAAACTAACATTAGTACGACGCGCTCTGGATGCATGGCGCTGGTTTTTATCAAGAACATTGAATTGAAAAAAGAATTGCCGCCCGGGACAGGTCCTCGGTTTGCCCTCCTAGATTCGGGGCTGTCATATATAAGTGTCTCGTATACATAACCTATACATACATGATTACAGACCCTTGTCAATAATTATCCCAAAAGGGTAAGTAATACCAAAAACGCTATGAGTTCCGCCTCGGTTCACCAACTGGCTCCCTTACCTTATCTTTTACTCTATGACCTATGTTTATTGAATAACAACCCTTCCGTCACTTTCTTCTTCATATTAAATGATTTGTGAGTGAAAGAGCAAAATTTTCTTACTTTTTTCAGTGCAAGTTCTTCCAGTGCCAGTATAATTTATCTGGCTTTCTAATAAACAATTCTGCATTAAATAAAGAAGCTTATAAGAAAGCCTGGCATCAGTGGGTGTTGGATCATGATTCTTGGTCTGTTGCGGTGGAAAAGTCTATGACCGAATGCGTAGATAAGGATCCCAGATATAATACTATAAATGGGGAGTGCAAAGCGTTGGAAGTTTTTAGCTGCTTTATAAATGTTTGCAAAGAGGTAATTTATTTGGTATTTTTTGTCATTCACTTTACAAACTTTGATACAAAGATTGATATAATGATAAGTGGTTTATCGTCGCTATAATAATATGTTATGTTTAGACACTTTATGTTCACCGGTATGTTTTCAACTCAAACTCGGTCTCAAAACTCCTTGTATTTCCAACAAGGTAACGTAATTAATATGCCCGATAAAATGTTCAAGGCACACATTAAACGAGTGCTCATGACTAGGGCTATTATAATGTTAAGCAATATCTAGAGGATAGTCATGTTTGGCGTTCGGTTCCTTATTGCATACTGCGACCTCCTAGGGGCCCTGTAGCTTAAACTATGTAGGGAATAAACTTATTATATTATCTTATCAATAATTTACCCTAAATAATAAATATGTTGATGCAACTTAAATATGTTGATGTTTTAATGACTGCAATATAACACGAGCAAATTTAAAATAAATAAATTTTAATAAAAACTATAATAAATAAAATAAAAGACGACCGATCGTGTAACAAATAAAATAAAATACGTGAATATGGCAATTTTTAATCGACAAGTCATTCTTTTCGAGAATAGTTTAAACGGATCAAAAACAAGCCCACTGAGTTTGTTTCGCCAGGTCTTCTCAGACAGGGTAGCGTTTGGTTCTGGTGGTAGTAAAACTACTAACAACAATCTGGAGATACACATGATCCGTATCAATCAGCCTTATAACTGATTACATAATATATAAAAGGCTTTGTATTTCTGCAAATAATTTGGATTGAAAGAGCGGACCAAAAACAAGCCCACTGAGTTTGTCTAGTTGGATCATCTCAGCGCTGGGTCGCGCCGCGTTGAATCCAGCGGTATAGGAAGCCCACTTGAGTTTGTTTCGCCGGGTCTTCTCAAGATGGATCGTTTTTGGATCCGGTGGTAGTTTTAAAACACGTGCCGTTTCGGAAATACCTATGGTCCATGTAAACGACCGATTTTTCAATTAAATTAGATTAATCTGAGATTCAATCAGTATGCTATATTATTTCTTCATTTTATATTTAATTAAATTTATTACTAATTTAATACTTAAATCAGTTATTTTTACACTTTACAGAACTGTCCCAGACGAGAGGATGGGCAGTGTGAAGAAATCATTAAAGAATCAGGGTCTTTCTAAACAGAAGATCATTATTGTTTAAAAATTAATGTGAAAAATACAGGGTTATTTTTAAAACACCAGCAACCTCGCAGGGGTAGATACCTAAGGTTATAAGCTACTACTTTTGTTCTACGACTTTTGATAATTTGTTAGATTTTATTTTCATACAAAAATAAGTATTCATTTAATTTCCGTCTTGAATGTTACCTACGCGCATCGCAGATTACGTAAGCAAACACGCGAAGCGTGGGGAACCGGGCTAGCGCCTTTGAAGGTCAACGCCCGAGCAGCTGAGCGGCGCCTTTGAGTCGCGCGCGCACGCCGCGCCGCGCCGCAGTCTACGAAGAAAAACACGACACAACAAAAACTTGTAAAATCATTTTTTTTTAAATATATTGAGTTATATCCAAACTCGTAGAACAAAAGTTGTTCCGTATGGGGTCAGCTATCTGGTCCTGCGAGGTTGCTGGTGTTTTAAAATTAACCCTGTATTTTTATTTTCTTATATTTTTATTGAGTGTATGTAGATCACCAATAACCTTTCCTGCACGTGGTAACACTTTGCTGATTTGCGAAACTTGATTTCCGTTACGAGTGAATGTGAATGAAGAGTTCCAATTTATTCCAATGTACGATAAAGAATTATAAATGAAAGTTCCTGACACTACAAAAAGCTGTATGTCTGCGCGATAATAGTAGGTGCTTAGGTCACCATAATGTTGTATTAAAGGATCGTACACCGTGTTGTTTTTAGTGGCCACTTAAACGTATTTATCGAAAACGAAATATAATATATTATATAAAGTCTTAAAGGCAAAACAGCCGGCGAATAGAATGCGAAGCGAAAGCGAACCCAGGCAAATGTACGGTCGAACACGCTTCGTTTTCGATTTGCTATGAAGTCCCATCGATGCCTTAAAAGATAAAAACGCCTTCCGCTGTTTGCATATGATATGGTAGTTAAGCAGTACTGTATAGGCTGAGAATCCCGTGGCTGGTGAGGTGCTAGGTTCGAATCCCAGGTGGGGGAATCACAATTTTTTATTAGAGTTTGAATTTAGAAAAATCACACATGAGTTGCCCGGGATTGGAATTTAAGTCCGATTTGACAATAGGCTCATCACCTATTACATCATGGGGTGGACATTACCTCAGCAAGCAATGGCTTTAATAGTTGTACGCCTGTCTAGCCCTTCGGTAATAATACATGTCATTATATTACACACATTGCCGCCTCAAAACATACCATAAACTGTAAGTCACAGACAAATAGTAAAGTTAAGGTTTCTTTAGGTTTGTACCTATCACATAAATACCACATATTGGTTTGTTGAACTCAAAAGCGACAAATTGCAAAAGGCCTGCTCATTAAACTCCCTAGTACAAGTAGAGAGCTCTTCGCAAATTAGCCGTGGCGCAACTGCAAGCCACTCAAGGTTCTGAGAGCTCTTGACACTGATTCGCCGTGATGACGACCTCCTTGAGGACATCCGACACGCTTACATGAACCATTGTTGTTAATCACTATTGTTTATACTAATTTATGCGCAATACTAACGTACAATCGATTGTGGTCAAAATCGAATGACTATAAATCATAGTAGCAAAAAATATTTTTTTACTAGCGTGAATTGCTGATGATTTACAAGGTGGTAGGTTCCTCGTTTGCGAAAGGCCGTCTGGGTTGGTACCACCGCTTTGTCTATTTCTGCCGACAAGCAATAATGTGTAAGCACTGTTGTGTTTCGGTTTGAAGGACATCGGCATTATCAGACTTAACACCTTATGTCTCTGAGTAACGAGTACAGTTTAGTGCCATGCAGTGCTTTGTAATTGAACGTTCTGTGTGGTGTTGCTTCTGTTTATGGGCAGGCGTGGTGCTTATCATCAGGCGAGCGCCTTGCTTCTCTCGTCTTTCAATTAAATAAAAAAAATGTTTATAGCCATAATATGTTTATTAGGGTTCATATAACAGAAAATTGAACATTGAAATTGCATTGATATGCTATATTACCAATTTTGACATACTATATTTCATACAGGAAACACGCTAATTATCCTATAAAAAATTTATTTCATTAAAGTTTCAAACAAATAACAGAAAAATACTGAAGATTTCTTAAACTGGTAGACCGTATTTCCTATATTCACGGTTTAGTGACAAAGGCAAAAGGATATTGCGAAAAAAAGCCTGTTATTTAAAATATTAACCTACGTTATCTATCATCATCATCATCATCTGCCACAGGACGTCCACTGCTGATGATGACGTTATCTATAATTACTTGTTTTTACTGACTGACTGACTGATTCATCAACGCAGAGTCCAAACTGCAGATTTCAAAACATGTATGTAGCAAGTGATTCGAGGTTCATTTTCTTTACATCTATTACAAAAAAAAAGATTTCTAAAAGAAAGCATACAGTATCCATAAACAGAGATTCTCGTGTGTTCTTTGTTACTTAGACTTCCAGACTGAAGACAAATCTATACTAATAATAAAGCTGTAGAGTTTGATTGTTTGTTTGTTTGAACGGGCTAATCTCAGGAACTACTGGTTTGAATTGAAAAATTCTTTTTGTGTTGGATAGTCCATTTATCGAGGAAGGCTTTAGGCTATATAACATTACGCTGCGACCATTAGAAGCGAAGCATCAGTGAAAAATGTTGCAAAAACGGGGAAAATTATTCATATTTGAAGGCTTCCGTTGCTAAGCTACCGAAATAATATTATTTGAAGGCTTCCGTTGCTAAGCTACCCTAATCTATACTAATATTATAAAGCTGTAGAGTTTGATTGTTTATTTGTTTGTTTGATCACGTGGGCGGAGCCGCGAGCAAAAGCTAGTACTTGATATAGCTCAAATATTTGTGTCATTTTGGCGTTTCTACGTCGTGTTTTGGCGAGCCAGATGTTCTCAAATCTTTCTAATTAAGAACAGAATAATGTTGGACAAAAAATAATATTTACGTAAAGTATCCGATCCGAAATTGAGATTTTTATAAATAAATACAACAAACAGTCATACACATAGCCCTGACCCCACACTAGGTTAAACCTGTATCGTGGGTGTCCTGAACTACGAGGGACTTGCGGTCCCACAATACCCAGGCCCGAAACCAACATTTGTGGATCACACAAACATTTGTCGGCTAGCCGTCTGCTGCGCCACGGAGACTGTCAAAAATGAAAAAATGATATATTATCGAAGTCAGGAAACGAGATTTGGAGCCATAACCTATTATCAATAGTACTACAGCTTCGTTCGGATTGATGCTTCTCGCATTCGAATCGATGCAATGCGTAAACAATTGAACTGCTGCACTTAGAGACATCAATTAACTTTGATTGTCAATAATTAATTTGTTATTATAAGATAATTTCCACACTCGGTATCAGTTAATACATTGTGCTGTAAATAGGTATAAAAAATGTTTTAAGCTCAGTTAATGGGTACAGTAATAATCTTAATTGACTTGTCTGATGAATAATATAACTCTGAGAAATAACTAAAATACAACTATAGTTGATTGGTGTCTTCAAGTGCATCAGTTATTGACATCACGAAACTTATTGCATAGTCACTTATTTGCAAAAATCACAAAAGTTTACGGTTCTATTTTATAAAGAATCTCTTATATTTTGATACCGGTGTTTCTCTTATTACACTTGAGTCACATTCGTCGTTTCACCGAGTTATTACTGACTCGTTAAATTGTAAAAATGAAGTTGTATTCATTTCACAAAATAAAATCACGATCAATATAATCAATATCACCATATCGGCACAAATTCCGGTTTAGTTTAAACATACTACGAAATCCAACCCAGTGTCTTCCGCTGTAAATACACTGTCACTAGACCGATGAGACAGTGAATCATAATGAATAAAAAACGGATAACGGTGCAATAAATGGTTCACAGCAGTTAGGCGGAATTATTTCCGTGTATTGTATATTTTTTCATTTGAAATAATCTAGAAATCGAACCAAGTTTAGATGCTATACTCGAATTGGAGCTATCGAAGACTTTATTTGACGGTGCATAATCACCTTTAATATAAATCGTCAATCTTCTAAACCATAAAATTGATATAGCCGGCTGTAATAATAATAAAAACACCACTAGTCTCACACCCTACATTAGGTTAACCTGTATCGTGAGTATCAGAAACTACGAGGGACTTGCGGTCCCGAAACAAATATTTATGGAACACACGAACATTTGTCTTGGTACGGGAATCGAACCCCACGGCCTCTCGCTTCGCAGCCGGCTACTCGCTTACTGCGCCATGGAGGCTGTTAGTTCACGGAATATGCTGCGTGACAACCAAATAATAATAATACGCCAATATTATGTCGGATGATGTCGGGCAGACGGTCGTAAAAACTACAAGTCAAATCTTTATAGCAAATTCTCGGCAGGTGATAATTGAGCAAGACATAATCTAAGCGTTAAAATCCATCGAGATGTTTAACTTTTAATTGACTGAACAGATTTTCTTCGAACTTAGCTAAAGGTCATATTGATTAAACCTTTCAAATACAAAAACTGCATCCTAATAGGTCTATTCATTTAAGCCCTATGATGCCACAGATAGATACACACACAAACACACATACCCGTAGATAGACAAAGGGAGTAGACGATCTTATAAAATCCCTCGTTTTTGATGGGGATTAAAAACATACTTACACACACAGCATTCTAAAGTTGGATTTTACTTTACGTCTAACACTTTGCAGCGTACATTACCCCTAAAGATTTACGCCATGTCTTACTCTTAACCGAGAACTCGGTAGAATACTGTCTTACTTGATTTAGTCGCGTGATACTTCGATCGCGTTCTCCGGGGAGCAATTAAGTCCTAACGAAGGTGCATCGGCACTAATGATTCATTTATTGCAACTAACCTGAGTAAAATACGGAAAACTGTGGCTACGATAAAAAAATAATTGCCGAGGAAATAAATTATTATCACTTTTAATTATGTTTTAATGATTACACATACAATAGGTTTAATGTAAGTAAATTTTATAAAGATAAATCTCATATTTCCTATTAAAGCATTGTATCTACTTGGGTTTTCATATTCACTTTTTTTACCCGAGCACGGCAAAGTGACTGCACTACCTTATGGTAAGTGTAGTGCAATCCAAAAAACCAACGACCACCGACAAACAATGAGTACATCGGTAGTCACCAGAATCATGCCGACCTGTATAAATGCTTCTTCCCCCTTCGGAGAGGGAAGAAACAAATCGAGGGGCGATAGGACAGATGGATGACCGATGCAGGCACAGGGATACAAGCTGTACCGCTATACCCGCCCCAACCAACCATCAAGTCATGTCGCAAGCCCCTCGGGAAAAGCGGATATTCACTGGCTGATTCTGGAAAGCGATCATACACACAAGGTGTATGAATGGTTAGGTGTCGGATCTTATAAAAATGTAAACATCCTAAAATTGCACACTAATTTTAAACATTCGTTAATTTCGATCGATCACATCACTATAAATCATTTAAATTACTTAAACGTAGAGTTCATAGATATTTTATCATTTCGTGTTGTCCAAAATTGCAAGTCGGATTTCAACACGTTACTCATTATTTAATAAATACTTTATTTATGTCCTGACAAAGCATTTTGCAATAATTGTGAACCTAAAATGGAGTTGGAGGGATCCCATAGTTTGCGTTAGTTAGGTCAATCCCATAGTTTTGAGTTTAGATACATGTATGCATAAGAGCAAGATGCAAGTTGAAGTAAAAAACGCAGGTGTGGAGACATAGTTTGTTTTTATACGACCTACATTCATCATCTATCCATCCTCCCATGCATAAATCCACATAAATTGCAGATGTAACAAACGTCAATATATGTAATTTTCCCACTGAATATTTACAAAGATGACCACAAAATTTGAATATAATCATACGTTTTCGTAAATTTATTTCCCCAATTGTGAATTTGTATAATGTGTGAAGTAATTTCGTGAGTCATTTTAAATAAATATGTTACGGAAATATACATCCACTCTACGTGCTTGTAACTATTATTCGTGTTTTCATAAATAATAAATTATTTCGGCCAAAATAATGCTAACACATTTTTTGCAAGTTTTACAGCGAGACCCAAACTAAGCGTTTATGCCTGTATCTTGCGCCTCTGGAGCACGGGTAACAGAAAGATCAGAAAGTGTATCACTATGAGAGGGATAAAATTCTATATCACATAATTTTGTGTAATGAATTGTACGAATTTATTACGCTTGTTCAAGCTTCGCTATGGAAATTAATCGACACATTAAGCCTATAAAACAACTTGGTAACAATACTACATAAGATGAAATCGTATATTTTAGTACGAACGAATGATGACAAATATAAATTCGAACATTAGGACTGACTAGACCCGGATGGCCGAGCATTCATTGCATATTCGCGCTCTAAAAACGAACAGTGTCGAAGGGTGTCATTTCATACATACTACCATAGATATAATAAAAAAAAGAAGATGCGTTACGTTCAAGCAAACGCTTACTAAAATACGGTCTTAATACAACTACATGCAAACCCGCTCACTACTACATAAATAATTATTTGCGTGCAATACACGCAAAAAAAGGGAGAAAGAAATACGGTAAAAAAGAGAGTGTGACAGAGACAAGCATGTGCATCACATTCAATTTGAAACAAAAGATTCGGTCATCGTTGGCCGATCACGTGATCGTTCGAGTGCCGGGCTAGCGTCAACCAATTATTAAATAATTCCGTCTTTTAATTTGAGAAATAAAAATACAAATAAGGTAATAAGAAATATAGTGTTACAATTAAATTGTATAATTTACAATTAAGTATTTGATTCAAACACTTGTCAAATGAACATGAAGGCATTGTGATCGAAATCCACTATTTTAATCGTAGGAGACGACACGTCCGCACGGTAAACTATTGTCGCATACACTGGTGAGAAGTGTGTCCATTGGACCTGGTTTGGCCGTCCTATGCGCTGTGAGCCGCTAACGTATCTTCCTTTTTTACTTATATCTATGCATACTACCAAATAATTTTTAAAGTCATTGAAATAAAAGTAATATAAACGGATTTTATCGCGGCTTTTTATTTAATTTGGGTCCCGACGCGACATTTCGAAAGCTATACAGCCTTCCTGATCCCCACGACACCAGACTCGTATCTTACTGTTGGGTTAGGACTATGTGTGTGATTGTTGAGTGTGTTTATTAATTTATTAATAAGACGTTGAATGTTTGTCTGTCACCTAACGGTCGAGTAATCCGCTATTAGGCGGGTCGATCCATTCATTTTGTAGAACGCCCATATTACGGTTCACCCACTTTCAACTGCACAATAGCCACCCATCTTATGGCTGGCTGAACTGAAAATTTATCTGTAAATGCATACACAAATAAGTTAAAAAATAATTAACTCAACACTTTAGCTCAGACATTTTTTATGATTTTGTCATTTGCGGCTACACATGATTTCAGACTTAATTATTTAGTAGAGAATACGTAGTAAAACGTGATTTCTAAAATACCTATTTGATTGGAGTCTCGTAGAGTATGAGTAAAAGATGACGATCACCCGGTCTTTTTTCCTGTTAAAAATGTAGTCCATGAAAAGGTTATCTAGAAGAAATCGCAGTTAATTATATGACGGTTGTGCGTTTTTTTTAATTTTTATAACTATTTGTCGCTTTCTTGCGCTATTCTTATTCTTCGCTAATAAGATTAATGTGTTGTACAATATAGAGATCAAGAAAAAAATAAGCTTTATTGTAACGATAGTATTTTGAGTTTGATGGAAGAATGTATGGATGCTCTACAGTAAGGTATAAAAGTATAGATTTGGCGGTGACAACGCCATCTTAACTACAGCCAATAAATCCATACATTAAATATGGAACTTATGTATAAAAGTCACTTTGCGTGTTATTTTTTACTGTTCCATACAAGCTCAACTATTTACCTATCATTACATGCGTACATACCTCTTCTGGTATTGCGAATGTTCATGGGCGATGGAGATCATTCACCACCAGGTGACCCACTCGATCGTTTGCCGGCCTTTGCTATGAAAAAAAAAATACACGTCGAATTGAGATTTTTTTTTCACCGTTAAAACCTATGAATACCTATAAACTAAATCTCATCTCTCTTTATGTTGTTCTATGAATGCATGGTTGGCGACACCTTGATTGTTTCCCGTATACAATGGCCGCGGCCGACCATCGCCGCTATATAAGCGCTGGAGGCTGCAGCACGCCATCACACCCTCACAACCATGGTGGGATACGGTTCCATTGTGTTTTTGGCTGTTTTGCAGGTGAGTACTGATGAAAAAACCTACATACGTACATAAGCTGGTGGTAGGATATTCATATCCGCCCGGATAGCGACCACTGTACACGTGTTAAAACCTGCAATAGTGGATCGCGTTCCAGGATCAGCCAGTGTATATCCGGCTCTCCCGAGGGGCTTGCGACATGGCATGGTTGGTTGAGGCGGGTATAGGGGTACATCCTTGTCTCCCTGTACCTACATCGGTCATCCGTTTGTCCTGTCGCAGGCTCCTCGACTTGCTTCACCCCTCTCCGAAGAGGGAAGAAGTATTTATACAGGCTGGCATGACTCTGGTGATTACCCTTAAACTCATTGTTTGTTGGTGATCGCTGGTTTATTGGACTGCACTACGCTTACCATCAAGTGTAGTGCAGTCACATTGGTTTGCCTAGATAAAAAAATAAGCTCACGCATATATCCCCGAAGGAGTAGGTAGAAATGCAGCAAGTCGCCGAGCTTATTTGCATCCTATGGTGTGATAGAGTGTAAGCCTATCGTAAGACCAGGCGCAAAACCTAATCCCTAACAACTCGTGTGTGGTGTAAATTCAAATTTAATTTCTCATGCCCTGACTTTTAATTTGAACGCAGGACCTAACAGTTTCTCAACCTTAGTAGGCTGCCCTTACACTAATGATGCAATTGATAATGAGCCTACTATAGAACCTGATTATTTCAAACTTGAAGGCCTTACGCTAGAAACATAACGCCAATGTGCCAATAAATAATGTGTTTTATAAAGAGACTATAATAGGCTTACCTATTGCTAATAAGTGTTTTTATTCCATATCCAAAAAATTCTAATCAAGGTTATGCACACAACATATTCATTAAATTGGAGACGTTGTTAGCATTATGACTCCATTTAAAGATACCGTTAAAAACAGTTTTTTTTAGATACAATTTGGTGATAGTTAAAAAAATATATAGCAATAATTTCACACAATTTTTATATAAACTTTCTCTTCTCATTTACACTTCTACAGATCTGTTTTTTTATTTATAAAAAAATTACATTTTAGGCTTTCTTAAATGCCACCCTGCCGACGACACCGAAGAATATGAAATTGAGTTTTTGTTTTTATTCTTAGGTTATTACGTCGCAAGGACCGCCTCCGTTCTTAAAAGATGTTCCAGAGAAATGTAGAGGACCTCCCCCAACAGTTGTAAGTATAATGATAATATGCTTAAAATATTTACATATGAATACGTAACTTTTCTAAGATATTCTATCTATTCTTTTGTATATCAGCGCTACGAATAACAGCGCGATAATACGGATAATGAACATACCCCCTTTTAAGGTATTTCCCCAGATATCTTGGCTTCTATTCCCAGGTATCCCAGGCATAACACTTTAAGTTTTTCTAATGCAAGGATTTTTATCATAGGCCGACAAACGATCTGGGGTTATACCGGATAGTAACTGATCTCCACCGTTCATAAACGCCCACTGTACCAGAAGAATCATGAATCAATTTTCAACATTAAAGCAAAGGGAAATCAGGGATTGGAAAGGGGAGAGGGATTTGGGCCTGTGGATACTTCACTCACTCACAAAATGCAGCAGCTACTTTACGTCAGTTTTCTGTGAGACATTGGTAGTAACTTGGTCGGCTAATTCGTGCTGTAGACAAAACTGTTTACAATGGGGCTCTACGACTTAAAGAAATAGGTAGGTGGGCAGTCATAAACATAAGCCTCCTTTCTGTAACACAATATTGTTGATAGTCTTGTCTACAGCATGAATGGACCGACTAGACAGGGTGAGTACCACTGACTCACAAAAATTCGACGTGAAGTGGCAGCTTTCTGTTGCAAGGATGTTCATGGAGCTGAGAACACTAACCATCAGCCTGCTTAAATGCTAGCCTCTGTTATCTTCTTCTTTCTTTCTGCCCTGCGTTATCCTGGCTTAGCGCCAGGGTCCGCCTTCTTACTTAAACGCTTCCACTTCAGCCGATCTTGCGCATCCCCTATAGTGAGACCATTGGCTATCATGTCTGCCTCCAATACGTCAAGCCAACGCTTTTTGGGCCGTCCACGGGATCGTACCCCTGGTACGATCTGGCTTAGACACCTGCGACCGACGTACTCCTGCGGTTTCCTCAAAACATGACCAAACCACCTTAAGCGACATTCTTGGAGTTAATCCGCCACAAAAAAATGCTGCGCTAACTCCGTGTTAAGAGTTAGATTGGTCCTTTGAAATTTACTTAGGATTGATACAAATTCAAGGAAGCCAATAAATGTCAATAGAGAGAGCTAAGTAATGAATTATTGTCGCAGTTTTTCCTAAACCCATTCAATCACTCCTAATCAATGTGGGAACGTGTCTAAAGACCTAAACATACAATAAAATAGTTATATGGACGAAAAGCCAGCCAAAACATTGAGTCCATAGTTCTAATCTAAACAAACTTAAGTAGTGGCAATGCGAAGGAGCTTAATTTTGTCGGCAAACAAATACGATTCCGGGCATGCCGGGACCGTGGACCGATTTAGATAATTTGATCGAGTAGGACTCAAAGTTGGTCCCATTTTAGTATCAAGAAGTAATTTTACACCAAGAGAGGATGCAAGACTCATACTTCGTCATTTATGCATCGATTTTGACGATTATTTCAATAAAAATATTAAACTAAAAACTTTTTAACAAAATATAAAACCGAATTAATTAATTTCAGTTATTGTAATGATAAAAAGAACATTTTTAATAGTATTTTCTCCAAATTCGTGGGTATTTAAATACAAAGAGCAAAATGATCTAATCTACTCAAACACCAGAGACTTAGAACACGTACCTTATGTACTGCATTACGTATAACATAGGTATTGTAAATATATTGTTACGCAACTAAAACCTTTTTTATTGCAGGAAAAACCACACGAATGTTGCAAAGTAGAACCGTTTTTTAAACCCACTGATTTTACCGAGTGTGGTTTCAAAGATTTAGCTGAGGGTGAAGGTTTTAAACATGGGCCTCCTGACGTAAGTATTTCATCACTAAAATGCAAAGTATCTTTAATGTATAACATATTCTTTAAATTAATTACGAAATTAGCAAATACGAAATCATTACATATATAAATGTGCTCTACAAAATATACCTCGCCGTGTCGAGTCTGTTTTTTAACTGCCAATAGCTACACAAATATTCGTAACTTCTGACACTAGGTTAACATATATCATGGGTATCAGGAACTAAGTAGGACTTCAGTCCTACAACACCCAGACCCGAAATCAATATTTCGCGACCACACAAACATTTATCTCGATGTGGGGTCTTACATATTATAGTCGTCTCGCCCGTTGCACGACGGAGGCTGCTAAATCCTACTACTGTTGTAAATGTGAAGGTTTGTATGTTTGTGAATTTGGTTGCTGTTAGACAATCACGCCTGAACGGCTAAACAGATTTGGATAAAGTTTGACACACACGTAGCCCATTACCTGTATCAGGACATATATTTTATCCGAGCACGACAAAGTGACTTAATTACACCTGATGGTAAGCGTAGTGCAGTCCAAAAAACTAGCAACTACCAACAAACAATGAGTGTATTGGTAGTCACCAGAATCATGCCGGCCTGTATAAATTCCTTTCCCTCTTATTTTTTATCTCGGAAAAGGTTGTTCACATGGGTGAATCCGCGACCAAAACCTACTTCCTATATCATATTTGTGATCAAGGAAAAAACGAAAGGCCAAAAAACATTTTCGCAGCAAATTTAATAGCAACTTAATATGGTGGTAAATAATAACTAATAATAATACACCCAATAGTCACACATAGTCCTCATGAACTCACAGTAAGATGCGAGTCTCGTGTCTTGGGTATCAGAAACTACGAGAGACTTTCAATATGCCAACACCCAAACCCGAAACAAATACATATTTATGGATCACACAAACATTTGCCTCGGTGCGGGAATCGAACACGCAGCCTTTCGTTTCATAGCCGGTTCCTCGCCCGCTGTGCCACGAAGGCTATCAAATTTATGTTAAGTGACTACACTACATGGATTGCGCTACACTTACCATCAGGTGTTGCGTAGTCATTTTGCCGAGCCGGGATAAAAAAATATATATAACCATTTTAAAATATTACAGTGCTCCAAACAAATCTGCCTGATGAAGAAGTACAATTTGGCTAAGGATGACGACACCGTTGATTTTGACGCAGTGAGGAAATTTTTGGATGACTATGCCGAGAAGTATCCCTCTTTCCAACCAGCCGTTGAGAAGGCAAAGGAATGTGTCAAAGAGGATCTGCCCGGACCGCCTCACATTTGTTTGGCAACCAGAATGGTGCACTGTATAGGAGCTGTGGTTATGTTTGTAAGTTATCATTGAAATTATATAGAAAGCTATATTGCTAGAACGTCATGGAAACGCAACCAGGGTCGTAGTTTTCTTCTTCTACCGGACGTTATCCTAGCCTTACCAGGGTTTGCCATTCTACTTGATTCCACTTAGCCAATACAAATATTTGTGTCACCCCGAGACATAAGATATTAAGTCTTATAATGTCCAGTAATTTCACTGGCTTCAATGTCCTTCAAACCGAAACACAACTGTGATTACATACTGTTGCTTGGCGGCAGAAATAGGCGGCACGGTGGTACCAACCCAGACGGCCTCTCGCATACGAGGGACATACCACATTGTAAATAATCAAGTTCCTAGAAAAGACAATAACCATTAAAGACAATAACCATAATAGTTAATTTACATCTCTGAGTGTGGCAGTAAGTATGGTTGTGCCACCAAGCATACATTTTATTGGTCGGTACAGCATCGATGAATAGGATGTCGATGGGTAGCCGTTTTTCGATCTATTATAAACTTATTTTTGTTTATATTCCAGGAATGTCCCGCAGAAAACTGGAGCCAAACAGACGGTTGCAAGACTCTGAAAGACCATATGGCAGAATGCAAGCCATACTTCCAAAAGCAATGATGTCACTATATCCAAATTGTACTGCATTATTACACTTAATATTATAATGAAACTTCTACTGTCTGGTATTCATGTAGATATCTTTATGAAAATATAATTATTTTATCCGTGATCATGTTTGATTTATTAATTTTTACTCATTCGTGTATGTTATCATAGTGTACTGTTATGGATTACCATAATGAGAAACTCATTCGCGTGTATTTCCAAAACAAGTGTCGTTGTAGAGCGCAGAAATAACATTCTTGTGAGATTGCTTCTATTTCAGTATATTTTCAGAGCTCAAAGCAGCCAGTATTATAATAACTATTCTTTGGTAGAATTCCTTTTTGAATTTTTCAGTTATCAAAAAGTATAAACATTAAAATGGCACCGTTTTACACATTGTATTTGAAAATAGAAAAATATGTGATGTTTTTGCTAATATTTTATCCAGTAAGTATTTCTTCATTTTTATATCTACCAGTCTCGGTCCAATTATTGGTTATTCATCTTTTTTTTTATTTTACTTAAATAATTCATTTTCTTTAATTTAAAACAGCTGCAGCGTCCTAAAATTTTAAAAGAAACAGTTACTTTCGTCGCATATTACAATTTAAACTATGATCAAAAACTATTTCAGAGAGCTAAATACGTTTAAAGCCATTTAGAGCCCTTTGTAGATGAATGTCATTACTGTCTTTGTAGTGAATTTATTATTTTTTTATAAAACTTGGAGGTGACCTGCCAACGTGACGAAGATTATCAACAAAGACCAGATAGATGTCAAGTACCAACTGAAGTTATGGTAAGGTTTTACTATAAGCAACAAATCAAAATTACGTAAGCAGCTCCATCTAGCATAATATAGGTAGACTAGGACCAACATATTTCACCACGTCAGCTTTTACGCACTAACACAGTTATGAGAAAATAAAAAATAAACTGACTCCAAAGAATCTTTACCCACGTTAATGATTTAATTTTAGAAAGTTTTATTTTTTTAGTAAAGTATTTTACCATTTGCTTTTACTAACCTAAATAAGATAATACCTTTAATGGTAATAGTGATTATGTATAAAGATGTATGAAAAACTAGTTATGATAAAAAAATCTGCTTATAATAATGTAACTCTATTTAATGTTCAATTTAATTTAGTATCTAACGCCATCTAACAATGATTGTAGTCTTTGCTACACATCGGATAGAGGGCATCTTTGTCTCAACAAAATATAAAATCAAACCCTTACTGTACTATGTAGGTGGTAAGTCCCTCGTATGCAAGAGGCGGTCTGGGTTGGTACCACCACTTTGTCGTCTGTTTCTGCTACCGAGCAGCATTGTGTAAGCACTTTTGTGTTTCGGTTTGAAGGACATTGAAACTATTAAAATTACTGGCCATTATGAGACTTAATAACATTTGTCTCGGGGTGATATACGCAGTGCCATGCAGTGCTTTGTAATTTGAAGTTCTGTGCATTGCTTTTGTTTATTGGCAGGCGTAGTATTTACCATCAGGCGACGACCGCTCGTTTCGTTATTCAAGCCAATAACAAAGGCCATATCGATATATGACAAAAAAAGTAACAACTACACCCATAATAAGGAACCACATTGATCCAAATCAACATAACCTATTACTCTTTGACCACATTGGTATAATCTCTTACAAAACTGATGCAAAGAAGCAACTTTAGCATAATTAGTCTATGCTAGTCCACTGCTGAACATAGGCTTATCCTAAAGTACGCTAATGAGCCCGATCCTCAACTCTACTCATTCGTCTTCTACCAGCTACCTTGCGTATGTCGTCGCTTCACCTAACTGCAGAACGTCCTACATTATGTCTCCCGAGTTGTAGTCTCCACTCCAAGGATTGTCGATTCTACGGCTACTATGACACCACTGCTACTTCAGCGTGCTAATCTTGTAAGCTATTTCGATGACCTTGGTTCGTTGTCGGATCACCTCATTCCTGACACGATCTAGCTATTGCTGTAGTTCGCTGAGCGACTTTTAATTTATGTAGGAATATTCGAGCTGAGTGTTGAGTCTTGACTCCGTAAATCATAACTGGTAGGATTTCAGATTCCCATCTTATTTTATGGGTAATGGATAACGAAGCAGCGATAGCTTAGCGAGAAGTAGGGACTGTGGAGACGAAAGTCGCAGGGTCGAAACCAGCGTCAAGAGCATGCAGCTCTGACTTTTCTAAGTTACGTGTGATTCATTGTAATTATTGCTTGCTTTAACGGTGAACGAAACATAGTGAGGAGATCTGCATATCGGAGAAGCTCTCCATTAGAATTTCAAAGATATTATGTGTATTTGCTGGTGGGAGGATACTTGTATCCGACCGGATAGCGACCACCATACACTGGTGCTAAAACCTGCCCTAGTGGCCCACCTTATGTGGGTCGCGTTCCAGGGTCAGCCAGTGTATATCCGGTTCTCCCCAGGGGGCTTGCCCCCTGATCTTAACCCTTTTCTCATCCCTTTTTCCTTCCCCTCCCATTAGGTCAGCGTGGTGGACTAAGGCCTAATCCATCTCATTCAGTAGAAGTGGCCCGTGTCAAGCAATGGGACAGATATAGTGCAGCGCTAGTATAGTGTACCCAAGGACCGCCCCTGTCGGTGTAGGACTATTGTAGCGATCAACATAAATGTATTCTGGTTTACTGAGGTGATGTGTTGATGGATTAGGTAAGGTATAGTCAGGGTTCCCTGGGCCATTTTTCCACTTGATTACTATTAAGCTAATTTTCCGTGAGTAGCTTCGTTTCGATGAGACGCCCAACAATTCCCTATGCGAAAATTCTCTATTGTGGTAGCTAACAGAGGTAGCAAGGATAGAATATTTCGATTTGATGAGTCCCAAAAAATTATTATTTTATTTGTAGGACAACATGACTGTTAAATTATATAAATATTAACTAAGAAAAAACAAAAAAATCAGCTGGTTAGTAATCATTTTTTATGACCTCGTTATCGATACCTATTGGAAGCCCCTCCTTCCAATAGGTATGATTACTAACCAGCTGATTTTTTTACTACTAGCTAACGAACGAAGCTACTCACGGAAAATTAGCTTGATAGTAATCAAGTGGAAAAATGGCTCAGGGATCCCTGACCAGTAGTCTTTACTATGGCATTTGCCTGACTTACGTTATTATAATTATTAATAATCGCATTTATGTTTGACTTTTCAGTACAGACAATGTTGCGTCTTCCCACCATTCTTCACTCGCGACATAGCTAAGAACTGCGGTGCTCAACTTACGTTGAATTTCGTACAAGGAAATATAACAGGATTTACACGACGTACTATTTCTAGTGTAAGGATACTAAATATTTATTACGTGAGAACTAATAAGACATTTTTAGCATAAATATTCTTAAGACATTCACAAAATTAACTCATCCTTCAAGGTAGGGATCAATTGTCAGCTACCGTGTTGTGAATAGTGTTTCAAATTCTTTCGCTTTAAATAATATTTTTATTTTAAATATTAAATTCTTCAGTTTTTTTTTTATAGCATAGGCCGGCAATCGAGCAAGTGGGTCACCTGATGGTAAGTGATCTCCACCGCCCATATACGCCACCAGAAGAATCATGGGCGCGTTGCCGACCTTAAAGGAAAGGGATAATTAGGGATTGGGAAGGGGAGGGGATTTGGGCTTCTGGTTATCTCACTCACCGTACGAAACGCAGCAGCAAGCCGCTACTTTACGTCGGTTTTCTGTGAGACAGTGGTAACGACCCGGTCGAGCTAGCTGTAGACAAAACTGTCTACAGCGTGGCTCTACCACTCACAAAACACAGTGTACATAGCTGAGTCTCCTTACTTTCAGTGTAAACACTGGAAATGTGTTTTGGCTAAATACGACATGTTAACAGCAACAGGACGATTTGACGATGAGAAATACTTCATACACCTCGATAAATGGGTGGAACTGAATCCAAGCTTCGCTAACGTGATGTTGAACGCTAAAGTTAACTGCAAATTAAGTCACCGACACATTATGCCCTTAGATCCATGCGAGTTCTACAATTTTCATGCATGCATACGGAATTATATTAATTTGGTAAGATATAACTATAATTATGTACATACATATATACGCACTCACGCCTGTAATCCCCGAGAGGTAGGTAGAAGTGTAACCCGCACCCACATTTCGCCGAGAGTATTTCCGTCCCATGATGTGATTAGGAGGCGAACCTATCGCCACACCTGGCACAATTCCCAACTCCGGTACTGAATTTTTCATAATAGAAGAACCCAATATCATTTGACTCGACCCGTAGATCGAACCGAGACTGGTAAAAGCGATATTGATATTTTCTATCTCGATATGCTCAGTATCAGCTCGGAGTCTGTAATTTGTACCCGGTATGGCTCGCCCTACCGAAATGTGGGTGTACGGGTTACACCTCTGCCCATGCCTTCGGGGATTACAGGTGTGAGTGTATGTATGAATGTATGTATATAAAGGATTCATATTGAAATAAAAAAAAATACAAATGCTTTATTTCGGTTTCTTTAAACGTTTAAAAATCTCATCTCTAATGATAGACGCACCTATATGTTTTCTGTAAATTTTGTTAAAGCTATTAAAACATAATTTAGTTTTACAGTCAACTTATTCATCTCACCTACGATCCCATAAGTGTTATACCTATTGATGTGTTATATCTATTGATATGATATTTCTTTCAGGACTGTCCTGTGTATTTGAACACACCCCAATGTGATGAAGTAAAAGAATTTCATGCCGAATGCAAAGAATACTTTACAAAGAAATAAAATTATATATTTTGGGCATTTTTATATTCTTCCCTTTTCATTATGAAGATAAACCTCAAAAATACACGTGATATTGCATGACATAATAGAATAGCACTAAGGACAGCAAATATAATATCGATTCAGACCATCATAATTTTGTACTCATCTCATAAAAAAGATCAACGAATAAAAATCTATTTGGGCGAATTATTATTTATTCTAATATTAATCTAGTATGAAATATGACAATTTCTCCGTACTCATTTTGTGAAGAAATCATTAGAAGTAATTAAAATAACAATACAATCAGATCTCTTCGCAAAATGCACAGCTGAAACTTAACTATCATCATAAAAGTAAAAATTAATATACTATAAATTCATTTATAATACAATCGATATGATGCTAGGATAAAGGTACAACTTTGATGAGCAGTGCAAGGGGAATCTACTATACTATTTCCATCGTGCAAAAAAGCAATAATTATTAGTTGAACTAACATTTGTATTACAAGTTGCATACACTAAAAATCTTTTATAGTGATACGTCTTTCGCTAGCTTCCTTGTTGCACCGCCATCTTAACTAACTTGTACCTGCCACTTAACTAATACTGTCACGTAAATGCTCAATAGCTTCCGTAATTATCACACGCACCAGTATCCCTATCACTTTCCTTTTAGGAATGTCCAATTAAACTAATTAAACAGTCTTTTTCTATCATATTCATGGCAGGAGCCGCGGATTGTATCGGCCCGCGTATAAAATCATGCCTGTCGGATTATGTCTCGCGAAGTATAGGAAAGGTCTATCAAATTTTAATCTAGCAGGCTGAGCGCTACGCGTGGGCAAACGCGCTTGTCTTGGTCGAAGATGCAGCGGTAAAAGTAAGGCATCACCGGCGTCATGAGGGTCGTGGAATGCCCTCTGATAATCTCTTGGCTCATCCCAATAATTCGCCCATCTTGATGTTCGACGTCTTTGAGCTGGATCTGCAGTTTCAGGATACTCCTCGATATGATGTTGCTCTCCAATAATATCTTCACCGCATGTAACAAACGTGGTCATCTGAATCATGTCCGACAGGAACAAGTCTTTGGAAGGACCATTCAGACCTGCTAAGTCCGCATGCTCTGCGTCAAATAAATCCTTTAATCCCATTTTCCTAAGAGAAGAAGACACATTGAAGATAGATTTGTGTGAGAACCTCGGGATTTGAAGTTCCAAGCCAATTCGAGGTAGTAACGTTCTTAAAAGACGGTTCCACGTGAGAGTTGTTGGTGTGGCATCAAGCAGCCTTTGTTCAAGTCGTTCTAAGTCTTCAGCGTGGACTACATTTCCTTGTTGGCCAGGCATAAGGAACAAAGTACTAATAATAGAGTTAGTACTTCCTATAGCGGAAGCTGTTGCGTCAAGGACAGGATCATAGCCTGCCAAAAATCCTTTTTTGTAGACTACTGCCGGTACAGGTACTAGTCTTCGCTGACGAACGTTTGGTGATACCACAAAGTACATCTCGCCATCTCTCCCATCTACTGATGATCCCGTGCAGTCAGTCTGAAACGTTATAAAAGTAAATATATAACACCTTATTAATTTGCCAATAAAATCAGCTGATAACAATTGTAATTGATATAGAAATAAAATAAACTAAGTGGTGGCTCCCTCGTAAGCGAGAGGCCATCTGGGTTGAGGCCACCACTTTTTCTCTTACTGTCACTAAGTAACAGCATATAAGAACTGTTGTATTTCGGTTTGAAAATTATCGAAGTCATCCTTACTGGACGTAATGAGACTTAACATCATAATAAATTATGTGTCGGGGTGTCGTTAGCAGTGCAACGCCATGAAGTGCTTTGTTACTCAAGGTTCTGTATCTGTCAATATTACTAATAAAAAAAATGATACGTGTTTCTATGTTTTTTCAATATTGTTGTGACAATATTTTAACTATGCAGAAAAAATTAATTAAAATACAAACCTGGAAGATATTAGCAGAGAAAGCAGCAAGTGGTGGCTGCATGACGATCGTGTTAATTTTCATATATTCGGCGATTTTACCACCTGTATACCTCTTTACCAGTAAGTTTGTCCTTCTTCGAATGATATCACTGATTAATTTGAAGTTTATTTCCTCCACATGACCATTATAGAAGTGTTGGGCTCTTTCCTTGTAAAACGTAAGAATTTTACCCCTATTTCTGTCACTATACAGTTCTCTAATAAATGCCGATACAATGACACCAGATTCTGGTGTAGCTTCAATCGAATCTGAAATATTTTTTAATGTAAAATGTGGGTTGAAAGTTACCATGTCGTCTAATTTGAGTATTTCATTCATTTCACCAGACGTAGCGCCTCTAGCTCCCATAAACATCATAGCAAGCATTGAAGTTATGGAGTAAGGGGACAAAACAAAACTTCTCTTTTTATCTATATTTTCAACCAACACGTTCCAATATCTGAATGCTAATTCGTTACATAATTCAGTAAATTGTGCTATATCTTCTCCTAAATCCTTAGTAGTAACTTCCAATCCTTGGTTTTCTTTAGAAAATTCCAATACAATATCTTTATTTTCATTATGATCTAGGTAATGGCTTTCTGATTTAACTTTATCTTTTGGTATTTCATTTCCTCTGGAAGGGGAAACAGTTGAAATAAGCTTCCATGAATTATTACGTTCACTGGCTAATTCTTCATCAGCAATGTTAACTTTCTGAATCTTCTTTTTAAATTCTTCGATCTTAGGAACAACATGTGGGCTTTTCTCAAATTCGTTTGGGATTTGCTCTTTATCTTTGGTAGTTATAGATACTTCAGAAACCATTTCATTGCCGCTAATGTTTAATTTTTCAATACTTGCTGCTGTAGTTGTTGTTATATCTATTCCAACCGTTGTAATCTCTATAGACGGAATTTCATTTTTAGTTTCATATTTTATTTTGTTTTCTATATTAGTTTCTTTTTGAATCTTTTCGTCATTATTCCTTTTTAAATCAGTGTTAGTCCCCATAGTTTTGTTTCCATTTTTAGTTGTTTCATCAACGACGTCGTTGTTAGTCCCTAAGGTTTTGTGTCCATTTTTAGTTGTTTCATGAACGACGTTAGTGTTAGTCCCTAAGGTTTTGTTTCCATTTTTAGTTGTTTCATGAACGACGTCAGTGTTAGTCCCTAAAGTTTTGTTTCCATTTTTAGTTGTTTCATCAACGACGTCGTTGTTAGTCCCTAAGGTTTTGTTTCCATTTTTAGTTGTTTCATCAAGGACGTCGTTGTTAGATCCTAAAGTTTTGTTTCCGTTTTTAGTTGTTTCATGGACGTCATCAATATGAGAAGTATTTTTGTTATTTGATATTGAGATTTGAATGAAATTTTCATTATTTTCTGTATTGATAGACCCTTGTGGAGCATCTGTAGTAATATCGTTCAACGTCTGAAACTCCTTAATATCATTTACAAATATATTATTATCTGTTGTTGTTTCTGTTCTGATAGTAGTAATATCTTCGTCAATACTTTGTTCAGTGGTAGTAAAATCCTCTTCTCTAATTTTTATCGTGGCGAGAGTTGTTTCTAAATTTATATTGATTATGTTTGTAGTTTCTGTTACATGCTCCGTGGTTTGAATTTTGCTATTAATATGAGAACTATTTTCGGAATCAATAATTCCATGTGGAGCTTCATTAACGACTTGGGAAAGTAAATCACCCATAGATTCGTTTAGAATAGGGTCTATGGTAGTACCTTCTGACAAAGTAGTCGTAGTTTCTAATTTATCAGTTGCGTCCGTTGTAGTTTTGATTTTATTAATTTTAAATACCTCCTTCACTACCGTTTCATCCTCTTGAGGATGAGGATCGAAAGTTGATATTTTAACAAAATTATCATTGCTATTATCAGTAATATTTACAGGTCTGGTATCAGAAATACCTTCATCAGCTATCGGTATATCCATTTCAAAGTTTTCCTTGCTTTCTAAATCGTCATTAACTTTTGTGGCATCAAATAAACTAGTAGCAGTAGGGATAGGCCTATAGTTACTTTCTAAGTCAGAAGCTATTTGGCTTATACTTTGAGCAACGTCGAATAAAGGAATCGGTGATTCGTCTTTGTTTTCTGTATATTCACTTTGACCTAGTATAGGTTTTCCCAATATAAAGCTGTTAAGCAAATTTGGAGTTTCTGGTACAATTTTTGTTGATGACATTGTTGTTGAAGGAGACACAGATTGTGTGGTAATAGTAGTCGTATTGCTATTATCTAAATTACTGTCTTTAATAATGGCGGAAACAAAGAATGGCGTGCTAATTATTGGTTTTGCAGTTGTCGATGAAGATTGAATAGTTGATTTTTTTGTTGTTGTAATAATAGTTTGTACAGGTTTGCGAGTTGTTCTCTCAGTAATGTATTTTACTGTTGAGACAGGAATAAAAGTACTTATTTTCTCAATTTCTGCATCATTTTTTTCTGTAGAAGTAGTTTTAGTAATGAAATTGTCTTGTATTTTATTTAAAATTGATTCGGCTGTTACTACAATTTGAGCGTTAGTAATAGATTCAATCGTTGACGGTGATTGTTTGACGGTAGTTGCTTTCGGAGTAGTTGTGGATGTCACTTGAGCTGTAGTTTTTGGGACTGTGAGTGTAGTAGATGTTGATGTAGTAGGTTTAGAAGTAGTTGTAGTGCGAATTTTAATTGTTGTAGTCGTTGGCGCTTGTGTTATTTTAATTGTTGAAAATTCGGGTTTCTTTGTGGACGTTGTAGTGGATGAAGGGTAAATTAGTTTTTCTGTTGAGGTAGCGGACACTGTTGGTATAAATTCCACCGTTGTAGTAGATGTCTTTTTTACTTCTACAGTATCTGAAGGTGATTTATCTAGAGCAGTTTCTTTGTTTTTCTCTTCAGGTGTAGTAATGTTTATGGTATTACTCCCTTCTTTCGTTAGTGAGTTATCTACAGAATTATTTTGATCAATCTCAAAAGTTTCAGTTTCCGGAGTTGTAAAAGTAGTAGTTGCCTTATCAGGAACAATATCCACACCAGTGTTTCCAAATATAGACGGTAAAATTAAACTCCATGTGTCAGACACATCGGGCGTGTCTAATGTGGGTTGAACAAACGGTTTCATTTTATGAGCCTCCATTTGCGCTTTGAGAACATTTTGTACATTAGTGACTACACTATGTACTTTATTGGAAGGTGGTTGACTAATATTAAAAGCAATAGTAGGCTGATCATCATTAGCAAATGTGACAAGTCCTTCGGATTCTTCACCCGCTGCAACAATGGCTTGTATTTCTTCCAGAGTCATGAGTCTTTTAACGAGGTCCCCCGATTCATCAAATGTGTAGAACTCATAACGGTCTGGGGTCAGAAGATTAATGGGGCTGCCAACTGTAGCTGGTACATTTGATGGTGGTGGTAATGTATTACCAACTGCATCAGCCACAAATGGGAGTTTAGACCGCCTGAAACGTAGAAAAAAATATTTGTATAAAATGCTAAATATGTCACATTCGTAAGAAGAACACATTTTGTAAGTATTCAAAATGCTTATTGATTTCAAGAAAGAACTAAATAATTCATAAGAATGTTAATCATTGTACAATGATTAACATTTAACACAAAGAAACAGTTATTAAAATCGGTAAGTTTAAGACTGACCATTTGCTAGTTAAAGTTTGCTTAGTATACCATGAATAATTTCATTACGATGGTTATTTTAGGACCAACTTAACAGTGTAATTACGAGAACTTTGTAACAACTGTCATTAAAAGCATGTACCACATACATGCTGTTTTAAAGCAAGGTGTAAAAGTCTATGAATTACGAGTCATAATTTTAACACAAAACAGTTATCTTTACGACATTTTTGTGCGAATCTAAAAATGAAGTAAATAAAATAAATGCACTGATGGGTTCTACAAACAATAAAACGTTTTCATTTTAACAAGAATCATGAATCTTTTATTGAGAGCTCGCAAACGGCAATCGCTTAATTACTAGTAAGCAATATTACGAATAATGACTATGATCGTATACCTTTCTTCAATGGTCTCGGCAACCACACAGGCGCTGACGAGTATCACACACAACGTCACGCGCATCTTCACCACCCATACACTCTGCATACACCTGGAACTAAAGAAAATATAATTGAGATAAATCATGAACATATTATTGTGTATGATTATAATGATTAGTGTAAATGCCAGTTAGACAGTCAGTCTACAGAGAAGAAATTCCGATAACATTGTACAATCTGTTTATCGTGCATGTTTTATTTTCCACGTTTATTAAAAAAATCTTTAATTGCTAACATTCCAATAACATTTCATCTCAAACAACTATTTTCGACACAAAAAACATAATAAACAACAATTAATTGAGCATTTTCCCATGACTAACATCAGGCTATAAATATGAGTGGAATAGTAACAAAGCAATTAAACATAATAGATTAAGCTTTACCGCCACCCAAAACTACCTATGGCAAATCCGATAAATTTTAGAAGCGTAAAGAATCGAATTGGAAACAATCGCCAGTGGCGAACAAAACGAACTGTAAAATTGCGAATAAACCTGCTACACAAGAAAAACCACGGTCATTGTCGCGGTAAATAGAACTAGTTTTGTATCAACTTTGATTCAACCATTTCTTTTTGTGACAGTGTACCCAATCATATGTTTAAGGAATATCCTTTGAAAAGTATTTTCTATTTTATGTGGAAACTTCTAGTCTTTGTTTGTTGAAACATAAAAATCTATTTTTATTAACGTTTTACTGGAAATTATTTCTTTTTATTTTATATCTGAATTTCATCCTGACTAGACTGTGACCAGGCACTAGGTCACGTATGCGAGGGCCCGTCTGGGTAGGTACCACCGCTGTGTCTATTTCTGCCAACCAACAGCAGTGTGTGAGCACTGTTGTGTTTCAGTTTAAAGCCAGTGAAATAATTGTGCATTATGAGACTTAGAACCGAATGACCAGCGCAATCGAATGTTATAATGCCACGCACTGTTTTGTAATTCAATTGTCTATGCGGTGTTTATGGATAGGCGTCGCTTGTTTCGTCATACAGGCAAAGCTCTCGAGTGGTAACCATTATTGAGAGAAGAATCCAAAAGTAGCAATCCTAGCAACGAATTTCAATAAAAAATTATGATTTACTAGCTTTTGCTCACCGCTCCGCTCGTTTAGATATCAGTTACTCCGATCTTTCCCAATATGTTACCAGAAATAAAGCCAGTCATTCTCGGACTTCGGCGAAAATTATGTTAATCGATTGTCGCATGTAAGAAGGACAAACCAACAACAAACTCTCGCATTTATAATATTAGTATAAATTATCATAAACGATGCACTTAGCATATTTCTTAGATGAACATTGTACACAAAACACTCATCTATTCAACATCATCGGCAGGTTCCGTTGCGTTTTGACAAGTTGTTTGCTCAGAAATATGTAGGACAAATGACGGGTCTGCGAGGGTCAGTCAACTTTGTGTCATATCTGTCACATTATGTAAGTGAATTGGCTTTTATAAAAGCATAAACTAAGGCATTGCATAACTATTTACGTGCGTTATTATTTGTAGATATTTTAGTTTGTGATATAAGCAGTGATAGTCATCAAGCAGTGATAATTGTAATATAATGAGTGGTAGAACCACGCTGTAGACAGTTTTGTCTACAGTTGAACTAACGTAAAATAGCAGCTGTGTTTCGTACGGTGAGTGAGATATCCGGAGGATCTAATCCCCCTCCCCTTCCTTATCCCCTAATTATTCAATACCTTTAGGTCGGCAAATAATTCTTCTGGTATTGTGAACGTACATTGGCAGTGGAGATCACTTATCATCAGGTGACTCACTGGCTTGTTTGTCAGCCATTGCCTTAAAAATTGTTAATTTTCTTTTTTTAAATCTTTAAACCACTCTGCTATAAAGTTTGTAAAATGGCGGTTACCTCTTTTTAGGATGTTAGGCGTCGATATGTTTACATCTATTAAGTTGACTACATAGCAGTAGCTATGACTAACATATATAGTTTTCAAAATAATAAATAATTCATTATAATATTTATTTATTTAGACGAGTCTTAATCGCGTAGATTAAAAAAATAATATTATAATATTTATACAAATCGCGAAAGCCTAAAATCATTCATAGAAAACTCACTTGAAATGTTATACATATATAATCGTTAAAATTTATATTTTTGGTATATTGGATGAATTAATCTACTTTGTGTTTCATCAGAATATTATTATGAATTGGTTTATTATTCCTAAGCAGTAAGTAGGCACTGTTATGTACCGGTTTGAATTGAAGCTACTGATATTAGAAGACGCTATGAAGCCTATAATATGTCTTGGTTTGACGAGCGCAGTGTCATAAAGTACTTTGTAATTCAAAGTTCTTATGTACCGTTTAAAGGAAAGCGTATCTCCTTCAACCAAGCCAGCGACCCGCTGGTCTCGTCAATCATACAAAAACGACGAGTACATAATTATGTGATGAAAAATATTTATCGTAAAGTGACAAATAAATGGATACAGCCAACAGTTACACACATAGTCCTGAATCCACACTAGGTTAATCTGTATTGTGGGTATCAGGGACTCGGAATGATCATAACCCACAACTGTCGAAACTAATGCAAATATTTATGGATCACAGAGCCAGATAACTTTTTGGCAGTTGATGCCCTTTATGTTGCAAACATACACTAAGGAAGGGTTTTAATGCCTAAATGGGTAAAATAAGGGATGAACGGTTGTATGGAAGTATAACGGTGCTGAACTTCACGTAGGCGGAGCAGCGCGCAAAAGCTAGTAGTTTATTCAACTTCGATTTTTAGAAGCCTCATTAATCCTAAAACACTTTACTGAAGATAAAAGAATACGAAGAACACAACTTTACTTTTCAATTCTAGCCGAGACAGTTGAATATTTTATCAGTTCAGCTGTGATAGACGATGCTTCGGAGTTTAGCTAAATCTATCTGCGATGCGGTTGTGTCAATTTTAAAGTAGACGCTGTTAATGTTTAATGGACCGAAGTCCTGTTGGTCTTTGGTTTGTGTAAACAAGTCAGTGTGATGACAGTCGAGGGGTAATAATTATAGAGTATTAAGAGGGCGCATACAGCAAAAGTATCAATCTAGATTTGATTTTTAAGTTAGTAACTCATGGCTAAATTAAACAAACTCATGTATATGGATACTTCATTATAATTGCAAGCGAATAAGTTTTACAGAAACATAACACGCTAAAATTTTCGCGATAGAAAAAAATCACAGTCACCTCCATTTTTATCTATTTTCGATTTATTTCTAATATGGTGCATATTTTTAAGCCGAAAATTAGATGAATAATACCATTTACGTATGATACAGACAGCGGCTTTTTTGTTTTTCAAAAATATTTTGTATATTATGAGATTTTAAAATAAAAAGCATTTGGCATATATACGACGTTGACATGCGGGTGATGCAGGACGCGCGGCTGAATTTTTGCTAGCTTTATGCGCCCTCTTAATAGGCTAAGCTTTCGTACTATACAATATTAATCAAAGTGATGTTAAATACACCCAATTAACTCAACTTTGTCACAACTAGTCTAAGATCTCGGGTAACATCGACCTTCATCCATCTGTTTACCGGATGAAATTATATTCTTTTTTTTGGTAAGTTATTCAGGGAAATTATAATTAAATATTTTTTTTTATGTTAATTAATCATATCCTTGACCATATTTTTTAGGCAACCCGATTGGTACGTTTTCAGCAACACATTTTATACCCTAAAATATTATTTTCATCCGGTAAAAAGATGGGTGAAGATCAGTGTTACCCGGGATCTTATACTAAATGTTCATGTCATTAATCATCTGTCCAAGCAACAAAACTTGTCTCTGCCAAATCAACGACAAGAAACATCTTCACATGTCGATTAATTGACATTGTAACGCCACAACTCACGACGGTACATTTGATTGCATAAGATGGCAATGTCACTGTTTCCGCCTCATTCCCATGACGGTTGCGGCGCGGGCGCATCTAACGGGCTTATGATTGTTGGCGCGCAACCAAGCGTGCACACTTGCAACCGGCTTATCACCAATATAAGCTTTTATTACTCACTAGCTTTTGCTCGCGGCTCCGCCCGCGTGGACGTTTAAAATTGACAAAGTTTCATACAAACTTTCATCCCCTATTTTATCCCCTTGGGGGTAGAATTTATCCAAATCCTTTCTTAGCGGATGTCTACGTCATAACATCTACCTGTATGCCAAATTTCAGCCCGATCCCTCCAGTGGTTTGGGCTGTGCGTTGATACATCACTATGTCAGTCAGTCACCTTTGAGTTTTATATATTTAGATTAATTGCGTTGGGATACTGCAATACATACATACGTACTCACGCCAGTTAATCCCCGAAGGGGTAGGGAGAGCAGTATTTTTGTGTTTCGTCAAGCGTATCTCCGTCCCATGTTGTGATATGGGGCAAACCTATCACCATACCGGGCACAATTCCAGACTCCAGGCTGATACTGAGCATTTCGTAATAGAAAAACCCAATATCACTTTTACCCGATCAGATATTTTCCACTTTTGAGTAAACCAAATGAATAATTAAACGTTTAGATACAAAATCCACACTCCGAAATATCGAAAGTAAGACCTTTACAAGTTATTTTCAGATATAGTTGTCTAATACGTTAAAATCTAATAGGTCGTAAAATCTTGTTCGAAAAGTGTGAAACAAGCATTTAAAGTTATTAAAACTTTAAGACGGAATTAAGTACAAGTTAGAAATTAAAGCGGCGATAGCTAAGCAGGGAATGGAATGAACTACCGAGATAAAGCTCGCAGGTTCGAACCTATTACCCATCCCCCATATGCTCTGACTCCGCAGTTGGGTATGTATTCATTTAAATGATTACTCGCTTTAGCGGAACCTGAGAATTCTTTTATATTACCAAACAGTATTTTAAGGTTTTCTAATGATCCCAATTTTCAGTCATCTTTTTATTATGGAAAAATATTACCATAAAACCTAACTTAGTATGCCAAGCCCTTAGAGCCACTATGAAGAAAATTTTGCAGCAAGACACAAGTCTCACGTATGGAATACATTTTACATAAGATCCAGCCGAGTTCCACATACATATCATTTCCTCTTAGTAGAGGTAGATGTGGATTCATTAGAATATAAATTCGTAGACATAAGCATATGGAAATAGCTCTTTTCGTAATATGAAGAAGGCTAATCAGTTAAGGCACGCATTTACACGGATTCCGTACTAGAATTGTGTATATCATAGAGGAATTCAACAAAAGCTCCAGTGTCAAAATACCACCGTATTATTATTTATATTCTAGCGAGTCAGGTTCCGGGTCTGCCTGTATACATCGAGTACCTTTATTGTCATTTTTTTTTATTTAATTGAATGACGACACGAGCAAGTCGTTCGCCTGATGGTAAGCGCCACGCCTGCCCATAAACAGAAGCAACAAGAACGTTGAATTACAAAGCACTACATGGCACTGAATTGCACTCGTCACCCTGCGATATAAGATGTTAAGTTTCATAATGCCCAGTAATTTCACTGGCTTCAATGTCCTTCAAACCGAACACAACAGTGCTTACACACTGTTGCTTGGCGGCAGAAATAGACAAAGCGGTGGTACCAACCCAGCCTCTCGCATACGAGGGATCTACCACCTTGTAAACTTGCACTTCACTGTACTTATCATCAGGTCTAATGTAGTCACTTTACTGTACCACGATAAAATTAACGTAGACCTGGAACGAATATTTGGAAATTACACAAAATATAGAGTCACGCTGTAGACAATTTTGTCTACAGCATGAATGGGCCGGCTAGACCGGGTCGTTACGACTGTCCCACAGAAGTACAGTAAGTGAGATATCCGGAGGTCCAATTCCCCCTCCCCATCCCAATCCCTAATTATCTCTTTCCTTTGTCTGCAAGGCGCCCATGATTTTTCTGGTACTGTGGGTGTACAAGGGCGGTGGAGAACACTTACTGATGATCCACTTACTCGTTTGCTGGCCTATGCAATAAAAAATGTATTGTGATGCGCAATCACACCCTTGACATTTGTTTACTAGCTAATAAGTTTATTACATTCAAAGAACTCTATACATAATTGGCCAATACGATGCGCCAACCATAGAATGGCGTCATGAGTAGAGCTATTGTTAATCATTGCTCAATTTTCTATCATACAGATTATTCTATGTACATTTTCAATTAGTTCCAAAGTTAACACCACAAATTTAAAAATGATGAAAAAATACGTGAGCTCGGCAGAGCTGGATTCAGCTAAAAACAAAGTAGACAAATGAACTCTTCCTGACTAACCTAGAAAAATAATAGCGACGTGACGTGTAATATATTAAAGAACTAGACAAACGTTGCTTCCGTAAATACATATAATTAATGTAAAAGGCAGAGATTTAAGTCAGATTTTGAATAACTTAATCCGGTTCTGAATTCGTGACTTTGTTGTATAGTTTAATGACACCACAGAAATTCGAAGAATTACCATGAAACTTTGGCACCGCAAACTGCCGCGCGTTATGACTTGACTATTAAACTTGTACGTAACAAGTTTAAGCACCTTTTGGGTAAGGTATTAATGTAACTTAACCCTATTCCTAGTTAAAAGTTAAAATCAATATATATATTTATGTAGTCATTATTATATTCTACAACCTTTTGCCCGAGGTTTTGCTCGCGTGAGCAGACTTTAACTGGATTAAAGTAGCCAATGTCATAATCCAGGTCATGGTCTACTTGTATGCCAAATTTCATGCAAAACCGTTCAGCCGTTAGGTCGTGATTGTAACAAACATCTAAAATCACAAACTCACACATCCAAACCTTCTTATTTATAATAGTAGTAAGGTTATAAATGTCAAGCTTTATTACTATAGTTATTAACAACCCCATCCTAGCTACAATATTATTGTAGAAGATGCTATTGTAAAAAAATTATTTGTTCATCAGTACATATACGTCTAAAGCAAAATCAAAGATTCATCCAGATTTTACCACCACAGCTGCATACATCCTGCATATGTTTTAACCCTACGCACCATATTTTATGACCCTGCCATGGTTCCAAAACAATATTCATTATAAATGAGGGGAAGTTTTATCTACAAAAGTTACGATTCCACTTGGCAAAGTTGTGTAGATAACTTCGCAAAAGGTACATAATGAACTGTTAAAGAGGTCTCTCCAAAGTGTATCATAAACATTCGAAAAGTTTTAAATGTGAATAACAAATGTATACTTTGAAATATTATCTTTAAATCGGTTTTCAGTTAATTCAGCATAAAAATATGATGTAAATATTTATTTTATAAATAAATTATTATTTTAGGCATTAATTTACTGTCAGTTGTTAACAGCCGGACTTGACTTTACGTACCCTCCGAAGTAGGGAGATGCTCAATTGAAATACTACTATGCAGTCATCGATCCTTGCTTGCAAACTTTGCAGAATTGCTTTCTGCGTAAAATTCCTGAGGTCCCGTGGCACATGCGTAACCGAAATCTCCGGCATCATCCGGCAGGTTATGAAAATTACCAGCAAGCGCTATTTTGACCATTTCGCGGACCATTCCAATACCTACGCTGACCGCTGAGGTTCATACCGCACAGGGCGTGCCCTTCGCATGATCGCTTAAATGTAAAGGTTGAACCTTGAGAGAATCTAAAGCGCTCACCTAAAACTCCGATAAAGCTGAAAACAGTCGAGTCGAATCGGGCTATCAGCATAAGCGTCCATAAAAAAAACCGATCCGTAGATTGACCAAGAGTTTTTTAAGTCTCTAATCGTTTACCGATTGCAAATAATAATAATTGTAATAATAAAAATTGTGTACTGTCGTTAACAGCTATTCTTATTTTCTTATAAGTCCCAACATTTCCCAATAAAAACACAAACAGCCCGTATATGAAAAAAACTTAAGACCACAAAATAATACAAGTTTGTGCAAAACATTTTCCACAAAAAATAAAAATAACCATCACCATCCACAGCAACCTTGAAAATGCCTCAATGTTCCACACAAAAAAGCGTATATGAAGATATTGTCTCAAATTCAGCCTTTCTAAAAATCTTGTGTATAAAGAAAAATATAAGTCTAAAGCTGCCTCCAAGCCGTAAGTTTTGCTCTACGAGCGCATAATTTTCACGGACACCTCTACGGAACGAATAAAACGAATCATCGGTACTTGCGATAATATGTCAGTAAAGTTTGATCGTTTGTAACCGCCCTGCGTTACAATAGCGGTGAGAAATGACACTATTAACAAAATAAATGTAGGAACTCCTATATTATTAGGCATCCTCACTTCCAAGGCGATAATTTTTCTTCTTTTCAAAGAAAATTCCTTTTTGTTTTTATTGTTTGGCTTTGAAAAATTTGCTAGTAAACGATGTCTTTTATTTAGATAGATTTTCGGCAATTTCGCGTGGCAGTTCACTGTTTTTTATTATATATTTACTAAGAAGTGACAATTTATATTTTATGTGTTACTGTTATTAGCAAAGATCATAAATAAATATTTTTTGTAAATGTATAAATGGGCGTAAAATCCACCGACGTAGAATTAATTCATACGTTTATTTACGTTTTCATCCCTATATTATATACGTCCCACTGCTGGGCACGGGCCTCCTCTACCAATGAGGCGGATAGGCTTCAACCCACCACGCCAGTCTAAAGCAAATTGGAAGACTTCACAGACGTTCGAAATTCTTGTGGAGATCTTCTCAGGTGTGCAAGTTTCCTCAAAATGTTTCCTTCACAGATAAATCTATCGATAAATTAATACACATGTAACTAAATATTATCATAGGTCCATGCTCTTGGGGCTGGTTTCGAAACAACGTTTCTCGTCTCGCCAATCAGTGCCACTCCCCGTTGAGCTATTACTGCTTTACAATATAAAACTAAATAAAAAAACGTAAATGGTCTTCCTTATCCAACAACGTGAGGTTGGAGCAAAGTTTTCTCATTGAATTTTACGATCCACAACTCCATGTACCAATACTTACTGGTATCTACTACCAGGTGGTTTTTGATATTAGCTGTCAAACTTTTAAAGCAGTTTTCGATGGTTGCTCCATGATTAGTGACGTTGATATTTGTAAATGTCCGCGTTAATGACATCGAAGGATATCCCATAGTAATATGTGAAGCATAGTATTAAAGTTCTCTCGACGGCATTGTCGCATCGTTACTGACGCGCCTATCTGTTGATTGGCGTGACTATCGGAAGTTTGTTATTAAATAATTAAGTGACTAGACAATAAATTCTTACGGAGATATAAATTCCTTTTGCCATATTTGCAACCTAGTTGACTATAGCCTCCTCCTGCATACAAATTATGGCATATAGTATAAGTAGTAAATATTATTTACGGCTTACAGAATAAATACAGAGTAATAATAAATACATATATAATAGGTCGTTGCGTCAAGAGCCAAATTCAGAAAGCGGTGTTACGGATGCGGTGTACGGATACGGGTTACAGAACGGCACGCATTGTAAGGAGGTTCCTCACACTACCACACTGGCACTAACCACCGATGGCTTAGGTCCTAGGCCTCGCCATGGAAAAGTGATATTTTTATATATATCCATTTTATTTATTTAATACATAAATAGAATATTCTTTATTGCAAGTAAGGGTGATACAATGGGCGTTCTTATTGGAACCAGCGATTTCTTCTTCTGTAAAATTCATATTAGTATAAAGGCGAAAACGGCGTCACACTAAATTAATCATTCATCTCAAACCTAATACAACAGCTCATCACACTCAAATTGATTTGAAATGACTACTGTTCCACCAGATAACATGTATGTTATGTAAAATTATGTAATGAGTTTAATGGATTATATTTCCGGGTCAATCGGTTATAACATTATGTCTTCAATTTTGTATATCAAGAGATATTGTCGTAACATCATGAATAATTCCCCGGACTCCATGAAATAAAGATGTACTTAAAGATCCAACTTTTAACTTGATATGGTTACTAATAATAATTGGGTCTATATCTATTTACATGCATACAAAAACATAAGCACACGCTGTAACTCCTAAGAGTTAAGCAAAGGTGCAATTAATGCATCTACAGTTCGCATGTGATTGCGCGACCTTGGATTTGGTCCCGGGACCTGACTAGTTTATAAATACGTCGCCACTGGGCCAATGAGGCGATTGTTATTTATTTATGCTTATTATCTTCATATCTACTATGTAAGATTAATAGTTAATAGACTAATAGATTAGAGATCGCTGCTTGTGAAATACTCTGCGACTAATGGGAATAAGCGACTTCGTTCTAGAGTATAACTTTCTTCACTGTCACAAAGTGAATTTCTCAAACTAATACACAAGAAGTTATACATATCTAATAAGAAGTATAGTCTACAACGATCAAAAATAAAAATGATCACGAACCCAAACAAATCGACTCGATTCATCTTTAATTACAAATCCGTGATAATCCAGATAGCTCCAATTAAAAACGTGAAAGATATTGGCGGAATTAAACCATTATAAATTGTACAAAAGCTTAACAATGCGGGATCTGTGCTCGGTCTAGCTGAAAGTAAACTTGTAACGGTACAATACGTCGTGACAAGGGTCGATGAACTAGCGCGGACTGATCGCGTATTTGCGGAAAAAATGTAATTATATCTTAGGAACGGCGAGACGGCGCAGAGACTCCGCTCTACGTACTTATAGGCGTGAAACTGGAATCGAAACAAACTATTGCATTTTATGTAGTTTAACTCAAAATGATCTTAGGCTTTGTTAGTATTGATAGATTTATGTGAATACTGTGATAATGATTGCAAAGATGGATATGCAAGAAATGGTTTTAAAATCATACAATGTGTCGACGATACATAGCAAAAGTTGAGTGAGGAAAGTTTTTTTTATTTGATTGAATGACGAGACGAATAAGGCGCTCGCCTTATGGTAAGCGCCACGCCTGCCCATAAACAGGTGCGATACCAAACAAAATTTGTATTACAAAGCATTGCATGGCACTGAACTGCGCTCGTCACCCCGAGACATAAGTTGTTAAGTCTCATAATGCCCAGTAATTTCACTGGCTTGAATGTCCTTCAAACCGAAACACGACAGTGCTTACACACTGCTGCTTTGCGGTAGAAATAGACAAAGCGGTGGTACCAACCCAGACGGCCTCTCGCATACGAGGGACCTACCACCTTGTAAAGTGATTTGGTAAATACTTCGAAAGGTACGCATGTGCATTGGAATAAGTGAAATGACTCACAATCGCAGGCATTTCCCAAATACTCACATTGGAAACTTTCTTCCAAATCGTATGAGTCAGAAGTGAAATCGATATAATTAAATACGGAGCAAGTTCAAAAGCTAAAGGCACGTGCAATGAATAAAGAATAACATTATGTGAAAGTTAAAAATATAAAAAAAGAAACAAATTTGGGATCTCAATTTTAAAAAACCTGCAAGTAACTGATATTTTTAATCGTCGGCTTCGGTTTAAAAACATTTCGATGTTATTTATGGTTATACGCGTATCTATACTCGATGAAACAATCAAGCCATCAGATGCTAACTATGGTCAAATATAAAAATAAATGTTATATTATTTTACTTGCACTACAATACACTTACAAAAATATTTCATGTGTATTATCTCATTTTACAAGTGCAATGACACAAATGTCTATATAAAGATATCAGTAAGATCTCACCAACATTTGCCATCTTTTATATTTTTTCTTTCCCACGCATTCATATGAATGAATTCTGATGTCACCGAGTCGGCCCGCTTCCCCACTTACAGCCGGACAGGTTCGTAAACTCAATGAACAAACAGCCGTGCCCCTTGCTTCTAGAACCTTCATAGCTATGAGGACAACAGATATCGTTCAATTTACTTAAAAGCTTTATGAATGTGTACGGATCATAAGAAGGAAATTAGGATGATTTAGTGATAGAATTATTACGCGAAAGCAACGCAATTCCCTAATGTTGGGCACATAGACATTGATTTTTACACTGTGACATATATAACTCAGAGGATGAAAAATCAAGATAAAATTAGATTAAAATGATGATCAATGACTTTTTGCTTATCCTTGCAACTTGATGTGAAAATGTTTTCACATCCGCATCGTTCTATAGACATGCATTAATAAAATATGCCTACGACTAAACAAGCTTATTCCATTACGTGATTCAATATTCATCAACTCGCAAAAATGGAGACAACCAAAAATGATCTCTTCTATGAATAGAATTTTCCGCCATCATTTACACTTGTGTAATATAATTTTATAGGCAAAAGACATGAGCTACAATAAAATTACAACAGCTATATAAGAACAAAAAAAATTGGTGTGTGTCGTGGGACACCAGGTAGGAACGAAGTTCCTTCGGCTAATGTAGAATCGACACAAATTGCAAAAAATTCAAATTATCAACTGAAATAACAAAATAGGTCTCTTTATTTTTGTTTGACAACATAAAATTATATAGAAATAGAATAGAAAAATAGAAATAAAAAAAAGACGTGTGGCACTCGGAGACTGCCGCGGTAAAGCTATTGTATAGCATTTTTTATCAACTTAAAAATAACGGACGGCCGTGTTCTATAATCAAAAATTCAAATTTCAAACCGCGTCTACATTTCCAAATGTCATAAGTTTCACAACCATCTGTTTTATTAACGGAATTTCGACTTTAACTTTGTGTGCTAGATATCAAATTAAGTTAAAAAAAATTATGTCGTGACAAATTTTTCGTGCCAACTTTTCGTACCAATTTTTTCCGTCTAGCCCCCTTTCGCAACGCGCGATAAGGAACTACGTTCCAAAATGCTTTCGCAAACATTTCAATATTCCATATCGAAGAGTTTGGCTCGTATCCAAGGCAGATTTGCTTTTTCTCGATACGTGAATGGATTAGTTTCATCCGTCTTCCAACCCCGGGCTGCATGCACTGCGGCGAAGAAATGGTAACATAGCTAAAATATTTATTGTGACATGTAAATATTCTTTTTCGAATGATATTCCAGGACATTTTTCATGTTTATTTAGTAGGTTACTAGGTGGTAGCTTTCTCCTTTGGATTACTACCACCATTTTATCTATTTCTGTCGCATGTAAGCACTGTTATGTTTCGCTTTGAGGACGTGGACGCCAGTGAAATTACTGAGTGATTATGAATGAAACAACATCCTATGTCTCGGGGTAACTAGCGCAGTTCAGTGCCATGCAATAGTTTGAAATTCAAAGTACTGTATGGTCTTGTATGGTCTTGCTTTTGTTTACGGACAGGCGACGTGGCGCTTACCATCTGGTGAGCGACCTGTTGTCTTTATCATTCAGGCCAATACTTTTTTTAATTTATTTATTTATTTTATTTAAGGATCACCAACATGACATACTTAGATACATACATAGAATAGTAATTATGTATTAATCAATAATATTCTTTTTAAATGTTGTCACAATTATAGGCCACCACGGCATACACAAGAATAAAGCGAAAGACATGTTTTATTTTTTTAGCCAATTACCGCGATTTTATCGCGGCTTTTTATTTAAATTGGTCAGTCCACTCCATAACCATAAAGGCTGAAAAGTTTTCGAAACGTCGCGTCGGGACCAAATTTAATTAAAAAACCGCGATTGAATTCGTTTAAATTACTTTTATTTCAATGTGTAATATTTGCGTAAACATAAGAAATCATTATACATCAATATACTAAACAATTACAATTACTCAGTTTATTTGATACATACCTACACTATGAACTCAATGTACCTAACCAGTGGATTCTACGCGGCGTAACCCGGTCCTGAGAAATCCAGCTAGTGTCACAAACTCAGTGCCACAGCGAAAAAAGGTCAATAGGGCTTTGATCTACCTGGATGTCACTCTCAACCCCAGAACAAGATCCCTCCTTCCATCAGAAAAAAGCGGACTACAGGAAATTGACTGCTAAATCCCAAGTTAGAATAGCGACAAACATGCAGACCGCAACAATCCAAATTATTAAGGGGATTTCAAGGTCCTGTATTTAGTTTTAAGGGGGGTTGATTCGGACCATTGGTATTTCTCAATAATTCATTATTTTTTAAAGATACCACCGGATCCAAACGCGACCCTGCCTGATTCTTTTAATTTAATGAATTCTGTTAATTTTGATCTTTAAAATAATCTCTGCAAACAAGTGTGAAATTTCACAGCACTTATGGGTTAACGACTCTTTGTCTAGTTAATTGGAAAATACTAAAACATCCGTTATTGTAATAAACTAAAGTGCGTTGTTCACTCGCTATAATAAACTGCTGTTAACGTTATATAGTAATCTTTTGCACGCGGCTCCGCCCGCGTAAAAGGTCTTTCCGGGATAATAAGTTGCTTTTGTCCTAGTCCACATCTTGGTCTACCTGTGCACCAAATTTCATCGCAAAACGTTCAGCCGTTAATGCGAGATTGACTAACAAACATCCAATCCACAATCTCACAAACATCCAGACATTTACATTCATAATAGTCATATGATACTACTAGCATTTGTTCGCGAATTCGCGAGAAATTGTACACCATCATATTTCCGGCATACCTCCATATTACAAACTTTCATCCATTATTTTACCCCCTTAGAGGTGAAATATCCAAAAATCCTTCCTTAATGTATGCTTACAACATAAGAGGCATAAACTGCCAAAATATCCTAATTTTTAGACATGTAACACGTTTAGGCTCTGCGTTGATGACTCAGTCAGGACAATTAATTATATATTTATAGATATACCAGAGAACATATTTATGTTTTAACATAACGTGATTATTAGAGTACAAAGACGGTTTTATGTTTTCTTAATGTGTGAGTTTCATGTGCGCACGTCGGTAAGGGGTTATAAAATTATTAACTTTCTCAAGTTATATGCGAGTCGATTCCCATCTTCATTTGAATATTCTCCATTGTATTTAAAATTATAATACAATTATTATAGAATACCATATGAATGGGGTAACTGTAGTTTTTATAATAGGGTATGCTTATTAATTACAAATATATAATTGAAACTACGTCTATTATAAAACGATATTTATTATCAAATCGCGTTAAATATTTATCATAATTAATAAAATAGTTTAAAGAAGTTTTCATAGCTCACTTATTCGATAGTCCTATTAACACGACAGTAAATCGATAACAAGCAATACAGCTTCAGGAAATGTGTAATCAGTGAGGCTCGTTTAAATTTCGAATAGGGGAAAAACACCAATCAACATGTTGCAGTCAATAAAATTACTTACGGCAAACGATAGCTTAGACATCTATCACCATATTCTAGTAGCAACGTAAAACAAATCACAACCGAGGAATTTTTTGCGACGTACTCAATAATTGTTGCTGAACAAGACAGTGACTACAATTTTCATCACATAGAACAGCAAAACTTATTTAAGTCGTACTTAAATTAAAAATTATTAAGGTAAGTAAGGTTTTCTGAATTTATTAATACGGTCAATCAAAAATAATGGTTTATTATAATTTGCTACCACCGCATTTGCAATTTTCTTTGATCTATCACTGAAGCAAGCCTACTCAAAAATAAAAAGAAGTTCAATCCTCAAGATGGTACCAACATAACGCAAGCACAACTTTATAGGTCGGCGTGAATTCTCGCTCCACCGCGCCCGGCTGTAATATCCGGAACTTTGCGACTCTCCTGGCTCATAACTAGGTAAACATCGTGGCTAAACGCTGTCACATCTGCAAACCGACTTGTTTATACACGTTGGAAAGGAGACTTGATAATTTATAAACGGAAACGTGTACAGATGCGTTTGCTAGTTTCCACACATATAGTTTTAATGAGGTACTTTTTGCGGACACAAGATATGTTGAGGAATGTATAAAAATGCCCTCTTTGATGTTAATGTTTTACATAAATGTGGATAGAGAAATAAAAGCGTACTTGTTTCAACTTGATGAGGATGTGTGATTAGGTTATTTATTCCGTTAAACCCTGTTTAAACAAGCGTGGGCAAATTAGATTTTGGCAAAGGTTACCTCATGGTACTTACCGCGGCCTATATACACTCGCAATAGGTACTAGAGGAATCGTCGGTACTTTGCCATCCTTTAAAAAATCAACAATCTCTATTTTTGAACGTCCCTTAGTCGTATCGGTCTGAATGTTCCGCAAATGAAAGCCTTACGGAACCTTAAGGACGTTGCGTAGGAAAGATCATTCCATGTAAACCGCACTGTTGTAGAGCGCCATCCAAACCAGATGGTAAAGATGAAATAGACTGTTAATTAAAACCATTACTTGAAACACTCTCCATGATATAATAATAAGGTATAATCCTCATGGGACGGTAATTTTAAAAAAGCACAATTTTCCATGAGTTTGAATGATGAAACGAGCGAGTGATTAAACTAATGTTAAATAATGTTTCTAAGTCTGCTCACAAACAGAAACAACAACACACAGAACTTACATTATAAAGCTTTGTAAACTGCGGTCGTCACGCCAAGATATAAGCTATTAAATTAATTAGTAACGTCACTGGATTCAATGTCCTTTAAACCGAAACAGAACAGTGCTTACACACGGCTGCTTAGCGGCAGGAATAGAAAAGTGGTGGCACTATGCCAGACCTACCACCTTAACCTAACCAGGAGAACAGGATCTTCGATGGATAAAAATATGAAAAAGATTAGGCAAACAAGCAAGCGAGGAAGGATGACTATAAATACCCACAATATCATAAAAATATTGGTTCCGCTCGTCCGACGAGCCTCAATATACACTCCCTTTGACCGTGCAAAGTGGAGACGTCCGCGTAGCGTCCTCACTGACCCTGACGATGCGACCACTCTGGCCATCCGAAGGAGAGAGGAATTCAATAAAAAACACTGCACACAACCGACTTACCGTCCTCGCCGCCGTGGACCGCGCCGCGTTCCCCGCAACGCCCCCGACCCTAGTACCGGCCCGCGAGCCGATGTTAATGATGATTGAAAGTAGAGTCCTAAATTATAGTCCCCTAAACCCCAATCGCAGATGTCTCTGCCCTCTCCGGTGACCGTCCTGAGCCGAGGTTCGTACCCCAAAGGGGGTGCCCTCAGCGGTGGTCACCTAAGTCAAGGGCTGAGAGCGCCTGAAAGCGCTCGCCCGAAAGTCCGGTGAAGCTGTATACAGCCGACTCGAGTCAGGCTTACAGCAAGCGTCAACACAAAAAAAAAAAAAAAAAAAAAAAAAAAATATTGGTGCGACTTTCATCTTCGAGGAAAATGTAGATTTCTTCTAATGTTCTTCAAGGGCCTAAGTCGCAGCTGACATAAATAAAACTAACTTTTCGTAAATTGGGAATTGAATTTAATGTTCTAGAAAATACTAATAACCTAACAAGAAGACTTCACAATATAGACAATAGTTATTAACAAGAGTTGCCAAACTAGACGGACACCTTGGAACAGTGAAGAACTCTTCACGAAATTCTCTCTATTTAGCTAAACTTTACATTAATGAATAAATACATTAAAACGTTCAACATAAACTATGAAAGATCACAAGGGCTTAACGCTTAGGCATTTTAGATGTTTCATATATAATTGATGGACTCTGGATTATTGCGCATAAGAATTTGGGCTGTTTGGAATATCAAGTGTTCTTACTGTATCTTTTGTAAAAAATAGTCTGCATTTTCACATATGTTTTTAGTAATACTTATTATAAAAGTTTTAAAGAGTTGGTTGCTTGGTTTCAACCAAGCGTGCGACATTTTTATTTGCGATTAAAGAGCAATTTAGTAATGGGAAACTCCGTTAAAACGCACCAGAGGAGACTGAGATTACAATCAGGTGACTCTTACGACTGTTCTGCCGTCAGCCCTCCTGGACAGGATATTACAATACTTTACGGTACTATAAAGCATTTTTGTCTTGTTGTTTCGTCGTTGCCTGCCGTCTTTTTGCGGTAACCTCGAGTGTGGGATATATCCAAAATTACGTGTGCGCGAGTATCTTATATTTTGTCTCAGGACACGAAATCGATAGGTATAATCTTTGTATATAAAAATTTCGTGTCACGGTGTCTCTCCGCGATGAACTCCTAAACTACTGAGCGATTTTAATCAAATTTAGCAAATTGTTTGATCCAACTTGAGAGATAGGATAGTTTATATCTCAATTTATAGTCGCAATATTTTTTTGTTATAATAATAATAAATACACCCAACAGTCACATACATAGTCCTGACCCCACACTAAGATACAAGTCTTGTGTCGTGGGTATCAGGAACTACGAGAGACTTTCGGTCTCACAACACCCAGACCCCGAGACAAATATCTGTGGATCACACAAATGTTTGTCTCGGTGCGGGGATCGAACCCGCGGCCTCTCGTTTCACAGCCGGCTACTCGCCCGCGCCACGGAGGCTGTCAAATTATTGTTACAAATTATTTGTTATAATTATCTGTGAGTTCCATAAGATTCTAACAGATAGCGGTGTAAGGTAATTTGTCGCCTGGATGGAATAAGTATCCAATAGATGGCGCATACTGTATTGAATAGTTTACTACAATATAATTTAACATATAGCTTAGCCACAGCAACGCATGGCCGGATCTGCTAGTATATATCATATAAAATATCCACATAAAATTGTCGTGTCCCCATACCTTCTCTCGTCATTAGAACCGTTTGTAGGTCATTGCATGCTTAACCTGATTTCACTTCCTTTTCATATATTTTCAAAGAAATGAACATACGAGCGCTTTGAAATAATTTCTATATGAGGTCTTTTCTTAGGCCTACCTTTTCGACTTTTTGTAAATGAAATATTTTCTTTCCAAAACCGGCCTACAGTTATTTCAATGAAGGCCGATCTTGTTACCTTCTCAAGTAAAAACTTTAGTACAAAAAAGTGAGTTTTCATAAAAACCCTCGCTATAGATTATCCTTTAAGATTTTCAGCTAAGCTTTTCTGCTTAACAAAGTACTTGGAGGGGCAGAGTACCATTCATACGCAATAAAACAAATTCCTGCTCCCTTCCTGCTCAGTCCTGCTAGCCTTAGAACCATCTGGAGCATATTAAATAGGTATCGCTACATAATTAAACAATTCATATCCAAAAATCACCACATTGGCCTCGTAGCTAAATACTTACGTTTACGAGACTTGCTCGTCTGGTCATTCATTAAATAAAAAAAAGATCCCTTTCTAACGTAAATGTCATACGCATCTATACAATATAAGCTATCTCTATTAACACGAAGCTGTAGCATATGAGTGTAGATACTCAAATCGAACACAATGGATTGATAGCATATTTTCTAAATTTATTTCGACATTACGTATTTGCCCGCTTAATTCGAAATGCAATGTGAAATCATACGGGTGTTACGACGCTGATCTCGAATTACATGAATAGAATATGTATAATTGTAATTAAATATTTCAAATGCCTTTTTTATAAAGGTGCTAACTTTAAGATAAATATTTTTGTCTACTGCATTAATAGGCCTGGTGGACCGGGTTACCACTGTCGCACAAAAGATCGCCGAAGCTATTGAAGAACGAAAGATTTAAATTATTTTGATAGCTAAAGATAGTAACTAAACTATAATTTAGTTTAAGTACTAATATAAATGTGAAATATATGATATATTTGAGTTTGAATTGGAAGTTTCATAGTCAGTTGCGCCTTAACGGTTTTGGTTGAAATTTTGTACACAGGTAGACCATGACATGGATGAGGCAATAGGCCACTATTGTTCTGGAACAAACAATTCACGCGGGCGAATCTGCGAGCTAGTTTGCTATAATATCATCTTCATCGCCTATTTCTTCCCCTATAACGAGGTTTCGACGCAACAATTTTTAAACATACCTACTGCAGAAGACCTTACATTTTGGGCAAATTATATTTTCGTATTGTCAAATTGCCTATGCCGAGAATTGAACCCGTAGGACTACACTGCCGTCATAACTAAGAATGCAGTAATCGCAAAATGGCAGTTACGAGATAAACGCAAAAAACATATTTCATATCACCTGAGCAAGATGTTCGTATTTTATTGGTCATAATATATATCTAAAAATTCGGAAAAAAATCAAGCTTTTACGAGATAATTTTCCTTTATATAATTTACTAATATATGCAATTATAATACGTATTACTGCGTTTCGGTTTAGTATCAGGTCGTTTCCGAGTCACAGGATACTAAAACTAAATGCAGCACTTGCGCGTATTACTGCATTATGTCTTAGCACAAGTCGATTACTGCATTATTTTTTAGTAATTATAGCCATTATTATATGCTCGGAACTAAGTTGAAGTGTACTGTGGCTTCTCAAGGACTTATACGGGTAACAGGTTAAGTCGACCTAATCCGTTAAGATATTATAGTTTCCATCATTCCTGACTGATTTTACTATTGGCCCTTGACCTGACCTGACCTTTGACTTGACCCCCATGGATTTTTATGTGTGGTAATGGTGGTGTGGTATGGGGGCGCATGAAGAGTCTGGTGTACAGCGAACTTCAGCCAATTACTTCAGTTGATGTTTTAAGACAACGAATAATTGATGCGGCAAACGAAATAAGAAGAGGCTTGACGACTGGTGTGGTGAACAACGAATAATTGTTGCGGCAAACGAAATAAGAAGAGGCTTGACGACTGGTGTGGTGAAAAGTGGACTAAGACACAGAATGCAAGGTTTTTTTCTAAGAATTATGATATCACCCTAGCTTGTTATACCTTGTTGGATAGCTAAAGAAACGTAGATATTATTTAGCGCATCTGCAGCATGGCAGTCATAGACTTTTTTTGAAATATTTGTACAAGAACAAAAAGTTTTTATAAATTAATTTCTTTTTTTAAACTAACAATCGTCCATTGCGACCCAGTTGGGAAATTTTCATGTGGTTTTTGTGTTGAAAGTAATAAACAAACTTATTTACTATACAAAAATCGCATAAACAAATAAATTTGAGACACAAAACACAAAATAAAGAAGAGAATAGGCAAAAAATCGGTACTTTTTTTACGAAAATCTTCAAAGTCGAATATTTCGAGAACGTTAGGTTTGGGATAGGGTGTTTCATAGTAAAATCAGTCAGGAATGATGGAAACTATAATCTCTTAACGGATCTAGGTCGACTTTACCTGTAACCCAGTAGGTAATGTTTAATACTGCGTTTTTTCTTATCATTGAAGCAGTTTTTATGCAAGTACGGCGAAAATCATTCCATAAAAAACATACTTGGAGTGATTTTTTTTATGAAAATATATTTTTCTCATGTACTTGGGATGCCATTTCTGGAAAAAAGTGAAAATATCAAAAATGTCGATTACTGCATTCTTTGTTATCAGGGCAGTACAGACGTACGTTGTTAATTGGTTTAATGAACCAAACCATAATTTCATGCCGACTTAATCCTGTGGACCGTTGAGACATCGCGACCATCGACAGTCCATATAATATTTGGACTGCAGTCCAGTGTGGTTACTTTTCCATGGCAGGAACATGTTTGTTTGACAATAGAAACAAACCACTCAAGTTTTTATCGTACAAAGTTTCACGAGTTAAGAACACTCCGTCGCTCGGATGAGACCTTGAATTAACTTAATTTGGGCTCCATTAGTGTGATTGTACAATTCGCACTATGTAACCACGATTGGGACACTTAGGATAATTGTCTATGAAAAGGGTAATGTTTGTTATCTAAGAATCAGTTCAGAGTATCGTGTCACCAGTAGTAAGTTTTTTTTTATTCTAATACGGGAAAGTGACTAACATGGACCTGACATTAAGTACAGGGCATAATATGTTAAGTACTAAATATTTTCCAATAGTCATTTTAATCATATTTTTGGGCTCTTCGTTGCTAATAAAGAACCTGAACAATATTTCAGTAATAATTTTGGACCACATTTACCTTACTTCATTTTGATCACGTTCACTAGATATGGGATAAGGACAGAAGTTTAACAAGCATCTTTTTTATAATTCACTGATTTTTCTTTACAGCGCCACATGCGTGAAGATCTTTATTCAGAATAAAAATCATGGTCTATCTGTGTGCCATATTTCACTCAAATCCGTTAAACCATTAAGGCATGAGTCTGAAACTTAGACTTTTATATTATTAATATTAGTAGAAACTATCCTAATTCTAAAATTTTCTAATTTTAATACTAATTCACTCCAGAAAAGTTCAGTCAGGCAGGTGGTCGGTCGTAATAACTACAGACAAATCTTTCTATAACAAGTGTTAAAAAGTATGTGGAGCCGGGCTTTTACATAGCATTTTCGTGATAGAAATACCCAATATCACTTTTACCCTACCCGGAAATCGAACCCGATGCCTCAGCACAACTGTCATGCTGCGTAAGCAATACAACTGCGGCACGGCGTGTGATCATAGTTATCCCTCTGGATAACTCAATTTGAAACTATTTCTATACACAGCAAATACGTTAACGAGTTGATTGCTTCGTTAAGCAATTAAAAGGTAAATAAACAATACAGTTCGTTTTATGAATTTTAACATAAGCAAAGTATTCTCGAAGAAAGATGCTAGGAAGTTTAGCGAGGGGGTTTAAATATTAGGTTAGTAAGAAGAATTAGGGCATTTACGAGTAGCAGGTCTTCCTTCCGTCCTAAGATGTGATAAATGTGGTAAACCTATAGCTACTTTGGACGCAAATCAGCTCCATCTCATCTCGAAATGAAAAGTTTGCAAGATCTTGCTGCTGCCGTACAATTAAGCTGGATAAATCTAAAGACTGGTAGATGTATCGCATCGTCAATCTTTGGTCGACACTTTTCTTTGATTGCATTTTACTTACAATATCGCCTCATTAGTGTCGTGCAGCATGCTAAGACTTAGAACCGTGTGGTCCTGAGTTCAATTCGTTAAATTTCCCGGGTTGGGTAAACACAATATGTGTTTGAGTTTTGGATTCTTAAATAGATATATGATCTTACTACGAATGGAATAAGGGCAGGTAGAAGAAGGAGGTCGCAATGAAAATGTATAACCATGGAAGATCCCAGGAAAATACAAAAAAATAATTGTTTAATCGATCAATATAAAAAAAACGTTAAAAGAAATATTTTCTGAGTAACATCTTATAAAAAAAAATACTCAAGCAATATTTCCTCCTACCTGTTTCAACTTTACATGCAACATAACACACTAAAACCAACCAACCTGGCAAATCCCATAACGTCCAAAAGAATATCAAATTATAACATTAAGTTCGTTCACGACACAAAATGTCTCATTTGACGGTCACAGCCGTAAAGTAGGTGTAAAATAACGGAGAATGCCTTCTCACGCCCACGCAGGTCATGTCACGAGCGATTTATGAACAGTGCATATTACCAACCGAAATTGTATTTTTATAGCCACATTTCTAGGTCATTTTAGAAGATAAAGAAGAAAAGTTCGGACAATTGACTTGTATACGGCACGTGAGATTTTTATTGAAAACAGATGACACTTTTACTTACTTTTAAGATGGAAGATACAATTGTTTTTGTGCGTTTTATGACTTCTTTATTGTATTTATATTATTAACATCTAGTTAGTATTTTCTTATAGGTAGATTGATAAGTTAATTAAGTTGTTAATCATCACTAGCTTTAATGATGGAAGAAATGTCTCTTTCACAATGTCGTGAGCAATCCCCCATAATTGAGAATTCTAAATAAATAAATAAGTAGGTTTAATATTTATGTACATTTAAAACATTTTTGTACTGAACTGGATTGCAACCGTCGTATACATGCAAAATAACCCGCCATAGAGGCTCGTTCAGGTGATGCACGTTCCAGAGTGAGCCAGTACTGCGTTCTAGCATCATTCTAGAAACCGTCTAAGAACGAGATTATTAGGACTACTTGCTACCAGGGCCAGTGTATCACAATGTCGTGCTATGATAAAAAATCTAATCCGTCCTTCACTCGGAAACAGTCACATGAACAATATTAGAAAATATAGTCAAATGTATTGGAGATGCAGCATTTTATTTTATTTCAATATCTCAAAGGGATATAAAGTGACTGCTCTCTCTGATAGCCACTCCCAACTGTACAAATAAATGCAAATGTTATGAAAGATACTTAGTACAGACCTAACTAGCGCTTTCTATAGATATTAGACATTTAAATGAATTTGATATTTGGACTCATACAATGTTTCTATATTGGCATCGAAAAGTTACACAGTACAGTTAAATTGCAAGCCCTATCAAACCATCGTTTCCTCTATTGTACTCCCTACTATTCCATTAATATTATAAATGTGAAAGATTCAATATGTTTTGTTTTATTTTTATATTTTTATTAATTAATCACGCTGTAACGGCTGAAGGGATTTGGTCGAAATTAGTCACATAGACCGTGCCCTGAATGAATACACATTACGTTGTTTTTATTCTGGAATTAGACATCCACCATCCATCACATAGGCGGAGCTAAGAGCAAAAGCTAGTATATTTTAACGTATACTATACGTATATATTTGCTCCTTTACAAGGAACACTAGCAATAAATAAAGTCAGAACGTAAAATATGTCATTGTCCCATCTTTACGGAGCGGGTCGCACCTCAGGCTTCCCATATAACATCCTAATTTGTCATTAGACAGGTAGAATGACCCGCCTCACCTTCCTTGTTAACTTGATAAGACAAGTGATATAGTGTACGTATATTTTCACACCTTCGAAATAACGTAAAGATTAAGTTGAGGTATCGTGTACCCAGATTTTAGTTTTTTATTTTTTTATAGCATAGACCGGCAAACGAGCAAGTGGGTCACCTGATGGTAAGTGATCTCCACCGCCCATGTACGCCCACAATACCAAAAGAATCATGGGCGCGTTGCCGACCTTAAAGGAAAGGAATAATTAGGGATTGGGAAGGGGCTTTGGATTTGGGCTTCCGCCTATCTAATTCACAGTACGAAGCGCAACACTAAACTGGCAGTTTCGTCGGTTTTCTATAAGATAGTAATGCTAATCCATTGAGCAGGCCCATTCATAATGCAGACAAAACTATCTATAGAGTGACTCTACCATACTTGTACCATTTTTTTAAATATAAATATAACACCCAACAGTCACACACAGTCCTAACCCCATACTAGGTTAAACCTGTATCATGATTATCAGGAACTACGAGGGACTAGCGGCCTCACAACACCCAGACCTGCAACACGTATTTATGAATCACACAAACATTTTGTCTCGCTGCGGGAATCGAACCCGCAGCCTCTCGCTTCCCAGCCACGCGTCCACTAAGCCATGGCTATCAAAACTTGTAAGATGACTAATCGTTGAAACGTCTTTTCGATTCCATGACCATTCCTCTGTTGCCCTTTGAACTATGAAACCAATTATAATTGTATAGTAAATATATTTTGTTTCCTCACACCCTTATCAAGCTTGACAGAACGTCATGCGAATCATATATCTCTGACAAGTTATTAAAAAAATGTTGAATTCCAGCAGTGTTCCACAAATATTCATGCTGTTTTGTCTACAGCATGAATGGGCCGGCTCGACCGGGTCGTTACTACGGTCTTACTAAAAGCCGACGTAAAGTAGGAGCTTGTTGCTGCGTTTCGTACGGTGAGTGAGATTACCGGAGTCACAAAGCCCCTTCCCAATCCCTTAATAATCCCTTTTCTTTTAAGGTCGGCAACTCACCTAAGATTCTTCTAGTAATATGGGCTTATATGAGCGGTAGAAATTACTTACCATCAGGTGACCCACTTACTCATTGGCCGGTCTATGCTATAAAAATATATATATTAAAATCATATTTTAGCATATTTCCCTTATCTAGATTGGACATGGACATGGACAGAATAAAACATACCGAATGTCTCTGGAGTGGAAACGCCGCGATACAGCTATTTTTGTTTACAGCCAGGCCAGGAGTTATACTGCTTTCACGAAATTTACAGGAAATTGCAGCTTTGCCGTTGCTATTTTTAAGGTTGGTAAGATTACCAGCGACTGAAAGTAGCGCAATATCTTCACATAAAAGTCGGCAGCGCTCTCACAGTTCCTTTTTCAGCTTCGGTGTCATTGGGCGATGATGTGGCGCAGTGACCGAGTAGCCGGCTGCGGAGCGAAAGGACGTGGGTTCGATCCCTGAGACAAATGGTTGTGTGATCCATAAATATTTGTTTCGGGTCTGGATGTTATGGGACCGTAAATTTCTCGTAGGTTCTGATACCCACGATACAGGTTAACCTAAAGTGGGGTCAGGACTATGTGTGACTGTTGGGTGTATTTATTTATTTATTATTCATATCAGACGATCCACTTCAAGTTATGAAAATACTAAATTGGTCATCTGTCTCCATCAAAGCCTTACCAGGTTCGCTACAAATGGACTAATATGTGCCCCGTCATAACATTCATTTTGTTAAAAGCATGTTTGTGTTACCAGAGTAATTGTACCCTTGTAAAAAAATAAAAGGAAAAACACTGGGCTTTGGAAATGAAATTAAATATAAATATAACAAAGAATACGGTCACAGTGTAATAAATGTGATGCGTAATGTTAAATTTGTGTACATACGCATTGTTTGCTATCCGTTGGTTTGCTCACAGGATGTCTCCAATTTTTTTATACCTATATTATACATATTCTCAATTATAGAATTAGAACTTTTATATCTACCGCATAAAAGATTTGTATATTTATTTCAATGCGGGGATCGAACCCGCGCCATGGAGGCTGTCAAGTACTTCGTAATTCATAACGAAACATATCATTAGTTTATCAGCAGCATTTGTTAACCACAAGGTCCTAAATTCGATCTAGAGATCGGACAATCGTTAATTAAAATCTTTGATTATTAAAAAATATACGTACCTAATTTGGTTATAGGCTCCTATCACATCACGGAATGGAAATACCTATGTCCAACCATACATGCACTCGTACACTTACGGCTACGCATTTATAGTTGTAGGCAAAACGGCATGTTTTGTGAAAATATTCACTGTATTCTGCATGGCAGAATTTATAAAAAAACATTGATGTTTGCTTACCTTTTTACTGCTGCAATCGACGGACGGCTACCAAATTGACATGCGTGTAATTTCTGAAACAAAATGATACAAATGTAAAGTAAAATACAATTCGTAAAAATCAAGAAGTCAAGTGCCTTGAAATATAAAACAAGAACTGTTTAATAGAGTTTACTCCAATTTACTACTCTGCTTGTTAATTTATTTCCAAAATTATGTACGGTTAATATACTACACATTATATTGGAAATAAATTAAAATAACATAGTTGTATAAAATACGTTTGGTGATAATTTCTCGGAATAAACAAAAACAAGGAAAATAAATATTGTTTAAATACAGACTTCCGAAAACCGAAAATCTATAATGAATCGCTTTGTTCATGCATTGATTTACTATCATCATTATCATCAACCACAGGACGTCCACTGCTGAACATAGGCCTCACCCAAAGATTTCCAGACCAACCTGTTGGAAGCGGCCTACATTCATGGACTATTACTATCACTTAACTAAATTGTACTTCCTTGACCCAGAATCAATTATGTATAATAATCTTAATGAGACAAGGTTTTTGACAATAATATTAAGCTTTTGACTCGTATAACAAGTTTAATGAAAATTAAATGTTTAAAACTTGTTCCTAGGTGTAGGAACACAAAATACGGATTAGTAACTACGAACTAAGTTTAATAAAGTTTAATTATTTACTTTGTCAACCCCCAACAGTTTTATCTACGCGTAAAATGGCTTTAAACTCTTGTTTAAAAGTAACTTCATTAGAATAAGATTTAGCCCGCCTTTCAAATAAGCCACTAAACATTTTATGGAACGATAAATAGTACTAAAAGTTACAATGATAAACATGTTTAATTGAATATGGATCGTTATTCTAGTCGGCAGCAACTATTCTATTTGTCATGGCAATCGCAAAGCTAATTTGGACAGGAATTAATAACAGCAATTTTATCAATGTATAAAAGTGGAGACATTTATTTATAATTCTTTATTGGCTTAAGTAAGTTACTTGAGTGACTTTGTAAGGCTATCCTTTGTAAATAACTTTTGACAAGTTACCACAAAGAGTATGTAAAAAATTATTTTGAACATAGTTTTTACGCAATCATATATCGAAAATAAATGAACATTAACATGTTTATAAATTCATTAAGTTGAATTTATATGAAAAGCTCATCCCGGTCTCACTTCTCGTGGCCAAACGAACAAAAATAAATTCGCATTACGCTCGTTTTATGCGGAATCCAATATAATTTATTACATTTTATAATTGTGAAAATATATCTGCAACGGAATTCCTTAATATTTATAGATAGTATTTTACTACAAAATAAAACACGTAATGATCAATATTAAAAATACTAAAAGGGAAATGAAAATGGGTATTGGGTTCATAAAATATATAACGATTAACTTACCGTAACAAGGCAAGCTTAGAGCACTTATTTTAGAAATAATCATTATTATCAGTTTTTTATATGTAATATCATTTCATATTTTCATTCAAAAGGAACACTTTAAATGTAAGCATATACAATAAAGATTACACGAGCTAAACTTAGCTATGCATCGTAGTAGATATATCATACCAGGGCGGTCTATAACCTAAGATCCATTCATTAATAAGATCGATGAGATCCAACTCTCTTCTCAAGAAAGTTTCGAAGTTCTGATGGAACTTGGAAACTTTAAATAAAACAGCTAAAATTAGTTAATTTACGTTCAAACGTATTTTTAAAGCAAACTTTTGTTAAAGTAATTTTCTTAAAGTACCAACATCTAGCAAAATCAAACTCATTGCTTTAAATTTTAAAATAATAAAATGAAGACCTGAAGCTACTGCTGACAGACATTTCATATTTGAATGCCAATGCGTTCGTCTTTAAATGTGGCATGTAAGCAGAGAGCACACGAGGTTAACTCCGCTTCCGACACCGAGTGGCACATATGTGGCACAAAGACCCCTTCTCACTGATGAGACTAACTTGTGTAACTACCAAAACTGTTATAACTTGCTGTTATAACAGTTGTGGTAGTTTTCGGCTTTCATGAATGAAAGGCTGAAATTATTTGAAAAAGCATTAAACCGCATTGCAGTAAAATGTAGCGCATTATCTCTTAGCGCCGACGTAAAGCAATATACGTTTTATATTTTAAATCCAATATCAGCTTAAAATGGGGTATATGTGCTGAGAGCAATACTGTCTAAGCTCCGCTTTGCAGCTCCAATCGGCCCACATACGGAACAAAGATTTCTTGATGAGGTTGACGAGACCAATTTAAATCTCACACTCATTGAGGGAGATTCCGATTTGCTACGGAACGTTTTTAATTTGTAGCCTTTTTGTGTCTGCACGCCTTTTGTAGGCTGAATGGATTTGAAACTTCCTTTGAATTCACTTTCGATTGAGCTGAATGGAGAAAGTGCGGTTTCGTTTAGATAACATTTTTCATAAAGTATCGTATTGTGAGTACGTGTTGGGTAATTTATTTCCAAATAGATATTATCTAATACTCTCTAAGTATTTTGATGGGATTCATGACACAATAAGGCACTAGATTCGATCACTGCGTCCATGATATTCAATTATAAGTTTACAACTTCAAACCCGAATCGCGGTGCGTTTATAGATGCAGTGCGTGCGATTTTTTTTTTAATAATATGTTGTAGCGTTGACAGCGTCCGACCGGCTGTAAAGTATGAGGCCGCGGTTTTAATTTCCGGACCGATACAAATATTTGTTTCGGGTCTGAGTATTTCCTCCCCAGAGGGTTTGACGTCAGACAGGCGGTACCAACCGCTACTTTAACTCGATTTTCTGTGTCGATGTCTCGGTCTACATAAATGTCTACAGCGTGGATCTACCATACATAAATATACCATACATAATAAGCTTATTAACATAAATTGAGCTGCTCTGATTTAAATTAAACTGTACATGAAGTAGTGCAAGTATTGTAAACCAGTTTTGAAAGGAGCAATGTTTTTTTACTCCTCTAGCGAAAGTGCCTTCCGAACTGATAGCAGCGTAAAAATTAAAGAAATCTAAATATATAAAATATTATGGCATAAATAAATATAATTTTATCAAATCATGTTTTTATTGTTTTTCTTTTTCCTTTTATGCACAACTAGCGACCCGCGCCGGCTTCGCACTGGTAAAAATATGTTTGTTACGATATCACATTACAAATCTTTGAATTTTGACATAAATTGCTGGTCCGTTTTCGAATCAATCATACTTTTATCTTTTTTTTAAGCATAGACCGGCAAACGAGCAAGTGGGTCACCTGATGGTAAGTGATCTCCACCGCCCATGTACGTCCACAATACCAGAAGAATCATGTGCGCGTTGTCGACCTTAAAGGAAAGGGATAATTAGGGATTGGGCAGGGGAGAGGGATTTGGGCTTCCAGATATCTAACTCACCGTACGAAACGCAGCAGCAAGCCGCTACTTTACGTCGGTTTTCTGCGAGACAGTGGCTACGACCCGGTCGAGCCAGCCCATTCACGCTGTAGACATTACTGCCTACAGCATGGCTCTACCACTCATACATCTCAATTCAACAACTCTTTTTTAACAGCACTAAAACTCTTTTTTTTATTCTGGTACGAAATAGTAACCTTGTTGGACTTGGTGTTAAGTACATAGCAATCCAAATATAATGTCGATCATCAGGAAACATTGCGTCCCTCGAAGATCGAAATAATTATGCCGACCTGCAGTTACTGGATATACACTGGCTGACCCCGGGACACGACTCGCTTAAACGAGCGACGGGTTTTTCACCATGTGTACAGTGGTCAATGTCCATTCACGTACCAAAGTGATCAGGTGCTCACCGATTAAAAACCGACCGACTTATTATAATCAGAAGGGTAGTAAATAGGTCATATGATGATATATGATGCCCACCGTCCATATTAATCCTCAAAACAGACACTACTCGCTTAAACAAATCACTATGACGGGGTTTTTCACCATGTGTACCGTACACCATATATCAATTGATCGATATCCATTCACATACCAAAATGATCAGGTGACCACCGATTAAAAACCGGCCGACTTATTATAAGCAAAAGGCTGGTAAATTAGTCATATGATGATATATGATTTCCACCGTCCATATTAACCCCCAAAACCAGTAGGATTATACCAAACGAACCCTAGCCAATAAATAAAGCTTCACAATTTTTCAAACGTAAAATAAAATTACCGTATTTGTCATGAAAAACATGAGTTTTACTTTATATATGTAACAAATGAGCGTGTTAAATTCAACGTTTATTACTCGAAAAAGGGTGATACATTGCGGGTTACATTTTATTCTTAATACTTATTAATCCCAGTGTAAACCTCGCTAAAAGCGAAGCACAACAACGAAATGAATTATGCTTCATTCGGGAATTCCGCACCAATACCAATTATATAGTTGGTTGCACGTTATGTTGTGATATTAAATTGTATCTTATATTTAATTTCAACTCACGGGCTATAATATCAAATCTAACGTTAAATCATGATGCAAAGGCGGACCCTGGCATTTAGTCGGTAGCAGTACCAGGTTGAAAAAAGGCGGCGTACTAAGGCTGAGAACCATGAGGTCTTAGATTCAATTCCTAGGTCGGGCAATCACAATTAGTTTGTTTTACAATTCGAAAAATCACAAATAAAATGCCTGGGGTTGGAGTTGTGTCTGGTATGAAGATAGGCACACCCTCTATAACATCTTGAGTTGGAAATAAGCTTGTTAAGCATTTTGTGTAGTTGCACCTCTGCCTACCCTTTCGCAATTATTACGTGAACTTATGTTATATTTATTAAGTCAGAAGATCCAAATGAGCCATAGACAAAGCGCAACCTACTCGTGTACACGACGCCTATTAAAGTATCTTCTACGAGAAGACCGAGCTCAAGAAATCCTAAAGATAGCAGCAACCTGACTGGGTCTAAACTTAGCAACGGACTATAACAAACGACAGTAATTCTCGGCTAATCTCTGAGAATAGCAATTAGTGAATGGATGGCGATCGCTAGCACCGAGAAAGTGATTAAATGGAGAAATTTAAATTAATTAATGTACAACTAAATAAAAATAACAAGGTCTAGAGTAGTGTAGATTCAATGTAAAACAAACATCTCCATTTCTTAAAGTAAAAATTAATGTCACACAAACATTATATAATTAGTAGTTTTGCATGTAAGATATGAATGCCTCAAAGACAACAATTCGCACGCAATACATAATTATTGTGAAACAATTCGATATGCTTCACCTTTTTACTCATTTAATCGCTTTCAAATGGTTAATTCTAATTAATTTTATATTTTTTTATCTTTGAATACATATTAAATAACAAATTTAATCGATAAATAAAGCGTCTGTTAAATATTAGATAGAATAATTACATTTACAGAGAAAAATGTAAAAATACAACGCTAATAATTAATTTGTTAAAAGTTCCGCAAAAAACAACTTGGCCTGCCTCCAAAACGAATGCTGATGCATCCCAATAGAGAAATAGGTTTCCTATCGATTCTTCGAAACGTGAAACTACCCTATCTTATAACATACTAGCTGTCCCGCGCGGCTCCGCCCGCGTGATCTGTATTTTCCGGGATAAAAGTAGCCTAACAGTGGCGCCATCTGTCAGCAATGTGTCACGCACCGACGCCATCTACTTAAAATATTGGTTTGTAGTACATGCTATGTATCAGAGATGGCGCTGTATTTAAAAAATGATTTTCCCTATTTTCCCGCTTTTCTATTGAAATTTTTCCTAGATTTTCGTTGCTATAAACCTCACGGAGCCCGAGACCTTTCCAACGAATGCAAAACCGTGGAAATCGGTTCGTGCGTTCTGGAGTTATATCGTCAGGAAGGAAAACCCGACTTATTTTTATATAATAGATTAAAGTAGGTTGAATGCTTGTTGTTTGGTATTCTTTATCGTTAAATAAATATAGTATAGCAGTGTTGGTGTCTAATTACAATAGACAGAAGCAAAAAGTTGTTGACATCAATAATGACCTAGATATAATACAACTATGGATCTACATTTTCTGGTTCATGCACATATCATGATAACGAATCCCTTCTGAAAAAAATCCATCACGGAAGAATGAGATTTATTACGATTACGAAATCAAAATTACTCGAGACAAAACACATTAATCGACTCCTCCCTATCCACAATTCGAACACAAAACGCTTAATTACTACGCAATTCTAGCAATAGCTGCGTATCTAAATGGGCATTCTCTAAGCCCATTTATCATTTGCGTTGTTCATGATAAACGAATAGGAAACTGAGGCACGCACATTTAATCTGTCGAGTACTCTGAGGTCAAATAATGTTGTATTGACTTCATATAAATGTGTGATGACGATGCGAGTTTTCGCACTAAAGGTATGTTTTGAAGTGCGCGACAAAGACAACAGTCCACGACCCGCGACCACATAAACACGTCCGCTTTGTAGGCAATTACGTAATTATTAGATCAGTTTTTACGAATTATTAGAATATGAAATCAATATCCATCTAACAGAGCCTAGCATGCCACTAAAGAGAAAAATGAATAGGTACATAATCTAATATACTGTAGATCTATATTAATCATTATCGGAAGTTGGTATTATGGAAGTAGACAAATATTGCCGAAGCACATCACTTCGATCTTCGATCTTCGATCACTAATTCTTGTCGTGTTAGGCAGCGCATAGTACTAACACACACATCGTGCAATAGAAAACAGATTTATATACCCAAGAAGAAATCAATGATCCTTTCGTTTACAAAGTGAATCAAGCCCCAATCAAAACCTTGAAGTGAGGAATGGAAAGGGAATAAAACCTCGGTTTTATTTACTCTGGCTCGATGCGGAGCCCCTATCACTTGTCATGCGGAACGTTCACGCTACGCTTCTCAGGAGACCAACAAATTGGATCACGAAGACCTAAGGTTGTCGACCGCTGCGAAATCATTATCACCCAACACCTGAAATATATGATTTTTATAAAATTTTCAACGATGGGAACAGTTTTTAAAGGAGGTTTAAAGATTCTAAAGCCTCACATTTGCATATTACACTCTTGGAAATGATAGTGTCATCAAGAGGAAGATTTTGTTCTTGAGAACTTACCGTTAGAGTGAAAATATTTTACAGGACGGCTTCATAGCTTAGTTCTAAGTCTTATAATAAATTTGAATAAAATGTGACTAAATATTGAGTAAAATAAGTGAACATAAAACGTATCATCTCCTAAAAGATGTTAGGTTTCCATTAAGGTGCTATTCGATTTTTCTAATAAACGAAATAATTATTCAAAGGAGAAGGCACTAGAACTAAACTAGGTATGTATTATTATTATCGAAACTAAATACCATGAGAATCAAAATATAGATAACAATAATGACGCAATATTCAACACTCATGATATCTAAGAACATATAAACAGATAAAAAAGCCAACCCTGCAAAAACCGCACAGCAATTTGGTCAGTGGAGTCACGTAATCCCGTCATTGATTTACGCCCATAAACACTATGCCACTTGCGGAGTACTACCCGAGTGGAGTAATGACGGCTGTATTTTATGTAACAAGAAATGGAAGTGTGCGGTTGTGATGAAAATGTATAACCTCATTTTCTGATATAAGAAATTTTCGCCGATAAAATAACATGTAAATGGTGTCTCGACCACTATTGGAATATGCAAAGAATACCATTGTTGTTAATTATATTAGATATGTGAAGTTTTTTATAAAACCTTCTTTGGATGTAAGCCAAAAGCTACTTACTATAATTGCTAGTTTTGTTATATCATTATGAAATTCCCCATTAGGCTTTCAAAATTAAATTATATTGTAACTTTTTAAGACATGTATACTGCAGCTGCATTTAAGTCCTTTATTGAATATTATATAAGTATATTCCTACGCTGTAGTATTTCCGTGCCTCAGAAAATATGCTATGATATCGGTCTAATTCTGGTCTGACTTATTATATTTATACATTTTATTAAATTTACTAAAGACCAAATTGATGTCGACAGTAAGCGGGTCACCTGATGGTATGCCATCTACACTGCCCATGAACAACTACAATACCAGAAGAATAATGGATATTGCCGTTCGTGGCATTAAAGAAAGGGGTAAATAAGGGATTGGCAAAAGCAACAGAAATCGGTCATTTTACGTTTATTTTCTGTGATACAACGGTTACAATCCAATTGAACCGGCTATTCCTGCCGTAGATAAAACTGACTACAGTGTGGCGCTACCACTTAGAACTATGTCAATTTACCAAGAAATTCTTTTAAATCGCATCACCGATTGATATACAAAATAGCTCTACACAAAAAAATATTACATACAACATTACTGAATTAAACATTATAAGTTATCTTTCATGGTAATCCCGCGTGGCGCATTTATAGCCTTTTACTGCATCGTGTATAATTCTGCAATGTTAAATCGACGGGTATTTTTAAGGCAGTCCCGAGATGATCCTGGGCGCTGGTATATTAAGTAATTTTGTAAATAGTAAATGGAATTAAACATAAAGTGACGTACACTTACACCTATTACAGCACCACAAGTTCGAAAAAATAGACAAAGGCGGAATTTATTAAGCTGTAATACGACAATGGTAATTCAACCACAAGGTGTGATAGCTTATCGGTATAGTAAGCACAATTAGAATCCCGGATTAAGCAACACCATAGATCACCAAACTAACTTAATATAAAAATACTTTCTATCATAATTGAGAAAATATATTTAAGAATCTGTAACCATTGCGATATTTGCAGCAAAATATACACATGTAAATAATAATATACATGTTGAAAATGCCCCGAATTGTCCAAGTTCCAAATCCCGGGTGGAAGACAACTTTTAGTTGGTAACATTTTGACTTCCTCGATACCTCGGAGAGCATATTAAGCAAGCTATACTTCCAACTAGTAAATTTAGTGTAAAGTTTTACATGGTACTGATTTAGCGTACCGCTTCGTAAGTGCCAGGTTTAAAAAGTTAACTACAAAATTACATTTCCATTAAATCGATTTCCTACTGCTATAAATTTCCAATATCTTAACTTCATGAGATAAGTATGAAAAATTACTATCTCACTGCACCCGCTGCGGTAAACGCATTTTAAATTTGTGTCGAGCTGCAAGATAAATTGGCGTCCGGAGGAAATTCTAGCTCGACCATAATGATTATAAGCAGGGCTATAAGTTTCTAAAACTATTATGAATGTAGGTAACTATTTTATCATTGTTCATTTTACATTATAATAACAAACTAATTTATACAATGTTTTAAGAATTTAGAACGTAATACACGTTAATCTTAAGCGTTCTAGCGACATGAGATGTCAATACAACAAATTCTTTACAATTAATAGACTTTTTTTTACTAGCCCTGTATTATACATATCTCGCTGCTGGGCACGGGCCTCCTCTACTAAATGAGAGGGGTTAGGCCTTAGTCCACCACGCTGGCCTAACGCGGGTTGGTAGACTTCACATGCCTTCGAAAAATCTTATCGAGGTGTCAGATATGCAAGTTTCCTCACGATGTTTCCTTCACCGTTAATGCAAGCGATAATTAACAATTAATATACACGTGGCTTAGAAAAGTCAGAGGTATGCTCTTGGGGCTGGTTTCGAACCTGCGACTTTCGTCTCGACAATCCGTACCAAGCCCCGCTGAGCTATCGCTGCTATCTAAATACACTTAGATATATTTTCTCGACAGAGGTTAAGATATGTAAAAGGAACTCATTTGATAGCAGGATTCGTACGGTACTGATGTCTGCAACCCATTTACGGCTTTGACGGACCAACAGATTACATTTACAGTCGGTATCTAAACCGAAAGCTTTTACGGGAATTCGTTATCGAAGCCCAGCATACGAGTATATATCCCGGTGATCCGTTCCTGGGGTTACATTCTGACACTTAGTTGGATGTTCCTTTAAAGATTTGAGAGCTATAGCGATACCGGGATGATCGTAAATTATTCGGTACGTAGTTGAATGAGGAAGTAGTATATGAATGTAATTTACGAAACAGATATGTATTGTTCTAAATTCATTTAATTTTGCATAATGAAACGGTAGTAAGAACGGCATATCGTAGTGAATGTATTAAATATAGTTAGACAAGTAGGCCTAATATGATTAATAATAACGTGCATATTTTTCAAATCCAGTTTTAAATCCGTAAAAACTTGCTATTTATGAAGTGTCAAACTAGTAAGTAATCAAGAACCAATTCCGTTTTTTACAATTTTACTCACTGCTGAATCTTAAAGTTGGTAGACTTTAAGATTCAGCAGAAAATAATAATTTATATTTTTTATACGGTCATATACAAAAAAAAGTATACAAACAATTAAAAATAATATTAAACATTTTGCAATAAAACTTTTATTACAAAGACGCAACGATTCGATTATACAACATACTTCTAAGATAATATCTTTAATGTTATCGATGTATAAAATCTGCGAAACGTGCTCTAAAAATGTTTGATGATAGCAAACAGAATTCAGTTCACGAAACGTTAAATCACAACTCAGCGAAGAAATGAATGTAGGCCAACGAAATCACCAGTAATCTGATTGACCTAAGTTCAACACGAATCCATTTGATAATACGTACTCGTAATATTATGTTGTCAAATGTATCTTACCTCCCTGTCAGGGACGTGCCTAGATGGTAAAAATAGTTTTATAAGACGTGTATAGATCTAAACGGGTAAACATTGTTGAATTTCCCGAGGAAATGTTAAGCTAGTCGTAAACGTAGTAGACAATAATCGGAATCAATCATACTCATTGTCAAAGCATCTTATCATAGATAGGTCTATCTAACATCTTTTGTAAAAATAAATTAGCAGGATAATAGCTTATCAGTTATATAAGCTAAATAGTAATAATAGAAAGCTACAGACTGTATGACATAAATTCAGAGTATAGTAACAGAAGAACACCACATCATAATATATTATGGCTCTCGCCTCTGGTTCTCGCCTGTAACCCTATAGAGAAAGACAGAGATACAAATAGTGAACGTACGGTTTACCAAGTCTATTTCTTTCCCATGATGTAATAGGGGTCCCCCTAGGCTCGCGCCTATCGCAATTCCGCGCACAGATTGCAATCGCGGACAATACATGTGTGATTTTTCGAATTCAAGAACTCAAACACATATTGCGATTTTGCGACCTAGGATTGGGAGTTTTTTTTTATTATTCAATACTAGAAAATTATGGGTAGCTGACCTTAAAGATAATATGGGGATTGCGAAGGGGAGGGGAATTTGGGCCTACAGATATCTCACTCACCTTACGAAACGCAGCAGCTAGCCGCTGATTATCGTGGATTTTCTGTAAGACAGTGGAAACGACCCGGTCGAGTCGACCCATTCATGCTGTAGACAAAACTGTTCACAGCGTGGCTCTACCACTCATAATTACGTCACGGTTACTCAGCCTAGCTGTGCTAGCACTAGGCCAATGAGGCAAACTACATCACAATGGTTCAAGCGCTCAACTATTGCACCAAAGAAGCTATTACAGAAGCAATATAACAGGGTGTAAACAACGATAATGCATAATGAAACATCGTAAAAGGCAATCTTCAATTTGTCTATTGTTGCAGAGTGCCATTCGCACATGATTACTACATAATTATATATCATTGTCTATGGAATATTAATTTGAATAGTAATGACCTCTGTGCTCACGTTCACTGAACGTTTTTGTGCGAGCATTATGATGGATATTGTGATGAAATTGGATCATCAGTGTCGTCAGTACGTGTAAGTACGTACTTAAGTTAAATACATATTATTTTGTATGTTTACTTTGGATCGGCAATGTGGTGTATCTAATTGACGTAACGTAATTTTTTGACCTCAATTTCCGAGTGTAATACATAGGCATTTCAATTTATCATTAAAAGTAAATATGGTTTTTGTTATAAATATATAAATAGATATACCCAACAGTCACACATATAGTCCTGAGCCCACACTGGATTAACCTGTGTCGTGGGTATCAGGAACTACGAGGGACTTGCGGTCCCACAACACCCAAACCGGTAACAAATATACGTGGATCACATATTATGTCTCACTGTGGGAATCGAACTCACGGCCTCTCGCTTCGCAGCATGCAGCAGCATTAAGCTGCATGTATACTGCTGGTGGCAATAAACAATTTTTTCTAGGTTAGAAGTTAAAATCTTTCTTCGAAAAACACTTATACTTATAAACTATCACGTATCACCTGATAGTAAATGATCATCACTGCCCACGAACACCCACAATACCATAGCAATCTAAGGAATTAATTTCCAATTCAAGCCAAGGAATGGGAAATAGACATACAACTTAATGCTATTTATTAATTAGTTAATTTCTCACTGTTCTTTTATATGTACATCTAATAATATCTTCATATGTATATGAAATAAGATAGACTATTATGATATTCTACTTTTCGATTTTTATTTCTGTCCATGAGTTACAATTAAGGTTTTAGTTTAATACCAGCACCAGGCTTATATTGTCTGGTACCTATTTATGCTGAACAAGAACTTTTTCGGCAGCCTCACGAGATACACGTTATCTATTTTACCTATTTAGAATTGCTGTTTTTGTGCTATTTAGTTTTATATTTTTTTGTATCATATATTGTGCCTCAAAAAAATGCTGAATAATGATTTTCCTTATTTTTTCCTTTTTTTCGACCTTTTTTTTATGTGATTGAATGACGAAACGAGCAAGGCGCTCGCCTGATGGTAAGCGCCACGTCTGCCCATAAACAGAAGCAACACCACACAGAACTTTGAATAACAAAGCACGGCATGGCATTGAACTGCGCTCGTCACCCCGAGACATATTAAGATGTTATTTTTCATAATTCTCAGTAATTTCACTGGTTTCAATGTCCTTCAAATCGAAACACAACAGTGCTTACACACTGTTGCTTGGCGGCAGAAATAGACAAAGCGGTGGTACCAACCCAGACGGCCTATCGCATACGAGGGACCTACCTTGTATATCCCAACAGAACGCCATTTCATGTAGAATGTAATATCTGCATATTACCAACTAAGTAGCAAGAACTTCAATTATTATAAAACATGATTGCTATATCTATACTAATAATAAAGCTGTAGATTAGCTGTTTGATTGTTTGATTGTTTGTTTGTTTGTTTGTTTGTTTGTTTGTTTGTTTGTTTGTTTGAACGCGCTAATCCCAGGAACTACTGGTTCGAATTGAAAAATTCTTTTTGTGTTGGATAGTCCATTTATCGAGGAAGGCTTTAGGATATATAACATTCGCTGCGACCATTAGAAGCGAAGCATCAGTGAAAAATGTTGCAAAAACGGGGAAAATTATTCATATTTGAAGGCTTCCGTTGCTAAGCTACCGAAATAATATTATTTGAAGGTTTCCGTTGCTAAGCTACCCAAATCTATACTAATATTATAAAGCTGTAGAGTTTGATTGTTTGTTTGTTTGTTTGATCACGTGGGCGGAGCCGCGAGCAAAAGCTAGTCTTTGATATAATAACCAAGTGAGCTATATTATGAGAACAAACGCTTTCCAGACCATCTCGATACAGAAAACACAACACGAAGCCATCACAAACAAAACAAAGCATCGTAGCCTCGACACCGCATCGCATGTGGTCCATTGTTTGCCGATATTAAGTGCTGGATTACACAGGACGTGTTTTATCGCGTTTCTGATATGATGACGTCGACAGATGCAACCTAGCATGCCGACCCTACATTTTCACCTACCAAGCTATCAATATTGATCAAGCTAGTGTGATCTAGGAATGTTTCTTTAATGTTGTTTTATTTGCAATAAGATTTAAGGCGAATATATTATTATTTAGGAACCGTTAGATTCATTTCATTTTGTACGTAAATACATATTTTGACTGGTAGTTTCTTTTATAGTTAGCAAGTATTTACAAATTATTTTATGCCAACGTGTTTTATGATAACTTTATAAAAGAGCACATAAATGTCCACGTTTTTATTTTATACGAAAATATCTAAATGTAGAGGGTTTCTATGCATATTTAAACATCTAATAATCATAAAGTAAAAATCTAACCTCTGACTCACCTAGGCTAACCCTGATAATAATTCAAAATAATATGGACTAGCTAACAGCTTTTAGCAGCTCAATATCCAGTCAACACGTTAAAACCTTCAGGCCTTGCATCGGGCTTGTTAACAGCGAAAAATGAAGGAAATCTTAATGAATGCTATAAACGCCTGCACTTCGCAGCTTGGCTTAATTAAGATGTGGGAAGACATACGTAATACCAAAAGAGTAATGAAAAGGCTCATAGTAGGTGCGATAAATATAAGCTTATATTATATCGTGGTAGCGGCTTAAGACTACGACACATAGATTATGGACACAGTAGTATTCCGTAAAATAAATGTTGGAGAGTGTCACTGGGAATTATTTTATTCTAAATTTGTTTGTTTTTTTTATCCTGGCTCGGCATAGTAACTACGCTACACCTGGTGGTAAGTGTAGCGCAATCCAAGAATAATATCGACCAACGATAAACAATGTGTCCATCTTAGGTCGGCAAGATCATGCGGCCTGCCAAAGGGCCAAAGGGGAGGGGAAGGAAAAAGGGATGGGAAAAGGGTTAGGATCAGGGGGCAAGCCCCCTGGGGAGAACCGGATATACACTGGCTGACCCTGGAACGTGAGCCACACAAGGTGGGCCACTATGGCAGGTTTTAGCACCAGTGTACGGTGGTCGCTATCCGGTCGGATACAAGTATAATAGTTAGACACTGGCAGTACAAGCATAATATTATATTCAATTGGCTTCACTGTTTGCTACTTTTGTATTGTTTATATGTAAACTGCATCCAATCCGAATTTCAAAGTCTCGAATATCCTCAATTCGGATTCTAATCTCGGATCCGGAACGGATTCGGATTGGATGCAGTGCATAACCACTAGTACACGATATTACGAGAATCCATATAAATAAGCTACGTTTCAATACACCGTGCCGTAAATAAATAATATGTAATTTTAAGTTATTATGGAAATGAATACTGGCAAGATGTTTAAAATATTCTATGATTTGGATATTTGAAGATATGTCGCATTTATTTATTTATATCATAAACCTTTTCATGCTGAATTCAAAACAATATACAAACCAAACATGCAACTTAAAATGTTTAACTTAACGGCATGCGTATCGCTTCAGGCGTTGACGCTCTTAGCTTCAGACATAGCGTATTCAAACAACGTTTACTTAGTAAATATATCCGTTGAAACAACTAACGAACGACCGATAAACGGATATTATGTCCTGACTCTTTGAATAAACGTAATCATATAAGCTTTGGATATAGGTACTAATGGCGTGTAAAAGATATGCAATAGATAATGATTTCTTATGTTTACGCGAATATTACTCATTGAAATAAAACTAATTTAAACGGATTTTATCAAGTGTGGACACTCCGTGACCACGAAGGCTAAAAAGCTTTCGATACGTCGGGATCAAAATATATAAAAAACCGTGATAAAATCCGTTTAAATTAGTTTTATTTCTATCCGATAGATGCAAGTTTTCCAATTCAGTGTTCACACTCCGCCTCGACCCCGTTTCGAACGTACATAATCCCACTGGCCTATTAGAATTTCACAAGAATAAAGATTATTAAAGCCTGACTAAGTTTCTTCCGCTTTGAAACTTAATTACACCTAACAGGTATAATTTGCTCCCTTTAAGTTCGTAAAGACGGTACAAGAGTTGTGACTTCATTTAACACGGTTTGTTTTGTGTATTTATGTTTTTTTAACGAGTCTAGCATCTTTTGATGATCGTTAAAGTACTTAGGAATTCATTCAGTTGTGATGGAAATTAACTTTTAAAGTACCTAATTATTGTTGTACAAGAAACGTTGAAAATAGATTTTTTATAAAGAAGTAGCTTTTCACGTGGTTTAGCCCGATTCGAAGTAAAATTGACTAAAAATATTATTTCCCATACAAAATTTGCAACCTCTCTTTAAGGGTAGAATTTTGTGAAATCGCTCTTTAATTATTATTAATTAAATAATGAATTAATACCTTAATTTAGTCTTAATAACAAATTAATTATTTAATTTCGTAATAATTAATTCCTTAATTTAGTCTTTAGTCTAGCGGTAGTTCAGTGGGCAGTAGTACGGGGTAGTACGGACTACCAAGGCGAAAGTCCCAGTATTCGAATCCAGCCCGAAGAACATGCACCTTAGTTACGCGTACATTCGATGTTAATTACCGCTTGTATTAACGTTGAAGGAAACAGCGTAAGGAAACCTGCATTTCGAGAGCCATGCTTTTTCATCCAGCATTTTAATAATAATCAACTCATTATTAAGATATACAGTGCACGTACGACTACAAACTATGATGAATAGCCTCAACATAGTAAAGAACACGTTAAGCCCTGAGTGTCTCTTGTTGTCATGTTGAAACACAAAACTATGTGAGAGACGTTAGGGTTGGCTTAGTTAGTCTAACAAGGCCTGAGAAAGCCTACGAGATATGTGATCCAAAGCTGTAAATTCAAGTTTGTTGAGTTTTTAAATCATATGTATAGTAATAATGTTTATTAAACTGTAGTTGATATACAATTTTGCCTTAAAAACAATAACATATTATAAAATAACTATCGTATTACTAAGCATGTGCTTGTATTTTGGGGCTCAGGTTATAGAGACCATCTTTATTATCATTATTCGTGCTCCGAGCCTCCTCCAGCCTTTTATTTTCCTCTTAGATGATTATTTAAATTCGAATTCATACTTGTAGTTGTTGTTAATACAAACCATTGTTTAATAGGCAGACATTATAATTATATTTTCACTTTCATTTTAATATTTAATGACTTCCTTCTCATGGATTTCTATTATTTTAATGTGTCTGATCTTTAATGCCCAGTAGAAATTGTACTGCATCTTTGGATATCGCGTTGAACACTTATTTCGAAATCATTTCGTACATAAATCACACCTCATCACGCCAGCATTACGAATTTTTATATATGTTAGGAAATGTCGACTGAAGAGAGTGTGCGAACGTTTGAAATCGAATTAAAGACGTGGGCCCATTGCACCATCAAAGTTAAACAGAATTTCGACTAAGGCGCTAAACCCAGGTTTTAAAACTATCACTGTATCCTAAAGTGACAGAATGTTTTAAAGCAAGTAAGTAGTAGAGCCACGCTGTAGAGAAACTTGTCCACATTAATGAATAGACCAGCTCGATAGCAGAAGGACTACTGTATGTCAGAAGAATTAAGTAAAATTATAGGTAACTGTTCCGTCTCTTATGATGAGTGATACTTCCGGAGTAGATACTTAGGTATTACCGGTTCTTATTTCCATTACTCCTCATTTGATTCATTACCATTTTTTAAATACCTTAAGGTTGACGAAATAAATTGTATAAATGAGATCAATTAGCGTCAGGTGACCGAGTTGCTCGTTTTCCGGTCTCTGCTAAAACTCGTTTAATAGAACACAGAAGTCGTCACGTCACCTCGTCGTGTGACACTTCATTAACTCGTTCCACGGAAACTCCGCACGACGCTGTATGGAAAACTGAAAGCTTGTTTCGAGATAGAAGAGCAGGCACGCCGATTTTCATACAATTTAATACAAAGCGGACGTATCGCTATCGCCGAACTCTAAATATATCTAAGAGTTAATAATTATAAGAGTCAATAATTAAATGTTTGTGTGATCCACCAATATTTGTCTCGGGGTCTGGGTGTTATGAGACCGAAAATCTCTCGTAGTTCCTTATACCCATGACACAAGACCCGTATCTTACTGTGGGGTCGGGACTATGTGTGTGACTGTTAAAAAAAATCGATATTTCAAAATGGCATAGTATAAGGTTTGGAGTGAATACATATTAACTTCTGAATTGGTGGCAAATTTAAAAAAAAATGAGTTCACGGTGCCCGTTGTATATTAATATTATTAAACTCATCATTTTTCGGTGGTCGCTAGTCTTTTTGGACTGTACTGCGCTACCATCAGGTGTAGTGCAGTCACTTCACCACTCTGAGATAAAAAAAACATCTTTAAATCTTAAATGTCATAATTATAAAGTAGGTCAACGAACGCGTCTCGTTAATACTGGAATAGGCTCTTCGAGATAGCCATCAGGGTAAACGAGCTGTTGGATAGATGACAAGTAATGAGAAAGCCCCGCTGGATTCTTGCCAATCCCCTCGAGATATTATATCTCAATCAGTATTGATTAGAGATAACATAATTGATTTGAATTGTTTATGAACTTGAGCGGTCTTCTCACGTTCTATTTATACAGCGTAATCCGTCCCAGGTGATTTGGAAAGGGTTTTTTTTTACTAGCCCTGTATTATAAACGTCGCACCGCTGGGCACGGGCCTCCTCCACTGAATGAGAGGGATCAGGCCTTGGTGAAAGGGAATATCGAAAGATAATTATAGTGTGGATTTTAAAAATTACAAACAAGCGAATAATAACTAAGCAATCTCTTTTGTTTAGAGAAATTATCATTATATGACAATACATTATTGTACAAAGCTAAAGTATAAGGTATAACATACTTTTTAGAAATTACTACTAGTACTAGGTTGTAGGTACCTCGTATGCGAATCGCCATCTAGCTTAGTACCACCACTTTGTCTATTTCTGCCGCTGCTTAGCGTCTTGTATTTCGATTTGAAGGATATTGGAGTCAATTAAATTACTGGACATTATGAGACTTAACATTTCTGAGTCTCTAGGTAACGAAGGCATTGCTATGCCATGCAGTGCTTTGTAATTCAAACTTCTGTGTGGTGTTCTTTTTACCCTGGCACAGTGAAGTACCTGGACTACACTTGACCTAGTATTAAATAAAGTACACTCTAAATATAATGTCGGCCGTCAAGAGACATTGCTTCTGTTTATGGCCAGGCGTGATGCTTACCAAGCGTAATGCACGTCTCTGTTATTCAAGCAAAAAAAACACTAAGTACAGCCCGTATGGAAACCAAGCATGTCAATTTTTAATGACGTCATCGCGATACGTAGGTATAGATTATAATAAAGTGCGTGTTGATGCGTTGAGGTAAATAACGGCACATGATTTATATAGTTTAGATATAATGCAAGATCACATTACGCTACATTTAGCGTTATCTGTGAAACTGGCCATAAAATGAATTGCATACTTTTTAGAAATCCGAATACGAAAATTCCACCAGATAGGTAGAAATAAAGGTTCAAAATATTTTTCTTCAAAATATATATTCGTAGCTTGATAAACGAAGTTTTGGAAAAACTCTTAACTCCCCTTTCATGTTCATTTATTTAAAATGCATATTTTGTTTACCGCAAGAAAATACACGTTACTTTTCAGATTTTAAATTGTATTGTCACAGAGTGGGTTCTGTAACCAGTTTAGTGATATATTTAAATAATAAAATAAAGAAAAAAATGTTCTGAATATAAAACATATTTTTATACAATCTGTATCAATGTTTTATATTCCACCATAACATTCGCGATAGCTTGACGCCGTCACGGACAATCTGTTATTGTAGATTGGTTTGGAGGTGCTGCTTTTCCGAATACAGATCGGAATTTTCTCTGACTACAGGAAATCTTTTAACATATTAGTTATGAAAAGAAATTTTTTCTCTATGCTTTCTCATTTAAAATATATTTGTAAAAATAAAACCTATTTATTATCATAATAAAAAGGTGTTTATAATAAGTATGCTCATTACCCGTATTTCTGGATTTAGGAAGCAGTTCAAAAAGCGCTACATAAGGCTGTATACTCAAATAGAATTATTATGTTAACGCCTCGACAATTATGCCTCGAATTTCAAATTATGGCCTAAGGCTCGGCCGAAGAAACACTGGTGCTTAGGTTTTATCATAGGTATCTTTATTGTAATATTTTTACGTAATTTTAGTTATTTTTTATTTTACTACTGTCTTGATATACTATTGACATATTTATAAAGGAACGTGTGTATTAATAACTTATTCATGCTGTTGTTAGCAAAAATATATAGTAACCTCAAAAAATTTGAATATAAGTACAGTTTATTAGAGCATTACCTACAGGTTATTAATTAATGCCATGAATTATATGGAATAATGGAGCGGCAATTACCTCACAAGTGGAGACGGTAGCCGCAGCCCGCAAGTACACGATATACATGTTACCGTCACAGTTGCACTAATGAGTAATCCAGAGAACTCATAAAACCCCACGGTTAATAGTTCCTTACGAGCTCGCCTTGAAAGCTAGCGACTTCTTTCTGTATCGCATTGATTCTTATTTCAGGTTAAGAGATAATAACTATTTTAAAACATTTGTCAGTAAACATTATTAATAACCTCCGTGGCGCAGTAGCTATCTGTGAAGCGACAGGTCGCAAGTGCGATTCCCGCACCGTAAAAAAAATATTGTGTGATCCCAAATATTTTTATTCGGGTCTAGGGTCAGGACGTTATTTCTATTCATTTTGAATTTCTGATAAATAGGGGTGTCATTAGTTTGATTCTATCTGCCTGAAATTTTTAAACGAATAGACCGAATTTAATGCGTTTTTATTAAAAAGCTGGTTTTATTGAGGTGATCCTTAGTTACGTTTGAAGAAAAGATGTACAGCATGTAAAAGATGTATTCCGAAATTACAGATCATTTCTGATTGGTATCGAGATTCTTTAACGACAAGACGTCAAAAACGTAACAAAAATATGTTCATTTTCTCTCATTTACAATATTGCTCTCTCTACAAAGAAAACATCAATCGAAATATTCAAAACAAATAATTTATCATAAAAACATTCGGTTGTAAACATGAATATTATATCGAAGCCGTTTTCCAAGTACAAAGTCTAAAATAATTAAGGATTTATCCGAACCGAATATCTTATACAATATAAAGCAATTTTACACAGAATTGGATTGAAAGTATTTCCGTATTCAAATATCACGCTAAACCTCGTGAAATAAAGCGACATCTGTTTTATTACACTGTAACTTTTAACGATACTGTCTTAAAGCTCAAAGAGCTGATAAAGTGAAATTCGACAACATTTTATTTACCTAATAACATTAATTTTAGTTGTTTTGTGTCAGAATACTGATATTACAAACTCCAACATCGATGAATAAACACATTGACTAGCTTAAATGAGGTTTGACGTTTGCGTAATTAAATAACGTCAGTATAATTAAAGAATAATATTCAAATAAACTAATAATGAATAAATAAATACACCCAACAGTCACACACATAGTCACGCACTAGGTTAAACCTGTATCGTGGATATCAGGAACTACGAGGGACTTGCGGTCCCACAACGCTCAGACTCGAAACCAACATTTGTAGGTCACACAAACATTTGTCCCGAATCGGGAATCGAAACCACGGCCTCTCGCTTCGTAGCCGACTACTCATCAGCTGCGCCACGAAGGCTGTCAAATGTAGTATAATAAAAAAAAATTGATAATAAAAACTCAATTTAAAGTCTTGCAATATTCTACTTGTCTGTGCTTCTGATAGCAAACTTAAAGGACACCCTTTATTCTCCTTTGCTTTGCATAGAAACGAATAAAAATAAATTAAGTCCGTGACACGAAACTTAAAGTGCTGAGATTCAAGACGAGGCATACTGTAACTTTATCGCGAAACGTACACCTTTTATTCGCTCTTTATTATAAAATAACTTGAAACTTTGGTAATTAATTTTCACAGGTAGAGTATCTTTACGCCCAGTTTACTTACAATGTTGGTTAAAGCTACTATTATGTGAGAAATTAGTTTACTCGAGATCATAAAGTCTGCAAAGTGCCAAAGGACCGCAAGACGCGCTGTAAACAAGGAATATAAAATATAATGCAGTTCACACTTCACATACAAATAAAGAGCTTCATTACAGTACGAGTAAAGATGTGACTGCTTGGTGTATATTTTGATAATTATATTGTATAAATTAACATAGCATGCAAACATTACGAATGAAGAAATTAAAGTATTAGCTACTAACGGCTAACTTACAAAATTTCTCAGATGAATAACAAGAACAATTATATTTATGACTTACTGTTGCTTACGGCTTCGCCCGTGAGAAGAAACTTCAGCCAATAAAAATATTATGTCCCGTACAAGCTTACCAACTCCCTTACTTCTCTTAAAAGTTGTGTTTTGGAAGATCCCTTCTTAAAAAATGTCTACAATATAATCCATATAATTTTGACAGCCTCCGTGGCGCAGCAGGCGAGTAGTTGGCTGTGAAACGAGAGGCCACGGGTTCGGTCCCCGCACCGAGACAAATGTTTGTGTGATCCACATATATTTGTTTCGGGGTCTGGGTGTTGTGAGACCGAAAGTCTCTTGCAGTTCCTGATACCCAAAACACATGACTCGTATCTTATTGTGGGGTCAGGACTATGTATGCGACTGTTGGGTGTATTTATTTATTTAATACCATACCAAAAATCTTTTTTCCCATTAAAAGCTGTTTAGACTAAGCGATGATGAATCAGTCAGAACTTTCCTTTTAATACTCACAGATTATACTAAAATATGAGTACATTTCCATACAGTCTAAAACATTGAAACGAGATCAATGTATTCAATTTATATTTCCGTGTAACTTTGCTGATCAATCAAGCTTCAAAAACAGAGCAATTCCAGAAACATTTTTCCGTTTCATTTAAATAAATAGTACGCTCAATCACATATAAACGTTGCCTAAGGATTTTTTTACCGAAACGCCATATAATCTTCCGACTGAAAGTGATGTTATATTTTAAGCGCCACGTTATTTCCTGCCAAATATACGACGTGGAGAATCTGATTTTTTTCCTCAAACATAACGTTTCATGTTGAGAAACATCTACGTCAAAGAAAAAATATAAAATGAAAGGCAAAAGTAATGCGGTTTCTGTAGATACATGACAAAATACATAAGGCAATTCATTGTGCTTTTCAAATTTAGTCATTTATAATACTGATTTGGCAACAAATTCTTTTTGATTTGTCAATTTTACAATTATTTCTCCGTTTGTATTTACTCTAGGATATATTATTATTTTACCCGTTTTATCCGACGATGACACTATATAATAATATAAAAACCATAAGGCACAAGAACAATAAAGTAAGGATTTTGTTGACTTAAAACCTATAACAGTTAATTTAATAAAAAAAACTTAGCTCGTCTAGGTTACTTATACGCCAAATTAACATAATATTAGCTCAGGCCTTTATCCTCGAAGGGGTGGGCAGAGGCGCAACTTGCGCTGCACCTATGTTTCGCCGATATTATTTTCGACACAAGTTGCGATCTTTGGCAATTACAGTAGAATCCCGATTATCCGGACATCGATTATCCGGATATCCGATTATCCGGACTCATTCTTCACGGCTCTAATTACCGACGTAGAAATGATTTGACAGCGCAACGAGACATTTTACGACGAGTTTTTTTCCTTCCTCCAACGTGTAGTGCTGCTCTCATTTGTGTGCGCGATAGTGTTTGCTATTATTTCATTTTAATTGATAGCATCCAACTAATAGGTTGTATTTTTTTTTACATTTCTGTTACGTTTTGCGTTAAAAATCTACAATGTCTAAGCGAAAAAGAGTAATGTTATCTCTCAATGACTGCCCTGAATTTCACATTTTAACTGATGAAGAACTCATTAACAATAATTTGAAAAGTAACGATAAAGAAGATGAAGAAGAGACTGAAACTGGTGATGTATGTGAAGCTATTAGAGCTCTAGCGCTTTTAAATGGTTTGAAAGACAGGACCAATCGGATCCCATACAGTTATTACAACTGAAGCGTATTTTTTTTTATCCGAGCACGGCTAAGTGACTGCACTACACCTGATGGTAAGCGTAGTGCAGTCCAAAAAACCAGCGACCACCGACAAACAATGAGTTTATCGGTGGTCACCAGAATCATGCCGGTCTGTATAATGCTTCTTCCCTCTTCGGAAAGGGGAAGAAGCAAATCGAGGGGCCTGCGACAGGACAGGCGGATAACCGATACAGGCACAATAATACAAGAATGTACCACTGTACCCGCCCCAACCAACCATCAAGTCATGTCGCAAGCCCCTCGGCAGAACCGGATATACACTGGCTGAACCTGGAACGCGACCCACACAAGGTCCCACCAGCAAAGTATCAGGGACTTGGCCGCAATGAAAAGATTTTTTTTTATTTGATTGAATGACGAGACGAGCAAGGCGCTCGACTAATGGTAAGAGCCACGCCTACCTATAAGCAGAAGTAACACCACACAGAACTTTGAATTACAAAGCACTGCATGGTGCTGAACTGCGCTCGTCACCCCAAGACATAAGATGTTGAGTTTCATAATGCCCAGTAATTTCTTTGGCTTCAATATCCTTTAAACCAAAACACAACAGTGCTTACACACTGTTGCTTGGCGGCAGAAATAGACAAAGCGGTGGTACCAACCCAGATGGCCTCTCGCATACGAGGGACCTACCACCTTGTAAAATGTGATTCATTACGTCAAAGATTAATCACAAATAACAGGCTACTCGATTTTTTTTATATGTATGTCCCTTTCTATAACAAAAAAGTTATTAAAAAATAATTTATTTGAAATTTTAATTAATTATTTGAAATCGATTATCCGGATTTTCGATTATCCGGAATACCCCTGGTTTTAATTGATCCGGATAATCGGGATTCTACTGTAATATGATTTTTTATCCAAAACTCTGACCCAATTGTTATTGCCTAACCTGGGCAATGAGCCCAGGAGCTACCGGTCCTCAGCCTTAGTATGCTGCCACGAGACCAATGAGGTACCCAATTGGTTTCTTGTTTAATCATTTTGTTATATTCCACCAAAAACAATTTTCTTTATTCAAATAGTTAGGCTACGTAAGCAAAGTAAGCGAAAATATAGCACTGAAGAGCGTAAATAAATATTAGAATCTAAAACAGACTTCCAATAAGAAACACGGAGGCTAAACGAAGGAAACCAATAATAAAATCAAAGCCCCGACACGGTGGAGTGAAAAATTGAACATTAAATCGATTCTGGGAGCAATCAGATAAGAAACTAAAATGTATTTATATTAAAGGACTAGCTTTTGCTCGCGGCTCCGCCCACGTGATCAAACAAACAAACAAACAATCAAACTCTACAGCTTTATAATATTAGTATAGATTAGGGTAGCTTAGTAACGGAAGCCTTCAAATAATATTATTTCGGTAGCTTAGCAACGGAAGCCTTCAAATATGAATAATTTTCCCCGTTTTTGCAACATTTTTCACTGATGCTTCGCTTCTAATGGTCGCAGCGTAATGTTATATAGCCTAAAGCCTTCCTCGATAAATGGACTATCCAACACAAAAAGAATTTTTCAATTCAAACCAGTAGTTCCTGAGATTAGCCCGTTCAAACAAACAAACAAACAAACAAACAAACAAACAATCAAACTCTACAGCTTTATTATTAGTATAGATTTATAATTTTTTTACACCCAACAGTCACACCAATAGACCGAACCCCACACTAGGTAAACCTGTATCATGGGTATCAGGAACTACGAGAGAATTGCGGACATCCAGACACGGAACATATTATATTTATGGATTATACAAACATTATTTTTGCCTCATTATATTTGCCTCGATTCTTCATTCTTCGCAGCCGGCTGAACGAATAAACAACAAAAATAGCGGATGCGTTAGTTCAAATCATAATTACTTTCATTCTGGGTACTCCAAACATCTTTCGGTTATTCATTCACGATTCAGACACCCCTCACACAAAACTCATAGTACTTAAAAACAATAGTATCGTGTTAAAATACTTATTTCATATTTTATCAAGACAAGGAGTTTGTATTTCGATTACCTGTTCTTCGCTTCATAGTCCCGAGACGATAATAAGTCCAGTGGAACTCAAGATGACCTACATATGCTGTGAAGGGCTTTAAGGCATCGTCCCAGTTCGTAGAGAAAGCCTTTCACTTACCGATGATTACACGGCCAGGAATCTAACATAGTCATAGTGATTCATAGTTTAAACGATGTTGCAAACCAGCACTTCTTTAGACTTTGCCGAATTCCAATTAAATCATACGGTAAACAGTGAGTAACTGAAGAGCTATAACAGTTAGCTATTGTACTTAACATCAATCCAAAAAAAAATTAGATACCTGTTATATATGGAAATCTCTACTACATAAAAGAATAAGCAATATAATAAAATACGATGTTAATGTTGTAGTAATACCTACCTAGAACTAACAGTCAGACACATAGTTCTGACCACAAACTAGGTTACTCTGTATCGTGGATCAGGAATAATAACTAACGTAAGGTCAACCAGACCCAAAGAAAATATTTGAGCAACAAACAAACAGTATTCACGCTGCGGGGATCGAAACCGCGGCCATACGTATCACAGCGGACCACTCGCCCGCTGACGGAGGTTGTCGCTAATCACCAACAACTCCTTATAAAAGGATAATAAGTGAGAACAAAATGGTATTGACTACAATAACTGTATAGTATGGTACAAGATAATAATTAGTGCCGTCATACAAAGAGATCGATTGTACGTGTGAACGTCGGTAATCAATCAAGCAGCATTTAATTATTCCCATAATTTCATGCTAACTTTGGCCTTCAACCAAATTGATTTTTTTATGAGAGAAGGGGAAAACGGGTAAGAGGGGTCACCTGATGGTATGTGATCACCACCGCCCATGGACACCAGAATAATACATAACCTAAATTATCTCAGACCACCTCAAAAGCCTCAAACACTCTCATCGCCATACAAATGTCCTCGAAAACTGACGAATTCGGTAACAACCATTTATCGGATTAAGTTCTATATAGGAACAGAAAATTGAAAGGCAATCATACTAAAGCATTTCATGCGGGTAAAATACTGGAGAGTACGTGTTAATAGATTTGCGGCGCGACGCGGCGTCACGGCGCAAGTTTCACGTTTCTGCAATTCTGCTCCATTCACCCCGACCCTACCCTAGTAGTTATAATGGACATGTTGCTGTGCAACTAGACAATTTCAAACAACGTGCCGGGACAAATATCAGAACGGTCAGAGCAGTGCATGTCATGTGTCAAAATTAAATTTTAGCAATAAGTAAATTCAATCAGAAAGAATGATTAATCTCTAAAATAACTCGGATATTAAACGGCACGAGTGTCGTGTATAGAATAATAAACATTCAAAAGGTTTAATTGGTAAATTTCAAAATATACTAAGGTAATTTACGAAAGGCATGAACATTCATTTAAAGAAGAAAATGTCAAGTAAATAGATGTATTTCAAAACGTGTCAAGAGCAATTTACTGAACGTAAACTTATACAAAACAATATTCCCCATAGCGGCAATTAAAGACATGCGTGAAAAAGAATAAGTAAGAATTCTAAATATATTTCCAAATGTCTCTATTGTTGTTTGGTAACAGTTGATATTAAAAATAATGTAATTTATTCTCGATGCAATGACATTTAGAAATAATAAAGCAAATCGCCGACACAGAAACACTATTCTATTAGTGACATTTGCCTATTACTCACTGATATTCTGTAATCTATGATAGAATTTTAAAACGTTACGTCCATTAAAATTATAACAATGGCTCTTTTGAATAATATATTCATACCGAAAATAATCTTAATTTAAATTTTCCAATATTATGCAGTTTATTTTGCTCCTAGAACGTTAAAACAATGCATTTTATGCTATTTTTAACCCTACGTACGCAAAATTTTTAGTACATTACGGACATTAAAAATGCAGCAAATTTATATTCTCTTTGTAGCAAATCCGTCAAGTGTCAGTTATAATAGAACACATAATGGCCGGCGCTCATAGACGGCATGGCACGGCATGGCATGGCAAAGGATTTTATTACTAATCAAGTTATTTTGAATCTTATTGCCACGAGTTTAGAATTCACGTTACTTTATTTCAATACCACAGTGCCGCGTCGTGCCGCGGGATGCTGTGGCATGACGCGACGCGCCGCGGCATCCCGCGGCGTCCCGTGGCATGCCGTTTCATTCCACGGATTGCCGCGGTGCGCGAGAGAGAGAGAGTGGCTGGGCATTCAGCAGGATGCCACGGCATGCCACGGGACGCCGCGGGATGCCGCAGCATGACCTGCCGTGCCATGCCGTGCCATGCCGTCTATGAGCGCCGGCCCTAAGCGACACATGTCATAACAACTTATGAACGTAGATAAAGAAAATAACATGAGAGCATGAGGTATGAAAATAATACGTTGTAAAAGTGTTGAAACCTTAGGGCGCAATTTTAACCTACTATTTCTTATTTTTTTCTTGTACATCCCTTAATTTTACTGTAGTGATGCTAAATAGATGCAAACCTTCCTTGCGTACATGTTGCAGGAAGATTTGGTGCGTAGGCTTAACGAGCGGCCGGCGGAGTGATATACTCACTCACACCTGTTTTCCCCAAAGGGGTAGTACACCCGTGATATGATAGTGAGTGGGCCGGCCTATCGCCATTCCGGGCACAACTCCAGGCTCCGGACTAATACTAAGCATTTCATCATAGATAAATCCAATATCACTTTTACCCGTCCCAGGCATCGCACCCGAGACCTCAGCATAGCAATCGTACCGCGTACGCAATACAACTGCGCCACGGAGGCGGAGTGATATATTACTTTTTAAGCAGAATCAAATAAAATCAACCAACACTATCAGCCTTTTAAACGCCCGTCTAATCTTTTACTCTCTTCTACTAACAAGAGGAATTTGGCTTTAGTCCACATTGGCCTAATGCGAGTCCGAAATATATTTAAACTAATAATACAAATGCCTCCGGCATTCAGTCCGCCTATACATTTATGTATGAATACTCAAAAAAATATTATTTTCTCTCTTTCTTATGACCTCGTTATCGATACCTATTGGAAGCCCCCTCCTTCCAATAGGTATGATTACTAACCAGCTGATTTTTTTGTATTTACTTAGTTAATATTTATATAATTTAACTGTCATATTGTCCTACAAATAAAATAATAATTTTTTGAGTATCATCAAATCGAAATATTCTATCCTTGCTACCTCTGTTAGCTACCACAATAGAGAATTTTCGCATAGGGAATAGTTGGTCGTCTCATCGAAACGAAGCTACTCACGGAAAATGAGCTTGATAGTAGTCAAGTGGATCAGCTACCCGAGGGCTCCCTGTCCATAAATATCGTCCACATCAATACGATTTTATCGACTCGTGAATAAATCTTCCTTCTCCATCCTCAAGACGATGAAGATTGGAAAGTGTTAAAAGGTCACCTGATTTTGGTCACGATGTACAGACGGTACAATGTCTTCAAAATGCAATAACATAATATCACATTGATAGCCGGCCTGTTGCCCGGGTTATAAGTTATTGCCTATAAAATATATCATATTTGAAAGTTTATTGCATTTAGTTGTCGGTTTCAAATAACATGGTGGTTCTGTTCTAAACCTAAATAATTAGTAATTACTTAATCACATTGATTCATTAATATACGACCTATAATCTACACTATACTATTTAAAAGTGGACCCTGTTGTTACTACTGTGTCACAAAAAAATTAAGTTGTGGCTTGCTGTTGCGTTTCGTATGGTGAATGACATATCCGGATGCCCAAATCCTCCTAATTTCACAATTCTCCTCAAGGTCGTTAACGCAGCCATGATTTCTCTGATGTTGTGGATGTTCATGGGCAGTGGAGATCATTTTAAGCTTTATGAATTTTCTTTGACTTGGTTTTTTTTTTTGGTTAAAAAGTTTTTATTTCACTATTTTTACAGAATTTATCAAAGTCAGTGCATAGATACGAAGTTTTAGTCTTACATCCCCGTTTTCACCCCCTTAGGGTTAGAATTTCTTCTTGGAATTTAAAGCGACCTATAAAATATAGGTAGCTTTTAAATGAAAAAAGATATCCAAATTGGTCTACATTTGACAGAGTTATGCATATTTACAAAAAAATATACGCGACAAAACTGAGAACCTTCATTTTTTTGTTGGTTAAAATGGAGCAGTTGTCTATTCAGTTAAAAACTATCTACACAGTAAAAAAAAACCACCGCCTCAATCGTATCGGCCATTTGTTACAATGTATCAAGTGTTGCTGCTAGTTTCCAAACAATTCACGTAGCATTATCGACTACCCAAATCTAATGATTAACCCCAATGTCGCAGCGATTGTGCTACAAAATATAGACAAACAAAAGAATTATTAAGTGGAAGTAAATGTCAAAGAAAATTGCATTCGTGAATCGTGACTTACTGCCACTTGCACAAACCGGCCTTAAAATTGAGATATAAAACGATGCTGTGACTTGTATTAGCATACAAAATGACAAGCTTCTTAAATGTCGATTTACTTTATACTCGGCCTGGTTATCTTGGATGTGCGGGTATTATTAGTCTCAAACACAGCTGTCTTTACAAAACATATTTAGAATTAAGCGCCTATTTCACTAACTTAACAGAGTGGTAGAGCCACGCTGTAGACAGTTTTGTCTACTGCATGAATGGGCTGGCTCGACCGGATCGTTACCACTGTCTCACAGAAAACCGACGTAAAGTAGCGGCTTGCTGCTGCGTTTCGTACGGTGAGTGAGATATCCGGAAGCCCAAATCCCCTCCCCTTCCTAATCCCTAATTATCCGTTTCCTTTAAGGTCGGCAACGCGCCCATGATTCTTCTGGTGGTTGGCGTACATGGGCGGTGGAGATCACTTACCATCAGGTGACCCACTTGCTCGTTTGCCGGCCTATGCTATAAAAAAAAAAAAAAAACTCTGAGTAAAAGCTACTTAATGATTTCTTACGTTTACGCGAACATTACTCATTGAAATAAAACTAATTTGAACGGATTTTATCGCGTTTTTTTATAAATTTTGATCCCGACGTTTCGAAGACTTTTCAGCCTTCGTGGTCACGGGGTGGACTGAGGTGTAGGTTGTCTCAAAATGTTAATGTTACATTATCTACTACTATCTAAATTAATAAAAGCTACTTACCAAATACAAATATGACACCTTCAAATATAAAAATCATACGCGCATATATATTGATGAGATTTTTACTAAGTACTTTTAAAAATAGCTGCCTTATTATTTGGTAGCAATATTATTAAACTAGCTTTTGCTCGCGGCTCCGCCCACGTGATCAAATAAACAAACAAACAATCAAACTCTACAGCTTTATAATATTAGTATAGATTTGATTTTGATTTGACAACGGAAGCCTTCAAATAATATTATTTTGGTAGCTTAGCAACGGAAGCCTTCAAATATGAATAATTTTCCCCGTTTTTGCAACATTTTTCACTGATGCTTCGCTTCTAATGGTCGCAGCGTAATGTTATATATCCTAAAGCCTTCCTCGATAAATGGACTATCCAACACAAAAAGAATTTTTTAATTCGAACCAGTAATTCCTGAGATTAGCGCGTTCAAACAAACAAACAAACAAACAAACAAACAAACAAACAATCAAACAATCAAACTCTACAGCTTTATTATTAGTATAGATTAATTTGTTAGTGAAATAATTATTTTACCAAACACATTTTGAAAACAGTTTCCTCGAAAGAGGAATGACATTAGAAACCATATCTAAAAAAAATAATTATATAGGATATGAATATCGTGATCTTAAATAGTATATTTGTGTTTTAGGATATGACATTTCTCAATGGAATCGTAGTACTAGGACTTAAAAACTAATAATACCTAAATACCAATATTGCAAGTATCAAGATCTATAAGTTCCCTATAGTTTCTTATATAACACTGAGATAACATTGTAATGCATAAGTTATGTATTTATCATTACAATCATAAATCATTCAGTAACCAAATACCCAACTTGTACAAAACAAGAGTCAAAGTGAATCGTAAAATTCATTAATATCACATGAAGCGCTAAGTGAGCTCGTAAGTAATAAACGGTACATATTGTTACTAAAAATGGAATATAAAAAGACACGAATATAAATGGTGTGCGGTGAGGTATTGAGAAAGTTCCGACTTCAAGCCGCAACTTGCCCGAGGCAGATATGCCATAAACACCGTCGGCGAACTGTTTTTGCGCTCTCCAGAAAGTCATTACTGGCTACGTGCTCTCATTATACCTGCGCTATACCTTTTAAAATAGGCGTTAGTGATGCTATACTTTATTATGAAATGCATATTTAGCCGACCTCAAAAAGAAGGGGATTCTAAATTCGTCTTTACTTACATGATACGTTTTTTTGTATACATTAATTGTTTATGCATAACTCCAACAAATATGCACCGATTTTAGATGATGCGGTTTTTGATGTTTTTTTTTTCTATAACATATAAATCTGGTTAAAGTGTGATGGCAGTATGAGTGAATATGGGAAACTCCTAATCGGAAACGCACCGCGAGTCGGATTTTGAGGTTGTTGAGCGACTTGGGTGTTGTTGTGTTTGTACGATTATACGTAGTTATGCACCCCGCTCCCGCTCATGACATTATAACCGCATGCTAATGTGATGTAACCTTATTTACTATATGAAGGACATTACAATTGCTGACACAGGTACTCAGATGTAATTCTATCTATTTGTAATATGATATTCTTGTTTTGTCTAAAGCTCTTAATATCAAATTATGTTGACCATAAAAAGTGCTAGCCTAGCGTCTAGACGGTGATCTTGTTATGATCATAATGCGTAGATCTAAGCATTCATTGTCAACAGATGAACAGGTATAAATAAGGAAATTTGTCAATTATAATTCAGTTCGCAATAAAGCTTCATTGTGAAGACTTGTCTTTTTTTAAAAACCTCCGGGCGCTCCCGCGTAACTTATCTGGCGCAGCCGGTAGGATATCCGCGACTGTAAGCTCTGTCTGCGAGTACACAAGCATCGGTCTTGCGGCATAGCTCCGGGTATCCTCGAACCAAATAAATTAGATAAAAGGCGGGAACCGAAGGCCGTCGCCCACGAAGTCAGCTTTACGAGAAGGCATGGGATCGAGCGGATTGTAAGTAGACCTCTTTACATTTCCTGTCTCATCCTTGCTATTTTTCCTGTGGTTGATTTTGTACGACACAATTTTAAAAAAAAAGGTGAACTCCGTAACTTTTGAACAAAAATAGTCGAAAGTTATTTGACTTCTGCACAAAAATAGGCAGGCTAATTTTAAGAAATAAGAATTTTTGATTGAAATATTTGAATTTTTGATTGAAATAATTGAATTTTGATTTATTAATAGAGAGTTTTAATTTACTGTGTTAATTTTTATTTTTTTAATTTACTGTGTGTATAACTGTGTGTTAATTTTTATTTTCATTTTATTTACTGTGTGTTATATATAAGTGTGAAAATATGTCGCGCAACGGTGAATTTCAAATTATTCCCAAAGACTTTATATGCTTAATTCCAAAATTCGATGGAGATCAAAGTATATTAAACTTATTCATAAGAAAAAGTGAATATATTTTGAGAAATTTTGGTGAAGTGAATAATCCGGTTCAATCCACATACGTTTTTCATTGTATTAGTAGTAGATTGTGTGGTAGAGCCGCAGGTTTATTGAGTGAACGCGAAGACATAACCACATGGGAACAGCTCAGATCTGTTCTTATCCAACATTTTGGAGATCCTAGATCTGAAGAGTGCGTAGCTATTGAATTAGAAAATTTGAAAATCAATTCTGGCGAAAGCTACTTGCAATTTTGCAATCGCATCCAACAAATACGCAGCGCTCTTCTTTCTAAGATAAACTTATTATTGGATGACAATATTAAAGCAGCAAAAATGATAATTTATAATAATTTGTCTCTGAACGTGTTCATGTACAACCTTACAGAAGATTTAATTCGAATTGTAAGATTGAAAGATTGCACAAGTCTTGAAAGCGCACTTAGTGTTGTAATGGAAGAAGTAAACTTCCAAATGCAATACAATGCGAAAAATAAAAATAGAGGTGCTGTAAAGCCTCCTCAGCATTCTTACCCACCTAACTCTACTAATTCAGATGTGAATAAAGCTCATTTCCAGCCGACATTTAGACCAAACCCTTTAAATAATTTAAATCAACAATTTAAATTTGGAATGCCAAATCAATTATCCAATAATTTCAGGCCTGTTGTTTCAAATGGATTTAAACTTGGTCTTCCAAATCAGGGCTTTAATTCCAAACCGAATTATCCACAGCCCCAAAGCAATTTTAAATTTGGTTTACCGAATCAGCAAGGGTTTAGACCAAATGTCAACTACCCCCAAAACAATTTTAAGTTTGGCATAGTACCCCAACAGGGATATAGACCCCAATTTAATAATGCTCAAATGAGACCATTTAACAATGCACCAAACCAACAGTTTACGTTTGGTATTCCAACTCAAAGCCAACTTCAACGTCATGTTCAAGATACTGATGTATCTATGCGTACTGCCCGTCCCCTTAGACAAAATATGATCACGATTCCACCTCAAAGCCAACCTCAATATAATGTACAAAATACTGATGTTTCTATGCGTACTGCCCATCCTCTTGGACAAAATATAATCACGCATGAACCTGATAATGATTATAACAATTTGTTTTATTGTGATAGCGATGCTGAGATTATACAAGACTCTGATGAACAGTACAGTGATTTCCCAAATGTAAATTTTTCCGATAATAATGGACAAAATGATTGCGAAATTTTTTATGCTGAAAATATGAAACTCACTGATGATGGCAGTGAACGTTTACAGGAACACGAAATTACCTTAGAACCCCGAACTGAACCATGCATCAAAATAAATAATAGTAATGCAGATGCTCTTACAAATATAACATTGAATGCTTTTACCAATAAAAGCGGTAATACATCAATGGAAGTAAATACAGATGATACTGAAAAATCAATCGGGATATCAGACTCATCTGAAACATTATATGCCCCTTCAATATCAGAAAATACTATGAATTTTTCAGTTCATTCTCCCTCATCCAGTACAATTACAGTTAGTTCATTACCCGAAATAATTGACATTGCTGACGATATTTATTCCAAGAGTAAATTTGAAGTTGATTATAACAAACAGTATAGACAACCATTGGTTGCTGACCACATAGAACATATGATATACCCTTATAGGTGTTTGACCGTGAATCAACGTGGAGGTAAAACCTCCTTTGATATTCAAGAAGGTGATACAGTTGAAGCTGTAAATATGAAGCGAAGTAAAAATAAACCTCGTTTCCAAAAACCTACATTCACTGGTCACATTAAAAGGAATAAATGTTACGTTAAAAAAAAAAAAAAAAAGATACAACTGTACCTTTTTACAACTGTAACTGTTAAGGACGTAAAACGACCTTCACAGGTACTTCTTCAAGCTCGTACTTCAAAGGATTGAGAAAAATCCAAGGCGAAGCTAGCGTAAGCTGATAGCGTCCACTTATCATAATGGACTATAATTAAAACTTTAGATTTAAGTATCACAAAAGAGGAATTAGAAATTAACATCAATAGATATGCTAATTTAAATGATCATGTTGGAAAATATTTTAAGAATAGACCACCTAACCATCAATTACTTAATATAAAGCTTCAAATAAATTATATAATGAACTCTACAACTGAAAAATTTAAGCAATTAGCTCCTCAAGTTAGAATTAAACGTGGAATTCTGAATCCTTTAGGATCTATAATTAAAATTATTACTGGCAATTTAGATTATGATGAGGCTATCAAATATGAAAATTTAATTAAGGCTGTACAAACACGTCAAGATACATTAAGCAAAAAAGTAACTTTGATATCAGAAATGTCTGAATCAGTTTTGAAAATAAATAACTCAACAACCAATAATTTTATTAACATAGATAAAGAATTATGGGAAATGAGAAAATTAATAAACCAGAGTAATGTTAATATAACAATTTATAACTTTATTAATATTTATAATTTATTTTTGCACAATTTCCAATTATTGTACATTCGGTTGGAAGAGATTGAAACTTGTATTACTTTTAGTAAATTAAAAACTTTACACCAGTCACTTTTAAATTCTGACGAATTATTAATTTTGTTAAAAGAAATAGAGAAATCTAATAAACTCATTTACCCAGTAAACTATGATAATTTAATTAAGTTAGAATTATGTATTAAGATAAAAGTTTATTCAAAAGGAAGTCAAATAACATTCATTTTGGACACACCTATAATTAAAGATGAAATATACATTTATTACAAAATCATTCCAATACCCATCACCAATTCCTTTGGTAAAACAATTATCATAATCCCAAAATATCCCTACCTCCTAGTAAGAGGGTCAAATATGGTCTCGCTCTCCCAGCCGTGCAGCGAACTCTATGAGGCGACGTTCCTATGTTATGAAGATGACACTCAATTACCATTAGAAGACACATGTATAACATCATTGATGAAATTTTCGCACAACACCAGTTCTTGTCAACCCATACCAGTTGAAATAAACTCTATAAAAATAGAGCCAATAGAGAAACGAAGATGGATTCTCTACAGCAAAGCGGAAACTATATTTACAAAAAGCTGTCATAATGAAATGACAAAAGAAAGCATAAAAGGGACTTACCTCCTCACACTTGACGATCACTGTGACGCCAAAATAGACAACGTTACCCTGAAAACCCACTATGCGGGAATTAGCACAATGGACTTCAGAAAACTGCCAATTATTGATCTTCCAGAAATAACGACTATAGAGCCACAAACAGGATCGAAACCAATAAATTTGGATGCTGCTGAGTTGAAAAATCTACAGAATCTAAATGAATTGTTGAAGAGCAGTGAAAGTGAAGTGGAAATTCGTGAAAAAGGCATTTTTGTGAAAAGTGTTAGCGCAGCTACTCTGTTATTATATGTAATCATATTTCTGTTCCTTTTGGTGTGTATAGGGTATAAGTATAACATTTTAAAATATATTGTGTGTCGAAATAATCAGAGAAATATACATCCCTCTGATAATTTCGAAGCTATGGGGGGAGGAGTTATGCACCCCGCTCCCGCTCATGACATTATAACCGCATGCTAATGTGATGTAACCTTATTTACTATATGAAGGACATTACAATTGCTGACACAGGTACTCAGATGTAATTCTATCTATTTGTAATATGATATTCTTGTTTTGTCTAAAGCTCTTAATATCAAATTATGTTGACCATAAAAAGTGCTAGCCTAGCGTCTAGACGGTGATCTTGTTATGATCATAATGCGTAGATCTAAGCATTCATTGTCAACAGATGAACAGGTATAAATAAGGAAACTTGTCAATTATAATTCAGTTCGCAATAAAGCTTCATTGTGAAGACTTGTCTTTTTTTAAAAACCTCCGGGCGCTCCCGCGTAACTTATCTACGTACCCTTACGATGTATATGTTTTGGTTTATATTCATCGACTTGTCGCGTTGATTGTACCTATACTACTGTATATAAATAAGTTTCTTTGAAACAAAAAGTTTTGAAACGAGTGCTGTACGAAGTTTCTATGAAATACCCACTTATATGATGGACATGTATATCGCCGTAGATATGTTGTTTTATTCTTTTCCCGCAAGTTAAACTTGGACGATAAACTTTGTTTCCTCAGTATACCTACAGGCAATATTTGTGGACATTTAATCTATACTTATAAAATAACATGTCCTGACTGACTGACTGATTCATCATCGCCGAGCGCAAACTATCAAGACTACAAGCATGAAATTCGGACTGTATATTCATTTTGTTATGTAGACACCCACTAAGAAAGTATTTTAGAAAATTCCAGCCCAAAGGGGTCAAAATAGGGGATGATAATATGTATGAAAGTCCGTCATTTTGAAAGTTACATAAACAAAATTTTGTATTTCGGTTATTGACGTAAAACAAATAAATACGTGTTTCAGGAATTTTGGAAATTTTAGTTAATAAGAAAGAGATGAAAAGGGGGGTGGATGTTAATGCGAAAGTGAGTTTGTTTGTTACGCTTTCACGCCTAAATCACTGAACCGATTTTGATGAATTTATGTACAGTGATAGATGGGACACCGGAAACGGTTACAGACTACTTTTAGCCCGGAAAATGCTGTTCACGCGGGCGAAGCCGCGAGCAAAAGGTAGTTTCTTTATATCAATGTTATGTTACATACATTATGAGTTTACCTCACCTCACATAATGGGTCGGAAATTAGTTCACCGTGGGTGTACTTGTTAGCACTTCTGTTTACACCCTCAAAAATATAGACCTGAGCTTGTAGCCGAGCTTGACGAGTGCCTACTACCTAATAGCCACTACCTAATATTTCTCAGAGAACCGACTTAAAATCAAGTGGCAAATCTTGCTATTTAATTCAGTATATACCCGTCAATAAGATTCCCATCAACATACCTCCTCCCCTCAGTATTCATTTCTATATTAGAAAATCGGTTCCCTATCATTGTTCAAACACGTCTTCTCCTTGGACAGTTATAACCCTTACCATCAAGTGACCTACTTGCTCGTATTACAAAACACATCGCTCATAAAAATGGGATAAACATATTGTAAAAATTACTACCATTGAAATTTTTGCTGGTGGGAGAGGGAGTTGATAATATATTTTTAGTTTTTCGCCAGCGGAATAACGACCACCGTACTTGTGGCGAAAAACTCGACATCGTACCTTGCTCCAGCGGCAATGTGTTCCAGCAGGTGCAAATTCAATTATTTCTGACCGGTATAATTCTGGCGACCATCAAGGAAAGCCACGTCTTTCAACATATTATCTTGTATTTAGACTGTATAATGAGGTACAGTAAGGTCACTGCCGTTGGAGGATTTAAAAAAATCCAGCAAATCTCAATAAAATCTATTATAAGTACTAAATACTCCAAAACTATAATCCGCGTACGAATAGTTAATATGTGAGCATCAAACCAATCCTTTTACAACAGTCACGTGAGTCGTGGACTGTAAACGCGCCCATTTCAAATGGCTCTTTGATCATTGGGTCGTAGAGATTGAAGGGCATGTTTACTTACTTTCGTCATATTTCCAATATTATGTGCTCTGTGCATACTGTAACGAGAAATTGAGTAATTGATCTAATAGCAGCGTACTTGAGCTGTGAAGCGTAAGGTTTTCACCCTCAAACTGGGCACTTTGTATTTTCTAAGGCTATCATCATCATCATCATCATCATCAGCCACAGGACGTCCACTGCTGAACATTGGCCCGCCACCAAAGATTTCCAGACCGACCTGTTGGAAGCGGCCTGCATCCAGCGACTTCCTGCGACCTTTATCAGGTCGTCTGTCCACCTTATAGGCGGACGTCCAACGCTGCGCTTGCCAGTACGTGGCCTCCATTCCAGATAAGGCTATCATCAGTTGTCTTGAAATGGATTGCGGACGAGCAAATACCTACAGATCATACCTTTCTGCTACAGGATCCTAACTTACGACTTTGGTTCCTTAACCAACTTAGTGTGCCCCGGAGAAGATCTAATATAATGTCTCTTTGCTTGCGTTTCCACAATAAGTATCTATTCTATAAGTATCATTATAGCCTAAATATTAATTATTAACATTTGCACGTATACCTTTTTTATTTTATTTGATTGAATGATAAGACGAGCAATGCGCTCGCCTGATGGTAAGTGCCACACCTGCCCATAAACAGAAGCAACACCACACATAACTTTGAATTGCAAAGCACTGCATGGGACTGAACTGCGCTCGTTACCCCGAGACATAAGATGTTAAGTCTCATAAAGCCCAGTCACAGTCACTGGCTGCAATGTCCTTCAAACCGAAACATAACAGTGCTTACATACTGATGCTTGGCGACAAAAATAGACAAAGTGGTGCAACCAACCCAGACGGCCTCTCGCATACGAGGGACCTACTACCTTGGTTACACTTTGTAACAAAGTCAATTTACTGCTTAATACCGTAGAGAAATCTTCATGACTATTGATTTCACAGGACTAAAATAGTATCTAAAGAGAGAAAATATAGCCTTTTGCTCATGATTACGTTAATATAATTAAGTCCGGGTAATGGATGGCACTGAAGGGAATTATATCGAAAGAATTTTCACATTTTGTATTAACGATGACCTCGTTGGTATTAATTTTAACATATGACTATATTATTACATTCGTGCAGTGAACTTAATTATGATAAAAGTTATAGTTTTGTGGTTTCGTGCCAGAATATTAGTTAAGATATGTTACACCAAGTCTATTTTAATAATATAACGTTGAATTATCAGTTATATCTTTTATATCCTTTTCTGGTTAGAGGATTCTGATATCCGACTAGAAAGCAATCACCATACACAAGGGGAAATCCCACCACAGAGTCTCGTACAAGTGAGCCGCGTCCCAGTGTTAGGTAGTGCATATCTAGTAATTCCAAGCCGGCATAATTTTGCCATCCGTCGAAAAACGTGATGGCTGTAAACGGTCTACATTATTTTAGACTGTATTGTACCTAACATCACGTCCAGTGTAGTCACTTTGTGTGCCAGGATAAACAAAAACCTATTTATCGGATCATTAAAAATTCTCCACATCTTCATTTCCATACAAAACATGTTAACATAATTTAAAGCAGATTAAAGTGTTTTGAATAAATAATGACCGCCATTCACTTTTAAAATTATCTAACCGAACACGTAAAACATACAATCGATTATCTAGAACAAAAACAATGTGGACTGACACAAATTATTATATAATAGTGAAACGAGATAATAATTTCATTCAGGCCGAGCCCCGGGGCTCCTCTGTAGCACAACTTGGGAAGAATCTGCTTAGCATAATAATAAACTTAGATACAGTAATACCGAAGTATTACAGTGCGCGTAAGTGCTTGTTCGGTATTGTATAATAGGTGTATGTAAGCTTCTTCGTTGTTTAATCCAGTGGGATTTACCATCTTGTGACCTATTTAAGCAAGAAAAAAGGTTTTGTTTGGTTCACAAATCATGATAAACCTGGTAAAATAACAATCTATGGATAAGGATATTCTAATCGATCTCAAATTCCATGCCCATCAAGAACATCTTTAATTATTTTTGGTTCTGAATATAAACTTTAAATTAATTTGATTACTTTTCTATGATTGTAATGATAATATTTTTAAATCATCTGCATCATTTTTATCATAACTAATATTCGGCGTAAGCTTACAATTTTGTAACTTACTCTTTGTAAGTAAAGGGACATTCAAAAAACTAACAAGTTATCAACACGAAGAATACGATGGTACAAATACTGGGACCGACGATTGACAAAAACTTTGACGTAATCACCGAAAAACCCGACAAAAAAATCAAGTCCTCGCTTTTAACAACGGTGTGACTCACAACTATTTTAACATCTAAAAAGTGAACCACCTGAGGAACTAAAAAGTCCAGTCGTGATTCGATTACTGCGATTATTGAGTCGGCTTTCATGAGGAACCTTTTTTCTATCAAATGCACACTCCGATGTCTGTAGGTAATTTACTTTATGGCCCAGGGCTGGTTCGAATTGAATTCGGATTGAATGAGATCAAATCAAAACGTTCAGATTTACAAATCTATACTAATATAATAAAGCTGTAGAGTTTGATTGTTTGATTGTTTGTTTGTTTGTTTGTTTGTTTGTTTGTTTGAACGCGGTAATCTCAGGAACTACTGGTTCGAATTGAAAAAATCTTTTTGTGTTGGATAGTCCATTTATCGAGGAAGGCTTTAGGCTATGTAACATTACGCTGCGACCATTAGAAGCGAAGCATCAGTGAATAATGTTGCAAAAACGGGGAAAATTATTCATATTTGAAGGCTTCCGTTGCTAAGCTACCCCAATAATATTATTTGACGGCTTCCGTTGCTAAGCTAACTATACTAATATTATAAAGCTGTAGAGTTTGATTGTTTGTTTGATCACGTGGGCGGAGCCGCGAGCAAAAGCTAGTATTACAATATTCGTTTATGCTGAACGTTTTTCACTTTACTCACAGACAGGTGTTCTGCAAAATCTTGCCTTTTCTTAGCAGAAATAAGTATGTCCGTAGACGTTAAAGTCCTTTACTTTACTAGGTTTATTTTTTTATGTCTGCTTTAATTTCGACTTACTCATGACTATTATGTGTAATCCTATGGCTTAGAGTGATTTGAATGTTAGAGCTTGGTATGCTATGATCTGATTTTACGTCTGACTTTAAAACAACTCCTTTATTCTTCTTTCACCTGCCCTTATCCCACTCGCATTAGAGTCGACCCATTATGCTTTTTAACACACATTACAGAAAGATTTGGTAGGCTTGTAGTTGTAGTCCAAAGTAGCAGTGAGTATAATTATTGGGTGTCAAGTAAAATTATGTACCTTCCTATGATCAACAATAACTAAATTCCTCTCCCTTCACTCAGCAAAATCCTAGATCCAGACCTGCCTCAGAATAAATGTAATTGTACTGCAAATAACTTCTCGAATGTTCCGGATCTAACATGACTTGTGTAATACCTGTCGACCAGGACAGACTGCTCACAATGTATCACCCGAGAATTAAATAAAATAGTACAAATCTAGCTTAGCTCCGAGCTTTGTTGTCAACATTAATGAAAAAATACGTGCCCAGATTACATTTACGGTGTTTTTGTTTTTAATGAAACTTTAAAGTTATATTTACCTTTGTAATAATAAAGAAAATAGCTAAATGTCACTAAATTCATCACCAAAATACTCAGAGATGTTAATTCACTTTGATTAATTATTCATTAGCAATATCTTCGAATTCAATTGTTTCTCAGAGACCTCAAATGAAATTATACATGAACTCAGTATTAGAGCATAAAGGAATTTCTGTACTCACTAACGGTGCGTAAGGTATAATAATTATTAAAATTATTTTAAGAAATTAATAAGTACAAAAAAATGTTTTCAATGCGAAAATCGAACACGCGCCACTTCTTAATCTGTTTGCCTGCCACCATGTAAACAATATGGGAAAAAAATTAGTTAAATTTAAAAATGAAAGCGAATTTACATGTGTCTTTTATTTTACGTATAAATAAATCAGATCATCCCAATTAAAATTTAAACTGCCGAAAATACCTGTTTTCACATTGCCCTAAATTTATGCATTAGCAAGTGTAAAAGTTTCCACAATTTCATATACTTCGCACCAAACCTTTTTTTGTCTGGGTTGCCATCAATTATGCTGACAACCCTCTTAAACAACGAATGTTGCCCGACTATTCGAGTGTAGATTCACATAAAAAAGGATGAATTGTATTTTTCTATGTGGATCCTTGCGTCAGAACCAACCAGACCACTTTATCGCTGTTTTACTGTTTGCAATTTAACTTGAAGCGTTAAACTTGAACGTTCGCTGAACAAACAACAATAATAATCACATTTTCGCGTCAATGTGCGTTTGTATTATATTTCGCGAATTTTAAACAAGGATATCTCTGACGAAATCGTGTGATTTTATGGATTTGGATGTTGAGTACAAAGACATACAGATAGACTAAGGACAGACAGAAGCCGCGAGTAAAAGCCTGTACTACATATGTTTAATCTACTGGATCTTTGCTATGATGATGGCCGTATATTGTCAGCGAATTTATGATATCGGGAACTTGTCAAATCTATGTTACTCCACCGCTCTAGTGAGCGGATGACCTAATTTTTCTATGACCTGCAATGCAGCTGTTAATGGCTAGTTTAAAAAAACTGTATAAATAGGTAAAACAAAGATGACATATTGAAAAGATTACTACGACTGGACTAGACTGAGGGGTAGGTCCCTCGTATGCAAGAGGCCGTCTGAGTTGGTACCACCGCTTTGTCTATTTCTGCCGCAAAGCAACAGTGTGTAAGAACTGTTGTGTTTTGGTTTGAAGGACATTGAAGCCAGTGAAATTACTGGGAATTATGAGACTTAACATCTTATGTCTAAGGGTGACGAGTGCAGTTCAGTGCCATGCAGTGCTTTGTAATTCAACGTTCTGTGTGGTGTTGCTTCTGTTTATAGGCAGGCGTGACGCTTACCACCAGGCGAGCGGCTTGCTCGTCTCGTCATTCAATGAAATAAAAAAAGATATTGTATGTGTTTGTGGCAATATTATTTAATTTTTATTATTATAACTTAAATAAACTGCAATAATCATATGTTAGCGCTAGTTTTGGAACAAATGGAAAATGTATAAAATTAATCTGTCAAAAATTACGATCGCATAATAAGCGTGTTCTATCAGTGAAATTCAGCGCGGAGTGGTACGGACTGTCGAGACGAGAGTCGCTGGATCAAAACCAGGGCCCCAAGAGCATGCACCTTTGACTTATCTAAATTACGTGTGTATTACTTACCTACTTACTAAGAGCCAGTTAGTATCAGTGAACCAAGACTACATCCTATTAAAATAACAAACATAAATAATTCATATTTTATTGACCTTTGATACATTCTAATAAAAGTGGAATTGCATAACACATTTTTAGAAAAATATTTTTGTCGATGGTTACGTCATCCAAATAACTATATCCTAGAATTTACCTCGCTTTCTATTCTATAATGTTACTATGTCAGTTCGAATTCGAATGTTTTGGAAACAATAGGATGAGGCAAGTACTAATATTTCGTGACTATACGCGTACTACGACAATCGATATGTTGCCACGATTAGTCGACTAAGTACGTGAGAAACGGCGCGAGCGTGACCGTGACAGCGCGTAGCGTGATGCAGAAACACACCAATGTCTATAAAGAGACAAATGTCATGAGGTGCGATATTGACCCCATCGACACTGAAGAATATTGCTCAAGATTCACTGTAACCGTGATTACTGCGTAGTGTTTTTTTTATTTCTGTGATTAAAGATTACATTTTAAACTTTGACAAATTAGTTTCATTAACATGGCCATTAATACGGAGGATTAATACTTCTAGGAATAATAAAATAGACAATAGTCGTATTTAAAAAATCAGGGCAGCTTATTTTGGGTATATTTTGGTTTAGACATCGTCTTTTTAAAAGAAATCATATAATATTTTTTATTAACCTGGATGACGAACGAGAAGGTCGCTCGTCTGCTTGTAAGCACCACGGCCGCCCTTAAACATAATACTACATGGCACTGCACTACGCTCACTACGGTCTTTTATTGCAGTATATTCACTGGTTTACTTTTTTCAAAATTATGATACATGATACATAAGAGAAAAAATCTTGCATCCATAAATAACATACTAATGCTTGTAACACAGACAAATCCCTGAATGAATGGCTTGTGAATTACCAAGCTTCAAAACGCTAACAATAAAAACACAGCACTCGTATGCACGCTACAAATTCACAGTTCAATTTATATTTCGAATAATATTCGAAATTGAAATAGCTATTCAGGCCTCATCAGGTGTTTCATCGTTCTTGTAGAAATAATGAATATCAAACAATGTCTAAGACTAGCATAAAAGACAATTTTGAGCCACATGAGGTCGTTTGGGTTAGTACTACCGCTTTGTCTATATCTACCGCCAAACAACAGTGTGTAAACACTGTTGTGTTTCGGTGTAAAGGGCATTGAAGCCAGTGAAATTACTGGGCATTATGAGACTTGACATGATGAGGCATGACGACCGCAGTTCAGTGCCATGTTGCTTGCATGCAGTACTTTGTAATTCAAAGTTCTGTGTGGTGTTGCTTCTGTTTATGGGCAGACGTGACGCTTACCACTAGGCGAGCGCCTTGCTCGTCACGTCATTTAATCAAATAAAAAAAAAGTATGCATCTGAAGGACTTGTATCCATGAACAAGAATAAAATATTTAATAAATGCAGTTTTAAAAATCCCTTTAACGTAAGTGACCTAGAAAATCTCTTAGTTTTTACACTGTACTTTCGTGTAGAAGCATCTTTCACTTTCCGGGTGTCATATATGGCAATGCGACACACAGACTATCTGGAGCAATTACAGTGCACGACCACGAGTCTTTCGAGATTTTAACGAAGTCTTTGTGCTTTTGCCATGTAAGAGAAAGATTGTGGACTTTGTGGTTAGCGTTCCATTTAGACAAGCATGCAAATATGTACTACAAAAAAGAAAATTCTGTTCTAGGCATAAATAGCCGGCGACCACGTATAGTGATACTTCGGACGACATTAAATTTTATATGCAAAAGTGCAGTTCAACTCTAATGCCGATCGCTGAGACACGTTGCATCTCTTTAATTCTGCCTTTATATAATGTATATAAAGTGTAAATAAATAAATAAATATTTGTATCAGCTCTAAATGAAATTTTAAAGCCTTACATGTTTTTTTCAGCATCTTTATAAATTGTATTTAACTAAAAATATGTATTTTATAGTAAAAATTCCTTCGACAAATAAGTTTAACTGATGAACTGTATTTTTAAAAAATCTATCTGTTTCAAAGCAACGTACACTTTCTATCCATTTCCGCGCCAATAACACTGAACTCGAACAAAGCTCCAACGGCGACAAACAAAGGAAAACTAAAATTTTCTCCTATTTTTCAAACGTACGTGTACACGCTACTTTATCCGAGTTTCTTGTATCAAAAGTTACATTGGAACGGAACTTGTCGAAAACTATTCTTCTCTCTACATTTTCTGTATGAATGTAAACGTAATAAATGGCTCTTCCATCATACTTGTACACGTCTAGATACCGCAGTGCTTCGGTTGTCTAAACATTGTTTGATTTGTGACGGCTTATTTGCGTGGTGTATGATCACGCACACTCTAATTCTGGCTATGCACACACTTAAATCAAGAATTTGTAATTATTTTGTTTTAAATCCCACGAAATACTGAAAAGTTGAAATAAGAAAATAAGTTTCAGTAAAACTTAAAAAGCAAATTCAATTATTTTTTACTGAAAAGTCAAAAATAACAATTTCAGGTTTCTTTGGAGTCAGTGCCTGTGTCGATGCCGGTCAACTGAAATTGCACGGATTTTTGCACCGATTATCAGTGTCATGTACAGCTTTGGTATGTAAAATCCAACTCAATATCACAATCGCGACCCTTGAGCTATTATCGGTTGAGGAGTTTAATTTTTTTCCCCGTACTCCATCATCAAATCATAATCAAATTTAAATGCGACCGCATCGCAGCCAAGCTCAATCGAATGATTTTTTTTCTGTTTAAATCGATCTATAATTGGCGGAGTAATCGATGTACATACATAAAAAAGCAAAAATGTAGCTAAATTAAAAACCTCCTTCTTTTTAAGTCGGTTAAAAATAATGCTGTTCATCACTTGACGGTAAAAGTTATGGACTGTTATGAATTATCGATTCCATAAATACACATAAGTTGGCCACTCCACCTATCACATCTTTGGACAAATATGAGCTCGGCAAACCGTAGTTACACCACTACTCACCCCTTTGGGCATGTGGCTTGAGCTTATGTGTATATTTAACTATATTTTGGCTAGCTTATCCGCCCGGGACTGTCCATCTAGATGTGTAATATATCAAAGAGGCGGTTTTATAAGACCACACGTATTAGATAAGCCCAAGAGATGTGGCGGGACTCTTACTAAGCTTAATATAAATGCACTTATAATGTGACGTCATCGTTTCCCCTTGTACAATTTATATCTTAAACGTCATAACGTCTCGGACTTTTTAATGTACTGGTGATGTGATAATAAAGTGTATCACACATTTTGAATCACTGACGTTGTTTTATTATCGAAATAAGCCCGTACTCTATACCAGTATATTTATTAAGTTTAGAAATCCTAAATGAAAAAAAAAAACAATAAATTCATTTATCTTCAAATGTAACCAATTATTTATGTCCGTGCTATTGCGGTTGATTATTCAGTGAATGGTAGCAATAACTAAAAACTCATTAAAATAAGATGAAGATCTCTTTGAAAATGTATGCGTGGTTTAGGAATAAAAAGCCGGTCAAGTGCGTATCGGACTAGGTACAGTCAAGGATTCCGTAGTAAAGATATACATTCGTAGTTTAAACAAGTACAAGATACCTAAATTAAGTTACTGCAAAAATAAGTTTGTATTTCCTAAAAACACAGTTATTATTTCGATCGCAAAACTACAAGTGTATCCGAAAATATCCCATATCGCAAAACTATACAAGCTGGCTTATTGAAACAAATCTTCGTTGGAAGTACCTTATAAGTATACTATGTACCTTGGATTTTTCAGAATTTCCCAACCCTTATTCTAAAAGTTAGAGGGGAGGGATACATTATGACTTTAGACACATATATCTCACAAACCAATCATTTATACCAAAAAGTCATTTGGTTTTTATTTTTAAGCCAGTCCATCTAAAGGTTGTCTGGAAGAGATCGCAGACAGCGATAAGATCGCCGATTGTATCTTTTAGTTTCTTTCTCTATACTGCTATTGTATACAACAATTATTTTATGTACAATAGAGTATAAATAAATAAAAATTACTAAATATTTTTTATGGACCATGATACCATACATTTCTATGTGCAGTGGCCAAAAATTAATTACATGTATGTAGAACCATCCCAATTTGTTTTTTTTCGTAATTTCACTACAGTTTTGTGTAGCATGTGTTCATTAAATACAACTACCAACTAAATTTCCTCCATTTACTGTTAATTGTATTCGAATAAAATGGCAGTTATGAGAAACCTCCTCGCTTTTTCCATCAGTTAAAAATATATAACAAATTCAAACTGTACTTTATTGCACTTTAACCAGTTAGTTTTATTTTAAAGTATATTGTATTATTTTAAATAATTTATTTTAGAGCATTAGAGGCTGTAAAGCTCAATTAAGTTCGGAAAAAGTAAAGTTTGGTCGATGGTAACTCTAGCATGTAATACGACTAGTAGAGTCATATAATTGTTTAAACAAGAATTATAAGCGTAAGGATTCGACTATTTTTATTTAATGGTAACATTAATTGTCGTTCTAAATTCAAAATTAATAATTGGATTTCGAAAGCTCCCTGGTGTTGACAGTCCTGTTTCCGGAGTGGGAAAACTGTTTGTTGATTACCACAGTTTACGTTATTGACTTTGACTGTTATAGATGGAGGAAAGTAATTCGTAAGTTCTGATACCCGCGACTAAAAAGATATCTTTGTATCTGTATGATCTAATATATTAATGATAGATATTATCTTTGGCAGGCCGGCACGATCTTACCGACCTACGATGGACATTGTTTATGGTTATTCTTAGATTGCGCTACACTTACCATCAGGTGTAGCGTAGTCACTTTGCCGAGCCAAAATAAAAAAAAACAGCATTTATATGATTAATCATTAAAAATAGAAATTCCCATAAATCTTTTAGAATATTTAGTCAAATACTGTCCATGCAAAAATAAGTGAATTACTGTATATGATCTGCTTGATCCCACGGGTATATCATAATTATTGTTAGTTTAGTTATTAGTCACTGTAATAAAATCTAAACGACAATTTTAATAGTTTGGGACTCGAAACTTCGAGAACAATGGGTTTATAACAAGAATCTCTGTCCTGTACATAACGAATAGAAGTAATACCAATCCTTTGAGACCAGGTATTAACTACTGAAACTGTATTTAGGGCCACCATTGTTTGCTATTGTAAGATTTATTACATTGTTACTGAATTATTAACGAATTAATATTATCTCTTCGTATTCCTTATCTAATTGTAACTTGGGCTGAGAATTTGGAAATCGTGTGCTCGTTTCCCAGGCAAGGTAAGCTTTGTGATTGCTGGTGGGTTACCTGATAAACTTTAGCATTGGATTAGATAACGACCACAGTAAACATGGTGAAAAACTCGTCATTATGGCTCGGTCTAGCGGGTCGCGGTCCGGGGTCAGCCAGTGTACATCGAGTAACTTCAAGCCGGCATAATTCCGCCGACCGTCGAGGGACGAAATGTTTCTTGACTGTTGACATGATATTTGGACTGCATCTTTGCCGTGTCAGGATTAAAAAATCGAATTCGATTTGTTGGCCATTGGACGGGTGCAAATTCATAACAGGCAGATGGCCCATTTTAAATTTTTGATTTGTATAAAGAGTTGAACCCACGTTGTTATAGAATACGGGATGATGAATCTCTTAGTGCATTTACATTTTTTATTTGCATATACTTTAATATTTCGAAGATTTTATTCATTAAAATGTAGTTAGTTAAATCTAAATCCTGGTATCCTGGACCAAAGCTAAAGCAAAGAACTTAATGCTCAATAGTGGGACGCATGATGATTCGATCATGTCCTACCAAGTACCACAAATAACAAGTTACCAAAAATATAGCTCCCATGTATACGACCATAATATGAAATATATTTCAATATTTTTGATCGCATAAAAATAAACTAAATAAATAGATAGTCGTAGAATTTAAGAAAAACCTGCCACACTTTAATAACTAGTATACGTAAAGCAAACAAACATCAATGAACACAAAGTGAAAAAAAAAAACATAAAACCGGTGTCCCACGTAAACCGTATAAACAAAATCTCATTTACGATTCACATAACCGTTAAGTCATATTTATGTTAAAAAATAAAAGTATGCAAGAATATTACGAGGGCATTGACATTGTGCTCATGATAGAATCAATTATGTAAATATTTGTATTAACCTTTGCGGCGAACGTGTTCTGTGTAAAGTGTAAACTTTTAACAACGAGCTTCCGATTCACTTATCATTGCAATTTCTTATGTTTTATTATTTGTTTATACTCTATGGTACTTACCGATAACACGGCGATATAGAAACTTTACAAACTTTTTTTCATCTTCAAACTGAGACCACGGATAGTTCTACTATTTTAAATTTGGAATATATATTATTTATGATCGTGTCGTATGTACGAGCGGGTGGCAAGCGTGCTACGTGAGTCGCGCGCGGGCTCCGAGGAGTAAAAGCAACAACACACTGCGAGAGCGAGCAGCCTGCGCCAGTGCCCCCTCCGGCTATCACTCTACTTTCGGTTATTCTCTCGCCTCCCCCGAGACTGATGCCGATTTATCACGGTGTATCTTAGTTCCTAGACAATCCAGACTCCGCTTGCCGTTAGTTATTAGTCTCGAAATATTTCATATACAAATCGTTGTATGCGATTTCATTTATCAAAAACGTCAGCGGCCACAGTAAGTCGCCGGTAATGAGGCGAAAATTATTCGCCATCAAAAAAGGTAATTTCGAAAATGATGAGGTTGTGGTAATGTTTCATTTTATCAGGTATTTTTAACTGGTGAGATGTGAGATCGTTGAACTTTTTAGTACATTAGCCTACTTACGGTCAGTGAGGTATATGTAAAACTGTCTAATATGTTATGTAAACAACTAATTCTCGAACGTAGAGTAAGTTCAAAGATAAAGAAAACACGCATTTTGGTGAATCCATTTAAATGTCTTTGATTGATACTTGAACTATTTTCTTAATTTTTATTAGGATATTAGATGCAACAAAACTAAACATATTATTATAATATTTTGACTTAAAAAAATATTAAAAAATGGATTAAGTTATCGAACCAATAACGCAATCTTCCGCATAAATATCGTTAAAAGACTTCCGAAACGAGGTCTCACACCTAAAACATATCATTAACAAAAATTGTATTCTACCATAACACCACCGATATTTACAATCTTTTATTACATTTTGAACAAACATAAATATTTGTGAAATTAAATATCGGCTAATATATATTAACACTCCAAACATGAAATAAACAATTAACCCACATTGAAATTGGTTGATTTATAAAACATCGCACGACCCCTAACATTTACCAAATAGAAACTTTATGCCAACAGAAGCGTATAAAAATCTAATCACAGCCAAATGGTATTAAATAAAATGATAGCTCATCTCTGAAATAATGGTTTTGTTTATGGACTCTGCCGACCTAATTTCTTCATCGTATTGCCATTGTTACGGGGCTGTTGAAAGTAAATTTCTCCTAATGGGTCAGCCTGAATACATCATAAGTAGCCACGTACTCGCACGGAGGTCCGGTTGGTGTTATAAAATTATACAGATATTAAAAAAAAAATCATCATCATCGGCCACAAGACGTCCACTGCTGAATATAGGCCTCCCCCAAAGATTTCCAGACCGACCTGTTGGAAGCAGCCTGCATCCAGCGACAAAAAAAAATAATTACCTGTAATACAGTATGTAACATCCTGTAACATCATTTTTACTATATAGGTCTCTCGTATGCGAAAGGCCGTCTGGGTAGGTACTACGCTTTGTCTATTTCTGCCGCCAAGCAGCAGTGTGTAAGTACTGTTGTATTTTGGTTTGAAGGACATAGAAGTCAGTAAAATTACTGGGCATTAACAACTTATACCTCTAGGTGAATAGTACAGTCCAATGCTATGCAGTGCTTTGTAATTCAAAGTTCTGTGTTGTGTCCGTTTATGTGCATGTGTAAGTCGTGAAACTTACCATCAGACGAGCGAGCTGCTTGTCAAGTCATTCAGGCTAATAAAAAAATTATTAATCTTACAACCGAAATATACCAATAAACTAATAATTGAGCTGTAAATACGCCATAACTCGCGTCCATTAATAAGACTTACTTAGGGATTGGACTTAAAAGAAAGCCTGTCGTCAAGTTTCTTTCCACCTGGCGTTATCCTGGCCCATTGCCAAGGTACGCCTTTCCATCACAATTTGACGGTGGATTTGGTATTATATGGAACGCCTCGCTGTCTGATCCCCACAATCCGCATCGAGAATCAAGTTGTGCCAGTGCCTCATCCATTAATTAGCAGAGTGTACCACGTGTAGGTAAGGTTGGCTTTGGGATAAAGACGTTGGTGGCCCACTTACACTCAAGTTGTATACACAATAAATAAAAGTGAAGCCACCCAAAAGTTACTTCCATAGTCCTCAAATCACATTAAGACTAACATGTTAGGCATAAAAACATAAAATCTAGGTACTTGAATCAATGTCGGGGTTGAACGGAAATAAGCATGGCCAAATGTGAGTGTACTGGTTACACCTATGCCCACCCTTTCGGGGACTACAGGCGTGAGTTGATATGTATGCAACGTATGTAAATCACAACCAACAGTCATTGTCATTGATATCAAGAAATACGAGAGCTTTTATTCTCATAATAATTATATTATTATATTAAATAATGATAACTTATGTTTACGCGAATATTACACATTGAAATAAAATCCGTTTAAATTAGTTTTATTTCAGACATGAAATATTAACGGGTGACAGCAACATTTGTCTGAGGGTTCGAACCAGGGGCCTCTCATACACAGCCGCCGACTTGCTCGCTGCGTCACAGAAATATGAAACACACCTTTAAGTATACTTAGTACATTTTTAGTGTATGCATGTATTTGCATCCATTAGCTATAGAATAATTTTGTATTCGGTATCAGACCTACATCTACTGATACTATCAGTAAGACGTAAAAATTATAATGTAATCATTTTATTTCAACCGCTAACTAAGCAGTACTCATTTGTAAAATATTATATGAAATATTCTAAACTCTTAAAATACGATATTTCGAAATATGTATGATTGTAGAAATCTCTTTTGCAATGTGTTTTATGCCTCTACATTGTACATTGCTAGATTACGGTTATTTTCATTAAAATAAAAATCATAGCTTTATTAAATTACACATCACACGTAACAGTTTTTATCTAATATAATATAGAAAGTAGATCAAGGTTATAACAGAATTAAGTATGTTATTATCTACTACATACATGCTATTTTTTGCTATTTTAAAGCCTTGAATATAAAAAGGTTTACGTTCAAAATCATCACGATCTGGTGATGGTATTTTTGTATAACTGTTCAATATTGATTACTTACAAACTTCCAAATTAAAAATATTTTATTTATATTTTCAATTGCTTGTTTATGATTCACGTAAAAGTAATCAAGATGAGAAGATTTTCCCAGTTCAAAATAAAAAATGCCATAGAGTTTGAGGTAGGTAGATATCTTCTCCATTGTACAAGACAACACGAAGACCTTACCTAGTTATTGACAAAAGCAACTATAATAATATATTCCATTTAAAAGCAAGCTAAGGGAAAAATTCCAGTACCCACAACACCCAAAAACAACTGATAGCGTTGATTGAGAAATAGCCACCGGTTTATCTTGTGTTTAACCTCTCGGCATCAGGCAGTTCAAAGTACAAAACAAAGCTTAAATTGATAAAAGTGTTTCAGCCAAGTATGAATTATTTATACATTTCCCAAGAACAGCGGGTGACCTCCTTATTCGCACAGACAGTTATTTTCCCAGGCGTATTTTAAAAAGTAAGTAGGTGCACGTAAACCACAAAATTGTGTGTCCTTCATCTAAAATTTAAAACAGGCACCTCGAGTCACCGCGGCTAATTGCCGCAAACCGACATACTTCGGTTCAAATAGAAGAGTTCCATTTGTACTGTGAAAACCGCACACGGTTTTAAATTGCATAGTGCTATAATGAACCCAAAGTAAACTTCACTAGATTAACTGTCCAACTAAGTTACATAAAAAATTCGAATCTACGGGAATATCTCGTAATAGAAAAGCATTTAATTTAATTGAAATTATTTTAAATAAACGAGTATCACGTTAAATTAAATTAGTTCTGTCAGAAAACTTGTTTTTAAACTACACGTTTAAAGTTTCAATTCACCTGCTGTTTCTGCAGATAGTTAAATATGAAAAATATTTATTTTGTTAACACATTACACAAGACATAATAAACTGAAATAAGTGAATTGAAATAGAGTGAATAAATTAATGCCTAATAAATTAATAATTTTTAATTCCAGAGGCATTCTCTACCAGTCACAGTTGGGTGGTGCAGAGAATAAACAAGGCAGGTGTATACAAGTCACAATATATGAATTTGGAGTCTCCTTTAAACATATATAAAACAATATTTAATATAGTGTTCACCACTATTCCATACCTAGATATTGCTTGATGTGTACATAATACAATAGATTATTTGATTTACGCCCTTGTTCACAATATTCAACTAATATTTATGACTTATTGATTAACGTATAACATAACTACTTATATATACATTTGTATTTTTTCTTTCGGTATGTAAACGTTAGTGTAACTTTTGTATTTGAACGTGTCATCTATACCAATAATAAAGCTGTAGAGTTTGATTGTTTGTTTGTTTGTTTGTTTGTTTGAACGCGCTAATCTCAGGAACTACTGGTTCGAATTGAAAAATTCTTTTTGTGTTGGATAGTCCATTTATCGAGGAAGGCTTTAGGATATATAACATTACGCTGCGACCATTAGAAGCGAAGCATCAGTGAAAAATGTTGCAAAAACGGGGAAAATTATTCATATTTGCAGGCTTTCGTTGCTAAGCTACCCAAATAATATTATTTGAAGGCTTCCGTTGCTAAGCTACCCAAATCTATACTAATATTATAAAGCTGTAGAGTTTGATCGTTTGTTTGTTTGTTTGATCACGTGGGCGGAGCCGCGAGCAAAAGCTAGTATTTAATATAGTAAGTTACAAATTGGTAGTGAAATAGGCACTAACCCCATTAAGTAAAATATATTATTAAGCTTTTTTAGTAATTACTTGTGTACGTGTACGTACGTATATGTTCATAATATGAAGATAAATACTAGCAGGTACCCAAATAACAACAAATAAAATTCAAGTTACACATTAATAAACGTAAAACGACTTGCAAAGATAGCATAATACCACCAATCTTCGTAGTCTCTGTATTAAAGCTTCTGCACTAAAACTCCGACAAAAGGTTGTTGAAAAACCTAGAGGTATCATCGGCCGATATGCAAGTCACGTCTTGGTAGAAATATATGGAAATTAGAGAGCTAGCCCCTGAAGCCTCGAGCCCCAGGTAATTTACTGATTTATTAGTTCAGGTACAGATCGAACTGACTGTTTGATTAAATTGTTATTTGAGAAGAGTTGTGGGTCTTTCGATGAATAAATCATTGCTTGCTCAGCGAGGCTTTGCCTTGGAACGTAATTTTTATATTGTGCCTACAGTTTATTGCCAAGATATAGATATAATACAAATCTAAATTAGATCTTATTCATATAGCAGCCATAGCTCAGCGGGGAGTGGTATGAATTGTGAGATGAATGTCGCAAGTTCGAAACCAGCCCCAAGAGCATACACCTATGAGTTTTTTTACGTTACGTGTGTACTCATTGTTAATTACCGTTTGCTTTAACGGTGCTAGAAATATCGTGAGGAAACCTGCATACCTCTTAGTTATCCATAAAAAAAACGAAGGTATGTAAACTTGTAAAGCATACAGATCCGCAATAGGCTAGTGTGGTGGACTAAGGCTTAACCCCTCCCATTCAGAAAAGGACACCCGGAGCCTCCAGTGAAACGTGTATAATACAGGGCTAGTAAAAAAAGATTAGATCTGTGATAGCTGGTGTTGTGATGTTCTCTTAAAAAACTAAAACATAGTACCAAAATACGTGCTCAAATTGGGATGGTTTATTCGTAGGACCGTCATTAAAATTTAACAAAACAAAGTTATAATTATTGAAATCATAAATTAATTCATAGGAGTGCAATGGAATCATTTACGAAAAAGATATTATAACGGAAGTTATTTCAATCACGGGTCTTACAAAAGCTAAAAATACTAAAGCTAAAACTCACTGTTTGTCGGTGGTCGGTGGTTTTTTGGTCTGGACTGCGCTTAACATCAGGTCCAGTCACTTTGCCGAGCTCGGATAGAAAAAAAAAGGTGATAAACGACAAAAAAAGACTGATGAATTTATAATAGTAGAATAGAGTTTTAAGATGTTATCCATAATTTAATACTACTATGGTTGAGGAAATCCTGAATCGTGGATGTAGTTTCAGTAAAAGATACATCAATGTTATGGAGGGGAAATAAAACATTTGTTGATGAAGATCAACACGCGCGAATTCGCGGATAATAGCAACGTGTCTGTAATAAATGCAATCTGAGATATTATGTACCAACATTCGTAAATTACAAAGCTGTCAGTATCCTCGCTGGGTTGGAATAATTTATTTTATACGAGTTGTTTTGGCACTGAACCGCACTGCCTACGCCTTTTTTTAATGAATACTGGAATCTACAGTATAGACATACTATGAAAAATTGGTTTTCTGTTTACTATGTTATCTTACTTACTTTACTATATCTCTGTAATATTGAATACGGTAGTACTTATAATTATACTAATGACAAAGCCTCTGCTAATTGTTATAACAGATTTTCATTCCGGAAGCAAAGAAAACATTTCATAAATTGTTCAATGACTTAATCATCTTGAATATTTGATCATGCTAGAAGAATATTAACGATTTTTTAACAAAGAAAAATAATGACACTATTTTCAAGCGAGATCCGGTTCTTTATTAATAAAGAACCAGACAAAACAATCAAAGCATAGTTAATTTCAGACTTCATTGACCTCAAATAAAACTGACGGATAGCTAATTTCCACAGTTCTAATAAATAGAACAGAAGCAGAACTGAGTTAGTCCCGGAGGAAATATGACACAATCTTGCCGCAATGTCACGAGGTTTCGGTATAAATGGAATCTTCAGCCTTCATCTTTGTCTAATTACTTATATTATCTAAATAGAACATCCATATTCTAGTAAGACGTGATTGGAACGAGGTTTATATCAGTTGACATCATTTTTACTTAGAGAAACGTGTAGTCACAGATCGTATCTTACTAACTAGTTCAAGTATAAAAATACATAAATGGTTGTTTTTCGTGCCCCCATACATGAACAAAAAAATGAGAATAAATAAGTACAAATAAATTGTGGTAAAACAATTATTACATATTATATAATTAATTTTTATTTTATAATAATTGATAGCCTTCGTGGCGCAGTGGCGTGTTAAAAGAGAGGCCGCGGGCTCTATTCCCGCAACGAGACAAACGTTTGTGTGAACCATAAATATTTGTTTTTTTTTAAACACCCAACAGTCACACACATAGTCCTGACCCCACATTGGAGCCAGTGAAATTACTGGGCATTATGAGACTTAACATCTTATGTCTCGGGGTGACGAGCGCAGTTCTATGGCATGCAGTGCTTTGTAATTCAACGTTCTGTGTGGTTTTGCTTCTGTTTATGGGCAGACGTGGCGCTTACCATCAGGCGAGCGCCTTGCTCTTCTCGACATTCAATTAAATAAATAAAAGTATACTGTCATACATAAAGTATTTCAAATATTTTACTACACTTGAATTGAAGTCACAAGTCGAGTCGCAGAGTTGTCTCCTAAATCACCTCTTTAGACAATAGTTAAACTTTCCGCTGAACCGGTATAATACTATCACGACTTTTACCGCATTGTCTGTTTCCACAACTACCTTTTGTTATCCGCAATTCCCAGTTAACAACAATTTCTGTTTATTGTCATACTTAAAGCGGGTTCACACGGTTCAATTTTAGTTGATCAACTGACTTGAATCAACAAACACCGCATGGTTGTTGTTGATCATTTTGATTGAAAGTGTGTTCAGACGATTCGAATCGTATGTGATTTAGCAATTGATTAACTTGAATGTAACCATGTGAACTCACTACTATGGTAATGTACAGAACAGTTATACCACACAATTACACTTAGTAGCCTGTTTACGTGTAATGGACGATAAAAGTTGTCTAAAAGCTTATTAGAACATGTGGAAATGCTATGTTGGGTAATGTCGCGTGGTATGGTACTGCTTGTTTTTTTACACGCGACAAAGTTTTAAGTTTGACCCCTTTGTCTGCCGTATCTGTGTCTATTTGTGGCATCTTAGCGCCCATCCGAATAGACAGATTTAAATGCGGTTTTTTATCTCAGCATGGCAAAGTGGCTGCACTACACCTGTTGGTAAGCGTAGTGCAATCCAAAAAACCAGTGACCACCAACAAACAATTAGTTTATCGGTGGTCACCAGAGTCATGCCGGCCTACATAAATGCTTCACACACCCATGGAGGGGTCCTGCGACAGGACAGGCGGTTGACCGATGCAGGCACAGTGGTACAAGGATACCCCTATACCCGCCCCAATCAACCATCAAGTCATGTCGCAAGCCCCTAGGGACGACCGGATATACACTGGCTAATCCTGGAACGCGATCTACACAAGGCGTGTACACTTACTTATTTGTTTGTTTTAGCATTAAATTCATTTTACATACTATAATGTGGCTTTCTTAGTATGATTATTTCGTCAATATATTATATAGAACTGTTAAGCGTAATTTAAAAATCATATTTGTTGGTGCATCGCACATTTTAATAAATTCTCAAGTTTCTAAAAACGTGGGTACCTTACACTATACTACACCCACAACCTCAATGGGATTAAAATCGTCTCGAAGTCACCCGTCTTGTAATATCTATAAATTATAAACTCAGCGTGAAATAACTGTTTTACATAATACTACTAAGTATACTTTATTCAAAGGCAGTCAATTCTACGGAATTATTGGAGTATTACAAGTGATCCATGCTATTCAGTATTAAGTTTTGAAATAATTGTCATGACCGTGAAATAACAAGGTAAAATTCTTTATATAAAAATGTATTGCAGTTGATTTGTTTACGTTTAATACTACTATTTACTATTCTCGTAATTTCAACTTATTTTACGGCCAATTTTTTATTAAGAGTTAAATATATTGACGGCGTGATTGTAAATATATATCACCATTTTTACACAAAAAAAAAAAATACGCACACACGCCTGTAATCACATTTCACCGCGCGTACTTTCGTTTCATGATGTGATAGGGGGCGAACCTATTGGTGCTGCCACACCGGTGTTAGAAAATGTTATTATAACATTTTAAACATTTCTTAACAATTTGTAACATTTTGTAACATTTTTTAACCGCGGGCGGCGGTACTTTTGAGAGCGGCGCCGTCAAAGAAGGGCCGATGTCATGTTTTCAAATGTTATAAAATGTTAGAAAATATTAAAAAATGTTAGTAAATGTTAAAAAATGTTTCTGTTAACATTTTATAACATCGGTGTGGCAGCACCATATCGCCATACCGAGCACATTTCCAGACTCCGGGCTGATACTGACCATTTCGTGATAGAAAAACCCAATATCACTTTACCCGAACCGGGGATCGAACCCGAGACCTTAGATCAGCAGTCGTACCGTATACGCAATACAACTGCGCCAATGAGGCAGTCATACATACATTTTATCTGGTAAATAAAGATTAAGTATCCCCGATGTAAGCCTTTTTGGTGTAAAATATTTAAATAGGCTTTAAATATCGTTACATGCAGATAGGAACCCATTTAGATTTAATCCGAACCTTGTTTACCTTTAAGACGGTGCTTAAGCCACACTCATTGCTTCAAATGCCGTACATTTAACTGATATCACTCGAGATTTTGTCGAGACAAAGTGAAACATCGATAAGTAAGTATAGGGTAATATTAACGTTATTTTTCGCAAAATTGTTTTTGTTAATAAGATAAAAATTACCAGGACATTAATTTACTATTCATCAATTTATGTAAAATGAATAATTATAGTGATAAGAAACGAGAAAAATATTCTAAATCCGAAGACAAGGTGCGCGTTTCTCATTTGGCGACAATCTATTTCTTGCAATAATTTACATACCGCTATCTATGTACTGTTTTAACACCACTGCACTAAACCACAGTGACGATAAATTACAGCACAAGTCCGTTAAAGTTCATTACTACTGGTTGCTTAGTTTTTATCCACGGCCGTGGAATTGAACATCAAAAAGTAGCGGTTAGACAGATACGAAGTTAGCACCTTTGCGTGGGAGCTAATCAAGGACTAGTCAAAGCAGCAAACTCTTGTGAGCATAGTACTATATAACCTAGATTCAACTTCTACTTCAAGTTATACGAACGCTGAATTTTGTGCAATTTATAGAATATTCCGACTGCCAAGCTCGTCCGGGTCGTTACCATTGTCTCATAGAAAGCCGGTGTATAGTAGCGGCTTGTTGCCACGTTTTTTACAGTAATTGGGATATCAGGGGGCCCAAATCCCCCTCTTTTCTAATCCCTTTCCTTTAAAGGGTTAGGTGGGTTTCACAGGCGCAAAACAGGTACATTTTTACGAATTTTTTTTGTTTAACCAACAAAATATTTCGTTCCATCAGTTTACCATATAAAAGATATATATTTCATAAGTAGTTTGTGAAATTTTCATCGAAAAATATTGAAAATTAAAGCGTAGACAGGTCGTCTCCTGTGACCCTCAAAAAAAAGGTCTCTCGGCGTAGTCAGGATAACTCATGACAGATTTATCTGAAATGCAAAAACTAAAAAATTTCTGTTAGTAGATGCTTAAAGCTCGTACTTGAACGAAGGAAAAAAATAAAAACAAAAATTGAATTTTTGGCGGCGTTGAGAACAAAAAACCTTTTTTTTTAGTAAAATTTGCACCCTTCATGGCCTTGAAAAATCACTTAAAAATAGATAAAGAAAAAATCCTTCGTTTAAGCACGAGATAATGTTATTTTGAATAAGTGTGTAAAATTTGAAGGAGATCGAGTAGGTAGTTTCCAGAAAAACGCGTTTTTCAGAAACTACATTTTTGAAATCGGTAGTCACGATTTCCCGAAAACTTATGAACCGATCTCCCTCAAATTTTGCACACTTCTTCAAAATAACATTATCTCGTGCTTGAACGAATGATTTCTTTCTTTTTCTATTTTAAGTGATTTTTCAAGGCCATGAAGGGTGCAAATTTTACTCAAAAAAAGGGTTTTTGTTCTCAACGCCGCCAAAAATTCAATTTTTGTTTTTTATTTTTTTCCTTCGTTCAAGCACAAGCTTTAAGCATCTACTAACAGATTTTTTTTAGTTTTTGCATTTCAGGTGAATCTGTCATGAGTTATCCTGACTACGCCGAGAGACCTTTTTTTGAGGGGTCACAGGAGACGACCTGTCCACGCTTTGATTTTCAATTTTTTTCGATGAAAATTTCACAAACTACTTATGAAATATATATCTTTTATATGGTAAACTGATGGAATGAAATATTTTGTTGGTTAATTAAAAAAAAAACGTAAAAATGTACCTGTTTTGAGCCTGTGAAACCCACCTAACCCCTTAAGGTTGGCAACACGGCCATAATTCTTCTTATATTATGGGCATACATCGGCGGTAGAGATCTGTTACCATCAGATGACCTATTTGCTCGTTTTCCGGCCTATGCTATAAAAAATAATTTATTATGTACATGGTTTAATTTGTTATTTAAATTAAGAATGAAGATTTCATGATATGGTAGAAAACATTTACGTCTCAAAAAGAACCTTACCGTATCGTTAACTGGTGTTGTCAAATGGCAGCACATTCATAACTTTGTCAGAAATCCTAGTGTCCTAGTATCCTCTTAACGTGCTTAAAACAGTCAACATAATACTTATTTCATGCTCACTACGGATCTTCCGGACAGCCACCGGACATCCGCGGTGCAGTTGGCAAGTAGCCGGTTGCGAATCGAGAAGCCCCAGGTTCACCGAGGCAAATGTCTGTGATCAACAAATATTTATTTCGGGTCTCGATATGTTTTCTTCCCAGAGGAGTCAAGCAGGCGGCCGGCCGTGGCTATAAGCCAAATCTTACTGTAATATGTGTTGCGGCGATTTCACTTCGAGTGGGATAAAGTCAGGTGAAAAAAGCTCACTACGGATCTTATAATGCTTTCACAGTTTTTATATGTAACCCATTTTGGAGACACGCATCCCATACTTAAGTACATCCCTGTTGGACAGTACTACGGTACCGTAACGACACGTACAAAGATGCGTCACGGCTGATTCGGTTGAAGGGACTAAGTAGAAAAAATGGGCTCAAAAAAGTAATCTGTCAGAAGTAATCTCTCATTTCGAGACGGTGGGCTACATTTAATTGGGTCGTCGACCTGGAATGTTTGTTAAGTGCAGACAAAATTTACTAATTAGCCGCAATTGAGTTGTCAGTGCTCAAAAATTTTAGCAGAAAGTTTTGCCTGAATATAGTGACGTTTTTATAGGGCTTCTCAAATGATGAGCTTCATCAACCAGTTCACTACTTTAGTGTGCAATAAGGTTAAGAATTGAGTGGCAACGTATAATTGTGGACGGCAATAAGCTGAGATGATATGATATGTATAATTTTTAACCGGCGCAAAAAAGGAGATTCTCAATTCTATGCGCATATTTGTTAACAATACATACATTTTCACAGAGTGATCTGATTACAGGTGCTATCAATCATTGCCCAATAAACTGTAACATCATCGACACAAGATTGGTTAGAACATCCCATATTTCAAATACTGTACAATCCAGCCTATTGAAAGTAATTTTCATTGAAGGTACTTTCTTAGTTGTACTGTGTTCTTCGATTTTTCCAGAATTCTCCACCACGTGATCTCAAAGTTAGAAGGGGGGACATTTTTCACGACTTCGGACACGCATATCTCACAAACAAATGAGCGAATGAATGTCAATTACCAAGCTTATTTTTAAAATTTACTTAATGATACCACACATATATAAGTAAAATTTCGTATTTCCTTTCTTTCTTTCACTTCAATTTTTTTTTCTTATTTTCACTGCACTTTTATGTGGCGGTTCATAGAAGACACCTACCATCCAAATTTCATCCATAGTCTCATACGGACGGAATGACGGACAGAAGATTTGATGGACAGACGGATACGACGAAATTGTAATTTTATTTTTGCCATTTGGCTACAAAACACTAAAAAAAATACCGGACAGGGAATCGTAGTTACACACTACTCGTCACCTTCTACCAAATCAGTGACTCGTAAAAAAAGTAAAATAAATAGTATAATCACGTAATTGATTAACTGAAAACAATAAGTATAATCTCTGCACGCACCTGACCACACATACATATCAACGTACATTTATAATGGTCATACTTTCCATTTTACAATGATAGCAACATATACATCTGCGAAAAGTTTGCACTATATCGTACATTGCATTTATCGAATTAGTTTTTAGAGTAGCGCAACTAAAGAGGTATTAACGGGGTAGAGCCCTCTCTCAAAGATGGTGGTCTGCAGTAACCTCCTGCGACTGCGTGAACTGCGTTATGTCGCAAAAGAAGAGTGCCAAACGGGATTGGGAACGAAGCTCTACTCATGAAAGTAGGCCACTGCGGTGTATTTAGTCGATATAAAATTATAGGTATTTTAGTTAGGTTATCCAGCATTTGGAATTACTGTCGGAAGGCTAGTGAGGTCGGCATAACCGTCCCTCCTCTCCCAAGGTTTGAAATATATCCGTAATCAGGATTTTTCTCGCGAGAATAAACCCTACTACAGGGTCTATACCGTCTGTCTATATGATATAATAGCTAATATATAATAGCTTAGGTCGGCAAACGAGCAAGTAGGTCACCCGATGGCAAGTGATCTCCACCGCCCATGCACGCCCACCACTAGATGAATCATGGGCGCGTTGCCGACCTTAAAGGAAAGGGATAATTAGGGATTGGGAAGGGGAGGGGATTTGGGCTTGCGGACATCTATATTTTTAAAACTCAGTTGCGTCACTACTAGTGGCCTGTAGTAGTAGTAGTGTAGTGGAGTAGCTGGCTAAATTGATCACAGATTTTTTTCTATCAAATAATAAAGAAAACAAAAGTATAAATTTAAGGTTGTGGTTACGAAACACTCAATTAGCGAGTCTAGCTTGTACTTAATCTGTTTTTTTTTCAATGATAAGTAATCACTGTCCAATGGACAAAACACAGGTAAGTCTGTTTTCCGCGAAACAGTGATGGTACCCCATAGTCGAATCGGCTCATTCACACTATGGTGTGGCTCCACCGCTTATAAAATTCTATCTTTAAAATTCCTGCATATTCATGTTACTACATTATTTATTTAAAAATATAATTATATAATCTAATCCAGTAAAGTCAACTGACACACAAAGACCACGATCTCACCTAGTTAAATAATTAATTACAAATTAACATAACAGCTGCGCGACTTTTTTTAAATACATAATTCACTCGTATAATATTTATCTGTTACACCCATAAAATTATTTTGGTCCTCGAGTTTTGTTTTAATGCCGTGAAGATGCTAGTTTAGTATCTATACTTTTCTCTATAGGAACCCACGGTTAGCGCAGAGCGGCAATAGCTTAGTGGAAAGTGGAACAAAATAGTTAGATAGAGGTTGCGGCTTAGAATCCAGGTACTAGGGGCACATATCTAACTTTTCGAAATTATTTGTTATTGAACGGTGAAGAAATACATCGTCGGGAAACCTGAGAATTCTCAGTAAGAATTTCAAAAGTATGTGAAGTCAACCAATCCGCATTAGACCATGGTGGTGAACTAAGGCCTCACCCTTCTCTTTAGCAGAGAACTCCTTAACTGTAGGACATTATTTAATACGATGTTAGTAGTATAATAAAAAATCTAAACTCACTTTAATTGAGCAAAGTATTTAAAATAGGTTCATATAAACACCAGACAACCCTCTCTTAGTACCGTAAAGATTAACTTAATGTTGTTTATCTGCCCTGCACTGAAATAGCCCTATTTCCTCTCGTGAGTCAGCCTGGAATTAACCACCAGAACAAACAGTATTTACTCATAACATAGCTACTATCTTTCAAGCACCCGTTCAACGCCGCTGTATATGCCCCTTAACCATTATACAAAAACAGTTATGTAAACACACTTAAACAAAACATAACATTTGCATACACAATGACATTAACATTATCATTATTTACTCAAACGTATTGTATGCCGAATGAAAACAATGAATTATTAATACCTTGTCTGGAGTCTCAATCAACCGCCGCGAACGATCGAACGCGAGAGATCCATTTGGTGAAATCTATTGTTGACGTGAATCAGAGCAATCTTCGCAAATTGCCTCTAAATTTATCCTCTCAGGCCCTCGAATAGGGCATTACCTACAACGGTAAAAACTAATTTGAGCGGAACGAGGTGCTTTACTATGTTCTTAGCCATTTATTGCGTTATAATGTAAAAATAAATGTTTCTGGTAACGTCCTGATGTTCGCATTAAGATCTAATTATGTTGCAACATATGAATATTTATAGTTTTATTGAATTAAATATTTCCTTCTTCGGTATCTCCAACATAATAAACCTTTAATATAAGTGAAATAAGCACAACCCTCTAAATGAATAAAATAAATTACTTAAGAGCTATAATTTTACGCAAATAAATAAAAGCATAGGTACTCAAATGATTATAGATATTTTTATATTAAACCACTTCATTCCAATAAAACGTATAAGAGCTAAAAACTTAAATTAATTTTATATGATTTTGAAAACTCCGGATGTCATTAGCTAAAATCTCGAATGTAATAAATTAATACCATCCGAGGAGAATCAAAATTAATTTATTTAAGAGGTTTCATAATCAAAATAGATGTAATGGTGGGGGAAGCCGCGAATTACGTGATCCAGTGGACAATTATATCCCAGTTGCTTTTGTTAAACTTACACAAACAATACTTTCATATTATAGGACCTGAATCTGTGTACACTTGTTACAGTTATTATGTTATGTAATAAAATATTTGTACAATTTATGTATTGTTAATCTTTTACGTGTAGGTATTCATATTTACTTTTATATTTGAATAACGATTTATCACATTCCATAATATTTAAATTTTAAAATTATACACCGATTATAACCGTTTTGGTCGTGTGACAACAAATGTGTAAGCCCATATAGCCCATAAAGTGAATCGAGAAACTCGAAAATATCTCATTTCCATTTTTTTACTCAATTTAGGTACCCGACATTAGATGCCATTTATTGAAAATGTTTTAAAAAGCATGATGCGCCATTCGTAAGTGTTGTTAGTTTACATTATGAAAGGGTTATACATACTTGAAATCAAATGATAGAAATTTCACAAAACACAATTCTCTTTATGTAAAAGGACTGTAAATAATCATGACAAGAAAATGCTACACACGCGGGTTTTTGTGTAACCTCAATGATCCTTCAGAGAGCGAGTTTTTCTTTCCTAACTTTTCTTTTTATGAATGACCACTGTGCTTTTATGTTTTATTGTCCTCTTTTACTTTTTCATTACTAAAGTATGTTTTTCGGTCAATAAAGCAGCAAGAGTTTAACAGGAAGTGGTACGGATTGTCGCGATGAAAGTCGCAGGTCCGAAACCAACCCCAAGAGTGCTTGCTATTAAGAAAAGGAACATCGCAAGGAAATCAGGAAACCTGCATACCTGAGAAGTCATCCTAATCAATTCGAAGATACCTATGTAAAGTAGAAGAGGCCCGTGCCCAACAGTGGCATCACAGAGTATAATACAGAGCTTATATTAATTAACTATATGTAAATTGTATTATCAATCCTTACATAGTATCGTCCACTTCTTCTTATTCCTCTAATGATTTTAGTTCAATTTGCTGGTCCTCCAATAATCTAGACTACACCAAACATAACATTATATCAAGAACTTCAAGCCCATTTTCTGTGGAATACTGTGGTAGTCTAATGCACCTGAATCAAGCCACCCATTCATGATAAACTCTGTAGAGAAGACAAGCCAAAACGCGGCCCTACCACATCCATCCATGCAACACATGAAACAAAACTTCTCATTTATTCGCACTCAATACACAAACACTATTTGTAACATAAAACAAATATTTCGCAAAAATCACAAATGAACAATGGCGCATTAAAATTCAGAAGAAACAAAGTACGTCGCTCTGTGTTGCCGCATACATAATTATTGTGTTAAACTGCGAAACTTGATCAGGGTCAAGGTACATTACATGTTTTATGTAACCAACTGAAATAACATGTGGGAGGTTTAATTCAATGGGTTGGTAAACATTACTTTTGCGACATTTGAAATCTGTTGTTATTCGAAAATTAATGAATCACTTCCTCATATACTTCGCTCTTGCGAGTGGAATTGACTTTATAAATCTTGCGAGAATAAGGAATAGTCTACAGGGCGCTTCTTTTTGAGAGCAGTGTATTATATGTTCAAGACCTTTGAGATAACACACTGTGTTTGCAAAGAAGCGAGGTATCTCTTATGCTTTTGCATGGGGTGTTAATGTTTTTTTATAGGAGAGGCCGGCAAACAAGTAAGTGGATCATAAGATAGTGATAAACACCTACAACACCAAAATCATAGATACGTTGTCGACTTTAAAAGAAATCGGCCTTTGAGGGAACGGGAAAGGGAGGGGCGATTATGTGTACTTATTGTCACCAGTAAATACTCAGGCAAAATATAACAATAATTTTTAACAACATAAATAAAAAAAACTTGTAACAAAAGTGCTACAAGCCTAGACCGCGATATTTCTAACTCAGCATGATGCTGTATTGCTTATGTTATTATGATGTTACATCCACATCATTATTCAATTATTATTTGTAGTGACTATACACTTTCTGTTTTAAATTAGGCTGTCCCGTTGTCCTGAAGTAATATAAAATTAATGTGCTATCAGATTTTTTTTTTCTAGCATAGACCGGCAAATGAGCAAGTGGGTCAACCTGATGGTAAGTGATCTCCGCCGCCCATGTACGCCCACCACCAGAAGAATCATGGGCGCGTTGCCGACCTTAAAGGAAATGGATAATTAGGGATTGGGAAGGGGAGGGGATCTGGGCTTCCGGATATCTCACTCACCGTACGAAACGCAGCAGCAAGCCGCTACTTTACGTCGGTTTTCTATGAGACAGTGGTAACGACCCGGTCGAGCCAGCCCATTCATGCTGTAGACAACACTGTGTACAGCGTGGCTTTACCACAAAATTCTTCACAAAACACTAGATTCTCGTTCCGTTTATACAATTTAAATTAAAAAAAATACCAAGCAAATTATATTATAACTAGATGACCCGGTGAACTTCGTATCACCTACATAATATATTTGTGTAAAATGTGGTCAAAACTTAATACAAATGTTTTATTTACATTAAATGCAATTAAGTGAGGTACTGCGCCATTGCACGTGAGGTAGCCCGTCGCACATTTAATTGACTTCGACGACCTAAGTCAGGTCGTCTCCCACCTCCCTCCGGTTGGACAGTCCTGTCCCCGTCCCGTCCCCGTCCTGTCCCCGTCCTGTCCGCGTCCCGTCCCCGTCCTGTCCCCGTCTCGTCCCGTCCCCGTCCCGTCCCCGTCCTGTCCCCGTCTTGTCCTGTCCCTGTCCTGTCCTGTCTCACTGTCCTGTCTCACTGTCCTGTCTCTCTGTCATGTCTCTCTGTCCTGTCTCACTGTCCTGTCTCACTGTCCTGTCTCACTGTCCTGTCTCACTGTCCTGTCTCACTGTCCTGTCTCACTATCCTGTCTCACTGGCCTGTCTCACTGTCCTGTCTCACTGTCCTGTCTCACTGTCCTGTCTCTCTGTCATGTCTCTCTGTCCTGTTTCACTGTCCTGTCTCACTGTCCTGTCTCACTGTCCTGTCTCACTGTCCTGTCTCTCTGTCATGTCTCTCTGTCCTGTTTCACTGTCCTGTCTCACTGTCCTATCTCACTGTCCTGTCTCTCTGTCATGTCTCTCTGTCATGTCTCTCTGTCCTGTCTCACTGTCCTGTCTCACTGTCCTGTCTCACTGTCCTGTCTCACTGTCCTGTCTCACTATCCTGTCTCACTGGCCTGTCTCACTGTCCTATCTCACTGTCCTGTCTCACTGTCCTGTCTCACTGTCCTGTCTCACTGTCCTGTCTCACTGTCCTGTCTCACTGTCCTGTCTCACTGTCCTGTCTCACTGTCCTGTCTCACTGTCCTATCTCACTGTCCTGTCTCACTGTCCTGTCTCACTTTCCTGTCTCACTTTCCTGTCTCACTGTCCTGTCTCACTGTCCTGTCCCTGTCCTGTCCCTGTCCAGTCTAGACGCTATACGGCCCGTCATCACGGCAAGCTTCGCAACGACAACCATCCGGAAAATCAACAACTACTAATAAATTAAAAATTAATAAAAAAAACATTGTCCAGCGGACAAAATTGTGAATCTAAACCATTCTCAGATCCCCTTGAACACACACAAAAAATTTCATCAAAATCGGTCCAGTCGTTTAAGAGAAGTTCAGGAACATACACACTAAGAATTATATATATAAAGATAATAAAAATGTCAACATGGGGAGGTGGGCTTTCCAGAAGATGTTTGGACCCTTATAACAATATTTTTACATGAATTATTTTTTTGATATTTATTTTATTTTCCTAATTAGAATTCCTAATGTTCAAAATCTGCCAGTTCTAACATCAAAAATAACTATAAAAAAGTGATAATTTTATTAAAATCCATAACAAGTAAAAGTCAATTGCGAAACATCGACTAATTAAATCGAATTGACAACACGCGATCTCACATGTCTTTCTGACAGCTGATAATTCGATCCACGAATGAATATCTTATTTATCTCGAGTTATATAACGCCTTGTTTGTAAAATAAAATGAAACCATCGTAAACATATGATTTTACCATTAACCGAGTTTTTGATGAAAAATGACTGTGGGAAGTTTAAAAGTATGACATAGTTCAGAGACAATTTACATTTATTTATTTATTTATTTATTTATTTACATAATTTATAACATCAGTTACAGTTGCCACCAATGCGATGTTATAACTAATACAATAGGGTTAGCTTCTTTCTACGCACTTATATGCAGCTTCAGTGAATTTCGGTAAACTACAATTAAATATATCAATATCTTGTGAAATAACATTCAAAAATCTAATAGTCCGTGTTAAGGGACATGTTTTATGTTTTAACTTAAAATAAATAAATAATACTAATAATATTTTGTAACTACTACTATGTTCGACAGCCTCCATGGCCTCCTATTGATCTAATAAAGGATGAATAAATACATACTTAATCTTTATTAATACCTATTTTATGTGTGGTCATTAAAGTGTGGCTGGTGGGAGGATACTTGTATCCGACCGGATAGCGACCACCGTACACTGGTGCTAAAACCTGCCACAGTGGCCCACCTTGTGTGGGTCGCGTTCCAGGGTCAGCCAGTGTATATCCGGTTCTCCCCAGGGGGCTTGCCCCTTGATCCTAACCCTTTTCCCATCCCTTTTTCCTTCCCCTCCCCCTTGGCCCTTTGGCAGGCCGGCATGATATTGCCGACCAACGATGGACACATTGTTTATCGTTGGTCGACACTATTCTTGGATTGCGCTACACTTACCATCAGGTGTAGCGTAGTCACTTTGCCAAGCCAGGATAAAAAAAAAAAAAAAAAAGCTATATCAAAAAAAGATCCTTTAATTATATCTTAACATTCCGAATACCTAAACTTTCACCTATACTGGTAACACAATATTAATCTTCTATTGATAATAAAGACAACTTACCTCATCACTGACTATAACTGATAATCCCTTTTTGCCGAGCAAAGATACATATCAGCTATAAATAAACGAACTCATTCTCGCACGTCTTCTATGTATGTGTGATGAGTTTATATAAAGACAATAATAACGTAGTTTCCTAAGTTAAACATTATTTTATACGTAACAGAAAATACATCGTTTTATAATACGAAAAAGACACTCTTTTGTTTAAACACAATCAAAAACGATTACTTGAAACATCATTTGTCAGTTTTGGACGCTTAATGAAAACAGACCAGTCATATACAAATAATTTAACACTTGCGAAAGAGCACACTTAAGTGTTATTTTTGAATACAGGCATTAGGTTTTGAAGAATTTGCGGTCTCAATGCATTTGCAATGGGGCTGTATCTTACAGGAAACTGTATAGAGAAGCAATTGCTTTTGGTATAAGCGTATTATGTTAATACATCTTTGGCTACTAGCAAAACTATTGTTGGAAATAGTGGACTGAATAAAGGCATCTGGTTACTGATTGCAAATGTAATCCCTGGAAGTACGCCGCTTGCTAGCGGGGCAGCTAAGAAGAGAACATATGCACTGACCTGAGCCTGCAGCTTCTTGCCTGGGATGGTAAATATATCGCGCTACTCTTCGCGGGTCTATTCAGCAACACCGACCAACTAGATAGCTATGCGTTCTTGGAAAGCACACAGAAAATGTCTTGGCACAATAAGGTCCGGAGTCGAATCGAGTACACGACGGAATGCGTCGACGCACGAACCGCGGCGAAGATCCGCCTAACCTCGGACGGCATACGACTTTGCAACTACCCACGGCTTTAGCAAGCGGAAAAATTAATACCAAATATTCTACCCTACAAAAGATTGAATACAATTTCCTACAATTGATCTGTATACTTAATAATACTTATTAGACACCAAATGTATCACAAACGTTAATTAAAGTTCTTAAGCTTCCAAACACTTCCTAACAAATTATAAAAGAAGAGTGCATGCAAGAGGATTGCACAAAACTTAAAATTCCATTAGCCAAATGAGACATTCGCACGCAGCGCACATAAACTCAAATGCAAAAGATGTGTTCGACAGAGAATTCATAACGCTCTCACAAAGAGACTATGGAAACAAACGCGCAGAGGGACTGAGGTAGGTTATAAAAGTAAAACAAGCCGCGAAACCCACAGTGCACCGCTGAATGAAGATTCCTATTGTCTGTTGAATTCATTTCCACAGGACACAAAAGAAACGGGTCGATGAATTTTTTTTGTGTTTGAAAATGCACGAACATTCAGCTCTCGAATGGCTTGTATGCCGATAACGTTGTACTGTTAGCATATTAAATGAATCACTGGCTCGTTGCAACTTGGAAATCACTTTATCCTATTGGGTACTTATTAGTAGAATGAGAGTAGAGTAGCTTAATGTTGGCAATGCATCCACATATAAAGAAGCTTGTAAAATGCAGTAAAATGATGTATGGTAAGAATTACATCATAAATGAATAGTTAATGTCATAAGCTGAAATAGAAATTGAATTATTATCAAATTACGTTATGTGTTTTGTCTATTAAGAATGGCTTCTTTGTCGTTCTTGGGATTACTTTACGTTTCTAAATTTTGCGAGCTTGGATCTAATCTAATTTTGCTTTCTTTCTTTAATGTAAGTTTAAATATTAAATGAATATTTGGTGTTACATTCCTCTTATGGCCTCTGGCACTTGCCCCTATCCCACTCGCATTTGAGTCGGCTCAACGTGCTTGCTTGTTTACACACTGCTCTTAGTAGCAGATATAGACAAAGTGGTACCTACCGAGATGGCCTCTCGCATAACCACCTAATAAGAGATACATATCAACCTCGTTCCTGAGACGGGGAAAAACATAGAGTCCTATACTTGTTAAGAAAATCAGCTTAAACTGCTTGTACGCTTGTACGTCCATGTACCAAAGTGTCTCGCAATTTATGAAGTTAAACTGGCTTCTAGCCATTCATTGAATGAAGCCTGGACTATTGACTGAGGCTTTACAGAATGAATCTAAATTATACATACAAAGTTACAACAAACAGAACTAATCAGCACAGCGCAGACGAACGACCCGACGAACTTTCTCTGGTACAAATACACAATCGACGTAGCTAATTAAATGTAGTGTGGACAATACAACATAGACAATACAGTTTGTTGTCAAGCACGTGTAAAATAGTAGGTCAACATTGAAGATGTTCTTCTCAATCCCGCACGTGTCTTTGAACTCATTTTTGTAGCAAGCGTGTAGACAAGTTCTTAGCTATTTGAAGAAAACCTCTATTTAAAAACCACATAATATATTATGTGCGAAGTAATACAAATAATTTAAATATGGAATTAACAAGTCACGTATTAATGTTTGTTGATGACAACTGTCAAATCGTTTGTCAGTGATGTTGTTAGGGACCAATAATTATTGTGTTTGTTCTTTGTATTTTTTTTACATTTCTAAGTTTAAATTGTGCTGATTAATAAGCCGACATTTAGATTGCATTTAGCAACACTTCACATTACATAATATTTAACATCAGACATAAAATATATGAAATAAGTAAGTTGATTTATTTTATTGAGTAAATTCAAACGCCATAATATGACAGCCTCCGTGACGTAGTGAGCGAATAGTGTACTTAGTGCAGTCATTTTAGCTTAAATTAGGTAAGAATCTCGGAATTCGAGATACCCGGCTGTAACTCTGTAAATACTTGTGTATTGACACCCTAAAAGTTGTCTCAAAACCTACATATGGTAGGGTGTGCGCAACTATTAAATTTCAAGGTCAAAGATCACAAAAATCGCTTTTTTCGTAAATATCTCATTTCCTATGGGTTTTTCGCTATTTGTATCTATTATCAATATTGTAGAATACATAATTCTCTACAAATTTTGTTTAAATTTTTTTTTCATACGGTGTACCGTTTTCGAGATAGAGGGCGGAGAGCGCGCGGTCACAGGATCAGTTCAGGTCAAACGGTGCCTCCGGTCGAAAACGCGCCATATATAGTTGATGAACTATCCATAAATCAATGATTATAAATATTTGTCAATTTTTATTAACTATTATGTTATACTAGCTTTTGCTCGCGGCTCCGCCCGCGTGAACAGCATTTTCCGGGATAAAAGTAGCCTGTAACCGTCTGCAGGGCTCCATCTGTCTCTGTAGATAAATTCATCAAAATCGGTTTAGTGATTTAGGCGTGAAAGCGTGAAAACTTTCACCCCCTTTTTCATCCCTTAATAAATAAAATTTCCAAAATTCCTGAAACACGTATTTATTTATTTTACGTCAATAACCGAAATACAAAATTTCGTTTATGTAACTTTCAAAATGACGGACTTGTGACCGCGCGCTCTCCGCCCTCTATATCGAAAACGGTTCACCGTATGAAAAAAAGTTTTAAACAAAATTTGTAGAGAATTTTGTATTCTACAATATTGATAATGAATATAAATAGCAAAAAACCCATAGGAAATGAGATATTTACAAAAAAAGCGATTTTTGTGACCTTTGACCTTGAAATTTAATAGTTGCGCACACCCTACCATATGTAGGTTTTGAGACAACTTTTAGGGTGTCAATACACAAGTATTTACAGAGTTACAGCCGGGTATCTCGGATTCCGAGGTGAACTTCCTAAAATGACTGGACCAACTGTGATACAAGAGGCCGCGGGCTCGATTCCCGCATAAAGATAATTGTTTGTGTGATCCACAAATATTTGTTTCTTTTCTGCATGAAAGGCAAAAATACTAAAGCGCCAATACGTGAACTTTACAGTAGAGTATTTTAAATTTCGAGAAGATTTCTTAGAAATAGCTGCAGTAGAGTTCACTCCTGGCAAACATTGTAAGTATAAAGTGCAGGCTTATGGTATTAGGATGACCCTATCTAATGCAGGTCGGATTGCAACTTACAGAGTTTTCACAATATTGTATATAAGATCCAAAACAGTCATATGGAAACTTCCATTCTCATACTGCTCTCCGGACCAACTATATCAATTTACGTGGGCGAAATGTTTTGATTTTCGTATGCAATTTTAGTAATGTATCCCCAATGCCGTTTTCATTTTTCCTTTGAAATAACTTTTGTAGAAATTCTTCCCGTAATAGTATGAACGAATTTGAAATAAAGAACGGCTAGTATTTTTCACGATTTCATATTTTAAATTACAGTGCATTTTTAAAGTGTTATTCAAATAGTTTTCGTCACAACTAAATTACGCAACCAATTTATTGGAACTTGGTGAATTTCAAGCTGGTAGGAGTTTAAAAAAGCAGCGGTAGGTCAGAGTTTAAAAAAGCAGCGATAGGTCAGCAGTACGGACTGTCGAGACGAAAGTCGCAGGTTCGAAACCAGCACCAAGATCATACACCTCTGACTTTTCTAAGTTACGTGTATATTAATTGTTAATTATATCGCTTCCGTTAACGGTGAAGGAAACATCGTGAGGGAACCTGCATACCTGAGAACTCGATAAGATTTTTCGAAGGTATGTGAATTTTACCAACCTGCATTAGGCCAGCGTGGTGGACTAAGGACTAACCCCTCTTATTCAGTAGAGGAGGCCTGTGCCCAGCAGTGGGACATTGTATAATACAGGGCTAGTAAAAAAGGAGATCTTTATGTTAGTCCACATCATGTGGTCCACACATTTTTAATTTTATCAAATCTCATGACTATACAAACTGTAGGTCCCATAATTCTCGCAATGGTTGCACTATCACTTTCAACGTTGGGCTAAGTAAATTAGGCGATATACAAACATTGGTCTCACATAGGTTTACATTACCCGGACCTAATTTCTTAACAGATAATCTAGCTACGGTACCACGAGAGCCTCTTTCCTTTGATCCTGAGGTGTTTTCTACAAAATAGCTCATTTAATTCAAAATCATTCCAAACAATCCGTTTTCCTAGTAACTTTCCCCGACGAACGCACGGTTATTGAGGTCGATAGGTGTCGAGAGGCAATTTCCATCACCAGACGTGAGTCACGGGCTTTGGAAACGTGAGCCTTTGCCCATAACTAATTTTATTAGAGCCACTCTTAATGCATTGTTTTTTATAGTATAGACCCGAGTTAGACCGGCAAGTGGTTCACCTCGTGGTAAGTTATCTCCAGCACCCACGCAATATCCTGGAAGAATCATGGGCCAGTTGCCACCTTTAAAGGAAAGGGAAAATTAAGGAATTAGGAAGATGGGGATTTGGTCCTCGGAAAATCTTTCACCGTAGGAAACGTAGCACCAAGCTGCTACTTTACGTCAATTTTTATGAGTCAGTTGTAACAACCCAGTCGAGCCGGCTCATTCGTGCTGTAGACAAAACTGTCTACAGCTTCGCTCTACCACTCAATGCCTGTGACTCTAACAATCCTTCTACATTGTAGTAGGGAGCAGTTACACTTGCGAATCGAATCTAATTCGATTCGCAAGTGCATAAGTTGTTATTTTTAACACGCTTTTATTAGCTTCAGACGTATGTATGTTGGTATGTTGGTATGTTGGTATGTTGGTATGTTTGTATGTTTGAATGTTGGTAGGTTTGTCTGTAACTTGTCTTTGAACGTGATTTTGACCTACTTCAAAACGTCGGATAAAATCTTGACAGCGCGATGTAAATGTGCCAGTGGCGCCATCTCATGATTTTTTCTTGTCAACTTGTAGCTTAAATGCAATAAAGGTGGCGCTGGTTGTATTGTTGTGTTATTTTGATACGAGTTTAGAACAAAATAAATAAATATTGTAAAAATTAAAACGTCCTTAAATATTTCATTGAATAATTGTTATAAATTACAAATTTATTACCTATAACTGTTATTGAAATTACTTCAGTAGTAAGGGATGTTCGCAAAACACTTTTTTTAACACGCTTTTTTATATTATTTACAATTAGTGGCAGCAATATAATAGAACATTGGATTATAGTCTACATGACACATTAAAATAAAACAAGAAAAAAATTAAGAGATGGCGCCACTGGCACATCTACATCGCGATGTCAAGATTCTCCAGCGAATCATTACCTCCGACGCTTTGTATGAACTATGGGTGTTGTCCGATTGATCGGGTACAGTTTTACAAATGGCTTGTTAAACAAGCCATTCGTAAAACTTGTTTCTTTCCTACCTCCGTCGTGACATTTTAACGTTTCAGCGAATTTTCCAATCACAAAGATTCGAAAGAAGTTTCACTTCAAAAAATGGTAAAAAAAGATTAAAATACACCTTTTTATAGAAAATCAAACTAAAAAATTAAAAATAAATAATAGTTTAAAAAAACTAAAAAACACGCTTTTACATAAAATCCAACTAAAAAATAAAAAATAAATTTTAATGAATTCGAATTAGGAATAGTGTACAAAATTTTAAAATATATATAAATTAAGAATAGTGTAAATAAGAAAAAATATGTATTTTATTGTAAAAAAAAGCGTGGGGTGCATGGTGTCAATAGTTATAAAAATATTTTATTGATAGATATGAGTAGAAGGATCATCATTTTGATAATGTCTTAAAAAGCACCCCACGTTTTTTTACAATAAAATACATATTTTTTCTTATTTACACTATTCTTAATTTATATATATTTTTAAATTTTGTACACTATTCCTAATTCGAATTCATTAAAATTTATTTTTTATTTTTTAGTTGGATTTTATGTAAAAGCGTGTTTTTTAGTTTTTTTAAACTATTATTTTTATACGCACTGAGTGGTACAGCCACGCTGTAGACAGATTCTTCATTGATTGATAGCACTGACTCAGAATTGGTTAGGTTAGGTTCGATTGTTTTATTTTTGTTAAAAATGTCTTATTTGCAACTTTTAATGAGAAATGCCCTACTCCAGAGCAAGCGTCAAGCCCTGACGTCAGGCAGGCGGGTGTTGTAACAACTAAGCGTGGTTACACATTATTCAATAGGGAATACGTGTCTGTCGTGAATTGAAAGTCTCCTTCTTTTTCACCGGTTAAAAGACGAGTGATAGAAATAGCAAATATCCATATAGCCATCTTTTACCGACCACCATAATATATCCAAGTTTCACTCTTTCATTATAAATAATGCATACGACGGAATGTATGACCATGACCGTAGAATCACACGTGTTGAATACTAAATTATAAAACACAATAGCATGCATTTCTCCTATAGATTTCCCGAGATCTTTTGTTTTGGTGCTCCTAACCGTAATTCATGCGGTGTTTTAATGATTTTGTCTGGTGATTTAAATATATTTTTTCTACTTTCTTAGTATTCTATAAAGGGACTGGACCTAAATAAATTGAAAACACTTGAATAATTTCTAACATAGCGTATACGGTGTTACTGTAATGTCAATAATGGCACTAATTTTGCTCCCTCATGTTTTTAAGTAGGTACAATAAACGACGGTCATATGTTTTGTTTTAAGCGTCTATTTTAAGCACCTGTTCTATTATAAAACATATAATATGCCAGCCTCCGTGGCGTAGTGTGCTAGTAGCTAGTTAATAAGCCGCGGATTCGATCCCTGCACCGAAACAAACGTTTGTGTGATCAACAAATATTTGTTTCGGGTCTGGGTGTTGTAAGACCGAAAATCACAAAGATAAATTATAATACATAACTTATACTGCTAAAACAAATTCAAATAATAATTGATATAGCAGAGAAAATAATGAAGATTTCACGTTATTTATATTTGTTATTTGTAAAGGAAACTTTAAGCACACCGACCTATTAGATTTTTAATAGCTATACTCTTTGGTCTATGTTTTAATACATTATTAAAAGTCATTGCATGCTACGGCCATACATTATGTACTCTGTATTGGCTTTGTTTACTAGAGCAATCACTTGCGCTTCGTCGTGCAATTTATCTCAATTCTCAATTGGACAGAAACAACACAGGATCGATATCGATACGACACGATAGTTTCAATGAAATGTCTGACGTGTGTCTGGAGCCCAATAAAACGTCTTGGATAGTGTACCTAATGTTTGTATATATCTTCACATGTTAGGTAGAACAACATTATAGATATGCCTATACGATTCGACATACTTCCGGCATTTTATCTATCATGAAGGTAGACAGTACAATAGTATGGCACTGGCCACTGATGACTGGGAACAATGAAAAAATAAAACAGCAGCTTCTAGGAGTGTATTCTTTCCAGAAGGGCCGAAGCCTAGGTACTTATATAGTGTACCAGCAGACCTGGCCACGCGTTGCTGTGGCTAAGGTATATGTTAAATTATATTGTAGTAAACTATTCAATACAGTATGCGCCAACTATTAAATACTTACTCTATTCACCCGATAAATTACCTTACACTGCCATCTGTTAGAATCTTATGGAACATACAGATAATTGTAACTATAATTTGCAAAAATATTGCGACTATAAATTGAGATATAAACTATTCTATCTCTGAAGTTGGATCAAACTGCACACATTTTGCAAAATTTGATTAAGATCGGTTCAGTAGTTTAGGAGTTCATCGCGGACAAACAACGTGACACGAGATTTATATATATTAAGATAGTATCTAATATTACTGTAGTAATATGATAGTGTGTGTTCACATGTATCAGGATAGAGCCGATTATGGAGTCGAAGGGGGTCGAATACACACATTATAGATGGCAACAATGTTTTCAGACGCATTTATGCCGGATTGTGAAACGAGCTTAGGACACTATTCGTGAGTGTTTTGTAACTTGATTATCTTTTGTTCTCAGTTGTTGAACAATGTCAGTAGAGAAGTCGCAACATAACTCTGTGTAAGTTTATCTCCCGTTGTTTTATTACATTTTTCATGATATCTTGTGCGCGGTAAAGCATTTCTCTTCAGAAAATAGAAAATGTGTACGTCATATAATTTATTCATATCTTCATATCATTTCTTCGTAATATCTTCATATATCACATTGCGTTTTATTTGATTTTTCCCACCTCGTGAAGTTATGGTTTTCTTAACGCTCGTACACTAAGCATTCTCTTTTATTTTCATTATACATTAGTACAAGTTATGTTACATGCTTTTAAAAATTCTACTAACCTTTTATACTTTCAAGATCACATGCTGGTGGGAGGATACTTGTATCCGACCGGATAGCGACCACCGTACACTAGTGCTAAAACCTGCCATAGTGGCTCATCTTGTGTGGGTTACGTTCCAGGGTCAGCCAGTGTATATCCGGTTCTCCCCAGGGGCTTGCCCCCTGATCCTAACCCTTTTCCCATCCCTTTTTCCTTCCCCTTCCCCTTGGCCCTGGGATGAGATACTGCGGGGTCGCCATTATTCCGTTAGCAGGGACCATCCAGTTCATCCCAGAAACTTTGGCAGGCCGGCATGATCTTGCCGACCTACGATGGACACATTGTTTATCGTTGGTCGACACTATTCTTGGATTGCGCTACACTTACCATCAGTTGTAGCGTAGTCACATTGCCGATCCAGGATAAAAAAAAACATAAAAGAATGTTTGTGTCCATTCAGTACCACGTAAACTTCGTATGGGTATTTTCTTCGCGTGCTGTGACACAGCGCAAGGACTTAAAACGCACTATAAAATATATGGACACTAGAAAGGCAAAAATATTAATATCTATATCGTAAAAACTAACTTTAAAACACTCTACCGTAAAGTTCACGTATTGGCGCTTTAATATTTTTACCTTTCCAGTGATAATATAGAGTGTCAGGGAATGATATCTGTGTAAGCATTTATTTAAAATTGGCATACTAGGTTCCTGTACAAATTGAAGTATATATTGTATATTATACTACAATAACCATGATCAGTGTTCAAATTAAAAAGAAAATTACAAATTCAAAATAATACAGATGTAACAAATTATGTTTCTTTCGGATAAATGTACTCAAATTATTCCTAAATCAATTTTGCCATAACTGAATAATAACGAAGTGTCGAGTGGCAATTATCTTTTAAGGGCATCATTATGAGTGAGTGTTAATACTTACCTTCATTAAATGTGCAGGCTCTCGGAAAAGAGGGTGTCGCAATGGGAGGAGCTAATGAGGAAGTTTTCTGACGCTCATAAGGAAGAATGCAAGTTAGTTTATTATGAGTATTTTGATCAACATTTTATGAGGTATACTTAATGTTTCGGTTCTAAACTTTAGAACATTATACATGTATTTTAAAGAAATATAAAATCCACAATGAAACGCTAAAGGAAGATTATTTGGGACTACTTTACTAGGTGGATTACCGAGGCCGTCTGGGTTGGTACCACCCACCCCTTCGTCTATTTCTACCACCAAGTAGCATTGTGTAAGTACTGTTGGGTTATTATTTTGAAGGACATTGGAGCAAGGGAAATTACAGTGTAGGTAGGTCACTATGGTAGGTTCTAACACCATGTGTAGGTTTAGGTTATAGGTTTTATTCCGGCAGATATGAATATAACCCAAAATAACCGTTGCTGTTTTGCTCACACACAATAGTCCGATGTATTTACTTTTCATCTAGCTCATAATACATTCCTCTAGATCTGTATATTTGGATATACCTCGGGTGCCACGTTCGGTGAAGCAATTTCCAACTGGCTCCCAGTATGAAGGCACTTGGGACGTTCTGGGCATGAGCGGTTATGGAACATACACGTTTCCTCATGGTAGGTACGATTATATTTTCAGTATTTTGTAACTTATTTAAATCTACACTAATATTATAAAGAGGAAAGATTTGTATTTTTGTATGTAACGAATAAACTTAAAAACTACAGGACCGATTTGAAAAATTCTTTCACCATTAGAATCCTACATTACCTCTGATGAAAATAGGCTACTTTTTATCCCGGAAAAAGCAGATGACGGGGTCAGAGCCGCGAAGAATAGCTTGTAATAAATATTTTCCTTAATTTTAAATAAAAGAATAGACATTCACACAATTTGTGATTATAGACAATAGTTAATGAAACTGGCCCCTTCTGCTGAATGAGAAAGGTAAGGCCTTAGTCCACCACGCTAGCTTATTGCAGGTTGGTAGACAAACCTTCGAAGTTCTTATGAAGAATTTCTCAAGTATGCACATTTCCTCACGATTCCGATCGTTAATGCGAGCAACAATTCACTATGAATACACACGTAACTTAGAAAAGTCAGAGGTGCACGCTCTCGGGCTTAGTTTCAAACCTGCGACAGTCCATACCACTAACGCTGAGCTATCGCTGCTTCAAAACTATATGTCGTGAGAAAAATCTGATATAAATATATTACTGCTATAAAATTCTACACACAAGCAAAATGAGTTTGATCCACTTGGCAAATCTACAATTCGCTCACAATCTCTAGACAAAAATTCGAATTTTATAGCGCTACGTGAATCTGTGTAGTAAACATTGCGATATTTTATCTCAAGTACATTGCACTATTTGTTCAAATTTTATGATTGTTGCGAATCGTTTTTCAAGTGGGTTTCGAAATGTTATGGCTTCGTAGTGAGGTTAGTGAACTAATATTATAGGCTCTACGTGAAACACGTTGAGAATTTTGTAACAAGGTTTTCGCTGGAGTTGAAATAAATTAGATGGTTTTGTTATTAGTAGAAAAATGATTAACCAAACCTGCTTTTATCGCAACATATTTTTTAACACATGTTACAGAAAGATTTGGTTTGTAGTTTTTACCGGACGCTTGCTTGACGTGACGCCTCTCGACGGCAACCGATCTAAAGAGATATGCATAGTTATATTATATATTTAAAAAATATATGGCGAATTGAGAAATTCCTTGGGTTATTCCTTGATTAAGTATTGAACTTTACTATAACCGCACATTTTGGTGGTGGTAGGCTAGTGGACTCTTAAAAGGTCACATCTCTAGGGATAGGCAAAGGTGCAGCTAATACACTTATGTTGGGAGGGACCTAGGGAGAAGACCTATCGCCATTCCGGTCACAAATTCCAATCCCGAGCAAGTCTTTAATGATTTTTCGAAACGATAACTCAAAACCAAATTGTTATCACATTATATTTATAAAAAAATCATTTATCTTTCTTCATGTTTATATCTTTTCATTAATTTGAAAAAACACATTGATAGCAAATTTTTATAATTTCCCAGGAGTTGTTTATGAAGGAGAGTTCGAAGATGGCATGTTCCACGGCTCGGGGGAGCTTCAGTATCCGAGTGGTGTGGTACTCCGTGGGAAATGGAAGAAAGGTCAGATGACTGAGCGAAAACTAATCTTCGCTGATGGCCTACAGTATAGCGAAAGCGACTGGAAATATTGTCGGATGCCTGACAGAAGGTATACATTCAATACAGTTAGTTCCTATGAACCAAAAGTTTATAAGTTAATAATTGCTTTTTATGGAATGAATTTTTTTTTTTTTTGCAACTGATCAAGTGGGTCACCTGATGGTATGTAATCACCAACGCCCATAGACACCTACAACATGGACGGTGCGTTGCCTGCCTTTGAGGAGAGAGAAGACTCTTTTCTTGAAGGTACTTAAGTCGTATCTGTCTGTAGTCTGTGGAAATACCGCAAGTGAAAGCAGATTCCACAAAGGCGCTGTCAGGGAAGAAAATTCTTAGTAAACTGTTGTGGAATGCTTGCTTGTCTCCACCAACGCCAATTAAAAAAAAATGTGATATCTAATGGTGCTGCCATACCGGTGTTATAAAATGTTTACATAGATATAAAATGTTTACATACATTTTCTAACATTAAACATTTACTAACATTATCTAACATTGTGATAAAATGTATCAAATTTTTGTTAACAAATGTTTAATAATGTTTTATAAACATTTTATAACAGCGGTGTGGCAGCACCATAAGTACTCTAAATAGTAATACACTTTGAAGATTTTCAACCATCGATTTGAGACCAATTGCTACTCTTGATTCAAGTACAGTACGCACATTCATCTCATACAATACTACGATACTTACATATATTACATATTTCATAAATATTTATATTTGAAATGAGAGGGGTGCGTATTGTGGATGATGTCGTCTCGACAGCACTTCTTATGGAAATATACGTTTCTTCGTAAATCTCAAGTAAACCCTCATTGTAATACAGATTGAGTCGGACCGATGTAACGCATTTAAACCACCCAAAAGTTGGGAAATATTCCCCAAATTGAAAGCCGGGACTTTCATTGTGATCAAAGGTTTCCTTTGTAGTAAATATTGCGAACAGATTTCGTGGGTACGTCATCATTTGATTTGAATGTGAATACTTGGATAAGTTAACTATCGCGTATACGATGGAACTCGAAGTTCTGGCACGTGTCGATATATTAGTGAAACGAGTTTAAATTACAAGGAAATAAATATATGCTGATATACCTACTGCAAAACTCAAGCCTGTGCTAAACTATAATACAACTAACTAACTTAATGTAACTAGCTGCCCCGTGCGGTTTCACCCGCAACTTATAATTCAAAGTTCAACCGATTGTAGCGCCACCTAACAGGTCTAATTGTGAATGTAAACCATACGGGACCCCCTCAAAAACATAAAAAATCACCGAAATCGGTCCAACCGATTAGAAGTTTTAGGGAGATTAACGAACGGCAATTGATTTTTATATATAAGGGGAAGATTACATTTAACATTAATTTACGGTTAAAACTATTCTCTCCATCAAAATCATATTCACTACAATAAAATTACAAAACTACTGGACCGATACGAAAAATTCTTTCACCATTAGAATCCTACATTATCCCCGATGGACATAGGCGATATCGATAATATAACGGTGCAGACAACAGTGCGGTGTTATTTTGTCATCATAACTTTGGACAGTTTGCACTTAATATTTTCGTAACATCTAATGCGGAAGCTGATACGCTAATATCAGACTTTTAAAGTAATGTGAGAGGGACAAGAATATAATATGCTTTTAAAGACTAACAGCAGCGCGGTGCCATGTCAGATGTTATAGAATAATGTATTTCATAACCTATTACATAAAGAGCTTGTGTTTGTCCGTGTTTAAAGTATAGAGCCGTATCTTTAAAATATTACTGTTATTTGTTCGACTTTGTTACAAATCAAAGAGTTTGTTACACATATATTTTTTTAGATCAGTGGTATATAATATTTACTGAGTAATATTATTTCTTTCCTCGGCTATTTACACCTTAGGCTACCCATTTTTTATAGCATAGGCCGGTAAACGAATCAGTAGGTCACCTGATGGTAAGTGACCTCCACCGCCCATGTACGCCCACAATACCAGAAGAATCATGGACACGTTGGCAAAATTAAGAGAAAGGCATAATTAAGGGATTGGATAGGGCAGGGGGAGAATCAGGCGTGAAGTGATGTATTTCTTTGATTATTGGCTTAAGGATGATCATAGAGAACTTTTTAATCTGTGGACCGGCTCTAGTTCCCTCGATACTGAGATATTTGTTTTTTTTTTACCAATGTATGTAATGAAACAATTAAGCAGTGCGGCATAATTACAACGATCGTCGAATGACAGTCACGCTTCTTGATTGTTGACAATTTGCTTAGATTGTACTGTACTTACCTTTAAAGCCCTTTTAATAAAATGTTTAACATAAAACGCCGGCAATTATACGTAGACATCTAACAAAGCTCTCGCCCACAATTACTTTCAATTACTACAAAAACATTCAGACGCCACATAATAGGCGTGCGATCGTAATAAACAGCTTCAGACTATTACAACGTTATAGACATACCTTAATAGGATAGTACGTTCTATAGCCTCACATTCATTCGAGATAATCGTCGTATTACCCTCAAATTACTCGCCATTCCTTTGCGAGCATAAAATGGCCGAAATGAATTTGTAAAGGGCGGCAAAACAAGGCGTCCTTCATATTTTTTGTTTGTACTAATCCCTCGTCACGCTGCTTGGTATTTTATAAGGTTCTTTGTCAAATTATTCTACTATTTATGTATAATCTTGTATATTTCCGGATTTTGGTCTCGGCATTTTGTTTACATTCAGAAAATATCAAATTACGATGCCTTCATTATGTAATCCTATGAAAATCGTCCGCGCAGCGTCGGAATAATATCTGCATATTATGTAACCTTTAAAATAAAAGTGTGACAAAAGGAATGCTTTAATACTATACGGACAGTAAAAATGGTAATCGTTAAGATTACAGTGTTTAAGATTACTAATTAAAAGTTTTTATTCATGTAACAATTACCAGTGCCGTTAGGTACTAGTTTTATTTCTAATTCTAGCCCAAAAAGACTACTATCATATTGTTATAGTTAATCATATAGTTTGCAATTATTTTCTATAATATAAAACATTTTTGAATAAAAATACTGTGGTATCGGTGTGTATAAAAATAATCTTTACTGGATTTTATTGATTCCAAAAGGAATAAAAAAGTTAAAACCATTGATTAAAAACAACTGTTTTATTTAATACAATTAATGCCAATAAACTTTTTGTAAGTTACGTACAGTTGCGTCTCATTCTACCTAACAACAGACAAACAGTCTTATTATTGATGAGCAAATAAGATACTAAAGAGAAAGCATTTATATTAGTTACTTCCATTGTTTTAGTAATTAAAGGTTACTTTCTTTCTAAATCGATCATATCTCAGCACTAAAATCATGATGAAGGATCGTTGTAGACTGCAAAGTCATTAAAACACGGTTAAAACGTCTAATAAATATAGTTTAACTTTCTTTTTTAATACATATAAGTTCGTGCATTTCAGTATTAGAATAATTGTTCACTGGAGTTGTAGCTTGTACCTACACTTATTAATCATTGTAATAAGAAATATTCTAGTACTGATAAATATAATAGTACTGAGTTGTTACTTGTAACTCTACAACTCCAATTAATAATTGTTTTAATACTGAAGTAAACTTACTATTCTTTTCTATATCCTTTATTTCACTGACTGTTTTTATTTCAACCACGATTTGGGTTTAGACCTCGAGGTGAAATAAGAAATCATAGCTGTTACTTCTATCCATATAGGGATATCTACTTTGCACTATATTTTTTATTCTAAATAACCTAACGAGCAGATCTGAAGGTAAGCGTAACGCCTGCCTATAAACAGAAGTAACCACACAGAACTTTGTATTACAAAGCACTGCCTGACATCGAACTGCACTCGTCACGAGTATATTCTATTCATCAGATTCACAATAGAATATGGGAAGGGTCTGCAGCCTGCTGGGAGTTCATACCTGACTGCCGAACAGCCCACTAGAGAAATACCGCCAGGTTATTACGACACCGGTGACGGCTTCTACGATCCCAAGACTAAAACTGTTTATAAAGCTGATGACATTACCGCAATTATAAGGTAAGATTGGTTGCCATCCCTTTAGTTGAATTACATCAAGTAAGTACTCGGTACGGAGCAACAAATATTTTCTATAATCAGTAATAATGGTGATGTGGTGACTGGGATAGAAATGGGTATGATGAAATGGTTTGGGCATATGAAGAGGATGGATGAAAGACGACTTACGATAGTCATCATGCGAATGTGAATGGGAAAGTCGGAAAAGGGCGCCCAAGGATAGCGTGGACGATATGATAGGCATATGATCAAATAAATGATCTTTGAAAAGGGCACGTCACGAGTACCCTCAAATGGCGATAATGTAAGAGATGTGTGAATGTGGACAGTCTAAACTTAGTATCTGCCTACCCCCATGGGATATGGGCGTGAGTATATATGTAAGGATAAAGCATTAATTAGCTCTCAATACGTAAATACTTAATCGAATTCTATGTAATGACTTATGAAAAGCTACAGAAATAATTCGGATAGCCGTTTTTTTGATAGATATTATGTACCTACTTATTTTGGCTCTAATAAGAATATTTGTATCCCCTATAAACAAAATGGTAGAACAGTGATGATGTACAAATAGTTGTAGATTGTAATAATAAATACTCGCTAGTTTATTCATCTATTCTTAAAATGCTGCAAAGATAATTTGAGTTCTAATTGTTTTCCGAAGTCCGGATGTTTTGAATATGGAATAGGTAACAGAAAATTGGAACAAACACAAACAAACATCGGCGGATGCAAGCTAAATACCAGTTCAATTAGTGAGCCGACGCTGCCTTCGCAGGGTAATAGGTGTGCTAATTGACTTGTTGAAACTCTCTTTGGACCTTCGCTGTGTGAACCGGTAGATGTTTACGATGAAAATTAATTTACAATGTCTTGGCAAAAAAACAACTTTCAAAAGCGGCATAAGAGTTATGGATTACGATCTGTGAACAAAGTCGTGACAAAACAACTCGGGACCTAAATTCACAGCGTTAACAAGGGAGCAATATCGCCTCAACATTTAGACACAAAAAGTAATCTAGTAACGTGTTGTCGGCGTCATTAGCGATGTCGTGGGGCGCATTACGAGTCCCTGTTGGAAGTAACGTGGCAATAGAAGTGATTATAACACGACATTGCTCCTTGCCACATCACGCAAATGACACTTAGGTGACTCCCTCGCTTTTTTAAAATGCTACATACAGCGTAACGGACATCTCTGACGCATAATTTCAAACGCACAAAATTCATTAATCTGAATATTTATAAAAACACATGTATGTACCTAGTGTATTTTAAAGAAACACTTTCTTTTGGTATTAGCCAATCTTTACATAGTATAAAATGAAGTCGCTTCCGCTATCTGTTCGCTTAGATCTTTTAAACTATTCAACAAATTTTAATGTAGTTTTCAGCAATAGATAGAGTGATTCTTGAGGCAGGTTTATATGTATATCACGCTATAACCCATGGGAGCAGGGCAGTAACGTGCAGATGAAACCGCGAGGGACAGCTAGTTAATTATATTTGAGAAAGTAGACCCTGAAAATGCACTAAAAACTGAGTCACAATATTGACGTCTACACCAGATCACCATCGCTTCTCGAGCAGAAGTGGATATTAGAGAACTGTCGCACAAGTCCCGATGTACCGCTTGGACCCCGTCCAGATCTCTACGAGGAGTGGGTCGGGCCACAGGAACGACCGGATCCCACGCCAGCGCCCGCCGCCCCGTCCCGAGCACCGATCACCACCTACAGACCCTCGACCACCGACGATGAATACAAAACTGTATGCTATCACAACCAATTTCTATATTATGCATATTTACAAGGTAGTAGGTCCCTTGTTTGTCAGAGGCTGTCTAGGTTGGTACCACCGCTTTGTCTATTTCTGCCGCCAAGCAACAGTTGTGTTGTGTTTCGGTTTGAAGGATATTGAAGCCAGTGAAATTACTGGGCATTATGAGACTTTACATCTTGCATCTCGGAGTGACGTGCACAGTTCAGTGCCATATAGTGCTTTGTAATTCAAAGTTCTTGGTGGTGTTGCTTCTGTTTATGGGAAGACGTGGCGCTTACCATTAGGCGAGCGCCTTGCTCATTTCATCATTAAATAAAATAAAATTATGTAATTGTCATGAAGGAATATGGTATCTATTTATCGCTACAGAATTTAATAGCAATGTGTTTACGTAGTTACCTAAAAACAATCATCTTGCTGGTGGTAGAATATTCATATCCGCCCGAATAGCGACCACCGTACACATGGTATTAAAACCTGCCATAGTGACCCACACACCTTGTGTGGATCGCGTTCCAGGATCAGCCAGTGTATATCCGGTTCTCTCGAGGGGCTTGCAACAGGACTTGATGGTTGGTTGGGGTGGATATAAGGATTCGATTTGCTTCTTCCCTCTTCGGAGTATAGAGAAGCATTTATACAAGTCGGCATGATACTGATGACCACCGATAAAATATTTTTTGTCGGTGGACGCTGGTTTTTTGGACTTCACTGCGCTTATGATGCTAAGGTTTAGTGGAGTTACTGCCGAGCCCGGATAAAAAAAAATATCTTATTTATTTTATAATTGAATTTTCTGTTCATTATAATACGAACTAACCTAAACGAGAAATGGTGATTATTAAAATGATCATCTTAATTCCACTTATAAACCGCAACGTTAAATAAATTAAAACATTGTTAAGAATAAATGTAATTTTCGGCAATACTAAATGTGCTTTAATCGTGATTTCAAACATCTAATGACAACGCATTTTTTTTTCTACCTATTTCTACCTTGAAACGCCACTCACAAGTTGAATGGTTTCTAGATTTCACTAACGATCCTCGTTTGCCCTCAAAACGCCACTCACAAAAAATAGCACAATTTATTTGAGCATATTTACTAAGATCTAGGCCCTTATTTCACACTTACCCATAAAAACTATTAGTTCACGACAAATCTACAAATTATCAGGATATTTTTGACCATACGTGGTGTGATATTGAGCATTGAGCTCTAAATGTTCTTAAATAGATTATACTTGCGAAATAAAAAGTTTTCTGGAGTGTTTTTGCAACTGTTTTCCACTTCGCTACTCGTCTACATTATATAAAGTGATTATTATATTTTGGTGCATTATGAATCTTTTATTGAGAAGTCTGGAAGAAATAATCATATTCTAATTAATGTGTTGATAAAACGAACTCATTTGTAAATGTTATGATTTGTTTTTAGAACAAATTATGTTTCTTGTCAATTTGCCTACTTATCATTCGTTATATAAAAAGACTCCTGTGTAAGAAAGACGTTGTCGTTGTTAACCATGTTCCTTTAATATATAACGTTATTTAATGGTGTATTATTTAATACAGCCTAAGAAAATGGATAATGAATACTTAAATTTAATTGAAGTCTCTAACAATACCTATATTTTTGATAGCTTACGGTTAGATATTCTAAAATAAATATACTTGGTACCTATATAAAAACCAGGTACGTTAATACTTGAACATACTGAATAGCCTCACCTATTAATATCTTTTCTATAATACGATGCCTTCTTCGGTATGAACTATATTATTTTTTACGAATTTAACAATCTTTCAATAAATAATGTTTCCTGCAGGAAATCACGTTCAACAATCTTGAAGGAGATGCTTCCGAATCGTCTAGCTGTGAATCGTGGTCGGCTATCAGTTATATTTAGCTAAAAAAATTTTTGAAGTTATACTTCTTTAGGCGCGTTATGAAAAAATGATGAGAGTGAAATTTTAAGATGCGCGCGCACCTGTGACACAAAAAATTAACAGTATGAAGTTAGGCGCGTTAAGAAAAAATGATGAGAGTGAAAGTAGCCGTAATTAATAAACAAATGACGATTTGGACAAAGAAAAACTCTTTAGGTTTTTTCTTATTCGGAACATGTTGCCGTAAAAAGTACCAGGCTCGCATAAACGCGAAGAGAGTAGAATGTACTTCTATCATGTCGAGTGGATATGTTGATATAAATTAAAATACTTTTATTTAATATAATTAACACTAAATATTATTAAATTATTAATGTTACGATATTTCATCGTTGTTGTGAAGACTTGAGAATAAATTACACTTGTCTTTGGCGAAATGCATAACAATGCGAAGCTTAAGAGTGTTGTTACAAAGACTTGGCTGTATGAGCTACAATACCTTTGCCTATTAAAAACCCGAATTTGAACCAAAAATTATAATACCGAGGACTATGACGGAAGTGAATACTTTTTAAATTGTTTTCGAAATTAATAAGTGTCCGTTCTATTGAAACTATGAATCAACACGCATGAAACATTTACTATAATAATAATTATAATGTACATTATAAATAATAATTATTATTATAGTAAATGTTTCATGCGTGTTGATTCATAGGCCATTTTTGACAATGTCCTTTATAATTTATATATGTGCTAATAAATTATATTCAGTAGTGATTTAAATTGAATATTTTGATTGATATTACTTACTATTTGTGAATATTAGTGAAAAAAATTGTGCTTATATACTTTTTCAAGTGCTCCAATATAATTGAGGTTAACTATCCGTATGTATTATTTATTGATATAAATTAAAATACTTTTATTTAATATAATTAACACTAAATATTATTAAATTATTAATGTTAAATACTTATTATTATTGTAATCAATTATTTGCATGCAATTAAAAACTATTTTTTAATGATGCCAAAGAAGTATAACTTCTCACGCGCGTACATGTACCGTACAGTACACGCACCCATTTTTTTTTATTCCTCGTAGAGAAAATATTTTATGTTAACAGTGGAGCGCCTGGGGGTTTTCACCTCGGATTAGAGTTATAGTGAATGAATTAATATGATCGATGTGGGATATTGTTTTTTAAACTATAAATTGCAATGTTTACCCAATTTTTTTTGTGCAAACCATTGTTTCATTGTTTAAAAAAAATATTATGAAAAATTAATGTTTGACCATATATTTTCACTTTAAACAGTATTTTTTTTTTTATTTATATGTTAAATCTTACCTGAGTAGACATATAGGAACATTTTTCAAAGATACCTGTGTATAAAAATAGCAGTAGGGATCTCGAACAGGTAGAAAAACGTGGAGGGGAGAGCGGAGCGACAGCTGCTATGTACAATGGAACTTCTCGGCCAGTTTAATTATAAATGAAACGTACTCTATTATGTACATTTAAAAAATAAGGTAATTAATTACGACTAATGAAAAGAAAAAAAAATATTAGTACAAAATCAGTTTATTTAAATATATTACACTAGCTTTTGCTCGTGGCTCCGCCCGCGTGAACAGCATTTTCCGGCATAAAAGTAGCCTGTAACCGTCTCCAGGATCCCATCCGTCTATGTAGATAAATTCATCAAAATCGGTTCAGTGTTTTAGGCGTGAAAGCGTAACAAACAAACTCACTTTCGCATTTACTTTCACCCCCTTTTTCATCCCTTAATAAATAAAATTTCCAAAATTCCTGAAACACTTATTTATTTATTTTACGTCAGTAATCGAAATACAAAATTTTGTTTATGTAACTTTCAAAATGACGGACTTTCATATATATTATCATCCCCTATTTCGACCCCTTAGGGGTGGAATTTTCTAAAATCCTTTCTTAGTGGATGCCTACATAACAAAATGAATATACAGTCCGAATTTCATGCTTGTAGCCTTGATAGTTTGCGCTCGGCGATGATGAATCAGTCAGTCAGTCAGGACATGTTATTTTATAATTATAGATTATAGATTGTTGTCTACATCAAATATTTTCTTCTACTTCATCTATCTGTATAATAGGTGAAGTATTAGAACAACTATTTCCGCTGTACTGTAAACATGCTACACTGCAGTATAAACCACTTTTTCGGCATCCACACGCAGCTCCACATCCCTTTTTGCAATTACAAAATAACATTTGCAATAAATTATCCGGAGCAGGTTCAATTCCATCCCCTTCCATCCCCAATTTTCAATAACTACGGTCATTTCCTAGCCATATCTGAATTTGTAGGTACACTCTTTTAAGGTGCTCAAACGCTGCATCAGTTGTTGGAGGCAGTGATGACAAACGAACACTCGTATTTTTGGCTGTTGCTTTTATGAAAGAATTGAACCTCAATGTATTTAAATCATAAGTTTTAGACGGAGCTTCATATAAACTCTAAATACATGCTACACCTGCTTGCAATATATTATTGGGGTCTTCATTGATATTTCTAAATACTTTTACTGAGTCGCGTAAATCAATCCGTAAAAAGACAAGATAAGATAAGATAAGAATACTCAGGTAAGATTTAACATATAAATAAAAAAAAAACTGTTTAAAGTGAAAATATATGGTCAAACATTAATTTTTCATAATATTTTTTTTAAACAATGAAACAATGGTTTGCACAACTTTTTTTTGGGTAAACATTGCACTTTATAGTTTAAAAAACAATATCCCACATCGATCATATTAATTCATTCACTATAACTCTAATCCGAGGTTTTACGGTTTTGAATGCTCCAGGCACTCCACTATATAATTAATTTGCTTTGATGAAGTAACATATTTGGTTGTGGAGCATCTGCAATATATTGTAATATTAGGTGATTGTTTATTGTAGTTAGTATTAATTTAATAAATACTAATTAATACATTAATGTTACTCGGTTTTATTCCAATCTTGCAATAGTCTACCCATCATAAAAGACGATTTAACGGGTGCTAAAATCACTATCCTGAAATCTGTGACTCCGGAATTATTGTATATGACTTGGCAATATATTTAACAACGCAACACTTCATACATTATAAAAGGAGAAAAAAAACATAAAACAAATTCTCCGTGACATTTTTAGGTCTTAACAGGTTCCCTGTCCCCATACAAACCACTTTTTTCCATCATATATGTTCCATTCTTTTTTTTTAGTAAATTTTTCTAATATATAGTTTTGGAGGGTACGTCCATTTCAAATAAAGGCATGAATTTGACTCTAAATTTGAATCATATATGATTTATGAACGTATAATTCTTGGTACAAAATATATCCCGTGAATCATATATGATTCATGGGACAGGGAACCTGTTAATATTGCAGTATATGAAACTATTCAATGAATATTTATTCACAGAACGACAACAGTTCGACAGCAATGTATGTTACATCGACCATGTGGAAGGATAAACAATTACTGTACTACAATCCGATGGATAGCAGGAATAGTGCAATGAGCGACGCTAAATCTGATTAATTGAACCACATCCAGATAAATGTGAAATCTAAATTTTTCATCATTTCAGACGATATTTTTTATTAAATGTTTTTATTTCTTTATTTTAGACCATGGATTTTTGAAATTTAATTATTTTTATACACTGATATGATTATTTTACTTAATAAATGTTTATTGACCTAATATATATTTTGTCTTTTACCAAATAAAATAGATAGAATTAAAAAAATTCAAAACTCAAACATCTCTCTTGTTCTTACACTCCAACATTGTGTTGGTGCAATACGCTTTTACGGAGATGTGGCTTAATTTGTACTACTGCCCTGCTCGCTGTTAGTCTCTAGGGGATTCAACGCTAGGAAAATTTATCAATATACAAACTGCTACCCTTCCTGGAAATCAAATTCAAGAGTCAGAACTCGGGGATCTACACATATAAACACTGTTATTTTATTAAAGAAGCGATGATAATCAAATCTCAAACATATTGTATTATTTTGCTATGTTTTGTTTTCTTATTTTTTTTATAGCTTAGGTCGGCAAACGAGCAAGTGATCACCGCCCATGTACCACCAGAAGAATCATGGGCGCGTTGCCGACCTTAAAGGAAAGGGATAATTAGGGATTGGGAAGGGGAGGGGATTTGGGCTTCCGGATATCTTACTCACCATACGAAACGCAGCAGCAAGCCGCTACTTTACGTCGGTTTTCTGTGAGACTGTGGTAACGACCCGGTCGAGCCAGCCCATTCATGCTGTAGACAAAACTGTCTACACCGTGGACCACTCAAACATATTTTTCTTATTACTTAAACATATCTTTGTGTACATAACTAAATTAATAATAAATATTGTCTACGCAGGAAACGCTGTTTTACATGGGTTCCGGAAATTCCGAATGGCTTGGGCGGCAAGGAACATATTAATATAAAGTTTTTCTATAATTTATTTAGCATTTATTATTTGTCGAAATTTTGTTAATGACATAGGTACTTTTTATTATTAATCGTTATTTATAAACATTTACTTATTTAATTGGCTTCTTACTGTTCCGTCGTGAATACTTAAACCAAAGTAAGTAACTCAGAAATAACCAATTTCTAATATCATTTATTTCTTAACGTCTTTTTTCTATAGTATTTGACTCATTGTTTTAAGCATTATTTATAAAATAAATAAGATGTTCATTCATATATGTGCAATATATTAAATTATTGTAATTGATTTGTAACCGTGTTGATTGAATAAAAAAAAGAAATAGCGTCAGGATTTCCTTTAACATAATATACAACAGCGCCCATTTTAGATTGATATTATTTATCAAAAATGCTAAAAAAAGTAATTCAACCAAAACATAAATAACAGCGTAGTTGCTCTACCAGAAGCACTCTGCATAATGATAAACGCGAAAATTAAATTGAAATAATTTAACAAAGTGTTGAAGGTAAAAAGGCAGCTCAGCGATCGTGACCATACTATCGTGACGGTTACAACGGGCCCGCATTAATTTTACGAAAGATAATTACACAAAAACAGCCCACGGCTTTAGCCGAGGCCCTTTACCTTTCAGGGAAAATGTTAAATACGAATTTGCATTCCCAAGCGACATTCGTTATAAATTGAAGAATGAAGTTTAATTTCGTAACGCGACTACTGGGGAAAAAGGGTTTATATCAACGTAAAATTAGCAATTCAGTTGCTTTTTCTATATAATAAACTAGATGCATATAGAACCATCGACACAAAATATAAATGCTACACTAAGGTAATAGTACCTCTAGTGTGTAATTAGCTGATTTAATATTATACAGGCTGTAACACAAACGGTGGTCCATCAGAAGAAGGTCGATAAGGGCTTCAATATCGATCAATTTCGGTTTGGGATCAATGGATGCTATACTTGCATGTTTGTTTAAGTTTCGAGTCGAATTATCTATTTATATTTTATATAATAATCGAATATTATAATATTATATAGCCCCGGTTTCTCAAAGGCTGATCAAATCAATATTTAATTAACTTTTATTTTTAGCACTGTCAAATCAATTCACGTTTCTGAACCTTATTTATTTACAGAAAACATTATTTATTTCGTGATATAATTTACGAACAATCGCTTGTTAGTAATTGACACCATTTAACGATAGAATAATCTATGAATCTCCCAGTACCTACCCAAAATAGCGTTTGACATGTTAGTTTAAAAGACTTGTTAAATTACTAACAGGTATGTTAAATCAACTAATAACTCAGTTTTGAGTTGACATAAGATTCGACAGATAATGGAATTTTTACATTATACAAATTCATATATTTATACCCAACGACTATAATTACTCCGGCTCTACCACGTTATTAGAAATTCTACGGATTATACATATACAAATCACTTAATAGGTACTTATCTGAACAACCTAGGTGAATTATGTTGACTATAAGTACAATGAAACCTGGTTAAGTGAGACATCAAGGGACCTGCAATGTCGTTTCACTTATAGAGGTATTCCACTTACCCAGTGTCTCAGATATACAGGTTATTTCAGTTGTACAGGTGCGATCATTAAATAAAGTAACGTGTTATGTATGTAAATGAGTTTTAATAAAAAAAATATTATGTACTTAAAGGTAATCATACAAATGTAATCAACAAAACAGAATGTATCAATTATAAAAATCTGTCATTTTAGTTTGTCGTTTGGAAGTATCAGCCATCAGATGTTTTTCGATATTATAAATTTTATCAAATATGTTTTGGTCACCAATTGATGACATTTCAAAATAACTATGCAAAGTTTCTAGTGCTTTTACTGCTTCGCGTTTAGAAATTTTTACTAAATTTACTTCCGCGCTCATTTCATCGTCTTCTTCTTTATTTTCCAATGAAGAAGACGAGAAGGCATGAACAATGTCGCTTTCATTAAGTTCTCCTGAAACTATTAAACCGTCATCGACGTTTATAAAATCTTCGAATGTTGGTTGTTGATTATTGTCGTTGCTGATGGCTAAGTTCCAATCTTCAGGATCAGTTTCTAAATTTTCGTCCTCCTCTTGTAAGCTTTCAGCTACAGTTACTTCAGATTTAAATCCAGATTTTTAAAGCAGTTTGCTATAGTAGTTTTGGTCACAGAAAACCAAGCTTTCCTAGCAAACCTCATCGCCTGAAGAACATCGATTTGTGGGCACTGATTATCTTCTATAGATTTAATAAGAAAGAACAAATCCCAGATATAGAGGTTTACCTCGTCCCACTAACAGAGGTAATTCAGTGCCAAAGTGTTGGGACCTCAGCATGAGTTCCAGTTATGGAGGTTTCTCACTTATCCAGGTCCCACTTAACCAAGTTTCACTGTATTTAATGAATATCAAAATAGCGGGTGCACCTTATCGAATCCAATCTTAATTTAAATAGGTACCAAACAATGTATGTATGTACATTGTACATAGGTACAGTCAACCTGGGTAATTTTGGATCACTTTAGAGGTAATTTATAGTAGTACGGATTTACTTTTATTGTTATTTGTCATAAATGAGTGTTTCTAGTGGGATATTGGCCTTTATAATCTAAATTTCTGTGTTATTTATCAAAACGATAAATAAAAGACCCTTAAATTACCAAAAATTTGGTGAGCCAAAGTTACACTGACATTTGGGTAACACTAATAAGTATAAGGAGTTGATGAAGAAAATCTCTAATTTATGTAGTTTTTTTTACTCCTCGGTAAGATTAGCTTGTCATATTGATAAAAAAAATACATTTCGTTTATATCACTATCTCCTTTTTAGTGGCAACGTAGGGTTGCCATATTAATACAATATTAAACTGGATAAATAGAGTTAAAAATAAACTTGCTAAAAAGTTGTGTATAGCAGTTACTACAGAAGAACTACAGAAGGCGAGTTCAGTTTTATGTTGAAGAATCATATGTTTTTTATGTAATAACACTGAAATATCCCGCGATATTGATAGATTTAAAAAAAAATCTTTAATTAATCTTCGATCCGTTTCATTTTCAGACCATTTGGGGTAACATTAGCTCGGGGCGAGGACAGACAATGCGTGAAAATTTCAATTATGCAAAAAAGTTTTGAACGGTGGAAGTGGCCATCAAAGCTTGGCATATTTAATTGTCACCCCCGAAATATAGTTAGTCGATTTGGAGGATCTAAAATCACAAAACGAGGCGATTCTTATGCGATTGATGATCAATTTCTATACATGGTATGGGGGAATTGAGAGCTGATATTATGTTTCTTTTTTATATGTGATTGAGCTTGTTTTATTATTTTTATTATTTTAGGCATTGCTCAATGATTATAAGTACATCAAAACCTGATTAATACAATAATAACTTCATTTAAGAGGTCCATTAAATAGAAGTTGATTTCAATAAACCAGGCAGTTTAATATTGTATTAATATGGCAACTCTACGTTGCCACTAAAAAGGAGATAGTGATATAAACGAAATATATTTTTGAAGTGATAACTTCTTATGGGAGGGTGAACCGAAACGTTCCGTAACGCGAGCGGTCCATTGACCAGCCAGCGTTAGCCGACCTCCTTGGAACATTGATAATTTCTAAGTACCAGGTGGAGTCACACAGTGACGACTTTGACACGTCTTTGTCACGTCTTTGTCACGTCTTTGTCACGACTTTGACACGACTTTGACACGACTTTGACACGACTTTGACACGACTTTGACACGACTTTGACACGACTTTGACACGACTTTGACACGACTTTGACACGACTTTGACACGACTTTGACACGAATTTGACACGACTTTGACACGACTTTGACATGACTTTGACACGTCTTCGACACGACTTTGACACGACATTGACACGCCTTTGACACGACTTTGACACGACTTTGACACGACTTTGACACGACTTTGACACGACTTCGACACGACTTCGACACGACTTCGACACGACTTCGACACGACTTCGACACGACTTCGACACGACTTTGACACGACTTCGACACGACTTCGACACGACTTCGACACGACTTCGACATGACTTCGACACGACTTTGACACGAAAGTTAAGGCGCCACTCTGTGTGGCTTCCCTTTCTCTCACACATACGGTAGCAGTAGGCAGGCTCCTTCCGCTCTCACTTTAACCCACATTAGTTTAAGTTATCACTTCTGTCGAGCGTCCCGAACGCACACTTTTTTTTATCAATATGACAAGCTAATCTTACCGAGGAGTAAAAAAAACTACATAAATTAGAGATTTCCTTCATCAACTCCTCATACTTATTAATGTTACCCAAATGTCAGTGTAACTTTGGGTCACCAAATTTTTGGTAATTTAAGGGTCTTTTATTTATTGTTTTGATAAATAACACAGAAATTTAGATTATAAAGGCCAATATCCCACTAGAAACACTCATTTATGACAAATAACAATAAAAGTAAATCCGTACTACTATAAATTACCTCTAAAGTGAGCCAAAATTACCCAGGTTGACTGTAATTAAATTGGAATTTCTTTTTTTTTATTATTAAGATGTAATTAATTACCTACATAAAATGGCTTAATGTTTGAATGTGCAGATTAATAAGTTCTTTTTCAATTTCATATTAGGTGGTCTATGTAAATTTCGTTTCGAAAACTATATACAGTAGTACAGCATCTAACATAGATTTGCTGTTGGCAACATTTTTGTTATTCCGGAAAAAAATAAACGTGCAGAAAACTGAGAAGCATGGACGGCATAATGTCTTTTTTCTTAAAATCTTCAAAATAGATCGATAATATTTTACTCTCAGTTCTGTACTTTAATAATTATATCTAAAGTTCCTGTTTATATGCTAGTTAAGTATTAACGACTACTGTGTTGTAATTTTGCTTTTCAATAGTGTTTAAAGTTAAGTACTAATAAAATTCAGGTTAATTTTGTCGGGCTGTGGAATATTGTGAAAGTGCACATAAATTTATAGATTATCAAGTTCATAGAATGATCATAAAATGAAGTGTCACTACGAAGTGTTGTGCCTGACGAAAGAAGCTACTTCCACTGATATAAAGAAGGCATATCGCCGGCTAGCTTTGCAATGGCATCCCGATAAAAACTTAGAGAATTTACAAGAGGCCAAAGAACAGTTCCAACTTGTGCAAAACGCGTACGAAGTTCTCTCTGATCCACAAGAAAGAGCTTGGTAAGAATCGAAATTTGAAATTGGATAGAATTCAATATAAACATATAATTATTTTTTTACAGCGTCGCGTAATATTACGTATATCAAAACGTTTTTGTTTTTTTTTGTAGTGGGTGTATGGTGATATGTTTCACCCTGAATAAACGAAGAATCGACTCCTTAGTCTAGTGGCAGCATACTAAACCAACAGTTAGGTCCTGGGTTCAATTCCCAAGTCAAGCAATCACTAAACTTGTGTTTATAATTCCAATTCGCAAAATCACACATGTATTGTCTTAAAATATTATCTGCCTACATTGATAGGTGAAGTCAAGCCAACATTTTAGTTATTCTCTATTGAAAGCAGATAAATTGTCATGGTCCACCACTTACGAATTGTGAACCCCCGTTGAGTCTCCTGTGGACCTTTGGGGGTCCATCTGGACCACTTCGGGAACTAAGGTTCTAAATGGAGAAGACATTGTCACTTTGTTTCCAAAAATTGCTCATTTATTACAGAAAAACTAATTAAAATCAAATTTTGAAGAATTTAAACAACCCATAAAAATATAAATACCATATAAATTACAGGATATGTTATGTAATAATTTTCAGGTATGACAACCATAGGGATCAGTTATTGCGAGGTGCTCGCAGTGAATACAATGATGACAGTCTGGATGTATACCCATACTTCACACCATCCTGCTATAAAGGATTTGGTGATGATCCTCAGGGTTTTTACGGAGTGTATGCTGAGGTAAATCTTATTGATTTGGTTATGTACAATACCATAAAATAACAAGCAAGTTGAAGTTAGTCCTTTCTAACATCACAGGAGGTGTATAATGAGTGAATTGACTTACTTACTTTACCTTAACCATTTATTTTGATATTACAGTAATGTATACAGGGTTAATTTTAAAACACCAGCAACCTCGCAGGACCAGATAGCTGACCCCATACGGAACAACTTTTGTTCTACGAGTTTGTATATAACTCAATATATTTAAAAAAAAATGATTTTACAAGTTTTTGTTGTGTCGTATTTTTCTTCCTAGCGTTCGGCGTGCGAGCGCGACTCAAAGAAGCCGCTCAGCTGGCTCGGGCGATGACCTTCAACGCTAGCCCCGTTCCCCACGCTTCGCGTGTTTGCTTACGTAATCTGCGATGCGTGTAGGTAACATACAAGACGGAAATTAAATGAATACTTATTTTTGTATGAAAATAAAATCTAACAAATTATCAAAAGTCGTAGAACAAAAGTAGTAGCTTATAACCTTAGGTATCTACCCCTGCGAGGTTGCTGGTGTTTTAAAAATAACCCTGTATAATAATAATGAAGGGAATTACGGCTTTTCATACAATTGTTTTTATTTTTAGATTTAACATTTAAAAAACATTTTAAAATAAAGGATATATAGATAATATTAAAGCCTTTGTTTATTCTGTGTTGTCCATCATTTTCCATGTTTTTCGATGATTCGCTGGGTTCATTCAATCTATTGACGAAATGCTTTAATTTTGTATGATACTAAATAATATCTAGACTCCTAAAGTTATGTTTATTTTACTAGTAGTTACTCAAATATTTTACAGGTATTTTCCAAATTGGCAGCTGAAGAAACAGACTTTCTAGATGACCCAGAAGAAGTAACAAAAATTCCAAAGTTTGGCAAATCTTCCACACCTTACGATGAAGTCAATGAATTCTATGTTTACTGGATGTCTTTCTCCACAAATAAAAGTGAGGTTTTCTTAATTTAGTAGTACCTTGGAATTTCCTATTACAATTTATTGCTAATGGTTATATAGGTTAGATAGGGTGAAATGGTCTCACTAAAGAGACTGATCACCCATATGTGCAACTCAAAGACACCCCCACCATAAACACAATAAAATACATAATATTTATATGGATATTAAATACATATACACATTGAATAATTAATATCCAGAAACTGCTGAGGTATAAAAAATCTGTGACAGCAATAATAAACTTCTGATAATTAAAAAGCTGTAATACCAAATAATAATAATATTATCATTCTAACACTTTCAGTACTATGGAATTAATTTTGGACATATGAATTCTTTATGTTAATGAAGTATCATTATATAAGACTATCTTCATATTTCAGGTTACATATGGCTGGACCAGTATCAAGTACAGCAAGGCGATAATCGCAGAGTAATAAAGTTAATGGAGAAAGAAAACAACAAAATCAGACAGAAAGCTCGGAAAGAAAGAAATGAGGAGATAAGGAGATTAGTTAGTTTTGTGCGGAGGAAGGATAAAAGAGTTATCGAGCATACAAAGCTACTGCAAGAGAAAGCTGAAGAAAATAAAAGAAAGGTGAGATAATAGGAAGCAGTTATTATATCCACAAACCAAATATCTAAAGACACTGTATCTATAATTTATATTATTTATGGACAGATATTGGTTTTTATAACCAGGCGAGAAACATGCTCATTTTTTTATTTAGGCGATAAAAAAATCCTACTGCGCCTGCTTCGTGGGTAATGCACCTACTTGCCTACGCTATAATGTTATATAGTGAATACAGCAGTGATAATGTTAGTGTGTGTTAAAAATTGGTAATGGATTAAATACAGATTAAATTACTCACTGCATCTATGTAGGTCTTTGGTCTATTTTTATAATAAAGACTGGTAATAAATCATATCATAGTTTTCTACAAAGCCTTGCATCAATACCTCCTGGTGTAGGGAGGTAAGTAAGGTAAAGGAAGTATAAAATAAGACTCAACACATACAACAAATACTTTATTAACCAAGGTATGATTATGCATTAGTCTCCAAACTAAACACACCTGAATGATTGACAATAATATATACAGAGTGAATGAATCAAACATCATAATATTTGGAATAGGGTATTTGAATTTATTTTTATTTTAATCAATAAGTTGCGTTACCTAACTCAAATGAATTTTATAAGTCTGGGCAAAAATTATTTAGAAGCTATAGGTTATCAAAGACTGAAAAGGGTCCATGACATGTCTTGTGACGTCATAGGACATGCCACGCCATTATAGTACGAGTGTGCGAGATAGTGGCACATTCCCACCACATTGGTTACCACCTTTGTTAATACAAATATTTATAATATGAACCTGTGATCTCATTTCAATTCAAGTAATTTTAATTTTGTTTTCAAAATATAGTTTCTTTATTGTATTATTTATTGTTGCATGTAAAATAATGCATGAAATTAGACCCTACCCTATTGTCACATTAATATTAGACAAGTCAAAACATAGCTTTTATTTATAGGCAGAACAAGTACGAAGAGAAAGAATAATACAAAGACAGAAGGAAATTGAAGAAGCTAAGAAACGTGAAGGTGAAAGCTCATTCCTGCAAAGTCAAGACTATCAAAAGAAACTGAGTGAGATTGAGTCACTGTTGGCTGAAGAGTTTGGGTTATCATCCGATGATGATACTATAAGCGAGGGTGGAATGGAAAGCAGTAATGAAGAGAGCTCCAAAACTGAAGAGGTTTGTTAGCTGCAAATTATTAAATGTAGTTAGTAAAGGGTTTATAATTCTGATACTGATAAATGTTTATTTTTTTATATGCATAACATGTAATCTTTTATAAATATCAGAGCCATGGAGTAGATAATTGTGTACAGAACTCTATAGCATGAATGAGCCTCTTTGTTTGATTATGAATTCCCTTTGGGATGAGAATTTATAAAAAAAAAACAGCGATTCGCTTGCTTATTTACTGGCCTCTGATTTATAAAAAGAAACAACCAAAATAGAAAAAAATGTTTATGTTGCCCACAAACTCACGTTTTTTGCACGACAAAGATTTTTCACTTCGAAATAGATGAATTCATAGTATGGAATTATAATCTTTATTAATTTTCATTTCATTATTAGGTATATAGAAGAATGCAACAAGTCTAAAAGTTTATAGATTTTATTGAAAGCAAATTTGTCATTTATATAGCACAGAATTATATTGCAGTTATCAATGTTGTTATCACACGCATTATTAATAATATCTTACCCACTGAAATATTTATCAGTATAAATTCCATTACTTTGTTTAAATTCTAGGCAACTGAAGCATCAAAAGCAACAGCAAAATCACCATCCAAGGCGAAGGCGATTAAAAATCTTTACTGCTCCGCATGCAACAAATTATTTAAGAATGTCAACTCATTTGAAAACCATGAAAACAGCAAAAAGCACAAAGAAAATGTTGCTAATATGACTCTCGATGATGACATTGAGATTACTGACAATGATGAAGAGGACAATGATGAACAAGATGATTCTGCTGTAAAACAAGAACAGGGAGAAGCAGGCAAAGTCAATGGTTTGACTGAAGAGGAAAGAGATCCACAAGGCAATTCCACTTCAGATATTGAAGACAATGATATTAGGGAGACATTAAGTGATGACTCGGATAAAGTTCAGGTAACTGAAAATATATTTCATATAATAACATTAATTTGTGCACATCTGAAGCACGAAAATAAAGAAAAGGTGTTATTTTTACTTTGATGTTGTAAATGGTTAAAATCTTGTTCGTGATTAAATAAATTACAATTTACTTTTGTTAATTTACAGGCATTACCAAAAAGCCACAAGAAAAAGAAAAATAAAAAGAAGTCATTTATACCAATGCCAGAGAGTGAGGGGAATGATAGCCATGACGAAATGAGTTTCAATGAAATCGAAGGTCCATCGCGCAGCAGAAAAGCAAAGAAATTCAACATGCTGAAGAGCCAAATACAGGCGAAGAAGGAAGCAAATCTCAAAAAAGGATCTCAGTCGCAGACATCAACTGAAAATTTGTACGAGGTTTCAAGCACGACACCGACCGACGACGCTTTAGGGGAAGCAGCTTTGCCACGCGATAGGCCAGCTTTACCTAAAATGCAGAGGAATGTGAAATCAAAGAAACCCGTAGAGCGAAAACCAGTGCGAACGAAGACAAGTGAGACAGAAGACTCGAGCACAGCACCTAACCTTAAATGTGCAGTCTGTCAAACAGACTTTTCTTCCAAGAATAAATTATTTGAACATTTAAAAAAGACAGGGCACTCAGTAGCTATACCTCAAGCTAGCTTCGCTCAATCGAAGAAAGGCAAGAGGGGTAATAGGTAAACATACATTGAATTTAGATAGGAATGAAAGTATTAATTATTGACAATCAAATTGATTCCCTTCTAAGCTCTACAAGTTGTAAAGTGATTTTATCTATTTATTAAAATTATGATCTATCATTAAACTATGCCTATACAATAATTGGTTTTATTTCACAGCTTTAACATTCTCCTTTTTATATTTATCAATGGAATTCTAATGTTCAAGAAATTGTGTCACAAATAGATCATTATGGCGTATATTCTTGGTCACAATCTAAAATACAAATATTGTCGTTGGTATCTTTATTACAAGGGAATCCACACCACAACTACTAGGTGGTAGGTCACTTGTATGCGAGAGCAGTCTCGGTAGGTTCTTTTTTTTTTTTATTTCTTCCACCAAACAGCAGGGGTAAGTACTGTTGTGTTCCGGCTTAAAGAATATTGAAGCCTGTGAAATGGCTAGGCATTATGAGAACATCTTATGTCAGGGATGACAAGCACAGTCCAGTTTCATGCAGTAACTTCATAATTCGAATTTCTGATTTGTTTTACTTCTGTTTGTGGGCACGCTTATGACGCGCTTCATCTATATAAAAAAAATCCTTGTATGTGAGAGATCATATCCGTTGGTATCATTGTGTGATTTATTTCCTGCTGCTAAGAAATATGCATACTATAATCACTCTTTTTTCGGTTTGCAGGAAATAATAAGACCTGTCTCTTAGGGTGACAAGCTGTGCCAAGCTAGTGCATTATAATTCTAAGTTCTGTGCAGAGCTGCTTTTTATGGACAGATGTTACAAGTAGGTAACGACCTTTGGTCACAGGTGCTTGTTTCACATGCAAATATTCACCCACTGCATCACAGGAGTGATTGATTATAACTTAGATTTTAATGATACTTATGTTTTGAAATTATTAATGAAATTTATTACATACATGAACACATAAATATTATTTTCTTATCATTTATATTATATACTCAAAACATACAGCTTCACATTTCACTCAAGAATACAATAAATTAACTAAAACATATAACTGGAATTATTAACAAATCTATATAAAATCTATATTTGCACAGTAATAAACACATTTGTATAACATGAATACTTCAGACTTTTGGCTATTTATTTCTTACAAATGTATATATGTTAACTCCTTTCTAACTTAGTGTACGATAATGGAAACATTTATAAAAACCTGGCTTTGTTGGTCTCATCATTATCTATAGATTGTCTGAAGATAGTCACTTCATCTGACTTCAACATCTTGCATCACCTTAGTGTCTTAACAACAATACCCAACTTCAGAGCAAGCCAGGCCGTAAAGTTTGACAAAACCTTTAAAAATACAAATTTTATAATAAAAATAATACAGTACGAGATTTATTAGGCCTGGCTACTCCCCGATACTCACTTCCCAATTGTCACTTATTTTCTTTACATCAACATTTCAAAAAACAATAAACAATTATGCAGATCTATATGTTAAAACATTATGTCATTCAAATTCAGGAATATCAGTGAAACTGTAACCAGGGTACTCTTTGTATGCACAATAAGCTATCCTAATGTGATATGCACCAGGCAAGAACATTATACCACCTAACACAATCATGGGCCACAGTCTGTCAGAGTACTTATAGTCTATGTGACCAGTTACTATCAAACTACCAGCTATTAATAAAACTGTTCCAACTATAAACAAGAAGGCGGCCAAGCTGATTGCTTTCCATGGTATCTTTGGAGGAGGCATTTCGAACTGAGCATCAGAGAATCCGCTGTCATCATTTGATACTAGACGATAGCCGTCGTGCTGTCTGCCGAATCGGAATCTTGACATCCTGAAGGCTTTTATCGGGTCTATTAGGAAACAAAAAATGTTTGTCTAAGCCACATTTTAATATGCATTTATAATCATTTTATTACTCTGAATTAAGAGCCGTGTTAGATTATTTATAACTGGATTTATAAGGATTAGCATTTGACTCCCATTGTCTAACCAAAAATTTCTCAAATAAACTATAAGTGCGAAATCATCACACTATCAGTTATCAGCATACATGGAGGAGCACATCTCAAATGCTATTGCTTAAATAAGCTGTTTTATGCGTTATTTGGTAGTTTAAATTTAATCGCACATTGTGAAACTAGACTACTTATATGAGCTTGGCAAGTTATAGCCAAAAATCAACATGAATAAATATCTTTTAGATCTGTAAATAAACAATTCATATCAACATTGCAACATAGTCTCTGAAATGAAAAGTGCACAATCTATTTATGTTGTATATTCTCTAAATTATTGCTTTTGTGAATGTAGTACCTTTCGTAAAACTGAAAGTCTTGGATGAATCTTGAGATGATTCGTTTGAAGCCACGGTTACTAAGAATACTATCCCAATATGAAAAACTTGTAAAATTACAATATATGAACGAATTTAGATAAATAGACAAGGATTACTATTTCGTGGTTAAATGCGATGATAAAAATAGATTAAAATAACGAACACAAACTATATGTACACAACTCTACTACGATAACATTAATTTTATTGAAGTTTAAGTGATGTCACTGTTTCACTATTGGATAAAAATATCGATATTTTAGTTGATATCCATTCATGTTTCGATAAGATTACGTCGATTTAACATATCAACTACCAAAATAATTTCAGAACTAGATTTGTTACATCAACTACCTACTAAGTTTTTGTCATGGACGAAGAAATTAAAAATTGCTCTGTCTTACATTTATAATTGAGTATTTTCTTTGTTCCACTATTTCAAGTAATAGAAATAAAGTTAAATATAAACACCAGACATCTGAATCCCTCTCCCTTCTCAATCCTTTAATAACCCTTTAAGTTCATCAGCGTACTCATAATTTTCCTGATATTGTAGGCGTATATAGGCGGTGGAGATTACTTACCATCAGGTGAAAACAGAATTAAGGATCTCCTATATAGTTGATTTAAATCACTAGTTTTCACTTTATTATGATTTGAATGTCAAAATGTCGATCTGAATAACAACGAAATACTGAGCATATGAGTATGGTATGAATATAATATGATACGAGTTCAATTAAATTCAACCTTTACTTTTATTAAGTTTATATAAATTATTGGATATCAATAACTTTGCGTAACGTATAAAGGCCCTTTCAAACGGCAGAATATAATTGACGCAACGTGTCAGTGAATACCCGGCGAGGTAAGAAGGGCTCTCAAGTTAATATCTTTATCTTGTATTATATTGATACCTGTCTTAAAATATATAAATCGCAATAAGTTAAAATATCGATAATTTTTGGCACATCACATTCCTATTTACTGTCAAATGTCAAGTAAAGTGTGACCAAATCGACTATTTCAATACTATTTTAGTATAATTTGACGTTGCGGCAACTTATGTTTTTGTATTTCTTACAAAAAATAACATAGTAACATGGTGGTGACTTATGGTAACTCTCTTTATAGTTCTGTTGGGCGGTTTTTTGGGCGATTGGTTGGGCGTTCTGTTGGCAGGTTTGTTGGGCGTTCTGTTGGACGGTCTGTTGGGCGGACTGTTGGACGGTCTGTTGTGCGGACTGTTGGGCGGACTATTGGCCGGACTGTTAGAGGGACTATTCGTTTCTTTATTCCATTTTCGCTTCATTTAGCAGATATTGATTGGCTTCTTAGTAGTAAGATGCAATGAGAGCCTTGAATAGCTTTTATTAACTTATCTACCAACAAACTATTCTACACAATAGGTGATGACTCTACATGATAACGTAACGTAACTAGAGAATAATATTTTTCTACTAGCTTTTGCACGCATGATCGACTTTGCCGGAATATAAATTATCCTAATTTATAATGTTATCATTAATCGAAATGTAATGTTTGCCTATGTGCTCCGAGAAAGTATTTATAAAATTACAAATGCAACGACTGTGAATACTTTCGGATGTTTACAGACAAAGAATAAATTTTGAGCACTCAACTTGTTGGCAGATAAACACGTAACGAAATGTACAAATCTCCCATGTCAAGGTCTTTTTAAATTACTTGAAATCATTTTCTTTTCAGGTGTTGAGCGGCCCGTCCAATTACACCAAATAAACTTATTTAGATGTTGTAATTATGTTTATTTTAATCGTAGACATCCTTGGTGTGCGTGACATGACGAATAAACTGCAGGAATGTCGCATAAGGGGATTTGGTCATGTTTTAAAGAAACTACAAGAGTATGTTCACATAGCGTCGCGTCGGTCGCAAGTACATGTGTCAGACTGTATCAGGGTTGAAATATTAAAGGGAGATGGAGCCAATGATCTCATTACGGAGATTGGTCAAGATCGGACGACGTGTAAGCTTAGCTTACACCTTAATAGAAAGACTGAAGGTGGGATAAAGCCACAGATACAGATATTCATAGTCAGGTAGATTTGCATAAGCCCAACATGTTCATTTAAAAACATGAATAAACTCAAAAGCAAAAATAAAAATAGTTCTAAAACCAAGTAATTTTCGAATCGAAGATTGAAAGCACAGCTTGAAATGGATTAAATTAGCAGCTTTATTTTTATTTAATTAACGTATTATCTCTGTTATCATAAAGTATCTGATTAACTACTGCCTGGACTTTTAAAATAGTCACAAGCCTATTTATATTTTAGATTAATGAATGAATACACAACACTACATCAACCCAATTAAAATTAGTAGCTAATTACTAAAACAAAGCGTGACTATATTGCCATCTATTGTATTTGTAGATATCGTTAAGTCATTTCTATTTCAGTCTATTCTAGTTCTATTTCAGTTAGTCACAGTCTATTTACCTCTTAAGCCTAAAATGATTTTAACCAACTTCATTATGCCAAAATTAAGATGTCATCTATACGACTTTGTAATTATTATTTAATTTTAATGTTCTTAATCAGACCAAAAATACGCAAATTTAATTTTTAATCTTATGTAATTTATATTTGTTACTGTAATACTGTCTGACTAATGCGAAGTTGACTTGGATGCAAATATGCAATAACATTTCAACCCACATCAAGTAAAAATTGAGATATCTATTTTATTTTGCTAAATTCAATAACTTAAATCAATTATTTAAAGTTCTATTTCGCATAATTGTATGTGGGAAATGTTTAATTTATGGTTTTATAAAATACAGAATGTAACCTACTTAAAACTAATAAATTTAGTGAAACAAATCAACATTTTAATTTTTACTTGATGTGTGTTGAATTGTTATTGCATATTTGCATCCAATTAACCTCAGTAAGTGTATGCATCGACGCAAATGAAGGCTGCTTTCCGCGTTGCTAGGACACTGCGGATTTGTGCAATGCCCTTGACCCGCCGCGCCCCGCGCACGGGCCGTCCGCAGCGATCGCTCAGAACTTAGCCAACCCATGCGTCCAAAGGAACTAGAGCTCATTTAGCATCCGTTTTGTTGTAATGCTCAGTGGAGCTGCAAATAATAAAAGTACGCCAGTGGGCACCGTAAAACAAAAGAATATTGCCATTGTATTAACCAAACAAATGAAATTGTACCCATCTTATAAGAATATTACTTATTATTGTGTTCGTTTATATAAACAGATGTAGCGATGTGTATTGTTTGCGTATTGATGAAATTAGGAGCTTCATAGGCATTCGCCTTACATGATTTGATGAATGTTCAAAAATCGTTTTGTTCTCTATTGAAGTAAAGGAAAATAAATTGTAATATTATCTGATTAAGTACATACAACATACAAATTGTAATTTTTATAACCGAATAACATTGTAAAACGAAGTCGCGCTGAAATATCGCTACATTTCAGAAAAGCATTTTAAAATTATTTTTCTCACGAGGTATTAGTCTTAGGTACTTAATTTATATTAAATTAAGACAGTTGAGCCGGCCCATAAGACAGTTGGGCGGGCCCATTCAGGCTGCAGACAAAACTGACTACAGTATGGCTTTACAATTTATGTATTATAATTATATTTTGCTGGTGGGAGGATACTTGTATCCGACCGGATAGCGACCACCGTACACTGGTGCTAAAACCTGCCATAGTGGCCCACCTTGTGTGGGTCGCGTTCCAGGGTCAGCCAGTGTATATCCGGTTCTCCCCAGGGGGCTTGCCCCCTGATCCTAACCCTTTTCCCATCCCTTTTTCCTTCCCCTTCCCATTGGCCCTTTGGCAGGCCGGCATGATATTGCCGACCTACGATGGACACATTGTTTATCGTTGGTCGACACTATTCTTGGATTGCGCTACACTTACGATCAGGTGTAGCGTAGTCACTTTGCCGAGCCAGGATAAAAAAAAAAAAAAAAAAAAATACACTAGTAAAAAATAGAGATTATGTTCCATGGTAATTTAGATTTGTAAAATTAATATGAATTTTGACGTTATAAGTAGAGAGTAGAGATACATTATTGTGAAATCCCCGTGGAATACTGAATTAACTAGAAATGCGAAGAATACCCCGCGGTAGGTAGAGTGCTACTTCAGGCCGCACCGTCCTTGCTCAATATTTTGAGCAATATTATTATTTGTCGGCGCCGCGCCGTGGCGCAGTGGGCGATTAGCCAACTGCAAAGCGAGAGGCAGTGTATTCGATTCCCGAATCGAGACAATTTTTGTGCTATCCAAATTTTTTTTTTCGAGTCTGGGTGTTGTGTGGCCGCAAGTCCTTCGTAGTTCCTGATACCCATACAAGTTAAGCTATCCTGGGGTTAGAACTGGGTGTATTTAATTATTTGTTTGTCAATATTCACACGGACTACATAAGTTTCATTAGTTACCTATATTATTCATGCTGCATGATATTAGACTTATTATAGCACAGACCAGCAAACGAGCAAGTCGGTCACCTAATTTTGATTTTTTTGAGACAATGTAAATACCAAAGAATCATGATTGTCGACTCTAAGGAAAGGAACGGGCAGAGTGAGGGGTTTCTGGGCCTTCAGATATAACCTATTCATGTTGTAAACAAAAGTGTTTACAACATGGCTCTACCACTTTATGAGTAGCAATATAATGCCTGTATTACTGACTAGTGACCCATCTGGCTAAGTATCTTATATTCTATCTTGGAACACGCTAAATATCGCCACGAAGCATATTCCAATACAGGCGTTATTTAACAATTTGTCTTCTACACCTGAGGTAGAGTGGGGATTCACCACCATATTTAGCAATCAACCGTGCCGTGATTAACCGCTATATTGTACGAAATATAAGGCAAATAATGGCCATCGTTAACGTGATGACAGATAATAACTCACAACAGTAGGCTGCGTATACTGCCAAAAATAAATAGATGGCTAGACAATCCACTGCAGATAAAACGTCTAATGTCTGAACTTTTATCAAATTTTTCATATCGCAACTACCTTGTTACATGTGTTCTATGATTCTCAGAATTCATGCTTGATACAAAATATAGAAATAAAAAATATATTTATTTATTTATTATTTATTTATAACTTTATTGTACATCACAACAAAAAGTATTGATAATACACAAAAGACATCTAAAATAATAAAAAGAAGTACAATTGGCGGCCTTATTGCTAACGGCAATTTCTTCCAGGCAACCTTTCTAATCCAATCCTTTCCAAATAACTAATAGTACCTTCGTTTTTTTTTAGAATATGATAATTAAAAGTTGTTATATAGCCAGTTGTACTCATTGGTGGGTAAACGATTAGCGAGTTAAGCAACCTTTGGCGCGGTCAGTCTGGATGGATGACAGCTTAGTGGTATTTCAACTGAGCGCCTCCGTGCTTCGGAGGGCACGTGAAAAGTTGGTCCCGGCTGTTATCAACTGATTGTTAAGTCAGAGATATTCGGGCGGTTTGAAAACTTTGCCACTAGGTTGGCCACTAACTATTCCATATAGAATAGAATAATATTTGTTTAGGGTCACCTAGTACCTTTCTTTCTGCATGACACTATCCTGGCACAGTGCCAGGGTCCACCTTAGTAAAACATCTCCACTTCGCCCAATCTTGAGCATCTTCCATAGTGAGACCATTGGGTTTCGTGTGTCTCTCTACGGCAAACCAACGCCTTTCGGACCATCCGCGGGATAGTATCCCTGGCACGATCCTAGATCGGATGGTTTCAGTAACAAATATGATTTATTTTTTATACAACTGAATGACTTGATGAGCAGGGGCCGAATTAATTTACAGAGCTAATTTACATGAGTTGTCAATGACAACCATAGCATGACCATTGTGACAAAAGTTTGTAATCTAATAACTTCACGATGATCGATCAGTGGTCTCTCTCTGAATTAGTAGATGACCAAAAACTTTAGTAACCTAATATATCACTGACCAAAACTGCCAAAACCAACAATTAAGAAGCCAATGGTCGACCATTGTGAGACAATTCAATAGCGAAATTGGGCCCCAGGTTGCTCGCCTGATAATAAGTGTTATATCTAAGTATATAAACGATAGCGATACCACAAAATACATTCATCAGTACAGTACCTGTAGTACAAGATTTCGCGAAATATTCAATAGTTGTCACGTCATCCGTATTTAGGTTAATCACGATTCACCTTTATATTTTCGTGTTTGTTTACAATGATGTTGAATTATTGTCGAACAACTTTAACTAATTTTTGATTTTTGAAGTGAAATCTTCTTTAGCCGCGTTGAGGTTTTTGGTAGGGGATAAACTTTTGGTTTCGCGTCACCGACATGCGAATGTTAATTAGTTCATTTATTAAGGGTTGAGAGCACCTAAAGCGCTCACCTGAAAGTCCAGTGAAGCTGTAGAAAGTCGACTCCCGTCAGGCTAACAGCATGATGTCAAATCGAAAAAAAAATAGTGCATTTATGTCAAAGTTATACATTTTAAAATAACAGATGAATCATTTTTGAAATCAATTAAAATACATTTAAATACCTACTTAAATCGGTATACAAAACAATTCGTATATTTACATATAGGAAACTCGTTTAATCTGATTTTCGGCGCATATACCAAATATATTATGTCACTTCCATACAAAGCCATTATAGTCCAGTCATTTTAGCTTAAATTAGGTAAGAATCTCGGAATTCGAGATACCCGGCTGTAACTCTGTAAATACTTGTGTATTGACACCCTAAAAGTTGTCTCAAAACCTACATATGGTAGGGTGTGCGCAACTATTAAATTTCAAGGTCAAAGGTCATAAAAATCGCTTTTTTCGTAAATATCTCATTTCCTATGGGTTTTTTGCTATTTGTATCTATAATCAATATTGTAGAATACAAAATTCTCTACAAATTTTGTTTAAAACTTTTTTTCATACGGTGAACCGTTTTCGAGATAGAGGGCGGAGAGCGCGCGGTCACAGGATCAGTTCAGGTCAAACGGTGCCTCCGGTCGAAAACGCGCCATATATAGTTGATGAACTATCCATAAATCAATGATTATAAATATTTGTCAATTTTTATTAACTATTATGTTATACTAGCTTTTGCTCGCGGCTCCGCCCGCGTGAACAGCATTTTCCGGGATAAAAGTAGCCTGTAACCGTCTGCAGGGCTCCATCTGTCTCTGTAGATAAATTCATCAAAATCGGTTTAGTGATTTAGGCGTGAAAGCGTGAAAACTTTCACCCCCTTTTTCATCCCTTAATAAATAAAATTTCCAAAATTCCTGAAACACGTATTTATTTATTTTACGTCAATAACCGAAATACAAAATTTCGTTTATGTAACTTTCAAAATGACGGACTTGTGACCGCGCGCTCTCCGCCCTCTATCTCGAAAACGGTTCACCGTATGAAAAAAAGTTTTAAACAAAATTTGTAGAGAATTTTGTATTCTACAATATTGATAATGGATATAAATAGCAAAAAACCCATAGGAAATGAGATATTTACAAAAAAAGCGATTTTTGTGACCTTTGACCTTGAAATTTAATAGTTGCGCACACCCTACCATATGTAGGTTTTGAGATAACTTTTAGGTTGTCAATACACAAGTATTTACAGAGTTACAGCCGGGTATCTCGAATTCCGAGGTGAACCTACTAAAATGACTGGAGTATTATTATACATTTTTTCTCCTTCACGACATATCGTTAACACACATCTTATGTGCCAGATTCCATTGTTACATGCATTTATGATCTTAAGAAAAAATCGAATGCTGTCACTGGATCTCTCACTCACCGCTTTTATGCATATAAAATGTCAAATGATCTTGATTACATGTACATAAGAGTATAGAAGTGCTTAGCAACAAAGTGGATCGCTGGACTAACGCCAAAGCATCGCATACTTCGCGCTGGAGCCTCCCGACATCCCCGACGCACGGTGAAAGTGGCGCCAATCGATACCAACCCCACAATACCATCCGAACAGCTGATCTTGACACACCATACAATTATTTGCAAAGCATAATTTTTATTACTGACCATATGGTTACGGTAAGGATTGATTATAGAGCTTCATATTGTATTAATGATTTGTAGATTGTCACATAATTATTATAACCTATTGGTAACTGTTATTGTACGCTAAAAGTAATGGGTCTAATCTTAGCATATTAGAAGATCAATTCTACATAAAATTTTGAAAGGGCAAATTACAATTGATTAAGCCATCTTAAAAAATGCAGAGAAATATTACAACGGCAAATTCACGAAGTGATAAACTGTGGTTCTAAGATTAACCTAAAAACAAGTAAAGAAATATTTAGCTATGTATCTATTACTGATTAATTATTCACCCTATGCAGTCTTAATTGTATAATTAATTTACAATTAAACAATGTATTTTCACATTATCTATCATTATCAGATATACACAGAACCTATATAATTATGGCCAATCCAATTCTATATTAAAATAAATGATGTCCTTTATTGTTTACCATAACAGAGTATATTGTTCGAGTGAGTGAGTTGTATCAGTTGCGGCGTAAATGTTATTGCTGGTGTCGGCGTCGAACGGTGGCGCTGTGATACACGCAATAGGCTGCGATGGGTGATGGGTGTGTGGACTGTGAGTTGAGTGTGGAGTCATGGTGGAGATGATGCGGCGCGGGTGCGAGGGCGCATGCGCGGTGGTGCAGGCGCGCGCACCCTCGCCGGCTGTCACCGGCAACACAGGCCGCGCCACTCCGCCGGCAAACCGACCTCGAGGCACACGCGCGCCCATCGCTCGCTTTGCGAAGCAACGCCGGCCCTTTGCGGCCAGGAGCCCTCCACGGCGCTTCCAACACCCATCTGCTACGTACTCCACCACCGGGGGCAAAGCGCCACGGACGCCGGCGTTCGCACACAGGGCTCGCCGCATAAAAGGTACACCTTTCATTATGCGTTTGAAACGTGATCGAGACATGTCTGCTCCGGATCGCTATTCATTTGTGCCACAATGCCACATTTAATTGATGCCCGCAAAAACTCTAATACCATGTCGCACACTGTGGGTTTGCTGCATTATGACAAAAGAGGAGCTGAGCTATATAAATCACCTTTCTTTTGTCGCTAACTGACAGTTTACGGCTAATCCTCTAATTGACAAGTAAGGCATTGTGTTTGACCTCTCCTCATTACGGCTTCCACAATGCATAACACCTGGATGTCTGTTGATACAGAATAACTTGTTTTGTTATAAAATTACGGAACAGCTAGCGCTTCCGGTGGTTTGCATGTCACACCTATACCTCGTGATCGTTTTCGTTCGTGTTAAAGTACTAAATTATGTTAAGTAGGTCAAAAAAATTGATCTAGGTGAACGACTTCACGTTGCCTGCGGCTGAATACTACAACGATGTTAACTAAAGTCTAAATTCGTCCGCAAAAATAAACTTTAATAGGAAGTCAATGACTCGTACTATTTTTATGTCTATGTATAGAAAAAGTATAAATTGCAAAAAGTTACATCATAGACGCAGATTCTTTCCTTCTCTCGAACTCCAAAAAAAAAAGAAATTAAATCCGCCACATCAAATTAATTGTCATTATTTACACAGAATTACCGAATACAAATATATTAAAGATCCAATTATTTACATAATAAAACAACACACACAATGAAGTAACAAACAAAGACACTGAAACGCTCAAAGCTTATTTATTACTTGATCAGTTTTGTGGTTCCACATTATATTTTCAAACAGATTTTTAAATTGTATCCAGTAATTACTACCCTAAATAAGAAACTATAGCCACGTCTATTTTCTAACATATGGTGAAAGTTTTCGTCCCCGCTCCGGCGCCACACGCCAACCTATAATTTGATTGGATTACGATAAAACTGAAATATAAGTAGTTTTAAATTTATTAACGGTAAGCGATAGCCTACTGGAGAGTGGAACGTACTGCGCAGAAGGAGGTAGCAGGTTCGATTTTTTTTTTTTTTTTTTTTTTTTTTTTTATAGTATAGGCCGGCAAACGAGCAAGTGGGTCACCTGATGGTAAGTAATCTCCACCGCCCATGTACGCCCAGAAGAATCATGGGCGCGTTGTCGACCTTAAAGGAATGGGATAATTAGGGATTGGGAAGGGGAGGGGATTTGGGCTTCCGGATATCTCACTCACCGTACGAAACGCAGCAGCAAGCCGCTACTTTACGTCGGTTTCCTGTGAGACAGTGGTAACGACCCGGTCGAGCCAGCCCATTCATGCTGTAGACAAAACTGTCTACAGCGTGGCTCTACCACTCTGAAACCATTCCATCACCCAATGTATGCACCTCTGAATTTTTAAAGTTACGCATGTATCAATTGTCAACTAATAAACATCGTGAGGAAACCTTTTTTTGGGCGCAGGGAAAATGGAGATGGAGGGATGGTAATGTCGGACTTCCGACCCAGATGTGATGTCGGATGTTAATCCGAGTGATTGCTCGGGACCCTAACCAATTTTCCTATGTCGTGCCGGAGTACCGACTAAAAACCCCGCGGTGGCCCCCGTCACGTCGGCCCAAATCGGACTTTTCCAGCGATCCTGGAATAACTGGATTGATGCTGGTTCTGCCTGAACGCTCTGCTTTTGTCGCCCGACTCGTCTAGGGCTTAGAAGCCTCCATTCACTCGGAACGCCCTCGGCATCTATGTCAGGACAATGTTTTACGCACTGACATCGGACGCGGTGGTGGTACATGGCAGACTCCTCCTTTCCGATGCGACATAGGAACGATCCGAAACATCCGTGCCACTACAGCAACTGCGTCAGTCGGAACGTCGGCGGTCCTTGGCGCCTGTCAAACCACTAGCTAAAGACACGACGTACTGCCGCGACGGTCTTCAAGGCCGCACTCGAGCTCTCTAGCCTGGGTGGTCACTTCTCCACAATCCACAATAGGGTAGGGTTACACAGGGAGGCTAGTCCGTCCTAACTTCCCCGGGGGCCGAATCGCCAGCGATGGAACCCCTGCTGCCACCAGAAAAAAGCTGACGAGAGGAACATTGACGCCCAAGTCCCAGAGCAGAGTGCCGACCAACATGCAGGCTGCCACATGGGATCGTGAGGAAACCATATTTGAGAATTCTCTTTATGAATCTCGCTGGTATATAAAAACTATCAACCCGCATTAGGCCCGCGTGGTGCATGCACGTGCTCAGCAGGGGGACAGAATATATTGTAGAGCTAATATAGCGATGTAGTGACGAAAAATTCACTTGTATTTCATGTTTACTCAACTTTGAACGGCCAATGCATAGCCAACTTAGATCCAACGGAGTTAGAACTTGGGCCGTAGTTTATCCATTAGGCGTTCATTTTTAAAGTATGCCTACCCAACATATGTATTTTAAAGTTAAAGTGCGTCTTCACTTGTTATATTTCGCTACACCGAGAGGCGTGACTGTCACAAATACGCGTGACAAACTTTTAAATGTGGACGGTTGATGATATTACGACCTAATGTCATGGAACGATCCGCTCTGAGACCCCGTAAGTTTCGCATGTAATTTGCCATTTTTTGTTTTTAAGTCTCGGCAAAATGACATAAAGCATGTTACGACACCCGTCCGTAACAAGTACATGTGACAACTGCGCCGTTAGGTGTGGGGAAATATCATAGAATTGTACATTTTTTTAGCAATACTCACGCACTGTTATAGGTTAGGGCAAAGGTCTCCCTTTCTAAATTATGTAAAACTAATCAAATAGCGATCTGACATCGCGACTTTCAGACAAATAAAAAAACCATCTGTCAAGTGCAATTTGAACACGCGCATCGAGGGTTTGTACCCACAACCCACAACCTTGTTAATATAAGTACATATCCGCCGTAATCTATACACAAATAATTACATGTGACTTTCTGACCGACCGACTGATTCATCAACGCAGAGCCTAAACCGCTGGGGAAGGCATCCCGCCTTTTATGTTGTAACCATCCACTAAGGTAGAATTTCACCCCTAAGCGGATAAAAAAAGGAATAAACGGTTATATAGAAGTGTGCCGGAAATGTGACGGTGCTGAATTTCACACGGGCGGACCCGCAAACAATACAATACAATACAAAACTCTTTATTGACAACCATTTACAATGCAAGTAATTAAAACTAAAAAGCTGGTGCTAAACTTATGGAAGACAATGGGCGGTCTTATTGCTAGAAGCAATCTCTTCCAGACAACCGTAATATGGAAAAAATTAACAATAAGAGAAGTAGACAAACAAATGCTAGTAACATATATTCTGAGAAAATTTCAGCCGGTAACCCATTAAGGTTCAAACCATAGCGTATAAGTTGGATAAACAGACAAACGATGTAGGCTCTATAATGGAGTTCCATTGATACCCGTTGGCAACGAGACCTTAAAAATTAAATTGGTCTGCCAAAGGATCCAGCTATCCTGATCTGTTGCCAACTATGTAAGAAACTGATGGTTCTGCTCTCAACATCAAAGGAATGAAGTTTTCAGCTAAGGTGGTAGGTCCCTCGTATGCGAGAGACCGTCTGGGTTGGTACTACCGCTTTGTCTATTTCTGCCGCCAAGCAACAGTGTGTAAGCACTGTTGTGTTTCGGTTTGAAGGACATTGAAGCCAGTGAAATTACTGGGCATTATGAGAACGTCTTATGTCTCGGGGTGACAAGCGCAGTTCAGTGGCATGCAGTGCTTTGTAATTCAAATTTCTGTGTGGTGTTGCTTCTGTTTATGGGCAGGCGTGGCGCTTACCTTCAGGCAAGCGCCTTGCTCGACTCGTCATTCAATCTAAAAAAAAACTATGTAAGAAACTGATGGTTCTTCTCTCAAATTCGAAGGACTGAAGTTTCCAGCTACTGCAATGAACCCAATTGCACTATGAATCACTCTAACCCCTAAATGCGGGGCGTAAAACTATAGGGGAGATTTGTATCACGTAGCGCTCCCTGCCGACCAGCGATGAGATTTTTTACGATTCCACTTAATACCGTTACTGACTAGATTTCTAGGATTGGAGTTCAGTAATTAAATTATCTCTTCGCACTTGAAATTTGAAAAGAGTTTTTTAAATGCTAGTATTAGGTATTATATTCGTAAATCAATATTTCCGAAACGTTTTTAGGGTTGTATACCCAAATGAAACTCTGTTACTTAGCCTGCGCCATCTGGCTGTCTGTCTTGTCCTACATGTCAGGGCTCTAACATTTAAACCCTAATGGGTAGCGGATGGTTGGTGGTTTTTTTTACAGATTATGCGCTATTATGGTAGTTGGTTATAACGGGGCAAAAGGCTCGGGACATGTGTCGGGATTGCACGGGACGGAAATAAGGTCGGCAAAACATGGGTGTAGCTCCAGAGAGATAGGTAGATGCTCCTCTACCTATCTCTCTGGAGATAAATAAGTGGGATTGTGTATATAAATTATGTGAGTTATTATGGTTATACCAAGAAATAATAAAAAACAAACGATAAAATTATTTTTATTATTAAACTAGCTTTTGCTCGCGGCTCCGCCCGCGTGATCTGCTTTTTCCGGCATAAAAAGTAGCCTATGTCTTATTCTGATGTATAGGCTATATTATTGTAAAGTTTCATTAAAATTCATTCAGTAGTTTTTACGTGAAAGAGTAACAAACTGTCCGTCCATCCATACTTACAAACTTTCGCGGTTAATTTATTAGTTTAAATACATAATAAATAAATAAATACACCCAACCGTCACACACATAGACCTGACCCCACAGTAAGATACGAGTGTTGTGTCGTGGGTATCAGGAACTACGAGAGACTTTAGGGTTATGTATTTATACGTATTTATATTCTTCTTGTATTGATTATGTATTATGTGTAGATATATACATTTTTATATTCAAACTAGCTTTTGCTCGCGGCTCCGCCCGCGTGATCAAACAAACAAACAATCAAACTCTACAGCTTTATAATATTAGTATAGATTTGGGTAGCTTAGCAACGGAAGCCTTCAAATAATATTATTTGGGTAGCTTAGCAACGGAAGCCTTCAAATATGAATAATTTTCCCCGTTTTTGCAACATTTTTCACTGATGCTTCGCTTCTAATGGTCGCAGCGTAATGTTATATAGCCTAAAGCCTTCCTCGATAAATGGACTATTCAACACAAAAAGAATTTTTCAATTCGAACCAGTAGTTCCTGAGATTAGCGCGTTCAAACAAACAAACAAACAATCAAACTCTACAGCTTTATTATATTAGTATAGATATATCTCCCTTTTGTTTATTTTTCTTCGTCACCATTACACCTGGCATGTGCATCTCTGCATCACCCTAAGGTTGACTGGGAGATAATGCTTATAGCATTAAGTCCGCCTTTATACTCCATGTATAAAGTGTATATATGAAGTGTAAATAAATAAATTGATAAATAAAATTAGAAGGCATGGAACCCTCGATGCGAGAGTCCAATTCCTACATAACCGGCTTTTTATCATATACTAGCTTTTGCTCGCGGCTCAAATCAACAATCAAACTCTACAGCTTTATAATATTAGTATAGATTTGGGTAGCTTAGCAACGGAAGCCTTCAAATAATATTATTTGAGTAGCTTAGCAACGGAAACCTTCAAATATGAATAATTTTCCCCGTTTTTGCAACATTTTTCACTTATGCTCCGATTCTAATGGTCGCAGAGTAATATTATATATAGCCTAAAGCCTTCCTCGATAAATGGACTATCCAACACAAAAAGAATTATTCAATTCGAACCAGTAGTTCCTGAGATTAGCGCGTTCAAACAAACAAACAAACAAACAATCAAACTCTACAGCTTTATAATATTAGTATAGATACGCGCTACATCAATCTCTTCTTATCACATACTTTTACTGCGGGCGGATGCGACACATATATATTTTATACATATAATGTTAGTCTTTCTCATTTATTACTTATCTTATTACTGCCGTAATATAAAGTACAACACAGTATTACTAAGGCCCTTATTAAAACCGTTTGTTAGCATGTAAGTATATAGCTCAATAAATATAATAAAGGTATAATACCTGGATGAGCACGCTGTTCTTTATATATTTACTATATCAATAAACGTATAAAAATAAATAAAACTATTTTAAACGGATTTTATCGCAGTTTTTTGTTAATTTTGAAACGTAGGGATCAAAATTAATAAAAAACCGCGATAAAATCCGTTTAAATTAGTTTTATTTCAATGAGTAATATTCGCGTCAACATAAGAAGTCATTGTATAAAAAGAAATGGACTATCGATGTGAAAACCTACTTTATGAGGTATATACCAATTCGTGTCTAAGCTACGCCTTCGTAGAAATTAATTTTCGCTAAGCCGCTATAAAACCAGGACTATTCGAATCCAGACGACCTTCGTTCAGGCTATCGATCTCCAGTGCTCTCCTCAACAAAAACACGATCTCAGGTTTCCATTGTGCTACTTCACAATAACGGCTTACAAAATAGAACTCAAAATGTTTGTATCTGATGCATATTTTTTTAATCCCATGCAAACATCAGCAGACACTGCGGCGTAGTAATAAGCAACAATACAAGGCCTAATTTTTTTTTTAATAGCTATTATATATATCTCACTGCTGGGCACGGGCCTCCTCTACTGAATGACAGCAGTTAGACCTTAGTCCACCACGCTGGCCTAATTCAGGTCGGTAGACTTCACATACCTTAGAAAAATCTTATCGAGTTCTCAGGTATGCAGGTTTCCTCACAATGTTTCCTTCACCGTTAAAGCAAACGATAATTAACTATTAATATATACGTAACTTAGAAAAGTCAGAGGTGCACGCTCTTGGGGCTGGTTTCGAACTGCGACTTTTGTCTCGACAGTCCGTATACTCCCCACAGAGCTATCGCTGCTATTATATACTATAAGACTTGAACAAAATTGAGCCCGCTTCACATTTAATACTCTAGTTAGGAAATTTTCCCGCTCACAATGCGCTAAAGATGCGGACCGCTTTTGTACGCAGAATTCATGATACGGGATACCGTCGCGTCGTATAATTGAATACCTTTAATACCTCTGGATATCGTGGACTCTGCATAATATATTCCTTTTCCATTGTGTAAAGTCTCTATAAATGTATTTACACTATTGTTCGGATCACTTCGGCATTTTGCCAAATTTTATTTCATTTTTATTATAAAACTCGCTTGTCTATCAGCGGCCATCAATCAAGTGCCACGTGTATGGTCAAGTGGAACATGAATTTATTAGTTGTGTTATAAACAAATTTTCGAATTTGAGCCATGTTTGGGTGTTTGTTATAAATAACAATTCGCGATGACGTCTAAATAGTTATTAGTGCGTGCTCTTTAACGGACTTTAAGAAAGGAGGAGGAACTCAACGTGAATGATTCTCGATGCGATTTTATATATTATAACGCGATATCTCTGCAGACAGCTTTAATGATAGCATTTCTTGTATTCGATATGACGCGGCGAGCTCCAAGTAGATGCGTCATTATGCGGGTTTTACAACCCTCACTCTTCACTTGGTGTAGTCAAGATGTACGGCGTATGATAAGTCTCAATAATAACGACACAGGGTTATTTTTTTTTTTTGCCGGAAACAAAATACTCACGACCAACTCACTCGACGCCCATGCCGCAAATAAACTGCATTTGTATGTACTCTATAGAACGTATTATACGAGAACGCATTATCTGCGCAACGCATTTAATTTTTTAGAAATTCAAATACCCGCGGTTACCTGCCGTACGGGGCTACCCGACTTTCACATAATAAAAATGCACTGAGACCTTTGACTACATATTACATCAAATGTTGTTATCGTATTCCCAATGATTCTAAAGAACCTGATATTCTCACAGGTTATGGGCCCAGGTACCCTGGGTTATAGGCGACTGCACATGTAAGTAAAATTATGTAATAATGACTGATGCAATTACAAAATACAAGTACAGGCACTTTTAATAAAGAACTATGCCTGGAAATATGTAAACGATACAAGTTTCATGCTGGAGTCAGGTTCTGAAGAACAGGTACGTTCGTGAGAGATTAGTGATAAAAAAGCAGATTTGATTTTCTCAATGAGTCTGTCGTCTGAGTGAGCTAAAGCACATACGTGGGTGCACGACGGCACGAGAGGTATGGCTGAAACTCGAGTCCATTTATGCGTCTAAGGATCCTGCTAGGAAGGCCACCTCGCTGAATGATGTACATGAGCATATATCTAAATATTTTGAGGCGGTTGATAAGTTGGGTGATATGGATGTACATGATACACGAAGATTTACTATAGATAATATTGCTGTATAGTTTATATAATATTTCGGTGGGGCCATGGAGACGCAAGATGAATTAACGAGAGCAAATGTTTTAAATATTAAAATTATTAAAGAGGACAGCTCGCGAATACAACCCAGCCCGAAAGATATACAGGGAGCTATGTATATTAATCACCCACAGGTACAATTAAGGAAAGAAAATTTCCAAGTAATACAATCAAGGAATAAAGTGGTCCGATAAAAATGTTACGTGTCATACATTTGGTCATAAGGCTTCTGAGAAACGAAACGAAAAGTCCAGAAGATACATGACTCAATGACTTCATATACGTTGCTTCTCAAACAGTTTAATACGAATTATAATATTTTAATAGTTACGATATAAAAATCGCACCAAATAAGAGACCTAATCAATCAAGATCATTTTAAATGCTTTGTAAATGTAAAAATAAACTTTATTCTAAGTTTTGCTACAGTCAAGTAGGACTACGTTTGGGATAGATCTGGATATAAACCCCAGTGTGAATATTTGTTAAAAGAAACCACCCATATTAAAATAGATACTGGAAATACTAATACCCTATTCGTCTACCAAAGACCTGACTGTATAAAAAGAAAAAAATGTTTACACAAATATCTTTATCTTTTAGAATTTATTTTACGTTGCCCAGAAAAGGTACACTCCCCAACAGATAATGCCTTATTTCGACGGATTTATCCGATAATCCGTTTTGTTTGATCCATGATTTGCGTCCTTGATAATTATGTTTTGAAAATAATCTGAGCCTCGGGAATTTCAAAAGGTAAACGTTTAATCTACATTTACGAGTATAAATACCTTTAAGTACACTGATGTGTAAACAAATGTAAATAAGCCATTTAAACTTATTTAATTATATCTTATATTTAATTGCCGTTCGATTTCGATGATTTTTCGTGTGTTGAGTGGGTAAAATGGTTTAAATTCACAATTGGATCCAGTAGATGGCGCTGCAAAACTTTTAATTATATGTTGCGGGTGAAACCGCGCGGGACAGCTACATGTAATAAATTAATACTCCTAATAGTCACACATACTACTAAGTCCTCACCCCACACTAGGTTAACCTGTATTGTGGGCATCAGGAATTCCGAGAGTCTTACGCTCTAACCATATCTAGATCTGAAATATTTGCGGATCACGTACGTCTCATGTAATCAAATATTTGCCTCTGCGGGGACCAAATTGCGGCCTCTCATTTCACAGTCGAGTACTCGCCCGGTGCGCCACGGAGAATGCTGTCACAATATGTTTTTTTTTATTGCATAGGCCGGCAAACGAGCAAGTGGGTCACCTGATGGTAAGTGATCTCCACCGACCATGTACGCCCACCACCAGTAAAATCTTGGGCGCGTTGCCGACCTTAAAGGAAAGGGATCATTAGGGATTGGTATGGGGAGGGGATTTGGGCTTCCGGTTATCTCACTCACCGTACGAAACGCAGCAGCAAGCCGCTACTTTACGTTTGTTTTCTGTGAGATAGTGGTAACAACCCGGTCGAGCCAACCCATTCATGCTGTAGACAAAACCGTCTACAACGTGGCTCTACCACTCAAATGGTTGTGTAATTAATTAAACTATATTCTTTAAAAATTGCCTTATTCAAATTGTTCCATTAATTTAGGCACAACGATACCATAGACAAATACATACACAAAGACATCAAAGTTATAGCCCGCCTCTTTTTGCCGGGGATAAAAAATTAATACAACTATTTTATTTAATGCCACGGAAAAAAGTTCATGCGCAAAATCCATGTTTAAAAGGTTTCTTTTTGTTATTTAAACATTCCTCGTCTGTTTAGGGCCCATTGTACAGAACCTCCTCACAATGCGGGCTGTAGCCAATAATACCGACACTGAATATGTCTCTTGACCCAATAACCAATTGAGAGTCTATGAAGGTCGGAGGTCGGAGCTCTTTGGTATCAACCTTTGGAAACTGTATAAAATTTTATAATAAACTTCCTTCTGAAATAACTAATATGCTAGAAAATAAATTTAAGCTCTACATCAATCATCATCTTGCATATTATTTGGATGATAGGGAAGTTTAGAAGCATCCCTGCACATTGCATGAAGATACTATAGCCTTTACTAAATCTGCCTTCTCTTGTACATAACGTACATCTTTCTAAAAATTACAAATACGTCATTATATTGACAATACTAGTTTGTAAGATTGACATATTCTTATTACCAAGTTTTGACATCATAAGAATACTAATCGACCCATAAAATAGTGTTTGCCTTAGATAAATTATGTTGGATTTGTTTCTGTGACAGTATGTATGGTTGTTTGCATCGTTTAGAAACTTTTCACGATTGTTACTTATGATGCACTTATTTATTTGTAAATGTAGTATTGTACATGGGCAAGTCCATATGACGATTTTTATTGTAAATCACAGCAAAATAGAAAATACATTTTTAAAAGAAAAAACAAGGAAAATTATGAAATATATAATTGATGGGGAAAAAAATAAGCCCGGAGTTTCTTTCTGCCTTTCTTCTTCGGCTCTAGCGAAAGGTTGGTAGGTTAGCTAGACTAGGGATTCTGATAGTAAGCCAGTAAAGTCCACGACACATGTCCTTTCCTTTAAATTCTTTACAAAATATTGTTAAGTTGCCCCACTCCCTACTGCCCTAGTCCCGATTGCCATATCCCCCACCCTAGTCCGTGAATCCCTACATTTAAGGATCCCCTCCCTCTTCCCACGCTTGTTGGTGTGCCTTTTCCTGCCAGCCTATAGCGCGGCGGTTATTCCAAAGTTCCCATAATCTTTAGTTAGTCTTATTAATGACAAAATGCTCTTCTGTACTTGACGCTTTCTTAGCCTACATGATGAATAAAGATTTTGATTTTGATTATGAACCGATTAGCAGAAACAACTATTTATGATTGTTGAGTCCACATTCCCACATGTCAGTAACCTCGTCTGCCAGTTAACGGAAATGAACTATTATATTTAGAATTAGAATTAGAACTGCATTAATTACTGCCCATATATTATGATAAATCAAATACATATTTACTTATTTTATTGTAAGAAAATAGTTATAATTATATAATAACAGCGCTGCATTATTTAAGTATTGTTTTCCGTGTCATTCAACGGGTAAAATCAAAAACAAGGCTAGACAGGGCAAATACAAGGATAAATCTTATACAAACATCCACTACTACTAATACCAATTCCGTAAAATATATTATAGAATTAATTTATTATTTCTCATAAAAAAACATACATAACTTGCCCAGAAGTGGGATTTGTATCCGACTTGACATGCCGATAAGCTCGCCACAACAAGCTAATCGGAAATAATTTCTGCAAAACGAGGATCTACTAATGACACTTGCATCTCTTTTTCCTAAAGGCACAGTCACTTTGAGGGAACAAGCGAGACATAAATGTATAGACACAATATAATTGTACAATAAGTTATAATATTTATACGCACTAATGCCTGTAATCCCCGAAAACATTTTTCCGAGCGTATTTCCGTCCCGTGATGTGATAGGGGCGGGCCTATCGCTATACCAGCTCCAGACACCGGGTTGATTTTGCATTTCGTGACAGAAAATCCTAATATCACTTTACCCAACCCGGGATCGAACCCCATACCTCAGCACAACGTCGTACCGGGTATGCAAAACAACTGCTCCATCGAGGCAGTCTATAATAAACTAGAATAATACATATTGTTGACTCGCGATCGATGTTTTTAGAGGCTATCTGGTCATTACTTAAAATAAATATTGATTAAAAAAATATACAATATATTTCTAGAATCTGTCAGCTTTACTTTGTTCGATTCAAATTCATGTTAATGCTGATATATATTTTTAAATTGTCGTTATAAATGAACCATAAAAATGAGAAAAATGCAAAGATTCTGTACGTCTCCTTTTAAAGTACAGAATGTTTTCAAATGAGATTAACATCACTAGATAGGCTATTAAATAACGAATATTTTGCCCGTTTTAAATTTTCGAAAAGACCAAAATGTGATTTTTTAAATCAATTATTCGCTAAATACGTGCATATTCTGCACGAAAACTCACACGCCAAGTACACGATTCAGTATGGCGCGAGTCAGTCAAGGTCGTTTGCTCACGGAAGGCCCTTAAGTAAAAAATCTACATTATCGCCGCTGCATCAGCGAAGCCCTCCACGTGCGATGCTTTTTGCATCTGCTGCGTTGGTAGGTTCGTGCATTTGCGAAGGGCACGGCTCAAGACACAATGTTTGCCCAAGTCGTCGGTCCATCGGTGCCGTGCGCAATATAATCAGCTAGTCTATTCTAAGCATTTTTAAATTGTATATTTTGTACATAAACGTTATAATTTTTATCATAAAATCATATGTATTCGTTGCTTTGTTTAGTTTTCTTTTATAGTTCAGCATTGAGTTTAAAAAGAGCTAATAAATAATAATAACGCTTGCAGCTTAGTAGTTGTCGAGGGGATATGAACAGACCTTAAAGTCAGCAAAAAGTTGCGATCTGTGTGTCCTTAACACGTAAACATTTAATAGTCCTCCCTATAGTTTAGTATTTGAAGCGCAACGTATAGTGAAGTCGTGCCGCGCGCTCCCGAAGTGCTCCCGTGTTCGTTCCTTTATTTTTAAGAAAAGATATATCTGTGATACCAAAATGCTTATTAAATTTAGAAGGGGTAAGTTGTAGTTCTTTATATTGACGTATATTATTATTATGAATGTATATCGTGAAATAATATCAAGTTACCATATAATGAACTATAGATAAATAAAACAAATAATAAATATTAAATGTTCTAACAAGCTTTATATTATATTTTTAAATTAAATATTATGCTAACGCTTAAATAAATATAGGTAATCAATACTGCAATATTTTTTTTAAAACGCATGTTCTTGGAATATCAATCAAATAAAAACCAATGTGCGTCAAAGCGACATCAAAATGTTTCTCAAAAATCACAGAATTTTTAAATTCCAAATTTCACGCGGTAGACAATCACGCAAAACTGTTCTAAATTAAAATAGACATTGACATTTGCTGGCAAAAGACGGAAATAACTTAGACAGGTGATAATTAGCACCATCTAGATAAAGAAAGTTAGCTTTTGTATAAATGTTCTGCAAAAAAATACTTTTGAAATCATCATCGTTACTTTTATTCACCAGTGATGACAAAGCTGTTGTTATGGACCACGGGCCACCCCCGGTCGATTGACTCTTTGTTAGCAAGTTTTTTTTTCATCGGACTGCGCCGCGCATCTGTCGTTCGGTACTCGTTGTCTTTCAAATAAATTTGTTAAGTTGCGCTTTCTACTACAAAGTTTAACTCTAGATTTATTTGGCAAAATAAATTCCATTCTTTTGTAAAATTATTACTTTTCGATTATTTAAAGGTATTTGTGTAAGTACTTAAAAAATCGTATACTACAAAGTGTAGATTTTTTGTGATCATGATTTTTCAGCCACGTGTTGGACACTAAAGATCTTTTGTGATAATCCGACTAAAACGGGAGGCTTACGTAAATAAACATAACATCATAAGATATATTACAAACCTAAAATAATATTGTCGGACGAACATTTTTCGCATTATAAACTTTTGCGTTACTTTAGTTTTAATCGTGGTCGTCTTTACAGAGAATCATACATTTCAAAAACTCTACTATTTTCTACGCTCCGCTTTTAGAATTAAAACATTTGATACGTTGCCACGGACGTTGAGTACAGAACTTTATCTTAATGATGGCTCTTCGCTAGAATTAAAAATGGTAAAAACGTGGTGATGTCGCATTTATTTATTTTTAAATTTACCTCGAACTTTACTGTCCATATTTTGTATGGGCTCACATTACTTCAAAATTCGAGGACAAGTGAAGCCGGTTTATGAAATTTGAATTGCAAAACTTCATAGACTTTGTCGAACTTTCAAATGAATTCATAAGGCTCAGGCACTTGTTCACTTCTTACAAACTCATAATTAATTTTCTTAACAGAGCTTGTATAAGGACTTTATCGATGTGGTCTATTTATGATTGACTAGCTTTTGCTCGTGGACCCGCCGAGATTTCTGGAGCACATAATTTTTATCATAATAGTAAACCCAAGACCATGTCTTAACATGGTATATATTTTATAAGTGATAGAGCCATGCTGTAGACACTTTTGTCTACTGTATGAATAGACCAGCTTAACCGGGTTGTTACCACTGTCTCACAGAAAATTGACGAGAAGTAGCAGCTTGCTGTTACATTTCTTGCGGTGAGTGAGATACACGGAGGTCTAAATCACCCTCCCCTGCCTAATCCCTTAATTATCCCTCTCCTTTGACTTTCGACAACGCAGCTATAATTCCTATGTTATTGTGTATGTTCATGGGCGGTGGACGCGTGGGCGCTTACCGGCCTGTGGCATAAGAAAAAAATTACAAACTATCACGAGAAACTCGTGATGATAATTATTTTAGACTAATATAATTGCGGCAGATAAAGATAAAGCAAGAGATACGGTCGAAAATGAAAGATTTTTTTTTAATATTCTGGCTCGGCAAAGTGACTGCGCCGCCACACCTGATGGTAAGCGTAGCGCAATCCAGAAATAGTGTCGACCAACGACAAACAGTATGTCTGTCGTTGGTCGGCAAGATCATGCCGGCCTGCCTAACTGCTTCTTCACACTCCGTTTAAAGGACCCTATATTATAGGAAGGAGGGAACACGTGCGCCGGCAAACTATTCCACAGTTTAATGGTGCCGCAGAAGTACGATTTAGAGAACTTTTTAGTTCGAGTCGAGGTGGAAGAGACCACGAAGTATTAGCATAGGAAAATGTGATCGATGACGGTAGAACTGGGCGGGCGCTGCCGGCACTGCAGTGGACCGCAGACTCAAGGGCGGCGAGGCGCGCCCGGCCACGTGACGTCGTAACGCCTAGCGACTACCAACGACTCTACACTTGAACACTCTGAACTCCTGCATATGTTAAAATTACGAGTGTATTATTATGTTACTAAGTCTTTTATATTTTTTTTAATCAGATAACAATAAATTAATAATAATTGTTTTTTATGATCTCAAATTTGTTTTATTTAAATTAATTAAATTTAATTAGGGTTCATTGTTAGTATTTATTAGTGTTAAATTTAATACAACGATTGTTTTTTTTTTTTTTCTACGAAGCTCTGTAATTTAAATGCTATGTAAAATAGTGGACGCCAGATTTATATCATGTCCTTAACCCTATGTAAAATATAATTTGTTGTCTATATCTGTACCAATAAATAAATTAATAAACTTACATGTAAGATTATACCTAACGTAATAATCAGGTGGTATTATAATGGGGAATAACGGTAAGTTGCCGCAAATGAAATTAATAAGAATTTACGTCTAAATAACGTTTAAAAATTTAAAATCTTAAAAAAAATACTTTAAATATATTTGTTGAGCAGTTTACAACGGTTCCATCGTACCCGTATTTAGTCATAGATTAAGTGTATTGGGCAACTATCAAGGTAAACCCAACCCAGAGATTATTTTTATGCTACTGATAAAAAGTTAAATACATGCGGGATTGCGCACCCTGAGCTATTTCCCACACTCCGAGTTTGAATAAAATCAACGTTAGTACTTCTAAAAGTATGTTTTGAGGTACGCGACCAAGGCAGGAGACGACAACGCGTGATGCAAGTCAGTCAAAGCACACAGTGCTTACACACTGTTGCGTGGCGGCAGAAATAAACAAAGCCGTGGTACCAACCCAGACGGCCTCTCGCACACGAGGGACTTACCACCTTGTAAAGTAAGTGTTGTTTATGAATACGGTCCTAAGCAATGTCGTTGTGTATTCCCCTTACAAGTACTCACACGCTTTATTCACAATGAAAGGTGCAATATTATTAGCCATAATTTACTCCTTAACCGAAATATAAAACCCACTGTCCGAGTTAGCAACAAAAATAACGCTAACTTCATATGCGTGGTCGTATGATTTGGGAGTAAAATTAGGACCCTCATAAAATGCGTGACAATAAAGAGCGACAAAATGTATCCCACACATCACATATAATTTTTTTTTTCAACCGATTTTACAAATAGAGTTAGTTAAAAAGAGACAAAATCACATTAAAAACTATAAAGTGTACGTAAAGTTTACGAAAGTAAAATTAGAATCGCCTGGTTGCTGGTTTATTTCAAATTCCGAATTTCAAAGTCTTTTTTTCTGAGATCACGCCACATTCGTCAGACATAAGTAGTTTTTAGATCAGCCAGTTAGTCGCACAAGCATAACAGACCGTCATGATAATCACGCGATGATTCGACAACGCTGGCGTGTCGCTTAGGGTGCGACCACACTCACTTTACAGTTGCCGACTCAACTTGTAGAATACTTATTTTATTACCAAAATACATGCAGATCACGTTATTTATTCTAAACAAGCAAGAATTTGTTGAATTGTTGTAGTCAATGTCGTCCACAATTCAAATTAAGTATGTATAGTTAAGTGGAATACTTATTCGTAAAATATATTTTCGAATATACAATATACAGGATCATATATTATACTTGGATATTAATTTAAAATTAATTGGTAAATTTACGTTTCTCGTTAAAGCGATGTTATGTAAATTCTTTTAATATTAATACAGATGCACAAATTACTTGCTGTCTTAAATAATTTTTGAGGTATTAGTTTATCTTAGCTAAAAATACAAAAAGAAATACGTTACCAAACAGTTTAAGTGTAATATATAACTCGCCTTAGACGTCTTTACTATGCTAAAAATAAAAACTGCTTAGACATTCCATGAAATAAAAATTTATAGCATACCCAACGTTCAGGCAAAGTCGACCAAAACAATAAAATTAAGTACACATGTATGTCAATATAATGGACTCGCATTTACAAATATTTCTCAATAAATTTAACCTAAGAAATGTATTTTTACTCTGTAGAAATACTTACTGATATTTATTGTTATTGAGAAAACATTTTGATACGTTCAAATAAAGAAGCCGCACTCTAACATACCGAGTATAATATACCGGAAGTAAGATGTCTAATTAAATAGGTACCAAAATAGCTATCAAGTACGCTAATTGGTGGTTAAATGTTACTCAAATATTACGAAATAGGTCCTTATAGTTCCACGTATAAAATGTAGGTACACTTATTGATCAAAGTACTACCGGTATGGCTGACCTGAAATCTTAAATTTAATTAAAAAAAAAAGCGGCTTTGTAAATTAAATACCCTGAAAAGTCGAAAATAATATTTTCTAGAGGTCTTTTTAGAGTCATTATTTTTGACTTATCAGCGTAATTGTTTTAAGTGTTGATTAAAGTTATTTTATTTTTCATCTTTGGCATGTTAATTTCTATAACAATCGTGACGAGTATGCTTTTATCCATTGGAGAGATTATTTTTTTTATCCGTACTTAATAGCAACAAAATTTTATCCAATGATCTTTTTTTTTCAAAAAACCAAACAGAACCAAAACAAATATTCGTGGATCACTCAAACATTTGTCTCTTGCGGGAATCGAGCCCTCGGCCTCTTAGCAACCGGCTTCTCGAGCCATTGGCTTCTTCCAGCCACAGTGGCTGTCAATAAACAAAGGCTAAACATTGGTTTGAATGATGTTACGTTAGAACACAATTTTAACTTATCGTAATACCCCTGAACGGCGCCACGCAACACGATTCGACGGCACCAAGTTGTCGGATTCTCATGTTGTCGGTTATATTGCCTGTCTGAAAACAGTTTCGTCTTTGAACTTTAATGCCGTATGGAAATTCGTAACAATGCGAACTTATGCTGTTAAGAATATAAGAAAAGTATGTCAATAATACGTAGTAATGATATCATCAACTTATTGACTCAGTATGAATTTCCCTAACGGTTAGTTAAAGTCTGCCAACCAGCAAGGGTTTGCGTTATTTACAGGTTATACCATTTGTTTCAGTACTATCAATATGTGAAAACTTAATTTGGAAATATCTATAGTAGCATAGATATGTACTGATAATACGCTTCATTTCCCATCTAATAAATAATTGTTATGGACACTGACATGTCAATAATATTCGTAGAGCTCTTCGATATAAATGTGAAACGCTCGTGAATTTTTCATGAATCAATGATAATGAATTTTTCACGAAGATAAGGGCCATGATGCTCTGTTTCAAGTAATTTAAAGTAGTTTTAACATTAAGTAAAACATTGCGTATTAAACTCAAGACAATGTTTTTGATGTCATCTTTACATAGTTTAAATAAAATGAATTCCCTTAAATCTTTTAAACTATTCAAAGGATTTTAATGCAGTTTTCAGTAATAAATAGAGTGATTCATGAGGAAGGTAATATAATACATACATATTATGGTAAAGTGGAGCCGAAAAATTTAAAGATTTGTAATGTGATGTCGTAACAAACATATTTTTACCCGTGCGAAGAAGGCAGCGTTTCCCAAAGGATGCATAATTCAGTGATGACCAATAAAAAATAAAATACTACAAATAGTATATATTTCACGGCGCTTGAATGTATTTAAAATTAGAAAAACACAAACTGTTATACTGGATTAAGATACAGATATTTAAATTCAAAATATTTTTTCTGATTTTTAATCTTTTCTGTTTTGCTGGCCAGAGCGCACGACTCGAGCATAATGTTTACTAGAAACGTCCTTTTAAATTATACGTCAGCTGAGAACCTTATAAGTTTATATAATAACTAGCTTTTGCTCGCGGCTCCACCCGCGTGAACGTTTAAAATTGACAAAGTTTCATACAAACTTTCATCCCCTGTTTTATCCCCTTGGGGGTAGAATTTATCAAAATCCTTTCTTAGCGGATGCCTACGTCATAACATCTACCTGCATGCCAAATTTCAGCCCGATCCCTCTAGTGGTTTGGGCTGTGCATTGATAGATCACTATGTCAGTCAGTCACCTGAGGTTTATATATTTCGATTTATTCATAGTAAATGCTCTTAAATCGATATCACATTAAATCATTTCGTCAATCCTTGTTGGTTTTATCCACAATAGCCATAATTTTTTTTAAACAAGTTTTGCATTGTAAATAGTAACAAGTATTTGTGCGTGCAGCAAGGACAAACGGATGTAACGTCACTGGCGCCCTTGAACTCAGCATGCATCAAGCTACGTGTTCAATTTTACAAAGAGGTTACAATACGTGCAGAACAGATTACCGTGGGAAATAATGTTCTTTATTCAAATTATTTAGAATAAAAAAAAGATTTGCGATTTATAAAATCTACTTTTTATCGCGTCATAGCCAACCCGTAAAAATAATATGAATCTGGAATCACTACAATAGGTTTCTTTATCGTAAGGCGTGTATATATACACATGAACCGATACGTTGCATTCTGCTACAAAAATATCGTTCGGAAATAAATCATAGAACGCGCTAATTCTTAGGTACCTAGTAGTAGTTAATCTTCCAAGGACTTTTTACTTGCGTTAACCATTATAGTTTACAGATTAGTTCATTAACATCATGCTACGTTGGTGGAAAGCTAAACAATATGAAACATTAACATAAAATATAAACACGCAGAGAAAATTAGATTTTTATCCAATTTTTATTCGTTATGGGGTTATTGCCCAACTGTTGTAACACAGTCAAATCAGAACACTAAAATCAAACACGTGATTTAAACAAAATAAAACTGATTAATATAAAATTGATTGACTGACTAAGATAAAATCCACCAATGCAAAAAAAATGACACAAAATTATATATGCCTTTGAGGTAATCGAGCCCGCAACCGTCGAATTCACAACCGGGTCCTACATACTCGGTCTCTGCGTCACGGAGATGGACGTAAACGAAAATTGAATCTCGTATCCCACCTGGGGCTTTCTACAAATGTTTGGACTTTGAATACCTAACTACTCACTACAACTTGTCTTAAAATAGACATGCGGCAGTTTTCCCTGTTCATTGTGCCATTCGTTAGGACAGAAACACCAGCGCCTAAGACCGAGTGAAAAGTCTGAAATTATGTCTTAACGAGGGACAAACTGCAGACGAGGCTGAATGAACACATTTCCTTATACAATTATTTAAAAAGATAATGCTGATTTTTAACAATTTAAAAAACCATTTTTGCCAACATTTCGGTACGAATTGCGAGTAATAAGTAGCTTGTATTCCAGATTTGCACGTTCATAAAATATTTACGATGCAGAATAAATATGACTGTACCGCTTATAATTAATTAGCAAATAGTGTGACTGCCCTGATATTTATGATAACTCTACGCTGCTTGTTATAAAATATAACAATATTGTTCATTCATAATTTTACAGGATAATATTTATCTACTAAAATAATTCTTTATTTGTAACGATTTGAATATTTTAATGCTAAGAGTATAGTTTAAATGTATGTAACATTGACTTCTATTCCTTTATTTTGAAATGTTTAAGGAAAATATCATTAAAAATCTTGAATTTTCACTAAACCAGAGATAAAATAACGTATAAATATAACAGAAATTGATATCGGAAAAGCATGATTAGACGCTTGATTTCGACTTTTATTATCCCGTTTCAAATGAAAGAAATAGAAACAACATGCTAGATTGCTAAACTTTTTAATATCGAGACGTAGAAATGTTTGCCATCCACATACGCTATTCATCATAAAACCTGGCTGCGACCCCGATATCCTAGAGATCGATAGATGCGGTATGAGATATTTTCTAGGTTATAAATCTATCAGTGATTTATTCTACCAAATGTTATATGTAATCTTGAAATCTATTTTTAATCTTAGGAACGAAAAAAGCACCACCGTCAAGGTCGTAGATAGAAGTCGTATCTGCTAAATCTCAACTTTTTGGTTGAGTATGTCAATTTTATTATTATTAACATTGATTTACCTATAATTTTAACTATATATTTAGAAACCTCAACGTTAATTGCACCAAATTTTATTTTCAATTTGACACCCTTTATGTGCACAGTGGGCGAATAGCCGGTTATGAAACGAGAGGCTGCGGGTTTAAGGCGTTTGTGAAATTAACGACATCTAGTTGAAAAACTGGAAGTCGTTAATACGATAAAAACAGACGGGACAATATAAAAAGACAATATAACTACCTAGCGATCTTTTATACTCATTAGAGTGGCAGTTCGTGGCAACACGGGTGCCTGTAAATATTAAAATTTAATTAATTATTGATTCACCCAGCGACATCTCGCGCCCTAGCAAGTAATCAATTATCGGAGCACGATTTTTTGTATCCAATGGCATTGTCGGTCTATTCAAATAAATTGTCTCTGCTATTATTTACACTATTTCTACGCAGTATAAACACTTGTCAATCATAATAAAATATTCTGAATCATTGGCTGTACATTCTACTCATCTAATTTAAGTCATCCTTATAAAGAAATACCAATTATAATACGTATATAAATAAATCATAGGCACATAATAGACGTCTCATAAAAATAACATACCTTTAATGCGGAAGTGAACTTACCCTGTTTTCCTCCATTATTAAAGAAGTAAACCAAGCCTTGAATATATAATAGCCATCAAATTATACTTCTAAACAAATATTTAGGGGCAGTCACTTTGTCGTGCTCGGATTAAAAAATACAGTGACAATTAAATACCATAAACCGCCAATTTGATTTCAGTTGTTTCTATTAATTATTCCGAACTTCCCATTGATATATCATTCTATTCGCTCAATTTGAAACTTCTTCATCGATTCTTACACCATTAAAATGAAAACACGTAAATGTAATGCAACAATTTGTCGTGTTACACGCAAGTTGCCTGTTTTACGATTGACGGCATGTTCGAGTACAGTACAAAAGATTTTACGATTTGACTTTTTAGATGTACTAGTTTAAGCACTTTCAGGGCAACTATACTGGACACTGAGCACATAACCCTAATATACATACAACATGAATTATAGTTATGGTGTACATATGGTCAGTCGTGTGGCAAAAATACTAAAACGTCAATACGTGAACTTTACGGTATAGCATTTCAAAGTTGTTTTTGTACTATAAAAAGTCATAACAATAATATTAGGAAAAAAATATGATTCAATATAATCTAAGTTTTATTGAAAATTATCCCATAGGAAAATTTATATGAAATTTCATTAAAACAACAAATTTAAAATGCTCTACTGTATACGTATTGGCGCTTTAGTAATTTTGAGTCTAGTGACGATATAAAAATACAGAATTCATATATTTTAGAATTCATATAACATGACAGAAACATTTTTTGAGGACGGCGAATGCCCGTGATAGAAAAACAAAAAGGGTATTATGTACCACTTAAAATGAGTGTAAAACCCCGGTGTCTAATGCACGGTCTTATATTTACTGCAAATAATAGAAAATATTCAACGCTTTATCTTTGTAACGATTCATTTAAATGTAACGCTTCGACGAAGTTCCAACAATTTATTTCGTAGTCTCGTAGCGTAGATGTCTACGGTACAAAATACTATCATCGCATTCACTTTGTAGACTCTACTACGTAGAGCGTAAAGTTTCTTGCTCTTTTTTACTTAGCTCGCCTGTAAACTTTGCGGAAATGATAAACACATTGCTTTGAATAAGTTTTTTATTGATTATTTAATAACTTGACCTTTACTTTATTCACTTTGCTCTAATGTTTATTTTTTAACAACAGAGAGCTGGTATTAACATAGTGTGGATAAACAGTCATCGACGTTTTTATTTTAATCATTCTGTTCTTCGTTTATTTCTTGTATTGCTACTTACGATGTTTCTACTTATTTAAAGGTTTATTATTTTTGTCTATTTATGACAGATATATTTTGTTTATTTCATTTCCTCATAAACTATATTTTACATTGTTAAAGAAGACATATACATTTCCTTTTTTATATTTATTCATGATGTTTAGTTTTAAATACAAGAACTTATATCATACAAAAGCAACATTTAATAATATCTAACTTATAATATTATTACAAGATGTATTCTAACTTTAAATAGGTTCATATTGGCCATTTTGCATCGGTTACCATAGTTACTAGTTATTAGACACCTAGTTTAAAGTTAGAATTCGTTTTTTGTTTAACAATAACCTATACAATGATGTCAGTTAATTATATTTATACTAAAAAACGCTAAAACCGAGTTGTACCACTGTAGATGCTTATTTTCATACTATATTATACTACTGCGTCATTAAGCCCATCTGCCGCCAATAGCGAGTGCCAAATTGGACAGAACAAGCGTAACATTTAGCATCATAGAATAATGACTTTTCACCGAAATTTAAATTGGTTTTCATATTTGACCTAGTCTTTTTAATTTAGAAGTTTGTATAGTTTATGTAGATTTATGATAAGAGCGTGATTTTTAAACATATCTGAACCATTTGCATCACTTACATCGCGTGTTGCTTGTGTTTTGACCTGACATGGTGCTGATTATGCTCTGACTATATGAAGCATAGATTAAAATAAATATTATGTATATTATATAATCATATATACCTACTATATACTTTTATGTTTCTTATTGTCTAAATTAATTGCGCAAGTATGTAGTCATCCTAATTATTGTTAGGATTAAATAAGTTAATTCAATACATTGTTTCTAAATACAAAAAATACAATATTAATTACAAGTTATATTTAAGTTCAAAGTTATACCATCGTAATTCCATAGATGCATGATAATTATGTTGTATTGTTGGTTTTGGTGCTTCAATAACGCGCCAGCTCTAAATGTTTTTCCTAGAAAATAGAGGCTACAATCAACATAGTCCACATATTAAGTCAATTTAGGCCAGCATAATTCTGCTGACCATCGAGAGACGCAGTCTTAACGGTTGGCATTATGTTTGGACTATACTGTACTTAATATCAGGTCCAATGTAGTCACTTTTCCATGCCAGGATCAAAAACACTATTTGTAACTTAGTTTAATAACGGTTTGACGTCCAGTCCGTATACATGGCAAATCGGCTTGTTTATTCCATTTGAATATCTATCGCATCGTACCTGAAACGAAAACGTTTTTAAAGCTGCTGTAGTTTTTAAAACGTTTTTAAAGCCGCCTAAACCATACATGCCCGTAGGCTTTACATTTAAAAATGTAAAGCGCTATGCAAATCCAATCATGACGATGTTTGTCCATCCATTAGTTTTTAGTGCAACTGACAAAGAAAAGTTCGTAGCTCTTACATATTTAATTTTAGCTTTGAATATATAAAGATAATTATAAAATAACAATTGAGTTAATAGATAATGAATATTTCTATTATAATATTCAAAACAAAATATCAAAAACATAAGAAACAATAATCAGTATGTAGTATAAAAAAAAACAAATTACAGTACAGGTTGATCACTTTGCATTTCATGCTTTTTGTGCTTAAGCTTGTAAATACGTAATTTTGATTTTTTTCATAGTGACTGATCCGTCATAATCGTATACAATGCTTAAATAATAATAGTAATCACAAAATACTGATGAAAAATCCCAATGATGGGGGTTATTTATTTATTTATTTACACTTTATATACATATTTGTATATAGGCGGACTTAATGCCAGAGGCATTCTCTACCAGTCAACCTTAGGGTGGTGCAGAGATAGACAAGGTAGGTGCATCAATTAGTAAAGATAAGGGTTCCAGAATCTCACATATTAGTTTTCGGTATGCTGTCCCTTACACCCTTTATTTATTTATTTGGGAAACATACAGAAAAATTATAACTAAAAGTCCTACATGTAATATTTTTTGTTCTTAATCCAACAAAGTTTCCACCAAGAGGTGTAAAGGAACAAAGTAGACGAAATTAGAAGTACAAAAAAACAGTTAAAGGGTTTATGTAGTCATGTTCCATATAAGAGTTAAATAACATAATATTTGTAACATAAACACAGGTTTTATTATTCAGAATCTCTAAGTATAAGCTACGCATTAGTTGCATTGCTATTTGCAAGGTCTGTACTTGACAGTACATTAATTGAATTAGAATATAAATCAGATAAACCTCGTAACTTAGTTGCGTAGAGTGCTTCTAGGTTACCTAACCTAAGTGACAACACTAGGTTAGTATTGACGTATGTTGCTAGGTGTAAAAGCAATGCTCAACCACCGCTTATAATCCCTGCTAATTTAATGGTAGTTAATAGCAGTAGTAGCAACTTCAGAGTTTAATAAGTTCAGTGGCGAGTGCATCATTTCAAAAGAAAACCGAGGCGACGCCAATCCACTTTTTTAAATACAATATATGTTTCAGATTGCTATCAATATTACCAATTAAGAAAATTATTTCATATTAAAGGATTTACAATAACAGGCAGCCTCCGTGAGCGAATAGCCGTCTGTGAAGCGAAAGGTCACGGGTGCGATGCCCGCACTGAATGATAAAATGCGTTTAAATTAGTTTTATTTCAATGAGTAACATTCGCGTAAACGTAAGAAATCATTACAAAATAATAAATTAAAATGCCCTAACAAATTTTCTTGACTGTCATTAAATCAACAATATATTGACGCCTGTTCCCCATAGGGACTGATTAATGGGCGATTTCAATAGACGATTCTATTTGTTGTGTCTTTTGGTATTCTGAACGCTGATGGGCGGTGGAGATCACTTACCATGAGGTTAACCATTTCCTCAGCCATAAAAATGTATTTTTCTATACATAACACTCGATAAGGTTTAATTGAAAGCAATCCTAGACTTTTCAATCGCTCGGAATTGAAACACGTTACATTGTTTGTTCCAGAGATGGAAATCGTGCCAGAGGGAAAAAACTTTAGATTGGTTACCGAAGAAGAGCTCCCAGCTGTTGCCGATATCTTAGTGCAGTATATGCCTGAATCTCTAAAGGTAAATCCTAAATCATAGTTATAAAAATAGGAATCATGACTGTACTTAAATTTGAATATCTGAACTCTGGCATCAAGAGGGTGGTAGGATTCATATCCGCCCGGATAGCGACTACCGTACAAGTGCTGTTAAAACCTGTCGTAATGATTGTGTGGGAGCACACCATGTGAGGATCACGTTCCAGGACCAGCCAGTGTATATCCGGTTCTCCCGAGGGGATTGCGACAGGACTTGGTGGTTGGTTGGGGCGAGTATAGGGGTACATCGTTGTATCCCTGTGCATGCATCGGTCATCCGACTGTCCTATCGCCGGCCCCTCGTTTTGCGTTTTCCCCCTTCGGAATGTGAAGAAGCATTTATACAGGCCGGCATGATTCTGGTGACCACCGATAAACTTATTGTTTGTGGTGGTCGCTGGTTTTTTTCGACTACACGTTTACCATCAGGTGTAGTGCAGTCATTTTGCCGTGATCGGATAAAAAACCAAGATAACGCCAGTCAAAAAGAAAAAATATTATTACATACTTTAGACTTTACTAGACGATAAGTCCCTGGTATACGAGAGGCCGCCTGTGTTGGTACTAACTAGTAAGAAAATCATGTATTTTAGTAAACAACGCCCTTCTTCGAATAAACAATATTTCACTATTTACATCGTCCAACATTCACAAGTTATAGCTGTCACCATTTAGTGATTTTATTTACATTGTTTCTGTATATTAATATTGTGGTTTTTCTTCTAGTTTCACCAGACGATTCAAACATATCTAAACAACAAGGTGTGGGACTTCCATTTTTATGTAGCAAAAAACTGGCCAGAGGACCCGATCTGTCTACATTTCCCCGGATGTACCAGTACGGTAAGTTAGTTCTATTGCTTCAAGGTAATTCATTAATGCCCCTCCAGCAATATTCGTCGTAGTAAACCACAATGAGCCAAACAAAATATTGTCGTTCCCTAAGGACGTATAATTTTGGGGTAGTAATTCTCCCGTGCGTAAAAAACGGGTAAAAAAGCTGATTGTGTTACTGAACCGCCTAAACAACAATAATAAGATAAGATCTTAGAGATAAAGTATTTTGTATTACAATAATATTAAGGTGTAAGGCAAACATAGCTCGCCTTACCTTAAATATGAAAGTCATACTGCTTCGATCATAAATAGTAGATATATATCTTGGACATCATTAGTAAAAATAAACAATGAAAATTGTATCACAGTGCTAATAACTTTATTTTAAGATACATAACTTCACCTAAATTCGTATTTGAAAAGTACTTCCATTAGGCACTCAATTTTTACTTCGTGTTTAAAAAACCTGAAGCCGATGTTTAAACGTCTAAGCATAAGGTTTAATATTCGAAATCAGCGGATATTAGGTATTGGTCTCGAGATTTTTTTTAATACAGCATCGATGAAAATGTTGCCAGCGGCGTTGCGAGATTGCTTAGATGTGTATCTAAACTTTATTAGGATTACAACATTTATTCCAAACCCATTTTCCCTTGTATACAAAAGATCCTATGTATATAGACGCCACTTACGTACGTAAATTGCAAAAGCTTTCGAAATATATTGGAAAAAGAAATATCTGTTAAAAGACAACAAAAAATTAAGAAACTCAGAACCTCCCATTTAACATTGGTCACAAATAGTAACTAACATTATATAGCAATAGTGATTAAATCGCTGCCAAAGTTTGTCAAAATAAACCCAATTTCCACAAACAAAACCATTACGTAATGAATTGTTATACGTGGCAGCTTTTCCGGAGGGTTTCCTTCTTTCCAACACAACATTAAGCCGCGGCGAGGTGACTTAGCGGCCTCGAGTGGGCTCAAACTTACGAGTGTTGCTTTACCTAAGAGAAATGTCTTTTAAGTCTCGCTTTTTATGGAATAAATTCCAAGCTGTGACGGCTTTTAGATTTTTATTTCAAAAAACAGTAATTAAAAATTATTGTGCTCTCGTGTGTTTTCACTTTGAAAAAGTTAATGCTCTTGCCTGTTACCTTTGAAGTAAAAGATCAATTTAAAGAAAGAAAAGAAAGAAGTTTTTTATTGAAGCAATAATTATAAGGTTACAAGAAAGTGAAAAAGAGATAAAAAATATTAAACAAAGACTTTTAAATTAAGATTATGTACTACGCAATTATTGCGCCAACAATGGGCCTCTCATTCAGCTACTTGCAATACTACATAAGCAATACTGCAGCGCTGGTTTTCAATGAGAAGCCCAAGGCGACGTACGGTATGAACGATTAGTCGGTATACAGACAATATTACGTTAAAAACATATTTACCATACACACAAATCAACTAATTTGATTTATTTCATTTTTATTTTTTATTTTTAGTACTTTCTTGTATGCAATAGCGAAAATGTATTTCTAATAGAAGTATTTTTATCCAGAACTAGTAAATATTTACATGATACGTAAGCTCTAAGTAATGGTAAATGGTAATAACAAAATAAAATGAATTTTCGAACACTGGCGTAAATGTTTGCATTGGAAAAAATAAAAGAGTTGATGGATAACATTTGTCGTACCTGTATGAAATGTTTTCTATTTCCTTTCCTTTTTATAATAGAGGCTGGTGAACAAATAAGTGTGTCACCCAAGTGGTCCCCACATGAACAATCATAGTACCACAGAAATAATGGGTACGTTGCCGGTCTTATAGACCATTGATGGGAGTTGGGAAGAGGGGCAGTGTTTATTTGGACCCCTGTAAGGCAATACTAAGTTCCCATTTCACGTAGATTTTCTTTCATGCACACAAGTGCTACCCCAGTTGAGCTGTTCCATTCATGCTGTAGACAAAACTATCTACATCACAGATGTAACTTATCTTTATCTAGAACTTCTTTCGTATTGCCTTTTTGTTTATAACGATGATTTTTTAAAGTGGTAGAGTCACGCTGTAGATATTTTTTTTGTCGGCTCTACCGGGTTTTGCCATTCTCTCGTATAAAACCAACGTGAAGAAACAGGTACCAAGTTTTTACGGTGTATCCTGAGGTCCAAATCACTCCCTCCCCTTCCCACTCTCTTAATTATGCCTTCCCTTTAAGGTCGGCAACGCGTGCCTGATTTGTCTGGTATTGTGTAACATGGATGGTGGATATTAGTTACCATCAGGTGACACACTTGTTCGTTTTCCTAAGCTATAAAAAACATAGACAATATTTATAAGATAATTGATTATAATTTCCTAAGGATATCGGCCCCAGTACATGATTGCTAGCAATTTGCATACTTAAAAAATTAATGGCACTACAACGAATCCAATAGCAATCAATAAAAACATGATTGAACAAAGAAAAACGTCTTCAAATACTAATCTCTATTTATCTATGCGACTATGAATCCTTCGAAACATAATACTTGTAAAATAACTTTTTTAATCGATTCACCTAAATGCTTTGAGTATTAACTGCCGTACTCAGACACTTTAAGATAAAGTAATCATTAGTCATTTCTTAGAATTCAATTATTTTGAGACGTCAATTTTTATGCCCGCTAACGGAGCATAAAGCATTTTCATTATTTAGTAACAGAGCATAGAGCATTAGCCGGTTTTGAGTGAGAATATCAATTATTTGGCGTTACAGATTGCGGCAGTTAGACGTGAAATGGATCTCTTCAAATACAAAATTCCTTTAACAGTTAACACCAATTGAATTTACTTAATCAGTGTCGAATTACATGTACTAATGATCAATGACAATACGAGTACATACAAGTATCACAAATTATATTGTCGAATATAAAGCTACCATTTAGAACGCAGATCTTATGTCTACAGCCAAATTGCCTCACATACGAGAGCGTGACGGTATTCTGTCCGTCTGAGCGCTCGGAACTAGTCGACCTAGTGACGTCAGAGGACATTCTCCTGGACCTCACCCAGCCACTGTACCTGAACTTCACACACGAGGCCATCGTGAACCGTTTCGAGAAACGCTATGAGGCGCACGACAAAATCACTGGTGATGTCTACATTTGTGATAATCCACCGACTGTTGCCAGCACTGATGGGTATGATTATTGCTTTCTTTTTACGTTTTTTTTAAATCCTTTTTAACACCTGACAAAAAAGGATAACAATTTGTTGGATCTCTTTGTCTTTTTGTGGGTGTAAATTTGACTGTAGCATGTAGCACCTGAAGAAATCGACTGAAACGATATGCGTTTTTTGTTGGATGCTGGTTTAACCAGGATGGTAACATTTGAAGACATTTAAAAATTACAGATGAAATTAATTAACGTCGATGGTTATCAAACCTTAATAGTAGAAATCATGTTTGTAAAATTATACTTTATGGGAATTGGCAAAATAGTTTTTTAAATAACTTTTATGAATAACATATTATGTTGGAAGCAGATAACTGTAACTATATTCCTTTCATTACAAATAGTAATAAGTGGAATGTATGCTGATTATTTACAGCAGTTCAACAGAATGTTTAATTGAAACCGTTTAAAGGTTAGCTTTGAAGTGGCTTTCGGTTTCACCGTGGGTAAGGTAGAGGCGTATCTTATTCTAATTAATACATTTTATTACACCCACTTTAAACCTTCCCTGGATAGGTTTACCTAAAATAAACGCTTTAAAGGTCAAATTTGATAACGTAACCTTTCATCTGAAGATTTGTAAAGATTTGCCAATGAGCTATTTGTATATAATATTGATGTAGGTACTTATAGTCGATATGAATTGTCAAATGATGGTTTTGTAGGAACATTAAGTAACAGGATATTTTAATTACATAACAATTACGAATCAAACAATGGAACTTCTGTATTTTAGTTTTTTTAATCCTATATTATTGTTGTTATTTATTAGATTGCCACCGGACGTGGAGTTAGTGCGATTACAACCGGAACACATGAAGGCCGTACACGATCTCTACCCAGCGAGCGACATCGAATGCCGAGAAGTGTTCGAGAAGTTAGTCGCCGAGCTGCCGGCGTACGGGATCTTTGTGGAAGGCCAGCTCGCCGCCTGGATGGTGCAGTCGTACTACGGCGCCATGTTCTCGATGCAGACCCGGCCCGAGTTCCGCAGGAAAGGCTACGGGATCTACCTCGCGCGGCGCCTCACCAAGGAGGTGGCCGCCCGCGGCTACAAGCCCTTCGTCGTCATTCGTCCGGAGAACGACGCGTCCCGTTCGCTCTACACTAAGCTCGGCTTCGAGAAACGTTTCCGAACGGTGCGCGCCGTCCTGCGCCCCCGCTAGCGCGTTAAAGTTGATCACTAGCAGATTTTATTTTTTTAAAACTTTTGAAAAAAAAATCAATTTAGCTTGCGATCTTTGATCGCTTAGAGAATTTTAGTAGTAGCTTTAAGATTGAATCGGTTAGTGCTCTCGGTCGTGACTCAATATCTGATGAGCACCGATTGTAAACCCGTACTCGGATAAGGCCTCTGCATTTTTCTGGCATAAGCGTTTTTAAATTTAGTAGTGTATTCTTCTTAAAGAAGACAACGAATAGCTTTCTTATTTAAATTTTCATGAATACAAGCTTCGACTTTCAATACTTGTACACAGTTGATGCCTTCACAGCGCTTCACGTCAGAATCGAGAGCCATAACCGTTCGCCGCGTTCTATGGCGCTAGCCTAGTTACTGATCTCAACGATTCTAGCATGTCGATACTACGGGGCCCCGTCACATGTTTCCCCCTAATCTATGTATAGTTTATCGGGGCCCTCACATTGTTAACGTGGTTAGCCTCTAAACATTAGGCGACGCTTCATTACCACTCGTTGATCGAGCGGTACCCTGTTCTGTCTCATGATTTATAAAATTTTTGGGACCCGACATAACTCGTGTGATACCTAAACGTATAGAATAAACATGGAAGATACGTTTCTATAATGTGGAACGATGAATCGTATCTATATATGTACATGAGAAAGAGAGGTTACCGTCATTGCACCCCTCGTTTGCTCTACACCAAATATTACATTAACCGGCACCCGTCAACACAATATTACCATTATAATATCATCAATTATTATGATTTATTAATTTTAATTTGATATGGAAAGCTAAGTGAACGTGCAGGCGGATTAAATAAAATGAAACGGGAAGAACAATTCGTTTATAGTTTATTGTAATGTTTTATTCCATAGTTTACGTATCATAATGAACTTTATCAATATTATGTATACGTAAAACATTTGTATAAATATACCAAAGTAATTGTTTAATTCCATTGTATAGTTTTTCACGAAAGTTTTTTTGTAAGTGCATTGTTGTGTGGGATAAAAATCATTTAAAAATTTGATACGAAACGTAGATAGGTAGGTAGATTTTAATACGGGAATGTATTTTACAATTATATCAACGTACCTATGTATGTAATAATGAAATTACTCTAACTATACATACCCCAACGGATTAGAATAATTAATTAATCATTTTATTGATTATAAATTTATTAACACTAATTATTTATTTTTCATTAATTTAATAATCAATAGAGTGGTTACGAAAGATATTATTGTGTGATATGGTAATTTTTGCTTTTTTTGATAAATGTACCATAATTTGCCATCTTTGTAGTTTTTATCTGTCTTCCAAAAGACCGAAGCGTGAACATCATTGAACAAGAATAGGGAAGTGAAAGTTGGTATAAACATGTTTGCAAACAAATTCCACAACATTTGACTGTTGTGTGTACTTAAGTTTGGTTTGTACTCAGCCAATAAATTTTGTATTTAATAATTTCCAATATATGTGCATTTTGTGTTGTTTATAATAAATTGGGAAATGCTAATGTCTGTGAAAAGATTATTGCTCAATCTCAAGAGCTTCCTAAAGCTTTTTTTAAGTGGCCAAATTTTTTTATTGACTATAAAATCAATTTGTGCTTGTCTTAGTTAATGAAGATACGAAAGGACATCAAACTTAAGATATTTTGACTCATAATTTAATTGTTTCATATTATTTTTCAATTAAGCAGATGTCTTTTGGTCATAAAAATCTGTCATAAAACTAAATTCGTTTGTATTGAAAATCTCTGCTTATTTGGAAACGCACTCATTCAATCATGCTAAAAGCTTTCCTACTTACGGAGTAGGTACATGTCAAATAAGTAGATTGAGATTTCTTGACATAATTAATTATAAGAACATTTTCTCTGAACACTTTCCCTTATCTATGTAATAAAGTTTTAAAGGACACCATTTCCGTCCTCGGAACTGCAATTGACAAAATGGCGGTTATAAGAATTTCATTCCTGGAGATGCCTACACAAACGAATACATAGTGTCCATCATGTACGTATTGTTTATCAGTTCGTCACTTACCTACCTTGCAAAGGTATTAAAACAATAAAAAAATGTATTTCAAGTGTATTCCTTTATTTAACAACCGGCCCGATCCTATTCCTACATGCTTCACAAGGACTAAGTAGGTACCTACTAAAGTTGCTAAAAGTATCTACTGTCTGAAAATATATTATCAAAAATGAAACGGACAGATATACAACTTAAATAGGTATTACCAATTTCACGTCGATGCTATTGCAATTCAAACGTTGATTAAAGGTATAAGGCCCGACTTAAAATTGGTTATTTTTATTTGTATCAAAAATTTTTTTTTAATCCTTTTTATTTTTGCTAGAGGTTTCATTTTTTAATTTTAGTAAAAGAATCATCACAATCATAACGAATGTTTGTTATTTTGTCCCTGATTTCACCTCCATAAAGGATGAAATTCCTTCCTAAAGTTTAAATGGGACCATCTTTGAGCTATACTTTTTCGAATGATTCTTCATCCAAATCGGTCCAGACAGATAAGCAAAATAAAATAATTATACGCGTCGATGAAAACCTGCGTTTTGTCGTCAGTTACAAATAGATACAAATGTAAAACCACCACAGTTGAGATCTGTCCTATTATTAGATATCTTTTAGACTTTAATTTACTGCCCCGACTTTATTTTTCAGATACCTATACATAATCATATTTTGCAACATGCACACTAAAAACTATTCGATAAAATAGCACATAGAAGTTCCAAATTCTAGGCTTCTGAATTCTGGACATAGTCCGCCACTCGTAAGATAAGCGTTACGGTAGTGGTGGACTACGTCGTTCGGGAGCCTGGTAAGCTTTTTTGGGCACTTAAGCTTGAAATTTTATGATTTTTTGAGATTTGGGGGATCCCTAGGACCAGAGGCCAGGGGCAGATCAAAGACAGTTACTGTCTTTCGACATAAAGTAACTGCAAAATTCTTACATAAATCCTTTTTGCGGTACATACGACGTTACGCTTCTAACTACGTATTAACGCGATACAATGCAGACAAAAGTTGGTCATATCCGCTCTCTATGAAACTTTACGTTGATTTCGAGAAATTGGCATTAAGTGGTGTTCTCTATAAACGATCATAGGGAATAAGGCCTTGATTTCACGAAGTTAAGGTAACTATAAGTGATGCGTATTTATCAGTGAAGCATAGAAATAAAATCGCAGCTAGTGTAAATCTTTAGAACAATAAAAAATGACGAAGAAAGCAAATGTGCACCTGTAAAGCAGGATTTTTTATAACATAATCCGATAAACAACCGACGTAAAGTAGCGGCTTGCTGCTGCGTTTCGTACGGTGAGTGAGATATCCGGAAGCCCAAATCCCCTCCCCTTCCCTATCCCTAATTATCCCTTACGTTTAAGGTAAGCAACGCGCCCATGATTCTTCTGGTGGTGGGCGTACATGGGCGGTGGAGATCACTTACCATCAGGTGACACACTTGCTCGTTTGCCGGCCTATGCTATAAAAAAAAAAACAAGTAAGCGGTTCATCAGATGGTACCTATATATTCTCCATGTTCATAATACCAAAAAATTCCAGGGCACATTGCTGAACTTGAAAGAAAGAGATATGATAAAATTAAATTAGGTACAATGACTTATTGAAGAATAGTAGGTAGACCAGATAGGTCGAGATATTTTGGGAAATGTTGCCAAAGTAACATCATTTTAGGGATTTTTGATTTTTTTTTAATGGCATCTGTTATACATTATGCCAGTGTCAAGTTAGGGAGAAATTTTGTAAACTCAATCTGGCGACCCTAAAAACAATTCACAATAGTGATGTTCATTAACAAAAAATATCGATATTTTTTCTGATATAATAATATCGAAATATTGTATCGATGTTTAACGATATATCAGTGGAAAACTGGATATTTTGGATATATCGTTTTGTAGGAAGGAAAAAGACTTTATTATCACTTTTTTAAGTTGAAGTATGTGAAATATTTTTTGTGAATTTTTTTAACGGAGTAAACACAGAAAACTTCCTTTACCAAAGATCACACGCAGAGGCAGCCATCTTATTTCTATCAATTCACCATAAATAATACAATAATCAAATTACATCTGCACTCCCACCATATATAATGCATTTAAATAGATGTGCAACTCGTTTATGGTTCAAGCGGGATGATACAGGTACAGTGCTGCCATCTTGAGAGTATTTTGTGTATCCGTTGGGTTGGCGAACTTGGACAATAAACTAAATAGATTGGTAATTTTTGGTAATTCAGTTTTTATTGAAAATTAACGATTAGTGTAATTCAAGTATAACTTTAGATCATGTTTAAAGTGAATAAATATGTAAATTAATTAATCATGATTTTCCTAATATTCTAATTTCGTACGATATTTCATGTATTGGATAAAATATATCGATATTATATATTGACTTCAGTGATTCGATAATATCTAATTGATTCAATATATCAAATAAATGTATCGATATTTTATCACATATCGATACATATCTAGCACTCCTAATCAGTGTTGCCAGATGGGGCTATTTAGCGCCAATCGGGCTATCTCCCTTACCGAGCGGCGATATTATTTTATCCGCTGGCTACAGATAGCCGATTTGGCTATATTTTTTTTCTCAGAAATATTTAATTAAAAAATCATTTTTATGCAGAAAAAAAAACTTTAACACCAACAATCAGTTTTAATAGTTTTTATGTATATGTTATAGCAATCTTATTTCTATTTCAAACAAATTATTCATATAATATATTTCAAATAAATATAAAAGCAATAATAAGCTCACGAATTTATTTAAACTTTCCCGCTCTAACTACCTGTGCGCCATGATGGGGCTATCTCGGGGCTACACGAGCGCTCTGGCGGGGCGATTCGAGAAAAAAATATTCTGGTAACACTGCTCCTAATTCACAATTTACAATATGGCGCCGAGTGTTTTTTATTTTCTTGAGGCTATTGAAAACTGAATTAACATAAAACTCATTAAAATGACACCACTTATGCATAAAATAGAAAAACTGATCAAAAGGGAAAAGACAACTCCAGAAAGAAAGAAAGATGATTCCACTAAGTCATCAAGTGAGATTCTTTCTGAATTGTTCAGTGCGTTCAACGCGGATCCGCCTAAAATCGACGAGATTTCTTTGAAAAAGAAAAAGAGTAAGAAGAAGCACAAGAAAAAAGAGAAGAAAAGGAGCCGGAGCAGCAGCAGTAGCAACTCTGACAATAGCGAGTACTCGCACAGACGTAAAAAAAAGAAAAAGAGCAAGGTAAAAAAACGTAAACACAGCCGCTCACCATCCAGTAAACGGTCCCTTACACCTGTTTTAACCAAGCCTGACATAAACCTAATTAAGTTAAAGTATAAAACTGAACACGTTCATTCTGATGATGTTAAGAATATTGTCAAAGTGGAGCCGAAACTGGAAAAGAATGTTTCCATCAAAATTGAAGACACGATGTATGGAATCAAAGAAGCCGAAATTGATGCAAGTTTGATACCTATGCCGGATTCACCCAAGGAAATTGATGAAACCGACCAAAAATCGACATCTGATGGTAAAAAAGATTTGTCAACAGACAATGATAAATCCAAGGGTAAAATTCAAATTAAGAATTTAAAATTCAGCACAGTTTTTGAAGAGGCTGTAAAAAAGGCTGAAGAAGAGGCTAGAAAGAGGGCAGAGAAGTATGAAGAAGGAGAATACACAGATTCCTCAACAGGTTCTATCAAAGATGTATCAAACTCTCAATTCCCTAAAACTTCAGACCCTGGAGGTATTCTTAAACAACAGGCTGCTGAAGAGAGTAAAATGTAAGTCAAAATTCAGTGTATTATTTTTGAAAGATCGTATATCTTGATATAAAGCGTTGGCTTGACATATTGGAGGGAGACATGAGAGCCAATGGTCTCACTACAGAGGATGCTCAAGATCGGGCGAAGTGGAAGCGTTTAAGTCAGAAAACGGACCCTGGCACTAAGCCAGGATAACGCTAGGCAGAAAGAAAGTATATCTTGATATGAAGGGTTATACCCTTTATGCTTGTGTGTACTTGTACCCTTTATGACCCTTTAAGCCATAGGCTATGTAGATAAAGCTATTCAAAACAAAAGTCTTTGAAAGCCATATAAAGTATTTTGTTGTATTTCTGCATTATCTGCTTCACTGTAAATTTGGTCTATTCAGAAAAAAATCCAAAAGCCAGCATGTTTTGTTGGCTGATACATGTTGCTGCAAATGCTTTTTACATTAATAATTTATAATTGTCTTGTTGCTTATTAATATAATGATATGCCCAGGTTAGAAGAAATAAAGAAGAGTCCAAGAAAGAGTTCTCACAAGTCATCTCGCAAGGACAGGAGTCAATCTCGTAAAAGGTATTAAAAAAAACAGAATTGACTGAAAATTTATTTAATTAAATAAATCTACTTGTGATAGTACCTGATATTTTTATACCCAACTGGATAATAACAACCGGACATAATCACATATAAAAAAAAAAAATGGGTGCGTGTACTTATGTACGCGCGTGAGAAGTTATACTTCTTTGGAATCATTAAATAACCAATAATAAGTATTTAACATTAATAATTTAATAATATTTAGTGTTAATTATATTAAATAAAAGTATTTTAATTTATATCAACATATCCACTCCACATGATAGAAGTACATTCTACTCTCTTCACGTTTATGCGAGCCTGGTACTTGTTCCGAATAAGAAAAAAACCTAAAGAGTTTTTCTTTGTCCAAATCGTCATTTGTTTATTAATTACGGCTACTCGCCATGAAAAATGGACATTCTACTCTCTTCGCGTTTATGCGAACCTGGTACTTTTTTTACGGCACCATGTTCCAAATTATAAAATAAAAACCGCATCTATATATAATTATATATATATATATATATTTATATTTATTTATTTATATTTATTTATTTATTTTTTTATTTCACTCATCATTTTTTCATAACGCGCCTAACTTCATACTGCTGGCATAATGTATAACAGATGCCATTAAAAAAAAAAAAAAAAAAAAAAAAAAACTTCATACTGCTCTCACGCGCCTAACTTCATACTGTTAATTTTTTCTGTTAATTTTTTGTGTCACAGGTGCGCGCGCATCTTAAAATTTCACTCTCATCATTTTTTCATAACGCGCCTAAAGAAGTATAACTTCAAAAATAAATTATTATTTATTCTTTATTTTACAGAACAAATCACAAGTTTTTACATGTAATACATTTACAAAGGTGGACTTATCTCTATGGGAGATTTCTTCCTTTCAGCCTTAATTTAATAAAATTAATAAAACAGCCAGGATTAAGAGAATTAAAAGAATATAGTGATGGACAAGTGTATTTAAAGAAAATATAATCTTTAATAAATTTATTTTAACCCAGATCTAGAAGCAAGTCGCGCCGTTCAAGATCCCGCTCGACATCAAGAAAACGCCGTTCGCGACACAGGTCAAAATCTCCACACAAATTGAAATCTCGTCATCGGTCAAAATCTCGTCACAGATCAAGATCTCGGCATAGGTCGAGATCGAGAAGGAGGTCCAATTCAATGTCAAGGCACAGGCCTCGGCATTATTCACCGCGACATAGAGGCAGGAGGTCTAGGTAATTATCTATGATAATGATAGAAACTCATAGATACATTTTAATTTCACTAGAAACAAGATTCTTTTTTTTATTATGTAATCGAACGACGAGACCAGCAAGGCGCTCGTCTGATGGTAAGTGCCACGACTGCTCATAAACAGAAGCAACACCACAATTTTTTTACAAAGCTTTTAAATGAGCTTTTAATTACAATGCACTGCACACCACTGAACTGCGCTCATCACTTTGATATAGTATAAGATGTTAAGTCTCATAATGCTCAGTAATTTCACAGGCTTCAATGTCCTTCAAACCGAAACACAACAGTACTTACACACTGTTGCTTGGCGGCAGAAATAGACGAAGCAGTGGGACCAACCCACATGTCCTCTCGCATACACTTCTGATCCATATAGTTAATTAATTATATCATGATAGTCAAGGAATTTCCACTAACTCCTAATAAATAAATGAAGGATTCTAGATAATGAGTGTATAATGTATAACGATACAGGTCGCCAACTGGTGTAAAACTAGCGGACAGTGAGAAGAAACGTCTGCTGGAAGTGGCTCGGCGGAACGCCATCAACATGCTGAAGAACGGCGCCGTGCCGGCCGGCGCCGCCGCGCTGCCGCCGCACACCAGGAACCAGGTCATGGCGGCCATACAATCCGGAGGTACTTTCTTTTTTTTAATTTTATTTTTCTTCTATTTTTTTTACTTTATTTTCTTCTATTTTTTTTATTTTATTTTCTTTTATTATATTTTCTATTTTTTTTATTTTTTTTTATTTTTTGTTTATTCTATAATTTTTTAAGGACTTTTGGTCCCCATGGACCATGCCAGCCCCATCATACCCTATTTTGGTGTTACTCCAACAGGCTCTTTAACGATAAAATGGCAGGCTAGGAATGACGCTCAGATAGAATGCTTTGGAATACACCAACATTCATAAGGTTTATGTCTAGTAACCAGTTCTCTCTTCAAAACCCCACGAACAATTCTTGTCCTAACATATTCCAACGACAAGTGATATACATCTTCAACTGAAGCACAATTTTCACAGTTTGGACTGGTACTTAAGCCAATAAGATATCTTCCACCAATGCCAATGCATCTCTTACTCTAAATATCTCAAATTATTAAGGCTAACATACGTATGTCGACAATTGGGTAGTTGACTTGATTTTTTAAATACCATTTAAAATAATAAGATACCAGAAATGTATTGCCGAAAGAATTGTATAAATACTTTAAAATGTAGTTGAGTTAGAAACCATTCGAATCTGATTGTTACTTGCTATTTGACAGACGATGTAAACATTGTGTTTTAACAAAGATGTTTTGTGTATTATTTTATACGAAAAAGACACACCTTTATATGCGTTGTTAGCATTGCATTTAAAATTATGTTTAAAATTCGACATAGAAAATTGACAAACATTGTCAGTGATATAAGTTTGTAACTTTATTATTCTCATGACTATTTTGGCCTAACAACAGTTAATGTTAACACACACTATAAAGGCATGGTCAATCTCTGTTGAATAGCCGCGGCACGGTCGCTCTTCGTTCAGTCGAAAAAAATAAAAATACTCCACATACACTACAGTCACTGTATATTTACTGTGCTACAGTTATACCCAACCTTCTGCAGTTTACTTTAGTGCCGGTACAATAAAAAGATTCGCGCCAAATTAAAGTCCTCGTACTTGATTGAAATTTGAAAAAACAAAAACTTTAATGGCATCACATTCTCCAATTTCTTTAGATTTATTGAACCCATTTCTGTTTTGTGCAGGTAAATCCGTGGACGAGTTGACAGATTTCTGCAAGCATTTATCAAAAAAAGAAGCTCTCGGCGAACTGTCTTCTGTTTCGTCCAACGACAGCGACATGAGCGAGAACGAAGACACACTTGCATTCCATCATCCGTTTTTAGTCAAAGAGAAAGCACCTATAGTCATGAACATCAGGGTAATTACTTCAAAATATTTATCTTTTCCGCGCGTCATACAAGCAAAGCCGCAAGCCCACGTGAATTAATTTATTTCCATTTTATTTTTTTGGGAATATGATCAGTTACATGTTCAGAATATGCAAACTTAACGAAGCTATTTAGTGTTATGTGTAAACATACAACCCACACTGTTGTCGGCAAATTGACTTAATAAGAGTAGAAAAGAAAAATCTAGTAAACATGAAAAATCAGACTAGTAAAATAAAACAGGTTTTCGTACGGTGAGTGAGATATATAGAGGCTGAAATCCAGGGGCGACACGTTTTCATAATCCCTTAATTATCAATCCTTTAACGCTGGTAATGTGACCATGATTCTTTTGGTATTGTATCTACAATTGACATCTGTTCATAGACAGTGAAGGGCACCTACCATCAGGTGACCCACTTACACGTTAGCTGCACTCTGCCATATAGAAAAAATATGTATAAATTATATATTATGGAAATGCAGTTTTATGTCTGCAATATAAAACTTCATTTGCATAAACATGTTTCGGTAATATTTTTTTCATTATTTTCAGGGTGGAGCCCCATTACCTGTAAAGTCAACTGCAGTGGCAGTAGTGAATAAGGAGGAACTACGTATCCAGTTCCCCGTGTCGTCAGGGTCACAGCACAGGGAGAAAGCATCCGAGTGGGTGCCTGTATCACCGCCAAAGAAAGATATGGTAAACAAAAATACAGTTGGGATATCATTCTTCTGCTTCATTTTACTAGAGATTTTTGTATTAAATTTATATATTTTTTTTACAGCAAATTGCAAAGCTCAATTCCAAACCAACAAAGTCAGTTGTTCCTGAAACAGCAAAGTAAGTAATTAAGTTTAATTTTAGAACATTTTGAGTGGTAGAGACAGTTTTGTCTACAGCATGAATGGGCTGGCTCGACCGGGTCGTTACCACTGTCTCACAAAAAACCGATGTAAAGTAGCGGCTTGTTGTACGGTTCGTATGGTGAGTGAGATATCCGCAAGACCAAATCCCCTCGTTTTTTTTTTGCCCCTCCCCTTCCCAATCCCTAATTATCCCTTTCCTTTAAGATCGGCAACGCACCCATGATTCTTCTTATGGTGGGCGTAGATGGGCGGTAGAGATCACTTACCATCAGGTGACCCACTTGCTCGTTTGACGGCCTATGGTATAAAAAAAAAATTAGATCATACTAAAGGCCGTATTCCAAAAACAAACATCCCGAAAATCAACCAATCATACTGTGTTTGGTGATCATGATGTTCAAACTGTATTCCTAATATTTCCCTTGGCTCAATTATGGGATCGATGTGGAGACTCAATTTAAATATCTATCGAAATCGGTCGTAAATGGGTTCTATTTCATATTGTATATGGTAATTTACAAATAAATAGGTACTTAACTCCTCTTCGGAATTCATATTTTACATGCTTTATTATATTACTAGTGTGATATATTATATTACATGTTAATCTTTGTATCTGACGGGATTGCAACTACTGTACACTCAGTGAAAAACCTGCCATAGTGCCTCATTTAGGTGAGTCGTGTTCAGGGATCAGCCAGTGGTTTATCCAATAACTTCACTATCGAGGGATGCAATGTCCTTGACGGTCGACATTACATTTTGACTGCATTATATTTAATACCTAAAATATATTTTTTTAAATACACCCAACAGTCACATACATAGCCCTGACCCCACGGTAAGATACTAGTCTTGTGACGTGGGTATCAGTTACTACGAGAGACTTTCGGTCTCACAACACCCAGACGCCGAATCAAATATTTGTGGATCACACAAATATTTGTTTCGGTGCGGGGATCGAACCCGCGGCCTCTCGCTTCACAGCCTGCTAGTCGCCCGCTGCGCCATGGAGGCTGTCGAGTACCTAGTCCAGTGTAATCAGTTTGCCATGCCAGGATTAAACGAATTTGAGACATACTGAAATGTTATGGTGCTGCCACACCGGTTTTAGAAAATGTTATATAACATTTTACAACAGCGGTGTGACAGCATCATTATGTAAACATTTCTTAACAATTTGTAACATTTTTTAACCGCGGGCGGCAGCACTTTTGAGAGCGGCGCCGTCAAAGAAGGGCCGATGTCATGTTTTCAAATGTTATAAAATGTTAAAAAATGTTAGAAAATGTTAAAAAATGTTAGAAAATGTTTTTGTTAACATTTTATAACATCGGTGTGGCAGCACCATTACTTAAGCCCTCGCACCTGGAGTGTGTAAATAATAGATTAGAAATGTAATAGATTTGGTTGTTGTTCAGACCTGCATCAGGTCCGCTGGCACTGCCTCCACTGCCTGCACTGCCTGCACTGCCCGCTCCTCCTACACCGGCGGCAGCGCCTGCTTACATAAACAACTTCACTTCGGGATCCCGTGAGTATTTACTATTACTTTCTTTCTGTCTAGCGTTATCCCGACTTTTTCAAATCATTTATTCTGCAAATTAGATCATAAATATCACTTTTACATGTCAACATTCTTTATACTAGATTATTATTTTATTTTTATCTTTTGTCGGCATTTCGTGGCTAGCCATGAAAACACACGCCGAACAAACTCAGGGTAATGGCCTCTTTTAATGTCCAGACATTGACTATTTAAAAAAAAAAAATGGGTGCGTGTACTTATGTACGCGCGTGAGAAGTTATACTTCTTTGGCATCATTAAAAAATAGTTTTTAATTGCATGCAAATAATTGATTACAATAATAATAAGTATTTAACATTAATAATTTAATAATATTTAGTGTTAATTATATTAAATAAAAGTATTTTAATTTATATCAATAAATAATACATACGGATAGTTAACCTCAATTATATTGGAGCACTTGAAAAAGTATATAAGCACAATTTTTTTCACTAATATTCACAAATAGTAAGTAATATCAATCAAAATATTCAATTTAAATCACTACTGAATATAATTTATTAGCACATATATAAATTATAAAGGACATTGTCAAAAATGGCCTATGAATCAACACGCATGAAACATTTACTATAATAATAATTATTATTTATAATGTACATTATAATTATTATTATAGTAAATGTTTCATGCGTGTTGATTCATAGTTTCAATAGAACGGACACTTATTAATTTCGAAAACAATTTAAAAAGTATTCACTTCCGTCATAGTCCTCGGTATTATAATTTTTGGTTCAAATTCGGGTTTTTAATAGGCAAAGGTATTGTAGCTCATACAGCCAAGTCTTTGTAACAACACTCTTAAACTTCGCATTGTTATGCATTTCGCCAAAGACAAGTGTAATTTATTCTCAAGTCTTCACAACAACGATGAAATATCGTAACATTAATAATTTAATAATATTTAGTGTTAATTATATTAAATAAAAGTATTTTAATTTATATCAACATATCCACTCGACATGATAGAAGTACATTCTACTCTCTTCGCGTTTATGCGAGCCTGGTACTTTTTACGGCAACATGTTCCGAATAAGAAAAAACCTAAAGAGTTTTTCTTTGTCCAAATCGTCATTTGTTTATTAATTACGGCTACTTTCACTCTCATCATTTTTTCTTAACGCGCCTAACTTCATACTGTTAATTTTTTTGTGTCACAGGTGCGCGCGCATCTTAAAATTTCACTCTCATCATTTTTTCATAACGCGCCTAAAGAAGTATAACTTCAAAAAAACAAAATAAACAACTTTAAAGTTATTATTTTTCTTAAAAAATATTAAATATGTCAACATTACATGCCTTAAATACTAATAATGCACCAATAGCGCAGTCAAGTATAATAATTTGTTATATTATCATCTTAAATTGTCAAGATCAGCCTTCCTTCATCATGATTTGATGATGGATTATGTATGACCTGCCGTCTGACCACCACTTCCCGCAATGCGAACCAAGTTTCGCCATTGCCCCGTCAGTTAATCTGCAGAATGTACCAGAATAGACCATGTGCAGGTGACCACAGTACTCACATGTACCGCCACACAGAGTTCGCTACTTCTATCGAAATTATGGATATAAATGTACACTAAATAAATAAATACGCCCAACAGTCACATACATAGTCCTCACCCCACAGTAAGATACCAGTCTTGTGTCGTGGGTATCAGGAACTACGAGAAACTTTCGGTCTCACAACACCCAGACCTCGAAACAAATATTTGTGGATCACACAAACATTTGTCTCGGTGCGGGGATCGAACCCGCGGCCCCTCGCTTCACAGCCGGCTACTCGCCCGCTGCGCCACGGAGGCTGTCAAAATGAACCTTCAGTGTATATTTCGTTACAGAATTAACATCAGTTCCTGCCCTACCGGCTCCCGGTCCACAGGCTTATCCTCCGGGCGTAGATCCACCAGCAATTGTAAGTCCATAATATTATTATTATATTTTCTAATAGAGTTCTTAATAAATAAATACACTAAACAGTCACACACATAATCTCTACTAAGCCCACACTAACTTAACCTGTATTGTGATCATCAGGAACTACAAAGGAAATACATTCCCCCACAACACATGGACCCGAAACAAATATTTGTGGATTATATAAACAATTTCGTCTTGGTGCGAGAATTGAATCCACGGCCTCTCAATTTGCAGCCGACTCCTCGCCTATTGTACCATAGAGGCTGTATTATTATTAATAAGTTATGTAACTGTATTTTTTTTTCCCCCAGGACATGGCATCGATCGTGTCACAGAAGTTATCTATGATTCGCAGAGAGCAAGAGGAAAGTGAATTATCCATTTCACATGGAGTATGTATATGAATTTAACATGTTATGTAAAACTTTTTATTTATGTTGCAAACATACTATTATAGATAAGGGCATCATTCTATGGGCATATGTGTGTAAAAAAAACTGACACCTTTTTACAAATCCTAAACTTGAAATCACAATTTGTGTTTGACTTTTACGATTTGCAGTTGTTGCTCAGTATTGGTATTTGTGCCTGCTATGGCGATACGCTTTTCATCTCACATCGTGGGGCTGAAATAAGTCCGGAGAACTGTGGATTACACGAGTTATTGGCGTGTGTATAAGTTATGTGATTTTATTTGAGTCATAGAGCCACACTGTAGACAGTTTAGTTTACAGCATGAATGGGCCGACTCGACTAGGTCGTTACCACTGTTTCACTGAAAAACGACATACAGTAACAGCTTGCTACTGCGTGTCGTATAGTGAGATATCCTGAGGACAATATCCTACTCCCTTTCCCAATCCCTTAATTATCCCATTCTTTTAGGGTCAAACACGCGCCTATGATTCCTCTAGTACTGTGAGCATACATGGACAACCCGCTTGCTCATTTGCCGGTCTATGCTATAAAAAAAAGCAATAATTAATAATCTAAAATGGTACTTTTTTAAATGAAGGTTTAAAAGGATAATTCTCGCTCTGTTTCCTATAATGTCTCACTGTGTCCTTAATGTATTTTTATCCTGGCTAATTATATATGAAATTTCAGTTTGGGTGGTCAAAGGACACCAAGCTGGGTCAGTTCACAGGCACGACCGGTGCACAGATACTTACACCAAAGGAACTAGCAAGCGGTACACAAGCTTGGGCCAAAAAGGTACATATCATACAGTACACTATTACAATATTAGCGAAACGTCTCGGTTTATGTATGTAAAGGTATTTAAGTATACAAAACACCTTCTGTCGTCTACATGTTGGTCAAATTGTCGACTGACGTAAAACTAATAATTTGACAAGTTGGACGACAAATCTAAAAACTTTACATACGTAAATCAGTTGTTTTGCTAATTACACCCTTGTGATTCTTGCACTGGAATTGAAGTGCTCTCTTCACTGGCATGCTTATAATTTGATGTTTATTGATTATTACGTACTATAATCATTGATAAACTTTACACATCCAAATTACTCTTTACAAAATCTTATTATAGCATCGTACTATGTTAAATACAAACATTATAGCTTTTGAATTTATCTAATATTGTAATAATCAATAAACATAAAAAATGAACCAAGATATAAGTAAATTGTATTAAAGTTTATAACGAAACTTGGTGTTCATGTTGTCGTATTTTGTACGCAATGTTATTTGGATTAATAAAAATTGCAAACAGTTAAAATATTGTCCCAAATATCTTATAATAAATAAAAAATTACCTTGATCAGCAACTCATTACAATGATTAGTGTTCCACAATACTTTTAGTACAATCAAATACCCTATTTTAATAAATTTTAGAGGTTTTTACTATGTTACAGTTAGGAAACAACCTCCTCTAAATAAAAATAATAATAACCTGGTTCTAGTTAAAAATACATAATGGTAAGTAGTGTAAAGAATAAAGAATCAATCATTATTTTATGATGATAAAATAAATAAAAATAAAATAATATTTTATTAACATGGCCAAAAAATGTATGTACGAATGTGCGTTCATTTTATAAATTACAAATGGCATTATGCCTTACTCAAAATCGAAAGCAGGTCACAGCGAGCTTTGTCATTCCGATCAATAATTAAATAATTACATAATACTTACTCTTATGATGCTTCGGAAATGTCCACTGTTCTGGGGAAAACTACCATTAAACTCGGCCTTATGAACTATAATTTCTATGTGTATTTTTTTATCCAAGTGCAAATACGAGCATAAATGTCATGGGTTTCGTTACATGCTTTAACTTGTTGGCAATGACGTTTTCTTTCAGCCGAGGGCGTCGTGGATCGGGACACGCTGTTTGCGCCGCTACGGTCAGAACTTATAATACGCACGTATTATGTTTTCTGACCTTTTTATGTAATTATTGTGATGGTTGTAACAACATTCCTCCCTTACTATTTACTGTTGCTAAAAGCACAGTCTAAAAATCATACATTCTGTCAACGATCTTTTAATAATCCTGAGGGTTTGGTTTTGTTGGGGCTAAATAGTTCTGAGTAAGCTAAGTTAGACACTCGGATAATTTTGTTTTCGTCCGGAACAATATACAAATGCTCAGCAACTTAGATTGTGGCACCATCTTACATAGTATCATCGTAAATATATTCAACAAAAAAACGACTAATATAATTCGTCAATTTGACAGTATAAAGCACTGTCTATGAATCAACAGATCGTTCCCACTAATAAACCAATAAACAACACCATGCCTACAAACGACATAGTTTATTTCAATTATACAATCGATCTGTAAATGCGTATCTGGATTGAGATAATTTATTGACCATAAGTCAGCAAGCCTGTGTGGGTTGAAAAACTCTGTAATCAATGTCACTATCGCCCGTATACTGAAACGCTACTTAAGTATTTAAGATCGTTTTAAACAAGTTAAGTCCCTCTTAGCTGTCAAAATTGTATGAAAATAAGTAGCCGTTACCCGTCAGACAGCTAAGTAGCGTTTCAGTATTTGGACATAACACCTAACTTTTTTAAGTTGAGTGTCAAACCTAGATTACTCAAAACTTTGTTCGCCCGTAACACATCCGCTTTATTGTTTAATAAACAAAGTAATATGTTTTTCGTCAACATCAATCGCGTTGATACACTATTATTTTTAGACTGTGTTACACTAACATGATTTTATAGATAATGCACTCAAACTATGGCAATATCTGTATCACATATACACAATCTTCTATGAAATCGGATGTCAAAAAATAATTTTCGATAAAATATTATTATGTATTTTTAAACCTTTATTCTGTAGTTAAACAATTGCTTAAAAAGTCACGTAGGTACTCCTCTTCTATGTGTATTTTATTGAGGCTGTGATAATTTATGTAACTAATTTATCATTAAATTAGTTTTCTCCAGCATGTGCATATTCTAGTTCTCATGTTTCAACTATCCACCAAATAGATATACCTATAACACTTTATTGTACGACACATATATTATAATTTAATAACAAATTATTTACATGATATTTAACATTAGACATATTAGACAATCTCTATCATCATAATACGTCATACAAAATTACATAATGAAAATCGCGTATCATGTTAAGGATGCGACTAAACAAGCAATGCTGTACAACTATGTATGTGCTACAGAAAGGTGTGACATTAAAGGTCTTTTCAAAAAATACACATCCTAAAACTTCACGTTAAGGTTATTGACTCGTTTATTACCATCGATAAAATCTATCTCGTCCTTATAAAGTATGAGTAGTGCATGAGCAAGAAAACACAATTCGGAGGTTAGACAAAAGCTAAGCTGTGTATCTTTTAGTGTTGTCCAAAGTTGCAAGTAGAATATCAACATGTTACTTATTCGATAAACAAGAAAATGTCTTATTTATGTCCTAGCAACTACTTATGCCGTACACTATACGTTGCTTAAATTTAACCATACCTTGTGACACGTTGTATAAATATTTTGTGACGTTCAATAAGTAATTTAAAGTGATATGTATAACTGTCATAAATCTTATAAGATAGTAAATAATACACTTAAATCTTAAAGATAATTAGCTCATGGATATCGCATGTCAACCTTACTAAAATTATAATTAAACAAATGTTTCGTCAGCCACAACCACCCTGAAATATGTATTTTTTTGCCATAAATATATATATTTATGTATGCCAGTATAATTCACAAATGTTGCTACAACCATCACAGAATAACTTTGAAATCCGTGTCGTGTAATGTGAGAACTGTTGAGTTCGCTCATTACACACCGTTTGTCAATCAGTTTACAGTGTAATGGTAATTCTCGTGCCATCCACACAGTGGCATGTCAATCATCATTATCTTATATTGCAAACAAATATTCAGTATTCCCCTTTCTTTACGACTGACAAAGTTAATTAATGTCTCAGACTATTCTTGCCTTTACAGGCTAATGTCAAATAGAATATTCACAAAATAATATCTCAACACGGTTTTGTTGCCTTTCATAGGTTTTTTTAATAGTTTTCAATTTTTATCAGTAATCTACACTGCGATTTTTATAATATCAATGTGTATACGCATAAAAAAATAAGTCAGTCCCGTCAAACACGTCAGCCGTGATTCTTTGAGCTGTTTGAAACGCAATGTCATAATTTTTATTGTGTTTTTCTCGGCTCATGGAAAATCATGGCTGTTACGGGGAATTCATGAATATTTGTTACAGCTTGTAAGTGATAAGGAGACGCGCCACGTTAGACGCGCCACAGTACGCGGATGATGATAAATGCAAACATTATGTACCCAAACCAACGAGGTAAGTATACAACAAAGGGGAAGGAAATTGTTCAACAGAATACGTTACTAACGAGGTCGTAATAAGACTTCAATATACTCCAGAAAACTTCAGATAAATGTGATTCTATAAGACTTGCGACGAATTAGCTCATTTGTATTACAGATATTACTCATGATTATTTTTTACCAGATGGTTAACAGATGTGAATTACTAAATATTTCAAACATGACGAATAATTTAATAGTTGAAACAGTAACGATACCTGCCAAATTATACATTGTCATTGTTAGTATGTACATATTTTGATTGATATTTTTATATGTAGGATCAACTCCAACGTGCCGCGCCTGTTGAAGGCGGCATGGGAATGCACCTTCTGCAGAAAATGGGATGGACCCCGGGGCGGGGGCTGGGGAAGGAGGGCACGGGCACGTTACAGCCCTTACTGCTTGAAGTGAAGCTGGACACCCGGGGGCTACAGGCCAAAGAAGAGGTCAGTACCCGGTTCCGCACAGGAGTAAGTACATCATTTCATACTTTACATATAATTACTGGCTTTTTAATGTATGTAATTCGCATGTAAATCTTTAATATTCACGCTTAGTAGGTAATCCTGAGCAATTCATATTAAATATGTCCTTTATAGAATCGTAAACTATGCATTTGATCATGTGGTAGCAATGTCTTTAGCAAAGTTGTTGTGCATGAGCCCACGAAGGTTTCTGAGTTGGTACGACCAATTTTCGCGTGCCCGATGGCTCCACTGTCATTCCAATGAATTTCATATATTGCCGTGAAAATTCATGCCGATTTGAATTGAAACGAAAACAGCGAATGATTGATGACTCAAGATGAATTAAATATTTGTGTAATGTCTTTTCTTCAAATTTATTTTAGTTAGTGGTGTAGCAACGCGCGCTGGGTACAGCTAGTGTATTATAATAAGTTGCAGTAAATTTTATTTTATTTATTTTATTTTATAGTACACAAGACAGATTACAATTATTACAAAGATATAAGAAAAAATTATACAATTTTGACCTGGATTGTAGTCCAAAAATATGTGTACATAGAAAAGTTATATAAGGGTTAGACATTACAATTATATATAAAAAAAACAAAATTACGTGTAAAAAGAAAACAAATTTGCTATATGTATTAGGTTATGTTTGGAGCAGCGAGACTCAGTACTGGTGTTGGGTCTGAGCTATCAGGTTTGGGATAGAGGACATCCTTTAGTGTTCTAATGTATGATGCAAATATAGGAGTGAAAATATCAAATTCTAAGTTATTTTTTGCCAATTCATTAAACTGACGAGCCATCCTAACCAGAGGATTGTAAAAAGAAATATTATTTTTATAAGTTTTCAAAGCGAAAAGGTTTGTTTGATTGGACCTACGCGCACTATATTTAATATTAAAGGTTACTTGAGAAAGCAAATCCGGGGTATCTATCATCGAATGAATAATTTTATAAAAATAAATGAAGTCGAGATACTTACGACGAGTCTCCAGCTTTAATGATTTGCATGCCCCATTATTTTTTGCTGGTGGATGGATATTCATAACCGCCCGGACAACTACTACTGTACCCATGGTGTTAACACCTGCCATAGTGATCCACACGCCTTATGCGGATTGTGTTCCAGGATCAGCCAACCAGATCACTAACAGAAATTTTCGCTCTCTACTTCACTTGAAACGCCCCAGACAGTAGATGCCTATGAACATTGTTTTGTTGTCATAATGAATAAATTCAAATAGTAAAATTTTAACCATTTTTTTGAGTCGTAGAGCCACGCTGTAGACAGTTTTGTCTACAGCATGAATGGGCTGGCTTGACCGGGTCGTAACCACTGTCTCACAGAAAACTGACGTGAAGTAGCGGCTTGCTGCTTCGTTTCGTACGGTGAGTGAGATATTCGGAAGCCTGAATCCCCTCCTCTTCGCAATCCCTAATTATTCCTTTCCTTTAAGGTCGGCAACGCGCCCATGATTCTTCTGTTGGTGGGCGTATATATGGGCGGTAGAGATCACTTACCATCAGGTGACCCACTTGCTCTTTTGACGGCCTATGCTATAAAAAAAAAACCATCAAAATGTAATGCATACATATCGTCGATGAAGTACCAATACCTCCTAACTGACAATTTAGTCAAAAATTACTTTTTTATTTCAATAGACGTAAACATAAACCACATCCCTTAGTAACTAATAAAAAGGTAATGTATTGGAAACTATTTACTATCAATAGTTGATCAAAATAAATAAAACCGTATTTTAAACACTTTTTGTAAAATAAAACCGTATTTTAAACAGTTTTTGTAAAATAAAACCGTATTTTAAACAGTTTTTGTAAAATAAAACCTTATTTTAAACAGTCTGGTGTAAAATTAGATTCTCAACACTTAGGAGGTATTGATACTTCATCGACATATTATGTGGATATATGCCGTAAATACCACTTCACATAATATTTATTTACAGATGAAGCAGCCCCGTCCTGGTAGAATTCGCGGCGGACCAGCGCCATTGGTGGCGGGCGGCAAACATCCTGTCTCACTGCTCGGCGAATATTGCTCAAAACAAAAACTGGGACCACCCGAATACAGTATCTGTCTAGAATGCGGACCTGATCATAAGAAGAACTTTTTGTTCAAGGTGGATTATAATTAAGATACATACATATTATTAGAATGTAGGAAGCACTATGAAGCAGTCAGGCATATTACCACAGGACGCCATAATTCCGGGAACTCTTGCGAGCAGTGGGTTAGTTTAGAGGCAGGGGGACGGCTCACTCATCCCTTGGCTAAAGTTGTGGACAGTAAGGGTGAGGCTCTACTTAACATCGCAAAAGTCGTCGATAGGGTTTTTATAGGCCATTCCATTGAAGTTTCCATCATATGGAATCCTCGAGGAGATCTGCAAGTAGATCGTCAGATTTCTGGGTTATTGGAGTTTAACGTTGTTGCCGGCAACATCTCTGGGTCCCTAAATTAAATGCTGGTATTCTTCAAGGCTCGGTGCTCTCCCTGATAATTTTTATCCTCCATATAAATAACACTCCATATAATAAGCCATCAGAATACCCCTCTGAGTCGTCTGGACCCCGTTCAATTCAACAAACAAGTGTGTTCTTTCACACCGAAGAAGGTACTATTAGTTATGGCGCCACAATTTTTAGGATCATCCCTGAAGACCTTTGAAGCCCTTGGGGTTGAAGTCTTGACCCTCAAGCTCTTAATTCAATTTAGGATTTACTTGGAAGTCAAAACCTGGTTTTAAAACTATTTAATGACTTCCAGATAATTATTGAATAGTTTCTCCTGTCTGTTAAAAATCATATTTTATGTTAATCGGAATATTACTTACGCCAGTAATTGTTAAATCCTGATGGAGTGTAGTCTATAAATTTCTGTGCATTTAGCGTACAAAATAAACATCAGATCTTTGTAATGTAAATCAATTATTTAAATAAATAGTCCTGATTGTGTATTTCTCTGTCTATCCCGCAAACGTCCTAAATTGTTTATGATATTTAAAATTTTGTCATATTTAATATTCATTATAATTTACTTTTTTATTTCTTGCGCAGGTGAAAGTAGCTGGTGTAGAATATCAGCCTGCAGTGGCCAGTGCAAACAAGAAACAAGCCAAAGCAGATGCGGCACAACTGGCCTTGCAGAAATTAGGCATATTGCCTTAAGATGTGTATAACTCGTATACGTATGTAGTATAAGTGTATCGCTGTAAGGGTTTTATAAAATAAATATATCATCAGAAAGTCTTATTTATTTTTATATCTAGTAACCTATTGAACCCATTAATACTAATATTTCAATAAGAATATGCTTAATAATGAAATTTATATGTCTATAAATTCACCAAAAGGTTGTTCAAATGTGAGACTATTATAATACCAATATTTTTAATCTCCAACTATAAAGATGGGTTTTGTTTCCCCCTTTGTTTCTATGGGTGTGTGCGCGCGCGCGCGCGCATGTACGTGTGTGTGTGTACCTATCTGCTGTGGCACCATAGCTAAATGAATTGATCGAACCGATTGCGGTTTTGTTTTATTTGATAGTTGGTTTGTTCATGATATTTTTTTTTTTTTTTTTTTTTATCCTGGCTCGGCAAAATGACTACGCCACACCTGATGGTAAGTGTAACGCAATCCAGGAATAGTGTCGACCAAAGACAAACAGTGTGTCTATCGTTGGTCGGCACAATCATGCCGGCCTGCCTAACTGCTTCTTCACACTCCGTTTAAAGGACCCAATATTATAGGAAGGAGGGAACACGTGTGCCGGCAAACTATTCCACAGCTTAATGGTCCGGCAGAAGTACGAATTTGCGAACTTTTTAGTTCGAGCCGAGATGGAGGAGACCACGAAGCTGTGGCTCCGCAAGCCAGCACGCGTGGTTCTGTTATGGAAAGGCGAGGATGGGATAAGGTCAAACAATTCTTCGGAGCATTCACCGTGATACAGACGGTACAAGACGCTCAGTGAGGCAATGTCCCTCCGCAATTGTAGCGGTTCTAAGTGTCTTGTAACGTCTGCATCATTCACAATGCGGACAGCCCGACGCTGCAATCCGTCCAAGGCATCGAGTAAGTATTGGGCGGAACCGTCCCAAAGGTGCGAACAGTACTCCACACCCGGCCGCGCTTGCGCTTTGTATAAGCGGTAAAGCTGACCGGGAGTAAAAAACCGACGCACCCTGTTCAGGATTCCGACCCTGCGTGAAGTGGCGGATATTACGCCAAATATAGTTTTTATCTGTGTTTGAAGAATATCTGTTTCAGTTTTTTTAATTGACGTCGGTTTTAAAGATGCTAACAAGGTCACCGAGATACCAAGGCAATAATAATATACATACCTATATTCTTCTATTTTTTTTTTTTTAATCCTGGTGCTTATGTTTTATTTTTTATCCTGGCTCGGCACAGTGACTACGCTACACCTGATGGTAAGTGTAGCGCAATCCAAGAATATTGTCGACCAACGATAAACAATGTGTCCATCGTAGGTCGGCAAGATCATGCCGGCCTGCCAAAGGGCCAAGGGGGAGGGGGAGGAAAAGGGTTAGGATCAGGGGGCAAGCCCCCTGCGGAGAACCGGATATACACTGGCTGACCCTGGAACGCGACCCATACAAGGTGGGCCACTATGGCAGGTTTTAGCACCAGTGTACGGTGGTCGCTATCCGGTCGGATACAAGTATCCTCCCACCAGCAACATGTACTCTCTACATGCACTGTCACTGTTGTATTTTATCATTAGTGAGTGGCTTGGCTGTGCACTAGGGCATGTTGGGTTTCCAATTGCGCTTTTCTCCTATTACCATCAGGCGTGCCGTTTGCCTCTCCAAGTAACAAACAAAAATCCTAGTTAGCAAAGATGTTTCAGGAAAGTAAGGAGCCTGGGCCAGGTCATTGTACATAGTATACAAACAACGCGTCCATGATTTTTCTGATATTGTGGGCGCTCAAGGGTGGTGATCACTTACCATAAGTTGACCCATTTGCTTGATTGCCAGGCTATGCTATAAAAAAATGGTATACTGTATATGAGTTCGCCCAAAATGAAATGTGAACAAAAACCAATGACTGTTTTTACCCTCTAACAAAACGAAATCTATATAGGATTAAATTGCTTTTGATATGACTACCACAAAAACGCAAATAATTTGAAATAAAGGGAAATTAAGGGGACTTTAGATGGTCCGGTGACTTTTGGGGGATTATAGAGATAAAACTCGTTGAATTGATTGAATAATATATTAACAAACAATAACACTACATTCTAAAGTGCATATAGATGGTTTTAAACCAAGCTGCTAACATATTTTTTTTATTTTATGGAATTTTCATTGCTAAGAGGGATAATCTTTATAAAGCTAATCGAGCTTACATCCCATTTTTCTGGCCTATCCACAAATCATTATGCAGTCTTTTATATAATTAAATGAAAAGCCTCAAACAATCTTGTGAGAAATAAATATTGGTAAGAGATGAAAAGATTACTAAATAAGAGTGTATGAATCATTCCAATGTTTCATGAATAGGCCTTTCTAGAAAATCACAGATCTGTTCCACCAATATTCTATTTTGGATTTAATTTTTCTTCTCCCCTTGTTGTTTGATCCTGTAGTCAGATAGTGCAGCTTTAATAGCATCCTCAGCAAGCACTGAAAAATAATAATAATAGTTTTAAAAGATATATTACATGCCAATTCATAAGTAATGTTTGATTTATTAATTTGCATTGCAGTAGGTATTCCATACAAAGGACCACACCACATGGTGGGTCTCCAAGAACTCAAAAATTTACAAATAAACAGTGGACATGGTGTAAATGAATAGGTAGTTCTTCATCTCAGCTCAAGCTATCATACATCATTTAATTGAACTATTATTCATATTAAGCTATTACATGTTAGCATAATGATTTTGCAAGAATTCTTTTCTTCATAGTCAATTATGAGATATCATTAAACTGTAAGTACAGATCGAAACATCAATTCTCCTTAAGTCACTTATGAAATTAATTTATGGAATTATATAACAAATATAATTTTGGGCTCACATTCCATACAAGAGTTTATTCCAAAATTCCCACAATATTTTGGTAATTATCAAAATAAACTTTATTACTTACTAGAGCAATGCAGCTTGACTGGTGGCAGAGACAACTCCTTAGCAATATCCGTATTTTTAAGCTTAAGAGCTTCATCAACTGTCTTGCCCTTCACCCATTCTGTAGCAAGAGAGCTGGAAGCAATCGCCGATCCGCAACCAAAGGTCTTAAACTTGGCATCAATAATTTTGCCATTCTCGTCAACTTTGATTTGCAATTTCATCACATCTCCACAGGCTGGGGCTCCAACTAGACCAGTGCCAACACTCTTGTCCTTTTTGTCCAGAGAGCCCACATTGCGTGGATTCTCATAATGATCAATGACCTATAAAAAGATGAACTTTAATGAAATAGAATAAATATAACCAGTAGGCAGCAAGTAAGCTGAACAAGGATGGTCTGCTGAGATGGAAGATGCAATTTAAAAACCCCAGAGCACATACCTCTAACTTTTCTCAATTATTTTAAGATAGTGTAGCAGACCAAGATATGCAGGGTTAATTTTAAAACACCAGCAACCTCGCAGGACCAGATAACTGACCCCATACGGAACAACTTTTGTTCTACGAGTTTGGATATAACTCAATATATTTAAAAAAAAAATGATACTACATTTTTTTGTTGTGTAGTGTTTTTCTTCGTAGACTGCGGCGCGGCGCGGCGTGAGCGCACGACATCAAAGACGCCGGTCAGCTGCTCGGGAGTTCAAGGTCAAAGGCGCTAGCCGGGTTCCCCACGCTTCGCGTGTTTGTTTACGTAATCTGCGATGCGCGTTGTAACATTCAAGACGGAAATTAAATGAATACTTATTTTTGTATGAAAATAAAATCTAACAAATTATCAAAAGTCGTAGAACAAAAGTAGTAGCTTATAACCTTAGGAATCTACCCCTGCGAGGTTGCTGGTGTTTTAAAAATAACCCTGTATAACCCACATAATTAGTAAAACTGCGCCTAGCAGTAGGGAAGTATTATACTGGGATGTTACTATTATAGCCTAATTTAATAATACTTGACATCACTGTGTTAAGTAAAATACTTTAAAAAATATATGGGAATCAATATTAGAGTATTTTTATGGGTTTTACAATACCGAAATACAATGACTGTAAAATATCGACCCAATGATTTCTATTTGATTGTCATCATATCAAAGTATTTTATCAATTTATCGTCCTTAACCTACACAACATAATATGACGTAGTAAATAAGCGTCAAAATCCTTAAATGCAAAATATATTATCGTTTGGGGGATAACGGTCAAGGTCATGGACGAAATACGTCGTAATGTGATGAAATCAATAATCCCTTGACATTGCACTGCGGTACTACTTACATTTGCGTGATAAGATGCAGCCTGAACAATATTTGGACTGGTAAAACTCCTTATGCAAAAGCAGCGGCGTACATTGTTCACTACGAAAGCCATGGTTAAAGGTGATATACTACAAGAAATTATTTTTCACACTTGTTCACTTGTCGAAAATCGCAAACAATCGTAAATTGCAAAAGGAAATCTAAACCATAAATTCACTATAAGTATCGAGCAGATTCGAGCACAATCCAGAGTATAGTTCCTTCGTTCGGAAAAATTGGATAAAATATCCGCAGAAAACGCCAAATGTCAAAAGTCACTAGTATAGAGCTGACCAATTGGAATCATTCGATTAAAATGAAGTCTCTAGAATATTACAAATTATAAACATTTCATTCTAATTACATAATCATCTAATAGTCTAGTGACTCCATATATACTTTAGTTGTGAAGACTAGGTATACGAGGGCCTAGCTTCGATCCGAGGTAATTAGGTATTGAGTACCTAAGATTAACATGTCGGTTTCATGATTATGGAAATAGTGCGATTTTTTTGTCACATATATAGTCTTGACCGCACACCCGACCACAAAACTAATATTCGTGGATCACACAAACATTTGTTTCGATCTAGGAATCGAACCCACAGAGGCCCTATTACTCTAGTACTCGCTCACTGCACCACACAGGCTGTCATGTAATATTGTTAGTATCGTCAGTCACTTTGTTAAGTGTGGTTTACATAATTTATCAGGCTGTTCAAAGTGGGAGAAACTCAATTTATGAAGCGTCTCTACACTTGTATAATTAGTCTTAACGCAACCGAGTCTGAAGGAAGTCTCGGTGAAGACACACATTACGGTTGAAGACACAGGCCGTAAAGAACGTGAACAAAATCGTTTGTTGATGAATCAGGCGAGAGAACGTCATAAAAGAGCACGAGAGGCAGAATCAAATTAATATATATCGCAAAAATTAGATTTTTGTAGAATATGCCATTAATTTTGAAACTGCCCAGAAAAATTTGGAATTAAAACAGTGCAATTTATGTCATCATTTTTGGTTTCTTTTAAATATTGAAAAACTGTCTTAAAAATTATTACCTGTTAGAAAAACTACGCGAGCCCTCACAAAGCTCAATTTTTTGCTAATTTATAAAGTTTTAAGCTAAGGTTATATATTATTATATATATGAACAACCGAAAAGGTTTATCGAGAGTACGTAATCGCTGGTCATAGAATAAAACAATTTACTAATTTGAATAGTAATCTTAATCGATTCGACTATAATGAATAATCACTATTCGTTATGCCGGAGTTTGTATGCGTTTGGAACACAATGCTACTTTTGGTGCAATCACTCTTACTGTTTGGTAAAAAATATATATTTTTATAGGTACATATCTACTATTAAAATACATTTGGATTTAAAATGAAAGTACATATTTTTAATGGTGATTTAATATGTGATGTTGAACGAATAATAAGTGACATTTTAATAGGCTATGTCAAACTTAAAATAGGTACGTTCAAAAGCAACGATAATATTTTTAGAAAAACTAACACATGATAACCTTAATGTTTTGGTTATTCGTGTAGATAAGTTGCAGCTAAAAAAATTATGTACATAAAATATAGAGCAAATACAATATAAAATATGTATTATATATCCCGAAGTGAGTGGATTGATTTAATTTACTAAAATAGATATACTTCAGCCAGTTTAATGTCTTATAACTTCCAAACGTACTTTATTTATAAAAGTGAATTTTTACTGATAGGATGACAATAGGTTTTGGAGTTTTTTCTAGGCTCGTGGTGCCTATCGTTGGTAACGTTATTTGTTTATCACGGGCTCAATTAAGTACCATGTAAGTGTTATTTATTTATATCTTTTATTTTATTAGGTTTACTATTACGCAACAGCTGATGAGCTGACTTATTTTTTTTTCAACAAGCAGCTTCAAGAGTACATCACTAATCTGTCAATAATCGAAATTGCGAGAATTGATTGACGGACCGGCCGGCGTCGAACTAAATTTATTTAAATTAGCGGAATTGTGTACCTATCACATGTCGCCATTCTTCCAAAACTGAACTGAACTGAACTTTATTTAAATTATAATAAATTTAAATTATTTGTTTCATTTTAGTAAAATGGCGAGTAATCCAGATTATAAAACCGCTACATCCATCCATGAGTTTACGGTGAAGAATATCAAAGGGGAGGATGTGAAACTTGATGTGTACAAGGGTCACGTTTGTATTGTTGTGAATGTTGCCTCACAGTGTGGTCTAACGGCGAACAACTACAAGCAGTTGAACGAACTGTATGAACAGTATGCTGAGAGTAAGGGTATGTGTTCAACATTGTTTAAAACACTTCTTTCTTCCTAGTGTCATCCCAGCTTAATTCCTGGGTTCCGCCTTTCTCCATCCTGATTAGACGGTGGATTTGGTATTATGTAAGGTAAGCTGAGAGTAAGGGTATGTGTTCAGCATTGTTTAAAACACTTCTTCCTGGTGTTATCCTGGCTTAATTCCTAAGTTCTTCCTTCCTCCATCCTTGACTGTGGATTTGGTATTATGTAAGGTAACTCATCTGAATTGAATTACCCTCTTACAAGTTTTAATAACACCAAATACTGTCACATGACCTCAGTGTTGAGTATCTTTGTAGTGTAAATAACAATGTCAACATATTCTGTAAGATGTTTTGGCATATTACTAATATTGTGCAAATTACATTTTAAAAGAACATATAAATAAATGTCTCCCTTTGGAATTTTTATCTTGTTGATGTACCCTTTTCTCATAATAATGACTAAAGAACTACTAGACTAGACCATTAAAATTGTCAAACTTATAGAACCCATCGTTCTGTGATGAGTTAGTTATATAGATATACACAGTAACCTTTGTTTTCATTTTTAGGTCTTCGTATACTGGCCTTCCCATGCAATCAGTTTGCGGGCCAAGAACCCGGCAACCCTGAAGACATTGTTTGTTTTGCATCCGAGCGCAAAGTCAAGTTTGATTTGTTTGAGAAGATTGATGTCAACGGGGATAGTGCTCATCCATTGTGGAAATTTTTGAAGGTTTGTGAACTGTATTATAATGTTTAGAAAACCTAGATAGATTGTAAAGGAGCAATGATAATGGGACAATTGATATACAGGGTTGTGTTTATATGATTTAGGAAATAATCATTTGCAATAACTGTTTAGGTAATAAAAAGTAAATGTAATATATTTATTGAACAGCTTCATGTGTATATAGCATAGGACTCTGCCTTTCTCTCTGGAGTTTTTAAAAAACAGTAAACATTGAAATTTGGGGATGAGGATAGTTCATGCGATCGTCTATGAAAAAGATTTACACCAAATTTTAAGTAAATTGGTTTAGTAGAAATTGAGAAATTGTGGGTATTGTTTTAAAAAATACAGGTTCAAGCAAACGTGTTTAAAGCATTTTTGATATTTCATAAGTTCGCTCTTAACTAAAATTAGTCAATTTCCTAATATACATTATCATATATAATATATATACATACGCACTTCCGCCTCTGATCCCCGAAGGGTAGGCAAAAGTGTAATCAGTGTACCCACATTGGCCGAGCGTATTTCCGAGTCTATCGCCATACTGGTCACAATTCCAGACCCCAGGCTGATATTGAGCATTTGGCGATAGAAAAACCCCCACATCGGTTTTACGCGCCACCGAGGCAGTCGTGAGATAAAAATCTATGATCTACTGAGCAAAATTGATATTATAGCAAAATTCATATTTTGCTCAGTCATAATGACTGATAACTCATATATTCGTATTATTATTATCCTTCCTACATCCTACTAATATTATAAACGCGAAAGTTTGTAAGTATGGATGGATGGGTGTATGTTTGTTACTCTTTCACGTAAAAACTACTGAATGGATTTTAATGAAACTTTACAATAATATAGCTTATACATCAGAATAAGACATAGGCTACTTTTTATCCCGGAAAAAAACAGATCACGCGGGCGGAGTCGCGAGCAAAACCTAGTCACCTGTAATTTTTAGTAATTATGACACAGGTTTGGCAAAAATTACAAGTTGTGGCCATGAATCCTATCGCCATACTGGGCTGGGCAGAATTCCAGATCCCAGGCTGATACTGGGCATTTGGTGATAGAAAAACCCCCACATCGATCTTACGCGCCACCGAGGCAGTCGTGAGATTAAAATCTATGAATAACTATGACTGAGCAAAATTGATATTATAGCAAATTTTATACATTATGCTCTGTCATAATGACTGAGTAATAACTCATAGATTCATATTATTATTATCAGCTATAATTTTTGGTAATCATGACACAGGTTTGGCAAAAATTACAAGCTGTGGCCATGAGGCCTATCGCCATACTGGGCTGGGTATAATTCCAGACCCCAGGCTGATACTGAGCATTTGGTGATAGAAAAACCCCCACATCGATTTTACGCGCCACCGAGGCAGTCGTGAGATTAAAATCTATGAATAACTGTGACTGAGCAAAATTGATATTATAGCAAAATTCATATTTTGCTCAGTCATGATGACTTAGTAATAACTGATAGATTATCATTTTTTTATCAGCTATAATTATTGGTAATTATGACACAGGATTAGTAAAAATTACAAGTTGTGGCCATGAGGCCAAGGATATGAATACCATTGACAACATTACTGTTTTTTTTACCTATTGCCATCTTCGGTATAAGGACCAGCAATGTCTTCTTCTTAGCCGCATGTATTCGCCTTTATAACTACTACTTTCGAGTAAGCTGGCTTACAACTCACAGTCGACGTTGATAAACGATCATAAATCGAAATAACAAACTCGATCCCGCAAATAAACCGATTGAATTTAAATTTGATGGCCATGCCCATATAGATTTATTTATTATTAGTTTGTTCTGGGTTTGATCCAGCTATTTTAGATTAAGATAGTTTGTTACTAATAAACGGAAAAATTTCAATTCCAATTTTATATTTACCCGTGTCGTAGCAAACGACACTTTCACCAATATCAAAGAGTTAAGGGGCAACATAGGTAAAAGGCATGTGGTAAAGGTATGTGACAAAAAAAGGTGACACTTAAAAATGAGTTATATTAAGTACTAGCTTTTGCTCGCGGCTCCGCCCGCGGGATCTGTTTTTCCGGGATAAAAAGTAGCCTATGTCTTATTCTGATGTATAAGCTGTACTATTGTAAAGTTTCATTAAAATCCATTCAGTAGTTTTTACGTGAAAGAGTAACAAACATACATCCATCCATTCTTACAAACTTTCACGTTTATAATATTAGTAGGATGTATGAAACAGTATAAAAAGAGAACTACAATGCATTACATAAACTTGACACCATTGACAACACAAATAATTAAACCTTTGAGACATTGAAATGTTTTTGAAATGTACATTTACAAACGAATATTGTTTATTTCGATGAATTATAGTAGTACACGAATAAAACAATGATCATCTAAAGTTAGCATGAAAGACATATTAACTGATCTCAGAATGTTATATGGGAGACAGTTGTATAACGAAGGGTCGTACAGTTAAGCCATTTCCAAAAGCAGCAAGTATCTTGACATTTGAAAATAAACGGAATTACACCTTCTATTATGAAAATTTAAGTAAATGTATCCACATACAATGAAAATACATATACATATTTGTTTAACACAAATGGCCTTCTTATAAACTTTTTTAAGTAAAGTTTTTAAGTAAGGCCCAAATAGTTCATGGTCACACAAGTATTGATTATCGTTGTAATGGCTTTTATCTGGAAATCATAATAAAATATTCACGCGGCCATACTTCTGTGTTCACCTGTATTGATTTTTGTATCCTTGAAGTTTTTCATGTTGATAAAAGAATATGTGACCTATAGACTAATCTTTTGTTAAATGACTGCAGCATGAACAGGCAGCCATAGCTAGGTTGTTAACACTGTCTCACAGAAACTTGGTGTGAAGTAGCAGCTTGTTTCGTACAGTGAGTGCAATATAAAATTGCGTCCATGATTTTATGGTATTGTGGATGTGGGCGGTGGAGATCACTTAGAATCGGCTTACTACCATGCTCATTAGCTCGCGTCTGCTATAAAAAATTAAATGTGTGATTTTCAAACTGACAATTAATTCACTGGTTTTTCTGCTACCAGATCAATGAAGCAATAATTTTATGATATTGATTATTAATTCTTATCTTTTAATTCACCGTTTAATCTGATTGATATATAGCTAAATTTAGATTTATCTGGACTGAGTCATCATAAGTCTATAATTAATGCTGCTTCGTCATGTTCCTTTGAATGTTTTATTTTCCCTTGCGACAAGACACAGCTGCAGGTCAAACACATTGCAGATAGTCACATAATTATTGTGTAGACTGTATGTATTTATTCTTTTTTTTATTATAGTACCACTAAGAAACAAGAAGACGATAACAGGTTATTTCTTTGACCTAATATTTGTTCTCGGCCTATAGGCCTTTTTTATATTAAGCGTTTTGAGTTTCTTAAATACTTTTTCTCTGGCATAATGTAAATTCGCATGCATGCGAGACGTGGGGCATTATGCAGCGTTCTGCCTAACTTACGCATGCGGTCGTGAGTGAGGCACGTACACGGGCAGTCTAACCGTGAAAAAAGTTAGATTAGATTAGTTAGAATATTCTTCTAGCAATCAAAGTAACTTAAAATCATGGCTCATACATTGCTATCGGCGATTTCTTCCAGACAACCTTAGCCCATAATATGTTGTTTAAGCGAAGCAAACAAATGTTGCTATAATATCGACTATTTAAACCTACAAGATAATTGTAAAGGAAACAAAAATATATTGATAGTTTTATGTCCTTGTTACAGCACAAGCAAGGTGGTACTCTCGGAAACTTTATCAAGTGGAATTTCTCTAAATTCATCGTAGACAAAGACGGTGTACCAGTGGAGCGTCATGGTCCCAACGTGGATCCTTTGGATCTGGTGAAGTCTCTTGAGAAATATTGGTGAAAGGTTTATGCAGATATGTCTTTCTGCCTCCTTTCTTATGGCTATGTTCGTGGCTATGTATGTGCCTTTCGGGGTTAAAATAAATATTATATTTTGTTGTCTAAGACCAGTTTCAAAGTAAGAATAAACAGTGATGTAAAATGGGGCGGCTAAATTATTGCTTGTAGGCATTCGGAGATTTATTCCTGGAATACATTCCTGGAATCTTGTAATCCTATAATAATATTACTTAATCACGTTTTAACGGTAAATATTTTAATACTAACATACACAATCACATTTATGTTGCATTTAATATTCTTTATTTATTCTTTTAATCTTTTAAAGCAAGAATTTTATAAAAATAATGATTTCTTACGTTTACGCGAGTGTTACTCATTGAAATAAAATGAATTTAAACGGATTTTATCACGGTTTTTTATTATATTTTTGTGGTTATTCAAAGCTTTTCAGCCTTCGTGGTCACGGGGTGGACTCCGATAAAATTCGTTTTATTTCAATAAGTTTGTAAAAAATTGAAAATCTTGTAACAAATCAAACTAAAAAAATCTGTTATTCAAGTTTATTTATAAACGTGTACAAACTGCACGGTGTTATTGTTTAGAAGTATTTTAAGATTTTATTGTTGTAAATGAATAAAAATGAGGTAGAAAAATTTGTATTTTATTTATTCTTCCTCACAATCGGTAGAAGACTGATTAGCGCGAGCCGGACCAAGCGACGTCAATATTTCTTTTTCTTTTCTAATATTTTGCAGAGAAAAGTTATTAATTATAGTTTTTTATTATATGAATGTGTAAGAAAAAGTAAATATATTTTATACGATTCCAAAGCAACGTAAAAACTCCTTGGGTACGTTAAAACGGGGTGAATAGGGACAAAACTGGTTTAGTTTATTTGCAGATATAAACGGGGATTCACTGTAATAAACTAAAAAAGAAAAAATCTACTTTAATGTTTTGGACAATAAATAAGCTTAAGTTAACTTTTAATGGATATATCTACGTCAGTTTCGTCCTCATTTACCCTGATTTAAGGTCTAGATGCATATCTCCATATGCATAATATTTCAATATCTGGATATAGCGTGTAGCTAAAATATTCACTTATTCATCTAGCTAGCTATACTCTTGGCATTTATCTTTCATTCGCATATTAATTTGTCATTTGTAGGTTTTTTTAAAGTATTTCTCCTTTGTATCGATTTTAATTTTATATACATGGATATTATGAGTAAACCTATATATTACAAATTGAATAAATCCAGACCATAAAAAGACAAGTCTATTTATGAGTTCACAGCTATAAATTTGAAAAAGAAAACATACAGTTAGATGTGTACAGAGAACATAATAATATGAGTATAATGGTTATTGTTGCATCGAAATGCGGTTTTACTGCTACTCATTAATTATGCGCAACTTAATGAGCTTATTTAAAAAAATATTAGCTGAGCAAGGGTTATTATCTATTTTTACATGTACCTACTTTGAATAGTAGTATTCATTTATCTCATACCAATAAGTTATTTTTTAGGGTTGTGAATTTTAGCTTTCCCTTGCTGGCTGTTTTCTGGCGAAGAAGGAATATATGATTCTATCATAAACTTTGATGTCAAAGGAGAAGGCGCTTGTCCGCTCTGAAGTTAATAGAAGGCAAATACTAGTATTTTATTCCGTAGCTATCACTTACACAATTAGATCGATCCCAAAAAAGTAGGCAGGTAATTAACTATCCCACAACAACGGGATATGTTATTCTATCTTAGCTGTATCTATCTGTCAAGCTGCAGAATCTATGTGTGTACCAACAGCGTACCTATTAAATAACAACATAGGAACCGTATATGGACTATTAATGAATAGCTTCTGCGTGTTTTTTCTACTGCCTATTCGTTGTCGAAAGTAAATTCTTTTTATTCCACGCCGGGGCTGTACAAAGTACTAGCTGGCACAGCATGCGCTCTTCATCCGAGACACTCATGTCGCGGGGTAATAAGAGTGAACATCCCGATGTTAAGTCTCATAGCGCCAACCAACCCTCTTGGTGGGGCGGTAGCCATAAATCGCTTTCCCCGCGAAAACAAAAAAAAATCGTACTGAAAGGAATTAACTCCGGCAAGACCTTGAAATCGACCGCACCCGAGTTTCATCGTTCTTGTAAAAATAACTTGAGAATAAATTATACTTGACACTGGCAAAATGCATAATAATGCGAAAGCCATAAATAAAAAAAATCTTATGGAGTTTTGGTGGGAATTCTGACAGTGCATTATTGCATCGCTTATTTTAATTTATTTCATAAACTAGTTTAGAGTTGTGTTTGTTGTATAAAAGTGGTGAGGATTTGTTTAATAAACATTGGCTGTGATGAACAGCGTATGGAAGCACTGAAATAGGTGAATTAAGCATCGTACTGAAAGGAGTTAACACCAAAACTTCGGCAAGACCATGAAATCTAGCGCACCCGTGTTTCATCGTTCTTATAAAAATAACTTGAGAATAAATTATACTTGACACTGGCAAAATGCATAATAATGCGAAAACCATAAATAAAAAAGAAAAAAAATTTATGTAGAAAAAGTTCACTAAAAATCCGCTAGATGTCACTAAAGTTTCTACATGGGAAAATAAATGACTCGGGCAGAAAATTTATTTATTTTCAGATTTTGCAAAAATATTGATATTATTGTGCATGATTATGTTTCTAAAAAGCTGTTGAATATTATTGTAATGGTAGAGCCTAAAATAAATTGAAATCGTGAACCACGTTTTGACCAGGGCTTGGAATATTCAATAAAATTCAAACCGGTATCGCTTAAAATATATACTAACTTTACTTTTCGGTTTTGCCACAATGTAACCATCATCAGGGCTTTCGATGTAGTACAGCTACAGAGAGAAAAATACGAATTTTTGCGTCAGTGTCACTTCCTAATAAGTCACTAAACAATTTTTTTTCCACTAAAACCAGAATTTTGTCCGGCAAAAGTTCATACTTCATTAAATCCCGTTATTTCTAGCGACAAAGTCACAACGCTGCTTGATTAGTTCCCCTTCTCCCATTTCATATTACCCCCATTACACTCCCAACCCAACTCCGATAACCCCACAGATGATATACTGCAGGGGTAGCCAGTATCCCATTAGCAGGGAGTCCCAGGGAGCCCTGCAGTTCATCCAAAGGGTTAAAAAAACGCTGCTTGATTTCATCACGCTTCTTATAAGTGATTTTGTTAATCGATCATTTTCATTATCGTTGTCATTCTACTATTCGTAATCGACGATTAAGATCCATAAAATGTCATACTCATTTCTATCGATCTCAATGGAAAAGCCGATATTTATATAATTATTTTACTCAGAAACATTCTATTAGTTTTGCCTCTTGGCGTTAACATTTTTTGATATTAAAATTTAACATTACGTAATGTAAAGTGTTACGTAGATGATTCGATTAATCGGTATACATTCAGATATGTACGGTTTTTGAAATATAAATAACTAGGAAGTATATTACATACATCAGTATAGCCAATATAACAATCATTCTTCTATCCTTTTTTTTTCGCGGCACGAAGAAGAAGAGAGAGCATCTAAAGATAGTGACATTTATTTTTAGCCAATCACAGGAGGCTTTTTTAAATTCATTCGAGCGTCGTTGGCGCTTGGCTTCGTTCGTTTATGCGGAATTTGAAGTTTGAACGTGTAGCATACTTTTTGATTCGCGTAGATTTGTAATAAAAACGGTGTTTTGAATAATATTTTGACATAAATTGTAAAAATATAAATTGCAATAAAACAGTTAATGTTATTGTGAATAGATGTATATTCTATAATAACAGGTAATTATTATCTTTGCGTGTGGTTTTACGTGATAATTTTAGAACAAAAAGTGATACGCTATATTATTTTTTTACAGCATGTCTACAAGAAGCGGTCGAACTAGAACCAGTGTTGCGAATACAAGTCCGGTGCGCACTCGGAAAGGTGTATCTCCAGTGCGTTCTCCCGCCAGATCGCGCAAAAGTTCTCCGCGGAAAAGTTCTCCTGCGCGGGTGGCGCAGAAATCTCCCTCAAGGAAATCTCCTAGTAGAAAACCAGACTTAAAGTTTCCCGCCCGTAAGTCCCCATCAAGAACAACTCAAGAAACCAAGCAAACCGCTGAAATACAGCCGCAAATCATACAGAAGTCGCCTTCGAGGCGACCCGCTCTTAAAACCGATATAACTGTAAAACTTGTAGACTATTCATCTAAAATCGAGGCACTGCAAAGCACACGTTCCAAGCGGATCGAATATACCATTAAAGATGTATTGCCACCAAGGTTGACACAGAACGAGTTTGTATTGGAAAAGGTCAATGGCCTAGACACTAATGATTTTAATTACGGTTTGAGGAACAGATCAGTGGAGTCTGAGTCTACGCCGAGGCGGTCTAGTAGGCTGCGAGAGATTAAAGAAAAATTTGATGATACAGAAGTACAGAGAAGTGTTAGCAAGTCAGTTTCTCTTAGCAAGTCGGTCAGTAAGTCACTCGAACAATTCTCTGATGAAAATTCTGATGATGAAATTCATAAAGAAAATACTAAATTAGTTACGAGGAAGCTTGCTACTCCATTGAGAAGTAGCATAAGCAGTTTGACAAACGTTTCAACTAGATGGGAATTCGGAGGACGCATTGGGGTTGCATCACTAATTATCCTTATTCCATTCACAGTATTAAGTATTTTAATATCATGTAAACATTCATGCTCACTAAACATAGATCTGAGTAAATACAATAATTTGAAACTATGGTTCAGTTTGAGATCACTCGCATTAATTTCTGGTCAGTTTTTTATTCAGGCCATATTCGCCGTTATTCCTATATTTGGCACGAGAGCTGACTTGATGGATGGAAGTGGAGATAAATACTGTTTCAATGCATTTTTTGCAAGTATATTTACTGTTAAATTGGTTTATGTTCTCCAATATTTACAAGTAATCAGTAAGGAGGCAATACTTGATGAATACATACAACTGGCAACAACAGCTTACATATTTGGACTTATTTTGAGTCTCTCAGTGTACATTAAGAGTGGCGGACTCAAGAATGATAAACTAAATTCTTATGGAAACACTGGATACAGATTGTACGATTTTTTCATTGGCAGAGAGATCCATAGCTATATAAAAAGTTTGAATGTAAAAGTATGGCTTTCAAGAACATGCAACATTACAACTGTAAGTATAAACTAATTGTTTTATGTAACTTGGTACAATGTGAGAATTCTCTATAAGTATTTAAACCTTAATTTTAAAGAGTACCATTTTAGATTTTAAATTATTACTTTTTTATAGCATATATTGGCAAATGAGTAAGTGTGCTGCCTGATGGTAAGTGATCTCTACCGCCCATGTATGCCCACAATACTAGGAAGAATCATAGTTGCATATTGTATAAATGCTTTTCATTAATTAAATACCTAGTTATTGTTCACTTCCGCTTTATCCATATGTAACTCATTATTAGTAGAGTTGAGGAAAATATATTTAAATGTTTTATCAGAAACTTGACTATTGAGTATAAACAGGAATTTTACACATTGTCTGAAATTGTTTTACAAGATAGTTTTATTAAATAAATGGTGAAGGAATACATCATGAGGAAACCTGTGTAAGAGAACTTTCCATTAGAACTTCTAAAGTGAAGTCTACCAATCCATAATTTGAATTCATTAGGTCCTCATAGTACACTAGGCTTATGTCTTGCATGATATATGATTTACTTTAAACTTTTTGTTTCAGCTGATTCTATCACTTCTCATACTCTCTAAAGGTATTCATCTTCAGTTAAAAGATAAAGAGCAACTGACAATGGACAACTACAAAGAGATATTGAACAAAGTACAGTTAGAGCCCACCATAATAGTATACACAATGATGCAAATAATTTATATATCATACTATATTGTAAAGGAGTATAAGATAACTAGCACATTTTATTGGCAATCTGAGGGTGCTGGGTACCTCCAGATTGTGTCCGGTGCACTCTATCCTTATTATTTCACAACAGTATCTAAACATGTGGCAGATAGCAATCTTATTCTGTCAACTAATGCTTTGGTCTTTGCTTCTGTGCTCTTTACATTGGGATTTTTTGTTATGCTTGCTAGTAATACTATTAAACACAAGTTCCGGGCAAACCCATTGCATCCCAGCTTGGCAAGTAAGTTGACAAAATATTACATATTTTATTTATTGTAGTTATGACTTATATTTTCGTAAATTATTTTAGTATCAATTAATCTATTAGTCTCTTCCTCTTGTTATTTGTAGATAATAATATTAATACCTATATTTGTTTTATTAGCTTCATAACTTCATGTAATCATATAATTATTATTATCAGTAAATTTATTATTTTGTTATACAACAATTTTGATTCTAATGCTATAAAATAACATGAATATTTTATATTCACAGATTTAGACTCGATGCCAACATTCCACGGGAATAAACTGCTCATCTCTGGGTTTTGGGGCATGCTGCGACATCCTAACTACACAGGCGATATTCTTATACACATTGCTTTGGCTCTGCCCGGCCTGTTATCTCAAAAGTATTTCGCAGCGGTGCCTGCTATTCTGACAATACTCGCGCTGGGCTACCGTGTATGGCGCGACCACTACCGATGCAGAAGTCGCTATGGGGCTGCCTGGCAAAGATATTGCAAGAAAGTACCCTCAGTTATCATACCTAAGATTCTATGATACGATAATAATATGATAACATTGAGAAGATGCAATAAGCACAATTTAACTTGACCAATCACTTACGTACGTGTCATTTACGATTTACGCAACGACGGTTACGTTTTAAATTTAAAATAATTTCTAATAGTCAGGGTTCCCTGGGCCATTTATCCACTTGATTACTATCAAGCTAATTTTTCGTGAGTAGCTTCGTTTCGATGAGACGCCCAACAATTCCCTATGCGAAAATTCTCTATTGTGGTAGCTAACATAGGTAGCAAGGATAAAATATTTCGATTTGATGATACTAAAAAAAATATTATTTTATTTGTAGGACAATATGACTAACAATATGAATTATATAAATATAATTAATTATATCATTTTTATGACCTCGTTATCGATACCTATTGGAAGCCCCTCCTTCCAATAGGTATGATTACTAACCAGCAGATTTTTTTGTTTTTACTTAGTTAATATTTATATAATTTAACAGTCATATTGTCCTACAAATAAAATAATAAATTTTTGGGACTCATCAAATCGAAATATTCTATCCTTGCTACCTCTGTTAGCTACCACAATAGAGAATTTTCGCATAGGGAATTGTTGGGCGTCTCATCGAAACAAAGCTACTCACGGAAAATAAGCTTGGTAATAATCAAGTGGAAAAATGGCTCAGGCATCCCTGACCATAATGAAAATAATTCACAAAATTTTTAGGTGATGAAATGTGAAATGAAAAGATGGTGTTGCTGTTTTAGCAAAAAAAGTCAATTTCCTTATGAGATTAATACCAACCAAACAATATAATGTTTATGATATCAAGGTTGCATATCAGGTTTAATGGTTGTTGACGCGTTAACAATATTAAAATATTCATCAAACAATATTCTATTAAAAGCATATTACCAAAACGCATTAAAAATCGATCAGTATCTAGGGTAATAGAAATCCATTAAATAACCTAATGAATATTTTTTATTATTCAAGAATCTTATTTACTATTTTATTGGAGAATGTAAATACACAAGAATTATATAATAGCATATTCGAGATAAAGGTAGTTTAGTTATAATATACACTCCTTTGCAAAAAAAACGGGCGGGTTTGATTTTTTAACATTATTGGTAATAATTTAGTTCTTCAGAGGTTTTAATAGCCAAACTATGTTACTGGCACTTAATAAAGAGTCTGGGTATGAAAAAAAGTTCATTCCAAATTCAAAACTTTTGTTTTTTAAATTATTAATCCCTTTTTCATTTTGTGACACTTTTCGCGGGTTTGCGGTTAAAAGGTTATCAAGCAACTAAAAGTAACTTTTCGTTATTTTTAGTACGACAATTTATGTTTATCGCATAATTCTGCCTTATTGTGACTTAAAACAGATATCTTTGTGTCTATCGTAATGGCAGAAAAAGCAATGAGAGCTAGTAAAATTATAGCGCTGCTGGAAGAGGGGTGTAGCCAATGTTACGTCTCACAGCGGTTAAACGTGAGTCGTTCAACCGTACAAAGAACCTGGACTCGATACCAAGAGACAGGTTCCGTTCAGAGAAGGCAAGGTTCTGGGAGAAAACGTTGCACACAGCCGCGAGACGATCGCTTTTTAGTGACTCAGGCGCTGAGGAACCGCAAATGCAGTTACATAGACCTCAAAAGAAACCTTGAAGAGGTACGAGGAGCACAAGTTAGCCTATGGACTGTGAGGAGAAGACTTTTAGCTGCTGATATACGTAGTCGACGACCAGCGCGGGCCCCCAAGTTACTCCGTGAGCACCGGATTGCGCGGTTGAGGTTCGCTAGAAATTGCCTATCTTGGACACCAGGTAACTGGAGTAGCGTACTCTTCTCCGATGAGGCTCGAATTTGTCTGCATGGTGAGGACCGACGTCGGCGAGTGTTACGAAGACCAGGGGAATGCTATGCCGATGTGTGTTTTGAAGAAATCACCCCTTATGGTGGAGGGTCCGTTATGTTTTGGGCGGGCGTAACTTCCAACTATCGTACCGAGATAGTATTCATAGAAAATGGCTCACTAAATGCGCATAGGTACATAACAGAAATCCTTTCTCAAAATGCACAACCCGCACTGACTGTAATTGGTGAAGATGCCATTTACATGGACGATAATGCTCGGGCCCACCGTTCTGGCGACGTAGATGCTTATATGCAAGAGGTCGGTATTCGTCGTTTGGATTGGCCAGCGCGGAGCCCCGACCTTAACCCCATTGAGCACGTTTGGGACCTCCTAAAAAGGCGAGTACGATCTGTCCAACCACCTCCACAAAACATCAAAGAGCTTAAACGTGTAATCTCGACTGAGTGGGAACACATTCCACAGGACACCATCAAAAGCCTGGTGGGAAGCATGCCAAGACGATTACATGCCGTAATCGCTGCAAGAGGAGGTCATACTCGTTATTAATTTTTATTTTTTAATGTCTCTTTTATTAAAATACCATAAAAATACTCGTAGTCTTAATTTCATTATACCCATAAAAATGTCCATTTTAACACGGCTCTCTGTTTACATTGACTAAAACACCGATACCAGGATAAAAGTGTTAAAAAACTAGATTCTCATTGATAATAAGAAATTTCTAGTCATCCAAGCTAATGACATACTAAAAATATAATAATATTTACCCATAGAAAAGCTAAGGTAAAGTGTGTGTGTAAGGTGCCCGTTTTTTTTGCAAAGGAGTTTATATTAGTGTTTATTCATGAATATTTTTATATAAAAATTTAATGCAAATTAATGGGTAGAATAAGTATGTATGTATTACATACATTTTGACTAAATGAAATACCCAGTGTGTTGTTACTTGATATTTTAAATACTTGAATCTCTTTTAACATGAACAGTTCTTAAAACCCCTACTGGACGGCCCCCGGACACTCCAAACTAGGATAAATATGGGGAAAACTGGACGGATGGCAGCCCATGTTAGGAGTCGAGCTACGTGCTACTTCAAACGTCACTGTCACCTAGTCTAAACGAGTGCCTTAGGGTAATCGAGAAATGAACAAGGTATTTTGCTAAAGATGGGAAAGGAGACACGATTTTAAAAACCAATATTCATACATAGATATCATTGTTTATTTTATGAACTGTAATCTCAAATTTGATTATATTATTGTATCTAATTGTAATCATTCTAATATTTTTATGTCTAATGAATTTCTCGAAGTTATTTTACATGCTTCTCCCGAATGTGACCAACGCGTAGATTATTTTCGAATACTACTTTAATAATATATTTACTTTATTTTTGTACAAATTGTTCGTCATGTCTTTCTTAGGCTAATTTAGTTTTATATATACACTTGAATGTATTGATACAAATTATGTATTACTATAATAAATTACTATGATTTTTTTATTGACTTGTAAAATTAGAACAAGATGATAGACTTAGGTATTGTTAGATTTGTAGTTTTAATTCTAGGATATTTATACATTTTTAGAAACGTCTTTTATAGGAAGATTATAAAATATATATAAATTATCTTATTAACCCTGATAATAACGCGCAATGTGCTCAAATATTTATTTTAAGAGAATTTAAAAGCAATAAATGTATCCAAAAACATAGAACAAACTAGATCCCTACGTTATGCAACATATCCGTTTCTTAAATATTTAAATTCATCGTAATTTTCGGATATTGTAGTTTTTAAAACAGCCCACAAAATAAACGACAATAAAATTTTAATATTGGACGGCCGTTAAATTTGAAAATGAGTACCTACAACAATTTAATCCATTTATATAAGAAACAAAGAAAAAGACACGAAACTAACAATTATAAGTAATAAAAAAATAAGACTTGAAATTTAAGACTATTTTTATATCCTCGTATTTTAATATTATTTGTTGATTATGGGCTTATTCGATATTTATTTTTAATTATAGTCATTTTGTTGTCTAAATGGAACTAGGCAATATATTAAAAAAAAAATATTTTGAAGAGCTATGTAATGATATTGTAATGACATTAGGAAGTTGAAATAAAATATAGTTTACTATATTTATATAGTTCCCTTTTTTATGGCTATGATGTTTTTAAGGGTTATATTAACAAGATTAATACATGGCAAACATCATAAAAATCCTCTTCTTTAACCATGGATAATGAATGAGTTGAATGTAATTCAAGGTTTACTAATCTAATTAGCTCCACTAGACACTAGTCTAATCATTAGGGCTGATATTTACTCACGAATCCAGGAGGCCCTCGGAGGGTCATAAAAGGTAAACCTTAGTCTAGTTTATATAAAGCGCCAGGTATAAAAACAAATTGTGCCGACCACACTTAGATCGAAAGAAAATAAGGAAATAATGATCATAGGAACAAATTATTGAACGTGTTATTAAAACATTTTCAACGTTTCTTATAGTATATAGAATCCCGAATAAATTAGCTTTCTTAGACTTCGTAATGTTTCTCATATGTAAGTAGCGTGCGTACTTTGCAAATAGTTTGCGTTGAAAGTATCTTGCACACTTATCAAGTCGCAAGTAGTGGCATGATGGAAACCACTACTTAATACATTACACAAACTCCATGCAAACAAGGTGCGTAAAAATAGCGTACTTCACTACTTATGTATGTATTTTGTTCACAAAATATAAGACGCCAAAAAGGATTTTGCATGCAACACGAGTCCTTAGCGGTTTCCAACATCTAGGAAGCGACAACTTTCTTTGAATTCTTTCATCTAAACTACTTACGTATTGGAAACCTGTTTATATGTAGTAAAGCAATTTTAATGTGTTATTAGGAATGGTTTAATAAATATTTTGTATATTTTTATTGGGTGCATTTTATTTTTCAATTTAGATTTCGCACACCTCACAATTCTTAAATAATTACCAGTACTAACGGTTTTGAACGCCCTCCATTTGGAGTTGTTGAAGTAGGGCAAAATCTCCAGTCATGATAACTGCCGGAGTTTTTTTCAAGACTCATGGTTTTACTAGTATTGTGCCATCGTATTGTGCTTACTAAGTTAAGTTTAAGTTGTGAATTATGGCCAAGTCCAAAGTGGTAAACGTTTATTAACCGATAGTGGATAATAATAACAATAATGTGATTCCATTTATTTATTTTTTTATAAAATACACATACAATTTGTAAATAAACAATTCAATATTCAAATACATAATATCTACATATAGATTTCGTTTCTAGACATATTTACGTCCACACTATGTAACACAGGTAGGTTAGTGCAATAATTATTGTTATGCAAGGGAAGTTGAGGATTACTTTAAACATTTAACGTATTTCTACCCAATGCACACGTTCTGTATTATGCAGTACTCGCGGTCTATACTTATCGCTTAATGTAGTTAATATATACATCTAGATTCATTCATAATATTGATATCTTTTATTTGTAGGTAATATCTGTGATTCAATTGTTTGTAGTAATAAGTTGACGGCGAGTACTTTATGGAGTATTCGGAAATTAAAGATTCAGAAATGCCGATTGACTGATATGTAATTTATTTCCAGCGTACCTAAATAATGATTCATCGAAGAAGAATTGATAATTTTGAAGATTTCAAATGGATTGGTTAAAAGCAATAATTAGGTACTGTTGTATACACTGACAATCCAGTCCTTTAGGACGATACAGCGTCTACACTAATTTAACTAACACCAAGTACCTGTAGACTTTATCTAGTTTACACGGATCTTAAAACGACAAAATCGATAAGTATATTAATTTATTCACTTAATAATAGGCCTATTATGAACATGAAACGATATAACGATGTAATCTTTATTTATATGTACTTATTTTATTTTTTAAGCAATACACATAGGTACGTAAGTAATTTGAATTAAACCGAAAGCCGTAATAACGTTTGCGTTTGCACTCATATTTACGTTCTTTCAAGCTTTGGCACGAATAAATTATTGGTTTATTACAAGACGTATTATACACATTTAGAGTACATAAGTATTTAATGAACAGTCCGCTGCGTCTTGCTATTAATAAATTAGGTAAATTCCATTTTCCAGTATCGTAGGTAATAGTGTCGTATGCGGATTGCGGTGACAATATATTGTGTTATTTATTGGATTTCACTACATCATTTTAAAATATAGATCAAAATCGTTATTACATAAATAATTTCGAACCAACATACGCATACAACAAAATTAAGCTAACCTAACAGCTATTACTACAGGATTAACAAAATTAGTAGCTCTCGTAGGTTTTACAATAAGTTTAATAAATATCTAATCATCATAAGACTGTTCCTTATTCTAGGCTCACTGATTTTTAAAAAATTATATTGAGGAAGTCAAAGTTTATCGGACGTAAGTAGGTACTACTAAATGTGGCCTATCATCATTATTTATGAATTAAAATAGATTTATGAATAGGTTTAGATCTTTCGGAATTAATGGTAATATATTTATGGGAAGACACACAAACATTCTTATCTATTTTAAGCTCGATGAATAAATGAATTTAATTACAACATTATCGAGAAAATAGTAATTCAGTTACATACCTACTCCACCATTTTAAAACAAATTCTGGATCTCTAAATGGCCAGTTACTTTATTACCTGATTATATATCCAAGTTTCATCACTTGTTTAATCACATTGAATTATAATTCATTATTTACTGTCACACACATGCATGATTTCTCATTTATCTAAATAGTTTACCATTTTTATTAAATAGTGGTTAAATACGCCATCTAATTATTTGGTTCCATTTAACATTCACTATGAAAATATACACATTTAAATCTATTTTATTATATATTTACACTTATATATACATACATGGGTGATAATTGTTTTGAAAATACTTTTTGTTGGAGTAAGTTTTAGTCGACAATATGGGGTTAAAATAACTTAAAAATTAAATATATAGGTAAATACATCTATAGTTTGACGTAGGTACAGGGTTTTAAATTATTGTCACTGGAACAAAGAAACGGGAAGCAAAAAATCATTGAGTAAGTAGGTATGTATATTATATTCATCATGATTTTTTTTAGGATATTATGGCAGTGTTTTCATATCCAGTGTACATTATATTTATACTAATTCAGAACTATCTTAGGCCAACTTATGGAAAAATAACTCATTTATGGGTGGTATAAATGATGTCGTCCTATTACATTGATAGTTACGTAACACATTTTGGATATTTATCTTTGATAATTATATTATAGTCATTTTTATCAAATGGATATTGTTTGACCGAGTAGCATACTCCTTTTTTTAAGGAAATGGTAACTATTTGCTGTAGGTATGTAATCAGTCAATGCCATTATCAAAATCATAATATCCATGTGGTATAGGAGTAAGTAGATACCTACTATATTATGTAACCACTTTTAATAAATTATTATATTCTAAATTCTATTAAAAATGGCCGGAACGATTTGAAAACGAATAGAATAGATTGAGGAGTGAAAAGGCGACGTTTGTGATAATGTAGATAATGAATTCAAAGTTGATTCCATACTAGGCATTAATTACCCTTTTAGTTTGTGAAGAGTGACAAGTAATTTTTAATTAGGTAATTGTAAAATATCTATACCTATCAACGACAATTTTAAGAATTATAGACAATAGCCAGATTTAGGTAAGTAACTATAATGTAGTTACAGAATTCCGAAGATTTATAGTCACACTACCTGAAGACCTTGTTTCTGACGCGTAGGTGTTCTAAATAAAAAGAAGGAAGTTAAAACTAGAAGTATAAGAGTTATTATGACATCTTAATATTTAAGGTGTAAGAGTAACATTAGAAATGGTCAAAGACAACGGTAAACCGTTTCTAAATATGTAGGTGCCTGATTGAGTGTAGACACTTTTGCGAATAATTAATAAATTGTGTACGTTTTTACACAACTGTAGCTTAAAATGCACTCTGCATTCAGTACATTACTTACCTAAATAATACAGGAATGTTAGATCTACCATCAATATTATAATTAGAAATCTAATATTTCTAACAATCATGAAAGATATAAGGAAAGGAAAATATGTCAAATTTTTTAATACTCAAGGCTACATACATTATTACCTCTTCCTTTGCTGTTATTACTTTTTCGTATAAAACTCAATATGCGCGGTACCATTCATTTAAATTAAATTAAGATAATATTTGACACATGCTAAAGACTTTACTATGTAATGATACAGTCATCATAATGAGTTTTCGATTGAATATTTTATCATAGGTTTAAACTGATTGATTGTAATATGTGCTTTTAGTGATGTCCATTATTATTTAGAATAGATACAATTACCAACATGAGTCGTGGACGAGGTGGTCACTAGTGGGGGGAAAATTTGGGAATAGCTAAAAATCTTATACACGAATAGTCGACAGACAAACCATTCGCGTGAGCGACCCGCGCGGCTTGCAGGTAAAGTATGTGATCACGCTTGTCTTGTGATTGTTTGTGCCAGTATCTGTACGTGTTTCATGTCTTAAATACTGTTTCGTGAGAGATCATGGAGCGCGACAAGCATGCCGCACGCCGCCTGCAGGTCGTCAGAAATTGCTGTCGAATACAGCCATCGATCTCGAGATGTCTTCGTCTCGCCGGCAACAGTCGAGGAATTCGTCCAGGGTCAACACACCATCGCGGTTCAAATCCATTTTCTGAAAATGTAGATAGTCCATTGAAATGTTACATTTTTTAGGCCTCACCTTGCGTTTCTTAGAGGAGTCAATTTTATTTTTTTGATGTGTAGTGTAAAGCTAAAATCAAGTTTGTGGGGTCGCCACCCTTGTCCCACGGCCGCCATCTTGAAAATAGGGGTTGAAACGGTTTTTACGATATATCTCTTAAACTATTTATCTGATAAAAAAAAATTGTTAACGTGTTTTGTTGCTAATTAAATTCTCTATAACTTTGGTCCAGTAACTTTTTGTCGTAAAACTATAAATAAAAAAGTTATAAGTGAAAATGTAATAAAGAAAAAAATAAAGATGATAATTCTCTTGACAGCCTAAGATACAAACAATTCGCCAAGGCAGTGACAAAAAGTACTTCCTCCAACACAAGACACAGAACACAGTTCTCCAGAACAATGGAAGCACACTGCGGAACATTTTAGCCCTGCTTTTCGACATCCACACATCGCTCCACAGTTTCCTTTGCATTTACAAAAGATCAATTTAAGAAGCTCAGGGGGTGCTGGAGGTTTAGAGCTCTGCACTGGCATCAATAATTTTCCACATTTTTTCCAGCCCCAGTCTTCAGGATCATTATTATTACCAAGCCACGACTGGACCTGATGGTAGACTCGGAAAGTATGAAAGCGAGCTGTGTCTTGTGTTGGAGGAAGTGAAGATAAATTAAATGTACTTTTTGTCACTGCCTTGGCGAATTGTTTGTATCTTAGGCTGTCAAGAGAATTATCATCTTTATTTTTTTCTTTATTACATTTTCACTTATAACTTTTTTATTTATAGTTTTACGACAAAAAGTTACTGGACCAAAGTTATAGAGAATTTAATTAGCAACAAAAAACGTTAACAATTTTTTTTTATCAGATAAATAGTTTAAGAGATATATCGTAAAAACCGTTTCAACCCCTATTTTCAAGATGGCGGCCGTGGGACAAGGGTGGCGACCCCACAAACTTGATTTTAGCTTTACACTTACCCCCCCTACACATCAAAAAAATAAAATTGACTCCTCTAAGAAACGCAACCCAAAATGTAACTTTTCAATGGACTAAGACGTTTTATAAATAGGTAAATCATTTTTTGACAAATGACAATCCCTGTCGTAATTAGAGTAGGGAGCGTTTTAATGTAGGTAATTAAATTATAGGATTTTTAGCTTTCACAGCAAAGTGAGTAAGTACACTAGAATTGATGTGATGTAGGTACAGTGCAGTCTAAATATACCTAATGTCGACCGTCGAGAGATATTGTGCCTCTCAACGGTTGGCAGAACTAGGCCGGACTGAAGTTACTGGATATACACAGGCTGACTCGGAAACTCGACTACTCTGAGCGAGCCATTATACAGGGTTATTTTTAAAACACTGACAACCTCCCAGGACTAGATTCCTAAGGTCATTTGCTACTACTTTTGTTCTACGACTTTTCATAATTTGTTAGATTTTATTCTCATACAAAAATAATTATGAATTTAATTTCCGTCTTGAATTTTACCTACGCGCAGATTACGTAATACACGCAGGCGCGCGCGTCAGTTCAATGACCAGCCGCGCCGTCTCGATCGATAATACCTACACGTAGACGTACGAACAAAAACACTACCTAACAAAAACTTGTAAAATCATTTTTTTTCTTATGTATTGAGTTATGTCCAAACTCGTAGAACAAAAGTTGTTCCTTATGGGGTCAGCTATATGGCCCTGCGAGGTTGTCAGTGTTTTAAAAATAACCCTGTATATGGTGGGTTTTTCATGATGTATACGGTGGTCACTATCTAGTTGAGTGCTATAATATTAGACGCCCTCGCACCAGTAACAAATTACCTGACATTTATCGTATTCGTCATCAGCTACATTTCAGTATTTTTGTTATAGTATGACACGACCATGACCGTTAGGTCTAAAACTTCAAGCTGTCATCACGAATAAAATAACGGGATTAAAATCTACCTGGAACAGTCTTTCAACTTTCTCTCGTACAACATCATCGTCTATAACAGGTTCGACGATCTTCCCCATGAGATCGTATATTGCAGTGACGATTTCAGTCATTTCTTCTTTTGTTACGCAACCGTCGCCATTGATATCGTATAGAGAGAACGTCCATCTTAATTTTTCTTCTAAAGTGCCTCTTGATAGAATTGATAAGCCCGTAACAAATTCCTGTGAAAGAAATACATAATATTTGCTGTTACACAATACAAAAGAACACCCGATCTTACTACGCTTTTGTGGACCGGCATTATTTGAATGGTGTTCACCATCCGACGCCATAATGACAAATAAGACAGTAGCATTATCATCTCTACCCGAAACGAACGTTATTAGTGCAGGTATCGAACGCGTAACCTTTTGTTGTCAGCCGGATACTCGCCTGCTGCAACACTTCTAATATAAAATTATACATGTATATCAAGTAAATAAATATAATGTCAAATTCAAATCGCGAGGGTATTTGATTGAATGTTTCGCTAATCGAAAGCATACTTAATCTCTGTAGTCGATGGTTGGTTTTATTGCCCGGGGAAATCCAGCTGCTCGCTGACGATGATGTTAGACATGTAAGTCGGTAAAATTACCTTCTTGGAATTAAATGAATGAAATTATAAGACTTAACACCCTAAGTCTCGGGGTGACGAGCACAGTCTAATGCCATGCAGTGATTTGTTATGTATTTGGTGTTGCTTGTGTATATGGGCAAGAGTGGCGCTTACCATCAGGCGAGCGACCTGCACGTCTCGTCATTCTAGCTAACAAAAAAATTACCTCAAAACTTAATAAGCCACTTCTGTCTTGGTCCAGTGTGTTGAAAACGTAATGTGCGTATTGAGCTGTGTTGGCTGAAACGAAAGAGATATTTCATGTTAAAATTTTATGAGTGTTATGAAACGTAAGCTTAATTTGGGTTTGCAGAAATAGTAGGTACTACTTATTTATTCTAGCGCAGTCTAGTCTGAAAATAGGTACTATTTAAGTAAAAGCTGGTTGTTTTTCATTTATAGGTGCAATATAGATATATTTTTATCAATAGTGTCTCAGTGATATTTAATTTTTTATATCGAGATCACCTTTGGCGCAGAGCCTAGATAAGGACCATGACACGTAAGTCGTGATATAGCACTTTTTGATACTGATTTATCCGCATCACAAAACCGTGGATAGCGCGGCTGTTCGGATAGTATCGGATCAATTTGATTCTTGACACATTGCATGGTCTCTCCAAAATGTATCTGTAAAAGGTTTATTGGAAACTCTGTTCATGCTGTTAGATGTTAGGCACAGCTCTGCAGAACTTTAGCAATAGTTTTTAACTTCCGTTTTCCCTTGAACATGTTGAACTGAATGGGGTACCTATTTATTTAACCAATCTAAAGAATAAACCTATCTAGAGTTATACCTATGTTTTCAGAGTTCATGTACTTAGGTACCTACCTAGGTACATGAACTCTAAAAACATTAGGTGTTAAAGGCATAAGCGAATTGCTTATTTATTTCGTGACCATTTTATAGTAGCATAAGTGTTAGGTCTTTGTAATTTTTTCAACGTGTAGGTATAAATGTGGTGATGGTTAATCGCTCTATCAATTGTATGACTAAAGGTAAAATCACCAGTACAGCATAACTGCACCTTAAATATTAAAGAAGTATCATTCGCAAATGTAAAGAAAACCATGTACCTATATTATTATGTTTGTAGGGCCGGTACAATTTGGCCGAAAGTTTTTCCAGCAATTAAACTTCTCAACTTCTCCAAAAGTCTTAGTGATGATGATGATATTGAAATTGACCAAGGGCGTCCATGAGCGCAAATATGTTGGCGGCCTTAGGTTTGCTCGGTGCTCGCTTGCAGTGAAAATTACTCGCTCGAAGCGTTCTGCCCCTCGTTTTCATCGAACAAACTGTATCTCAGCTATACGCAAGCTGTAGAGAGCATTACGGCCCGTAACTTACGGGTTCAATACCCCAACGGGTTAGTGTAGGGCATCAGAGATGTTTGCAATAGTATGCGTAGATAGCTTTTTACGAAGTTTATGAAAAAGCAGCATCTTTACTAAAGAAATTGTACCAACAGCGTTGTTCTAAACTAATAGGCATCAAGATCAAAATGCACAAAAATGTAAGGCTTAAATATAAATAAATGTTATATATTACCTTAATTCAGTTTAAAAAAATATTTAATTTAGCAAGTACATAGTCTGTTTTAATTTGAATATAACTGAAATAATAGATTATGTTGCCTGATAATAAACATTTTATTTAGAAGATGGCTATAATAAAATTAGTATAAGTACTTAAATTCGTTCCGTAGCCATACTTCGTTTATACGGACAATAAATAAGCTGACATTGATTAACATAAAAAGGCTCTGACTGACAGGCATGCTATTCTATTCTACCATCTGCATGGCGGAAAAGAGTGGAGTCTGGAGCGCTAAATATGTGCTAGAAATCTGCTCGTTAGCCACTCTATTAGTCTGTGCTTGCCTCACGCGCCCGCCACGTAGTCCCCGTCTTTATGTATGTACCTATGAATTAAGCCATATTAAATTAGGAGATTACGTCATCAAATTGTTGACTCATTGATGACACAACACTGACGTGGCTCGACTCAACTCATAATTTCTATTTTTTTTATTTCCTACTCGGGTCAATTAAGACAAATCACGAAACCTATAACAAGATTATTACATAGGTGAACCATTAACCAACACGAACCAAGCATTATCTCAATCTTAATTTTTTAGATTAGTGTAGGTTAGCCACCATCTTAGGCCTACCTATATCTAACTTTACCTGCACGTGATACTCTGATAACGCCAAGCAAAAAGATAGTTTATATTTTTAGTTGAGCATGTTTATATTGTGTAAAAAAATTATATGGATAATGACCTCCAGATAATATACAAGCGCAAACATAATAGCGGATTCATAGTTCGATTTCAAATGATCATCTTTTGTTTGTCAGTCCGTTGATCAACTAAAATTGAATCATGTGAACTCACATGAGGTAAGTAAGAGCTTATAAAATAAAACACAAACCAATTATTACATTTACTTTATTAAAGACATAGTTGGTACATTAAATTTATTTAGACGCTAGTCCAATAAATATTTGGGACGCTCCAATTAAAAAAAACACTGGCTTCATGGTTCTGTATGTTTAGTCAGCAAAAAATATCACAATGGAATTACCAGCTGATATTACCTAGTCATTTGGTTCGCCTTCCAAAATACATAATGCAACTTGTGAGATGTACTGTAAACAGCTGAGCTGGGCCGTGCATCTCAGAAGTTTGACAATAAGTGCTGCATTAAAATTAACTTAATGTTACGACAGAGCATGAACATCATCACCCATGGGACATGGACAGTTCCTTAATACTTAAATTTACACTAGATACACCCCACCAGTCTGCTGCTGATAAACTTCTATTGTATCACCTTCCTCCATTTCCAATGATGTTGGCGTGTCATTCTCATTGATTGGTTGACCATCGAATCTGAACCGAACTACTTGCATTGATAGACCCTGAAACAATTAAGTCAGTTAGTTACATTTCGATACATGTTTAGTACACATATTTGGTCTTCTTACAATATGCAGACAGCTTCAATACTGGGCTTGAAATATTTTAGTGGATATAAACCTAAATTTAATCAGTTTTTTTAATAAGATTGATTATATTTTATCCTAGATAAAAGATCCAAATAAATATTGTATGTATCTACCTATACTTTGCAGTTAGTGCATTATATATTTTTGGTTATTAAGGACTTGTGTCTATTTACTCTATGTATATGTATTTTACCATATTTCATAACATTGTGAAATAATTTATTTGTTGATTATTATTGTAATAACTTTTATCTTGAAAGTTTTATTGATAAAAGAAGGATTAATGTTAAATGGGGCACAGAAAGTCGAGACTATACTATAACAAGTCTCAGTCTAGGGTTGAGTTAATTTAGTCTGGTTCAATCACAAGAAGACAAATTTTAAGTATACTGCTAAAAATATTCTATTTATTGTCTCTTCAGTTTGAAAACATTCCTCTAGGTGCTTCGCTTAGTATCGGGATCCTTGTGTTGACATATCAAATGAGGTTTAGTTCCACATCATTTCGAATGTAAAGCCTGGCTTTGGATATAGCTTTCAAAAATTTTTGCTGTGTTCAGCAGAGTGACAGAGTTTTACAGCAAAACTGGATATTAAGTGATTTAAAATTCAATGATACATGAAATTTGTCAATCCACACTAAGCCAGTGTGGTGGCCTAAGGACTAAACCATCTCATTCAGTAGAGAAAGATGATGTTTATAATGTGGAGCTTATGTTATTATATGTTATATCATATATTATGACTAGCTTCACCAGTGTTTTGGTACATATTTATTTATTTACCACATAACCACTACTTTACTGATTGAGGCCTAATACAGCACTACACATACATAAAATATCGATAAATTAACAATATGGAGCGTTACATTGTGTAATTCAAGAGGGTCATCTCTCATCTAATACTCTTTTGTAATTGAGAAATGAACGGCAGAGCAAGAATTTTATATTCCCTCCAATTTTTTGATAAATGCTTAAACAAATACTTCAAAAGTTGTTAGCACAGAGTTGTTCACCTTTGAGCATCCTTTTTAAGGTGTTAACAAAAAAATCCATTGTAGGTTACATTTTGATTTTGTAGTTATACATAAGCATTGTTTGTTACTAATTGTTTGTATAAAAATGTTAAATACTTTGAAGTGCAAATAGCTATGAAATTGATGTTTTACGTTCGTAAGTATGAATTACAAATTTTTACTACATATTTAATTAATAGTTACGTAGATATTACCGGCGCAAGATAGCATTTACAAACAGTCAACTTCACGTTTTATTTTAGGTACCCAATGTTACTCAGTTTTAAATATTGTATGTACATATTTTAATAAAAATGGTACTTACTGCTCTATCACAATAGGCATTCATCAGTTTCCTGAGAGGTGTGTGTTTTTTTATTTTGAATTGGACAATAGCATTATCTTGACCTAAGACTTTCAAGTTGATGTGTTCGCTCTCCCCCTGAAATTGTAACAAATAAAATAATAAATAATGATGTAGCTGCAAAATCCCGAGCACCTAACTGGATTCGGACACAAGTAACCACATTTTGTAAAGAACGCCATGTCGGTAAAACATTGCGATTGTTGCGCTCACTGACAATATAAAATTTCACGTACCTTTTTCTCGTCAGACATTTTAAGGTTTATATGTTTTTTGAAATTAACAACACAAAACTTCCAGTGTTTCCTGCACTTCAAAATATATTTTTACTAAAAGACGCACTAGTGACAGCTTGTTCGGTGGCGTGGTAATGGCGTCCAAAGGCGGCTTGGAGGAAACGGCGCAGTGCTGCCAACACATGCGCGATAATAACGGCGAAAATGGCGCGCAGCTGCGCATTGAAGCTCCGAAGTTACATATTGTAGATTTTATAGTTTTTATCTTGAGAGGTTGTTAAAAAAACAAGTACATACTATAAATGAATGGTCAGCAGAAAAGCATTCATCACATTACGTTAGATTATTTTTTTATGGATGTAATATACTTGTTTCGAGTAGTGAAAAAATATTTATTAGCTGTGGCATGCCAATATATTAGTTTTTCATAGATAATGCTTCAACAAAACAATGTATTTTGTCGTAAATATTGTTATAATAAATAAAAAGAAAATCATTTGCCTTCGTTACCAACTATCAGAAATTACAATTTCCGCCTTTAGTGATGTGAACACATCCGCATCGTTATGACGCGTAATAGGGATGACCAAATCGTTGTAGTCGTTCCATTTTACGCATATTTTTAGTGATTATGAAATAAATGCAAAGAATTAGCATATTCTCAGAATAAGATTGTATGTAGTTATGTAAGTATTGTGTATTTATAAAAAATCACACATTTTGAATTTTGCTACTTTACAAACTTTTGTATCAATCGTGTTTAAATGTTATATTAATACCTAACTAGTTTAATGTAATTTACAACTTAGATTTATTATGGGGATTTGTAATAAGGATTTTGGAATTAAATATTGTCTATTTCATAATTTTGGCTATGTTTGTCTTTTTAGAAATGAAGATTGACTCTCGACATTAGTTCGCCGATTTCAATTTAAACGATGAGTTTAATTTTTTTTCGGATAGATTGCACAATTAAGCCATTAAAATACAGTTTGAAGCTCATGTCACGTATTAAATAAATGAAGTTTGATTACAGTCAACCTGGGTAACTTAAGCTTTCAATGTAACATTGACTCACTAACTTGTATTTGAACGTTTAATTTTTTCTCTTCTTACTGATACACTGTATAATAATAAGTTGTTTAATTTATGAAAGTAAAAAGTGTTTTTAAACGAAACCTGCAGTGACAATTGATATTTATCAAATATATATTTTTTTCTCACCATTCAAAATTTGGGCGGTAAACAGAGTTATAAATATACTTGCTAAAAAGTTGTGTATAGCAATTACTACAGAAGAACTACAGAAGGCGAGTTCAGTTTTATGTCGAAGAATCATATGTTTTTTATGTAATAACACTGAAATATCCCGCGATATTGATAGATTTCTTAAAAAATCTTTAATTAATCTTCGAGCCGTTTCATTTTCAGACCATTTGGGGTAACATTAGCTCGGGGCGAGGACAGACAATGCGTGAAAATTTCAATTATGCAAAAAAGTTTTGAAGGGTGGAAGTGGCCATCAAAGCTTGATATATTTAATTGTCACCCCCAAAATATAGTTAGTCGATTTGGAGGATCTAAAATCACAAAACGAGGCGATTCTTATGCGATTGATGATCAATTTCTATACATGGTATGGGGGAAGTGAGAGTCGATATTATGTTTCTTTTTTATATGTGATTGAGTTTGTTTTATTATTTTTGATTATTTTAGGCATTGCTCAATAGTTATAAGTACATCAAAACCTGATTAATACAATAATAACTTGATTTAGGAGGTCCATAAAATAGAAGTTGATTTTGATAAACCAGGCAGTTTAATATTGTATTAATATGGCAAACCTACGTTGCCACTAAAAAGGAGATAGTGATATAAACGAAATGTATTTTATTTATCAATATGACAAGCTAATCTTACCGAGGAGTAAAAAAAACTACATAAATTTGAGATTTTCTTCATCAACTCCTCATACTTATTAATGTTACCCAAATGTCAGTGTAACTTTGGCTCACCAAATTTTTGGTAATTTAAGGGTCTTTTATTTATCGTTTTGATAAATAACACAGGAATTTAGATTATAAAGGTCAATATCCCACTAGAAACACTCATTTATGACAAATAACAATAAAAGTAAATCTGTACTACTATAAATTACCTCTAAAGTGAGCCAAAATTACCCAGGTTGACTGTAGTTGATTTCTGTGATAATTTAAGTTCGTGTAGTGAAATCGGACATTAGAAGAATCTCATGTGCGTACATACTTCGTTGCCAGTATTTTCAGAAGAAAATGTTTGAATTAGGTAGTTAATACATTTTAAGCAATATTAATAAGTATTTTATATACTTAAAATAAGCGAGTAGTTTATACTTGGTGGAATTACCTACTGTCGATATGTAGGTATTTAAACAGTAGTATTGTGTAGAGGTAATTAATGCATTTTTTGTGATCCGTTGCCAAATGGAAAAATACTGAACTCTTAAAATTTCCGTTTTACTCAGAGGGTATTAACACTTTAAGGATGAAATTTGGAGGGTAGGTGTTTTAAAAATTATATGAACCAATAAACAAATGAGTAGCGATAACTGACAATAAGATTTTTTGCTGTGGATCTCCACAGCTGTATGTAACTGAGGGATGTTTTTAACAGAAGTCTGTAAACGAGCTCGGCTCGGCCGCTCGGCTTATGAGCACCACCAATATCAGAGGAATCATGGCCGCATTGCCGACCTTAAATGACTGAATAGAGATTGGGATGGGGGGAGATAATTTTATTGGTAATATATAAAGGTAGTCTGTACACTGTGTGTACGATTACAATGATGGAAACCCAACCGATTTTTCGGAAGATCTACCGAATTTAATAGGAATTTACCGAAATAGATACCTATTTTAATGTAATTTTGACGAATTTTGTATCTGCAGAATGAATTCATCCAAAATATGTTGCTTCTGTATTTTATATACTATCATCTCTTGTCACGCACAATGTGTTTTGGCGGGGAGTTTTGGCGGGAATTCTGACAGTGCAGTTCATCGCTTATTTTAATTTATTTCATTAACTAGTTTAGAGTTGTGTTTGTTGTATAAAAGTGGTGTGGATTTGTTCAATAAACATTGACGGCGATGAACAGTGTATGGAAACATTGAAATAAGTGAATTAAGCATCGTACTGAAAGGAGTTAAAAACGCCGGCAAGACCTTGAAATCGACCGCACCCGTGTTTCATCGTTCTTGTAAAAATAACTTGAGAATAAATTATACTTGACACTGGCAAAATGCAAAATAATGCGAAAGCCATAAATAAAAAAGAAGAGTTTTGGCGGGAATTCTGACAGTGCGGTTGATCTTTTATTAAAAGTGATTAGTATACTAGTTTAAAGTCGTATTTCCTGTATAAAAGTAATGTGGATTTGTGCAGATAACTTTACCGGTGATTAACAATGTATGGAACATAACAAAACTTAAATTACTTTTGACCAAGAGTGTAGATCGATCTTGCGCGTTTTTAATTGCTTGAAGAAAGTTGTCTGAGAGGAATCGTACTGAAGGGAATTAACACCAAAACTTCGTCGATACCTTGAAATCGACCACATCCGTGTTTCATCGTTCTTGTACAATAAAGGAATAGTAAATAATATCTAAGACGGAAAAGTATCCACAGCCGTAAATAATTTATATAAAAAAAAGTCTTGATAAATCCTATGGGTATAATAGCAAGTACTTACTTCCACTAAAAGCTAACATTTAATTAAAGCAGCTATAAGTATGATTTAGGCAGCTTTCATTTTTTTAAGTGATAACTTCTTATGGGATGGTGAACCGAAACGTTCCGTAACGCGAGCGGTCCATCGACCAGCCAGTGCAGCGTTAGCCGACCTCCCTGGAACATCGATAATTTCGAAGTCCCAGGTTGCGTCACACAGTGACCAGTCGGCTTGGACCGGACTTTCACAAGACTTTGACAGGACTTTTACCGGACTTCGACCGGACTTGGATCGAACTTTGACTGGACTTTGACTGGACTTTGACCGGACTTGGACCGGACTTGGGCCGGACTTGGACCGGACTTTGACTGGACTTTGACCGGATTTTGACTGGACTTTGACACGACTTTGACACGACTGTGGCAGGCTCCTCCGCTCTCACTTTAGCCCACATTAGTTTAAGTTATCACTTCTGTCGAGCGTCCCGGGACGCACATTTTTTTTTATATTCTTCCACTTGCCCTTATCCCAGGAGTGGGATAGGCGCAACAATCTTTTTAACACATGCGACACAGAAAGAATTGGCTTGTAGTTTTTACGACCGGCTGTCGGCCTCACACGTCGACTCCTCATAAATAATAGAAATTAAATATCAATTTATATAGTATTTTATGCACATTTTACTCGCTATGTAAGATACCTATTCTAACACATAGGAGAAGATACGGTTATAAATATTTTTTCTTGCCTACATGTTATTAAAAAATAATATTTATACTCTTAACATAAAAATAATAACGCTAATGGTTTATAAATATGATTATATAGTGGTTTATATTAATATTAGTCTATTTGGCATCCATCATGCATCTGATATTATTTTAAATGCATTTTTTTGTTGGTTTGGCCTTCTTTCGTACGTGAGCGGAGCAATGCAACGGATGGACATGAACTATTGGCAACGAGATATTTTATGCGCCGAATAGTGTCAAAAACTATTTTTTATGTTAGGAATATGACGGGAAAGAATTTAACGCGGGCGGAGCTGGGAGCAAAAGATACAAGTTAATAATATAGAAAGTTTACATAATGTTCACAATTGAAACTTAAACTCATGCATATTATCATGCATAAAAGTTGAAATAAATACACCCAACAGTCCGCACGTAGTCCTGAACCTAAAGAAACCAAAAAGCCTAAGAGGTCTAATTAGTAAAAGATGCATTAGCAGTGCCCAGCACTGGAACAGTTTAAAAATAAAACACAAGGCTGTTATTCATATTTTAAACATAATTACTTTTCAATACACATACCTGTTTTTCCTATGTGATAAGAATATAGTTAGTTTCATTAATTACTTACTTCAATTTCATACTCAAATTTAAAAAATAATCAGAGGATTATTACGTAGAGACGTTCAAAAACATTCGTATTCCAGTCTGTCAGGAGCAATCTTTATTCACCATATTTGGCTGATATTTTTTTAAGCGCAAAAGGAATGTAATATCCCAATAAAACAACATTTTTTCCTTTACAAAAGGCAAAGCTTTTAAAAATACAAACGTATGCCACGCAAGTGATTTTTATGGGCAATGATGGTTGTTTCCACAGGCGCGTGAATATATATCCAGTGAATTTGTGGCCCGCTGTGGACCAGTGTGCGGTGTCGATAACAGTGCCCAGTTGGAAATAATTGCCGCCAGTAAAAAAAGGACTTTGTCCAAATATTTAATTTGCTGCGTGACTTGAATTTATGATTATTTTTGTAGGATTGTGCATATCAATTTCTGGGTTTCATTTATTTCGATGTTATTGCATACCTTGTAATTTTCGTATGGTACCATAATTGGACAAAAATATATATTTTTTTGTATAATGCGAATACATGGTGCCATTTTTATTAAATAAAGAATTTTGTGTATATTTGTTTTTTTTTTACTAGACCTGTATTATATACGTCCCACTACTAGGCACGGGCCTCCTCAACTGAGTGACAGGGATTAGGCCTTATATTTGAAATGCATAGTCAAATTTAACAGAAGTTATATAAGAAAGCTACCCGATAGACTTATAAAATAAGTGCCACATATATTTCGTAGCATCGATTTAAAGTGAATCAAGTTTATAAAAATACCAGTAATGGAACAAAGGATTTAGTAATGTTTGGCGAATAATGAAATTATTTATTAAATTATTCCTCGAATATTAAAATATTTTGCCAGCACAGGGAATCATAAAGACAATAAAGAATATATACCTACTAATAGTAAATTTCCCTTCAACGCACTAGAGAAAATTGGCAACAGCGCGACTCTACCACGTACAATGAAGCTTTTATAAACTGGTAAACTTAAATAATTAACAAACTCTCAATTCAACGAGTATTTTTTGACTTTTTAATCATGTTATATCGATATGTTTACCGATTAATCTGCCAAGTTCTGACCGATTTTAATGAAAACAATGATTGAGTTTATGTGGCTTAATATTTTGGTTAAGATCGACGATGGAATATGTAGTATAAACTTTATACGTCTCAAATTGATAGCAATAAATTAAAGATGCTTTTGACTTTTTAGCGCTAATTTTGAAAAAGTTTACTTGATTGTCCCAATCTTTCTCCCGGCTTGATGCCGTATTTCCAAATAAGTATTTTTCTTGAGTATCATTAGAGTGGAGAAATCACAATGTTCTCTATAGTTACATTTCTTTCGATATAAATATACTTTTAGTTCGTAGGTAAAATAATTTATTCTACATAGTGAAAATGTAGGTGGAGCCTATTTTGCAGTGAAAGAAGTAGAACAAAGTGTGGTGCAATTATTCAGAACGTTTTCGATCGTATACGAGAACCATTATCGCCAGCTGTTCGATGCATTTTTGCCATCGAGTGCATAATTACACCAATTCGAGGAAATACACGGTAGGAAAAATATGAGGATTTCCAAACGACTTTTAATGGATCTTTTTTAAGGCATAGGCCGGCAATCTAGCAAGTGGGTCACCTGATGGCAAGTGATCTCCACTGCACATGTACGCCCACAGCACCAGAAGAATCGTGGGTGCATTGGCGACTTTACAGTAAAGGGAAAATTAAGGGATTGAGTAGAGGAGACGGGGGCCTCCGGATATCTCACTCACTGTATGAAAGCCGCTATTTTACGTACATTTACAAGACTGTAGTAACGACTCCGTCGAGCCGGCCCATTAATACTGTAGACAAAACTGTCTACAGCGCCGTTTTATAAAAATGGATATTCTGTATATGGAAAACGATAGGCACTCGATTTTTGATGAAAATACGTTGTTCTATTATGTTTAATTTAGTCTATTAAAGATTCATTCAAGTTAAATAGTTTCAATTTCATAGTTGAAAAGTGTAATAAGTCTCGGAGTTGCTTTTTTATATTTTCATAAACAAAAAAACTTTAAATATGACCAAAGGTATAACATACATACATATTAGAGGTATGACAGCCTTAGTGGTGCAGCGAGCGAGTAGTCAGCTGTAAAACGATAGGTCGCGGGTTCGAACCCCGCACCAAGACAAATTTTAATGTGTGTGTGTTCCACAAATATTTGTTTCGGGTCTGGGTGTTGTGCGACCGAAAGCCTCCCGTAGTTCTTAATACTCACGATACAAAACCCGTATATTACTGTGGGGTCAGGAATATGTGTGTGACTGTTGGGTGTATTTATTATACTTATTATTATTATAAACATTTAATTTCAGCGTACCTACATAACATATGCCACATTATGTGCTCTAGAAAATTAAATAACACTGTTGTTTATTACTGAACTTTAGCGTTGTATTTTTGTAAGTGATCTGAAATCAATACCATAGATATACGATCAAATAGAATATATCTACGCAGTTACGGGTATGTGTGACAACCCTTGATACATCGAGACCACTCAACTTGATGGGATTATATGATTATGTGATGCGTTTTTCATGTCTCCATTTTATTCTTTTAGTACGGTCGGCATATTTTATTAACATTGTTCGCGTGGGTAACGATTGACCTTACCTTTATAAAGAACGCCTTAATATGCTTTTCAATCTGCCCTAGTAGGAGAGTTTCCTATGTTTAATATTCATTATTTTATACGCAACTTAAAATAACGAAAAAGAAATCCTTTTGTTAAGACACAGTCAAAATCGGTTCAAAAATGTGCCTGCAATTATGATTGCATATATGAGCAAAGGTGAGTGCGTAGTAGGGACATCTCAATATCTCGCTCTCACGCATGCATGATTTTACACAGTAACGTCAAAGTTTGCATCGTCTGTTATTTGACAATAACCTCCTCTATTAAATTTGAATAGCTTCTATTTATTTTTATGCACGGATTAGTGAAAATCTTTGTGGGTTTTGGGTATCGTACCTAATTGAGTTAAATAATTAAAAAAAAATCAAGTCAATTGATATATTTTGCATGCAACAATAGAGCAAAAAGAGAAGAAAAAAAATGGGTGCGTGTACTTATGTACGCGCGTGAGAAGTTATACTTCTTTTGCATCATTAAATAACCAATAATAAGTATTTAACATTAATAATTTAATAATATTTAGTGTTAATTATATTAAATAAAAGTATTTTAATTTATATCAACATATCCACTCGACATGATAGAAGTACATTCTACTCTCTTCGCGTTTATGCGAGCCTGGTACTTTTGACGGCAACATGTTCCGAATAAGAAAAAACCTAAAGAGTTTTTCTTTGTCCAAATCGTCATTTGTTTATTAATTACGGCTACTCGCCATGAAAAATGGACATTCTACTCTCTTCGCGTTTATGCGAACCTGGTACTTTTTTTACGGCACCATGTTCCAAATTATAAAATAAAAACCGCATCTATATATAATTATATATATATATTTATATTTATTTATTTATTTATTTTTTTATTTCACTCTCATCATTTTTTCATAACGCGCCTAACTTCATACTGCTCTCATCATTTTTTCTTAACGCGCCTAACTTCATACTGTTAATTTTTTGTGTCACAGGTGCGCGCGCATCTTAAAATTTCACTCTCATCATTTTGTCATAACGCGCCTAAAGAAGTATAACTTCAAAAACCTAAAGAGTTTTTCTTTGTCCAAATCGTCATTTGTTTATTAATTACGGCTACTTTCACTCTCATCATTTTTTCTTAACGCGCCTAACTTCATACTGTTAATTTTTTGTGTCACAGGTGCGCGCGCATCTTAAAATTTCACTCTCATCATTTTTTCATAACGCGCCTAAAGAAGTATAACTTCAAAAAGTAAGAGACTTAAGAGTCGTTTTATTAATACATATAACTATATATTTATCATATTCTAGTGTCTTACTATAGAATTGCTTTTACTTGAAATGAACGACTAATTGAATTTGGTTGTTTGTACAAAGTATGTAAAGCTGATTTACTAACTATTTCCAGTGGGTAATTTTATTTATTTATTTAAACTTAATATACAAAACATGTATAAAGGCGGGCTTAATGCCAGAGGCATTCTCTAACAGCCAACCTACAGGTGATGCAGAGACGAGACAATGTGGGTGTATAAAAGTTAATTAAAGTTAATTATTTAAGTTTTCGAACAAAGGAGCACGATGTTCGGAGCAATGAATATATCCACCCACTGCTGTTTTAAGGCACTTGTCAGTAGGTATGTATACTATTAAATTGAATATTTACTGGGAGTTATGGTCATCTTCACACGTACTGATTTGGAAATCTAAATAACAAGATTTAAAAATACACTTACCTGCTCTCTCCTCCAATTCTTCTCTGCGGATTCTTTTGGCGTTGTTTTCTTAGGAGAAATATTAGGGTAATAAAACAAGTGATTTTATTTTTGTATTATTTTAATGTAAAAAAACCTGTACTTACCTGTGGTGAACGAGGGCCGAATTTTAATGTAAAGTGTGAGCGGTTTTAAATTAAATACGTATATTGAGAGGGCACACTAAACTTTACGGGGAACAGCCTTTATTTCCCGATTCGTGGAAAATATCCGTCAGTCCGTATAACTATTTGTTCGTCGTCTGTCAATGCACGGAACATATAAGTCTTCATATCGTATCTAGGTGGTATTGATCTTCACAATAGACGGAATGTTCTAGTTTTTGTTTACGTAATGATAGTATGTTAAATTATTTTTCTATGCGCATATTTTGTCTGTGTTTACTTTTAAGATGTATTTATACTTTATAACAACTTACCTTTGCTCAAATGTATCTGTTTTTTTTTATTATCTCCTAACTTTTAATATGATATAGCTAAGGTAGAATAAACAGATGTTAGTCATGGTTTTGAGTTCCACGACATAGAAGAAAACAAAACATAATACATGTTTATATAATAATAGCTGCTTGCCTATTTTCCATCGGCAACATCTCAGGAACCTTGTTTTCTCAAATGTTAGAGTTTTTGAGTAACTTGCTTTCCCCATGTCTTATTTATGCGCTGCATCTATATGGGGCTAAATGAGGCCTTAGAGGATAAATTTTCCACAATCCTATCTATGTACTTACCTGCGTTATGGAACTCCTGTGCAAAATTTCAAGCTTCCCGACCAACCGGCTTAGACTGAACGTTGTCACTCAGTAAGGAAATTATATTACATACGTAAAGTATTTGTTTCCTATATCTCACCTCCTTGTGGGAAGAACTGTGAGTAAATGAGTTTGAATGTGTCTTCTCGCACCACACCGGTGGGACATTCCGCCTTGAACCCGCGGTACAGTCGCTTCAGCTCAGGCTCTGTGAAGCGTGTGGCGCGGCGCAGCGCTGCTATTGAGTCCGGTCGGTACCTCGGCAGCTGCTCACCCAACTCCTCGAGTTCCGAATCTGAAATATGTTATATAGACCTTGTTGAAATTGTTATTGCAGAGAAGACTCGTGCCTAGTAGTGGGACTGTGGAATATAAACATTATAGGACATAAATAAAGCATTTCCTTTTTAACACGCTTTTTTTTATTAAATAAATGGCATTTCGATATTCGACTTGCAATTTTATATATAATTTAATCGCATTGGTTACAATAATTAACACTATTCTATGTGACATATTTTATTTACGCTGAATATTCATCGTGAACAATCCGAGCAAAAATATAACACGGGGAATCACCGGCTAGTAGTTACAGATGGTGTTGCCATTAGCTAGAGGGAGCAAGATCACGTTGACATTCAATTACAGAAAAGGGATCACCAAGTTTAGAGATCGGTTAAAAACTCATAAAATAAGGGATGGGACAATTGTATGGAAGTATCCTGGGAATATGATGGTGCAGAATTTCAAGCGGAGCCGCGAACAAATGCTAGTAAAAGTAAAAAAATGATGTAAAAATAACAAACGGGAAATGTAAGATAATACTTCCAGGTACATGAAACCCTTTAGCGATAGTGTATTGTTCCACACAGGGTTAACCGTATAAGGAAATGTCAGCATAGAAAAGGAATTAACCGACTAAGCGATATCTGCTAACGACATCATTAGTCCAAGGAACCTCTTGTAAATCCGAGATGAAAGCGTTGTATCCTTTGGAATTTGGTGCTTTATCGGCTCCCGTGGCCCATGGCTTTATGCTCGCACAATGAACGCCGAACAATAGCCAGTTGTGGCCCTGTTATCGGACATCATTTATCACAAATGAAATGCGTCATAGCAAGGTGACCTGCCTTCATTGAAATGAATAATTACTTTAAAATGTACATTTAAAATACCCTTCGTTTCAGACGCGGTAGCGAATTGACTAAAAAAGACAATATACGGTTACGATAAATATGTGGGGCATTCATTATTTTCAATATTCTATGCCTCGGTGGCGCAGTTGTATTGCGTACGTGGTGCGACTGCTGTGAGTAATCAGATTCTGGTGTTATCTTTAAAATACAAGTAAATACGTCGCTGTCAGGGAGTTCATCCATAATGTAATAATAAATGTAAATTTCACAATGTTAATAATACGAACTTGGTAAAATGGTACTTGCAACTAATATGCAAGTCTAATTTATTAATCTGTGCCAAAGTTCTACAGCATAACGGTTTGCGTAAAGTTCTTTGTTGTTAATCGTGTTTAAGATCAAGTACAACCGTATTTATGTGAAAATACTAAATAGTGGCTTGGAAATGAAGAACTTCTAATGAATTTACTGCAATAGCTTTGATTGCATTAACATTAGACATGTAAGTATTTGCCGCATCACTCATATCTCTAATCTCTAAATAATGGAAAGGTAAATCAAAACAATTAAGTTTTTTTATTTGTCATTAATTTCAGTCGTGATTAAAAAAAGTCGCAGGAAGTAGCTGGATGCAGGCCGCTTCCAACACGTTGGTCTGGAAATCTTTGGAGGAGACCTATGTTCAACCGTGGACGTCCTGTGGCTGATGATGATAATTAACTAAATCCAAGTGTCGCATTTATATTATTAGAGGATTATGATCTTGATGAAAAGCCGATTTTTTTAATTACGTGGTGTTAGAATTTAAGCGGCGATATCTAGTTTTTAATATTTACAAGGCATCACTTCGAAGACCTAGTAGCAGAAGTACCTACATAAAAATATACTTCTGAAGTCCACCTTACTCAGTAGCCGTAATTCCTTCATTTACTTTTTTATAATAGCTTTGGCCGACTTTCAAATACATACTTCAATAAAAGAACTTTTCCACTTACTACGCACACAGTGAGTAGTAATTAGATTTTTCATATTGAAAAACTTATTCATGAAGTGAGATTTGGATTTCAATAAAGTTTACTGTTATAGGTACAAATTTATTTAGAACATTTCAAATTATTTCATGAAAAATGTGTGGGCTTTATTTTTATATTTGATTGACATTCACATTCTACAATAAGTTATTTGATATGTTCAACTTTTTAGTATTGAACGATATTTAAATCGAAAAATTTAAACATTAATTTATTGGATATTTTTGTACCCGACGGGATAGCGACCATCGTTCACATGGCGAAAACCCCGCAATAGTGGCTCGTTAAGGTGAGTAACGTTCCGGGATCAGCCAGTGTACATCCAGAACTTCAGGACGGTATAGTTCTACTGACTGTTGAGGAACCCGATGTCTCTTGACGGTCGATATTGTGTTTGGACTACTTAACATCAGGTCCAGACTCTAGTGTTGTCACTATGCCGTGCCAGGATAAAAAATACCACTGTCTGTCTGCGACTCAGGTCATACTGTTAAAAATACTGTTTACAGCGTGGATCTAGTTACAGTACGCTGTATAAAAGCATTCAGTATTTCATACCATGTTATTTCATTTTTTCTGGAAATAATGAAAAAATATTTAAAACGTATTTTGCCATAAGTTTTATTGCGCTATTTATATTGAATACTTTATACGACATAAAGTGGAGGCACTGTAAAAGTTCAAGTATAATTCTACCGCTATGTGAGCCTCCTCATTTTTAATCACTAGTAATTAACTATAAATTTTAAATTTAGCTTTCCTAACTACTAAGATTGTTAAACTGATTACTTTGATAACTCGGCGCCATCTGTGTTCTACATTTTCGTCTCTTATTACTTTACGTACGTACTGACTAGATAGCTCAGGTATGTATTTAAGGCTAAATCTTAGTAAAAGTTGGTCTATTGAGATATGACCAAAACATACAAAAACATTAATTCACCTCAAAAATATTTCCACCTAATAATGTGACTTTTAATTAAAGGTGATTAGATTCTGTTTTTTGAAATTAAAAGTCAAAATAGTTTATTATTGAATATTATGATTACAAACTGATCGATCGAACTATATATTTTTTGGTTATATCGCCACAGCAAAATTTGTTAGATACTTCACGCCGGTTTTCTTTTAATAGTGGGACAACCCCACTACTGCTTATGCTGAGTAGGACACGATTATGTGCTGAATCTTTGTATTGAGCTAGTACAATGTCCCACTTCAAATGAGGCGAGTTGTCTTGAAGCTCGACGGTAAATTTGAAGTATGCTGTGGTTTGTATTACCCCACCTTACAAGTGCGAATAATATAATACACGAAGAGACGCACCTACTGTTGAAGTGTAGCATGTGAGTCCGCGTCACTGAAATAGTTAGAGAGTAACGCGGCATAAAATTTAAGCAGTTTATGTTAAAAAATCGAGTCGCTTTTACTTTATTCTGCTATATACGTGACAAATGTACCTCTTGTATGTCCAACACAGAACTAACTACCTCGACTGCACAGTATGCCTGTTTTCGCTGCAAAAGTAAATAAAATTAGCTACAGGTTGATTCTACTACAAATAAATTCAAGTGGTTCCATCGGAATGAAACTATTACATAAAAATTTACGTCTCTGCATTTATGTGATTAAATAAGATCAATGAGTAACTGGTGAAATAAAGAACAATACGATGTATTACTAGAATCATAATTAGAAAAATATAAGCACAAGACATAATCCTTCCTAAATGCGTATCTGGAAAAACCTACGGACGTTGACGTCAATTGCTCGCTAATTGTTATGGCTTAAGATTAATTATCATTTGTCAAGTCCTGAAAACATCTTAAATTCCGTTTCCTTGTAATTAGGACTGATAAGGGTAATTTATTGCGTTTCCCAGACGATCGGGGCAAGAGTGCGACTGAGGCGCCTACAATGGATTTTTAATGTTTGTCGAAATGTCTAATAAAGGTCGGAAAAATATAGAATTCTATTGGAGAAAAACGAAAAAAATACAATAAAAACTTAATACTGTTGGTGGGAGGGTATCAGGTATCTTTGTACCCGACTAGATAGCGACCACTGTACACATTACACATGGTGTTAAAACCTGCCATAGTGCTCTACACGCTTTATGTGGATCGCGTTCCAGAATCAGCTAGTGTATATCCGGTTATCCCGGGGAGCTTGCGACATGACTTGATGGTTGATTGGCGCGGGTATAGGGGTACATCCTTGCATCACTGTGTCTGCATCGGTCATCCGCCTATCCTGTCGTAGGCCCCTCGATTTGCTTCTTCCCGCTTCGGAGAGGGCATACAGACCGGCATGACTCTGGTTACCACCGATAAGCTCATTGTTTGTTGGTGGTCGCTGGGTGTTTGGAATACACTACGCTTACCATCAGGTGTAGTGAAGTAACTTTGCCGTGTTCGGATTAAAAAAACATGTTGTAATGGGCTAGCAAGTGTTTATTCAGTAGCTTCAGGCCGGCATAATTCTAATAGTATTTGCTATCAAAATGATTCGTAATAATCCTTACTTAACATTTATTTTTAATTTACGAAAAGTGAAGTGAAAATACAATGTAAGTTATGACCCTTTGAATGCTTGTCATATATTCAATGTCAATATTACTCAGAAAGCTGATTATATTTGCGCAGCCATCCAATCAAAGTCACAATCAATACAACAATTACGTAGTTCCAATCAAAGCATCACAGGATACACATTGCGCAGCAAACCGAGATTGAGCTCGTTGGTGAGGAAACCAATCTTTTTCCGCATATTAGAACAATTCAATGAGCACCAACCTTCACCTACTTCACCCGTGTTGCGGACCGTGAAGGTAGGGCTAGATTTTTTTACTGGCCAGTACTCTAAACCGTTCAGATAGCCGACCTTTTTATGCTTTTCCAGGTCAATAATTTGTCGATTTCAAAAAATGTTATCTCTCGCCGCAGACATTTTGTGCGAAGCTGCGGCTCAAATAACGAATGAATCTACGTATTTCAGGATATTGCAGTATAAAATTCAAAATTATATACATTATTTAGATTCCATCGAAACTCTACTGCCAGTTTGGAAGCTGTTTCGCTAGAGAAGAAGGGTAAGAAATTCTAGCGTTAAGTTCTAGCGTTCTAGAGCATAAAGGTTTTGCAATATTTAATAGGAAAGATATAGATACGAAACAGATATGCATATATAAACGCACTCACGCCTATAGTCATCGAAGGGGTAGGTAGAGGTATAATCAGTACACCCACATTTCGCCGAGCTTATTTCCCTCCCACGATGTAATAGGGGCGAGCCTATAGCTATACCAGGCACAAATACCAGAATATTTTTTGCCAGACCTGGGAATCGAACCCCAGACCTCAACACAGCAGTTGTACCGCGTACGCATTATAACTGCGATCCCAAGGCCGTCTTTAGAATTGGAATTTGAATTAGAGTAGATCAATTTATATTAATAAGTAATCATAGAAGTGATATTCTACGTATTGAATTATCTTGCATGACCTCCATAATGAATAATACAATGAAATTATAACCTATCTATGTTGCGATTTATATCTATGCTGTTGTTATGTATGTTGTTACCGTTATAAATAACTTTACTGAATAATAATCTACCCCAGATTGAGCTACCATTGGTTTTCAATTACCCCAGTACGCAAATAGAATAACAAAAGAACTGATTTTAGCTTTAGTACGCTTATGTTATTCCAAAACAAACACGCGCTATGGACGACATCGTTTTACATCGGTTCTGATTAGAATATTAAGTTAATGTAAACAGAATACCCGGAATCTAAAATTAGGTTATTTTCCGGAGGTCCACAGGGCGCGTTTCCTCGCTTGCGAGTGCGACAAATCCCGCCTTAATAAAATTTAATTTCACTCTCATTTCTATTAAAGGTGCGAAATCCGGCCGAGGATTACAGGGGAATGTGAAATATACTCCAAAGTACATGAGGTAGGCTTTTAATTTTGTCTGGTAAAATATGACCACCCAGTGAATTGCTTTTTTAGGGTTTAAGGCAATAAGGCGAAGCAGCGATAGCTCAGCGGGGAGTGGTATGGACTGTCTAGACAAAAGGTTCGAGACCAGCCCTAAGAGCATACACCACTGACTTTTCTGAGTTACGATGAAGGAAGCATCGTGAGGCAACCTGCATACCTGAGAACTCGATAAGATTTTTCGAAGGTATGTGAAGTCTGCCAACCCGCATTAGGCCAGCGTGGTGGACTTAGGCCTAATCCCGCTCATTCAGTAGAGGAGGTCCGTGCCCAGCAGTGGGACGTATATAATACATGGCTAGTAAAAAAAAGGCAATAAAATTATTAAACTTATGTTTGGAACATTATTAGTAAAGGAGGTAATGTTTATTGCTCTTATTGCCGCACTCAGATACACCAATTTATTTTGTGAGCAATTAGCAGTCAGTTATTTCTTTAAAACGTTATTGAAGATTATTTTTGTATTCAATAAGGGAGTGTACAGCATTGACTGACTCTGAGTGTGAAACAAGTCGAATTCAAAAAGATTACTATTATTATAACTTAATTCTTATTATAATTTAATTTCATTGAATCCCTTATGCCTGTGTCCAACAATAGACAAATATAGGCTAATGATGATGATAGTAATAGTCCTAAGTGAGTCTATTGGGTTTGTAAAATCCCACCCATCAAATTCGCAAACAAGAATACCTTCGAATATAAAATATTATTGACTTACAGATTAACGTCTGACAAACTTCAAGCAATATGTCACTACTAAAATACATAAACAATCGTATAAAAGGGAATAGCAGGTAATCTGAGCCTCATGTGCACGACATTATCGTGCGACAGGAACAAGTGAAGTTGGCTCCACTGGATTATGCTAAGGGGCACGTGCGAGGCATGCGAAACATCTGCGGCGCTTACACGATAACGCTACGTCGCGGTACAAGGCTCGGAATATCGACTCGATTTTGGGGTAAGTATAGGGTTAGGTACTGAATACCTGACTGAAAATGGCTACAATAATATTTGGATAAAAAAAGTTTGGTATTTTAGAGATTCATGATGTAAAAGTGCTTTACTATGTTATGGGGTATGCTCTATTTGCAAGGTTGTCGCAATAAAGTGGTATTTTTAATGTAACAAACAATGAGTTTATCGGTGGTCACCAGAATCATGCCGGCCTTTATAAATGCTTCTTCACACTCCGAAGAGGGAAGAAGCCAATCGAGGGGCCTGTGACAGAACCGGCGGATGACCGATGCAGGTACTGGGATACAAGGATGTATCCCTATACCCACACTAACCAACCGTCAAGTCACCAGGTGTGTGGGTCGCTATGCCAGATTTTAACACCATGTGTTCAGTGGTCGCTCTCCTGGCGGATATGAATATTCTACCACCAAGTTACAGTTTTAATACAGTGTCGGTTATTATGATTAGCTTAAACTAATTCCAAAATTTATTGGCTCGATATTTAGCAACCGCAACGTCGACCGCAGCCACGTGTTGGAGTGAACACGCAAATTTCGCGTCATTGAATATTATACAAGTATTTTAGTTGCCGTTACGAATTTAGCCAGACACTCCCCGCAATATCATCAATTTAAATTATGATACTTCAATAAGGTTATTTATATTATTTATTATATTTCTGAGTATTAAAACATGTTATTTTTCATCTTACTTCCAAGTCATATTATTGTGTGAGTTTGGATATTTGTAAGTTTGTATGTTTGTGAATTTGGATGGTTGTTAATCAATCACGCCTTCACTGCTTATTGGATTTAGACGAAATTTGACCTACAGATAGACCATTACTTGAGTATTGACATTAGGTCAAAAGCATTTTTTTGTCCCAAAAAAAGACAACCAGGCAGAGTTTTTTTATAGCATAATCCGGCAAACGAGCAGGGGTCATCTGATGGTAAGTGATCTACACCGCTCATTTAGCTAAAAATACCAAAAAAATCATGGGCGCTTTGCTGATCTTAAAGAAAAGGGATAATGAAGTGTTTAAAATAAATAATTAAGGGATTGGGAAGGGGTGGGAGATGTCGGCCTCAGTATATTCACTCACCGTACGAAACGCATCAGCAAGCCACCATTTTACGTCAGTTTTTTGTGAGATAGTGGTAACGAATCGGTCGCTCCGGCCCATTCTTAAAAGTGTCTACACCGTAGCTCGACCACTCAGAGCCGCAAGCAATAATAGCTAGCAGACATATAAAATTTATTGTAGGTACACTCTATATATGATGTGCAAAATATAATTTTGAGTAAAAATATAATCTTGTATCTTTTCACAGATTCTGAATTTATTTTATACTAGTTTTTGCTCGCGGCTCCGCTCGCGTGATCTGCTATTTCCGGGATAAAAAGTAGCCTATAACCCAAGTCAGCTCATACCTTGTCTGTATACCAAATTTCATCAAAATACGTTCAGTAGTTTCAGCGTGATTGACGGACAAACTTCCAAACAAACAAACTTTCACATTTATAATATTAGTGTGATGTACACATCACTTACTTACAAAGTAAATGATGAGATGTTTTCTATTAATTTACATTACCTAAAGTTATAAAGCAATATCATCCAAAGGTCGACACTATAAGATACTTTACTTAGGAGTTGAAAGGCTTAACAATATTTAAAGTGTTTCGCTCGAATCTTCAGCATTGTCACAAACAGATTTTAGGATTGTTATGGTAAACCTGCGGATAAAAGGTACTTTACACTGAATAGCATTATATATTAACTTATAATTCAAGCTATCATTTCCATATAGTTGATTTAATACATACACGGTTAGTAAATTCACGCCTGATATCCTCGAAGGGGTACGCAGAGGTGTAACAAGTACACCCACATTTAGCCGAGCGTATCTCCGTCCCGTAGTGGGCGAGCCTATCGCCATACCGTGCTCAATTTCTGACTCCAAACTGATGCTAAGCATTTTATTATAGAAAAACCCAATATCACATTTACCAACCCGGGGATCGAACCAGAGATATCAGCATAGCAGTCGTACTGCAACTGTGCCACCGCGGCATTCGATTTAGTACTGTATTAAAAATCTTTTTAACCGACTTAATAAGGAAGAGGGGCTCAGTTCGACTGTATTTTGTTTTTTTTAATGTGTATTACGAAATATCACTTCAAACGCTAATTTGGTGATCCTTTAAATGTTTAGTGGTTAGACACAAAAGTGATCATTTAAAAGATTTCGGGTAAGATCATGGAGTGCGACGAAAAATGGGAAGCTCCAGAACGGATATCAAAAACTCACAGCGATTTTGGTTATGAAGACAGGATGAAGATTTAAACTTTATTATTAGAGATATGTTAAAGTACCTATCATGTGAGCGAAAAAACCGATTCGGTATCGTTTAAATGTATCACAGTAAGATATGGTGCTGCCACACCGGTGTTATAAAATGTTTACAAACATTTTCTAACATTAAACATTTACTAACATTGTGATAAAATGTATCAAATTTTTGTTAACAAATGTTTAATAATGTTTTGTAAACATTTTATAACATTTTATAACATCGGTGTGGCAGCACCATTACGTAGGCTTTATATGTCCCTATGTACTATAGCGTAAATTTAATTGGCTTATTAATTACTTGGAGATGCGGTGACTTAATTATTGCAGGAATCATTTTTAATATAATTTATGCAATATTACAAGTATTTAATAATGATATGGTGATGAATGATGACGTATCCTTGACATATTATCGTTATACTTGAACCACTAATTTTTGTCAATACAGACCAAACGAAATTTGCTTATATTGTTAAGAATTTACCGATTTATTTGAAGGTATAAATACTTGTTTATGTATTTCTTTCTCGACGTTTCGAACGAGTTACATCGAGCGTGGTCATGAATAGCTCATATTTACTTAATTTTCCACCTACCCGTATTACATTCATACATAGCTGATCGTCCCCTTTTGACAGATATATCGACTTTAGGATTACTTTACAATTCTCGGGTTTTGTAATAGTTTATCATGTACATCATTACTTAACTCATTTAACAACATTAGTAACATATATTCCCAAGTCCGTTTTCCAAATGTGTTAATATATGGTGGTAGAAAATACCTTGATAATATGCCACGTAAACTACGTGTTTCTATTTCTTGGTATTAAATGTGTTACAATTTCATCACAATTTTCATCTTGATTTGAAACATAGGAACACATAAAGAGACATATCACCCTGTTTGCATTATTATTTTATTTCCGTCACACAAATCTGTCAGAGAATCACGTTAAGCTCATAATGAAAGCGAGGGAATGTGCGAGCGTAGGTTTCGCACAATAGCTCACGCGTCACGCGTCATGCGTCACTACACGGGTCGCGCCATTCTTACCCCGTTCGTGTCGTCTCTATTCACATGTACACTTGCTTTCAGTTAATTATCTGCAGAGTGTTTTTATTTTTGTTGTATGTAACATTGATTTCGGAAGTTCTTCTCTTTATTTTTAATCGATATTGACAATTGTAATGTATATCGTCACCGTTTTGAATCAAAAGGTATAAAAAAAATTGAAATATACTGGCAAACCGGGCACGATTCGAGAATTCGGGCTGATATCAGAATCATTCATCATAATCATTTTTGCCTGAGCTTTGATAAAGCCAATATCACTTCTATCCAACCCGGGGTTCGAACCTGAGACCTCAGAACAGCAGTCGTAACGCGTACGGCAGTCATTCACATTCAAAATATCAAAGGTGTATTTTGTCCTTCGAAACATGAACCTATTTTGACAGAATGCTTACAAAACTAATTAGTTGAGTTGTTTCTTGTTGTCTTTAGAAATTCAATTATAGTTTAACAATGAAGCCAAATGAACGACCATGGGCGAGTGAAACAATACTACATGTGCCACTATATAAGTTTCACCATTCGTGTTTAATTATTTTAGAACTAGATTTATTACTTATTTTAGGTAATACATTTCAATGACTGCCTCGGTGGCGTAGTTGTATTGCGTACGCGGTACGACTGCTGACTTGAGGTCTCGTGTTCGATCCCGGGTCGGATAAAGTGATATTGGGTTTTTCTATCACGAAATGCTCAGTCATCCCGGAGTCTGGAATTGTGCCTCGTATGGCAATAGGCTCGCCTCCTATCACATCATGGGACGGAAATACGCTCGGCAAAATGTAGGTGTACTGGTTACATCTCTGTCTACCCCTATGGGGATTACAGGCGTTAGTGCGTACGTATGTAAATATCGATGCAATTTAAACAAAACTTAAACAAGATAAATGAAAACTGGTAGACTTGATTGATGTGGCTCAAAAAATTTGACACAAAAAGTATTAAATGATGAACAGTTCCAGCACTGATATAAATATGCATTTAAGTACCTAAGTTGTCCATGTTACCAATGACGAAAGTATTTTATTACTACTTCGGAGACCAAAAGAAATGTTCTGTAAGAATACAACAGTTTTGTATAGATACCAATCTAGATAAGCTTCGCCAACGATTTTGCGATCCTATATGTTTTGAGTTTTTTTGTTTTTATCTCAGCACGATAAAGTGACTGCATTACAACCTGATACACACAGGGATACAGGGATGTATCCCTATACCCGCCCCAACTAACTATCAAGTCATGTCGCAAGCCCCTCGGGAGAATCGGATATACACCAGCTGAACCTGGAACGCGATCCACACAAGGAAATCGTGTGTTGAAATAAAATTATTTTAAATCCGTCCACTCGACCCTTACGATGGCTAGTCATGTCCTTAAAATTAATTTTGCTTAAAAAGTTTTTATAAAATGTTACTTGAATGTCAGTGTGGTGTTCAGAATTAGAATTTCGAAGCCGCAAGAATGGAATTGTTATTAATGGTATAATAAAGAGAGTCGTGCTTAGTTGGTGTCAATGCGGTCACCATTAATCAGCGTGTTATTATAGGTACACATTGCCGGTATTGCTCACAGTTTGATAGGCTGTGAAACGAGAGGCTGCGGGTTCGATTCCCGCACGGAGACAAATTTGTGTGATCCACAAATATTTGTTCCGGGACTGTATGTGTTTTCTCCCCAGAGGGGTTCACGATATGCAGATGGCTGGTCATAAACTAAAAGCCAACTCTTTCTGTACTATGTATTAAAAGCATGCTGCGGCGTCCCCATTGCGAGTGGGGTAAGGGCAGGTTAAAGATAGGAGATAGAATAAGATTGCTAGTAATGGTCACTTACCAGTATAACCTACTTGCTCGGTTAGCCTTTTGCTATACAAATGTATTCTCTGTAAATTATCTTGTTTTAGTGTTTGTGTTGTGTACATAAAAGTTGAGCAATTATGTTTTATGTTTACAAACTTTCAGTGTAAAAATTGTAAAAACAGCTATTTAGGGAACTGCTAATGCATTCGGCTTATTTTTTGTTTGGCTTGTGATACGTGAACGAAACTGTGCGGCCGATGCCCAACCCAAATCCCGAGGCGCGCGTACCGCATTGCGTCTCATTATTGAGGACGCTTCAAACATTTGAATAGCAGGAAAGAATGTCTAAATGTTGGCAATACAGGTGAAGGCGCTCTGTGCCAAAGATACGTATATTCGAATTACAAAGATACCAACGAGCATGTAATCACTATGTTTAACGTGAAAAATTGCCGAGTGCCGGGTAAATGATGCTTTGTAAATTGCAATCAATCTTTGTTAGAATTATTATTACAAAATATACAGCTTGTCTTAATTTGTTAGTTTATTGTGCATCAATAAATCATTGGCAATTATTAATTTATTTATTTAGATTTGGAAAAGGCTTATATTATATCTTATTACTTTACTGTCATCAATGTTTTAAAAACAATATAAATAGAAAAGTTAATTACTATTTCTCTTATGATGAATAGATTACTCGTGGTCAAATGAAGGGTGCATTCAGCTTTGCGACTCCTCTGATCAATAATATAATCATGTGATTGCATTTAATGATTAATGTATTTACTCGATAATTGAATAATTGATTACAGTTAGGAGTGGTGTATAATACGTCAAATTGTATTATATTACGCGCTTAGTTGGGAATTTGGTAGCTTAGTAAATGAAACCCGTTAAACTCGGTTAACCTTTATAAGAAGTAACTTGCGCCATGTTTTTGTGTAGGTGAACAATGTGGACTGGCGGAGTAAAATATCTACAAATGTTCTTGATTTATTGGCGTGTTTATTGAAGTAAATAAAATTATTGGGCTTTGTTAACATGCCAAGTGCTGTCATCAATTACTCAGTTGCCATCATTGATACATTAGCACCAATCATTGTTGACAGCAAAATTGGCACATTGCCACTAATATGCCAGGAACCATCCATCCATCCAGCAAAAAATATGTGAAGATTCATAACAATTAATAAGGCAGTTAAACAGAGATATATTCCCTTTGTCAGAGCAAACTGCTGCCATAATTAACTACGCCCAACCACCGCAATAATTTATCTGGACCGTTGATATCTTTGTGAATAATGTTCCAAATCCTTATTCACCGAGCGTCCGCTGCATTGTGGGAGTTTGCGCATCATTTCTCACTAACATTTATTCGCTTTACGAATCAGTTGATACGTCGTTGGCGAGATTTATGCGGGATTTTTAAACATTTTTATATGCCGGACTACGTGCCCGGGCCCATGGGACAGTTTCCGAGTGCCCTTTCAGTCTGATCTCGCCGAGTTTTGAATGATTTATGATGTTTTAGGAAGATGTTCAATAAATCTTTAGTTTTTTATTCATGACTCGGCAAAATTATAAAGCAATGTGTGGCACTGAAGTATGTTTGTCACCCCGATAGATAAGTTGATAAGTCTTATAGTGCCCAGTTATTTCACTGAATGTCGTTAAATACGGAAAACGGAAATTAGTTTTTATATACTGTGGCTTGGCGTCAGTAATAACGAGCTTTATCTTCTGAATCATTATCATTATCTATATAGCCAGTCAGCTGCAATTATGACTGATTAAAATATGTAAATACTAAAAGTAAATAGTAGTAAATAGAAAAAGAACAATAGGTAAACATTTAAGAGTGTATTTAGGGAACGAGCCCCACTGGTGCTTGACCGTTTTTTCAGCATGTATACTGTAGTGGTTAAACAGGTGACGTGTCTTCGAGTAAGTTCAACCATGTTAAGCATCAGACGACATGCAATATTGCAATTAGTTGTAATGGTTATTTTATTCTATAAGGTTTATAGTATCTTCAACTTTACTTAAGTGTGGGATAGACAGATCGCTGATAAAAGTTAGGTGACTTTTACACATTAAAAGGTGTCAGTCAAGTCGTATAAATCTGTAAGTGAATCGAACTAAGTACGAGATAGCAAAACTTCGGCTTTTATACAATTTTATTGATCTCTAGGTGTTATAAACTTGTGATATCCTTCCTACTTCCTACTAATATTATAAACGCGAAAGTTTGTAAGAATGGATGGATGCATGCATGTATGTTTGTTACTCTTTCACGTAAAAACTACTGAATGGATTTTAATGGAACTTTACAATAATATAGCATATACATCAGAATAGGACATAGGCTACTTTTTATCCCGGAAAAAGCAGATCACGCGGGCGGAGCCGCGAGCAAAAGCTAGTATTTAATAAATGCATTAAGCCAAATGGATTGAATTTTATTACTGTTTTGTATCAAATATATTGTAAATAAAATAAAAAGATACTAAACTTGCATTTTTAAAGTAAATTTTCATAGTTTTAATGCATTCAAAAAACTAAATGAAGTGGCGAGTAAAGGTCTGTTTTGAGATACGCGAAACAGGGACACGGCGTCGTTAGAGTACAATTGTTCTGTGGACTGCGACGCGTGACACGGCTCAGGCAACGTCGAAATTGTTTGGAAACGGTCACGAGTCGCGCTCTCCTGACTCGGTCGCAGACCCCAAAAGGTACACAGTGAAAGTGTCGCGATCTCTTGACTTGGTCGCGCACCTTGCCATGCAAAATTAATTGTTTGTCTTTAGCCGTTGAAAATGTTAACCAAATCTGTCGTAAAGTTTGGTAAATAAAAATCTTTTTCGCCTCGACCGGCGTCAACGTCCGATCTGTCGGATGGATTCTTAACGAAGTTCACAAAGTTTCTAGTGGCGTAGCGATGCAGTTCTGTAGCACAACTTCACCCGGATTAATCGTCAGACTCCGCAGAAATTCAATTTCACCAAAATCTCATATAATCGGCTCCGAATAACCAGACACGAAGCAAAGGGAAAGGCAGAAAAAAATGGCGTATGGATAGTAATTTTATATACTATGGAAGAGAAACAAATATTCATTTTAGCGTAACATTGTTTATTTCCTTATTTTAAAGTATTGAATTTCTTAAGGAACGTAACTATAACGTTTTGTTGGTAGTTTACCATGTGTTTTGGGTTATTATTGTTTTTATTGTGAAGCATGGATATTATGTAGTGCTAGATAAATAACAAAACCTATATTATATGGGGAATAAGGAGCCGCTCGTGGATATTGTCAAACATATTATATCTACGAGAGCAGAATGTATCAATGTACTTACGATTAGACTGTAAAGTCATAATATCAATATGATATATCGATACCGATAATATCTATATTGTTATAAACTTTCAACTGTGTAGACATATAGAAAAGTATTTCTCATAAAAAAATTCTGTCACAGGAATAAAAAAAGTCAAAGCTTAAAAATGTATGGGATTGAAGTCTCGTGTTAATACATTTTTGGGAGGTTCTACCTCCCGCCAGTAGTCTATAACTCCGTCCCTATTCGACGCATCGAAGTGAGTGAATGCAATCTACATCACTCTGTATAGATTTGTCGCCGATTCAACCCTCTGAAATAGAATCGTTCGGAGTGTGACAATATCGGTTAGAATTTTTTCTAACGTTCATAAATACATTGCTACAAACTTATAAGCTATCGTCTTTTGTGCCCGTTTGTTTTGGTTAATCTTTAATATTTTTTCACAATTGAGACAATTCATTCATCATTTTATATATGTGTATTAAGTGCTGATTGTTGACTTGTTATTGAATGCTTGAAAATACCCCTAAAACATTTTAGTGTTTGTAATTCCTAAAGTCTTATCCCATGTTAAAACAACAAAAAATATTCCCGACAACACCCCGAAATGTTGCCAACTTAACCGCAACCATTGTTACTTTTTAAACTGTATGCAAAATTCCTGCCAGTTCCGAAAACTGTGCACATCGTGGTGTTGGCAACACGCTGGACAAATTTCGCCCGCGTGGCGAAATTGCCGTTTGCACCAGCAAAAATCAATTTTCTGAGTTGCTATTCCTTGCTGATGCTTCAATGGTAACGAATTCTTGCAACAATGCAGCTCCAAAGTTGCAGAGATAGTGAATCGTTATAAAATTTTGGACATGGGCGCCGTTTTCAATACATCGTACGGAAAGCATTGTCAATATTTTTGTGTTTATTTACTTTCATAATTTATAATTTGACGACGAAGACCATTTTAAATATCTGTAACTTTTTTAGTACATTGCTATTGCCTAACAGTATTGAGACCAATATTACTCATTAACTGTAAACATTGCACTCATGTAGTACTCTACTATACATACTATTAGACGATGGCAGATGAGCATAAATAGGTATAATTCATTCATGTCAGCAACAAAGTATTAACTTTACTTTTATTTACATACAAAAACCTTGCATTTAAAATACAAAACTATTCTAAAAGTTTACATTTTCCAAAAAAGACGGACGCAAAAAGAACAAAAGCTGATTCCGCGTCCACATTCTTGACATCCCAGAGAAGGAATTAGACTTGCCGTTACAATTTACCGAAGTGGTGACAAGGTAGTAATTACAGGGCTCAAGCGCTAAGGGTGGGGGGCCAAGGGGGTCCGGGGTACCCGCTTTATATTTGCGGTGCGGTGTAAATGGGGCGCTAGGAACTCCATCATAGCCGCGACGTACCATGAAATGAGAATGAAAACTTTTGAACGAGTTCTCGTGCACCGCTTCCTTGATAAGTATCATATACTTTAGATACATATTTGAGGCATTAAGTCCTATTTACACGGAGAAAGTTTATCGCATTATTAAAGGCCAAAACATAACAGAACCTTCCTACGGTATTTAAACCACACTTTTTATGTTCTCGACTCTGTAATACAAGAAAAATGGTATTTTATATATGATCAACAACAATGTTGTTAACTATTCAGTGTTTTTCTTAAAAGTAAAATTCAAGGTACAATTAACGGTAAAAGTGCACCTATGTGACATTAATAGAGAATAAGTCGGTTATTAATGCCCAAATAGTGGGATAAAAGACACTTGAACGAAAATCGGAATGGAGTTGTACCCGTTATGGTGATAGGGTCACCCCCCATCACACCGTGGGATGGAAATAAGTTCGGAGAAAGGTGGTTGTACTGGTGACATCTCTGCTTACCCCTTCAGGGATTACAGGAGTGCCTACGTATGTATATGTATTATACAAGAAATGAACAATAATTTCATGTCCCTATTGCATAGTTTGCTTCAAAATATAATGTTGTAATTATGAAAACATTTTAGTATTCTCTGAAAAACATAAATAATTCATTGTGTCTGGCGTGCTTTCGTTGTCAAAGTAAAAGGAAGACTATGTTAAGCTTGAATTAATTACTTATGCACTGTATGTAACTAGGAGAGAATGTAGGGAAATAATTTCCGGCATCCATATTTATTTTAGTGCAATGCTTCTCAAACTTGTTTATATCCCCTGACATAAGCATTACAATTTTTTGCACAACCCAATAGGTGTTAATTGCTCAGAAATTGGCTACACTCAATACCTTTTCGTTATAGAAAATAAATAAATACACCCAACAGTCACACACATAGCCCTGATATTTGTAGATCACACAAACAATTGTCTCTGTGCGGGAGTCGAACCCGCGGCTTCTCGTTTCCCAGCCGGCTACTCGCCCACTGCGCCGAGGCTGTTAAAAATAACACTAGACATATGGAAATTAAATAATTATTTTACAAATTTTGTTATAAGACCCTAAGAGTATAAAGGCTTAATGTGATGTGTTCCCGAGACACGAAGGGACTTTAGATTATAGTCATTAATTATGGTCAGTATCCATCCTGATGCGAATTCATGTCACTTTAAAGCAATGACCCATTTATGTTAAGCGTCCAATGCCTACATGTTGTGTAGCATAACAAAGTCTCTGTGGCTTAGCGGGTAGCCAATCGTGCAACGAGAGAATATTTTTATTACTTGAATGACGAAACGAGTAGCCGTTCGCCTGATTGCAAGCGTCGCTCCTGCCCATAAACAAATACAGTACCACACAGAACTTTGTATTACAAAGCACTGCATGGCACTGGACTGCGCTCATCACCTCAAAACATAAGATATTAATTCTTAGAACGCCTAGTAATTTCACTGGCTTCAATGTCTTTCAAACCGAAAAACAACAGAGGTTACACGATCCTGCTTGGCGGTAATAATAGACAAAGTGGTGGTATCAACCCAGACAAACTTGCCTACATCGACTTATAAAAAAAGTCAGGACACCACGTCCCATACATCGAAAGTGAAGTGACCCATAGTGTGCCAGAATGCTGTACGTATACGGGTCTCACGCACACACTCTCATCATAGTGTGCCAGTTTCCGCCATTACGCGACACGACCGCCTTGTGTAACGTTCACTCCAACTTGGATTTAAAAAAATATAATAGTGCCGACATGTGTCATAAAACATTGTAAAAACAATTCGACATCGAAAAAGAAATATCAAGGAATTACTTAGCACAGGTAACATATGAATTTATAATCACTTTTATAATGTTTTTGGTAAAATTATTTACGTAATATTCGGAACATAAACGTCAACTTCACGTGCATGTGTTGCCAGAAAATAAATGAGGTATTTTCCCCAAAGTGTGAGTATTCCGTTGTAATTAAGAACATTATTAGTTCAAAAATTACTAACCGACTTTAAACCAGGAGGAGGTTGTCAATTAAGCGTATATTTTATTTTTAATGTACGAACATATATTTTCCCATCAAATATGGACCGCTTTGTTGAAATATGTTGATGTTCGATAAAGTTTAGGTACTAAGCGTTCTCCTATATACAGTGGCGTAGCTAGCACGGGTGGCACCCGGGGTGGATTTGATTTGGCTGTCACCCAAAGAATGAAAGCTTTAAAATGATTTAATGTATTTTAACCGATTTCAAAAAAGGAGGATAGAGGAGAGGATTTCCCCATTTTTGATTATTATTTCGGGTTATATCAGGTCGAGTTCCCAAAACCGGTGACAACCGGGGTAGAGTGCCCCCCTCTTCCTTCCTAGCTATGGTACTGCATATATATTTTGTTAAAATCTGATAACGGAATATGGAGTAAAGATATTAAACTCCTCGAACAAACAAATATATAAAAAAATAAATTCGCCGAATTGAGAACCTTCTTTTTTGAAGCTTAACCGGCTTCATATTATCTAGATTACCAAAACATAACATTTATCTTAAGAAACTCTGTGAGAAGTAAATAATAACATTAATGTCTAAAGGTATTTTTGGATTCGGTAAAATTTGTGTTGCGCGGCAGCGGCACTTTTTTATTTATCAGTGCGTTTTGAACTTTGTTTTGTACAGTACTCTTTATTTTAAAAGGATGTTTTACATTTTTAAATATTAGTTAAAAACAAAAAACAAAACATTTAAAAATATAAAAATAATACTCTCCAATGGCGAGGCCTAGGACCCAAGCCACCGGCGGTTAGGACATAAGAGAGAGAAACCTCCTCACAATGCGTGCTGTATCCAATAACGCCGCTTTCTGTATCTGGACTTTGACCCAACGACCAATTGAGAGCCTCTGAAGATGTTTGTCGAGGCTCTTCGGTATCAACCCAGAGACGACTATCGGTACAATTATTGTTGAGTCAACATCCCACATCTCGGTAACCTCGTGTGCCAGATCTAAATATTTGGTAGTTTTATCTTTTTGGCTTTTACGAGGTTCTCGTCATGCGGAATGGTGACGACATTTTATAGCGAATAGTACTTTTTTTTCAATTTGGAATTAAAACACACTCTGGCAGGCACCGAATATAGGATTAATCCAATTAAATGTATTTTAGAAAAATATTTGAGCATTCGAGATCACCATATTTCCAAATTAGAAGCTACTGAACGGTCCGTGCAAAGTAAAAGGCATGTTTATAAAAAATTAAATCATTCTAAAGGATTTTAATTTAATTTTTATCTTTTCATGTACCTACCCCACAATTAAACGAATCAATTAATTGTTTGAACTAAGTACTTAATTACCATGTACATACTTTATTCAATACACACGGGTCGAATATAAAACCTCTTAGGAGTTGGTTAAAACTGGGGAAAATTTTCATTTATCTGGTATCCCTCAACTTTCACACACATATATCATAAACCTGCATCACTGACGATATTAGTAGCGTTCTATCCTCCTTTTTTTATATATCGATGCTTGCCTAGGAGAGGCTACCACATTGGAAAATGTAATTGTAATATACTTATACAACTTGAGAACCGTTGCTACAAGATATTGGCTTGGCATTCACTACATGCACTAGCTCATAGCGGTGTAGCGTCACGAGTTATTCTGTTACATTCACGCCATTTTACATTCTCACCGCTGAATATTTTAATACCATATGAGGTTGCATTCCTTTGTTCAGTATAGGAATGGTTCTTGATTTACGGAATTTTTCAGTACATCTCGGAACTTGTAATAAATATGTCGCACCATTCGTGGAAAAAATTCATAAGTGGAAAATATATACTTCACAGAAACAAAAAAAAACAGTTTTGCCAAGTAATGCGAAATTTTAGACAATTTCTTTCTTAAGAAACCTGTAAATATTAGTAGAGTTAAAAATGATTGACGTATGGCTACCTACAACTATATTCCACGAATGGTACGATGTGTGGAGTACATAATATATTACATTCAGCACAATACTTCTATACGTAATAGTAATATTAATTGATTAATAGGATCAATCCATTTCTTAAGATATTGCGTGCTTAGAATAGAGACAATCATATCCACACACCCGTCATTGTAATTCTGGTAAACCAGGATCCAAGCAGTGACGCTCGGTGAATCTTTAAAAATGATAAATGATGTCCACCGAGTAAATTAATCAAATAGGAAGTACTTAGGATAATGTAAAATAATTAGATAGAACAGAGCAACTTATTAACTTATATATAACTATATATTATGAAAGAAAAATGTATAAAAGTGTGTAGTAGTACTTAAATATCCTAGTGAAGATAGAATTAGTATCTAATTAGATATTATGTAGATTATACAAGGTCCACTAGTTGAAATTAGGTCACGAAATGGACAGACGCATAAAGTTAGGTCCATTAAAGAGGCTTATATTTAAATCTGTTTCAGTTTTTAGCTATGATATATGATGATCATTTAACATCGCATCAGCCTTTGAACTCCCGCCAAATAGGATAAGAACTTAACACCATAGATATCAGTTAGCGAGCTATCTTCTAACTCCATTGTGCTTACTATCACATTACTTCCAAAACTTTTTGGGTCATGCCCTGTGGCTATAAATACGGTTCTGGATAACTCCCAAGGAACTGAGTAGTGTCAGAAAAATTGAAATATTATAGAAATTGAATTATTTTATCACTGTTTTTGATTTGTTGGGGCTTCTCTATGAAAACGAGTTTAGATTTCTTGAGAAAATTATAGCTGGGGTATAATTGTTATTTGTTACTAGCTTTTGCTCGCGGCTCCGCCCACGTGATCAAACAAACAATCAAACTCTACAGCTTTATAATATTAGTATAGATTTGGGTAGCTTAGCAACGGAAGCCTTCAAATAATATTATTTGGGTAGCTTAGCAACGGAAGCCTTCAAATATGAATAATTTTCCCCGTTTTTGCAACATTTTTCACTGATGCTTCGCTTCTAATGGTCGCAGCGTAATGTTATATATCCTAAAGCCTTCCTCGATAAATGGACTATCCAACACAAAAAGAATTTTTCAATTCGAACCAGTAGTTCCTGAGATTAGCGCGTTCAAACAAACAAACAAACAAACAATCAAACTCTACAGCTTTATTATTAGTATAGATTATTTTTTTGTATACTGGACCTTCATGATTGTTTTTCTGTTACATCTCGAATCTTTGCTTCTAGATGCCAATAAAGGTCGTCTATATAACTAAGGGGTCGTCAGCAACCGCACCCCACAAAACCCATTTTCAGTGTGTGGCCGTTTGATTTGGCGTAGGATTTATTCCGATCACTGTCCATATTTGATGAGTTCTTGCCGACGACGCATCGTTTTCAGTTTGTTTGACCCTAAGTTACTGGGGCTCTTTGCCGGCGTCACGCTTCGAATACTAATGCGTATAGATTTTCGGCAATTCGATATTGTTGAACACTTTCTTGCTTATAAATGTTTAAGGTTTGAGATTTAAGGCAATTCACGTTTCGTAATGTATAACTTAAAAAAACGTTCACTATACCGATGCTATTGTTAAATATTTTATAAGCTTTTTGGAGAAAATGCGTCAACTATCTTATGTGCAAATTTGGACGCAGGCAGCATAAATATGTCTCGTCTTAATTATGTTACTAGCTTTTGTTCGCGGCTCACGTGAAAGTCTTATTTGTTTTTTTTATAGCATAGGCTGGTAAACCCGAAGAGGTTCACCCGATGGTAAGTGATCTCCACCGTTCATGTACGCCCACAATACCAGAAGAATTATGGGCGCGTTGCCAACCTTAAAGGAAAGCGATAACTAAGGAAAGAGGAGCAGTATTTGGGCCTCCGGACATCTCTCTCACCCTACAAAATGCAGCAGCAATGTCGGTTTTATGTGAGACAGAGGTAACAACACCCTCTTATGTTGTAGACAAAACTGTCTAAACCGTGGCTCTACCCATTAATGTCCTTTCCGGAGTAAAAAATTACCATGTTCTAATTCAGTGATATGACAGTATCATCGAATCAATATACTTCTACTCAATATTGGTTTTGCGATAGTGAGGATATTGTGGGACTTGTGGGCCGTCCCGTTGATTCAACCCGCAAGTGCTGTCTGGATTGCCGCCAACCCTCATCATTGTGGTTAAGAATACAGCTTGGCAAGAATTTTGCGGAAAGTATTCCATTTTGAGGCTTTTACTGGTTGCGAGTTTGAAATCAACAAAGTAAAGTTCATTCCAGACCACGTCGTATTCGACGCTGACGATGTTCAGTTTAAATACATAATCCCAGATAATTCCCAAAGAAGAATTTGAAAATGGAATATGCGAGATCGTGATAAGAAAGTTTTTTCTGTGTTCCTTTATGGTTACTTATTTCTTAGCTTTTAGCCAAAGATAAGTAATTCAAAAGAAGTGGTACAATGAAATTAGTGTAGGCAAATACCTACATTTTATAAAATTCGTGTTGATGCCAAATTTTAATGTGTATCCTACGCGCAATCAGAATGCTGATTCAGCATTAATTAATTTTAAATTTAGAAAAAAGTTTTTTAATTAGACTGAATGACTAAACAATCTGATCGCTCGTTTGATGGTAAGCGTCACGCCTGCCCATAAACAAAAGCAACAGCACACAGAATCTTGAATTACAAGCAAGTATGGCATTAGATTGCATTCGTCACCCCGAGATATAAGTCTCACAATTTCCAGTGACTTCATCAGCTTCAATTACCTTCAACTCGAAACAACAATGCTTGGCTCCAGAAATAGACAAAGCGGTGTTACCTACCAAGACGGCCTCTCACATACGAGGGACCACTCTGAGTTTAAAATAGTGACTTGTTTTTCAAGCATTTTATTTTTATACTAGCTTTGTATAAATACATAGTAACAAACAACATGATCAACTTCATTGTTTGCAATCGCCGACTTTTATGCTGGTTTACTATCTCCTGTAAGTACTGGCTTGGTTTGTATAAATACATAGTAAGAAACAGTATGATCAACTTCATTGTTTGCAATCGCCGACTTTTTTGCTGGTTTACTATCTTCTATAAGTTCTCATATTAAAGTATACAGGATTCTACAAAGGTACATTGTTCACAACAATAACACTATAACAGAACAAGCGTTGTAAATAAAGTTTTTCCCTATAAAATCTGTTCTGACATCGCAAAAAACTTGGCGCAAAAAGGAACGAAACACCAATATATTTTCTTTTGCCTGGAAGCCATTGTTCCTAAAACAACATTTTCCGTCTTGTTTATTTTTTCCTCCAGGTAGCTTTGGTTATTAGTTATTATTTAAGATATACTTTGGTACCCCTACTACGGGCTGCATTCAATGGGAAATGTTTTTCGTTATTAAGAAGCTGGTTTATTTAGTCATATTTAATTATAGGGTAGGCTATTTTGTTGCATTATCATAAAACAAGTTGTTATGATTATTCCTTGCTTCCGAATTCCCTTCAGATATATAAATGAATTAAGCTCTATCTAAACGGATGAGTTCATTCCGTGACAGAGGTGAGAATGTAACAGAAAACTTGTTTACAAGGAATCGTGATACGATTTGATAGCGATAATAGTATGATGCGCAAACTTTCCGTGTAAAGTAGTCATATAAACCTTAATATTCCCTCAGGAATAAATTTTCTACACGATAGTGAAAACGGCATATAAGTCCGTTGCATAGTTTAAAATGAAACGAAAAACAGACAGACGCAGATAGATACTTTGTTTTATATTATTTATTATTGATTTTATGTATATTCATGCATTTGTTTGTCTAACGGTTAACAATATTTTGAAATGTATCAAAACTTTGCTTGTTTTGTCTATTTTATAACCTACCATATATCTTTAAAACAAGTCAAATTTGAAAGCACGTAATTTTACGCGACTATAGTATTTTCTACTTTATTCGTTCGTAGATATACGCGAGTCGATATAGCATCGATACTAATAGGAAGTGGTAGGGGCCACAGGCGTGAGGTGAGGCACACCGCATGATTTGTGTGAGGGTTTCCTTCCGGAGTTTGCACCTCTGCGCAGTTCGCTCATCCGCACTTCTCGCCCTCGCAAGAAAAATGTTTTCACAAGCGGAAAATAATTGAAACGATCATCACAAAAGGCGTTCGCTGTTTGCTCAATCAATAAGTCAGTTCAGCAAACGTTGGAAGAAAATCGCAAAGAATTATTTAGCAATAGTGTTTCTTGCTGGATGTTAAATAGTTTTGTAGATAATATTATGTATGTATAGAGTGAAAAAAGGGAGTAATTTTCCCATACATAATTACATAAGTTAAAAACTTCAAAAAACTATTTTAAACCCAAATTGCTGTGCGATTGATTTATACAGGGTTATTTTTAAAACACTGACAACCTCGCAGGAGTAGATTCCTAAGGTCATTTGCTACTACTTTTGTTCTACGACTTTTCATAATTTGTTAGATTTTATTCTCATACAAAAATAATTATGAATTTAATTTCCGTCTTGAAAGTTGCCTACGCTCTGCGCGTATCGCAGATTACGTAATACACGCAGCGCGCGCGTCAGTTCAATGACCGGCCGCGCCGTATCGATCGATAATACCTACACCCAGCTGTCAGCTGACTTACGAACACAAACACTACACAACAAAAACTTGTAAAATCATTTTTTTTCTTATGTATTGAGTTATGTCCAAACTCGTAGAACAAAAGTTGTTCCTTATGGGGTCAGCTATATGGCCCTGCGAGGTTGTCAGTGTTTTAAAAATAACCCTGTATATATGTTCAAATGATGTTCGTTTTCCATACGTATTTCGTAGTTAGATCAACAAAATTTGTATTGGATCAATATAGGAAAAATATAAAAGGAATTATCAAAAACGTCCACATGTTGCGGATACAAGACATCTAATTTTAATTTTACATTATTATTAATTTTATCTAATATGTTACTTAATCGTGTAACCTCCGAGAACCTCCTTTTGAAAAATGACGAATTCAGAACCGAAGATGTTTTATTTATTTATATAAAAATCATGAGCATTTCTCGAAGTCGAACACCCAATAGGTACCACTATTCAATATTGCAATTTTGGTGCTCAGTAAATCAAAAACTTTCTCTATAAAACGATTGTTTGCACTAAGCAGAAACGGTCGCGCCTTCATATCCATTATTAGCTTCATTATTTCCTAAGCGGCGTGGAAGTGAATTGGCAGGGAGTCAAGATTACGGAGTGCTGAATAACTACCTACTTACATATTACCGACTAACTTGAGGAAAAATTTACTTTATTCTCTTTGGAATACCTCTACAAAAATGTATTCAGCACTTTTTATAGAAGCATTATTAGCAGCAAATTTACAGAAATTAATATAGCTTAATTTTTATTTATTTTATGTGATTTTAAATTTCTTATATGAAAAGAACCAGTTCAAAAATATGATTAGTTTTTTAGTCAATAGCTTTCTTATCGCGTTCATTTTTCCATGCATATTATTAAAAGATCCACTTCTACGTTCTGATCATGAATTGCTATAGTATTTAGAACGTAAAGTAAGGAACGTAGTATTAAAATCGCTAAAATAATATAATAAATATGAATGTTAGTATTTGTAAGATTAAGTCGGTTTAAAAAAAATAATAATCTTCTTCATAGTTATGGGCAATATCGATAAAACCAGCCTTCAAACAAAAAAAACACATTCAAACCGGCCCGTTCGTTTAGAAGCTACGTTGCCACAAACACGCACGCTAATACGCACGAACACATAGACAGATATACATAGTGGTCTTTATAACACCCTTCCTTGTTTATCAGGTGTTAAAAATACTAATCTATTCTGATTTATAAACGCAACACCATTGAACAAACCTGTTTATTTATCGAAACCAAATAACGCAAACTTCTTTATTCATCGAATCAAATCAGATACAGAACTCGCGCGAAGTTTACGAAGGGTGGGTGGCAACAAGCGTCGGTGTTGGCGCCGCGACGTGTCTCGGCCAAGTTGGCAACTCACGCGATCGCGTGCCGACGGCAGCCAACCCTTGACATTGTATCTCATTGTCGAGTGGAATTGAAGCTAAATATCTCGGGGAATCATGATAACAGGTGAACATTGGTACAAACTCTTGTAATGATGGCTTGAAATTAGACACTTTAAAGGGCTGCGCAAACCTTGCAACTTTTGTTTGTTGGCGCCTGTAACAGTTTCTGGTAATTTGTTGGCAGACATTTCGATGCCATATTTCTTGCCCGTTCCTCTTTAACCCGTACGTATGCGTAAATATATGTGTGTTTACTAGGTGGTAGTACTCTCGTATGCCAGAGGCCGTCAGGTAGTAGTTATCACAGCTTTGTATATTTCTGCTTTTTTCCTTATACTCCGTCATCGGATCTTAACCAAATTTATATCGGACTAAATTGCAGAAAAACCCTATCAAACTACTATGTAACAATAAAATAAAGAAGTATCTAGCTGTCAATGTCAATAGTGTACCGTGTTTCAAAATAGTTGTTATAAAATTGACTAATTTGATTGATTGTGTAATGTGAAACAGGCCCTAAGAATGATATTTTAAATAAATGTTTTTGTTTCATTAAATTGATATGTGAAACAAATATAATTAGATTCATAATAAAAAATATTTGTGCGTAGCACTTGTTTAGGTACTCCAAACTCTTTACAAAACTTGCGTTGTAACATCACGCACTGTAATAAAACTCGATTCTGTTACCTTTTGGTAGAACTAGTCCGAGCAGACATTAAGTCAGTCGGCCATTCTGTCGTTTATAACCGCGATTCCCGCCAAAAACTAATATCCACAGCGGACTGTTTACTTACACAAAATATTTGCTGTCACGTAGAATATGTTCACGCTACTCGTTCCATAAAAACATCATAAAAACCTTTGACGCAATTGCGACTTTTCTGAAAGGTTTACAGTCGCATATATTTCGTTTATCCCACGCTATAATACTCAAGCACTACATGAGGAAAGTCCAGATTGTTCTGAAACAGTCACATTTTTCCGGCTTAGTATATGGGTTATTATATTCCTTTTGTTCCTATATCTTGTTCATGAGAGCAAATACATATAATATTTTATTGTGCGACTTTGGTGTTTGTATCATGTTTGCAATTGTCGTGTACTTATCAAGCATTGGAGGCATTTACTTTGATGCTTGATTTTATATTTCGAGTATTTTCCTAATATTCATAACATAAATAAAGTAAAAATAATATTCACGGCCAGATTTTAAGTATATTTGAATACTAGGATAGTCGAGGACGCTAAGTAATCTTACTTTGACCAAAAATATTTTGTTCGAATACTATCGAATGTCTACATTACATATTTAATGTTATTGCTTTTCATATTTTTTTCCGATTATTAATAATTGCATAGTTGCTTTCTGGGGCTAAGGAACTTCATTAAATATCAAGTTTTTTATTCAATAGAATGACGAGACGAGAAGTGCCATGCTTGCCTATAACCAGAAGCAACACCACACAGAACTTTAAATTCTAAAGCACTGTATGATTCAGATGTTAAGTCTCATAATGCCCAGTAATTTCACTGGCTTCAATATCCTTCAAACCGAAACACAACAGTGCCAATACACTGTTGCTTGGCGGCAGAAATACATAAAACGGTGGTACCAACCCAGACGGACTCTCGCATACGAGGGACCTACCATCTTAAAAAGTAGTTCCATGTTAAGTTTAAATCGTAATTTATGTACATTCTGATATCTTTAACAAATCTAGTAAACATAAAGCAGATTTCCAAACGTTGGTTTTTATCGGTTCAATGGGAAAAGTCACTCGGTCGCCGAATTGCGTACACTTGTATACAACTTGTTCCCGCAGTATTTCACTAGTTTTATTGAGCTCATATTTATTTACTTCTTACGTGTTACAACGTTGCAAGGATGTTTTCGTTTCTCCATTGTTATTTTATAATATTTCCAAGAACCATAAAATATCTAGTCGTTTAAATTTATTTACGAGTCTTCCGAAACTGGGATGGAATAAACGGACTAGTATATTTTGAACCAAAAAGTTAGTTTATTAGTTTGTTTGTCAATGATGCAACCATTTCAATGTTGCTAACTTTGATTTGCATTCAGTTTGTCTGACCCAGTAAAACATGTCTAATAGTATTTATTTAAGGGAAATGAGGCATATATTTAGGCATTATTGATATTCATTTCGACAAAATGGGCACGTTCTATAAAAAGATTTACTCATATTTCACCAATTAAGTAAATAAAATAATATAACGTCGATGAAGTACCAATACCTCCTAAGTGTTGAGAATCTAATTTTACACCAGACTGTTTAAAATAAGGTTTTTTTTACAAAAACTGTTTAAAATAATGTTTTATTTATTTTGATCAACTATTGATAGTAAAATAGTTTCCAATACATTACCTTCTTATTAGTTACTAATATATGGTTTATGTTTACGCCTATTGTAATAAAAAAGTAATTTTGGTTTTAATTTTCGTAAGTAGGATGTACTTAGGTTTATGCGGACCCATACAGCCCAGCAACGCCAAGTTAAATAAAACATATATAGCTTCTTTGTGATTTACAAATTCATGTCTTTTCTTTTTCACTTTGGTTCACTATCTTTTCAGCACGTGCAGTGATTTCGTCAGAACTGTTTATTGCCCGAGCATCAACGTCTAGACTCGCTACTCAGTCGTATCGTAACTTGGGTACTACAACGCGGATCCTGACAGCCGAGCAACGCCGGGTAAAATAAGACATGTCGTGGTTTATAAATCCACGTTCTTCATTTTTCTTCACTGTATTTTCAGCACGTGCACTGATTGCTTCAAGACTGTTTATTGGCCGAGCGTCAGTCATCGTCTAGATTCGGCACTCGGTCGTGTCGTAAAAGGGATTTACGGCAAGTGTAGAACTTACAGTTTCACGACCACTATAAAATATTACCGATTCGAAGTTTTCATTTCATCAACGTATTTATGTGGCCTCGGTCAAATATCATGACCTGGCAACAGAAAGATACGTTATTCGTTATGCAGTTCCTAAGCATGGGTTAATTTATCTATAATAGAAACTGTGTGGAAACTGAGCTACATTATTATTTTTAATTCACAATTATAAAAATTATAAAACAGAATGTAAATAGAAAGGTATTCTTATGTCGTAGGTACTATTCACATTCTATTTTTAATATATTTTGTTTAAAACACCACTAAACTGTTCTGCCACACTAAAAGTTATTTTATTCAATAAAACATTTAAGAAGAAAATTATGCGTAAAAGTTATCTCATTTAAAATAAAACGTATCCATTATGCATACATGTATTTTCAGTAGGTGATTAAAACCTCAAGTGTAATTAATGAACGTTTGTTATTTTAAAGTTAATATTCAACTTCGCATCCATGTAGCTCATATTACGCTTATGTAATATGTACTTTAATTAAGCTTCTATAATTGGGCTGTTTAAATAATTTCAGGGAAAGTTTAATAAAGAATACATAAGTAGATATGAAATGATGTATATTAAGCGAGTATTTGAATGACATTGAAGCCAGTGAAATTACTGGGCATCATGAGTCTTAACATCTTGTGTCTCGAGGTTATGTTGCTTCTGTTTTTGGACAGGTGCTTACCATTGGGCGAACAACCTGCACGTCCTGCCATTCAAGTAAATAATAATAAAAAAATATCTGCTTAAGTCCGCTCATTATTATTTTCTGAAAAGTAAGAACAAATAATGAAAACATACGTATCTTGAGTGTTACTAAAATTAATTTTGAATGACGAAAATTGAATTGAAATTTTCATTGTTTTATATGCTACAAAGAATTGACTGTCAACTACTATTTCATTACAATAAGTATAATAATACACTGCTTCATTTCACAGCAGTGACAAATAGATTGAATTTCGAAAATCTCTCATTAGTAACTACCCCACGTTCCGCATCAAAATCCCAACGTCCCTGTTCTCTTCTATTTCGCCCCTGACATCAAGACATTAGCACCCAGCCGCGTGCCATTCAGTGTCATCTGCCGCTTGTCCCTCCGTCCGCCCGGGAAATTAAAACCAGATATTGAACTGGTGTAATGTGAAAAAAAAAATGAAAGCTTATTGTTATACACGAATAGAATTATTGAATTGAATTTTAACGTTCGGTATAGATTTGATAGGGCACTTTTATTATATGAGTTGAGGAGTGCTGTTTGTGTTGGAGAAGTATTTTGGCATGGTATTGCCATTCACTGTTACATTTTGCATGTTTATATTTATGATATAGTCGAATTTATAGAGCCAAATCCCCCTCCTCTTCCCAATCCCTAATTATCCCTTTCCATTAAGGTCGGCAACGCGTCCATGATTCTTCTGGTATTGTGGGCATACATGGGCGGTGGAGATCACTTACCATCAGGTGACCCACTTGCTCGTTTGCCGGCCTATGTTATAATAAAAAAAAGCCTCGAATTGCTCAGGCCTTCCAATCCTTGCAGACAGTTTTCTGTTCAGTTTCAGTTTTCTGAATAAGGTCATCAAATTGGATTATTATCTGGAAGAGATTATTGTTTATCGTTTAATAATACTGAATCTGATCCCGGTCAGAGATTGTAATCTAAACCGGAGATTTTTTTCTATTCTAATTTTACATACATAATAATGGTTCCAGCGATTTTCCATGACTTCGCCAATGTCGAGTATTAAATAGCAATTACTAAAAATAAAGATCAAAACGTAGACATCTTTTAAAGTCTATACCGGAGATATTCTTGACGTCAGTAAACCACGTAAATATTCGAAGATGGTCGAAAGAAAATAAGCACATCCTTTCAATTAATATGTCAGTATTAAAAGCAATTAGCCAATAATATCAATTTATTTGAAGCAAATAATACAACAGAACCCTTCAATGCTATCAGAATGAAATCTAACAGTTACGGGAAATCCGTAATTCAATTACAGCTGTAATTTAAGTAAGCTTTTAATCTCTAAATCAGAGAGCGGTCGACGATCCGTCCAACGACTATTGACATTTATTTTGTGGTCCGACCGGGACCTGCAGCGAGCGACAAAAAGCTATAAACAGCTTTACGATTTGGCCTCGTTTGGCCGAAGTTACCTGACCGACATCTGTTTAATCAGTGATCTTTGTTTTACTTGTTTTACATCATATCGTCATTTGCGGGGTTTCTAGAGATGACTTTTGTCTAGGGTTGTGCCATTTCCCCGTTTCTCATTTACATTTCTATTTCGAAATACTGTCAGCAATTTTAAATAGCCATTAATATCCGAACAACCTTAAGGCCGATTTTATGGAGAGACTTTATTGTACGACATAGGCGAATATTTAATAGAAACTGTTCTGTTATAATCTCATATGTGTCGTGCGATAAGTTCTCTGCATCTAAATGAGGCTTAATGGATAGCTACTTAAATTAACAGTTATAAAAGTATTTTGCTATAATAAAGTCGCAAAGTAACGAACAAAAATTTAAAATTTATATACAGGACATTGATTGAATATAATTTAAATTTGGGAGCTATAGCTTATTTTTGGTAAGACTTTTGGGTCGCTTAATCTTGGCTTCTGTAGACAATCATGTGGCGATCGTTGGGAGATAGTACAGAGACACATCGGAGCTGAATATAGAAGTTTAAATATTATGGAATAAAAATTAAATTACTGGGACGTTATGAAACTAAAATTAAATGTCTCGGGGTGACGAGTGTAGTTCATTCCATAAAGTATTACAAAATCAAATTTCTGATTGGTGTTATTTTAGTTAATGGGTAGGCTGCTTTCCATCAGGCGAGCGACCTGCTCTTATACAAATATAATATAAAAAAAATTATAATAAAATATGAAGACGCTTAAATAAAATAGCAATAGTCTCATTTATTCATAATTGAAAATTTTAATATTGTTTTAAGACTTCTTGTAATAATTGCAGAGTTTTACCAAATACTTTGACAGTATCTAACATTACCGAGAACACGAAATACTTCTACTACTAGGACTTCTTTTATTTTATGATATCTTTTTCATACTGGCACTAACGTTCAATTTATCCACCACAGTTTCACATGGAACCTCGGGAAATAATAAAATTACACTTCGCACGTCCCGCGGGTTTGCCTAACTGATGAAAATATTCATGGCCACGCGCTCAGAATTTCCGTTTGCGATGAAACTGCGCGTATCTGAGGATTTATGGTGTTTACATGCTTTTTGACGAGTGTGTGTTCCATTTTTGACGTATGTAAAAGCTTTAGTAACCTGACTATTTGAGAAATTGTTTTTTTTAATCCGAACATGGCAAAGTGACTTGACTAAACCTAATGGTTAACGCAGTGTAGTCAAAAAAGACCAGCGACCATCAACAAACGATGAGTTTATCATTGGTCACCAGAATCGTGCCGGCCTGTTTAAATGATCCTTCACACTGCGAAGACGGAAGAAGCAAATCGATTTGTAGCAACAGTGTGTAACCACATCAAAGTTCAGTATGGAGTTGTTTCTGTTAATGGGCAGGCGTCGCACTTACTATCAGACGAGAAACCTGGTCGTTTCGTTTGATGTGTTGTGGCTCGCCCCATAACCACAGTATTATGTTGAGCTGATCTCCTGTTGTTACCGTTAAGGCATGTAATTGTATAGTTTTGATTCAGTTCAATTAATGCGCACTATATTAAGTATGTTTGCATGTTTAAAAGTAGTAATAATACACTTTTTCTTTCTTTCTTTCTTTCGTCATCGAAAGTTAATAAAAAATACAACAGAAGCTGATCATAGTTATTGTTGTATGCTTTAGTTACCATGTTATAATGCTAAAATACATTTCGTTATGATATTCAATGTTCAACAATCGGCAGTTAATATGCCTGAAGCGTCTATTATGCAAATTTTTGTACTTAATAGCGAGCAATGAGATGTAAATCAGGGTTATTACAGGGCGATAATAATACCGTAATGGTTCTACGTATCAACAAGTTTGGGAAAACCCTATGTGCCTAACTAGATTGAGTTTAAAGGAGTTTTTACTATCAATAAAAATCGTTCTTATATTTTTGATACTGAAGGTTATTGAATTTTACACTACAATTGCGAAGTCGATATTTACATACATTTATATATTATGCAAATATAGAATAGAAATGTAGTAGGGGCGTGGGTGTCTGCAACGGTGCAAAATTATGAGAGCCGATTCGAGCTGAATGAACAAATAGGCCAAACTTCATTCTTTAAAATAAACTGTTTATCCTTATTTTAAAACCTTTTATTCATGATTCTATAGTTAAAACATTTTTGTTACGTGTTTTTACAAATCATGAAGGTTGTGTTGTGAATATTTATCCAAGGTAGAACAATTAGATGATATTGTTGAAGTGTATCTTCACATACCTTCTCGAAGGTATGTGAAGTCTGGCAACCCGCATTAGGCCAGCGTGGTGGACTAAGGCCTAATCCCTCTCATTCAGTAGAGGAGGCCCGTGCCCAGCAGTGGGATGTATATAATACAGGGCTAGTAAAAAAAAAAAAAATGTTGAAGTGAAACTTCTTTAGGCGCGCCATGGCAGGGAAAAAAATATAGCTGTTATAATTTTGGTAACGAAATAATAATAATAATAATATATCACGAAAAACTGTAACGTTATATAATAAAACAAGTGGTCACGCCTAAGAATTTGTGAGTGTGATTAAGTATTCCACGAGTATCGCTAAACTGGTCAACATAGAGTTTAGTACTAAAGTTACATGACGTTACTAGATTTATTGAATGTAAAACGTACATTTCACACTTAAGTTACCATATAAACCTTTGATCAGTAAAGTGGGTAACAACGATTATTCGATAATAATCGAAGCTGAATAATAAGATGTTAATAATGAATTAATTATAATGTATATGAGACTTAACATTTTATATCTCGGAGTGACGAGCGAAGTTCATTGCCATGTGCTTTGTAATTCAAAGCAGATTCATAGAAGTTACAGTTCTTGCGCAAAACACACAACCCACTCATTATTTTATATTTTCATCAGCTTTTTTTCATAAGTTCAATAAGCTCATAAAATTAACTATGTTTATCTATATCTATACTAATAATAAAGCTGTAGAGTTTGATTGTTTGTTTGTTTGTTTGTTTGAACGCGCTAATCCTAGGAACTACTGGTTCGAATTGAAAAAATCTTTTTGTGTTGGATAGTCCATTTATCGAGGAAGGCTTTAGGATATATAACATTACGCTGCGACCATTAGAAGCGAAGCATCAGTGAAAAATGTTGCAAAAACGGGGAAAATTATTCATATTTGAAGGCTTCCGTTGCTAAGCTACCCAAATAATATTATTTGAAGGCTTCCGTTGCTAAGCTACCCAAATCTATACTAATATTATAAAGCTGTAGAGTTTGATTGTTTGTTTGTTTGTTTGATCACGTGGGCGGAGCTGCGAGCAAAAGCTAGTTTATTTATAAAATTTGTTAATTTATGAATTATTTGTAAATTTATTAAATTTGGCAGGTCGGCTTGATCTTGTCGACCTACGATGGACACATTTTGTTTGTCGTTGGTCGACACTATTCCTGGATTGCGCTACACTTACCATTAGGTGTAGCGTAGTCACTTTGTCAGGAAAAAAAAGATTAAAAATAAAGCGTATATCGATATTTTTTTGAAATCCAGTAACTTTTATGCCTGTTGGGTCTTTTCAGGGTTGCTAATCCATCACGACTTATAACAGGATAATAACACAGAAAGTTTTATTGATTGATTGTAGAAATATACCCAAAATATTTATCTATTCTTCTATATACATCTATGTATATTAATAATATATCCAAAATATCGATATATCCATCTATCTTCTATATACTTCTATGTATTATATATAAAAGCGAAATATTACTCACTCACTGTTTAATTACGATATCTCAAAAACTACTAAAGCTAGGATCATCAAATTTGCCGAGTATAAAAGTGAGCCCCGAACGAAAAAGTGCACCCGGAGGAACATTGTTGGGTTTTAGTCCATGGGAGTCAGACATAAAACCGCATTGACTGGCCATGCGGCGGAACGGTACTCATAAAGGGGTTCTCAAAGTAAAAAAAAGTATCATCAAATTTGGTCAGATGATAGTTTATGTAATGCAGGAGTCCGCTAAGAAAGGATTTTTACGCGGGCGGAGCCGCGGGCAAAAGTTAGTATTATATTAAGTCATTTATATGTACTTTGACAGGAAAACTACCCGTGACATTAGCAAAGTTGAAAAAGAATTCATAACGTGCATTTAAATTCGAAGCGTTACCAAATGTACTTTTGAGTTCTTGAAAGAGTTTAAAAGTTTTAGTATATTCTGTTTTAGCTTTGTACCGTTCCAGATCTTTTATGCAACTTATTATTGCTTTGGTATTGCGTAGTGAGTTGTATGAATACAAATTCACTTTAGCACTTATAATAATTTAAGTGCTAAAGTGTGCGGTGATATTTGTGGATACAAATATATAGTGGAGGTGATTCATGTATCTATAATTATTTTTATTGTCTGCTCAGAATCTAAAGCAGTTTATACAGCCGGGATGTATTTCTAATTCACATTCTGAATTAATAATCTGGATTAAAATAAACCGTATATTGCGTACTATTTTACTATCATTATATTAAACAATCAATTAACAACTTTAAAAAGTATTTTAAGCCAATTCATAAAAAGCTACAATATTCTCTTTTATTACTCGTACATTTTCATCCATATATGAAATCAACTTTACTATTAAAAGTGTACGCGTTATGTTAAACGTGTATTATTCAAATGGAAAGGCTTCGATTGAAAGAGCAGATTCCAATTACAGCCGATACTGCAGTAAGGTCCGTTTAGACGTCTCGTATAACCAAAATGTGTAGTGCGTGATTGGAATACTGGTCTTTTTGTGAATAGGTTAAACTTGATGCGACACCGGGAGGCAAATTGTAGACAGCACACATATAGTCCTACGGTAAGATACGAATGTTGTAGAGGATTCAGGAACTACGGGAGAAAATATTTGTGGATCACACAAACATTTGTCGCGGTATAGGGATCGAAAACGCAGCGTTTCGTTTCACAGCCAGCTACTCGCCCACTGCTCTACGGAGGCTGTAGTTACACAAAACAGTGATACGCTGTAGACAGTTTGCTTTAGAGGAACAAGAAAGAGAAGGAGAGGACAAGGAGAAACAAAAGGAAGAATCGGCTGGCGCGATTTTTGTTATTAGATTTGTTTATTTTATTGAATGATGAGACGAGCAAGGCGCTCGCCTGATGATAAGCGCCACGCCTGCCCATAAACAGAAACAACACCACATAGAACTTTGAATTACAAAGTTGGGTGCATTTAATATTAATTGAATTAAATAGCGACGGTGTAATTGGTCTGTATTTAGCTGCATTATTGATTAGTGGCCAATACGTGGGCAGGGTTTGTCGGAGACGTATCTTTTTTTTATTGTATTGAATGACGAAGACGAGCAAGGTACTCGCCTGATGGTAAGCGCCACGCCTGCCCATAAATAGAAACAACACCACATAGAACTTTGAATTACAAAGCAATGCATGGCACTGAACTGCGCTCGATACTCTGAGACATAAGATGTTAAGTCTCATAATGACCAGTAATTTCATTGGCTTCAATGTCCTTCAAACCGAAACGCAACAGTGCTTACACACTGTTGCGTTGCTTGTTGCTTGGCGGAAGGAAATTTGATTTTGAAATTGATGTAGTTCCATGTTTTCACAGAAATTCGGCACGTGAAGTGGCAGCTTGTAGTTGCATTTCATGTAATGAGTATTTCCCGAGGCCCAAATGCCCGCTCCTTTCCTAATCACGATTTTTTCCTTTAAGGTCGGGAACGAATTAATTATTCTTCTTGTATTATGAATGTTCATGGGCAGTGGGCATCGCTTGCTATCATGTGACTTACGTGCCATAATGTCGTTTGTCTCAGTTGTAAAATTTTAAGCCATTCTTTTTGTAACATGTGTTAAAAAAATGTAGCACCGGCCCCACTGCGATTTCGATAAGGAGAGGCGGAAGAAGACGACTGTTCATATAACATAACTGCTTTCTGAGGAATTCGCCTGGTATATAACATGACCCAAAGGAACGGAGCAGTAGCATGCAAGCGGATGAAAGCGTGAGGGACAGTTAGTAGAATATTAAAATAATTGTACTTGAATATCTTTTGTCCTGTCACGGCAGATCAGAAAATATTCAACTTATCAATCAATCCTATTGACTCAATCTGCTACTTTAATAAAGGAGAGCGTGTTTATAGCTGGTTACTGGTATTACTGGGCCCAGATAATATTTTATGTAATATAATTATATTACGTACTAATCTTAATTGATATCTCCGAGTACGGTAGAGATCTCTTCAGGTACTAATGGCGTTACCAATAAGGGGATTGAATGAGAGATGTAAATTATTAATTCGATTATTAGCTTAGATTTATTATTTCTGAATAACTTTTTTCATCGATTATTTTATTTTCCGACGCTTAAAATTCTAACGGATATCACGTATACTTGGGCTGTGACTAAACAAAAAAAAAACATTTACCAGAATCCGTTGAAATTAAGTTTTCCTTTGTTTTATGGGCCGTGTTTTATTGGAGTACGGGTTTTGTACAAAGGATTTTAAGACTAAAGATTGCGAAAAGTTTTACATCAAGAATGCCTAGTAAAATTAAATGGCGTGTGATTTGTTACGGTTATCTGAAGTGGGTTTACGGTCGTAGGTGGATTGTAGGAATAAACATTAGTGCACAAGACAGCCTCCGTGGCTCTATGAAGTGAGAGGCCGCAGGTTTGATTCCCGCACCGAGACAAATGTTTGTGTGATCCACAAATATGTCATAAGTACCTGGGCGACCGAGCTCTGCTCGGGTGAAAAAACAAAAAAAAAGTGTGCGTTCGGGACGCTCGACAGAAGTGATAACTTAAACTAATGTGGGTTAAAGTGAGAGCGGAAGGAGCCTGCCTACTGCTACCGTATGCGTGAGAGAAAGGGAAGCCAGACAGAGTGGCGCCTTAACGCGTTACGTTACGAAGTCCGTTCAAAGTCGTGTCAAAGTCGTGTTAAAGTCGTGTCAAAGTCGTGTCAAAGTCGTGTCAAAGTCGTGTCAAAGTCGTGTTAAAGTCCGGTCCAAGCCGACTGGTCACTGTGTGACTCCACCTGGTACTTAGAAATTATCAATGTTTCAGGGAGGTCGGCTAACGCTGGCTGGTCAATGGACCGCTCGCGTTACGGAACGTTTCGGTTCACCCTCCCATAAGAAGTTATCACTTCAAAAAAAAAAAAGACATTTTCTAAAAATGATTCCTAGCTAGATCGATTTATCGCCCCCGAAACCCCCCATATACTAAATCTTATATCTTTAAATGAGCAATTCTTGTATATATATAAATATATAATTGGAATCTCGGAATCGGCTCCAACGATTTTCATGAAATTTTGTATATAGGGGGTTTCGGGGGCGATAAATCGATCTAGCTAGGAATCATTTTTAGAAAATGTCATTTAATTCGTGTTTTATCAACTTCGATCTAGCTAGGAATCATTTTTAGAAAATGTCATTTTATTCGTGTTTTATCAACTTAAACATAAACTTGGAAGAAAAATATGACTCTTCCTGACATCTATTGGCGAATAATAATACTACTTTTTTGTGAGCACAACAGCAGATGGCGTTGTTAAGTAACACGAAGTCAATGAGTGTTTGCTTTGAGGTTAGACTTAATTCCTGACATCTATTGGCGAATAATAATACTACTTTTTGAAGTGATAACTTCTTATGGGAGGGTGAACCGAAACGTTCCGTAACGCGAGCGGTCTATGGACCAGCCAGCGTTAGCCGACCTCCCTGGAACATCGATAATTTCGAAGTCCCAGGTGGCGCCACACAGTGACCAGTCGGCTTGGACCGGACTTTGACATGACTTTGAAACGACTTTGACACGACTTTGCCACGACTTTGCCACGACTTTGACACGGCTTTGACACGACTTTGACACGGCTTTGAGACGGCTTTGACACGACTTTGACCCGGCTTTGACACGGCTTTGACACGGCTTTGACACGACTTTGACACGACTTTGACACGACTTTGACACGACTTTGACACGACTTTGACACGGCTTTGACACGGCTTTGAAACGACTTTGACACGACTTTGACACGACTTTGACACGACTTTGACACGACTTTGACACGACTTTGACACGACCTAGACACGACTTTGACACGACTTTGACACGACTTTGACAGGGCTTTGACCGGACTTCGTAACGTAACGCGTTAAGGGAAGCCAGACAGAGTGGCACGGTAACGTAACGCTTTACGGCGCCACTTTGTCTGGCTTCCCTTTCTCTCACGCATACGGTAGCAGTAGGCAGGCTTCTCCGCTCTCACTTTAACCCACATTAGTTTAAGTTATCACTTCTGTCGAGCGTCCCGAGACGCACACTATTTTTTGTTTTTTTTTTCACCCGAGCAGAGCTCGGTCGCCCAGGTACTCTTATATCTTTAAATGAGCAATTCTTGTATATATATATATGATTTTATAATACAATCTTATAACATAAGATGCCATGCAGTGGTCCAAAGAGTGTACCCACGTTTTGCAAAGGTTATTTCCGTACCATAGTATATATTATGTTTGGGCAGGTTTGGTATTTTGCTTGACAGGAGTTCATCATTTAACGAAAAATGAGTCCCGACATAGAAATTAAGAAATAATTTGGGATAATGCTAGTAAACAAAGCAGACGTGGAATATCTATAAGGTGGTAGGTTCTTCGTATGCGATAGGCTGTCTGGGTTGGTATCAACACTTTGTCTATTTCTGCCGCCAAGCAACAGCAAGTACTTTCGGTTTGAAGGACATTGAAGCCAGTGAATTTACTGGGCATTATGAGACAACATTTTATGTCTCGGGGTGACGAGCGCAGTTCAGTGTCATACAGTGCTTTGTAATTCTGTGTGGTGTTGCTTCTTTTTACCGTCAGGCGAGCGATTTGCTCGTCTCGTCATTCAATAAAAAAAAGTATAAAAAATATGGTGAAAACTACATACACTATTGAGTTACGGATATATTGTGACAATAAAATCGTAAAACTATCTTTATACCGTTTTATGTCCCGATAGCATTTCACATTTTTTTTATATTTCCAGTAGCAGATAAAACAATGAATATCGTTACAGTCCGGCGTGGATATAATTTTTTATGTGTTTTTTTTACGAGCGTTTTCAATGATAACAACGCAGTTAATTTAACGTTATCGAATATCGAATATCGGCTGCTCAATAGCTGATGTTATTTAAAACGTTTTTTGATGTTAAAGTTTCCACTTACTTTTACTAGGTGCTAGGTTTCTCGTTAAACTCAATAAGATTTTTCGAAGGTATGTGAAGTCTACCAACCCGCATTAGGCCAGCGTGGTGGACTAAGGCCTAACCCCTCTCATTCAGTAGAGGAGGCCCGTGCCCAGCAGTGGGATATGTATAATACAGGGCTAGAAAAAAAAAAATTCTCGTAAGCGAGAGGTCTACATTGGTACCACCACTTTGTATATTTCTGCCGAAAAGCAACAGTGTGTTAGCACTGTTATGTTTCGCTTTAAAGGACATTGAAGCCAGTGAAATTAATGCATTAAGAGATTAAATATCTTAGGTGTTGGCGAGCTGAGCGCAGTGCAATGCCATGTAGTGCTTTGTAATTCAGGGTTTTGTCTGGTGTTTGTTCTTTTTATAGTCAGGTGTGGCGCTTACTACCAGAAAAGCGTCCTGCAAAAGAAACTACGTTCCAAAAAAAATGTTTGGCAAACATCACAATCGGATGAATGATGCAGGAACGCATATAATATAGTTTCTTTGTAGAAACATTAATTCTTATTTATAGAGATAACTATTTATTATAGAGATTTTTATAGAGATAACTCATGCACTATGTGGTGGGTATTTCGTATACGAGAGTTCATCCAGGTAGCTTCCACCACATTTTCTATTGTCGCCACCAAGCAGTAGAGTGTAAGCACTGTTCGCTTTGATAAATATTAAAGCTATAGAAATTACTGGACACTATGACAATTCGTAATTTTTTTATAACTTATGACTGCGCCGTGTAATGCTATGCACACAGGTGTATTTCTGTTTTCTGTGGCTATGCAGTACTTTGTTATTCATAGTTCTAATTGGTTTTGCTGCTGTTGTGGGTTAGTGTGGCGGTTACTATGAGGCGAGCCACTTGGTCCGACCAGGCTGATTGTCGCATCATTTAGATGTGTACATATATTTTTATTCGATCACGGCAAAGTGACTGCACTACACCACAATACTACCTGATGATACACACAGTGCCGTCTAAAAAAACATACACTGGAACACGATCCACACAAGAACACTACGGCAGCTCTTAACACCATGTTTACGGTCGCTATCCGGACGGATATGAATATCTTACCACCAGCAAATAATTCTATATAATCTATTCAAATTTTATTTTTGAATACCTATTTATATATTACGTAAATGATCGTAGGTTGCGAAAGTCCATCTTCACATAATCTATGGCCACTAATCTTCATATCCTCATCTAATAACTATTAAGTAAATAGGCCGGAGACGGCTTATAAAAATCCAGCCGTTAATATAAGTGAAAGTGATTGAGTGCGGAGGGACGAAGGACGGTGAAGGGAGGGGTGAAGAGATGGATCAAGGAAGCGACCACCCTCGTCAATAGCGAGGGAAACAAACTTTACCGCGTGTCACCAGTTTTATCGTAAGCCTTTTAATTAAAGCACCCGTGATGGATATTGGCCGCGTCTTACGATGAATTGAGGCAGTAATCTTTCACCAAATGTACTTGTAATTTTGTTAAGAGGCTTGTAGGTTAATTGGTTATTGTAAGGTGTACGATAACTGTATTAGGAGTTAAAATTAGGAGATGCTCTAATGCAGATTACACGCCGCAGATATCTAATTCTAGTATCCGTTATCATAGGAATTTTAACTAACACACAATTGGATCGTTTACTCAATTCGCAAACCAAATGATTTATTTCGTTTAATTTGGGATAGCAAACAATGAATACAAACGTAACTTGAAGTTATGCTCTTGGGGTTAGCTTGGAAACTGCGACTCTGCCGAGCAGTCTGAACCACTCCCCGGTGAGCTATCGCTGCTTTTAAAGGAAAATATATAAAAATAAAGAAATAAACGACTTTAAAAAAATACATGTCAATATTAAATTAAAGATAAATGAAACAAAAAATATAAAATTGATATTAAATATCACGTTTCCTTCTAACGTGAAAATCGTTACCTGCCTGTAGAAATTGATTAGACCGATGGATCGACCAGGCCAAAGGTTAGACGGTCCGATTAATAAAGATAAAGAGGTGGTTACGATCAAGAGGTTTGTTTTGTCTGCCAATATTATGGTTCGATCAAATTTCCTTTACAATGCACGAAAGCTTTGGTTTTAGTACGGAAGACATCATATTATTATGTATTATAAAGATAACGGATTGATAAATCTTTAATAAAAAAATAAAAAAAAATAATTTATTACCCTAACAACCAAGGTCCATAAAATGTCATTGGTTCCTTAGCTTATAATATGGTTATAAAATATTTTATAAATTATTTTATCATGATCATCACGAAGGCTACAAAAAGAAGAAGAAGAAGGTTCTCAATACGACTGTGTATGATGTATATGTATACATGAGTATATTTTTAATGTATAATAATCACTCCTAACTCTGCCAAATTTGATGGACTAGTATGATGATTATTTTTGTGCAAAAAGACAGATTCATATACAACTCCTTTGGCACCCTAGGCTATTAAAAAACGTATTTTATAAACCCGAAAAGATCCTGTATTTTTTTCCCTAATTTAGTATAACCCAACTTGAGTCCGATACTTCCTCCACCTTTAAGCATCACTATAACTTTGTCGGGATGGTACGTTTAAAATTAAATAAGCTCGCGTAAGCCTTCAAACTAATTTCTACTCAAACTTCATATCTCATCGCCGCTTATATCCATCAGTAAACAACATTAATGTTATTAGAAGCAAATACTAATAACAAAATATAATATTTGAGAGCTTAGCTCGGTATATTTCGACCTAAACCCTGCATATTGTTACTATGACATGAATTCTGTATAATGGAGGTCGCCGCTAATTAGAGTATTAATTGAGGCTTTATAATGACTCTTAATATAAACATGTATACTTAGGTTATATTGTCATTAGCTTGGTGGCAGGGTACGTCGGTTATGATTTTTTATACTCCGCTCATATAATCGTGATATGAATATCTAAAATATAGTATGTAATCAATTAGTCCTTATTTATAGTTGTTAGAGTCTCAACTCAAAAATAAATATGTTAGAAGGCGTTTAAATCAGCTGGAAGCGGTTGCTGTCAAATGACGGAAATAGGTCTTGTTACGTCACAAGACGCCATTACGGTGATTTTTCCACTACGCGCCCACCTTCAAATCCATTTTTTTTTATTTATGGCTTTCGCAGTATTATGCATTTAGCCAGTGTCAAGTATGATTTATTCTCAAGTATTTTTACAAGAACGTGAAACACAGGTGCGGTCGATTTTAAGGTCTTGTCGGAGTTTGATGTTAACTCCTTTCAGTACGATTCTTAATTCACTTATTTCAATGTTTCCATATACTGTTCATCACCGTCAATGTTTATTGAACAAATCCCCACCACTTTTATACAACAAACACAAGGCTAAACTAGTTTATGAAATAAATTAAAATAAGCGATGAACTGCACTGTCAGAATTCCCGCCAAAACTCCTTTGTCCAATTTAAATTCTGTTTTTGCTAAACAATTTCATTTTATTATCATTGTCGGTTACGTTTAAAATAATATACAAAATAAGACATAGGCAAATACGCTATTGGATTGTATTTATATTATATCTTAGGTTTTTACCTAAGATATGAGTTCCTTACAATACAAAGGACACAATAGCTGATAATTCCTTTGTTTTGGGTTAACTGTCGCAGCAGACTTCGGTTGAATAATCGTTGAGTCGTAAAATTTATAATGAATACCACAAATTCACACTGACATTTGAAATTTAAGGTAACCGTTTATTAAGTCTATAAGGCGTCTTGTGGTTGTGACACCGTCTTGGTTATGAGTTTAATTAAAATTGTTTACTGTTTAGTGACTTTACTGACAATATAAGCTTCGTAGCATATGCTCATGTTTTTAATGTCGCATGAACTATTGTATGTATAATGGAGAATTTATGGTTTTCATAACCATGGCACTGAAAAGTGGGTCTATTAGGTTATTTAACATTGTCAGGAAGGCTTCATCTCTCTGTGGCATCGGAGCGCCTAAAGTAATGTACCGATTTGAATGCGGTTTATTTTGTTTAAAATTTTATCTATGTTTGAGGGAAATCTGTTAAGCCGTTTCAAAGTGAAATGTTTTTCTGATTGATGTCGGATTTTTTATACGGTGACGTTTGTGATTAACTTTTAAGCTATTGTATAGATTTTATCGCGGGCCTTGCGGCGAGACCGAATCCAGAAATTTCGTAACGAAAAAACCTAACAGCCAGCGTTAGCTGACCTCCCTGTTTTAACTTAATTTGATATCTAGCACACAAAGTTAAAGTCGAAATTCCGTTAATAAAATAGATGGTTGTGAAACTTATGACATTTGGAAATGTAGACGCGGTTTGAAATTTGAATTTGAATTTTTGATTATAGAACACGGCCGTGCAAGTCATAGCAAATGTATGTCTTATTAACTAGGACTTAACGTTGAAATTCTTTGTGAGTAACCAACCGCGCTCCCGTTTACACGATCGCGCAGTCGCCGCGTGGTTGGAGAGTTGCGAAGTATTAAACATTATGGCTTAGTCAATAGAGTTTACATTAGTTTTTCGAGTGATTCGACGCGCGGCCGCAACGCGGTGGGATTCCTTGTCATATAAATGCGCCCTTATTTTTAAGTTGATAAAAAATGCTATACAATAGCTTTACCGCGGCAGGCTCCGAGTGCCACACGTCTTTTTTTTTTATTTACATACGCTTGAATGTCCAGACGAGTAAGTTGCTCGCCCGATGGTAAGCACCACGTCTGCCCATAAATAGAATACCATAGTGGAGGATACCAATACCACACTGAATTTTAAATTACATAGATACATTACATATACAATTGTAAGGCGTACTTAAGCGGAAAACAGCTGTGCTGAGGTCTCGGATTTGATCCTCGGGTGAAGTAAAGTGGTATTGGGTTTTTCTATCTCATCATACCCAGTATCAGCCCGAAATCTGGAATTGTGTGTGGTATGGTTTGTATCACATCATGTCACGGAGTAAAGTTCGGCGAAATTTAGGTTTACTGTTTACACCTCTGCCTACGTTACTAGGATTACAGGCGTCAGTGAGTGCATATATATGTATAAATTCATAATATAAACATATTGTGCAAAGTTTATAATTTCCTAAGTAATATATCTCAAGCGTTTTTATACCATCTCATTAAAAACTCCCAATGGTATCTTTTTACAGTAAAAACGCTGCGAAGTAACCTCGATGGAACGGCTTAACTTAATTCCGAAGATTTTAATTAACATGAGACTGTACGTGGCCGGGTTGGCTGCTCGCTAAACTCCTGTAATATATGTTTACTGCCCGTAGGTGAAACTAAGAGATACATGGATATACGAAGTGAAAATAGGGATGGAAGTTAATGGAACCACAATGGTGAGACGTGATTTTAGGTGGGATATTTTGTACAAAATACTTTATATGTGTTCTTTAATACATACGCATGTACTCATAGCTGTAATCGCCGAAGGGATAGGCAGAGGCGTAACCCGTACACCCACATTTTGCCAAGCTTATTTCCGTTCCATCCGCTTTGTATGAAATTGTATGGAAACGATCGCGATGCTTTGTTTCAGTATAACTCAAAACATGAATACTTTACATGCAAAGTGGTCGTGTTACTGTCGTTATGTGTCGCGTTTAAAATGCAAAGCAACTTATTAATAATAGTATTTATCAATATTACTCGTCATATTGGTATATTAAACTCTAGTGGTAGCGTTTGTGCCCTATATAGATAAGCTCACCATCACAAGACGAAATAAACACTGATTGCACTAGTTGCAATTCTGTCTATCTCTTCGTAAATACAGGCGTGAGCTTACGTATGTACGTATTCCTATGAAAGCACATTATAGATAAACACTGCAACCAATTTTATTTCAATTTTATACAGCATTGAAAGAAATATAAAAAAATAAAATATTTTCAAACTTCAGCGAAAATCCGCGACTGTTATCTTTAACGTAACTAGGTAAAGACTTTAATAGAGAGTATTCTAGTAAATATCCATTAGGAAGTCCCCTCTGGGTAACTAGAGGCGTTATTTCTAGTACATAGTTATGTACTGAAATAACAGCTCTCAGTAGTTACGGGAATAGCAATCTGGGCAGATAAACAGTTCTGAGTTCAGCTCACCTTGCTTTCTAGCTAAGACCAACTTATATAAAGCGATAATTCGGGACCGTTCGATACCGAACTATGTGGTCGAATCTATAGAAAATACGTGTACTATACCACATAAGATGTTGTAAAATCGATGAACATACACAATTCGATAGCGCCTTTTTTGAAGTCGGTTAAATACACCAGCGCGAGTCGGTATCCATGAAAGGGTAGACACAGGTGCAAATAGTTCGCATTTCGCCATGCTTATTTCCGTTCCATGATGTGATGGGTAGGTTGCTAACCAATTGCCATATCGAAATTGCCACCCTAAGGGAGTTCATGTCATCATGTGCCATTGTACGAATTCCAAAAACTCATCACTAATTATGATTGTTGTTTGTTGAAAATTATGCTTTAACGATTTATAAATAAATAGGTACGTCTGTTATTTTTAAACGCCCGCTAAAAAAATAACTGTCTGTCCTATATGATTACACTTTAAAATAAAACTAACTTAAACGGATTTTCACACTGAGCATGAAGGCTCAAAAGGCTCGAATCGCGGTAAAATCAGTGTAAAGAAGTTTTATTTCAAAATTGTAATAAACTTTACATCCACTGATACTAACAAACATTTACACAGTAATATTATCTACGGGTAGGTACTTTAGATCCTCTCAAATATTCTCAGTCTCATATTTATTGTTTACTTACACGACGGGTTAAGTCTTCCTACAGTATACATATAACAAGCCTGTATATATTTGCCGTAAGCCTTATAGAGGATAGCAATAATCTTATATCCCTATTTTATCAGTAGCTATAAAATTGATATTACATTTATCTAGTGAAGGAGACAACAATGCCTTTGTATGGTGGATGTAATGACATAATGTTAAAGTTAATATAGAGCTTATGATTTGAGAAGTAGCGATGTCGTAATCTAGGTTATGGATAATCCATGTGCTAAAGATAGTCCAAGTCCCTTTAAGACGTGATTGATTAACATCCAAAATAAAAGTACACAAACATATACTCATCTAAATGTTATTTATATTTTGATAGCGTCCGTGGTGCATTGGGTAGCTGGCTGTGAAGCGAGAGATCGTGGGTTCGATTCCGAGACAAATGTTTGTGTGATCCAGGAATATTGGTTTCAGATCGGGGTGTTGTGAGACCGCAAGGTTTTCCTAGTTCATGATGGCCACAATACGGGTTTAACCTAGTGTGGAATCAGCACTATGTGTCTGACTGTTGGGTGTATTTATTTATTTAACTTTTGCATTTATAATTACCTATAGGAAAATTGAAGTAGGATGCAAGGAATTGCAGAGTGACTTTTTCACCGCATTATCTAAACTGACCACTAACCACTGCACTATTCTCATCTCCACCTACCCCCTTCGGGTATAGAGGTGTCAGCTTGTGTCATACAATGCTATCATTAAACCAGTATTTACATAATATGTATATGAAATTTATTATTCTGCCTCAATATTTAATCCTTAGGATCCTTTCTCATTTCTTATCCATAAGACATTTCCTGTCCCACCTATAATGAATAACTCAAAGAAAAGAATATCATATAAAGAAAGAGTGTTGCGTTTATAATAATTATTATTATAGGCAGTTCAGCGCCATGCAGTGTCTTGTATTTCAAAGTTCTGTGTGCTTCTGTTCATGGGCAGGCGTGGCGCTTACCAACAGGCGAGCGCCTTGCTCGTCTCGTCATTCAATCAAATAAAAAAAAACATAGTGAAACGTGCCTCATTAATACAAATGACGTTCTACACTTTTTCCCTGACAAGTTAAAGTGACTTTAAAGTAACTGTGAAAGTAATAAACTAACGTCTCCCAAATAAGATTTCGATCAACGAGAGACGCTGTATCTCTCGACTATCGTTAGTTACTCTTTTTCTCGACCACATCCAAAGGAAGTCGGGTTAATACGTATCCTTTCGTGTTGTCTGGAAATCATAAATTATCCGAGACATACAGCATGTCCTAAAATAGACGTTATACTGAAGGTAACGTAATAAATAGGGGTGTATTTACAGCTACACACACAATCTTGATTCCACTTTAGGGTAGGGTATTTAGGAACCGAGGGTAATATTCATGAATCACAAAGTTTTTGCCTTGGTGCGGGAGTCGAACCCGGGGAATTGCGTTTCAGAGACGACTACTGGCTCATTGTGCCAAAAAGGAAGGCATTGTCGTAATTGGCTTAACTTTATTGAAATATAAAATTTCAAATAAGACGGTGACGCATGACGAGTCAGAGGATTTCGTACGTCCGTAGGGTAATTGACTATTAGGATTTTAATCGATAACTTATCGCCCCTAAAATCTATTATCGTAATTCGAATTTTATAAATCAGGTCAAAAATAAATAAGTTAGGAGCCATTTAAATGGGTTAGGGGAGATGTTCCCACTACGCGCCTAACTTTACTCAAATAAATATATGAATTATGAATTGCGGCTTAATTTTTCCACCTATTTTAGTTTTGTTTTCAGCAAAACAGTTTATTTTGGTATTATTTTTGGTTGCATATAAAATTAGCCATTTTCAAATACATTTACATTCAATCGATAATACAAGAATGAATTTATTCCAAGAATCGAGAATTATTGAACAAAATTGTTATTAGTTCAAAATTGTAACAATTTACTGTCTAAAGTTTAAAGTTAACCACAACTTATCGTCAACGTGCTTTATAGTCTACTGATAACTACTATTATTACAATACAAAGCGAAATGACATTACCTTTGTCTGAATATTATGTGAAATTACGTGCATCCACGAAATGTGTTTCAGTTGCATTTCCATACAGGGCTGGAGCAATTTATTTCACGACTATGTATGGGACTCGAATGTTCTGACAAAACCACGAATTCTCGATAGTGAGTTGTAATCGTAATGATTTCTCATAGTGTTAAACAGGTAAATTAAAGCAATTTAGGAGAAACTAATTTAAACGAATTTTATCGCGATAAAATCCGTTTAAATTAGTTTTATTTCAATTATTAACATTCGCGTAAACGTTCGTAATCATTACTTTAGGAGATGTTTGTGATTGCTACACCTTTATGAACAAAATAACTTATTTTGTTACTTTGTTCGTAGAGTAATTTCATTCTTATAAATATGTTTGAACATAATTGTGTATTAAAACCAGAGTAACTGATAGTGTAATGTTATTGTATTTTTTTAAATTTCTGCAATTGGTAATCTAATTATTGATATTAGTGTAAAATATTTAAAGTACTATAATTTTATTTATGCACTTCAACAAACTTCTTTTATCAGGGAATCACGAAACAGACGATGATGATTGTTATTCGCACTTTTCTTTTCACTTACTATTCTAAGAACCGTTATTATATTATTCGTACGTCGTGTATTATTGTTATTATATTATTCGTACGTCGTGTATTATTGTTATTTGTACTAAATCGTAAAAAGAAAAACAAATATAGCTCAAGGGCATCATTTTAATTGTCGTCCTACACATTGGTATGAAATTTATTGCCGTAAATTGCTAAAGTTGTTTACTTTATACAGACCCAAAGGATCCACAACGCATGATCCCTCTCAACTCTCATTTCGTCAAAATAAAAAATAACTCAATAAAATTTCACAATCTATCTTGTACATTTTAACAAAAAAATTACCGTGGTAGAGGCATTAAATCGAAATACGGGTGCAGTGGATTGCATCAACAGCGTTCATGCGAGAGGTAGCTTGCTTTTTACAACGTTTTTTCAATGCACGGGTCCATTTATGACTGTTTTACCCTACAATATTGGATGTTGCCTAGAATGCTATGATGTTTTTTATTATCGGCTGGGGACGAAGTTAAAATTCGATTCTGGTGTATATTTAGCAAAGTAAAAACAAGTGTAAATTTTGAAGAGCTGAACAGATTTTCTTCAAACAAAACAGCTAAGAACAATCCCGTTTAAACTAGCTTTCATATAAAAACTACCGCATTCAAATTGGTCCATTCGTTAAAGCGCTACAGTGACTTATAGTCAGATACTCATCCGCAGAGATACAAAGAACTAAGCCTAACTTTATAACATTCCTCTTTGTTGTCGCGGGTCAATAAGTACACAACACTGCTGATTAACGGACGAGGCAAGAGAAACTTGGTTTCTGTTGAGGATTGTAGGGGTCAGACGTCGAGTCGCCCCACATGGTACCGAATCCAATGTCAAATCATGAAGGGATGGCTGATCCTGGTATTAAGCCCGGATAATGCCAGGCAAAAAGAGGACAATGGAGTTCAGCCCCAGTTAGATGGAGGGATCTTGTAAGATGTGTCTCAGAGAATGTTATAAAAAACAGTAAATTATTACGACGCATCCTATGTTTCTTATTTTGAAAAAATGAAATGATGTAAATTGAAATTGCCTTCAAACTGCATGGTGCAGCCTCGTGAATTACAATTTTCTGTTAAATTCTTGCTTCGGTAGTAATGAGTAGACATTACAGTAATTACAAAACGCATTATAACTTTAAAAAAGGTTTCTAACAAGTAGTAACTATTTAAAAACTGAATAATTAACTTAAGTAGTTAGTAATAACTTTAGTAACTATCCTATACAAACTGGTCAATATGAACCTAGTTTAAAGGTAACAATCCGATTTGTTATAAGGCTTCTAAAGTTTTAGCATAGTTCTGCAGTTGTTAATAGGCAGGTATGTCTTAGCATTATGTAAGCAACCCACATGTCTTGCCATTTAATAGTATAAAAGAAAAAAATGTTATCAACAACATTATTTGTATAGTAATGTCAGTAGTAGAATGTAACGCTGTACCGTTGTCCTACCGTGAATCTTGAAAGAAAATGTGACAGGTGACAGGCTTTCATTACTTCCCTTTTTGATAACAACTGTACGCATGGAATGTAGGGTATTTTACTAATATAAGAAAAAGTTTTATATGGAATGCGTTGATGTTTTCATTCTCCTTACACGAGACATATTTATAACAGAAAACAATCTTTTATCATGCATTATTTATTCTGCGTGTGTACAAATTATATTTAGAACACCTGTTATAACTACATCTAAGTTAGTTTAAATGTCTGTTTTATATAAACTTATTTATATAGTGATTCTATTCAATTCAATAATACTAAATGTAAATTGTTCATTTATAGCACTATTGATGATCTGTGAGTGTATATAAAGGTCCTATTTATAGCTCAAGCAATTCCTCCTCCAAAATAGATATCAATTTATACCTACATATTTCATGCATCTATCTTCGAGGCTAAATGTTCGTTGAAACGTACCTACGGGCTAAAATTAGCCGTACATCCTAATTGTCACGTTAGACAGGCAATCACTGCGTGGCAACCTGATATGTACCCGTTGTACCCGACATATCCTTGTATCAGGTATACTCGTATATCACTCCTTTTCGTTGTGTTATTTTTGTCCTGGCAAATTGGGTGTAATGTTGGTTGTACCTTCATCAATCGCCCGTCACAAGTTTATGTTGTATGAGTAGTTTTTGCTGTAATGTAAGTTTCCTACTTTTTTATTGATTACTATTATTTCGGTTAATGTTAAAACGTTGTAGAGTTATTATGTTTATTTTGATATACTTTTACAAACCACCACGTGACGAGATAATCTTTTGAGTAGCAGATTCAGACATCACGGCTCCAACTCCATCAGAGGGACAAACGGAATCGCAATATACGATGAATGATTACTATGATAATAATTATTTCATACAGACTCGCGGCTTAACTATAGCTCAAATACATACATGTCTAATAATCTACACGAGTCTAATTATCACACCTGTTCCAGAAATATCTTCCCACTTTCCAAATAATTACCTTTTACGACCTGTTAATTAGATATACAAAATACGTCAGTTAAAATTGAAATTTGGGTGGAATTAATTTATATTTTTGGAACAGAACTAAATTAAAGTAACAAAATCTTTTCTACATGATCTTAAGTGAAAATCTGATAAAAAGAATATCAAGCGAGACAATCTAGAACTTTCTGTGAACGTATTGTAAAATCAAATTGTGGACGAGCGGCGCCCGGCAGAGCCAATTTTACATCACACTGTATGTGAAGGGCACATAAAAGCATTTCTGGGGAATTTTATAAAATCCCGGAGCTCTTTACGCTATCATTTACGGTAGCCGTTACATAACAATGATTTCTAAGATTAATTTATTTTATTATTTTTAGAAAAGCTTACAGACAGATATAATGTTTAAGTTGATAATTAGATTACAATATTGTCTAAGACAAGCTTCCGCATATTGGTAGCTAAGTTATATCTAAAAAGCAATATTATTTTTACCTTATTACATCTTAACTCGTGTATCCATATATGGCTAATATAATACCAACTCATTATAATGTCTCATTAATATACATGTAACTTCGAAAAGCCAAAGGTATGTGCCCTGGGAGAGTCCATACCACTTGGATCCGCTAAATCATAGGCGCATTATTCTTTTAATTTACGTTTATAAGTATGTTGTTATATCCTAGGAAATAAGATATTAATGCAGTCACAATTTCTAATAACAATTGTTTTATATTTGCAATAATTCAGAGAGGCGCAATACATTCACACTCATTCATCGAGCCGATCCGCTTCCTGTCCGCAATTGGCGCGATCTGTCTGTACGCTGCAATTTATCAACTAAAATGAATAGACAGATTTTTCACTTACAAATTGAAACGTGTTGGCGTGGAAACGTGAAAAATGATAAATTATATCGTAGAGATTTATCTGTTTACGAAGAATATCGTATTTGTCTGACAATTTGTTGTGATGTCAGTATCGAGATTAAATAAGACCTGACGACTGTCGGTGTTGCAGTATCTAGTGTATTTAGTGTTATGTGAGAAAGTTTATGCGGTATAGTTGGCGTGATTTGTAGAAGTTTTAAACGGTCGTAAAGGTGTTTATTTATTAATGACTGACTAATGGAGTAGGTCGCTGGCCTAAAACTCTGACCGCCTCCCCATAAACAGAAGCAACATCCCAACAACTTTGAATTACAAAGCACGGCATGTCACTGAACTTGTTTGTTACCCCGAGACACAAGTTGAACCGAAAATTAAACCGACCTTCAAACCGATACACAACAGTGTTTATTGCTTGGGGCCAGAATTAGTAAAGCGGTGGTAAACACCCAGACGAGGTCGCATACGAGGGTCCTACCAGTAAATCAGTAGTATCTGCCTATTAATATTATGGATTTCATTGATAATAATTCATGCTTTCAACGTTATTTTAAGCTCAAACAATTCGTTGCATTATTTAATATTTTCATTTAAATATTTATGCTTGACTTGGGCCACGTATATTTTAAAATATTCAAAATTTTACTGCGAAATGTCGCAGAACCCACATGTTTATGTAGATTGCTGGAATTTAAAATGCCAAACCACTATTTATTTAAACAGATTGAGATTGGTATCTGAAGCTTGAATAAGTCAATAAAATATGTCTAGAAAAGTAAACAGTGAGTCTATTATATTCATGATAAATGAATTAAATTCTTGACGGCTAATGAAGAATTTTGATTGCTTAATTCTAAAACACTAGTCAATCCATTTAAAACATATTAAAACCAAGTATTGCTTAGTTCTTAAATAGGTTTGTATTACCCAAGCCCGATTTAGAGAGAATTCATCTCATGACCCAGACGGGAGAATAACAGAAAACTCTTGTTCACGAGGTTTCGTCACACAGTTTATAACAAGAGTTGTATGACGCACCCACGTAAATGACGGTTTTCTGTTACATAGTCGCGTATGTCGTCCCAGAAATGGTATCCATTTAAATGGGGCATAATTTAAAGTAAAATTGGCAAAAATAAAAATGTAGACTATTTCGTGGCAACTAAGTGGACGAAAAGCTTTTATTTTCCAAATAAATCCATAGGCTTACTGTTAATGTTCCTCATTATCCAGGATTATGGTAACTGTGTTTAAGTTCGGTCGGATAATCCAGAATTATAACGCAGCCTCAAAATTTAAATATTCTTTTCTTTTAACTAAATTATTTGGGAACCTAGCCTACCTTCTCTATTGGGGTGGTTTACAAGCTATTATAAAATGACATATTTGTGCTGCCTTTTTCAGGTTGTTGCAACTGAGAGCATCATCTCTTGTTGGTTTTCGTTTTTAGCGTTCCATATATTAGGGAGCTGACTGAAATTTACAAATTGTATGTCTTACTATGGCAAATTTTTCAACAAATAATAAAAAGAACAACAATTTTAATTTACATAGGCCCTCACACCTATTATTCCCGAAGAGGCAGCGCGGTAACCAGTAGGTTAGTAGGTAAGTAGGTAACCAGTAGACCTACATTTCGCCGAGGGTATCTCTTTCTCATGATGTGATAGGGGGCGAGCCTATCGCCATACCAGGCACAATTTGGCTTGATACTATAGCATTTGGCATTTCGTCATATAAAAATCTAATATCACTAATACATTTAATTTAAGGGTACGGAATCCTCGGTGCGTGATTTCGACTCTCATATAAACGGTTTTTACATTTCGCTGAACCTCTGTCGGGTTTTGGTACTTTCAGGACAGAGTAAAAAAAAAAAAAAAATATTAAAGTCGTGTATTTTCAGTCCTTTGATGTTTCCGAGTATACAAAAATATATTTTAGTGACGATATTCGGAGCTCAAAGGTTAACTTTGATAAGCTTAATGTTTTCTTTTACATATATTATATTTTTAAAAGTGATATGTAGGTATTTTTTCCCTTGTTTGATGTGCTGATTGGCTGGGCTAGGGACACTGCCAAGCCGCTGCTTACTTACAATCTGATGTCTACACAAATATGATATAGAGGTAAAGTTTGTAAATTTGTGTCTTTGTGACTGCGAGTTTGTTTGTTGATTTTGAAAACTCTTTTATCAATAGGATTATTCCTGATATATTGTTAGAGGGATATATTATCATCTATATGTAAAAGTATATCAAATCGTTGCAGACGTAGGTCTTTTTGTCATCGTCTTATATTTTAACATTACAATAGGTTACATAGTTTAAATATTTCTCAAAGTGGGCAATAATGGCCCCTTGTGGGCTTTGGAGGCTTTTTTTGGATTTTTAAGGATTTAAACTGTAACCCAGAAAAAGGATGACATATGACACACTCGGTGTATTAAAAATAAAGTAATTTCATGGGGCTTTGGCTGAGCCAAAAGTGTGAGTCGCCTGAACGAATCGCCTGATTAAAAATAATCACAAACATCTAAACTCACAAAGATCCAAACTTTCACATTCATAACATCAGTAGGAAGAAACAGAGTTAGTAGGAAGAACGAAATAGGGTTAGTAGGAAGCAGCAGAGAATAGAGAATATGCTGCCCACACACCCGCCATTGTAACTCAACTCCTGTGTCAACGGTGGCATGCATTTTTGTTGACACAGAGCAGTGACGCTCGGAGTCTCTGGGAATGCTTAAATGTCTTTGTCCCGCAACAAAAGCAGCAGAGGATAGTAGGAAGTGGAATTTCGGACACATCTACTGCATTTTATTTCTTTCGTTTAACAACAAGATCATGTAGAGTATATTACTGCGCATGCCTTTAACGTCACTCGGCATGTCCCCATACTGACTTCTCGGCTGCACTTAACTCTTGAATAAAACATAGGCGTGTTCACGTTAGCGATGTTTTTTGCACTCTTGTGGAACACCTTTTGCACGTAATGCACAATTTAAACGCGTAGGTATTGTATGTCAGCTTTAGGGCCTACTTCACTAGTTGCTGATGAGGTGTATGATATACTGAGTGGCGCCAAACATAAGTGGCATTAAAATAAGTAATGACCTAAATTGAGGTTTTTATAATTTTCAGAACCAACAAAAACATAACATCAAACTGAAATATATATTTTTAAAACAAAATAAATAACAATATTTCAGTTACTAAATGACACACAATTTTTTATGCTAAATTAGTGACCTATGTAGTACGGTAACATGCTCTGTCGGTTGTAAGGGTTGAGAGCGCCTAAAGTGCTCACCCGAAAGTCCGGTGAAGCTGTAGAAAGCCGACTCGCGTCAGGCTAACAGCAAACGTCAAATCGCAAAAAAAAAGCTCTGACGGCGCGTCACGGCGGCATGGCAACGTCTTCGCGTCGCTTTCCTACCAAAGTCTTTGACCGCTAATATCATTCGGGTCGTCTGGTATTTACATCATATGTAAAAATGAGCGAAAAAACAATACTGTGACTATACTTTTACTTATTTTTGCCGTAAGGGTCTTGCAATGTTTTAAAGTATATCTTATGATTTAAAGTATCAAGCTATATTGGTATCACTAAAGTTATAACTAAGAGGTAAAATATCAACCAGAAATCAACGATGTCGAATGATTATTGATAGTAAATAATTAAACGTAGAATTTAAACAGGTAAAACGTATAATACAAAAAAAAGGACAAATTAAATTACTGTTTTGCTAAAGTCGCATTTTTAGACGTCTCGCAAATGACTGAAGTAAAATTTTGCCGTCATTTTGTATCGCTCGAGAGGATTGTAAGAACCGGGCAAAGACTTAGCAGGAAGATATATGCTGGCATTATCTAGAATAGTGTCAGGAACAATGAAATCATTTTGAAAATTTACATTGCGATGCTTATTTATTAAATGTGCGCCTTTGGTATAGTGTTGATTGATTTAATGATCAATACAAATCAACATATCATACAAATTTATGATAAAAAGTAATTTATTTATCATTATACTTTTTGGTTATGTTTTATTCTATTGGAAAGACTTCCTTATCATCTTAATGCTTATTCTTATTCAATATAATCAATCACAAAGGAATAATAACTCCCATTTTGTGAATAAATTGATTCATTCATTCTCACATTAATTCTCCAGAGGAGCGCCTATAGAGCACAAAAAAGTGGAACCAACAATGGAATACGTGACTGGAGTAAACGGGATAAATATAGGATATTGAGTGTGGCTAGATAATATAATGTTCTTTGTGGCTTACATATGATTTCGTCTTAGCTCGTCGTAGCTTTTTGACATCGATGTAAAGCGCGATAATCTTATAATGATGACTGCGATCTGATGGTGATGAAACGTTTTGAGAATAATTAAAAATATATAAATAATCAAAACGAAAATCGTTCCATATCAACAGTGCTACTTATCTCATTAATTTATAGTTGTCACCTGTCGGACTTTATAATTATATATTTATACAAATGTATGCCATTTTTTTTCTATAATGCATCAAATATTTGGGACATTTATATGTCACATTAAATAAATAAATACATCCCAACAATCACACAGACCCCACACCCACAGACCCTACAGTGAACCCACAGTAGGTTAATCTGTGTCGTGAGTATCAGGAACTAGGAGGGACTTGTGGTGCCACAACACCCAGACGTGAAACAAATATTCGTGGATCGCACAAACATTTGTTTTGGTGCGTGAATCGAACCTACGCTTCGCAACCGGCTACTCGCCTACTGCGCTACGGAGTCTGTCAAATAAGTAGAATGTGAGATAAGAAAGCTTGTTAATTTTCTTTGTAATAGTTACTAATGAAATCATTCTTCTTCCATTTGCCCTTATTCCTTTCCTAGTGGAGTCAGCGCAACATACTTTTAACACATGTTACAGAAAGATTTGGCTTGAAATTGAAGATTACAATACAATTTAATGTTACAAAAGATTTTTCCATCACTTGCAGTTGTAATTTTTAACAAACTGCATTAATACAAAAACGGTAAACACCACCGCTTGCATGTTTTCAACAAGAAAATCTTAATAAAACGCACCATTTTCAGGAAATTTCAAGTGGCTGGCAAGCGCGGGTGCCGGAAGCGGATCTTGGCGGGCGAGTGAACGCGGAATGCCCCGGAAGTCACACAATGCGGATAGGCTTTTGTGAGGCGATAACTGCTGGCTGATTCAGACCTAACTTAGTTTCGGTTCGTTGGTTTTCGGGAATTATTTTTAGCACTTTTAGAAGTTGTTTTGTGGAAGGTTACGTGTATAAATTTTGTATTAATATTGGATTTATTAGAACCTTTATGGGGATTCTGGTCGTAGTCTGTGATTTTTTGTATTTACGTATTGCAATATACCATCTATTGGATTCTTTATTCCTATACTAAGCTTTATAGCACACTTAAAAGTCATGTAGTGAGGTCATATTGTCATTATAAAAAAGAATATATTAGATGAATTAACAAGAAGAATTTCAACCATAATTTTTATACAGCATTTAAAAAATTCTTATAAACTGATAATATCGGACTGTTTTTTTTTTTTTTACCTATTACTTCGTAGTCATTTTAAAAAATTACTACACAGAAGGATGAATCTCAGTACAAAGTCTAAGGTACAATCCCATAATAATGACAATCAAAGACAGGCAAACGTCATCTGATCTACAAAGCAAAATACCTGGAAGTCTCGTGGAAGTAAATTAAAAAGGCAATATTTTTAGAGTGAGTGTTTCGCCGTGGAAAACATTGCAGCGTATAATAAAAACAAATGAGGACAGCTCGGTGACTGCAGCTCTACCGTCACGTCAGTTTTCATTATAACGAAGCAAAGCCACCGTAAAGTTTGATAAATGATAACTTATCTAAGGATGTTATAGTTATGTGTGCTCGCTGTGAAATGAGAGATGTTAGGTTCGATTCTGGATACAAATTAAGGTCAGTTTCTCGATTTGTGAAAGATGAGATTGTTTGTACCCGACATGACAGTACGTTCGCTATATAATACTGTTAGAATATTTTTTATTTTTATCTGTGTTGATGGTGTTTATAAAATTGTCATCGGGTAACACCACCTAAAATATGTATAAAAGAGGTGCACAACTTGATAGAACACAGTTCGCATTCCGTCGTGGCACAGTGAAGACCTTAGTAATTATCGTGGTCGTTATTATACCAGCCTTCTGCTTGGCTGTCTGTTACAGTAATTGTAATATTGTGGTAATTATTCATACTAAGTGTGTATCTAAGTGCATTTTAAAGTAAGGCCTACCGTTTGTTATCCTGACACGAGTTTGTTCTTTGTGAGTAAAATAAATTAGTTTGAAAGTGGATCATGTTTTTATGCTCCTCCTTTTATTTTTAGTCATTTCTCATTAAATTTGTAAGATCAGAAGTGGGATAGGCTCCACAGCCTATCATCAACTTCTTGATACTTAATTTTTCAAAACATTACTTGATAGCAAATGCTAGAACTTTAAATGCACTTGTGTTGGTAATTGCGCGATATGTCTCTTAACTGTGCGATGAAATGCGACTGTCTACGAGGTATTTGGTGAGTCCGTTCCAATTTTATTATTTATCGCCAATAAAATTGTCATGTGGTGTGCTGGTTAGATCATTACGATGATCCATGGTGCAGCAGACCAGTGCCTTCAGTGTAAAATCATTGCATTGCTGAACTTGATGTTCAGAAATGTAAATTAGTAATTATCTACCCGATAATTATTAACAAATCGTTGTACTGCTAAATTTGTTGGTGTTCAGAAATGTAAATTAGTAATTATCTACCCGATAATTATTAACAAATCGTTGTACTGCTAAATTTGTTGGTGTTTAGAAATGTAAATTAATAATTATCTACCCGATTATAATTATTAACAATTCCATGTCACATAAATTTTGAAAATAACTTGTTGGCAGTAATAAATTTATTGTGAACGTGTTAGTTTACTGCTTATGGATACGAAAAGTCTTGCACATTATGTTCGAATCAAAAGACAAAATGCGCCACAGTAATGGTTGTGTCTACACCTACAAAGTTATTAAATGTGTACCAATTGTTCGCAGAACTTATCTAGGACTGTAATGGACGAGTTCTACTGATGTAGCACCTGCGATGGCATTGAGTGCAAGATATTGGTGCGCAAGAGTTCTCGATCAACTATAACACCGTGCCCACGGTGTGGTGGTGCATCTGTGCGGCGCACAGAGCAGCGTTGAGGGACGACTGTGACCAAACGCATTTACGAGTATTACTTATACGTCGGTAATTAGCAGAAGTTTGGTGAGTTCGCTCCAGTTTGTATAGTAGACTTTATGTACCAAACAATCACCGGTTGCACTGGTTTTGTATGCCTTGTCTCATGTAAATCTTGATGTGCACATATATACTAGTCTTGAGTGGCACGGACTGTGGGCTGTACTAAAAGAGAGTATGGTTCATGGAGCAGGTATCGCGGGTGATGTCGGTGGGGCCCAAGCTGACTATAGACCGAGTTTAAAGCCTGAAGTGAGTCTTGAGGTTGACCCGCTGTAACCAATGTAAATTTTGATGCGCACGTGGTATTTGGTGTGGGAATATGACCTGAGTAAAGCTTACTTGTGATATGAAATGTCGTTGTGTGCGGCTGTTGTGCAAAGTGATATGTTTTGTCTTGTTCGGTACATATGGTCGGTACATTTACATTTAGTCGGACGCATTTGTTCGTTACATTTAATTTTGGTCGATACATTTGTTCATTACATTTGGCCGGTACATTTGTTAGTTACATTTTTTCGGTACATTTGTTCGGTTTATAAAGTAACTGATATTTTAAAGTCTATGCGCGCTTGCCTACGAGCAGCTATCTGTGGCATAAACCGGTACACGCGTGCTCGCAATTTCGCAGCTATGGCGTGAGTAGTATTAATGTTTGGGCCTGTGCTATGAATTAGTGAAAATGACAAACAAATCAAATATTTGTCGGAAATCAAATGGCCTCTGTTATGTGGCAGTGTATGGGGAGTGATGGAAGTTCTGATTATGTCTTTCACGATGTACTGAAAATTTTATTTTTAATTGTGTTATGTCTGAAGCTACTAAAAGTTAAATCATTTATTTTTATTACTTACAAGATCCTTGTCTGTAGTCGCTTGAATGCATGCTTGCGCCTATAGTACAGTTGGTCACTTCATTTGGTACAGTTCTTTTGAAAAGATAAAAATATTAAGAAGTTATGCTTCAGACACACAAACCTGTATAACCATTTTCAATGTTCTCCGTGTGTGTTTTTCCTTATGATTACAGTAGCTCGAACTGCGCATATGTATGAATGTGCATGTGCAGAAATTCGAGCGGTGAATTCTTTTAGCCGGCTAAAGGAGCTCGCTTTGTACATCTGGTGCTGGGCGCTGGTTATAGCGACGCGCAGCAGCCGTCTGCCAGCATCGGGCAGCAGCCGTCTGTCAGCAACGGGCAGCAGCCGTCTGCCAGCGTCAGGCAGCAGCCGTCTGCCAGCGTCAGGCAGCAGCCGTCTGCCAGCGTCAGGCAGCAGCCGCCTGCCAGCAACGGGCAGCAGCCGTCTGCCAGCGACGGGCAGCAGCCGTCTGCCAGCGACGGGCAGCAGCCGTCTGCCAGCGACGGGCAAGCAGCCGTCTGCCAGCATCGGGCAGCAGCCCGCTGTACACCATGCTGAAGACCTCTAAGATCCATGGTGAACCAATTCTCGCTTGTTTTATTTTTAACTGTTAAATTAATGTCGAAGCCCAAGCTAGGATTTATATTAAGCCTGAAACCTTCACATTAGCTACCCCAACAGTGATTATTTAAATTAGTCAGGATTGGTCGAAGCGGTGCATAAAACACTAGCTATTTATTTATGAAATGTTTAGTATAAGAAAGTGTCGCTTGAGTATACCCATAGTACGATCTAAATAAAATGACCTCTGCAACGCAGCGGATAGCCATCATAATGTTGTGAAATGAGACACGGGTTCGATTCCCGCATCCAAAACATATGTTTGTGTGTGACTGTTAGCTTCGAGCTATGTGATTCTGCCGTGTATTTTTTGTTACCCAGGAGGTGCAAGATGCTCGTTGGGTACGTCATGCAGGCAGATGGAAGCTATGAAGGGCAACGATAGCGGTCTGATGAAGAATACGGCACAGCGTGCATGATGCGGAGTGGCATTGAATAACGGCTCCGCCTAGAAATTAACTATTTGCATTGTATTCTTCTAAACTCATTGACACAGCTAACTATCAATGTGTTCCTGGGTTTTCTTGCATCACTTCTTTTTTCCCGGCTATAGATAACACGTGGCATATGAAGTGATGAGGTAGGGCGTTTTGTGGGTGCTGTGTTCTGTAAATACCTAATGTGCTCGGGACGCGCACTTGTCAGGAGAGGCCGTGTTAGAATATTTTTTATTTTTATCTGTGTTGATGGTGTTTATAAAATTGTCATCGGGTAACACCACCTAAAATATGTATAAAAGAGGTGCACGACTTGACAGAACACAGTTCGCATTCCGTCGTCGCACAGTGAAGACCTTAGTAATTATCGTGGTCGTTATTATACCAGCCTTCTGCTTGGCTGTCTGTTACAGTAATTGTAATATTGTGGTAATTATTCATACTAAGTGTGTATCTAAGTGCATTTTAAAGTAAGGCCTACCGTTTGTTATCCTGACACGAGTTTGTTCTTTGTGAGTAAAATAAATTAGTTTGAAAGTGGATCATGTTTTTATGCTCCTCCTTTTATTTTTAGTCATTTCTCATTAAATTTGTAAGAATACTGTATTAAACGAAACCATTTGATAACCAAAAAGATCATTCACGCGACTCGGGTCACACATGTGTCACTGGGTAGATAGAATGCACACACGATTTTCCGAGCTTATTTATTTGCTTTAGCCTGTCGCCAGATGTGTCAAAAATTCATATTCTGGGCAACCCGTGTGTGATTTTTCCAATAGAAAACGCAATCTCGAGTTATATATGATTACCCTATCTAAGATTTGAATCTACGACCTCATCAGTTTCTCAACCTATGCATTCTGCCCTTAGACTAATCAAACGACAGACGAATATGATTATCAAAATATCGATTATATTCATATTATCTCATATATACAATAATAGCAGAAACTTATAAGTTGTAATATTGTAGGTGGCTTGTTGCCGTTCCGTAAATTCATCTCGCTGTTACAAGACTATATATGGGACTTGAAATGGAAGTGAAATGGGAAATAAATCCACACAACTGCACATAATTACGGTTGCAATAACTCTCCTCACTTAGAAGTAGCTACTTTGATACAATAGTCTAGAATAGTTATAGTTTTATATAATACTAGCTTTTTCTGCGGCTCCGCTCGCGTGATCTGCTTTTTCCGGGATAAAAAGTACCCTATATTACTCAGTGATAATATAGCTTTCTAACGGCAAAATATTTTTTTAAATCGGTCCAGTAGTTGGTAAGTTTATTCGTTACATATAAAAATACAATTTTTTCCTCTTTATAATATTAGTGTAGATGTAGAAATAATAAATACACCCAACAGGCACACACATAGTCCTGATCCCACAGTAAGATACGAGTCTTGAGTCGTGGGTATCAGGAATTACGAGAGACTTTCGGTCTCACAACATCTTTTATAGTTATGTAGCAATATCAGATAAAAAGATGTTTCCGCAAGCTCACGTGGTAAACGTTATCGGGCTGTTCTTAAGAAGTCTAGTACTTCTGATATGAAAAAGTATAAATTGGAGTTTTATAAGATGTGGAGCTGCGAATGTTATTCAAATAAGTGGGTTATAAAAGGGTTTCACTAAATGATACTTCAAGAGAAGTATCAAATTATGTATCATCATACTCAAGAAAATGCAGCCGAATTAAGAACATGCTCTTGACTTTTGAAGTCGTTTAATAATATCAGTCATTGATCCATTCGATAAATGTGATACGAAGAGGTTTTAGCAAGATTTACCTTCAATTTATCGCGTAAATAAAAGGGCGTTGCCTTACCGACGCCGGGGAAGGTGAGGCAACAATATGGTAATAGAAAATATGTATATAAATGAATTTTCCATAGTTTTAGTTTCGTTTGAAAACCGAAGAAATGTCGAGCCAACGTCCTTATTGTTGTCTAGGAACTATTATATATTTTATTGTTTAGCGGTGAATAAAATACTTTCGCATTTAGAGTTCCCGACCGCCCTGAGCGAATTGCGGCATGCAATTTTTTTGTGCCATTAATTTTGTTACATATTGACGTACCTACCACATCTATGTACATATATGTAGCAATATATATCGCTGTTTAGGCAATGATTTGGTAAAGTAGCATCACTCTAAAATATATAATTGCAGTAGCTTTGAAGAAAAACTTAAATGGAGAGAAAATATGACGATGTAAATTAAATAAAACTAATTTAAACGGTTTTTATCGCGGTTTTTTATTTTAATCCACCCCGTGACCACGAAGGCTGAAAAGCTTTCGAAATGTCAAGACTAAAATTAAAATAAAAAAAAACCGCGATAAAATCCGTTTAAATTAGTTTTATTTCAATGAGTAACATTCGCGTAAACGTAAGAAACATGACGTAAATTAAGAATAAGAGCTCTTAATACATAGTTTCTATCAGCAAGATTTACGAGTGAATAATATTCCAAACTCACGTTGCAGATCATTAGTCGAAAATCGCTATGAGAAGTTCATTCTATAGAGGAATGGAGAAAGTTGGATGTAGTTCGCTCGCTAGTTCGGCATAGAATGAAAAGTCTTTTGAACATTGGATTTCATCGCTCATTTTGGAACTACCTTATTTTAGTTGTCATATTTTCATTAGTACCTACGTCTTGATACTTTACGCCGGAGCCGATTTTTCTATCTCCAAGTTAACGTTATTTATTTATCATATAAAGTATAAAAGGCTGAACTAAAAAATTACCACACTGTCAATATATCGAGGAGCATACCATAAAACGATTATTTTTAAATTGGCTGTCCAATATGGTTAACATTTACACACATAAAATCAGACCTCAATATTACTAGAGCTTAGGATTTAAAACAAATAAATATGTAGATGTCTGACATGGGCAGTGAATCTTTAAGTTAAAACACGTTTTTACAGTGCTAATAATTTGCTCTTAAAAGTTTGGACCTACCTATGCAATTTTTAAAAATAATTAACGTTGGAATAAACCTTTCGGAGTTGGGAACGCGAACAAGATTTATAAAGCGAGCAAAGTTCACGAAGTCGCAGGAAATAATTCATACCGAGGGTGCAACAGCCAGCAAGCATTGAGATTTGCCCCGGAGAAATTAACTCTACTGAGTGGATTACAGTTGCCCAGTACGGTGAAACAAACGGCCGTACATAACACGAACAATTTATTTGTCGGATATTGTGTTTATTTTACAAAGTAGCCTAACATCCTCTGTAGAGCGTTCGGGGAGTTGGTGTTAAGAAATTTATTCTTTTTTGAATGAGGTTCGAAAAACGTTAATTGTCAGATCAAACCGTCAAATCGTTTACTTTTCACGGTTCTGCGCACATGCATCCGATAGTTGCAACATTCCAATTAATTCATGATTGAAGCTTATATTTTATTTTTAAACGTTACACAAACTGAAATATGAAACGTAAAGGCATGGCCAATGTTAAAAGTCTGACAATAATTTCATTAATAATTTTAACGAATTAACCACGGACTTATGAGAACAGTTCGCGTATTAAAAGAAATGCACAGACCTGTATAGGGACGTATGTACGTATGTATAGGTACGTACACAATATTTACAACAAATATAAATTAGTTGTTTGAAATGACAAGACAAATATTTCTACACACGTTGTGGTAGTTGTTTTATCAGTTTCATCTAAATAGTTCTTAGTAAAAAAATCATCAAGTGTGATTTGCAGATTTTATAAACATATAACTAATGTAATAAAGTTATACAATTTGTAAAATAAAGACATTAATAAAAATAGAGTATTTTCTATATTTTTAGTCGTGTGTGAAACTGCATTAGTTGTTAGTAGGTATAGTTCTCCTCTATATGGGATAATTTATACAACATAATTAATAGAAAGCTTAACACACAGTTTGTACAAAAGGTTGCTTCAATATCTACAAAATCGAATCTGTAATGTTGTCAGGTAGTTACCGCCCGGAACACAGAAACTAATTCAGCTAGGAATTTAGAGTTAGAATTCGCCTCTAATTGGTGATTGCGGATTTCGGTCTGCGTTCGAACAATAGGGTCAGAGACAATATATTTATTCCGTCGAGCTAATTTGTGCAAAATGAACCAATTAACATTATGGTAAATGATTGACTTACAAGTTTTTGAATGTTATGGTAAGATGGCGATGTTTGTACCAGATTTTGTAAAGACTACCATATTTTAGCTAGTCTTATATTATAATACACGTTCCATTGCTAGGCGCGAACCTCTTCTACTTAATGAGAAGGGCTGGGCCTTATCCACAATGCTGGCCTAATGCGGGTTAGCTGACTTCTCCCTCAAAATTATTATGCAGAACGTCTCAGATATGCGGGTTTTCTCACGATGTATTGTTCACCGTTAAACCAAGTGTCCACGTAATAACACCTACATAACTTAGAAAAGTCAGAGGTTCATGCTCTTGGGCCTGGTTTCGCACCTGCGACTTACATCTTGAAAGTACGTACCACTCCCGTCTTAGCATTCGCTACTGATACCATATTTTATATGCACGGTGAAGATAGCTACCGTAGACGTCGTACCGGCGGCGCGACAGTGGCGTTCCGGGATAAGCCGGTGTGTTGGATACACAGGCGCAATCCTGGCGACTACATATCTTCTTCTAGTGATGCAACATACCTTGTTGATGATTTTATTAAGAGAAAGATACATATCACAATGTTTACTCACCATATTCCTGTGGGTTAGGGTTGTAGCGATAATAACACACTGTTTTAACACCAGTGAACGGTGTTCGCTATCCGGTCGGATACGAATACTTGGGAACCTTCAAGAAGAGAGCGTATTCTTTCCTTAAACGCCATCACTTTCCATCAGGTGAGCCTCCTGCCCGTTTGCCCCCTTATTCCATAAAAAAAAAAATAGTTTTTCCCGCCAAAGCCCAAACAAGGTGACGTGCAGTTTCACTAGAATAAAACAAAATGTTGCAACATTTTTACAACTTTAATTCAAGACGTCAGATGTGAATTGAATTTCTTGAGTCGATTTGAATAAAATTGAAAATGTACAGATGTTTAAAAAAATAAAAATACGAATGTTAAAGAGAGACTTTTCCTTTGTGTTGTTTTAAAAGTGCAAAGCCAAGTTTATTAAATGTTCCAGACTGCACCTTTTTCTGTCGGGAATCTACCATTATTTGACATTCAATACAACTTGTCTCGCTTTGTCAAATGCATCGCCGTAATAAATATTTTGTTTTTTTTTTTATCAATTGCTTACTTAATATTTGTAATGATTCAAAGTAGTTTCTTTTCCTCGCAGATCCACCCGCGTCGAATATTTTTATTTCAGTGGTAAAATGAACGCTAATATTACCCCAAATTAAAAATATGAAAATTAAAAATATGCGATTAAAATAACCTATACGCTAATCCAAGATATGATTTACAAGATGGTTGGTCTTGTATACCAGAGGCTGTCTGGGCCGGTTTTTATAGCTGTCATAGCTTTGTGTTTATAATTACGGAAACCATCGTTCATCGTTTAATTTCATCATTATCATTTTTCTTTATTACTTGATTTGATTACTGTCAAATACGCATTATTTATTTCGCACTGAATTCGTAGTCTGATGATCATCGAATGATCGATCGCTTTTTTAATTCGGTATCCTGACTCTAAGTGATACTTCAAAAATACATATAATATTTAGGGATAAAGTCTCGTATTTCAACTAATAAGCCAACGATTATAAATTAATAATCTATCGTGAATATTTTAAGATAAACCTCGTCGCTTCGACGTCCATGAAAAGATGAAGTCACACAATGATTTTTTCCACAATAAAAAAACGCTCAACGCTCAGTATGATTCGCATTTGAACAAATAACAAAGCTCAGTAGGAATGAGGAATTGCTTCAGTGGAAATACGAGCCTGTCATTTATTTTCTAACTTGTTTGAGTCTAAATTATTCGTATTCCGCCAACAGTGTGTCGCGAACAATTTATGCCGAGGAGTTTGCGTCGAACTTTTATGAACAATCATGAGATGACTTTAGTGAAATATATTCATTTTGAGATGTCGAACTTTTCTTTTATGCCCACCGTTACCAACGAAACTTGTTTTGCATGTTATATTCAAGGCTATATAATTATATAGATGTAATGAAAATATGTTAATATTTCTTTAAAACTTTACGTCTTACATTCACATGCTATTTGAAAAACGATCGCAATCATGTAGATAATTATTTAAACATAATATAGCCCTTACTCTTCCTTCGAATTATAAGATTGACGATGGCATTTTGGGAAAGTTTACTCACCTTGGAGAGACAAAGAACTCTTAGTTCCCATTAAACAAACTAACTTTCGACAAATTGTGCCGTTTTAGCCATTAGAATGTTGATATAGCGTCACGTAATAGCATCCCAAGCCCGAAGCCAGACGAAGCGAAGTAACTTAACTCTGATCATTCATTTAAGTAATAAAACTAGAGCGAATCGTGATCAAAGCGAGGTATGGTCCATTCGAACACAATGTAATTCAATGAAACTTGCCAAGTTTAATTCGTCTACGACGAAATTTGAATCCATTACATACTTGTAACTGCTCTTTACAACTTCCCTGAGTTTAGGAACGATGTTCAATGTTACGGCCCGCTTATGAGCTCAGTTTTTGAAAGGCTTATATGCCAATAAAGCAAAATTTGCTGCCACGATCCTGTTTTTTGAGGTTTTTAAGTGGTCGTAAAATCATATTTAAGACTTACACATTTTTTATGCTTTAGATGAGTAAAAGAATATTCTGAGTATAATATCTGATCGTAAAATTGACGACATTGGTTTTTTATGTAATACGTTTTATATACTTACAATAATTAGATTTTTGGCTGTAAGTTGTAACGTCGTATGGATTATATATAATAGAAGTAAATCTCTGGGACCTGATATTAGAACCTTATTAACAAATCGATATGAACATAGTAAAAATGTTAATAACAATACTAGCTCTGTATTATAGACGTCCTTCCTCTGGGCACGGGCTTCCTCTACGGAATGAGAGAGTTTAGGCCTTAGTACACCACGCTGGCATAATACGGGTTGGCAGACTTCATATACCTTCGAAATTCTTATGGAGAACTTGTCAGATATGCAGGTTTCCTCACCATGATTCCTTCACCGTTAAAACAAGCTATAATTAATAAGGAATACACTATAACATAAAAAATGTCAGAGGTGCATGCTCTAAGGGCTGGTTTCGAACCTGCGACATTGAGTTTTCACTGCGTAATTTTAATAAAAAAAAATAGTTTTACTTACCATAAAATCAACATAGTACGTCCCGGACTACTCAAATTAAATTTATCAAAGTTATTTATCTACTACCACTACCGTCACGCTTCTAAAAAACTTGAATCATGAAAAACTGTGTAATTTTAAAGATTTTTTTGTGCAGTAAGTTATTTGTGTGGAAATATATTGGTGTTAATAAAATTAGGGAAGTTTCTAGTGTGATGTGGAATGTTCAATTTTAAAATATATTTCTAAAACAAACCATCTTTCGAGATTAAGAATAATGATTACGGCCTAAAAATACGGGAATTTACATTCATATAACATTTACAGATGTAGACAGGGACTTCAGAGCGCTGAAAGCTTTCGAAGATAAATACATATGAAAAAATTACAGCGAAGATTCGAACAAAATAAAAGTAATGAGTCTACTATACGTCAAGTCAAGTAAAGAATAAGTAGTAATGGTAAAATTGTAAGAGAAATAAGTAATGTGAATGAATTGGATATTAAAGTAATGATACGGTGAATAAGATAAATACATAGAAAAAAACGAAATTTCGAACAGAATAAAATTAATAAGTCTACTATAAAATTTTACTCGGTCCACTAAAGTAGCAGGTAACGTTGAAAGAGAAATTAGGTATGTGTACGAAATGGAGATTAGAGTAATGATACTAGATAAATATTATTATTCTCAATATATTTATATAACATTTTAGAACCGGAATGCCATTAGTCCAAGTGCGATGCTGAATTATTTCCACACAGATTAATTACTGTTTATATCTTCACAGTATTGTGGGTTGTTAATTGATAGAACTACGTCATGCTCTAAAATTGTTTAGTTATATTCGAAAAAAGAACGATATACTAAATTATACTTAGTTGCTTGTCGATACAATAGTTGGGTTCAGTGAAACGTTTCCAAAAATGGAATTGTATCGATTTGCAAGTAAGTGTGTATGTTGGAGGAAAGTTAAAAACAGTGTAATATAATGTTGTCAGTGAAAAGTAAACTTATGGATTGGCAACAAACATTGATTGTGCCATATCGAGGCAATTTCAGTAAAGGGCTAGAATGTTTTTTGATTGGATAGGGTTTATTTTGACGATAGTAAAGTTGATAATTTTATTAAATTTAATTTGGGAATTTAAATATTTATTGCCAATCTATTATAATTTTAAAATTTGATAAGTCAGATTATAAGAATCTTTTAAAAAAAGTACTTCAGGTAATGTGATAAAATGTCTTTAGAGAAGTAAAACTACTAAAGTAGGTGTGATAGTTGACTGCTAAATGGAATCAGAATTTCCTGTTACCAATGCAACTAAAATGGTGATTCAAATCTAAAAACATGCTTATTCCAAACTGGAGCTTACTTTCGGACTGCGTTGTGAGACCTGGGGAATATAGTAATTAGTTAGTAATGTGGGGATTATATCGATACGTGGAGATATAATGCAGTTTAGGTGAAATGTATACCCAAATGTGTTACAACTATTGTGAGTTTTACTTAAACGAATCATCTTACGTACCATGCTGCTTACGGAGCGTCATATAAACTCCATAAAATAGGAATATAAATAGTGCCTCTAAGTGTCGAAGCTTACCTTTTGCGCCGTAAAAAAATTACTACATAAAATGTTTTATGATTATAGACAGCATAACTATTTTATGATTTGAATTCACTGCTGCAAATATTCACTTTAGTGCAAATGCAGTATGCGTTCAAAACGAAAAGTATTATAATATAATTTTTATTGCAAACTTTGAGTATCCAATTTTGCATTTGTACATTTGGTATCACCTGATACTTTGGTGTTAACTAAAAATGGGATCGTTGACTTTGATAATAATATTCCATTAGGTAAATTACTTGCTTATCATTATGTCTTGATAACAAATTGACTGATAAACAGAAACTTGTAGTGTTATAAAAATATAGTAGGTACATGTGACGATCACTTTGGCGGACTGTTCGAGGGATACCTTTGCCTTCAGGGATACAGGCTTGAGGTTATGTTAGGTATTTTTTTATTAGCTTGACTGACGAGACGAGCAGTTCGTTTGTCTGATGGTAAGTGCAACGTCTACTTATAATAGACAGATGCAACACCACACGGGATCACGCATTAAAAAGCACTGCTCATCACTAAAATTCACGTATGGCACTTTAGTATTTTTACCCTTCCAGTGACGATATGTTTTTCCCTACTCAATTTAAACCATTAATATACAGAGAGTAAGTATGTATTCTACATCCATAGAGCCACACTCGGCCAACAGTGAAATATAACGTCGGTATAACAATGAAATGGAATATATTGATGACTCGCGCAATCAATCACAGTGATGTAGCATCGATGTCATGTTGCGAATCAATCAATAGATCAAACGAGATGATGAAAATCTTCAATGTTGATACGAATTTAGAACAATGATAACAGCCAATATTTTAGACAATTGAAAAATAAAGCATTAAAATTAGAACAAACTACTTAAATAAAATAAATTATTTATTAAAAATCCGATATGAGGTGTACTAAAAATTATGCCCGATAATATGAGGATAGTGCTCTTCTGCCTATATTCAGGCTTATGTATGTGTATAAAATATTACATCGGTGCAAGAAGGTCTAACCCAGCCTTTCTTAGCCTTTTTCAAGGGAGGACCCCTATTGCCACCACACACCTTTTATAACCTTTCAAAATAAACATGCTATTTTTATTGTAAATACGGAATTACGGATAAAGACCTACTATTTCATAACATACAACTCTTTTTAATTAATTAATACAAATTAACCCACGAGCGAGCGATCTATTTGCCACAGTCCAGTGTGTTGCGCCATTCGACTTTGTTTTCACTGCACGTTCGCATCAAACGCTCGAATGCTTGTGCTTTCGTAATAGTAATTTTTCCTCAGACCCCCTAGGATAAGTTCGCGGACCCCAGGTTGGGAAACCCCGGTGTCAGCACTGTTAGTTTCGGTTGGAGGGCCATTGTGAAACTTAAGATCTTTTGTCTCTGGGTGACAAATGCAATCCAGTACCATGCAGTGCTTTGTAATTCAAAGTTATGTGTGGTATTGCTTCGGTTTCTGGGCAGCCTGACCATTAAACGAGCGACGTGCTCGTCTCGTTATTCAGAAAACTAAAAAACACATACAAATACACACTCGACTCGATTTATTCAGCCGCAGGGGCGCGTGGTCGCGGCATTATACTTTTTAAGTGCTTGTGAATAACCCTTTATAATTTTTCCACGGGTAATTAAAAACATCTGCCACACTCACTGGACAATGGCAGATAATTTGTGTTTGGTTTATACCATTAAAATTCGTTTGGGATTTGATATTGCAGCTTTTATTTCCAGTGTACAAGGGCACGCTCGGCATGAACGAAACCTATATATTTTTTTGCCGTATTACCTACAACAAGGAATATAATAATATAGTATGGATTTTTTAAACCTCAACAAAAATAGGGGTGTTATAAGTTTGATTTATTTGTCTTGGAAATGCTTAGTTTTGAGTGTTTTTTTTGCAGTCTATTTACATTTTCTTTGAATTTGGATGGCAGGTGTAATAAATAAACCGCTACATAAAAGTGCACTATCGCGTACAAAATTTGTGAAAAACGTGCTTAAACATTTTGAATATTTAGAATAAGCTGTACGAATAATAACATAAAACAATTTAAATGCGTTTGGGTCGAAAACAGAACCTCCCATTTTAAGTAATTTATTAAAAACTAGCTTTTCCTCGCGGCACCGCCCGCGTGATCTGCTTTTCCGGGATAAAAAGTATCCTATCACCCAAGTCAGCTCATACTCTGCTATAAGCAGATTTCACCAAATTTCATCAAAATCCGTTCAGTAGTTTCGGCGTGATTGACGGACAAACATCCAAACAAACAAACTTTCACATTTATAATATTAGTGTGATAATACTTGAAGAAAAGTATATTATTTAAACCTATTGTAATTAAACACTTTTGAAGCAGAGTCTAAGTTTTAGAGATAATGGCGAAAAGTTATATCAGACGGTAAAATCAAAAGAACTTAGAGGCGACCAACTGAAAGATTGATGTGTGTGCCGTACTGAAGAGTTGCGCTGATTCAGCGAGATAGGTACCATTTTGTTGACTCTAGCAATTTTAGTATTAAAAATCATATTGTTAGTGTTAAGAGATATTTTTGATAATTTGTTTTTGTTTCATAGAAGACAACGGATATAATGATGTTCCGTTATACCACATGAAAAGGGACTCGTTATTATAAAACATATAATTTATACATTTGTTTCTATTTACTAAAATAAATAATCATTTGGCAAAATTGGAGTTACAGAGATTTAACTTTAGTATTAACCATTTTTCTATAAATTGATCGAATTTCTAACATTTACATCAGGAAGCGGAGTCCAGAAACCGGAATTTTAAAACCGTATAAATTATTTGGCATTTATTAGATTTTTGTTCAATTAAATGTGCAATGAAATATGTTCAAATATTATTACTTTGTAAATTGATTTTTGACCATATTGAACAATCTATTCAATCTGTTATCTATCTGGCACAGATAAAAGTATGTTAAAAAAGGAAGGTTCAAAGCAAAGCTCAAACCACAGGTCTCAAATAACCAGGGCAAACAAAACATATGTTTTCAAATTACTAATTCTCTTAATTCGTGGAACAATAAAGTGTGTAATCGTGTATCGAGTTGATGGCGCAGTGGGTCGCCAAGTTAAAGTTTCGGGTTGGATGGAGTGATAACAACGGACCGCGGAACTGGTGTTAATCCTTGTTTTTATGGCAAACGAGATCAGGGGCAAGGGTCGACGGAATAGATAATGTGCCAGATAAGTTGTTGTATTGTTGTAAGTAAACTTAGTGTTAATCTTGACGCCATTTTCTTGTCAGAGGTTAAAAGGAATTAAAACGTTTGCGTTGAAGACGTAGGTGCTATATAAATCGATTAATAAGGCATTTTGTATGTTGGTAATCGATATATTTATATAATCCTAGATGTATCGTGGTTGAAGACTGTATTGAGATAATAAGTCAGCAATATTATATATGTAATTTTAATCATTTTCATTGAACAAATTAAAATACGTATCATAGATATTTAAAATACGAAAACACACAATACCCCGAAAGGCTAGGCAGAGATGTAACCAGTAAACCCACAATTCGCCGAGCTTATTTCCGTACCATGATGTGATATTTTGAAATACGAAAATAAGAAAGAAATATTGAAGCTAACAAATAATGACAATATATTTCTGCAAACATTGTAAACGAAACTGATAAAGACAGTTCACTCGGAGAAATCTAAACCGAAGCTATGTCCAACTAGATACGAGTATGTTCTTTCAGCCAGAAATCAACATTGTTGCAACATTGTAAATTCCATACCACACTTTTAGTATCGGGCTTTATTGCATCGAAGTCATGCTACGTACGCTGAAATTAGAAAATCTCTAATGTTAGATAGTTGTAGAAGGGACAACAAAGCTCGGCCAACGCTACAGCTTGTTTGTGTAAGATAATTACATTTTATAAGTGCTTGCACAACGTGTGCACTAACAGTATCTGTAGTTTATTTTTTAATAAAGTATAAAACGATGACTCAGTATATTTAGTAATAATTTTACGAAACCTTTTTAATGTCAGTCGTATTACCTTAAAAATATTCAGCCTGTATTGTGGAAAATTGCTTTTAGAGACTAAAGGGTACCGTGAAACTTAGAGGGTTTGTGAAATGATTAACTTTAGCCGGGCCAAGTTATTAGTCTAGACATTTATAAAGCCAATGGGATCGATATAAAAAAATGACTTATTTTTTATTCAACGTATAACATCTCAATAAAATCTCTGTTCTACAGCACGGGTATAGAAAGATGTATTCGTACGAACGGTAGTTTATCTCGCGATTTTGCTAAACTGTATAAACGTATCAACACATAATATTTCACGGTCAAAGATAACACCCGTATGGCAGAGAACTGTTCCCATGAACTATCTGTCTAAACTGTAGGGATGCTATCTATTTACAGGGACAAACAAAAGGGATAGTAACGGGACAAATTGCTATAAATAAGAACTGTATTCTTGCTGACATTTAGGTACTTTTAGATTTAGGTAGATAATGTAACATTAACATTTTGGGACAACCTACACCTCGGTCCCCCCCCTCCCCGTGACCACGAAGGCTGAAAAGTCTTCGAAACGTCGGGATCAAAATTAATAAAAAAAACCGCAATAAAATCCGATTAAACTAGTTTTTGACATTAATTAAAATAAAGTGCGATGAACCGCACTGTCGGAATTCCCGCCAAAAAATCCAAAGCGGGGGAATCGAACCCGTAACTCTGCATAAGACTAATGAATGAACCTACTTAGTGTTTTATATCTATACTAATAATAAAGCTGTAGAGTTTGATTGTTTGATTGTTTGTTTGTTTGTTTGTTTGTTTGTTTGTTTGAACGCGCTAATCTCAGGAATTACTGGTTCGAATAAAAAAAATCTTTTTGTGTTGGATAGTCCATTTATCGAGGAAGGCTTTAGGATATATAACATTACGCTGCGACCATTAGAAGCGAAGCATCAGTGAAAAATGTTGCAAAAACGGGGAAAATTATTCATATTTGAAGGCTTCCGTTGCTAAGCTACCAAAATAATATTATTTGAAGGCTTCCGTTGTCAAATCAAAATCAAATCTATACTAATATTATAAAGCTGTAGAGTATGATTGTTTGTTTGTTTATTTGATCACGTGGGCGGAGCCGCGAGCAAAAGCTAGTATTAATATATTATTTTTAATTTTATATTCAATAAAGTTAAGTACATAGTAAATAATGTATCCGTTTAATTTACATTAAGTAATGAAACTTTTATCATAGCTTCAGTAAAAAATTAAGAAAACCTTTTAGTTAATGAACATAGTAAAGTAAAACTGTATAAAGGTATTAAAGGAGAAAATGGCGTTCTCAGAAATACAGACAGTGTAGTGACCCTAATCCTAGACCCCAATAAAAATAACCCTTCTTAGTACACTCAAGACGATTGTAACAAAAGTAAAAACTGAGGGAATGAAGGAACAAATGTTGAGCAGTAGAATTATCCGGTCTTTTCTCAATTAGCCGCTAGAAACAACTGCGAACCGTCGCGTTAGAATGTTCTACTTCTACATCGAAATTAAACTTTTTTCTTGTGTTCATGTCAAATCACTAGTAGAACAACAAAGGTTATATAAGATCGTGTAAGCCTACAAACACGGTATGTTATTCATACGTCAAAATATATATAACATACTAGCTTTTGCTCGCGGCTCCGCCCACGTGATCAAACAAACAAACAAACAATCAAACTCTACAGCTTTATTATTAGTATAGATTATTTTATATTTTGTATCGTCAATCTAATTACCAAAATTCGTAATTCCAGAAACTTTGGATGTTATCTGATGCAGATTTCTTTAACTAACATGATGGATAGTTCGCAAAGTAACCCCATTATTTTGCTGTTAATTTCTTATAAAATTAAAATTAACTTTGATATATAACAATTTATTTTAAAATGAAGTAGTATTTTCTCACTTATGTAAAATTTGTGTAGACGGAGTTACGACTTTTGATAAGTACGCCGACGAATATAGTTCCAGTGATAGTACATTTATGATACGATTTCACTACGATAATTGATTAACATCATATTTATCTATTCAAAATCTTTCAATTCATTAAATAAATGTTTAATTAATTCTTAATGTCTCATTATATTAACTCTGTTCATATAATTATAATGGATTTTATTTGCCTCCGCCACACACGGTTGGTTAAATGTAATGTGTAGTTTGCATATCTTTCATCTACCTGTATCCACCCAATGCTGAGTCACGATGCTGAGTGTAGGCCTCTTGCATATATTATTGCTATATTATTAATTATATGTAGGTTTCGTTAAATGATGTTTCTTTTATGATAAAATTTAATACCGTATAAAATGGTCATTGAAACTAATTTGAATTCTATAAAAATAATCATAGCTTGAGATATCTCGATCTACTAGTCATTCACTACATCCAAAGTATCTATTACTCGTGTTATACTCATACATAATCTTTATATAGTTCGCAGTAAAAAGTTTTTTTATTGGATATAACATAATATTATATTACATATGATGACTAGAGGTGTGTTTAACATAATAGTTCGTCGAAATACATTCAAAAGTTTATACATGATGCGCAAACCAACAGATGGACAGTAAAGACTACTATTTTGTTATAATGTACAGATTTTTGAAAAGCAATTTTTGGTGAGAAACTACCGATAGCGATACCAATACGATCGATCGCGATTGATACCGATAGCCTACAGAGGCTGACAAACGAGCAAGTGGGTCACCTGATGGTAAGTCATCTCCCATGCCCATGAAAATCTACAATCCCGAGGAATCCATGCATTGCCGAACTTAAAGGGATAATTAAGAGATTGGGATGGGGCGATTTGGGCCTCCAGATATCTCATTAACTGTACGAAATGCAATCTTGCTACTTCTCGTCGACACTTCCCGCACATGTGCGTTCATGAGTTTACGTATCTTAATACGTCACGTAAACTCACGTAGCAATAGGAAGTTATTCGCCCATAATACGTTCTTAATTTTTAAGCTGATTTACACATAAAATTCCTTCAGCATAGTACATAAATCTTAACACCGTCGTACCGACGACAGCATATTTTTAGTGAAACGAAACGCTTTGTCGGCAAATATAGGAGGATAGAGAGGGGACCAATGCCAGCTGAAAATTTCCATTCAAGGGATAATGAAGGGTGCTCCGCTCCAAAACTGATGACGTGTAAAAAGCTGATAGAGCCATCGTGGGCTCATTTAAATGTCGCCAATGAAACGAGAATCTCTTAGGCCTCGGCATAATATTATAACCGCAATTTGTTTCTGTTTCGAAATATACGCTTTTCTGTCGAGTCAACACAACGTATGCAATTTATTTCGGATTTATTTATACCGGCGTATTGTGTTTTTTGTTGTTCTAATATGTTTGAATTGTTTCTGTTTGGTTAGTAATTGGTTGATAGAATAAATCTTTTAATTGTTACAATATAGTACGTGGTTACGATGAAATAAAAAGTCACCATGGTTTAAAATAGGTAAAAATGTTACTATATGCATGTAGCTAATACGAGTATTTTTAATGTGGTGCAAAATTAGTACTTTTACTTTTGGACTAGGTTCTAGTCACGATCATAAGTACCAACAGGTCAGATTAGGGAGTGATATTTTGCAAAAGTTATTTTAGAAGTAAAATTTAAGTAATTTTTTTTCTTGGGCATAATTTATTGACAACAATAAATTATGCCCAAGTAGGTACGTACAGCAGCGGGTCAATATGGGCTGAAAATGTATTGGTCTAAGATCTCGCGGAACATTGACCTTCACCCATCTGTTTACCGGATGAAACATATATTTTCGGGTATAGAATGTGTTGCTGATCACATTCCAATAGGGTTCCCTAAAAGAATATGGTCAAGGATATGATTAATTAAAATTTGAAAATAATATTTTTTTTTATAATTTCACTGATCTGTTTACCAAAAAAATGAACCTTCAATGAAAAGTATACAATGTATACTACCTGAAAATGCTAGGTTGCCTACCTTTTTCTGGGCACTACTACCGGGTTGCCGTGTGCAAAGAGGTAACAAAAAAGTGGTAATTGCGCTCATCTGCTTTCCGCTTCAAAAGTATATCAAAATGAAGGAAATTTCATTGCGAATTCAGTAATATAGGGTTGCCTATGAAAATCTGTTCATGGATAAGGGTTGCCTGGCTTTGAAATCCGAAAATCGGAGCAAGTTAGAGATGAGTTTGTTTCGCCAGGTCTTCTCAGGAAGGGTCGCCTTTGGATCTGGTGGTAGTTTTAAAACAACAATCTGGAGATACACATGATACGTATTAATCTGCCTTATAACTAATTATATATTATTATATAAAAGGCTTTGTATTTCCGCAAATAATTTGGATTGAAAGACCGGACCAAAAACAAGCCCACTGAATTTGTCTAGCTGGATCATCTCAGGGCTGGGTCGCGCCGCGTTGCATCCAGGGGTAAAGGAAGCCCACTTGAGTTTGTTTCGCCGGGTCTGCTCAAGAGGGGTCTTTTTTGGATCCGGTGGTAGTTTTAAAACACGTGCCGTTTCGATAATGCCTATGGTCCATATCGACGAACCTCCCCAATATATAACGATTCTGGACTATTCCACTACGCATGCGCACTCTCTTCCATTGTACAGATTCATAGCACGCATCTGATGCCCTATATAACTGCGCCCTCCTCTATTGCATCACATAGTACGCGCAATGCTTCTCTCTCGTTCATGAAATGAAATGAAATCGTTTATTAATCATGTAGGCAATTGAAATAGCGCTTATGACAAGTCAGTGCAAAAGTAAAAGAAACTTATATATAGAAATCAGTATCAACTAATGTATACATACATACATAGCATCTTCAAAATACACTCGGCAATTACACTAAATCTATTATTATTATTTTTCCATATTTTACTATGGAATAGTCCAGAATCGTTATATATTGGGGAGGGTCGTCGATATGGACCATAGGCTTTTGCTGGTGGGAGGATACTTGTATCCGACCGGATAGCGACCACCGTACATTGGTGCTAAAACCTACCATAGTGGCCCACCTTGTGTGGGTCAGGTTCCAGGGTCAGCCAGTGTATATCCGGTTCTCCCCATGGGGCTTGCCCCCTGATCCTAACCCTTTTTCCATCCCTTTTTCCTTCCCCTCCCCCTTGGCCCTTTGGCAGGCCGGCATGATCTTGCCGACCTACGATGGACACATTGTTTATCGTTGGTCGACACTATTCTTGGATTGCGCTACACTTACCATCAGGTGTAGCGTAGTCACTTTGCCGAGGCATGATAAAAAAAAAGGCATTATCGAAACTACCACCGGATCCAAAAAAGACCCCTCTTGAGCAGACCCGGCGAAACAAACTCAAGTGGGCTTCCTTTACCCCTGGATGCAACGCGGCGCGACCCAGCCCTGAGATGATCCAGCTAGACAAATTCAGTGGGCTTGTTTTTGGTCCGGTCTTTCAATCCAAATTATTTGCGGAAATACAAAGCCTTTTATATAATAATATATAATTAGTTATAAGGCAGATTAATACGTATCATGTGTATCTCCAGATTGTTGTTTTAAAACTACCACCAGATCCAAAGGCGACCCTTCCTGAGAAGACCTGGCGAAACAAACTCATCTCTAACTTGCTCCGATTTTCGGATTTCAAAGCCAGGCAACCCTTATCCATGAACAGATTTTCATAGGCAACCCTATATTACTGAATTCGCAATGAAATTTCCTTCATTTTGATATACTTTTGAAGCGGAAAGCAGATGAGCGCAATTACCACTTTTTTGTTACCTCTTTGCACACGGCAACCCGGTAGTAGTGCCCAGAAAAAGGTAGGCAACCTAGCATTTTCAGGTAGTATACATTGTACACTTTTCATTGAAGGTTCATTTTTTTGGTAAACAGATCAGTGAAATTATAAAAAAAAATATTATTTTCAAATTTTAATTAATAATATCCTTGACCATATTCTTTTAGGCAACCCTATTGGAATGTGATCAGCAACACATTTTATACCCGAAAATATATGTTTCATCCGGTAAACAGATGGGTGAAGGTCGATGTTAGGTGGGATCTCCTACTATATGAAATTAAATTATAAAGTAACCTTTTTTATTATAATAAGAGTGAACCAGACTTTTACTTTTTGAATTTGACATTTGTATTGTTTTTGTATTGTATTGTATATTTTTATTTGGATTTTATTGTATTGACGATTTTAAGTGCCTTTTTGGGCCTACAAAATAAAAATATTTTGATTTGATTTGATTTGATTACTAGTTCGTGGATTATTTAGTACAGTTATCATCATAAAAAAATCTTTAACTAAATTCTGTTATAATATATAAATTTGCTCGTTCTGGTGAGTCACGTTCCGGGGTAAGCCGTATGTCGTAGCCGTATGTATGTCCAGTAACTTCAGGCCGGCATAATTCTGTCGACCGTCGAGCGAGTCGATATTTCTTGACCTTTGTCATTATATTTGGACTGCACTGCATTCAACATCGGGCCCAATATAGTCATTTTGCCATGCCAGAATCCAAAGGAGTACAGTTTAAAATTCAGACAAGTTACTATTATGAAGGCCAAACCTAATACCTTTAACCGCATTTATTGAAGTGGATTATAAAAAAATATGTACGCACATAACGTGTTAGACCGATAATGGATTACTTATATCATAGCGTGGAACCGCTGATCTGTTCGCCGCGGCGCGACGCAGCCCTGGCATATTGCCGCCACACGTGCTCCCAGATACGATATTAGAAATTCTCTTCCAACCCTGACATTTTGTTATTTAAAATGAATGCTGATAACGGTATTCCCTTAGGTATTTTTTGAATTCTTATTTAATGGAACGTTTATGGAATCCCGACTATCATTCTAAAATTATTAAATATGTTAAAGTTTCAATGTTTAAAAGTTTGTGAATTTGTAGGATTGTTAATTGATCACGCCTTAACAGCTAAATGGTTTTGGCTCAAATTTGGCACCATACCATGGTATAGTCTTTATATGTAGTACAGTAGTATGGTATAGTCATGACTTGGATTCTAACAAAGGATATTTTGAACTGGCTGTACATAACCGTTGGATATAATTAACAAAAACACTCAGGCAGACCATATATTACTGTGGACGCGGAAGTGAGGAGGTTCGTCCACCTTTTTATTTTTTTTCTGTCCACTATCTGAACCACATATCTTGTTTTTTTTTAAGGATTTCATTCAACTATCGCTTGTATTGTTATCAGAATTCAGAATAAGACTGTGATTGATAATGATCCAATTTTTTTATTGCACGTGAATTTGTTGTAGCTTATAATCTAGGTGGTATGGCCTCTATACAAGAGTCTATCTAAGTAGGTATATAACCGCTTTGTCTATTTTTGAGACCAAATGTCATTGTCTAAGAAGCATTGTGTTTCGGTTTGAAGGACATTGAAACCAATGAAGCTACTGACCATTGTAAGATTCAACATACCTTGTCTCAAAGGTTAACTACTCGTCTCGACATTGAAGCGAAAATAAACTCACGAGTTTACAGTTCTTAATTTATTGCAGACCAGTTTTTGCTCGCGTTTCCGCCCGTTTCTATGTGTTTTCTGAGATAAAAAGTTGCCTAGGTCTACCTCTGTGGCAAATTTCATACAAATTCGTTCAGCCGTTAAAGCGTGATTGAATAATAATCATCCAAATTCACAAAGATTCAAACTTTCAATCTATGCTAATAGTATGATGTTGAAAAAAGTCAAAACAAATCTCAAATATAAAACATCCAGCTACTTGAAAAACATATATTATAACAAAATCTCCTAAACTTAGTACATATCCTCCACTATATCATTAGAGAGTGAAGGTATGCGTTATCGCTTCGGTTCCATTTCCAAACTTTAACTTCTCGCCAATTGTACGGAAACAGCAAATGTCACGGGAACATTCCGAAACACTCGCGTACTCGGTGTCTATACCGAAAATCGAAACAAACCAACGAAGTTAGAAACGTAGAGTGAGTAGTAAATAGCTGTTACCATCATAATATTTATAAATAAATGCTTTAAAATCGCGGTACTTTTGCTGTTATCCGTTGAAGAGTTCCTCCGTACTCTGTTATCGACCCTAACTAAAATCATACGGTACCGCCCTTGGATCACCTTACTCAATAAAGAAGAATGATTGAAATCACCTTTGACAGAAATGTCTGATACCATACATTAAAACAGTGAATTGAGAACTTTCTTGTTTCTTGAATTCATTTGAAAATTAATTATTGCCAATTGCACTTGGCTGTGTCCCTGGTATTGCCGTTGTCCATGAGCAGCAGTATCCGCTTACCAGCAGCCGGACCGCTGGCTTATTTGCCTATACAATGAATAAAAATAAATAGCCTATTTTCTAATCTAGGTCGTTAAGGCGTGACTGATTACAAACATCGAAATTTAAAAAGATCTAAACTTTCACATTTATAATATTAGTAAGATTCTTTATTCTATACCTACAACACTCGACTACGTTTTAAAACTTCGTTGCTAATACTTCGTATCGATTTTCGGATAACCACCCTGGTGTCACAGTTTCCACTTGTTTAGAGAAACAATAAAGTGTTTGTGCGACGGCGAGTGAATGGTAATTTTGTTTGGTACTTGCATTGTTAATTACATAAACTTGGAATTAAAGTTGCGAATTGTTGAAACAATCGCGAATACTTCAGAGAAACTTCGCTAGTTTGTACAGTGAGAATGTTGTGGTCGTTTTGCAACGATTAGTAACTTGTTTAAGTTCAGTTTAACTAATATTGAAATTTAATTTTCATATAAGAATGTAGTAGCGTGCATTCGTTTACTAATTATATCATTTTATAAAAATTCGATTAATTTTGTTATGGGCTAAAGAGTAGTAGTAGCTAGTATTTCCATTAAGTCTAAAAAGACGTTCAGTCGAGCTTCGTTAAAATGAATACCACTGTCGATCCTGGCTTACAAGTGTTATTGTTATGGGTTAAGGGTAGTATATCTATAATTATATTTTTTGTGATTCGCCAATTCACAAAGCGCCGCGCAGCATACACTGAATATACATAAACATACTGTGCAGGATCAGCTCGAATTTACGATGACCTGAGGTAACTTCGGGTAATGCCGTAGGGAGCGCCTCTCCCTTATATACATTTTACTTAAGTGGCGCGCGGCAATACCGTAAAGAGAGCCTCGTTATTTTGCACATTTCGTCCTGTATATAGTTAGTTTTAAGCGTAATAGTTTTTAATTATTGTTTCAATGCTTTTTTATATTTTTATTGAATAAAATATACCGTTTTTTATCCCTTTAGTCATAAGATAGTAGCATGTGTAGTTATATCGTTATAACATAGTATATAAGTTAGTAAATAAGGTACATAATAAAGGATATAGAATCCCGTCTCCTTATTGGTCGATCGCCTAGAGGGGAAGGGTCAGAGGAGTGAGGGACGAGGGCCGGCAATCGAATAAATTACGGGTTGCCGGCCCAGCGAAGCCAGTTCGCCGCTCCAGCTCCCTCGGGTCAAGAAAAAAGAAGAAAGAAGAAATAAGAAGAATCAAGCAAGAAAAACGTCCAGGCTACGCCCAGAAGCAAGAATAACGTCCAGGCTACGCCCAGAAGCAAGAATAACGTTCAGGCTACGCCCGGAAAAGAGAAAAACGGTCACGCAAGCAAGAAGAACGTATCCGCCAAGCGGAAGCTCTGTAATCAGATCATTTCCTGTTTCAAATAAAGAGAGACGTCAAAGTTTGATCTGATTTTCAGTCCAGGACCTCAACCGAGGCATTTACCCACGCAATCCCAGCACACACACATCGTTGGTCCTTCGGAGTCGGATTATCGTGGGAAATGCCTGTAACCAGGTCAACTGGACGCAGAGCCGCTTCGGCGACAGTCTCGACAGACGCTACCGTGACGGACGCCACGAGTGCGTCGGGCACCGGGACGAGCGCTACAGGCCAGTCTAGTGCCGCCACGCTCGTTTCCGGGACCTCGGCCACAACTACGGACGTCACGGTCACGACCGACCTCTCGCGTACGTCCGCGACCGCGACCGCGACCGACACCTCGCGCGCGACAGGTGTCTCGCGCATCCCGGATGCCGCGACCGATCTCCCGCGTGCGCCCGCTACCACAATCGACGCCGCGCGCGCGGCCGGCGTCATGCGCGTACCCGCCACCACGAACGTACCTACGCGCGCGCCCGGTACCACGAACGTCGCGTCGCATGCACCCTCTACCACGATCGACCCCGCATGCACGCCAGGTACCACGAACGTTCGGTCGCCCGCACCCGCTACCACGGTCGAGCCCACTCGCGCAACTAGCACGAAGTCTGCGACAGTACGCCGAAGCAAGACTGTATCGAAGAAATCAACAAGATCATCGCGTCTGGCCGCCGCACGGGCCGAACTCGCCCGACTCAAGGTGGAATTAGCCGCCGCCCGTATAGCCGAAATAGAAGCAGAGTCGGACTCAGACACGAACTCCGCCGTCACCGAGGCTGAACAGGAGCAACGGGTCCACAGTTGGTTGGAAAGCAGTCAACTGTTAGCCATCGACTACCAGCCAGAAGCGCAACATGAACCTCAGCCGCCGGCCGATCCTGCCGTCCCAGTGACCACTGCCGCGTCATGGGACACCCCGGCGCCTGCACCGGCGGGAGTCACCGCCGCACTCCCGCCACCCCTGCGCATGGTGACACCTGGCGAACTCCAGAACTCGACAGCGCAGCTACCTCCGCCACCGATCACCGCCGCATCGGGAGGCCAGAACTTCGGAGCTGCGCCGCCGCCCACGCCACCGGTCGCGCCACCGTGGCACCAGAACCCGGTTGTGCACCCGCCCATGCAGAACTTCGGGGAAGCACAGCCGCCAACAGCAAACCAAGCCGCCAGCCACGCGCCTTGGAGACCCTTCGCTTCAGACGTCCCGCGTCAAGAACTTAATGAAGCGATAGCCATTCAGCGAAGATCGACGGAGATTCAAGAGTTGGCCTCCGCGATTACATGCGCAGTCCAGTCTGCACAGAACAGGCAGCCAATAAGGTACAGTGAACTACCAATATTTAATGGTGCACATCAAGACTGGTTGACCTATAGAGCCGCCTATATCGAGACGGCGCATCACTTCTCATCGTTGGAGAACATGTCAAGACTACGTAGAAGCCTCAAAGGATTGGCGAAGGAAGCGGTTCAAGGGTTGTTGATTTCCATCGCGGACCCGAACCATGTTATGAAGTCACTGGAGACGCGATTCGGGCGACCGGACTCCATTGCAATAGCGGAAATAGAACGACTCAGAACTTTGCCGCGCCTCACCGAATCGCCGCGTGAACTATGCACCTTCGCCACAAGAATCGAGAACATTGTAGGAACACTACAAGCCCTCGACTGTGCCTTCTACTTGTACAACCCGGAACTCACGCGAAACATAGTCGAAAAACTTACACCAACGTTGAGAAGACAATGGTACGTGTTCGCATCCGCGCAACCGAAGTCGGATCCAGATCTAATTAAATTTAGCCGCTTCATAACGAAGGAAGCGGAGTATTGTAGCCCGTTCGCCCCACCGGAACCAGTCGTCGACCGAACTCCAAGCAAACCGAACACACCGGGACAACGTCGACAACGGGTGAACGCGGTCGCCGAAAATAACAAGCCGGCTTGCGGACTCTGCAACAAGGAACATAGTATTGCGGAATGTAAGCAATTTAAGGACGCAGACATCAATGTAAGATGGGACATAGCGAAGAAGCATCACCTATGTTTCCGGTGCCTGCGACATAGATCGAAACAACACAGTTGTAAACCCAAGAAATGCGAGATCGACGGCTGTGTACATCTCCACAACAAACTTCTTCACTCAACAAAGAAGAATAGTAACGAAGAAGTGAAGAATGAAGAACAAGTGAACATGGCATGCGCTCCGAAGGTGTCCTTCCTGAAGATTATCCCAGTCACTATTTCCGGACCGGCGGGAGCTGCGGACGCGTTGGCCCTATTGGACGACGGTTCGACGATAACCATCGTCGACGCGGAACTGGCCAGGAAGATAGGAGCCGACGGTCCGGATGAGCCCCTGAGTATCACTACCTACGACGGGGAAACAGGAAGCGAACTCAAGTCCCGTCGAGTCACCTTCACGATAAAAGGGACAAATCAACAGGAAGATAGAATCCAAGCGCGCACTGTAGAAAACCTCCGGCTGACAGCGCAACACATACCGAAGGCAGCGATCGACAACTGCGAACACCTCAAGGACATAATATCGGAACTACGCCCTAGCGATGCGACACCAAAGATCCTGATAGGCCAGGACAACTGGCATTTATTGCTCGCTACGGAAGTCAGAACCGGGAAGAGGAACCAACTAGTCGCATCGCTGACCCCGCTCGGATGGGTGGTGCATGGAAGTCATACGCGAACACTGGGACATCGTGTAAACTTCATCAACCTCAGCGCAATGGACGGCGAACTCACAGAGATGGTGAAGAAGTTCATCACGCTCGACAACTTGTACGTCGACCCAAGACGACCCAATAGTGACCCGGGGGAGCAAGCGCTTCGTATATTGGAGCAACACACAAAACAGAACTCAGATGGCCGTTACAGAACTGCATTGTTGTGGAAGAAAGAAGATGTTGTCATGCCGAATAATTACGACAACACATTAAGAAGACTTCTCACCATTGAGAAGAAGCTAGATCAGAATCCCGAGCTCAAGGTAAAGTACAATGAACAGATGGAGGCATTGGTAACCAAGGGTTACGCTGAACCGGCTCCTCCTACGACAACGCGCAAGACTTGGTACCTACCTCATTTCGCCGTGTTCAACCCAATGAAGCCTGGCAAATTACGAGTGGTACACGACGCCGCCGCCAAGACCAGAGGAACATCTCTGAACGACCAGCTGCTCACCGGTCCGGACCTCCTACAACCGCTGCCTAGTGTCATAATGAAGTTTCGTCAACACCCAATCGCAGTAACCGCCGACATAAGCGAAATGTTCATGCAAGTGGAGCTGCGAGAAGAGGACCGCGACGCGCTCCGGTACCTGTGGAGAGGGGACAGACGCGATGAACACCCGCCGCGACAGTATCGCATGAAGTCGCTGATTTTCGGGGCATCAAGCTCACCCTCGACCGCCATCTATGTGATGAATCGCAACGCGGAAGAACATCGCCACAAGTACCCGGAGGCCGTCGACGCAATCAAGACGAAGCATTACATGGACGATTACCTCGACAGCTTCAAGACACTGGAAGAGGCGACGAAAATAACACAACAGGTACGGGAGATCCACCGGAATGCACATTTTGAACTTCGCAAATGGTCATCGAATTCGACGGCTCTACTAGAAGAACTCGGCGAAAACATAGAACAAGAGAACAGCGTCGCCTTGGAGGAAGATACCAAGATCGAGAGAGTACTCGGCCTCATATGGAAACCCACTGAAGATCGTCTTGCCTTCAATTTAGACTTGGGACGCATACCTCGGAACGTCCTACACAGCGAAAGGCCGACGAAGCGACAAGCCCTAAAAATAGTAATGTCGCTATTTGACCCGCTCGGGTTAGTCTCGCCAATAACCATAGCGGCGAAACAAATTTTACAGGAGGTTTGGAGACACGGCACTGAGTGGGACGAGCCCATAGAACCAGACCTGGCTGCGAGTTGGGCCAGGTGGATCACCAACCTCAAGAATCTAAGGTCAGTATCGGTGCCGAGGTGCTACCCAGTCTACAGCTCGGCGATATCCCTGCAACTACATGTCTTCACCGACGCAAGTGAGTCCGCGTACGCGACGGCGCTGTACTGGCGCGCCGTTGATGCCGGAGGACACATCCAGGTCACGCTCATCGCTGCCAAAGCCAAGGTAGCCCCTCTGAAAGTGACATCGATCCCAAGACTGGAGTTGCAGGCAGCAGTACTCGGCGCGCGTATGGCAGCCGCCGTGAAGCAGGAACATCATCGAAAACCCGAGGCGACGGTCTATTGGACAGACAGTCGCACAACACTAGCATGGATCCGCACCGGGTCAAGATCCTACAAGGCATACGTCGCACATCGTGTCGCCGCGATAGAAGAGCACAGCCACACAAACGAGTGGCGGTGGATACCGACAAAGCTCAACGTGGCCGACGACGCGACCCGCAACGTGCCAGACGACTTCGGGACGAACCACCGTTGGTTCACCGGGCCAGAGTTTTTGCTGCAGGAACCGGAGATGTGGCCACCGGATGACAGGGACGTCATCACTGCAACGGGTGAAGAGCGACTGTGCCACATCGCCAAGAAGCAACCTCCACGGCTCAAGGAGGCCCTACCAGACGTCAACCGCTTCTCTCAGTGGACAAGATATCTGCGGGCCGCGGCACGAACATTACAAGCCGTGGAAGTGTTCCAGCAAAAAGCAAGACAAAAAATCAACTACAAGAGAACGAAACAGAATTCGAACCCGGACCCGACATGGCGCAACCAGAAAGCCAAGACGCCCGCGCCAAAGAAAACGCCTACTTCGGCACAAGAAGATACGTTTCTGCCGATCCCCGCTCGACTGCAGCGCCGTGCAGAGGCTCTCATCCTACAAGTGAGCCAAGAAGATTCCTTTCCCGAAGAGCTACAGGCGCTCAAGAAAGGAAACACCGTATCAAGAGACAGCCGGCTCTACGCGCTTAGTGTAAACCTCTCTGAGGGATACATTAAGCTGAGAAGCAGAATAGGAGCCGCGCTCGAAGTATCCGAAGACATGAAGCACCCATTAGTACTAGATGGTGACCATCCAGCAGTAAGGTTGTGGATCAAGCACATACATCGACAGCTGCATCACGCCGGCGTGGAAGCACTGGTCAACGAGTGCCGGACACGGCACTGGGTCCTCCGCTTACGTCCTACGGCCAAGAGCATCGTGCGACAGTGCCTACAATGCCGCGTCAGAACCGCTACTCCACCACAACCCAGCACAGGCGACCTCCCACCTTGTCGTCTTGCGCACCATCAGCGACCCTTCACATACACGGGGTTGGATTACTTCGGGCCGCTGAGCATCACTGTAGGCCGCACTCATCAGAAGCGGTACGTCGCCCTATTTACCTGCCTCACTACGCGCGCCATCCACCTGGAGTTGGTATCGTCGCTCAGCGCATCTTCTGCGATCATGGCGCTGAGAAGAATGATTGCACGACGAGGTTGTCCGACACAACTATGGTCGGATAACGGCACCAGCTTCCACGGCGCGGACAAGGAGCTTCGTCAAGCTGTCATCGCGGCCACCGAGCAAGAGGCGTCCAAGCAGGCCATCGACTGGCGCTTCATACCACCAGGAGCACCGTTCATGGGCGGAGCATGGGAGCGCATGGTGCGCTCTGTGAAGACGGCACTCGGGACCGTGCTACATGAGAGGCATCCGTCAGAAGAGGTTCTACACACTTTGCTCGCGGAGGTTGAATTCACCGTCAACAGCAGACCTCTGACACACGTATCCGTGGACCCTCAAGATCCAGAAGCCCTCACGCCCAACCACTTCCTCATGGGCGGACCGGGACGAGTCTCAGCGCCGGGCCAGTTCGAAGATCAAGACCTGAACCTGCGTGCCAGCTGGCGTACCTCACAACGCCTAGCCGACATGTTCTGGGCACGATGGCTGAAGGAGTACCTGCCGGAGCTGAGGAACAGAAGAGACCCTCACGGAAGAGGACCGGAGCCTCAAGTCGGAGACTTGGTGCAGATCGTGGACGGCAACCTCCCTCGCAACATGTGGGTGCGCGGACGCATCAGCGCATCGTATCCTGGACCAGACGGCATCACGCGCACCGTGGACATCGAGACAAGAAACGGCGTGCTCCGGCGTCCAGCTAAGAAGATCATCGTGCTGCTGCCGAGCGATCCTGCACCGACCTAAAATGCATCGCAGCGGCGGGCGATGCACGGCGGGAGAAATGTGCAGGATCAGCTCGAATTTACGATGACCTGAGGTAACTTCGGGTAATGCCGTAGGGAGCGCCTCTCCCTTATATACATTTTACTTAAGTGGCGCGCGGCATTACCGTAAAGAGAGCCTCGGTATTTTGCACATTTCGTCCTGTATATAGTTAGTTTTAAGCGTAATAGTTTTTAATTATTGTTTTCAATGTTTTTCTATATTTTGACTTTAATAAAATATACAGTTTTTTATCCCCTTTAGTAATAAGATAGTAGCATGTGTAGTTATATCGTTATAACATAGTATATAAGTTAGTAAATAAGGTACATAATAAAGGATATAGAATCCCGTCTCCTTATTGGTCGATCACCTAGAGGGGAAGGGTCAGAGGAGTGAGGGACGAGGGCCGGCAATCGAATAAATTACGGGTTGCCGGCCCAGCGAAGCCAGTTCGCCGCTCCAGCTCCCTCGGGTCACAAATAAGAAGAAAGAAGAAACAAGAAGAATCAAGCAAGAAAAACGTCCAGGCTACGCCCAGAAGCAAGAATAACGTCCAGGCTACGCCCAGAAGCAAGAATAACGTTCAGGCTACGCCCGGAAAAGAGAAAAACGGTCACGCAAGCAAGAAGAACGTATCCGCCAAGCGGAAGCTCTGTAATCAGATCATTTCCTGTTTCAAATAAAAAGAGACGTCAAAGTTTGATCTGATTTTCAGTCCAGGACCTCAACCGAGGCATTTACCCACGCAATCCCAGCACACACACACATACACTAAATCCACTCGAAAAAAAAACTTAACTAGAAAACCATTACCTCTATAGATTGAGAGTGGTCAGGCCTTAGTCCACCACCCCGCGCTGGTCTAATGCGGGTTGTAAGACTTCACATACCTTCATAATTCTTTTGTAGAACTTCTCAATTATGCTGGTTTCCTCATGATATTTCCCTTGACGTTAAAGCAAACGATAATTAACAATATATGTGCAGGATCAGCTCGAATTTACGATGACCTGAGGTAACTTCGGGTAATGCCGTAGGGAGCGCCTCTCCCTTATATACATTTTACTTAAGTGGCGCGCGGCAATACCGTAAAGAGAGCCTCGTTATTTTGCACATTTCGTCCTGTATATAGTTAGTTTTAAGCGTAATAGTTTTTAATTATTGTTTCAATGCTTTTTTATATTTTTATTGAATAAAATATACCGTTTTTTATCCCTTTAGTCATAAGATAGTAGCATGTGTAGTTATATCGTTATAACATAGTATATAAGTTAGTAAATAAGGTACATAATAAAGGATATAGAATCCCGTCTCCTTATTGGTCGATCGCCTAGAGGGGAAGGGTCAGAGGAGTGAGGGACGAGGGCCGGCAATCGAATAAATTACGGGTTGCCGGCCCAGCGAAGCCAGTTCGCCGCTCCAGCTCCCTCGGGTCAAGAAAAAAGAAGAAAGAAGAAATAAGAAGAATCAAGCAAGAAAAACGTCCAGGCTACGCCCAGAAGCAAGAATAACGTCCAGGCTACGCCCAGAAGCAAGAATAACGTTCAGGCTACGCCCGGAAAAGAGAAAAACGGTCACGCAAGCAAGAAGAACGTATCCGCCAAGCGGAAGCTCTGTAATCAGATCATTTCCTGTTTCAAATAAAGAGAGACGTCAAAGTTTGATCTGATTTTCAGTCCAGGACCTCAACCGAGGCATTTACCCACGCAATCCCAGCACACACACATCGTTGGTCCTTCGGAGTCGGATTATCGTGGGAAATGCCTGTAACCAGGTCAACTGGACGCAGAGCCGCTTCGGCGACAGTCTCGACAGACGCTACCGTGACGGACGCCACGAGTGCGTCGGGCACCGGGACGAGCGCTACAGGCCAGTCTAGTGCCGCCACGCTCGTTTCCGGGACCTCGGCCACAACTACGGACGTCACGGTCACGACCGACCTCTCGCGTACGTCCGCGACCGCGACCGCGACCGACACCTCGCGCGCGACAGGTGTCTCGCGCATCCCGGATGCCGCGACCGATCTCCCGCGTGCGCCCGCTACCACAATCGACGCCGCGCGCGCGGCCGGCGTCATGCGCGTACCCGCCACCACGAACGTACCTACGCGCGCGCCCGGTACCACGAACGTCGCGTCGCATGCACCCTCTACCACGATCGACCCCGCATGCACGCCAGGTACCACGAACGTTCGGTCGCCCGCACCCGCTACCACGGTCGAGCCCACTCGCGCAACTAGCACGAAGTCTGCGACAGTACGCCGAAGCAAGACTGTATCGAAGAAATCAACAAGATCATCGCGTCTGGCCGCCGCACGGGCCGAACTCGCCCGACTCAAGGTGGAATTAGCCGCCGCCCGTATAGCCGAAATAGAAGCAGAGTCGGACTCAGACACGAACTCCGCCGTCACCGAGGCTGAACAGGAGCAACGGGTCCACAGTTGGTTGGAAAGCAGTCAACTGTTAGCCATCGACTACCAGCCAGAAGCGCAACATGAACCTCAGCCGCCGGCCGATCCTGCCGTCCCAGTGACCACTGCCGCGTCATGGGACACCCCGGCGCCTGCACCGGCGGGAGTCACCGCCGCACTCCCGCCACCCCTGCGCATGGTGACACCTGGCGAACTCCAGAACTCGACAGCGCAGCTACCTCCGCCACCGATCACCGCCGCATCGGGAGGCCAGAACTTCGGAGCTGCGCCGCCGCCCACGCCACCGGTCGCGCCACCGTGGCACCAGAACCCGGTTGTGCACCCGCCCATGCAGAACTTCGGGGAAGCACAGCCGCCAACAGCAAACCAAGCCGCCAGCCACGCGCCTTGGAGACCCTTCGCTTCAGACGTCCCGCGTCAAGAACTTAATGAAGCGATAGCCATTCAGCGAAGATCGACGGAGATTCAAGAGTTGGCCTCCGCGATTACATGCGCAGTCCAGTCTGCACAGAACAGGCAGCCAATAAGGTACAGTGAACTACCAATATTTAATGGTGCACATCAAGACTGGTTGACCTATAGAGCCGCCTATATCGAGACGGCGCATCACTTCTCATCGTTGGAGAACATGTCAAGACTACGTAGAAGCCTCAAAGGATTGGCGAAGGAAGCGGTTCAAGGGTTGTTGATTTCCATCGCGGACCCGAACCATGTTATGAAGTCACTGGAGACGCGATTCGGGCGACCGGACTCCATTGCAATAGCGGAAATAGAACGACTCAGAACTTTGCCGCGCCTCACCGAATCGCCGCGTGAACTATGCACCTTCGCCACAAGAATCGAGAACATTGTAGGAACACTACAAGCCCTCGACTGTGCCTTCTACTTGTACAACCCGGAACTCACGCGAAACATAGTCGAAAAACTTACACCAACGTTGAGAAGACAATGGTACGTGTTCGCATCCGCGCAACCGAAGTCGGATCCAGATCTAATTAAATTTAGCCGCTTCATAACGAAGGAAGCGGAGTATTGTAGCCCGTTCGCCCCACCGGAACCAGTCGTCGACCGAACTCCAAGCAAACCGAACACACCGGGACAACGTCGACAACGGGTGAACGCGGTCGCCGAAAATAACAAGCCGGCTTGCGGACTCTGCAACAAGGAACATAGTATTGCGGAATGTAAGCAATTTAAGGACGCAGACATCAATGTAAGATGGGACATAGCGAAGAAGCATCACCTATGTTTCCGGTGCCTGCGACATAGATCGAAACAACACAGTTGTAAACCCAAGAAATGCGAGATCGACGGCTGTGTACATCTCCACAACAAACTTCTTCACTCAACAAAGAAGAATAGTAACGAAGAAGTGAAGAATGAAGAACAAGTGAACATGGCATGCGCTCCGAAGGTGTCCTTCCTGAAGATTATCCCAGTCACTATTTCCGGACCGGCGGGAGCTGCGGACGCGTTGGCCCTATTGGACGACGGTTCGACGATAACCATCGTCGACGCGGAACTGGCCAGGAAGATAGGAGCCGACGGTCCGGATGAGCCCCTGAGTATCACTACCTACGACGGGGAAACAGGAAGCGAACTCAAGTCCCGTCGAGTCACCTTCACGATAAAAGGGACAAATCAACAGGAAGATAGAATCCAAGCACGCACTGTAGAAAACCTCCGGCTGACAGCGCAACACATCCCGAAGGCGGCGATCGACAACTGCGAACACCTCAAGGACATAATATCGGAACTACGCCCTAGCGACGCGACACCAAAGATCCTGATAGGCCAGGACAACTGGCATTTATTGCTCGCTACGGAAGTCAGAACCGGGAAGAGGAATCAACTAGTCGCATCGCTGACCCCGCTCGGATGGGTGGTGCATGGAAGTCATACGCGAACACTGGGACATCGTGTAAACTTCATCAACCACAGCGCAATGGACGGCGAACTCACAGAGATGGTGAAGAAGTTCATCACGCTCGACAACTTGTACGTCGACCCAAGACGACCCAATAGTGACCCGGGGGAGCAAGCGCTTCGTATATTGGAGCAACACACAAAACAGAACTCAGATGGCCGTTATAGAACTGCATTGTTGTGGAAGAAAGAAGATGTTGTCATGCCGAATAATTACGACAACACATTAAGAAGACTTCTCACCATTGAGAAGAAGCTAGATCAGAATCCCGAGCTCAAGGTAAAGTACAATGAACAGATGGAGGCATTGGTAACCAAGGGTTACGCTGAACCGGCTCCTCCTACGACAACGCGCAAGACTTGGTACCTACCTCATTTCGCCGTGTTCAACCCAATGAAGCCTGGCAAGTTACGAGTGGTACACGACGCCGCCGCCAAGACCAGAGGTACATCTTTGAATGACCAGCTGCTCACCGGTCCGGACCTCCTACAGCCGCTGCCAAGTGTCATAATGAAGTTTCGTCAACATCCAATCGCAGTAACCGCCGACATAAGCGAAATGTTCATGCAAGTGGAGCTGCGAGAAGAGGATCGCGACGCGCTCCGGTACCTGTGGAGAGGGGACAGACGCGACGAACACCCGCCGCGACAGTATCGCATGAAGTCGCTGATTTTCGGGGCATCCAGCTCACCCTCGACCGCTATCTACGTGATGAATCGCAACGCGGAAGAACATCGCCACAAGTACCCGGAAGCCGTCGACGCAATCAAGACGAAGCATTACATGGACGATTACCTCGACAGCTTCAAGACACTGGAAGAGGCGACGAAGATAACACAACAGGTACGGGAGATCCACCGGAACGCACATTTTGAACTTCGCAAATGGTCATCGAATTCGACGGCTCTACTAGAAGAACTCGGCGAAAATATCGAACAAGAAAATAGCGTAGCCTTGGAGGAAGATACCAAGATCGAGAGGGTACTCGGCCTCATATGGAAACCCACTGAAGATCGTCTCGCCTTCAATTTAGACTTGGGACGCATACCTCAGAACGTCCTACACAGCGAAAGGCCGACGAAGCGACAAGCCCTAAAAATAGTAATGTCGCTATTTGACCCGCTCGGGTTAGTCTCGCCAATAACCATAGCGGCGAAACAAATTTTACAGGAGGTTTGGAGACACGGCACTGAATGGGACGAGCCAATAGAACCAGACTTGGCCACGAGTTGGGCCAGGTGGATCACCAACCTCAAGAATCTAAGGTCAGTATCGGTGCCGAGGTGCTACCCAGTCTACAGCTCGGCGATATCCCTGCAATTACATGTCTTCACCGACGCGAGTGAGTCCGCGTACGCGACGGCGCTGTACTGGCGCGCCGTTGATGCCGGAGGACATATCCAGGTCACGCTCATCGCTGCCAAAGCCAAGGTAGCCCCACTGAAAGTGACATCGATCCCAAGGCTGGAGTTGCAGGCAGCAGTACTCGGCGCGCGTATGGCGGCCGCCGTGAAACAAGAACATCATCGAAAACCCGAGGCGACAGTCTATTGGACAGACAGTCGCACAACACTGGCGTGGATTCGCACCGGGTCACGATCTTACAAGGCATACGTCGCTCATCGTGTCGCCGCGATAGAAGAGCACAGTCACACAAACGAGTGGCGGTGGATACCAACAAAGCTCAACGTGGCCGACGACGCGACTCGCAACGTGCCAGACGACTTCGGGACGGACCACCGTTGGTTCACCGGGCCAGAGTTTTTGCTGCAGGAACCGGAGATGTGGCCACCGGATGACAGGGACGTCATCACTGCAACGGGTGAAGAGCGACTGTGCCACATCGCCAAGAAGCAACCTCCACGGCTCAAGGAGGCCCTACCAGACGTCAACCGCTTCTCTCAGTGGACAAGATATCTGCGGGCCGCGGCACGAACATTACAAGCCGTGGAAGTGTTCCAGCAAAATCTGAGGCAAAAAGTGAACTACAAGAGAACAAAACAGAATTCGAACCCGGACCCGACATGGCGCAACCAGAAGGCCAAGACGCCCGCGCCAAAGAAAACGCCTACATCGACAATAGAAGATCCATTTCTGCCGATTCCCGCTCGACTGCAGCGCCGTGCAGAGGCTCTCATCCTACAAGTGAGCCAAGAAGATTCCTTTCCCGAAGAGCTACAGGCGCTCAAGAAAGGAAACACCGTATCAAGAGACAGCCGGCTCTACGCGCTTAGTGTAAACCTCTCTGAGGGATACATTAAGCTGAGAAGCAGAATAGGAGCCGCGCTCGAAGTATCCGAAGACATGAAGCACCCATTAGTACTAGATGGTGACCATCCAGCAGTAAGGTTGTGGATCAAGCACGTACATCGACAGCTGCATCACGCCGGCGTGGAAGCACTGGTCAACGAGTGCCGGACACGGCACTGGGTCCTCCGCTTACGTCCTACGGCCAAGAACATCGTGCGACAGTGCCTACAATGCCGCGTGAGAACCGCTACTCCACCACAACCCAGCACAGGCGACCTACCACCTTGTCGTCTTGCACACCATCAGCGACCCTTTACGTACACGGGATTGGACTACTTCGGGCCGCTAAGCATCACTGTAGGCCGCACTCATCAGAAGCGGTATGTCGCCCTGTTTACCTGCCTCACTACACGCGCCATCCACCTGGAATTGGTATCGTCGCTCAGCGCATCTTCTGCGATCATGGCGCTGAGAAGAATGATTGCACGACGAGGTTGTCCGACACAACTATGGTCGGATAACGGCACCAGCTTCCACGGCGCGGACAAGGAGCTTCGTCAAGCTGTCATCGCGGCCACCGAGCAAGAGGCGTCCAAGCAGGCCATCGACTGGCGCTTCATACCACCAGGAGCACCGTTCATGGGCGGAGCATGGGAGCGCATGGTGCGCTCTGTGAAGACGGCACTCGGGACCGTGCTACATGAGAGGCATCCGTCAGAAGAGGTTCTACACACTTTGCTCGCGGAGGTTGAATTCACCGTCAACAGCAGACCTCTGACACACGTATCCGTGGACCCTCAAGATCCAGAAGCCCTCACGCCCAACCACCTCCTCATGGGCGGACCGGGACGAGTCTCAGCGCCGGGCCAGTTCGAAGATCAAGACCTGAACCTGCGTGCCAGCTGGCGTACCTCACAACGCCTAGCCGACATGTTCTGGGCACGATGGCTGAAGGAGTACCTGCCGGAGCTGAGGAACAGAAGAGACCCTCACGGAAGAGGACCGGAGCCTCAAGTCGGAGACTTGGTGCAGATCGTGGACGGCAACCTCCCTCGCAACATGTGGGTGCGCGGACGCATCAGCGCATCGTATCCTGGACCAGACGGCATCACGCGCACCGTGGACATCGAGACAAGAAACGGCGTGCTCCGGCGTCCAGCTAAGAAGATCATCGTGCTGTTGCCGAGTGATCCTGCACCGACCTAAAATGCATCGCAGCGGCGGGCGATGCACGGCGGGAGAAATGTGCAGGATCAGCTCGAATTTACGATGACCTGAGGTAACTTCGGGTAATGCCGTAGGGAGCGCCTCTCCCTTATATACATTTTACTTAAGTGGCGCGCGGCAATACCGTAAAGAGAGCCTCGTTATTTTGCACATTTCGTCCTGTATATAGTTAGTTTTAAGCGTAATAGTTTTTAATTATTGTTTCAATGCTTTTTTATATTTTTATTGAATAAAATATACCGTTTTTTATCCCTTTAGTCATAAGATAGTAGCATGTGTAGTTATATCGTTATAACATAGTATATAAGTTAGTAAATAAGGTACATAATAAAGGATATAGAATCCCGTCTCCTTATTGGTCGATCGCCTAGAGGGGAAGGGTCAGAGGAGTGAGGGACGAGGGCCGGCAATCGAATAAATTACGGGTTGCCGGCCCAGCGAAGCCAGTTCGCCGCTCCAGCTCCCTCGGGTCAAGAAAAAAGAAGAAAGAAGAAATAAGAAGAATCAAGCAAGAAAAACGTCCAGGCTACGCCCAGAAGCAAGAATAACGTCCAGGCTACGCCCAGAAGCAAGAATAACGTTCAGGCTACGCCCGGAAAAGAGAAAAACGGTCACGCAAGCAAGAAGAACGTATCCGCCAAGCGGAAGCTCTGTAATCAGATCATTTCCTGTTTCAAATAAAGAGAGACGTCAAAGTTTGATCTGATTTTCAGTCCAGGACCTCAACCGAGGCATTTACCCACGCAATCCCAGCACACACACAATATATACACAGATAACAAAGAAACTCCAGAGGTGCATGCTGTTCCGAACCTGCGACTTTCGTTTAAGCAGTCCATACCATTCCCCGCAGACCTATCGCTGCTTATTATTAATATAATAGCGTGTTGTAAAACGATAGTGCTACTAAACTCCAGGGTAAGCTTGCTAAAGCCGCTGCCGTATAGCTGTCGCGTTTAAAGCTGCTTTCTGTCGGCTTTACTGTGTACTGGCAGAGCCTCCTTGGTACATCTATAATAGTACCGTATATTTATTTCAATTGAAAATGTTTAGATGCATATTGAATGCTATTTTTGAATTTGGGCCTTATAAACGTAACATTTATTGGCCATGGATTGGCGGGATTTAATAAAATAAGCATATTTTTTCTGCAAAATGTCCGGAGGCCTAAAATATTTCTTCCCCAATTCTGATTCCTGCCTTTGAAGATCAGAACGTACACATACTTCTTCTGGATTTTCGGGGCTGTGGAGATCACTTACCAAGGAGTGACTCACTTGCGGGTTTACCGACCAATGTTATAAGAAAAAGCATATTGCACTAATCGCCCACATAGATGGGAGAGAGGAGATTCGAAAGCTTTTTATTATAAAGATATTTCGTTCACTTAAAAATACAACTACATTATTATACAGCGTATGTATATCACTCTTCTTTGCCCTTGGTGTAACGCAACTAGTTTATTGCTTTGGTAACCTTCAGTTACTAAATGAGATGTGAATATAAGCTTATATATCAATGCCGAGTAACGCATATGTCTTGAATTGAAGACTAAAACACGAATTGCGAGTGACCAAACTGGGAATTAAACTCACGACCTTTTTTATATTCTGGCACAGTGACAGTTTTTTTACACCATCAGAAAGTAGAGAATTCAATGAACAAGAAACCAACAGACTTTTTTAAAAAAGCTCATATTTTGACGTGAGAATTTTCGTTTGAAAATTAGGCTGTTTTTTCGATATTAAGTCAAAATAAGGTGCAAAAATAAATATTTTAAATCAAAAAAATTACAGTGTATTTGGAATACAAAAAGGTAAGTTTTCACCAAATTTCGTGAAAAAATATGATTTATTGTAATAGATAAAAATAAAAACAAAAAACTTGGTTATTTGAATTTTTCACATAAATATTGAGGTTATGTGAAGAAAGTGTGTATACAAAAGTTGTAGATCTTTTTATTACCTACAACTTTGCGATTTAACTTTTTTCCATACGACTTGTAGTTTTTCCGGAAATTAAAAGCCCCCCCCCTTCCCACTTCCCAACCTCAGATCGCCCGTAATTTATTTTTCCTATCAATTTTGTTGTATTCTCTTCCTTTTACAATGGGTTTCATTCTACTATAATTTATTTATGTTTCAAAATGGATAAGCATCGGTCTATTATTCAACATGATTTCTGAACATATTCAAGTCAATTGTAACTTGCCGAAATTCATAAAAGTGGTGTAAAAATGTGTCTAAATTTATTCGATTACATAATTCAATACATATTGTTAAATCCGTTTATTCAAATATGTACTGGATAGTACATATTTGAAGTAGTTAATATAACTCTGCATTGGCCTTGACTGTTATGGCGTTATATTTACATTTACAATAAATAAATAAAATTGCTAGTTTCTATTTAACTTTGACGCTGCTTCAGGAAACAAAATTACGAAGTTCACTAGTTGCGATTCTATACGTTGGTTGATATGACGTGAGCTCAATCTATTCTGTCGTTAAATTATTCAACAATCTCATACAGTGGATCGGCGTTTCCAAGTGGAGACTCGAAGATCGCTCGGTGACATAGTTTCGTGTGAGTGCGGTTATTGAATTTACCATGAGACGTAGTATGATGCAGTTTAAGAAAATTCACTGAGCGACACGTTGCGCGTATGTCTTGTAGGTAATATATGATCATGAATACATTGTGTTCACGAAATACAGAATTTAAAATATGTTTTTAATGCGATACCGAGAGCACGGTATAAATAATGTAACATGTTGGGTTTTAAATTGTACATGGCTTTTTGTGTGACTTACTTTTTACATAAAATTCATTGGTCGGATAAACATGATATGTCTAGATTTCCCAAGAGAGATAATGTCAGATAGCTGTCCCTAAAATCATAAACTAAAAGTTTTTGCAACATGGATAAAATGTACGGTCCCTCATATATTTAGTTTCTTTCAATTGAATTTACAGACTGTGTTAAGAAACATAACAAAACATATGCTCACGTCTTCTGAAGGGATAGTCAGAGGTGAAAAGCAGTGTTCACCTAACTTATTTGCATCTCATGATGTTATAGCTGATAAGGCTATCGCTACTTAAGGCACATATTTACACAAAACAAACATAACGCACAATATTTCACGCAGAACTATTAGAGTATTATTTTTATTGAATGAGCAAGTGGGTCACGTAATGGTGAATGATTTCCAACGCCCATTAACACCTACAACAGCAGAAGAATTATGGTTGCCGATTATATAAGGGAGAAATAGTCATTTGACTGCCTCAGTGGCGCAGTTATAATGCTTACGCGGTACGACTGCTGGGCTGAGGTCTCGGGTTCGATCTCCGGGTCGAGTAAAAGTTATATTGAGTTTTACTATCACGAAATGATTAGTTTCAGACCGGAGTCAGAAATTGTGACAGGTATGGCGATAGGCTCGCCTTCTATCACACTATGGGACGGAGGCGAAGCTCGGCGATATATGTGGGTGTAATTACACCTCTGCTTACCCTTTCTGGGATTACAAGCGTGAGTGCGTATGTATGTATAACAATATGTAGGATTATTCCTCTAGAAATCTCTCAACATATCAGCAAGGGTTTTAATTCATCTGGACTTTAATTCTCTTTAATCTGAGCGAAATATTTATCTTACATTCTATACAATTAATTCATAAAATATCACATCAATTTGTTTATCATCACGACCTACATAAAAGCAATCTAGATTGGAGCACGACCAACGTTAGTTACGATTGAAACTCAGGAATTTCAATGGGGCATGCAGACCTGTTGACACTGCACCGTAGGCTTAATTAATGAATTTGACGGACATTCCGTAACACATAGCTACTGCATACGGCGTGTTACGGTACCGCATTTGTATTCACGGCGGGCCGGAGATAGGCCACTGTCAATATCAGCTTCACGTGCACAGAACTGTAGAGGAAACGTCTTGTGTATGCACTACACGATATTGCAAAGGGATATGACTAAGACTGCTAAAATAATAACCTACTGATTAACTTACGGTTTTGAAGATTAGAATATATATACGTTTTGCTAAGTCCCTTGTATGCGAAAGGCCGTCTGGGTTGGTACTACCATTTTCTTTTTATTTCTGCCGCTAAACTGCTGTTGCATTACCACCGTTAAACACACTGCTATGTGTAAGCACTTTTGTTGGTTCAGTTTATAGGATATTAAAGTTAGTGAAATTACTAGGTATTACGAGACTTAAAATCTTACGTTTCGGAGTGAAGAACGCAATCGTGTCTTTTAGTGTTTTGAAATTCAAAGTTCTGTGTAGTATTGCTTCTGTATATAGTCAGGCTTGGCGTTTACAATTTTTTTTACAAGCACATGCCGGAACGCGACCATGTTGGTTCTACAATACAACACCTCATAACATTCATAGTACTAAAATAATTGTAGACGCATTGCCGAACTTATTACTAAGTACACCAGTTTCCTCAACTCGGTTCAAGTGCCCTGCTAGATAATAAATAAAGAAATGAGGACTGAGAAAGGGAGGGAAGAGTTGAGCCTTCAGCAAAATCACTCATTTTACGAAACACAACAGCAAATTGGTACTGAGTTTGATCTTGATTCTTCAAGATCAAGATTAATATTAGCCCGGTCGAGTCGGCCTATTCATTCTATATAGACAAAACTGTAATAGAATGGTTGTACTACTTAAAATAACGATCCACAATCACTATTATCTAAATCATCTTTTAGTAATAACAATTAAACAAGGACAACTAATTCTCACAATGTAACAGAAGTAATAGCGATCAAATCTGAACACCCGTACATCGAATATTATCGTGAATTCAATCCAAATATCTCAGAAGACATTCAGCTGGTACTAATTTCAATTTAGGAATAGCTTAGTGCCGAGAACAAGATTAGATTGTGTTACGAGGATATTTGCATTTAACTCTAGTGCCAGTTGAACGTGCCGAGTAGATGGCGCTTTTGTAGAGAAATAATAAGTCTTTGCATAAAGGCGGAATATGCTTTACTAACGGATCCATTTTATCTACTTATACTATGTTATAAAACCTAAAAAATGTATTCACAGCTCGGTTGTGATGTAATAATTAAAAAAACAATAGTTAATCAAATAAAACTAATTGAATCGGACTTTCACTACACGCCGTGACCTCGAAGACTGAAAAGAACGAAACGTTGGTACCAAAATTAAAAATAAACCGCAATAAAATCCTTATAAATTAGATTTATTTCAATATGTCATATTCCCGGAAAAAAAGATAGTTTTTAGTTAGTTTAGACTGGCATAATTCTGGCATCCGTCGAGGGATGAGACGACTATCGACATAAATAAATGAATATACGCAACCATCACACATTATCCTGACACCACTCTAAGATAAACTATGTTGCGGATATATGGTAGGCCTCACAACATCCTTCTTAAAACACAGTCCATAATGCATAAAGCGATTAAAGAAATAAAAAAATACAGAAAGGGTAAAACCTTTCATTTCAAAAATAGAATCAGACAAAGGCACCATAAAGGGGAAAATTCTAAATGAAAGGCAATTTGCATAACAATACCTCGTTTCTGTGTAGCCGTCAAATTATTAAATCACAATCTGTACAAAATATAATTAAATATCATTTAATTTATAATATTTTTTTATCCTGGCATGGCCAAGTGACTACATTCGACCTTGCTACTATGGTAGGTTGTGGTCACTATCTAGGCAGGTACAGAAATGTTAGGTACCGTCCCAGCAGCTAAACAAGTTTGGTAATATAAAATAAATTCTTAAGAATGAGAGATTAATAAGACCTATTCTGCATATTAAATTAAACAATGCTAATGCCATTGCCCTGTGCGATAAGGCCGCCAATTGTACTTCTCAACTTAGTTATATTGTAGTGTTATGTCCTGTACTTGTGTGCAATAAAGTTTAAATAAATAAATAAAATGCCAGGTCTATGATTGGCCAGCTTATCAACAGAAATAAGTGTAGGGATGAGTTGGTCTAATGAATTCCCGCAAGCCATTCACACAAACGGTTCCGAACAATAATAGCGCAAAAAATCCGTAATTCAGAATGATTTAGACAAAGCGGAAGAAAATTAATGGAGGTGTTCTCTACTCTGTCCATGAGATAGCTCTGAGGTGTGTTGATTTGTTATTGCTATACATGCGATAATGTTATCCTTCTGCGTTTAAAGAAAGGTATTTTTTTATAAAATGAACCTGCAAATTAGCAATTGGGTTACCTATGCCAGAAGTTTTATGGGTGTTTTAGAGAAGTTAAATGGAAGTCATAAGGGATTGGGAAGGGGATGAGCATTGGAACCTCCGGATATCTCACTCACCGTACAAAACGCAGTAGTAGACGCTATTTTACGTCGGTTTTCTGTAAGACAGTGGTAACGACCTCGTGGAGCCGACCCATTCATATTGTAGGTAGCCAAAACTGTCTACGGCATGGCCTCACCATTTACAAAAGACAGACAATTACCTAATTTTGTATGAACTCATGCAAGAAATTACAGGCGTTATTTAATAAATTCTGAGTCGACCATTTTATTAAACCCGGTGGTAACTATAGAGATTACCAAACAAAACGCATGGCGCATAAAAGTCACTATTATAAACTCTTTAATAATATGTTTTTGGCTGTCTATATGTCACACACGTTTGCTTTCACGATCATAGAAATATCGTGAAGAAACCTGCATACCTGAGAACTTTCACTAAGAATTTCGAAGGTATGTCAAGTCTGAATTGCGCCAGCGGGATGGATGAAGGCCATTTCATAAGTAAGATGACACTCGTGCCCAGTAGTAGAATTGTGTAATAGAGGGCTAATATCATATTACTTTTGTCCAATATGGTGAAAGTATCAACAATATGAGCACATTAAAATCTGTCTTCTTTTTTCGGACAACCAAAGTTTGTAGTCGGCACTATTAAAAATATAGATATAAGCTTACACCCTTATCCTATAAGTGCTAGGCAGAGGTGCTTATTTCCATCCCATGATGTGATAGAAAGCGAACCTATCGCCATATCGGGCATAAATTCCAATCCTGGACATTTTATGTGTAATCTTCCAATAGAAAAATGAAATTTCGTTCTTTCCAAATTGTGAATCCTCGACCTGAGAATTGGACCCAGGACTTCATGGTTCTCATCAGTCTGAGTACTCTCACAAAAGTTGTCTATATAATACCTCACGAACAATTCTCCGTTTTATGATTTCTAAAAGTATGGCGATAAAAGCAGGGCTAAAATATTTCAAAGCACCTGATGAAATCACCGTATAACAGCATTATGTCGCATCAATGGCTCGTTAAAGGTTTCTAAAGCGGTCAAGCCGAAAATAGCTTAAAATTCCTGACGTCAAGTTTCACTCAACCATAATTGAAATGGACGGTGGAGCGGTGCCGCAAAGCGAAAAATAAGGGCTAGTTGTCCGAAAATTGGCATCAAGCATCCTTTAACATTGCACGGCGTGCAGGCGTTTTAATTGCTCTAACAAAGCTTTGGTACATGTATCATGTTGTTAACAAGAAAACGCTTGTTGTCAAATTAAAGAAGCACTCAAAAAGAAGGAAAAGGTGAGCGCTGTATGCAGCATTTTATGAATTTTTATTCTGCTGCTGCATAATTTACGACGGTTTTAATAAATACTGTTAAGAAAAAAAAACAGTTACCACGTCAGCTCGGTGGGTGTATGATGTGCACTGATTTTAGTACGTCCGCCAGCGTAACATTTTTTATGCCTGAATTTCATACAGCCAACGCTTTATGCTATTATATAAAAAAATAATAGCGGTTTTGATGTGCTATTGTTACATGATAAAGGTTACTTTAATACGAAAATAGAAGTTGTGGGTGTGTATGTTGGTTGTAAAATTGGCCAATATATTTGGAATTGGGTCCAACACACGTGTAATACCTACATACAAAACGATAAAGGCTGGAAAAGCGCGGCGTCGGTCGTAGCTTAAACTCGTAATTCCTTGTATGGCTCTCTTTAATGTGCGTTTTATTATACTGTCAGATCTCAAATTAAACTAGGACAGTAAAGGCATCGGCTTTATAAACAATGAACATCTTACGTATATATTATGTATATGACTTGCATTATCGGAAAATGGCTTGAAAGATTTCAGTAGTCTAATTATTATTTATCTATTTAATTCATGTAGGTATTTTTTTATTTACTTTTATTTAAAAACATGTGACAATCACATCCAAAACGGGATCTCGCTGCAGGGATCGAACTCATGGCCTCTCGATTCACAGCCGACTAGTCGCCCATTACGCCGCGGACGCTGTAATATCATATCTGAAGGTGTACCTTATACAACTTTAATATGTAACTCATGTAAATAATATAAAAGTTATAACTTTTGTAATACTTGATTGTGTAATTCGAATAAATTTTATACATAGATGTAAATATAATTAAAATAATACACACAATAGAGCATTAAGAATGTAGTACAAACAAAAGCAAATAAACTACCAAGTGTACATACATTAGTTTGTGCTACTCTTACTCGATAATGTGATTCTATTGTACGTGAATTGAAATTCATAGTGTTGATTTTAGAACGTAAATTTAATGAAAATGTTTGTGAATTGTAGTTATTGAAGTTGAGAGTTGGGAATAATTTTGACTCATATGATGAGTGTACAAACCTTTGGTATAGCATGTCTTTCATAATATTGTATGGTATTTTAACAGCGTGAATGAATGTTAGTGACATAAATATACCCTGGATATGAAATAAATAATCTATAGATATTTTACTGGATATGGATTGTTCTGAGGACTTTTATTAAATCAAGGTGTGTAAATTAGCTCAGAAAACCATGGGTTCTAGTTGACACTTTGACTACTCCTTCAAACCCAAAATCAAACATAAATACAGTCATTGAATGACCACAATCAAGTAGTAGTGCCACGCTGTAAATAGTTTAGTCTACGGCACGAATAGAACGGCTGGACCGGGTCGTTACCACTGTCTAACAGAAAACCGACGTAAAGTATCAGCTTGCTGCTGCGTTTGAGTTACCATTAAGTGACCCAGTTGGTCGTCTACACCGGCCTATGCTATAAAAACATACGATTCAATACATATAACCTAAATGTTAAACTTACATAAACCTCTCTCAGACAATTTTATTACAATCGGCCATGACATAGCAAAACAACTTTATATAATAAAGTCAATCTATTGCCTTATATTTATTCATTCGTACATTTCGAGAATATTTGCGGTGCGATATATCGGCCTCTTGATGATAAGTTTGCCCTCGACAGTGAAAAGATCGCGGTCAGGAAACGTTTTCCCAGAATGGGCATAAAGGAGGGCCTCTACCCGTATCGTTTTGCCGGGAAATGGGGGAAAAGTCCGGGATATTTACGATCGAAACGATTATATACAGTTTGAAGAAATACCGTATCTTGACTGTGGCCTTAAAGTTTCACGTTTTGTTATACGTAGGTACTTCTTGCGTTGTATGTTGCGAATTACTTTCGGTTCAGAAGTTTTCCGTATCAGCGAATACGTAAACCTTTCAATACCATATTTGTGTGTAAGGCAATGAAGCATTAATATTATGGTTTTATGGATAGTTATTTTTACAAAATTTTACATAGTGGTTTCAAGTATGAATCTCATAATCATTCGCGATAGGCCATGGGGGTCGATAGAGCAGAGCCACCTAGATGTCCCCTCAGAAACGAACATGACAAAGGTATTGAATTCCGCAACATATCCCCAATAATATGTAGTCCAGAACCAGGCATACTCCTCTATGGACATCCGGTAGCTTGCAGTTGATGTTCCGTTGATCTTTCTTTTCGCCGGGTGATACGTGACAAGCCGGCGAGGACGGTTAAACAGAGTTGGCTTGAGCCAAAATGTTGATGGCCCACTTACACTCCACACACAGCGATAGATATTAGTAGAAAAATATTGGTCACAGCTTGATGATAAGTCTAATCATAGTTTTACGCATTGATTTATTTCCAGCATATTTGTAATTTCATTCGAATCTTAATTAGGTGTATAAATTTCAGTGAATGTAAGGCAAAATTATATTTCTATTTCATGGACCTTTACGTTTCAATTGTGTCGCAACATCTTGTGCACTGTTTGCTTCGAAAGTTGACAAAGCACATGAATATTTATGTAATTTTAGCTCTAAGTGTGTTTATAATTGAATTGCTTGCAGTACCGCGGTGGGCGCCAGTATTTGTCGAGTAAACTCAGCCGGTTGCTAAATCACAACCCACCGTGTTTGTTGTTCTTGCTTGTTTGAACTCCTTTCACACGAAACGAAATCAAAATGTTTATTTTTATATGGATATGCATTAATGAAAATATTTAATTTGAATAATAATATATATTTAATTTACGTTTTATATTTTTTAAGACGTCCAAAAAGAGTATAAGTAAGGGTTGTTTATTAGAGTTATCATAAAACAAACATATTATGTAACCTAATCGTTTTTACGATTTAGGTCAGATGTTCGCAAGTTTGTTTTTAAATTGACAGAATAGTAAACTACACGTCACACATACCAGATGCCATAATTGCGAGCATAAACAAAATTTGACTAATTACAAACTATAGCTCGTTAACTCTCGTAGTCTGTGCCTTAATAATTAGTGCCATTACGACGTCTCCCTTCTGATTGTGTATATTCTTCAACGATATCTAGTGAAATCTCGACATTTATTAATGAGTAGACACAATGTTTCTTTTTCAGTCGATTCGTCAGTAACGGTTTTCCACAAATACTCTTATATCAAGTTTGCTAAAATCTTTGGTAAATATCTTTGAGTATGTACAATTACAAATGTGTATTGTTATTTTCTTTCCTCAGGAGTATTCAAACGTTTGTTTAAAACTTCTTTAAAGAAGAGTTATTTCAATATACAAAAAATACGAATGTCTTGCAATTTAAAGAAACGGAAACATATATAAAATTAGTAAGTGAGAAAATTTCGTGAATGAAAAGTTTTGTAAATATGCCTTGCACCAGATTTATTTATAACACCTCCAATTTACTATATCTTTTTTCCGTTGTACCTACATATGTAAATTTATAATATAATTATAAAAAAGTATTTATTATAGAAATATATATTGGGTTTTTATTTGAGTTTTTGGCTTGGAGTCTGGATTTGTACTCGGTATGGCGATAGGGTCTCGCCCTATCATACCACGGAAATACGCTCTAACCTCTAACACGCTCTTAGTTCTAACACGGCTAAGTGTCAGTGTACTGGTGTAATTTCTGTCTACCTTTATAGACGTGAGTGCTTATGAGTATAACAAAGTGTTTTCCAAAATTATTTATTCTTTTATACAATTTGTTCAATAATCACTTCTAAAATTGTCTCAATGATTGGTATTTTCCGCAAACACAACACTGGCTCACTCGCCGCAAGATTCTCGTGACGCGGCCTGTTTGAAGACGATGGGACAAATACAATAGCTCTACTAAGCCCCTGAATGACACCTTCATTATAGACGGTGACGTTTCGCAAATACTCGGAGAAATGTTACGAGCGCCTCTCCACTCAGTGCCGGAATCAGAGTTTATGGCGTTAAGTGTGGCAGGGTAATGTTTTCCATACTTGGAATCTGTTAGAAAATGCCTATGGCATTGAATTGGCTATTATAGAGGTTATTTATTTAAATAACTTCTATAATATCTATAATCATTTGATTATGTTATGTTTATATCTTACTACTATCATAAATGTAAGGGTTTGGATGTTTGTGAATTTAGATGCTGTTTATTAGACAATCATGCCTTAACGGCTGAATGGTTTTGGATGAAATTTAGCACACATCTAGATCGTGACCTGGATTAGGATATAGGATACTTCTTAACTCGCAAACGGTAGCTCACGCGGGCCGAATCGCGGGCAAAAGCTAGTAAATTAATAAAACTGTGTGGAACGTGTTTATTTTGCTTTTTGTTTTATTTATGATTATAATAAAATTGAGGTGTGCCCTTTAGTTTCAATATAGAATACCGTACGTCAAACCAGAATACGGGACTGTGCCACCTTACAATGAGTAAACCTACCGTTCTAATGGTGTGGGGAGATTATTTAAAACAACCGCAGAAACACCAAATAATGTAGATGTGTTTAAATATTATACTCGAGTTATCGGCATTTGAATAAAATATTGCGAGAGAAAAATGAATGCTCGCTAAACCGGTGTTGCGTAGGGTCCTTAAAACTCGGCTTACATTATTCAGATTTTATTATCTTTGCTTTTGACGGATGTGGATGGAAGTAACATGCTTCGGTGGTTTTTAAGTAAATGTAGACATTCTTTAGTAGACTTTTTAATGTAGTACCCGTTGTCTTTTGGATAATTTTCGTATATTCAAATAAAGATTTTTTTTGGAAAACAATGCATAAATCAACACCTATTCATATCTACATAAACAGACGTAGCAGCCACGTACCGGCACATACATAACAATATTATTTCTTACATTAATTAATTATCTATGAACGTATTCACATAGGCCTAACTAGCAAACAGACACGGACCGGATGACATTTCTCAGTGTGTATTTAGAATTCTGTACCATGGTGTATCTGAACGATTGGTATTTTATACGTATCTCTATTTTTGGAACGTAGTTCCTTATCGCGCGTTGCGAAAGGGGGCTAGACGGAAAAAATTGGTACGAAAAGTTGGCACGAAAAATTTGTCACGACATAATTTTTTTTAACTTAATTTGATATCTAGCACACAAAGTTAAAGTCGAAATTCCGTTAATAAAACAGATGGTTGTGAAACTTATGACATTTGGAAATGTAGACGCGGTTTGAAATTTGAATTTTTGATTATAGAACACGGCCGTCCGTTATTTTTAAGTTGATAAAAAATGCTATACAATAGCTTTACCGCGGCAGTCTCCGAGTGCCACACGTCTTTTTTTATTTCTATTTTTCTATTCTATTTCTATGTAATTTTATGTTGTCAAACAAAAATAAAGAGACATATTTTGTTATTTCAGTTGATAATTTGAATTTTTTGCAATTTGTGTCGATTCTACATTAGCCGAAGGAACTTCGTTCCTACCTGGTGTCCCACGACACACACCAATTTTTTTTTATATATCGTGGAAATGATATTGAATAATTAATATTTTATGTTTAATAAGCACAAAGTGAACGGATAATAGTCAAAAGTACTTTTGCGTTATGTTATAATACTCAATGCGTTCGTATTGCTTGCAACACCATTGAAAATTGAAACCTGGACAATTATATGGTTTTAACGCAATCCTCATAGGAGATCTATTTACAATACTAAGTAGAATGTGCGTTTCATACAAACATGTATTCATTAAATATTTCAGAGAAAATATTTTGCCATTTACTTAGTGAAAAAAAGAAGTTTTATTCTCGATAAGTAACAAAAATACATCACACTAAAGCCGATAAATGGGCACACAAACAAACAGCCCTCATCCCGATGTAAGACTATTTCATTCAGCCAATCTCGTGACATAAGATCTTAAACTAAATTCGCGTCTAAAGTCCACATCGTACCACGAAAGAATAAATTACGTTGAGTGCTTGTACTCCACTGGGAACAGAACAGAAAAGCACTTACTAGTGATTTGTTTCAAAGCAGTCACAGCCGATTTGAGCGTGTTGAGCGTTCGCCGTCGAAGATTATTCTTCCGTGAGAATGTATCCATGTCTATATTCACCGACATTGTGTTGTTAACATTGTTCTTTGTCACATTCACATTCATCATATAATTATAACACACCAGCGTGAATACCTTTTGTTTCGGCAGCTCAGCATGTACTGCGCGTAAATGCATATCAGTAGCAGTCAGTCCACGTACGAAATTGTAAAGACTTTATATTGGACAGCGAAATGCGTGGAGTAGTAACACTAAAAGTTCCAATAATAAACGTGGGTACATTGTCCACGGTTCCGTTTTCATGCCAACTGTACATCGTATATTGTTTACGTTGTTTTGAATATTTGTACGTCTAGATGGAGATCGTTGTTGGATATGATAAATGGTCGGAAATATTTAAAGTACTGCTTTACGTATTGTGCTCGGCCTGCGCAATTCCACTTGTTACCTCAACAGACCGTATAATTTTTGGCGCCTACACTTATCTCGATGTTTATTTGTTACATTTACATCCGTCATATTTTATCGCTTTTATAAAGTTGTTCGATTTTCGTTTGTAGCACATACGTATGAAGATTATTCCGTGGAATGCTTCCGTTACTCGTATTTTTAAACATTGAAATAAACACTACATGAAAATGTACAAATAAAAGTTTTATGTCTCAATCATGTGCGTGTTTTTGTTTTTGTGAATATGTTATATGTATGATATTAAATATTTGATACCAACATTTTGCTATATAGTATGTTTTACTGCTCTAATTTGAGTCTGATATGTGAACTTATTGAAACTACATGTAATTTGCTCACATTATTTTCCTAAGTTATTTTTAAGACTAATGCTCTCATTAATTTAATCAATTATTCAGGCTCGATTTCGAGTAAATAAAAAAAATAAATTGCCTACATAAACCGCTAAATAATTAATATAAAGCTCAATTCATGTTTAAATCTTAATAAAGTGTTTAATGTATTAATTGTAGTGGTCATACGTCAGTACATCAACGCCTGATGGTTCTAGGCACAATCAGCGATGCGATGGAGAATGTTTATAAAATCGGAGGTGCTGTAAACAACACTTCTATTCTTGTACACTGCCGGGAGATCAGGTTCATTAACAAAAGATACTCAGAGGTCTGTTCACACCCGACGATGAGATAAATTAAAATATAAACAAAACGGAAGCACTTGTTTTTACTGGTAATAAAACAGAATTCAAAAGTCTTTTTAACAAAATATAAAATCGACTCAAAAAAACAAAAAAGCTGAATATTAATACAGTTTTGATTAGGTGCTCCCTACCAATAACTGACTAACTTGTAATGCTCTGACATAAAATAATTTTTTAGTAGTTGTCTTTCCTTTTTTAGGTCGATTTTATTTTTTGTTGAATGGTTTTTATTTAACTATTTTTAGTAAAGAATAAAAATGCGTGCACATTTCATCCATTTAGGAGCGGAATTTCTCTTTGTTTTTATTTATTTATATTATATTGTGTACATTAACCTATATATTTAAGTAGTTTTTTTATTACATAGACATTAGTTGACTTGAGACTTGTAGTGTAACGTATAGTATTCTGCAGGTGGAATAACGTCACGTGTTGTTTCAAGTGTAACTGTTGCAGCAACGTGTATCGAAATATAGATATATGAGCTATGAATTTTTGAAATCGTGGTGCTCTTTATTATTCAGTAGGTAGTAATATCATTAATACAAAACAGTATATTAAAATAGTAATATAATTACATGTTAATGAAATAATAAACTTTATTACTTCTTCTATGCTATTATTTTTTCTGGGGGTATAAGTGGGCCATCATCATAGTGGGACTATGACACCACCACATCATCGCCACATCTTAGTCTCAAAACCAACCCCAACTTAACTCTGTTGATTAACGGACGAGGCACTGGTGAAACTTGGTTCTCATTGTGGGTTGTGCTGGTCAGACAGTAATCGTAGTCAGGAACAAAAGTATTAGTTGCTGGTTGTGGAATATTCATATTTTCCCGGATAGCGCCCACCGTACACATGGTGTTAAAACCTGCCATAGTGACCCACACACCTTGTGTGGATCGCTTCCTAGGATCAGCCAGCGTATATCCGGTTCTCCCGAGGCGCTGGCGACATGACTTGATGGTTGTTAAGGGCAGGTATAGGGATACATCCTTTTATCCCTATGCATGCATCGGTCATCCGCCTGGTGGACGGTATGTGTATGTGTACGGTAGTGACTATCTAGCTGGGTAAAAACGATCAGAGGGGTTATCTGTGCTGCACTACTTTAATTGTACTTATATTTATTTAAGTTTTTAATTTTATGAACCACACACTGATATAATGTCATTCAGATAATTGCATTGCAGAACACATTGCATTGATAACGTTACGTCTTATGTGACAGAACCGAGACCTCGGAACAACGCCTTTGGAACAACAATTCACATTCGATTTAATGATTAGACATGTCAAAATTTACTTAGGCCGTACACTACGTCAAACATTTACGTACAACTTTTTATCGAGGTCGTTCCATAAAATGACACGTGATGAAGTCTAATACTCGTTGATTCGATAACAATGGTTTATTTAATGAAAAATTCAATCCTTATGACGCAAACCTGTTATATGAATTTATTTATGTACATATATTTAGTTTTAGTTTATTGGTTATTTTAAGAATACTGCAAATGTTTTTTAGTGAAAAATGCGATGATATGGTAAGAATATGGACTCACGTCTGTAATGCGTAAGGGGATAGGCAGAGATTTAATCAGTACATCCACATTTCGCCGAGCTTATTTCCATCTCATGATGTGATAGATAATGAGCATAACAACAACAGTGCATAGTAAGACGAGCTACGTCGGGTATGCAAGAGCTTCGAGAGATTCATCTTAATGGAATTTTCATAGAGTTTTTCTCTGGCTTTTGTGTTAAGAATTTTCTTATCTTTTGATGAGAAATGCTTTTATTAATACGGGAATGATATGCGTTGGGAAACCAAGAATAGTACAGTGTGGGATGTTCAGGTTTATTTTGCGAGATTATTGCTTAAGTAGCCATTTTGAGGCAACCGTAATATTTCAGCTTGGTGTAAAACCAAAGTTGATCGCAGCTGGATTATACACTATCAAGTATAGATATTACTGCCATCGACAACAAAAGTAAAAATTAAATTAAAATAATCAGTAGGTTTGCCGTAAGTCGGAACAATTGTTTGGAATCATACTTTAAAAGGAAATAAATCGTTATTAATAATAAGTGTTCAATATACTGTAATCCTTTAATGTATTCTTAGACCACGATAAACCAAATTACAATGCATCCGAAGAGCAATAGAGTCATAAATAAAGGTCAAGCAAACATCGTCCGAGACGTCCAAACACACTTTTTGATTTATTATATCAACAAGATTTACACCTCGAGTAGTGCCGTTTGCTTCAATTATAAAAAGAATTTTACGGCGCATACGTTATAATACTCGTAATTATGTTAGTCAAAGAATTATTACTGTATGTAATTTATAGTGTGTGTAGTTTAGGAATTTGTACAATGGGAATTTTTATCAAATTTTTGGGATTGATAATTTCAATATTCTAGGCAATTTTATGGGAACTTTATTCTATAAATTTCATTTCTTATCGATATAACTTAATTTTCTATATAAAACTCGATTTCTAACGTTTGAAAGTAAGGGGTTAATGCAAATACCCAATTGAAGTAATTAATTAGTTATAATGAATAAATTTTCTAACTAACCACTTTCCAAACGATACTTATGCAAATATTTAGCTAGTACGAAGAAAGGAAAACAACAGGGTCGGTATTTCGATTTCCTATTACGTTAGAGGACGGAAATTGAAAGGGCCCGATTTGCTTCCCTAGGACCAACTTATAATGGCTGTTTACGAATTTGAATTTATGTAATTGAATATATTAAATTTTGTTATAATAAAAAAAACATCTAATTTTGTTAAAGCAAAAACTATTTGTTTTGTAACCTTTTCAATGTCTACTGAAATTGAAATTTCTATTTTACTATTCTATAAATATGCTCGTCTGTTGCACGGTTTTATATTTTTATAAAGGTTGGGATTGTTACATGAAATGAAATGCAAATGAATTACAGAATAGTTTTTTGTTATCAAAATTTTGTTTATTTTACATTTTATTTACATAACATGTTGATTTTATTAATATTCTTTATTACTTTAGTTCCATTGAATCGCGTCATTGGCTTAGTGGCGAAATATTTAGATTGAGAAACCGCTTAGATCCGGAGTTCAGATCCTAGGTCAGGAATTAACAATTTATGTTTGAGTAATTAAAAATTACACTTGAGTTGTTCGGAACAGTTTGTAGGAAATTGTGACCGTTATCGTGATATGTGTGACGTACTAGTGACGGTACTGTAAAATTATTAAATAAATATGTGCTCCTGAGTCACGCCCGCTCGGCATAGGGCATTACGTTGACAGAAGTCGAGGCGAGCGGACGTGTCGCACAAGCTCTAACAGAATTATAACTGAGTTTCATTAAATCACCCAAGAGCCAAAGCGAGACATAACATTGGCGACGAGGATAAAAAACGTGAGTAAATAAATATTAAAAAAAAAAAAAAAGATATAGGCAGAGTGACCGAGGTTATCTATTTCGTCATAATGAAACATTATTTTCTATTTCTTTTCTTATTCTAAAATTAAATAAAGGAAAAACATATTATTTAATAAAATAAGAATATTTTAATAGTAATTGATTTGATTCAAGCAAAATAAAGACAATTGATATCTTCGGTCGAGACAGCCCTAAAACCAGTGCCTGCTAATACTTACCAATAAAATATTGTTGTGTAGCTGGTGTATTACATTATAATATTATATTCACGTGGTATAAATATCTCATAACTATCACTACATACCAAAAACTTAATGAGATATTCTCCGAGTTATTTTCGATCTACTCACATTACATTATCATGTATTTGTATTATGCTTTGTTGGTTGCCCTTAACTAATAACTGTTTACATTCTGAGTAATACCGCACGACTTAGTTTTTATCTAAACAGTAATGATTGTTCATTGAATCTTAATTTTCATTTGTATGCCAGTAATTCGTTATAAATTAATATACATAATTAAGAAAGAAAAATATAGTTAGTGCATGGATTACTTTAAAACTATCAATTACGATTAGAATTAACTTTTATCCTTTTACAATAAGCTACCGACTACACAACAACAATCAATCGTGCGTGTAAGTATTAGCCAAGTCGGAAGAAAATGTCAAAATACATAGTGTATACTAATCTAATGGGTAAATACCCACCTATTGCCACATATACTTGTATAAAATTGTACTAGTATATGTAATTCTACAAAATTACATTTATTCCAATGGGTAAATACCCATCAAGTTCCTCATATATTGGTATAAACTGTACTAGTATATGCAATTCCGCATAAATAAATGGTTCATGTTCCAATCCAAAAGTTCAGTCTTTAATAATAAAACGCAGTACTATCTATGATATATATATACTAGATGACCCGGTGAACTTCGTATCACCTACATAATATATTTGTGTAAAATGTGGTCAAAACTTAATACAAATGTTTTATTTACATTAAATGCAATTAAGTGAGGTACTGCGCCATTGCACGTGAGGTAGCCCGTCGCACATTTAATTGACTTCGACGACCTAAGTCAGGTCGTCTCCCACCTCCCTCCGGTTGGACAGTCCTGTCCCCGTCCCGTCCCCGTCCTGTCCCCGTCCTGTCCGCGTCCCGTCCCCGTCCTGTCCCCGTCCCGCCTCCTGTCCCTGTCCTGTCTCACTGTCCTGTCTCACTGTCCTGTCTCTCTGTCATGTCTCTCTGTCCTGTCTCACTGTCCTGTCTCACTGTCCTGTCTCACTGTCCTGTCTCACTGTCCTGTCTCACTGGCCTGTCTCACTGTCCTGTCTCACTGTCCTGTCTCACTGTCCTGTCTCACTGTCCTGTCTCTCTGTCATGTCTCTCTGTCCTGTCTCACTGTCCTGTCTCACTGTCCTGTCTCACTGTCCTGTCTCACTGTCCTGTCTCACTGTCCTGTCTCACTGTCCTGTCTCACTGTCCTGTCTCACTTTCCTGTCTCACTGTCCTGTCTCACTGTCCTGTCTCACTGTCCTGTCTCACTGTCCTGTCTCACTGTCCTGTCTCTCTGTCCTGTCTCTCTGTCATGTCTCTCTGTCCTGTTTCACTGTCCTGTCTCACTGTCCTGTCTCACTGTCCTGTCTCACTGTCCTGTCTCACTGTCCTGTCTCACTGTCCTGTCTCACTGTCCTGTCTCACTGTCCTGTCTCACTTTTCTGTCTCACTGTCCTGTCTCACTGTCCTGCCCCTGTCCTGTCCCTGTCCAGTCTAGACGCTATACGACCCGTCATCACGGCAAGCTTCGCAACGACAACCATCCGGTTTATACTAAAACATTCCAAAATCAACAACTACTAATAAATTAAAAATTAATTAAAAAAACACTGTCCAGCGGACAAAATTGTGAATCTAAACCATTCTCAGATCCCCTTGAACACACACAAAAAATTTCATCAAAATCGGTCCAGTCGTTTAAGAGAAGTTCAGTGACATACACACTCACAGAAGAATTATATACAGTGTCATTTTGACACCCTATACTTAAATGAAACCATGTGTAGTGTTCGTTAATACAAGTACTTTGAGCTAAGACACTTTCTTATTAAAGGCAAAATAAAAAAATAATATTTCCTAACAAATTAAATGCCGTTAACATTAGATTAATTTTAAACAGTCTGTATACGCGCGCACACACATATAAAACTCATCATACACACCCGTCATCGAATGAATGAGACACACACACATACATTACCATTAAGCTTGGAATACATGTCGGACGAGCTTAGGCCAACACGAGTGTAGGTAAATTAATACAAGGCAAGCGCTAGTGCCTAGACGTTCGGCAAGTTTATCGAAAACCAATCGAGTAGCCGGCTGTGAAGCGAAAGGCCGCGGGTTCGATCCCTGGACCGAGACAAATGTTTATGTGAACCACAAATATTTGTTTCCCGAAACAAACCCAGACCCCGGGCTGGGTGTTGTGAGACCAAAAGTCTCTCGTAGTTGCTGATACCCACGATACTATCCTGATACCCAAAAATACTATCTATACGTTGGTGTTAGTCATCACTCGGCAGCATGTATTGCGAGCTTTATACCGTCAAGGTTAATGTGCCCGTTTTATAAAAACGCCAATCGTACAGAAGGCAAACGGCGCAAAATAGTAATTAGGAATTGAAATAAATATTAGATTACCCTATGAAATGTAATAAAATCCTAAGTAAAATCGAATCTTGTAACTTTTATAATGATTATTTGTTTTTAGTCAAATTTGTGTTACCTATTTATAGATATGTGCATTTCACAAACACATTTTTTTTTACGTTTTGTCATTATCAATCAACTAAGTAATACTGTCGCAACTTTTTCAGTGAATGTGTCGAGAGCGTCTTTGTGAGTCTGAGACGTATTTTCATATGTATGAAGTTGCCCTTCTTAAGCGTTTGTGTTTTATAATAACATCGTCAGCTGTGACATTTTATTTAATAGAGTTAAGTGCAAAAACCGTACAGCGTGATTTAAAAGGCTCAAAACTTAAATCACGTTTTTTGGCAAAACTACTACAAGCTCAAGCCTCATGTTTGGTACAAGGTAAGCAGAGGCGATGACGAATATGTGGTTTCATTTAGTAACAGGGTGTCAAAATAACACTGTATATAAAGATTATAGGCATAGTTAATGATAGTTAGGATATCGTTGCTTATCGTAACGTTAACAAATATAGTGTTTAATCCGTCCCGTAGTAATTGAAGCAATTTTTCACACTTACTTGCAGATTGTCCCATCATGTCTCAATTACCTACCATAGAAACTCTCGACTGCGATGGTGATCCAACCTCATTAGGCCATCGGTGGCAAAGATGGAAACGAGCTCTCGAAATCTACCTTCTAGCCTTAGGCATAGACCAGCCCTTAAAAAAACGAGCTACGCTTTTACATACTGGTGGCTTAGGATTGTAAGATATCTATTATAACCTTCCCGGTGCACACGTTCAAGAGGCTGACTCCCCCGATGTTTTCGAGTCCGCTATTAAAAAACTAGACGAGTACTTTTCTCCAAAACAGAGTTTTGTTTATGAACGACACGTATTCCGACTAATGAAACAGGAACCGGATGAAAAGTTTGAAAAATTCCTAGTTAGATTACGTAACCAATGTTCCAAATGTGATTTTGCCAAAAAAGACAACGCTCTCATAGATCAAATTGCGGAGAAATGTACCTCATCAGACCTTAGAAAGAAAATACTACAGTTAGGAGATTCCGTTACAATAGAAAAGGTTATTTTAGAAGCCAACACAATCGAAACCGTAGAGAGACAATTAAAGGAATTTCAAGTATTAAAAACTGAACAGGTTAATAGGATTGGAACAAGAACAAACAAAACCCGATCTCAGGGCACTCACTCTGATAATAAACGGTGTACTAGATGTGGAAGTGAAAATCACAAATGTGATGATACACGATGCCCCGCTAGAGACAAAGTATGTGACAAATGTGGCTATAAAGGTCACTTCATGAGTCAATGTCGCACAAGGAAACTAAAGCGTAAAGCACCCTCTACCTGGGACAAACAGAAAAATGACAGTAAAAAAACTAAAACAAACGAATCACAAACCAAACCACCAATTAGTAATGTAAACTATATATTTCATATTGATGATGACGCTGAAATAACTTGCCAAGTAGGAGGTGTCAACGTGAATATGCTCATCGACTCTGGGAGTAAAAACAATATAATAAATGATAAAACCTGGGAATATTTAAAATCAAAAGTTGTTGTTGTGTCTAACCAGCAACCAGGTTCCGATCAAGTTTTTATGGCATACGGCTCAAAAAATCCTCTGGATGTGCTTGGTACATTTGAAGCATCAATTGTCGTTGGACCAGAAACAGAAACTGCAAAATTTTACGTTATTAAAAATGGCACCCGTAATTTGTTGGGCAAGCATACAGCTACATGTCTCAATGTGCTTAAATTAGGGGTGAGTATAAATCTAGTAAATACAGAGACTTTTCCTAAATTCAAAAATGTCCAATTGGCCATTGCTATAGATCCATCGGTGACACCCATATGCCAACCATATAGGCGTGTCCCAATTCCACTCGAAAATAAAATCAATGACAAACTTGATGAGTTAGTCAAAAAAGACATCATTGAACCTGTAGATCAAGCCACATCCTGGGTTTCTCCGGTAGTACCCATTCTTAAGAGTGATAACACCTTAAGATTATGTGTCGACATGAGATGTGCAAACAAAGCTATTATAAGAGAGAATCATCCTTTACCTACAATGACCCAACTTCTCCCAAAGCTGAGGAAGTCATGTACCTTTTCTAAACTCGATATTAAAGACGCATTCCACCAAGTCGAAATAAAAGAAGATTGTCGGGATATAACAACATTCATAACCAGTAAAGGCCTGTTTCGATACAAGCGTCTGATGTTTGGTATATCGTGTGCACCCGAACATTTCCAGAAAATTATGGAAAGGATGCTTCTGCCTTGTAAAGGCGTTGTTAATTTTATTGACGATGTTATAGTGTTTGGCAGTAACGTTAATGAACATAACGATAGACTCAAACATGTGTTACAGGTTCTGAAAGATAATAATGTGGTCCTTAATGATAAAAAATGTATTTTAACGTATCAAAAATAGATTTTCTAGGTCATGAATTGTCTCCACAAGGCATTGATAAGTACATCAAAACTATAAAATTATTCAGAGAGCCTAAAACTATTGAAGAAGTTCAAAGTTTTCTAGGACTTGTCAATTATATTGGAAAATGGATCCCAAGGTTGGCCACCATGACCGATCCAATTCGAGAAATTTTGAGACTCAAACTCTCTAAACACGCCGACATAGCTGACTATTGGAAAGCTAAACAATCCGCTTCGTTTGCGGAATTAAAAGAGAGTTTAAGTGCTCTTCGCACCTTAGGTTTTTATGATCCACACGATAAGACCAAAGTTATGGCAGATGCTAGTCCTGTAGGGTTAGGAGCAGTTCTCGTTCAGATTGATGGTCAAGGACCTCGGATTATTGCTTTTGGTCATAAAAGTCTATCTGATGTTGAGAAACGATATTGCCAGACCGAAAAGGAGGCACTTGCCTTGGTCTGGGCCGTTGAACATTTTAATATGTATTTATATGGGCTAAAAGAATTTGAGCTGATCACCGATCATAAACCTCTTGAAGTAATATTTGGGCCGCGATCTAAACCTTGTGCACGAATCGAACGATGGGTGTTACGCTTACAGGCTTACAATTACAAAGTTGTTTACTGTCCTGGAAAAAACAATATAGCTGATTCCCTGTCCCGGTTGTGCCCAAATCATAAATCAGATTCTCATGATGACGAGTAACATATCAATAAAATCGTGGAGTTTGCTAGACCAATGGCTGTAGCTATGGAGGATATCGTTGATAAATCTAAAAGCGACGAAGACATTCAATTAGTAAAATTAGCTCTTTCTGGAAATAATTGGGACCCCAAAATCAGTAACTATAAAATCTTTGAGCACGAACTTTGGATACACGGTGAGATTTTATTACGTGGGAACAAAATAATCATTCCCACAGAGTTACGTAAGCAAGTACTCGCATCGGCACACGAAGGACATCCAGGTATTGTTGCTACAAAAAGTAGATTGCGTACTAAAGTTTGGTGGCCTAAAATAGATAAAGACGCGGAAAACATGGTTAAAAGCTGTAAAAGTTGCACTCTAGTATCAGGACCAAGCCTTCCTGTGCCAATGAAGAGACGTGAATTACCTATTCAACCATGGACGGACATAGCTATAGACTTTTTAGGCCCACTGCCAAGTGGTCACAACTTATTAGTAGTCATTGATTATTATAGCCGCTATAAAGAAATCAAGATTATGAAATCTATAACATCTAATGAAACCATTAATGTTTTAAAAGAAATATTTTCTAGGCTAGGTATTCCAGTCAGCATAACATCGGATAATGGAGGTCAATTTGTAAGTGAGGAGTTCAAATCCTTTTGCTCAGAATTTGGCATCAGGCTTTACAATTCTATACCATATTGGCCACAACAAAACGGTGAGGTCGAAAGACAAAACCGCGACATCCTTAAGCGCTTGAAAATTAGCCAATGCCAAAGGTCTGACTGGAAGGATGATCTCCTTTGCTATCTCATGATGTACAATAGCACACCCCATAGTACAACTGGAAAGACTCCCTCAGAATTATTTTTTAATAGGCAATTCAGAGACAAAATACCTTCCGCTGTAGATGTCGAAAACCGACGCATGGACCTAGAAGTATATGATAAAGATAAAACCACAAAAGAAAAGGGAAAGTTTATTGAAGATAGGAAAAGGAAAGCTGTAAACAATGAAATTAATATAGGAGAAAAGGTTTATGTTAAAAACATGATAAAAGGAAATAAATTGACACCTGATTTCAGCCCTACTCCGCACACAGTAATGAGTGCTAAAGGAGGTGATATAAATATAAAAAATGATGAAACAGGTCAAAGCTTAAGAAGAAACATAGTTCACCTCAAGAAAATAGAGGGACAATGGAGAATCCATAATGAAAACGAAAAGGAAGATGATGGTAATGAAGAAATAGACACGGATGATTAAATTGATATTGTTATAAATTATTGTTGGTAATCAGAATTAATAAGATCATTATTATATTTGTTTTAATTTAAGATTATTATGACATTTATTGATTACTATTGTAATGAGAGTATTAAGATTATTATTAATAATAGGATATCAAATTTAAATTATTTAAGTACCAGAATTATATAAAATCACCTAATCAAACTTAAATAGTGACTAAGATCAAATTCAGAGTATAAAATGTAATTAATTTAAAAAATTATTGAAAGGGAGAGATGTGACGTACTAGTGACGGTACTGTAAAATTATTAAATAAATATGTGCTCCTGAGTCACGCCCGCTCGGCATAGGGCATTACGTTGACAGAAGTCGAGGCGAGCGGACGTGTCGCACAAGCTCTAACAGAATTATAACTGAGTTTCATTAAATCACCCAAGAGCCAAAGCGAGACATAACAATATGTTTGCACCTTATCACATCATGGACAACCGTCAGTTCACTATTTGCATCTTTAGGTACTTACCCCCTTGGGGATATAGGCGTATTAGACATAAATTTAGAACGTATAGTACATGTCATTTTTGGCTCCACATTTAACAGAGAACTATTAATTCTTGCTACAATGTTTGAGTTGGCATTCATTATTGGACTCGCGTCACACATCCATCACGTTATGTTGAAGGTTGTATCACGAGCAAACGTGTCAGTGCTCTGTAATTTAAAAATTGGTGTGTGTCGTGGGACACCAGGTAGGAACGAAGTTCCTTCGGCTAATGTAGAATCGACACAAATTGTAAAAAATACAAATTATCAACTAAAATATCAAAATAAAAAAAAGACGTGTAGCACTCGGAGACTGCCGCGGTAAAGCTATTGTATAGCATTTTTTATCAACTTATGTAATTATAAATAATAACGAGCTAGCGTAATCTTTTAAAAATCGAAGGAGATATAAAAATACTTCAAGTATAACTGGCTGAATGAATTTAATTTTAAAAACTGATTGAGCTGAAATTCGCACACAATTTTGGTGCAGGCAAAAAGGAACTAACGCTGGCTGGTTATGCAGCGCTTTTAACGCTTTTTTCTTACGCAGTTTTCTTACGCTTTTACTATCACATTTTTTTCAGTTCGGTCACGCAGCAAAATCCCTATCCCCTCCAAGCCTGCCGTAAGGAACTTCGTTCCAATAAAATAACGCATCTATTTCTCTCTTAATTTCTTTTGGTGGTTTTATTTATAAGATACTAACATAGATTTCGTCGTTGTGTATTATATCTACAAGGTGGACAGACGACCTGATAAAGATCGCAGGAAGTCGCTGGATGCAGGCTGCTTCCAACAGGTCGGTCTGGAAATCTTTGGGGGAGGCCTATGTTTAGCAGTGGACGTCTTGTGGCTGATGATGATGATGATAATGATGATGTATTATATTAAAAAAAAATAGTTAAAACAGGGGCATATAATAGCACAGATGAAATTCGAATTGTGTTCGCCACACGTCACCTCCACATCAGTATTGCTGCACAATATTATTATGTTTATTCACACAATGGGGTGGATAAATCTAAAAATGTATGTATATTGTCATTGTGGGGTTTTCGGACATCGATTATATGGTATTAATTTTGAAATCTAAGATGGCGACATGACATAGAATTAAAATGTTATCTTATATCTTTAAATGAGCAATTCTTGTATATATATAAATAATTGGAATCTCGGAATCGGCTCCAACGATTTTTATGAAATTTAGTATATAGGGGGTTTCGGGGGCGATAAATGGATCTAGCTAGGAATCATTTTTAGAAAATGTCATTTTATTCGTGTTTTATCAACTTAAAAATAAACTTGGAAGAAAAATATGACTCTTCCTGACATCTATTGGCGAATACTACTTTTTTGTGAGCACAACAGCAGATGGCGTTGTTAAGTAACACGAAGTCAATGAGTGTTTGCTTTAAGGTTACACTTAATTCCTGACATCTATTGGCGAATAATATCTTCTAGCTAGGTTTCATTATTAGAAAACGAAAAAAAATTTTTTTCGCCCGAGCAGAGCTCGGTCGCCCAGGTACTAGGAATTAATTGGGGGTTCAGAAGTTAGAACTCTATAGTGAATCGGGAGGTCAAATGTTTCATGGAAAAACAATATATATTTTGCACAAAGATTCCTTTAGTGACGTAAGTGAGCACTAAGAAGGCATTTTTGAAAAGTATTTGCTGTGAAACCACGGCTTCACGCTTTACAGTCGGCTCCTCGCTCACTGCACCGCAGAGGCTGATTAAGGTTGCAGCGGAAACAGTGGTTTTATTATTTAAAAGATACAACTCCAAAATCTCGCAAGGTTCTGGCCGGATATCAACTCCAAGCTGATTTTTCTCCCTGGCTTAAGCTGACAGTGTCCTTTTGGCCAAATTTGAGACGCGGGTGAAAATCATGTCATGTCATGATGAATAGTGGTGGGCATTCAGAGGTGTTTCTGAATATATTGTTATATTCTTTTTGCTTTAATTGCATTATTTATATTTTGGTAAAAAAAACTATTTATACGTACCTATGCACCTAACTACTTTTATCTTAATTTGTTACTAATTTCTCTTTATCACGTTCTTTTTATCTCAAGCAGAGGCCAAATAAAGTAATTGTTCTTTCTTTAAAAGTATATATAGATTATTCGTTAGTTAAGTTTCTAAGTAGTTAAGTTTCTAGTAAGTTTCTTTATTTTTTTTTTCTATCTAGCGTTACTTCGGCGTGACGCCAAGGTCTAGGAGTGCTGGACATACTAGTATTTCAATAGGTTTAATAATATGAAATAAGCTTTAGGTGTTTGGATAATTTAATAATAACTCACCTCGGTGAACGGATTCATCAATGCGTTAATTGAGCTGACAACCAGAATATTGTATTCATAAAAGTTTAAACCCGCATAATTTTATACCGTTAATAGAGTTGTATTGTTAATATAATTAATTTAATCAGTTGGAAAGTTATGGGTAGAGATATTGCGATAATTGGATACATAATAAACACATTTATTATTGTTTTTACCAATGCAATTTAATGAACTATCTTTTTTTGCTATGATGCATTTCTTATCTTTCATTTTAATACAAGGAAGAATTGTTATCATGCTATATGTAACTATATGTTCAGATATTCAAATTGGACTTGATTGATGGGCCTGCTATATCATGGTCATTGATTGTACGTTTAAAGTTAGACTTTTATATAAAAATTTTATTGCCTAAATTATAACAGTGTCATGCTCATTGGGTTGTTATTCATAAAGGCGGGTCAGGTGGCACCCTATAAATAAAGAAATGTAATTTACCTAGGCTGCGTTAAAATGATTTAAAGAAGACATTAATGTCCGCTAATTATAAAGTATTGTACTAAAACATGGAGTCTAACGTCGGGTTATTTTTGAAAGGGTTGAAAGTCGTTTGGAAAACTCATAGTAATTTTAAACAGTGTGATTATCATTAAAATATTTTAATTTTACGCATTGTTTAGTACTTTTAACGTATGCATACTTTTTATACGTGCTTTAGAATGTTGCAATTAGAATATCGATATGTTACTCATTCCATAAAAGAAAATGCTCTATTTATGTCCTAGTAATGCAATGGGATTTGGTACTATGGGGGCGAATTATAACGTAATTTAAACGTTTCTTACATTTGATTTTCTGTAATATAATATGTATAATGCAGTATGATATAACAAGTTTTTTCAACCCCGATTCTATATTTCGTCCGATTTATAGGTCATTAAAATGGATTCAAATCCCGACTGATTCGAACTGAGAAGGATTTAAATGTACGCGCATCATCCGTTCCACATTTATAATGTAATTTATGTGTATTCGAGTTCAAGGATTTGTATGAAATTGTGTTATTTTAAATCGGTACTCTTGTTTGGCTCATATATCAGCTAGGTTTATCGTTACCTTAGATATCAAACTGTTTCTTAACATACAACAAAGTAATAAATGTATGTTTTATATGAGACCTGTATTATATACGTCATATTGCTGGAAATAGGTATCCTTTATTGAATGGGGGGATTTAAACCTTGGTCCACCATGCTGGTCTAGTGCGGGTTGGCAGACTTCACATACCCAATTATGATTTAATGCGATGCATTTGCACTTAATGCGATGTAACATTTATGTATATGATGTGACTATACTCTTAGTTAATAAATACCTTCGAAATTCTAATGGAGAAATTCGCTACGCAGGTTTCTTCACAATGTTTTCTTCATAGTTAAAGCACACGTAACTTAAAAAATCCAGAGATACATGCTCTTGAAGTTGAAGTTTCCAACCTGCGACTTACGTCTCGACATCGATAGATCTTTTCACTTTAACTAAGTCAACGTACAAATATAACTGCGAATTTATTTGTATATGGCCCAAATAAAATGTTTAGCATAAGCAACGATAGCTCAGTGGGAGTGGGTACGGGCTGTGCAGATGAAAGTCCCAGTTTGAAACCAGCCCCAAGATCATACACCTGACTTTTCTAAGTTACGTGTGTATTAATTATTAAATATCGCTTGCATTTACGTTGAAGGAAACATCGTTAGGATTCTGCATACCTGAGAAGTTCTCTGTAAGAATTTCGAATGTGTGTGAAGTCTGCCAACCCACATTAATCCAGCATAGCGGCCTAAGGCTTAATGCGTATCATTATTAGAGGAGTCTCATGACCAGCGGTGGGAATTGTATAAGACACGGCTAGTTTTATTATTAAGCAACGACTGCTCAGAGAGAGTGGGACAGACTATAGAGACAAAATTTCCCTGATTCCAAACCAGGTCCAAGAGCTCTCGTCTTTAAGTTTTCTAAGTTTATAGCTTGTTTTAGCCGTAAAGGAAACACCCTGAGGAAACTAGCATGCCGGAAAAGATCTCTAGAAGAATTTCGAAGGTACGCGAAGTCTGCTAACCCGTACTAGATAGCAGTAGGCCGTGTTTATTATAGAGATATTATTATTATTTTATCATTAATTCGTAGGATAACATCAATTTATTGAAACACTTTTAGAGATACGACAAAAAACTTTATTAAACACAAAAGTAGGTACAATTCAAATAAAGTTGAACGTAGATGCGGCTCGCAAAAGATATAGGCGCAGTGGGCCAGTTTGCTAAATGCTACTTACTTTAGAGGGCTGTAGCCAACAATTTTGGCTCTAGGCAATTTCCTCTGCAGTATTATACATGCGGGTAAGGTCAGTACTTTGTATGATCGTCGTTTCCTAAATTGACACAATTCGTGTTGGAATTGCTTTCGAATGTTATACTAATGTTGCGGAAATTGCATTGCGGTCCCAAATTACGGTCATTTTTTTCCTATTGACTACCTTGGAGTAGTGGCACCGCACTTGAGTTGTGAAACGGCCTGGGTTCGATGCGGCGCAGGAAAAATATTGTGTAAAGTTGTTTTTCATTCGAAAACTATGTCCACCTTTTAAGAAGAGACAACAATTCTTGAATTTAGGTGTACCCGGACCTAACAAGTACTCGAAGAAATATAGGCACTTTGTTATATAATATTAGTTCCTATTCCTTTTTTATGTAATGTGTTCTAATGTTATGTGTTAACAATGAATACACACGTAAATTAGAACAGTCAGTCGATGGATATTGTCGGGCTTAGATTCGAACCTGCGTCTTTTGTCTCGGCAGTCCGTACTACTCCTCGCTGACCTATCGCTACTTCGTAAGTACCTAATATACTCAGCAATGATTTCTAAATAACTGGCATTTATCTCTTTCGGTATGAATGCTCATATTAAATACTAGCTTTTTCTCGGGGCTCAATTTTTGAAATCGCTCCAGTAGTTTTTAAGTTTATTCGTTACATACAAAAATACAAATCTTTCCTCTTTATAATATTCGTGTAGACAAACAAGGTGTTGGGGGAATGGCGTCCTTAAAAAAATACTTTAAATCCGGAGACTTAGATACTGGCTGGAAGATGTCTACTAGGTACTTTCAAAAATAGCTGTATTATTTTGTGTTAAATCTTAAATTTTACGTTCAGTATTACGTCTAAGTGTCAAATTTATTCGTATATCGAGAAGCAGGCCTTAAGTGAAGGATAAAGTGCTGGTGGCACATAGCCGTTGAGATGAAGTGAACGGGTATAATTTACCCCGAGCCCTGAAACCCTTGGGAATTGAAATAGCCCAATTAGACTGACGTGAGATATGGCAATAAGTATATAATTCGATCCGTAGAGAAAACTCCGATACATTTCTGTCATGAAAAATTGAGTACGTTTACGTAGCGCTAAAAGTCCAGCAGTGAAAATAGCTAACGTTATAAGTTACGAGTGTAATATTGGTATTGGCATTTCACGGTTCAATATAATAAATATGGAGAAAAAATATGCGTTATAGTCACGTTTTAATCCACTAGGTTACATATGTAATAGATGACTATTTAGAACATTAGTTCCCAAAGTGCTCCAGGTGGACCCCCAGGGGTCCACGGGAGACTCGACGAGGGTCTACGTTGGCGTGACAAAAAATGTGGGTTCACAATTCGTAAGCGGGGGACCTCGAAAATTTATCTGCTTTCGATAGTGAAGAACTAAAATGTTGGCTTGACTTTACCTATCAATGTAGGCAGATAATATTTGAAGAAGCTCAGCGACTGTTACTTGTAAAAACTTGCATATTCCATATTCAGTACAACGTATCGAGACTTGTAAAGTAGCTGCAGGAGGTCCACCGGAACCAGCTAAATTTTGAAAGTGGTCTATGAGAAAATAAAGTCTGGGATTTAGAATAACAGACAGCCTCCGTGGCGCAACGGGCGAGTAGCCGGCTGTGAAGCGAGAGGCCGCGGGTTCGATCCCCGCACCGAAACAAATGTTTGTGTGATCCACAAATATTTGTTTCGAGGTCTGGGTGTTGTGAGACCGAAAGTCTCTCGTAATCCCTGATACCCAAGACACAAGACTCGTATCTTACTGTGGGGTCAGGACTATGTATGTGACTGTTGGGTGTATTTATTTATTTATTTATTATAACATTAGGTAACCTGTAAAAAGGCGGTTTGAACTCGTAGGAGTGACGCTGCAAGTTGTATAAAACACTGATGTGTCGTATTGCATCAGAATGTCATGATGCACCAGGATATTTCGAAAACCTGTGTATCAAGACATATTATGTTGTATGTTTATAGATATAGGACAAAAATGAAAATGTCATGTCCGTAATACTACTCGTGTAATTGAAGTATAGCGTTACCCATTAAATAGTTCCATTAGCAATGTAATTATGTCATACATTTATTAGAGAAGGAATAGAGCCAGCCGACTCAGAAAGAGGGTAAAGAGCTTCAATAGACATAATTAAGTCGACTTAATGTGGAGATGTGCTTAAGTCAATGGCAAATAAGTTTTTATGGCAATAGCTAATAATGGAGTTCGGGAACTCCATAATAAATTATTGGGACTTGAAATTAAGAAGTTGCTACGGATGTAATATTTTACTGTTAACAATATAAATGTGTTAAGTGTTTATTATTTGTAAAGTATTTGGGCTTAATTTGAGCGTAACTTGTGAAGTTATTTGTTCTGATATGTATTTATGTTACCTATTAAGTACTTCGATATAGTTTTGGGTGTGAAGGAGAATAAAATATATTAGAGTTCTTTAATATGTTTTATATTTAAGGTTGAATTCTAGATTTAGTTACTGGTGTTTATTTTGTTTTGCGATGCAGAACACTCAAACATGAATTTAATAATTAACTTATTCATAGAGTTGAAGATTACTTTAATAAAGAAACTAAAAGTCGCAGTACATGTATATTATACACACAACGTCTCATAGTAATTCACAAACATTTTCACAACACAGACAAATCCAAACGCTACGTAAAAACAACAAATCTCTACTTACGTAAAGCAGTCCTGACCGTCGAACTAGTACACTGCCAAAGGAAATGGAAAAAGCTTACGAAACGTTCACACAACGACGCTCTCTTTGGCGCTTCTGTATCCAAAAACCTCACCCTTTTCTTACACTTGCCTCGTCTTTTACCGGGCCTTTTATTTTTCACTAAACTCGATTTGTACGTTTTCGCTTGAGACACGCTCACTTCACACACGCTCGAGTCTTGTTTCTCACTTGCGACATCCACGCGTTTCCCTACATTGTTTTTCATTTGTTTATCACCAAAATTAAGCGGTCTCACATTAACACTAAAGTTTCCTTTGAAATCTTTTAGCTCCGTAATTAAAGTTACTTTGAAAGGAGATACGAGTTTGCTTATCTAGGACACATTTTCAGTGCTCCAATGCTCTTATTTCACTGTTTTATTTGTAGTTTGGTACTTTATTATAATAATGCAACTATGCACGTTTTGACTTGTATCTTATACGTGAGTCATTCGTCAATTCGTTTTATTTACTCGACGTACACTATGATACTGAGATCGTACTTACAGTTATGACGCGTTTGATTTGCCGGTCGAGACGTCGCGACGAGTATATGCGACATTTGGCTTTGTTTCAAATTTTCAATATGAAACCGTTTAAATACGCAATAAATACGATGTTGATATTGTTGTAATTCAACCGTAAAACTCATGTTCTGAACGTTATATCGCTTTATAATTGCGGTAAGGCACGATACTGTTTTGATGCGAGGGAGCAGATATTGCGAACATGGTAACGTTAGGCGTTGTGAGTAGCTTTAAATGTGTGCTACAGATTTCGGGCATTCGAGTCTTGGATCAAGAACACCGTGTTAAAAGATTTGTTATTGTACTTTATGACAACAATAAAAACTACAACACTATATATTTTTTTATTAGCTTGAATGACCAAACGAGCAGTTTGCTCGCCTAATAGCAAGTTCCACGCCTACCCATAAACAAAAGCAACACCACACAAAATATAGAACTATAAAGCACTCCACGGCCTAGCGGGGCTATTGCGTATCTCGGTTGACAACGCGGTCTGCGCTTGTCACCACAAGATAAAAGACGTTAAGTCTCATAATGCCGACTAACTTCACCGGATTCAATATCGTTCATACCAGAACCCAGTATTCTGAAGAGACAATCATACATAAAAAAAAATAAAAAAAAAATACCACCCGGTCTAGCTGGCCCATTCATGTTATAGTTTAAAGCGTGGCTCTACCACTTACAAAAAATACGCTGTTTTTCTTAACCGTCAACGCGCAAAGTTGCCAATAACAATAGCTTCTACCGGATAAGTGAATAATGTTTGTTGGTCATTCGCCAGGGTTGTCAAAAGATAATTTAGTCGTGATCCAATTATAAACCGCACTGTCGTGTGCGTAATTATAACTTTAGATTTATGTTGTTTATGTTATACATTATTATAGATGGTATGGTCGTTGTTTCATAAAATAGAATGCCAGTTCTGTTTTACACCTCACTAAATTAAACTATTTCTAAAATTGTTTAGAGATTTGCACAATGTTATTCTGTTGTTGTATTTGATTATATAGCAGCAACTAGCAGACCCGGCTACGCGTTGCTGTGACTAAGGTATATGTTAAATTATATTGTAGTAAACTATTCAATATAGTATACGCCATCGAATGGATGCTTACTTAATCCAGCCGACAAATTAGCTTACAAAATTTGATTAAAATTGGTTCAGTAGTTTAGGAGTTTATCGCGGACAAACAACGTGTCAAGATAAGACAGCACTAGGTTTAATAAAAAACAGTCCTTCCTTCTTTCCACCTGCTTTAGCCCACTCGCAGTGGGGTCAGCGTAATATTATTTTTAACACGTGTTACAGATAAATTTGGCTTGTAGTTTTTAGTTTATTAGGCTACTATTAGCGATCATAAGATTTAACAACAAACCCATCACTCTATCTATTACGTAATAATGACGTCACATTGTTAGCTTGTAGTATTAACCGAGAATCCAAAGTTATATAATTAGATCATAGTTGACAATGTTGCTAGCCCGGACAATGTAAATGAATATAGAGTGCGTAATGACTTTTATAACCTTTAATTACTTTTATCACAAAGTTTGTGATGTCAGCGCGAAAGTCCAAAAGTAATTAAGAGTTTTACAGAACATAAGCTCACGCCTGCATCCCCGAAAGGGTAGGTAATGTAAGGCAGATGTACATCTAATGCACCCACGTTCGTTCTTATTCCTGACCCATAGTGAGATAGGAGGAAGCCTATCGCCATACCAGGCACAAAAACCAATCCTGGGCAATTGATGTGTAAATTTTTTCGTAACGAAAATTGATTTTGCCCGACCTGGGAATGACGAGAGACTTTGTTTTATCCAGGATCTTACAATTTTTAGACTAAGTATGTATAAATATGTATGAGTTATGTTATAAATTATGTATGAGTATAAATGATTACCTAACTTGGGGATCGAACCTAGGACCTCACCGACTTAAATAAGACTAGCTTGACTGCTCTTATTCCTGACTAATCTTATTCCTGAGAATAAGATTCAATTTTACTATTTAATGGTCGTACATTTTATGGTAGTTAAAGTTCAGTCTGAATTCTGGAAATTTGCGGCCAGTTCCCATGTTTTATTATTTTCCAACGGAACTTGTTAGACTAAGTTGAATTGGCATTTCGCCAGAACATTATTCTCTAATTAATAGTAAACATAATGTTTTAGTAAAATCCAACTAGTTTGGGGCAATTGCATAGGTTTTGTTTATGTTTTTAGAACTGCATGATATTTTGTAAAGTGGTTCGCTATTTGAAATACAAAATAAATGAATAAAATAAAGAAATAGAGTGGTAGAGCCACGCTGTGGACAGTTTTGTCTGCAGCATGAATGGGCCGGCTCGACCGGATCGTTACCACTGTCTCACCGAAAACCGACGTAAAGTAGCGGCTTGCTGCTGCGTTTCGTACGGTAAGTGATATATCCGGAAGCCCAAATCCCCTCCCTTTCCTAATCCCTAATTATCCCTTTCCTTTAAGATCGGCAACGCGCCCATAATTCTTCTGATATTGTGGACATACATGGGCGGTGGAGATCACTTACCATCAGGTGACCCACTTGCTCGTTTGCCGATCTATGCCATAAAAAAAAAACTGCATGACATTTCGTAAAGTGGTTTGCTATTTGAAATACAAAATAAATGAACAGAATAAAGAAATAGTGCTTAAAATTGTATATTTTATTTATCATCATCATCATCAGCCACAGGACGTCCGCTTCATAGGCCTCCCCCAAAGATTTCCAGACCGACCTGTTGGAAGCGGTCTATGCAGACCGTCCAGACCGACCGACCAGTCTATCCAGACATCATGTCATTTTATTTATCAGTAGATATTTAATTTAAATATTCATTTAATGTAATAATGTCTGTATTAATATTAATGTTACGATATTATACAGTACAGGTCGGTAGTTGTATCTTATGCTTGTAAGTACTTTTTCAATTATAAACTATCTTGTGAACGCTATTAATCTTCTTTTCATTATTATACTTATCCAGTCTTTATTAATTAGTAATTACTTTATACCGTTTTTCCCTTGGTAGATTAGTAATTAGAAACGTCACAATTTTTTTTTGTTTTTTCGACAATACTAAAGATGGAGGGGTATTGTAAGTTGTTTTATGTTTATTGAAAATAAAGAATTAAGAAAGTAAATTAAGCATGTACGTCATTAATATGAAGCAGTGTTGTTATCGGCGAAACTTTAATTATGTTAAGAATTTGTACGGTTAATTTTGTAATTCAATGTTTATGCGAGGTATTTCTCAAACATTTTATTAGTTATGCGTACGTGATATCGCATTCGATGAGCTCTGCGGAATATTTATATAAGGCAAATAGGCAGACAATAGTAACTGTAGATTGTGTATTGCCGATTCAAAGGGATCTGTTTGTTTGAGAATGTTTTGCATTACACACAAATATTGTTGGAACGAGAAGCTTTGTAAATCATCGTTTATTGGGACTGGTATTGGAAATATTCGATGAACGGTTACCTTTTGTATTCTTTCGTTGCAAAATCAACATTTACACGATTTATTAAAATGCTAATTTGAAATACGTAGAGAGAATAACTTGCACGGTGATGAAAGAATTTCAAATCGAAAACGTCGTCAAATTAAAGGGATCGCCGGGGAATTCGTGAATGAACAATTTAGAAATCATCGGATTCTTTGGAGGTCGCTTGAAGAGGAGTGAAAATTAACTGGATCCTAACGGTCGGCCCAGGTTTTAAGATCCACTAAGCTAAGAGCGGAATGTTCGGCCATTTTCCACCATTAACTCCAAATTATTGCTCGGAGAGGGCCCTCTTATATTTGAGCGGTGCGAGCTGAGAAGAGCTGCCGAAATTCCAAATGCGTTGTTTATAATGTCTATATTTCTGTATTAAAAGTATTTGAGTGTGGTCAATGATTTGGTAATGGTAGGATATTCATTTCCGCTCGGATAGTGACCACCGTATACATGGTATTGAAACCTGACATAATGACCCACACATTATCTGTGCATCGCATTCTAGGATGAGCCAGTGTATATCCGTTTCTACCGAGGGGCTTGCGACAGGACTTGGTGGTTAGTTAGAGCGGGTATAGGGGTACATACTTGTATTCCTGTGCCTGCACTGGTCCTGCATTGTCCTGTCGCAGGCCCATCGATTTGCTTCTTACCTTTTCGGAGTGTGTAAAAGCGTTTTCAAAAGTCGGTATGATTTTGGTGACCACTGATAAACTCATTGTTTGTCGGTCATCGCTAGTTTTTTGACTACACTGCACATACCAGGTGTAGTGGAGTCACTTTGCCGTGCTCGGATAAAAAATAAAAAATCTCAGTATTTTTCGACAAGTAAATTAACAATACACACTGATATTGCAAAAATAATCTTCAAGGAAACAACGCAAGTTCCGCCTTTAGAAAAATTTCATGCGGAAAATGAGTAAATTTTTTTCATTATGCAAAATTACATGTCTCCTGTGACTAGTCACAGCGAAGCAGGGATAACATTAAAGAAAAATAAAGAATAAATAAGTGAGCGGCGCCATACTTTCGATATAATAAAGTTAGTTATATGAACTCGAACTAAGTTTTACGTGAGTTTACAAAACGCTGCCGAGATGTTTCTTCGTTTAATTTGAACGAAGTTTTGAATTTAGGCCTGAATAGCTGTTTAAAACGAAACACTGCTCGTTGTAATAAAATTAAACGGTTGTACAAAGTTTGTTACAGTGATATATTGCGTTACAACTTAGCGTCAAATACTTTTATATGTGACTTTTAAAATATCTTCTTATTTGTTGGTTGATAGTTACCTGCAACGATACTCACTTTTAGCTTATTATGACACATTTTAGGTATTAAATGAACATTAAATTAAATTAAACACAAGCATGTGTTTAATTTTCATAAATTTATCAAAATTTTATTTTTGTTTCGACAGTAATAAATTACACAATATTTAAGTTGAATTTATTATTTAAATATTGCAATGTTCTAAATTAACTTCTCTGTCTTTGACTACGACGATTAGGTAGTTTAGTTCCTATGGTCTAAATAAGTCTAAGCTTTATTGAAATTACTAGAGTAAATTGATTGCCTTGTTTCGTTTAAATTTACAAGGGGTGGTAGGTCCCTCGTATGTGAGGGGCGGTCTGCGTTGGTACCACCGCTTTGTCTATTTCTGTCGCCAAGCAACAGTATGTAATCACTGTTGTGTTTCGGTTTAATGGACATTGAAAGCATTAAAATTACTGGGCATTATAAGACTTAACACCTTATGTCTCGGGTGTCGAGCGCCATGCAGTGCTTTGTAATTCACAGTTCTGTATGGTGTTGCTTCTGTTTATGGGCAGGCGTGGCGTTTATCATCACGCAAGCGACTTGCTCGTCTCGTCATTCAATCAAAAAAAGGTTAGTTTTTAAATATAGCTGGATTAATAATAAGTAGGGTTTATACTTTTTTGTATCACTATTAAGTTAGACAAACTTATGATCCCACAAAATGACTACGTTGTAATAGTCAACATTATAAGAATAAATGTTTTAAAATATAAAAAAACAAACACACAATGATCGTTTAGTAGACGGACTAAATCAACTAGGCGAAGCCAAAAATCGAACTGTATTTGTTGATATCAATAAATAGCTACAGCCAAATATAGATATTAAACAAAAAATGCTCGATGATGAATAAAGTCATAAGTCAATAAGTATTGGTAAACCCACAAATATTCTTCGATACTGTACCCGTATAAAGGTCAATGTGGATCCAAACTGTAAGGATTGCATCTATAAAAGGTTTATTAGCATAGTAAAGAATAGGCATTTCACCAAATTCAATATAGGAAAAAGGTTAAATTAAATCTATTGAAGCGCGGTAGAAGTTCATTTGAAAACCTTTTAGCGTTGATTTATCCGTATCTCACGCTCTCATTGATGGACTTCTCGGGAATTCTGTCTCGATTTATTTTTCACTCTTTGTGTATATACATTATACAGTATCATTTCACTTGTTTTTAAGGCCCAAACAAAAGGGTTTAGATGATTTTTGGTTATGTTTAAAGAAGATCTGATTAACCGTTTATAAGTAACATATAATTTTTTATTAGACGTCGAGATTTTATAAGATTAACTTATTATGTTTTAGTTTCATCAATTATGAATATTTAATTTTATAACTAATTTATTAAAACTTTATAAATACACACACATAAAGCCCTACGTATCTGTAACCCTTAAACAATTTTCGTTTCCCAAAACCGTAACAGATCCTAAATTCCAGAACAGTAATTACATTCTCCGACTCTATTTTTCACACTGATTACACTATTTAAAATCTAAGCTACATTTTTAATTCAATTTCTACTGTAACAACAAAACTCAACCCTATTCTAATTTAATTTAACGATCTTCTAAATCATTCCCATTAAATATTCGTAGGTAAATGAATCAGGGCAGAGCATTATGAGGTGTGTTATTATTAATGAACCGGTCAGTAATATTGAAAATTATTAGCTCGTATATGAAAGGGGCTTACCGACACTGTCTACAACCCGCAACGCGGTCGCTTTTATGTTTACGGCCAAAGTAATATGATTATGAAGTTGGCCGTCGGAAAATAATTTTTATTCATTACCTTTATGGCTAAGGTATACAATTTATTTGACATTTACTTTCGTTATTGTTATTTTTTTATATCTTTTGTAATATTATTAATCTAATGCGGATTTATTTATTTTATGATAAAAACAAATGCTATACGAAATAATCTATCAGGCAAAGCGATTTTCACTTTTATTAACCAATTTACTTATAAAGTTTATTATAGAATTAAAAGCACATTAGGCTTTTTATTCATTGTATGTAAAGGCTGTATACTTATCCTATATCGTTTCAAGAGTACAGCATCGTATAAGAGTATGTATATAATGTATCAAATCCGGATCCTCGGATTAGTTAACGCTTCTATGAACCAACATTTCGAGAAATGTTTAGAACTATTTCTATAAACTGTTGTGCACTAGATTTGAATTCCAGGTTCCGAAGTCTCCGATATACCCAGTTTGAATCACAATCTCGGGTTCGGATAGGATGTAGTTCGTTAAGACTGTAATTTAGCAATATTTTTTAAGCTATATTTTTAATTAAGTATTGTTTTTAACATTATTCCCAACCGTCCTAACATTTATTTCTACACAACAGCCATTCGGCTAACAGCTGAAATTTCATTCGACAAATTCCAAGCTTAATGTTTTGCTATATTTCCGTGGAAGCAATTTTAACTTGGACGAAACTCTTAAAACGTTACGATATGTATTAAGCCTCATTTAGACCGAGAAATTCCCGTACGACATAGGCGAGAAAATAACAGAAAACCGTCATTTACGAGGCCACGTCTTACGATTCTTTTTTCAAATTGTATGACGCGGTCTCGTTCTTAAATGGAGTTCTGCGTGAATTGATTGATGATTTGATCGTAAAAAGAAATTTTTAAAATTCTACCTTAAAGTTCTTAGTAGTTAAAATCGTAAATAATATTGGTGCTTTAGTATTTTTTGCCTTTTACGATATGCATAAAATGTTTACAGTATACAAAATTCATGTCTTTTGTAATAGGACAATATTTCTTCACAAATGTGTCTTCCAATTTACATTTTATTGTAATTACTGCGACAACGTGTAATACTTTAATGTTTTTATTACTAACTGCTGCTTTCAAAGATGTCACTTAGCTTTCTTATATATTTTTTTTAGAATTCTACTCAAAGTTATATAAAAGTTTAAGCTTATTTACTGAGAACAGAAATAATCTCTGTTGGCGTCTCTCAGAATTAATGGAAGGTTTAGAAAGAAAAAGAAAGAAAGAAGAAAGAAACATTTATTATTTTAGATATAGTAAATGAATACTTAAACCAAAATGATGTGCCTGAGTACGGTAGTAAATCCTGTTTAAATGTTGTTATAAAAAAAAATTGTTTAGAGAAAAAAATATGAGAAAACTACAGTTAGGTTTAATGTTGGGTTGGATTGGGCCATAAATGGCTTTAATACGTGCCGAAAATGGTTCATTTTCAATTGTTTTTAAATATTCTCATACAGAATTTTTGAAATGAAACATCGTTAGCGTCGTTTGATATCGACGATGTTCCATTTTCAAATACTACGACGTATCATCTTTAGGGCGTACAATTTCACGTCATACCATTTATTACATGAATGTTTGGCAATACATAATTATTATAATCAATATTAAAACATTTAGCTAAAACAATGATATGTGTGTAACTAGTGGAAAGATGGGCAAACAAAATTACCTAATGCGAACTTGACGCCGGTCCACGCGGTGCGTACATAGTGGAAGAGTCGGCGGTAGAGTGGGCGGTGGCGGCGGCGACGAGCGGGCGCCTCCGCGTCGGGCGCGGGCGAGGGCGCGGGTTCCGCCGCCCCGCCCGCACCCCCTCGACCCTCCACCGACGACGCCGTGGCGTTCTGCACCCAGCTTTACTCGAAACGCTCCCGACCCGCTAATGAAACCGCACCATTACGCCACACTTTACGTCCATGCACATACCACATCACAACGTACACAAACGACCATTGACTGTCGACGGATTATTCACTTTTCATCGCTAGTGTTTGTTCATTAAAAGTGCTGACGGCGCGACATCGAGCGCAACATGCGGTTATTGTAATGACAAACTAACGCTTTCAGTGCGTGTGTGCTGGCCTTTCGGAATTAATACTTAATCATTCAAAGAGCATTTGTAATGGATCGCGGCGTGGTGAATCGTTATTCAATGGACACAATATTAGTGGAGTTTGTTTTATTAATAAAAAACATCACTAGTTTATTTCACACAGAGAAACGGTGCATTGCGTGCTGTGGTTTTATGAGTAATTTCTTCTTGTTAAGTTTTTCAATAAGCGTTAAGAACGAAGGAAGCCGGAAATCTGCGAACAAAGAAACAATAATTGTTAGTCCTGTTAGTGGCGGGTGACAGCGTGGATTAGTTTTTGTTAGGAAAACGTTAACCAGTTTTGTTGTTTAATGTTGAGCAGAAAACTGCATTATTTTGTTTTGTTTTATTTAAAATGTTGTCCGTCGGAAAATTCTGCTGTTTGATATTTATAAAGAAGAATACAGCCGCGGTGGCGTGGTTGTAAGACGTACGCGGTGTGACTGCTGTGCTAAGGTCTCGGGTTCGATTCCCGAGTTCGGTAAAAGTGATATTGGGTTTTTCTATCATGATACGCTCAGTATCAGCCCGGAGTCTGGTATTGTACCCGTTTGTTTTCATCATGTGTACGGTAGTCGGTAACCAGTTACAAAAATATATTAAGTACCCAGCAGCCAATACATTTTAATCCCAATAAATGAATCACAGAAGTTTCTGAAGGATTAAGTAACTCACAGTTCCTAACACATCGACAGGGTGTTACAAGTAAACTTAGGGTGAAGTTTAAATTCAATTCAATTCTAGCAACCAGTTGTTCGTGAATAAAGACGTGCCAGTCGCTATTTATATTTGATTTGCATTAGAATTGGTTGAGGCGTCGCGGTGCTAGGTTATGCAAATGCGCCGCCGTGAAATCACGTACGTACGTTGTGCCGACGTAATTGCTGTTTAATTGCTTTTTCAGTTACATATATGCGTAATGGAAAGAAAATTTCAAGGCAATTCGGCACTATTGCAGTACAAGTGTTTTAATCGATTCAAGTTTGGTTGCCCCAGGAGGATAGATCGAATTTTTTTATCGTATCATCATGATATGGCTCACGGTAGTGGAGCAGTAGCATAAAACCGCGAAGGATAGCTAATAAAAAATACAAGTTAAAAACTTTAAAAACCCATTTCAGAATTAAGAATGCGATGCGTTTGCTATTTTTCGTTGAGGAATTTCCCATTTTCGACTGAATATTCTCAGCCTTAGTACGCTGTTTAATAGTCTAACAGCGTACTAAGGTTGTGGAACTTGAGGTCTTGATCTCAATACCCAGGTCAGGCAATCACAATGGGTGTTGGCGTTTTCAATTTGAAAAATCACACATGAATTGCCCGGGATTGGAATTTGACGATATGGCGACAAATTCGCTCCCTATCACATCATGGGACAGTAATAATGTTTGTATAAAGCACTAGTTGTACTTCTGCCTTCACATTCGGGTATAAGGTATAAATCGGGATAACGCCAAGTAGGAAGACAAAGACATGAACAAGACGAACAAAGTCGTGAACAAAAAATAAAGTTGTATATAAAATCGTTGTGTAAAATGCTTATTTTTAAAGCACGAATAGATAGAATTAATTAAGTAAAGTCGTATTGGAGACTTGTTTGCATTTTGACCTCAATAAATGTTTTAATTTAGATAATAAGCTTTTGACCTGATTTCTTCATTTAGAAGTTCATCGTTGTCTGTTTTATGTTAAATAGGTCGTGTTGGCTTGCGGAGCCACAGCTTCGTGGTCTCCTCCATCTCGGCTCGAACTAAAAAGTTCGCAAATTCATACTTCTGCCGGACCAATAAGCTGTGGAATAGTTTGCCGGCACACGTGTTCCCTCCTTCCTATAATATGGGGTCCTTTAAACGGAGTGTGAAGAAGCAGTTAGGCAGGCCGGCATGTTCGTGCCGACCAATGATAGACACACTGTTTATCGTTGGTCGACACTATTCCTGGATTGCGCTACACTAACCATCAGGTGTGGGCGTAGTCATTTTGCCGAGCCGGGTTAAAAAATTTAAGTATTTTTGTCGTTATTTTGTAATATTTTATTTTCTCTCTATTTGAGTTGGTAGGAAAATATTTTTAGTCGGAATTAAGCAAAGAGTTGCGCATGACGTCTTACTTAATAGGGACAACACTGAAAATGCAAATTGGGTACATATTGCTACGCTCGCTACGTTAAGCCTACGGCGTAGAGGGTGTCGTAGCAATCTAGTATACTTGTGTAATTTTCGAGTCAGCTATTAATTTACATAATATAAAAATTTAAATGTGTGATGATTGCTAAGGGTTTCGTACCCTTAGCTTAAAAAAAGTTGTTGCTGCATATTTACCATATTAGACTTAGAAGCAACCATTATTTCAATGGTCTACTTTTGGCAAAGTTAGGCCACTACATTTATATTAGGCTACTACATTTATTCCAGAAACAAATGTGTATAGTGTAATTCTTGGTGTTAAAGTTTCAGCATTTTTTTCATTTGCTTAAATTATGAGAGAGCAGATTGCTCGCTTGATCGTAAGCGCCACGCCACCCCACGCAATTGATTAGCTTGTTTATTATTAGTTAGCTTATTTTCATAGTAGTTTATAATTTGAATCAAGCGGAGCATGTTTATATATAAAAAATAGCAAATGCTCAAAGCTTGTCTAGAAAAATATGTTCGCCTTTGGGATAAACTAAAGAATTGGCTTATAGACATCTCCGGCTCTTTATAAAGTAGAGTCTATAAAGTTGAAGCGAGTTTTAGAAAATATGATATTGTCCGCGCGCGTGATATAAATCACGGCGTGAAGAACTCACTCCACTACAGCGGCCTGTCTCAGTTTTATATCTATGGGGACAATAGGCCCGTCGGGGAGCCATACAAACATTTTCATCCTCACAGAAAGTGCAAAGGAATATAGACCGTATCCCATAGATATAAGACCTTTCTGAAAGTGTAGTAAAAGCTGTAGGTTTATAAATTAGACCATGCGTCACTGTCAAGCTGGAACGGGCACAGAAACGAAAGGATGCTTCGTAATAACCTGTGAAATGAACATTTGATGACCACTTGGAATACAGAAATTTCCGAGCGTCTGCAATAATTGCTTAGTTTAATATAAATTGGTGGAAATTAAACTTACTTGATTTATGCATAGAGGGAGTGTAATTGGCCTTTCTGAGAGGAAATTTACGGTGCCTTCGTAATTATGATGTTCGTTCTGAATTAATGTTTATAATGTAGATATACATATGAATATCGAGATAGCGTGTGCTTATTATTTACGATGTATTGTTTCTTAAATAATGAGTTGTAATGTTCAATGAGTAATCATAATTCTTACCTGTGAACATTCATCTTCAACATGTATATAAAATTTTAAATACACCAATTTTTGTATACTATAAATTAATTGTATATATCAAATTTAGCGCATGTTATTGAAGATGTTTTAAAAGTTTTAAAATGAATATTAATTTAAATTTCAATAGGCATGCGCAAATTGAATATAGAAATGCATAAGTGTACATACGATTATTTGTTATTAAAATTAAATAGTTACATTTGAAATTTGAATAGTTACATACATTAAAATATATATACATACTTTACATTTTCGTAAATATTCATAACGAAATGTTAATTTAACGAAATTGTAACGTATTTTCATTTAGTGAATAAATAATTTGCTATCCCTACTATGAAATTCCATTTAATAAATTTATATGAAACATTAAACGATCACAGAAAAAGTAGGTACGGATAAAGAACTTATAGCCTCACGTAGAAATATACGATATGCTGTCATTCGCAAGATAGTCTCGATTGATAGCCCACTTTATATTTTTAGAGACCTCTATGTGATAAGTTACAATGCTCAATTCTTTTTCTACGTTGTCAACCCACTTTCGTGTTTATGTGACTATTGCCTGTATTCACAAACAAAACTTAGGTAAGATCTTTGCCTAGTTTCGAATGTTATATACATGATTGGTATGTTTTTATTTAGTGACAAAAAGCAATTATCTTCATTATTCGTTCAAGCTATTAGATGGTATCACTGCTGTGCTGAGGTCTCGGGTTTGATCCCCGGGTCGGGTAAAGTGATTTTGCGTTTTTCTATCACGAAATACTCAGTATCAGCCCGGAGTTTGGAATTGTACCCGGTATGGCGATAGGTTTGCCCCTTATCACATCATGGGACGGAAAAACGCTCGACGGTGTACTGGTTACACCCCTGCCTACCCTTTCGGGGATTGCAGGCGTGAGTGCGTATAAAATGTATATTAAATTTTATAACTATTCTATTTATGATTTTGATTTTGACTATATATTATTATTTAAGTGGCTTAAGATTCATGATTAAAAACGAAAGTAATGAAACGTTGATATTATTGACCAAAATTTGTCTGTAAATTTCTGCAGAGCCTCCTTTACTAGATAAGAGGGGTTAAGCCTTAGTCTACCATGCGGACCTAATGCGGGTTAATTTAGAGAAATTCTCAGGTATGCAGGTTTCCTCATGATGTCTCCTACACCGTTAAATCAAGCGATAATTATTAACAAATCGTAAATTAGAAAAGTCAGAGAGGCATAAGGTAAAGGGCCATATTATGGAACACTCTATGAATAGGCATTGTATATTTTATTCTATTTAAAAGAAAATAGAGTTGAAACATTGATTTTTTTCATATTAAATGTTTCTGTGATATCTATTAAAGCGATAAAAATTGTTATGAAGTGAGTTTTAGCTGAAAATATTAATAAATTGATTAAAAGAAAAGATAAATACTTATGACCGTATTAATGGAACAGCATGAAGCTGCATGTACGGGTGTTTCATAAGGTATGTCCCAAATTATGGAACACAAAATAGATTGAAACATTGCATTTAAAAATCTTTTTTTTAGTCTTTAATTTATTTATCCATAGTATTAAATATTGTTTAATATCTTTATCAAGTATTAATACAGTTATATTCAAAAATAAAACGAATTAACAAACAATAAACATTTATTTACCCAGGATGAGTACACGGCACGGCTTTATGCCCCAAAGAGGCACGGAAGACGCCCTCTATACCCTACTCCAGCACATCAGGAGTAAAGTGAGCGACAAGAAGATTGTCACACTGGTCTCACTGGATATAGAGGGGGCCTTTGACAGTGCTTGGTGGCCCGTTATAAAGGTCAGACTAGCCGAGGAAGAATGTCCGAAAAATATCAGACGGTTGGTGGATAGCTACTTCGAGAGCCGAAGAGTGAAAGTTCGCTACGCCGGAGTAGAACATATGAGAACGACCACCAAGGGATGTGTCCAAGGGTCTATTGGTGGTCCTATCATGTGGAACTTGCTCCTCGACCCATTACTAAAGGAGCTCGACAAGCGGGGCTATTACTGCCAGTCCTTCGCCGACTACGTTGTTTTGGTGTTTCACGGGGATGAGACATCAAAAATACAGACACAGGCCAACGATGCCCTAGCGTATGTGCAGAGTTGGGGAATTCAGAACAAGCTGAAATTCGCCGCTCACAAGACGAAAGCAATGGTCGTGACGCGGCGACTTAAGTACGATTCTCCGATTCTGCACATGGGCGGCGTCGACATAGGCCTGTCGCAAGAAATTAAGATACTGGGCTTGACAGTGGATAATAAGTTAACATTCAACACGCATGTCTCAGAAGCTTGTAGGAAGGCTATTGCCTTCTACAAAAAGTTGGCAACCGCTGCAAAAGTGCAGTGGGGATTGGGACCTGAGGTTGTGAGAACCCTGTATACGGCTGTAGTTGAACCTACCATACTCTATGCAGCCAGTGCCTGGGCGCCTGCAAACAACAAAATAGGCATTCAAAAGAAGCTTGCAAGGGTTCAACGGGGCTTTGCACTGAAGATGGTGAAGGGCTACAGGACCGTTTCGCTGAACTCGGCCCTGCTGCTTGCTGGGATCCTTCCGCTAGACATTCGTGTCCGAGAAGCGGCGCTTCTTTTTGAAGTGAAAAAGGGACACACTCGGCAAATAGTGGGGGACCGGGAGGTGGAATGTCCTGTACCGTTCACCACCTCTAAACACCCAGCTGATCGCAGAGCGCTGCAGTTCGAATGCGTGGTGAACGATGCAGAATTGATCCTCAAGGCTGCCAACACCGTTAAGGTGTTCACAGATGGCAGCAAAATTGGTGGCCGAGTCGGAGCGTCGGTGTCTTTATGGGACGGCGATGCCGAGACGAAAGCCACCAAAATGCGACTGGAATCGTTCTGCACCGTTTACCAGGCGGAGCTGCTGGCTCTGCGGAAAGCAGTGCAAATGGCCTTACAGGGAAATCGCAGCCAATATAGCATCTTCTGCGATTCGAGAGCCGCGCTCGAGTCCGTCGTGAGCGGAGACTCCGTCCACCCCATCGCTTTTGGTGTCAACACTTTGTTGAATAAGCAATTTGCAGTGCGGAAAAACCGCACCCACGTGGGAGTGGCTGGAAATGAACGCGCCGACGAGCTCGCAAAAGCAGCGGCTCTAACGCTGAAGAAGAAGCCTGATTACGACCTGTGCCCCGTATCATTCGTCAAGCGTTACATCCGTCAGGAGTCGATTGACGAGTGGAACGAGCGCTACTTGGCCGGGAAGACAGCTTCTGTGACCAAGTTGTTTTTCCCTGACGCCAGGAAAGCTTACAGCGTAATCCGGAAGATGCTTTTGGACCCGGTTCTCACGCAGGTTTTCATGGGCCATGGAGGATTCTCTGAGTACTTGAATCGCTTCAAGTGCAAGGAGAGCCCCTCATGTATCTGTGACCCAGCAGCTAAAGAAGATGTCATACACGTGTTGACCGAGTGCCCAGTATTTCTGTATCAACGTCTGAAAGCTGAGCACGAAAAAAAAAATATTCATCATCATCATCATCAGCCACAAGACGTCCACTGCTGAACATAGTCCTCTCCCAAAGATTTCCAGACCGACCTGTTGGAAGCGGCCTGCATCCAGCGACTTCCTGCGATCTTTAACTTCCTGCGATCTTTTAGAACAAATTTTAGAAGTTAGTTTTTAATTTTGTTGGAATTTTCAAATTTAAGTACTTACCTAAACACAAATTTATAGACATATACACTGTAGTAACATTTATCAGACATAAACTGCTTTCTTTATAAGTAGTTAACAATTATTAACACGAATTTAATTAATACTGCTCTCACGAGGCACTGTCTCATAATTACGGACCACATTGAAAAATGAAGGTACGTGGGACATGGAACACGGAATATACTGTTCCATAAATACGGACTATAATTTTTTTTTTGTACCAATTATGAAACACTTAAAATAAAAATAAATGCTTTATTAAACTACCTAAAATTCATTATCAATAGGAAGATAATAAGCTCAACTTTTAGTTGACATATTTCAAGTATCTTTAAATCATTGATATATTTCTCAAAAACTTGAAATAATTGCATTGACACACGTCACTATTTTACCTCAAAAACAGTTTTTTTTCATGCAACCTGACACGGGCATTCAATTTATTTTTTTTTCTCTAGATTTTAAAGTATTCATGAAAATAAATTAATTTAATCAATATATTAGTAATTAACTATCATAAATATTATTTTATAAGTACCAAATAAGTTAAAAATTATTTGTTATTGACATTTTTATCGAATGTTTCATAAACTAGGACAGTGTTCCATAATATGGACTTTGACCTTATTTTTGGGGCTGGTTTCGGAATTGCGACTTTCATCTCAACAGTCCGTATCACTCCCCGTAGAGCTATCACTATTAACGAAAAAAAAGTATGGTGACACACACAAGACGCACAAGACAATTCGCAACAGATCAATTTTTGTATGAACATCAAGAACATATCCCATATTTTGAGAGCAATCATTAACTAGTTACCTTTGAAGACTCAACATCGTCTATTGTTCGGGTACAATAGACTACAGTCTTTCATGTGTCAGTGAACTGCAAGTCTTGAGCAGGGCTGTCACAAGCAACAGACAACTCGAGTCGAGTGTGATCAAGTGCAGTCACTAGGCACTGTCGCGCGCAGCCCTTAACACTGGCTAACAATGCGTGAAACTTTATAGAATAGAGTAAGGAGTGTCATGGAACACTTGAGAAAATCTTGCTTTAGGGGATTTTTATTTTAGTCTAATTGGAGTTTTATGTACTTATTTATATATGAGGCTGCTAGAACCAGATTGGCCTAACTGTATGTTGATGACTTTTGACCTATTTGTATTTTCGTCAATTTAAAAATCTTAATCTACAAGACCACACCGGCCTAAAATTGGTAACATCATTTTGACATAGATGGCAGTACAAGTCCATTTCGGCTGTGGTTTAAATTGTCGAAAATACAAATAGGTCAAAAGTCATCAAAATGCAGTTAGGCCACTCTGGTTCTAGCAGCCTCATATACTAGTGGTAGTGTAGTGGTGGAAAATCGACCGTATACTTTTGAATTTTGTTCTATTATGTCAGTTGCGATATTTGAAATTCGTGTCAAATGTTTATTTTAATGTATTTGTGACACATATACGTATATATAACATGTTAGCTTGCACTTCTACTTCATATGAACTTTAATTTAGTCACTTCTCACTCTGCGTTCAATATATTTAAAAATGGGTAAAAAGATTTTTCTTCGCGTATTTTATATACAACGTGTTACGGAAAATTTGTAGTCATATTTAAGAGTTACACATGGTTATGGGTTACAGGTTGCATACCACCTGATTTTATGTTTGTGTCTCGTGTTTATGTATCGAATTATATAAAAAACGAGACATCCTAAAATGTCGCACTAATTTTAATTACTCGCGTTTTACGATCGATCACGCTATAAATTAAGTGATGTACGTGGGTGAGAATAACAATTCGAGAGTCAGACAAGAGTTCAACTGTTTTCATATAGTGTTGTCCAAAGTTGCAAGTTGAATATCGATATGTTACTCAATGGATGAAAAGAAAATGCCTTATTTAAGTCCTACTAGCAAAGCAATATGGTACTACGGTATATGAAATACTTATATCGAACACTATACATTACTTAAATTTTACCACATCTATTTGTTTATTTTATTTGATTGAATGACGAGACGAGCAAGGCGCTCGCCTGATGGTAAGCGCCACGCCTTCCCATAAACAGAAGCAACATCACTCAGAACTTTGAATTACAAAGCACTGTATGGCGTTGAACTGCGCTCGCCATTCCGAGACATAAAATTATAAATCTCATAATGCCCAGTAATTTCACTGGCTTCAATTTCCTTCGAACAGAAACACAACAGTGCTTACACACTGTTGCTTGGCGGCAGAAATAGACAAAGCCAAATGGTACCAACCCAGACGGCCTCTCGAATAGGAGGGACGTAGGTACCACCTTGTAAATCTAATGTAATCTTTCCGTAACACATTGTATAAATATGCCACATTTTGCAGGATTTAGGATTAGTGGTAATCATTACTTCATGTTAACGCCTCATAGAATGTTAAAGCAACATGTTCATTTCGTACGTTATTGCAAACTGGCACAATCTAGAACCAAGTAAATGTTATTTTTACCACCACCAACAATTGATGTAATTTTTTTATTCACTTCCCTTGATCATTGTACGCGCTAGACTCGAGAGCAAAATTTATAAACAAGGTTATAATTAAAATTGATTTCAAGGAAATCTCAAGGTTTTTGTCATTGCTTTTTCATTTGATACGGAGAAAAGTTTCCACGTCAACGGGTCTAGAGGTTAAAAGGACGCATCGTATATCGGACGACTAAGCCAGCCAGGTCGGTCAGCATCATAAGCACCGAGCCAACCTTAGCATTGCAAGATTTAGCGTCAACCCGTCTACAAATCATCGGAACTATACTAGCCAATTCAAAGCCTATTCATTACCAACTTGTTCCACCAGCGAGAATAACCATCTGAAGGCAGCATCAAGACTTTCAGATAAGTGCCCTTCCTAATAATCACTTCCAAGCCTTTCCTATACAAATAATAGGGTTATTGAAGTCAAATAATAAGAGTATTATATAATGATTTCTTACGTTTACGCGAATATTACTCATTGAAATAAAACTAATTTAAACGGATTTTATCGCGGTCCACGGTCCCCCCCCCGTGACCACGAAGGCTGAAAAGTCTTCGAAACGTCGGGATCAAAATTAATAAAAAACCGCGATAAAATCCGTTTAAATTAGTTTTATTTCAAGAGTATTATATACTAAGCGTAGCTCGGTAAAGGGTCGTTTAACTAAATTCAAAAAATATTTGGATATTATTGTGTGCTCTTCAAAATTATCAGCAGTGCAGTGCAATCTCAAGGTTTTTGTCATTGCTACTCCTACAAAACCTTCATTTTGTCCATCCGAGACAAAACACTTCAAGATCAATTTAGTTCCAATTATTTTTATCCGACTACAAAAAGAAGTAGGTTCTCAATTAGGCTGTTCATATTAATTCTGTTCACGTTGATTCTTTTTTGTTTTAAAAAGTTATTTCTACGGTAGTCCCATAAGGCATTACAGTTTTTTGACGGATGCTAAACAAAGTATAATATTTAACGGTTTAATAAATACTTTTATTTTGATTTTTGATATTAACTTGGTTAAGGTCTGATGATAGAGGATGAGAAAAATGGAACAATTCGTAATGAAATTTGAAATTTCAAGGTTAAGTCGACATTTAAACTTATAAATTCACAGCTCTGTACGTTAATTTATAAGGATAGAGAAAACTTTGTTGTTTAATATGTTAATCGTGAATTTTACTTCAGTTCTTGAATAGTGAAATTACTATTCACCTAGTTACAGAAGTTGTTCGGCGGATTCTCAGATGGTTCCCTTGTGTGAATCACGATTAGCATTCGCTAAATTTACTTATGTGTAGTGAACTTATTGAAGCGCAGGTTCGGGAAGCGTGGCGGCAATTGAAGGAGGCCTACACCAAAATGGTCGAGAATGGCTAAGAAGAAAAGAGAAGAGTGAACTTATGTGTACCTTTAACATTATGAGATAAAAGGGTAAAAGAATATGTAACATACTAACTCAAAATTAAAATATTCGAGAGGGATATGATGCCGGACCAAAAACAAGCCCACTGAGTTTGTCTAGCTGGATCTTCTCAGGGCTGGATCGCACCGTTTTGAATCCATTGGTAAAGGAAGCCCACTTGAGTTTGTTTCGTCGGGTTTTCTCAAGATGGGTCGCTTTGGATTCAGTTTAGTTTTAGTTTGTCACGTATACGTGAGGTTGGCTTTGGATGTTGGTAGTCCACTTACACACATAACATCAGCGACAAACACTTCTATAATGTCTCTGACCACTCCTATTCCCAAGCCTTTTTTAAGTTCTTTAAGCCATCAATGTTTCTCCTAGTACTGGTCATAGGCGGTGTAGTTATTTATGTTGTTACTTGTTGTAACAACATAAATAACTACACCGCCAATGTTACTTATCATCGGGTAACTCAATGGTTGTATTTTGCTATATAAAAAGACATGAATATTCAATTACGAAAATTGAACTCATGAATCCCAATTTTTCTACTACCCGCCCCTCGCTCAATGATGACTGACCCAAAAGTTAGCTGATTGTTAGCTCTTAACTCCGCAATCAGACAATACATTTGGCTCCCGGATAGTTTGTATGATGAGTTTGTTTAACACAGGAAAGTTTCAGTCCCAGTAAAATGAAAAGTTCGTAAAGCATGAAATAACTAGATCTTGTTTTTATTCACACACACGTAAAGTAGCGGTTTGCTGCTGCGTTTCGTACGGTGAGTGAGATATCTGGAGGCCCAAATTCCTCTCCCCTTCCCAATCCTTAATTATCACTCTTCTTTAAGGTCGACAAGGCGCCCATGATTCTTCTGGTATTATGGGCGTATATGGGCGCTGGAGATCACTTACCATCAGGTGACCCACTTGCTCGTTTACCGGCATTTGTATTAAAAACTGCGAGTCGGACACGAGTGTAGAGGCTTTCATATTCACAGTTTTTTTTATGACCGGGGGTAACAATTAGGCAACGGATCACCTGACGCAGCGCACAGTTGTAGGTTTTTAATGTTGATTAAATTGTATAAATGTAGTGATACACTCATATGCGCGTTGTCGGCTGTATTAAAAAATAGGTTTTCTTTCCCCTGATGGTAAGTAATCACCGCCACTCATGGACACCATCAGAGGATGCAATGCGGCCTTTGAGGAAAAAGTAGGCTCCTTTCTTGAAAGTTTCTAGGTTGTATCGGCCTGGAAATACCATAAATACTCGTTCTAATATAGAGTCCTTTATAGGTAGAATGGACAGAGGGACCGACATTGAAAACCTTCGGGTATACCACCTTAAAAATAATTATAGCAGTTCACAGTTATTTAGGTTGACCAAATTAAATAAAAATACTATGAGGAATTGTAAAGCAGCAAAGAATTTATTGTAAAAACAGGTTTTCACTAACGTCTTAGAAACTTCGAGGTAGGAACGATAATTGGACACTGTTAAAACCCTTTGATAATCTAGCTAGCTACAAAAATGCCCCGCTTTTATTACTTCTCCTTTTAAAAAAGCGATTCCAACTTGAACCTATAGTTTGCTTAGGAATTTCTTTTTATAGTTAATTAAGTATTCGTTTGTAAAATGGGTTGTAGGACTTTTTATTGGTCTGTTATTTAGATTGCGTACTTATTTTTAAGTGTCGCAATTTATTCTTATTTTTTTAAATACACACGACTGTCACATATATATTCTTGAACCTACACTAGAGTAAACCTGAATCGTGTGAACTACGAAGAACTTAGGGTCCCATAACAATCAGACCAGAAACAAATATTTGATGACCATATAACATTTGTCTTGGTGCGGGAATCTAACCCGCAGCCTTTCGCTTCACAGCCGACTACTGCCACTGCGCCACATAGGCTGTCGACTTATATTTCGTCTGTTTGTACTTCGACTTGTTACATCTTTACATAGTATAAATTTAAATCGCTTCCGCTGTCTGTTCGCTTAGATTTTTTAAACTATTCTACGGATTTTAATGCAGTTTCCAGCAATAGATAGTGTTTCATGAGGATGGTTTATATGTATAATACATACATATTGTGGTACAAAAAGCCGAAAAAATCATAGATTTGTAACGTGATGTTGTAACAAACATATGCTTACCCGTGTGAAGCCGGCGCGGGTCGCTAGTTAAATATACATCTAAAAGCGTTGACTGTTTGAAATATATACCACACAGTTGCTTCTAAGTAAAATATATTCAGCAAGGTTACGCACAACGAACATTCATTTTTCCTGTAAAGATAAGACCCAGAAAAAATAGAACGCGATAAATCTTCCAAGTAGATAGTGAATTGAAGAAAATTATGGAAAGTAGCCCCAATGCAAAGATAAAGGCTTCGTCGGGCCTCAAAGGTTATTTAGACTAAATTTAGATGATTTCGTTACTGTTTCAACGTTTATTGAATGTATTGCCGATGTAAATATTTAATGAACTCTGTATTTGTGTTGGCTGATTGGTACAAGAATCTCTCCCATATATATTCGTCATATACACATACATATGACGAATACCTACCATACCATGTACCTACCATATAATTTTATCATTATGATTTATTAGTACACATTATTACTAATAAGTATTCTGTACTGTTTCTCGGCTAATAAATTGGCAACAATTAGTTGTAATGGCTTAAATCTTAAAGTATTTTACAAGTCTCAATCAATCAGAGTTTATGTAATAAATATAGGATCCAATCTTTAGGTTAACATTTTTCGATATTCCGCACAACAAAATTCTTGGAATTTTCACAGGTTAATGACGTCATTTAATTTAAATTTGAAACTAGATTCTTAACTTTTTTCACACGAAATCCTACATAGTAATGTAAAGGACTGATTTATGACTTTCATTTTGTATAACTAATTAGTATGAGTTGTAAATTAAAATACCATGTTCAGATCTATAGTGGAAAGATTAATATCAACTAATTTAACTTTTCTAATATAAAAACCAGCCAAGTGCGCGTCGGACCATGCACGTGAAGTGTGCCGCAGTGTAACCCAAAATATCCTATATCAAAATAACTATGCGACGCAGTTTATTGAAATCAACTTTCGTTGGGAGTACTTATTAAGTTACCTACAACTACTACCTCGATTTTTTTCAAAATTTTCCGGCTCGTAATTATAGTTAGAGATGAAGGATAGCCGAGTGGTTGAGCAATTTTTCACAAAATTGAACACGCCTATCTCACAAACTAATGACTTATATTAAAGAATCATTTAGCAAGCTTCACATCAAGTGCAATAGAAAAAAAAACATCTCCCAGTCAGTAGTCACATGTGTAGAGAGTCATCCCATTTTATTTTATTTCACTACACTTTTATGTAGCGGTTCATAGAATGCACCTACCATTCAAATTTCATCCATATAGTGATAGTATGCGAGAAAAATAGCTTGGACATACGGACGGACAGACGGTCAGTCGGAAATTAAAATTAATAAAATATAACCCTAGAAAACATAGATGACAACAGTCTGTGGCTTATGATTAACAACTTTTGCTACGACTAACACGAATAGAAATAGGCTAAAACAATAAATAACTTATAGCATAGGGTGGTAAACGATCAAATAGTTTTCACCTGATGGTAAGTGATCTCCACCGTCCATAACAGAAAACTCATGGGCTTGTTACTGGCCTTAAATATCTCACTCCGTATGTCTCACTTACTATAAAAAACGCTGCAGCAAGCTGCTAGTTTGGTTTGTGCGTTTAGTTTACGTCTTATGTATGTTGGTCTTCTGTCGACAGTGGTAACAATTTGATCAATCCAGCCCATTCATGATGTAGACAAAACTGGTTACAGCGTTGCACTAGGTACCTCTTAAAAAACAAAATTCCTAATAAAGTGTAAACAGCTTCGCATTACATTAAGTTTTCTAAATTGCATTTTTTGAATGCAACATGAATTATCTTTCTTTGCATTTAATTGAGATAGCTGTCGAGATATTTTGATTTTTATATAAAATCTTCGCTGAGAAAGTACAGAAAATGGGGTCGAGGTCGTAGTGGTTTAAATAAATATGCAACTGGTATATTTTCTGTAGACAGTTTTGTCTTCAGCATGAATTGATTACCAACAATGTCTCACAGAAAATCGAAAAACGTGATCGAGATTGATGAAATATCCAAAGGGCGAAATCCTCCTCCCCCTCCCATTCTCTTACCTATCTCTTTAACGCGTTTATAAACGTATTTTGGGAATTTATAGGCAATGAAGATCACTTACCATCATATGATTGATCTACTTGTGTGCCAGTCTATGCAATATAAATATAGGTTTTACATATATTTATCCTCTTATGCGTATTTTACGAATGTACGTATGTATTAAAATTTCATTTTGAGTATAGACCACTAGCAGGACTACATGTATTATAGATGGTAAGAATATTTCCTTTAAAATTTATATACTTATACAGACACATTAATCTATAAACGTAAACTGAAGTTGAATATGAAGTTAACGTTCCCTCACAAAGCATTTTTCTGGAAACTTCTCTAAGATACTTCAGCAACTACTATATACCGTTAGACAAACGTACAGTTTCATTTGGAGCGAAATAAAAGTCGACTCATCAACGTGTACGGAACTCGGCCAGTTTATATATTTTATGAAGTAGTTTATTGGTACTTACATTCGAGGCAGCTGTAGCTCATTTGGGTGATTTATTCGACCTGAAACAATAACAAACATAGGAGTACATTTTAACATATTTATATATGCACATACACCCGTAATACTTCAAGGGATAGGTAGAGGTGTAACCAGGTATACCCACATATCGCTGGACTAGAATAGACTCCGGGTTAATAACATTTCGTGAAAGAAAAGCCCATTATCCCTCAACCCGGGGATCGAATCCGAGATTAAAGAATAGCAGTAGAACCGCGTATGCATTACAACTACTTAGTATATTTTTTGTGCAACTGCGCACTAATATCTCTAGATTATCCAATCATTTTAAAAAACTTTACAAGGTGGTAGCTCCCTCGTATGCGAGATATGCCGTCTGGGTTGGTTCCACCTCTTTGTCTAATTCTACCGCCAAGCAACAGTGTGTAAGCACTTGCTTGTTTCGTCATTCAATTAAATAACAAAAAAAAACTCATCGCTCGTGTTCAACTAAATATTGTAAGCAAAATTTCACAAATTTATGCTATAGCATTATTTTTCATCACAATAAGGCTCGGATATCTTAAGCTTCTTCGCATTATAATACAATGAAACCGCGAAGTATGAAAGAAAATGAAAACATCAGATTTGGTTTGGCGGATTATCTTAAACGCAGAAACTATTGTTCCGAAGATTTATATCCTATGAAATATCTCATTTTATAAAGCAAGAATATAATAGTGTATAAAGTGACCCGAATATTACAGTGCAACATCCTTTTTGGGGATTACAATATTAATGTTTTGTTTCGTTTTGCCTTTGGAAACTTTTACGTGTTTTTATACTGGCACGGCAATGAGAGTATACTACACCTGATGTTAAGGACAGCCGAATTGATGTCCTAATGTTTTGTTTAGCAGCAGATTTGCTTACTGACAGTGACTTTTTGACATTTTTGTATAGATCATCTATCATTTTTTTTAAATGTTATATTGAATGACGAGACGTGCAAGACGCTCGCCTGATGGTAAGCATCACGCCTGCTCATAAACAGAAGCAACACCATACAGAACTTTAAATTACATAATTTGCAGCCAAGCAGCAATGTTTAAGCAATGTTGTGTTTCGGTTTGAAGGACATTGACGCCAATGAAATTACATTATGTGACATTCTCTTATATTTCGGAATGATTAACGCTGTTGCTATTATTCATGGGTAAGCGTGGCGCTGGTTATTAGGCGAGCGTCTTGCTCATCTCGTCATTCAAGCTAATAAAACAATATCTCAGGTGACGAGCATAGTTTAGTGTCATGCAGTGCCTTGTAATTCAAAATGTTGTATGGTGTTGCTTTTATTTATCGACAGGTGTGACACTTACCATCAGGTGAGCAACTTGCTCGTTTAGTCATTCAAGCTAATAAAAAAAACTATTCAATTCGCACAAAATAACTTGGCTGGGTACCTTCACCCAATAGTCTCTGAAAACAATGGCTATAACGCTGGTTATATGCAGGCCGACCAAGTCACTTTAAGCGTATTCGAACAACAGATCACAACAATAATAATTATGATAAAACAAATCGCTTACAACGAGAAACATTGAAAGCAATTTCAACAAACACGCGCCAGTAGCTGAACCTCGGCTCTATCACAAACAGGCAATTCAAACCTTTCTGTCATACAATTAAATATAAATATAGCAGTAATTAAAGTTTGTTTGAGGCTTTCAATTTGTACGATGTTCCTCTGTGAGTTACTATTAATAGAGAAGTTTTCGAAAAACAATATTGTTTTAGTTCTGCGAATCTTGCTTTCGATGGAATTCTCATAAACGTTTAGTCGCCCGTAGTTCGTGAAACTTGAATTTTGAACAAGGAATCTAATGTCCTTAAAGATATCATTTTAAGTGAAAAGGCAACGAAAATTATGGTAAGTGTATTGATTTTTATTATTGACATAACATGTGATGAAATGTTTAGAAGCTTTAAGAGATATAATAAATACATAAATAGACATCGTGTTACAGAAAGGTGTGGGTGTGGTGTGAAATGTAAATGTAAATACGTAATATTTATAAATTCAGGCGACTACATAAAATATGCCCTTCGATTTTCTATTTGTTTTAGATTTTCTATAAATGCGTGTTTTTTATAGTTTTTTTTAATGAGAGAGTGCTTGCTACACACAATATTATTTTTGACATGATCGTCGACATAAATCTTATAAACAATTAATTTTGCCAGTTTTAGTACCACACTTGACAAACGGGGATAAGTTCCGTGAATTGTGGATGTACCAGTTGCACCCCTGTCTTCCCTTTTGTGAATACGTGAGCTTAAGTACTCATATGTAATAATCAGCCAGTACGAGTATAACCAACTCTAACTAACAGAATCGGTTGACTTAAGACAGTATTTATACCTCCATTTGCCAGTGTTCTCCAGTTAGATATCAAGACCTAACGTGCATAACAATTAGCACATTGGACCGTCGGAACTAATTCTCTCTGTGTGCAAGAGAACCCATTTATTAAGGTCTAATTGGCTTCGCGGGCTGAAATTAGAGCTGCTTTGTTATTCAGCCAGTGTTTCATATGTACCGAGACAAGTATGTCAATGGAATAGGTTTTGGTTAATCGTAGTGTGTTCGATTAGAGGCCATATAATCGTACGAAAGGCATGGCCTTTTTAGTCATGGCCTTTGTAATAACTAGAACTAGCAGATAATAGAAATATAAATACTGATAAACGAAAAATTCTGACAACTATTTATTGTTTATCGGTGGTTACCAGAATCATGTCGGTATGTATAAATGCTTCTCCACATACCGGTGAGGGAAAAAGCCAAGAGCTAGTGACAAAGCGGATGACCGATATAGGCAAAGGGATACAAGGATGTACAGCTTTACTCGTCTCAACCAACCATCACGTCCTGTTAAAATTATACCAATAGTCGCTGTTTCTTAGCAATTATAAAAAGTTCAGAAATAGTGGTAATATAATCTTTATAAAACTGTAAAAAATCAAGCAAACTAGTTTTCAGTACCCTAAAAACTCAAATAAAATAAAATCTAAAGTTAGCTTCTTTGTAACTCAGCAACCGAGCCATCAATCTTTACTTTATCACATCCTATCGTTGTTTTCTTACAGAAACAACGAGTAAATTCTTTATTTATTCCCGACCCATTATTTAGAAACACGCGAAGTTTCAAAACCACGTGTATATCATAGTTATTCCGCAAGACTAGTTGAACTAACCACCTCGAGAGGCTGCCCCACCATGCCACGCATAATCTTGGGTAGGTCCGTCGTGCCGATTGGTGACCGGATGTGGGGTCCCGGCGGCCTATCCCGGGAGGGTACGGGGGCCCTTCCGTCCGGCGGTTCAGTCTGTGTCCGTTCGGCAGCCTGGTAACTATGTGCATGTCACGGTCATCCATCTGTCATGTTGCAGGTCCCTCAAGCTGCTTCTTCCTTCTTCCTTCCCCATTACCCACCATGACAGTGCCATCAAAGAGAGCAGGTCCTACAGCGGTGCACAGCCCCACCACCGCGTTCACAATGGGGTTCACTAACATCCGTGGACTCCATTCGAACCTTAGTGCCGTCCACCACCATCTTGAGACGGCCCGGCCTGCAATGCTCTTCTTGACGGAGACGCAGATCTGCCGTCCGACCGATATGGCATATTTGCACTATCCCGGCTACTTGCTTGAAGAGAGCTTCAAGCCAAGGGCCGGGGTATGTTTGTATGTCCGGTCGGACGTCAGCTGTCGCCGTCTGCACTGCATGGAGGACCCGTCCTTTTCCACACTGTGGGTACACGTGGATCTTGGCTCCCAGAGCCGGATCTATGTGTGCCTTTACAGATCCCATAACGGGGATGACGAGACAACTCGGCTGTTTAACCATATCAGCCAGGCGACAGACGATGTGCTGGAGCAGTATCCGACAGCGGAACTGGTGGTCTTGGGGGACTTCAACGCGCACCATGAGCTGTGGTTGGGCTCCTCCAAGACTGACCATGCTGGACGTACTGCTCATGCATTTGCTCTGACTCACGACTTGTCACAACTGGTGAATCAGCCCACCAGAATCCCAGATGTGGCAAGTCACACGCCTTCATTGCTGGACCTTCTGCTGACGAGTCATCCAGCCGGGTACAGTGTGACGGTGGGCGCCCCATTGGGTACCTCCGATCATTGCCTGGTTGGATCCACAGTGCCTCGTTCTGCGCCTCCTTCGCCAGTCAAAGTCAGGCGCAGAATCTGGCACTACTCGTCTGCAGATTGGGATGGTATGCGAGAGTATTTCGCATCCATCCCTTGGGGGCAGCGCTGCTTTGAGGGTAACGATCCTTCCGCGAGTGCCGACGCTATTGCCGACGAGATCCGGTTAGGAATGGAATATTACATTCCTTCCTCGGAGGTCGTCGGTGGTGGTCGCGGACGCTCCTGGTTCAATCGCGAATGCGCAGATGCTGTTAGTGAGAAACAGGCTGCGTATCGCGATTGGATTAGGGGTCGCGCTATGAAGGATCCCAACATAAGTTCTCTCAAAGCGGCCTATAACCAAGCCACCAAGGCCTGCAAGAAGGCGTACGTCAGAGCGGATGCCCAGCGCATCAACAGGATTGGACGGGCTTTGGCGGATCATCCGACGAGCAGTCGTGCTTATTGGAGTCTTGCCAAAGCCGTCCAATCTAATTTCTGTCGCCCCTCGTTGCCACCGCTGAGATATCCGGATGGATCTCTGGCCCACAGGCCGCAAGAGAAAGCCACCCTATTAGCGGAACTCTTTGCGGCTAATTCGCGGCTCGAGGACGGTGATGCACCGCCGCCCACAATGCCTGATTGCGGACACTCCATGCCGGATGTTCGTATCAGGCATTGTGATGTGCGGCGTGAATTACGGTTCCTCGACGTCCGCAAGGCTAGTGGTCCGGATGGTATCCCCGCGGTGGTCCTTAAAATGTGCGCAGCCGAGTTGTCTCCTGTGCTGACGCGCCTATACCGCTCTTCCTTCCTCTCGGGTATTGTGCCCCAATCTTGGAGAGAGGCCAATGTGCAACCGATCCCAAAAAAAGGTGATCGGTCGGACCCTAACAACTACCGTCCAATCGCCATAACCTCAGTGATGTGCAAAGTAATGGAGCGGATCATAAATACACAGTTGATCCGCTACCTGGAGGATCACTCGCTGATCAGTGACCGACAATACGGCTTTCGGTCGAAACGATCAACGGGTGATCTTTTAGCGTACATGCTACATCGCTGGGGTGAGGCGGTTGATAAGCATGGCGAGGCTCTAGCCGTAAGTCTCGACATTGCTAAGGCATTTGATAGGGTCTGGCACCGTGGTCTTCTCTCCAAGCTTCCGGCATATGGGCTCCCCGACAACCTGTGCACGTGGATCTCCGGCTTTCTGCATGAGCGCAGAATGCGTGTCCTTGTCGAAGGACATGCTTCACGGCTCATGACAGTTAATGCCGGAGTCCCACAAGGCTCTGTGCTTTCGCCCACCTTGTTTATTCTGCATATCAATGATATGTTACCACTCGGTAACATTCATTGCTATGCAGATGACAGCACAGTGCATGGGCGTTACTGCAGTAAGCCTCCAGGTAGCCGGGAAGTCACTGAGAGGGAGCGAGAGAATCTCGTCATTGAGCTTAACCGGACCTTGGATCTCATTTCGGAATGGGGTGCAAGGAATCTGGTTGAGTTCAATGCCAAGAAAACACAGGTGTGCGCGTTCACGTGCAAGAAATCCCCGTTCTCTCCCCTCCCCAATCTTCGGGGTATCCCGCTCGCAATGCGGAATAGCCTTAATATCCTGGGTATGGATATTTGCTGCAATCTGAATCCAAGGAACCACATCGAGGGCGTAATATCCGCCACTTCACGCAGGGTCGGAATCCTGAACAGGGTGCGTCGGTTTTTTACTCCCGGTCAGCTTTACCGCTTATACAAAGCGCAAGCGCGGCCGGGTGTGGAGTACTGTTCGCACCTTTGGGACGGTTCCGCCCAATACTTACTCGATGCCTTGGACGGATTGCAGCGTCGGGCTGTTCGCATTGTGAATGATGCAGACGTTACAAGACACTTAGAACCGCTACAATTGCGGAGGGACATTGCCTCACTGAGCGTCTTGTACCGTCTGTATCACGGTGAATGCTCCGAAGAATTGTTTGACCTTATCCCATCCTCGCCTTTCCTTAACAGAACCACGCGTGCTGGCTTGCGGAGCCACAGCTTCGTGGTCTCCTCCATCTCGGCTCGAACTAAAAAGTTCGCAAATTCGTACTTCTGCCGGACCATTAAGCTGTGGAATAGTTTGCCGGCACACGTGTTCCCTCCTTCCTATAATATTGGGTCCTTTAAACGGAGTGTGAAGAAGCAGTTAGGCAGGCCGGCATAATCGTGCCGACCAACGATAGACACACTGTCTGTCTTTGGTCGACACTATTCCTGGATTGCGTTACACTTACCATCAGGTGTGGCGTAGTCATTTTGCCGAGCCAGGATAAAAAAAAAAAAAAAAAAAAAAAAACTGAACTTTCACAATGAAAAGATGATTAACGATACCACTCCACAAATAATATTACATTTTGATAAAAAGTGCTTTCTTGTGAATTGCTGCACATGTGCTGAATATATCTTATGATGACAGGCAAAGGATTGTCAGCAGAAAAAGGATTATTTGTGAGAAAACATTTCTCCGTATCACTGCATAATATATTGTAGACAATATGGCACTGAAAAAATTGTTCAAAATACAATTATTTAGTTTGACTACCTATGCTCATATTTTGTATATAAGACGTGTTTTTTGACTCTAAAATTATTAATTATTTTTGTTCCATATTTCTGTGTTGTCAAATCTATACATGTGTCCTATTTTATTTGTTTTTCATGATATAATTTAGATAGGAACTATTTAAAATGAAATACTACAGAACTTTCTCTCTACGTTCGTATAAACACGATACTAATAAATTCAGATAATACATTTTATTTAATTGATTGATAATTAAATAATAGAAATAGACGAATTGTCCTACAAACTTTATCCAGCTTATACATGAACCATTTTATTAACGTTTTTAATGATTCGATATGGCTGTATCAATTAAGTCTTTGGAAATAGTACCTTAATATGAAGAGAACCTATATAAATTATTGTCGCTTATTAAAATTGTTGATGCTTGAGAATATGTAATTAAGTTATAATTAATATATGGGGCCAGTTCACGTCAAGCGGACAACGAAAAAAAAGTGAGGTCGTGAATTTTGTTTATACTCTGGTCAGTTATACTTCTAGTAGACATGGATGTGTACACACAATTTTTTTTTCGTATGAAGCTTTATTGCTGAGTTATGAGCTTTTAAAAATTTACTAAAGGTACAAGTTGGAAGCGGACGACATGACGCAGCAGCAGACGACGTGTCGCAGCGACACTACTGGTTTCTATGTATTTCTATGAAATTACCTCCGTAGTCAGCGACACGAAGCTAGCGACGCGTCGTCGAGCGGCCGACGCCAGTGTCGTCCGACCGCGGATCAGTAGTGCCGCTGACGACGGAGCAACGACACGTCCAGCGAGTTTCTTTTCAAAATGAATTTCAAGATTCAAACGACAATACTGTCTGAATTCTTTAATATCGCTTTCCAAATGGTTTTTAATCAATATTGAATAGGTTCCCTCACTTGTTCTGCATTTAAGTATGGCTTCTCGTCTTTTTCTGTACAAGTACAACAAAAACAAGTCATCATCGTCTTATTCCTCTTCTAATAAAAGATATAAAAAAATGCATCTTGTTTCACGGAACACTCGGTACCAACTGGATTCCATCTGCTGTTGCCGTCTGCAGTCGGGTTCGAAATCATGACTGCAGCGACACGTCGTAACGACGTGTCGTAGCGACATGAAGCGACTACACGTCGTCTGCTGCTGCGTCATGTCGTCCGCTTCCAACTTGTACCTTTAGTATGAAGTCATGAATTTTTGGATGCTTATTATCTGTATCAATTAATTAGTAAAAAAAACTACAAAGTATTGTTTCTTATAGTTCAAAAGTTGAAGTTTTTAATTTTTTTGTCGAATTCTATTTTTTTTTTTACGTATAGTAAACCGGAAGTGAAAATTTCAAATCGATATTTGAGTAACTTCGACGTATTTTTTTTTTAATATTTTAACCTTGAATTAAAGCCTTAAATGTACTAATTATTCACCAAAAAAATTAAAATGGGACAGCTAATAGTTTAAGACTTAGAGCATATAGAGTGCATACAAATAGCTATGAGCTCTTTCTGAGCAATCGCGTTTATGCTCAAATACTGCGCTATTAATATTTTATTCCTTTATTCTAACATGCAAAAATATAAAAATAAACGATTTCTTCAATTCTTCATAAAAAAAAATTAAAACGAGATCACAAAAAATAATTAAGACTTAGAGCGATTTCATTTATTGAGATTGAAACAGTATTCATTAAAATAGAGAGATTTGTATTGCAGTTTTTTAGTTCTTGGAACAGTGATAGCGTAAGCAAAACAGACTCGTAGAAAATCTCACTCTTGTTCAATACTTTCCTTCGAGCAGTAGTAAATAGAAGTCTCAGTTAATGATGACTTGGCCCATTCATATAATCTTATAGGTGTCATCTGGGGTGTATCTAGATGAACATAGATAATAATTAATTACTAAAAGGACTGCAGATTTTACATTATCTTTTGTTTTGGTCATTTTACCTTTGGCTTCAAATATCACGCGCCTATTAAATTCTCAAGATAATTATCAAAATACGTAAATTTATTTAAATGAAACAGTGACAAGTGAGTCGCGGAGTGTCCTCGCGACGGCAGGTGTCTTAGCAAACTTCGTGACTAGTCCATTGAAATGTTACATTTTTTAGGCCTCACCTTGCGTTTCTTAGAGGAGTCAATTTTATTTTTTTGATGTGTAGGGGGGGTAAGTGTAAAGCTAAAATCAAGTTTGTGGGGTCGCCACCCTTGTCCCACGGCCGCCATCTTGAAAATAGGGGTTGAAACGGTTTTTACGATATATCTCTTAAACTATTTATCTGATAAAAAAAATTTGTTAACGTTTTTTGTTGCTAATTAAATTCTCTATAACTTTGGTCCAGTAACTTTTTGTCGTAAAACTATAAATAAAAAAGTTATAAGTGAAAATGTAATAAAGAAAAAAATAAAGATGATAATTCTCTTGACAGCCTAAGATACAAACAATTCGCCAAGGCAGTGACAAAAAGTACTTCCTCCAACACAAGACACAGAACACAGTTCTCCAGAACAATGGAAGCACACTGCGGAACATTTTAGCCCAGCTTTTCGACATCCACACATCGCTCCACAGTTTCCTTTGCATTTACAAAAGATCAATTTAAGAAGCTCAGGGGGTGCTGGAGGTTTAGAGCTCTGCACTGGCATCAATAATTTTCCACATTTTTTCCAGCCCCAGTCTTCAAGATCATTATTATTACCAAGCCACGACTGGACCTGATGGTAGACTCGGAAAGTATGAAAGCGAGCTGTGTCTTGTGTTGGAGGAAGTGAAGATAAATTAAATGTACTTTTTGTCACTGCCTTGGCGAATTGTTTGTATCTTAGGCTGTCAAGAGAATTATCATCTTTATTTTTTTCTTTATTACATTTTCACTTATAACTTTTTTATTTATAGTTTTACGACAAAAAGTTACTGGACCAAAGTTATAGAGAATTTAATTAGCAACAAAAAACGTTAACAAATTTTTTTTATCAGATAAATAGTTTAAGAGATATATCGTAAAAACCGTTTCAACCCCTATTTTCAAGATGGCGGCCGTGGGACAAGGGTGGCGACCCCACAAACTTGATTTTAGCTTTACACTTACCCCCCCTACACATCAAAAAAATAAAATTGACTCCTCTAAGAAACGCAACCCCAAATGTAACTTTTCAATGGACTAGACTGAAATAGACGGCGTTTTGAGGTACGCGACCGAGACGGGGAGACGCTTAATGCGAGTTCAGCATAGCAACGTGTCCGCTTTGTGTAAAACTTAAAAATATACTTGAAAAAAAAATCTGAAAGTTAAAAATTACAATTTTAGCTCTCTTTGGAGTCGGTGCAATTTCAGTTGACCGGTAGTGACACAGGTACCGACTCCAAAGAGAGCTAAACTTGTTATTTTTTGAAGTGATAACTTCTTATGGGAGGGTGAACCGAAACGTTCCGTAACGCGAGCGGCGGCGAGCGGAAGGTTCCAGAATATTCGAGAACCTTCCGTAAGACGTCACGCGGGCCAGTTGACCAACCAGCTCTAGCCGACTTCCCTGGAACTTCGATAATTTCGAAGTCCCAGGTGGCGTCACACAGTGACCAGTCGCATTGGACCTGACTTTGACCGGACTGTGTTCGTTTTTTTTATGGCGAATAGACGTATGACTGAACCGTAATTTTGTTTTTGATATTGATAAAATGACGATATTTTACTTATTTTATAATTTCGAACATGGTGCCGTAAAAAAAGTACCAGGTTCGCATAAACGCGAAGAGAGTAGAATGTCCATTTTTCATGGCGAGTAGCCGTAATTAATAAACAAATGACGAATTGGACAAAGAAAAACTTTTTAGGTTTTTTCTTATTTGGAACGTCATGTTGCCGTAAAAAGTACCAGGCTCGCATAAACGCGAAGAGAGTAGAATGTACTTTTATCATGTCGAGTGGACATGTTGCCCTAATTTTGTATTCTCGCATCTTGTTTGGTAAGTTTTCACTTCTGTCGGCACTCCCGGAGTGCAACCCGTAATTTTTTACTTTTCAGTATATTTATTTTGAAGTCGGTTTTTATGTTTTGTTAAACTTTATTTAATTTTTCAATTTTCAATGTTAGGCACTGTTTTGGTATGTATAGGTCACTCAAATATCCGGATAGCCTATAAAAGATTCGGCCAATTATATTGTTAATTTGTTCCTAAGAATTGAAGAGTTCCGTTACTTTGTCATGGATCTCATAATCAGAACGTAACCAAACTCTTATCAAACTACCCTTGAAGTGCATCCTTTCCAATAAAAAAAGATTCATCGAAATCGGTTGGCGTTCGAATCGTTGGTCCATTTATTGCGCTCATAATTAATGCAAATTTATGACTTATATGATCTTCTCATGGATGCCATTATCAGACCTGGACATAAAAAAAATACAGTCGAATTGAGAACCTCCTCCTTTTTTGAAGTCGGTTAAAATTGTTAGGAAACGGTCGCGCGTCATACTATTCTGTCAATCGCATATTTCAAAATATATCTTCAGTCTATTCAGGCCGGCATAAATCTGCCCACCCAATAGCGACAATACTCTTGACGATCGAAATTATATTTTGGACTGCACTGTACATAACATCAAGTCTAATGTAGTCATTTTGTAGTGCTGGAGTAAAATAGACCTATACAATGACATATAAAGCGAACGTACTGCTGTCATCGTATGTCGCGGTCTCTTGTCTCGTACCTCAAAACGTGCCTTCAGCGAACTTCGCAACTGAGATCCGGCGTAAGTTGTCGGGTTTGATGGCTCCGCGTCGCCTGAATTTTGTTTCAAACTCATTTCGCGCAGCGGGATTTAATTAAACGCAGAAATAAAAATATGGACAGGTAACAGCTGCGGAAATTTCGCCGTGTTACACGTGCGGTATTGTCAGAGTGAGGCTGTGTTTAAATGTAATTTTATAGGAAGAACTCAGACTTTTGTATTCGACTTTTATTGTACACTGAAGTTTAATTTCGGACTTTGCCGTTTTCTATTCTTAATCTTCAAAGTCCGCTAATTGTACTTTTGTGTCGTTAACTGTTTTAGTTGCATGTATTTATTTCAATGTAAAATCCCGATCCCAAAGAAAGGTGATCGGTCGGACCCTAACAATTACCGTCCAATCGCCATAACCTCAGTGATGTGCAAGGTAATGGAGCGGATCATAAACGCACAGCTGATCCGCTACCTGGAGGATCACTCGCTGATCAGTGACCGACAGTACGGCTTCCGGTCTAAACGATCAACGGGTGATCTTTTAGCGTACGTGCTACATCGCTGGGGGGAGGCGGTTGACAAGCATGGCGAGGCTCTAGCCGTAAGCCTCGACATTGCTAAGGCATTTGATAGGGTCTGGCACCGTGGTCTTCTCTCCAAGCTTCCGGCATATGGGCTCCCCGACAACCTGTGCACGTGGATCTCCGGCTTTCTGCATGAGCGTAGAATGCGTGTCCTTGTTGAAGGGCATGCTTCACGGCTCATGTCAGTTAATGCTGGAGTCCCACAAGGCTCTGTGCTTTCGCCCACCTTGTTTATTCTGCATATCAATGATATGTTACCACTTGGTAACATCCATTGCTATGCAGATGACAGCACAGTGCATGGGCGTTACTGCAGTAAGCCTCCTGGTTGCCGGGAAGTCACTGAGAGGCAGCGAGAGAATCTTGTCATTGAGCTCAACCGGACCCTGGATCTCATTTCGGAATGGGGTACAAGGAATCTGGTTGAGTTCAATGCCAAGAAAACTCAGGTGTGCGCGTTCACGTGCAAAAAATCCCCGTTCTCTCCCCTCCCCAATCTTCAGGGTATCCCGCTCGCAATGCGGAATAGCCTAAATATCCTGGGCATGGATATTTGCTGCAATCTGAATCCAAGGAACCACATCGAGGGCGTAATATCAGCCACATCGCGCAGGGTCGGAATCCTGAACAAGGTGCGTCGGTATTTTACACCCGGCCAGCTTTACCGCTTATACAAAACGCAAGCAAGGCCGGGTGTGGAGTACTGTTCGCACCTTTGGGACGGTTCCGCCAAGTACCTACTCGATGCCTTGGACGGATTGCAGCGACGGGCTGTCCGCATTGTGAATGATGCAGACGTTACAAGACGCTTAGAACCGCTACAATTGCGGAGGGACATTGCCTCGCTGAGCGTCTTGTATCGTTTGTATCATGGCGAGTGCTCTGAAGAATTGTTTGACCTTATCCCATCCTCACCCTTCCTTAACAGAACCACGCGTGCTGGCTTGCGGAGCCACAGCTTCGTGGTCTCCTCCATCTCGGCTCGAACTAAAAAGTTCGCTAAATCTTACTTCTGCCGGACCATTACGCTGTGGAACAGTTTGCCGGCGCACGTGTTCCCTCCTTCCTATAATATGGGGTCCTTTAAACGGAGTGTGAAGAAGCAGTTAGGCAGGCCGGCATGATCGTGCCGACCAACGATAGACACACTGTTTGTCGTTGGTCGACACTATTCCTGGATTGCGCTACACTTACCATCAGGTGTGGCGTAGTCATTTTGCCGAGCCAGGATAAAAAAAAAAAAAAAAAAAAAAAAAAGAATTATAAATAAATAAAATAAATAAATAAAGTCCCTATTCTTGAATTAAAAGTTGAAGAGAAACCTCTAAGTTATTTTGATAAAGTATATATATATAACTGAATGAATAAGATCACATCAATCTGTCATTAATTTTGTTTATCTATGGCCAAGTGTCGAAGCTAAAATTTGCATTACATTTCCATGTTGCTTACTTTTTACTTTGGAGTTGATAACAATTTCGATAGTCTCATTGGGTAAGCTCGCATATACTAAGTTATAAAACTTTCACGTCATACTAAGTACAGAGGCGTGGTCTACTTGTAGTGGCAATAGTTTAACTATTCACATTCTAAGTTGGACAAACTTCAACTAAATAGCTATAATCTTCTAGGAATCAAATGTCGGTGTACCAATCGTCTAGTTAATTCCTCTTCCACCTGCCTTCATCCCACTAGCTGTGGGGTCGGGGCAACGCTTTTTATAACATGTTACAGTAGGATTTGGACTATAGTTTTTACGGCCGGCCGCTTGCCTGACGTCAACGCCACTGGGGAGAAAAAACTCAGACCCGAAGTAAATTTTTGTGAATCACACAAACTGAGATCAACACTGAGCTAATATCCTTTCGAATGAAAAACAATCATCAAAATCGGAGCATTCTGTAAAAAGTTATGCGTGGTTATACATATATAAATATCTTCTTTTTTGAAGTTCAAAGGTAATAAAAAATACCTGGGTATATATTAATCACCCACTTTGCTTACAAATTGAGCAAACTTCGATAACAGTGCCTTCCATCATGACAGAACAGAAGACACACGTGCAATATAAGTTTTAGTTACGGATCGATAATCAATTTAACATTGTCGATGAATCACCGACTTCGAGAAACAAAGTAGAATTGATTGTTTCAATCACAGTTTTTCCATACCGACTTGTGAGTGAAATGTGTTCGGTAGGCATGCAAAGTTTAAAGAAGATTTCTATCCATTTATTCTTCAGTAACATACTTAAGCTCAGCATATATCCAGAAGAATCAAAGCAACGTCCTATGATGTGATAATATACCACGCTAACTCCATTGGATCTGAAATGACATATTAATAATATATTGAGCATTTTCAATTCCGGGAAATACACGTGTTTACGCATCGAAACACTCCACAAATGATGAATGATGATGATCCACTCCGTAAATTAAAATATGGTAATAAAATACTCTACACAAGGTGTGTCTGTCACTATGGCGGGTTTAACGCCATGTCTACGGCGGTTGCCATCCGGGCGGATATAAATATCATACCACTAACTTCGAGTTTGAATTGGTGACTGAAAATGTATCGATAATGCGCCATTGGCGGCCCTGAAGTAATTCAATCCGGATATCCGGAAGCCCAAATCCCCTCCCCTTCCCAATCCCTAATTATCCATTTCCTTTAAGGTCGGCAACGCGCCCATGATTCTTCTGGTGGTGGGCGTACATGGGCGGTGGAGATCACTTACCATCAGGTGACCCACTTGCTCGTTTACCGGCCTATGCTATAAAAAAAAATCTACTAGTAGATCAAATTGCTCCGTGTGAAGAAGGCAGTAGTCGATTTAGCATTGTAAAAGATATCACAAACTCTAACAACCGATATGTGGAGGATTGAAGCGCAAATATAAATGGGACCTCATCAATCCTCCGCCGAAAACGAACCTTTTCAATTTAACTTTTACTTCGGGCCAAATTTTATTCGGATGCAACGCGGAAAAATGCTATGTTCAAAATTGTTAGTGCATTTGCAGAAACATTTCACTTTGAGAATATTCTATTGTTAATTATAATGAACATCAATTCTTAAAGTGCAATTTTTACATTTTATGTAATTTTATTTATTTTTGAAGTTGTGTATCTAATAATAATATTACTCACTAATCCAAAGGTGTAATTCTCGAAGGGGTAGACAGAGGCGTTACCAGTGCATCCACATTTCGCCAAGCTATTTTCCATCCCATGATGTGACCTCTACCGGCCACAAATTTCACGCTCCTAGCTTATACTGAGCATTTCGTGAAGAAAAACCTAATATCACTTTTATCCGACCCGAGGATCGAACCCGAGACCTCAGGACAGCAGTCGTACCGCGTACGTAATACAACTGCACCACCGAGGCATTATCATTATATTCTTCTATCTTAATAAAATTTGTAGAAATTTATATTTTCTTATCTTTTTGTCTGGTGGTGGTTGCGCCGCCTTATAATTATGCCAATATGTAATTTTAATAACTATATATTATTATCATCATTATTATTCTTTGTGTATGCCAAAGAAAATAAAATAAAATATTTCATTATTTCGGTTCTATAAAAATATGTTGTTTATGATAATAAAAATATATATGTACTACCTAAAAATTTGCATTTGTTACCTGCAATTAATATTTTATTAATATCTCTGTAAAGGTACCTTAACCTTAAATAAAAGTAATATTTTGCATAAGTATTTGATTCACAAATCTTTTTATGATTACGTAAGTCTGTCCTCATTTCTATGATTTACCTACCGTAATAATAACGCTCTAAAAAAAACCTGAATTATTTCAACGCACAATTAAATAACACGTTTCTTCTCATTAATTTATTCTTCCCTGAGGCGTGTATCTTGTGTACATACCGCTATACTCATTATTCTGCTTTATTATATTAATTAAGATATGCCTGCCGTACACGACAAAAGCCCTTTAAAGATTCATTCGTTCTATGTGGAATCCTGTACCAAGCACATTCCACCGCTTTTTCTTTATTCGTATATTTATGAAATGCTCGAGCATTTGGTATTGTGGTAACGCCAGCACGCTTATGACCCTCTTAACATTTTAATAATACGAAAAGGTGAATGAAGACCGCATAATATTCTGATAAGATAAATGCAAAATTTCCCTTTACTGCCTACATCTTGTTGAGTGCAGTAGAAAATTAAGGGGATGTAGGCAATATCTCACAGACGCGCCATGCGTAAAGTGTATTCCGCCTTAAATTTCATGTTACTCTGATAAAAACGTACATTGTGCATATAATTTTTCTTGTGATATAAAAGTGTAATATTTCTTACTAAATTTTTATGTAGTCTGCAGAAAATTCCTAATATCTCACTTACCGTAGGAAATGCATCAGCAAGCAGCTTCATCTTCTCGGTTTTCTGTGATACAGTGGTAATAACCCGGTCAAGCCGGCCGATCCATATTGTAGGCAATAACATAGTGTGGCTCTACCATTTAATGAGATTTATAGGTATTGGACGGGCAAATTGCCCTGTCGAAGAAACTATATAAAAGTTCACTTATAATCTTGTATAATATACGTCTTGAATAGACACCCAGACTTTTTGTGGTTTACAACGCAAAAACGCTACTTGTGGACTGAAGAGCTGGCAGTGAATTAATTTATGGTAATAAAATACTATTCTAGTAGTTTGAAGATTTGTTCGAACTTGAAACAAACCTTTATATAATACCTTCTGCGTTTGCTGAGTAAAATAAGTTATTATTTAAATTCTCTTAAGCAAGTTTGTTGATTATAAAACAGAAAACTTCATGGACTAAGGTTTTCATTAAATAAAGATTGTTGTATCAAAATACATTTTGGTCTGGGAATGAACAGTAGAAATTTGTTATAATAATTATTTAAATTAATCACTTTGTTGGTACGGCAAGCAGAGAAACCGTGAGGTTGTTAGCTTAAAACTCTAGGTTAGACAATTACAATTTGTGTTTCATTCGAAAAGTCACACAAGGGATTTCATTGGATTTCGTGCCTGGTATGGCAATAGGAACATCCCTTATCACATCATAGGATAGAAATAAGCTTGGTGAACCGTGAGCAAAGCACTAATTGCACCTCTGCCAACCCTTTCAAATTATAGCGACGCATAATGTATTTGACGAGTATTAATAATGTGATTGGGGTTGTATGTAACTTGATTTTATCCTTTCCTCTCACACACATTTCCCGACATTTCGACATTAAAGTGATGCAAAATGATTTAATTAATTATACGTTATTACTAAAGCCACAATAGCGATGCTGAAAAGCCATAATTAAACTTCATACATGCTTCATAAAGAATTGAAATGAATTCCAATAATTAACTTGGGATAAATTTAAATTCGATCAATTTGTGAATATCGCGGAACGGTGTCAAAGTGGGCAGGATTGCAATGCGGTCTTAATGAAATAAATTATTCTGCAGCAATACAAAGTAGAGCAATATTTACTGGAGAAGTAATAACATTAAGCTTCCAACGACAATGCTCTACAGCGCTACTATCCTTAAATAGGGTTACCAGACATGGTAAAATATCTAGAACTCTCCAGTTAGATAATAATATTTTCTCATTTTATATAGCGCAAAATCCTATTTAATTTTTATTTACTTGAATATCGAGACGATCAAGTTGCGCGCCTAATGGTAAGCCACGCCTCTCGATAAACAGTAACAACCACACAGAACTTTGAGTTACAAATCACTGCACGGCATTGGACTGCGCTCGTCACCCCAAGTCATAAGATGTAATCTCATAGTGCCCAGTAATAATAAAGTCGCGTGGAAACCCTGAAAAGTATTTATTGTATTATCATTTAAATCCAGACATTTCGACTACGCAACCCTGTCACAAAGTGAATGCAACTACGTCACCCACAATCTAATAAGTGCTTTGTGATGAGAGGCTTAAAGGTCAATTTTCCAAGATAAATCCTACAATATATATTTTAAGAGTATTTGACGAGCTTTTAGAGATAACTGCCTTGAAACGTTTCCTTTGTACTATTATTCATTGTTTCGTTGCAGGAACTGAAAAAGAACCTACCCTGTGTTTTTTGTTTCGTTACGAAATATAGCGTAATCTTTTGTTCTAAGTATTGTTTGAGAGGTAAAATTATCAAACTCTTAAAAACGCTCAACAGCTCGGAACTGTATAATTATAATTATGGTCAGGTAAATGTAGACTTGTTTATATTGTGCGACGATTAGTATATATACGAGTTCCGAACTTCAACTGTCAGAGGGCCTGGTCGGTCAGGTATAACTCCCGCCTGACTGGAGATCGCCTTCTTCGCCAGAGGGACACGAACACCCGTTCCTCTACAATATTCTGTTGTATTATAAAAATGTTTTAAATACACCCAACATTCACACACATAGTTTTAATCCCATACTAGACTAATTTGTATCGTAGGTTTCAGGAACTACGAGAGACTTGCGATCCCACAATACCCAGACCTGAAACGTATATTTGTGGAATACACAAACTTTTGTCTCGGAGCGGGGAATCCACGTCCTCACGCTTTGCAGCCAGCTACTCGCCCACTATGTCACAGAGGCTGTCATGTTGGAATCGATAATATTTAGGTCACGAAATTCTTTTTTTCTTATTTGCTTTAATGACGATACTAGCCAGGTTAACGTTATCATAAACGTCACGCCTGCCCATAAACTGAAGCAACACCACACAGAACTTTGAATTACAATGCACTGCATGGCACTGAACTGCGCTCGTCACCCCGAGAAATAAGATGTTAAGTCTCATAATGGCTAGATATGAATCCTACCACTAGCAAAAAGATAAGAAACGATGCACGGCACTCTAGTTATTTAGCATCATATACATGGGAGCTTACAGATTATAAAATACTAAACATACAAGTAAAATGTAAAAAGATGATATAAATATGTAAAAAGATTGCTCGTACGTGATAAGACGTCGCCGCGCTGCACCTTTGTAACTGCGAGTACGAGTACAGAGCATTCCATATTCCACGTGCAAAATAGCCTGCAATTATATTGGACATGTAACATATGGTGAGCATACGATGGCGAAGTCACGCCAGCTTTGACAATCAGCAGCGCGGAATGCCACGCCGCGTCCTTTGTTACACGTCATGCGATATTCATAAAATTTTACTTTTTTACTCAATTTGAGTGAGGACCATGAAACTGCCTTTGTGCCTGCATTCGTTATCAGCTATTTGATATGATTTTCATTTATAGGTCGTCTTTATTGTTTAAAATTCGTTTGACTAATAAAATAATTAATTGACTTCACCCAACAGTCACACATATATTCCTGACTCCAAAGTAAGATAAGTCTTGTGTCGTGTGGAACTACGTGAGACTTTCGGTCTCGGGGTGATGAGCGCAGTCCAATGCCATACAGTGATTTATAATTCAAAGTATGTATGCTGCTGTATGCTGTATGCTGCTGCTTCTGTTTATGAGCAGGCGTGGCGCTTACCATCAGGCGAGCGCCTTGCTTGTCTCGTCATTCAATGAAATAAAACAAAAACAAAATAATTTACGTACATATTCGATTTTTACGATACACAATAAACAAAGTATGCATAAAAGCTTTTACTGGGAATTATCTAAAGAAATGTTCGAACTTTATCAGTAGGATACAGGATCTAAAAAAAATAATTAAATAGTAAACGGAGACGTTCAGAAAAAACCGTTTGAAAGGCAACATCGTAAAGAAAATAATGTTTTACTTTTTTTACTTCAGCGTTAATTACAACGCGTTATGGGATAGTCTGTGTGATAATTTGTATAAATGAATGTAAATTAAAATTCATGAGTTGTTTCAAACGCATTATACGCTTCGTTGCTCTCACAACGGGCGTACTGATTAACAGCCTCTCGTCATTTTTCGAATTACAACACTTTATTAAACATGGAATAAATCTCTTTATCTTTGTGAGAAAATAATGTTATGTTTATTAAGCACTCATTGGACTTAGAATTTTACTTTCATTTTTATTGTAGAGGTTGGAAAACGAGCATGTGAGTCACCTGATAGTGAGTAGTCACTGCCGCTCTTGGATATCCACAAAATTCAAATCAAAGTCTAGTAGCTGCTTGCTGTTGCGTTTCGTACGGTGAGTGAGATATACGGAGGCATAAATCTCTATATCTCTATCTCTCTTCCTTATCTGATAATTATCCATTTCACTTTAGGGTCAGCATTGCGTCCATAATTGTGTTTTTTGGGCTTCATAGCTGGTAGACATCATTTACCATCAGGTGTTTGCCTCAATTGCCAGTCTCTGTAATTTAAAATCAAGTGGGGTAAGCGAGTTGCTGACCTATGATATAAGGAAATGGTAGTGGAGCGATATGTTATTTGGCCTGCTGTAGTCTTCCTGAGTCTTCAAAAAATACAAGCGCAAATTTGTCGCCTTTCTGTAATACAGTGTATCATTCCGATCTTGTTATAAATAGTTTTACTTATATAAATATAGAACTGTAATTAATATTGTCACCTCCAATTGAATCAACAGTAGGCTACTGCCTAAACTCATCTACAAAAGCAACTTCAATGGTCACAATTATTTTGATCCACATACAAATATTTCCTCACAAAAGAATCTTTATTACTGAAATGAAATCATTGCACAAAAAGGATTCATTCAATTTATCGAACTATTCACGTGGGCACGCCCCTAATCATAGCTTTCGTCGAATAAGGGTTCCAATAAATGAACCGCAAAGAACTTCTCAATATGTCGTTGGATTCAATAAAAAGCAGCGTGCGACTCTCATTATCGCGATCACGTATTTTTGTTCCACCTTTTCGAACAGAAATAACGATCGGGTTTGTCTCCGGTTCGTGTGGCTCACTCCTAATTTGATATTGATTGTATATAAAACAAATGACAGTGGTTTTGCGGTTTATTTATTGTTTTAAACACGTAGGGGTTTTAGATTGGTAAATGTAGTTGATAAACGTAAGATATTTGCATTTTTAAATAATAAAGTTTTTTGTCTATATATGCGTGTTTAATCACTTGTCCTGACTGACTGCTGATGTTATGAACATGATATTTTGACAGTTGATGCCTATTAACTTGTAAGCTTCCATAAGTAAGGATTCAAGGAACTATAATAAAGTATGAACAGTTGTATGGAAGTAGGGCGGAGTCGCAAGCAAATGCTAGTATTTAATATTTGTAAGCAGTATAAAACCAGCCAAAATTTGGTAAATTTATAAACTTAAAACATAATCCTACTAATATTATAAATGTGAAAGTTTGTTTGTTTGGATGTTTGCCCGTCAATCACGCTGAAACTACTGAACGGATTTTGATGAAATTTGGTATACAGACAGGGTATGAGCTAACTTGGGTGATAGGCTACTGTTTATCCCGGAAAAAGCAGATCACGCGGGCGGAGCCGCGAGCAAAAGCTAGTAATAATATAAAGTTAGTAGGCGTTATTAATAAATAATACGACAAAGTCGGAAATATTTCAAACAAACTCAAATGAAGTCGGAAATTTTTCTTTGACGATTAATTTCGTTTTTCGTTTACCAAAGCAAACAGGACGATCAAAGCGTTGAGAATCTATTTATGTTTATTTAGATTTACATTTTTAAAGGAGGAAATTTGTATACCGATTTGAATAAAAAAAAAACGTCTCATTGGCATAATGGCAGCGTACTAAGGCTGAGAACCATGAGTTCCTGGGTTCAACTCCTAGGTTGGGTAATCACATTTTATATTTGAATTTCATTTTGATGAATCACATATAAAATTCCAAATTTGTGTCTAATATTGTGATAGGCTCGCACCCTATCACATCATGAGCCACAGATAAGCTCGGTGTAATATGAGTGCACTAGTTGCACCTCTGCCTACCCTTCGGGAATATAGGATTGATCTTAAGCTTATATTCATCAATGTAATACTAATGGATTTTTCCTTAATAACTGTTCGCAGAAGCTTAAAAGCTTCATCACAAAGATTTTCTATCACAAATTAAGCATGTCACTGTCACGTGAAGCGAGTTCCGGAGATTTATTAGCTAAATGCTTTTTTTCATTTGATTGAATGACGAGACGAGCAAGGCGGTTGTTTGATGGTTAGCGCCACGCCTGCCCATAAACAGAAGCAACACCACACAGAACTTTGAATTACAAAGTACTGCATGGCAATGAACTGCGCTCGTCACCCCGAGACATAGGATGTTAAGTCTCATAATGCCCAGTAATATCACTGGCTTTAATATTCTTCAAACCGAAACACAACACTGCTTACACACTGTTGCTTGGCTTGTGAATTAGACGGCGCGGTGGGACCAACCCAGACGGCCTCTCGCATACAAGGGACCTAGTTGTATTTTGTAGATAATATTCATATTCACCATCAACATACTCTTAAATCTAATTTAAACAAAATGGATCTCGAACTGTTTATTTTGAATAATATTAGACCGGAGGAGACAGCGATCTTAGCAATTTGTTTCTGAGTCTTACATAAACTTAGTCGTGACCTAGTTCACTTCTGACAAGACAAATGTACTATGATGTACAGTAATTAGTATTAATGTTGTGTTTTTTCTTATTTCACGGCTAGACTTTCTCCTGACACAACGAAAATTGACTTCGTACTTTATGAATGTTCTAAATGTACATAAATGAAACAATATATTAAACGTAATAGCAAATGTGTTATTATATAATGATTTCTTACGTTTATGTAACACATTGAAATAAAACTAATTTAAACGGATTTATCACGGTTTTTTATTTTAGTTTAGGTTAAACGTTGGGATTAAAATAACTTACTAATAATTTTACAGCTTCCGTGGCGCAGCGGGTGAGTAGCCGGCTGTGAAGTGAGAGATCGCGGGTTCGATCCCCCCACCGAGATAAATGTTTGTGTGATCCACATATATTTGCTTCGGGGTCTAGGACCCACGGGTATGAGTTTAGCAATATAGGAAAACAATATTAGCATTAAAACAATCAAACATTTGTCACGCTACAGGAATAAAAGCCAGAAACTCACAGTTTCTCAGAATGGTTGACAGTCGAAATTAATAAATGACAAGATGACTACGAGTGTTACACACTTTATATCCTCATAATATACAGTGGTGTAGCTATGTAAATATAAATATCCAATAATAATAAATGTACAACAGTAAATTGTCTGCATTAATAATGAAAATGTGTAATAATTTTCAATGAGTGTTTTTTATGTTCGGAATGTTCTTAGAGACGACCTTTGTCTTACATTAAGTGTCGAAGTGACCGTCAGGACCTCTCTAGAGCCGTATTCCGGGTGTGAACGGCGCATATTTTATTCATGAACACCTGAAATTTTTGAAGCAACCCATAAGGACGGACTTGGGTGCTTCATTCCTTTGAAAGTTTTCCGAAATATGAAGGGATTCCGCTGCGAGAAGTCGAGCCCTTAGCACTTATCAAGGAGTTTTAATGTTTTGTCTCGTAAACAGCATTAATGTATTATAACAAAAAAGTTGGTTTTTCTGCTTTTGTTTTTACCGATTTGTTTCTTTGTGATGTTTTATTTTATTTGATGAATGACGAGACGGGCAAGACGCACGCCTGATGGTAAGCGCCAGGCCTGCCCATAAACAGAAGCAACACCACACAGAACTTTGAATTGCCGTACGAAGCACTGCATGACACTGAACTGTCACCCGAGTCTCAGTGAGTAAGTCTCATAATGCCCAGTAATTTTACTGGCTACAATGTCCTTCAAACCGAAACATAACAGTGCTTAAACACTGTTGCTTGGCGGCAGAAAGAGACAAAGCGGTGGTACCAACCTAGACGCTCTCTCGCATACGACGGACCTACCACCTTGTTATGGTCTTAATGATACATTTCTTGGTTGATTATTGAGACCGACGAAAATCTGAGCAATGAGTCCATCTTATGGAAACACATTGATTACTGGCTATAACTACATTGCACACAAATTTGCGTAATTAAACGACTATTACTCTTTATGGACTCCTAGCTCCTTATTGCGTTCAATTACATTAATTCATATTTAGAACCAGAACAATTAAAATCTATACTAATATAATAAAGCTGTAGAGTTTGATTGTTTGATTGTTTGTTTGTTTGTTTGTTTGAACGCGCTAATCTCAGGAACTACTGGTTCGAATTGAAAAATTATTTTTGTGTTGGATAGTCCATTTATCGAGGAAGGCTTTAGGCTATATAATATTACGCTGCGACCATTAGAAGCGAAGCATCAGTGAAAAATGTTGCAAAAACGGGGAAAATTATTCATATTTGAAGGCTTCCGTTGCTAAGCTACCGAAATAATATTATTTGAAGGCTTCCGTTGCTAAGCTACCCAAATCTATACTAATATTATAAAGCTGTAGAGTTTGATTGTTTGTTTGTTTGTTTGATCACGCGGGCGGAGCCGCGAGCAAAAGCTAGTGTGTCATAAAATTGTAAATTAAAATGAAACGTTAACTCTGATAATCAATTTAATAATCCATTTGTAAATAACACATAAAATGTTCTAATATCCATTATAGAGTAACGAATAAAGTAGATTACCGAGGGATCGTAAACACCCAATGGAATCGCTGGAGTGGACAATAAGTCTGTCAAAATACACCAATTTGCGCTAGAAAACAGGATTACATAAAATTTATCTGTATATTTTAATGTTCAACGTAGAAAATTGAAAACTATAAAATACTAATATTATAATAAACTGCCCTCGGTGGCGCATGAAGTATCACTGCTTTGCTGAGGTCTCGGGTTCGATCCCGGGTCGGATAAATGGGATAATAGGTTCTTCTATCAAGAATGCTCAGTATTAGCCGGAGTCTGAAATTATGCTCGGTATGCCGATACACTTGCATCCCTATCACATCTTGGGACGGAGATACACTTGGAGATGTGGATGTACTGGTTACACCTCTGCCTAACCCTTCGAGGATTACAGGCGTGAATAAAATTTCAACACAGGATTATTAAGCTTACGTAATATAGTTTTTTCTAAGTTTACGATTCAGGTGTTGGCGAATTCCTAATTTTATTAAAAGGTAGATGGGGCATTTAACGCCCACCTTTAAAAAAAAATATTTTTACACACAGTGGTGCTATTTAGAACAACCCATTCAATATAAACTAGTCATTTTATCTTCTAAACTATCCAGCGTCCCCAATATTTTACATACTGTAAACATTAAACTATTTCTAACTTAAATGTGCGTATCTCATAATGTTTGACTCAGAGTAGGAGTGCTCGATATGTATCGATATGTGATAAAATATCGATACATTTATTTGATATATCGGATCAATGCGATATTATCGAATCATTGAAGTCGATATATAATATCGATATATTTTATCAGATATATCGAAATAAGGATATCGTAGAATATTTAGGAAAAATCATCATTACAGCTCTGTGGCATCTGAAAGACTTTTTTCTATCGGATGTAGCTAAAAAAAAACATCAAATACCAGAATAAATATTGGATGTTGTTTTTTTTTCTTTAGCTATTCGATATTATTTTTGTTAATAATTTGTCTTTTCCTTCCTACAATTCGATATATCGAAAATATCGATATTTTTTACCGATATAGGTATCGCTAAATATCGATACAATATTTCGATGTATTATATCGGAAAAAATATCGATATTTTTTGTACATGAACATCACTAACTCAGAGGGTAACCGGGGAAGATGAGTACTGTGCAAACATCATTTTCCAGAGTATATTACGATATTTACACGTGACCTAGTATAAACGACACTAATTTTCTAGTGTACATTTATGCTCATTGGTCTAGTGTATTAAGACTGAGCACAGTGAGGTACTCGGATCAGTTTCCAGGTCGGGCAATCACAATTTTTGTTTGTTTTCACACATCACATATGATTTGTCTGGGGTTGGAATTTATGCTGGGTATGATAGGCTCGCCCCCTATCATATCATGGGACAGAAATAAGCTAGGTGGCACGTGGGTGCAGCACTATTTGCATCTTTGCCTATCACTTAGGGGATAAAGGCGTGGGTATATATATGTACATATATGCCAAACCAGTAAGAGAAAGACGTTTAATAACAAATGTTTTATGAAGCGTACAGATGGAGCCAGCGTCTGTGGGACTGGTTTGTGGTTTTCGGTCCGCAAATGTACACGGGCGCGATTTAGCCAAGTCATTTGAATTCTAGCTGCTAATCGCTTTAAAGTTTAAAAACTTTGTCTGTATTAGCTCAAACATATTTCTTTATATTACGTTTTGGATGTAATAAATATCCACAATAGTTTTGTATATTGTGGAATAACCTTTGTTTGAACCGAAAGGACTCGCGCACTCACTTGCTAACACTCACTTCTACATTGCTGTGGATGTTCTTTATTGGAACTAGGCTTTGAATTTAGTGCTTTGATGCTGAGAGGAGATAAAGGTATGATATAGAGATCTAATATTTCTATTGGATCCTACAAAAACGACACTATAAGTTTTGCGAAGTTATTCGCGAATAACTTAGTTAGTCGCGAATGACTATACGATGAATGATTCAACAGTGAATGAAAAAGCTAAGTAAAAAGCGGAAATAATGAATAGTTTATACCAGAGGTTCCCATCCTTTTTTTTTCTCATAGACTACTTTCAAAATTTAGCTGATTCCGGTGGACCCTCTGCAGCTATATTTCTAACATATTTCCAAAACTCGACAAAAATGTGAAGATTAGATCTAACTATGGAAATTTGCGTTGCGTCTGAGTTACAACCACGGATTAATAGTGAAGTCAAGCCAACATTTTAGTTCGTCACTATCGAAAGCAGATAAATTTTCGTGGTCCCGCGCTTACGAATTGTGAACCCCCATTTTTTTGTCACGCCAACGTAGACCCCCGTCGTGTCTCCCGTGGACCCCTGGGGTCCACCTGGACCACTTTGGGAACTAAGGGTCAATACTGCAGTACAGAGAAGCTTTTTGCTCACTGCGTTTGCCCGTGTTAAATGGAACGGTAAGCGAATGAACTAAACACAATGGGAGTGGTGATTTCCCCGCAACGATTTATAGTTCGCGCTGAAATGTGTGTCACATCAGAGTCATTTTGTTTGTTCATTAATGATATTATACGGTGTTCCTGGCAAATGTAGCTAACGTATAGTGTTAACTGACTTGAAATACCTACCTACTATTAAAATAAATACGCGAATGTCTGTAGACTGTAGAGTAGCTTTGTAATATTTCAGAAATATAACAACTTTTAATTCATTTCAATAATAAGATAGATTATTAACATGCCCATGATTCTTGGTGGTGGTGATGATTTCTGGTATTGTGAGCTGGGTGGCAATCTCTTGCTATCAGGTTACACACTTGCTCATTTGACGGCCTATGCTATTAACAAAGTACCTAACGGTCTACGCATAGATCTTTTTTAGCGAACCATGAAACGAGCAAGTCGCTCGCCTGATGGCAAGCACTTGTTCATAAAGAAAGAAAGCATTTATTGGCAGGCATTACGTGGTACATGGATAATCTCAGTGGAACATTTATATAAGTAGTCGGTGGATACAAACCCATTCACTGTAGACGGTATGTGTCTCACCACGCCCGTGCCAAAAGGATCTAAATCACAATGTGCCAAACGCTAAATGCTTGGCGCTTGTTTTCATCTGGACTCTTGCGTTGATGTTCGACGGATGTCAATTAAAAGCCGTTATAATATGCTGCACGTACTATAAACAGAAGCAACACCATACAGAACCTTGAATTACAAAGCACTGTTTGGAAATGGATTGCACTCGTTATACACACTGTTAACTAAGGAGTAATCGTGATGCTCGGGACAAAACAAGAAAATTATAAAGTGGCACGAGTTATTTCTGGAATTACAAGATAATAATTCTAATAATAGTTCATCAAATGATTAAAAATATTTTCAGCGTAAGAAGTATTTATGGGTACTAATGTTTATAGAGTTATAAAAAAATTACATAAATAAAAACACAGTGAAAACTATGCCACTAAAATATTGGCAAAATTTTGCAGTCCATTAAAAATGGAAACCGTCGCAGTACGCCATGTGTTACTATTTTAAAATTCTTTTATATGCCGTTGATATTTATTTTGTGCAACTTTGGCAATGTATACCGAGAAAGTGCCAGGTGCAATTTTTTAATCGAATTTTGACACTACCTACCAGTATAGCTTCTACGTTTAACAGTTTTATAAGGGCTGATGAATATCATAATTCATTAAACATGTTACGTAAAATAACATATCGCTACTATGTATTTAAGTAAAATAAGGTTTATAATTCAGTTTTTTTATGTACCGATTTTTCATATGATTTCAAAAATGGAAGAGGTTCTCAACTTTGTTCTTTTTGTGTATGTACGTCTCATATTATGTACATGATTCTCATTTTATTCGATATCGCTTAGCTGCGATGTAGTCCAATATTAATTTGGATAAGCTCTGATTACGGAGTATGGTGTAAAAAAATGAAACTCCTCAGCAGTTAAAAGCACACTCGTCCCGATTGTATTATTGTATTGGAATTTACATGGCCCATTTTTTATACTGACTCGGCAAATGCCATTACCAAAATTGATTTTGTTATTGGTTACATGTTTAAAACTAACAGAACACACTAAGGAACGTACGAAAAAACTACATTTGAACCCCGAACATCAATATTAACGGATGAAATAAACATTTATTTCAATACAAAATTAGTCACGCAACATGAAAGTTTCTAGCTAGAGCTAAAACAATAACCAACAACCTGAATATCTCAGAAAAATCTATTACAACACTGACAATAATCGACGCAGCATAATTATACTAGTATATAACAGAGAATTCTCGATACATGGGCGGTCAGTGTACAATGTTGCTGACAATGGAGATTGCCGAGCTCGGACTGTGAGTTGACTGAGTACAATAGATGCAGTTATCACTGTCGACCGCAGATAATAATGCGACGCCTCGCAGCTGATAGCTCGGGATTAAAGTACTTTAGTTACCCAGGTGAAAAACCTACGATGACCTTTTTGTTCAGGTACATTTGTCTGGTATCTTTGAGGTGTTGTCTCACGTCTGCGGTTTTCTGAATAACTGTTTGTGACTGAGAATTTTGTGGTGTAAAATAGTTTTACATTAAATATTAAATAAATTTCTGCCCAGAGGGGTTGAAGTCAGTCAGGCGGCCGGTCGTAAAAACTACAAGCAAAATTTTCGTAATATGTGTTAGAAAGCACGTTGCGCCGACGCGACGCCACTGCGAGTGGTATAAGAGCACGAAGCAATTTAAACAATAAATAGACTTGCTGATGGGAGGGTAACTAATCATTTTGTACCCAATTGGGCAGCGACTATGGTACACATGGTGAATCGGCCATACTGGCTCGTTCAGATGAGTCACGTTCCGGGATCAGACAGTGCACATCTAGTAACTTCAGGCCGGTATAATTCTGGCGATCGTTGAGGGACGCAATGTCTTTTGTAAGTCAGCATTTTGTATATCTGAATTGCACTTTACCTTTCACCAGGTCCAGTGTAGTCACTTTGCCGTGCTAGGATAAAAAAAAGTACACCCACTAGTCACAGGGTATCAGGAACATCCAGACCCGAAACAATTATTGGTAGATTTCACAAACATTTGTCCTGGTGCAGGGATCGAACCCACAGCCTCTCGTTTCACAGCGGATTACTCGCACACTATACCACATAGGCTGTCATGTGGACACTTCACCATATTATTTCTATATCATGTGAACCGATAGTGTCAATATAATATTGCATCTTCACGTTTATAGGATCTATACTACCATTAGTGATAATAAATAACTAACTTATCGCAAACCTCATAATTTCTTAGTACTTGGTTTTATTTAGCACTTATCCTTTTATCGCGGTCGTTGGCTATACAGAAATACCCTGATCACGTGAACATTCTTCGTACATTTATATCAGTTCTATATTAATTATGTTTTTTATCTTAGGCTACACCGGACCCGTTAAGTACAGTGCAATCAAAATATATTGTCGATTATCAAGATTGTGGCCTTCGACGGTCAGCAGACTTGTGTCTGCTTGAAGATACACAGTGGATGACGCCTGAACAAGCGTCTATGGGGGGTTAAAACCATGAAAAAAAAGTATATACTGCTGGCTTTTCAGTCGAGTACAATAATTAATGTGGTACCCTCCCATCAACATCATAGACTTTGGGTGTTGGCTTATATTGATAATTTTTTTTTGGCTCTGGTCATATTGATAAATACTTAAGGCAGATTTCTGATGGTCACGTCACTGGCATTAGTGACGAGGCGTCAGTGACACAAAGAATAGAAAAAAAATTGGCAGTAATTGGGACTGCCGATAGAAGTGAAAACATTACTTAGAATTTTGTTATTTATTTTTCAATTTAAAAATATTAGTATATTTATTTAGTACTCACTATTGTACTACACTAATTTTACACGTAAACAATTGAGATAATAATCAAACACTTGTTTGAGACTAATTGAACAGAGAGAGACAATCCGACAATTGTGCATAAAACATTGTTTCATTATCATCATCTTATACTTATTCACTGCTGGACATAGACCTCTCTCTCAATACCATACTATTCGAACTTTATACATTGATAACAACCTACTTTGTATTCATGAATATGTCTCGACAACTCAAAATTTGCAACCAATTTCTTAACCACATACATGGCAATATATGACTGTAGAAACATGCATTATAAATTATGTGCCCTCGGCATGCAAGGTTTTCACCGAAATTGACAATACCTGAAAAAGCTTGCCGTGTAAATATTTGAAATCTTTTGTATACGGTCATCGCATCGGTACGTATTGTTGGTGATAATATATGGTTTATTCAGAACAAAGTGATGAATAGACAAAGCAGCCACGTTCGCATTTTAACAAAGAATGGAGTTGATGCACAAGGTGGTAGGTCCCTCGTATGCGAGAGGCCGTCTGGGTTGGTACCACCGCTTTGTCTATTTCTACTGCCGTGTGTCTTAACAGTGTGTAATCACTATTGTGTTTCGGTTTGGAGGACATTGAAGCCAGTGAAAATGTTATCAAGACAGAGAAAAATAAATTTCAGCTACCTTAAAATTAATTACTTAAACTGTTTAAAACAGTTATCCCTCATAACTTAAACCCCTATGATAAAATATTATCGGTCATATTACAAAACGTATTTTAATTTTAAACTAGGTTTATATTGGCCAGTTTGTGTTACTATAGTTACTAGTTGTTAGAAAACTAGTTTAAAGTTAGAATACGTTTTGTAATAAGGCCCATATAGCAGTCGCATTTGGACTTTTAGATGAGAGTGGCGTAAGTGCTAGTTTAATTTTATCACTGTTACAATTAAATGTTTTAATACTTTTAAAATGTAAATTAAATAATTAACATAACACGTCATATTAATTCAATGTTTCAAGATATTTTGATCTCACTAATAAAACCATTATTAATAAAAAAGACGTGTGGCACTCGGAGACTGCCGCGGTAAAGCTATTGTATAGCATTTTTTTATCAACTTATGTATTTATAATTATTTATTTATTTTATTTATGCAGTATTGTTTCTTGTTTTTAATTTTAATTTTGAGGGTCAAGGTCGGGGCAAAGGTTAAGGTCGGGGTCAAGGTCAAGGTCGGAATCTAGGTAAAAATCGGGGTCAAGGTCAAGGCTGGGGTCAAGGTCAAGGTCGGAGTCAAGGTAAAATCAGGGTCAATGTCAAGGTCGGGGTCAGGGTCAAGGTCGGGGTCAAGGTCAAGGTCGGAGTCAAGGTAACAATCGGGGTCAAGGTAAAAATCGGGGTCAACGTCAAGGTCGGGGTCAAGGTCAAGGACGGAATCTAGGTAAAAATCGGGGTCACGGTCAAGGTTGGGGTCAAGGTAAAGGTCAGAGTCAAGGTAAAAAGTCCGGTCCAAGTTGACTGGTCACTGTGTGACGCCACCTGGGACTTCGAAATTATCGATGTTCCAGGGAGGTCAGCTAACGCTGGCTGGTCGAAGGGGGGGTGTTAGGTTTTTTCGTTACGAAATTTCTTGATTCGGTCTCGCCGCAAGGCCCGCGATAAAATCTATACAATAGCTTAATAACCAGCATTCGCTCGCGCGCGTGAAATTCTGTACTATTATATTATAGATATCGCCTATGTTCATCAGGCTGCGGCCTCGAAGTCAGCGGGCGCGGGGCGGCAGCGGCGGCGGCGCGGGAGCGGCGCGTTTCAATGCATAGACTTTTATGGACCTGACCTCGAAGGCAGCGGCGGAGCGCGGCGCGAGAGCGGGGTACGAGCGGTGCGCGTCAGTAGAGCGGTGCACGCACTTCTGAATTGACGTAGTGTTGTGCATTTTCAAAAATGCCCGCCGACGTGGTGGAGCAAATTATTTCAATGATTTTTGATATGGAACATCATATTCGCATCAATTTCGTTCGCGAACAGACACTAATTTCTCATAGCACAACACTAAGCCGCTCTAGCGCCGCGCGATTTGCCCGCTGGCTTCGAGTACGCAGCCTCAGGGAATATGTGGGATTCTAATGGCGAAAGAATTTTTCAAATAGGTCCAGTAGTTGCAAACAATCAATCAAATCTTTCCTCTTTATAATATTAGTTTAGATACTGGCCCTGTATTATACAAATTCAGAGGTGCATGCTCTTGGGGCTAGTTTCGAACCTGCAACTTTGGTCTGGATAGTCAGTACCTATCCCCACTGTCGACAGTCTGTACATACCCAATGACATACCTACTTCCTCTTTACAAAGGCACTACGCAATTTCTCTTTAATACATCAAAACTTAACCACCAATGACCAACCTCAGCGTAACTAAAGCATTTAATATCGCACCTACAGCCTTTGTTCAGTTAATGAAAGGTCAACTTATCTTGCGCACGCAGATGCGACATCTTGGAATCAGTTGAGTATCTAGTGGTCAGACACAAAGGGCTAGATGAAAGCAACCACATTTACGCTCACCGGTATTTAAAGGTATATAGTAACATTATAAAGTATTCAACTTTAATGAAACGTAAATTATTGCGGTGCAATCATCGGAGTTTTTTTTGTTCGAGCACGGCAATGTGACTGGACTACACCTGATGGTAAGCGTAGTGCAGTCCAAAAAGCCAGCGACCACCGACAAACAATGAGTTTATCGGTGGTTACCAGAGTCACAGAGTCAGAACCTGTAGAAATGCTTCTTCCCTCTTCGGAGAGGTAAGAAGCTAGTCGACGGGCCTGCGATAGGACAAGCGGATGATCGATGCAGGCGCACTAATACAAGTAGTAGTAGTACCCCTATACCCGCCCGCACCAACTATCAAGTCATGTCGCAAGCCCCTCGAGAGAACCGGATATACACTGGCTGATCCTGGAATGCGATCCACACAAGGCGTGTGGATCACTATGGTAGGTTTTAACACCATGTGTACGGTGGTTGCTATCCGGGCGGATATGAATATTCTACTACTAGCAAATTTGTCACCAAGTTAAATATCGGATGGCGATCAATCATAACGTTACGTGTTTACAACTTAGAAAAATAGTTTAAATATACCTTAAAATATATACATACGCACTCACGCCTTTAATCCCCGATGGGGTATGCAGTGGTGTAACCAGCCAGTATTCGTGGAGTTTATTTCCGTTCTGTCGTCATGACGGACACAATTCCAAACTCAAAAAGGGTTGTATAAGTTTGACCGTTGTCAGCCGTGACCTTGTTTGAGTATGTGTGTGTGTGTGTGTTTGTAAGTAGCATCATAGCACATAAACGAATAGACTGATTAGAATTCGTTTTAATGTTTGAAAGCTTTTTTGATCGAAATGGTTCTTCTAGGTTTGGAAAAAATCTATTCAGCTATTTATAAGATGTTTTTCTAATTGAATTCCGGGTTTTTTACTGTCTTGATCTAGTGTAGTGGTTATATTTATTTTCTTTTAAATATCATTGCGTTAATTTGAGCTTAATAGTATACAAGTTTATTTTAATAGCACACGAGCATGTGGGCTTCCTAATAGTAAATGATCTTCATTACCCATGGATATCTATGCTTGAAGAATCATGAATGCGTTGGCGACTTTATAGGAAACGATTGATTATAGGATTGGGAGGGGGAAGGAACATTCGAACGATTCGAACATTATGTCATGGATGTTCAGCAGCGATCAAGCATAAGTACAACACTAGTATAGCTGATGATGACAGTGTTTTTTTGTGCATCTCATAGTATGTTAAACGAACATTAAAGACACGTACATTCTCTAATTAGAATACCTCAGTATAACATAATCATATAGTGCTGTATGCTTACCCAACTACATTAAAGTAATTAGCGCGTCGCGCGTCGTCCAGCTAAGGGGTCACTAAATTTAATTATGTTGGGAGCATGTAAATTGAGAAATTGCAGGGATTGCATTGCATTTTCGGCTTGAATTGTAATTTGAGTTTTAAGGCAACATAGAAATTTATAATTTTTAATGTCATTGCATTAAACACAATCAGTTTTACAACAAAAAGAAACAGCGACGTTTTGGTTCAAATCCCAGACCGGGCAATAACTTTTGGACTTTAATAACAAAATTTAAAACCGACTTCATAAATAATGCTGAAAGGTCAATAATAACAATTTCTATAGGTCCCTTTGGAGTCGCTGCAATTTCAGTTGGCCGGCAGCGACACAGGTACCGACTTCAAAGAGAACTATAGAAATTGTTGTGTTTGACAATGTATTGGTCCGGAGTCCCTGGGCCAGCTGATCCACTTGATTACTATCAAGCTAATTTTCCGTGAGTAGCTTCGTTTCGATGAGACGCCTGACAATTCCCTATGCGAAAATTCTCTATTGTGGTAGCTAATAGAGGTAGCAAGGATAGAATATTTCGATTTGATGATACTCAATTTTTTTTTATTTTATTTGTAGGACAATATGACTGTTAAATTATATGAATATTAACTAAGTAAAAACAAAAAAATCAACTGGTTAATAATCATACCTATTGGAAGGAGGGGCTTCCAATAGGTATCGATAACGAGGTCATAAAAAATGATTTAAATGAGCTGATTTTTTTGTTTTTACTTAGTTAATATTCATATAATTTAACAGTCATATTGTCCTACAAATAAAATAATAAAAAATTTGACAGCCTCCGTGGCGCAGCGGGCGAGTAGCCGGCTGTGAAACGAGAGGCCGCGGGTTCGATCCCCGCACCGAGACAAACATTTGTGTGATCCACAGATATTTGTCTCGGGGTCTGGGTGTTGTGAGACCGAAAGTCTCTCGTAGTTCCTGATACCCACGACACAAGACTCGTATCTTAGTGTGGGGTCAGGACTATGTATGTGACTGTTGGGTGTATTTATTTATTTATTTATTTATAATGATTTTTTGCGTTTACGCGAATGTTACTCATTGAAACAAAATTAATTTAAACGGATTTTATCGCGGTTTTTATTTTTATTTTAGTCCCGATGTTTCGAAAGCTATTCAGCCTTTGTGTTTTTGAAGTCGGTTTTTAAGTTTTCAATTCACTGACATGTAATATTATAGGAATACGTAACTCTATGTCCCTAAACTTTTGCCCGCAATTATTTATGGAAAACTGTCAGGCACAATATTTATCACCCCTTTATCCGGTCAGTGTGCCTTTGCGACTATAACTCAGATAGGTACTTGTAGAATAAAAATCAATATTTACTTGACCCGTTTTTCTACCGCTGGTATATTTTTTTAAATCCTGTATTATAAAACCAACAAGTCGCATCTTTGATGATAAGTCTGCCCTTAAACAGATACAAAACCACACAGAACTTTGAATTGTAAAGCACTGCATGGCGCTGGACTGCGTTAGTTACTCCGGAACATAAATTGTCAAATCTAGTAATACCCAGTAATACTGCTGGCTTTGATGTCAACAGTAAATTAGAACAGTGATTATACACTGCTTGGCGGCAGAAATAGACCAAACAGTGGCACCAACCTAAACGATATCTTGTGTAAGAGGAACTAACTATCCACCTTCTGTTCTAACAAAACTCGCCTTGTATTATATACGTATTGAGCTGGGAGCCTAACTTAGGCGTCTCGAGATAATATTGACTTTTTTTACGAAAATTAATTTTATTGCTATGACATAAATAAAGCCTTTTGATTTTATCGCATGACCAACATGTCGATATTCGATTTGCAATTTTATTCTCGCTCACGCATTTAATTTTATTTATAGGGATGTGACCGATCTTATTAAACGAGTGATTAAAATTGACGTTATATTTTAGGACTAGCTTTTGCTCGCGGCTCCGCCCGCGTTAACAGCATTTTCCGGGATAAAAGTAGCCTGTAACCGTCTCCAGGGTCCCATCTATCCCTGTAGATAAATTCATCAATATCGGTTCAGTGATTTAGGCGTGAAAGCGTAACAAACAAACTCACTTTCGCATTAACTTTCACCCCCCTTTTCATCTGTTGTTAACTAAAATTTTCAAAATCCCTGAAACACGTATTTATTTGTTTTACGTCAATAACCGAAATACAAAATTTTGTTTATGTAACTTTCAAAATGACGGACTTTCATACATATAATCATCCCCTATTATGACCCCTATGGGGTGGAATTTTCTAAAATCCTTTCTTAGTGGGTGCCTACATAACAAAATGAATATACAGTCCGAATTTGATGCTTGTAGTCTTGATAGTTTGCGCTCGGCGATGATGAATCAGTCAGTCAGTCAGGACATGTTATTTTATAAGTATAGATGTCTAGATTTTAATAAGATCGGGTACTTAAACACTTACTGTCAGGTGTATTTAATGACCTTTGATTATGACCACTCCTTTCTGTAACACATTGTATTCGATTAACGTCACAGCTATACAAACGCCACTAGGGCTACCGTTCTGTCTACCATTGGGGTTATTTGGGTCAAATCTTCACTTTATATGGGTTGAGATAACGATGCTGTTATTACTTATCATTTATTAACCCTCAACCAACGAGCCGGACAATTAATCACTTAATCGCCAAGGTTGTTAGGGCCACGCCTTTCCAAACGTCGGGTTACGCGAATGTATTCATTTGGGGGTTGAATTTTATTGGGTTCTTTTTTTGCGGAAGGGTTTATTAATAGGTGTGTGACATGATATAATGATGGCAGATTGAATTAACCATAGTCTACGGGTCTGTCTGATATATTTATTTTTATATAAATTAAATATTTATTCACTCTATGTGTTCATATATATTAGCATGATAAAGATATGTAAAGCACTAATATGGCTAAATTATTTCTTCTACTTTTATGGTCAAACTAGCTTTTGCTCGCGGCTCCGCCCGCGTGATCAAACAAACAAACAATCAAACTCTACAGCTTTATAATTTTAGTATAGATTTGGGTAGCTTAGCAACGGAAGCCTTCAAATAATATTATTTGGGTAGCTTAGCAACGGAAGCCTTCAAATATGAATAATTTTCCCCGTTTTAGCAATATTTTTCACTGATGCTTCGCTTCTAATGGTCGCAGCGTAATGTTATATAGCCTAAAGCCTTCCTCGATAAATGGACTATCCAACACAAAAAGATTTTTTCAATTCGAACCTGTAGTTCCTGAGATTAGCGCGTTCAAACAAACAAACAAACAAACAATCAAACTCTACAGCTTTATTATATTAGTATAGATTATTTCTTTTACATTATTCTATTACAATAGAATGGAATGTCATAGTGAAGGCTATTAATGAACAATTCGGCTATTTTGCATGTCAAATACAACACCTACGTAATTAACACAATTTCATAGTTCACACCGTCACACGTATTAATTCATCGCTCGAAAAACATTAACAACCTTTTGTAAAGTTAGAAAAATAGTGCAATTAAATTGTAGTGAAAAGAAACCTGTGGGGTTAGAATGTGGCGTAAAAACACGACACGAACTTTCGTGCCGTTTGATTGTGATTGCTCGAGAGACGAACGTGTGACGTTTTCCGATACAAATGTGAGACGACGCGATGGAACGTTTCGTTTTGAATTCTAAGGAGGTTGTATGACTTTTCCACGGGTATTTTGTAGTAATAATAACCTTATTATAATTAATTGCCTCGGTGGCACAGTTGTAATGTGTACGCGGTATGATTTTAAATGTCTACTATTGTTTACTTATTAATAAAAAAAATTGTACACTAGTAATATAGCTTATAAGGCTAATAATTTGATAAGCATAGTGTAATTGGCAGCCTTATCGCTCAAAGCAATCTCTTACAGGCAACTATTCGATGGAGAAAAGCATAGGAGCATGAAAGGACAGTCAAGGGTATAGATACATTAGCCTAATAAATACAAATGTATACATTACAATATAAAATATGATATACATACTTAGATCAGTAGCGGGAATGCATATAGGCTATTAAGCAGTGCTTACCTTGTAAGAATTCAGTGTGTCAGAATAAAAACAAACTAGGAATATACAAGCAAATATTTGAAAAAAAATACCTATTCATTTTAGAATTTCTGTTTATAAAACAAACAACATTGGATTATAAGACTTGTTATTCCAGAATGAATGACATTCGTGGGATGGAGGAAAATAAAATGTCAAAATAGAAATATATCCCTCCTGGGTCCTGATTAAAACAAGGAACGTCTGTAAACTCAATGGTACATATTCGTTACCAAATGTTTGTTAGACGCTAAAATTTAAAATTCATGTAATGCCCTGTATATTTTTAGACTTTTCTGTATTAATATTCAACATTATAAAATATTATACCCTAGTATACACTGGCTGATCCTGGAACGCGATTCACATTAGGCGTGTGGATCACTATGGCAGGTTTTACATCATGTGGACGGTGGACGGTGGGGACGGTGGTGGTGGTGGTGGTCGCTATCCGGGCAGATATGAAACCTACCACCAGCAATTTCAAAAGACTTTCGCTCATGGCTTTGTTATATATCACAAAACGTAAGTATGTACATATACAATCACATACAAAGCGGACGTGTCTGAGTCGTCACACTTCGCGGCCTCCTTGATCGCGTACCTCAAAACTGACTTTTGTATTTGTCTGTGAACATTATTATAGCTTGCTAGTTGCCATTTACTGAACACATATATAGTACTCTGTAATAGACAATATATTCATTAACAGTGCTAGTAGACTGTCATCAGTTGCCGTCCTTAATGTAATACGCAATGGCTGACCAACATCTGACCGCAGCCACCTACAATAGCCATCCAATAAATTGTCACGCATTTTGCGGTTCGCTTTTAGCAGACGATTATTATATTGGCATTTCATTAATGGAGCTATTTTTGATGTTTCATAATGTGGTTTGTTAAAACGTTCTGCCATTGTGGTGATTTATAATTATATGTTAAAACTTTATAACCCGAATTGCGGTACGTTCCCTGTTATCCATTGAGGAGTATAAAAGCGGTAGAGTCATCACGTATGGTATCGTACTGAGCTAATGAGCTCACTTGATTGTTTGCTGGCTAACTAAAAAGCAAAGTGCCGTGAAGATTTTATTATGTAGTGCAATGTATAGAACCGCATTATGCTATGCCTAATACGTCGTAATAAAATCTAATTGTGTTCATGGGCAGTGGATATCACTTTTTACCATATGACCCACGAGGTATGCTATATAAAAAAATAACAGGAAACTAATTTACGAGGCCGCGGTATAGTTTGAAAAAGAGTCGCGGCTCGTAAATGACGGTTATCTATTATATTCTTGCCTATATCGTACGAGAATCTCTTTCCATCTACCTAAATAGGACTTTGGATTTGGCCTATCTCAATTTTTTAGGCCCACATTTAGATACTACTTAGGTAAGGTGACTATGCCACAGCAGCACAGCTAGTAAGTGTAGCGCAATCCAAGTATAGTGTCGGTCACAGACCATGTCTCTATCGTATGTCCTGTAGATCATGCCAGCCTTTTTTTTATTTTTGCCGGCCTATTATATAAAAACACGATAACGATACTTATAAACATGTTTAGTGATCAAATACGATTTTAAGGATCGTCGTGCAAGTCAGCTTAAATGTGCGAGTTTTAAAGTTAAAATAGCTGTTATAAAATGTGAAGTTGATACGAGATGTAATCGTAACATCGCGCGCGAGTGATTGATGTCGCTGCAAGGCCATTTCTCTAAATTAACTGTCGCGGTGTCACACGCTACAAACTACGAGAGCCCCCTAAATGAAATCTGTCACCCGCCATTCTGAATATAAACCTTCGTTAGAGCCGTTGGGTTTGAATTTTAGAACGCAAATCATTTTAAATTTATGATTATGATTTGTGAATTATTTAATAAGGTAGAAAAATAGATTTGGTAAAGTTTTTAGTGCCCTATTTATTCCTAATTAATTATACTACTATTATAAATGTGAAAGTTTGGATGTTTGTGAATTTGGATGTTTGGTAGTCAATCACGCCTTAACGGCTGAACGATTTTGGATGAAATTTGGCACACTGTTAGACCATGACTTGGATTTGGAAGTACATATGTTATTTTTATGCCGTAAAAGGTTTAGGACATATGTTATGTCTATGAGCTGCGAGCAAAAGTTAGTTGCATTATGAGAAACAACCAAAAATACAGATAAAAAATTTAAACACCAGCGCAAAGTCAGTTTAATGTGGATAGGTTACAAAAATAATCTATAACTATTATTAAAAATGTAAGGTTAACGATGCCAGATGATACTATAAAGTTTACAGCACCTAACAAGCCAGATACATGTATTGACACTTACATTCTGGCTACATTGTTTGGAGCCATAAAATGCTAAGGTGGTATGAAAAATGTTATTAACTTTCCTTATTGCATTGACGACTTTATTACGTACATTAACTCCATTTAATAATATATATTTAGTTTCATGAATATTCAGATAATTGAGGGAAATGTTCCAATCGAGGTAAATCTAAATCATTATTTATCTTAATAGTTAACGATATAAGATGGTTACAAAATAATTACAAGAAGGTATAATGATACTCAAATAATTATAAGCAAAAATTTTAATGAACACTTAACTGGTAGATAATCTCTTGATCAACGTATTTAAGTTGTATAGATTGAAATAAAACTAATTTTAACGGATTTTATCGCGGTTTTTTATTAATTTTGATCCCGACGTTTCGAAGACTTTTCAGCCTTTGTGGCAGGTGGTGTTCCACCCCGTCAATAAACCGCGATAAAATCCGTTTAAATTAGTATTATTTCGATGAGTATTATTCGCGTAAACATAAGAAATCATTAAGTCTTATAGATAACTAGATGACCCGGTGAACTTCGTATCACCTACATATATTTGTGTAAAATGTGGTAAAAACTAATACAAATGATTCATTTACATTAAATGCAATTAAGTGAGGTACTGCACCATTGCACGTGAGGTAACCCGTCGCACATTTAATTAACTTCGACGACCTAAGTCAGGTCGTCTTCCACCACCCCCCGGTGGGACAGCCCTGTCCTGTCCCTGTCCTGTCCCTGTCCCTGCCCTGTTCTGTCGCTGTCGCTGTCGCTGTCGCTGTCGCTGTCGCTGTCGCTGTCGCTGTCGCTGTCGCTGTCGCTGTCGCTGTCGCTGTCGCTGTCGCTGTCGCTGTCGCTGTCGCTGTCGCTGTCGCTGTCGCTGTCGCTGTCGCTGTCGCTGTCGCTGTCGCTGTCGCTGTCGCTGTCGCTGTCGCTGTCGCTGTCGCTGTCGCTGTCGCTGTCGCTGTCGCTGTCGCTGTCGCTGTCGCTGTCGCTGTCGCTGTCGCTGTCGCTGTCGCTGTCGCTGTCGCTGTCGCTGTCGCTGTCCCTGTCCCTGTCCCTGTCCCTGTCCCTGTCCCTGTCCCTGTCCCTGTCCCTGTCCCTGTCCCTGTCCCTGTCCCTGTCCCTGTCCCTGTCCCTGTCCCTGTCCCTGTCCCTGTCCCTGTCCCTGTCCCTGTCCCTGTCCTGTCCTGTCCTGTCGTCCTGTCCTGTCCTGTCCTGTCCCGTCCCGTCCCTGTCCCGTCCCGTCCCTGTCCCGTCCCTGTCCCGGCCTGTCCCGTCCTGTCCAAATCGGTACAGCCAGTCTCGAGTTTTGGCGAGACACACGCACAGAGCGATTCAATGTAAAACATTCCAAAATCAACAACTACTAATAAATTAAAAATTAATTAAAAAAACATTGTCCAGCGGACAAAATTGTGAATCTAAACCATTCTCAGATCCCCTTGAACACACACAAAAAATTTCATCAAAATCGGTCCAGTCGTTTAAGAGAAGTTCAGTGACATACACACTCACAGAAGAATTATATATATAAAGATAGGCTTTGAAAGAGTGAGAGACCGGATCTCTTGCATTTTTCATTCGGAATTATATTCCGAATTATGTAGCAGTAGTACGCGAAATTCGTATATACAGCAACTGTGTTAAGGGATCCCGACACGCAACGGCAGTGACACGTTCGTTATCGATGCAATTGTATATACATTGCAGTACGCGATCAACGATAAACAAACATACATACGCGACGTTAGAATACAAAAATTCAAAAATGGAACGTTTCATCGCGTCGTCTCAGATTTGTATCGGAAAACGTCACACGCTTGTCTCTCGACCAATCACAATCAAACGGCACCAACGTTCGTGTCGTGTTTTACGCCACATTCTAACCCCATGTCACTATCGTATGACTCGCGACACGCGTCGCGGTGTCCCTATTACGATGGTATTCCTTAAAACATGCTTTTATAGTGACAAATGTGTATTTAACCGACTTCATTTTTATTCTAGCACAGCAAAGTGATTACACTGGACTTGCTTGAGTACAGTACTTTCCAAATATAATCTCGACCGTCAAGAGACAGTGGGTCCCTCGACATATTTTCGTTGTAACCTTGATATATTTTCTTAAATTCAGTTTCAAACGCCATAATTATAATATAGTATGAGCTCACGTCTATTTTTCCGAGGGGTAAGCAGAGGTATAACAAGTGCACGCACATTTCGACGATCTTATTTCCTTCCCATGACACATCATCCGAAAATAATTGCTAGGGAGCGAGCCTATCGCCTTATGGAGCCGAAATTTTAATCCCGGGCAATTTGTGAGTGATTTTTAGAATCAAAACATAATTACCCGACTTGACATTTGAATCTAGTACTGGACTAAAAACCGTCTGGTGCTAGATTCAAATTCGCCGGTTTCTAAGTGTGCTGCTACTATATATACCAACTAGCATTCACTCACGGCTCCGCCCGCGTGAAATTCTACGCCGTTATATTATCGATATCGCCTATGTTCGTTAGGGATAATGTAGGATTCTGATGGTAAAAAAAAAATCAAATCGGTCTAGTAATTTCAGAGCCTATTCAAAACAAACAATCAGATCTTTCCTTTTTGTAATATTAGTTAAGATGCACCTCATCTCATCATAATTACAATCTGTTTAAACTAAACAATGACAGTAAATAACATAGCAAGCGTTAATAAATAATAGGCAATATGATAAAATGAGGTCACATTGTACGTACTGCGAGGGCAGGAGTGCACTGAACTCTATCAATAATTCAGATCAACAACTAAACAAAAATATTCCGTTGACCTGTCTCGGCCAATCCGCCGCGCTCCACGATCGATACGAACCGCACTGATGGATGCCGCCTCACCAGGAATCAGCATAAACCGTACAAACATTATTACGCATGAATGAGGGGTCCGTACAAATAGAATGGTGGATCTATCACACACATATGCCGCGGTGTTTCTAGTTTTAGAATACTAAGATATCTTGAAAAAGAATTGTTGAAGTGGATTGTGATGTAATTTATTGTATGCTTTTGTTTTTTAACATTTCAGTGACTAGGAAGTATTACATAGGAAAATGCCACTAGACGTCAATTTTCTGCGGTCGAGCTGACGGCCTAAAGTTTTCTCTTTAATGATAATGATATAGCTTTACTGAACACTTCTTTTAAAAATCTGATAAGGGCACCCAGGCTTTTAAACTAGTAAATGGGTTTTAAACTGTAAAAGCCTGCGTTCTCCCATACAACTAAGTTTGGTCAACTGAAGACAATTTTCCATAGTTTATTAAAAAAGATAAACGAGACGAGCAAGTCGCTCGCCTTATGGTAAGCGCCACGCCTACCCATAAACAGAAGCAACACCACATATAACTTTGCATTATAAGATACTGTATGGCACTGAACTGCTCTCGTCATCCCGAGACATAAGATATTAAGCTAATAAGATATAATCCCCAGCTTATTTAAGCTATTTCTGCCGCCAAGCAACAGTGTGTATTTACACACTGTTGCTTGGCGGCAGAAGTAGATAAAGCGGTGGTACCAACCCAGAGAGCCTCTCGCATACGAGGGACCTGCCACCTTGTAAAATTATGGATTTGATTATAATGAACATCATTTCAGGTACTTTTTCCAATGTTTAATATTTTACACGTATCTCCAAAAATCTAGACGTTACGTTTCCGACACCGTTTGTTTATTGCATTTGGACGCGAGGCAAGTTTTAAACAAGCCGATGTGTGTTTGGATGTTCATCCACTTGTGTGTTTGCTCCATTGACATTTATTATTCTTGCTCCTAAAAACTGAACACATCGTTTCTGCCGTAAAACAGTATAAGATAACATTGTTTTACACAGAGTTAAAAATGAATCGAGGTTTTCTTTCGAATTATATGGAGTTAATTTTGGCTTTTATGTTGGCAGAAATCGTATTTCTATTTGATTCTTTCGAATATCTCTAATTTTAATTCAAGTTTGAAAATCCTACACATTATTATCATTAGAGTTATGTTTTCGTTTATGAACGTTGAATTTTTGTAAGATTTATGGTCGAACCGGGAAGAATAATTGTTCGTACCGACACAAGCTTTTATAGATATAAATGAAACAAAGTATCTCGAAATATGATTTGAAAAGTATAGAACAGCTTGATATTTTAGTCATATGTATGTAGTAACAAGTACTTACATACTTTGCATTGAAAAATCCAGTGTCCCCAATTTTACTTTTACGCCGACGTATTTTTTTAAATAGATGGCTATTTTCATTCCATGCATATCTTGTTACTTTATTCAACGATTATGTATGTAATTTAGACTCTAAATTCTTCTTTTTCTTCTTCTGCTTGTCATCCCGGCCCTTTACCTTTTATCTGCTTTCCTATTTCCACGCTTCCGCTCGTTCTTGAGCAGTAGCTCGTTCATTTACCAATTTATATTATTTACACAAAGAGATCCAGAAGTTATCGTTGTAATAAATTACTTTGATAATGGCCCGTGCTGACACCAAAAAAAAAAGAAATATCAAACACAACAAACTTAATCAATTTCTTCATATTAAGAAACCAAGAGTATAACTTATAATGCCATGCTCTCTATTCCGTACGAGAGCGGGAAATAATCTAATCCGGATTTATCGGCGTACGCGGCGTGGGATCGGAACCAATCGGAAGAATTAAAGGATTTACCAAGTTCCAAAGATTAATGTTCGCAACTACCTATTGTCTAAGCCCCGAGGACATTTGGAACTTCTTTCGTTTATGATGTGTTGAATTATTTATGCTTTAAGACGTGTACTTAATGCGATAGAAAATTAGATTGAGTCATATGAAGATGAAGTTTCCTGAGAAGACAAATGTTTATTCTAGAACTATGGAGACCGGCCCCTAGTTTATTATGTTTATACTAAATAGGACACGAACTAATATTATGATATACAGTACATTCCTTCTAGATTCATCGTAGTTGGATAGAAGATATTTATTATAGCTTGTTGACCGTACGAGTAAACAGTTCAAGCATCCTCTTTGACAACTTTGGTGTCATAACAAGAAAACTTTACGAATTCCTAAAAACCTTTTATTCTTGTATGCAATTCTAGAACTGATTCTGTAGATCTTGGAAAGATCTAGGTCTATCTAGGTCACTGAACGAACACAGGCTGATGGTAGAATTCTGTTACAATTTTCGCCTTCATATGTTATATTTTTTCAATATTTATTTTAATTTATTTTTCTAAGTTTGGTACAGAGGATTATGCAATTATATTTTAGCTAAAATACACTTATTCGTTAAACTGAACAAATAAAGGGTTATTCAGCTAAACTTAATTAATAAGATACACATAGAAAGATATAATAATATGTTAGATAGAAAAATATGCTAGGTTGATATAGAGAATACGTCAAATTAGTTTTTTCTTTAGAAGTATTCAACTTTAAATATTTTACCTACTTGCTAAAATATCAAAACACCTACATTGCAGACTTCGTTATAATATGCACGACCATCGATTATTAATCAACTCGATCTAATTTAAATTATTCATCACAGAAGTCTAAAGATAATGTCGAGCGCAAGATGATAAAAATTCAAAGGATGTCGCAGATAAAAATAATGGAAAAGAAATGATTCATTCAAAAAGAATGCAGTGCTGAGACAGCTCTTAACTTCTTGGACATGAAAGCGAACGAGGATTCAAAGAAGACAAGTAAAAAGTTGAAAAGTTATGAGTATTTAATAAGCGTTATTGATGTAGATGGATAAAGTTACACTGTTTATGTACTTCCGACTTCACTGCTGGATAAAGATTATTAAATCTCTTAATAGCTTCTGCTATCCGTAATACAAGTTATTTAATGGTCGTTGCCAGTATTCTGTTTACCGACAGATTTGTTTACCGGCAGTAAATTTTGATATATTTTTGTTGACTGCCTCAGTGGCGCACTTATAATGCATATGCAGTACGACTGCTGTGAATGGGCTGTCACGACTGGGTTGTTACCACTGTTTCATCCACTTTCAGCACTCACGTGACTTTCCTCAATCGAGTGTCATTTCCATACAAATTTTAATTTCCGCTGGCGTTAACGCTTGCAGAAAAGTGTTTTTGTCTAGATCCGCTGGTGTGTAAATACAATTTAGATTAAAGTGTTTTTATTACGTCTGGCTGAACTATATAAAACGTTTGCGCTGTTTAAAAAATGTTGATTTTAATTGAATCAAGATAATTGTTTAAATAAATATCTAGTGGACAAAATAATCGATCCTACTAATTCCATCCACAAGAACATGTTATCACGCAATCCACAGTCTGTTAGTCTGGGCGTCACGAAATGAAGAGGCTTTCACATTTATGAGAGCATTCACACTGAACTTTATCTATTGCTGAGTGTAAAACGCAAACACTTTTCTTTTATGTCAGCAGTATTACATGTAACACGCTGAAATGTTTACGATATTGGTTAAAATGTTAATAATGGTTTATCTCTGGCAAAAATACTTTTTTGTAACCAGTTAATTTTTGCTTACGTGTATTTTGGTGGAAATATGAATTTTGTAATTCATTTATCAGTGAGCATTTAGTATTTTTGTTATACATAATACATATGACGTTTTAGCTTTTTTAAAATTTTGCTAGTAGTTATAATTCGTATTACAAATAAACATTTGAAATCAAGACAATCAAATTTAAGTGCTGCGAAAAGGTAACTAAGATTAATTTATTTATAATATAAAGTTATTTAACATATGAAAAAAAGAAGCCTATAGTATGTATACCTACTTCTGTTTCATAGTAACCGACGAGAAAAAACGGTAGAGGTTCTCAAATAAAATAAATAAAATATGTAAATAAAATCACACATAGTTTTTCACAGAATGATCAGAGATTGTTGATATTTTTTCATTTGAAGGGGTACCTTAAAATTCAAACATTTTCGTGAAATATAACTTTGTCGTTTATGCACCAATTATGATAATTTTCAAAAAATAATAATAAATGAAACAATAATAAGCAAATACACTTAACAGTCACTCATATAGTCCTGACCCCACACTGGGTTAACCTGTATCGTGGATATCAGGAACTACGAAGGACGTGCGGTCCCACAACACCCAGACCCGAAACCAACATTTGTGGGTCACACATTTGACTCGGTGCGGGAATCGAATCCGCGGCCTTTAGTTTCACAACCGTCTACTCGCCTACTACGCCACATAGGGTGCCAATAAAAATAAACCCGACTAAAAAGAACTTAAAAGCTAAAAACAAAAAATAGTTAAGCCGGTGCTATTGTAACTGTGTACTTAGTTCTTTTTTATCATTGTTATTTACTATTGTCTTTTAAAGAAAAAATGTTTTAATTACGAAGAAATGGCCAAATAGTTGGTCAAACCTAAAGTAAATTTTATTACTAGAATTCGTTTTACTCCCGTAGAAAGTTTTGGAAAGGTAAATTTAATTAACGCAGAATCCGGTAGCCGTGAGCGAACAATTGAACAGTCAGCCAGTCCCGACTGGTTCTAGAGCTTTCGTACAAATATCAAATGTGCTCTACCACTCTATTTACGAGTGGTAGAGCTACGCTGTAGACAGTTTTGTCTACAGCTTGAATGGGCTGGCTCGACCGGGTCGTTACCACTGTCTCACAGAAAACCGACGTAAAGTAGCGGCTTGCTGCTGCGTTTCGTACGGTGAGTGAGATATACAGGGGTACATCCTTGTATCTGCATCGGTCATCCGCCTGTCCTATCGCAGGCCCCTCGATTTGCTTCTTCCCTCTCCGAAGAAGGAAGAAGCATTTATACAGGCCGGCATAATTCTGGTGACGACCGATAAAGACATTGTTTATCGGAGGTTGCTGGTTTTTTGGATGGCACTACGCTTACCATCAGGTGTAGTGCAGTTACTTTGCCGTGCTAAGGTAAACAAAAACCTTAGTGAGATTTACAGTAATGCTATTGGTTTTATATGAAATGTACACAACTGCCTAATATCTATAATATGAATTATTAAAACAGACTTTCGGTCAGCACGTCTAGTTTCAGTCGCACGCGTCGGTGATGCCAGGCGCCTGTGCATATGTACAGTATACTACGTAAAACTACGGAACACTAGTCGACGGTAGCGTTACTAACTTATGCGTTACTGCCACTCTGGGTAGCCGGACATCTCAATGCCAGAAATACCTAAGAGAAGAGGATGTCACATAGGTATTCGGCGGTGGTAGACGGCGTATTCTCTGTAAGGTCACCGGATGGTTTTTCGTATACGAGAGGTCGTCTAGTTTGGTATTATCGCTTTGTCTGTAACTGCGGACACGCAGCAGTGTGTAAGCACTTTCGATTTGGTGAAGTCTCTGGGTGAAGAGCGCCGTCCAATGTCATGCAGTGCTTTGTAATTCCAGGTTCTGTGTGGTGTTACTTTTGTATATTGACATGGTGTTTACCATCAGGCGAACGAACTACTCATTGAATTTTTTTTATAGCATAGGCCGGCAAACGAGCAAGTGGGTTACCTGATGGTAAGTGATCTCCACCGCCCATTTACGCCTACCACCAAAAGAATCATGGGCGCGTTGCCGACCTTAAAGGAAAGGGATAATTAGGGATTGGGAAGGGGAAGGGATTTGGGCTTCCGGATATCTCTCTCACCGCACGAAACGCAGCAGCAAGCCGCTACTTTACGTCGGTTTTCTGTGAGACAGTGGTAACGACCCGGTCGAGCTAGCCCATTCATGCTGTAGACAAAACTATCTACAGCGTGGCTCTACCACTCACATTGAAATCTAAAACGTATTTCGTTTATTTATAGTATCTCGTAATTTAATGTAATTTAAATTCTGAATTAACAAAACAAAGTGATTCCGTTTCGCTGTTTAAACAGTTTAAGCAATAAGACCTCTTGAAGTTAATTCAACATTTAAGGATCTTAATTTACAAAAGATATTCTTTAGTCAATAAATCTCTATTTAGCGAAGAATGCCTTAGTTTTATGTTTATTTCTACATTGCTTGTACGCTCTTTTTCTTTCTGTCTGGCGCTACCCCGGCTTAATGCCGTCCGTCTTTCCATCATGATTTGATGGAGAATTTGGTATTATGTGGGGCGACCCGTCGTCTAACCCCAACAACCCGCAAAAGGAATCAAGATTCGTAATTGCCTCGTCCGTTAATCAGCAGATGCTTATTGATACTAGATTGAAACTGGTAGGTCACTAGTATGCGAGAGGCCGTCTGGGTTGGTACCACCGCTTTGTCTCTTTCTGCCGCCAAGCAACAGTGTGTTAGCACTGCTGTGTTTCGGTTTGAAGGACATTGAAGCCAATTAAATTACTGGTCATATTGAGACTTAACATCTTATGTCTCGGGGTGACGATTGTAGTTCAGTGCCATGCAGTACTTTATGAATCAAAGTTCTGTGTGGTGTTGCTTCTGTTTATGGGCAGGCGTGGCGTTTACCATCAGGCGAACGCCTTGCTCGTCTTGTCATTCAATCAAATAAAAAAAAAGATGCGAGATTGGCTTGGGGTCGTTGGTGGCCTAGACATCCTCTTGTAAGTTGCTTATTGTAAATGTCATAAAACTCAATATACTGTAAGTTGAGGCATGTCAGAACAAGAAGTACCTACAGGTGTAAACGTATATTAATATATGACACTTACGCAAGTCTTAAGTCAACTTGTAAGTCAAACTTACACATATAATTGAGGCTTTAGAACAACTGAAAATGAAGAATAGTGCAAGCTGACATTTAAGTCCTTATCCTTATTATCTGAGAGGTAGAAATTAACATACAGCAAATAAACAAAATTTTATGTAATTAAGATGTACCTACATATTTTAGTTATTCAAATGAAAACATTCCAGCGTCCAGTTAATTAGTAACACAGTTTAATGTGGCCTCGTTTATAAAACAAGCGGGAGGATTAATTATGTCCTTTGATAGGGATGTTTTGTTAATATCGCGCGGGAATTGTAATGGGATAATTAGATAACTTGTTTACAAGTCCCTAATAATGAGAGGGATTCCTAAATAATACTATTTAGGGGTCACGGTGCCCGAACATGACCGTACTGTTACAACTGTTATGAAGTTGAAGGACAAATTCGTGTATTTTTAATACGTGCACGGCAAAGTATAAAACCAGAATCATGGCGGCCTTCTCCCATCTTAGAGGAGCAAATCGAGGGACCTGCGACGGGACAGGCAAATGACCGATGCAGGCACAGTGATACAAGGATGTACCCTTATACCCGCCTCAATTAACCATCAAGTCATGTACCAAGCCCCTCGGGAGAACCGGATATACAACTGATCTTGGAACGCGATCCACGCAAGGCGTGTGGAGTATGTCAGGTTTTAACACCATGTACGGTGGTCGCTAACCGGGTGGATATGAATATTCTACCACCAGCTATCCTACCTTTAATAACAACGTAGCAATAAACGGCAGAATTAAATAAACACACGGACGAGGTACACAAATGACAAATTTGCTATAAAATGTCGAGTAAGATCGCTCAGTTTACGTGAACATTAAAATAAATAAAGGTGCACGGTGGAATCGCACTGCGGTCTTACAGCCACGGGAATTGTGATAATCATTAACTTTTAATACGGAGAATGGTAATGGCTATGGCTCGTAACAGGAAGGATATTTACATGATTATATTTATTGTTCAAGGAACGTGTATATCTGTTCTTACAAAATAATTTCTTGAGAATTTGCCGAAGCTCGAACCTCATACTGGTTTCTTTGTCTATGTCACACCAATCACAATATAAAGCATCACAATTAAATTTGGAATGTGTGAAATTAGTCGTATATTACACTACATAAAAAGTAACCATATATTATTATATTATGCTGGATGGAAATTTAAATTAAAATTTAATTTAAATTTTCTACTCAAAATCTGCCATTCAATTAAAAGTATTCGTTCAATAAACATACCCTAATAAACTGATTAATATGGGATGAGGTATTAAGCTCGGCTGTTACAACCACATTATTTAAAATTTACGTTCATAGTTTAAGCATCCATAAGACTGAGATTTAAATTATTACTATAATTGTAATGAAATAATTTCTGACTTCATTTAGTAAAAATAAAGCTGATCTAGCCCCATTTTGACGTGAAATATCTAGAGATGCACTGTTACCTAAAAGTTGTTAAATGAAAATCGTAAATGAGCATTAAATTTATAATTTCCATACAAAAGAATCAAGATTTTTGTTTGAAAGTCTTTTATTTCTATTAGTTGAAATGAAATATACGTGGCTTCCATCGAGGCTTCGTCCGCCACGTTTCATTATAAAGGTCGGAAAGGCACGATTAATCAGTTAATCTATAACATGTCCCGGGCCTAGGTCAAGGGTGTGTCTGCAGACTAAACCACTTTGTCCTATACCTAAAACTTTTATTCAGTCAAGGTTTCTTTATCACTTTCAAGTATGACATATAAAATGTAAAAGTATGCCAAATGATTAATTCTATATATTATGTTAGTCTTAGTTTGACAGCCTCCGAGCCGCAGCTGGCGAGTAGCCGGCTGTGAAGCGAGAGGCCGCGGGTTCGATCCCCGCACCGAGAAAAATGTTTGTGTGATACACAAATATTTGTTTTAGAGTCTGGGTGTTGTGAGACCCATAAAGTGATAAAAGATAGTCTCATCGCCATATTGGGTACATATGGGCTAATCTCGGCCAACCCACGTGTATTTTTCCATACCACAAATTGTTCGTTAATTGTTCATTGTTTGCTTGAAAATCGAGCTCATCGAATGTATTTTTAAGCGACTTCCAAAACGAAGAGGTTGTTTCACAGATTAAGAATGCTGCTATTACTAATGTAATGAGGCGATAGTTTATGCAAACTATTTAAAATAATATATTAGCTAGTGACGGAACGTGTTAAGTTGCAATATTTGTTTTATTAACTCCAAATTCCTTGTGGACCCAAATTAAGAATTTATGTAAAGAAATGTGAAAATGTTTTACAATTTAAAGTTATATTGAGGTTAAACAGAAACATTTAATTTCTGTGTTAACATTTTTAAATGATAAGTTTTTAGATTCTTTATTTTTCTAGACATACCGTAAGAGTTACGATTTTACGATGACTTATACTATATTATTATGCCTTGCCGGTTTATTGCCAGGAAAATCTATCCTATAAGTTGCAGGAAATACGCGTACAAAAGTACAAGTTGATACGTCTAGCGCCCGAATACTGAAATGATTCTGAATGGCCGGCTGTCTAAATCCTACCTATTTTTATACAGTTTTGACAGATAAGAGGGTCTTAACATAATATATAGCATCCTCTAAGATGCTATATATGTTTTATAGCATCTTAGAGGATGTATCTTCTATCTCTCTAGTATTTAAATAATTACACGCACCATCAAAAATGTATTTCACCAATATTTTAGAGGCGTGATAAAATTAAAGGAACAACATTTATGTACCAACTTCTGATCCAACAATACACACGAAAGTGTCCAAACATAAAATGTTACTTAACGTTTGCCTGGCCACAAAGAAAACTCGTAAAATTTAAGACAGTAATAAAAAGCGACTTTATAAGTATTTACCATTGCCCTTACTCCACTTTCTATAAAAACAAATTAAGGGGAAACTAATAAAAAGTAATTTCAGCTGTTTTCGCTGTAATATTCAGTGAGTTCAGCTCAGCAGACCGCTAATAATGCGAACAAGTTAGGGGTAATAATTGAAACAATGTCGGCTAAATATGTTTTGTTCTAAAAAATTGGACACCCGAGAAAAAATTATGTCAAAAAAATTAAGGTTTTGATGATTTTCAATAGCTTTCTTTTTATATGCCATAATGTTAATTTAAATAGTTATAGGTTTAAAGACTTCATCATTTTCATACTGACTCACAAATCTTAACCGAAGTTATATGGGACAAATCTCGGTAAATAATATCGAGCACAAAAAGAATAATAATAAAAAACCATATACTTTTGTTTGTCAGAGATATCGCTTAACATTCATAAAAAGAACACAGACGAAATTTCATATTTTTGATGCCGGTTGAAATTTAAGTACTTTAGTATATCTTTTTTTTAATTTAAACTATTTAAGATACGACAATGCTTCATTCGTTTGTATCTATTTTGCAGATTTCTACGTGGAGTTAATTGATACAAAATTGTGTAAGGATTTTTTATTGCGACTTGTTATTTTGTCAAAGCGATGAAAGCATTTCATTATATTTTAACTCGTGTATCAAACAAATTAACCGTTAAAAAAATTCAATCTGGAAATCATCTGTAACTTTGAAACGGTTGATCATAATTTAATTAAACATAGCTAAGAATAATCTCTATAAAACCAGTCGTAAAAATGTATTCCAATCGTTCTACATACACAGACAAAGCGATCATTATTACAACCCTAGTTTAGTCAAATGCTAAAAAAAAGTTAAATCGCATAAAACTGTCAAAATCAAACAACATTTTATTAAGCAATGGACAACAAATGAAACTACCAAAGCTGTATCATACCCAAACTCCAAAGTGCTAACAAAAGTTACTGTTAGTTTACGTATCCTTACAAACCCCGAACCAGCAAGTGTGGGAAACTTGCCTCCCGAGGTCGCAATTTCTATTCACATCACGCACTTTTCTTTACTAAGATTCAGTTTGATAGTAAATGAGAGCTCCCATTCCAACTAAGTGCAATAGCCAATCGCAGAAGTAGATTTACTCTTTGGTTTTATAGAAATTTGGGTTAATGTGTTTGTTCAGTTTAAGTGCAATGAAGTTTGTCTATATAAATAATAAAAAAACGGCGCTAGCTTATCGGGGCGAGTGTTACGGACGGTCGAGATGAAAGTCGCAGGTTCGAAGAGCTTCCCAGTAATGTAACTGCCGTTTTAATGACCTTCAAAGCGAAACACATCAGTCCTTACGTACACTGCCTGGCGGCAAAAATAATGGTAGATGGCCTTTTGCATACGAGGAACCTACCACCTACCTATAACAAGGTGGTAGGTCCCTCGTATGTGGGAGGCCGTCTGGGTTGGTATCACCGCTTTGTCTATTTCTGCCGCCAAGAAACAGTGTGTAAGCACTGTTGTGTTTCGGCTTAAAGTACATTGAAGCCAGTGCAATTACTGGGCATTATGAGACTTTACATCATATATATCGGGGGATGAGCGCAGTTCAGTGCCATGCAGTGCTTTGTAATTCAAAGTTGTATCCTATTGGATACATAGGGGTTCAGAAGGCGACCTCGCGTGTTTGAATATATTTGTCACTCACCTGTGCACACCACCTTCGTTCCGAAGCCGCCTCCTTCTGGTCGTATTGCTGTCGACCGCCCGATGAAGCCGTCACCGGCTCTTGAGTTTGATGGAGACCGAGTCGTGGGAGCTTAATCCCATATCCTGTGGTAGGATATAAACCCGCGCGTCTTGGCGCGTGCGGTTGTAACCGTAGTTCAAGCGTGAGAGAGCGTGTGTGAGCGAGTGACCCGGGACGACGAATGGACGAATGGAATGCTTCGTTCGGGGGCACAGCCCCGCTGATTCGCGAATGCTTGTGCGGTTGGTAGCACCGTGTACGATCCTTGAATAACGATCGTTGCAAATATACAAACCACGCGAGATCATTTTATAATGATTTGAAAAGTTGCTGGTTACGAAACAAAAGTTCTGTGTGGTATTGCTTCTGTTTATGGGCAGGCGTAGCGCTTAACATCAGACGTGCGCCGTGATCGTCATGTCATTCAATCAAATAAAATAAAACAAAAATACTTGCTTGATTGTATATAACCTTAACACAGATGAAATCAGCAAAAATACAAAAGATACGTAAAAGTACGTAATTATTACGCGCCTTGAATATACTGTAAAATTGTCAGTCAACCCTCTTTGGCGCATTAAAAGCAAATTATTTTGGAAAGAGCAAACTCCGACGTGGACGTATATTTTGATTAAAGGCCGTTATCTAATCGAATGGAATGAGAGTAACGAATATAAATCATAAGCCATTTCCTATTGCAACTGGTTCATGTTGTTCTTATTCTCACAGGATTATAATATTATTACTATTTAGAGCCGATCTTAACAAACATGGAACGTATACTACGGCTTTGAAGACGGTACAGTGAAAAGTCAAGAGTAATAGCAATATGAGATCCAGTATTAAGTTAGAAAACAAGCAAGTGTGTCACTTACCAAAAGTTATAGCAATAATAAAAAAAAATACAAAAGAGGTTAGAAAACGAGCAAGTGTTGCATCTATAAGGTCACTCTCTGAGTGACCACTGCAGTTTAAGACACCCACAACACCAAAAGAATCATGGGTACGTAACCGGCCTTAAATAGATAGAATGAGAATTGGGAAGTAAGAAATTTCACTCACTGTACAAACACTTTCTTGAGTGGTAGAGGCACGCTGTGAACAGTTTTGTCTACAGTATGGCTTTACCACTCGATGAGATGAGGTCTAAATGCCATTCCATTTCTAAAACTTTAATTATTCCTTTCCCTTAAGGTCGCGCGTTGCCGCGCCTATGATTCAAATTGTGGGCGTACATGTGAGAGATCACTTACCCATATTGCTCGTTTGCAGGCCTATGCTACAAAAACAATGCAACAGCAATATTTCACCGTATTTTATGAATATATTATTGATTTTACCACTCTAGTCAACTAGCATGCACGGTGTATATAAACAATCTAGATTCAAGATACGCTGTTTAAACATGTTATTGAGCTAGAACAGAACTCAGAAGAGCATTTTCGTTATATGTAATTATTACACACCGACTTCTATGCATAATAACCTCTTTGTGAAATGAATATTAGCTTTCTATGTTCTCCATAGTGTCATAAAGAAAAATTGTAAGTTTCTACTTGTAGGTATAATTTTCGATGAAGTCGTAGATATAAAAGTGTAGGCGTTTATAATGGGCATATTAGGAACATTAAGGATATATTAGGAGCTTTAATGAAATATTCGACGACAACACCCCATCCTCAATATTTCATTCCGTATTAAAGCATCCTCATAGACATATGAATACTTAGACACGCCGTTGTATGCGTAAAAAGCATAAAAGTTACTTCTTAATATGGATTTCTCTTTACCTAGTATAATGGAAATGGAAACATACACTACAATGGTCAGTGAAGGACTTTCAAGAACATGACGTTCAGCGATAAAGAATGTGATCAAGAAGAGTTTAGAAAACCTTTTTCAAGAAAAAGTGCATAAGAGGATATAATAGCATATTTTCAATAAATTCATGTATATGCCTCAAAAATGTACTCGTATGTATAGATGACCACTGCTTTTGCTGAGTGAATTATTAACAAACTGAAAAACTAATGAAGTCTATTAAAGGTTTCTGAAAACAATATATCATTTTTGTATAGTGAATGAGGACTATTGGTGTATTTCTTAAGTATTATTCCTTCCACTTCTTCTATATTCAGTAGTCTATGGAGCAGGCGTGCGACATTTTTTCCTTCGTGTCTGACACTAACGGCCTTTAATTCCTTTTGCACGACGTAATTTCAAAAAGGCAACATTTATCATTTAACCCTTTGGGTAATTAACCTAATTTACAGCTGAAATATTAACAAAAAGGGCCAAGCAATAAAGAAAGTCTGATGTTATCTAAATGCAATTTTGTATGTGAAATTAATTTATCATCTACATCAGATTCTAAAGCAAGGAATTTCACATAATAGGGAATGCAAGGGTGATGGAAGCAGGATGTTTTAACAGACTTAGGAATGTTGTTTATTACGTGTATGAACGCATAACTGGTTCGTTCGAAAAGAGTGCTTAATTTTTATGACCTTGTATTTTTTCTTGTTCTACTGCTGCAAAGATCATAATTTGCTATGTATCAGATTGTTATTTCCGATGTTCCTTTGATTGTCGATGCATATATATTTCATAAAACAGACATTAGTTATAATCAATACACTCAACAGTCACACACATAGTCCTGACCCCACACTAGGTTAACCAGTATCGTCGCTATTAGGAACTACGACAGACTTGTGGTCCCACTATACCCAGACCAGAAACAAATATTTATCCAGACCACAAACAATTTGCCCCAGTGCGGGAATCGAACCCACAGTCTCTCGGTTTTTGTATGTATTTATACCAGATATGTAGAACAAGAATAGATTCTAGGCATGTCGCCACATTACCTATTAATTGGCTCAGAGTATTATGGCTTCCACATTACGTGCATGTTTTGATGTTTTATTTAAACTAGTGGTTTCAGTGTGGTCGAAACTCGATATATTTCTTTCTAATTTTTTACGTCAGCTGAGAGATTTAATATTCAGATATTGTCTGTCTCGCAAGTTGTATGGCGTACTGCTGTCTTTAGTTCAAACCTCGGGTCGGGTAAAAATGTTGTATGTTTTTTCTATCACGACGGTCAGATCTGGTTCTAGAATTGTCCCCGGTATGGAGATAGGCTTGCTCCCTATCACATCATGGGATGGAAATAAGCTCGACGATATGTGGGTGTTAGTTACACCTCTGCGTATCACTTCGGGGATAATAGACGTGAATGCGTACAAAATTGACAGTGTGAGCGTAAACAATGAATGTTCTATTTTATTTGGAACTCATATTACATAAAAGGGGCCCTCGTTCACGTATTAATTATTATAAAGATTCTATGTTCTTAAGAGAGAACAATCTAAAAGGTGTATGGATGCTGTTTCTATTCCAATTACTTCCTGATTATTTATTTATAATTTCTAGGAGTTATGACAAATATGAGTAATTATTCTTATGAGCAATATTTTATAAAATATCAAAACACTAACAGGTGTAACAAAACTGTGTATTGTTCTTTTAATTATAAAATGAAATCGGGTAACTTGAAATTACTGGAATAGACGATTCAGCTAAAAGCATAAACAAGACGAAAAATTTACTGATTCTCTGAAAAGGAACGAAAGAACCTCGTTAAAAATAGCAACAGTGGTCACTCTAATTCGCCTTTTATGCTCCTTTGTAACTCAATAGTTGACAGAAAAGTGATGGAAGCATTTAAAGGCGTATTAAATAACGGCTCGCCCAAGCATTACGCTTGAGGAAGGTGTGTCCGTAACAAAAGGCATGGGTGAAATAAATTGTATTAATGCTAATGGACATAACGCTAGTGACGATTGTGATAGTCATAGAGTATAACATGACACTGTGAGCCAAACTTGAAATACAGACATTTTCATCATTATTTTATCTTGAAAGTGTGCATGATTATAGGAGTTACTGAAACATATGGTCAAATTTAAGCAACGTATAATACAGTACGATGTAAGTATTTCACCCTCTGTAGTATAAAATCTGTTTGCATTGCTTAGACATAAATAAGGCCTGGTCTTTTTTTATGAATTGAGTAACATATCGATATTCAATTTCAACTTTCATCAAATTTTGGATTTGGATACAATGAATTACTAAATTAGTACAGTTTAAAGTAACTACGTATAAATTAATTACAACTACCAATGTTTAGGGCAAATGTCAACACTTTACAAACATAAAAGGGTGGTACCGTAACTTTTGTACCCTCCATTGTACCCTTAAACGGGATGGTTCTAAAAACTTTATTTATGCTCGGTATTATTGTCAGCGTAATGACTTTGGGATAATTGTATTGTTGTTAATATAAATGGAACAGTGTGGAGTCTAAAAATACTCGTTGATGCTAGGTTGCTTGAATACGAAATTTTGCTCTGGGTCTTTGTTGTCACCGAGCACGAGTGGTTGTTATAATTCTGGGATAATAATAACGTTAACTAAATATGAGGTTATTTTAACGATGTTTGTTAATTTAAATATCGTAGTAAAATATTCAAAATTATGAATAATATAAAGGCGAGCTGCGTATGCAGTGGAGAAAAGGGGAGAGAGGGGCCACGTTATAAAAGCAGTGTGATCAAATTAAATCGAGCTTTTGTATGTCTAAGAAATTTAATTGTATTGTACTTATTTACTTAAAATAAATAATTCATTTATAAAATTATCTTTGAGTCATAATAAAAAAAATATCATATATGTAACTATAGTAATAGTTTCAAAAGTAACTATAGGTACAATAGTTACACTATTATAATAAAATTAAGTGAAGGTATGTAATTCATTCTTCTTTTGCTATTCAGGCTATACTTCTTTGGAATTCACTCCCCCTTGAAATCAGATCGTGCACCACTCGGTATGCCTTCAAAACAAGGGTACGTCAGATGTTGATGAATGAAGCAGAAGAGTCACCACCTTAATGCGTTATAATATTATATTTGTGTAAGTATGTTTATGTATACATATTATGCATATATATTTATGTATATATATTTATGTATTATTTTTTATTTATGTACGTATATGTTTATACATTCCCTTTATAGTACGTTTATAAATATTTCGTAATCTTGAAATATTTCTATCTTTACTAATTGATGCACCTACCTTGTCTATCTCTGCACCATCCTAAGGTTGACTGGTAGAGAATGCCTCTGGCATTAAGTCCGCCTATATACAAATATGTATATGAAGTGTTAAATAAATAAATAAATAAATAATACTGCTTTGTTTTGAAAGTATTTTGTTACTGGATGGAGATGCAAATTATACAGGAGCAATAAAACTGAAAGTAGAGAGTGACATAGCAAACCGGGTCCCAAAGGCGCTGCAGTGCTAGTGGCGAGGCTTGTTTGTAACTCCAGTTAATGAGGCAAACTTTCCTATTCTGTTTTATCAAGGCATTTTCAGCTTTGATAAATAACATGTGGTTTGCATGTGCAAGCTAATCTATTTAGTATCTTAAGTATAGTTGGAATAACTTCACCTGTCCAACGTCTAAGTATTAAAACGACACTCAACGACCGACTGTCTAAATAACGGCTATTTATGTTCATAACATTTTGACAGGTAAGAGGGTCTTAAAAATATTTCGTATAATAAATTATAGTTTTTACTGCCTACACATCTGACCCTGTAATTGCTGTAAACCAGTATAGGCAATACCACGCACTAGAATGCCACCGAGACTATCCATTTCAACTACCAACTTTTCTTGCAGTTATTACTTCCTTTAGTTATTTTCAAAGTCACCTACAATAAAAATGTCAGCCTTAATGGCGCTGCGGGTTTAATTCCCGTACAGAGACAAATGTTTGTGTGATCCACAAATATTTGTTTCGGGTTTGGGTAGTGTGTGACCGTATTATCCCTCATAGTTCCTGATAATATGGGTTAACCTAGTGTAATCAGGACTATGTGTATGACTGATGGATGGGTATATATAGTAGACACTTTTACTATTATTTAGTAGAAAGCACAATTGTTAATAATTTATTAATGCAATGAAAACCTTATAAACGAAATCATTTGAAAAAGTCTATAGTAACTTACATTTCTAGCACTTAAGAAGAAAAATTGGCAATGATCCATTTAAAAGTACTGACGAATGAGTGACAGCAACATGTTCTAGGATAAATAGAAAATAATTTACTGCTATTCTGAGAACAAAGTACTTTTGCTTCTAAGTATTACAACAAACTTACACTATTATGGTCAGTGTTCAAACTTTTAATGATCCACTATCTTTAACCATTTGTTTCTGAACTTTATCCTAGAGTAAATGGTTTACGCTTAAGAGCTGTTGTTGCCCCATTATAGTTAATTTCCACGCAAATACAAACGCTATTTAAGATGAAAGATTTCATTTCATTTTTAAATTTACTCTATCTTTGGAGATCAAATCTTTCTTTCATAAGCGTTTTTTTTTTCATTTTTCATAATATAATATTTTTCATGAAGATGAAAAGTCTGACTTCTACTCGTTACGAATTACTACTCTATTTATTACCATTAGCTTCCAACATCGAATAAATATTTTATTAAACTTATGCCAAACTCATATTTTATTATTTTAGTTACATAATTACTTCATGACTTCTTACGTTTACGCGAATGTTACTTGAAATAAAATTAATTTAAACGGATTATATTTAATTAAATTAGTTTTATTTCAATATAATTACTTAATGAGTATAAAAATATCCGTAGTGTTAATAGTAATATAATCTATCAGCATTTTTTCATCCACTAGAAAACATCTAGACAGTTTTCTAAATACCTGATAGCTGTAGTTTTTCGTATCCCACATAATATCATCTTCATAAGCAATTCTCATGATTGCTGGTAATATCGTTTTCTCTTTTATTCGCTAAATTCCCTAAAACGTTATGTCGTATTCGTCATGAATTACAATCTACAGTGGAACCTCCAGCTTCATGTTAATGCGTTAATGGTCCATTTGGCATTCAGTAGTCTTTCGATCCATACTAATATTTTATGTGTCACCCTTTCGCAGCGATGTTTTAATAATCCTTTGAATTTTCTTTTGTAAAAGAATGCACATATTTTATGTTAAATGTGCAAAGATTTTTCTTTCTTTGTGAAACATAGTGGCCACTAGTTTGTCACTGTTTGATAGAGATATTATTAAAGTATTAAAATCGTAATAAAATAATGTAAAATTGTTGTAGTTACCTTATTGGAGCCGTAATTATCTCGTTTGTTTAGTGGCTGCACATTTTCGCCGAGAAACTGAGATTTAAAATATCAACAATGATTATGATGGGCAATCACAATTTCAGAGATAATTTTTTGATTCGGAAAGTTGCCTGAGAATAAGATAAAGATTAGTGTCCGATATAGTGATAGTCCCGCCCTTATCATATCACGGGTAGTAGTAGCAGTAAGTTCGGTGAAGGGTGCATGAAAATTGAATGAAGTCGTTTATTATTAATGTGGGCAATTTAAGTAGCGCTTATGATAAGTTAGTATGAAAATAAAAGTAAAATTATAAACCTGCAATAATATCAACGTATATACCTATACATACATACATTTGTCAACAATACACTGGACAGTTTCTTCACTGGACAGTATCAGTTCATTATATCCGTTTATTTATGTACATATTACATTTTTTATCTGAATACTCCTCTGCTAACTTTTACGAGTATAGTCACAGACGGCTGGTGACAAGGTTTTTTGTTTATTTACACATTTTTATATATTTCAGCTCCATTTCAATGTCCTAACAAGTGATAACTATTATCACGATAGCTAGACAAAAAGTAACGCGGGAGCGTCCGGAGGCTTCAGAAATAAAAAGTGTAGACTTTGGAGTCTACACTTTTTAGTAGTGAGTTGGCTCTTCACGATGAAGATTGAGACTGACTTAAATCTTACAATAATCCTTATGTATACCCTTAACTTATTTACCATGCGTGTTCAGTTCCAGGAATTTTGGTCATAACAAGAACCCCTGCTAAACTCAGTAGTCAGCACATTTATTGTCAATATGATTTGATTTAGTACCAAGAACTCTAATCGAAACGAGAACACCTGCAAAATACATTGGTTAGCATCATTATCATGTTTTCAAGGGATAGAGTTACATAAAGTCCTTACGTTCGTAAATAGCTCATGTGTGATCGTAAGCAAATTGTTATCATGTTACGAACAGGTGCAGGGTGCATAACTAGATATTTGTACAGAGTCCAGTTACAACACATACCACAAAGCTTATCACATTTAATTTTAGCTAAAAGCACACCTCCTCGTAGTTTTTAAAATTCATTAAAACTTCGGATAGTAGTCTGACATTTTAATTGGAAGCACAAAAAGGGGTCTACGTTTAAATTAATAACTTAGTTGCTATATCCCTGTTTTATATTAAAATGTATTCTCTAACAACGATCAAGTTAATTAAACATTCTTTTCATGTTTTAATGGAGCCAGTCGTATTAAAAGTTTCTTATTTGAGGAAGTATAATGAATTACCTGTTTATTAATAAGCCGTTGATTTAACTTTGATGTCGAGCTTTGAATTTGATACACCGTTGTATTTACACAGGTTCATATTTTATAAAATACTAGCTTTTGCTTTCGGCTCCGTTTGGCTCCGGGATAAAAATAAGTTATGTCCTAATCTGGGCCAGGTCTACCGGTATGCCAAATTTCACCTAAAATTGTTCAACCTTTAAGACATGACTCACAAACATCCAAATTTACTAATTCACAAATGTAATATTAAAACTTTCACATTTGGAGTAGTAAAATTTAGTTCTGTCTGGCTCAAGCATAGTAATAAGATAATATAATTTTCATCCAAAGCATGAGAGTTATTGAATGGATAATATTTTTTTCTATTTACCAAAGGAAATTGGTGATAGGTCCCTCGTATGCGAAAGGCCGTCTGGTTTGGTACCAACGCTGACTATTTCTGCCGCCAAGCAACAGTGTGTTAGCACTCTTGTGTATCGGTTTGAAGGACATTGAAGCCAGTGAAATTACTGGGCATTATGAGACTTAACATCTTATATCTCGGGGTGACGAGCGCAGTTCAGTGTCATGCAGTGTTTTGTAATCCAAAGTTCTGTGTGGTGTTGCTTCTGTTTATGAGCAGGCGTGGCGTTTACCATCAGGCGAGCGCCTTACTCGTCTCGTCATTAAATCAAATTAAAAAGAAAGTGGCGGTGGCATTAGTCACGAACGTAGTGCCATACAGTTACACTGCTTCTCTCGACCCTGCCTGCTGTAGGTTTTTTATTACCATTTTCACCGGCAATTGCAATATGTACTATATATAGAATCTAGCATATTATTAGTTTTGGGACAATCGTAATAAAGTTTGGATGGACATCTACCTTCCTCGTGTGTTTAATTGGGCGTTTTATTGGGATGCTGCTGCGCCATCAGGCGGTGATTGGCGGGAGTTACAGCGGGGCTCGTAACTTGTTACGATGTTTCCAAATGTTAATATCCTTGACCATATTTTTTAAGGCAACCCTAATGGTATGTGTTCAACAACACATTTTATACCCTAAAATATTATTTTCATCCGGTAAACAGATGGGTGAAGGTCAATGTTCCCCGGGATCTTAGATCATACGAATAAGATTTTGACATATGATGTGAGAATCAATATCTCAATGGCAATATTTCACCATATCTGCCATTTGCCTTTGAATCCTACAGGTGAAATCAAACATAATATTAACACACATAAAAATTTCGTCGAAGAATGAGTGAAAGAACAATCACAGATGTGAAAAAGTAGATAAAACAAAATGCGGCTTGTATAAAAATGTTTTTTTATTCTAACCTTTTCCTTTTATCAGTAGAATGTAAATTTACTCAAAACGTAATCCGCTACAGTAGGCATTCATGTTTTCGTACTTTCGCAGGGTTAGATGCGGTTGAAAGAATTTCGATTTGTGATATGAAAAGCCCTGCGACTCTTAAAATCAAGCGTTCAGGCCTTGCTGAAAATGCGTTACAAACTCTATTCGATTTTGTGGTACAGATGATTATAGCTTCAGCTTGTATAACCATTGTCAATCATAACACAGGTAATTTATCCATACACTTTGTTTTTGCATGAAGCGCAATTTTATTTATTATTTTTTAAATTTTATTGAAAATACTGCTAAGTTTTCTTTGGATTAATATTGTTTAAAAATGTTTTGAATATATATTACATTTAACCTGTATCGTGGGTATCAGAAACTACGAGGCACTTACGGTCTAATAACACCTAGACAGAGGCAAATGCTTGTGGGATCGACAAATATTCGAACTCAGACCCGCGGGTTCTCGTTTCACAGCCAGTGCCACGGAGGTTGTAGTAATGAACGGAAATATTTAATGGATTTAGGTGCCGTTTTTACTATAATTTAGAGAATTTATTACGGAAGGTTTATACGTATATCCCGCTATGACTCATGAGAGTAGGGCAGTAACAGGCCTGCTGTGAAACCGCGAGTCATAGGTATGTATTATATGAAGATAATGCGTTTTGACGTTATTATACATAATTATCATTATTAGTTCTGATCAGAACTGATATTAGGTTTAGCAAGGGTTTGATCCATAAACGATTTACCTTATAAACCCAGTTTGACGAAAAGAGTTCTCGAAATAGAGAAGAATGTAGCGGAAAACTGCATCACACGATTCTCGTTGTCAAAATGCATGAAGCGGCCAAGAGTTTTCTGTTACAATCTCGCCTCTGTCGTGTAAACTCTCTCTCTCTCTCTCTCTCTCTCTGTGTGTGTGTAATTAGGGATTTAGATTTTATATTTTTGTCTGCTAGAGGACTCTGAAGAACTGCTCTCTGGAGCTACTACTACTACTCTCTGGAGAACTGCTGATGAGTATAAATTATTGATGGAGAGGTTTCTAGGTCGCTATCTTGAGACAAAATATTCCTTAAATTTGATAATTACAAGGACCGCAAAATTTTAATAAATTCACTGACCATTCAGAAGTTTCTGTTAAAATATTGTAAAACCCGTCATAGAACATTAATTCCAAAACAAATATTTTTTTTATTATTATGTTATTATATTTTCAGGCCAAGGTAAGGCTTCACCTTTATCCCCATTGGTTGTTACACATATCATAGAATTGTCTACAAACCCATTGGACTTTTCATATATCTTCCTATGGCAACAGAAATGAAGAATATAGAATAAGATCCCAAGTGACAATAAATCCAATTTACCCGTCTTGTGGTGTTGTATAATAATCTTTCTACTTTTGATAAAAATATATATTATTTTTGTAGGTAAATCTCCGTGGAGATAAAGGTTGGATATTTATTTTGGTCCAATATGAAAAAGTTTCTACAGAAGGTACTGATACTTTTGATGTAAATATATAGTTGAAAATGATATTCGACAAAAATAGTGTCGCATATTTGGTTGAATATCATCATCATCTCAGCTTATTGCCGTCCACTGTTGGACGTAAGCCTCCCCAAGTAAGCGCCAACCATCCCGGTCTTGGGCAACCCGCATCCATCCGCTACCTGCCATCTTTTTCAAGTCGTCGGTCCACCGTGTAGCCGGGCGCCCTACACTACGTTTGCCTAAGCGTGGTCTCTACTCTCTAGCGTGGTACTCTAGCACCTGTCTGCTCCACCGACCATCTGTCCGTCTGCAGACATGACCGGCCCACTTCCACTTCAGCGTGCTAATTTTGCGAGCAATATCGATGACTTTGGTTCTCTGGCGGATAACATCATTTCGGATCCTATCCACCAGAGAAACTCCAAGCATTGCTCGCTCCATAGCACGCTGAGCGACTTTGAACTTATGGACCAGTCCGCTAGTCAGTGTCCACGTTTCAGCTCCGTAGGTCATTACAGGTAGGACGCACTGGTTAAAAACTCTCGTTTTTAAACACTGGGGGATCGACGACTCGAAAATGTTACGTAGCTTCCCGAATGCCGCCCAGCCCAACCGAATTCTTCTGTCCGCCTCCTTCTCGAAGTTGTGTCTGCCTAGTTGTATTATTTGGCCAAGGTAAACATAATCTTGCACAACTTCGAGAGTGGCATCACCCACGACTACAGGTCTCGGGAAGACGTGACGGTTAAACATAACCTTTGTTTTATCAAGGTTCATCCCGAGACCTATTCGTCTTGAAGAACGGTTGAGGCTGTTCAGCATTTCTTCCAAATCCGGCAGCGTTTCTGCCATGACGACAATGTCATCCGCAAATCGCAGATGAGAGATGTACTGACCGTTGATGTTGATGCCCCGTCCTTTCCAATCAAGCGTCTTAAAAGCGTCCTCCAACGCGTTTTTAAACAGTTTTGGAGAGATAACGTCTCCCTGTCTTACCCCACGACGCAGTTGGATTGGCTTTGTGCTATTTTCTTGTACTTGGACGGTCATCGTTGCGGCCTCGTACAGACATCTCATCACCTGGATATATCTGTCGTCAATCTGGCATCTCTGCATGGATTGCAGAACAGCCCAGGTCTCGACGGTGTCAAAGGCTTTCTCGTAGTCCACATACGCTAGGCATAGAGGCTCATTGTACTCCTCGGTCTTCTGGATAATTTGCCTGAGTGTGTGTATGTGGTCTACGGTAGAAAAGCCCCTACGAAACCCAGCCTGCTCCGGTTGCTTGTTGCTTGGTTGAATATAATAAGTGATATTCTAAAGTTTTACTAAAACTTAAAAATAGAGTTTAAATACATTTGCTTTGCAGCTTATCAGCAAATCCATCCAATTTGCAGATAAGCTTATTGGTTTCGGGACTTTTTAATTTTTCTCTCTTAGTTCGTCATCAGATCTTAAACACAATATGGATCCACCCTCGAGTTCCCTTATACCCTTTCAAATACGAAAATTATCAAGAAATCCGATCAACATTTGGCGGGGATATCGCGGAACATACATTAAAAATTACAGACAAATTGAGAGCTTCCTTATTTATTGTGCCCGGTTAAAAACAGAATGGGAATATAGGAAGAAAAAAAGTTAAAAAGAGTGTATAAAACTGAAACTCAATTGAATGGACACATGATATAATAATATTACGATAAATAAACGTTTTTAAACAAGTACATACTTAATTCTTGCTTGCACTTTTAAAATTTTGAATTTATTTTCCAATCTCATATACTTAGTATGAAAATTGTTACTGTCGGCTGTCCACGCGGTAACATATTTCACAAAATTTCAAGGTTTAAAAGGATATGTGCGCTCATGAAATATGAAGGTTCCAATATCATCGAATGCCTTCGAGGGACCAAGTGAAGATTTATTCGACTATTCCGACAAAATATAACCGTTATCAGTGTATACACGTCGACACCATGGGTGATTCCGGGTTCTGCTGCTTTATGGATAATTCGATATCGGTACTCTATTTGATATTTTCAGTTAGGTTTATTAGGTTAGTTAGGTTAGGTATTTCGATTGTTTGTCGTTTTATCGTCCTTTCGTACAACAATGATTTTTAACGATTTATTTGCGTAGACAGACAAAAGCTAGGAAGTGACAGCCTACTTCTAATCCTAACCCTGATAGCCTTTTTAAAAGCATTTCTATAAGCGGTTTTGATGATTAATTCCTTTTTAATTCCAGAGGCCAGTTTTGCAAATTCAACTGTACGAGCCAAGGAGGACTGCAAGTGCAGATAAGCATATTAATATTTTTGATTACAACCTATTCTGGCAACATATTAGTCCATTTTATTTTGTTTCTTCAAAATCATTCAGTAATGCTTTTTATTTATATTCAACATTTTTCCTGTTGCATGAATATTTTTTCTAAAATAATTTAATCTTAAGGTAAGTAAGTACTGAGTTTGACTTTATCGTGATATTTTTTAATTTCTTTGTTTCGATTTTATATTATTTCATAATTATATATTATTATATTACCAATATTATGATTATCATACTTACCTTAATTAGAATGTCACAGTGTTTTTAATCTTTATCGGCACAGTGTCTACAATACACCTGATGGTAGGTGAGTGCATTACAATCCAAGACTAGTGTCTATCAACGTTCTTTTTTATCAGTTTAATTTCATTGTCTACACTAATATTATAAAGAGGAAAGATTTGTATTTTTGTATGTAACGAATAAACTAAAAACTACTGGACGGATTAGAAAAATTACTTCACCATTAGAATCCTACACTATCCATGATGAACATAGGCTAATATTTATCCCGGAAAGAGCAGATTACGCGGGCAGAGCCGCGAGGAAAAGCTAGTATTTAATAAAGCGACAACTGTGAGAGTTTGCGAGTTTTGAACAAAGATTCGACTTGGCAAGCCTAGTGTGGTTAGCATCCTAGTTCTTTAATGCGACGACAAAAGCGGTTGACACTTGCACGCGAAGTCGGAGATCATGCTCGAGAGCTTGGCAACCGGCCGGACTTCAAACTGTGCGGATGTGTAGCGTGTTGTTCGTGATTGCCTTTACACGGAATTGAATTTTATTCGTCATACACTCATACCTACAAAGTTTCGTCTGTAGAAAATACTTTTGGCATTAAGATTTGGTTACTGACGTGTCTTTTTAAAACTTGGGGGCTAGGCAGACCCGTAGCCCATTGTATGATTATTTTAACGAATCACGAGGTAATTTATGTAAAATAATTAATTAAAACAAATCTTATTTTATTACCATCTACAAAAACACTGGAAAGTAAAAAATTACAGTTTTTAGAAGTCTTGTTGAAGACTGTACCGATGCAGTGACACCAGGCTGTAGCCTGGAAATGGCACCGACTCCACATACCTTCGAAACGCTTGAGGAGAACTTCTCAGTTATGAAGGTTTCCTCACGATGTTTCCTTCATCGTTAAAGCAAGCGGTAATTATAAAAAATTTACATACATAATTAATTAATAAAAGTCAGAGGTGCGTGCTCTTGGGGCTTGTTTCGAACCTGAGACTTTCGTCTCAATAGTCCGTGACACTCTCCGCTGAGATATGGATGATTATTATAATCTATATAAATAAAAATTAAATGTTGGTCCTTGCTAATGGCATTACTTGAGAACGGCTGGACCGATTTCGCATTTTACTTATTGTTCGTAATTATCCGAATAAAGTTTTTACGAAAAGAAATATTTCGAAAAGTTGCCCTGAATTTTTATTATTTGAAGCTGAAATTTTTTTGTGTAATTTTTGTACTTCGTACGATGGCTATGCGTAACTCTTTTTTGTTTTGTTCGTTATGGTTCTGAAAAAAAATACAATATACATAAATACAGTATAATCATAATTCAACTGAAAATAAACGACTGGTTACACTCGTAACACTGGACACACTAGGTTAACTTGTTAGTGTATCAGAAACTATGAGGGACCTGAGGTCCCACAACACCCAGACCCGAAACAAATATTTGTGGATGACACAAAAATAAAAAGTAAAGCTATGATATTTACAATGCAGATTAGGCGAGCAGTTTGGGTTCCAGGGGCGCATACATGTTGGTGGCTGACCTGGTTAAATTATTGCTGTTAAACATATTACACCAGGCTCATATTACAAACGTAATATTCACTTTTGGTGTAAGCAATTTGTGACACAACTATGTATAAAATAAATATATAATATAAGTACACCCATCAGTAACGTACCCCTCACCAGATTAACCCCTACCGGTTAACCGTGGGTATCAGGAACTACAAAAGAATTACGGTACCACAACGACCAGACCCGAAACCAAAATTGTGAACCACATAAATATTTATCACGGTGCAGAAATCGAATCCGCGCCATCTCGCTTTGTATTTCTGTAGCACAGATTTGTCCCTACAATGACGGAGTGACGACTGACCTGTCCTGACCTACGCAGTTATCTAATTAATTTCTACTGCTGTTAAACTTATTGGTTTTATCTAATAAAGTATTTTGAATTTAAATTTGACTGTCCGCCTGAAGTCGAATAAGTAACGCCTGGCCTTGGAACGAGACTCAACGGAACGTGTACGCTGGTCGCTATCTAGTAGATATAAATAGTGTCAAGCATCCTCCCACCAGTAATACAACTTAAATTCGTGAAACTGGTATTGAAGATACTAATAAAATGATTCCCAATAAAACAAACGCTAATTCTTATTGTACAGATAAATAACTTAATTTCTGAACAAAGTTTAATGTCTTTACGGACTCCCCATTCACCTCAGAAGGAAAAACAATAGAAACTAAGTGAACGTTTCCCAGCGAGTCGAAGACAATGGTTATAAATTGTGATGGCGACAGTTTTATTTTACCCCAATAAATTACATTAGCAAATTCCAAACGGACGCAACGGGTAGCGGTCAGCTATTTGTTGCATGTAGAAACACCGGTGAATAAATTTGGGTTGTGTAAGGTACTGATTTTAATATTTTTTTCTATCTGCGTATTCTATCGTTTGTTCCACGGGGAGTGCTCTGAGGAACTGTTTAAGATGGTTCCAACTTCTCCATTCTACCATTGCACTACCCGGCACCGCAGTGGAGTTCATCCATACTACCTGGAAACCGTGCGATCTAGCACTGTACGTTTCCAGCGGTCATTTATACCACGCACGTGTAAGCTCTGGATTGAACTCCCTGCCTCAGTGTTTCCCGAGCGCTATGACATGTCCTTCTTTAAACGAGGCTTAAAAAGAGTATTCCTTCAACGGTAGGCAGCGGCTTGGCTGTGCCCCTGGCATTGCCGATGTCCATGAGCGGCGGTGACCGCTTACCATCAGGCGGAACCGCTTGCTCGACTGCCTATTCTGGCAATAAAAAAAAATCGTTTCTAGTAAGTGTACTGTTGGTAGATGGGTTGGGGAGCGAAAACCTCATGCTGCCGTAGATACCAAGAACGTCTAATAGTGAAGACGCTCCTAAGCTCCAAACGAGACTGCTCGCACCGCCAGTGCTTTGTGTATATCCACGGGGACTCACTAGCACCGAAGAAGACCTCATAGATTTACTCGTCCGTACATCGGCAGGGGTAATTTATTTAAGGGCCTCAGCCTTGTAGCAACACGGATGTAAACTAAGTCGGAAGGTCGGTAAATCCGAAATAATCGTCGGCCCCATTCCCAGGGTTGCGGAGATATCCGTACAATGGATATTACCCACAGCAAAAATGAATGGTTTGTTCTCTTGCCATCTTCATTTAAAGTACATATTCGTTATAAGAATATATTTAAACATACCGGTCATAAATAATAATAGTATTACCTACAGCCAACTAATAGCCAGCCACTAATAGTCCTGGCGGGCTAAAACAAGTTTATGTTGGGTATCAGGAAATAGAGAGCCTTTCAGTCTCACAACACACTGAAACAAAATATTTTTTTGTGAATCACTCACATTATTTCTGGGATTGAACGACGTTTACCCGCCTAATGTGCCACGCAACCTACCAAATTATATGTAAGTAAAAAATCAGATAAATGCACCGAATCAAGTAAGAATTATATTTAGGAAAAACGTATAAACACGTCACTGTTAATTTAAAATATATAAAAACTAAAATAAATCATAAGCCACTACCTAAATATTTTCACTGCACCAATAATACGGTGCCAAAATAACAGCAAGTTAAGCTGGAGTTGCCAATTTTATAAATCCCCCTAAACGAAGGGAAAATTCACGCATCGTATCTTATGAGGGGTCGGCAAAAGTTAATAACAAACACTTTGTTAGGAACATGGGTGTTTTGATGCGAGAGAATCTAGATAAAGTAGCGCCTGGTGGTTAAACGAAAATATTAACTACATTGCCCGAAAAAATAGGACATGACTGGAGTGGCTTAGTGGAAAGTATTTTATAGAAACGTCTAAAATACCAGCTCGGGCATGTGTATAGAACGGTTTGAGATAATTTTCTGTACTTTTATATTTTGCTCTTGGGTAAAATTGGTAAAAGGTTTCTGGAAAACGCTCTTCTGTAGTCAAGGTTAAATAAAAATTCAAAATTTCAATCACTTCGCCTATTGATTTATCGAAGATAGTTTAATGTACAACCAACATTTTTGGTTCATTATAAATTAATGTTAAAACAAACACAAACATAGATTCTCATATTGAAGGTTTAATTAAAACAAGAATTAAGAGTGGCACAAATTACATAGTGGTCGTGGCGATGGGCTGTTCTACTAAACCAGACGCAGTTTGCAGGAAATGTATACAGAATAAATTGTTAAGCTCGCTATTGCCGTAATATATAAAACCGAAATACAACTATGTATTTTTTATATAATTAGTTCAAGAGAACATTAAAATGCAGAAAAAGCTTTTTCTAATTTTAACATGTAAATTCAATATATCGACGTATATGAGTAAATTCGAGCGTCGATATGGAATGACATTTTCTGTTGTTCATCAACGGTTGTATATGTAATAAACTTACCTAGACATTACTACGAATGCCGAAGAAGCGATCGTTAAAAGCCGAATCTGTGGAAAGAAAGACAATTTGTCACTATTTGGAATAACAATAATACAGCCAACAGTCACACTCATAGCCCTGGGTTAAATACACCACACTAGGTTAAACCTGTATCGTGGATATCAGGAACTACGAAGGAGACTTCCGGTCTCACAACACCCAAACCCGAAACCGCCATTAGTGGATCACACAAACATTTGTCTCGGTGCGGAAATCGAACCCACGCCCTCTCGCTTCGTAGTCGCTACTCGCCGGCTGCACCACGGAGGCTGAGAACTGTGTGTATTTAAAGATAAATTAAATAAAAGAAATTGGTTTCTTTTGGATTGGAAATAAATCATAGTGAAGTAAAACTCCTTTCAGAAGAATAAAAAGCGCACAAAACTAAGCGAAGATAAAAGCAGATCAAGTGCGAAACAAATTCACACAGCATTGTGAGTCGGTGGCACGAAGCCAACAGATCATGTATTTGGTTGTCGGCTAACCACAGACCCGGGTAGCCTAATATCCGATTTTGTACCGCCTACATATCGTGGTTGAGGAGTAAAAGTACAAGGATAGTTGTGAGTATATTCACTGATCAAGTATTAATATTGACAATATAGTAAAAAATATAAAAAAAAATTGAAATAGACAAAGCGGTGCTACCAACCCAGACGGCCTTGCATACGAGGGACCTAATACCTTGTAAATTTATAAAGTTCCATCTGTCGTAGATGTCAGCCTTACTCTACCACCATCATCAACTCTACTATACTTGATAGTGTTGGTAGTATGTTTACTAGCTATAGCTATTATAGGTAATTTAACAATTAATAATGTTTTTTTTAATGTATTAATGTATACACTGCACAAAAACACAAGAAATCCTCGCCCTAAATATTATAAAAATAAGAGTGTTATTTCGAATTATCCTAGATCAGTGTTTTCCAACCTTTTTTAGGCCATGCCCCACATTTTATTGTTAAGGTTGTCACCGATATCTAGCATTGCTTTTAAATAACCCAAAGCGAAAGGGTTAAAGTCGTATCGAGTCCATTTTTAAATTTGCCCCCCTTAACTATGAAATTGCCCCCCTGTGGGGCGTGGGCCCCACGTTGGGAAACACTGTCCTAGATTGTTACATTTTACATCGCAAAGCTTTAATATATTTTATCCTTGCACGTTTAGATTGAATTTGTTCTCGGGTAAAATTTTCTACAAAATGTATTTTTATAAAACAATTTTTGGACACAGGAGGTGTTTTGTGTTGCCGTAATATCATCGGGTTTTGCTTACGACGATGCGCAATATTGGATGTCACGCCATATGACGCCGCGCTAATGCGTGAGAAGTAACTAGTTTTGGTCTTATGTTTTTATCGACATTGTTTACAGATATTTTTGTGACATAGAATAGTCAACGCGATTTATACCGTGGCTAGAAAGAGACGAAAACAGCGTTTATCTTATCATTGCTTATAAAAGTTTATAAGTAAAGCCCCAAATTGTTAATGCAAAATTAAGTAGTATGCATACTTAATAATTACTAATAATTAACTAATCATACTACTTATTTATTTTCTATCTACTATTTTACTAATTTACTTAAATTATGTACTAAAATTATAATTGACGATTTTTACAAAATTATATGAACCGACAAATAGATTAGGCATTTGAACAATTCCATTATTCAGGATTCCAGGTGGAGCGCGAGCGTGGCAATTGCTTTAATTATACTATCAAATGCCGGGATTTTAGGCAGAATGTGCCAAATTCGCGAGTTTCACAATAGGCAAAACATCCGCTTATAAATTGTTTAGATGGAGTCTTGGTCTTATTTAATAGGCACTTAGTCTCTACTATGCGAGAGTCTATCTGGATAGGAATCACCGCTTGGCTTATTTCTGCTATTAAGCAGTCGTGTGTAAATACTGTTGTGTTTCGGTTTGAAGGACATTGAAACCAGAATTAAAGAAATAAATAACACCCAACTGTCGGACATAGCTCCGACCTCACATTAAGATACGAGACTTAAGTCGTGGGTATCAAGAACTATGAGATACTTTCGATGTCACAACAACTAGATCCGATACAATTATTTATGGAGCAGACAAATATTTCTCTCGGTGCGGGGACAGAACCCGCGGCTTTACGCCTCAATCTTGCCATCAGGCCAGTCTCGTCATTCAAAGTAATTACAGAAGTTAATGACAGTAATTACTAAAATAAAAAAGAAATAAAATACACAGAAGAATAACACACTTATACAGTAATAAGTAGGTATTTAACAGTATTATACACGTATATTTCAAAACAGCTACTGGAAATGTGCGACCATAAAAGGAAACAACCGACGTAGTATTTTATACAAAAGTGAGGAAAATTCAAAACTACAAGATTACGCTCTCCACAAACTCATATCAAGATTTGAACTTGATCTTTTATTTTTAAGAAAACTTTACTTTTAGCCGATTTTTTATGTTTTAGACATATTTTATTTCACTAATGCGCAAGAGATTTTATTTAACTTTTTTTACTTAGCGTAAATGATGAACCAAGAAGATTTTTCGCTTTATGGTAAGTGTCAAGCCTAGGTATAAAGCCATAGGTAAAAAGAAGTAATACTAATAAGAACTTCGAATTATAAAGAACTGAGTGCCACTAGACTGCGCTCGTCACCAAAAGACACAAGATGTTAAGTCTTATTTTTTTTATAGCATAGGCCGGCAAACGAGCAAGTGGGTCACCTGATGGTAAGTGATCTCCACCGCCCATGTATGCCCACCACTAGAAGAATCATGGGCGCGTTGCCAACCATAAAGGAAAGGGATAATTAGGGAAAGGGAAGGGGAGGGGATTTGGGCTTCCGGATATCTCACTCACCGAACGAAACGCAGCAGCAAGCCGCTACTTTACGTCGGCTTTCTGTGAGACAGTGGTAATGGTCGAGCCAGCCCATTCATGCTGTAGACAAAACTGTCTACAGGGTGGCTCTACCACTCAAATAAATAACACTAGCTGCAATGCTCCTCAAACCCAAACACAACAGTGTTTACACACTGCTGCTCGCGGGTAGTGATGAACAAAGCGGTGGTACCTATGGCAGACGTCCTCTGGTATACGAAGGCCCTACCAACATCATTTATTTAATTTATACTTAAAAGTATATAAATATAGGAGTCATATTTGGATCGCAAATTACCACTTTTTTGCTCTATTAAGGTTTCACTCTTGGTTCCTTTATATAGCATAGGTCGATTAACACCCACATTACTAGGAGGGTCATGGACGCGTTGCTGACGTTAAAGGAAAGGCATATTAATAAGGGATTAGGAAGGGGACGGGGATGTGATTCACCGGATTTTTATTTACAGTGCGAAAAACAGCAATAAGCCGCTATATTCCTTCAGTTTTCTGTGAGACAGCAGTAAAAACACGGTCTAGCCGGCTCAGTCATGCTGAAGACAAAACTGTCAACAGCATGGCTCTACCACTCATAAGAAAATATATCGGTTATTTTACATCCGAATAAATTGTTATCCGGTCTGATTGCGTAAAAGAATAAACCTCTAACAATTTATTAGATTTTAAGTCATATAATTAAATATAAAATTTATAAATAAACATTTTAAAAACGTTTTATTTATAATGATAAATTTGTCACCGAAGAACTCATTCTGTTAAATTCGTACGATGTTCAGCAATACGCTTGGTTTAAAAGGCCTTGGATGTAATGCTCTTAAAGGACTTACAGTCTACTAAAAGCTATCACGCAATAATATCTAACACAGAGCGAGGATCAGCACAAAACAGCGAGGTGGCATTTGCCTTGAAAATTTAATTACGTGTATAAATGTTAGAGGTGCTGACGTGTTGGTAATAATAATTATTATTCTCACCGGGCCAAATGTTTAGGAACTAGACACTTGCGTGTATTATGTTATATTTTTGAATGGCTTATAGCAAGTTACTTTTTTAATAATATTAATACCAGTCCTGTCCTGTTCTACTGGAACGGGGCTCCTCTACCAATGAGCGGGGTTAGGAATTAGTCCAACACGCAGGCCTAATGCAGGTTGATAGACTTCACATACCTATGAAATTCTTATGGAAAATATTCTAGTATCCCGAATCCCGATTTAGACGCTTGCAAGCCCTGCAGAATCGCTTTCTGCGTAAAATCACTGGGGTCCCGTGGTATGTGAGAAATCACAATACCCACGTGGACACGGGCTTGCCGACCATCCGGCAGTTCATGAAAATGAACAGCAAGCGCTATTTTGATCGCGCCGCCCACCACCCGAATCCGCTCGTCCGACGAGCCTCAATATACGCTCCCTTTGACCGTGCAAAGTGGAGACGTCCGCGTAGCGTCCTCACTGACCCCGACGATGCGACCACTAGGGCCATCCGAAGGAGAGAGGAATTCATGAAAAAACACTTTACACAACCGACATACCGTCCTCGCCGCCGAGGACCGCGCCGCGTTCCCCGCAACGCCCCCGACCCTAGTACCGGCCCGCGAGCCGATGTAAATGATGATGACAATCATCACCAATAGAGTCCTAAAATATAGTCCCCTAAACCCCAATCGCAGATGTCTCTGCCCTCTCCGGTGACCGTCCTGAGCCGAGGTTCGTACCCCAAAGGGGGTGCCCTCAGCGGTGGTCACCTAGTCAAGGGCTGAGAGCGCCTGAAAGCGCTCGCCCGAAAGTCCGGTGAAGCTGTATACAGCCGACTCGAGTCAGGCTTACAGCGTCAACACAAAAAAAAAAAAAAAAAAAAAAAAAAATATTCTAGTATGTAGGTTTACTCACGATATTTTCGTACACCGTTAAAGCATGCGATGTAGTGAATACACTCGTAACTCGAAAAGTCAGAGCTTAAAATGGTCAAATTCTAATTCATAAGGAATTCCAGAAAATTTCACTACTTTAGATCAGACTTTTAATTTCCTATATGAGTCTTGTTACGCTTATATACAAGGTAAATTATAAAAATACTAATCATCTTAGCATAATGCTAAACGAATTTAATTTTTATTTTATTTAATAAATCAATATATCTGTCTTTTACTTTAAAGGTCAATTACTTGACGCGAATTCGAAGAAAAGTGGGAAACGATCAGTGCGATGAAAGGCACGGGTGTGGGGGCCTTAGCGATAGTTGAACCTATTTGACCTATAACTCAATATGTTTATATTTTATTAAAGCATACAACTATGAGTCATTAAAATTTGCAGAACTAAAGTTTTTAGTACGATAAGATTTTAGTCGTAAGAGCTTATTAGTATTTTAATAAATCATTTTATTTTTTACAACCAATATTATCACACAATTATAATGACTGCGGCAAATGTTTATAAAGATGTCGCTAACCAGGGCGAGTTGTATGTAAGCATTTTATCAATGTGTAATATATAACATGTATCTTTAGTTATCATTTTCCCAAATAAATAAATAAAAGGAAACATTTAATCGCTCTCAATTATTCCTCAATCGAATTTTACTCTCATAAAAAGGGGGTTTACTTTCTATCCCAATGGAAAACTTTTCCGCAGCGGAGTCTAATATTGCGAGCATTTTTATATAACGCAAGTGAAGGTTTAATTAAAGCTGCAAAATAAACGTAGCATGTTGTACTCCCCCGGGGAAGGCGCCGCTAATTTTTCATATACTTAGTGCTTCATTTACTCGTGACTCTATTTATGTAATAGGTATTGCGTCACCCATAATAATAGAGTGAAATTGTTGTACAATTTCAGTTGGGAGTGTGCGGGCTTAATTGCGCGAACAATTCATTTTGTTAACACATATATCCATAGTAATGGGTTCATCGGATGATTGTGTTAAAGATATAAGTAATGTCCGTTTTTAGGGTTCTAGGCGCTAAGAGTGCTAACAGAACTCTATCTGGCAGAAAATTTCACAGATTATGTTAATGTGTGCTAATCGAATCGAAAGGAAAAGAAATACCGAAAGCCTAGCGACGAGTGGAACTGACTGCTGAGATGGAGATCGCGGATTCACATTTCTGTATAAGACACACTTCTCTAATTTCCGGAGTTACGTATGTATTCATTATAAGTTATTGCTCGTCTTAACGTGAAGGAAGGTGTGAGAAGATGTTATTTACGTGTTTACATAACTACATCCTTCATCATACAGACAAACTGGCATAACACATCATATTATAAACTATCAAAGGAAATATAACATGTTATGTTAGTTGTAAAACAAATTATTCTATATTTGACTTTTAAATATATTAGGTCTCTCTCAACCTGCCCTTATTCCAATGGCAGTGGGGTCGGTGCAACATGCTTTTTAGCACATGATACAGAAAGAGTTTGGCTTGCAGTTTTTACGACAAACCGCTTGCTTGACATCAACGCCTCTGGGGACAAAACATACTCAAACCCGAAACAAATATTGGTGAATCACACAACTATTTGTCTCGGTTCAGGAATCGAACCCGTTGCCTCTCGCTTCACAGCCGGCTACTCGCCCGTTACATAACATGGAGGTTGTCAAATGCGGATGCTTTGGCTATATTGCATGTAAAGATATAAATTATACATTGCTCTAACATTTCTTTTATTTGATTGTAAAAAAAACTTTACGAAACCGGCATAGCTAGTTATTTATATGAACTTGGAAGATGTATGATGCCTATCAATCCATGCTTAGCAGTAGCAAAATATAGTCATAATTAAGGCAGGGCTGTATGATTATTAATTTAACAGCTTTGATGGCGCAGTGGGCGAGTAGCCGGCTGTGAAACGATAGGCCGAGGGTTTGATTCCCGCAATGAGAGAGTTGTTTGTGTGATCCACAATATTTATTACGGGTCTGGGTGTTGTGGGACAGAAAGTCCTTCGTAGTTCGTGGTACCCACGATACAGGTTAGCCTAGTGTGGGGTCAGGACTATTTGTGTGACTGTTGGGTGTTTTTATTATATTATATAATTTTTTCTCTTTATGTTTTTAATTGGCAGATAAAAATGTGTATATAAAGAAGTCCTTCTCAAGATAGAGTGCTGTATCTACAATACAATTACAATAACAACCTTTTCACAAACATGTAATTCACACGAGCGTGTATAGAGCACGAGTCCGCAGGGACTCGGACCGAGGAAAAGTTTCTTCTTAATAAAACTATGTAAGTAGCTTTAGGAAGTCACTTGAAAAACATCAATATCGTTGTTTATGAACAATAAGATCGTATATTATATAGCTGATATATAATATTTATGTTGATTTACTTGTATCTATATTATAATACTAGCTTTTGCTCGCGGCTCCGCCCGCGTGAACAGCATTTTCCGGGATAAAAGTAGCCTGTAACCGTCTCCAGGGTCCCATCTATCCCTGTAGATAAATTCATCAAAATCGGTTCAGTGATTTAGGCGTAAAGGCGTAACAAACAAACTCACTTTCGCACTAACTTTCACCCCCCTTTTCATCTCTTATTAAACTAACATTTCCAAAATTCCTGAAACACGTGTTTATTTGTTTTACGTCAATAACCGAAATACAAAATTTTGTTTATGTAACTTTCAAAATGACGGACTTTCATACATATTATCATCCTCTATTTTGACCCCTTTGGGGTGGAATTTTCTAAAATCCTTTCTTAGTGGGTGCCTATATAACAAAATGAATATATAGTCCGAATTTCATGCTTGTAGCCTTGATAGTTTGCGCTCGGCGATGATGAATCAGTCAGTCAGTCAGGACATGTTATTTTATAAGTATAGATTATAAAGAGGAAATATTTGTATATATTATTAATTATTTTACTTATAATATGGATTGATTATTCATACTAGATTGGTCATGAGTCTAAAATAATCCAATGGCTGATCAACGAATTTAGTGTCAGCCTGATGTATCGTAGCTTAAAAGTAATTAATAGACCAGCACAAAATTCTATTCCAGGTCATCCCAACATTTACACTAAATTTATTGTTAGGCATATTGTAGTAAATAATTTAGTCGGAACGCTACTATGCAGTTTTACGCATTATTACGAAAACACACTTTTGCACTTAGCCCCGAGTTGTTTATAGGAAACCCATTTATTATAACGATAACTACTCAGTCGCTACTCGCTACACATCTAAATGACACGGAATGAGAAAAAAGCAAGTTGGAAATAGAGAGCAGAGAAGAAACAGACTAAAATAAATTGAAAGAGAATATCTCGAAACGAAATGCTCAGCATCAGCCAGGAGTCTGGAATTATGCTTGGCAATATGCGTGCGCCTTATCATTTCACGGGACGGAAATAAGGTCGGGGAAATGTGTTTGTACGGGTTATACCGCTGCCTACTTCTTTGGGGATTACAGGCGTATGTATTCAAGGTTTGTGAGGCCAAAAGCTGCGGCGAAAGATGTGACTTAAAATTTGAAAGGATGGATTATTAAAGTCTCATTATTATTGTAATTAAAATTGTACTGCCTTTTAATATTTTTTTACAACCAGCTAGTAACAATGTGTTATAATTAAAATCTCATGCTCTGATATTAATTAACGTCGTGCAAAAGGTCTGGCTACACAATGAAGCCTCATCGAGCTCTCATGGGAGAGGATAGGCGCACTTAATAACTTCTCATAAATAGAACTATATAAGACTAATATGAACATGTTGGACTTGTATGTACCCATCTTCCATTAACTAATGTTGCAACCAGTATTTTTTTTTAAAACACTTTGCCTGATGATAATTACTAAAAACTAAAACTACGCACACCCCACTATGGTGTGCGCTGGAACGCTGTGTATTTAAATATTATTATTTGTTCTCATTATTACATATTTATATATTCTTTTCCTGTTTAAATATCTCCAAATATGACATTGACCGACAAGAGACCAAGCGTTCTCCAGAATTATGATGGCCTGACGTTACTGTATACAGATTGACCCTGGAACGTGACTCTCTGAACGAGCTACTGTAGCGAGTTATTCTACATGTTTACCGCGGTCGCTATCTACTCGCATAAAAACATGTACACTTCCAGGAGTATTATTTATTTTTTTTAACCCGGTCACGGCACGGTGACTTCAGAGACTTCAGAGTTCAGTGCCATGCAGTGCTTTGTAATTCAACGTTCTGTGTGGTGTTGCTTCTGTTTATGGGCAGGCGTGGCGCTTACCATCAGGCGAGCGCCTTGCTCGTCTCGTCATTCAATCAAATAAAATAAAAAATTAACATCGACCACAGGACCACCCTAGTGGATTTAATAATCCAATTTCGGAGTCATCTCCGTACTCCTTTTTTCCTAATTTAGATAATGGTCTATCTCTGTGCCTAATGTTAACTAAATCCATTCACCCATTAAGGCGTGCTTGAGACAAACTCACAAATATCCCAACTCACAAACATCCACGCTACTAGTAGGAAATAGGATAATAGGATTGATGATGTGATGATGTCGACCAATGTGATTCAAGAGGATTCCTGGAGGGTTCAGGATCTCATTAATTATGCAAGCCTGGTGAGACGATGTGTCCGGGATTGGATTTGTGACCGATAATGGTTCGCGGTTGGCCTTCTATTAGGAAATATGAACGGATAAATATATAAATATCGTAAAAGCCTTGCTTTTGGTTATTATCCTTACTCACATATCGGCAAAAAGTGAGTACACTTATCGCATCTTCGACATACACAATTACGCACACGTGATATAATTATATAGTATTGATAGAAGCTATTTGGGCCGAGTTTTTTTTATAACACAAACGTTGATCACCACCTGGATTCATGGTTTATTAATTACTTTCAATTTGAGTGGTAGAGCCACGCTGTTGACAGTTTAGTCTACATCATTAATGGACCGGCTCGATCGATCCACCGCTATCTCACAGAAAACCAACATATAGCAGCGGCTTGCTGCTGCGTTTCGTATTGTGAGTGAAATATCAGGAGGCCCAAATTCCCCTCCCCTTCCCAATCCCTAATTATCCCTTTCCTTTAAGCCGTCAACATGCCCGTGATTGTTCTGGTATTGTGGGCGTAATAGGGGTGGAGATCACTTACCATCAGGTGACCCACTTGCTCATTTGTTGGCCTTACAGTCGCTGTCTTCCGTTGATAGGTTTCCCTTTTCCAATGTACTTCATCATCACCTAAACCAAAGTTATTTTGAACGACCCCCGGAGTAAGTGCTATTAAACACAAAAATAATCATAATTAATCTACATTAAATATATTGGTAAAGATATCATATAACTTCACGTAATGTAGATTAAAAAAATACAGACCAATTGAGAAACTTTGCGTTTCTAAAATCGGTTGAAAGTAAATGAAGACAAACATTTGTACCCAACTATTTCCAACATGTTTATTTGCCAAACATTATTCTAATACCGGGCGGAATTGTAATTCGATTGTGCGTATTTGGTGTCACCGAGTAATACTGTGAATTTCGATGAGAACTTGCAAATGAACGTTTGTTTAAAACACGATTAGTTTGGCCGTTCAATAATAGATAACATGAGTATAATACGCTTGACAATTATTATTGTTTGCTTAATAGTTCTAACAACGAAATTACGGATTAAAAGGGATACGGATCGGAAAATAGACTAGAATATGATGTGACAGAATATGAAATTAATGAGCACTTGAAGGACATAATTTTACGTTTTTTTTTTATTAAATGACGAGACGAGCAAGGCGCTTGCCTGATGGTAAGCGCCACGTCTGCCCATAAGCGGGAGCAATACCACACAGAACTTTGAATTACAAAGCACTGCATGGCACTGGACTGCGCTCGTCACCCCGAGACATAAGATGTTAAGTCACATAATGCCCAGTAATTCCACTGGCTTCAATGTCCTTCAAACCAATGTTGCTTGGCAGAAATAGACAAAACAGTGGTACCAATCCCGACGGTTTCTCGCATACGAGGGATCTACCATCTTGTAAATACGTGATTTCGAAGACCAGTGACAAGATCCATATTTAATTTACAATAATTTATTTATATTCAGCAAATTCCCCTTAATAAATATCCATCAGATTATTCATTCTGTTTGAAAGCATTTTTATTCACACTTGACGTTGATTAATATACAGAACATTTATTTTATGCCGTTATATAAATTTAATTTTGTTGGAAAAATAATAATAAATAAATACAATCAACAGTTACACACATAAAACTGAACCCAAGCAGGAACTAAGAAGGAACTACAAGGGATTTGCACACACGCAGATATGTAACAATTAATATTCCTGGATCACACATTTGTCTTGGTGCGGGTATCGAACGGCCTCTCACAACGCATCCAGTTACTCGCTCACTGCGCCACGGAGATTATCAAAATAGCCTGAAATATCATCTCTTTCAACAAATATTTGTTTTGGGGTCTGGGTGTTGTGAGACCGAAAGTCTCTCGTAGTTCCTGATACCCCCAACACAAGACTCTTACTGTGGGGTCAGGACTGTGTATGTGACTATTGGGTGTATTGGATGTATTTATAATAGGTAAAGTCTCTATTCCAGATATTTCTTTCTTATATTTCCCTTCCGTGCAATATCTGAAGTCTGCCAACCCGCACTAGGCCAGCGTGGTGTGGTGCACTATAAGGCCTAACCACTCACTTGTTCAGAGGCCCATGCCCAGCAGTGGGACGTATATATTACAGAGCTAGTATTAATTATTAATAAAATGGTATATGCATACATATGCATAGTAATAAAATGGACATCATTATTTTTGAATTTACGATTTTTTACACAATATAGTGGTTACGCAATCAGGTAGGTACTGCCTGCCTTCTGACGACCAAAACCCGTAGTAACACCACCTAGGATTTCAAATTACAAAGTGCTTAGTTAAAATAAAGTGTAATTGAAATTGTAAGACTCAGCTATCTTATAACAGTTTTATACCCTACGAGTTCAATTAAGCTAGACTACTTACCTAGAATACAGCTAGAATTCGTTGTTTTTTCCAATTATTAAAACGGACGTGAAAGTCCATTTTTAGATGTGCTTTAGCTTTTTTTTACTTTACTTTAACTACTTTGTCATTAGCAAAAATATCCGTAAGATAATAATCGGTTTTGAGTGCTTGTGGGTGTGTCCGCACTTTTATATTTTAGTTTAAAGGACATGAAAGCCAGTAAAATAACCGGGTGTTATAAAATAGGTATAAATAATTTACTAGGTAGTCTAGGTAGGTACCTCATTTCGAGCGGGAGTATGTTCCAAACGTACTCCACACCTCCACGTTAACAAGTACAAGTTGTATTGCCATACTTATTTCATCCATATAATTTACTTTTATGAGCAAACAGAGCTGAATATCTGCTGGCCACTGTAGCGATTACATACTGGAATATACAAGTTGAGAAAACCACAAATCCTATATTGAGAAAATTATATTGTACTGTCATTTGTTTCTCAATAACCCCATTCACTATTCATTTTAACAGCAGTGGGTAGATAACAATCTTCCAAATGTAAAAAATATTAGTTCGCAATACCCAATATTGTAACAGGCGCATTCCATAAACATTTCAGCAGGTGTGGGAAACATTTCAACAACCTTAAACAAAAGCTTAATGCACTGAACCACATAAAACCTTCCAACGTAAAACACTAAAACCAACACGGTATGCATCGATAAATCAGAATATATCCGAATGAATGCACCCCACAACGAATGGAATTAAACAATTATTCAAATGACTGTTGGTGAAATGAGGATGATATGCAAATGCTCCGCGCCGACTGTAAGCGCTAATGCGGATTAATTGTTTAGGCTTTCGGTGACAGACAACTTGTTTATTGCCGACTTATCTATATAAATAACTAGGTTTTCCTCGTAACTACGCCCGCGTGATCTGCTTTTTCCGGGATAAAAAGTAACCTATGTTACTCAGTGATAATGTAGCTTTCTAACGGCAAAAGAATTTTTGAAATCGGTCTAGTAGTTTTTAAGTTTATTCGTTACAATACAAAAATACAAATCTTTTCTCTTTAAAAGAAATAGTGTAGAAAATGAAATGCTATCCGTTGGTAACGGCAACACTTGAGAACGGTTGGGTCCAACGGGTGGGTAAATCGGTCGATTTAGATTTTTTTTTATTGTTCGTAATCACCCCAATAAGGTTTTTATGGAAAGAAAAAATGGAAGAGATGCCTTGAAATGTTTAAAATTCGTGAAAAAATAAACGTGTTTATTCTATGGGAATTTTGTATGAACCTATGACCATGAATCACTATTCGATCGAAGGATATGCGTAATTCTTTTTTGTTTTCTTTGATAAGGTACTGGAAAAGTTTTAAAGTAAAATAAATTACGGACGATGGCAACTCAATTGAAATTATACAACTGAATCGATGTGTCTATTAAATCAATTGGGATTTTTTAGAACTGCCCATTAACAGAAGCACCACACAGAACTTTGAATTACAAAGCACGGCATGGCACTGAACTGAGCTCGTCATCCCGAGCCATAAGATGTTAAGTCTCATAATGCCCAGTAATTTCACTGGCTCCAATGTCCTTCAAATTGAAACACAACAGTGCTTATACACTGTTGCTTGACGACAGAAATAGATAAAGCGATGGTAATTACCTAGACGGCTTCTCGAATACGAGGGACCTTCCATCTACTGCTTATTGTCTTGTCCATTTCGTTGAAATTTGTAATTTAGCAAAGCTTGTCAAGCACGTTTGTCCGTTGTCTAAAAATAAGCTTGAAAAGTAATTCACGTTAGTAAGCTATGACACGTGAGAAACAAACTGGGCTACTCTAACGAGAAATGCAAATGATAGTGGATGCTTGAACGTTGCATCAAGCCACATCAAGCATACTTATCAAGCACGTCAATGCTTGGTAGTAATTTTGACCTAGTTTTGGTAGACCCTAGACCAAAGTCTAGGGAACGGTTAATCAAGTATACGAGATACGCAGCTATATTTGCTGGTGGGAGGATACTTGTATCCGACCGGATAGCGACCACCGTACACTGGTGCTAAAACCTGCCATAGTGGCCCACCTTGCGTGGGTCGCGTTCCAGGGTCAGCCAGTGTATATCCGGTTCTCCCCATGGGGCTTGCCCTCTGATCCTATCCATTTTCCCATCCCTTTTTCCTTCCCCTCCCCCTCGGCCCTTTGGCAGGCCGGCATGATCTTGCCGACCTACGATGGACACATTGTTTATCGTTGGTCGACACTATTCTTGGATTGCGCTACACTTACCATCAGGTGTAGCGTAGTCACTTTGCCGAGCCAGGATAAAAAAAAAAAAAAAAAAAAATACGCAGTTGAACGGCCGCCGTGGTGTAGCGGGCGAGTAGCTGGCTACGTAACGAGAGGCCGCGAGTTCAGTCCCCACAGTGAGACAAATGTTTGTGTAATCCACAAATATGTGTTTTGGGTCTAAGTGTTGTGAGACTGAAAGTCTTTTGTAGTTCCTGATACTGACGACACAAGACTCGTATCTTACTGTGGGGTCAGAGCTATGTGTGTGACTGTTGGGTGTATTTATTTTTTTATTTATCTTATTTATTTATTTTAGAACGATTAGTAAAACCAATAACACTAAAATATACACAAACAGAAAATTAAATAATCAAGGCCAGTAGGTAATGTTTGTGTGATCCACAAATATTTGTTTCGGGTCTGAGTGTTATGAGACTGAAAGTCTTTTGTAGTTCCTGATACTGACACAAGACTCGGTATCTTATTGTGGGTCAGGGCTATGTGTGTGACTGTTGGATGTATTTATTTTTTTATTTATCTTATTCATTTAGTTTAGAACTATTAGTAAAACCAATCACACTAAAATATACACAAACAGAAAATAAAATAATCAATGGCAGTAGATAGGTAGGTGTACACAACAAAAATGTAGAAATAAAAATTATTCATATTGTATATTTTATATTCTACTATATATAAGTATGAAACAGTTATACGCGTATTCTAACATATAATCAAAAAAAGAAGCAATAAATATATAAGAAACCTAATTTAGAGCAAAAACCTGTGTATATTTTTCAAGAGTTTTCAAGCAGCCTCAGGTACTGCTAAAAACGTGAGGTGGAATAAATTTTTATACTTTAATATTTCTTTGGTAATTACATTTCAAACTAATTCACTCCTGTCGTAGATAACTTATTTATTCGCCAAGGACTTTCAAATTGAAAAAGAATTTTCAAATGTATTTACTGAGCGACGTATTATCTAAAAAATATATCTTCGGTTATTTATAGACTCTTATATCTTTTAACAGAATATTTTATGAGGTTCTATTATAATAATATTGTAAATACAGGGTTATTTTTAAAACACCAGCAACCTCGCAGGGGTAGATAGCTGTCCCCATACGGAACAACTTTTGTTCTACGAGTTTGGATATAACTCAATATATTAAAAAAAAAATGATTTTACAAGTTTTTGTTGTGTCGTATTTTTCTTCGTAGTATGCGGCGTGCGCGCGCGACTCAAAGGCGCCGCTCAGCCACAGCTCAGCTGAGCGGCGCGTTGACCTTCAAAGGAGCTAGTCGGGTTCCCCACGCTTCGCGTATTTGTTTACGTAAAGTGCGATGCGCGTTGTAACAATCAAGACGGAAATTAAATGAATACTTATTTTTGTATGAAAATAAAATCTAACAAATTATCAAAAGTCGTAGAACAAAAGTAGTAGCTTATAACCTTAGGAATCTACCCCTGCGAGGTTGCTGGTGTTTTAAAAATAACCCTGTATATGGATAAAGTAATAAATAGATATTATGAGACATTTTAACCGTCTTCCAAACATAACTTTATAGAATTACAAGGTGTTACGTTTCTCGTATGTGAGAAGCCGTCTGGGTTGGTACTACCACTTTATCTATTTCTGCCGCCAAGCAACAGTGTGTAAGCACTGTTGTGTTTCGGTTTGAAGACATTGAAGCCAGTGAAATTACTGGGCATTATGAGACTTAACATCTCATGTCTCAGGATGACAAGCGCAGTTCAGTGTGATGCAATGCTTTGAAATTCAAAGTTCTGTGTGGTGTTGCTTCTGTTTATAAGCAGGCGTGGCGTTTACTATCAGGTGAGCGCCGTGGTCGTCTCGTCATTCAATGAAATAAAAAAAAGATATGTAGGTATATAGATGTAATAATACAGGAAGAAAGCCAATCGTCTCACTATGGAGGATGTACAAAACCATGTAAACCATGTATGGAATTACATAAATAAATTATAGAAGAATACTGCCTTGTTTTTTTTTTTTGCTTTGGTTGTGCGGTTGTAATGCATACGTGGTATAAGGCCGCGGACTCGAAGTCAGCGGGTGCGGCGAACACCCGGTCTCGAAGTCAGCGGGCCGATCGTGTGGTGCTAGAGCGGCGTAGTGTTGTACTATGAGAAATTAGTGTCTGTTCGCGAACGAAATTGATGTGAATATGATGTTCCATATAAAAAATCATTGAAATAATTTGCTCCACCACGTCGCGTCGGCGGGCATTTTTGAAAATACACATAACAGCACTACGTCAATGCAGACGCGCAGTTGCCGCTCATTTGGCGCGCGCCGCTCGTACGTCGCTCCCCGCGCCCGCGCCGCGCCGCTGCTTTCGAGACCGGGTCCATTTAAATCTATGCATTTGAACGCGCCGCACCCGCGCCGCACCCGCGCCGCCGCCGCTTGCCGCTGACTTCGAGTCCGGGGCCTAACTGCTGTTGAGGTCACGGGTTCGATCCCCGAGTCGGGTAAATGTGATATTGTTTTTTCATCATGAAATACTTCTAGTGTCAGCTCGGAGTCTGGAATTGTGCCCGGCATGGCTATGGACACGCTTCCTGTCACAGCATGGGACGAAAATAAGTTCCTGGAAATGTGGGTATAGTATTTACTCTGCTTACACCTTCGGAGATTATAGGCATGAGTAATGTATGTATATCGAAGAAGAGGACTTATAATAATCAACATAACATTCTATCTAAATAAATAAATGTAGAAACTTTCTTCGCATACGCTGACGCCGAAACGACTGAACTTAAACACGTTAAAGTATCTAAGGGCCATGAATATCAGAAACATTGTTTGAGACGTCACTAGCGAAATTCGGATGGTATTTACGTTTAAAATGAGATACTGTTATAAGTACTTGGCTGATACAACTTCAGCTGGCGAGATGAGATAGCGCGCGTGAGAATGGGCTTGAAGCAGTTATCACGTACAAAGTTGCGATCGAATGGTGTTGCCTGCACCGAAATGAATTTTCGCCGATTAACTGGATGATTACTAAAATGTTAAGATTATAGAAACTGTATCGTGTAGGTGATCCCTGAAAAGAAAACTTGAAAAATGCGATTATTTTACTAATTTATCAACTTATTTTTCTAAATAACTTTATTTTTTGTTTTTACGGCGAAGATATGAGAGCAAATGGTCTCTCTTTAAACTATCCTCAAGACTGATCGAAGTGAAAATGATACAGAAAAGAGAGGAAGGAATCTGTCGGTTTATGTTCTGAATCAGTTTTTATATAGCATAGACCGGTAAACGAGTAGGTGGATCACCTGATGGTAAGTGATTTCCATCGCCCATGTACGCCCACAATACCGAAGGATCATGTTCGCGTTGCCAACCTTAAAGAAAAGGGATAATAATCAAGGGATTAGGAAGTGGAGGGGGATATGGCCCCCGGATATCTCATTCACCGTACCAAACGCAGCAGCAAGCTGCTACTTAACATCGGTTTTTTGTGAGATAGTGGTAACGACCCGGTCGAGCCGGCCCATTCATGCTGTAGATAAAACTGGAAAAAACCACTCTTCAGAACTTCCATAAGGTTTTACCAACACCAGCCTAATACTATCTGTAGCAAATCCCACAGCAGTGTGTATTTTGATTACCCATTCTTATATCAACATTTAAAATTGAATTTTATATGAGTTTACTATCTCTCGTGTACGTGACATGAATGTAAAACTTTGGAATTTCTACTTCATTTTACAATATTCGTACCGAAATTGTTTTAATTAAATTGTTAATATGAAACTTTTTCCATTTAAGTTATATTATATTCCGAACATAATTTGTATAATTTAGCTCGGATATTTGAAAGAAAGAAATCCTTCTCTAATTCAAATTGGTATATCCACCGCCCGACCCACCGTCTGACCACCACAATCCGTAATGGGAACCAAGTTTCACCATTGCGTCTTTCGTTTGTCAGCAAATTATATTACAGCTAGGTAAGACTTTGGACCTAAGATGTTTATGGCCCACTTACATTTTACTTATTTAAAGACAATATTCGTAAAAAAGTCGCAATAAGCTACTTGACATTAATTTATACTACTTTTCAACTTTTATCGCCTCATCAGTGTAGTGGCAGCGTATAAAGGCTAGAAAACTACGAGGAACTACCTTATAGATTTCACACAAATTTTGTTTTAATTTTCAACATGAAAAATGAGATAGCCGCTATTGAAATGTGTACAGTACAGCTATAGGCTCGTCCTCTATCATACAATGGAATGTAAGTAAGCGCGGTAAACATTATGTGAATTGGTTGCACCTTTGCCTACTCTTGGGGGATATATTTTTTTTTAGAAGATCTTGCTATAAAAAAATATGCTATAAAAATACTACCAGTTTTAGGGAAATTTCGCGAAGTGTAGCAACACTAAATAGAAAATACCATCTGGCGGATCAAGCATAACGTAACTCCGATGTTAATACCCCATTTTATTACGGATAGATTTATTGAACAGATTTTTATTGATCACTATTCAGGCGAGACAAAAGGTACTACAAACACTGAACCTATTATCCAACCTTTGTTTCGATATTATTTATGATAATATTAAATAACGTACAACCCACGCTATAAAGGAAAATTGAATGGATATTGTAAGAAATAATAAAATAATATTATTAGTCAGTATTATAATGTTACTGAGGTGTGACTGGAGCGTAGTTTGTAACTGTCGATAGTCTCTGCCTATCCCTGTGGGATGCAGACGTGATTATGTATTGTTTTTTCTATCGTTCATCTTCTTTACTTAGTATAAAATGAAGTCGCTTCCGCTGTCTGTTCGCTAAGATCCTTTAAACTATTCAACGGATTTTAATGCCATTTTCAGCAAAAGATAGAGCGATTCATGCGAAAGGTTTATATGTATATCACGCTATGACCCATGGGAGCAGGGTAGTAACATGCAGTGACAACAGCGAGGAACAGCTAGTAATGTTATAATAACATTAAATATTAAACTCGTATGCACTAACTGTATCACTGGCTACCCTTACAGAGATGCAGCCTTGAACTTGTTAAAATTGGTTATACACACAAAATAAGATTCAAAAGTATTTACCTATAATGACTATCCATAGTTTCCGCAACGACGTTTGATTAAATGTGTACTTCCATCTATGTAATAACTTAGTGGATCTATTTCAATAATCAGGTTAGTTACATTACGGTTCTATTTGCTTAATCTATTATAGTTTATTATGAATATTAGTTTATACCGTTTAATCTACTCTAGACATAAATTGATTTTTGCTCGTTTGTCTTTATCTATTTGTTATATTGGCTTCGAGTTAATGCCCTAAACGAGAGTTAGAAACTTTTATTAGATTATTTTATATTTTTTTAGTACAAAGAAAAAACAAGAAAGTGGTTCATTTTTTATTACGTTATCTCCACCAATCAAATCAAGAAGAGTAATTGATGTGATGCCGACCTTAAAACGAAAAAAAATGGGATTGAGAAGAGAGAACAGGTTTTCGTCTTCCGGAAATCTCATTCTCTTATCAAACGCAACAGCAAGCTCCAAACTGATCATCTGTGAAGCAGTAATATTCCGGTCAAAACAGTCCATTCACGCTGTAGACAAAACTATCTACAGACTGGCCCTACCACCTAAAGGATTTTGTTTAATAAAATAATTTACTCAAATTAGTTTGTGAAAGAAGATACTCTAATTCTATCGTCCCTTTATTAGCATCTAGGGAAATTATTGTCTATTTTTTATTTCCCACAAAAAAATATGATAAATCAAAAAGTTTTAGGGAAATAATTTTCAACTTATTACCACTACTCAAAATTGGGCTGATTCATTCAACGGCCTCTTAATAACAGGACGGCAAAATTACAATTTCATATTCAAAACAATATGCTCTTGATAATTAAGGTGTTGTTAAGTCAGACGAAAATGCGAATCATAAACAAAAAACAAATCAACATCAAAAAAATTGAATTCATATCAAAGCGTAATAATGTTAAAGTAATGAACGCAAGGTTCAAGTCTTCGAGTGGGCTTCAGGTGAAAGGCTCTGTTGAAAGCGAACGGGGACAATGGACGACCTATACAGGTCGCAATCTACTGATCCTGACTTGTCGTCTCTGTGTACATATTCTACATACAATGCCCCAGTGAATCCGCTCTCTATCAAAAGTATAATAGAAAAGCTTTTTCTATGACGCGAAGATTTGCGTTTTTAATATGAACGCAAGCGTGGATAAATGTCTGATTTTGCAAGAGTTTTAAATCTATCGCCTCATTAACCTAAATAGATCTATTTAGGTGGCCACCTAATAGGTGACCACCTATTTACTACTATTTAGGTTTATTAGTCTAAGTTGTAACATTTATCACTATATAGAATGGTCCTCGTATGCGAAAGACTATCTGGATAGATACCATCGCTATATCTATTTCTGCCACCAAGCAGCAGTATATAAACACTGTCGTATTCGAGTTTGAAGAACATTAAAGCCAGTTAAATTACTGGGCACTATGAGACTAAACAATGTCCACGGAGTGACGATCGCAGTCCAGTGCCATGCAGTGCTTTATAATTCAAAGATCTGTGTGGTGATGCTTTTGTTTATGAGCAGGCGTGTCGCTTAAAATCAGGCGAGCGATCTGCTCGTCTCGTTTTTTAAAAGTAATAAAAAAGACCCTGGTTTCAAATTCTAGGTCGGGCAATTATAATTTGTGTTTGAGTTTTCCATTCGAAAAATCATACATGAGTTGTCCGAGATTGAAATTTGTTCCTAATATGGCGAAAGGCTCGTCCCCCATCAAACTATAATACGGAAATATAATAATGAACCACTTAAAACACCTGTTAAACCTCAAAAAAATATTTTCGCGATACAACTGATAAAATTAAAAACTTTGCTGTATTCAGATTTTCCGTACGACGATCGTTAATCCGAGATCCAATTTACTTAAGTGTCCGATCACACCGCAGGTAAGCTTGGCGCTAGCGCTCTATATACACGTTGGTTTTACAATCCTTGCCTATACTATACTGCTGGATAAACAAACGGAGTCTCGAATACTTAAATACATACCTACTACGATAAAAGTTATACCGGCAGTGATCATTTTCGATCCGTATCTTAAAGGTACCAACGTAATTATATTTCAGAGCCTATACTGCCTGTCAATCGGCTTATCAGTCTGTTCTATATTTAAATCGCTCTTTACTTTGAACTATAATCGGTAGCCGGATGATTTTTGTACTGAATATGAGGCATTCCGAATAACGTAAATAAATAAAAGAAATACACCCAACAGTCACATACATAGTTCTGACTCCACAGTAAGATACGAGTCTTGTGTCGTGGGTATCAGGAAATACAAGAGACTTTCGATCTCACAACACCCAGACCCCGAAACAAATATAATAATATGTGGATCACATGAACATTTATCTCGATGCGGGGATCGAACCCGCGGCCTCTCGCTTCACAGCCGGCTATTCGCCCGCTGTGCCACGGAGGCTGTCAATGTAATAATAAAAACGTACAAATTTCGGAGATATAGTTTGATGTTCTGTAGTGGATGGACCGAGGAGGAGATATATTGATACGCCGGAGGTTTGATTAAGATTTATTTACGACTGTCTATGTTACATGCTTACACAATATCTTTATAGCTACTTATACACTACAATCCCTATAATAAATTACATCAAGTGCATACCTGGGAGATCAATCAAAATTTTTCGTTCTGGATTAATATTTGAAGTGTTAAAACCTTTAACTATTGATATTAGAATAAAATTCATAATGATTTCTTACGTTCACACATGTTACACATCCCGATTTCATGATCAAAATTAAAATAAAAAACCGCGATAAAATCCGTTTAAATTAGTTTTATTTCAATGTAAATTCCATAAAATAACTAGGTATTCTGTTAGCTAGGATAAGCTTCGTGAATTCCACATTTTTAATTTAGGAATTTAGGAATTCCACATTAAAGCCCTGTGTAGATAGAGAGTTTCACGTACGATATATTGGCAAGAATTTAACAGGAAACTGTCATTTATTAGGTCTCGTTGTTCGGTTCTCTTTTCAAACTGTGTGATTTTTTTTCTTTCAGCCTGACATTATCTCGGTTTGATGCCAAGGTCCGTCTTTGCATCGTGATTTCACGATAATTGGAATTATATAGATCGACTCGCAATCCGCAACGAGAGCCATGTTTGTATTTGTAGCCATTGCCTCGTTTTTCAGCAGAGTGAAGAGCACGTGGAGGTGACGTGGGCTTAATGGCTGAGATAGTGTTGACCTGCTTACACTTCAGGTTTTTTAAATTGTCTGATGCGGCCTCATAAATAAATAATAATTCAAAACACCCAAAAGTCACACACATATTACTGAATCCACACAGAGTTGTGTCGTGGGTGTCGGGAACTACGAGGGACTTTTGGTCCCATAACTCATACCTAAAACAAATATTTGAGGTTAACACAAACATTTCTCTCGGTGCGGGAGTCAAACTCGCGGGTTCTCGTTTCACAGCTGGCTACACGCCCACTGCGCCACGGTGGCTATCTCTTACATTTTCGCTCTGTCATGCGATAAAATCTCTACATGTAATAAGGCTTAATGATTGGCCTTTGAAATGCCATGACATGACCTTTACGTAATTAGTACACTTTTGACATTTAGGTTGGCATACATTACCAGTAATTTCATTGTTGGGCCTCTCTTCGACCGATAAACTGGATTCGCGGCTGAAAACTTGGAATCGCAATAATTTTCGCCAATATACATCTCGTATCGACGTTTATTACACTAAAATCGTCGGTACAAATTGATGCGTTTATTGGAAATTACCTTTTGTATAATACTATTTTTATTCTCTTACTTTTATTGGAACACGCGTTAATTTAAAATCAAATATAGAGGGCCTAATTATGAAATACACTTAATGTTGTATTATGCATAAAAGAGATAATTAAGGGATTGGGTAGGTAAATAGGATTTGGGCCTCCGGATATCTTAATCACCGTACGAAACGCAGCAACATGCTGTTACTTCACGTCGGTTCTTTGTGAAACAGTGGTAACGACCCGGTCGAGCCGGAGGTGTATCACCTTTCACATGTATGAATGTCGTGTCGAGCCGGTCCATTTATCCTGTAGACAAAACTGTGTACAGTGTGGATCTACCACTCAGACTCTATCACTCAGTTTTCATTCTTATTTCTTAGATCCCCGTTGTTAGAGTACCTCCGTGGCGCAGTTGTAAGGCGTTCGCGGTACGACTGCTGTGTTAGAGTCTCGTATTCCATCCCCGGGTCGTGTAAAGTGCTATTGGGATTTCCTATCACGAAATACTAAGTCATTGTGCCCGGTGTGGTGATAGGCTCGCCATCACATCATGGAACGGAAATAAGCTCGGCGAAATGTGGGTGTACTGTTTACACCTCTGCCTACCCTTCAGGAATTACAGGCGTGAGTGCGCCTGTAATATGTCATGTCAAACTATATTACTAGAATCGAGCTCGCCTTTATTAAGTTAATGCGTAGTCACTGGAAGCGAGGGGCGTCCGCTACATCAAACGAATTTTATAACAAGTTTACGTTTTTAGTCGAGTAGCTTCAATCTCCATTTACTAAATGTTGCTTTCAGTAAATATATAGATGGAACAAGCAATGGTTACATAAAAATGTATTGCGTTATCGATAAAACACTATTTTATGTGTAAGTATGTACATGTATAGTATGCATATAAATTTATGTATATGTCTATATGTTCATTTGTTGTTTGCATGTTATGATAATATATATTTTGCATATATTTTTATTTTGCATTTTGATGCATCTACCCTGTCTATCTCTGCACCATCTTAAGGTTGATTGGGAGAGAATGCCTCTGGCATTAAGTCCGCCTGTAATATATAAATAAATAATGTGTAAATAGCAATGGTTACGAATTGAACGTCCAAATCTAAATATAGAATCAATACGTGGTATCCATAAATTTGTTCCGAATCACTTCACAAGTTTCATCTAACAACGATTCCAATCGATTCCATTCGATGATTCTCGATTACAAAGGGAAAACTTTGGGTAGGTAGGTACCTTTCCATTACGTTCTAAAAATAAGTCGTTGTTCAAAACTAAAGTTGAAGGAATGCTATCACTGACTTGAGGAAGTGCTCTCGACTAACTTTTAAATTAAAGTAGTATAGCATACACAAATAGCTTTATAGATACTTTTATAGAATATTTTTTTATTTCATTGAATGATGAGACGAGCAAGGCGCTCGCCTGATAGTAAGCGCCACGCCTGCATGAAAATTACATTACAAAGCACTGCATGGCACTGAACTGCGCTCGTCACCCCGAGACATAAGATGTTAAGTCTCATATTGCTAATTTCACTGACTTCAATGTTCTTCAAACCAGAATACAACAGTGCTTACATACTGTTGCTTGACGCATACGAGGGACCTATCACCTTGAAAATTTTTCATACATCATTACAATTTCGTCATAGATCTGAGCATATACTCAGATAAGATCGGAGTCTAGAATTATGCTCGGTATGGCGATAGGCTCGCCCCCTATTATGCTAAATTAGCTCGATGAAATGATGTACGGGTTATTCTTCTTCTTAGTCGTTACACTTTTGGCAGAGTGTTCGTGGTCGTCACGTCAGGGTTTGTGGCTCGCTTGACAGATGAGAGTTAACATCTTGCAGTGCTTTGTAATTCAAAGTTCTGTGTGGTTTTGCTTCTGTTTATGGGCAGGCGTGGCGCTTACCATCAGGCGAGCGCCTTGCTCGTCTCGTCATTCTCCATCCAAATCACCCTCCCCTTCCTAATCCGCAATTATCCCTTTCCTTTAAGGTCAGCAACGCACCCCTTTTTTGGTATTGTGGGCGTGCATGGGCGGTGGAAACCACTTATCATCAGGTGACCCATTTACTCGTTTGCCGGCCTATGCTATAAAAAAATAATGAATAAAATAATAGTGGGCGTACATGGGCGGTGGTAATCACTTATCATCAGGTGACCCACTTACTAGTTTGCCGGCCTATGCTTTAACAAAAATAGGGAACAAAATAATCGCAAAGCCTATCTCTTATCGCTGAGGGAACGGTACAAAGAAACTTTGTGGGTCTCAATACGCATCGTCCCTTTATGTAAACCTCAATCTTGTTTATCCGATGTTTAACGCCTATTATCCGAAGTATGCAAATGGAAAACTTACACCAAATAGGTCACAATGTATTCAAAATGGCGATAGGTTGTTACGATTTTTATTTACATACGTGATTTCTGCGAAGAATATAAAAATTTTGTAGTTTGCTTTTAGTTCTGATCAATTTTGTTACAGCATAAAACCGATACTCAGATTTTCCTCTGAGAAAATAGTTGCATCCCAGTCAAGCTGTTCTCTACTTCACCCGAAAGCTATTTATATGCATATATAGAACTTGTTTTATGAACTCTTCGTAAACGCAATTTATAGCTGTTCACACGGTTCAATTTTACTTGATCAACTCTTAAATCGCGTGCGATTTGAACCAACAGACAGAACAGAGATACATTCGTATTGATCAACTAAAAACACACAACTTTTCTTGATTAAACTCAGTAGATCAAATAAATTCGAACTATAGCTATTATTAAATAAATTATGACACGCTCAAATACGAAAGCCACACTTATCGTACCAGCAAAAAGATTACTAGGTACTTTGGAAAATAGTCTTTGATTGGTGATTAAATCGTATGCAAACTTTGTGAAACAGGCCGATAATATCCGAAGTTATATTTGTAGCAAAAACTAATACAATCAATTTTCAAACTTCGATAAACGCCAGTTTATTAATGAGGTGCGGTTGGATTGCTATAACTAGTGTTATCATTGTGACCTAGCCTAAACCTAGCTAGTGCAAGTAGCCTAGTGAGTAAACCTAGCTAGTGCTTCTATGTAATACTCTTATTGAGAATTAAAACCGCTACAGAACACAGTGCATGCCATCAACTCAATACGCACAATCACTCTTTCTCTATCGAGACTTTGAGCCCCGAGTAATAACGATAGTGTTGATAAAAATTTCTTTAATGAAATCCAATTGGCTCGCCTCGAAGATATTTGAGCCGCTGGCAGCGAACCTTTGAGTCCGGCTTTCCTTTACGGACGTTGAACGATCTTGCAAACACTGGACATAGAGCTGGCTCGCACGAAATTTCTGGTTTCTTTGAGCCTTCAGTCTTTAAAACCCAATTTTAGTAATTATAATTTAGTATTTGTTAGGACGGTCTTGCTCGAAATTGGAATTTATGGGCGTTATGTCTACAGAGTCACCGTCATTATATCACGGAATGTAAATAAGCTGTTTGACTCGTGGGTTCATCAGTAACAACTCTACCTATCACTTTGTGGATATAGACGTGAGTTTGTGTAACGTTATTTAGAAACTATTGCCTAAATATATATCTATAAATACCCTAATGAGTTCTTACGTTTACGCGAATGATACAAAAAAAAACCGCGATAAAATCCGTTTAAATTAGTTTTATAAATACTCTTTTAGAGATTTCAGTGGCAGTAAAATCCATACATAGAACAGATTAAAACCAAAACCTATTGAAACATATTTCAAAAAGTGCGAATAAAAGTGTTTGAATAATTGACTTAATTCTATTAGTCAGATGTTTGAAACACATCCATAACGTTAAAAAAGACTTTCACGTACAAATTACTGCCAACTTTTTAATTGCCTACCTTTTCTCTCAAAGGAAATTTCAATTGATTTTCTCTTGGAGAACAGAAATGGGATTATTTTTATAGCTGTAATAATGTTGGTTGTTTGTAATGTAGTTGTTAATATGAACATATGTTAAGCTCAAGACAATATCAGAAATAAAATCACTCAATACACAAAAATGAATCGAAATCTTTGATTGCGTCGTCGTCATCTTTTACGCATAAAAGTAGAATTCCTTTTCAGGTCTCATCTAATTGGAATTAAAATATTCCTTCTTATTATTACGTTTAAACAACACTTCTTTAAGCACATACATATCTACATAATCAATAAAGTGAAAAGAAACGTAAATAAAAACACAAAAGCCTTAGATTCATCTCCATTTCACAAAGCAATTCTTCAATAAAGATGTTAAATAAAATTAAAGACCTCATATTAAATAGAAATGGAATTATACCTTTAATATTCCTTTAAAATTTAATATACTCACAACAAAATGAAACGCTGAAAACATTCAGAATACCGTCAATTCCGCGACAGAAATGTCTCACACCGACAATACAGATTCATTCAACCGTGGCATAATGTTATCAAGTACACAGTCAGCAGAATGAAGAGAATGAACATTTTGATTCACAACACTACACCATATGGAAGTTAAGTTCGCTAGTTGCCACACGGGGTGGTTTTTCGAGCACGACGGGGCGGCGACGAGCGCGGGTGATCCGGCCGGCGGGCGATGCCACACTGAAAGGGATGCTGCCGGTTGCTACGATACGGCACCTATCGCCACCCCTTGTGGATCGGGCCGCCGCCCTAGACAAGAGCAGCGCAACCTACTTTTACGTATAGACGCCACTGTCTACGTAATGGCCCTTCAGTTATTTCCTGATAATATGCTGTTCATACGTTTGTGCTACCTAGGAGGAAATTTTACAAATTTTGCTTCTTCTTTCTGCCTGACGTTATTCCGGCTTAATGCCAGGGTCCGCCTTTTGGGTTCAGGGTTCGCCATTTGACGGGGGATTTAGTTTTATATAGGGCGACCGGACATCTGACTCACAGAACTCGCAACGGGGAGCCAGTTTGGGCATTGTTTCTACCGTTAATTAGCAAAGTATACCTCGTCCAGGTGATATTGGCTTTGGCTTAAGATATTGGTGGCCCACTTATACTCCTACTCTTACTAACTTCACTTAGTTGTGTTTTCTGTTCATTAAATAGTTTTGCTGTGTTTCCAACGCTTTTGGTTTGAAAATCAAGTATGTTAATGCTGCAATCCCACGTTGCATATGTTTTACTGGGCAAAATCTCTCGTGTCTATTTGTGCAGCACTAAGGGTATAAAAATCTGCAAAATAAGCGCAATTATTTGTTTAGCCACGTATGCTAGAGTCCATTTGTGTTGTTACCATCGCTATGTCTGTTTCTGTCACCAGCAGCACTGTAAAATCGCTGTTGTATTTCAGTTTAAAGGACACTGAAGCCAGTGAAATTACTGGATATTATGAGTTAATATTTTAGTATATCTCAGACATTTTGGAGTGACAAACGCTGGCCAGTGCCATGTAGAGCTTTGTAATTCAAAGTTCTGTGTGGTGTAGGTTCTTTTTACGGGTAGGCTTGGTGCTTACCATCAAGCGAGTGGCTTGCTCGTTTTGACATACGATTTTATAAAATAAATACAATACATAACAAATAATATAACTATCACACAAGTATAATTAATTATAACTGTAGTAAAATTTTTACAAACAATGTCAAGTTTATTCTATTTTATCATAATATGTAAATATTATACAACGCTAGAAATTGATTTAAAAAATTATTTATAGCCTTTATATATTATTTCCCAAAGGTATTTTTGTTGGATCGCCATAACTTCTTTAATTCTTCATCAAAATTAAAAAAATTGCGTTAAACAAAAGGCCTAAATACTTATACGACAAGTTGAAGTGGGTCCGCGAAAACCAAGAGCGACACACGAGAAGGAGAGAAGCCAATGAGATCATAATACCAGCGCATAGCGGTGCTAGCTACAAAGGCTCCTTTAAATACGCCGCAGCAAAAATTTGGAATGACTTACCTCCACCACTTCGACAAAATATTTGTCAGTCAACACTAAAAAGACACATCCATTCAAATTTATTAAAGTCGCAAAAATTGCTTCAGCAGTACGTGTAAGTCCTATACGAGCCGTTCCCATATTTACACCGTCATGTTTTTGGTACGATCATGCGCAATGCGCATATGTATATATACACACATTTTGCATTTGCTTTGCTTAATTCTATTTTGTATACGAAATACCGCTATTTTTGTTATATTTTTGTTGTCTTTTTTTTTGTTCTTGTTTTCTGCTGTTCCTTGGTGTATTACGTCTTAATTTGAAGTGTCGTGCAGAAATCATGTTTTTTTTGTACTATATTGGGAAGAACCAGCTGAAAATCAGTGTATACACTGAGCTGGCTCTTCGCCACATACATAATAAAATATGTGAGGTTAAATTATCTTATAATGTAACTAGATGACCCGGTGAACTTCGTATCACCTACATAATATATTTGTGTAAAATGTGGTCAAAACTTAATACAAATGTTTTATTTACATTAAATGCAATTAAGTGAGGTACTGCGCCATTGCACGTGAGGTAGCCCGTCGCACATTTAATTGACTTCGACGACCTAAGTCAGGTCGTCTCCCACCTCCCTCCGGTTGGACAGTCCTGTCCCCGTCCCGTCCCCGTCCTGTCCCCGTCCTGTCCGCGTCCTGTCCGCGTCCCGTCCCCGTCCTTTCCCCGTCCCGTCCCCGTCTTGTCCTGTCCCTGTCCTGTCCTGTCTCACTGTCCTGTCTCACTGTCCTGTCTCACTGTCCTGTCTCTCTGTCATGTCTCTCTGTCCTGTCTCTCTGTCCTGTCTCACTGTCCTGTCTCACTGTCCTGTCTCACTGTCCTGTCTCACTGTCCTGTCTCACTATCCTGTCTCACTGGCCTGTCTCACTGTCCTGTCTCACTGTCCTGTCTCAATGTCCTGTCTCACTGTCCTGTCTCACTGTCCTGTCTCACTGTCCGGTCTCACTGTCCTGTCTCACTGTCCTCTCACTGTCCTGTCTCACTGTCCTGTCTCACTATCCTGTCTCACTGTCCTGTCTCACTGTCCTGTCTCACTGTCCTGTCTCACTGTCCTGTCTCACTGTCCTGTCTCACTGTCCTGTCTCACTGTCCTGTCTCACTGTCCTGTCTCACTTTCCTGTCTCACTGTCCTGTCTCACTGTCCTGTCTCACTGTCCTGTCTCACTGTCCTGTCTCTCTGTCATGTCTCTCTGTCCTGTTTCACTGTCCTGTCTCACTGTCCTGTCTCACTGTCCTGTCTCACTGTCCTGTCTCACTGTCTTGTCTCACTGTCCTGTCTCACTGTCCTGTCTCACTTTCCTGTCTCACTGTCCTGTCTCACTGTCCTGTCTCTCTGTCATGTCTCTCTGTCCTGTTTCACTGTCCTGTCTCACTGTCCTGTCTCACTGTCCTGTCTCACTTTCCTGTCTCACTGTCCTGTCTCACTGTCCTGTCCCTGTCCTGTCCCTGTCCAGTCTAGACGCTATACGACCTGTCATCACGGCAAGCTTCGCAACGACAACTCAACAACTACTAATAAATTAAAAATTAATAAAAAAAACATTGTCCAGCGGACAAAATTGTGAATCTAAACCATTCTCAGATCCCCTTGAACACACACAAAAAATTTCATCAAAATCGGTCCAGTCGTTTAAGAGAAGTTCAGGAACATACACACTCACAGAAGAATTATATATATAAAGATATTGTATTTTATGTATTGTGGCAAATAAATGGTTTAAATGGTTTAAATGGTTTTTTTTTTTTAAATTAATGATTCAAACACTATTTTAAAGCTTATCTTCGTCAAATATTGCTTAAAATTCCCATTTTTTTGCAATAAATAGATAAAAAATCAACAGTGCCATCAGTTAATAGTATAATTAATTTGTTGTATTATTAAATTAGAACTAAATACTTTACTATATTACGTAACTGGACACTATCGGTGCGAAGTATCCGCACGGGTCACATAGTAATTAAATATTTGTGTACGACTCAAGATTGTTGAATACACCAATAATGGCAGTGCACATTTTCCATTGTAATATTCTTTTGTCACTTCACTTGTGTAGCCGTCGATAGAGTGTCGTATTATAAATAAAGTAACTTGTTTACATAAATCATATCATATTTTTTGAAGTAATAACTTCTTATGGGAGGGTAAACCGCTTCGTAACGTAACGCGTTACGGCGCCATTCTGTTTGGCTTCCCTTTCTCTCACGCATACGGCAGCAGTAGGCAGGCTCCTCCTCTCTCACTTTAACCCACATTAGTTTAAGTTATCACTTCTGTCGAGCGTCCTGAGACGCACACGTTTTTTGATTTACCTCCAAGTTCTAACTTGGTATTCGCTCGACATCGATCAACATCAGCCCGCAATAGTTGTACATATTTGAAAATCTTTCTCCACGGTTCGTAATTCTTTTTGTTTACCCGCTGAAAATTATTATCGTTCTTAAACTCTCGTATTTCAATTTCGTCTACTCCTATTAATCTTGTTCTCTCATATTACAGTTTTATGTATTAATAAAAACTCACGAAGTTAATAAGAAAAACAACTGTATTAATAACTCGGTACATTCGTTTAGGTGCTAAGCCTCACACATACTCACAGACAAAAAGGAAGGAAGAACCTTATAACACCTCTTTTTTTTACCGGTGGTTGAAAATTGAGTGGTAGAGCCACGCTGTAGACAGTTTTGTCTACAGCATGAATGGGCTAGTTTGACCAGGTCTTTACCACTGTCTCACAGAAAACCGACGTAAAGTAGCGATTTGCTGTTATGATAGATATTTGGAGGCAAAAATCCCGCTCCCCTTCTCAGCACCTGTGATTCTTCTGATATTGTGACCGTACATGGACGACTGAGACCACTTACCATCAGGTGACCTACGTGCTGGTTTGCCGGTCTATGCTATAAAAAAAATTAAACTTCTCGAATGTGAAAATGTGCCTAGCAAAAACGGAAACGACAAAAATACACATCGAATTGAAACCCGCCTCCCTTTTTGCGTCGGCTAAAAGATACGCATGTGTTCTTTCTTTGAAGTAAGACTGAACAGATAGACATCTTAATTGGATAGTAACTTATGTAATGTAATTATCTTAATAATCACAAGATGCTCCAAATTATTATGTTCATAGTTAATCAAATGTCCACGCGTCAGTTCATATTAGACAAATATTACGTTTAATTTATTAGCGTTAATATAATGACGTGACGAACATGTCGCTCGCCTAATGATAAACAGAAGCAACATCAATCAAAACAATTAATTATGAAGTACTGCATGACACTGGACTGTGCTTGTCCCCTCTAAAAATAATATATTAAGCGTCATAATGTTCAGTAATTTCACTGGGTTTAAAGTCCCTTAAAATAGAATATAACAGTAGTTTGCCACTGCCGGCAGAAATAAACAAAGCGGCATTACCTACCAAGACTGGCTCTAGCATACGAAGACGACAACCGGGTCAAGCCGCCTCCTTCATAGCGTAGAGAAAATTGTCTGCAGCGTGGTTCTCCCGGTTATTAATTCAAATCTATACTTCTTCTTCTTTTTTATTTATGGATTCGCATTATTATGCATTTTGCCAATGTCAAGTATAATTTATTCTCAAGTTATTTTCACAAGAATGATGAAATACGGGTGCGGTCGAGTTCAAGGTCTTGCCAGAGTTTTGGTATTAACTCCTTTCAGTACGATGTTTAATTCACTTATTTCAATGTTTCCATACACTGTTCAGCAATGTTTATTGAACAAATCCACACCACTTTTATATAACAAACACAACTCTAAAATAGTTTATGAAATAAATTAAAATAAGCGATGAACTGCACTGTCAGAATTCCCGCCAAAACTCCATAATCTATACTATCCAGAAACAAGAACATAAATAGGATACAGGAACATTAAAAAGGAGGTTCTCTTGGATTGTCTACGATGTTCCGATGCTAGCATATTTAAAACGAAGCGCTTCGAATTTTGAAATTCGACTCTCATTTGTCTTTGTCCCTGTCTAGTTCTCTTTGCGAAGGTCGCAGTGCGGAGGTTTAAATTGACAAGATCTATCCATCTTAGTTCACATCATCTGAATATTCCAGAATTGAAGTCACCGGATGGCATTTACATCCAAATTGGTATTTCACTAATTAGCGAGTTCAGTCTTAGCTTTTCCTGGCTTCTCAAATTGATTGATTGATCCTCATGGGATCAATTTTAATCAACTTCAACAAGAAGTTCTCAATCAGTTGATTTTAATCCATGTCCACGCATAACTTATACCTGTAGATTGATTGTGATGATTATTTTGTACTTGATAGGGTTCACTTCGATGGAGGTCCCTTAAAAAATGATTAAGATACGGAGTACAGCAAACACTGCTATTCAGCTATAGCTGTATATGCTATTTAACAAGGTCCCTCGTATGGGAGAGGCCGTCTGGGTTGGTACCACCGCTTTGTCTATTTCTGCCGGCAAGCAACTGTGTGTAAGCTGTTGTGTTTGGGTTTGAAGGACATTGAAGCTAGTAAAATTACTGGGCATTATGAGACTTAACATCTTATGTCTCGGGGTGACGATTGCAGTTCAGTATTTGTAATTGCTCGTCTCGTCATTCAATTAAATAAAATAAATAGCTATAGTTTGAAGTTGTTTCAGTGAATTTTCTGACTTTTATATTTTATTACATAGCAAGTGTATTCCAGGCATTAAGCATCACATCTCACCAGCTTGATGTGTGGCGAATTAGACAAGACGGATGGCCTGGTGAGGCGAAGCGATCCAATGAGATTTTGATTGATGACCTATCGTTTTTCGGTAGGTGGTATACCAAGAACTAAAACGGAACGTGCCGAGACATAAAACGTAATGCTGCGGTTAAGGGTCATATTTGGCAGCAATGTTGGCTGTGATAATTTGTGTTTGAGTCTTCGGTTTGTAAAATTATGCACGACGATTGGAAATTATGCCCGCTATGGTGATAGGCTCGCTATCACATCATGGGACAAAAGTAGGTTCAGTGAAACGTGGTTGAAACAGTAGTTGCACCTCCTCCTATCCCTTCGGAGATAAAGGCGTGATCTTATGTATGTATGTTGGTTGTAATAACGGCGATAGTCTAGTGGGGAGTAGAATCGACTGCCGAGATGAGTGTCACCGGTTCGATCTCAGCACCCAGGGCACACACTTCTGCCTTTTTGAAGTTATGTACATACATACACAAGCCTCTATCCCCGAATGGGTAGGCAGAGGTGCAACTAGTGTTACACCCGTATTTTCCCAAGCTAATTTTCGTTCCATGATGTGGTAGGAGGCAAGCCTACCACAATACAAGGCACAAATTCTAATCACGAAAATTCATATGTAATTTTTCGAAACGTAAACTCAAATACAAATTGCTCGACCTGGAAGTTGAGCGCAGAATCTCACGGTTCTCAGCGTTAACTCTGCCACTAGACCAATAAGGCGAAGTTATGGGGATGTTGATAATTATCGCTCGTTTATCCATGGAGGAAAACGTGATGAGGAAAATAATGTTATGAGGATTTTTCGAAAAAAGTTGGTTGGTGTGTTGATGGTTGTTGGTCGATTCTATTCTATCAACCCGCAATAGGCCAGTTAGGTTCATTAAGGATCGGTGCGGTTTTTTGTTTACATCGATTTCTCCGCCAATTCTTAACATCAGGCGATCCACGTGCTCGTCTATTTCATTGAGTCTGTTAAGGTTTTATAATTGGTAATAAGACTTTAAGTCCGAATCAAATTGGATTAACCGTTCTTAATACGAGTTTTAATCTTTAATTATTAGACAGGCTACAATATAATTTTATCTTTTTTTTACTAGCCCTGTATTATATACGTCCCACTGCTGGGCACGTGCCTCCTCTACTGAATGAGAGGGATTAGGCCTTAGCCCACCACGCTGGCCTAATGCGGGTTGGCAGACTTCACGTACCTTCGAAAAATCTTATCGAGTTCTCAGGTATGCAGGTTTCCTCACGATGTTTCCTTCACCGTTAAAGCAAGCGATAATCAATAATTAATATACACGTAACTTAGAAAAGTCAGTGGTGTATCCTCTTGGGGCTGGTTTTGAACCTGCGACTTTCGTCTAGACAGTCCATACCATTCCCCGCCGAGCTATCGCCCATCAATTTTATCTTGGGTACTTATTATTTCTTAAAGATTCCTAAGATCTTTAATAAAAACCAAATTATTATATTAATTCTATCATCAATCCTAAAGAACTGATATATATAAAATATTAAGACCCTGGGACATGTTTCTGCCTGGGATCGAACGTTCTGCGTGTTAGGCAGATGTGATAACCACTACACCACGGAAACATTGAAATTTATTGTAGAATTATATCACTTGTTACCGTTACATAATAATCATGATTAGTCTTCCTTTTATTACTGACTCGCTGTCCCTCGCGGTTTCACCTGCATGTTACTGTTCTTTTCTCATACCATGATATACATATAAACCTTTCTCATGAATCATTCTATCTATTGCTGAAAACTGCACTAAAATTCGTTGAATAGTTTAAAAGATCTAAGCGAACAGACTGCGGAAGCGACTTCACTTTATACCATGTAAAGATATGAATCCCTCTTCTCTCCCAATCCCTATTATTTTGTTTTATGATCGGCAAAGCATGAACGCATCGACTCTCATTAGTGCATGCCGTGGTCGCCTGTAATTATACCAACATTTATACCTACTTAAAATATTAGATGTAATGTGTTGCTTATAAAAATGTATGTTATGTATGATCCTAAAATAAATAAACGCACCTATGATTCTTTGGGTATTTAATGGTCAAGGCCGATGATGATCATTTAATACCACGTGTTTAGTTTTTTTATAGCATAAGCCGGCAAACGAGCAAGTGGGTCACCTGATGGTAAGTGATCTCCACCGCCCATGTACGCACACCACCAGAAGATCATGGGCGCGTTGGCGACTTTAAAGGAAAGGGATAATTAGGAAGGGGAGGGGATTTAGGCTTTCGGTTATCTCACTCACCGTACGAAACGCAGCAGCAAGCCGCTACTTTACGTCGCGTCGGTTTTCTGTGAGACAGTGGTAACGACCCGGTCGGGCCAGCCCGTTCATGCTGTAGACAAATTAGAACATCTCATCTATCAAAATCTATGATCTATAAAAAGGACATTACTTTGATTTCATTTCCACAACTATATACAGAAAAGTTTTATCTAATATGAAGTTTCATCAACTAAGTTGAGTAGCGATTTGTAGAACTCCTATTTGATGTGTTAGGAACATATTATACGGTGGTTGTAGTGACGCAACACCCGCATCTAGTACACATGTATCTCCTTTGTATACACAGTTTACTCGGAATACATCGATCTCGGAATACATCGATCTCGGAATACATCGATCTCGGAATATATGTAGTTGCATTCTCTTTGAATCGCCTGTATACTGCTACATAACATTGAGTTTGTCACTGCGTCTCAGCAGTATTTAATCTATGTGTGTCTGTTTAGTGTATTCTTTATTTATCGCAAACATGGAGTGGTGACGTGATCTGCTTACAATATTCGAAATATTGCAATTTAAATTCTCAAGTAGATTTTTATTTATAGAAATAAATTATGACAGCCTTCGTGCCGCATCAGGAGAGTAGCCGGCTACAAAGCGAGAGAAGATTCTAAGAATAAGTTTTATTATTAAATGCTTATTAAAAAGGGCAAATAAAGATGAAAACAAAAATTGTGTGATGCGTCGTTGATAACGAAAACATTTTTTTATATTCTCGAATCTTTTTTTTTATTTGATTGAATGACGAGACGAGCAAGGCACTCGCCTGATGGTAAGCGCCACGCTTATCCATAAACAGAAGTAACACCATACAGAACTTTGCACTGTACTGCGCTCGTCACTCCGAGACATAAGATGTAAAGTCTCATCATGCCCAGTAATTTCACTGACTTTAATGTCCTTCAAACCGAAACACAACAGTGCTTAAACACGGTTACTTAGCGGCAAAATTAGACAAAGCGGTGGTACCAACCAGACGGCCTCTCGCATACGAGGAGGCCTACCACCTAGGCCTGTGAATCTATCAAGCATGAAAGTCTTCTCGTGTAAGTCAAGTTATAATCGAATAAAATAAAGATTAAGTCATTCATAGCGATTAACGCAGGTCTGTTATTAAAACATGTGCCACTTACATATATAGAAGCAAGAACATGCAACCGAGTTATCTGCTTTAATTGAATTTCTTGGCGACGCGACGGGATGAAACCTGGTGGCCACTCAGTGTTTACTTTGCCAGACAAATTGCCTCGCTCCGATCTAATTAGGCGTCCGCTGCAGCAAATGAAGGATGGATATTAAAAAAAATATATTGGCACAGTTGTGTCTTGAGAAATGTCTGCCCATTTATCATTGTGTTTTGATTAATGTTCTTTTTCTTTGTATTATGCTCCAGTGACGAGAAACTTTTTTTATCACATTTTATTCGAAGTTCAAAATTGTTTGCGACTTTTAATGTTATCAAGATGTTTTAAGGATAAAAGGTGCTTAATTACAATGTTTTTTTAATTTAATTAATTTGTTTTGTTTCAAAGAAGAATTCAAAGAAGATGTTTATTTAATGGAGGAGAAAATTGTAAAATCCTAATTTGTTAAATATATATACCACTGGCACATAAAACATGTTCAGAAATAGTCAGATACACATTAACGTTTTTAGTGAGCCAACAACATCTGAGGTTCAAAGCCAACCTTACCTGCACGAGGTACACACTGCTGACAAACGGAAGAGGTAGCGGCGAAACTTGCGTGGTCGGCGAAACCCATTGCGGGTTGTGAGAGTCGACGAAGGGTTGCTTCATATAATACGAATTACCGTCAAATCATATTAAAATGGGACCAACTTTGAGCTGTACTTGTTCAAGTCCTTCAAATTGGTCAACATTTGGTGGAGTTATAAGTTGTTATATTTTATATAGGAAACAAAAAAATCAAGCGCATCGAATTGAGAACCACCTCCGTTTTTTACGTCGCGTCGTTTGCAAACACAAACATTTACACAAATGGTATATTTTTCTTCAATTGTAGATGTAAAATTAATCGTTATAATATTAGTTAATATAATATATATTTTCTTCAAGTAATATAGTGAAATGCAGGATACAGACACTATCAGTTGCAGGACAACTGTCTGATTAATAATTATCATGTATTATACATGGGTAATTTAAGAACTTAGGCCACTGATGCTCCCAGGGTTATTGTCATACGAAGATAATTACAATGCAGATTAGGCGAGCAGTTTGGGCTCCTGCCAGGGGCGCGGGCTAACAGATTACCTGAACTAACGTGTAATTTGTGTTGGTGACCGACCTGGCTAAATGATTATTATTAAATATGTTACGCCGGGCTCATGTCACACGTAATATGCACTTTTCGTGTAAGTACTTTGTGCTAAGGCTGCGTATTGAATAAATAAATACCTATCAGTCACACACACGTAGTCCCGACTCCATACTAGGTTAAGCAGTATTGTAGATAATGGGACTTACGGTACCACAACATTCAGACCCGTAACCAATATTTATGGATCACACAAACATTTGTCTCGGTATCGAACCCGCGCTCTCTCATTTCACAGTAGGCTAATCGCCCACTGCGCCTCGGAGGCTGTTATAATACTTATCAAGTTTAAATTTCCTTTGTGTATTAATCTGTCTGTAACAGCATTGTATAGAAATGTCTATATTCAGTGGCATTGATTTGACATAGACAAATCGAAATCCATTGTGCTCATCCATAAATTAAACAATGAAATCAGTTTCCATCAGAATTATTTCCCTAAGTGTCCGACCGTGTGTACTAAGCTGAAATGTTTCATTTCATTATAAAACTAGTTTTAGCCCGCAGTTCCATACGCGTGACAATTTTGAGTGGTAGAGCCGCGCTGTAGATAGTTTTGTCTACAGCTTGAATGGGCCGGCTCGATCGGGCCGTTACTCCCCGCGAGCTATCGCTGCTACTAAAAAATTTTTATAGCATAGGCCGACAAATGAGTAAGTGGGCCACCTGATGGTAAGTGATCTCCAATACCCATGTACGCCCACAATTCGAGAAGAATCATGGGCGTGTTGCCAACCTTAAAGGAAAGGGATAATTAGGGTTTGGGAAGAGGAGGGGGATTGGGCTTCCCGATACATCGCTTGTTTGTAAGGTAATCAAGGTTAGAATTAAACGTAGTTCAAGTCTCGCATAGCAAACTTCTTGTTATCTCACCCGGTCACCCCACACGCGTACAACTTCTAATAATTGTGTTCCATACTTCAGGATATTCTGTTATAAACTTATATAACTAAATGCTTCTAAACATCGAACCCGCAAACTTGGAACACAGTCCGGTAGCTTGGTGTAAAGTGTACGTGTTAGAGCCACGTTGTGGTTTTTTTTTTATAGCATAGGCCGGCAAACGAGCAAGTGGGTTACTTGATGGTAAATGATCTCCACCGCCCATGTCTGCCCACCACCAGAAGAATCATGGGCGCGTTGCCGACCTTAAAGGAAAGGGATAATTAGGGATTGGGAAGGGGAGGGGATTTGGGCTTCCGGATATCTCACTCACCGTACGAAACGCAGCAGCAAGCCGCTAATTTACGTCGGTTTTCTGTGAGATAGTGGTAACGACTCGGTCGAGCCAGCCCATTCATGCTGTAAACAAAACTGTCTACAGCGTGGCTCTACCACTCAAAACTTTTGTCTTCACGATGAATGGACTGGTTCGATATGGTTAATATAACTTACAAAAAAAAAGGGTTGGAATCTTACTGTTGTTTTTCGTACGGTGAATGAGATACCCTGAGGCTCAAATTCCTTCCTCGCCCCTTTCGTCATTCCTTTATTTTATAGTCGGCAATGTACCCATAATAATTTAAGCCTCCAAGAATAAACCGGAACGGAGCAAATTCACTTAATATCTTGTATTCGGGGATTTTTGGTTAACACGAGTACTGCAATTTTAGTGTTTATAATAAAATTTCTATCCGTTTCAACCGGATTGTTACCACTGCCTCAAAGAAAACCGATGTAAAGTAGCAGCATTGCGTATGGTGAATGAGATATCTGGAAGCCCAGTGATGTAATTTAGGATTTTGAGTGTTCAAGGGACCCTTAGTAGACATGCAAAATATCAAACATGTAGGTCTTATAGTTTTTGAGTATTATAGGCTCGAAAGTAGCTATAAATGGTTTATGTAATATTACATACTGCCAGTGCGTCGCACTTCACTTTCTCAAACTTAGCGGATACACTATAGTGTATCTAGATTCTCTTCTATGCCTTGTGACTGTATTGACGCTGTTATATAAGACAAGAAACTATCAGTAACTTTCCGCTTACGATCAAGGCAATAACTCAGGCCTAGCATGGCTTGAAACCAGGGAGGAGACATTCGGCGGAGAGGGCCACCTGTTGCTATGGTTACTGACACCCTCCCATTCTAATTTTGACTCTCACACCCATACAATAAAGCTTAATCTCACACGTTATGATATTTTTACAATATTTGCACGGTTCATACGATCCGAAATTATGTCGAACGTTAACATCTGCGTATGGCCAATAATTTATATATTTTCAACAAATATTTTCTTTTCATACATTCGTTAAGCAAATTTACACAGGATTATCTTTATTTTACGTTTATTGCATATATTTTATATAATTTCCATTTCCATGTAAAACAGGATAGGTAACGGTTTGAGTGTACCCTAGCATTGCTGAAGTCCATAGCCGACGTTAATTCCGATGTAATGTCATTCGATGATTGCCATTATATTTGGGCTGCGTTGTACTTACCATGAGGTCCAGTATAGTTATTTTGTATTATCTACGATAATTCCCGTTGTTGTAAAATAATAATTTTGCTAGTGAGACGATACTGTTTGCCGGCCACCGTACACATTTATTTAAGTTTTCTAGCAGATTTAACACTAATATTAATATAATAATACTTAAACTATATATTTTATGTTAAAATGTAAGTCCAATCATGTGCTTAGTATAATGATACATCTGCATCGTGAGAAGCCCACTATAGTGGGTATAAGTTTTATATGTGTATCACGCTATGATCCATGGGAGCAGGGCAGTAACATGCAGATGAAACCGCGAAAGCGCCTCTGTGACAACAGGCGATAAAAACATACAGTCAACAGTAACATTCGATATAAATCTTCTTCATGAATCACTCTATGTATTGTTGAAAACTGCATTAAAATCCGTTGAATCGTTTAAAAAATCTAAGCAAACAGACAGCGGAAGCGACTTCATTTTATACTATGTAAATATTACTTCTAGTTGATTTCATTGATTGCGATATATTAACCAACTTCAAAATCGGGTCGGAAGGTATACGTAGCACAAATCTATCAGCGAGATTTGAGTGCTCTTTTCCAACGTATCTACTCGTATTGTAGGCGTGGAGGCGACCGCACTGCGGATACCGACGTACAGCCCACGTTACAAACACACGCGTCCACTGACCGGAATACTAAGCTTCCAAATGAAGACGCTGATCATTAAAAATAATAGTTTCGGCTATTTTTTATTGTTGACTGTAACCTTTTTGCATGCTTTTATTAGCTTCAAACGTATGTTAATATGTTATTATGGATTAAATTTAAACACTGAAATCAATGTTTAATTATTGTTTTGCACAAATGCAAAGTACTGCATGATAATAATCTGCGCTCGTAATTCAAAGTTGTGTGTGTTGCGTCTGTTTATGGGCAGGCATTTATGTTTTTTAATTTACCATCAGGCGAACGCCTTGCTCGTCTCGTCATTCAATCAAATAAAATCAAGATACACGCATACTCAAGCACAAACAGACAACTTATAACATCCTTTTTATTTGTCGAATATTAAAATAGACGTCTTACAAATTATTTTTACCATGATACCATTTATGATTTGTGTATTTCTCGTTTTCAAGCAGCAGTGTTTAAGTTCTATTACATTTCAGTTTGAAGGACATTGAAGCCTGTGAATTTAATGGGCATTCTGATACATAGCATCTCATTTCTTTGGACGGTAAGCGCAGTTCAGTGTTATGAAGTACTTCGTAATTCATAGTTCGGGGTGGTTTTACTACTATCATGTTCACATGTGACATTTACCATCAGATACCATTAAACAAGAGACTGCTCTTCTCGTCATTCAGATGTGCAAAAAATCCAGAACGGTCATGAATTATTTCCTTTGAACACATTAAGCCTGAAATATTTCCATTTGAAAGCCAAAATTGAAAATAAATTAAAAGCTGGAACTCCGGGAAGTGTATTTAATTTACCAGACAGTTACGTTTCACTAATTTAGGCAGGGGATGTATTTAAAAAATGTATTCAGTCGTGTTATTTTTTAATTCGTTTCAATATTCATCACCCTTTAGTATTTAAATTCGAACTCCTTTCAATTCTTTGACCGCCGTATTTTTTGCCGACGGTTGTTGAATTTTTTATTGAATCGAAGTTTGAAATATTGAGTGCTGAATCTAATTTAAGCATACGAATTTGCGCCCTGGAGAGGAATTTAGGTTTTCAGTTTTTTGCCCGCCCTGCAATATTTTAAGTCGTATTTATTTTAGTTAATTGCAGGGATATGCGGAGCTCACAACCGTTTTTTGTTTCAATGTGGTGATTTGACCGGGATGAGCATTTACACAGAATTCTCCATACACTAACGTCTTTAATCCAGGACCACGTATACAATATAACTACTACCCAGGCAGTGAATTCTAGTGGGAATTTGTTGAATGTTTTTTTTATTAAAATATGATGTATTATAATTATATCATCTGATTGATTTGATGATGATTAATGATTTCATATGTTTACGCGAATATTACACATTGAAATAAAACTAATTTAAGCGGATTTCGTGGTCACCGGATGGACTGTCCACTCCGTGACCACTAAGGCTGAAAAGCTTTTGAAACGGGATCAAAATTAATAAAAAATTGCGATAAAATCGGATTAAATTAGTTTTATTTAAATATTTCGGTAAATTCTGGAAACACGTCGAATGTATTTCGTTTGATAAAACATCAGCACCGCAGTTAATAATCAACTAATGGAAAAGGCGTACTGGAATTGTGAAATTTCGTAAATCGGTGATATTTCAACAACACTTTAAATTATCTGATTGTTATTGAAATTCAAATTTGTTGCATTTACTTTGTATATTATTGTATTACTCGTATTCCATGATCATTATCATGGTTACGAGATGAATTGTTTGAGAGTGAATGAGTGAGTTATAATATTAATAATATACTTTACGATATCAAATAATATGTTGTAATTGTATATTATTGATCGGCTGTACAGGTGTGTTAGTGTTTAATAGGAATTATACAAAGTAAATGTATTATATAAAATATACAGCCTCCGTGGCGCAGCGGGCGAGTAGCCGGCTGTGAAGCGAGAGGCCGCGGGTTCGATCCCCGCACCGAGACAAATGTTTGTGTGATCCACAAATATTTGTTTCGTGGTCTGGGTGTTGTGAGACCGAAAGTCTCTCGCAGTTGATGGTAAGTGATCTCTAACGCCCATGTACGCCCACAATACAAGAAGAATGATGGGCTCGTTGCCGACTTTAAAGGAAAGGGATAATTATGGATTGGGAAGAGGAGGAACTGGGCTTCCCGATACATCGCTTGTTTCTAAGGTAATCAAGGATAGAATTAAACATAGTTCAAGTCTCGCATACCTGCAAACAAAAATATTTGTTTCGTGGTCTGGGTGTTGTGAGACCGAAAGTCTCTCGCAGTTCCTGATACTCACGACACAAGACTCGTATCTTACTGTGGGGTCAGGACTATGTATGTGACTGTTGGGTGTATTTATTTATTTGGAAGGAACATTAGTACATACCTATGGTGAATTCAATTGACGTACTGTATGATAAAAAAATAAAAGGTAATTCTATTGTATCTATAATCACACCGATTTAAACAATTAATTCAGCAAACCTTTAGGTTATTATTTCAAACAATACAAACCAAAGAAAGATAACACTGTAGCAAAAAGGATAATTGAACGAAAATACAATCGTGCTAAATAAATTGGGCAGCCATTGCGCGGGAATAATTAAGTGAACAATTATTTCAGGCCTAATATTAAAATATACTTACTTATTCCTACCAAATTTATGAACCACTATCAAAGCAACTATACATATAATATGAGTTATTGGTTAAACAATAAATGACATTCCAATGCTAATGCGACTATAATAGGTTATCATTGAAATTGCAAATTGCTACAGTTAGTGCTCCGAAATTGTTGTACATGCTATTATAAGATCTAATGTGTAATTACAGCATATATACAATTTATAACTTGTTTTATGTATGCCTTTATTTTCCCTTTTTATTTTGTTTTTTTTTAAGCACTTAAACCCAAAATATAAATGTCAAGGTTATTATTAAGGACGAACAAACAAGATACCAATTAGCTGAGATGCAGAAATTTTATAATCTCGCGGCGTACTTTGTCTACATTTATCGTCTTGCTATTCGTTATTCCTTTGTAGCTCTCGTTATTAAGTAATTGTAGTGCAGTTTCAAATAAAGGAATAAAAAATTATTATTCATCATTTTCTCCATTATCGTAATCAACGGCGAGTGTCGTGGTTGTATTAAATATAGCTTTAACTATATTCTTAATCACTTTTCGAGGTCCTTGGCGCAATAGGGTTAATTTAAACTGCATCAACACGATGAGGTACGTCGACATAAATGATATGTTCTGAAAATAATTTAATAGTTTTAAAAACAAATTTTAGATAAGGAATAAGGTTTATGTGATAGTTTAGATATCTATGTCATAGACATAGTTTTATAACTATGAGTTATGTAATCATGATTTCTTTGAAGTTTTATAATATATTGGAGTGTAAGCGAGGATCAACAGTGGTACGCATATTTTCACACCTAGCACTGAAGCCCAAGTCTCTAGGAATGCCAAGTTGTCTTTATTCACAACGAAATTATTCAAATATAAGGTTAGGGAGTTAGAAACATATTATATATATTTTTTCATTCCCCTCCTTATCAAGCGGGAGACAAAATAATGGACTAAGGAGGTATCAAACTCAAATGTAAGGCCATTACAATTGGAGAAGCCAGATGTAAAGCAACACTGGTGTTATTTACTGTGTCCTATCACGCGAACTGTCATACTTGTTTCCAACAGTAGGTGTGGTAAAGCCGGAATTTAATATAATACTTACAGAAGCAAACAATTCCCGATTGATATTAGTGAAACCGTCCAAGTTCATAATAGGTGGATTCTTAGCTATGGCTATAAGAAACATTTCAACCTCCCGTTGCGTGCTTCGATCGATAGCGCCCAGATTCACGTTCAGGAGACGTACTTGAAACTCCAGTCCGACCTGGCAAAAGTTTCATACATTATTTTATCATTGTCAGATTAGTATCATCTTCAAGTCTTGTATCGATAGTATAAAAATTAGCCTTATGTTCTGACTGCAACTTGGACAGGTTTTTTTTTATTAACAGCACATTGTAGTCTTATTGTGTTTAATACAGTATTCAAATCACACTTGTATTCAGGAAGGCATGCAACTACTAGTCACTTTATTCCTTAATGTGATAGATGCTGCGCCCGTCGTCATATCGGGCCCAAATTCAACGCATGTGTGATCTCCTTAATCAAATTATGATTGCCCAACCATTATTACAAGGTGATAGGCCCCTCGTATGCAAGATGCCATTTGGGTTGGTACCACCGCTTTGTCTATTTCTGCTGCCAAGCAGTAGTGTATAAGCACTGTTGTATTTCAGTTTGAAGGACATTAAAGCCAGTGAGATTACTGGGCATTGTGAGACTTAACATCTTATGGCCGGAGTGACGGACGTAGTTCAGTGCCATGCAGTGCTTTGTAATTCAAAGTTCTGTATGGTGTTGCTTCTGATTATAGTCAGGCGTGGCGCTTACCATCAGGCGAGCGCCTTGCTCATATCGTCATTCAATTAAATGAAATAAAAATAAATAAAATACCAAGGATTGAAACCCAGGATCTTAAAAAACTATTTAATATGTTAGAATTTCACCTTTCTCGACGCATGGTAAGCTTCATTACATATGATGAACAGTAGTGTCATGCAGTACGCAACTATGACAAACAAGCCCATCTCTTTGTAACTTAGACCGTGCTCTAAGATTTCAGAGAGGGCGCCGTACAATGAAATTGTAGTTGTAAAGAATATCACCATACAGTAGATTCCATACATGTTGGAGTAGGCTCTACCTGGAAATAGAATTTGGTGCATGTGAGGTGTAGTAGAACATGATCGTGATCATAATGTTCATCACGTTGAACTCAGAATTTATATTTCTCATCGAATATATCTATATTGCTTGTGCTGGTTGGAGGATACTTGTATCCGACCGGATAGCGACCACCGTACACTGGTGCTAAAACCTGCCACAGTGGCTCACCTTGCGTGGGTCGCGTTCCAGGGTCAGCCAGTGTATATCCGATTCTCCCCAGGGGGCTTGCCCCCTGATACTAACCATTTTCCCATCCCTTTTTCCTTCCTCTCCCCCTTGGCCCTTTGGCAGGCCGGCATGATCTTGCCGACCTACAATGGACATATTGTTTATCGTAGGTCGACACTAGTCTTGGATTGCGCTACACTTACCATCAGGTGTAGCGTAGTCACTTTGCCGAGCCAAGATAAAAAAAAAAAAAAAAAAAATGTTTTGAATTGTTTAATCGTGATATTTTATAACAGAGGACGGCAAATAGCAAGTTGGTCACCTTTGGTAAATTATCTCCACTAAATCATCTAACAGTGTGTAGGCATTTAATTTATTAAGATTTGCCCTGAAATAAAAATACAATTCTGGAATAAAATGTAATGCTATTTTACTAGCAAAGGTAAATTTGACGGCCTGGGCATCCAAATCGGCAATAAATAGCATTTTTTACAAAATAAACGAGATTCTTTAAATATAAAAACGTTAAACCAATTTCTGTAGATCTAACTGGGTGTTAAAATATGTCATAAATATGGTAATTGAGTTAAGTTATATCGACTCTAGAATATGTTATACCAACTTGACTGACAAATCAGCATAAAAAAATAAAAGGTGGTTTGAACTAAAAAAAACCTTAAAGGGTGTATGGGTAGAAAAGCAATCTTCTCGTCTCGACATTCAGTTGAATAAAAAATAATTTCAACCTCTTTTTAAAGTGACTTGGTGTATAACTCCCTCCTTTTTTATTGGTAGTTAAAAATACTAATTGACGTCTAATTTCAAACTATATTACTCAACACGTCTAATTTAAATGACAACAATTGAACTGCGTTTGCTTAACAAAGATCAGCAAACCTTTGCCCGATAAATAAATGTAAAAAAAAACTTATTTTAGATATTAGGACCGACTGAGCATCCGAACATCGTCTGGTCTCTCATTGAAAATCAGCGTTGTAGTATTACTTTGGTCATACTGCAACATCAAGCTGAATGAGAGGTACCTTTGCTGGCATTTATTTGATTAAAATTTTAGTTAAGTACTTAATTATAGGAGTAATTTCTATATATAATGTCAAAATTTCATTTTTTGTATATGCCAGCAATATGTAAATGTTTTATTTCTTTCTTTTCTTTCTTTCTTTCTTATGTAACGTACATATAACATACCCAATTGCTGCATCATATGCGACAAATCCACCCACAGATGACGATACTGAGCTAATTTCAGAGCCGGGTGGTCGGACTCCAAAGCCTTGTGCAAGTTGAGCGCTAATCCCCTGGACGCTGTTCCGAACGCGTTGCAATTTATGTACCTACAGCATAGTTAACATCTTATAACACTTAAGGTAAAACCACCTTAGTTTATAAGTAAATCTTGGCTTTGATTTTGTTTTGGATAAATGGTTATCTTACAATCGGTTTTAGAGTTTTTAATAAATATTATATTTAGAGTTACTCTGCCTATAGGTTGTTTGTTATGTCAAATTACTGAAATTTTCTCTAATACCATAAATTATTCCATTTTGTGCAACTGGGTACCATAATCTAGGTGAATTAAGTGGAATAAAGTATACCGCTTTGTACATCTACGAACTTGTACATCTGGCTTATATTATGATCGAAGTGATAATACCCAGATGCACAAAATGTAATAATCCACTACCATTTGCTGAAATTTTGATAGTTGTAATTATAGCATTTTAAAATATTGTCTTTCTGCCTGGCATTATTCCAGCTTAGTGTCAAAGTCCGTTTTTCTACCAAGACGTATCAAATCAAATTAGAACCAACCGCAGGATCGTACCCTTGGTCTGATCTGACAAGCGTTTACGATTGGCGTTCTACTGCAATCTCCTCAAAACGTGACCAAACCAACTTAGATAAAATTCCTAGAGTTTTACGTCGCGGATACCAAAGTTGCCAGGATAAAAATTTGTTGAAATTGAGCATAAATTCTGACTCATAATTACAAACCATTTTTATTCCTTTAAGTAAATTTTCCCGTTTCCTACAGATATCTCTTGTCTAATTGATAGCATTCATTTGTTTATTTCCAACAAAACAAAAGAAATGAGTCCTTTAATGGGGACCTAGTTAGATTGTATCAAAACATTTAACACAATTAATTTTCATAAATCAAGATGTATAAATTAACTCAATATCTCTTCCCAAGAGTACAATCAACTTATAATTAGTAATTACGGAGTTTTTGACAATCAATCAAGTTTCGAAGAAGCTACAACAAAGATAATTACAATCCACTTCCAATTATCAAACTCCTTAACTATGATGGACTTATAATAATTATTTCTGGAGACCCCGGAATAATTACCAGGTTGGGAATGCTTTGTTTAAATTTATCAACACTGTTTACCCAGAATTAAATATCTCAAGGAAAATTGATGTCAGGCAGGCAGCTGGTAGTAAAAATAAAGCCAAATGCTTTTTGCAACATATGTAAAAAAATAACTCGGCCATTCAGCAAAATGTGGACAGAAAGATGATGATGCAACAATCTAGCCAAATTATTTCAACGTACTTTTCGTGAATCATTATTTTAATTTGAAAATCTCCTTGATGTGCACCTATTAAACGGTTTGAAATTAAAGTATCGAAGCATTACATGAATTTAGATATGCCTGTTTTCGCTTCCGTGGTTAATATTATATATATCTTGATAAGTTTTAAATGGAAATTGACTAGAACGTTAAACAAAGGAAAACGTAGAGTACCTATATATATTTTATTTTGAAAACAAAAATAACAGTTACACACAATTATATTGTTATAAGTATTAGCTAGTAAGTATTATATTTATTGTATGGAAATGCAACTGTTATTTTTTAGAAGAACCTTGTAAGATTATTCTTAAAGAAACACATTAGGGCAATCATTATTAAAGCAGTATATAAATAACAAAATTTCACAGACTACATATGAGGACAGAATAAATGTTTGACTTACAAATTGATCTAGTTTCAAACCAGATAGAGGAGAAATGTAAACATGTAGTTGGTAATAAATTGAAACTCTAGACCACATTAGCTTTGGAAATAAACATAAAATAAAAAAATGGCACACGCACTTCATTTTCTGTGAAACCTAGTGTCTCATTTTTAGTATCTGTTATAAAGTCATAAGAGTAATTTAGTGATGAGAGATATTAAGTGAGAAGAGTTTTTTTGCTATATATTTACTTTACAGAACGAAAATGGTTTTTGTTACGTTGAACTGACGTTTTACTGCAGTAACATCAAAAACAAAGAAACTTAATCAGAGTAATTTTGTATAGCTTATACTTCTTCTCGGTACACGAAGGTATATGCATATATGCATATATGCAGCATCTATTAAATCTATGTTTATCCTTGTAATAATATTACTGGAATCTAAAATATTGTGTATTTAGTATTTCTTAAAGATTGCATATACTTGTTGACTGTTGTACAAAGTTAGCGATGTCATTGTTAAATGTGTTAACAACAATTCTCGTGATCTCTTCAGATACTAATAAATATTTGATTAACCATACATATACTTTTGTATGTATTGTTCTAGTGTGGTATTTTTTTGAACTAAAATTAATGAAGTTTAATGACAAACAAAATTTAATTTATAAAAACTTACCATAAAGAACAAAACCCATCCAACATGGCTATGATATGATAATAAGCTAACGAATGCCATAACTCAAAATCATCTTGCAAGTAATGTTGTGATAATATCACGGCGAAACTTAGGCCCCAAGAAAAAATGCACAAACCCCATGTTAATGAATAGAGATTTGGAAAAACAATTGGAGTCCCTGTGATCTTCAAGTATTTTAACTGAAACAGAATGTATGAATTTAGCTTAATGATGACAGAAGTCCAGGATTAAAATAATATGATTAATTATTATTCTTCGAAAAATAACCATAAAACAACTGAAAAAGGTGCAGATTGGCACGATATTAATATCGAAATTGTTTACTAATTTTTAAAATATCAAAAAGGTTTTATTTTCTTAAAACTTTCACACGTAAGAGGTTACCGTAGTATTAATAAATTATTTACAATGTTTTGCTGCATGAAAAGCTGACTTGTGAAAATGAAAAATAATATAACAAGCAAATTTTAAAATGTAGCTAATACAAAAAAAGCTAACATATTAATTACACTTATTACTTGCAAAGGCCACCATGGTAATTTTGCCTAAAGGTGTGACTTGGTGCGTCCATTTACTCCAGAATAATCTATTTTGTTCCAATTACATCAAGATTACCTGATAATGTGTCCACATATTTTTAAATATAGCCACTTGCGGTCCATGACGCCATGATGCAATGGGCAACAGAAAATGCGGTATTAGGATACTTAGAAATATGATATTGTATATGACTTCATCGAAACGCTTGTTTGAGCTGTTTTGAAAATTTGCGAGACGCTCTTTCCCAACTATAGCAAAAGAAACGTTTTTTTTATTCTTTTTATTGCCGCCTGCCCATAAATAGAAGCAACACCATACAGAACATGGAAAGCAAAGCATTGCATGACATTGAACTGCGCTCGTCACCCCGAGACATAAGATGTTAAGTCTCATAATGCCCAATAATTTCACTGGTTTCTATGTCCTTCAAACCGAAACACAACAGTGTTGTGTTGTAAGATAATTCTGTCTACACCATGAATGGACCGGTTCGACCTGGTCGTTGTCACAGAAAATAAGCGTAAAGTAGCTTTCTGCTGCGTTTTGTATGGTGAGTAAAATACCCGGAGGCCCAAACCTTCCTCCCCTTGCCGATGCCTTAATTACTCCTTTTCTTTAAGGACGACAACCCGCTCATTCATCAGGTATTGTCTGCGTACATGAGCGGTGGAGATTACTTACAATCAGGTGTCCCACTTGTTGGTAACAAAACAAAACCTAATGTTTAGTTATATTTATTTCAATTTCGATATTTTCATTACTTTGACTGTAAAGTTCTGCAAATTTTACAAACCTTTTACTACTATTATACTTTCAAAACTCCATACTAAATATGCCCACAGTGTTGCTTTTGATATCCAATTGTATGTAGTACGCTTTGTTGTTTGGGCACCTGTAATCAATATTAAATATCACCCCATTGGTCTAGTGGAAGCATACGAGAAACCGTGAGGTCCCTGGGTTCAAAATTCAGGTTGTATAAGTACAAGTTTGGTTTGAATTTCCGATTCCCATAATTATACATGAGTTGTCCGGAATTGGAATTTCCGGGCAACTCCTAGTATGGCGATAAACGCGTCCCCAATTACATGAAAGGATGTAAATAAACTCAAATGGCCATAACTACGCACAAGTTGCATCACCATTAGCACTTCTGGAGATACAGGCGTGAACGTAAGCAAATACGTATCGAATATATTTGTTCCCAATACGTCACACCCTCAACATTGTCACAGTGTTACTCGTTGGGAATACAATATTCCTATACATTTACACTGTAATACGTTGCCACTACTTTTTTATGACGAGTAGTACTACTGGAAACGGGGTTGCTTTAGTATCCGGTTGCAAGCGAAATAGTGCGGGAGGGGTAGGAGGGGGTTGAGGGGGAGAGGTATAACCCCCCCTGAAGGGAGGTACGGAAACCAATAGTTTAGGAGATATGATTTTTTTATTTTTCCAGGTTTCGGCCATCCCCTTCTAACCTACATTGTCCGAGTCGGGGTGCTCCAAATCCCGAGCTCGGTTCGCTCGCTAACGCGTGCATAAGCCTCGCATAATCTATGGTGTTTTAAAGAAAAAAACGTTCGAGTAACGCGAGCACAATATATTAAGCATTTCGTTTTTATATAACTACTTGCCAGAAAGAGACAGAATTAGTCGCGTTCCACGTTCAATGACATTTGTCTCTTTCTAATTCAATATTAGTGTGTTTACACTAATAACCTACAAAACTTTAAAAATTAATTTCTCAAAAACTATGCATTTCCGCATAATAAACTGCTAGCATTTGTTAATACGGACTAGTGTCTAACGTTCACTATAAAAATTATCAGCAATCATCAATCATCAAATCCTGCACCCGGATACTAAAGCCAACCCCTGGAAACAAAAACGACTTGTATTAGATCACTTATTCTGACTCACATCCTAAAGTGTACGAAATTATTATGGTATAAGGGTTTTAATGTATGAACTTACTAACTGCCCTCATCATAACGGGACATAAGATATGAAATCTCATTATTTTTCTCCTTCAAACCGAAACAAAATAGTTCTTGCTAATTGCTGCTTGGTGGTAAAAATTGACAAAATGGTGGTGCCTACGCAGATGGGCTCACACATAGGAGGGATTTACCACCTAATAATAAACACTTATTTGTATATCAACAAAGCTGATCAATCACAAGTAATATTTGTTCCCAGCAGAAATACTGATTGCAAAGAAGTAGTGGCAACGTGTCCCAGTGTAACTGCATAGGAGTATTATATTCCCAACAAGTCACACTGTTAACAAATGTTAAACGTTGTCCCATCGAGTCACACTTTGACACGTTGAGGGTATGACTCATTAGGAACATATCTTTAAATATATATCATGGAATAATGGATTCAAAAATAAAGTAATCTGTCACACAACAATCAACCTATTGATAATGCAAAAGTGAAGTGATGAAGTTTTTATGTAATATAGTTTTAATAAGCAATTATTTAATTTGTTGCCGAGTAGTTGAGTAACAAAGTCGTTACACATTAAGTACATATCTTCTTAAGTTGTTATGGCCGAAGTTTTACCCTTAATGATATTATTCTTTAACAAGATTATGGTTTGCCCGAGCAGAGTGCACTCAGATCGTACAATCTTAATGATGTTTCAAAACTTATTGAAACTTTGAATTGTTTATTATGTACGTCTGTAGAAGTTGGGTTTATAAAAAGATTAACTGTGTGTCAACCGTCATTCAACAATAATTTTTTAGATTAAAGTTACGAAATTTGATTTGATGTATAACATACAGCTAAGATATGTGAGCTATCGAGAGAGCTATGCTCGGTGTTTCTCTACGTGATCAAATCAGAAATTAGCAGATCCGTAGAAGAACGACATAGCCCAACGGATTAGCAAGCTCAAGTGGCAGTGGGCAGGCCACATAGCTCGCAGAACCGATAACCGATGGGGCAGAAAGGTTCTGGAAATGAGGTAACGTATTGGCAAGCGTAGCGTTGGACGTCCGCCTACAAGGTGGATAGACGACCTGATAAAGGTCGCAGGAAGTCGCTGGATCCAGGCCGCTTCCAAAAGGTCGGTCTGGAAATCTTTGGGAGAGGCCTATGTTCAGATGATGATGTTTAATAGAAGATGCGAAATATAATGATTTGTTATGTTTACGCGAATATTAAACATTGAAATAGAACTAATTTAAATGGATTTTATCGCGGCTTTTTATTAATTTTGAGCCCGACGTTTCGAAGCCTTTTCAGCCTTCGTGGTCACAGGGTGGACTGAGGTGTAGGTTGTCCCTAATTGTTAATGTTACATTATCTATCTTAAATTTGAAATTATTAAGTTTTGTGGTTTATCCGATCTACGCAGAGACCACATCGATAACCGCGATAAAATTTAAATTAGTTTTATTTCAAGATGCGGAATTCAAACGTATTTTTACGCAAATATGAATGCAGATCAATAGAGCACCTCTCGATTGTATTGGAAGAGTATTATCTTCATGCATATTTCTCGCATTTAAATGTCATGACAGCTGTCAAAAAGAATCGCGCAGATATAAATTCAACCCTTTGTGACATATTTGCATCACAATGTGAATACTGCATAGTTTGCAGATCATGACTGACCATATATATTGACCTGACTGACCGGATATATTGGCCTGTCTAATCTATAAAATGTTCAAAAACCTTTTTGTTTAAAATATTCCAACTATTCGTTTATGGAAATACAATAATGTTTTATTTTAGACCTCATGAACGAGCGGGGTGTTCTATGAATTTCGAATGTCTATTAACAGTGTTTAAAAATATTGTAGTATAGGTGCAGCTTGGATCCAAATTTTACTTTTGAAATTATGTTTTTTTTATTTATTCAAGTTATTACACGCTAAAAATAACAATAGAAGGTAATTCCTTAAGTATTTCTACTTTTTAGACAAGTAAATGCCTTTTAGCTCGATGAAAAAGGTCATGAATATTAAGATTCAGAAATTCATTGAAGTAACTTTCATCTTTGTTAAGGCTTTTTATTACCATTGTTCAAAAATCATTACGAAAGGTCAGATACTAAATAGTAAGTGTGTATTGTGCGAAATTTATTTTTAAATATTGGGTGATATTTTTTTATTTACCAGAATGACTAGACGAGCAGGTCCCTCGCCTGATGGTAAGCTGCCCATAAACAAAACCAACACCACACTTGAATTGCATGTCGCTGTACTGGGCTCGTCACCCCGAGACACAAGATATTAAGTCTTATAATTCCCAGTAATTTCACTGGCTTTGATGCTCTTCAAGCCGAAATACAATAGTGCTGACAAAGATCTATCTGCTTGGTGGTAGATATAAACAAAGCGGTGGTACCAACCAAGACGGCTTCTCGTTTACGAGGAGCCTCTCACCTAGTCAATATCTTTTTAACGTATATGCTGTTAGGCCTATTATTTTTACATACATATACAACTTTACTTAAGAGTATGGCGGGCGCTTATATGTGCTGTAGCCATTCTTGAAGAGGCCTTCTTGAAGTTTCGCCCTCAATTTATACCGTCTCTGGAAAGTGTGGAGAGGTGCAGTCTCCACACATAGTATACCTAGGACTAGTACTTGGAGTTCTATTGACTTGCCGAGGGCTAGTCAGATGTCTGGAACGAGTGTTTATTTTTGCATTGTTATTGCGGTTGGGGTCGCGGAGACTGTACATGCTAATTTTAGGAATAGCACAATGTACACCATTAATAATAGTATGTAAGATTAAGTTATGTGTTTATTCCAAGTTGTGAACCAAATAATTTTTTTTAAAAAAAAGCTATTGTAATGGGATCGTTGGGATATACCAAAACAACGTCTGAGATAGATGAGGGAATTATAAAAGTGTTACAGTCCATCTATATCGCCTCATTGGTCTAATGACAGTGTACTAAGGTTGAGAACCGTAAGGTTATGAGTTCAATACCCGGGTCGAGTAACCATGATTTGTGTTTGAGGTTTCGATTCGTAAAATCACACATGAATTGCCCGGGATAGGATATGTGCTCGCCATCCTATCAAATTATGGGACGGAAACGTAGATGCACTAGTTGCACCTTTGCCTACCCATTTGGGGATGAAGGCGTGAACTTATATAATGTTACGTAAAGCCACGCTGTCGACAGTCTTGTCTACATTATGAATGGCTCGAGCCGACGTTAAATTATATTGTACGCTATAAAAACAAACTTAGAAGTATTTACTCTTCGGTACTCTCATTATAGGCATAACTCCCATTATTTGAAACAGCACAAGCAAACTCTTCGTAGTTAAATAGAAGCTGTCATGTTTGTCGAGAAGTGCCCCGTCTTTGTCCGTAATTTGAGGACCATAAACATCCTTGGCTTCATAATCTGCAAAAGCCAGAGAAAAGTTAAATAGGATAAATTAAACTGTACATTAATTCAAAAGCGAATCATATAATTATTATACAATCGATCTTATTGGAGTATATTAGAATTCTCGTAGGTATTTAAGCGCTAACACGAGTGGCTAATAAAGGTAAGAAAAACTAGGCCGTGACCTATTTTCGCAGCACTATTTATTTTCATATCTTAATTAGTTTTTAAATTAATGATTTTCTTTACGTCAAAGGTAATTAAATGCCAAAACAAGTGTAGCTTTTCTAATTTAAAAATATCACGTGCTCCATAAATCCCTGTATCATCCAATTTTATTAGCAATATGATTCAAAATCGATTATAAAGAGTTGTCTACATGACGCGACGTTTTTTATTTATATTTTTTGTACCAGAGATTCGTAAACGCGAGTGTGGGTCACCTGACTCGATTTCCTATGAACATATAATACCCGAGATTCATGAATATGGTGCCGACCTCTATGGGCCTCCGACAATCTCACTCACCGTACGGAATGCAAGAGTGAGGTGCCTTTACTTCGGTTTTCTGTAAGACAGTAGTACTAACCCTAGCCGACTCATTCATGCTGTAGGTAAACATAAATTATTTATTTTAATTATGTAAAATAATAATATTTCCAACTCAGAACTGTCGGCTACACGGACATTTGGCATTTATTATTAAGAAATTATTGTAAATGTTTCAGTTGAAATTATACCAAATAAATGTATTTATTAACATTATCAACAATAACTAAATCAACGTCAACTTGAATATATGACTATCTGCTACGACCGATGATACATTCGCGGATGTAGAGAATTTTATGAAATACCAATAAAATTTATTGTTTAACTATAACATTCTTTGTCTTTATATACCTTTTATATCTTTCCCATCGGTCTTTTTGGACACATCCATTTTCCTTATTTGCTCATGTTGATGTGGGTTGTAAATCCTAAATCTATGGTTGTCTTTATTCATTGTTCCCGAAATATCCGGGAAGCGCAAAGCCCGCGCCGTGACGTCCGATCTGAATGTACGCCCTGAAAGCTCTGGTAACAGAATACGATATAATCAATCATAACCCACGCGCCTCAGCTTACTTGGTTATGCGCGTTTGTCAATAGAAAAATGTGGAGTATCCTTAATTAATTAATTTAATTTATAATAGTTTTGTATTATATGATTTGCGCATATTGCAGATGTCAGGCCACAAGCTGCCGAACTTAAGTGGGAGTGGGATAGAGCAAGCCGGGTTTGCCGCATGTCGAACGATATGTGGGCAAAAATAACCACAACGAGAGACACACAACCCAAAGACGGGAAAAGACAAAGTGACAGACCGAGGCGAAGATGGAGGGACGAACTGGATACTTATAGAATGAATTGGCCCATAAAGCACTTGATAGGGATGAATGGAAGAAGGATAGGGAGGCCTTTGCCCTGTCGTGGGATATATCAGGCTTATAAAAAACATATATATTTCGTTTCAAACAAAGTACATTATAGGCCTATTTCACGATGAATTGTATCTGTCGGATAATGCATTAAACATTAACTAAGGAAAAACTAATATATCAGCTTCTCCGTGTGTATTAACGGCGCTGTTATTTGTGTAATTAGGAATAAATTATACTCGATTAATAAAATTACCTTGGAAATAAACGAAAATAGAATATAAAATAGAGCCTATATTATTCCTCTTTATTGAAATTCTAAACGTTGTTTATTTAAAGTACTAAAAAGAAAAAGAAGAGCATTAAATATTATTCTGGTTGCATTACAGATTTGCATGTATTAATTGTAAGCTTTATATATTTTCTTAACCTTGAGCATTCCAATATTATCTTTTTAATCCTCATATTAGATATTATATGATTAAAAAACCAAAACGTAAAATACTCGATAAAACGTACAGCAAAAATATAGCAACTAGTAGGAACCATCTACTCAACAGATTTTCTAATCCATGTACACCTCTTGAGCCATATACCGATGACGCCGCAACGTCGCTGCGCACCCATTAATTCATATTTCACACTAATGGCGACTTTCGAAAACACTTAACGATCCCCTAAGTGAGACGTTAGCGTGGCCTCCGAACCTGAGCATTAAATATTAAAAGTAGCAGTAATAAAACTGATTAAGTAAGAGCACGTTGACTTGGCACCCAGGTTCATAATAATAAAGATATTTGATCTAGATCTGGCACACGAGGTTACCGAGATGTGGGATTTAGACTCAACAATTATTGTCCCGATAGTCGTCTCTGCCCATGGGTTGATACCGAAGAGCCTCGACCAACATCTTCAGAGGCTCTCAATTGGTCGTTGGGTCAAAAGCCATATACAGAAAGCGGTATTATTTGACACGGCACGCATTGTGAGGAGGTTTCTCTCTCTTGGGTCCTAATCGTCGGTGGCTTGGGTCCTAGGCCTCGCCATTGGAGGGTAATATTTTTTTATATTTTTAAATGTTTTTGTTTTGTTGTTGTAACTAATATTAAAAATGTAAAAAAAAATCCTTATAAAATAAAGAGTACTGTACAAGATATTTGAAGAGTTAATGAAAGGAATTAATAATACATAGATATACAAGATGACTTTTATAAGCCTAAGTGCCTGGTGCACTATCTCTAGGTAAATGCTATCCTCTAAATTAGTGGTAGGTCCCTTGTATGCGACGGGTTTGTGGGTTGATACTACTGCTTTGTCTTCTTCTACCGCCAATCAGCAGTGTGTAAGCACTATTATATTTCGCTATAGAGGATACTGAAGCCAGTGAAATGAGTATTGTGAGACTTAATATCTTATGTATCGGGGTGACAAGTACAGTAGAGCGGCATGCTTTGTAATACAAAATTCTGCATGATGTTCCTTCTGCTTACAGGCAGGTGTTGCGCTAACAATCACGCGAGCGACCTGCTCGTATCGCTATTCAAACTAATAAAATTAATCAACAACAATAAATTATCATTAATTTCTTATAGATTTTAATGGGGAAAGCAGAGATTTTTTGATTAATATTGTATTCTTTTACCTAATTCAGCAAACATATCGATATTTTATTATGCATTTGCAAGCTCTCCGGTGTTGCATGTGTTCATGGGCGGCGGTGATCACTTTCCATCTAGTGAGCCTACTGCCCGTTTGCCCCCTTTTTCCATAAAAAAATGGACATAATTATTAAAATTTTAGAAAACGTGTATTTAGATTATTTTTATCCTAGCTCGGCAAAGTGACTACGCTACACCTATTTATCTATTGCTATTTTATGTACATAAGAAAATAGATTATGGAAATAATACATTATGTAATGCGTTATATAATTCGACTGTTCTTCTTTGGACTTCAAATTTAGTAAACGGAACTGATCGATTTTTAAACCTCCGGTAAAAAGCGGGACGTTATGAGATAGATTTACCTCTTTGTCTATCGCATCGTAGTATCATATGCATCATAACGCATTTAAAACAAATGGACCCATTTGAATGCGAATTTGTTTGTTTGTAGGCAGGTCTAATCGAGGTGGTTAATAGTTTGAATAAAATCTATTCAGCCGTTTAGCAAACACATTTCTAATTGATGTCCCTAATGATTTTAAGAGTTATGTTTTATTTAAATTCATATAACTTTTACTTTATTCACATTTATAATAAGTATTAACGTGTTAATATCATAATCTCATTATGGGTTGTTATTAAGCTGACGGAATAAATTATTGTAACGTGTTGTGGCCTTAATGGCGGTAAAGAGGACTAATAGCTTTAATAACATAGAAAATGACAGCTGGTAAATAATATTAAACAGTTTTAATTAAAATAAGTTCTTTTTGGAACCATGCATTCGATCCAGACTAATATTTAAATAGTTATTTCATTTGGGTGATTAATCCCTTTAAATTATTAATATTATTCTTTGTGCGCTTATTCCGGCCCGAAAACGCTTGTTTAAATAAATTTAAGTATTATTTTTTTATGCAGGCTTGACAAAATAACTTCGTTTTTTTTATTTGATTGAATGACGTGACGAGCAAGGTGCTCGCCTGATGGTAAGCACCATGCCTTCCCATAACCAGAAGCAACACCAAACAGAACTTTGAATTACAAAGCACTGCATAGCACTGAACTGCGCTCGTCACCCCGAGACATAAGATGATAAGTCTCATAATGCCCAGTAATTTCAGTGGGTTTAAAGTTAATTTAAACCTTCAATTTACAATTATAATTTACAATTTTATAATTGTAAATTGAAGGTAGATACTGTAACATTAACATTTTTGGACAACCTACACCTCAGTCCTCCCCGTGACCACGAAGGCTGAAAAGTCTTCGAAACGTCGGGATCATAATTAAAATAAAAAACCGCGATAAAATCCGTTTAAATTAGTTTTATTTCAATGAGTAACATTCGCGTAAACGTAAGAAATCATTAGAAATCATTATGGGTTTAAAGTTTTTGATAGAAATACGACAATGCTTACACACTGGCGGCAGAAATAAACAAAGCTGTGGTACCAATCCAGACGGCCTCTCGCATATGAGGGACCTACCACCTTGAAAACGCTTCTATCAATCTATATATCTGTAGATGCATCTGTTGTCGTAGGTCGCCAGAATTTTGCATTTCTTCACACTTCCCATTATTACACGCATATTTAAAAAGTTAAATAATGATATCAGCAGATCAGTCACGCGATACAAAAAATAATAATCAACATTTGGTCTAAATCGAAATCAAATTAAATCTAAACGTTCATAACCAGAAAATGCAAACAGAGCAACAAGTTGATAATAAAGATCGCGATAAAAATCAAATCACAACTCCTTACGGCATAAAGCCCATCGTTAGACAAAATGGCGTTTCCCTCGTCTTGTACTTAAACGATTTCCATCAGGTTCGAAAGTCATTTTATTATGCAAGAAAAGAATCTTGTAAAATTTTATTTGTTTTGTTCGTAGCTAATTATTTTATAGATGAGATACCAAACCGCCTTGCAAGAGTGTGTAAGCACTGTTGTGTTTCGGTTTGAAGGACATTGAAGCCAGTGAAATTACTGGGCATTATGAGACTTAACACCTTACGTTTCGGTGTGACGAGCGCAGTTCAGTGCCGTGCAGTGCTTTGTAATTCAAATTGCTGTGTGGTGTTGCTTCTGTTTATGAGCAAGCGTGGCTTACCATCAGGCGAGAGCCTTGGGCGTCTCGTCATTCAATCAAATAAAAAAAACAGATGATCGCTACTGACAGGCTTCACAATTTTATAGATGTTGGTGTAATAATGAGAAAAGATAATGTCATGTTCGTTTAAAGTTATCTTTATACATTGCTAAATCTTTTCAACACGGGTGATATCAAAATAATTAGTAAAACTTAAGCTTAGCTAAAACTTTATAAAGACCTTTAAGTCTTAAGGTAATTTTGCTGCGCAATCTTTTAATTGATCATAATTTATATCTTTATAACATTTAACATATCTAATAACGTATAATAAAAAAGTGCAGCTAGATTATGATAAAATAAATTTAAAAACACACTACATTATGGGCTAAAGAAGAACATTACAAATTAATAGCATCATAACCGAGAAAATGCTTTAACATGCTCACGTCAATTTATATTCAATTAACCTTTGCAACGACGGCCATGAAAGCTTTACTTTATTATGACTATCATAATCGGCTTTATTCGGGTTAATTAAATAATTTAGCATACTGACGGTTATTTGACATTATTATATTGCGGTGAACTGAATAGAAATGTTAAGGAAGTTGTCAGTAAGCTAGCTTATTAAAAATGATCAGCTGAATGTATTCATGTCTCTTTACCTTTATATCAAGACGTGGCCGAGAAAAGTTTATTAGTCGAACTAAAAAAACACAAATTCTCAAATTTTCTGAAGGCGTTCAAAGTTTTTAATTAATGCAAGCTACCAGCTATAGTTCAGCAAAGAGACGTACGGATTGCTGATAAGAAATTGCAAGTTCCATACCAGACTCAAGAGCACCTCTGACGTTTCAAAGTAACGCTTGTAATTGTTGTTAATTATATAATTGTTGTAAATTTTCCACCAAAACTTTAAATAGATTTTGTAAACAAATAAGATAGTTTTTAAATAATAATCTCAAATTGCCTCGAATACTAAAACTAAATTCGTGACTGTCCATTGAGATACTGTAAATATCCTTAAATTATTGGATGATATATTTACACAGCTTAATAATTAATTTCTCAGTTAAATTCCGTCGTCAGTCTAATGAGAGCATAATGGTAGTTTCTAAGTTCGCATCTTGTTGGACAATCAAAACTTGTTCTACAATTTTCGATTCGAAGAATAACACGACTTATACGGGATTTGTGCCCGATGTCGTGATAGACTCGCCACGTAACACATCATGGAACGAAAATAAACTCCACGAGCCGTGGCTGTAGTAGTTGCACATCTGCCTGACCCTTTCAGAGATGCAGGTGTGAGCTAAAAGCTAATAATTGTTTTAAATGACAGCCTTCGTGGCGCAGCGGGCGAATAGCCGGCTGTGAAGCAAGAGGCCGCGGGGTTCAATCCCCGCACCGATACAAATGTTTGTGTGATCCACAAATATTTGTTTCGGGGTCTGGGTGTTGTGAGACCAAGTCTCTCGTAGTTCCTGATACCCATGACACAAGACTCGTATGTTACTGTGGGGTCGGGACTATGTGTGTGACTGTTGGGTGTATTTATTTTTATCTGATGTCTTTAAAAATGCCGCATATTATTAGTTGAACTACAAACTAGTAGTATTTATAATCAAAGCTATTTTATTACATACAAGAACACTACAATATTTTGATGGAGTATTTATTATTATGAGCGACATATCTTCAGCGACAAAGGGAAATGAGAGCGTTGAGTAAACAGTTCCATTATATATGAATGTACAGAATATTTGAATTTCTATCGTACAGCTGCTGTGTCACCCATAACCTCATGTAGATTGTAAGGTTCGGATGTTTATTTCATATCGGTGTTTTGTTGTGTAACAATATTCGTTACATTAACCCTTTCTTCTGGCATAGTACCAGTTTTTTCGTTATATGTAAGAGTGTTATTATTTAATGCTTTTATACTTTGCAGATTTCTATTGACAGCGATTTAGCAGCAATTGATACTAATGCTTTCCAAAACACTTTTGTACCTAACTAGCTTTTACTCGCGGCTCCGCCCGCGTGAACAGCATTTTCCGGGATAAAAGTAACCTGTAACCGTCTCCAGGGTCCCATATGTCTCTGTAGATAAATTCATCAAAATCGGTTCAGTGATTTAGGCGTGAAAGCGTAACAAACAAACTCAGTTTCGCATTTACTTTCACCTCCTTTTTCATCCCTTATTAAATAAAATTTCCAAAATTCCTGAAACACCTATTTATTTGTTTTACGTCAATAACCAAAATACAAAATTTTGTTAATATAACTTTCAAAATGACGAACTTTCATACATATTATCATCCCCTATTGTGACGCCTTTGGGGCGGAATTTTCTAAAATGCTTTCTTAGTGGGTGCCTACATAACAAAATGAATATACAGTCCGAATTTCATGGTTATAGCCTTGATAGTTTGCGCTCGGCGATAATGAATCATTGAGTCAGTCAGGACATTTTATTATATAAGTATAGATATCATATAACTAATTAAGGACATCCTTAGTCATTCTTAGAATAAAGGCGAAACTTTTCTTAAGTTAAATAGTCCCTTGTATGGTATCACCGCTTTGTCTATTTCCTCCAACATTTAACTTTCGATACACTTATTGCCCTTTGTCTTAAACAAGAGCAATTAGCTCTTGTTAATGTCTTTTTACATTATATTTGAAAGTCACCGAGAAATGAATGACGCCGGGTAAAAATATCATAATATGTTGTACCTTATTTTAGTTTCAGACTTTCACATAATGAACGACATTGGATTTTGTAAAATAAATTAGAAAAACTCTGAGCTCACGACTTTAAAGTTGTTAATGTATCGTGACACATTTAATGAGTTAAAACTTTACCTAGGACGTTTTATGTAGGCACAAGCCTTTCTCATTAATTTTGAAGAAATAAGAAACGCAGATGGCGCTTAACGCCTGGCAACACCGATATACATCTCTCTATCTATGCTACTAATAAGTGTACCACGTATAATGTCTGAGTTCTGTTTAAATTAAATAAAACTAAATATAATATTGTCAAAGGCTCGTTTAATTCTATCAGGTTATGGGCCGTCTCATACTTGCAAGTTGTTTTCGCAGTAAAATATAAAGTGATTGTCGTTAAAAGTAAAAACATAATTTTTCATAACCTACAAGTTGAACACGCGGTCGTCAGCTCGGTATTTTTTTCAGCTATAAAACTTATAAAACACTACCATGATGACAAACAATGGTCTCATGAGCATAGAAAAGTTGACTGGACGAGAAAATTACGCCACATGGAGTTTTGCAGTCAAAGCGTTTTTGCAACTTGAAGATCTCTGGGAATGTGTGGCTGTTCCAACCGACAAAGCTGTGGACGCAAAGAAAGATGTGAAAGCGAAATCAAAATTAATCTTACTAATAGATCCGATTATTTATGTACACATCCGAGAGGCCAATACGGCCAAAGAAGTGTGGGACAATTTGTCACGAGCTTTTGAAGATTCAGGCTTAACAAGAAAAGTATGCCTGCTTAAAGATTTAATAAATACGACATTAGAAACCAGTTCAAGCATTGAGGACTACGTCAATAAGATTATGTCTTCAGCACACCGGCTCAGGAACATAGGTTTTCATGTGGATGAAGAGTGGTTGGGGACGCTGATGCTAGCGGGTTTGCCAGACATTTACAAGCCCATGATCATGGCTATTGAGAGTTCCGGAGTACAAATATGTGCAGATTTCATTAAAACAAAACTTTTACAAGAAGTGAAAAACAGTGACACAACCGCATTTTACTCAAACTTCAAAAATAAGCCAAGAAATAAATATCAGCAAATTAAAACCAATCAACAGTCAAATAACAATAATAGCACAGAGCAAAATAAATCAAAAGGGCCAAGATGTTATCATTGTAACAAATATGGGCATATAAGCAAAAATTGTTGGCACAAAAATAAAAAAACAGATAATAATGGTTTTATTGCAGCTTTTTCAGTGACCACATGTAATGACTCATTAAATTGGTATATTGATTCAGGTGCATCAATGCATATGACTATGCACAAGGATTGGCTACAGAACATAACCTCACCACCTGTCAAAAGTGTTCGGATTGCAGACAATAAAGTTCTACAAGTTGAATGTTGTGGTGATGTGACTATTAGAGTACCAGATGCACAAGGATTTGTACATAAAATACAGGTGAGAAATGTGATTTACATACCAGAGTTATCGACAAATCTTTTATCTGTCAGTAAAATGATTAAAAATGGATGCAAAGTACAATTTGATGTAAACAGCTGCAATATATTTAATAACTGTGAACAAAAAGTTGCATATGCCAAGCAAATAAATGATATGTATAGACTAAGTGTGATTCATGATGAAGGTCATGCCATGCCTGTTGTTACTGAGAATGATACTTATTTATGGCACCAGCGAATGGGCCATTTAAACTTTTGTGATTTGGAAAAAATACTGAAATGTACTACTGGTGTAAAATTGTCTCCGTCAAAAGAAAATGTTACTTGTATATGTTGCATTAAAGGAAAACAGACAAGACAGTCATTTCCAAGTCAAGGCTCCCGAGCAACTGAGTTGCTAGAAGTCATCCACACTGATGTATGTGGACCGATGCAGACTGCAACACTTGGTGGTTCAAGGTATTTTGTAAGTTTTATAGATGATTTCTCACGTAAAGTACATGTTTTTCCAATAAAAAATAAAAGTGAAGTTCTTGAAAAATTTATTGAATTTAAAAACAGAGCAGAAAATCAATTAAATAAAACAATTAAAATAATCAGGTCTGACAATGGCAAAGAATACATAAACAGAAATTTTGAGAAATATTTAAATAAGTATGGTATATTGCATCAAACCAGCAATCCATACACACCCGAACAAAATGGCCTAAGTGAGCGCATGAATAGAACCATTATTGAAAGATCTAAATGCATGTTGCTTAATGCACAATTACAGAATTATTATTGGGGTGAAGCAGTGGTCACGGCCGCGCACATCATCAACCGCTCGCCGACGAGAGCACTCTCCTACATCACTCCTGAAGAAGTATGGACTGGTAAGAAACCGGACCTAAGCCATATGAGAATTTTTGGGTGCAGAGCAATGGTGCATATACCAACACAACGCCGCCAGAAGCTAGATGCAAAATCGCGTGAGTTAATTTTTGTTGGATATAGTGAATGTGTTAAGGGCTACCGCTTCATAGACCCCAAAAGCAAACAGGCGATAACAAGTAGAGATGTAGTATTTTTAGAATCTACTATAAAAAGGGATATGACAAGTAATATGAAATATTCAGAAAAGTCAACACCTAAAAAAGAAAAAACAATTATTAGCATAAATAATAAAGCTTCGAGATCAATTCTCTTACCTTCATTTGTAGATGAGGATGAACACATTCAAACCGAATTCAGTGATGATACTGATGACAATAAATCTGAAGAATTTAATAAAACTTACAGCTCATCGTCATCTGATTATTCTGATCCAAGCGACGAACCTTTTGTACCTGATAAAGATATTAAGATTTCAAATGTCCACATGAATCTACGACCTAGACGTAGAAATGAAATTAATAAAAGTGATCCACCTGGAGATGAGGTTGCATCCAATATTAATAATTCCTTTTTATGTATGAACGGTGAATCTGCAATGAGTATTCTAGACAAAGATCCACAAAGTCTTACCGAAGCACTTCAAAGCGAAAATGCAGACAAGTGGAAAACCGCCATGGAGGAAGAGTATAACTCCTTAATTCTAAATAATACTTGGACTTTAGTAGACTTGCCGAAAAATAAAAAGGTTATTCCATGCAAATGGGTTTACAAAACAAAAATGGATGAAAATGGAAAAATATCAAGATACAAGGCCAGACTTGTTGTGAAAGGATACCAACAAAAAAAGGGCATAGATTATCATGAAATTTATGCTCCAGTAGTGCGATACACTTCAATAAGATATGTGATAGGTTTGGCAGTTAAATATAATTTAAAAATACATCAGATGGACGCCGTGACGGCATTCCTGCAGGGGGATATTGAGGAGAATATCTATATGGCACAGCCATCTCATTTTGAAGAAGGAAACAAAGTTTGTCTACTTAAAAAATCCATCTATGGCCTCAAACAGGCAAGCCGACAATGGAACAAAAAATTAAATAAAATTCTTCTACAAATAGGAATGATACGTTCCAAAGTGGATCCATGTATATATTATCGCATATCAAGTAAAGATGATATATTAATAATTACAGTGTATGTTGATGATTTACTGTACTTTTTTAATAATGAAAAAACTGCCACATTAATAAAAAATAAAATGAGTGAAAAATTTCATATGAAAGACTTGGGAGAAGCCAAAAGTTGTATAGGATTCAAAATTATACAGAATCCTACTATAAATGAAATTTACCTAGATCAGTCTCTTTACATAGAAAAAATACTTACTCGTTTTAATATGAATGACTGCAACCCTGCATACACACCATGTGAAGCTAACCAGCATCTAAAAAAGGCTGAAGTAGATGAAGAAATTATAAAAAACATTCCATATCAAGAGTTGATAGGGTGCCTTTTGTATTTATCACAGGGTACTAGACCAGACATAGCCTATATTGTGAATCAATTAAGTCGCTTCAACAATGGCCCTACAATACAGCACTGGACAGCAGCCAAAAGAGTTCTCAGATATCTAAAGGGAACAAAAAATATGAAACTCACATTCAAAAAGGACTGTAAAAATAATATTGAAGGATATTGCGACGCTGACTGGGCTACCAACATCGAAGACCGAAGATCATGTTCTGGATATGTATTTATGTTTCAGGGTGCAGCTATTAGTTGGTGCTCTAAAAGACAAGCTACCATAGCTTTGTCTACCACCGAGGCAGAATACATGTCATTGGCCACGGCCACTCAAGAGGCTATTTGGCTTAAACAATTAGAAGAAGAATTTAACCCTTCTCTTTCAGGTACACCAATTATTATGAATAGTGATAACCAAAGTGCCATTAGCATTGCATCGCAAGATGTCTACCATGCTCGGAGCAAGCACATTGACATTCGCTACCACTTTGTGAGGGAAAGGATTGCAATGAAACAAGTTTCTATTCACTACAAAGGTACGCATGATATGGTGGCTGATATCTTAACCAAGGGACTGGCTCGACCGAAGCATACAATTTTCACCACGGCAATGGGTCTGCGTTCCAGGGAGGATGAAGAAATAAGAAACGCAGATGGCGCTTAACGCCTGGCAACACCGATATACATCTCTCTATCTATGCTACTAATAAGTGTACCACGTATAATGTCTGAGTTCTGTTTAAATTAAATAAAACTAAATATAATATTGTCAAAGGCTCGTTTAATTCTATCAAATTTTAATTTGTATTATAAATATTGTAATATGTTCTTGATGAGTTTCTTAAAGATAATATATAAGTTATTTGACAGCCTCCGTGGCACAGCGGGCGAGTAGCCGACTGTGAAGCGAGAGGCCGCGGGTTCGATCCCCGCACCGAGACAAATGTTTATGTGATCCACAAATATTTGTTTCGGGGTCTGGGTGTTGTGAGACCGAAAGTCTCTCGTAGTTCCTGATACCCACAACACAAAACTCGTACCTTACTGTGGTGTCAGGACTATGTATGTGACTGTTTGTTGTATATTTATATTTATTTATTTATTTAGCAATATTCATTCGTGAAAAGACTTTTAATGTTATGACGGTTTATTACATCACAAGTTTTACAGATATACAATATCTATCTTAAACTGGTTTGGCGTTAAAACAAAGTTAAAGTACTCTAAGGCATAAATAATGATCTTTTATTTCTTCTTTTTTCCCCGAGATTTAATCCTAAAAGTTAGGAAACGGGGTAAGTAAGCGGCTCGCTTTTATTGTTCACCTTTATTGTTCAGGTAATATTGCTTGAATAACACATTAAAAAATTATTATATGTTCGAAATTTTCTCTTTCGAAATCCTTATACTTTATTGCTGTAAAGTTTCACTACGTAGTCATTTGTCAAGAAACGTAGAAGACATTAATAAAATGCCAATTCAACACTTGGAATTGCCGCCAACTTTTATACACAAATCAAATTGGTGCTCAAAAGTCAATATAAGACCACGGTTTTTAAAAATTCCCAATCGCTTACAAACTTTTTAATGTGATTCGTTGAGTCCCTAAAAGTTTTCCGAATTTATTCATGATCAGTTTCAGCACTGACAAATCCAATTTCGTGAATTATCGGCTTTTTTAATACGGAGCTAAAGGATTTGAGAGTTGATATAAATGGTTTGTTGGATTCTGTTTTTTAAAGCTTATATTTTAGAGAGATTTCTTCCACCTCACCTTATCCCACTCGCAGTGGGGTCGACGCAACATGCTTTTTAATACATGTTACAGAAAGATTTGGCTTGTAGTTTTACGACCGGCCGCCTGTCTGACGTCAACCCAACAAATATTTGTGGATCACACAAACATTAGCGGTGCGGGAATCGAACTCCAATTTTAGACAATCATCTTTAAAAATAAAAATGAAATACTGTTAGTTAACATCACCTGAAAACGACTATTTTGAATTGGCTTTAATTTTTTATTATTCTTAATAATCGGAATAATAGGTTATAATGGAAAGAAAAATTTGAAAGCTTACACAAGTTGGATAATTCGTGAATGACTGAAATTGCATTTATACATTATTTTTATATTATCTCAAGGCCATAACTCACGATTTGAACGCTGGATATACATTAGGGTGGGTCAAAAAAATCGACTATTTTTTTTTTTACAAGTGCAACGGAAAAATGGGTTCCTAGACACCTTAAAAAAATTCCCACCAAATATGAGCTCTTAATTTTGAAAGGAACATCCTCCGCATCGCAGTTTTTTATTTTTTTTTCAGTCCAATAGAAAAAAATTCATATCTCTCTATTAATTGACTGTACAAAAAAATGTTTCGAATAAATTTTGTAGGAAATTTGATGCTCTACAAAAAAGGTATCTTATGTTTTTTTTCGTAAACCTCGCCATTTGAAAGATATAAAGGATTTAATTTTGATTAATTTATGATAAATTTCATTTTAGTTTATGAATTTTATAACTCGACAATAAATGACTTTTACGAAATGCGAAATACTAATTTTCGTTGGAAATTAACTGCTCCATAAAAATGGTTTCCTATGTTTTGGCGATAAAATTAACCGTTCAAAAGATATTCATCATCAAACTTTCATGTGTACGGATTTTAAAAGTTTTTGATTAGATATTCGAAAAATTTCAATTTAGTTTATAAATTTCATTGCTTGTCATTAATATAAGTATTATTTGAGTTTTATTTTCAAAATTATCAAAATTTTTCTTCAATTATTCTAAACATTTTAGTTTTAATCATTAGAAATCACGATCCTAGGGAAAATTTCATCTCTAGAGAATTTTTGTTTCGTATTTTTTTCATCTGTTTGAATTGTGAACTAGCACCACCTACTTTTTATTTCATCGTTATGTTGTCGTTGGTTTGTATACATTTATTTCTACAGCATTTTTAGTGTTTCCAAAATTTATGGTCTTGTATATGTGATCGAACGATTAATTATTTACAAATATTGTGGTTACTACGTGAATTAACTTGATATTTATCGAAAATATGGATAAAGAAATTCATTTGATCGGAAAACTTGTCCAAAAACTTTCAGAACGTAAGTTACCAACAGTGAAAGAGGTTATGAGTGTTTGGTGGTGCTAGTTCACAATTCAAACAGATGAAATAAAATACGAAACAAAAATTCTCTAGAGATGAAATTTTCCCTAGGATCGTGATTTCTAATGATTAAAACTAAAATGTTTAGAATAATTGAAGAAAAATTTTGATAATTTTGAAAATAAAACTCAAATAATACTTATATTAATGACAAGCAATGAAATTTATAAATTAAATTGAAATTTTTCGAATATCTAATCAAAAACTTTTAAGATCCGTACACATGAAAGTTTGATGATGAATATCTTTTAAACGGTTAATTTTATCGCCAAAACATAAGAAACCATTTTTATAGAGCAGTTAATTTCCAACAAAAATTGGTATTTCGCATTTCGTAAAAGTCATTTATTGTCGAGTTATAAAATTCATAAACAAAAATGAAATTTATCATAAAATAATCAAAATTAAATACTTTATATCTTTCAAATGGCGAGGTTTACGAAAAAAATATAAGACACCTTTTTTGTAGAGCATCAAATTTCCTACAAAATTTATTCGAAACATTTTTTTGTACAGTCAATTAATAGAGAGGTATGAATTTTTTTCTATTGGACTGAAAAAAAAATAAAAAACTGCGATGCGGAGGATGTTCCTTTCAAAATTAAGAGCTCATATTTGGTGGGAATTTTTTTAAGGTGTCTAGGAACCCATTTTTCCGTTGCACTTGTAAAAAAAAAAATAGTCGATTTTTTTGACCCACCCTAATATACATATTTATTTTTTGTTTTGTTGGTAATAGTTTTCAGGAACATAACGGGGTAGTCACGGTTGAAATTAAAATAATCCACTGAACTCAATTTTTCACACTATATTAAATTTATTTTGTGGAGGCGATAGTTCATAGCTAGATAAAACATGTGCGAAAAACTGAAAACACGCGTCACTGGTATAAAATGACGATGATGGCCTCCACGACGTATCCGTCGACGGCGGACCCTGTAGTTCCGGATTACATTTTTCGCTGATGTGAGCGAATATGGCTAGCTAGCCCTAATTTGCCCTAAATTCCTGTCGCAGGACGCGCTGAAAAGTTGTCCTGACGAGATATAAGTGTAAGTGTGTAGTACACCACTTTAGGTCTTGGTTTCTGTTTAAAATGATAGTAATTTATCATCATGCATAAATTGACATTATGGCACCAAAGTAGAATTACAAGAACTAATATTTTAGTATCTATGACACAAACATCAATAAAGTTAAACACGTGACACAAGAAACATGGCTAAATAATATTATTGGCCCTTTTTATAGCAAAGGCCGACACGCAAGAAAGTGGTTCACCTGGTGGTAAGTGATCTTCACTGCCCATGAACGCCCAATATATAAAATAAATGACCGTGTAAGATATTGAACTAATCAATAGAAATAAAGTAATCAAAACCCTATGAAAATTACAGCAAAGGATTTAATTTATGTACATTGTATAATTTGTGAGTTAGTATCGAACAAGTTTATACAACATTTAAATAAAGTCATTTCTTCGATCATAAATACTCTCGTTTACCGATAATTCCAATACATTTGACCTTACAAAGTCAAGAAACAAAGACGGCAAGCGTTTCGACGGAATCGCTGGAGTTGTAACAACTTCACGCAGTTACCGCGAGTTATGTCTCCAAGTTTCATTTTAAACACAAAAGTTAAACAATCTTATTCTTTTACTACCTTTATACATAATTTTTTTCTTCCGAATTCCGACATATTTCAGGTTATGAAAAAAAGTTTTTCTTTAAATACGTACATAATACACATAATGAATTTAATTATCTGTGGAACGGATCCGTTATTTGGAATTGTTTATTGCCCAAATTGTTGCCCAAGTTGGCACCGTACGAATCGCAGCAGCAAGCCGCTACTTTACGTCGGTTTTCTGTGAGACAGTGGTAACGACCCGGTCGAGCCAGCCCATTCATGCTGCAGACAAAACTATCTACAGCCTAGCTCTACCACTCATAAAATAGCCCAGTGGATTAGCAGCTAAAGTGGCAGTGTGCAGGCCACATAGCTCGCAGGACCGATAACCGATAGAGTAGAAAGGTTCTAGAATGGAGGCCACGTACTGGCAAGCGCAGCGATGAACGCCCGCTTACAAGGTAGACAGACGACCAGATAAAGGTCGCAGGAAGTCGGTGGATGCAGACCGCTTCCAACAGGTCGGTCTGGAAATCTTTGGGGGAGGCGTATGTTCAGCAGTGGACGTTCTGTGGCTGATGATGATGATGATCGTTTCATTTGTTACAAGAACTTGAAGATTCGACGAGAAAAAAAAAAAAAAATCAGATTAGCATGACTATATTATAAAGAATATGAGAACTTTCCATCTACGTAAATAAGGTCGTAAGTACTATAGTCATCATTATTAAATACCGTACATAGTTGGGCAGCGAAGGCAAAGTTTAGAACATTCAGGAACAAACAGAACTTATCCATTACTAGATCGGCTTAATCGATCCACTTGTACTAGTTTGTTAACACAATGTTTACATTTTGTTACGCTCGCCCGTGTACAGTATTATAATTACTAGGTGGTAGGTCACTCGTATGCGGAGGCTGTCTTAGTTAGTGACACCGCTTTGTCTATTTCTGCCGCCAAGCAGCAGTGTTTAATACTACATTTACTGTAGGTTTTTGAGTGGTAGAGCCACGCTGTAGGCAGCTTTGTCTACAGCATGAATGGGCTGGCTCAATCGGGTCGTTACCACTGTCTCACAGAAAACCGACGTAAAGTAGCGGCTTGCTGCTGCGTTTCGTACGGTGAGTGAGATATCCGGAAGCCCAAATCCCCTCCCCTTCCCAATCCCTAATTATCCCTTTCCTTTAAGGTCGGTAACGCGCCCATGATTCTTCTGGTGGTGGGCGTACATCGGCGGTGGAGATCACTTACCATCAGGTGACCCACTTGCACGTTTGCCGGCCTATGCTATAAAAAAAATCCTGTATTATAATTACTAGGTGGTAGGTCTCTCGTGTGCCAGAGGTCGTCTGGGTTAGTGATACCGCTTTGTCTGTTTCTGTCGCCAAGCAGCAGTGTGTAACGACTGTTGTGTTTCGGTTCCAAAACAGAGAAATTGCTGGGTATTATGAGACTTAATATCTTTCTCTGAGTGACGAGCGCAGGTCCAATTCCAGGCAGTAGGTACTTTGTAAATTAAAGTTATGTGTGTTTATGGGCAGTCGAAGCGCTTACCATCCTATTTCGTAATTCAGGCTAATATATAAAAAAAAATGATAAAGCGCTTGATTTTTAGATAATTCTAAATGTTAACAACATACGAAACCATTTTTTTATTTGCAGTTTTTATTAAATAAACGGTTTCTATGATTTTTAAAAAGACAATTAAATATAATCATATAAGAGATAATCAACTATGATACAAAGGCAGTTATGAATACTCCCCGAACGGCTACAAAAATGGCGATACCAAAGATATCAGCATTTTCCCTCGCAATAGACATAAGAAAATAATCCCACAATATATGTCGAAAATATAAATCTGTAGAAGGACTTATTTATTTGAACGATCTTATTTTCTGGATCGTTGGCTATTGCTATGTGACGGGGATTGGCTATAGTGAAACTATATACATTATTCAGTCAGTATACTTTGATATGAATATTTTAGTAAGCTCTTAAAGGAAACATTTCTACACTTACAAATAAAATTTATACCCCGTCAATCCTAACTTTGGGTGCCAGAAGTAGAAGCGTGAAATAATACATTTATAAAAAAGCAAAAAAAAATAGTTTTTTTTTGAAGCTTTGACTAGTAAACGAGCAAGTGGGTCACCTGATGGTAATATCTGATCTCCACCGACCATGTACGCTTACAATACTAGAAGAATTATAGGCGTGTTGCCGACCTTAAAAGGGAGGAACAATTAAGAGATTGGAAAGGGAAGGGTGTGACGTTGAATAAGACGAGTCACGTTTATAAATAAATATAAATAAATAAATATTATAATAAAGATAAATAAATCTTAATTGAAAAATAAAAGAACATCTCAATATTAAATAAATATCTTTAAACGAACAAAAAACTAGCTTGGATGGTGCAACCGTGTTTGTTAGTAGATAATTCGCGCCGTTGTCGCCTAATGGTGCTGCCACACCGATGTTATAAAATGTTTACAAACATTTTCTAACATTAAATCTAACATTTTATAACATTTCTTAACATTTTATAACATTTCTTAACATTTTCTAACATTTCTGAACATTCTTCTTTGACGGCTTCTTTGACGGCGCCGCTCTCAAAAGTACCGCCGCCTGCGGTTATAAAATGTTAAGAAATGTTACAAAATGTTACAAATTGTTAAGAAATGTTTACTAAACGATGCTGCCACACCGGTGTTATAAAATGTTATATAACATTTTCTAACACCGGTGTGGCAGCACCATAACGGGTCACGAATACGTCATGCGACGCGCGGTGCGGGGGGAACTAGCCGAACGCCCCTCGCAGCCGGCCACTGGCCAGACGCCCGCAAAATTGACAACAAGTGGCCGTGTACAACTCACTCGTATTTGCAACGCATCATTAATCTATACCTTAAGCTGAGTGCTACTAGCAAAAACAAGTAGTGATTGCTTGGACCTCTAAATTAAGTATATTTGTATTAATCCCATACTGGGTAAGTTGTGCATTTTATTACCTAGTTTCTTTTGCTAACGTCGGTTATAAATTTGAAACAGCTGATTGATTAGTACTAGATATTTCTTGTATTGTAAGCTTCTATCAAGGGTTCTTCTTAGTTCAACGCCTAGTTTTCTCTGTACGTGTAGTAGTATTTAATTTCGTTGGTTTTAAGTATGTTTTTTAATTTGACTTTAATTTTATATGCCATCAGTTACCTACTTTGTAACCGTTTCTGCTTTTTAAAAATGATAACGGCCACTCCCTCCAGTAAAATAGGAATTAATGCCTTAGCCTAATCTGTACCGCTTAAGACCTGCTTATAAATTATAAATTTACGCTTTGGCCAAGCTTTGCCCTAGTCAATCTCTACAGCAACGAAAAGTTATCCTGATTGTTTTTTAATGCAAGCCTTCGGGGTTCTTCAGGAATTACGTACGGGTTATGGGCCGGTGACCCACGCTGCTTTGACACAGGAGTGCCGCTTTCACCTACGCAACTCTGCGAGGGCGAAGGAGTGCCGCTTTCACCTACGCAACCCAGCGAGGGCGATCATCGACGGATCTTATAGCGGGAGATCAGCGCTGGGGAGTGTTTTTTTTACGTACCGGGTCAGATCAGTGTTGCTAAAATTTAAAGCCAAACCTACCCACGACCTTGGGCTTATATTTTTTTATCGACTTTTTCTTTATTTTTATACTTTTTTTAAATTAAATCTTTTACTTATTTTTGATCCGATTCTTTTATTTCACATAATATAAGATATCGTGACAAGGGTTTGGGCCTCAGAATATCTTATTCACCGTATGAAACCGCAGTATATTTACGACTTTTTTTCTGAGACAGTGGTAACGATCCGGTCGAGCCGACCTATTCATGCTGTCAACAAAAATAACTACAGCGAGACTACCACTCTCTAAAACTCACCCACGCTTATTTTGCCTTAAATAGTGTCCATTAAAAAGCAAATAATAGCACAGCTTATTAGAATCAAAATAGTACAACAAAAATAGAAGCAAAAATCTATTCTGGTTCCATTCTATTACACGCCCACATTTCATAGCTGAAATAGACTTTCTGATTAACCTATCACAAGTTCTCAACACAAATATTACTTTAGAGTTTCTCCCGACTCTGGAAAGCGCGAGGATTGATCCATATTTAAATTTTACAATTTTAACAATACGCTATAAAAATGTCTATATACGCTATAAGAATTGCCATAATTTAATTAAATCTCGGGGCGTGTAATTGCATAAAACGTCATCTGCCAAGCCATCTGCTAGTTGCTCAAACAGTTCTGCGACTGAATTCTCTTGCGAATTGTTTAGTACTTGTGGAACTGACATTTTCTGGCTAAGACATAATATTATTGTAAATTATGACTATTGTTTCAGTGTTTAGTGTACATGTATAGGTACTTACTATTAATTAAATAATTATCTGGTTTTCAGGTATCCTGTCGCAAATAGCCTCTGTGACGTAGTATGCGTTTAGCCAGCCACGAAACGGGAAGCCGCGAGTTCGATTCCCACATTGAGACAAATATTTGTGTGATTCAAAAATATACGTTTGTTTCAGATCTAGCTGTTGTGGGACCGTAAGTTACCTGTAGTTCTTGATAGCCACGATACAGATTAATCTCATCAAGTTATTTATAAGTATATTTATTCATTATTATTATTTAATAGATTAAACCTTCCTATAAGATATTCAGCTTAAAAATGAAATAGTATTAATTTTTATAGTATAAATTTTATTAATAATAGCATAACAATTTTATTTCAAACCAATATATTATCATTAAGCACACGACAGATATTGAAATATGATAAACGAAAATTTAAGAATCTACAACGGTCTGAAGTTTATTATAAAATTTAATTTCTTCCTGTAATGTTGGTCAAATTCAAAGAATCTAGCTTTTATTGTTTTGTCCCTCAATGAAAACAGTTTTATTATAGTCTGGGTATTTTAATTCTCTTCAGAATTGAGCCCTACTGAAGTCCTTGACTGACTTGAGAATGCTTTAATGGTTATGTTTTAGTCGATATAGTTTTACTTACATAATAATTTAACTAATGAGAAAAAAAACAAAATCATTTTAATTTTACTGCTCCTCTAAATCAATACTAATAATGAAAGTGACTCGCTAGAGCGATTTTGGCTTCAATTTGAGTTACATTTGACTTTGTCGCTTTTAACATTATTGCGCACGCCAAAGCTACTGGATACTAACAGCACCCAGCCCAATTATTCGGGCTTAGTTAGGCACTCTATCGACATTACAGTACATAATAATTCAACTATAAATCTACTAAGTTTCCAAACCAGCGAACACTTTAACTCGCAATGACGACAAAATATGTTGAGTAGATTTCACCACGTAAAACATTCTCTTCACATTTGCTGTTGGGAGGATACTTGTATCCGACCGGATAGCGACCACCGTACACTGGTGCTAAAACCTGCCATAGTGGCCCACCATGTGTGGGTCGCGTTCCAGGGACAGCCAGTGTATATCCGGTTCTCCCCAGGACTTGACCCCTGATCCTAACCCTTTTCCCATCCCTTTCCTTCCCCTCCCCTTTGGCCCTTTGGCAGGCGGGCATGATCTTGCCGACCTACGATGGACACATTGTTTATCGTTGGTCGACACTGTTCTTGGATTGTGTTACACTTACCATCAGGTGTAGCGTAGTCACTTTGCCGAGCCTGGATAAAAAAAAAACATAATAGTTGTCAAATAAGATATTAAGAATATATCATGGTAATACTAGAACTTACTACTCTTCACAGTTCACGCGAGTTCGCTAATATCGCTTGTCTAAATTAAATCATCACGTCGAACCTCTCTCAAATGTTAGCACATTCTACGTCTCGAACATACAAATGGTTGCAGGACAAACTTGCTTTACCGCCAAATTTGTCACGAAAACTGTCGTTGAATTGAAACTAACTGCCAGCGCTCCTCGTGAATTATGTGGACTGTGCTCTTTAAAATACCTTTTGTGAAGACAAACATTGTTTGTGGAATTTCACTTGGCAATGTTAATTCTACAACTAACGTCTCCTGTACGTTTTGAAAATAAATGTCTTTGTCGCGTTGAGGATACCATTTGTTGAGTAAAACTGTTTTTTTTTTATAGCATAGGCCGGCAAACGAGCAAGTGGGTCACCTGATGGTAAGTGATCTCTACCGCCCATGTACGCCTACCACCAGAAGAATCGCGTTGCCGACCTTAAAGGAAAGGCATAATTAGGGATTGGGAAGGGGAGGGGATTTGGGCCTCCAGATATCTCACTCACCGTACGAAACGCAGCAGCAAGCCGCTACTTTACGTCGGTGTTTTTGTAAGACAGTGGTAACGACCCAATCGAGCCAGCCCATTCATGCTGTAGACGAAACTGTCTACAGCGTGGCTCTACCACTCAAACGGTAAAACTGGTACGGTTTAAGACCTGTTTTGAGGTACGCGATTGAAACAAGAGACCGTGGCACATAACTACAGCGATACTTCTGCTTTTTATATAATGATAGAGGTTAGTTTTGAGTTATTCGATTATAGGGAACGCGACGGGCGTTTTCCATTCAATTTTATACAATGCTAACTTGTCGCTGTCATGTGATTCGCGTCACGCGTTGCGGTCTCCATGTCTAGGTCGTGGTTTGAGTGGTAGAACCACGCTGTAGACTGTTTTGTCTACAGCATGAATGGGCTGGCTCGACCGGGTCATTACCACTGTCTCACAGAAAACCGACGTAAAGTAGTGGCTTGCTGCTGCGTTTCGTATGATGAGTGAGATATCCGGAAGCCCAAATCCCCTCCCCTTCCCAATCCCTAATTATCCCTTTCCTTTAATGTCGGCAACGCGCCCATGATTCTTCTGGTTGTGGGCGTGCATGGGCGATGGAGATCACTTACCACCAGGTGACCCACTTGCTCGTTTGCCGGCCTATGCTATAAAAAAAAAAAAATCTTTTATAAGATTTTACGCGACACTACCACTTAGGTGGCCAAGGTATTTCATAATTCGTGATCAAAAATCAAAGATTTCACATTAATTAATGGCCATACGGACAAACAAGTTTAAGACTGTAGGGACCATATCCCACTTAAAGAAGTATTTTTACAAATGATCCCACTTTGAGCACATCAACTAACCATCAAACCATTATACAAACCAAATTAATTCAACAATTATAAGCTTACTGGGCTTCTTTAAAATTCATGCATCCATGCATCTACATTAGCTCGCAATTTCTCTTTTTCCTATTATACAAAAAAGGTTTTGCTGTTGAATAATTCATTCGTTTTGATGTGGAAAAATCAGTATGATGTAAACGAACCGTGAATTTAGTGAATAGAAGGCCCGGGGAATTCCACGCACGAGTTACCTAACCCGAAAACAATGAATAAAGTTTCTACCCTTCGACTAAATTACGTAGTGTCTTCGGTTTATTTTGAAGCACATATTATAGACAATAATGTTCTGAAAGTCAGCTATAACTTTAATGAACTTTCAACACTACTATTTTAGAGTTTCGCATCTAATGGTATCCTATTACAGAACTTACATCGCGCCGTCTGCCTGCCTGTCCGTCTGTCAGTCTGTCTTGCTTTTAAAAGGCTCTGACTTTTTAAACATTTTGTGTAGCTGGTTGAATTTTTTTACAGAATATGTGTTATTACGATGAATTTCTTAAAAATTATAAAAAGAACAAAAAGTAACAATTAAAGTGTGTGTTTACGTACATTGCACTGCAATCATGTACGGAACCCTTGATGTGCGAGTCCAACTCACACTTGACCAGTTTTTGTTTTTGCTTCGAAAAATTGGCGATCTTTAACAAAGATTTTCCAATAATGAAAGTCATCATATTAGAAGAATAAGTTATTCTATATACAAGCGCCGATAATATGATTTTAATGTGATTGCAACCGAATGAATGTAAGCTATCAATTGGTTCATGTTTTATTATTGCAATCAATGTATTTATATATGATTTGATAGTGTAAATCACACTGAATTTAGAAAAAAATCGCCGTAATATTTATTATAAGAAATGTTATGCTTTGCAGATGCGACTTTATTCTTCTGAGTTGAATTGTTAACGCCATAACTTAAATCATATTAATAATTTTATATGTTTTATTTTTTGAACATACAATAAAATATAAAAAGAATAACTTAACTTTCACCCAAATATATTTGGAGCAAACATACCAATAACAAAACTAGTTAGAACGAAGAATCTCGCTAAACCCAATATTCATAACTCCGTCTTGAAAATTTTCAAAGCCAAGAATATTCTATACGAGAACTATTCAAATCTTTATCCTACAAATGCATTTTCACAATTCTCAAGGTTGAGTAAAACTGAGTACTGTACACAAAAGGATTTTAGTCTTGAGTCTTGGCCACCGCATTTAGTCTGCATCGTTCAGATGCTAGCTATTTTACATATACACAACTTATTCTATTTACTTACAATGGTACAAAGTTAAACGTTTTACAGTTTCAGAAATTACACATTTCTGTTCATATTTAATTTTATTTTGCTTTTTCTTTAATTGTTTATTGCTGAATTTGAATTGAAATTGCTATAATTTTTGGCACATATAAATGTTATTGTTCATTTTCCTTTGGTTGGTGCAAATTTAAGAGCAATGTCTTAATCATTATTTTCTTCTTCTTTTTATTTATGGCTTTCGCAGTATTATGCATTTAGCCAGTGTCAAGTATAATTTATTCTCATGTTATTTTTACAAGAACGATGAAACACGGGTGCGGTCGATTTCAAGGTCTTGTCGGAGTTTTAGTGTTAACTCCTTTCAGTACGATGCTTAAATCACTTATTTCAATGTTTCAATACACTGTTCATCACCGTCAATATTTATTGAACAAATCCACACCACTTTTATACAACAAACACAACTCTAATCTATATATATAAAAATGAATCGCTGTGCGTGTGTCTCGCCAAAACTCGAGACTGGCTGTACCGATTTGGCTAATTCTGATCTTGAAATATTTGTGAAAGTTCAGGGAAGGTTTACCCGGTGAGAAAAAATGAGTAACATAAATAATAAGTAAAGGAAAACACTAGAAACGACAACAAAATTTTCCAATACAAACTGCTCCTGGGTATGAAACACTTGATGTCTTTTTGATGTGAAACATCTATAAGCGCAGGTATAAACCGGATTATTGGCGTTGCGAAGCTTGCCGTGATGACGGGTCGCCACGCTATACTAGACAGGACAGGGACAGGGCAGGGACAGGACAGGAAAGGGACAGAACAAGATAGGACAGGACAGGGACAGAACAAGATAGGACAGGACAGGGACAAGGACAGGGACAGGGACAGGGACAGGGACAGGGACAGGGACAGGGACAGGGACAGGGACAGGGACAGGGCAGGACTGTCCCACCGGGGGGAGGTGGAAGACGACCGGACTTAGGTCGTCGAAGTCAATTAAATGTGCGACGGGCAACCTCACGTGCAATGGTGCATTACCTCACTTAATTGCATTTAATGTAAATGAAACATTAGTATTAAGTTTTGACCACATTTTAAACAAATATATGTAGGTGATACGAAGTTCACCGGGTCATCTAGTATGAAATAAATTAAAATAAGCGATGAACTGCACTGTCAGAATTCCCGCCAAAACTCCAATCATTATTTTATTAAAAAATAATTATTAAAACGTTCTTTTTTCAAATTAATTCATCAAAGTATTTAAGACATTCCCTTTATATGTACTTTAGATTTTCAAGATTTCACTTATACTAACGGCTTTTAAAATCTTATCGCAGCTATATTAAGGATCGATTTTTTTAAGACAACAAACATCAACACTTTTTTAAAACACTGAAAGTAATACCATTAGTGAAATTAATTAATCTTGTCACTATCAGAGGTCGCATCAGAATATGCAGTTCATTACTTAACATAGGAAGTCGATGTAACGATGATGCAAATTTAATTTAACCTCTGACTCAGCGTATCCTAACGATCCGAACGATAAATGGATAATATAGGCTGGTGATGGCAACTCCCTTTAAATCATGTATTCAACTTTAATATTTTCCTTTTTTATCCTGTCTGGGCAAAGTCACTTCACTGAACCTAACGTTAAGTTCAGTCCAGTCATAATGTCAACCGTCAAGAGACATTGAGTCGAGTGAGACATCAAAAAAGAAAAGATGTGCAGTGAGAGGTAGTACTTCCTGAGATGGTATGGCCATATTTAGTATACGAATCCGTATATATTTAGTTTTCAATATAGTTAGAAGATTATAACATCAACTTTTATTATCAAAGACAATTTTATGATCTAAAACAGTGTTTCCCAACGTGGGGCCCACGCCCCACAGGGGGGAAATTTGATAGTTAAGGGGGGCAATTTAAAAATGGACGCGACACGAATTTAGCCCTTTCGCTTTGAGTTATTTAAATGCAATGATAGATATCGGTCACAAATTTAACAAAAAAGTGTTAAGGTGGGGCATGGCTTAAAAAAGGTTGGGAAACACTGATCTAAAATTTCTTTTTTAACCAAGTTTCGCCCTTTACCAACAAGTCCGTATCATCTGCATAAGCTATCTTTGAGATAGATCTTGCAGAGTTAGTAGATGTATATTACTCTATAGATGTACACATATATTACTACATTTTTCATTTCACAGGTACATTAGTTATACGCGTAAGACGATCCGCTAAATATTTAATGCTTTCCACAACATCAGACGGAGATGATATCTAGACATGTTGTCTAACACTAAGTAGTCTACTCTAAGACGACAGTTAAAAGCCAGGATTGTTTAAATCTCATAATCCTCTTTGAGGCAAAGAGGGACCAAAATCGTAAGCCAAAATTTTAAAATCTTTCTTCATTTACGACGCAAAGTCATCTCCCACGTGTAAATATATTCCATATACGATTTTGCAAAAAATACAGAATTAAAATCAATTTAAATTAATGAATTTACGAGTGGTAGAGCCACGCTGTAGACAGTTTTGTCTACAGCATGAATGCCGGCTCGACCGGGTCGTTACAACTGTTTCACAGAAAACCGACGTAAAGTATCGGCTTGTTGCTACCTTTCGTACGGTGAGTGAGATATGCGGAGGCCCAAATCCCCCTCCCCTTCTTTTCCCTAATTATCCCTTTTAAAGTCGGCAACGCGCCCATGATTCTTCTGGTATTGTGGGCGAACATTACCATGAGGAGACCCACTTGATTGTTTGCCGGCTTATGCTATAAAAAATAAACTCTATTTGAACTTCCTGTGGGTTGGTTCCTGTTTACGTAAGTAGGTCCAATTTAGACTTAGTGTGAAGAACTCAAAGTCTGTACATGAGTCATTAGTCAATCTATATCTATATGTATATCTAAGTAGTTACATGATGACTTTAGATGTGTATCAATTTATTCAGCAATGTAGTTTATATTCGTGCCTTATCTCGCTTGAACTTTTGATGTTTCGGAAGTAGGGCGGCGCTTGTCTAGCTATTTTTTGTATTTTGAAATTTTACTGATTTATTGGCCCGATTATATATTTTTTGGTAATTTATCAAACCAGGCGTAATAAAGAAGGCGAGATTTATGAGATTAGAAACTAATTACACCGTAAATTTAGACACTATCACAAAATATTTAGACTTTCTTTTAGTTCTTTAATGTCAGTACATTTTTTTCTGTAAATTTTGTTGATATATTTGTTGGTATAAGCAATAAAATGAAAGTAGTAAATTAAGCAATTGTCACATAATAACAAAATAATGTTTAAAATTAGCATAAAGTAGGTAACCTTTACGATCTGCTAGGAGGATACGGACTAAGAGTAGCAGAATTTCGGAAAGTCCTTTGCCCAGTGTCGAAAAACAATAATAAACTATTAACTTTCGATTATTAAAAAAAAACAAGGAAGATTCATATCCTTTTTTTTATTTTATTAAATGACGAGACGAGCATGTTGCTCGCCTGATAGTAAGCGCCACGCCTGCCCTTAAACAGAAACAACACCACACAGAACTTCGAATTACAAAGCACTGCATGGCATTGAACTGCGCTCGTCACCCCGAGACATTTGATGCTAAGTCTCATAATGCCCAGTAATTTCACTGGCTTCAATGTCCTTCAAACCGAAACACAACAGTGCTTACACACTTTAGCTTGGCGGCAGATATAGACAAAGCGGTGGTACCAACCAAGACGGCCTCTCGCATACGAGGGACCTACCTTGTAAGTATCTTATAAATTCAACGAAAATATAAAATTGAAAACGGTTGAAAAAATTCATGATTCCATTCAACTGACGCGATTATTTCGTTTCAACCAATATTCAAGCTTAGAAACTTAAATCGGATTTGGTCTGGAAATAATCAATTTTCACGAGCAGACACGAGCGGGAAGTTTTATTGTTTCGCCTCTCAATACAACACTTGTGATTCTTTCGGGAGGCGATGAGTGCCGAGTGCTGAGTGCTGACCTTATTATTACGATCACACCCGAGTGGTGTTCCAACCCCTAATACGATTTTTTTATTTTTTAGAAGATATATTTGGGCGATCCCCTGCTACCACTTTTTGTTTATCTTGGCTCGGCAAAGTGACTACGCTACACCTGATGGTAAGTGTAGCGCAATCCAAGAATAGTGTCGACCAACGATAAACAATGTGTCCATCGTAGTATCGGCAAGATCATGCCGGCCTGCCTAACTGCTTCTTCACACTCCGTTTAAAGGACCCTATATTATAGGAAGGAGGGAACACGTGTGCCGGCAAACTATTCCACAGCTTAATGGTCCGGCAGAAGTAAGATTTCGGGAACTTTTTAGTTCGAGCCGAGATGGAGGAGAGAGAAAGAAGAAGAAAAAATACAGAGAAAACCGAGTATCAGTCGACTTCAATAAACAATCTCAAGGCCTATTTTGATTGACGCGAACACGAAGAGACCACGACGTGTATCGCGAAACAGGCGATAGCGACATTTACTATTATACCCTTTATATTAAATTGTATGCAGAAGGTCACGCTTCGCAATGTCAATCTCAGTCGCATATCTCAAATCGTAACTATACATTTGCGAACAAAGCAGACGTATCGCTATCGTCACGTGTCGCGGTCGTCACGTGTCGAGGTCTCTTGTCTCGGTTGCGCACCTCAAAACAGACCTTTAGGCTACGAACGATGAAATACAGTATAAGGGTCACGTGTACTGCCTTAGTTTGAATGTTTGATTTCCGGGATCCATCCGGTTAATCAAACAAATATCGCTTATTGAAATAGTCCTTTATTTGTTTCTTCATTTTTTCGAGGTCCCCCGTCTGGTCTTTCGTGTTGATGCTGACAGCTGTATAGTTTAATTGATAATTATATTATCTGATTTCATCGACAAAGCTTCTCAAAATATAATATTTTCGTATTTTGTTTAACATATTAAGTTACAATCAATCTCTTTGGTTGAAAAGTATGTATCTGGCTGATTTTGATACCATTAAAGAGTTGGTATTAGAAAAATAAATTGTGAGAAATAAATAGATGATAAGGGCGCTACGACCAACCTCCATTGCGCGCCCGCAACCACCGATGACCCCAATTAGTCGTCTTTTACGATACGCAGAAGATATCGTAGTGGAATTCACCAAAAGCCCCCACCCAATACGCAAAGCGGGAGACACAATTATTTACGTCGCTTCAGATTTTTTTAAATAGTGCAAAATTAACATATTATGGAGAAAACTGTCAAAACTACCTGTGGCAATTTTTTTCCAAAATATAAACATTTCTACTCCAACGATAGCATGTGTCTACCTAAGTATATGGCAATAAGTTATAGAACAAAAGGACACATTTATGTCATAATTACCTTTTAATCTATGAAAAAAAAACATGAATTTGTTTAAAAAATAAAAAGAAACTTTACCCGAGCGTTATAAGATTTTATCTACCAATTATTTTAAAAAGGAAAAACAGTATCTACATAATGCAAATTATACTGATTACTCCCTTCATTACAAAAAGTAAAAGCAAAAATAACCAAGTGTCGTTCTAAAAGAAAAACCAGCGGGGTTAGAATGTGGCGTAAAAACACAACACGAATGTTCGTAACGTTAGGTTGTGATTGGTCGAGAGAAGAACGTGTGAGATTTTCCGATACAAATTTGAGTCGATACGATGGAATGTTTTGGTGTTGAATCTTTGCATTCTACAAGTCTACCCTCGTCATGTCAAGGTCCGGCGAACGCGAGACTGCTTTGTCTATTTCTGCCGCCAAGCAACAATGTGTAAGCACTCTTGTGTTTCGGTTAGAAGGACATTGAAGCCAGAAAATATACTGGGCATTATGTACTTAACATCTTATGTCAAAGGGTGACGAGCGCAGTTCAGTGCCATGCAGTGCTCTGTAATTCAATGTTCTGTATGGTGTTGCTTCTGTTTATGGGCAGGCGTTTACCATCAGGCGAGCGCCTTGCTCGTCTCGTCATTCGAAAAATAAAAAAAATCTAAGGAGGCAGCGCAGCATAAACATTCGCCTAAATCCCTAGTACGGAACAAAAGAACTATCTAGTTTGAATTACCACAAAGAACCAGATAAATATTCGTTGTTACTTCGAGCATTTACCGCGGTGAGTGAACTTGGTAGTGGTTTGTACGTCTCCAGAGAGAGAGCTCTTGTTATCGAGCCACCAACTGAAGTTTCGCCCGTAGCGACTTAGGTCAAGCCAACACAGATCTGAGTAAGATTGTCCCTGTTTTGGATTATAGACCTTTGATACAGAAATCACTGGCATTGAGTTAATAAACAACAAAGATATATATAAGATCAGGACCGGACTATTGTAGTGTCAATTTCGCATTATTTTTATCTGTAGCTGTGGACTAAAGCCTAATCCCTCTCATTCAGTAGAAGAAGCCCCTGCCCAGTAGTGGTACGTATATAAAATACAGCAGTATTATTATGATTATTTCTCTGTAGCAATTACACTTGCACATTTTTTTTAATCTATATACATAATTACTTGTCCTGATTGACTCATCAACGCAAAGCCTAAACCGCTGTGGCTGTAAACGTGAAATTTTGGCAGTTGGCGCCCCTGTGTTGTAAGCAAATACTAGGGAAGGATTTTTGGAAATTTCACCCGTTAGGTAAAATAAGGTATAAACGCTTGTATGGAAGTATACCTTTCATGCGGGTTTGGCCGCGAGCAAATGCTTATAATAATCAGTAAGAGCTAAATACAAATATAACAAATTTTGAATTTGATTAATTTCCCCTTTAATTGATCATTTTAGTCGTAATAGCAGAGACTCAAAAGTTATTATTTTTCGCTTCTTAGTTTTTTGACGGTTTTATTTTTAAAACTTTGTTTTACTTTTGTACTTACTTGTCATAAGCGCTATTTCAATTGCCTACATGATTAATAAACTATTTCATTTCAAACTATTTCATTTCATTTCAAAACGTTTTATCTTTTATTGTGTTTATAATGAGCTAGCTCTAAAGAGCACACAGAAAATATAAACCGTAATTTAACTATCATAATACAATACGAGCAGTTACAGACGACAGAGCCGTAAAATGAAATTGAGATTGAAGCTCTAGATCGAGCGAGGACAGTTTGAAGGCTATCTGGCTCGTACAGACCGAAGGATTTTTCACAGATATCTTGTGTCCTATTTTTTTCTTAGCAATATTGTTAAAATGTCCTCGAGGAAGTTTCAAATTTATCAAGATTAAAACATTTACTTCGATATTATTAGCAGATACTTGCACAGTTTAAAGTAAAAAGCTGATAAATCTGAGCTTAGAAATAACGTAGGTATACTACGTTATTTTCTGGATAAAAAAATGACAATATATACAATTATCACGCTGTAAAAATATTACGGAAAAGTGTATGTCAAATTCATACTATATATCGCGTATATAAAGAAGTTACACGCCGTGTTTTCGGGTTGACTCCAACTTTTAAATAACTACAAGTATTGTATTAATAAATAATAAATACACCCAACAGTCACATACATAGTCCTGACCCCACAGTAAGATACGAGTCTTGTATCGTGGGTATCAGAAACTACGTGAGACTTTCGGTATCACAACACCCAGACCCCGAGACTAATATTTGTTGATCACACGAATGTTTGTCTCGGTGCGGGGATCGAACCCGCGGCCTCTCGCTTCACAGCCGGCTACTCGCCCGCTGTACCACGGAGGCTATCATATTAAGGATACAAATCGCGAAAGTATAAAAACAATTAATTTATACTTATTACATTGATTGTATTATGAGATAGCGGGCATGATACAATAGATATATTCGGCGCTTAGTATAAATAACAGGAAACTTGATTTAACCTTTTCTTGTATTTATAAATATTAATTTTATTATTTGCTAATTTTAATTGATAATCATGAATCAATCAATACACTCATTAATTTTAACATCACGCTACGCGATTAATGAAGACCTATTGTACATAACGCGCCGCGGAATATACAGGACAATATAGCATTTTTATTCATTCATTTATAATTTATTGAGCGTCCATTCTTCCCAGTGAAATTAATTACATTTTTCTGTATGAAACGTAGTGAGTTTAAAAAATGACCACTTTATTGTATTCTGAAACGCGTCATATATAATGTATTGCAGCCTGACACCTTTCATATAAGAGTAGTGAATATTTAATTTTTTTATGAACTCTTACATCATTCAATATTTCGAGACATTTGAAGTGGTTAGGTATTACAATTTCTAATTTGTAAGTAACTGTAAAATACATACACATAACACAGGGATGTTACGATAATAATAAATTATCGACAGCCTCCGTGGCGCAGTAGTGTCTAGCCGGCTTCGAAGCGAGAAGCATGAGTTCGATTCCCGCTTAGACAAAATTTGTTTGTATGATCCACGTCTATTTGCTTGGATTATGTGTATGACTGTTTGGTGTATTTATTGTTATTTATATATTTGAATAAGATAATCGCCTCGTTGGTATAGTAAGAGCGTTTATTTGCTGAGAAAACGTCGAGGTGCTGGGTTCCCTGTGGCTATATTGAAGTTTGTGTCAGTTACCACCAGCTGGCCGCCTATCACATCATGGGACGGAAATAAGCTGGGCGAATCGTAGTCATGAGTTGCACCTCCGCCTCCCCTTTTGGGGCTACAGGCGTTTAATGTTTGTATTTAATTTATTGCCATCTAGTTTTTTTATATTGAACTACTTGTATAAACAGCTTACATTTAAACAAAATACTGTACTAAGTTTGCCACAGATGGCGCTCGTTATGTTTTCAAACAATGTTTTTATAATTTTCAATAATCTTTTATTCCTCGTAATTAAATTTGATATTACACTTTTTTGCTCTTAGAGCTAATATACTTGCTTCGCTCTAACTTTTCATATACAATAAACTTTGCTAGTACTTAAGTAAGTAGTTCTGCTACTTGACGCTAGATGGCATAACATGCATACAAATAAATTATTTGATTTATTGCGAACACGTTTTCTTGGTGTTTCGTAAATAGCTACTAAAATTAGTTGACCTTGAATATAAGAAGATTTGCTTAAGCTTATTTTTAATACAATTATTTTCACATAGCACGTAGGTTTATTAAATCGGTATTATTGTAATAAAAGTCTGTGCCTATGTGTAGATAAATCTAAATATTTTTGGATCAAAAAAATGTGTATTAAAGGACTTATTACAAAACGTTTTCATGGTCCTAAGTGTCTAAATTAAAACTTCCGTTATGTCACTACAACAAAGTGAACTTCGTACAATATTAAACAATTTAATTTATGCGCTTCGGCCGACGCGACTGGGAGTAAATAGGTACATAATAAATATTGTCAGACAGTTACAACTTGCTGTTACATTTCATAATATAAGATTGCCGAGAAACTCGCGATTGGAAAAGGTGGCATGCTCTTACAGATGATTACAATAAAGCGATTGAATACGTAAAAAGATTGATAAGAATAATTTCGGTTCCCTTAGTATGTGTGATGTCTAATACATTTTAAAATTCGAATATCGAACACGCAGTGGTTACTTCTAGAAATTTCATCTAAAGATTGCAAAACCATAGCAAAGTACAATTGTATGTCTGAATGACTAGATGAGAGTAGGTTGCTCGCCTGATGGTAAGCGCCACGCCTGCCCATAAACAAAAGGACACCATACAGAACTTTGAATTACAAACCACTGCATGGCACTGGACTGTGATTGTCATTCCGAGACATAAGATGTTAAGTTTCATAATTCCCAGTAACTTCACTGACTTCGATGTCCTTCAAACCGAAACGCAACAGTACTAACACACTACATACACCGCCAAGCAGGCGGCTGAAATAGTTAAAGCGGTGGTCCCAACCCAGACGGCCTCTCGCATACGAGGGACCTACCACCTTGTTGTACATTTCATATCTCGTAGTTTTGCAGAACTTAATATTATATTCACTGCCAATTATGCATGCACTTGCTTGTATCTTGCATCCGGTACTTGCGCTCTTGATGTGGCAGTTTCCATAGTTTGTAAAGAACTGGCCGTTGGTATCTGCAGTCAAACTGCAAGTCATAACGCTGGTGAGGCATCGCTTTTTTTCGTACACAGCGTGAGTAATTTACTTCAGAGTGCTGGTATCAGAGGGAGCCTGTTTATGTTTGCATTTATATATTATCCAGCTTAACGAATTGGAACCCATTGGAAAAGCCCAACTAAATCATCTGCAGTAGAGAGTGTCGGTCAACACGAAGCCAATTTGGTCGGTTTATGAACAGCACTATTTTTTATTATAGGGTTTAAATTAGATACAACACTATGAGGGATTAAAATTTTAATTGTGTCATAAATTAATTCTTATTTATTGAATACAAGTTAATAATCGAATTGCACGACTCTATGAAAAAACAAAACTTCGACCTGCCCCAATCCCATTCTTAGAAGGGACGGCACAATATGCTTTTTAACACATGTTACACGAAGATTAGGCTTGTAGTTTTTTGACAGGCTGCCAACCCCTCTGGGAGAAAATACACCCAGACCCGAAACAAATATTTGTGGATCACATAATCATTTGTCTCGATGCGAGAATCCAAACCGCGATGTCTCGCTTCAGAGCCGGCTACTCAGACACTGCGCCATGGGAGCGCGCCATGTCAAACATAAAACAAGAAAAAACGTAACATGATAAGTATAAGCGTATCGTACTTAACTATGGTGATAAATTTGGTTGAAGAATTTCATAACTAGTTTAATAATTTCACATTCTACACGTGCTATGTGTAGTTGCAAATGAGATTTATGTTTTGACTCTTTTTAGTGCTATTGAAGAAAAATTGGGGACCTATTACATGCCTATATTCCTGCACAAGGTGGTCATTAGCGGTGAGCGGCCATACTCCGATAGCGCCGCCTCCCAACATCGACCAATGCGCGTGCGCTGCACTCGATGTAATGACATGCAAAATTACCCCTCGTTCCAACTGACAACCGTTCAACAAATTACACCAATAGATAAATTGTCGCTATGTATACTAGCGGTGATAAAATTATAGATGTTATTTAAATTTACGACTTACATACACGCCTAGAAAGGGGCTCTAAGTCGATGGGGAGTTATTTCCATTTTGTAGTTTGGCTGATATCTTCTTTTACTTTTATCTATATCTTATATATCTTTAAGTATATTCTACTTAAATAAAAAACAACTGCTATTCGATAGTCTCACAAAAATAACTAAACGGTCGGACCGATTTCGATTATTTTTTTGTGTGTGTTTAATTGGGTCCTTGGATGGTTTAAACTCAAAATTGGACGCGGTAGGTGGCGCTGCAATCGAGTTCTATGTTCTTAGACTTAAACAATCCTAACTTTTAATTATATGTTGTGGATGAAATCGCGTGGGACAGCCAGTTTATTCATAAAGAAATATTAGCTAAGGTGTACTATTATTCTAATACTTATTCTTTACTTGAATAGCGAGTCTAGCAGATCACTGCGCTAAGCCTGCCTTTACAGAAGCAACGCCACACAGAACTTCTAATTACAAAATACCGCAAAGGATTACATTGCTCGTCACTGACACACAAGATGTTTGTTGAGTTCTCTAATCGTACTATACCGCAATTCATGATGATTATCTATCTTGGCTGTGGGCTCTGGTCGCCGGCAGCAAATCGCCGCGTAATTTCCTCCAGAATTACATTAATGACACGTATCGACAGCCTGCAGTCGGAATGTCATTTTGTTTATGTCGTGTGGTGGCAGTAATTGGTCGATGTCACGCAGCACAAAGAATGTCGATTGGTCCTGTGTCATTAGAACATACTAATTTCGAGTTGTTAATGTCATTTTTGTAATCGTATGGCTAAATTGATTATGGTTGTGACAGTCGCCATGTTTATGTAAAACATGGTGGAATTGGTCAAATCTTTTATTGGTCAATTTAGGATAACTACAGACTATGACCCTGTTGTATTTGCATTTTACCGATACAAAAGCATTGACTTGAACATCATCATGTCGTAGTTTGTCGGGTGCTTTAGGGTACCTTGAAAAGTAAATATTAAGGGAGTGGGTAAGTTAGTGATCGTTTTAAACTATTCTATATTTTTTACATAAAACTGGAAAACATCAGTAGATCTAGTAGGTACAAGTTCTAATAGTTTTCTAAATTGATGATAGTTTTCGTTTTCTGTCAATAAATCAAGTGGTAGTAGCCATTAGCGGGACACATTTTTTTTTCTAGCCCTGTATTATACATGTCCCACTGCTGGGCACGGGTCTCCTCTACTGAATGAGAGGGGTTAGGCCTTAGTCCACCACGCTGGCCTAATGCGGGTTGGCAGACTTCACATACCTTCGAAAAATCTTATCGAGTTCTCAGGTATGCAGGTTTCCTCACGATGTTGTTGATGATGCACGAGGGATAATTAATCTTATATTATTCGAATACGAAACTAGTATTCGTGCATTTTTTTCGTTTTTACAGTATAAATTACTAGGTTGATACTTCGGCAATAATAATTTTATACGAATTCGAAAACTTTGAACGAACTTGTAACTTATACCAAATCTACTAATATTACATCATCAGAATTAAAATGTAGGTACTTACAGAAAATTATAACTTATTATAAAACTAGAGACCCGCGCCGGCTTCGCACGGATAAAAATATGTTTGTTACGACATCACATTACAAATCTTTGAATTTTTCGCCTTTTCTGTACTATAATATATGTGTATTATACATATAAACCTTCCTCTTGAATCATTCTATCTATTAAAAACCGCATCAAAATTCGTTGCGTGGTTTTAAAGATCTAGACATACATAGGGACAGACAGGCAGCGGGAAGCGACTTTGTTTTATATTATGTAGTGATTTCATTTTCATTTCCAACTATTTACTGATATACGTTAACTGTAATGTGATTACTCATGAAGGATTATTTATTTCAACGTGATAACGAACATACTGTTGGATTCTTGAAAAAAGATAAACAATAAATGCAACTCAATAAATTGTTCTACTTTTCATTTAAATATAACGTGAATTATCCGAATTTTCCAGTGTGATATCCGTATGGTATATTACAAAAAATATATAAGTTTGTTTATCAGCTCAACGCTGTGGAGTTAAACAATCACTGCATTGTTGCTAAACACAACTTTCTCATTGATTGGTCATAACTATGACTAAAGAGCTAATTTTAAATCTTTGACCAAGGTCGTTGAGAATGACATTGTAATCTCGATATAACATTATACTGTTGTTAAAATCCAGATAGCCACAGTAGCGCAGTAAGTGAATAGTCGGCTGTGAAGCGAGAGGCCGCGGGTCGATACCCATCCCGAGACAAATGTTTGTGTGATCTACAAATTTTGCTGGTGGTAGGATATTCATATCCGCCCGATAGCGACCACTGTACACATGAGGTTAAAACCTGCCATAGTGATCCACACAACTTGTGTGGATCGCGTTCCAGGATCAGCTAGTGTATATCCGGTTCTCCCGAGGGGCTTGCGGGTATAGGGGTACATCCTTGTATCACTATGCCTGCATCGGTTTATAGTCCACTATTTTAATATTGTTCCGATTTTTGAAGATGATGTACATTCCTAGATCTTTAAGATCACGTTTGTGACCTGGAAAGGGTAGTCAGAGGTGCACCTGGTAAACAGACAATTCATCAACCTTATTTCCATCCCATGATTGGCTGACCTGAAATTTGACCTGAGGTTTCTCAGCTTGTATAGCTCTAGATCAACGACGATACGCATGCGCGGCTCGCATACTACGTTCCATGGGCGCTGTGGACTCACGTCGCGGTATCGCCCTTCTCGCGCTGCGTTGATGCTGCTCGGACCCTCGCAACAAGTCGACGCTCGAGATCATCTTAGTGTGGGGGACATCTCACAGCTTAGGAACGGTTTTACTTTCACTAGACCAATGATGCGGTAGACAAATATGATCACTATTGCCAACCCCAACTACATATAACAGTGTGCGTGCAAGCGACATGGTTACTGGGTACACAATAAAATCAAATTGACAGCCTCCGTGGCGCAGCGGGCGAGCAGCCGGCTTTGAAGCGAGAGGCCGCGGGTTTGATCCCCGCACTGAGACAAATGTTTGTGTGATCCACAAATATTTGTTTCGGGGTCTGGGTGTTGTGAGACCGAAAGTCTCTGGTAGTTCCTGATACCCACGACACAAGACTCGTATCTTACTGTGGGTCAGGCCTATATATGTGACTGTTGGGTGTATTTATTTATTTAATTATAAAAAGGTTTCCCATTTGAAATAAAAAAGAGAACGTGTATAATTAATTAAAGGGTTCAGTAATCACTAATCAAAAAGCTGAATAATTAAACTCACGAGACCTGTTACTTTCACCAACAGACCTTTAACGCTATAATGAGAGCGGCAGACACAACGTCGCCAGCTATCGAAAGTGAATTCACTTCTAAGAACTCGGGTCAAAGTTGTTGGAAGTGTTGGAACTGATCTATTGTCAGTGTAAATTAATTTTAAATGTGTAGTATTTTGTTTCTTGATTTGTATGATTAATCGATACGTTGATCAAATAAAAACTGAGTTTTTTCCAATGATAGGTCGAGTCAAGGAAATAAGAATAAACTAAGGGCATTGTTCACTAATAGTCATCATTAACACATGATTTTATCAAAGTAGAATCCAAAATATGCGATTATATCTCAGCAGAGAATCGACTGCCCAGATTTGTGGTGGGTTCGAACCCAGCTCCCAAGGCACACACTAGTCAAACATCATTTAGATTCAGTCAAATTTTAACTCTACCGCCAGTTCGGAATGGTGTTTCGTTAAAAAGAACAGACAAGACACTCTAACGTTGCTACACTGATTCTGACTCTAAAGTGACTACGCTGAGACAAAATATAATGACGACCACCAAAAGACAGCGCGATCCTTGATGGTCCGTAGAACTATGTCGGCCTCAAGCCACTGGATATACACAGGCTGATCCTGGAACGTGACTCGCCTGAGGGAACCGCTATGGCGAATTTTTGAGTCTATTTGTTGCGAATTGTCAAGTGAAGGAATATACTATGAAACCTGTATACCTGAAAAATCTCAAAAGGATTTCGAAGTTATAATATAAAGTATCATCATAGACCTTTTAGATCTTCAAAAAGATGATTCTAATAGCGTCAATTTGAGACGCTCGGCACTAAGCAGACGGCTCATAAATCAATTCGGGAGCCGAATAACGAATAAATAAAGTATGTTGCGGCTCATTAACCCATATTACTGTCATTAATAGAGGTCCAGTATACATAACAGGACAGATACATTTTTAAATACTAATTAAGTAAAAAAGTCATCTATGGAGTTAATTAAATGATGGGCTTCATCAAAATCTGAATTTGGAATTACTGGATACTAAGATACTTAATATATTATATCTCAGGGTGATGAGTGCAATCCAGTGCCACATAATACTTTATTCGAAGTTGTGATTGTAAAAAAATACATTACTAAACAACGAACAATGTATCATAGGAAACGATTAAAAAAATTAAATGCTTATTTGTAATGGTGAAACTACTGTACACGCCCACTACGTTGTAGATAGAAAGCCTGCAGCAAGGCCACAGCCCCGATTAACATCTAGTGTGACCTATATGTAATTAAACCTGTACATTCCACTACTACGAGCTCTACATTTTATTAAACTAGATTATGGTCGCGGGAATATTTTATTCTGGGAAAAAAGCAGCTAATCCAGGACGACCTGAATGCAGGCACACACTACTAAATTTCATTCAAATCCGTACAGCATATCAATAGAGAAGATGGTTGGAGTCTAGCACAAGTCTGGAATCCGATTACACACTTAATAAAATCGGAACCTAAAAGACCAACTGCCAGACCTCAAGACACCGTGAGCTCCTTCTGCGTAGATCGGAACATAAACAAACCTTAATAATTTTAAACTGAAGATAGATAATGTAACCTAAACTTTTCGGGAAAATCTACACCTCAGTCCACCCCATGACCGCGAAGACTGAAGAGCTTTCGAAACGTCGGGACCAAAATTAAAATAAAAAAAAACTGCGATAAAATCCGTTTACATTAGTTTTATTTCAATCCGTTCAGCTGTTAAGGCGTGGTTGATTAACAAATATATTAGGTTACAATCTCACGGACATCCATCTTTGTACAGCTTGCTACGTCTGCTTGATGATTATATTTAGATACAATGTTACACATATTGCTTTACATAGTATAGGACAACACCATCGCGTCAATGTCACATTGTCGCAATTTAAAGAAGGAAATCAAAACCACATACGCATATGCTCTTCGACACATAGAAATACGTGCAATAATCTACTGATATGTCTATATAAGTGAGTTCTATTGTAGAACGAAAAATGGTATTTTTACCCGGCATAATTTCAGAACGAATGCGATCAATTACAGCATGTCCGTTTGCTGTAATCATTATACAGCAAAGCTAAGTGTCCTGTATTTAGTTTGTCCGTATAAGTCAGGATTTTTAGGCATTTGTCCGAATTCGAGCTAGACTTTGAAAATGTCAGGATTTTTGGATAATTTAATAAGCACTTATAATTTAAAAAAAAATGATTAGATAAGAATTATTTTCTTGTTTGGGAAAAAATTACCTTTTTTTTATTTCATTGAATGACGAGACGAGCAAGGCGCTCGCCTGATGGTAAGCGTCACGCCTGCCCATAAACATATGCGAAACCACACAGAACTTTGAATTACAAAGCACTACAAAATACTATTATTATAATAAGCTGAATAAAGTACTATACCAGATAACAAGTATTTGAAAAATCAATTAGATATCTACGCTTCCATGATACAATTATGAAGGTGTCGGGAATTCCTATTTGGAAAAGCAAAGTTATGTCAGTGGGGAGTTTTACACGTAATGGTTGTTTACAAATATGATTAGATGCTGATAAAAACGCGTCATCAAGATCCCATTTAATAGAACAACAAAATATTCTTCCATGATTACTTGCTTAGTTGATGTTTGGCAGATTAGTTTTAAAATAGGATACTTATTCTTTTTTTATGCTTTCTAGAAATGATTTTTTTACATACGATAGTTGGTTAATTGCTAATCCTTCGATGGATTTATAAGCCTTAATGTGTGACATAATTTTTTTAATATACTGAGTGTAAGGAGACTGATTGCTTCCGAAGCTGAAACGGTAATAAACCTTTACATAAACGGAAAACGCTATTCCATTGCTGTACTTGTCATTTTGGAAACGTAAAGCCGCAATGTAAAGCGTACTAATGATAAAGTCATTGACCCCACGCGCATTATGGCCGGCGCTCATAGACGGCATGGCACGGCATGGCATGGCAAAGGATTTTATTACTAATCAAGTTATTTTGAATCTTATTGCCACGAGTTTAGAATTCACGTTACTTTATTTCAATACCACAGTGCCGCGACGTGCCGCGGGATGCTGTGGCATGACGCGACGCGCCGCGGCATCCCGCGGCGTCCCGTAGCATGCCGTTTCATTCCACGGATTGCCGCGGTGCGCGAGAGAGAGGGAGAGTGGCTGGGCATTCAGCAGGATGCCACGGCATGCCACGGGACGCCGCGGGATGCCGCAGCATGACCTGCCGTGCCATGCCGTGCCATGCCGTCAATGAGCGCCGGCCCTTACCGCGCTCCAATACGCGTCGCATCACACAGCTGATTCCGCGCGTCAGCTGATATTTCACACGCTTTTATTAGCTTCTTACGTATGTTTGTATGTTAGTATGTTTGTATGTAACGGAATCTTTGAACATGGTTTTGACCTCCTTAAGTACGTCGGATTAAATCGAAATTTGGCATACTTATCAAGGACGGATGACAATGCAATATTAAAAAATAAAAAAGTATTGTAAATTGTTATTGATTTTAAATTGTGATGTGTGTAAACTTTACCTCATGCGTCAATAGATGGTACCAGAGTTAGATCGCGCTATGGTTTACTTTTTTTTTGTTAACATACTTTTTTGGTATGGTGATATCCAATTGTGCCCACAATTTTTTTTTTTCCTGGCTCGGCAAAGTGACTACGCTACACCTGATGGTAAGTGTAGCACAATCCAAGAATAGTGTCGACCAACTATAAACAATGTGTCCATCGTAGGTCGGCAAGATCATTCCGGCCTGCCAAAGGGCCAAGGAGGGGGGAAAGGAAAAGGGATGGGAAAAGGGTTAGGATCAGGGGGCAAACCCCCTGGGGAGAACCGGATATACACTGGCTCACCCTGGAACGCGACCCACACAAGGTAGGCCACTATGGCAGGTTTTAGCACCAGTGTACGGTGGTCGCTATCCGGTCGGATACAAATATCCTCCCACCAGCAATCAAAATTTAATTCCGGAGTCCCAAATCCCCCTTCCTTTACCAATCCCTAAATATCCCTTTCTGTTAAGGTCGGCGACGCGCCCATAATTCTTCTGGTATTGTGGGCGTTCATGGGCGGTGGAGATCACTTACCATCAGGTGACACACTTGCTCGTTTGCCGGCCTAGGCTATAATAAAATGTACCTATACATATACAGGGTTATTTTTAAAACACCAGCAACCTCGCAGGGGTAGATAGCTGTCCCCATACGGAACAACTTTTGTTCTACGAGTTTGGATATAACTCAATATATTTAAAAAAAAATGGTTTTACAAGTTTTTGTTGTGTCGTGTTTTTCTTCGTAGTATGCGGCGCGGCGCGGCGTGCGCGCGCGACTCAAAGGCGCCGCTCAGCTGAGCGGCGCGTTGACCTTCAAAGGAGCTAGCCCGGTTCCCCACGCTTCGCGTATTTGTTTACGTAATCTGCGATGCGCGTTGTAACAATCAAGACGGAAATTAAATGAATACTTATTTTTGTATGAAAATAAAATCCAACAAATTATCAAAAGTCGTAGAACAAAAGTAGTAGCTTATAACCTTAGGAATCTACCCCTGCGAGGTTGCTGGTGTTTTAAAAATAACCCTGTATATATGCTCACGCCTCTGAAGGGGTAGGCAGAGGTGAACCAGTACATTTCACGGAGCATATCTCCGTTCTATGATATGATAGGGGGCCAGTCTATCGCGATACCGGGCATAATTCCAGACTCCGGGCTGATTCTGAGTATTTCGTTATAGAAAAACCCAATATCACTTTTACCCGACCCGGGAATCGAACCCGAAAACATAACAGTCGTACCGCGTACGCAACACAAATGCGCTACTGAGGCAGACAATGTAGATGTACAAGACATTTTCTTTCTCATCAAATTATAGTTTTTATTAGCACAAGTGTTTGTTCACGAGCAATTCTGATGTGGCGAAGTAGTGAAAACTCAAGGTAAGGTGGTGAGTAATTCCACTCGCGTGACATATGTTGTAGTTATGTAACTACATCGATTTTAATGTATTGCCGTTTTAAAATCACAAGCTAACAGTTAAAGTGTAGAAAAAATGGTTATCGGCTATGACCTATTTTGCCATAGGAAATTGATAGGCAAAAATAATCGTCAAATCTTTATTAGTAATTTTTGGGAAAAATCTCATACAAATTAAAAAATACAAATAATTATTGTACATTTCGAATGCATATAGCCTATTTACGAGCCTACATTCCAATCTTGAGAACACACAAGGTTATTAAATAGGAAAAAGAAATAACGGACCTGGAACGAATAAGCTGATCAAAACACTATGACCATTCGAATTATCGGAATTCTATTTTTCCTCATTTTTTTATCAAGTTAGTATCAGTTAATACATAAACGTAAGACAGGTATCGTTTACTCAGAATCTGTTGCAGGTAAAGCCAGTTGCATTCTAAAGCTTCTTAATTATGTACTTACTTAATTTTATATTTCAACTAATTTTAATTGCGACTTCGTTTAATTTTAAATGCGTAATCTAAGAAGTATAAGTAACCAAATTGTGTATTTTAATTAACATTCTCGAATAAAAATAAATTATTTTTTATATGTTATCCCCTTAAATGTAGATGTGTGATAATCACGTCAAAAGGGTGTCTTTGCGTTTGCATACAAATCTCTAGGGAAATAATTTGATGCCAGTGTCACTAATGTATGCAATACTGATGTTCAGTACCTATGGTGTTATTAAATGAAGGTAAAAACTCGCGACAAGGCAAAGTCATACAGGGTCAAACATAGTCCTGACCCCACACTGGGTTAAATCTGTATCGTTGGTTATCAGGAACTACGAGGGACTTGGGGTTCCACAACTCCCAGACCCGAAACACGTATTTGTGGATTACACAAACATTTGTCTCAGTGCCGGAATCGAACCCACGGCCTCTCGCTTCGCAGCCGGCTTCTCGCCCACTCCGTCACGGAGGCTGTCAACTAATAAAAAAGAGATATATTTTATTGCAACCACGTTGCAATGTATGGAAATTATGTCCATTTTTAATTAGTTTTTATCACTATAACATAAACCACCAATAAATAGGAAAAATCAATTACTGATTTATGCGGTGTTCCTTATAGATTCATGATTAAAAACACAACTATTGTAATGGTTATTCTATACCATAATATATATGTTCCGAACTTCGTTTGGTTTTATAGCATAGGGCTCCTGGTAGTGTCTGCGACGAACAATGTTTAAATATGAATGAAGCTTCACTTGTATGCGCGTCAAACTGATTTACATGATATAATGCAACAATAATGGTGCTGCCACACCGATGTTATAAAATGTTTACTAAACATTATTTAACATTTGTTAACAAAAATTTGATACATTTTATCACAATGTTAGATAATGTTAGTAAATGTTTAATGTTATAAAATGTTTGTTAACATTTTATAACACCGGTGTGGCAGCACCATAAGACGATCGTATCGCTAAATTATTTAGATTTTCAAAGAACCATTGAGACACTGACAAGACTAAAATGAAAAACAATTATAAATATATTAAGTATGAATTGCACCATCCGTTGGTTAATGTCAAGGTTATGTATTTTATTTTATTTTATTTAATGACGAGACGAGCAAGTCGCTCGCCTGATGGTAAGCGCCACGCCTGCCCATAAACAGAAGCAACACCACACAGAACTTTGAATTACAAAGCACTACACTTACCTAACTGCGCTCGTCACCCCGAGACATAAGATGTTAAGTCTCATAATGCCCAGTAATTTCACTGGCTACAATGTCTATCAAACCGAAACACAACAGTGATTGCTTGACGGCAGATATAGACACAGCGGTGGTACCAACCCAGATGGTATCTCGCATACGAGGGACCTACCACGTTGTATAAATTGCTTAGTTGACATCTACAGATTTTGAGAATACTGACACTAACAACTGCTTGTTTCGAGGCGCTCATAGCCAATTGCACTCACTGATCGGTAAACTATTAGCGATTTAAGCCACCCTTGTTGCATTCAGTCTATTGTCTATTATAGATGGGTGACCGAAATAGAATTTCACGGGCTAGTGCTGATGTTGGACCTTAAGTGCAGTAAACGGTAAAATAAATAACATTATATTTGTGCTATAATTTTTATACGGCTATTAATTTGGTATCTAAATATATAAAACTCAAAGGTGACGGACTGACTAACTGACATAGTGATAGATCACGCACAGCCCAAACCACTGGAGGGATCGGGCTGAAATTTAGCATGCAGGTAGAAGTTGTGACGTAGGCATCCGCTAAAAAAGAATTTTGATAAATTCTACCCCCAAGGGGATAAAATAGGGGATGAAAGTTTGTATGAAACTTTGTCAATTTTAAACGTTCACGGGCCGGGGCCCCGAACAAAAGCTAGTACTAATATAACAAGCACCTCTTAGCGTAATTTTTTTTTAAATCACTGTTTTTGTCTCGGCTCAATACTTTATTAAACTAATTACCTATAATTTTGTTTAATTAGATATATCAACGTGGCGTTCCTTTCGATATTTTTCAAATTAGAAAATTATTGTAAGTTTTTTCTATTAACTTAATATTAACTGCAAGCATAGTCGAATAATGCAATTAGTTCGAAAAAATGAATACATGAATCACTGTATGATTCATTGTAACCCTGCAATAGTTTTCAATAGGTATCTACCTAATTATTTATCGTCACGTTTTTCCTCATACCTTCATAGACACTTTTGGATACTTATTTTAATTGCGTAATATTGCGTATTGTTGGACTAGTATTATTATGCTTTTTATGTATAGTATTTGCGACAACCTTCCATGCAGCCTTGTAAGGCTTCTGTTTTGTCTTATTATCACCTCTTGCGCGACCGCAGCTACTTGATACTTGTTTTATATTTACATACTAAAAGTACGGAGAACAATATAAATCACGAGAAACTCTAAAAGCAGTTTGGTAGGTAATGATAAGTTCCAAAGCATTTAGTTTAGTTTATTCTTATGAATTACATACATACATACGTATGCAATTAACGAAATAATTAATCCATATTGCAAACAATTTTAATCTACAAACTAAATAACAATTCTAGTATGTTGACAGCCAATATAAGTAGTTTATTTTTCTTTACACAGTGGCTGATTAAAAAGGAGCGATAGCTCAGTGGGAAGTGGTACGGACTGTCGAGACGAAAGTCGCAAGTTCGAAACCAGCCCCAAGAGCATACACCTCTGACTTTTCTAGGTCACGTGTATATTAATTGTTAATTATCGCTTGCTTTAACGGCGAAGGAAACATTGTGAGGAAACCTGCATACCTGAAAACTCGATAAGATTTTTTTATGTGAAGTTTGTCAACACGCATTAGGCCAGCGTGATGGACTAAGGCCTAATCCCTCTCATTCAGTAGAGGAGGCCCATGTCCAGCAGTGGGACGTGTATAATACAGGGCTAGTATTAGTATTAGTGGCTGATTAAATTGTCTAGTTTAGGTTATTGATCTGTAATAATCTGTATCAATTCAAGTGCATACATTATTTTATTCATTAGATACGAGTGCCTGCGTGTTGAATCTTTAAATTCAACACGCACGAATAATTTAATTCTTCGACTTTCCTGATATCCACGGTAACTTACGACGCAATAATTTTATTTAAAAGTGGGATAAAGACCGACTGTACGTCTGTTAAAAATAACATACCCTATTTCGCTACGCCCTATCAACAATATGGATCTGCAGAAACACAACTTTTTAGAAGTGTAGTTTAAATTATAGAAGGTGTAGTAATAATGTCATTATAAGCAGTATGATTATAAATTTTGAAACGTGTATCATGTATTATAAATTTATATGGCCCACTCAAATAATGTAATGGATTTGCAAAAGAAAATAATAACAATTATTATTATTTATTTATAATAACACATGAAGCCATTTCACACGGATATTTTTTACTTTATAAAAGTGGAATGTGGTATAGTCCTATATTATTAATTGCATAAAAAGTTGTTATCGAGTCATATTTGTCAGATAAAACCTTTTTCATGAGAAAAATTTTGTAATTTATGCTATTGGTTTTGTAATTTAAATGATTGGTCTAGGAGCAAAATCATTTGAAATTAATTAATTTCGGTTGTGATAGATTCGCAGTTTGTAAGTGGACCTTACAAATTAGTTATTGATTAGTAACAGGCAGATGGACGTACTCGCTCACTCAATTCGTGTGGTTAATATCGTGACTTATATCAGTACACATGAGCGCCGCCAGGATTACTTCCAGGGAGGTGCATCTGCATCTACACATTATATTATTAACTAATATAAAATATAGAATTGTACATGTATATTATATAAATAAATGTAATGTCAGTTGAAATAAAACTAATTTAAACGGATGACTGACAGTCCACCAAGACTACGAAGGCGAAAACCGCGATAAAATCCGTTTAAATTAGTTTTATTTCAATGTGTAACATTCGCGTAAACGTAATAAATCATTATGTAATGTCAAATTCAAATGCCGCAGGTATTTGATTAAATATGTTTCGCTAATCGAAAGCATACTTATGGTTACATAGCGATAGTTGGCGTCAGTGTCTCCAACTTTAGTAAACTGCTATTTTACGTAAATTTTCGGTGAGACAGTGGTAATATGCCAGTCAAGCCCACCCATTTATGTTGTAGACAAAAGTATCTATCTACAGAATGCTTTACCACTCTATATCTTTTTGCTGGTGGGAGGATACTTGTATCTGACTGGTGCTAAAACCTGCCATAGAGGCCCACCTTGTGTGGGTCGCGTTCCAGGGTCAGCCAGTGTATATCCGGTTCTCCCCAGGGGGCTTGCCCCCTGATCCTAACCCTTTTCCCATCCCTTTTTCCTTCCTCTCCCCCTTGGCCCTTTGGCAGGCCGGCATGATCTTGCCGACCTACGATGGACACATTGTCTGTCGTTGGTCGACACTATTCTTGGATTGCGCTACACTTACCATCAGGTGTAGTGTAGTCACTTTGCCGAGCCAGGATAAAAAAAAAAAAATATCTATTACACACTCTTTACCTAAAACATAACTTTGTGTGAACTTGTAAATAAATAAATAAATACTACACCCAACAGCCACACACATAGCCCTGACAACACAGTAAGATACGAGTCTTGTGTCGTGGGTATCAGGAACTGCGAGAGACTTTCGGTCTCACAACACCCAGACCCCGAAACAAATATTTGTGGATCACTCAAACATTTGTATCGGTGCGGGGATCGAACCCGCGGCCTCTCGCTTCACAGCCGGTTACTCGCCCACTGCGCCACGGAGGCTGTCACTTGTGGAACAAAAATCTGCGAAAATTAGGTCCAATATTTTTGATATGAGTGACGATTTATATATATTTGTACATAATGCCTAACCAAAGACTAATCGTACAAAATTAAGTCGGAATAAAACAAATATACCATTTACACAACGTTTGAAATGAATAAGGTGATAAAATTAAACAGATGTGAAATATATATACACGAGATAATTACATAAGCTATATATGCTGATAAGTATAATTTATTGCAAACACAACGCACACAGGCTGTAGCTATGCAAAAAGTATGCAAACACAAATTTGACCTTAATGTTTACATAATAAGGTAATTAATCAATGTTCAGTTTATTTGCGTATACCTCTTTTTTATGGGCCCGAACAACTTCTACAATTAAAAGAAATAAGATCGACTCAAATAATCTAAAAAGATAAAAACTATTTAACTAAGAAAGCGTTTCATTAAATTTTTGCTATTTAGTTTTTTGAGTCTTCTTTATTTTTTGTTGAGATTTTATTTTACTAAATAAACGACGAAAATAAATATTATTTTGAATCAAAATACTAATAACATCATACCAGATCCATACACACCGTCCCACTTCTGGGCTAGGGCCAACGTTGCTAATGAGAAGAATTTTAAAGTTAATTCCCGAGATACATTAGGCCAATTTGACAAGCTAGGATAATAAGCTAGTACCAGCTAACTTGCCGGCACAAGCTTATTATTAAGATATCAATGTTAGCTTGAAAAACTAGCTTTGTACATTTTGAGCATTATGTAGGCAAAATGATAACAGTATTTTTTAATCGAAAGACTATATAAATTGTTAGTATAAATGACCAGCACGCGTCAATGAGTAATAAAAAAGGAACACCGGGAATACCAAGGATTTATTCAGATACTTCGCCATGTGGTTTATATTTGTACGGTATGAGCCCAGCCAAAAGAAATAACACTCTGAATTTATACTCGAATCGATTTGTATAAATTCAAAAGATTCTAGAATATAAGACAGTTTAAAGCCGACTGTCATCAAATTTATTGGCAAACGGAGCGTGATAAAATGTCATAATTATAAGACCAATATATCAAAATTATTTAGTCGTCGCGCAAACACGGAACAGTAAGCGAGCTGGGTGCGTTTCGATTCTGCGTTTAGTCACTCGAAATCGAATAGACGAAAATAATACGGACAGTGTAACGTGGGTGCCGCGTGCCGTTAGCCGGTAGATAATAATACTGTGCCGGTAGTGTTCTGTCTTGAGTTTTGAGAAAGGTACATCGACGACACTCAAACGCGTTACGCAACCGACTATAATCATCGTAAAACGTCACTTCATAAAAGTCAGTCACAATAAGACTGGTTTTGGCAGTACTATTTTTGCGGCTACTATTGTGTCGGTCCATTAAGATTACGGACGTGTGTGTTAATACGCCTCGGTTCATGTTAGTTTAGCCGCGATAACAAAAGGCAAACGACGTGTATTTAAATTTCCATCGGTGCGATTTTTTCTTCGCGAAGACGTTCTTATTTTAAATTTGACGTTTGCGGTCTAGTGTTGTGGCCTTGACGATAGTGGGGTTATTTTGATTATCTGAGAGAAAATTAATGTAATTTTTATTATCGTTTATTCAGTGATAAGTGTACCGACTGTTGCGAGATAATAAGTGGAACATCTGTACTTGAAAGTAATCGGATTGTTTTGAAAGCGATATTGTTAATTCGGTTTATGAATTAATCATAATTAAGAAACACGCTACGCCCACTAGGCTAGTTTAATACACCAGTTAAATATTTTAATCGTGTGTGTGATTAAATTCTGGACTACGGACTGCATCGTTTATTTAATTTACCGGTTCACTGATAACAAGTCTACTTCGTATTTGGTGAGTATTATTTCTTTAACTTCAAACATTTTCATTATTATCATTTTCATGTTTACGTGTAACATAATGTCTTTTAGCATAAATTAGGTAAACTTTAAATTATAATCATAAAACACGTGTATTGTTAAGGTAATTTTTTCTGTTATTTTGTTAGTACATACTATTATTGACAAGTAATTGCCTTATATTTACGTTTTCATCGTGGACAAGGAAAAATATCCCATAATCATCTGGATACTTATAGATATTCAACTCATTGTTTCACGACTATGTGTGTGTGTGTTTGTGTTTGTATACTGATACGATTGGCAGGTATATAAAAAGAGGCTTATGACCAGGTGTGGGATAAAAGTATTTAAATGATGATTATGATGATGCTGATAAAAAAAACTATATCCTCTGTAATAATGTGACAGCCCCCGTAGCGCTGTGGGCGAGTAGCCTACTGCGAAGCTAGAGGCCGTGGGTTCGATTCCCGCACCGAGACAAATGTTTGTGTGATCCACAAATATTCGTTTCTGGGTGTTGTGGGACCACAAGTCACTCGTAGTTTCTGATACTCAGAATGCAGGTTAACCTAGTGTGGCGTCAGGATTATGAGTCATAATCCTGACGTCATAATTTATGACATGACTGTTGGGTATATTTATTATACATATTTATTTATATTTTTATACGCTAATATCTTACGCTCTCACGTCTAAATCGCTGAACCGATTTTGATGGATTGTACAGAATGGTACAGAGATAGATGGGACCCTAGAGACCGGTAAAGGCTACTTTATAGCCCGGAAAAAGCTGTTCATACGTATAAAGCAAAATAAAACTCACTCACTCACTGATTAATTACGAAATATAAAAAATTGAGAACAGATATTTTTTGAGTGGTAGAGCCACGCCGTAGACAGTTTTGTCTACAGCATGAATGGGCCGGCTCGGCCGGGTCGTTACCACTGTCTCACAGAAAACTGACATAGTGGCTTGCTGCTGCGTTTCGTACGGTGAGTGAGATATTCGGAGGCTCAAATCCTCCTCCCCCTTCCAATCCCTAATTACCCTTTTCCTTTAAGGCCGGCAACGCGCCCATGATTTTTATGGTATTGTACATGGGCGGTAGAGATTACTTACCAACAGGTGACCCACTTGATGGTTTGCCGGTCTATGCTATAAAAAAAATTAAGAAAAAAAAGAGGGAATCAAACATTGTGTGAAACTTTTATTGGAACGTAATATGATTGCTAATAATAATGAGACACGTGTTTTGAGAATCGTACTCGCAAAAGCATGGTAGGGGCTTGAACTTTGTATGAAACTTGACCGCATATGAAAAATCGTATTATTATGTAAATGTTCAGTTTAGTTTATATTAAGTTCAACTTTGTAGAACAACTTCATACATAATTTATCTACACTAACATAAATGCGGAAGTGTGTTTTTGATTTCCACTTGGTTCACACAGGAACGGATCAAAATATTATTTTGCATAGACAATATATTTTATAGACCTGACAGTAACATAAGCTACTTTTTATGTAGGAAATACGACGGGAAATATTCCACGCAGACGAATCCGCGAGTAAAAGTTAATCTTTTATAATGACAAAAATAAGCACTTGGATGCAAATATAAAATAACATTTTAACCCGCATCAAGTAAAAATTGCTATGTCTATTTAATTTTGCTAAATTCAATGATTTGAATTGATAATTTAAATAATGATTTCTTATGTTTACGCGAATATTACTCATTGAAATTAAACGTCGGGATCAAAATTAATAAAAAACCGGTATAAAATCTGTTTATATTAGTTTTATTTCAATAAATAATTTAACGTTTTATTTTGCGTAACAGGAAATGTTCAATTTATGATTGAATTTGTAAAATACGGAATTTAACCTAATTAAATCTAATGAATTTAGCAAAATAAAATAAACATCTCAATTTTGACTGGATATGGGTTGAAATGTTATTGCATATTTGCATTCAGTTAATATGCGTAGTTTAAAATATATGCATTAATAATTTTATTACAATTTATTCTATTCAAATTTTGTGTATAGACACTTCGATTGACGATGTATTATATATTATTCATGTTGCCGAATTCCTTATAAAGTGACATACATATTATAATACAATGTCTATAAAGCAGTCAGCCGATACAATAGTCGCGGGTTGTGCCACGTGGTATAAAGCCTGATTTACACAAGAAGAGTTTCTCGGACGAAAATATTACAGAATACTCTCGTTTGCGATTCACGCCTATCAAAACAGATGAAAGCAAAAATTGCATTGTGCACTGTTTTATAGAATTGTCCGGCAAATGAGCAACTGTGTCACCTGATGGTACGTGATCTCCACGCATATATACGCCCATAACACTATAAGAATCGTAAGTGCGTTGCCGAGCTCAAAGGGAGGGAATAATTAAGGGATAGGGAAGGGGAAGGGGATTTGGGCCTCCGGATATCTCATGGTGCTGCCACACCGATGTTATAAAATGTTTACAAACATTTTCTAACATTAAATCTAACATTTTATAACATTTCTTAACATTTTATAACATTTCTTAACATTTTCTAACATTTCTGAACATTCTTCTTTGACGGCTTCTTTGACGGCGCCGCTCTCAAAAGTACCGCCGCCTGCGGTTATAAAATGTTAAGAAATGTTACAAAATGTTACAAATTGTTAAGAAATGTTTACTAAATGATGCTGCCACACCGGTGTTATAAAATGTTATATAACATTTTCTAACACCGGTGTGGCAGCACCATCACTCACCGTACGAAACACAAGCAAGCCGCTACTTTACGTCGGTTTTTTGTGAGACAGTGGTAACGACTAACTACCTGATCGAGCCGGCCCATTCATGCTGTAGACAGTCTACTCTTCGAAAACTCTCTTATCTCTGTTCAATAAATGTCGTGAGAGAAACTATTTTGTGAAAATAAGGCCCAATAATAATATATTGTACGCAAACAGGATTCAACCCACAGCAAGTTCAAATTGAGATACTGAATTTGTTTTGCTAAATTCATAATTTTAAATTAATTTTAATACCGTATTTTTTGCAAAATCGTACATAGAATATGTCTCATGCCCGAATTGTCAAAAAAAAAGTGTGTGTGTGTGCAATTCACACACGGCAGAAGTGAAACTTCAGAAAATTAGCCTACAAGAGAATAAGATAATAAAAAATATTTAAAATTTTAATGCGAAATATTACATTTCATATATTTACATACTTGAGATCTTGTTTCTTTCCAACCTCTTTAGTGACCAACCTTTTTCGTTTCATTAAACTTTCAAATCACAACGATTCTAAAGAAGTTTCACTTCAAAAACTACGAGACAAAATTTGTTTAAATTATTAAATTTAGTACAACAAAATCAGCACCTCCATTTAAACTTGCTGTGGGTTGGGTCCTTCCTGCGTAACTACGTCCAATTATTCGAAATAATTCATGTTTATAACTCGTCAACATAAAACGCATTTATTTGTCTTTAGGATTGGAACGTCAAATTTCAGAAACGTATCATTCATGATCTATAATTCGAACCGAGCCATTAACGTTCCTAACCCGACTTGTTATCCTTGACTAAAGAGATTCTTAGAATATGTACTAAATAATGACACCTACCAATAAATGTTAAAACTACTTTTAGGTCTGAAGTCAGAACGAAATTCTTAGTAAATAACATTCGTATCAATTAATACTCTGGTTATAGACTAACACTTGATGGATTTTTCGATGAGTTATTGATTATTCTGAGATCTGAACAATCCCATCTGGCATTTATTTTTAGATGCTTTTCTTCATGCAGCGTTGAGGAAACATTTAAAGTTCAGTTTGTAGCTCAGCATTCATTTACATGAACATGTTCACCATAACTTATTTTACGAGTTTTAAGTTCGACCCCAGGTGGAGTAGGTGCTCTCATCTTTGGGCAGAGGCCCCCAGATACCTGTTTGACCCACTAGACTCCTTACAAAGGCGGGCTGTTTGAATCGTCGATAACCCCGATCTTACGGATAACCTGGAACCTTTAGAAGTGCGGAGAGACTTTGTTTCTCTCTGCGTATTCTATAGTACTTTGAGGAACTAAGATGATTCCAACTTTGCCATTCTGCTATAGTAGTACCCGGCACCGCAGTAGAGTTCATTCATACTACCTGGAGCATTCGATCTAGCACCGTACGTTTCCAGCATTTTTTTTACGCACGTGTAAGCTTTACCGCGTGGCCACAGCTAAGCGCGGCGAGCGGCGTGCGGCGCGGCAAGCGGTGAGCGGCGAAAACAAATAGTGTAGACAATATGAAGTATGCCATAGCTACGGGCGACGCGCACAGCGGCGCGAACTGCGGCGCTGCGAGCGAGGCGCGGCAGGCGGCGGCGACGGGCTGCGCGGTGTGCGAGTCAAACAAATGTACTAGCGAGTATCGAGGCGGCCACAGCAAAGTAGCCGTTCTCTAAATACGTCCAGCGCGGTCGCTACTAGTTCAGCTGTGGCATACCATCGCAAATCTCGCCGCCCGCCGCGCCTCCTGCCGCACCGCACCCGCACCGCTAGAAACTGTGGCCAGGCCCTTAGAATGAATTCCATGCCTTGGTGTTGACATGTTCTTCTTTAAACGAGGCTTAGAAAGAGTATTGATTCAACGGTATGCAGAGCTTGGCACCCAATATGCTTATCACCATTAGGCGGGCTACTTACTCGTCTGCCTTTAAAAGCAATAAAATATAAAAAAGACTCTATTTATAAGAGTATTTATTCGCTATACGCTGTTCCGAAACTATAGCAATTTTGAAAGCCATATTGCACGAGTCACGCGTCCGGCTTTTGAGTACTTCTGATGAATCTCCGTCAACTGAATCGTGTCATATATATAGCATACTTGTAGTTATACCTGCTTACACAATATGCTACATTATTATACAGTCGCGTTCTGAAATTGACTCACAGGGCTATCAATAGTGATGCTAGTCTTACCAGTAAATGCGTATCTAGATTTATTGACAGTGACTGTATTTGTGAAACCGAAGTCAGTAATTACGTAGCGCGAATTGCTAACATAACCGTGATAGTTTATATTGAGGATCCGCAGCCGTACTGGAAAGTATTTCAAATTGAAAATTTACTATTGACTCTTTTTAAATTGAAAGTTCACTAATGACAGTGTCTCTTTCATCCGCCCTTATCCCACTCGGGGTGTGGTCGACGCAACATGCTTTTAAACACATATTACAGAAACATTTTGGATTGTAGTTTTAACGACGGGCCGCCTGCTTGTCGTCAACATCTCTGGAGAGAAAATTTATTGGTGACAGTCTTCTTTTTCCACCTGCCCTTATCCCCCTCGCAGTGGGGTAGGCGCATCATGCTATTTAACACACGTCACATAAATATTTGGCTTTAACCAACCCCTTTAGAAAGAAACACCCAGACCCGAAACAAGTATTTGTGGATCACACAAACATTTGTCTCGATGCGGGAATCGATCCCGCGGCTTATCGCTTCACAGCTAGCTTCACGCTCCACGGCGGCCGTTAAATATTCAGCACTGACAGTACTATAAGTAAATCGGACGTGCCCTATATAGCAAAATAGTACACTTAAAGAGTCGGAACTGGGCTTTATGTATTTCAATATGGCGCATTCAGTTCCATAACATGCAAGCACTTTTCGTTTTCAGGGAAATAAATGTTACAAAGTATTGTTGAACTAATTTTCTCTAATCACTCTGCAACTGTTGAACACGATTGTCGTGCTTGTAAATATATTTTATGAACTACAATAACTAGTATAAGCCGTATGAAGGCCAGATTGTTATAGATTTAGAGAAGTATGCAGTTTTCAGATATAGTACTTTTTAACTGACAAATAATTTTAGATTGTTCTCTATTCGATATACATGAACTCCTATTAAAGTTTTAAAGAACAGATGCTTTCAATCATTGGGCAAAAACAAAACAAAAACAGCGACTCAAAATTGGTTAAGTAACGTAAGTAATTGTAGCTTTTTTATTTTTTTGCGTCAATTGCATATTTACTATACTGAAAAGTAACTCCCAGTTGAGCCAAGACACAAGCCAAAGTTATGTTAGTATTACTGTAATTTTGTATGAGAATCATATTATGTCTATTTAATTTATTTTTGACTAACTGGTTTATTAAAGCCTATTTAAAAGTCATTGAACGTTAAACAAGTTTAATACGTTCGCGAATCACAAAAACCTCTGAATCGATGCCGGAACTTTCGTATCGTAAAATTAAAATTTTATACTATACTACTACTATATACTATACTATACTACTACTATATACTATACTATACTCTTAATTGGGTAGCGTCGCGATAAAGGTTGACCTTTCCTTATGATGCGCCACAAATTGTGGCCCATAATAAGATGCACTTGAATAGTTTAACAAATACGCAATAAAATTTTCTCCCCACATCCAGTTATATAAATAAATAAATAGGTACAACCCAACAGTCGCACACATAGTCCTGACCCCACACTAGAATAAACATGCATAGTAGGTATCAGGGGAACAACGATGGACTTACAGTCCCACAACACCCAGACCCGAAAGACGTATTTGTGGATCACATAAACATTTGTACCGGTGCGGAAATCGAACGTGTGGCCTCTTGCTTCACAGCCGGCCACTGCGGAGGCAGTAAAATTGAGATATTGGTTTTACTTTGCTAAATTTAAGTAGACTAAATTTGGTAATTTAAAAAAAACATATAATGTATAACATTCCCCATGTACGACTATGCAAAATAGAACTTTAAGCAAAATAAAACCAAAATTTTTACTTGGTGTGGGTTTTTTTTATTGCCTTGATAGGCAGACGAGCAATCGGCCCGCCTGATGGTAAGCGGTTACCGCCACTGCGACAATGCCAGGTGCTCGGCCAAGCCGCTGCCTACCTCTGAAGGAATACTCTTCTTAAGCCTCGTTTAAAGAAGGACATGTCATAGCGAGTGGGAAACAAATGTTTGAAATGTTATTGCGTACTTGCATCCAGTTATTTTCGATCGTGATTACTGTGAGGGAATTTCACCCGGATTGAATTGCGTACAATTTCAAGTACAAAATAACATCTTGTATAATATTAACACTAAATATAAAATCTAGCCTTGTATTATACATATACGTCCCATGTATGCACGGGACTCTATAAGAGGGGTTAGGAGGCCCATCACGCTGGTCTAATGCAAGTATATGCGCATATGCGCTACGGCTGCTATGCTGAGGTCTCGGTTCAATTCCCGGCTTGGGTAAAAGTGATATTGGGTCTTAGGGTTTCGTCAAACAGCGAACGGGGCGGGACAGCAACGCGACGCTGACGGGACGTGAGCAGTTGTAATGCATTAGTCAATATAGAAAATGTCACACAGAACCGTCGCACTCGACGCTCGACTATCTACACTATACGCAGTCCCGTCAGCGTCGCGTTGCCGTCCCGCCCTGTCCGCTGTTTGACGAAACCATTACTATCACAAAATGTTTAGTATCATCTGGAATTGTACCTAGTATTTTTTTTTATAGCATAGGCCGGCAAACAAGCAAATGGGTCGCCTGATGGTAAGTGATCTCCATCGCCCATGTACGCCCACCACCAGAAGAATCATGGGCGCGTTGCCGACCTTCAAGGAAAGGGATAATTAGGGATTGGGAAGGGGAGGGGATTTGGGCTTCCGGATATCTCACTCACCGTACGAAACGCAGCAGCAAGCCGCTACTTCACGTCGGTTTTCTATCGACCCGGTCGACAGACAGACAAAACTGTCTACAGCGTGGCTCTACCACTCAAACTGTCTACAGCGTGGCTCTACCACTCAAATACTCAAATGGTATGGAGATATGCTCGCCCCCTATCACATAGTGGGACGGAGATACGCTCGGCGAAATGTGGGTGTACTGGTTACAGCCCTGCCTACCCCTTCGGGGATTACAGGCGTGAGTGCGTATATAATTCTGATAATTTTTCATATCGCTATTTTTTTTTCATACTCTGTTTTGAGTGGTAGAGTCACGCTATAGACATTGTGTATACAGCATGAATGGGCCGGCGCGACCGTGTCATTACCACTGTCTCACAGAAAACCGACGCAAATTAGAGGCTTGCTACTGCGTTCCGTACGGTCAGTGGAATATCCGTAAGCCCGAATCGTTTTCCCCTTCCCAATTTCTTAAATCCTTTCTTTTAAGATCCCCAACGCGCCCATGATTCTTCTTGTGTTATGACCGTACAGGGGCGGTGAATATCACCTACCACCAGGTGACCCACTTATAATAAGACTAGCCCTGTATTATATACGTCCCACTGCTGGGCACGGGCCTCCTCTACTGAACGAGAGGGATTAGGTCTTAGTCCACCACGCTGGCCTAATACGGGTTGGCAGACTTTACATACCTTCGAAAAATCTTATCGAGTTCTCAAGTATGCAGGTTTCCTCACGATGTTTTCTTCACCGTTAAAGCAAGCGATAATTAACAATTAATATACACGTAGCTTAGAAAAGTCAGAGCTGTATGCTCTTGAGGCTGGTTTCGAATCTGCGACTTTCGTCTCGACAGTCCGTAACACTCCCCGCTGAGCTATCGCTGGTCTAAAAAAAACATTATGCAAATAGAATATCGTCGGCGTCATAGTGGTAGTAGTTTGACGTATGCATTGATCCTTGGACAATAATAATCAATCAATGAAGGAGACATAAAATCTTTTATCAGTTTGTTACTAAAACCTTTAATACTAGACAATGTACACTATTCAATTTGTCACTTTAATGTTGAAACTGTTGTAATATTGCGCAAGAACTAGTTCGTAAATTATGTCGTGATAATTTATGCTACCAGTGCAGGTATAAGATGTAGAAATCGATTTTAGGCTGCGTTTAGACGACGCGAAAATTTTTTTTTTTTTTCACGAAATTTTTCAGTCATAGCAAATGTATGTCTTATTAACTAGGACTTAACGTTGAAATTCTTTGTGAGTAACCAACCGCGCGGCCGCGTGGTCGGCCGCGCGGCGGCTGCGCTCGCGTTTACACGATCGCGCAGTCGCCGCGTGGTTGGAGCGTTGCGAAGAATTAAACATTATGGCTTAGTCAATAGAGTTTACATTAGTTTTTCGAGTGATTCGAGCGAGGCGATCGCGCGGCCGCCGCGCGGCCGCAACGCGGTGGGATTCCTTGTCGTATAAACGCGCCCTTAGTATATTGAGAGCCTACGGCGCAGCGGGCGACTAGCTGGCTACGAAGCGAAAGGCCGTGGATTCGATTCCCGCACCGAGTCAAATGTTTGTGTGACCCACAAATGGTTTCGGGTCTAGGTGTTGTGAGACCGAAAGTCTCGCAGTTCCTGATACCCACGACACAAGACTTGTATCTTACTGTGGGGTCTGCACTATTTATGTGACTATTGGGTGTATTTATTATTATTATTTATCATAATCATAAGATCGATTGTCTCAAGACACCATTTTTATCCCATTAAAATACTTCAATAGGGGCGGAGCCGGGAGTAAAAGCTTGTATCTAATGCCTTCTTGAAGGTATGATTATTACGTTAGTGATCATTGTCACAATTAATTCATTATTGTATGAATAAAACGCAAATTTATATACAAGGTGGCAAGTCCTTCGTATGCGAGTAGCCGTCTGGGTTGGTACCACCGCTTTGTCTATTTCTGCTGCCAAGCAACAGTGTGTAAGCACTGTTGTGTTTCGGTTTCAAGGACATTGAAGCCAGTGAAATTACTGAGCAGTTCAGTGCCACGCAGTTCTTTGTCATTCAAAGTTCTGTGTGGTGCTGTTTATAGCCAGACGTGGCGCTTATCATCAGGCGAGCGCCTTGCTCGTCTCGTCATTCAATCAAATAAAAAAAAATACAGAACCTCCCTTTCTAAGTCGGCTATTAAGATCAATGAGTGGACGTGACCAACAGCACGCCGTTTTATAGCCCGTTATGAAGCTTAAACCTTAAATTGTGCTAATAAACTTTGACCTTTATCGCGAGGGCATTAACATTTCATTTCCGCGAAACTAATCGAAATAAAATCGATGTATTATTTTTCTTTTTTTTATCTGAACACTGCAAAGTGACTGCACCACCACACCTGATGATTAGCGTAGTGCAGTCCAAATAACTAGCGACCACCCACAAAAAATGAGTTTATCGGTGGTCACCAGAATCATGCCGGCCTGTATAAATGTTTTCTTTCTTTTCTTTCTGTCTTCTTTCTTCTATAAATACTTCTTCCCTCTTCGGAGAAACAGGACAGGCGGGTGATCGATGCAGGCAAAGGCATACAAGGATGCACCACTATTTCCGCCTCAACCAACCATCAAGTCATGTCGCAAGCCCCTTGGGAGAACCGGATATACACTGACTGAGCCTGGAACGCGATAAATTCGTATAAATCGCGCTCTCGTATAAATTTCCCTAACTTGATTTTTCTTACTCATTTTTAGAAATAAAAAGGCTGAAAAGGAAGATGTGTGCCCGTACTACGCTTCTTCCGAAGTGAACTGCGTAAGCAGTTCGAGACTGAATGTTCATACAAGCTCCAGTACGTTTCAACTCATCGCGCGCTGCCCGCGCAACGTGAAGCGCAGTTGAAATTATTTTCTCACTCTTAAACTAGTAACGGCTCCATCTTTCTGAAAGAAGGCTTTTGTAGCTAAAAACATTACGAATACGATAGTAATTTTTTCAATCGATTTAGTTGTGGGTAACATTATGATAATATTATTTAAACAATTAAATTGTTATTATTTTCAAGGTACTCAAGTTGAAGAAGTACAATATTCACGTGACTGGAAGCTGATATTGATAAAAAAGTGACGATCGATAAAGAAATACATATTTTATTTATTTTATAATTTGGAACATGGTGCTGTAAAAAAAGTACTAGGTTCGCATAAACGCGAAGAGAGTAGAATGTCCTTTTATCATGGCGAGTAGCCGTAATACAAATGACGATTTAGACAAAGAAAAACTTTTTAGGTTTTTTCTTATTTTGAACATGTTGCCGTAAAAAGTACCAGGCTCGCATAAACGCAAAGAGAGTAGAATGTACTTTTATCATGTCGAGTGGACATTTTGCCATAATTTTGTATTCTCGCATCTTGTTTGGTAAGTTTTCACTTCTGTCCGCACTCCCGGAGTGCAACCCGTATTTTTTTTTCCTGGCTCGGCAAAATTACTACGGTACACCTGATGGTAAGTGTAGCGCAATCCAAGAATATTGTCGACCAACGATAAACAGTGTGTCCATCGTAGGTCGGCGAGATCATGCCGGCCAAGTGGGAGGGGAAGGAAAAAGGGATGGGAAAAGGGTTAGGATCAGGGTCAATCCCCCTGGGGAGAACCGGATATACACTGGCTGACCCTGGAACGCGACCCACACAAGGTGGGCCACTATGGCAGGTTTTAGCACCAGTGTACGGTAGTCGCTATCCGGTCGGATACAAGTATCCTATCACAAGCTGGTGGTAGGATACTTGTATATAGATATATCCGGTTGGTCTCTCACTTTCTCTCTTCCTTTCTCTTTCTGTTCTTCTCTCTCTATTTATCTATCTCTGTAACAAACTGAAAAATATTTTTAATAATAATTATTATTGTATCTACATAAATAAGCAAGGTTTTTATATATGGGTGATTCTACAAAAATTGGGTAACTCAATGTCACCAGCCAATATATACAAAGTCTTATTATATTGTATTGAAATAACAATTTATTTTAAAACAATGAATAGTCCTTTATTTGGTCACCCAATTTCACTTCTTCATTTTAAATACAAGTTAATAAAAAAACAAAATTAATACTCAAAACTTCAGTCCGTTGGCATGTCACAATCCCGAAAACCAACAATCAAGTGACTATCCATTAAACATTATCATTGATTTAGGAAAACTTACTAATTTACTACAATCTGTGATATACATAGTATTATACAGGGTTATTTTTAAAACACCAGCAACCTCGCAGGGGTAGATAGCTGTCCCCATACGGAACAACTTTTGTTCTACGAGTTTGGATATAACTCAATATATTTAAAAAAAAATGATTTTACAAGTTTTTGTTGTGTCGTATTTTTCTTCGTAGTATGCGGCGTGCGCGCGCGACTCAAAGGCGCCGCTCAGCTGAGCGGCGCGTTGACCTTCAAAGGAGCTAGTCCGGTTCCCCACGCTTCGCGTATTTGTTTACGTAAAGTGCGATGCGCGTTGTAACAATCAAGACGGAAATTAAATGAATACTTATTTTTGTATGAAAATAAAATCTAACAAATTATCAAAAGTCGTAGAACAAAAGTAGTAGCTTATAACCTTATCTACCCCTGCGAGGTTGCTGGTGTTTTAAAAATAACCCTGTATATTACAACTTTCATAATGCAATGTTCTCCATTTTATTTAATAAAAAATAAGAAACTTTGTGTTTAGTTTCTTTCGTCAGTCCGTTGTGTGTTCTTTAAATTTAAAATTCGCCAAGAATATCACCGAGTCAAGGTCAAATCCCTGTTTAAGTTTTAATGTTGCTAATGAAGTTAGTTGCGGACCGCACAATTTGACGGCCGCCATAATAGTACCAGTGTTTGGGTTGTGTTTGTTGTCTATACACGTGCGAAGCCAGTCAAAATGTCAGTCCTGTGGTGAGTCGTTATTTTCTTGTTAATCTGAGGTTTATTTACATAGTTAACTATGATTTGTTAAAATGAAGTTTGTTGATATTCGAAATTATCAAAAAAAACATTAGTTCTGATTATAACCTCAAATTATGTCTATTTCGTCAATCCGTTGGCGTCAGTCCTTTGTCAGGTATCGCGCCATAGGACTGACGTGTCTCCATAGCACTGATGTTTTTTGAAGTGATAACTTCTTATGGGAGGGTGAACCGAAACGTTCCGTAACGCGAGCGGTCCATCGACCAGCCAGCGTTAGCTGACCTCCCTGGAACATCGATAATTTCGAAGTCCCAGATGGCGCCACACAGTGACCAGTCGGCTTGGAGCGGACTTTCACAAGACTGTGACCGGACTATTAAGGCAATAAAAAAAAATAAAAAAAAAAACTTTGAAACGACTTTTACCGGACTTTGACAGGACTTTGACCGGACTTTGACTGGACTTTGACAGGACATTGACACGACTTTGACACGGCTTTGATAGAACTTTGACACGGCTTTGACACGACTTTTACCGGACTTTGACAGGACTTTGGCAGTCAAATTCGGAAAATTTTAAATATCTCACAATCTACTTAAAAAAGTGACTGGCCCGATTTGGAACAATATAATCATTAGATTAGCCATCATATAGACCCGAATTTGTAATGATTTGATTGAATAACTATAGTAAACAAAATATCCTCAAAAGTTACCCAACTTTTGTATAATCACCCATATATAAAATACCATAGTTTATTATGTACACATTAATATGCGTAAGGAATCATTTTATTCTATCACAGTGTCGCAATATGAAAATAATTGACACCCACATGTTAATATAATGTGCTAAAACATGGTGTTACGTAGCCTTGTGCATCAATTTACCATTTATTCTACTAACCGATTAGGTAATTACACTATTGTTGAATCAAGAATTATAATTGTCATACTCTTGTGGTACAGTGTGTCTCTGCTTTAAAGGACTGACTTGAAGTAGGAGATCGTTATCAGGTGATTCTCTGATTTCGCGTCAATCACATGTTTTTTTTTATCCAAGCACGGCAAAGATACACGGCACTACACTTTTTATTGTTCTGGCTTGGCAAAATGACTACGCCACACCTGATGGTAAGTGTAGAGCAATCCAGGAATAGTGTCGACCAATGATAAATAGTCGTTGGTTGCCACGATCATGCCGGCCTGCCTAACTGCTTCTTCACACTCCGTTTATAGGAAGGAGGAGGATATATACCTGATGGAAATCACAGTGCAGTCCCAAAAAACAGCGACCACCGACAAGCGTTGAGTTTATCGATGGTCACCAGTATCATGCCGGCCTGTATAGATGCTTCTTCACACTCCGAAGAGGGAAGAAGCAAATCGAGGGGCCTCCGACAGGACAGGCGGATGATGCAGGCACAGGATATCTGTGGATTACACAAACATTTGTCTCGATGCGGGAATCGAACCTATGGTCTTTCGCTTTACAGCCGGCTACTCGCCCAATGCGCCACGGAGGCTCGATCCGAAACAAGTATCCACAAATACTTGTTGAAGGACCGCAAGTCCCTCGTTGTTCCTGGTACCCACGATACAGGTTAACCTAGTATGGTGTCAGGACTATATGTGTGACTGCTGGGTGTATTTATTTATTTATTATTTATTTAATTACGATACTACTACCTGCCTTAGTTTTTGGTAGCATTTCCCTTCCAGTAGCCTATGCGATTTTGAACATTTTTAAATGTGTCTCCTGTGACATTTCGCCGCACAGAGAGGCGTGACTGTGTCAAATACAGTCAAACTCTCATAAGTGGACGGTAGTCAAATTTTTTGAGTGGTAGAGCCACGCTGTAGACAGTTTTGCCTACAGCATGAATGGGCTTTTTTTTTTTTTTTTTTTTTTTTACGGTTTGGCGTTGTACTGTTAGCCTGACGCGAGTCGGCTTTCTACAGCTTCACCGGACTTTCGGGCGAACGCTTTAGGCGCTCTCAACCCTTACATTTAAGCGACCTCGCTGAGGGCACCCCCTGTGGGGTACGGACCTCGGCTCAGGGCGGTCACTGGGGGAGGGCAGAGACATCTGCGATTATCATTTTTGGGGAGGTTTAAAACTACTGGTTGTTATCATCATCGGCTCGCGGGCCGGTACTAGAGTCAGGGGGGTTGCGGGGAACGCGGCGCGGTCCTCGGCGGCGAGGACGGTAAGTCGGTCTTGTGGAGTGTGCTTTCATGTATTCCTCTCTCCTTCGGATGGCCAGAGTGGTCGCATCGTCGGGATCGGAGAGGACGCTACGCGGTCGTCTCCATTTCGCGCGGTCGAATGGAGTGTAGATTGACGCTTGGCGGACATGAATGGGCTGGCTCGACCGGGTCGTTACCACTGTCTCACAGAAAACCGACGTAAAGTAGCGGTTTGCTGCTGCGTTTCGTACGGTGAGTGAGATATCCGGAAGCCCAAATCCCCTCCCCTTCCCAATCCCTAATTATCCCCTTCCTTTAAGATCTGCAACGCGCCCATGATTCTTCTGGTGGTGGGCGTACATGGGCGGTGGAAATCACTTACCATCAGGTGACTCGTTTGCCGGCCTATGTTATAAAAAAAAATGACGAGACGAGCAAGGAGCTCGCCTGATGGTAAGCTCACGCCTGCCCATAAACAGAAGCAACACGACACAGAACGTTGAATTACAAAGCACTGCATGGCACTGAACTGCTCTCGTCACCCCGAGACATAAGATGTTAAGTCTCATATTGCCCAGTAATTTCACTGGCTTCAATGTCCTTCAAACCGAACACAACAAGTGCTTACACACTGTTGCTTGGCGGCAGAAATGGACAAAGCGGTGGTACCAACCCGGACGGCCTCTCGCATACTAGGGACCTACCTTGTATCCTTATATACCTTGTACCTTGTATACCTTGTACCGAATTATACTGGAGGTGCGTCTATCGTCATCGCTACAAACGTACTTGCGAATATTGTTTTTTTTTATCCTCCGGCTGTAATAGGTCTGGTTCATTAAATACATCCGCCTGATGATTCGTTCATTTTTTACACGGATCTACAAACCTGTATTAATTGATCAGTAATTCGTTCATTTGTATAACATCATATGCTCACGCTTGTATCCCCGAAAGAGTAGGCAGAAGTGCAACTACATTTCACAAAGCTTATTTCATATTTTCGTCCCATGAAATAATAGGGGGCAATCGTAGAGTGAATGAATGAGCTCGAATTATACCTCTGTTTCACAGAAAAACGTTTATGGTGTTATTAAAGACATAATCTGACTTCATACTAGGTGTCTAACGACTAGTTACTATGGTAACCCATACAAACTGGCCAATATAAACCTAATTTAAAGTTAGAATACGTATTGTTATAATAACGTAATTTTTTTATATTATTTACTAATAAATGTTACTGTATACATAATTAAATATTTACTGTACTCTTTGGTAGTTTTTACATTCTTCCCACCTTCCCTTGTCTCACTTGCAGTGGGGTCGGCGCAACATGTTTTTTTTATATGTTACAGAAATATATGGCTTGTAGTTTTTAGGACCGGCGGCCTGCCTGCCAGACCTGAAACAAATAGTTGTAGATCTCACAAACATTTGTCGCGGTGCGGGAATAGAACCCGCGGCCTCACGTTTCATAGTCGGCTACTCGCACACTGCATGCACCACGGAGGTTGTCAAATAACAAAATCATAATCATTTCAAATAAACTCATTCTGACCACTTCTATCTTAGAAGTACCTGCATTGAATGAAATTACTGCTTAGCCAATTTCCAAAAAAAAACTAATTATGATGAATACATTTTTATGCTTAAACTAGCTGCCTTACGCGGCTCCGCCCGCGTGGTCTGCTTTTTCCGTGATAAAAGTAGCCTAGCAGTGGCGCCATCTGTTGAAAATTTGTCGTACCAACTCAGAAACCTTCGTGGGCCCATGCACAACAACTTTGCTAAAGATCATCACATGATCAAATGCATAGTTTACGATTCTATAAAGGACATACAGACAAACATGGATACATACAAACATAACTAATTATTGTGACAGGTAACAAACATACAGAGCCCTCTGGAGGAATATCTTTTAATAATGTTCCTCATTTTAAATACCTTAATGGCATTATTATAAAGAACAGCAACGTTAAAATTTTAAATCTATTACAAGTTCTTACTTGCAAATAAGTATTACTAATATGTGCAAACATTTCAGAACCATTGGTACGGAACCCTCAATGCGCAGGATGTAATCGCACTTTAACTATTTACCTGTCGTCCAATTAAATGATACAATTATTATCCTTAGCTCTAAGCGGAAAATTCATATAATATATCCATTATGTATGTGTTAGATAAGAATTATAACAATGACCTAATTTTTGTTCTGACAATTAAATTGAAATCCGAAAATAATGTTATAAACCGCATAGACTGCGGTTAATGCTATTGTAATATAACTAACTAGCTTTTCCTCGCGGCTCCGTGTGATCTGCTTTTTCCGGGACAAAACTAGCCTATGTTCATCAGGGATAATGTAGGATTCTAATGAAAAAGGAATTTTTAAAATCGGATCAGTAGTTTTTAAGTTTATTCGTTACATACAAAAACACAAATCTTTCCTCTCGCACAATGTATTTCAGGTACTTAATTGGCTATGGATTAATGCTGTTTTGCTTAAAGTCGCTTCGTAAATAAGCTATTATTATTCCTAAAAAGTAAAGGACTAAAAATGGTTATTGTGAGTTATCCCTAAGACATATACCCTCGCGGACTCTTTTGTAGACCTTTGTAAGGTGTACAATACTGTAGTACATTATTTTGATCTATCTCATAGGGTTTGTCCAGCGTTGGCAATGTAAGCGCAAAAAATGTGTTTATTTTGAATATGGGCCGTATAAGACGGCTCACAGTCACTCAGCGAGCTATGGAGAGGACTATGCTCGGTATTTCTCTACGTGATCAAATCAGAAATGAGGAGATCCGTAGAAGAACGAAAGTCACCGACATAGCCCAGCGGATTAGCAAGCTGAAGTGGCATTGGGCAGGCCACATAGCTCGCAGAACCGATAACCGATGGGGCAGAATGGAGGCCACGTACTGGCAAGCGCAGCGTCGCACGTCCGCCTACAAGGTGGACAGACGACCTGATAAAGGTCGCAGGAAGTCGCTGGATGCAGGCCGCTTCCAACAGGTCGGTCTGGAAATCTTTGGGGGAGGCCTATGTTCAGCAGTGGACGTCCTGTGGCTGATGATGATGACATATAAACCTTCCTTTTGAATCACTCTATCTATTAAAAAAAACCGCATCAAAATCCGTTGCGTTGTTTTGAAGATCTAAGCACACATAGGAACAGACAGACAGCAGGAAGCGACTTTGTTTTATAATGATTTCGTACTTATATTACGCAAATATTACTCATTGACATACTATTTTAAATGGATTTTACCGTGGCTTTTTTAATAATTTAGGTGGACTCTGATGTCCACCCCGTGACCACCGCGAAGGCTGAAAAGCTTTCGAAACGTCGGGATTATAAAAAGGCAGGTTTATAAGTAATACGTTGATTGACCTCTGTCGCGAAATCGAGTAACCAAAGTTAAAATAGTTCCGCTACTGGATGATAGATGGCGTTATAACAATATTTGTAGGATAACAAATATCTTTTTCTTTATTTGCTTTTATTTAGCTAAAGGTCAGGGTGAATATTTGTATTACCTATTATCGTAAATAATTTAGTAATGATTTCTTGTGTTTACGTGAATATTACTCATTGAAATAAAACTAATTTAAACGGATTTTATCGCGGTTTTTTATTAATTTTGATCTCGACGTTTCGATGACTTTTCAGCTTTCGTGGTCACGGGATGGACATAACAAAACAAAACTGCGATGAAATCCGATTAAATTAGTTTTATTTCAATAATTTAGTAATGTTAATATTCTTCGTTAATTCGGGATTATATATTAGAATGATTTTTAAGAAGTATTTTTTTTTCAACAATATAATATAGATTTATTCTATTAATATTATTGTTACATTATGTAATATATTTTTTCGTTTTACCATTTAAAATAACTAGAATTAAAGAATATTTTATTTACACTTATTCTATTTAACGACAGATGTCTCTGTACTGATTTTATTTGTTACGAAAGTATGTTACCAAAACAAAATATTTGAACTTGCATCATTGCGTTTATTCTTATAATTTTATTATATTTAACTTATCTTCACAGAATCTAACATAAATGACTCAATTTACGTTGTTGTCACGTTAAACTAATATTTATCACTTGTACTAATTAATTTGACCACTATGCGAAGAATATTATGATCGGTCTTTATTACTTTAAAGAGGGCATTAATTAAAACTGCGATTCTAGAACTTGGATTTTTTTCTGTGAGTCAAATAGATCCATTCATTCGCATTAATAAAAATGTCCTATTCTTCTTCCAGCTTCCCTTATCCCACTCGCAGTGGGGTCGGCGCAACATACTTTTTTTAACACATGTTACAGAAAAATTTGGCTTGTAGTTTTACGACCGGACGCCTGCCTGACGTCAACCCCTTTTGGGAGAAAACACCCAGACTCGAAACAAATATTTGTAGATCACACAAAAATTTGTCGCGGTGCGTGAATCGAACCCGCGGCTTCTCGCATCACAGCTGGCTACTCGCCCACTGCGCCACGGAGGCTGGTGGTTATTTTTCCATTATTAAATATTAAAAAAATCAATAAAAGATAGATATAGACAATTATCACCCTCCAATGGCGAGGACCTATAAATTAACATATCATTGGTAGGACCCCAGCCACTGGCAGTTAGGACCCCAGAGAGAGAAGAGTGAGAGTCGCCTCACAATGCTTGCCGTATCTAATGATACCGTCTTCTGAATCGGGCTTTTGACCCTATGACCAATTGAAAGCCTCTGGGGGTGTTGGTTGAGGCGTTTTGGTATTAACCCACTATCAGTAAAGACGATAGGGATAATTATTGTCGGGTCTACATCCCCCATGTCAGTAAAGTCGTGTGCCAGGACTAAATATCTGGACATTTGTCAGGTTTTCGTCATGCGGAATGGTGACATCGATAAGTATTGCCAGGGGCGCTAATCGAACTATTATCCACAATATTAGGGTTATTGGCAACAATAGTCCTGTCCGTATAATACTTTGATCTCCATACAGCGATTTATTGCTAAAGTAAATTTTATGCATTTAAATCTATTTATTTAAAATATTTGTATCGGATAGCATAATATAATGAACAGGAAAGTGAAATAATTTGTTAAAAATAATGTACCTACTTGTAGTACCTACCTATGTCATAATCACTCTTTAAATCGGAAAACCCAGAGAGGTACAGTAGAAATAATCGTGTTTTGTTATTTTTAAGTTTTTGTAATTAAAAAGGACTAAATGAAACCCATAAAAGATCGCTTCGATATAAATATTTGTCTGTCTATGAATTTCCTTTTTATTCGACTTTACGAAAAGAGGATCTCATTTATTCATTAGGGCTGCGGGAAGAACTATCAAATACTTAGGTGGACGGTCTTTTTTTTTCCACGGTTCAATTTCAGTTGATTAACTGACTTAAATCAACAGAAGGAATATGATTATTGTTAATCAATTTGACCGAAAATCTGTTCAGACGGTTCAAATGTACTATATTGGTCCCTCATATGCGAGATGCCGTCTGGGTTCATACCACCGTTTTGTCTAATTTCGCCGCCAAGTAACCGTGTCTAAGCTCTGTTGTGTTTCGGATTGAAGGACATTGACGCCAGTGAAATTACTTGGCATCATGAGACTTAAGATCAGATCAGTGGCATCACAAATATCGATTTTGTAGTCGATTAGTGTTAAGCACTGATTGTTTTAACGCCGACTAACATCAAAATCGTTATATATACATTTAAATATATTTAATTAAAATAATTGTGTTGTCTGATGCAGGAAATTTTGTTGGAAATAACCTACTTAAAATAATGTACCTACTTGTAGTATCTATGTTTGTCATGATCACTTTTAAAATCGGAAAATCCAGCGAGCTACGGTAAAAATAATACTGTTTTGTTATATTTATTATCTTTATGTTTAAAGAAATAAATTAAACCCATAAAATATATCATTTGCGCATTTGTTCCTTAGGGCTGCGGGTAGAAGTATCAAATACTTATGTCGACATGCTGTTAAAGCAGGTTTCCACGGTTCAATTTTAGTTGATCACCTGACTTGAATCAACAGAAGGTGTATGATTATTATTAAATAGAGTAGGCGGTAGAGTTAAAATTTGACTGAATCTAAAATATGATGTTTGACATTTTATTGATTCAATAAATGATTTGATTTGATTTGATTAATTTGATCGAAAGTATTTTCAGACGATTCAAATCTATTAGATACTTTATAGAAGAACTATTTATTTGTTTGTTATTTTGGTAGGGGGTAATCTTTGGAACTACTGAACCGATTTAAAATATCTTTTACTAATACAAAGATGAGTTCCCTGAGCAAAACAGGCTATATATTATTGCGATTTGTGACCACGAAGCCTCACAAATATCGATTTCATAGTTGATTAGTGTTAAGCACAGATCTCTGGAACTATTAAACCGATTCTAAAAATTGTTTTTCTATTAGTAAGTTACATTATCCTTTAGTGATATAGTTTCTTTTACTGAGATATTGACTACTGATACTGACTAGATATTGTTTTTGTAGTCATTTTGTTTTAACACCAACTAAACTCATTTGTTATCGGGAACGCCCATTATTAAACAATCCTAGATCCGATGTTGAAATTGAAAAAGTGGCCGACATTTGGTTTTTTATTTGCTTTAAGGATGATTGACTACAAAATCAATCTGGGACACCCGTAGTCAAAAATTGTAGACATCGTGTCTACAATTAAGATTGTCTACAGTTAAGATTGGAAAAGTGGTTGTGGAGACGGCTCGATCGGGTCGTTACAACTGTCGTACAGAATATCGACGTAAAGTAGTCGCTTGGTACTGCGTTTCGTACGGTGATTGAGATAATCCCCTCCCCTTCCCAAACCCTTAATTATTCTTTTCCTTTAAGGTCGGCAATGATTCTTCTGGTATTTTGGATGTACATCGGCGGTGGAGATCACTTACCATTAGATGACGCACTTGCTCGTTTACCAGATTAAGTTATAAAAAAAACTGATTTACCTGTCGTCTAATTGAATAATACAATTGTTATCCTTAGCTCTAAGCGGAAAATTAATATAATATATCTGTGTTAGATAAGAATTATAGTGACCTAAAATATATAATAATAATGACAAAACTTTTTTTTCTAAATTAAAGTCCATATATAATGTCATAAACCGCATTTGCGGTTACCGCTATTGAAATAAAATTAATTAAAACGGATTTTATCGCGGTTTTTAATTTAAATTTTCGACCTGATATTTCGAAAGGTTTGCAGTCTTCGTGTTCACGGGGTGGACTGTAGTTAAATGAGGTATAGTTGCCGTAGGATGGCACATAATAAAGATAAGAATTACTAATGAATTTAATAACTAGCTAATAAACTTTCCAACAAAGATAGTAGCATAAACAGTTTACACCACGTTTGTAATGTTTAGTATTGTAAACAGATGGCGCTATTATCGAGCCAAACACGTTTATAAATGGCTAATAAGTACATAATACGTTGATTGAATCTATCGAGTAACCGAAGTTATCTATACTCCATAAAAATATTTATAGGATATTATATATTTTATTCTTTATTTGCTTTTATTTAGCTGCAGTGATGAATATTTGTATTTATCTATTATCGTAAATAATTTAGTAATGATAATAATCTTCGTTGTAAATGTAAATGTTAATAATATTCTTGTTAATACGTTTTTTTTAATTTAGCATTTAAAATAACTAGATAGAATAAAAAAATATATATTTCTTTTTACATTTATTCTATTTTACAACAGATGGCGCTGTACTGATTTTATTTGTTACGGTAGTATGTTGCCAAAACCAAATATTTGAACTTGCATCATTGCGGTTGTTGTTGTCATTTTATTATCTTTAACTTATCTTCACAGAATCTAATATAAATGACACAATTTACGTTTTTGTCTCATTAAATTAATATTTATATCCAGTACTAAATAATTTGAGCACTATCCGAAGAACAGTATGATCGGTGTTTATTACTTTAAAAAGAACATTAATTAAAAACTGCGATTTCCAAAGCTTGGAATCTTTTCTGTGAGTCAAACAACCCATTCATCCGCATTAATAGAAAGATCCCATTGACCATGGTCTCTAGTTTCTTAGTATCGTGATGAAGCAGTTGTGAACATTACAGCATTATTTCGTAAAACCCCGCTTGGCGGTATCGCGCGTCGGGAGATGACGTCAGCCCGTGACGCGGACGCCAGCGAGTGCTGGCGAGTGACGTCTAGTGACGTCGTGTGACACGCCACCAAGGTCACTGCGTGTAGTAAACGGAACGTATTATAATAGTCCGATTGTGCGGTTATGTTACATAACTTTATTTTATTTATAAAGTTGTTGCGGCTTGTGTGTGGCTTTCATTATGTACGATAGTTTTTTATTTTTTAAACAAGGGAAAATTTTAAATTAGAGTCTATTTCTAGCTTTGTAATAGCGATGGCTCGGGTACAGACAGCGTTTACGGAAATTCTGATCAAAATAAATTATTTGAATTTATTAAGGTTAAAGACATCGATGTTTTTATTTTTTATTTTGTGGTTTTGTCCATATAATTTAAGAGCGCAGATGATTATAATTTATATACCTATTAGATTTCAGTACATAATGATATCTGCTTATATTAGTTTAAATAAACCACTTCACCCATTTGGATTTGGTTTTTAGTGATGTAGGTACCTATTGAAGTAAAAGTTTGTGTTAACGTACGAGAAAGATTCATAGATAATTTTAATATGTCCAATGGTGGCTATGTCAAATTTAATCGCAAATTATATCAGAGATTAATGCATTTTTCACTGAACAACGTTTCAGGAACTCGAATTTATTTGACAGCGCTGTCAAAATATAAACGCTATTTCTGTTAGTTAAATGTTGATTTGATCAGCCTTTGCGAAACCGGGTGATAGTCTAAAGTTACCAGTGTTCTATACTGAATCGTCATCAACACCCTTTGTTTTCTAACATAAATGAAGATTATTGAAGCGGGCATTTTAAATAGTACTATACTATTTTATATAATAATTTACGTATTAAATAAAATATAGATTTTAAACATAGGTAGGTATTTTCTGATATTTAAATTGTATGCCTCGGTGGTTCAGTTGTATTGCGTACGCGGTATGACTGCTATGCTGAGGGTTCGATCTTCGAATCGGGTAAAAGTGATATTGGGTTTTTCTGTCACGAAATGCTTAGTATCAGCCCGGAGTGCGGAATTGTGCCTAGTATAGCGATTGACTCGCCCCCTGTCAAATCATGGGACGGAAATATCCTCGGCGAAATGTGGCTGTACTGGTTACACTTCTGCCAACTCCTTCGGGGATTACAGGTTATTGCCCGTTTAAATAATTTAGAAATGGAGTGAGATGACTTTTAAATAAAATCGTATAAGTAACATGATCACTTTCAACTGGGTTTATTCTATTCACAGAGGACAAACTCGGGTCAGGATTAACCAATTGTATGTCTTACTTTAATTGCACTTGTGATTAACTACGACAGTATTACTACTACTATAATAACGTCCAAGACTGATTTTATAAAAAAATAACTAAGGTCTTCACTGCGCGACTACTGAATACCAACTCCCCCTGTCAAGTCGTGCGCCTCTGTTATACATAATTTTAGGCGTATCTAGCCGATGACAATTTTATAAATACCGTGCGCACCGACCAATTAAAATTCCCACCTTATAATATCGACCGAGAGACATTGCATCACACTATGATCGATAGAATCATGTCGGCCTGAAGTTACTGAATTTATTTTTTATTTTATTTTATTTGATTGAATGACGAGACGAGCAAGGTGCTCGCCTGATGGTAAGCGCCACGCCTGCCCATAAACAGAGGCAACACCACACAGAACTTTGAATTACGAAGCACTGCATGGCACTGAACTGCGCTCGTCACCCCGAGATATAAGATGTTAAGTCTCATAATGCTCAGTGATTTCACTGGCTTCAATGTCTTTCAAACCGAAACACAACAGTGCTTAGACACTGATGCTTGGCGGCAATGTTTATGTTGGATATATTCGTCAAGAAACCGAACGCAGGAAATACAAGTGCTGTCACCTATACAATTTGAGACTTGAATTCGATCCGTTTAACTGTTAGAAATGTTTGTGATTATAATATTAGTAGGTGACAAAAACATTTATCTCGATGCGAGAATCGAACCGCGGCCTCTTGTTTCACATTCAGCTACTCAACCGTTGCGACATTGAGGCCGAATGCGACGTCGGTCCTTCAAACCGAAACACACAGTGTTTACACACTGTTGCTTGGCGGCAGAAATAGACAAAGCGATGTTACCAACCCAGAGGACCTACCACCTTGAAAGGGACGCTACGCGCTGGAACGTGCAATTATGCCGGGTTTTCCATATGTACGGTGGTCGCTTACTAATCAGTTACTTATAAATATATTATATCTTCGCACCAGCGTACTTTGTGGTTAAATTCAATTAATGGGAAGTCTCTTGCTCACTGGCTGCTATGGTGCACATGGTCATGCATTCTACGAACCGTTCGCGGGTATCCACCAAGTAATCACAAGGCGATAGGTTTCAGGCAGGCGGTTGGTCATAAACCATGAGGAAAACATTTACCTTCTATAACTTGAACATTCATAACGGGATAAAGGGAATTAAAATACTATGTCATTGGTCTTATGGCAGCGTATAACCATGAGCTTCTGGGTTCGATTCCCAGGTCGGACAATCACAATTTGTGTTTTCGATTCGAAAAATCACACATGAATTACGAGAGACTGGAATCTGTGTCCGTTATATGCTCACTCCTTATCACATCATGGGACAGGAATAATCTTGGCGAGGCGTGGGTGTACTAGTTGCACCTCTGCCTACGCTCTCAGGGATTTAAGCATGAGCATTTTTTTTTTTTAATTCTCGCTCGGCAAAGTGACTACGCTACACCTGATGGTAAGTGTATCGCAATCCAAGAATAGTGTCGACCAACGATAAACAATGTGTCCATCGTAGGACGGCAAGATCATGCCGGCCTGCCAAAGGACCAAGGGGGAGGGGAAGGAAAAGGGATGGGAAAGAGTTAGGATCAGGGGAAAAGCCCCCTGGGGAGAACCGGATATACACTGACTGACCCTGGAACGCGGGGCCACTATGGCAGGTTTTAGCACCAGTGTTCGGTAGTCGCTATCCGATCAATGACCAGCAATGTTATGTTATCTTTTGCTAGTGGTAGCATATTCATATCTGCTCTGATAGCGACCACCATACGCATAGTGTTAAAACCTGCCAGTGTGATCCACACGCCTTGTGTGTATCGCGTTCCAGGATCAGCCACTGTATATCCGGTTCTTCACATGACATGACTTGATGGTTGAATGGGGCGGGTATAAGGGTACATCCTTGCATCACTTTGCCTGCATCGGTCATCCGCCTGTCCTGTCGCAGGCCCCTCGATTTCCCTCTCCGAAGAGGGAAGAAGCAAATCATCAGCAACAAAAAACCGTTCAATAGTTTAAAAGATAGAGAAAGAGCGAACAGACAGCGAAAGCGACTTCATTTTATACTATGTAAAGAAGCATCCACTATGGAAGGATTTTTGGAAAGTATATCACATAGGGGATAAAATAAGAAATGTAAGGTTGTCTATAAGTATGCCGGAAATATGACAGTGCATAATTTCACGGGGACCGAACCGCGAACTACGCTAGTAAAATATATAAGTCGAGTAATAAAACAATTCGGAATTTACCGTGCAATTAAAAACATAATTGCTTCTTGTGGTATAAAAAGAAAGGGTCATACTAAATCACAATATGAATTACGGAAAGATAAATGGAAAATCCGATATAACTTTCGAACTGAGTGAAATATTGGTTTATTACAACAAAGTAAGCTGTGATGCAAATTTCTCAGCAATAGTGAAAGGTACCATTACTTTTGTGAAAAAAAATTTCAACCGCGGAATTTGTGTAAAGCCCCAATGTGACCTCGACCTTTAGACAAATTGACCTTCTGAATTGCTAAATGGGTTGGGGACTTATTTCGCGCCTTGGCAGGCATATGTGAAAGCCGTTCGCCCATTTACGGCAATGGATAGAACACTTTATTCAATTCCTTTTTATGATTCTTATAATCTTTATTATTAATATTATAGTTAATTATAAATAAAGTAATTGCGACGTTAATATTATGGATATAGGAATTATAGTAAACGAACATCTATCTGCACAGGATAATCTGCACTGCAGTGATCGAAATAGAATTCGTCGTATATGTGTGTCGTGTCTCCTCCATTTTTGAATTCGGTTAATTACGTGCGCGCGTACGTAATATATATCACGTAATATCTATCTTGTCTATATCTTATCCTATCTTATGCTATCAGCGACGGATAAATGGCTCGTGCGGGACGGATACGTAAGCAAGATTACATTTATCTTCAATCTTAGTACATATAAATACAGAAAATGTAGGAAGAAAATTGAGTATTTTTCTTCGATCATTAAATCAATTATTTGATAATATTATAATACTTGTGATACACAAGTGATTTTATTAATTAACGTTCGCACGTCACTACAAGAGTGAAGCAATAAAATTAATCACCGTCTAGGGAAAATTTTAATTTATTTCCTAAGGTAGGTCGTGAAATTGATGATTCAGACGTTGTATAATAATTTATTATGAACATATGCAATGTAAGAAGAAACGCAATGGAATCGTACGTAGGTACATTAATTTCCAGTTAAGCGGAGTATTTAACTATCAGAAAGATACATAAATGTGTCTCATTGATAACATAAGGACATCCGCATCGGTATGAGTGCTTCCTTTAAAAGATTCCCAAGCATTATGTGTCATCTATAATATAAAAATGAATGTTTGTCTGTATGTCCTTTATAGCATCGTAAACTATGCATTTGATCATGAGGGAGGGAGGGACAGCTAGTTTACTATATTTCTTTGTTACACTTATGGTGCTGCCACACCGATGTTATAAAATGTTTACAAAACATTATTAAACATTTGTTAACAAAAATTTTATACATTTTATCACAATGTTAGATAATGTTAGTAAATGTTTAATGTTAGAAAATGTTTGTAAACATTTTATAACACCGGTGTGGCAGCACCATTAGGTACTGCTACCTGTCTATGAGTAAAATACCGGTCAAGTCCGAGTCGGACTCGCGCACTGAAGGTTCCGTCCTACACGCTTGAATATTTTTTATATGTATATACTCCCTTACGCCTATAATCCCCGATGAGGTAGGCAGACATGACACCAGCACACTCACATTTCGCCGAGCGTATTTCCGTCCCATGATGTGATAGGGGCGAGCCTATAGTCATACCGGGCAAATTTCCAGACTCCGGGCTGAGCATTTTACGATAGAAAAACCCAAAGTCAATTTACCCGACCCGGGGATCGACCCCGAGACCTCAACATAGCAATACAACAGCGCTACCGAGACAGTTAAAACTTAAAATTACATGCTGACATGACTGTTCATGTCAGCATGTATTTTTAAGTTTTATTATTTATTATAAAATACATTATAATAATACTTTTTTTTACTAGCCCTGTATTTCAAATCAAATCAAATCATTTATTGAATCAATAAAATGTCAAACATCATTTAGATTCAGTCAAATTTTAACTCTACCGCCAGTTCGGAATGCTGCTATATTATATACGTCCCACTGCTGGGTACGGGCTTCCTCTACTGAATGAGAGGGATTAGGCCTTAGTCCATACTAATACATATATAGTCCATAATAATACATACACTGTGAAAATTTCAGTCAGCTATCAATTACGGTACAAAATATCTATCGACTCATCTACTGAAAGAGAGAGGTAAGAATGAATGTACTGTTACTAATTAATAGGAAAACACAATACATTTTAATGCCAATTCAACTCTTATCTGTTTAAAGGTATCGTTTACAATGATTAATATGTTTTTATGATAATTGCTTCATGCCAATTCACCTGCATACCACCATTAAGCCGGTGGATTTACCACTGACGTTCTTTAAAGTTCAATATTTATGATTTTCTCTGGTTATAAGTCGAGATTATATAATGTTTTGATCAAATTTGTTTTGGTACAAGTTTAGCTTAAGACAACGCATTTATTTATTTACGTATATTTAGTGTTTTGTTTTTCGTTCTAGGCCCACATGACTATTCAAGTGACTATTGAGTGTACATTTTTAATTTATTTCTTAAAGTTTTTTTTAGTTTTATTCGTATAAACGAAAAGGGGGTTTGGGTGAAATTCACGTGTAAAATGAATCAAATGGAATAATATTTTCTATGTACCCAAATGGAAAATTGAACTTTATTTGCACACTCATTATTCCAAACAACTTTTTAGTGCTTTTCCAGATTAGGTTATGGAATTATTGGTACTAGGTAATTGTTGTTCAATTTCCTTTGATGATGCCATGGTGACTCGCTTGCTTGTACAAAGTGCTTTCAGGAAAACTTATCGTGCGTTAAAAAATAAATTCAGCACATATTAGGTATATTAGGTATTTATATTAGTTACTAACATAGATCTTAAGAAAATTGTTACTAACACATATGGATTCTATCCGAATTAATTAAATAATAATAATAAGTAACGTAAGCCTACAAATAGGCCATTCGTCTGTTCTGTCGCAGGCCCCTCTATTTGCTTCTTTCCTCTTCGGAGTGTGAAGAAGCATATAAACAGGCCGTAAAGATTCTGGTGACCACCGATAAACTCATTGTATGTCGGCGGTTGGTCGTTTTTTTGGACTACGCTTGCCATCAGGTGTAGTGCAGTAATTTTTCCATGCTATGATAAAAAAAAAGAATCGAGACATAAGATGCTAAGTCTCATAGCGCCCAGTAATTTCACTGGCTTCAATGTCCTTCAAATCAAAACAACAGTGCTTACACACTATTGCTTGGCGGTATAAATAGACAAAATGGTGATACTAACCCAGACGGCTTCTCGCATACGAGGAACACCTTAAGTCTTAAGTTTTTTTTTTATTTGATTGAGTGACGAGACGAGCCAAGCGCTTGCCTGATGGTAAGCGCCACGCCTGCCCACAAACAGAAGCAACACCACACACAACTATGAATTACAAAGCACTGCGTGGCACTAAGCTGCGCTCGCCACCCCCGAGACATAAGATGTTAAGTCTCATAATGCCCAGTAATTTCACTTCAATTTGATTTCGATCCGTTTAACCATTTGAAACATTGAAACAAACGTTGAAACATTTGTGATTATAGTATTATCAGGTGACACAAACATTTATCTCGATGCGAGAATCGAACCGGGGCCTCTTGTTTCACATTCAGCTACTCAACCGTTGCGACATTGAGGCCGATTGTACAAGGATAAATGCAACCATAAAAATTCACTCACTAATAATGGATATGACCAGAATAGTTACTCATGTGTACGAAGCATGAAATGTAATGTTTCAGTGAAACATTACTATAAGGTGGTTTTACCCCGTTACAGATTGTATACGGTAAGCGTTATCGAATCCGGTTCCTGTGATTTATAATTTTGTTAGTTATGACGTAGGTATTAAACGTAAGCTCACGACTTTTTTTATCCGGGCTCGGCAGTGACTGCACTAAACCTGATGGTAAGTGTAATGCAGTCCAAAAAAACCACCGACCTCCGACAAACAATGATTTTATCGGTGGTCACCCGAATCTATATAATATTACCGTGCCCGAATCATGCCGGCCTGTATAAATGCTTCTCCATACTCCGATGAGGGAAGAAGCAAATCGAGGGGCCTGCGACATGGCAGGCTGATGACCGATGCAGGCACAGGGTAGCGAGTGGTAGAGCCATGCTGTAGACAGTTTTGTCTACAGCATGAATGGGCCGGCTCGACCGGGTCGTTACCACTGTCTCACAGAAAACCGACGTAAAGTAGCGGCTTGCTACTGCGTTTCGTACGGTGAGTGAGATATCCGGAGGCCCAAAACCCCTTCCTCTTCCCAATCTCTAATTATCCCATTCTTTAAAGGTCGGCAACGCGTCCATGATTCTTCTAGTATTGTGGGCGTACATGGGCGGTGGAGATCACTTACCATCAGGTGACCCACTTGCTCGTTTGCCGGCCTATGCTATATAAAAAAAAGGGATACAAGGATATACCCCTACGGCTGCGGTTAGACGACGCGAAAAATTCTTCAGTCATAGCAAATGTATGTCTTATTAACTAGGACTTAACGTTGAAATTCTTTGTGAGTAACCAACCGCGCGGCCGCCGCGCGGTCGCGTTTACACGAGCGCGCAGTCGCCGCGTGGTTGGAGCGTTGCGAAGAATTAAACATTATGGCTTAGTCAATAGAGTTTACATTAGTTTTTCGAGTGATTCGAGCGAGGCGCCCGCGCGGCCGCTGCGCGGCCGCAACGCGGTGGGATTCCTTGTTATATAAACGCGCCCTACCGCCCCAACCAACCATCAAGTTCTGTCGCTAGCCCCTCGGGAGAACCAGATATACACTGGCTGATACTGGAACGTGATCCACATAAGGTGTGTGGGTCACTATGACAGATTCCCGCATCGACATAAATGTGTGATGCACAAATATTTCGGGCCCAATATCCAAAATAGAACTTTATATTATTGATTTAAGTTAATTAATTTAACAAAATAAAATTATTATATTAATGTTTAGTTGATGTGGGTTGAAATGTTATTGCATACTTGCATCCAATTATCGGTGCTGTCATAGAGGCTCTAGCATGCTTGATGCTGAGAGTGCAATAAAGTGTTTTATATCGATAAAAAAACAATTGAATCGATATATCGGCCGACCTTTCATTGACTTTTTCGGTTCACATTACATGGTCTCTTGTTATAAAAAATATTGATTTAGATATGATTGCGATGTTGAATAAAAAATTTCAAGACATCAATATATAAAATATATCGCTAAAAATAAGATATATCATAGAAAAAATATCGATATATCGATACTTTTCAACATCCCTACATGGCACACCACCTGCGACTTCGATGTTGAATAAAAAAATTCAATACATCGATATATCTAATAAAACATATCGCTCAAATATATGATATATCGTAGAAAAAATTTCGATATATCGATACTTTTCAACATCCCTACATGGCACACCACCTGCTATTATGCGTGACGTATTAAAGGGCGATAAGGGACCTAACAGTTTTACTACGGAGGTTACTCAAGAGAAGGGCGAAGTGAAAGCATTCAAACAGGAAGGCCTACCTTAGCCGAGAGTGCAATAGGCAGAGAAAAAATTTACGGCCCCGATGAGATGACATGCTGTATACTATCACACGTGTTGGTCACACGTCACACACGTCTCGTCATCAAGCTAATAAAAAAAACATATGTAAACATTAAGCATGCGTGCGTGATCTAGCACGCATTGTTAACTCACGCGGTGATTGACCCAATGAAAACTTGTCTGGATGAGGTGTAAGTGTTCTTCTCTTAAAAATAAAAATGAATGTTTCTTTATTCGTTTGGCCTATAAGCATGCTCATACTATGTACAAGGTGGTAGGTCCCTCGTATGCGAGAGGCCGTCTGGATTGGTATAAATAAATAAATAAACACCCAACAGTCACATACATAGTCCTGACCCCACACTAAGATACGAGTCTTGTGTCGTGGGTATCAGGAACTACGAGAGACTTTCGGTCTCACAACACCCAGACCCCGAGACAAATATCTGTGGATCACACAAATGTTTGTCTCGGTGCGGGGATCGAACCCGCGGCCTCTCGTTTCACAACCGGCTACTCGCCCGCTGCGCCACGGAGGCTGTCAAAACTTTGTCTATTTCTGGAGCCAAGCAGCAATCTGTAAGCACTGTTGTATTTTGCTTTAAATGACAATGAGGCCAGTAAAATACCTGGGCGTTTTGATACTTAACATCTTCTTCATCGGGGTGACGAGTACAGTCAAGTGCCATACACTGCTTTGTAATTCGAAGTTCTGTGTGATGTTGCTTCTGCGTGGCGCTTACCATTAGGCACCTGATCAACTCGCCATCCAAGGAAATAAAAAAAAACCTTTTCATCCGATTGTAATGAAAGATTGATGAGTAGTTTTGAGCACGTCCGGGGATGTTAATTTAAAAATTAACAAATAAAATGATTAAAAAATATTATTAAAATATGCCGTTTCATAAATAATAATAATTATTGTAACGCATGCCAGGCACATGTAGCGTTTTATTTCAATGAATTTTGGCACAAATATAGTTGATGACCCAGGGTTAAACACAGGGTATTTTTTTCTTTAAATTTCAACCCCTAAAGGGCCCAAATAGGGGATAAAAGTTTATATGAAAGCTTTTTGATGGCGAAACGAAGTTCGCGGGCACAGCTAGTATTTAATAAATAATTGGTCTAAGATCCCGCGGAACATTGACCTTCACCCATCTGTTACCGGATGAAAATAATAATTTAGGGTATAAAAGGTGTTGCTGAACACATACAAATAGGGTTGCCTAAAAAAATATGGTCAAGGATAGGTTTAGCGAATTAAAAAAAAAAAAGAAGATATTATTTCACTGAGTTGCTCACCAAATAAATGAACCTCCAATGAAAACCTACAATGTATACTACCTGCAAAAGCTAGGAGCTAGATGAGCGCAATGACCACTTTTTAGTTACCTGTTTGCACACGAAAACCAGGTAGTAGTGGCCAGAAAAAGGTAGGCAACCTATTTTTTACAGATAGTATACATTGTACACTTTTCATTGAAGGTTAAATTTTTTTGGTAAGTCAGGGAAATAATAAAAAAAATTTTTTTTTTAAATGTTAATTAATCATATCCTTGACCATATTTTTTAGGCAACCCTATTGGTATGTGTTCAGCAACACATTTTATACCCTAAAATGTTATTTTGATCAGGTAAACAGATGGGTGAAGGTCAATGTTCCCCGGGATCTTGTACTACCCTAACAATTTGCACATGATGACAATAAGCGTCACACTCAGGATAATGCTGTGTTGTACAGCGATCTACAACACAACGCAGATTTTCAGCAGGTACCTAATAATTGGGAAAAAATATGATTCCATAAAATATTATTTTTTACGGAAAATTATCCTGCAGGTAAATGTATATGACATTTTATCGTAAAAAAACAAATTTAAAATGTTTTATCGTAAAGTTCTCGTATTAGCTGGTGCTGATAGTAGGATATTCATATTCGCCCGGATAGCGACCACCGTACACATGTTGTTAAAATTATATATACACCTTGTGTGGGTCGCGTTCCAGGATCAGCCAGTTAATATCCGGTTCTCCCGAGGGGCTTCCGATATGACTTGATTGGGGCGGATATAGGGGTACATTCTTGTATCTCTGTGCCTGTATCGTTCATCCGCCTTTTCCGTCGCAGCCCCTCGATTTGTTCCTTCCCTCTCCGAAGAGGTGGTAGTGAACCCACGATTATTTACGTTTAGGCGAATGTTACTCATTGAAATAAATCGAATTAAACGTATTTTATCGCGTTTTTTAATTTTATTTTGGTCCCGACGTTTCGAAAGCTTTTCAGCCTTTGTGGTTACGGGGTGGACTCGTCCACCCTAGTGGGTCTAGTCATCTAGTCCGTTTAATATAATCCGTTTAAATTCGTTTTATTTCAAATGTAGTGAACCCTTCTGAGGAGAAAACACACTCGGATCGATATAAATACAAGTGGATCACACTAACATTTGTCTTGGTGCGGGATAAGAATTCGCAGACTCAGGCTTTCACAGCCGGGTATTCGCTCACTGCGCCACGGAGGCTGCCAGTTCTTGGATATCCCCGAGATTAATAGATCTTATTGAAATCATTGATCATGGACCACTTGTGCCTCATTATTATCGATAGTCACATTATTTTGGCTGCGCATTGCGCAAACATAGGATGTTAAGTCTCATAATGTCCAGTTATTTCACTGGTTCCAAATGTTTCCAATTAGAACATAACAGTACACACTCTTACTTGGCGGATGAAAAGAGACAGCAGCAGTTTGGAGGGCCTCATCTAGAGTTACTCGCTGTGGGCCCTGGATACAATTCGGCAAAATAGAATAAGAAGAGACCTGTGATATATTAGCAATTAACTTATTATTACTAGTAATCCGTACAAACATGTACTCTCTGCTATGTTACTGAGATGAATAATGGGATTCATTTTTTTTTTATTGTATATCCAGTCCCCATCGCCTATCACCTAGCATTTCTAATATTGTTAATATAATATTGTTGGTGTAGTCCAAAACGAGAATGATTAATGACAATGTGACATTGCACTAATTGAATCCGAATATCAATTCATGCGAATGTGTCACACTAACTGCAACGCAAATGCAACAATAATAATTTTAAATATAGGCCTATACATAAGGCTTCCCTGCAAACCTAAACCATAAAATAAGGGAATAACAATTCGTCAAGGTAAGTTTTTCTGGTAAACCCGGTATATTTGAACAATTTCCATGACATAGCATTCTAGTAACAGGTATTGAATAATTTATCGAATTTATAACTTAACTCATGATGTGGTGTAATGATGTCATGTTGATTCCAACCATCATCAGGAAATAGGCCTGACTCTTTTACCTGGATTTCTAGGGTTTTCTGTATGTTAATAACTACATAAAAAATGGAAGCCTACATTGTGTGTAAAATCAGTGAATCATCCTGAGTCATCCATTCAACTCGTTTCATGAATGGACCACCGAGAATCGGTCGTTTTGTTACGAGTTACTCGAGATTTTTGCAATAGACACCTATAGCTGATGGGAGGATCCGGATAGCGACCACTGTCCATTTATGTTAAAACCTGCCATAGTTACCCACCTTGTGCGGGTCGCGTTCCAGGGTCAGCCAGTGTATATCCGGTTCTCCCGAGGGGGCTTGCCTCCTGATCCTATCCCTTTCCCTTCACAGATTCCTTCCCCTCTCATTATCCTGCTGGTGGTAGGATATTCGTATCAGCCCGGACAGCGACCACCATACACAGTGTTAAGACCCGCCATAGTGACCCACCTTGTGTGGGTCGCGTTCCGGAGTCAGCCAGTGTATATTCGGTTCTCCCGAGTGGGCTTGCCCCCTCTTCCTATACCTTTTCCATCCCTTTATCCTTTCCCTCCCTTTGGGCCTTGGGATATACTGAATGGGTCGCCAGTATCCCATTAGCATGGATCCCCATAAATCATCCCAAGCGTCAAAAAATATAAAATAAAGTGATATTTGTAGTAGATTTATGTATCGGTTCCGCCCAAACCACTAACAAACTTTTAGACAGACAGTTTTGTATACAGCATGAATGGGCTGGCTCGACCGGGTCGTTACCACTGTCTCACAGAAAACCGACGTAAAGTAGCGGCGTGCTGCTGCGTTTCGTACGGCGAGTGAGATATCAAATATTTTAGATATGTCAAACATATCTAAAAATTACCATCCCGGGTAAATAGAAAAAATCTAAATTACCCGACATCTGTAACGAATCCAGGGCTTCCTTGGTTCACAGACCAATTAACAATATGTTGCTACGACAGGCAATGGTTAGGCTGTTCCTGGCATTATCGAAGTCCATGAGCGACGGTGAGTGCACACCATTAGGCATACTCTTTGTACTAAGGCACCACACTAACACTCCCGTAACTCTTGTGCGATAGCAATGATTTATTGATATCACGCCATACGTAATAAGGAATGTGCAAATAACCTTATCTAATTCGTGCAAATGGCACACGAGTGAACAATGTATGGTGAAGTCATAGGTGTCAAATATTTATGTAATTAGTGACTAACCGTACTTTACGTGATGCGCGACATCTATATGTAAATTAATTTATTCATTCCTCAAATTTCAATGAAGTAATACTTCATGTGTAATTCTAAGAGCATATTATTTTTAGAACAATCAGTTTTCCTGATTTATTTATACACGTTATTCGGAATTTATTCTTATTCTGAATTCTGAGCAATCTGCTGCAGGAATGACATTTATTTTATGAATACCATTGGTTTTACGTTTTTAGCATTTATGGTATTTTACAATGAACAGGATATTTTATTGACGTGATAACGTCTTATAATTCGATAGAGCCGGCTGCACGCACGAAATAACATGACTCATGCGTCGTTACCTCGCTAGATGTCACGTTCCATTTAAGGCTTAAAGTGCAAGCGAGAGCGCGGAACGAGCGACAAAGAAGCACAATCGGCCTTTGCGTTCGGCAGCGTTCGAGATTTAAAAAAATTAAAACATAAATATTAAATCTTCCACATATCACAACAACGTGTCTGAAATGACAGGTTAGACCAGCCATCCGTCAAAGGGAACATTTTCTCCTATATCAAACACATTGAGGCGGGCTTTTTAAAAACTAGATTTACGAAAAGGACATTGTTCGTCGTCCATACATAGTTGGCCTAAGAACCAAAAGGTAGGTGAATTTACTTTTTGGGTTTTAGATAATGTATATATTTGATTGAAACTATATTAAAACTACGGACACTTGAGAATTCCGAAAAATAAATAAAATACTTTCGGATTTTGAGGTTATATTTAGGCCAATAAATACTATCAAATGTCAAATGTTGTCATCTGTTAAATCATTTTGACGGAGTTTTGGCGGGAATTCCGACAGTGCCGTTCATCGCTGATTTTAATTTATTTCAAAAACTAGTTTAATGTGTTTGTTGTATAAAAGTGGTATGGATTTGTGCAATAAACATTTACGGCGATGAACAGTGTATGGAAATATTGAATTAAGTGGACAACGCACATTTATACTTGTAAAAACTATTAAATTGTAAAAAAAAATGACATACATAATTGTATTTATGCGTACAAATAAATCTAACTTGATCAATTTCATTGTGACTTCCAATTACCTCCTTCTCTATCTATATACATACAAAGCTATTAAACAAATGAAATTAAAATTTTCTTTTGAAAAATGCTACCATTCCATCAGTATTTTCTTAAGACGTTGTCACGTTCAAGTATCGTCAGTAAACCGACTTTACAGACAACCAATTTTTTTTAGTCACTTATGGACAGGGAGCCCTCGGGTAGCTGATCCACTTGACTACTATCAAGCTCATTTTCCGTGAGTAGCTTCGTTTCGATGAGACGACCAACAATTCCCTATGCGAAAATTCTCTATTGTGGTAGCTAACAGAGGTAGCAAGGATAATAATTTTGATGACCTCGTTATCGATACCTATTGGAAGCCCCTCCTTCCAATAGGTATGATTACTAACCAGCTGATTTTTTTGTTTTTACTTAGTTAATATTTATATAATTTAATTCACTGGTCATTATGACACTTAACATCTTTTGTCTCGGGTTGATGAGCGTAATTCAGTGCCATGCAGTGCTTTGTAATTCAAAGTTCTGTGTGGTGATGCTTCGGTTTATGGGCAAGCGTGGCGCTTATCATCAGGCGAGCGCCTTGCTCGTCTCGTCATTTGATCGATTAAAAAAAAGTCGGCTGATAAGGTAATTGGCTATCGCTAGATTAAGGACGCCATCTAGAACCGTCAAACTTCTATTTGTGTTTCCGCGGTGAAGTACATAATGATCAATGATATAAAAAAGCTATGATGCATTCGACGCGGTTGAAAGCAAATATCGGACTTTTTGATGAGTCCGAATTCGTAGGCTTATTCACACCTAAGCGATTATTGAGATTGGAGGTTGAATGATCACGGTTAGATCTCGCGAGCGTGATGGCATATTGATCTTTCAAAACGTATTTTAAAGAACGTACTAGAGCTAATCCAACTATAGTTTTGACAAGCCCTATTATTCTATCATATTATATGCTTGAATTTTAAATATTATTAAAATGTAAGTGAAAATTGAGTGGTAGAGCCACGCTGTAGACAGTTTTACAGAATGAATGGACTGGCTCGACCGGGTCGTTACCACTGTCTCACAGAAAACCGACGTAAAGTAGCGGCTTGCTGCTGCGTTTCGTACGGTGAGTGAGATATCCGGAAGCCCAAATCCCCTCCCCTTCCCAATCCCTAATTATCCCTTTCCTTTAAGGTCGGCAACGCGCCCATCATTCTTCTGGTGGTGGGCGTACATGGGCGGTGGAGATCACTTACCATCAGGTTACCCACTTGCTCGTTTGCCGGCCTATACTATAAAAAAAAGGTGGTAGGTCCCTAGTGTGCGAGAGGCCTGGGTTGGTACCACCGCTTTGTATATTTCAGCCGCCAAGCAACAGTGTGTAAGCACTGTTGTTTCGGTTTGAAGGACATTGAAGACAGTGAAATTACTGTGCATTATGTGACTTAATATCTGATGTCTCGGGGTGATTAGAGCAGTTCAGTGTCATGCAATGCTTTATAATTCAAAGTTCTGTGTGGTGTTACTTCTGTTTATGGTCAGGCGTGGTGCTTACCATCAGGCGAGCGTCTTGCTCGTCTCGTCATTCAATTATATATAAAAGTAGCCTATAAAGCTAATATTAAAATTAACCAATTGGATAGTCAGTGAGCATGATCAATCATGAGCATGGTTGGAATATATTTTGTTACCTGCACAGACAACTCAACCTAGGTTATCTGATAAAAAAAAACTAAATGTTCTCAATTAGTTTTATTATATTTTTTATAGTCTGTGTTATCATTGGGAGGTTTAAAGGTCGCAGGAATTCACTGGATGCAGGCCGCTTCCAACAGGTCGGTCTGGAAATCTTTGGGGGAGGCCTTTGTTCAGCAGTGGACGTCCTGTGGCTGATAATATTTTTTATATGTCTTTTGTCCGGAAAATGTGGACCGATTTGGCTAAATCTTTTTTCTGTGTATAAACTGCGGTGGTGGTCCCATTTAAATTTGAAGAAATAATTCCATCCCTAAATAGGTAAAATTGAGGATGAAAGACTAAAGCAACTTTATGTACTGACTAGCTTTTGCTCGCGGCTCCGCCCGCGTGAACGTTTAAAATTGACAAAGTTTCATACAAACTTTCATCCCCTATTTAATCCCCTTAGGGGTAGAATTTATCAAAATCCTTTCAAAAGCGGATGCCTACGTCATAACATCTAGCTGCATACCAAATTTCAGCCCGATCCCTCCAGTGGCTTGGGCTATCCGTTGATAGATAACTATGTCAGTCAGTCACCTTTGAGTTTTATATATTTAGATTAGTGCACCCATTCACAAAAGTTAAAAATAAAACTAAACAATTTTGAGGCGGTGGTATTAATTATTGACCGTTTAACATACTTTTTATAACTTCGGTAATATTGTTGTTAAAAAGTTTTTATCTTACTACCTAAACTACTTTAATGCAACAAGTACTACTATAATGAATTAACAACCATAAATGTCAAAATATTAGTCTTTTATCCCCGATTTCATGCCTTGGTGTTAAAGTTATATGTGATTTTTGATACAATAATATACTTATCAATTTGAAAACCACCTCCATTTTTTTTGCGGTTAACAATACAGTTTTTTTATCCAATATTTTTATTCAATAAGCCTCAAATAGAACGAGCAGCGATTTATGTGAAAATTAACTTATGACACACGACGGTTATTTTCTGAACAAACAGTAAATTCAATTGTATAAAATAATATACTAACGGAATATAAAAATTAAATGAGATAAAAATATATAAAAGTGATAGTCTTGTATGGTGTCATTAGAAGGGCGATAGATAGTTTACATCCGTCGGATGTTGTTAGAACATTACGCAAATAATGTAGACGTGGAAAACCCAGTGTTCAGGAACTTAATCAAACAATTAGATCCTGATCAAGTACATTTCAGTAGAAATATCTTTTCCATCTTAACCGATTCTAATGACGCATGCACTAATGACGAAGTACTGACGTCACAAGAGAAACCGTTTACTTATCGATATGACGAAGATATACTATTAGAATGTGGGAAGGGGATTGCCCCTGTTGTCTCAATATTTTCATTCGGCCCAAAATCCGTCTTATGGTCCGGGTTCCCTGGGCCAGCTGATCCACTTGATTACTATCAAGCTAATTTTCCGTGAGTAGCTTCGTTTCGATGAGACGCCCAACAATTCCCTATGCGAAAATTCTCTAATGTGGTAGCTAACAGAGGTAGCAAGGATAGAATATTTCGATTTGATGATACTTAAAAATTTATTATTTTATATATAGGCCCAGGGAACCCGGACCATTAACAATACGTCACGAGTATTCGAAAGGTGTGTCAAATTATCAATACCAATTGCGAATACGAAAGGAATTGCAGGGTTTCCGCTGCATTAAGTATGTGTCGGGATTGTGTGTCACAGCTTGTCAAGTTCACGCCTGTATTCCGGAAAGGGTAGGCAGGGGTATAATTAGTGCTGCACCCATGATTCACCGATCTTATTCCCGTCCCATTATACGATACAGGGCGCGATATATGATCGCCATATTAAGTACAAATTTTAATACCAGCAACTCATGTGTAATTTTTCTTACTGGAAACAAAAACAAATTCTGGTTAACTGACATAAGATATAAATCTTGGACTTCACGATTTCGCAGTTTAAACAGGTAGCCACTTCACCAATAAGGCGATGTATGACAGTACCTAATATATACTGACCTGTTGCCCCGGAGGTCAAAAATTTAATCTTATAAATTTCAGGACAATGTTGCGAGTCGATATCGACATGTTACTCATTTGATAAAAAAGAAAATTCTTTATTTATGTTTTTTTTTATTTAATTGAATGACAAGACGAGCAAAGCGCTCGCCTAATGTCACCCCGAGACATAAGATGTTAAGTCTCATAATGCCCAGTTATTTCACTGGATTCAGTGTCCTTCAAACCGCACCGAAACACAACAGAGCTTACACATTGTTGCTTGGCGGCAGAAATAGACAAAGCGGTGGTACCAACCCAGACGGCCTTTTGCATACGAGGGACCTACCACCTTGCCTTACCTTGCCTTGTCCTAGCAATGTCATCGAATTTGGTACAACTGGTGAACAGATACTTATATTGTACACTATACATGTTTTAAATTTGACTACACCTTTATGTAACACGTTATATAATAGAGGTAAGAGTAAGAAGTTGGATACATGACTCATACTACATGAAACAAATGAATCATTAGAGGAAAATGAAAACCTGTAAAGAAAAAATTAAGATAAAATTTGGCTTCTTAGAAAGGCTAGTATAAACTTGTGAAAGTGGTATCCCAACGTATATAAGACAAACAATGAAAGTCAAAGATCGTGGCCCAAAATGAGGCCAAGTTGTGAGTTAGCTTCAAACAATTTTCGAAGGGATAAAATATTTCGGAAATCCCAGGATGCTGACTAACATATAGAATCATCTGAGGTGGATTACGTGCGATGTGCGTGGTTAATTAAGATCATCTTTACATATGTGTCGTAAAGATGACTCAATTTTTCAATTAGAACTTATTGAAAGTAGTTTGATATTTTTTGTCATGAATACACTAATATTGACTCACTGATCTAGTAGCATCTATTCAGGCTGAGAAGCTGTGAGGTTTTGGGTTCAAATGCTAGTTTAGGCAATCGCAATTTGTTTGAATTTTGGTTATAAAGAGTTACACATGAGTTATCAGAGATTTGATTTTGTACCCATTGATATACTACCCGCTATGACATCACAGTACTAGTTGCACCTTGCTACCCTTTCGGGAGTACGTACGGGCGTGAGCTAATTTATATGTATGTGTAAGTATAATCAAAAATCACCCACATATTTCCCCGGTAAGGATTCCCTTGTCGTATGTATAACAAACTGTGTTCTATGATACTACATAGTATCTGTAAGTATTTTTTATTTAGTATATAATTGTCAATTATTTCGTTACGTTCTTCTACACATCCCCACTTTTTGGCCCTTATTTTTAACAAAATCCGTTATTGTAAGGTTGTCTGGCAGAGATCACTTTCAACGATAAGACCGCCTGTTGACATTGTTGTAGTTTTAAGTTTCTTATGTAGTTTAAGTTTCTTAAGTGTTATCTATCTATCTATGATCTTCTTCAATAGCGATACTAAAACCAAGCTCTGTGGAACGCATCAAGGTATCAGTCTCCGATGGCACTCGGATATCTTGGATGTTTTGATTTTAACCTCAGTCCAAAAGTAGCAATATTATTTTTAAATAAACAAATTATGAACACATAATTCTATTTCGGCAACTCATCACCTTAGATGTTAGTTTGTTTTATATTACTCACTCATTGCGCTGGCTTTGTCTTTGGCTGGCTGAAATAGATCAATAGTCGTACCTACCCAGCTGGCCTCTCGCATACGAGGGACCTACCTACCTTTTTTATAGCTTATGCTGGCACTCGAGCAAATGGATTACATCATGGTGATGATCTCCACCTCCACTGCCCAAGCATTCCCACAATAGCAGGATATGTTGCCAACCTTAAAGAAAAGTGATAATTAAGGGACTAAGAAGAGGAGGGGGATTGGGACCTCCGAATATCCCACTCACCGTACGAAACGCTTGATCAACTGTTACTTTAAGTCGATGTTCCGTGAGGCAATGGTAATAACCCGGTTAAGCCGATAAAAGATTATCTGTATACAAAACTGTCTACAGTTACCTAGACAGTTTTGTACCCTACCACTCAAATTATGATCTCGTTAAATATAACGCCTGAAATATCAGCGTGGTGGAAACTCATCCTACTGAATGATTCAAACGGCTTAAGTCCACGCAAATGTTCCTAATACAATTGACGAACTATATAATCGCCTTTATCCTATTATCTGTATGCATAGTTCTTTACGTATGTAGTATAATTGAATAATTGCAACAATACTATGAAAAATACGTAGTACGGTTGCTTCTTAGATAGTTACACATCATAATCTTTGTTCAACATTGTTCGATTCCGCTGCACAGTAAAGTTCTATACAACAAGACTAGTGTCAAGTGTGACTAAATTCTACAATTTTAACACAACGCTTTGGAAATCAACTTGCTCAGCAATATTGTTGTCATCACAGAACATATGCCACACCCGTATTTCCGAAGGTGTAGGCATAGTTACAACTATTGGACCCATAGTTCACTGAGTTTATTTCGGTGCCATTGTGGGATAGGTGGCGAGCTCATCACCATTAAAGGCACACATTCTATATGTGTTATTTTCATATCGATAACTCAAACGCTAATTGTAAATGCCTAAGTCACAACCAGGCATTTGAACTCTGGGTCTCTCGATGTCTTAGCTTTGGTAAAATGACAGTACATCAATAAGGTGATAATTATTTTTATCTAATTATATTTTTTCCGGTCAACATCATTTAAATTTCCACCTCGATAAATCTTGAAGATTGTCTTTCATTTCAAATGATATTTTTATTAATAATTCCTTTAGTATTTAATTACACCTGACAATTGTAATTAAACGTTACTGGATGTTATAAATTGGTAAAAAACGAAGGGAAAATAAAGGTCTGTTACATGAAATCGGAAACGATATATCTTCGATTCCGCCGGCAGCTTTAACCTTTAGTGAAGCATTTGCGACTGCAGCCTTGCGATTACAATCAATTTGCGGTTTTGCATATGACCGGACATTGTTAAAGTGATTTCATAAATTCAATTTCAATAGTGAGATGAAAGTTCATAGTATATTAAGGTCACCGACATCACACGAAAATTTTAAAAGTGCATATACTGCACCGTCATTTTTTTATTTTTTGATGAACAATATCTAATTCTATCTTCACTGTTTTTGCTACTCTTTTGCAGTCTACTTCTATATACTTTTGTCGTCGGTCCACTTTCTTAAACCCCATTAAAGGGGTCAAAGACATTTATCGCATAACACAGAATAGAATATAACAGAAAACTTTTAATTAGGTGGGCGCGTCAAACAGTTCGGAAAATCATCGCAAGGCGTGGCCCCATAATTGATTGTTTTTCTTTTACTCTTTAATTCTCTTCATCTATATAGGACTTACAACTTGCCACTGTGATTATACTTGTGGTTTATTAGTGTAATTACTTTGTTTTTATAACATAGACCAGCAAACGAGCAAGTGGGTCACCTGATGGTAAGTGATCTGCACCGCGCATATAGGCACATAATACCAGAAGAATCATGGGCGCGTTGCCGAGCTGAAAATAAATGGATAATTAAGGGATATGGAAAGGTAGGGAGATTTGAGCCTCCGGATATATCACTTACTATACGAAATACAGCAGCGAACCGCTACTTTACGTTAGTTTTCTGTGATACGGTGGTAACGGCACAGTTAAGCCCAATCATACTGTAGGCAAAACTATCTACGACGTGGCTCTACCACTTATGTTTGATGTAACTTGATTTGTAATGAAGTGGTCTATTTAGACTTTAATTATTTTAGTCGATCTAAAATAATATTATAACCCAATTAACAATTTGTCACATCCAGAATTATGTAAAACATTTCATAACATTGCAAATGCGTATTCACATAATGCGACGATGATTCACAACGAGAAAGTGACCTTCACATTCACACGGCGCGGGTCAAGAGACAAAACAAATATTCAATACTATGCCGGTGGCTGATTCACCGCTTTTTTTTTTTTTTTTTATAGCATAGGCCGGCAAACGAGCAAGTGGGTCACCTGATGGTAAGTGATCTCCACCGCCCATATACGCCCACAATACAAAAAGTACCATGGGCGCGTTGCCGACCTTAAAGGAAAGGGATAATTAGGGATTGGGAAGGGGAGGGGATTTGGGCTTCCGGATATCTCACTCACCGTACGAAACGCAGCAGCAAGCCGCTACTTTACGTCGGTTTTCTGTGAGACAGTGGTAATGACCCGGTCGAGCCAGCCCATTCATGCTGTAGACAAAACTATCTACAGCTTGGCTCTACCACTCACAGAACCGCTGCGCTAGGCTGGCTTTATAATCCATACATTTAAACATAATTGACTGGAACTTGACGAGGTTTTGTGGTCAGACAGGCTAGGAGATGATAGATAAACTCTTCTTCTTTTTTATTTATGGCTTCGCGTTATTATGCATTTCGCCAATGACAAGTATAATTTATTCTCAAGTCTTCACAAGAACGATGAAATAACGGTGGGGATGCTTTCAAGGTCTTGTTGGAGTTTTGGTGTGAATTCCTTCCAGTACGATGGTTAATTCACTTATTTCAATGTTTTCATACACAGTTCATCACCGTCAATGTTTATTGCTTAAATCCACATCACTTTTATACAACAAACATAACCTTAAACTAGTTTTTGAAATAAATTAAAACAAGCGATGAACCACACTGTCAGAATTCCCGCCAAAACCCATCATTGATAAACTCTCAGGCAAAAAAAGCTGTAAGTAGAAGCTAATTATTTACATCACGAATATTCAATCGCAAATTACTCCACGTAGAACTAATTGGTCCGATACTTATCGGTAATTTGAAATAAGCAATATAAGTTGACCTCTCTAATATGTGACAGCGCGTATTTCGAACAGATCAAGATTTATTAAATGTTAATTAATAAATAGACAGGTATTCAAGCACTCCTTAATAATGAGATACGGTTGGGAGATGTAGTCATTGAACTTCTCTGTCACTTTTATGAATGTTTTAATGATAAGATTTAATAATTTGATTATTAAATTATTAAAAATAATATTTTTTTAATAATTTAATAATTTGTGACTACAATAAATTGCAGAGCACACTTTTTTTAACTTTGTATACTAAAATACATTATTTCTGACTGACAAATTCCTAAATTGGTGCCAAGGTCCGTCTTACAACTTTTGCTACCAAAGACGCTTATACTTCTCCCAATATTGAGCGTCGTCCGTAGTGACTGTATTTATTTAAGTCGTCTTATAATACATGACTGAAAAAGTGGGTAACCGGATAGTAAGAGATCCCAATCGCCCATGAACGCCAAAGAGTCACGGGCGCTTTACCAACCTTAAAATAAAGCGATAATTAGCAATTAATATTCACGTAACTTAGAAAAGCCTTGGGGCTGGTTTCGAACCTGCAACTTTCGTCTCACAGCCCGGACCACTAGCTATTGGCGATAGCTCAGCGGGAACATAATTATCAATGATATATTATATTGATATTAATTAAACAAAGTATTTATGTTTGTCATCTAGTTTTACTGAAATGTCACATTCCATAATGTATTTCTAATAATGATGTCATTTGGCGTGCATTTAGAATGTACAATGCAAATAAATACATTTGCTGTACTTATTGTAATCTTGAATGAACAGCGTTTCAGTAGATAAAAGCAATAAACTTGGTGTATTTTCAAGGAATTTTAATCCCAAATGATTATAAATTATTATTCATAGAATGTGAAATATAGAATGTATCATTATCTCAATATTGTCAATCTTACCTTCTGTGAAACTGAAAGGCAAAAAAGTATAACATCATCTTTCATTATTGGAACAGTTGTTGGATTGAAACCCAATTTTATATGATTCATACATGAAAACGATGACTGAAACTGAAATATCAATAGCCAATAATTCTGTTTATTATATATTTTTGAGTGGAGCAACCACGTTGTAGACGGTTTTCTGTATAGCATGTATGGGCCGGCCGGCACAGAAAAAAGTAAAAGTAAAGTAGCGCTGCGTTTCAATCTGCCCGCTTAGCATGCAAAAATTCAAAAATAGAACGTTCCATCGCGGCGTTTCATATTTGTATCGGAAAATGTCACACGTCAGTCTCTCGACCAATTGAAATCAATCGGCACGAACATTTATTTTTACGCCACATTTTAACCCTCCCTAGAGGCCCAAATCCCCCATCCCGTATCCCTTTACTTTAAGCGCGGTAATGCGTTCATAATTCTTTTGGTGTCATGGGCGTTCGTGGGCGGTGGAGATCACTTACCATCAGGTGACCCACTTGCTCGTTTGCTGGCCTAAAGTATAAAAAATGAGGATACATCATATTATGTCGTTATTTTATATTGTTATACAAAGTTTCTCATACATTTTGCCTACGGGTAATAATTTTATTTAATTTTTTAACCGACATCTAAAAAGTTGGAGTTTCTCATTTCGGCCTTTTTTTAATTGGCTAAGAAAATTAACAAATTAACATAGATTTATAATAAAATGTACATAACGTGGTATGGTTTGATTAGTGGCCAATGACCGTTGGCTTAACAGGGTGACGTCTAACTTGGGGCTCAACCAATGGATCAACTAATAAATTCACTAATGGTGCTGCCACACCGATGTTAGAAAATGTTATATAACATTTTATAACACCGGTGTGGCAGCATCATTTAGTAAACATTTCTTAACAATTTGTAACATTTTGTAACATTTCTTAACATTTTATAACCGCAGGCGGCGGTACTTTTGAGAGCGGCGCCGTCAAAGAAGCCGTCAAAGAAGAATGTTCAGAAATGTTAGAAAATGTTAAGAAATGTTATAAAATGTTAAGAAATGTTATAAAATGTTAGATTTAATGTTAGAAAATGTTTGTAAACATTTTATAACATCGGTGTGGCAGCACCATAATATTTGCCTGGGCAAGAAGGTTTACCGCTCATATATGCTGCCACTCGGATAAACCTTCAATTATGTAATACATACATTAAGAGGACTATGTATCCGTAAAAAGAGTGTCTGTTATTTTACATAATAGAACATGATTAAAGCCACGCCCGTACTTATTCGTAGGGATGGGGAGGCGTGTACTAGTGCGCCCATATCTTGCCAATGATACTTAAATACGTATCTACCCAATCATTTAAAAGTTTAGTAGGGTTAAATCTCCTTTAGAGCCAGTTTCAGGCAGCAATCCCGATAGCAGTGTAATGCAATAAAAATTTAGACAACCTGCACATTCGCATCCCATCATCCGGTCCCACGATCTATGCGTCATATCGAACCACTTTTAACGACGTACGATGAATGATGTTCAAAATATTTAGGCCATTTTTGGCCTTTCATTGTTGAGTGGGGAATTTCAGTTCGATTTATATCATGTGGTTTTCATAGAACGGAACTGCTGAGACGACAGTCAATACTTTTTGTTAGTAGTAGTTTGGCGTAATAGTTTGGCGTCATTTGCTCGCAAATTTTTTTACGGTTCGTTATCCCTAATCGTAATGATGTCATAAATAATGTTTCGTGAAGTCATCGGTCTGCTTTGTTCCGGGACACTTACACATTGATCTGCAATTAGACGTTACAATCAGCATTAAAGTTTTTAATAAAATGAGTTTTTTGTTGCGCTGTTTTTTCATCTACCAGATCCGTCTGTTAAGTCATTCGAAACTTATAAACAAGTTGCATTAAAACTCCAATTATCTGACGTGTTTTTCAAAATTCGAATACAATTTTTTTGTTCCAATCCAAGTTAAAAAGCGTGTAATTGTTGGTTGGCCATCTCATTTCTAGTTCGGGCGATTGACTTGATTGTTGTGTCAACGGCCACGTGTGTCACGTTCTGGGCACTATTATTTTATACTAAGCAAGAAGGCACTACTTTTTAAAAGAACACCTACTCTTTCTTGGTATTGTTTTTATTCTCGGATTGTTTAGCTAATCTTGTTTGTTTGCCTTTCGCTAGAGGTGGGCTCTATATCATCCCGTACTTGGCGGAAATGGATTTATAAAATTAGAACTTTCTTCTTATTTCGTCTATTAATATAAACTCCTTTGCAAAAAAAACGGGCACCTTACACACACACTTTACCTTAGCTTTTCTATGGGTAAATATTATTATATTTTTAGTATGTCATTAGCTTGGATGACTAGAAATTTCTTATTATCAATGAGAATCTAGTTTTTTAACACTTTTATCCTGGTATCGGTGTTTTAGTCAATGTAAACAGAGAGCCGTGTTAAAATGGACATTTTTATGGGTATAATGAAATTAAGACTACGAGTATTTTTATGGTATTTTAATAAAAGAGACATTAAAAAATAAAAATTAATAACGAGTATGACCTCCTCTTGCAGCGATTACGGCATGTAATCGTCTTGGCATGCTTCCCACCAGGCTTTTGATGGTGTCCTGTGGAATGTGTTCCCACTCAGTCGAGATTACACGTTTAAGCTCTCTGATGTTTTGTGGAGGTGGTTGGACAGATCGTACTCGCCTTTTTAGGAGGTCCCAAACGTGCTCAATGGGGTTAAGGTCGGGGCTCCGCGCTGGCCAATCCAAACGACGAATACCGACCTCTTGCATATAAGCATCTACGTCGCCAGAACGGTGGGCCCGAGCATTATCGTCCATGTAAATGGCATCTTCACCAATTACAGTCAGTGCGGGTTGTGCATTTTGAGAAAGGATTTCTGTTATGTACCTATGCGCATTTAGTGAGCCATTTTCTATGAATACTATCTCGGTACGATAGTTGGAAGTTACGCCCGCCCAAAACATAACGGACCCTCCACCATAAGGGGTGATTTCTTCAAAACACACATCGGCATAGCGTTCCCCTGGTCTTCGTAACACTCGCCGACGTCGGTCCTCACCATGCAGACAAATTCGAGCCTCATCGGAGAAGAGTACGCTACTCCAGTTACCTGGTGTCCAAGATAGGCAATTTCTAGCGAACCTCAACCGCGCAATCCGGTGCTCACGGAGTAACTTGGGGGCCCGCGCTGGTCGTCGACTACGTATATCAGCAGCTAAAAGTCTTCTCCTCACAGTCCATAGGCTAACTTGTGCTCCTCGTACCTCTTCAAGGTTTCTTTTGAGGTCTATGTAACTGCATTTGCGGTTCCTCAGCGCCTGAGTCACTAAAAAGCGATCGTCTCGCGGCTGTGTGCAACGTTTTCTCCCAGAACCTTGCCTTCTCTGAACGGAACCTGTCTCTTGGTATCGAGTCCAGGTTCTTTGTACGGTTGAACGACTCACGTTTAACCGCTGTGAGACGTAACATTGGCTACACCCCTCTTCCAGCAGCGCTATAATTTTACTAGCTCTCATTGCTTTTTCTGCCATTACGATAGACACAAAGATATCTGTTTTAAGTCACAATAAGGCAGAATTATGCGATAAACATAAATTGTTGTACTAAAAATAACGAAAAGTTACTTTTAGTTGCTTGATAACCTTTTAACCGCAAACCCGCGAAAAGTGTCACAAAATGAAAAAGGGATTAATAATTTAAAAAACAAAAGTTTTGAATTTGGAATGAACTTTTTTTCATACCCAGACTCTTTATTAAGTGCCAGTAACATAGTTTGGCTATTAAAACCTCTGAAGAACTAAATTATTACCAATAATGTTAAAAAATCAAACCCGCCCGTTTTTTTTGCAAAGGAGTGTATATTTATACGTTAACTTGATGGAAAATTATTCTAGAAATTCAATTGATTTCTCTTCTAGTTCTAAACAGTTATGATTTAACTAAAGGTCATAGTAGTCTAGTCCAGTAGTAGCAATCCTTGTCTGGGGACTGTTTCACAATGTGCGAACATTTTAACCGCCAGATAACGTAATAGCTGAGCCACCTTCAGCCTATAGTTAGTAGCCTTTTACGACAGGCAAGGGATACTGTGGCGGAACTCTACAGCAGGGTCCAATGACCAATCTTTGGGATCCAACGCGTAATACAGTCGTCAACCTGGTGCATCTATCTCATTTGAAGGCAGGCGGGATCGATCTGTTCCGATCCTGTATGGAACTGAAAGCGAGGCCAGGCTTGTGCCAGTTCTAGGAGCGCTATTTTCATCATCACAGGCTAGGTATTCCTCGAGAGTATTTTAGGGCATGTCATCGACCGCGAAGATATGGACACAGATAACATGGTGTAAAATATTAGATGGTTAATTATGGAAGTAACAATTTGACATGCTTTATTCTTCTTTATGTATTTTGAAATCGTGGTGATTTTATATTTAATTGTCTTATACTTTGTTATTTTGACAAGTTAGATTTTCTTGGACACTGTGTAAGAAGCGTTTAAAAAAATAAATTAATATATTATTGAAAATATTTGTAAAAACTCAGATACGACAATGTCGTATTCAATAAAAGAATATTACCCTTTATTTAATTCTGTAACGACTTCTCTAATGACGTCAGTATTGTATTAAGTATTATTTTTAAAAACCTATTCATCCAAAGAATTTATGTTATTTACCATTTAAACAGATCTTGACGTCAGTGATCCAAAACTGGCGTAAGTAAACACTATGCACACGTCTTCTTCCAAACATAGTTATAACTGTTAGTTAACAAGTGTGTGAGCAAACAGCGAAAGTGCGGGTTGTACGGATTATCTCGTATTACTCTTTAAAAGGAACTAAAACCATTACGTCATTTCCGACTTAGTTGTTTACTACATTGTGATATTTTAGGGCGGCGTACATAATAGGTGCCAACAGAACTGTTACTAATCCTACTTTTAAAATTCAGTTATAATATATTTCTCATACAAGTCGGTAGTTCCTAAGGGTTAGACTATTGATAAGACTAATCTCCTCGTGGAAAAATTTCACCTTAAAAATGCGTGCAATTGGCACTCAAAAATCGTATTTTATTAAAATAAACTTAACTAGCATCCATCTATGGGATCATTTTTTTTTATCCTAGCTCGGCAAAGTGACTACGCTACACTTGATGGTAAGTGCAGCGCAATCCAAGAATAATGTCGACCAACGATAAACAGTGTGTCCATCGTAGGTCGGCAGGATCATGCTGGCCTGCCAAAGGGCCAAGGGGGAGGGGAAGGAAAAAGGGATGGGAAAAGGGTTAGGATCAGGGGGCAAGCCTCCTTGGGAGAACCGGATATACACTGGCTGACTCTGGAACGCGACCCAAACAAGGTGGGCCACTATGGCAGGTTTTAGCACCAGTGTACGGTGGTCGCTATCCGGTCGGATACAAGTATCCTCCCACCAGCAAAATATGTAGGAATTAAAGATAAGCTAAAGCTAAATCATTCGAAAGCATTTGCGTCATATCCGACTGGCGACAGGACGGGCGTTCGTAAGACATTGTCTAGCCTTATTTAGGTTTGCGTTGCCACGTCCGTTCATTATGGATCATGAAAAATATTCTAATTTAAACGCACTTAATACCACACATTAATATTTTAATTTTAAATCTGTATACATTTTCGTGTGTCATGTTAATCGAACTCGGAAGCAAGACGCGTGTATCGGATATATTTGGTAACTGCACACAATAAGGAATTTTAATGTAACATTTTGAATTTTGATAATTGGTCTCGTGAGTAAGTTGTGAAGTCGTTATTGCTGATACTAGAAGATAGATTAATTAATTATGTATTCTAATCATATTCATGCCTATACTCCACGTGGGGTCGGCGCAATTATATATTTTATTGTTTTAGCCTGAGGTTTTGCGGCTGTTTGAGTGACGTCAACTGTCTATGAGAATGCTATTAGTTGAGATTTATTCGTGCGCCTAGATAGTGAGGTTTTCGATATCTATCAGTGATACGTTTTCACGAATACATATGCAGATCCGTATAAGTTCCTGAATAATCATTTTGAAAACGTATTAACTTAATACATGTTTTTCGGATACAGTTGACAATGATTTTTTTACAAGGTGGTAGGTCCCTTGTATGCGAGAGGCCGTCTTGGTACCACCGCTTTGTCTATTTCTGCCGCCAAGCAACAGTGTGTAAGCACCGTTGTGTTTCGATTTGAAAGACATTGAAGCCAGTGAAATTACTGGGAATTATGAGACTTAACATCTTATGTCTCGGGGTGACGAGCGCAGTTCAATGCCATGTAGTACTTTGTAATTCATAGTTCTGTATGGTGCTGCTATTTATGAGCAGGCGTAGCGCTTACCATCAGACGAGCGCCTTGCTCGTCTCGTCATTCAATCAAATAAAAAAAACGTGATGGTTCTCGAAATAATTTGCACTCACAGAACTGGTACTTTAATTGCTTATTAGGAGACCATAAGTGACCGAAGGTAATTTGGATTTGGATTGATGCTTAATTTTTTATAGCCTTACGAAGGAAGGGATGTGTTATAACGATACAAATCTAAATTGTATTGTAAATTTGGACATTGTTATTCATGGCATGCACCGACCTATATACATACATTGTGCTGCTCAGTGACTCAGAGCTCTCCTCATATTATGGATGGATTAATCGAGATATTAAATAAATCAAGTTATAACTTTTTCTATGGGTTTAAATAATCGATATTCCACATTATAATATACAGCCTCCGTTGCGCAGAAGGCGAATAGCCGGCTGCGAAGCAAGAGGCTATGGGCTCGATCCCCATACCAAGACAAGTAATTGTGTCATCCAAAAATATTTGATTCGGGTCCGGGTATTGTGGTCCACATGTTCTTCTTCGTCTCTGATACCCACAATGCAAGTTAACCTAGTGTGGGGTTAGGCCCATTTGTGTGACTGTTGGGTGTATTTATTTTATTTATATATAATTGTTTTTCTATTATTTTTTATTATGATTGTATTTTTCACACGGCAAATGAATCCATTAATATCCAACTCATATTAAATATGTGAAAGTTAAGATTTTTGTGAGTACGTGAATACGGATGTTTGTTAATGAATCATGTCTTAATGGCTGAACGGATTTGGATGACATTTGGTACACAAATAGACCATCACCAGGATAAGGATGTAAGTATTCATCCCGGAAAAAGCTATTTACGTGGGCGGAGCTGCGAGCAAAGTTAGTTAATATATATACTCACGTTTGTATCCGCTAAGCGTTTTTTTTATTTGATTGAATGACAAGACGAGCAACGCGCTCGCCTAATGGTAAGCGCCACACCTGCTCATAAACAGAAGCAACTCTACATAGAACTTTGAATTACAAAGCACTGCATGGCACTGAACTGCTCTCGTCATTCCGAGACATAAGATGTTAAGTCTCCAATTGCCCAGTATTTCACCAGCTTCAATGTCCTTTAAACCGAAACATAACAGTGCTTACACGCTGTTGCTTGGCGGCAGAGCTATACAAAGCGGTTGTACCAATCCAGCCGGCCTCACGCATACGAGGGACGGACCACCTTGTAAACTTGTGTAACTTCTGAATCCACAGATCTCCATAATTAGGTAAATCAGTCTTCAAAATAACAAGCCTGGACAATTCAGGTGTATTATTCCAACCGTAAGCTATACGTTTGATTACTTGACATGAAGACCGAATCGCAAGACGATAGGAAGATAGGTGCGAACATGCGATGTTACGAAAAAAATGTATTTCCTTTACATACAGGCTAAACACAAACCAATGCTCTGCAACAGTCGAAACATATGACATTAACAAAACAAAAACACTCAACGTGATTCACATTATATTTACCCATGTTTGTAAACATATTTACAATCACAAACATTTCGTTCATAAATTTGAAACGTAGTAACGTAAATTTTTCCTCCTCTATGATGTTGTAAATACACCTATAAATGTTTTGTCGTCACGAGGAAACTGAATGGCACGACGCGTGCCAGATGATAAACGATATTGCTTGTTTACTTTTACAACGTGTATGAATCAGTGCGGGAATACGCGTTTAGCCTCTTTTTTATAGGTAGGGAAACAAGCAAGGGGGTCACCTGGTGGTAATTGATTACCGGCCATGTACGCCCACAATACCAAAGGAATCATGGTCGCGTTGTTAACCTTAAGAGAAAGCGATAATAATTAAGAGATTGGGAAGAGGAGAGGGATTTGGGCGTCCGAATATCACACTCACCGAACAAAACGCAGCAGCAAGCCCTTACTTTACGCCGGTTTTCAGTGAGATAGTAGTAACGACCCGGTCGAGCCGGCGCATTCATGCTGTAGAAAAAAATGTTTACAGCATGACTCTACCTCTTACAAAATTATTTATTATTTAAAATTATTTACTCATTACTTACACATAATTCCGGCGAGGCTAATCACATTACGCAACATCCGACGATAAGTCAATATCAATTTTCCACGCTATCCCTACACGGATATCCGGGGAAAATGCCAAATGGGCGCAACCGTGAATCTGTACAAGTTCATTGCTCGATATCGAACGTTAGCGCCTCGAGAACAACCTCATTCAAGGTCCTCATTCATTGAACGAACGTCAAGTTCATTGATGAATTACGCTTGTGTTTGTCAGTGTAGGCACGCGGCGCGCAGACGTGTGGCGTATAAATAAACGTAAGGCTGCACTAGTGTGCGACCGCCCGTCGGCCGCTCCGTGCATGCGCGTCAATTTCTACTTTAATTTCTAGTGTTGTTTATGTGTGCGTGTACGCATGTTTGTTTGTGGCAGGACGCTCAACAATAGCCGGAATAGGAAGCGCCAACGGCAAAATGGGCGTGCAGACTGACTCCCCAGACAAGATCCGTAAGCAGGTTCTTGCCACTGGAATCAGTTTTTGTTGATTAATTCGTTAATTGAATTGGAACAATGCTGCATTTAAAAAACGGCTTTACGCATAGAGCGCTCTGTGCTCTGATTGCCATAGGAGTCTTTGGCCGTCGGAAATCCTGGTTCATATTGGTTCATCTTGCACGTTCATCATCTGTGACAGAGACGTGCTTGAACGTGCTTCAAGACACACTTTGTTGCGGTCAGACTAGTTCGACTTGTTTATGTTAAAAATAATATTAGTGAGGCGAGGTTGTAAATTAGCGAATGATTTAAATACCATCTATCGTACTTGCGTTTCAATAGCCACTACTAGTTCATAATAATATATGCTTCCAAGAAACAGCGACAAGCATTGCTGTACATACATACATACGTACTCATACCTGTAATTCCCGAAGGGGTATACAGAGATGTAACAAGTAAACCCCTTTAGACATAGGGCACAATTCTAGACTCAGGACTGATACTAAGCATTTCGTGATAGAAAAAGCCAATATCACTTTTACCTGATTCAGGATTCGAACCCGATACCTCAGTATTGTTGTACCAGTACAAATAACATTAAAGCCATTAAAATTGCTGGACATATTATGGACCAAGTGTCAGCGCGGTACAGTGCCACGCGTCTGTCAATCAATTATATATGTGGTTAAATATTTAGCGATCTTTTCATTCTGTGGCATAAACCTTTTTAGAAAAAAAAACCGACTCATACAAACTAAAAACATTTTAAACCTATTTTGAGTTGGTGGTTTTGTGGACTTAATGAACATTTATTGGTAGAACGCAAACTCAAAATTGGTTATTATTATTTTTAATGTAATTTGTGTTGATTTTATTTTCATGAAAAAGTTTTATTTTACTATTTTGGTGCATAAATAAATAATTTTTAGTCCTTCATCATACAGTTTTATCATTTAGGACAGGTATTTCTTCTTGAAATATAAATGCTACCAACTTTCGGTTGGAAAAAGAATCATCAAAGTCAGATCAATCCGTGAAGAGTTGTGCGTGCATACAAAAAATATAAAGGCGTTGAATTGCGAACTTTACTTTGTTTTTTCGTCGGTTAAAAAATTACAGCTAGTTAATTATACGCTGTATAATTGAGAGGGATTTTAACAGATTTTCCATTCACTGCAGGAAATCGATTAGTTCGTTTTGGGCGAATGAGTATTTAATATCGAGTATATATAATACGTATTATGTGTATTTATCTGACTTCCAAATATAAGAGGTGGCTATGTATTTTAATGTGTATTATGTGATATACAGCAAGCTGCTATTTCAAGTCTATTTGTTGTGGGACAGTGGTATCAACCCGGCCGAGCCGGCCCATTTTTGCCGGGTGTGGACAAATAGTCCAGTGGGCAGTGATGCGTAAATCATTTGGGCGAATGAGTATTTCATATCGAGTAGATATAATGGGGTACATATTATGTGTATTTAACTGACTTCCAAATATAAGAGGTGGCTATGTATTTTAATGTGTATTATGTGATATACAGCAAGCTGCTACTTCAAGTCGATTTGTTGTGGGCCAGTGGTAACAACCCGGCTGAGCCGGCCCATTTTTGCCGGGTGTGGACAAATAGTCCGGTGGGCAGTGATGCGTAAATCCTATAGGTATATCTATTTCATTATATTCAAATGAAGCAAATAAAAAATAGAAAATTGTACACTTATATTTTCTTGTTTGGATTCATACAAACCACTCAAATCCACTCGACTCGACACGATACTCGATATCCACAGAAAAAGCGTCTAACGCGCACAGCACACGGTCAGATATATTCGATGTTTTATACGTATATAGTCGCGAAACTACAGGTTTACCTACTACCATAAAGTGCTCAACGCGGCTAAAGAAGTTTTCAATTCAAAAATAATTTGACATTTGATTTACATTTCATGAATTTTATGTAATTTGTAATCATTTCCTATGCGAGTTACCATATTCTTATCTTGTCACACTGGTAAAAAATACTTAATTATTATTCAATGGTTGAATCCATAATTTTTCGTGTCTGGTGTTACCAATTATCGTTATGACCTTCTACTGATCGTGTCTACATATGACAGGCTGTAATTACGACAACTTTGACTACTTTACCATGATCTCCACTGTAAACATACATACAAGCAAATTCCGTTTCTATATTTAAATATTTTCAGTTATAATAAAAATAATCGTTTAAAGCGACTTCATCATGGGGGTCCAAATTAAGTGGCTAAAAAATCTAGGTCACGAAAACCATTGCTGGCAGCCCCCAGGCCCAAACATCCAACTTAAATACTAAATTATCGCCAAATGCTGGCTAATCATGAGTTATGAGTAAAAAAAATATGAAATTGACTATAGTCGTATTTGTTGGCTAATTTCCTTTATTTTTTACAGGTTCTGTGAGATTTCTGCTGACCGGCGCGGTGATTTTAACGTAAGTACACCTATTTATAAATAGTAACATTTAATTATTCTTATAATACTATCATCATTGTCGGTTTAAAATGAACACCCATTTTGATTGTCTTTACAATATTACTACTCCAATATTCCCGATTATTTGGTTTGCAAAACACCTTCTTATAAGGGAAAGAATAGAACCCAGGCATGTGTATTGCATATATGTATAACGTACCATAATATGTCTGAAAGTTCTACGTTCCTAAGCGAACGTGTTAATATAATAAAGATGATAGAAAAAAAAATACCAAACTCAGTGGTAAATTAAAATTATACTGGCTGGTTATAAAAACATACAGAGAGGTCGACTTGATTATCTATGACAATATTTTATTCTGACATAACATACGTTGACTTTGATGCGTTTCATGTGACTTTGTGTAAATGTAAAAATTTCGAAATAGATTTTTTAAAAGTATTTTACGTGAATATATTTTTGAAGAAATTATTTATTTATGGTTATGGTTAAATATCATGTGTTATGAATTGTCTGGAGAAGTTGACATCGATTTATTGGTCAGGTGTTATAGAAGGGAGATCGTAGGGTTGTCATCATGTTGAACGAATGGTTTCAGCGAGAGATAAAAGAAGTTTATATCAAGAATTTCCAGGTAACGCTTACAATAATTATTCCCGTTATTAATAAATTACTGAGAAATAGAACAAAACTTATCAATGTAGAATAATAATTACTCTCAGATAATTGGCTCAAATAGCAGCTTGGTTCATAGCAAAACTTACGTAATTTACATCTTTCTTTAACACAAGCTTAAGGCATCATTATTAGCATGGGCTAATTTATCTCTAATAATAATTGACTAAATGATTTTATTTAATTAAACATACTGCAAAAATAAATCTCTTTTAAATATAAGATCTTGGAAATTTATAAAGCTCTGTGTCAAACCTTCCTCATGTATTTTACATTTTATTGCTAGCGATGCTCACAGTTATATACCTTTGAATTACTCTAAAAGTGCATTAGGGTATTTTTACATATATACTAAAACTAGCTTTTGCTCGCGGCTCCGCCCGCGTGATTTTCATACAAACTTTCATCCCCTATTTTATCCCTTTGGTGGTAGAATTTATCAAAATCTTTTCTTAGCGGATGACTACGTCATAACATCTACCTGCATGCCAAATTTCAGCCCGATCCCTCCAGTGGTTTGGGCTGTGCGTTGATAGATCACTATGTCAGTCAGTCACCTTTGAGTTTTATATATTTAGATATACATGTAGGCTGAAGGCAAATAGTAACAATATCATAAACCTTTCTTTGAGCATGACGATTTTCCCGTACCTTTGTACCGTTATAATAATGATCCCACACATGTTGACAGCGTCGGCACCCGAAGAGTATGTCCATACGGCGTTCATTTCCTCGACCGCTATAGATTAAGTAACAGACGCGGCGCGGCGCAGACAGGAAAAAATACGGAAATAATTTTATTAGTATTTCATAACACACAGAACCTTTGTAAACAAAAATACGGAAAATGTATTAGTAAATAGTGGCATATTGATGAATCTTTAAATAATATGATCATTGCTCATCACAGTTGAAAATAATTATAGTGAGCTGTCTAGTGGCAGCGTACTAAAAAAAAATTTGCTGATTCACTGGTCAGCAAAATTTTAACTGTTTTAATTTTAATTTTGTCCCATGAAAACTTATATTAAATTATTATATTTTACTTAAATTTTGAATCTACTAGGGCCACCGAACATTAATGTATCCATGAAAAAAACATTTCACATCAGGTTTTCTTTCGACATCGAAGCATATATTTTCGTTAAAAGTACAAAAATCAACTACACTTAGAGAAATTATTACTTAATGTACAATAAATACTTATGATTTTCGTGAATATTTGGCTTCTGATAGGTCTCTTTTAAGTCGACAACCTGGTATCTGTAATCTGGTAGCATTCCTGGACTCCATTTCCATTGATAACACTTCTCCATTAAGGAAATGTCTTGATGGAACCTCCCTCCTTGTTCGTTACTCACAGCACCCAAATTTGCGGGAAAGAAATCCAGATGAGAATCCAACATATGTATTTTTAAGGACATATTACACCGCCAAAGCTTTATATGACACTAGCTTTTGCTCGCGGCTCCGCCCGAGTGATAAACTTTCATCCCCTATTTTATCCCCTTGGGGGGTAGAATTTATCAAAATCCTTTCTTAGCGGATGCCTACGTTGTAACATCTACCTGCATGCCAAATTTCAGCCCGATCCCTCCAGTGGTTTGGGCTGTGCGTTGATAGATCACTATGTCAGTCAGTCACCTTTGAGTTTTATATATTTAGATAATAAGTTCATTTATTAAGTTTTTGTAGTTTTCCGTTTCATGGTTTCCTAAGAAATTTTGGACAACACTCACAAAACATTTCCAGGTTTTTCCTGATTATTTAGATTTCTTTAAAGCCTTTATCCTTTATTAGTTCTTGTATTTGTGGGCCTTTAATTATAAGGTTGTGGGTTTGGATACAAGATGTATGTTTGGATTTCGTTGTAATGCCTTTTGTTTGAGTCAAACAAAAATAACAATCATTTACTTTACATTTTCCTTTGGTTCCGTCCAAATCATTGGTATACCAAATGGCAAATGTCTATGTTCTTGTTTAGCCAAATCTAATAAGAGTCTCAAACACGTTACATAATATTCATGTGGAACCCAGGATTTATCTTGATGCTGCACAGGAAATCCAAAATAGTTTAAATAGCACTGTTTAATCAATGGGGTGAAATTTCGACGAAATATTATCGCCTCAGTATCTACAATTTAACAATAATTATTAATGGTATGGGATTTCTTCACAATGGCGTCTTTATAGGATTTTTTTTGCGTATAATACTTTTGGGGACAACACTACCATGTCTGTAATATAAGTAATCTATGAAGGTAGTAAAAAGAGGATCACTTCCCACTCCAGTTTTTACCATCTTAATGACCTTCGATTTTAATTGCCGATGTAATTACGACATAATTTGACGAGGACAAAGTAATGTTTTAATTGTACTCCCTTCTTGTTGTATTTTGCTCGCTAATTAGGTACATAATTATTACATTAGCTATTTATAGCGTTAAACAATTTCTTTGGATATTTTATTTATTGTAATAATTAAGTGACCCCAAAATACATTTAGAAATCGCGTGATTCCGCCATAATGGTGTTTTGGGTCGGGATCGCGTGCACCTCGGGAACAAAGGTTTCCGAACGAACATTGTTTTCGCGCTGTTCGAAATTTGAAATTCGAAAATGGAAGGCAAAAAGTGAGGAGAGTGGCCAACCGCCGCGGCGTGCCCACCCAGTCGGCGACGATACCGGCTCGCAACGTCGCTCCACCACGGTCGTTGACGAATACCGCCAATTCCTTGACCATACCACTCCCAACCTCACAAGACTTATAATCGTATTCTACCTTCACTTATTTCTTACTCTATACGCGCGAATTTTGAATTCAAATTCGGTTGCAACGGCGTCGACTAATTTTCTGACAGAGATAATGATTAAATTGTTTCGGCATGTCAAATCAAACGAAATTATGCTGTTATATCTTGTTTATTGCGGTACGTTTATGCGTTTCTTACATGCCTACGTGGATACCCCCGAGTGAGATCTCTCCTTTAATGGATTCCTTAAAAATATTTTCTTCATCGAGGATGTAGGGGAAATTTTCATTTTTGTAAACGATCTTTTTATTGCAATTAAAACTGTAAACTTTATTCGATGAGAATTGCGACATGTAATTACTTCTTTGAAATAAACTCTTTAATTTGTTCGCAAGTGTTTGTGGGTATCAAAAATTTTCCAATAGTTATTGTGTTTTACAAAAAGACCTAGATTTTATAAAGGTGTATAATGTGTAGTTTTTAAGGGATTTCATTCATTTTATTCTGTACTAGCTTTTGCTCGCGGCTCCGCCCACGTGATCAAACAAACAAACAAACAATCAAACTCTACAGCTTTATAATATTAGTATAGATTTGGGTAGCTTAGCAACGGAAGCCTTCAAATAATATTATTTGGGTAGCTTAGCAACGGAAGCCTTCAAATATGAATAATTTTCCCCGTTTTTGCAATATTTTTCACTGATGCTTTGCTTCTAATGGTCGCAGCGTAATGTTATATAGCCTAAAGCCTTCCTCGATAAATGGACTATCCAACACTAAAAGATTTTTTTCAATTCGAACCAGTAGTTCCTGAGATTAGCGCGTTCGAACAAACAAACAAACAAACAAACAATCAAACTCTACAGCTTTATTATATTAGTATAGATATTGCAATATTTCGGCACTATCGTGGAACAATGGTGAGCTTAAAGATTTTTAATTTTTCAATTAATTAATTAATTAATTAATTAATTTAAGATTTAAGTTATTAGAAAATGATTTATCTAACGTTGTACTAAAAAAATTGTCTTTAAAGCAGAGATCGGCAACCAAGCAAATGGGTCATCTGATGGTATGTGATCTCCACCGATCATGGAGATCCTATAATACCATAAGAATCATGGGTTCGTTGCACATCATAAAGGAAAGGAATAGAGAATAGAAACGGGGTTGAGAATTTGAGCCTCCGAAAATCTCACTCACCATACGAATGGCAACAGCAATCACTTCATATACATTTTCCATGTCGCAGTACTAATAACCCGTTCCAACTGGCAAAAGTGTTTGCAACGTGAATTTTTTTTGTCGCTTTTGTAAAAAAAAATTAAAAACCACTTCTTTAATAATTAAAAAGCATAATAATAATTATTGAAATGATCTATTAAAATAATTTGGTGTTTTCACCATCATAATGTTTACTTATGCATTAGTAGGTACACGATATGGACACCGAGTATATTCAACTCAGTTCAATAATCACCACTAGTAATTGGCCATTTATCCTTTTAATGGCCATACTTCAATAGGATGTGAGTCTAAAGTAAAAACTATGTTTGAATCCCCTACTACGACAAATTCCGTTATAAAAATGTAATTATTAACATCGGTTCAAAGTACATCTACACATATAAAATATATTTACAACTGACTGACTGACGATTCAATCTCTAAATCATACCATTGGACCTAAAAAATCTAAAATTTGTAAGCGCATTATAAATGATCCATATAGGTAACCACTAGGAAGGTATCTTGATAATCCATCGTTCAAGGAATGCCTTTACATTGAATGATGAAAAATATTTTATGGAAAATATTTTTCTGATCTAATCTAAACTTTGTATTCATTCTTTTCAGTACAATTTTTAAAACACTTATTCGGCCGTTTTAATCAAAAGTCAACCTAGAGGAATGGGGTCGGGGTGATTATATGAAAAATAATGTTTCTGGTCATATATCTGTATGGTCATAGTTTATATTAATGTTATCGATATAATTAATGTAATTCGTATTTCGATGCAGGACATGTGTTAATGTCGGTTTCTTTAAGTCAAAACTTGTTACTTTTTATCTCAGAAAATATTTGAAGAAGTCACAAGCCAAAGCTAATTTGAAATACGCACGGCTTACATCATGAGCGTCACGCTATAAGCTAATATCTGTGCAATGCAGGGAAACACCATATCCTGTATTAGTATAATATGACTAACAATCTTAACGTTGAGCTAAAAATACACGACCTCGAAACGTATCCAATACCAGCCTCCTTTTTGACGTCAACGGTTCCGAGCGAACGACTGTTGTATATTTATGAACGCAATTATATGTACATCGATTGTCATGGCTTGCTCTATTGACAAAACTTATCAATTTGACGGTCAGTGAATATGAAAGCGTGAGTCATAGTCGATGGTACACGAGTGTGACAAGGCCTGTTGTAACTAGTTATGTTATAATAGGCCTTTGAGATGCAGATTCCGGTCAGATCGGATGATTCATTCGGACGAATAGCCCCGTATCGATGGTAATTTTCTGTTGATTGCAATTGTTTTTTCGTTGGAAATAATTGTGTAATATTTTAAGTAGATATGATTATAATAAAAAATGGATAAATACGATACTTTAACGTTACTATTTTAAATTAGGCCTATTTAAAGAGGCAATGTAACAATGGATTGAATAGCATTCATCACTTTACACAATTACAAATAAAAATATTATTTATCAAAACATTAACGTAAATAGGAGTTTTTCTTCTGCGGATTTAGGGATTAAAAGAGAAAAAATTCTACAACTAAGATACGGATTGATTACTCGATCTAAACACTATCATGTCAGTAGTAATACTGGTTGAATGAGTGTTGCATAAATCTGCGTCCGTCCCAGTTTAGTTCATTCCTCGATCCGCATTGACTTTATGTTTCGTAAGCAAATTATTTTCCCGCGTCACTGTGCAACACTGTATAAATTCTTTAGGCAATGGTATGCAAGTAATTTGAATACAGGTGGGATCTAGTTAATTATGGAAAAGATAAAAGGGAAAGAGAGACAGCGGTTTAGGGTTAATTTCGGATATAATTATAAAGTAAAAATATATTTTTACAAATATAACGACTGTATTTTAGTGTACCTACTTAATTGTATGACTGTATAATAAATTTTTATAATAATAAAAATAGTACTAAGTACTAAATAATACTAATAATAGTACTAAAAATAGCTCTATAGTTAACACATGCCACTGCCGAACGGGCTCAATCTATTGAATTAGAGGGGTTAGGCCTTAGTTCACGTTACCCTTATACGGGTTGGTAGAATTCACATCCCCTGTGAAATTATGAAGAACTTCTCAGATATGCAGGTTTTCTCTCGATGTTTCCTTCATCGTTAAAGCAAGCGTTAATTAATAATGAATACACACGTAACTTAGAAATGGCATAGGTGCATGATCTTGGAGTTGGTTTTGAAGCTTCGTGTTTCGTCTCGTTAGTCCGTATTATACCCTGCTGAGCTATCGCTACTTTATATAATTAATTATGCAAAATAAAAAATAAACATAACAAAAACTTAAATATAAAATTAAAATATTAACACAAACTCCAATATAAAATCTGAATTACGATTCGTATGCTGTTCCCATTAGGGTATTTATAATTTTTCCCTTATATTCGTCATCAGATCTAACTCAAAATTATAAAAGACCGTAACTAAATTACGTACCTACCCGTATTTTCCGCAGATTATAATAATAGATTACAAATTCCTCATAAAATTAATTAACAATATATTCCTCTTTAATGCGAGTTCAGAGATTTTTTCATATAAAATATTAATCCATTATTTGATATTCCATCATCGAATAAAATGGAGATTTATTTATAACTAGGGATATTTTCAGTTTAGTATTTCCTTGTTTTAGGAATAAAATAGTCAATTTATCGGTAAGCAATATTAACTTGATAAACTGTATGTCCTACCTATGTAGGACATACAGTTTATCAAGTGCTCACTCACAACTCTGGTAGATTTAAAATACAGCTTTACTAATTTATGAGTGGTTGTCTTTATGAGTGGTAGAGCCATGCTGTAGATAGCTGTACCTGTAGACGACCGGGTCGTTACCACTGTCTCGCAGAAAACCGACGTAAAGCTTGCTGCTGCGTTTCGTACGGTAGGTAACGCGCTTATGATGCTTTTAGTATTGTGAGCGTTCATCTAAAAGAATTATAGGCAACGCGCCTATGATTCTTTACCTACCTTAAAGGGAAGGAATAATTGAGGGATTGGGAAAGGATTGATTTATTTAGTGATATGGGACAGCAAAACTTTGAATTCTAAATGTACCTGAATATGACAAGCAAACTCTGTTATATTTAGTACTATTTTTAAAGCTTTATACTAACTGTACTATATCTGACCAAAACCCTGTGCAGAATCTACAAGATGTACCAAAGGAAATACGCATAAGCGCTATCGTTTAATAGAACATGTACTTCCACCTACCGTTATCCTGGTCGTAGTGGGTCGGCGCATGTTTTTTAACACATGTTAAAAAGAGTGTTAAAAAGATTTCGATTGTAGTTTCTACACCAGACCGCCTGTCTGACGTCAACTCTGGGGAGGTTATGAGCGGCGGTAACCGCTTACCATCAGGTGGGACCGCTTGCTCGTCTGCCTATTAAGGCAATAAAAAAAAAAAAGAAAAGGAAACACATCCAAACTTGAAACAAGTATTTGTGGATCTCACAAACATTTATTTGCCGCCAAGCAACAGTGTGTAAGCACTGTTGTGTTTCGGTTTGTAGGACATTGAAGCCAGTGAAATTACTGGGCATTATGAGACTTAACATCTTTTGTCTCGGGGTGACGAGCGCAGTTCAGTGCCATGCAGTATTTTGTAAGTCAAAGTTCTGTGTGGTGTTGGTTCTGTTTATGAGCAGGCGTGACGCTTACCAGGCGAGCGACTTTCTCGTATCCTCATTTAAATAAAAAATATCTGTGCGAGAATCGGAACCGCAGTCTTGTTTTACAACCGCCTACTGGCCAACTGCGTCACGGAGACTGTCCTATAATTAATAGAACATATAATAGGAATATCCGGCTTACATTTGTGTCAAGGTCCCATATCTCTTTGTTTTACGTCAGTGATAGTTTTTAAGAGAACATAACAAATAGAATCATTCAAGGCCTGATAAATTCCCAGGTGATGACAAATATTTTAGAAGACGATCATCTTAACGCAAGTAAACACAATCTTCATAATTTTATATAGCCAGTTACTCATAAAACTTTAGCCAAAATAATAATTGCCGAAGTGAATGGGTAAACACAAGCTAGCAGATATGCAAATAACGTGCTTATACCTCCCATCTATTATTTCTATGTCATGATCTGATTTACAACCCTCTCTTTATGTAGAGACTATTCCGCGCATACACCCGCTACTGTAATTCCTGCAAGCCAGGATCGACAGTGACACGCATTTTTTTTAATATCCGAGCACGGAAAAGTGATTGTACTGATTGTAAGCGTAGTGCAGTACAAAAAACCAGCGACCACCGAAAATCAATGAGTTTATCGGTGGTCACTAAAGTCACGCCGGTCTGTATAAATGCTTCTTCCCTCTTCGAAGAGGGACACAATATGTATTGTAATAATACACACAATCTACAAAATAATGAACTAAGGAGATATTAACCTCAAGTATAAGAACATTTGCAACTCGAGAAGTCAGATGTAAAGCTAATCAGATTTATGTAGGTATAATTAAAACTATGGATAAGAATTACAGACGCTATGTTGACTTTAATGAAGAGAAATTGGGAATACGAATTCCTCCGGATATTTCACTTACCTACAAGACCCTGCAATTTCACATCGCTTTTTTTTATAGCACAGGCCGGCAAACGGGTAAATGGGTCACCTGATGGTAAGTGATCTTCACCGCCCATGTACGCCCACCATCAAAAGAATCTTGGGCGCGTTGCCGACCTTAAAGGAAAGGGATAATTAGGGATTGGGAAGCGGAGGGGATTTGGGAGCTTGATCTTAAAATATGAGTAGTGTAGTCCATGTCACCATAGAAATAAGGTCGAGTTCCATCCATTTTTCTGTGCTTGCCCAACAAAGTGCTATTTTATGCAAGAACGTTCTGCTGCCTACCCCAAAACGTGACTACCTCGGTGACGTAGTTTTATTGCGTACGCGGTACGACTGCTGAGCTGAGGTCTGTGAGGTCGGTGATCCTCGGGTAGGGTAAAGTGTTATTGGGTTTTTCTATCACGAAATGCTCAGTATCAGCCCAGAGTCTGGAACTGTGCCCGGAATGGCGAAAGGCTGGTCCCCTATCACATTATGGGACAGAGATGCGCTTGGCGAATTGTGGGTGTACTGGTGACACCTCTGCCTACCTTTTCGGGGATAACAGGTGCGAGTGCGTATTTATATATATTTGTATTTAAAAACCTTCTGGCCGGAAAAGGGGCGTATTGTTGACACGCAATTTAACAAACACAAACATCCAATGATGTCTCTATTCACGCAGTTTCAGAAATTTCACGGTCTGCTCTAGTCACAGATTTAATTGTTGCACGCCAACTAAAACTCATTGTGCTTAACCGTTTATAGAGCCGCCGGTGCATCAGTTAGGGTTGTCAGCCCTGCTATTTATATATTGCCATATTATGGACCCAAATAATAACTAATAACATATATTATGAACAAGATTTTTCAAATTCGAGATAAAACGGCGTGAGTGAATTAATTAAAACAAATTAATTTAAAAATTAAATAATAATTAAAGATAATTTTAAACATTAAGCTTCCCTGAGGATTTACAAGATATTAATATAAGATCACTATAATAATAATAATAATGTTGTAATTATAAGAATAAGGTATTAATTTAAAGCATACATTTTTTATGTAACAAAATTACAAAATACATCTAAATAAAGCACACAACCCTGTCAGAGACAATAATCATAATGGTGAAATTTTTAAAGCAGTCGCACGTTTCTTTTTGTCACGGACCTCCAAAATACCATCCACTACCGTTAAGGTAAAAACAAATGGTCCACAAAAATGGGACGGAGACACAATACACCAATTTATTGCATCATATATAACCTAGTGAAAGTTAACAGATCTATTGTCTAAAGCAGAAGTTTGAACGGTAAACAAAACTAATCGGCGTACGGGACAAAGATCCCGTCCTTGTACAGAAGTCGGCTGTATAACAAGACAATTTGCGAACAACAGTTTGCGAAATGTTAATGGCTGTTTTATGGACGTCAAATTTATGAGATGAACCGCGCTCTTCATATTTTCAACGTTGAATATTATTATTTAAACATTTTGATATGAATAGGCGTAATATCTATATATTATATTAATATATTATTTAATTTAGTCCTTGCAACCTATATTATACTATTATAATATCTAAGGGGATCTGTTTTCCTTCTTTTTCCACCTGCCCTTATACCACTTGAATTACGGTCGACGCAACATGCTTTTTATAACTTTGTAATAGTTACTTTAATAACATATTTAAAAATCAGACATATAAAAATAAATAAAGTTCATTTATTTTTTGTGGAGCTTTAAAGCGTCTAACCTTCCATGGACCAAAACTTTGGTCCATGGAAAGTGTCTGACACTTATGATACTATTTTAGAATAATATTCTACAAGACATATATAAAAATCAGAAATACAAATATAAGTTAAGTAACGCATTTTTAGTTACTTACTTACTGTTACAGGTATTCAAAGAACATGAGACGCTATTGAGGTTTCATCTATGTGAAAATAAGTTATGTCTGATCGCTCTGGGATCTTACTCTATGAGTAAACCAACATACATAATATATAAATTAGGCATATAATATAATTTGATATAGATTTTATCAATAAATTTCCTCGTACTCGCAGCTTTTTCTCGTGGCCTCCTCGCATAAACATAATTTTAAAAAGCCTGACTCTGTGGTAGATCGATGAGAATGCCGAAAAATTCTTGTCACCATTCGGCATGACGAAATCCTCACTAAAGCAGAAAAAGACAATATTTCCAATTTAGAATCGGCACACTAGCATTAGCATTACACTGGCATTAGGCCAGCGTGGTAGGCCAAGGCCTGGCCACTCTCATTCTTAGGGAAGGCCCGTGCCCGTGAATTGAGTAATTGGCAAAAAAAAATGTTTTTTGAGCTGTAGTCATATTACACATTTTGACGTATCCAATTTACAGGAAACATGAAAATTGATTTTATTTAAGGTGTTTAATTGTATAAAATTACTATTGACCATGTGTCATACTAGTAATTCATACTGTAATAAACGGATATTATCGCTCGAAAACTAATTTTGTATTCCAATATGATATAAAATTAACCATATTGGCAATTTTAATTCATCATAGTTCCCACTAGTGCATACTGCTACTGAAAAACTGGAACCTATTAAATCATTTTCAATGGAAAACGGTAAATGCACCGCAATTCGGATTATGAAGTCGGGATTTTATACCACAATTGGTGACATAAAGTAATTTGTTAGATATCATTCAATTATATGTAAATTATATGTATGGGTTTTTGGATTTTGAAAATATCAATCACAGCAATCTATTCATATACAATTACTTATCCTGACTGACTGATTCATCAACGCTGAACCTTAACTACACTGGGGCTACAAACTTGAAATTTTGGGAGTTGATGCCGTTTATGTTGTATCCGCTAAGGAAGGATTTTTGGAAGTTTTACCCCTAGCCGGATAAAATAAGGGATAAACGGTTGTATGGAAGTATACCGGAAATATAACGGTGTAGAATTTCACGGGTGCAAATGCTAGTGTCGTATAAAGTTAGTTATCCTTTGTCAGTAGGTTGCTAATTAATGCACTATCTTTATAATTGCTTCGAAGTTGTATCTTTTTTACATGCTTTTATTAGCTTCAGACGTATGGCAGGCCGGCATGATCTTGCCGACCCACGATGGACACATTGTTTATCGTTGGTCGACACTATTCTTGGATTGCGCTACACTTACCATCAGGTGTAGTGTAGTCACTTTGCCGAGACAGGATAAAAAAAAAAAAACTTTAGTATATTACTATGTAACGGAAACTTTAAATATGATTTTGACCAGTATGTTACTATGTTATTTTTATTTAAATTCATTAAAATTAATCTTCTATTTTTATTTGGATTTTCTATAAAAGCGTGTTTTTTTAATTTTGTTGAACTATTTTTTATTTTCTTTATCCTGACACGGCAAAGTGCCCAGTGTGCCTAATGTTCAGTACAGTGCAGTACAAATATGATATCACCATCAAGAGACATTGCGTCACTGGACAGTAGGCAGAACTATGCCGAGCTAAAGTTACTAGACTTCCACTGGCTGACCCCAGAACGCGAATCGCCTGAACGAGCTACTATGCTTTTTATTTTGATTTTTTTTTATCGATTTTTTTTGGCGGTACAAATATGATAAGGTAGCGATACCAGCGATAAAATCAGAATTACTAAATGCATATTGCGTTATTTACGTCGTCCTTCCAAAATGGTTTCACCATGTGTTTTTTGACGTCACATCTAGCATATTTCTTTAAAAAAAGTATGTCTTCACCATATCCTATTTTCTTAAGTCTACGTGATCGTGATCACTCATCTACTAGTTTTTTTTACTTTCCATACTTACACAATCGTTCTGTGTACACTCATAAGGCCTTCTTATATGTCTAAGAAGATGATCAAATAATGTCTCAGGGAGAACTGACTGCTCCATGGAAGTTTCATTGCGTAATAGAGATTTGCTTCTTTCCTCCCCTCCCCTACCCCATCCCTTATTTATCCCTTTACTTTAAGGTCGGCAATGCATCCATGGTTCCTCTGTTATAGTGCATTTACATGGGAGTCACGGCAGTCACGTCAGCGGATCACTTGGCATGAGGTGACCTACTTACTCGTTTGCCGGTCTCTGATAAAAAAAAATATGTTGGTGCATAAGATCATTATGCACCAACATATTTTGCAGCGTTGGACATCCACCTACAAGGTGGACAGACGACCTGATAAAGATCGCAGGAAGTCGCTGGATGCAGGCCGCTTTCAACAGGTCGGTCTGGAAATCTTTGGGAGAGGCCTATGTTCAGCAGTGGACGTCTTGTGGCTGATGATGATGATGATGATGATGATAAGATCATTATTAGCACAAAAATATTTTTACTCATTATGAAAGAAGTATCAGTACTAATCCGTAATACATGCTAATCCGGTATCGATGCATGCGTGATACATCATTGTAAATCCAAAAATGTTTAATTATTTCGTTTCTTGTAATACATCGTAATTTTCCTATTAGTCATTACGATTACATGTATGTGGTCTCGGAGCTCACCATACCGTTAAAGAACCGTACAAAGTACGCAATAGGTAGTGACATAACATTATCCTTCTCAACCCATTCTCCTAATGACTTATATTCGTGCTAAGCGTGTAAAAATAGTACAAAACGTAATGAGAAATAACTGTAAATGCATCCATGTGATATAATGGTATGCGTAATGTGAAATGTCACGTAAGAATATGACATTTATTTTTTAAATGGGCAATGATGCGGCGATTTTAACCATTGACGTAGATTTTGATTCAACATAAAATATGAATCATGGTAACTTATAGAATATTGTGGTTTAATTTCTATTAACTTATACTTTAACAGCGTTTATATCTCACGATATAGAGATCATATAAAAGTATAGTATTACTACTATGAGTGGTAGAGCCACGCTGTAGACAGTTTTGTCTACAGCACGTATGGGCTGGCTCGACCGGGTCGTTACCACTATCTCACAGAAAACCGACGTAAAGTAGCGGCTTGCTGCTGCGTTTCGTATGGTGAGTGAGATATCTGGAAGCCCAAATCCCATCCCCTTCCCAATCCCTAATTATCCCTTTCCTTTAAGGTCGGCAACGCGCCGATGATTCTTCTGGTGGTGGGCGTACATGGGCGTTGGAGATCACTTACCATCAGGTGACCCACTTGCTCGTTTGCCGGCCTATGCTATAAAAAAAATAAAAACAAAACTAATGTCTAATAAAAAAAATATGTCAAAAACACTTATGTATGAATTACGGAAAACGACTTCAACCACAGATCACAGATAATAGATGTCATAAATATGTTAAGATGCTATTAAACGGCTCGTGATAACGCAAGCCGAGCCACGGATGGGGCGCAACTTGTACACGCGCGACGTCAGTCTACGTAGTAAAAATTAGCACACGTGGAATTTTTTATAGACTTAGGTAATCTTTTATTTTTTATTTGCTCGAGTGACGAGATGAGCAAGTCGCTCACCTGGTAGTAAGTGCCAGGTCTGCCCATAAACAGAAGCAACACTACACAAAAAATCCGTTTACAAAGCATTACATAGCACTGGACTTCGCACGACACCCCGATACATAAGACGTTAAGTCTCATAATGTCCAGTAATTTCACTGGCTTCAATGTTACGGTTTAAACATCGGATTCAGCGGTGATTTATCTCGCATATTATCGGTCATTGGTACCGGACATGTTATTTCTAGTAGATTTTTTATGTTTTTTTCTTCTTCATTAAGTTACAAATTACTAAAAATAAATATTACCATTAAGTTGTCTTGTTAGGCTTCGAGCCTGATAAAGATATATGTCTGGTAATTTTCAATTATGAAAACAACTGATCGCAAAGAGATAAATCTCGAAAACATTATTCGATGATACGTCATTATCTTGTATTTTTATGTATGAACTTTATGCTTTAGAAACATATCAAATATTGTTCCTTCGAATTAAAATATGATAAACTAGACATCTGATAGACATGTTCACTTAATGTAATTTTTTTACATCTATTGTTATTAGAATTTGAGATCATTATTTTACAAGAAAAATTTTATTGACGCAACTGGTTACGTTCAACATTTTCAATATATATTAATCAATACATTATTACAAATCAGTTGTCACTTGTCACAGACAGAATTAATATCAATTAGAATGCTATGAAAAAATTAAATTGCATTTTATCAGACTTATGATTTTATCATTGATTTGTTCGAATTGTGTAGCAGTCATACAAGGAAAATAATGCAAGTGGTAGACAGCGCGTCGGCGGCTTATCAGTAATATGTAGTAACAGATTCTTCAAGTTCGGAATAAATGGCACATTGTATTATCAACAGGAAGTGCAGAGCTGATGCAGCATGGTCTGTCACTGTAGCGTTCGCAGAACAGTGACGTAATGTGTCTTCCGTTTGTACCTAGATGGTACACCTGTACGGTCGAAGTGATATACGTTTCACAGCGTCCGTCTGCAAGTACCGCATATCTTGATAAAAAAAATTAACTAAACTATTAGTAAATATACTCGGAAAAGGTCTTTCATAAAACTTCGACCCACTGACCGTGTGGTCTTGTACCTAAATTATGATCATTATTTTAGATTCTAATTACTCTTGTTGGTATAAAGTTTCTAAATGATAATGAAGCTGCAATTGGCTTTTAAATAGTTAAAGTATAAATGAAGCTAATATCATTAGAGCTCAACGTGAATTTTTCAATAAATAATTATTTTTATAGCTCATAAATCTTATAGCTTATTTAACAGTAATTATGCCATCACGAGCAAAAGAATGACACTAGCGTTCCTTCATTTGAGCTGGCGATTTGTCGTGCTAGAATTATTCTGTAATGAATAATTTGTCCTACTTATGCTACAAATGGGGTTATAGATTTACTAGAGACACTTAATAATGTTTATGTCCTATTTATTTTTCAAGCTACTGCATTTGATTCATTTCAATATAATTTTTCTTGACGTGATGACATAATCGTCACGTTTGGGTAGAGTGATCCATGACATATCCTCAACTATACATTTCTAAATATCCATATAATAAATACAAAAGAGTATGTAAAAATTAAAATATTTTTTCATAGACCGAGGATATTACATTTATTTCTTAATACTGAAACGCTACTGACTCTTTCTAACTTGCCGATAATCTTCAGGCTAGTTATTTTGTAACGAGCCAAACAATTTCGAATGATAATAAGGGATAATAGGGATAAATCTGGTGTCGAAGTGCCGTTATTTTTTTTTTAATGGCAAAGAAATTTCAAATGTATTCTTATTAATAAAAATAGGTATGCAAGTAAGAATACGGACACGAAATTAATGAACACTTTGTTTACACTACACACTATCTGAGTCAACTGCATACTTTTGTGAGTAACTGAAAGACGTTATGTGTTTATGACTCAATCTGAAATTGAAGACATGGAGAAATTTTTACAAGTGCCAAACTAAATATAATGATCGCGATCGCGTGCCACATCTAGAGATGGGATTCCAATGGGCTTATTAATCGATTAATCATTATGATTTCGGACGATTGTATCGTTACAAAAATTCGGGCATGTTTCCGGAAACAAAAAACAGAAAAAACGGTAATCCGGATTGATGTTGCTATTTAAAATTGAGTGAAAAATCAATTTTATATAAGCGCATAAACAATCTAATAATATATTGTTTCGGCTTGATGCATAAAATATATGCTAGGATATTTATTTCGAATTAATGTTTTTAATTTGGATATAAAAATCTTATTTTCAAGGATATAATTTACATGTATAAATCTTAAAAGAAAAAGATTTTATTGTTGGAATCATCTCTATCCGTTATAGATTTTACATCATCTTGATGCGGCACTAAGTTAATATACAACAAGTTTAATGGTCTGTGTGTAAGGTCATAACGATTATGGAAAATATTGAATGGAAAAATAATTTTTATCTTGACGCTAGTACGGTTTGCACGTTATCGATTATGAGATCGATCGAATTGAGTTACATCGATATTACACATCTATTATCATGGAAAATAAATAAAACATACGTTTTGTAAGTCACGAGATAAAAAACACCTGAATGAATCATCGTAAAGTTAACCCATAGCTGTTATAGATTGTCGTTTCAGAATTAACATATTCATATGTCATGACGCACTTTAATAACTAGAAGTAACTGTGTTAAGTTTTGCGGTTATTATTTTCAGATAGGTTAGGTTAAAGAAGAATTTACCAGAAAAATAACGGTAAGTAAAATTATTAAATTAGGCTTTGTATTTCTTTAAGTAGCCAATTCGCTATTACAATAAAACAATTGTGCTACTGCGATAATGATGATTAATAAATGGGTACTAAGCCGTGTGGTAATTAGTGTAATTTTTTTAACCGTTGCGCGTTTTCTTGCATATATATCGATGGACAATGACGCGGCTCGTCGTTATCTAATGGTTTGTTTTATTTGTTACAATAATTTGGGTATTTGGTGGTGATTGGTATTTGACGTCACTGAATCTGCTTTTGCATTCTATAAAAAAAAGAAACTTGTACTTGGCTGTGTGATGAGAAGAAATAGACGGGAAGAGAAAAGAAAGAAAGAAATATATACGCGAAATGAAAAGGTTTGGAGTTGTAAAGTGGTAAACCATTCTGTACTATTTCGTTTCCTATGGAAATTTTTAGACTTGAATTTCTGTTTAAGGTTTCCGGTAAACTATGATTTAGCCCTTTTATTCTCTATTTAAAAATAGAAGCTCAGTTATTTCAGACACTAAAATGATGAGTAGAAATTGCCGAATTTTCATTTATTTTTTTAATATATTTTAAACTACTAAATACAGGTATTTGTATTTTTAATCAAGAGCCCACTTATTTTTAACACACGACATTTTTTATTGCTTGCCTAAAATTAATTTCTAAAATCAACATTGGTCCATTTACACTGTATGTCCGTTAATGGATCCCTTAAATCTGAATAATATCAATAATAATTAGAGTCTTGTATAAGATTCGGTGAAAATCGGTTGTGACAGACAGACAGACAGGCGTGAGAGTGACCCTATATGAAATGTACAGATTGTAAGAAACCAACAAATATAAATATGTTTTTATTTAGAATTAAAGTATACAGTATTGAAAGCATAAGAAAACTAACGTTTCTTTGCCGCCGATCTTTTAAAATGTCTTTTTAAAAGATCGGCTTACCGTTTTTGTTAAATATACCAAGTGTGCGTGCATGTAGTTGAAACATAGAAGTCTGAATGGAATATTTTCAGGTGAAATCAACACTTAACTTGACCTCATAATTAGTCATGTTCAAAGTTCGCAAAAAAGCTTCAGCATATTTTTCCTTCGGTTGTGTCACAGCGTAAAAACCCACCAACAGCCTCTCGCTACTTTCAGAATCGGAAACGAATTAGAACACTTATGTCCTACTGATTAAATATGCGTGAAAGCGTATATCCAAAAAGTAATAAAAGACAACCCTTATCTACCGTGACGCGGGCCAAAAAGGACTCTCCGCACATAAAGGTGGATGCAACTGGGTGGGATTTGGGTCCGCCCTCCGCGGCCGCCGCCCACCATTGGCCGTAGTGAGCCTGCTCGGTAGAATTTCACCGGCGATTCGTCACTCCATACCCCCACTGCGTACAACACGTGGCTCAGTGTAAACTAGCCTTTATCTTACGCGCGGTCACACAAATTAATTTAGTCTCTCACACGGCACCACGCGCGCGACATCGTGGCTTTTGGGGGATGTCAAATGCGTTCGTCAATTGTTATGGATCACAATAATATACCATCGTGTGCATTATACAGGCATATTGGTACAGTAATAGTACGTGTCAAGATGGAAGTGTCCAGCGTGTTATGTTGCCAGCGAGATGTGTGTCCGGCGTCCGAATGTCAGGATTCGATACACAGGCCGTCCCGATGTGAACAATGTACTAGAACTAGATTAATTAGTAAATGTGACAGTGATAGTGATGTTGTGGATAAATGTCGACCTTACAGATCGACCACGGCCAGAATTAGTAAGCTACATTTTTATATATTTTTTATAATATCTAATATCTATTGCAACCCCATAATTGTTATATTCATAATTATTTCATCTGCTATATTTTCAATATTTCAAATTCAGAACTTTGAATGTTAGAAATAATTTTTCTAATTTCCATATTATGCCCTAGTTACGTAAATTAAATTTACGATTTAAAACTTTCACTTAAAGCTTATTTTAATTTGGAATTTTCGCTTTATTTGAACTATAATAATATTTTTTCACTTGTTTGTAATAACTGTAACTTACCTTTCAGAGGAAACTTATTCTTATCATAAGCTTTTATATGTTATAGTTATATGGACAATACTAGTGTAAATTTATTAAAGCCATAATTTAAATTCTTAAAATGTTTTAAAGTGAAAACAATCCAAAGTTCCATAGTAAATGTGATAAACACATTTATAATATTACAACAGCTATAGCTCCCATTATATACCTAATAATCTATAAGCTATCTAAGCAACTGCTTAGAGCTTAATTTGCGAGACATCAAAATCACATTCCAAAAATAAGTTACGTTTAAGTATTCAACATTCGTCTTTTTAAGCATTAAAATGTACATTTAGAAAATTATAGAAACAACAAGTACCTAGATATAAATACAATTATAATGATTCGGTCTTCAAAGATTGCTCAATCTCTCATTCAAATGCTTTGGGCATCAAATAATCTTAATCCGGTACTGTCCCGAATAACAAACATCTTATTATCGCGAAAGCTCTCTTAGCTATTACAATGTAACCAAACGCTATCAAGCAGTAGAGTTTACAATTTCATTACGGACAAACAACCGGCTCGATCTCTAAACACAATCTTAAACACGAAGATCGGAGTCAACCGACGTGGTTTAAACTGTAATTAAACTAGTGTACTACGGAACGACATTTTTTACTAAATATTTCTTTAAAATGCGAAAGCTAAAGTGAGTCAATGATAGTGTTTACGATTTACAGACAATTAAATATTAACGTATTCGATTATAGAGTTTTAATGACTGAATTAAATTTAGAGCAGTTATATTTCATCGCTTAAAATTAAGAAAATGTTCCAAAGTGCATAAGGCAAAGAGCTGTTTAGAATTTACTAATTTCTGAATTTAATTCGTTAATTATGCTCTATTTAACTCCATTGCTTTATAAAAGATTTCGAATATTTTATCGAAATTCTAAAGTAAGTTTTATATGAATTTGCCAAAATACAAACGGTTAAATAATACTTTTATATAATATGTAATATTAAAATATATGTCAAAATAAAAGCTCTACATTACATTAATCATCTATTTTCTAAAATTTATATAATTAATCACAAACTTATGTTTAAACTAAATAATGATATCCCATATTTATTATTTATTTATTCCCATATTAGAACTTTAATTGAGTTTAAATTTGTATTTAACCAATCATAATGATTGCATAATTGGTACTAACCTACAAACAAAATAATTATGTATAGCATATAATATATTTAAAAAAAATCAGTGTCTGAATGTTTTTCATAAAGCACCTCTATAGATAAACTTGGAAAATAAGATCATCGTCATCAATCATAATCATTAATATCATCTCAATAAAAGACTTCACCCTAATCCAAATTTGTAGGTGGTAGGTTCCTAGTATGCGAGCGGCAATCTAGGTTGGTACCTTTTTCAAAACAGCCAAATTACTGGACTTTATAAGACTCAACATGTTATGTTTTGAGGTGACGAGTGCAGTCCAGTGCCATGCAGTGCTTTGTAATTCAGTTCTGTGTGGTGTTGTTTCTATTTATGGGCAGGCGTGCTTACCATCAGGCGAGCTTCATGCTCGTCTCATTCAACCAAATAAAATAAAAGTCCGAGAGACAAGTTACTTAAGTACAAGAATTGCTCGTTTAGAAGATTTTAACGCCACTCAAAAAGGTTCGGAAGTTTTGAAAGGAAATGCTTGCATATACCACATACATTGGTTGAATGCATTCTGCACCTTAATCAGTGGACAGTTACCTCCACGACGTATGGACGAGACTATTTCGTAATTAGTAGGTACCTACTATCGCTCGCTCGCTATATAGGGTTAAGAAATGATTTAAGTGCCATGCTATAAAAAGGTAATATCCATTAGATCACTTGCCGTGTTCTACTCATCTTTTTCTTGTGAGAATGTTTGCTTTGTCGCATTCGTATAAATATAGTTATGTACGTGACAGATGACATGTGGGATTTGTTAGGCCTACGATTATTGAGCTCGTGGACTACGGCCGATAGGTATATAACACTGTATGGATACTAGTAATATTTTCTATGGACATAATATCTCTTGCATTTATCTCAAACAGATGAAACAGCGCCTTATTTACGGGCCAGAGCAATGTTATATGGCATTTTAAGCGAAATTCATTAGGAGTTTTAGTTATCATTTTTATATTTAAATACAAATTAAATGATTGAAACTTATCTGCGTAATGTAATATCTTAGCTAAAAATTAAAGAAATTAACTTAATTATCTACAAAACTTCACTTAGATTTTATGTTCTTCAGACAATAATCTAAGATATAAAAAAAAAAAACAAAAATATTAATTGTTTAATGAGGACAAATTCCCTTATAGTTTGTTTTGGATAGAATTGTCTATGTTCAAGTCTAATTATAAGACATTATCAGTTGATATCACGGTCACTTTAGACCTGTACATAGCCAGCGCATGTCAACTTCCCGCACACCCACATAAAAAAAACCTTCCAATCAAATTATTAGTAGCCGGGATATAACCGTCAGGAACCGGATCCACTTACGTAATAAATATATCAGACAAACACTCGGCGTAATTATCTCCGGTGAAATAAACGGCATTTTTTCCGCGCGAAGCTTTTCCTTGTACTTATTGTTAACATTGTCTATTTATAGACTGTTTCCTTTGCAATATTGAACTTGAACTTGGTACATTCATTCTTCTGCATCATTGTTACGGACAGAATTCGATTTGTCCGCTCTTAAGCATCTTTGGCACTGGCCATTATCATTTATTTTCTTTTTCATTATATTCTTTTTCATCCATTCAAAACTGATTTACTCTGGTATGAATATACTTACCGGTTTCATTATTAGATTAATTATTTTTATTGATATTGAATTCGAGTTAGTAAATATACTCTGTATTATAATTTGTAAAATAATAAAGAAATAATTATTATTACGCAGTGATCATAAGAGTAGGTATTGTAAGCGAGTGAACGCCCGAGAAAGATATGAACAATACGTGCCTAGCCCCATGTTTTAAGCTTAATGAACAAGTCCTTAATTACTGATTCTTATTTAACTAATAGCCATAAAGTATTTTTTAATTACAGCATTACTATTGAAGTATAAAAAGGCATTTTTAAGTATTAGCACAAGGGTCCTTTATGCAAGTATATTAATTAATGAGACGCGAAGTTGACCATTAAAAGTGTCACAAGCATCTGAAACCATCGGTATATATTTTAAAGTACGTCGTCCTACACCGCAATCTGTCTCAGATTCATGGGAAAAGGAACCGTATATGTGAGGTTAACAATCCTTTAATGATATTATGGATACTGTCATACGTTCCGACCACCGAGTAAATTGTCTTATAATTTGTTCCACGGCGGCGTGTTATCGTAACTGCTAAATAACAATTACTGTTGTAAAATAACACACACACATGCAAATATTAATGTAGGGTTAACATTTAAAGTTACATTTTGTCGAGCTGAGATTTTTCGCTTTCAAATGGTGCTTATTTTTTGCGAGTAATTAAAGATAATGAACGTATTTTAAATACCAATAGATATGTTACATAGTGTACATAAAACAGGGCCACGGTTTCTCGATAGGGAATTGCGGAAAACCCCACCGTAATGACTACGTCATACTGTATGTAATGTTATTTCTTAAAATCGTTTAAGGATCCAAGAATCGGGAACGCGTGAGTCATACAGGAATTAACATATATGCCATATACTTTTTCATGCTTTGCATGACGCTACACGACATTCTAGTGTAAGGAACTTCATCAATTAATCACTGAGTCATCTTGCGTACGGTCAGTAAATCTTAAAACATATAGATTTGTACTTCAATACACTATAATCCCGGTATTAATAAGACAGTCACGGAGAAATTGTAACACAAAATCATATCTGTCATTATATAATATACCATTTTCTATGTTTTATAAGTTTGTTTAAAAAAGCACGAGCGCGACAATTAAAATGACAAGCGCTAGGCTCGATTTCATGAACTATGTCCGCGTCATTAGGTCTGCGATCCGCTCGCTCATTAGCAACATTTTCACATAAAACGTTGTTCATTTACGCGAAGAAGGGAGCCGCGTCAATTACAAACAGTTATTTCAGTGAGATGGAACACTCATGTCATAATTACAGTGTTTAGCTGTCACTCATTTAGATATGTCGATTCTAGCTCAAGAGTGTCCTAATTAACTATTTCTACACTGAGGTATAAAAAATGTCAACTTCACATGCGCGAACGTCTGAAATTGCAAAGCTGTAAAAACCTAACGAGGCGTTCCATTTAAATTCACTCCAATAAAAAACAGTTACTAAAAATTCATAATGTCAGTTGTTACCTTATTAAAATTAATTCGAGAAAAATTTGCGCTTGTTTCGTTAATTCAAAAGTGGACGGGGTCGATCAGTGATGCTCGCGACGCTATTACCATTTAGAGCGATTTTCAGTTAATGAAGAGTGGTATCACAGTTCCTCTTGTGATACGCGCCGCCACGCGCCTCTCCTGACGATAATCGCACTTATTATGCGCAGTCAAATTTTACGACCGCCTCGGTTGTTAGTCCACTGCTAACAAAATGATGAAGCGAATTAAAATTACATCGTGATAATATAAACTGTTATATAATATGCGAATATAAATCAATCTTTCCTGCTTTGGCGTGAATGCATATCTCAAATTTCTAATATGTTTCATTCATAAAAAAAATTGTTAGTGATGAGTAACGAAGGCGACGCTCCTAAGTGTCGATAAATATGTGTAACGCATTTTATAACGATAATAATTATAATTTACATAATGCTCGCGCAGGCGCCTGCGACGTCCGGTGCTCCGCACGTCATGGCCGAAGTTTTCTCGGTTTTGGAGTCGAAATTCTAGTTAGCCGGCGCGCGATATTTCTTTTTAAAAAGGTTAACAAGATGGTCTCGTTTGGGTCTTTTTCGTGCCGTGAAGCCTTCTTTTGTGAACGAGCGAGCTGTTAAAAAATAAACGAACTCTTTGTTTCTCGGGTAGTCGGGCCGACCTCCGACGCGGTCCCTGCTTTTTTATGCCCCCTTATAACCTGTGTATTACCTACGTGTAGGTATCTACGGTTTTTATGGTCGCCCGGTCAGTTCTTCAATGGGCTAAGGAATTCGATCGAGTCTCATTGTTCATCTCAAATATCTCCACGTATAGGTGGTTAAGGGTACAAGCAGGATATCAATTACGCGCCGTCCTTTTAGAAAAAAAAACCCTCCACTTGTTTTAATTAGTGTCGAGCAAATCCTATTTAAACTCATAATGGAACAAAAAATCTCTCAGCTATTACTGATATAATGAAAGTAATCAGCCATTTGTCGTCCTTTTTCGAAGTAATGTGATTGATATTAATTAAATGTGCTTTTTGACATGCACGTACGTGTCGTACAAAGATCATTCATGCAAGCATTAATGCTGCTATCTAAATGCGTAAGCAGCAAGCACGAAGGTAACTTTAATAATTCGTCCCCTTTTAGAATGATTCAATTAATCCTCCATTTTTTTCAAATTATCTCAATGTGATCTGAGAAAATATTTGTCCCACAGTGACTCCACGTCTTTTACGAGCTGACCTGTTAGTTTTTTTTTACATGAACTTTTGACGGCGCGGTCTCGCGGTTGCTTTTGACCGGCGCACTAATAAAATGTTATGATCGTGTGTTTAACGCGTGTTGTGTGTGTCGGGCCTTCCTTTTGACATGATCGTTATTGCCCCTTTGCGGTCTTTTGTACCTCCAATAGCTACAACATTATTATCGTGTCAATTAGAGGGCAATATAAACTGAACCGCGGCTAGTTAAAGTTTCGATACTTTTTATTTATGCAAATCGTGACCGTGCGCAAAGATGGGATAGATATCGGTGTCTCTTTCGTTCTAAAACTGGGGGCGGCAATCGGGATTTCACAGGCCTTGGTTAAATAATAAGCGGCGAGGCGCCCTATAACTATAATTTCCTTTTATTTGACCGCCGCGGTGCCTCCGGCCACGGAGCGAAATCGCCGCAAAACGCTAACGAGACGTGAAAAAAAATCACACGCACACATTATGAGCGTGTGAGTATATTGATGTATTTGACTTTGGGAACAGATTTGGGTCCTGTTCGTTCCCACACGTTAATTGTGTAATTAGAGACACCGGCGCGCCATAGAGTTTGTATATACGTAATCTGCCTTTCCATTATGGGGCCTTTTCTCATATATGTAGTTTTGGCCGGGTTCCATCACGCCATCCCACTTTATTAATAACCAAACAGATAATGTATTTTATATCATTTTTACATTTCGCTTATATGCAATAATATTATAATATAAGTTGTATACTTTAGCGATCTTCGTTAACCTAGAAAATACGAAGGACGATGATAATCCAACGTGAAGCAGCTATATTGTTACATTATGTACTTAATTATCTTAATGTTAAGTGCTTGAAAAGTCTCCGAACGCTGGATATTATTTTCATATTCGTACTTAATTCTAAAACGTTATATTACCGAAGCGTTTAATTTAAATCGTATTAATTCCGACTGCCTCGGAGGCGCCGTTGTATTGCGCGTTACGACGGCAATGGTGAGGTCTCAGGTTCGATTCCCGGGTCGGGTAAACGTGATAATGGGTTTTCCTATTACGAAATGCTGAGTATCAGCCCCGAGTCTTCTGGAATTGTTCCCGACATAGCGATAGGCTCGCCCCCTATCACATCATAGGACGGATATCGGCGAAATGCACGTGTACTGGTTACACACCTGCCTATCTCTTCGGGAATTAAAGACGTGAGTGTTTATTCATTACATATTTTATCAAATTAACACTGAAAAATCACATTTAAGATTTTACGCAAATAACGCAAGTGTATGTAGCGTTAGTCAGAGCTAGGCACAACATTAATGACTCATACGGTGAGCGAAAACACTGAAATAATAAAATTGCTCTCTATCTGACTAACGTTAAATAATTTTCAACTTGTTTCAAATACCATTTGTGATGATATTATGTATTTAATTCGGCGCATAGTTTTCTCGTGATATTAGCTTACACGCTTTGAAAGCGTGCGTTTGGCAAAATATAAACATGTTTTTAATATTTTTGTTTGCAATTTTTATTGTCACCTGTTTTATTCTTTTTATTTTAAAATAGGTATGATAGCAAAATCTTATCAATTAAAATTTGAAGTTAAAAACCTTTTCATGGCTAAAATATACACCCAATATACATACAAAATTGTAGGGAATATTGTCATCGATTTTTTTATTATGTAAATTCATATTTCCTGTTAAGCGATAATAAATTGAAAAACAATAATGAATATCGTGACGCACATCCTTTTTTAATATCCCGATAAGTCAATCAACGTCACTGGGAAACGATCATGTAAAAGCCAAATCCTATTAGTGACAACAGATAATACATAACACGCACGGATTGCATGAAGAGGTAGAGCCATGCTGTAGACAGTTTTGTCTTTCGTACGATGAGAGATATCCCGAGGTCTAAATCACCCCACCTTCCCTTAGTTATTCCTTTCTTTTAAGGTCGACAAAGCATCTATTATTGCTTCGGTTTTTTCATTCATGGTGGAGATCACTTACAATCAGGTGACCCAATTGCTCGTTTGCCGGCTTCTGTTATAAAAAAACAGTAAATATTTTACCTAATATCTAATTGGAAATATTTTACCTAATATCTCATTGGTTATTACGCTATAGGTTCTAAATTTTATAAGGTTATCTTATTACCATTGCCTGGTGGACTTTACACCTAGTTTGGAAGTAAACAAGCTGATAGCGGAATTTGATATACCCAATGACGCCCTATAACACAATACTCTTCAATAATGACGTTAATGTTTTATCTTAAAATGAAAAGTCCAGCTCATTTAGCACTCCGTCCATGATATGCTAAAAATGTCAACACGTTTTTAATGATTATGCTATTATGTGTATTAGGGTGGGTCAAAAAAATCGACTATTTTTTTTTTTACAAGTGCAACGGAAAAATGGGTTCCTAGACACCTTAAAAAATTTCCCACCAAATATGAGCTCTTAATTTTGAAAGGAACATCCTCCGCATCGCAGTTTTTTATTTTTTTTTCAGTCCAATAGAAAAAAATTCATATCTCTCTATTAATTGACTGTACAAAAAAATTTTTCGAATAAATTTTGTAGGAAATTTGATGCTCTACAAAAAAGGTGTCTTATATTTTTTTCGTAAACCTCGCCATTTGAAAGATATAAAGTATTTAATTTTGATTATTTTATGATAAATTTCATTTTTGTTTATGAATTTTATAACTCGACAATAAATGACTTTTACGAAATGCGAAATACCAATTTTTGTTGGAAATTAACTGCTCTATAAAAATGGTTTCTTATGTTTTGGCGATAAAATTAACCGTTTAAAAGATATTCATCATCAAACTTTCATGTGTACGGATCTTAAAAGTTTTTGATTAGATATTCGAAAAATTTCAATTTAATTTATGATTTTTAAGAAAATTTACACGAATTTTAGTTGTTATCGATTGAGAAACGTCAAAATATTTTTTAAGTTTTTATTTATGTTTAAGTATATTTGTCTCGATTTAAAAAATAAATTGGACATTATTTATCGCTCGGTTAAATATATATTGATAAAAAAAGCAAAGTTTTCATTATACATTATACAAGACCATAAATTTTGGAAACACTAAAAATGCTGTAGAAATAAATGTATACAAACCAACGACAACATAACGATGAAATAAAAAGTAGGTGTTGCTAGTTCACAATTCAAACAGATGAAATAAAATACGAAACAAAAATTCTCTAGAGATGAAATTTTCCCTAGGATCGTGATTTCTAATGATTAAAACTAAAATGTTTAGAATAATTGAAGAAAAATTTTGATAATTTTGAAAATAAAACTCAAATAATACTTATATTAATGACAAGCAATGAAATTTATAAATTAAATTGAAATTTTTCGAATATCTAATCAAAAACTTTTAAAATCCGTACACATGAAAGTTTGATGATGAATATCTTTTGAACGGTTAATTTTATCGCCAAAACATAGGAAACCATTTTTATAGAGCAGTTAATTTCCAACGAAAATTAGTATTTCGCATTTCGTAAAAGTCATTTATTGTCGAGTTATAAAATTCATAAACTAAAATGAAATTTATCATAAAGTAATCAAAATTAAATCCTTTATATCTTTCAAATGGCGAGGTTTACGAAAAAAACATAAGATACCTTTTTTGTAGAGCATTAAATTTCCTACAAAATTTATTCGAAACATTTTTTTGTACAGTCAATTAATAGAGAGATATGATTTTTTTTTCTATTGGACTGAAAAAAAAATAAAAAACTGCGATGCGGAGGATGTTCCTTTCAAAATTAAGAGCTTATATTTGGTGGGAATTTTTTTAAGGTGTCTAGAAACCCATTTTTCCGTTGCACTTGTAAAAAAAAAAATAGTCGATTTTTTTGACCCACCCTAATGTGTATAGTTGGTATGGCTATAACTTGGCAAAGAAAGCCATAGCTCATGTAAGATGTCACCACACGTGTGACATGTCGTTAGTCGTGAGTTTATGTAACGATGCCTAATAAAATATGTTCTGTTTTCAAATGATCACATTTAAATTTATTGCAAATGAATTCATTTTTTGGCACGATAACGACAGGTGCGGTGCGATAACACGTCAGTTGATCATCCAAATAAAAAAAAATATGTCAATCACACATCAAGTTATTTCCTATGATGTGGATAAATTTATTCATTTTTAACGAGTGTTGTTTGATATATAAGCGCATCACTAAGCTACTAGTTGACTTGCCTTTGACAGTTGATCCAATGAATATTTTTTCAAATAATTAGCATTGACTACTATTTACATATACACATGTATGTGAAACAGGGTAATTTAATTAAAAGTTGGTATGACCGATCAGTTTTTTAGCAAAAAATGTTGCGTTGTTTAGTTTTCTATTGCAGAATACGACAATGTATTGTTAAACTAAATATAGTAGCAAAAAAGACGTCAAAAGAACTAGGCTCCCATTATTGCCATTTTAAAATTTGTAATACACATGCCTGAAAATAAACCATGCTATGTACCTATAATGCAAGTAATTAGACCAACGTGATAAAAGTTTTGAGTATGAGTGTGATCATCAATCGATATGTTCAGTTAGACAATAGAGTCGCGATGTAGTAACTGATATACTGGCCGACATCGGGGCAGCGTCGAACGCAGCGCCACAGTTCAATGCTGACGCGTTTTGATTCACGCAAGTTCAGTGGACAATTAGCAAAGGCTGTCCACCTCTGGGCCGCGATGTATTTATTCATCGGATGTCCATCGATTACCATAATCGATAGCATCACGCGTGCCGCATACCGAACAAGCTCTCGAGCGTTTTCATTCAATGAGATGCATCGAAAAATTTTATCTACTTTCGTACTAAGCCAGACAGACGGCTCATAAAGTATCGCTTCATGAAGACAAATGACCTCCTGGTAACTACTATTACCCATGGTAACTCTATATAGGGAGTATAATAGAAATATAAATCAAAATTGATCAATGACTTTGCAATGTTCAATACACTAATTCATAATTGATGTATAGGACGCCTTAAAGCCTACATAATTTAGAAGAAAGAGCTTCATCGACCAGAGTTAATTTCAATTGAAAGCTATACATTTTGTATTATTAGGTAAGTAATTGTGGATCCACATTAGTCCGATGGGTCCACTGAGTCGCTGATGGTGCCGTACTTGATTTATACCCCACTTGATAGCGATCACCGAATTTATGGTGGAAAATCCGCCGTAGTGGCTCGCTCAGATGAATCGCGTTCCGGGGTCGATCAGTATATATTCAGTAACTTTATCACTCTGTCGACCATTCAGGGAATCAGTGCCGACCACATTGTGTTTAGTAATAATAATTGTTTATTTCACAACAAATAAAGTAACTTAAAAGTACAGAACAGGTATAAATTATTCTAACATGTGATGGTTACTCTAATAAAAATGCCCTGACACTTATATTAGGCAGAGCCTGTGTTACAAGTGCCAGTTTTAGGACATCGTGGATCTTATGTTAGCTGTTAAAATGTATCAATCAGGTTTCTGTCGCATAATTGAAATTTGGATTGCACTGTACATCAAGTCCAGTGTATTCACTTTGCCGTGCCAGGATAAAAAAAAATGAGGATCGACTAGTGATTTCTAATTGATTTGAATCATTCTGTAGCTAATATTTGTGTGTTGATACAGGATACGTCAACGTCTGCGCAGCGGTGTGCCTGCTGCTGTTGGTTAGTGGTCTGTCACCACGGTCGTCGGCGGCTCCGGTCAGAAGCCGCGCAGTCATGTCACGTCAGCGACGCGCTACCGATTACAGTTATTTGTGGGAGAACCCTTGCGATTACGCGGATGCTGATGTAAGCATTACTTTAATCTTCTTCTTCTATATATATATAAAACTCAAAGGTGACTGACTGACATAGTGATCTATCAACGCACAGCCCAAACCACTGGAGGGATCGGGATGAAATTTGGCATGCAGGTAGATGTTATGACGTAGGCATCCGCTAAGAAAGGATTTTGACAAATTTTAACCCCAAGGGGATAAAATAGGGGATGAAAGTTTGTATGAAAATCATGCGGGCGGAGGCGCGAGCAAAAGATAGTTTTATTATATTCTGCTTGTCATTCCCAGTATTCTTAAAAGAAGAAACGGTGTTAAATCTCGGCGCAGTTGTATTGTCTACAAGGTACGATTGTTATGCTGAGGTCTCAGGTTCAACGCCCGGGACGGGTAAAAGTGATATTGGGTTTTTCTATCACGAAATGCTTAGTATCAGCCCGAAGTCTGAAATTGTGCTCGGTATGGCGATAGGCTCGCCCCTATCACATCATAAGACAGAGATGCGCTTGGCGAAATGTGGCGTACGTATGTTATAAACGATGTGAAATAAATCGTTCGGTGCCAACCCTATCAAACGCGACCACCAAATTAAAGAAAAATCACACTAAATTAAAACTTTCTTAGCTGACCACTCGATATAAAAACACGAAGACCTTTCTAGTGATATGCTTTAGGTATTTTAAAATGTTTGCATAATAATTTCTCTTAACGATATTATTTTACTTTCTCCACCAAATAATGATTATGTAATTATATTCTGTTCATGTTATTATTATTATTAAAAAATAATTAGTTGTTTAGGAGTCAATATGACGGGAGCTAGTTACTGTGAACGCTGTTGAATGATTTTAAGGAACGTACGTTGAGCTCGTGTGTCAAAACATTTAATAAAACAAGATGAATTTATTACCGTATTATCGGCACTAATAATTGCAAAAAAACTCTGCTCTAATATGTTATATGTAAGAATTTAAAATTAAAGGCTACCCACAAGGTATATTCTATCGAATACATAAAGAACCATCAGAATCGGCTGATATTTGGCGATAATATTACATATCAAAGATAGCGCTTATTCGAATTTCGTCCTTTATAAAGTCGGTTAAGAATAATATTAATAAACGTTCTTCTGTATTACAGGCAAAACCCAACGTTACAAATGAAGCACTCGCCGCAGACTTGCTTATTAAGGCAGCAGACGACGCTCACGCATCTGCAACGGAATACAAGGACACCTTCGTAAGTACTTATATATTGTTCATCCGAAGGTCTCTCTTCGCTTTCATTCATCGACGCACTCGTGTCACCGTAAATGTTGCAAACAATACGGCGGGTTCACAACTTTGCTTCCATATACTCACTTATCAATGGAATTATACGATTGTGTGGATCGTAGTGTAGGGTCTTGGTCGCGTTATATTTGCGATATGCGGCGCGAACGGCCGTGCACGCTAATGTTTGTATACTTCTCTATCAAAATATGCCATATTGCACATTTGGACCTTGGTACGTAATGGTGAAATGACGAAGCAACCGTGTAGTATTCGCGGGGCCCATCTGTATGCCCGCCGCGTCGCGCTAAATGAACGGACGGAGCTCGCGGTCGGCCAATACCAATAAAACTTAAGCTAACGTCAACGCATGCCTTAGCTGCTCATTTGTACGCAGATATTATTGATTTATGAATGAGGGTCTGTAGTTTTCCTATAGGAATGTACGATTTATGTACAGTATTAAAATGTATATCGTCGCGACTATTTCACAAATACTAACATGTGATGATTATTGGCTATGGACGTGTTACTGTTAGATTATGTTCTAATTGTTTCTGCGGAGTGGCAGAGCTGGTGCTGGCTGGCAGTTGATTACATATTCATATTCACTCGTATTTTTTTTAATAGCATAGGCCGGCAACGTACAAATGGGTTACCTGATGGTAAGTGATCTCCACTGCTCGTGTCCGCGCACAATACCAAAATAATCATGGTCGCGTTGTTGACCTTAAAGAAAAGGGATATTAAGGGATTGAGAAGAGGACGGAAATTTGGAACTCCGTAATCTCACTCACCGTACAAAACGCAGCAGCAGGCCGCTATTTTACGGTCGCAATTTTTTTTTTATTTATCTGCGAGACAGTAGTAACGTTCCTGTCGAGTCGAAGAAATTAAATCCAATTATGACGATAAATAAGGTCGCCCTATGTGCCTGAATATGATGGAATAAAAAAGCATTTACAAAACCATGAGTATACGTGTACTAGTACTGTTGTAGTATTGTAGATTATTCCCACATTAACATATCGCTCCTGGAATGTATATGTGCCGATTTTGCATATAAAACAAAACATCGGATGCATGTTAAGCTATATATTATGACGTTGTATAAACACATTCAGAAAATGTTGAGTTATGTTTGTTTAAAATTTATCCAAAAAGTTTCTCGCGAAATTTGACCCATTAAAGATTCACAGCGTGCACGTTTTTGGTGGTGTTTTCTCACCGCGTGAAGCTCGCGATCGCCGGTCGAGGCAGCGAGATTGCATCGGCGCAGGCGCCGGTTTCGCCTCTTGACGTCCGGCCGGTCGCTTCCTCCCTTTTTAATTATAATTTCGCACTGCATAATGTGTGACGCCACTGTTGTACAACAACGACCTTTGGGTATAGCGCCATGCCGCATGATACTGCACCAATATTAATTGTGTCCTTTTTACGGATAGACTAAGCTGAACGCTCATTAACCGGTGTCATTATTTATGTAACATAGCTTAATGTGATATTTTGTTGTAAAATACATTTATTTACTTTATTAAATTCGTCTCAGAATAGTAGAATGAGGTCTAATAAATTAATCTAGAAGTTTTTGGTCATTCAACTGTCAGCTAACTTACGTATTGTATCACAATCATATCTGAATGGCAGACATCTCAACCTACATTCTAGAATTCATAAACCATTCACGAATTTATTAGAAAGAAACGTTTGGCATTTTAATATAACAATTTATACGTTGCTTCTATCATTCCAATCCTAGGAATATAATAATTGCCGAATCGGAAGTAAGGTGGCTGATCAACGAGAAATAATGCGATGTCGATGTCGCGCCTCGAATCATTTATGGAGAACTCTCTACCGCGATACTTGCAAACGAGTAGAGGATAAAAACGACACGTAATACATTTCGGCGATTGCACGATCATAATCGATTTATTGGGCGCGCGGCAGTCAATGGTTACGGAACAATGGGCGAGCTTATGTCGGTCGGGTCCAGTTATCGACGACGATGTGCGCGCATGAAGTATGGTGGCATTGTAATAGGCTTGACGGTCGTAACGACGGCGACGTCCTGTCCGCTGCCTCCTCGTAAAACGACATTATCAACTCACAGTAGCCGGAACGAGGTACAGGACGGTGCGCGTACGCGTCGAATACTGATTGCGCATTAGTATTGCGAGACACACCTGCCCGACGATTTTTTTCTGTCTCTCCCCTTAATGTCGGTCATTCGTTACTAATGTATCATATTTATTGCGATTTAGACTCAAACCGGTGGCGATGAACCGCCATTGTCGTTTGCGTTACAAGGACGTTTACACCTTCTTTGTTCGATGTTCGCCAATGCTCGAAATTACGAACCTACTAGCGCGTAGATGTAAACTTGATAATATTAGTCACACGGGGCACGGTTACGTCGCAGCGTCACGTCGCAGTCAACGCAAAAAGGCAATAATTTACTCTAAATAAATCAGACGGCTACATCTGTCGTCAAGCCCATTCTGTATAAATAATAACTGGCCGCGTCGTACTAAGAACGCAATAACAAATTCAACGAACTCTACCGGTACTGTGACTCGCCACCGGCCACCGTGTGAATGTGTCATAACACTCGTGCTTTTGACCACAGTCTACATCGGTGGCAGTCATGTTATCATGTTGGATTTTCGTCAGCGGAATTATGCCGGTTTTTTCAAATATGTATACTTTTTAATTCAATATATTATTACGTTAAACAAATGGTTATGAGATTCTGTACGTGTAATGCGATCGTGTCCCGGCAGGCGGCAAGCACTGGATACACAAACCCACATCGCACCACACAGCCATGTGCATTTGCCAAGCTAACGCTCGCAAAAGCATCGCTATATAAACATTGTATTACATAGCATTTCATGTATGTACGTATATAATGCGATAGCGTTGTTCACACGGCGACATGCTGTCTGCGACGTTGGGTGCGTACGTGTGCCGTAAATATATCAATGTGTTGCGCATGTGTGGGTGCATGTTTATTTGATAAGCTTCCGATGTTTCGAGCTAGACACTCGTATGCAAAGTCGTCGAATTTCTTAATTAACAGCCCACCCACCGTTTTCGAACTGTTTCAGCAAATACTTCCTCGAACCTCAATAGAATACTTACTTTTTAATACTATATTTAAGGGTAAAAATATCTTTAACCTTATTAAACGATATTCACTTGTCGTTAGCAACTACCTGTTGAATTTCACAATTAATGACACCTGTACATAAATTACAAACATTTTCGGTGTATAATAGAATTGAGGTTCATATTATTTTTTAATAATGTTTTATCGAATTTCAACCACATTAAAAGACAAATTTATGTCATAATTAAATGATTTCCATAAACATACAGGTTGTAGGTACACATAATCAAATAAAGTAGACTTAGCAAATTATTGATGTTCAATTGCAAGACTGCATCCCTTTCTTGATGTGAACACAACAAGCGCATATTTATGTACTTATTAATATTTTAATGTGTTCTAATTTCGATATCGAGTTTTAAATTAGCTAGTAGATGTATCTAATGTAGGTAGAGTTTCGGATATGGCGTGACGGACCGGACGCAACACCTGTGTATTTAGTTTGCCAATGACTACACCGCGCATTCCATCTCGGTACGATATGATTACATATACATTCTTTGTAATTTGTTTATGTTACACTGATGACATCGTTCATTGACAGTGTACCAGTTTAATCTTAAATATTCATAATTGTTTTATGTTAAAAATCAATATTCTCCAATTTCCATTCGCTGGTTGGTGATTCCGATACCGCCATTTAGTATGCTCATTGCAAATTTCCGAACACATCCAGTTAGTCGGTATCAGATTTTTATTCAACACAACCAACATAATAATCGTAAATTCATTTCATTACACCTATTATCGGCACAGTTTGCGTTAACCGGTATCTCAATTACCATCGGACAGATTAATTTTTGGCCGATGCTTTTGAACTTTTCAATTGGTTTGTGGATGTTTCGGAGATTCGTATCCTCGATAACGTTACTGCACAATGTAAAATATTCGCGGTATTGTCACATATTGAAAACGGCGTTTAATTAGTCGAATTGTTGCCAGAAATATTTACAGCGGTATTGGGCATTGTAGCGGCTGCATCTGCCGTCGATGCCAAAGGTTTTTCGACTTTATAACTAACCATGCAAGAACATTTATCGATTAGCCCAAGCTCGTCACGTATGCTTCGGTCGTAGTATCAAATTTTTATGTTAGAACGGTTTTTGTTACGTGAAATGTCGGCGACGCACCTCCGGTTACGATCTCATCTTTTGCACGACCTTCGCTGGTCAATATATACAGCTAATTAAGCTATATGTATATCGCAGGTGTTTGATGGTGTGATACTTTTAGTGCCGATCTAATGATACATTTAATTGATATTTAACATTCATCTCGTTGATTTGAATATGTGAGATTAATGCGTATTTACTTTAATACCTCCATGCCGTTGCTCTTTAATTATTATGACCCAGGCTGCTTTATTTTTATTACACATACAAGGAAACTAAATTAGTGCTCGGTCTTAACATACCATTTAAAAAGTAAAGAATAATCTTATTGACAGTATTGTTAGACGGACAGATTACAACAATTTTGTTGTCTACTGTACATATTTTGATCTGTAGAACTATACAAATGTTTCAAACATGGAGTTCATCTCTAAGCGGGAATATTTATGGGGCATCTTTTGCACAATTATCAATTTCCTGAAATTATATTCAATTACGTCTATCTGTGGGTCTTAACCCAACACATCCATCTATTATTATAGAACTTTAGTTTGAATGTAATTTAAATACATCAAAACGATTTATACGATACCCTATTGTTTATAAAAGTATCTTACCTTAACATCCTGTTAGTAAACAGGAAATATGAAGCCAGTAATCTAAATACAACTTCAATATTTATCACTTTAGTTTTGTAGCAGCTATCGAAATTATTTTAGAAGTGTATTCCTAATAAGTTTACTAAGGACACGTCTTGTATTGTCACTGTGAAATGTGAAGCGATCTCGTGTTCCGTTCCTTTTCCATGAAAGTTAATCAACTTATTGTTTTAACTATTTAGTACGGACTTAGATCTATTTTTGTCTTTCATAGAATCTAACTTTGCAACAAGTGTTGATTCATAACAAACAAAATGGTGTTCTAATCGTTTGACCAGATTGATGAATTACTTAATTGTGTAGTTTGTTTGTGTAATTATTATATTGAAAGACATGTTTATTTAAAATTATTTATATATTTAGTTTGAAGTAAGTATCAGTAAATTAAACAGTGTTTTTTTTATTGTTGTAGGCGAAGAATCTTTACGATCTGTCAACGTTTGATAAGCTCGTCGGACAAATGAGCTCTGAATGGCTCAGAAAGTTTCAGTTTCCTGACGAAGTCCTTCCCAAAGAAAAAGAGCTCTTAAATGACATGCCTGAAGAATATATGGACAAGTTGATGGTAAGTTATTCCGAATAAGTCGGCTATATTTTTTTTGTAATGAAATTTGATACATGTTATTTTATAAGCGCTATGCTTTTCTTCAAACGAGGATTAGAAAAGTATCTACTGGTAGGCTAATGAAAAAAATACAGATTGAATTGCATACTATATGATTAATTGTGAATGTATTATAAATTACACCTTTATCAAAGCAGAAATATTATATCCCGCTACATTTATTGTTACGTGATAATATGTTAAACATCACAATGACGATTATATCAGTCAATGGTACATATAACAAGATAGAGAATATTATATCGAATTGTATCAAACATATACTCATAAGTTAATACTTTATAATAGATTTTCATATATGTATAATCAAGTCTTTGTTGATGCAAAATCAGTATTGATTGCTATTGCATTTGGCGTACGTAACTAAATTTATATTAGCGTTTGACGTTATTATTAACTTTTTTTTTTATCAAGTGAAATAGAAAATTCTAATTATTAATTAGAATTAATAATTAGAGTTGTCTGCCAACCCGCATTAGGCCAGCGTGGTTGACTAAGGCCTAATCCCTCTCATTCAGTAGAGGAGGCCCGTGCCCAGCAGTGGGACGTATATGATACAGGGCTAGTAAAAACAAAAAAATATATATTAATTATTTAATTATATTATGTATTCTTTTCTCACGTTGATAATTTATTGCGTATGTAGCAATAACTTTTTTATGAATAGGTTTGATACATAAGAATGCAAACAGAGATCGGTCGTATCTTTGTAAAGCCGTTTTAGTTTTACGACACGAACACTCGCAGATTGACGTTTCCTAAACGAAAACAATCATCGAAGGGCGGCGAATTCGCTGATGCCAAAAACGTGCATCCGTATGAGTTTTTCAATCGATTTCAAAGAATCGACATCGTCGGTGGCACTCATTGTTGTCGGCCGACTATCGCTTACGTGAGAACACAATGGTTTCGCAATGTGTTCGACGCGATCGCAATCCTCACTGTAATTGACCAAATTTATAATGATCTTGCCGTTTTGATTAGTACTACGTATAAAGAGTTTTATATCTCTAAAAATCATTTATAAATGTTATTTTCATTAGAATTTGTTTTTGTTGTTATTTTCATTGAATTTAGTTTATTTATGATCAATATTTTTAAATTTTACCAATGTCTTTAAATAATTTTGTTTCAACATTCCTTCTGTATTTTAAAACTAACTAACTAGTAAGAGACTGAGTATACTTACGTGTATTAAAAAATACTTGTTTCAAAAATGGTCATTGATGATGAAGTTAACGATTTTTATCCATTGTCCACAGACAAAAATAGATGACGTTTTGCCGTCGATGCACAAGGCCCTGAAGTTGATTATAGCTGGACTGCACTCCTTCTCCACTCATGGACTCAACGCTAAAATGCTGACTGCTGATGAACAACTTAAAAATAACATCACTAAGACCATACAAAGTGTTCGGGCCGTCCTATGTCGGTTCAATGTAAGTATCGTATTTAATAATATGATGTTATTCCTCATCACAAAAGCGTGACAAAGCTACAAAATTGTTTTCTATATAGAATGGTTCTATAAATGTAATATAGAACGATATTAACAAATTTACAGACATTTATAACCCCATTCGATAATCTAAGCGTAAATCCTAATGAGTTATAATTTTTAGTAACTCTATAAAAAAAATATTTATCACTTTTATTTATACTATCTTCTCTCGTTACAGGCGATAATGACAGTTCGCAACCTAGAAACAATACCGCTTTCTCACTCGGAGATACCTGAGATCAATTCGGACAACATGTTAAAGGAAGCCCTCCCTCTCTTCAGAGACACACTTAACTATTTGGAATACCTACGTCAGGTCTTCAAGAAGAACTACGGGGTCAAATAGACCGATTGAAGCAAGCCTATTGATTGTGCTAATAAAGTCCGTTAAGACCGCTAACGTTTCGAGGAGCACTGCGCGTTCACCCCAAACATCCTTTTGGCTATTATACTTAATATTGGTGCTTATATGTACATACGTAACATTATATGTTACGCTAGCAGTATTGTTCAATTAAGTTAGCTCGATAATATTTAAACTTATAAACGAATTGTTTACCTACACCTTTGGCTGTTGTTTAGTGAATTACCGTAGTAAAAATGTCATTGCCATAACATTGCCATTTCGGTCTAGAACGAATTAGTTCCTTTTTGTTGTAAATAGTGACGAATTTAAATTGTATTATTTATTATGATGCTGATTAACATTCTAAATTTCCCGATTATCCTAGTCAAGGTCTTAACTTATTTATTTTTCGCTTAACTTCACTTTAGTTTCAATTTCTTTATTAAAGTATTATTTAATTTAGGTTTAGTGTTAGGCTCCATTCCACCATGAAATTGATGTTGATCGTCAATGCTGTTAATAAATTTGTTTAGTTTATTGATGTGTCTGATGGTATATGTGACTCATGATGGTCTAGTGTCGACTGTTGACTATTGACTGTCGATTGTGTAATTGTGGCTACTGCGATTTACTATACTATTGATGACTCGTAGTTCGAGGCTACAAAAATAATTTTAATTTGTACATTCTATTCCTACTTTCCCTAGTATTATTACTTGACTCTTGTTAACTATTTATATTACTGTTACATAAATCCAATGAAATATGACTAGCTTTAATAGAGCTGTTAATTATATTATTGTAAAGTACAGAGCCAGTGTATTTACGACTTAATCATTATTTGTATAGTTCAAATAATACATATTTATAACTGTGACAAACATCGAATTCTATGTTTGTAAAATTAAATTATTATTACATTTACAATGACTTTCATTTTATGACCTTTAAACAATGGTATATTATGGCACTAAGTAAACCTGTTTGTCCATATACATATGACCAGCGGTGTAAAAAGAAGACTACGCACCATGGGTGACAGTATAAACATTAACGAATGTAACTTTAACATTTTAAATTAGTGTTACACTTACATAAGGAATATCGACAAATATCGATAATGATGCTGAGAATAAGACAACACACCATTGATATACAAAAAAACCCAACACACTCGACGTTTATCAGAGTATACTTTGAAGTCTTTATTGATTATTTAAAAGACTATAAGTTTTCTTTATCGACAATGCACGGTAAAAGTTGCAAGGTTGTAGGTCTCTCGTATGCAATAGACCGCCTAGACTGTTACCAATTACCATCCCATCGTTTAATTCTACCGACAAGCAGCAGTGCACCCACTGTTGTGTTTAATTTGAAGGACATTGAAACCAGCGAAATTACTGAGCATAATGAGACAACAAGTTATATCTCAAGGTGACGAACGCATTCCAGTGCTATACAGTGCTTTGTGATTTAAAGTTCTGTGTGATGTTGTCTGTTTATTGGAGAGCGTGGTGGTAACCATTAGGCGAGTGAGATGCTCATTTTGTCAGTCAGGCTAGTGCAAAAAGTATATACGCCTGATATTGAATACTACTAATTTTAACTCAAGCTTTTGTTTAGAACGGCGTCGTTGTGCAACTTTAGACTGCACTAGTAATAGAAAAATCGTCGCCAGTCTTTTATATTAAACTGGCAGATCCGGACACACGTTGCTGTGGCTAAGGTATATTATGTTAAATTATATAGTAGTAAACTATTCAATACAGTATGCGCCATCTATTAGATACTTACTCAATCCAGCCGATAAATTACCTTACACCGCCATCTGTTAGAATCTTATGGAACTCATAGATAATTATAACAAATAATTTAAAAAAAAAAATATTGCGACTAGAAATCGAGATAAAAACTATCCTATATCTCAAGTTGGATCAAACACACACAGTTTGCAAAATTTGATTAAAATCGGTTCAGTAGTTTAGGAGTTCATCGCGGACAAACAACGTGAGACGACATTTTTATATATAAAGATTATATGGGTATGATTGGTAGGTACGGTGGTAAGATTCATATCCGCCCGTCTAGCGACCACCGCACACATGGTGTTTAACCTGCTATAGTGATTGTTTTGATCGCCTCCACCGCCCATGAATGCCCACAATACCAGAGGAATTATGGACGCATTACTGACCTTAAAGGCAAATAAATAAGTATAATTCAGGGGTTGGGAAGGAAAAGGGGATTTGGGCCTCCGGACATCTCACCGTGCGAAAGCAGCAGCACGCCGGTACTTTACGTCAATTCCCTGTAAGACAGTGGTAACCACTCGGTCGAGGTGGAAAATTCATGCTGTAGTCAAAACTGCATATAGCGCGGTTCTAACACTCATAAAAATGTAATCGATTGAAACTCTATAGAAACTGTCCCTTGAGGTTTCAACCGTGTGAACGTTAATGCTCCTGTGGGTTGTAATTACACATTTAGTTATTAGGTACATATTTAGGGTCCCATAGCCAAATGTCATAAATGGAACCCTTATAAATTCATCATGTCCGCCTGATCGTCTGTCCGTACTAGTCACAGTCATGTTTCTCGAGACTATTAGCTCTACATGGATGAAATTTGGATGGCAGGTGTATTCTATGAAACGCAATACAAAGGCGTAGTGAAATTAATAAAAAACATTTTTTTTTACCCGAGCACGGTAAAGCGACTGCACTACACCTGATGGGAAGCGTAGTGCAATAAAAAAAAGCTAGTGACCACCGATAAATAATGAGTTTATCGATGGTCACCACAATCATGCCGGCCTGTATAATTGCCTCTTCCCTCTTCGGAGGGATATAAATATAATGTTTCTATATAATATATATAAAGAATAATAGGTAGAATAAATATATAGCTTTTAAAATTTGAAGTATGATTTTAACGTGCACATTCTTCTGTTCCAGCCTGTTCCCATGGTCTGTGGAAACAATTTCACATGTTTACACAACGCATTCACGACGGTGCCCTATTTGCATTGGTGACTTAGTCTGACAAATTAGTGCGTCCACGATGGGAGTTCGAAAAATAATAAAAAACAGTATTTCAACATACACTAACCACCTAGTTTTCACATGAGACACATCTTATTGCTGCGATAATAGGGGTCAAAATGCTGTAAATATTTTTACAAAGCAGGATAGGCTGCTCCCGCTACCTATCACGAAGCGAACTGTCAAACGTTTTCCCGCCATATTTATTTAATGTGTTAGTGGTGACGAGGTTATAATTTGTGGTGAAGAACCCGCTGCTGCGAGGTTTGGTTATTGGATTAGGCGGAGGAATAAAAGTTTACTAATATGGCCTCCTACATCGCGACATTTCTTTGAAGGATATTTGCTAAGCGACGCTGCCGTTGGCGGTAGCGTCAAAGCTGGTACCAGAAAGTTGGGAAAACACTTATGCTGGCAACACATTAGGCGTAGTTTTTAGCCGACTGTACTCTATCCACATAAATGTATGTAATTTTTTTTCGCATATTTCTCAAAACGTTTGAATCTCGATTCTGTGTTTAACGAAATCTACAGCCTCTTAAAAAAGTTTTAGTAAATAAAAAAAATCACATTCATAATAAAATCTCTCAATAAATTCTAAATGGTAAATATCAGACTCATTAATGGTTTTTTCGCTAAAGGCCTAGTCAAACAGACAGCGGGCCGAAAGCGTGGCGAAAGCTAACTGAAGCTTATATCATTTTCAATACACTTCGCTTTCTATACTCGCTTCGCTTACTATGTAACTAATTTTAATCGGCAATAGATTTAATAACATCTCGCCATGCTTACAACTCTCAGTATGTTTGTCAAGGTAGATCGCGCAGCAACAAAGCGACATTCCGCCTTATTGTCGCGTGACGTCGCGTCGCATACTGCGCCGACTTGTCGCGCCCGCGTTAATACCAAACACAAATTTACACATTAACAACCATGTCTCAATGAGTGTGACCTACCACATTGTGTATTGAGTTGGGTCACATATTTTTTTCGGCATAACTTATCGCGGCAAATTGTACTTTGTTTGCCTGGGTTCCGCAGGTATTTCAGATGAGTTTTGCAAAACGAATTATTGTAATTCCCTGCAAGTGGAATAGAACTATTCATATTCCCATTAAGGTGCAGTGGACTTCACTTTTACAATCATCATCGTTACATATCAGTGGCAAAGACTCCATACAATACGATTCTCCCGGGCTTCCATTTATAAACTTGTCTAAAAGTAAAGACTTTAAAATACTGTGTACAGTATACATACCAATGACATTAATGTAATTGACGAAAATATAATTATAATTGACAATATTCATAGCAATCCGTAAAAATCCTATTCCAACATCTTTCCGCTTAGCTTCATTGGATATTACGCGGCACTTTTCTATTTTTCTCTCCATTCATCTCTGCTTTGGACACTGGCTCTAAATATGATATTGCTACTGGATCCGTCGAATATTATGTATAAAAGTTTGGGTCGTGATGATGCTCGTGATATTTCGGTGTTGTCATAGCTGATTCATCATTTAGGGCAAGGTTAGTTCCTTTCAATCATTGAGATGAAACAAATTATATTATTATTTTGCAATATATTCTAAAAGTAAAGTTAAGATACCTGGTTAATATTTTTAATTCGCATCTTTAAAATGACAGGGAAATAAGGGGCGGTTCTATGTACCTCAGTGTTTTAATGTTACTCGACATGACTTACAATAATTTTGTTTAAAAGCTACCCGATTTACCAGAATGAATATAAAGAAGATGCTACAGGAAAGCTTACACCCATTGCGATATACCCACGATGAATACAATACATTTAGTAAAGCTTTTAAAAGTAACATAATGTTTTCCCTTATATACACTTTAAAGAACACTAACCCTTATTAATCGGTCTCAACCAATCCCTTTACACTTTAACCCTAAAACGGGCACAAAATATTTTCACATTCGTTTAACGATCGTCAGTCGGGGCGGGTCACAATGGCGTTTAGGGCGCACCGAACGCGCATGCGCTCTTTATCTCGCTCACGTTCCCTTGTTTTATTTATTAGAAAGATTTATTATTTACCACGGGGCTCGCACACGATGTGTCACGAATTTGGAACGAAAAAACCGGGTTATGTTAATGCATGCCCCGTTCGCACGTGACAATCTTTTTTTTGATCACTCCGAAGTCACTTAAATTAACTTGTAAACTTAACTTGTAACGAATGTCCTGTTACTTACAATATGGGACAATTCAATCCGTGCAGCGAGAATGTCAACGGCGACAAAGGCCAAGATCGCATGACTTAATTGAGGCCGCTGTCTTCTCTTACAGGTTAAAATTCATAATTATAACAAATAAAGAAATCACCGTATATGGCATCTTGAGTAAACGCCAATTTTTCTTCTCGTGTGTAACGTTTAAACACAAAAGAAGTGGACAGTTTTGTCTACGGTATGAATGAGCCGGATCGACCGAGTCTACACTGTCTCACAGAAAACCGACGTGAAGTGACTTGGCCCAAGTTCATAATGGTTCTAGTATTGTGAGTTTTTATGTGCGGTGGAAATCATTTGCCATCAGGTGACCTACTTACTCGTTTGCCAACTTTTACAAACTAGACTTTACTAAAACATTGAAATAGTGACTGGTGAGTCCACCCCGTGACAACAAAGGCTGAAAAGCTTTCGAAACATCGGGATCAAAATTAATAAAAAACCACGATAAAATCCGTTTAAATTGGTTTATTTCATTGAGTAAACCATTGAGTAATATTCGCGTAAACCGAAGAAATCATTATTTACTCAAATATTCTTAAATATATCATAGTTCATTTTCCAATAAGTTCTTTACATTTTTATCAATACATTCTGAGCCGCTTACAATCTAACCGCAATAGCAACAGATTTTCCCGCACCATTTATGTCCAAATATATTCTTAACGTAATGATTAAGACCACTCTTGACCTACGCAAAACCACACGTCTGCCGTGACCGAGTAGACTAACAAACACACAAAAGAACAGACGGAGATGGCTAACGATCCTTGTTTGACATTATCTGTGTATTTTACAAGCCCTTGTACAAATAGCCAGACAAGTTGTGTTACGTCAAAGTAAAAATAAAGTAGGTGCCTTTACATCCTTCACCTTCAATGAATGAATCAGATTCAGCCTTTATTTATTCGCTCTTTAGAATTACATAGATGGATAAAAACATTCCGTCAATTATGTTATTTTGTCTTTTACGACTCATATAAAACTTCAATTATTTGTGATTACATAATCGTTAATATCAATATGTGCCGACAAACAAATTACTAGGTGTTAGATTCCTAGTATTGAGCGGGCATCTGTGTAAGTACTACGGCTCTGTCTATTTTTGCCGTCATCATCATCATCATCATTAGCCACAAGACGTCCACTGCTGAACATAGGCCTCCCCCTAAGATTTCCAGACCGACCTGTTGGAAGCGGCCTGCATCCAGCGACTTCCTGCGACCTTTATCAGGTCGTCTGTCCACCTTGTACCTTTTTTGCCGTCAAGCAGCAGTATTAAAGCACGGTTGTGTTCCAGTGTAAAGGAGTGAAACTACTGGGCATTAAGAGGTATAACATCATATGTCTTGAGATGATGAGCACAGTTCGGTGCCTAAAGTACCGTATGTACTTGATAATTAGAATTTTTTGATCGGCGTTCCAATTGTTGCAGTTGTCGTCATTAACGCTAATACCATTACATAAATTAAATTTATGGGCTTCGCCAATTTCGGAACCAATAGCACATCATGATTATAACTTAATTTGTAACAGGTCTCTCATAAAACATTGGATACTTACCTATTTTCTTTTGGCTGACTTGGCGCCGTATGACGGGACATTGCTGGCACATTCGTACTAATTCGTCACGACGATTGCCGAAAAATAAAATAAATATAAAAGCTTTTAATTCATTCCTTACATCGTCACAATTTTTCTAAAATAGATAAGTGAATTAGTAGTAAGTAGAGAATTTTATAACATTATGAAAAAAATTGTATGCAATTAGTAGGTTCTAAAAATATATGCTAATCTATGCTAAGTGTTAGTATTATGGTGTGTAAGATCGCACGTTGCGGTAAAAGCCTCCTTCAAGCACATCCTCTCTTCTCTATGTCTTGCACTTCTTGCCCATAACTTTTCAGCGTTAATCACTATGTCGACTGTATTGTATTATTGTATATGTATTTTTTAAATGACCTACCCCTTCTTTGTTTCTTATTTAGTGGAGTCCAGTTTGTTACTATCCGGGCCCACCGATTCTCTTCTAGTCCCTGTAGGTGCCCCAACCACTTCCATTTTGGTTTATGAATTTTTTGAATGACATGTTTATCTTTTGCTTTATTTTCTTGCCTAAGCGTAGTTGATATTTATCATTATTATTTATAATTATTTAATTTATTTATTTATTTAATTTTTTATTTATAATTTTTGTATTTAGAAAATTATTCGCTTCATTGTGTATTTGCAGCCTACTTATGGTGAGAAACCTCCAAATCTCTGAAGCAATCACAATGTTGGAATTTGCGATACGAAATATCACACATTAGTTGTCCAGGATTGGAATCTGTTCCCGGTACATGTTGCTTAAATTTCACCACTATAGAATGTTGTATGAATGTATGTATTATTATGTACAACAATTCCACTTTGAACAATCTCTTAAATATTTTTTCTTCGTCTATTATATCGTCTAGACTTTTACATCCTTTATCATCTCTCTTGCAAGAGTGCACACAAGTGAGCCTCTGATGGCCGCCTACTTTCAGATGCGACGCATTTCGTAGTACGAACTTTTCTCACTTTAAACAAACATACCACAAGATAGACTTGTTTTAATTGTCCAAATGACGAAACGAAATTTGGACTAAATTGCGCTTTTCGACCCGACACATAAAATGGTAAATTTCATGATGTCCAGCTATTTTACTGGATTTTATGTCCTTGAAATCTAAACACGGAAGTAATTCTTACGCACTGCTGCTTGGCGGCAGAAATAGATAAAGGGTGCTAAACTAGATAGCCTCTCGCATACAAGGGGCCTATCATCTAGTCAATCTAATAAGTATATTTAATAATGGCTTTCTTTATCTAATGTATAGGATTTCTTGTATAAAATCAATAAAGTTGAAAAATAGGCCAACGCGAAAATCGTCACTAAAACACGCTGCATTTTCTCGAAATATAAGTAGATCCTATTGTGTAAAATTTTTGACATGGGCATTTGAATTGGACATTGGTAATGTGTTTTTGCAGAGGTTGGTAAACGAGTAAGTAGGTCACCTGATGGTGAATGATCTCCACCGCACATAAAAACTCACAATACTAGAACCATCATGAACTTGGGCCAAGTCACGTCACGTCGGTTTTCTGTGAGACAGTGGTACAGACCCGGTCGAGCCGGCCCATTCATGCTGTAGACAAAGCTGTCTATGGCGTAGTTAACACATAAAAATATGCTAATATCGAGTTAGTTTACAAAACTTAGTTTAGTTGCTATTAAGTGAAGACATCAAAATGACATGCATCTTTCAGGTCATAACTTATTCATTACTGTAAAGATGCTCTTACACTAAAGCGTCTATGACATAGATAAGAATTAATACAAATTAAACGTACCACCCAAACAAAACTGCATATAAAGTGATTGCAATTGTAATTAGGTATCTTTTCGTCCCCAAAGGTCATATACGTTCCGTTTAAGAGACAAGTGGCCTCGTGAAGCTTGAGAAGCAAAACGCACTAAGAGCCTTGATTTCCTTTATTGACATATTAAGACGTATTATCTCGCGTGAGTCGACGCCGCTCTCCAAACTATGACAGGAAGTGCGACGCATGCCTTTCTTCAGGTGCGGCCAAGTGTTGGGTTACTTTTTCAGACGTGCATTTTCCGATACGTGGGCAATTTTAATTAATTTATGATTTTAATCCTACTAATATTATAAATGTGAAAGTTTGTTTGTTTAGATGTTTGGATGTTTGTCCGTCAATCACGCTCAAACTACTGAACGGATTTTGATGAAATTTGGTATACAGCAGGGTATACAGGGTATGAGCTGACTTGGGTGATAGGCTACTTTTTATCCCGGAAATCCCGGAAAAAGCAGATCACGCGGGCGGAGCCGCGAGCAAAAGCTAGTTTAAGATTAAAATATGAAAATGACTGAAACAGATATATTTTAGGGCGTTTTAAACATCAAACCTAGTTGTTGAATATTTAAGGTAATAAATCGCTTAACATAATCGTACTTAAGGTGAGAAATTGGTGAAGTCCTGGAGTCAAAACTGATGTATGGCAATTAATTCCCTGAGATTAAATTATCTAAAGCAGCAATAGCTCAGCGGGAAGTGTTACGGTCTGTCGAGACGAAAGGTTCGAAACCATCCCCAAGAGTATGCGCCTCTGACTTTTTTGATACGTGTATTTTAATAATTATCGCTTCCTTTAACGGTAAAGGAAACATCATGAGGTAACTTACATACCTGAAACGTTTTCCAACAACAACTTTAAAATGCTCTACCGTATTGTCGATTATGATATGGAGTTCTAGGTGGTAGGTCCCTCGTATGCGAAAGCCCGTCTGGGTTGGTACCACTGCTTTGTATATTTCTGCCGGCAAGCAACAGTGTGTATGCACTGTTGTGTTTCGGCTTCATGGACATTGAAGCCAGTAAAATTACTGGGAATTTTGAGACTTAACATCTGAGGTTTCGGGGTGACGAGCGTAGTTCAGTGGCGTGCAGTGCTTTGGAATTCAAAGTACTGTTTGGTGTTGCTTCTGTTTATGGGCAAGCTCGTCATTCAAACAAATAAAAAAAAACATATAGAAGTGTAAATAATTCTTAACAGTCTTACTTAAATATAATTACCATAAATGATTAGTATTATATAAATATTATGATTAATTTTGTAACAAAATAATGTTTTATTAATTTTTAAAACTAAAATATTAAAACAGAAGCATAAAGTATGTACACTAAATAAATAATAAATAATTAACCCGATTGTTTTATTTCCTATCATATCAAATACTTACCAAATCACCAGATGAATTTAATAAACATCGTAAATAATCCAAATCACCTCCCAAGGTATTATTACACTTGCGTTGTTTTGGTCGTATGGATGTGGGAAAACTTGAAAAAGACGCTGCAAAATTAAACTGGGACCACCTAACATCAGTCTCTTCTATTGATGAGAAAGTTAACATCCTAAATACCAACATCCTAGCTCTCTTTGACACCCATGCGCCAGTTAAGAAAATTAAATTAAAGCGTCCTCCCGCTCCATGGATAACGCGTGGTGTTCGGATGGCGATGCGGCGAAGAGACCGGGCTTTTCGGAAATATAAGAAGGATCGCTCAGAGGAAAACTGGTGCCTTTTTAAGTTTGCAAGGAATCGGTGTAATCAGATGGTACGTAATGCTAAACGCCGTCATATTCTTGATAACATTTCTTTATCATCTCCTGCTAGTACCTGGAAGTTCCTCCGGAGTTTAGGTATTGGCAAAACAAATGTCTTAGAGTCTCATGGGGCGACTATTGATTTGGATGACATTAATCGCCATTTCTTATCTTCTAGCTTGATTGATCACCAAACCAAGTGTCGTACCATGAACTTTTTAGCTGGTCTCCCAAGACCAAATATTGACCCCTTTCAGTTTCTTCCAGTTCCGCCTAGTGAGATCAAAAAGATAATCCTTTCCATTAAGTCCAATGCAACCGGCTGCGACAACATCAGCCGTCGCATGATAATACCAATCCTGGATCATCTTCTCCCTGCCATATCCCACATCATTAATGTCTCACTTCAGACTGGTATTTTTCCATCCTTATGGCGGAAAGCCTATGTTATCCCTCTTCCCAAAACCCCAAACCCCTCAGTCGTAAACGATTTCCGTCCCATCTCCATTCTTCCTTTTCTCTCCAAGGTGCTAGAGGCCTGTGCCCACAAGCAGCTTTCCACGTTCGTACACGTCAATAACCTATTGTGCCCCTTGCAGTCTGGATTCAGGCCTGGTCATAGTACTGTGTCCGCGCTCCTCAAAGTGACTGACGATATTAGGGCGGGTATGGAAGATACCAAAGTCACTGTGTTGGCTTTGGTCGACTTCTCAAACGCCTTCAGTACCGTCAGTCACGATATCCTTCTTGCAATCCTCTCCCATCTCTTGATCTCTCCTGCGGCACTGGAATGGTTCTCATCTTATCTTCAGGGACGCCAGCAGTCGGTGCGACTCAATGAGTCATCATCAAATTGGTGCCATATCGACTCTGGAGTCCCTCAAGGCGGCATTCTCTCCCCGTTGTTATTTTCTATCTTTATTAACCTCATAACTTATAACCTTCAGTGTGCGTATCATCTATACGCTGATGATTTGCAGATTTATTCTCAGGCTGGCGTCGATGATGTGGTCACAGCGGTTGACATGGTGAACAGGGATCTCGCACATATTAAGAGTTGGTCTGATAGTTTCGGCCTGTCTGTGAACCCGTCTAAATGTCAGGCAATAATTGTGGGTAGCCCAAGGATGATGAGCAGACTAGATATTACAAAGATTCCAACTGTCACATTTAATGGATCTGTCATCCCTTGGTGTCCCAGTGTTAAGGATCTTGGACTACACATCGACTCCAGCCTGAGCTGGCGATCCCAGATAAACTCTGTCAGCCAGAAGGTCACCGGCACTCTTCGTGCGCTATATCGCTTGAAAAATTTTCTCCCTTCTAAGACTAAGACTTTGCTTGTGCAATCCCTTATACTTCCGATAATCGATTATGGTGATGTGTGCTATTTTGATCTGAATGCAGATCACCTTAACAAACTTGACCGTCTTCTCAATAACTGCATTCGATTTATCTATAATCTTCGTAAATATGATCATGTTTCTTCCTATCGCACGCAGCTAAAATGGCTACCTATTCGCCAACGCCGCTCTTTGCGTGCACTCACAACACTTTTCTCGCTACTTACATCCTCCAATCCGCCTTCTTATTTATCTTCTCACTTTACTTACCTTTCTGATAGCCATGACAGGAATCTTCGCTCATGTAATAATCTTCTACTTAAATGTCCCCCTCATACCTCTGACTTCACTCACTCTTCTTTCCCTATTCAGTCTATACTTCTCTGGAATTCACTCCCACTCGAAATCAGGTTGTGCACTACACGAGTGGCTTTTAAAGCAAGAGTTCGTCAACTATTGTTGGACGGAGTGGCATTACCACATTAGTTTGTATTATATATTGTATATATATTATATATCGTATATATATTATTATATTGTATGTATTATACATAAATGTTATTTAAATATTATACTTAAGTATATTATATTAATGTATTTTAATGTACCAAACATATAATATTTTATATCATGTATCTTCTTCTTTATATTTTTTTTGCACCTACTTTGTACATCTCTGCATTACCCAAAGGTTGACTGGGAGAGAATGCCTTTGGCATTAAGTCCGCCTTTATACAGTGTATATAAAGTGTAAATAAATAAATAAATAAATAAATAATGATAAAATAATTCTCACCAAAAGTTTATCGCCCCTGCCGATGATGTAAAGCCGTACCACAGATTATTAAACATAATTACGTTAACGCCGCACTCTGTGTACAACACTTGTTATAATTGTCTGAAGTCTCGTCAATGCAGAAATTACCCAAAACCAAGCGTCTTTGACGCAGAATCGAACCTTGGCCTTGTTAAGTCCTTGTCGTAACTCATGCTACCTTGGACTTCAGCAGAGATTAAAGATTAAAACCGGTCTAATGGTAATGTCCAGTTACTATTATGACGATATTGCTTATTTAGGAATGCGTATTGAGTCAACTTTGAAGCACTGGTAGCTCAGCGAGGAGTGGTACGGATTGTCGATTAATAAATGCAGGTTCGAAACCAACCTAAGAGCATGCACCTCTGACTTATATTTTATGTGCGTATTCATTGTTAATTAGCCTTTAACGGTGAAGGAGACATGTTGGTGAAAAGTTTTTTTTATAGTATAGACCGGCAAACGAGCAAGTGGGTCCCCTGATAATAAGTGATCTCCACCGCCCATATACGCCCACAATACTAGAAGAATAATAGGTGCGTTGCCGATCTTAAAGGGAAGGGGTAATTAAGGGATTGGGAAGTGGAGAGGGATTTGGGCCTCCGGATATCTCACATGAAAATGACTGATATTATTATATACAGCAAGTTTGGCGTACGTAAAACTATGGTAAGTAGGTAGGTAGTCACGGTATGTAGGTAAATTAATTATGTAACCTAGCGTCCAACAAACGTTAAATGTATGTATTGTTAAAGAACTTTATTTCTCATAAGAATTTACATCCACTTACATATGGGACGTTCTTTTACAAACCGTACACTTTTTTGACTTGACAATTTTGATTGGGCCCAAAATTTTTTTTTAGAGTCTATACTGAAAATAAACAGACACATATATATGAGTTATCTGTATTAACATTTTATCTTAATTATTGTTATCTAAATTTATTCTTTTCATCTATTCAAATCATAATATTGTACAAAAATTCAATCACACATTTACAACATAATATAGAAGAATCCTTATCTGATCATTTGATAACAGTTGCGGAAGGCGCGAAATTGCAGCTTATGGACATAACGTTTTTGTGCAACACTAAACAGTAGTCAATTCAAGACAAAAAATCATAATTGAATGAAACTCAAGTCCAGTTAAGTAACAAAAGAATAGTATTTAATAATGCGTTAGTCAGATAAAATTGAATTTTGAAAATAAATTCTCATACAAAATTACTACAGCTTGCAATTCCCTGTCGCCTTCAAAGACCTTTGAATTTTCTATAACATATTATATAAAGTATAGATTATGATCTACCAAAGAGTAAGCGTAGTAGGTAACAATTTAAATAAAGGACAATGTCCGTGCCTATTGCGGTTTATAACCGCATATATTTACATGCCACATACGGTAGCGTAGTATTTAACTTCCGATAGAATAATGCCTTCGAAAGGCCAAGTTCTTTTTGTTTATAATATCAGTCTTATATTATACTGTTCCACTGCTGGACATTGGTCTTTTTTTTTATCCTGGTATGGCAAAGCGACTACATCGGACCTGATGTTGAGTACATTGCAGTCTAAACATCATATCGACTGTACAGAGTCATTGAATCCCTCGACGGTCGGCAGAACTATGCCTGCCTGAAATTACTAGGTATACACTGACTGATTCCGAACGCGACTTGTATAAACGAGCCACTATGGCGGGTTTTTCACCATGTGTACGATGGTCGCTATCTAGTTACAAAAATATCAGGTACCCTCCCACCAGCAATGCCTGGGATCTCCTCTACGAATGAAGAATGTTAGGTTACTTACTTTCAAAATTGTTGAAAGAATGCTCACGGTATTTCCTTCATCAAAAAAAAAATCAAGGGATAATTAATTAAAAATGAATAGGCATGTTACTTAGAACAGTCAAAGGTATGCTCTAGGGGGCTGGGGATCGCTTCGAACCTGGGATCTTCGTCTCGGCAGTCCGTACAATTCCTCACTAAGCGTTTGCTGCTGTTTTTTGCTTATTCAAACAATCTTTAATTTATCATTACACAGTGCTATTAATAAACGTTCCTCGGATATACATTACAGGACTCTCCAAGGCGGAGAGTCCGAGTTTCAGCTTTGACAAAAGTTGGTCAGTAATTTCTATCATTAGCGATTTCTAAATCAAGTAGTAATGTGAACATTTGGTGGGTCCAATTTGGGCAAGCTATATTCCGAAATCTTAGGATTTTCCGGTGAGTGTGTCATCATTGCGTTAAATTTGAGTTATCGGGCCTTTGATCTCAACCGCGATGGCACCATTTGGATGTTCTAAAATATTTTTGACTGAATATTGAAGAAAGATTTATCATTCTACTTTTAGTTGAATGTAATTGTAGTCCGGAAAGAAAGGAATTCCTTAACGCTTGCCATTCTCACGCCTATCAATTGCTTTAATGACGAAGTGTGACTCAGTACAATTGTGTGCCAATAATAATTGTAATTTGGGGTATCAAGTACAATTTAGTTTATGAGCTGTCTCAAAAGTCTGTCTATACTAGCTTCAGCCTGCCGCTCCGCGTGCGCGATTAGTTTATCTGTAATATAGTAAACTGTGCCTTACTAACATAATAAATAGTTACATCGAAAATGTTCCTCCATAAATTATTAATTTTTCAGTCTCCAGAATCAACTCTTCTACTTTAGTTGTAAAAAAATCTACATGGAATGTATGAATCTATATCCAGAATGTATTTCAAAATACAAATTGAACAGCACCTGCCTTGGTGTTCTTACGTTTCGAGTTTAACCATTAAGGTCTTTACGCCAATGAATGCGCTGATACTTCACCCAAACAAGCTAGAACTGACCATATTCTATTGCATATTATTTCCTTATATTGAAACTCTTTTAATGAAACAATTTGATGAGAGATCTAAAGGAAATGGTAGATGTTTTCACACAATGTAACCCAATCTATTTAACTCACCATGGATTGATACTACATTTAATAGAAAAGAAATAGCAACAGCATTGAGACTTAGATCCGGACACATTCCATGTAACAAGTTTACGTACTTAATGCATAAAACTACAACTCCTAATTGCCAGTCATGTGATACCATCGACAACGTATACCATATATTGATGCAATGTTCATATAAGAAGTAATTTTAGCATTAATCTTTCTCATGTGAGCAGCTGCAATATATTATCAGATCCATTCTTAAACAAAGTTAGAATTTTCCACAAATTAGTTGCTAAAAGTGTGGTATCAAAAATACCTATTTACTTAGTTGTTTCTTAGAATACTACCATATCTTCTTTTACCGGAACCTATAAATCAGAAAAAAAAGCCTAGAAGAAAAACATAGTACATAATTAAGTAAAATATTATCGTGTTGAAAATGAAAAACATTCACAAGCAATATGCGATCTTGGTCCATCTATATACAGTGGTAGGAGGCTAGATAAACACTACAAACAAGGAACACCACACCAGTTTTTATATAATTCCTTTCGCGGGCTGTGGGGTCAAACGGCGGGTAAACCGGGTTTGAGTGGTAGAGCCACGCTGTAGACAGTTTTGTCTACAGCATGAATGGGCTGGCTCGTCCGGATCGTTACCACTGTCTCACAGAAAACCAACGTAAATTAGCGGCTTGCTGCTGCGTTTCGTACGGTGAGTGAGATAACCGGAAGCCCAAATCCCCTCCCCTTCCCAATCCCTAATTATCCCTTTCCTTTAAGGTCGGTAACGCGCCCATGACTCTTCTGGTGGTGGGCGTACATGGGCGGTGGAGATCACTTACCATCAGGTGACCCACTTGCTCGTTTGCCGGCCTATGCTATAAAAATAAAACATATATAATACCAAATCCACTGGAATTTTGGCGAGAATTCTGACAGTGCAGGTCATCTCTTATTTTAATTTATTTCTTAAACTAGTTTAAAGATTCAATTGTTGTACAAAAGTGGTGTAGATTTGTGCAATTAATAAGTATGAAAACATCGAAATAGTGAATTAAGCATTGAACCGAAAGGCATTAACACCAAAACTCTGGAAAGGCCTAGGCGACATCACCCGTGTTTCATCATTCTTGTAAAAATAATTAATATCCAAAATTATACATGATACTCAAAGGATAACATTGTATTAGGTATATGATTTTATGTACACACCTAAAAGACTTATAACCATGGACAAGAATAAATTAATAAAAAAACCAAATCCACCGTCAAACCATAATAGGAAGGCGGACTCTGGCATTACGCCGTGATAAATCCAGGCGGAAAGGAAAGATTCGAAAGGCTAGTTTAGGTTCGAAGTAAATAATACATATTATTATACTCAAGTTGTTTATGCAAAGAAACGAAATTGCTATAACACGTAAGTGCACAAGATTTTTTACTTTCATTAAATAAGATTTATCCTTCAACGTTACTTCATACGACCACAGGCAACTCACTAAGTAATTATTACACAACGTATATTATGTTAATGATCCGGTCATAGTTTATTTACGGAGATTTCATATCCCGGAATCTTATGCGTACTCCTGAGCAAAAGAATATGTGTTTATGTATAAGTACCACCTTACAAGGTGGTAGGTCCCTCGTATGCGAGAGGCCGTCTGGGTTGGCCACCGCTTTGTCTATTTCTGCCGCCAAGCAACAGTTTGTAAGCACTGTTATGTTTCGGTTTGAAGGACATTGAATATGAGAGTTAACATCTTATGTCTCGGAGTGACGAGCGCAGTTCAGTGCCATGCAGTGCTTTGTAATTCAAAGATCAGTGTGGTGTTGCTTCTATTTATGGACAAGCGTGGCGCTTACCATCATCATTGCTCGTCTCGTCATTCAGTTAAATAAAATAAATAAATACCTGTAATATAATCTATACATTCAAATGGTCACTTGCAAAGATGTAATTTATATGATAATAATACATAAACTTTTTGAGAGATTTAGTTCCGAGTGTCACGGAATCAAGATTTTTAATGAGATCAGTTCAAAATTGATATTTTCACCAATTTGCAATAAACCCTTTATGTTTTGAGCTCAGTATGAGTCGACGGTCATAAAATTAAACATGGACAAAATATATTTCTGATTAACAAAACCGGTAGGCATCTGCATTGATGTTGCATGGATTGTTAAACTCTTATGTCAGTGTCTACTGGCCTTTTGGCCGATGATGTCACGTGACGTAGATACGGATGTATAGAGTAATAGTATTACCAGGCTAGAGGCCGTCTGGCTTGGTACCACCGCTTTGTCTATTTCTGCCGCCAAGCAATAGTGTAAGCACTGTTGTGTATCGGTTTGAAGGACATCGAAGCCAGTAAATTACTGGGCATTATGACACTTAACATCTTATGTCTCGGGGTGACGAGCGCAGTTCAATGCCATGAAGTGTTTTGTAATTCAAAGTTATGTGTGGTGTTGCTTCTGTTTATGGGCAGGCGAGCGCCTTGCTCGACTCGTATTCAATCCAATAATAAAAAATATAGCCTTTAACACATGTGTAAAAATCTGCATCTATGTACACCTCCTCTCTTTTTGAAGTCAGTTATAATACACATTTCACCTGCCGTACAAATAACCGTTTCATATCCTGAAGTTGTTATGGATTCCAAATCCGTGACATTCAATGACGTGTGAATTTAAATGTATGTCCAATCTATATTAACAAGCACAAAAAATGTCCTATTGCAACATATTAGACAACTGAGGTCTTTGCACTGGTAATTTCGGCCTAATTTTTTTCCAGTGACTCACGGATGTGACCATCAACACCTCTCATTTCAATCATGTTCCGATTTGTCAAGGACAAAGTATACAAAAAGGTGAATGAAAGCGAATAACAGCGCTACAACGAGTTCCGTTTGCGGCAGATGAGTAATTGTACAATTTCAAAATATTAGTAACGTCATATATACGACGAGTTCGGACATAACTCAATACATGAAAAAAAATGATTAAATAACAGACGACTGGCGGCTAGATAAGTTGGTCAAGTTCAAAGGCGCTAGCACTGCATCCCTTTCTTCGCTCTTCGCAGGGTTTGTTTACGTAATCTTAGCGATGCGCGTAGAGTTATCAACATTTAAGCCGAAAATTAAATTAATACTTATTTTTGTATGAAAAAAAATTCAACAAATTATCAAAAGTCGTAGAACAAAAGTTGTTCCTTATGGGGTTTGCTATCTAGTCCTGCAAGGTTCTTTGCGTTTTAAAAGTAACCCTGTATATATTTTTTGTTGACTCCTGGGATGAACTACAGGGTCCCTGCTAATGTGATACTGGCGACCCCGCAGTATCTCAACCCAGGGCCAACGGGGAGGGGACGGAAAAAGGGATGGGAAAAGGGTTAGGATCAGGGGCAAGCCCCCTAGGGAGAACCCGTCGTACACGAGCTAACTCTGGAACGCGACCCATGCAAGGTGGGCCACTATGAGGTCTTAACACTGTGTATGGTGGTCACTATCCGGGCGGATGCGAACACCCTCCCACCAGAAGGGTATTGGGAGGGGAAAGAATCAGGAAAGGGAAAAGGACAGGATCACGGGGTACACCCCTCGGGGAACCGGATATACACTGGCTGACCATGGAACGCGACCCACACAAGGCCACTATGGCGGGTTTTAGCACCAGTGTACGGTGGTCGCTATCCGGTCGAATACAAGTATCCTCCCACCAGCTAACGTCATATATTGACACTTTGTACTTTGATTTGTGACAAATGATGAATACCAGAAATTAATTTTACGTCAATAAACTAATAGATCATTTCTAGGCCACATGAATTCGAGAAATAATATTATAATTAAGAGAATTCATAGAGAATGGACTCATTTAAGAAAATGGGGCCATTGGAGTTCACAAGGATGATACTGCAGAATTCAATGAATTCAGATCTGCTAGTAGGTATTATCCTACGAAACAAATGCTTTCCGTAACTATTAAACCCTTTATAACCGAATGATGTTTAAATATCGTGCCTATGGCTCAGGACGATAAATAAATAATGAAAGAAAAAGTATCAGTAGACACATTGTAACTATAATAAAGATAAAGTTTCGTAATAATAAGCTGTGGATCCTAAAAGACCGGAAAATACGGTATTGCAAACCGAGATTAAGTAGAAAGGAAGAACCAGACTCCCACTAAAAATGTTAGCTTCCAAAAGTCCTAGATTAAGATAAATGGAAGAAAGACAGGCTTTTGTACAGGCTCATAAATAAAATAAAACAAGACTAAGTTCCTGAACTCCACTTTTAGTAGCCAACGGAATGTGTTTTTTTAATAGACCCGCAAACGAGCAAGTGGGTCACCTGATGGCAAGTGATCTCCGCGGCCCATGTACGCTCACAATACTAAAAGAATTATAGGCGCATTGCCGACTTTAAGGGGCATTTATTCGTCGATATTTCACAATTCCAGTACCGTATTGGAGTGGTAGAGCCACGCTGTAGATAGTTTTGTCTACAGCATGAATGGGCCGGCTCGACCGGGTCGTTACCACTGTCTCACAGAAAACCGACGTAAAGTAGCGGCTTTCGTACGATGAGTGAGATATCCGGAGGCCTAAATCCCCCTCCCTTTCCCAATCCCTAATCATCCCTTTCCTTTAAGGTCGGCAACGCGCCCGTGATTCTTCTGGTATTGTGGGCGTACATGGGCACAGATCACTTACCATCAGGTGACTTACTTGCTCGTTTGCCAGCCTATGCTATAAAAAAAAAACAATGAATATTGGATAATATCATTGACAAAATTACAAACCTCGAAATTGCAGTTATATCCTCGCAAATATCCATAAACATGATTCATTCAACAAAAAAACGCCTGCATGAATCACTATACCACCTGTTCTATAGAGATATTGACAATTAGACTTTGTTACTGACGTGCGGTAGCTGGCGCTAGTCAGTTAAACGTCGAATGAATCAGTTTATGTAAATAAATGGATCCGTCGGGTGTTTATTGAATGACATCTACAAATTGTTCGCTAATTACGCAATTGGATGAGTCTGTTTCAATTAATTAAGCATTAATTACATTATATTTTTTGCTATCATTGAATTTATGAATTGTATGTTAATTGAAATATTAATTGGACTTCATTTCTTCGCGTCGAATGTATTGTAAATTGTTTGCATAATGCATGATGCATGTGTAGCGGTAATCTTTACAGTAAAGTCATAAAGATATTACAGAAGTATTTTTTTATTAATATCTGCATTTTTTGTAAATATTGTGTAGAAATAAAAAAGAAGTCATCCAACCAAATCGAACGATTTACTAGATTTTGCCTAACTTGATGCTTATTCGATTCATCAATCAATCAATTGCTTATAAGCGATTGAAGTACACCTGAAACATATTATATTAGCTGAAAATCCAGTCGAGTTTTTACTGCAAACATCAGACTGTGACCCCGCGTCGCACATTTAATTCGTCGCGACGCCATAGTTGACAGACCGTACGATTTTTAGACTGGACCCCATAATGAATTTATGTTGATACAAAGGGAAGTAACGGCATTTCTTCCTACCTTTAATCTTACCGCTGTAGAGCTCATGACTAATTATAGTGAAATAAGTACGTAATAAAAGTCGGAGGTTGACTTCCATACTACGTGGTTAATAGTACAGCGGCCGTCTTTGATTCCAGGACATTGCTGAGCAGTATGGTCTTAGTGTGGCTGCCGCATGCCGGAAAAGTGTAAGTCATCTTCTACAAAAATGGAGGCGTAGAAGAATAACATAGCAAGAATAACATAGGACGCTGCCTAAGAAGAATCATGTTTGAGTCAAAGGCGTCAAGATTAATATTAATCCTGTTATGTAATTACAGAAGACATGAACAGTGACCCTGACATTAAGCGAAGATAACGCCACGCAGAAAGAAAGGAAGATATGAGAATCAATGCTCTCACTACCGACTATGGAGAATGCTCAAAACTGAGCGAAGTGAAAGCATCTAAGTAAGACGTAGCTGAAGGCCGGGATAACGCTAGATGGAAGAAGATAATTTTAAAATAGAGACCGGCAAACGACCAAGTAGGATAAGTGATGGTAAGTGATGTTTACCACCCATGAATGCACACAATACCAGAACAATCATAAATGTGTTGCTGACTTTTCATAAAATGTTAAATTAAGGTTATTCATCTTATAGGTATATCCGTTATTAGTTTAATTACTAGTTTTTTATGTAGGTATTTTTTTTTTTAACAATTATTAAGTTGAGCATAGACTGCAAAATGCATTCACGCAATCCATACATTGACATACAAAATAATGCTGCATGTTTTTGTGGCCAAGAATCAGAATGTACCCCAAACCGAGGACCGATATGACAAATATGACTGTGTTAAAATAAATAAACATACAAAAGGACAGCGCCGATAGTTCCCATAGTCGACAGTTTGTTCTGCCGCGTTAATTGACTCGTAATCTGTGATCGTGTGAATGCCCGCTCTATGACCAGATTTGTTATTTTATCACACTCCTGTTTGTTCACTGTTACCGCTTGTTTTGTTAGGCTGCTGTGCTATTTCTTACTTTCAACATTTTTTATGTGTGGCGCAGCGACACGGTGGTCTGATGACTTTTAAAAATTAATATGAAAGTATGTTGAAGTGCGGGGTCTATTAAAAGATGGAAAAATAAATAATGGTTGTGGTGTACATCTATTAGATGTATGAACATACTGCTAACACTATCGAGTATAGTGGAGGTATGATATCTATGACGAATAACACTTTATATACACGCTACTAGGAGAGTTGAGTTGTCTAACGACCTACAAGATGTCTATCTTTATACTAAGTCACTAAGTGCTACCTGTGTGTGTACCTCACAGGAAACCGACGTCAAGTAGCGGCTTGCTGCTGCGTTTCGTATGGTGAGTGAGATATCTGTAGGCCCAAATCCCCTCCCCTTCCCAATCCCTAATTATCCCTTTCCTTTAAGGTCGAAAACGCACTCATGATTCTTCTGGTATGGTGGCGTTTGTCGGACTATGCTATAAAAAATACCTGTGTGTGTATACGTGTGTGGGTGCGTGTGTCTGAGTTTTGGAAGGGTTTGGATGGTAGCTGTGACGATCACCTTTGGTCTATTGTTTGAATTATGAATATATCAGTCTGTCAGTCAAAAAAAAAAAAAAAAAAAACGGCACGTGCTCTTACTATTCCTAGAGATACGACTACCAGTGTCAACCTCAAACTCAATATATTTTTTTAGTAGCCAGATAGAAAGACGACAAAAATACGACAAACGCCGAACATCACATGGTTTATTCTGTCGCAGGCTGAAATTTTTCGTAAAACGGTGACGAGCAGAGAAGAGAAATCTTGTTTTTGAAGCAAAGTTATACAGTTTGAATAAAAGTACAAAGGGAAAATGAAAAAAAAAGAGAAAAGAAAATGCTCTTGTTGAAGTTATTAACTTACAATGTTGTTAACAATGATCTTGTGAGACGATTGTATGAAGCGATAAGAACCTGCGACCTTTATTCAGGCGCAATTTTAACAACTTAGATGATGATCTGAGTTTACCTGGGCATAACTACATTATGACTTTTTTATTTTTCATATTTTAGACTGTCCCACGGTAAGTTACAGTATTCGGTAGCAATAATGCTTGACTTAACGGTATCTCTTGACAACGTCTGGCTCAAGACCTGAAAATCGCTACGCAGATTAATCTTAAAGATAAATCTATATCACCTCGGTAAAACATCAAGTTTACGCGTTTTAGAATCTGATAAGGAAATACTTGTTGGCCTTGGTTTGTACCTCAGTGTATAATACTATGAGAAATATTTATCTCACATCGGAAGTAACGAGTCTGTTATTATTTTTTTATATGCACTTTTTTAATTATTTTAACAATTTATAGAATGGCAAAGTGATAAGCAGCGATATCTCAGCGGTGAGTAGTACGGACTGTCGAGACGGAACGGACGAAAGTCGCAGGTTCGAAACCAGCCTTAACAGCTTACATCTCTGACTTTTCTAAGTTAAGTGTATATTAATTGTTAATTATCGCTTGCTTTAACGGTGAAGGAAACATCGTGAGGAAACCTGCATGCCTGAGAACTTGATAAGATTTTTCGATGTATGTGAAGACTGCCAACCCGCATTAGACCAGCGTGGTGGACTAAGGCTTAATCCCTCTTATTCAGTAGAGGAGGCCCGTGCCCAGCAACCTAGCAAAGGATCGATATGATATTTTGCAGACATAGTTTACGGCCTGTGACAGCCGGTATTATCCCAGATATATTATAAAAAAAGGCTTCCACGCATGTGAAGCTGCGAGCAAGACAGTCTAATTATAAATTGTAAAATACGGGTTTTACAACCATTGTCTCTAATTCGCAATAGTTTACCGCCAAAATATTAAGTGTAACTCGATATGGACCCAGCAGACAGATCATTAAATTGTCGGCAAACGTTTGCTACCACAATGAAAGCAATATAATTATAATATCGCGTTACCATCTGGCTTCAAACTTTTACTTTTTTGGGTGGATATTTGGTATTTTTAACATGGTTTTTGCATTGCAATTATAATTATTGTACTTCTTTCCTTATTTTAATATACACTGGTGCATGTCCTACTCCGCTTTTGTGGGTCGTGCGTGAATTTATATAGGTATGTATGAACCATAGTGTTGACAAAAAAATATATGCGAATATGACCTCAATCGGGGTATGTGTTGGGCCACCTCCTCGTGTGCGGCAGGATATGTAGTCCTTGCGGATACGTCCAAGGGGAATGCCTATCCTTTACCGCCGGTATACCTGGGCAACGGCGAGTCACTCCCTCTAAGGGGTCTGGCTCACCGTTGGCGAAGTACCCTTCCAACCACCGGAGTTTATCCGAAGAGGCTCCACCAGTGACCCAGCTGCAACGCTGAAAGGACTGGTAGGTCATGACCAGTGGGCGTGTCAGACCGACCTCTCTGTAGTGGAGAGGTTTGAGCCCACCTACGTCTTGTACCGTGCGTAGTTGAGCGCCGTACGAGGGGATAATGGAATCCTGGGGGGTTGAGTCTACCGTAAGTCGGTTGTTGTTACTTGCGGGGACAACACGCCCTCTTTGGTCCGGCATTCCCTCTAAACGGTAGCCCCAGGTACTAGCCAACCTGGGGTAACCGGTAGAGGCACCCCCTAAGGGCTGCCAGCGAGGATTACAGGGTCATGGGGTGCGCAGTCGGCGGAGCGCGGGGCCTATGGTGAGCTCGATCCAAAATCTCGGTATCGGCAGCCATAGCCCCCCTCGCACCGTGCGGACTCGCTGCATCACGGACTCTGGGTCCTATACTCCCTGTGGTAGGTCCTGGTGCTCGAATGAGCATCCCCAACTGCGGGCTCCCTGGAGGGTGGGACGCCGCGGGGAATGAAGATAATTTATAACACTCATCATGCCAAAAGTGAAGAGTAAAACCAAAACCAACAAGCAGGTCGCTGCTTCTAACGAAGCGCCCTGCGACAAAAGGGTCGCTGCTTCTTTGGAAGCGCCCCGAAACGCACAAGAGCCGGTCGCTGCTTCCTCTTTGGAAGCGCCTGGCCCTAGCACTTCGACCGCCACCGCTCCAACATCATGGATGGCTGGTGAACAGGTCTGGCAGGTGGTTCAACGTAAGAAAACACCTTCTGACATGCGGAAAAAAAATAAACGCATGGAAGAACGGGGAAACAAAAAGGAACCAGGAAAGGGTAGGAGGCAGCCCCCCGCCGAAAGGCAGGGTGTCGCCAAAGGACCGAAACAGGTCCCCGCCGCTGTAGTAAGTGCAAAGCAACCGAACCGCCCTGGTGGCAACCGGGGTGGGGAGGAGGCAAGCACTGAACAAGCAGCCCAATCCAGCGGGGTTACGAAAGTTAAGTCTAACGTTCCCCGCAAACCAAGACGAAGACGCGGTGGCAGGGGTCAGGGCAATGCAACGTCCGCAGTCCAGCACGGCGGAGGTAAAGCACCCAAGCGCCCCCGCCCCGACGACACACAATCACCTAAAACTCAGGTGAAAAAACATAAAGCGTCCACCAGTGTCGGGTCGGTCAGGGGAGCCGCCACCTATGCGGACAAAGTGGTACTAAACGACCACTTTGTTGCAGTGATGGCGGAGCCGTTCACCGACTTGACACCGACACAAGTGGAAGCCATCACGAGCACCTTGGAGTCCTGCATCATAGGAATAGCAGAAGCTCCAAGTGCGTCACATACCATCCCATATGTGCCTGCCTTCCATGGAAAACCTTTCCATAGCGAAGGAGTGCTCAAGATGCACTGTGAGGACTCGAAAGCTGTAGAGTGGCTAAAAGAAATTGTAGCCACTCTAGAATCACCAATCCCTGGGACTCGGCTGGTTGTGAGATGCCAGAAGGACATCCCCAAAAGGGTGAAGTCCGCGGTTCTGCTGCCAGCCTGTTCTGAGGAGATCGGTACGATACAACGTATCCTGATCTGTCAGAACAGGGGGTACCAGGTCCGCAGATGGTCTCTCTACAGCATTGAGCGCCAGGAGGGGAACCCTCCGGGTACCTTCTTGGTGCTCGGCATACCAGCCGAGGAGATACCAAACATACTGGCGAGAGGGCGGAAGCTATTCTACAAGCTGGGCAACGCCTATATCCGCTTCTTCGGCAGCAAGGGAAGGTTGCAGGAAGTGCCATCCGACCAAGCTGAGACGGCGCCTATACCCGGGACCTCTAGCGACCCCTCCACTGCAAAGCAGAGGGTGAGCGCTGGAACGGACCCGGTGATGGCTGCGTCTACGTCCACGGCTAGCCAACCAAACTCCGCCGAAAGGCAGAGCGCGGCCGGCGAACCAATGGTCACCCAACACTCCTCCGCCGAAAGGCAGAGGCAGGATGGGAGTTCAGTTTGCTCGCTGACTACCACCGACGGGGACGCCAGTGATGGTGACCTAGAGGAGGCTGTCGCGCATCTGACCGACCAGGACGTTCCGTTAGGAACGGATGAGGAGGTGAGTAGCCCTCTTCGCTCCTCCTCGCCACACTAACATAATACAGACCAACCTCCAGCACAAACAAGCCGCGGCGGCTACCCTGCGAAGACTACTGGAGGTAAACAACAAGACCATCGCCCTTATCCAGGAGCCGTGGATAAGGAAGGACAGAATCTGCGGTCTGAGCAACATAGGAGGTAAGATTCTCCTTGATACCACCATAACTAACCCACGCACTTGCATTTACATACCTAGATCAATCGACGCAGTTATAATAAGTGAGTTCTGTTCTAGAGATCTGACTACGGTCAGGCTCCGGAGCAGCTGCCCTAGCATCCCAGAAGTAATCCTAGCGTCAGCCTATCTGCCGGGCGACGCGGACATACCGACGGTTGAGCTAGCGAATCTTATCAGACACTGCGAAGACAAGAAGCTTGAGCTAATCATCTCGGCGGACGCGAATGCACACCACACCATCTGGGGCTGCGGCGCTTCCAACAAGAGAGGTGATGACTTGGTTGAATTTTTATTCTCCACAAACCTCAGGCTTTTAAACAGGGGGTCCGAACCTACTTTTGTGACTTCCAGATACCAAACTATAATAGACATCACGCTGTCAACGGAGAACGTATCGGAAACCATATCCGATTGGCAAGTATCTAACGAACTGTCCAACTCTGATCACAGATGGATAAGATATAAACTGAACGTGGACACTAAGAAACCTGAACCTTGGCGCAATCCCAGACGAACTGACTGCGTAAGGTTCGGTAAGCTAGTGTCAGAAAGCCCTAACCTCAAGCATATCCCTGAAGAATATGGAGGGCCAGCTGACATAGAGAAACACGTGAATAAACTGACTGATACACTAACAGACGCATTTCAACAAACGTGCCCACTCACGAGGCACCCGACGAGGACCGCCAATCGTAATAGCTGGTGGGGACCTCAACTCGAAAAATTGAGATGCAAACTACGCAAACTGTTTAATAGAGCAAAAAACACAAGGAAAGCAGAAGACTGGGATGCGTACAAAATAACCCAAGCGGCTTATAAGAAACGCATTCGGGAACGCAAACGAGAATGCTGGAGAACCTTTTGTACCAACATTGAATCAAATGCTCAGGCAGCCAGGGTAAGGAAAGTTCTATCCAAAGACCCAGATCGTAACCTTGGCTCCCTGAAAAAAGCTGACAACAGCTATACAACAACTGATGCAGAAATGTGTCAGCTGCTACTTAACACACACTTCCCAGGATGCCTTGTTACGGATAACACCACATGGGGAGAAGTGAACCAACAGGTATGTAATGAAACAACCACCGACGATATCATAACTGCTCAGCGAACAATCACGTTAGAACGAGTCGTATGGGCAATAAACACCTTCTCAACCTACAAAGCGGCCGGTTTAGATGGTATCTTCCCTGGACTCCTTCAGTGGGGCAAAAACACGATAGCCCCACATCTGGTTAGGATTTATCAGGGATGCCTAAAATACTGTTACGTTCCCCACAAATGGAGAGAAGTAAAAGTGGTATTCATACCAAAACCAGGTAAGAGTGACTATACGCAACCAAAATCGTATAGACCAATTAGCCTCACATCTTTCCTTCTCAAGGTAATGGAGAGACTGTGTGACCGGGCACTCAGAGATGAGGCATTGGCTAATCACCCTCTACACAACCAACAACACGCCTACTCTTTAGGCAAATCAACCGAATCAGCACTTCACAGTGTAATCACACCAATCGAAAATGCACTATCAACACAATCATCAGCGCTTGTAGCCTTCATTGACATAGAGGGGGCTTTTGACAAGACGCAATTTAACAGCATAAGCCGTGCACTGCTCAACCACAACGCTAACCGGTCCATAACTAACTGGATCGGAAGCATGCTGAGGGAGAGGGCAGTGCAAGTGACAGTCAATGATACTGTCCGAGCCATTGTTTCGAGGGGCTGCCCACAGGGGGGGGTCATTTCGCCGCTCTTGTGGAACCTAGTGGTGGATGACCTCATTAGGACACTAAACGAAGCAGGCTTCCACACTGTCGGCTATGCAGACGATGTAACGATCCTTGTACAAGGTAAGTTCCAAGGAGTCCTATGCGAACTCATGCAAAGGGCCCTTAATATCGTCGAAGGATGGTGCTCAGAACAGAAACTGACAGTAAATCCATCAAAAACTGAACTCGTAATGTTCACAAAGAAGCGAACAATAGAAAATCTTCGCCTACCTAAACTCCAAGGTACCACACTTTCTCTCACCAAAGAGGTAAAATATCTAGGTATCATCTTGGACGACAAACTGTTATGGAATAAACATCTGGACCACAAACTAGAGAAGGCCTGTATCACATTCTGGCAGTGCAAGAGACTCCTTGGCAAAACCTGGGGTGTACACCCCAAAATTGTCAGGTGGCTATACACTGCGGTGATACGGCCAATCCTCACCTACGGAGCTGTCGTCTGGTGGCCCAGAACCAAATTAACCACAGCAAGAACCAAACTGCAGCATTTCCAGAGACTAGCCTGCACAGCTATAACGGGCTGCATGAAAACCACACCCACAGCAGCTTTGGAGGTCCTGCTGGGACTACTGCCCTTGGATCTTTTTATCCAACAAGAGGCGGCCTCAGCAGCAATAAGACTAAAGACGCTAAAGCTCTGGGGTACAGCTAATAGTACCCATGCCAAAATCTTGGAAGAAGCCATCAACTACCAACCGTTGATGGCTGCTCCCAACGACAGGGTACCCAAACAACACATCTTCAGCAAAAGCTACACTGTCCAGCTGACCGAAGAACAACATGACTGGTCAGACACACACGAACTGCGCATATACACCGATGGCTCAAAGACAAGGACAGGATCGGGAGCAGGAGTGTTTTCACCAGAACTGAACATCAAGATATCAATGGCCTTGGGCGAATACAGTTCCATCTACCAATGTGAATGTGTCGCCATTACACAGGCTGCCAAAGCAGTGGAAAAACGGGGCCTTACAGGCTATAAAATACGAATCGTATCCGATAGCGCTGCGGTATTACGAGCCCTAGACAGCAAAATTATCCAGTCAGGGCTTATACTAGAGTGCCACCAGGCACTGGAGGGTATAGGGAAAATAAACTCAGTTACCCTGCAGTGGATAAAAGGGCACAGTGGCTCTCTAGGAAACGACGCAGCTGATGAGCTGGCTAAAAGAGGGTCAGACCAGGCATTGATGGGTCCTAATCCAATACTGCCACTGCCCTTTAACCAGCTGAGGACATGGCTGCGTCACAGAACACAAAAACAACACGCAGAACAATGGGCGAATATTAGTACATGCAGACAATCCCGGGAAACCGTGCCACACCCGGATTTTCGTCTGACTAAACGCCTCCTATCTTTGGACAGGGCATCCCTACGCATAGTCGTAGGTACCATCACTGGACATTGCCCGCTAAACAAACATTTATATGTTCTAGGTATGACTGACAGCCCCCTATGTAGGGGATGTCTGTTGGTCGATGAAACAGCTGCCCATGTCATCCTGGAATGTAAAGGTGTAGCTGCACAACGGGCAGAAATCCTCGACTCACCGGGGTCACTCCGAGAAGCCTGTGGAGAAACCAGGAAGATCCTGCGCTTCTGGTCGGAGTTAGGCTGGCTTGCACTATAGCCGGCACGGATATCACGCACAATGGCCTGAATTTTTTACAGGCTAAGTGCGGGAAAAGGAGCCCACAACCAATACCAATACCAATGACCTCAATCGGTCAAGTTAAAAGGCCATAAACAAACGCACTGAATGCTGATAAATAAATGAAAATGTTTTATACGGTGTTAAGTTATGATTATCATATCAGGCATATTTATTATGACACTAGTTAATTGATTGAACATCCAAAATCCATTGACGCTAATGTTACCTTTTATTCATTGTCATTGAACACTGTAAACCTTTCACTATCCAAAACAAAAACATTTAGCTACGATCCACAATCAGACAAAACATCGCTACGTAGATATAAATAAATTAACAAACATTCGTTGCGGCGAAAAACACAAAACCCACGTCGTCGTGTAGGTCAAATAAAAGAATTTAGTCCTTTTAACAATAACATAATCGGATGCGCCGGCGCCGGCCCGGCGACTCGGGCAACGCCGCGCCGCGAGAAATATTATAAAACATATAGCTATGAACGTGTGAAATCACTGCGACACAAACACGACAACAAATAAAAAAAACGGGCAAGCGTGCGCCGGCACTACATAATAGTGTTCCGTATCATTCAATTATGCAACACTATAAAAACATTACATGTAATCCTGGAGTATTTTCTGTCTTGTAGAGTGCTATTGAATCAATGCGGGTAATTGTATTCACTGACATGGCTCGCCATCTTTTCCACAGATACTTTATATAAGTGACAGTTTGCGATCTCTACGCCTAAAGTAACAAACCGATTTTTATGAAGAACTTAAACCAGAGCACCTTGATCCATAGAAGGCTTTTTGGATACATTATCAACGGTTTGCATACATAGTGCAAAAGGGTTTAAAAAAACATGTACGCAATTACTGTGACATTTTTATTATAAAATAATTTAATTATAAAAAAGGAACGTTTACAACTAAATATCACCTAAATTGCACTGGCATAATGTCTAACAGGTGCCATTAAAGAAAAAAAAAGTAAATACCAATAAAAAAATCCAACCAAACTTAAAGCGGAACCCTAACGTTGCCTTCAAAAAACGCTTTTATGTTACGAAGCGTTTAATTTTTTTGACTCACTATCAATATTGGTTTTATTGATCGTATCACACAAGAATGCTTTCGGTAATACGTTAGAAGGAACGCGGAAGGCCGACACGGGGACAATTGAAAATTTATTTACCTTGTTATAAACGGTCTGAATGAAAGATATCTATGGATTAAAAAAGTGCCTAATCTAAACCAAATAATACACTAACATAAGGCTAAGGGTTCCTATTGAGCCAATTATAAAATATTTTTTAAAGTCGGAATTTTAAGTTAATGTAACATGGCATCAGTCATTTAATGCCAAAATGTTGCAAAACTTAAGGTGAAAATTTAAATTAATATTAAATTCAAATAAAATTCATTCTAATTGAATTTTATATAAATGTTAACTACAATTAATTTGTAGTAAGTGACAAACATAGTTAACTTATTCAAAACCTAATAATGGACACATTTTTATCATTAAAGTAGAATGTTTCTAAAACATCACGTCTCATTAATTAAGTTGGTATCTAAACAAAACCGCAAACGACTGAACACAATCACAAATGGCGATACAAAACGGCGTGAGACGAACCGTCCCGAAATTAATTGGACTTAATTAATAAAGCGGCCAAAACAAACTCCACCCAAGCTCCCGGACGATGTAAGTTAGATTATTTTATTTATATCTGATTCACCGTTCATCAACAAAGAGTAGACTCTTATTGTGATAGTAATAAAGTTTACATTCGAATGAAGATATAGTTTAACGACGGTAAACGTTGGTTTATCGTTGTGTGTAGCTAAGGTTTTTTTGTTACAACATTCCATACAAAACGCGCGTTGTAAAGAGCCCCCGACGATACCACCCATTCATAAGGACAGTGGTAATCTATTGATATTCGAGATTGATGTTAGTGTGGAATTGACTTTATTATTTTCATTATGAAATTATTTAATTTAATGTTTTTATATATTATTGTCATTAACGCATAGATATTTCATTTTCTTAATAATTTGCAAACCTTATCTAAGAAATATTTAGTAAGTTAAAAATATAAATAAGATCTTTTAGGACTTTAAAAGTCGCATAAGAGCATTAAAGCGTCAGAATGAAATTAAAGACATTGATGCTCATAATATGCTTTAAAGAAATTATTATCAGCCTGACTGATGAAAAATATTTCAATGGGCTACAATATTTGAAATTAAACGTTATCACAAAACAATACAGTTAATTTAATAATGTAAAATACTAGACCCGAAAAATAAAATTTTCTTAACTTGAAAATACTTAAGGGAAAACATTTATCTTATCCATACTAAGCTAACCCCGTCTGAAAGCCCACACGCGCGTCCGACTCAGCCTCTTGTAAAATCGACTTTAGACTCAAACAACACTTAGACCCTTTGTTGTATGTCCTTGAGGACTTTACGACACACCTCGCGACGGATAATGAGCGTCAGCAACTATTAACACCTAGTAATCAATGAGCTTTGTTAATACAAAAGATAAATGGAAAATTTGTATCGACAACAGGAAAATTACTTTACTTTATCAAACTATACTAAAGTCCTTTTAGCTTTTAAGAATTTTCAAGTTGCTTTGACAGAGGTGTTACTATTATTAATGCTGTGTGGAAATTACATTTTACGATACTTGTCATAGACTAACCTAAAGCGGGTTCATATCTAATACATCGGGTGGACCATAATTTGATTATGTTATAGCTTTTTTATTTTGATAACTATACTGCGCATGTCTAAAAAAGATTAGGCACTTATAATTTTTAAAATCAATGAAGACCACTCTGACTCAAACTGGTGGACTAATGGGGGTATCCCTTGCCTTTAAAACTAGGATTTAAACTTTTTTACAGTAGAGGTCGGCAATCGAGCAAAATTGACACCCGATAACAAAAAGTCTTCTATCAGAAAAATGCTTAAATGAAAAATATCCCGTATTGATATAAGTTTTGAAAGACTGCAATTTCCTCTACAAATATTAAGAATGAATTTTAAATATCGAAGCGTATAATTGACAAATAGTCAGTTCGGTAACAAGTAACAACACGACACAATCGAACACCTCCCTTGACAGGCTCACAATAAATCCGAGCGCAGAAAAGGCCGTTTATGATTTTAAACATTTCCAACATCCAACCGAGATGATGAAAAAAATAACAATTTATGAGCACTTCACCCCCGCTGTAACCATTCAAAGGCCCAATAATTGTATATTCTTTTACAGTAGTGTGTATTTTGTATGGCCGATGAAGGCAGCAGAAAAAAAAGCATTCAACTAAAATCACAGGCGCCTTTAATCACCGCTATTGAGATCTATCGCGGGATCAAAGCGCTCGCGGCGGCATGACGAAATGGCCTCTCAAAATATTGACTTAAGGTCCACTTTGCTGTTGCGATTTGTCACGCTTTTTTGCGGCCGAGCGGATGCTCGTGTCAAACGCCTCAGTATTTTGAGTTTGTTTTGAAAATTCTTTTATCTGATGTATTTGGTGTTTCTATTCATTGGCGCGGTTCATCTGCCTACATCGCCACGTCGCTGCATCGGGGGGCGATTTGTTGGGGCGGTGTGCGCTGAAAACGCTTACTGGCAATAATTTAGACGTCAAACGCTCAGGTTTTTGTGCGGCCCCGGCTGACGTGACGATCATTTCAGGGTTATTTATGACTTTGACAGGATCTCGGACAATATGCGGAGGAATTCGCGGCCGCTTTGATGACGTACCGCGGAGGCTCGTTGGTGGCATTTCCGCTGGTATAAAAAGATTTTTTATATATGTACTTATAGGTATTGACAATTGTTTAAACGGAACAGCGGATATCAAATATATTATCATTAATATTTATTAACTTATGCAGAATGTTTAGTATTTAGTAATGCGTAGGCATGCGTAAATTGATGCGAGTGTAACAGTGCGTTCCGTAGCCCTCAGAAAAGATATCAACGGGCGCGAAACCGATGCCCAATGTTCATTAAAAATAGTGAAGCCGAAATAAAATAAAACAAACTTTAAATTATATTTTAAACTGTACTTAAAATGATAATGTAGCATTTCTTAATATCAATATATGTTTTTATTAAATTAACAAAATAACTGTAATATCGATAAATTAAGTAGGTACTCGTAAGTCAATACATTATTTATATAAGTGACTCATAAAGCAATAAAACTTTAGTAACACAAATAACATGTATAATGTAGCTAAAAATAATACAAACTAAGTACGCAATATTACATATAACCATAAAATATCGAAGCAGTGCTACGTACCATGTTACTAAAGTCCGTTAAATGAAAAGCGCCTTTCACGCCAATCGTTTAACTATTTACTAGGCATATCTCTCGTATACCAGAGGCTGTCTGGGTTGGTACCACCGCTTTTTTACTACTGTTGTTTTCTGTTTGAGGGGCATGACAGAAGTGAAGTTACTGAGCATTATGAGACTTGCCGTATCCCCGTCAACGGAGAGCGCACCTTGTAGGAAATTATAAATGACGTGCTGACGATGTGACATTGTTTAATTTAGCAACAATAGTTTATAACCACAATCTCTAAATTTTATTATTCTTGCTCAAATCTCTCTGTTACATCTAAAATGCAATTTAAAATTACGGGATATGACGAAAAGTTTAATCTTATCACAATCAGTGTTAATCACAGTATCTGTGGGTATCGCAGGACAATTGCAGACGAGTGTGCGGTAACAGCTGGCGAGGCGCATGCGCAAGACAGGTGTGCGCTCGGATAGCCTCCGATTTATCGACTTATTATCCGGTTGAAGCTTCGAGATTTTATTTTAAAAATAGAGATATGTTTTCTTTTATTTTGTTATGGACTTCGGGAAATTAAATAATTCTGTCGTTGTTTTAAGACTATTTTGGTGATCAAATATTTCAGAAGTGGATTTTAGTTGATTTTTTTTGGTAGGTCTAAATCAAATGGTAGGTTACTTCAAAAGTATTCATCCAATAAAGATAAATATCATTAATGCATACTATCTTAATGTTTAATTTCATAAAATAACTGAAGTGTATACACACGAATAGGTGCTATAAATATTAAAACACATTAATTTCTCACCTCACACGAAACAGTTTAGCAGTCTTTCCGCATACTCTAATAATCATAAAACTAAGAAAACAAAAGCGCATCCTTACAAAAATATCAAGTTACGTAGATAAAACCTCTGTCCAAATATTTAGTATCATAAAAGCGATTTAGCTATAATATATAGTAATCGGCGCATCAAATTTGTATTCGAGACGCGTGCGAGTTATAAAAAGATTACGTTCGTCATTTTAACTTCTTTTGTTAAAAATTAAAAAGCGAGCGGCCGCTTAGAGCGCTCGTCACGTATAAACACGTTATAAACGGTGCCTTTAATAAATTAAAAATGTGTCTTACACGTAATTTGTTGGTGTAACCTTGTCTGGTTTTGTAGTCGCGAAGCGAGTTCAATACGGAACAGATTTAAATGTAAATATTACCACCCTGGCACGTTAGATTACTAGATCAGTCTAGTTTAAATCCTAGTGTTTAATTTCATTTAAATCATGGTTTATTTTTTATGAATGATTGAAGTTAAGGAGATCGATTTGTTATAAAATAATTAAAACGAATACATAAGTTTACTGTCATAATACAGTAGAAAATTGCTAATACATATATTATATTATAATAATGGCAAGGCACACAATGAACCAAACTATGTTATATAATGTTTGTGTATTAATTATGTAGTACCAATATGGTTATAAATTGGTGGAGGCTTGTAATTAGCTATTATTTTATACTATAGATTTTATTTATCATAATTGTTATTAGTCTGTAAGCTTCCCTAAAATAGGTAAATAAAAACCGGCCAAGTGCGAGACGGACTCGCGCACCGATATGGCACCGTACCCATACTCCTATTTTTTACTTATTATTTTTTAATATCCAACATAATAATACATATTTTGGAAATTTCAGTCGGCTACCTATTACGATTCAATAGATAGAGCCCTTAATGTCTAGGCAGGCGTAGCGCTTACAATCAGGCGAGCGATCCGTTCGTCTGGTTGTTCAAGCAAATAAAAAAACATTAATAAACCACCGGTAACTCGCAAGATAAAAGTAAATTTCGTATTAAAAATTTAAACAACAATCTGTGTCTACATTACGCGACTGAATATATATAAAGAGTTACAACTAATAGTCAATCAAATACATAATCCAAAACATTAACATATGAATAAGCATCGCCAATAAATATCAAAAATCGATTCGTATTCACCATAAAAAGGGCATCAAAATCAATTTACGAGCCACAAGTAATAAGTCCCCAGTCGTAACAGAGACTTCTCTGTTCGAGCGATCTGCGTAATCTTGAACGCCAGTGACGCGAGCTTTTATTAGCTTTAGTTTTGTGATTGGTTACTGTATATTTATGAGGATTGATGTGGTAACAGGCGGAATGATGAATGAGAAGTATTTTTTATCAATCTATAAAGGAGGAGAAATATATAGCACACTAGTTTATGTCCTTTCCAAAAAGGTGTCGCAAATGGTGACCTAGGTATTAAAATTTATCATCCGTGTTCATGCTGTTTTTCATTTTATATTGTACTAACATTTTACCCTAAAATATAATTAAAAGTTAGGGTTTAAATATTGGAGTGGTGGTGGTGGTATGAGAAAAATCTTAAAATATGAATAATAACCTATAACACCATTGCAGTGCCACCTACTGGGTCCAATTGCGAATCTAAAACCATCCAGGAACCCATTCAAACACACACAAAAAATCATTGAGATCAATCCAACCGTTTAGAAGTTATTGCGAGACTAACGAACAGAAATTGATTTTTATACCTATACATAGAAGATAGAAGACATAGAAGGTGATAAAATATAGAGAAGAAGATAGATTACCTTTCTTCTCAGAGAAAATCTAATTAGGAATAATTTTCTTAGTTCTACATTCAACAATTCTTATTTTAAGGAGTAAAGACTCCTCAGCTGTATCTCCCTTACTCTTATTCTTCTTCAGGGAATAAAGAAACGAGAAAATACTTTATCTCTCTGTTTGCATAAACTATTATAGAAAGGTGTGGTCATATTTAGGGGCGTTACATACACCTGACAGTGAGTGTTTATATACCTACCGGATCTTATTAAAATATAAACATAAAATTTCGCACTAATACTAATCTTTAACTAAAGAGAGATTGATAACAACTTTATAAATTAAGTGAAGTGCGTGAGCGAGAATAACAATACTCGAGTGAGACAAAAGCTCAGCTGTGTATCATTTACTGTTGTCCAACGCTGCAAGTCGAATATCGACATTTACTCGTTCCATAAAATAAAATGCTTTATTTATGTCCTAGCAATGCATTCGAATTCAACATCGTGAGAAAACCTGTATATCTCAGAACTCGATAAGATTTTTCGAAGGTATGTGAAGTCTGCCAAACCGCATTAGGCCAGCGTGGTGGACTAAGGCCTAAGCCCTCTCATTCAGTAGGGGAAGCCTGTGCCCAGCAGTGGGACGTGTCTGACAATGCAATCGAATTCGGTGGCAATTCGGTGACTTACTTGTGTCGTATACTATACGTTGCTTAGATTTGACCCCACCTTTCTATAACACGTTGTATATTATAAGTATTCGCCTTAAGTCCGTTCAGAATAGTACATTACTCTTGTAACACCAAACTCTACACCAGTAACCAACTGTTCACAAACAATAAACAACTAACTTCCATATCGACTAATCATCCCAAATATGTGACGTTTAGCTTCCAACACTCCAACACCAATAGTTTTTTTAATCACATTACAAATATTGGAACATTGTAACACAGATGACAATAAAAAAGTATTCATTGAGACAATAGTGAAGTCTCAAGCTCACATAAATTCCGACGTGGTCCATTTATCACCGCAGATAATAATCGGGAGGCTCAGTCGCACACAGAGCCACTTTAGAGGTTTATTCACCCACTTATGTCAAACATATAAAATGTTTAATTAAGTTGTACCGGCAGGAATTCATAAGTTTGTCGTTACGATCGTCAAAGTTTTTAAATTTAATGCGCAATATTTTATATCTGGCTCTTGTGTTTAATGTAAAGTATAATTATAGTTGAGCTATTGTAGGCAAGATTTGCCTTGTTTGCAAAGTTTTTTACCTATTTCAAAAATAGTAAACTTTAAGTTTATTCTCAGCTAAATACAAAAGGTGGTGAATTTACAATTATATTCACTTAATTACTTTTACAAAGAAGTGGTTACGTATGTAAAGTAATCATTAGCTAATTCATAAGTAGCAATTTCAAATTACTTATAAATGCTATTAATAAATCGGATCATGAGAGTCAATGAATCTTAAATGCCAAATTTAATTAGGTAATTAATTATTAAATGTACAAAATACCTACATCCTTGATAGAAACAATGTGAAAGCTATTGAGTTCTACCGCGTTCATTCAACTTTACAAATTATTTAAAACCGAACAAATAATCTTCACTTATCGAATTAACATGAAATATTGCGGCTAAAAATTAAACTGAGGAGCTAAATTAAAACCCATTTAGCTAAAACACCGTAACCGGCTACAATGTAATCCGACCAATCGGCGCGGCCGGCAGCGATCGCGCCGCGGCCCCTTTCACACCGTACACCCTATTTCGTTTTTACGCCCAATTATTCGCCCTATAATGGTGTTATGAACATTTTTATTTATGGTGTATGTATCTCGAACGCACCCGTTTTTATTGGCACTAAAGTATGAAATTGCGCATTAGTAAACCTTTCACATCCGAGTTTCATATCATTGCATTGGAGGACATAACTCGAGATTTAGTTTTAACGGGGTGTTTTGTGTTGCGCCGAGATGTTTCGACGTGATATTTTTATGGTAATATATATTACAGAAGGTTCGTGCGTTCGGTTTATGGCTTTTTGCCACTTTGTGTGTTCGCCGGTGACAAGTAAGTTGTTTGGAATTTCTCAACAACTACCCGTGTGTTTCATTATATATTCGTTAAAGCAATACTTATATGTACAGTTAAATACTGTTTATAATGCTACCAAACATGCTAGCTTAACCGACTAAAAATGGAGGAGGTTCTCGATTTGTCTGTGCATATAAAGATTTTATGATGTCCCGCATAAGTCCGCCAAATGTGGACGGATTTTTATGTTTTTTTTTATCCAATGAGGTATATTTTGGTTCTATTTATATTTGAAGTAAATATTCCATCCTTAATGGACTGAAAACGGGGATGACAAACTAATAATTCGAAAGTTATCCATAATTGATATTCACTAAAAATTACAAAACAAAAAATAAAACCGATTAGAAAGACTAAAAAATTAAATATAGAATTAAATAACTTGTAGTCGGTGGCATTAATGATTGTTTTTATACAAATTGTCTTAAATCAAACGCTGAATGTAGTGATTTATTAATTCTAACAAATAAAGAATTCAAGGCGATTGAAAAACAAGCGAAGCCCAACCAAAGCAACGCATATACTTGAAATATTTCTAATGTGTGATACAACATTGCAGACTCGTAGTTATTATTTTTACTATACCATAGCAAATACATCAAAAGAAAGAATTTTTGAAATCGTTCCAGTAGTTTTAAGTTTATTCGTTACATACAAAAATAAAAAATTTCCCTCTTTATAATATTGGTGTAGATTACAAAGAAGAAATACAAGTGATGTTACGTCAGTATGTACTGACATAATCGTCGTCATTTGGTGCGGACTGGTTTGGTCACATTGTCCCGAGATTTTGATGCTCCGCTGATTGTCAACTCTCCCACAATAATGACTGGACACTTGACCTTTGGATTTAAGTCTACATTTTATTCTAAATTTAATAAGATCATTATATTTATCAAGTGTAGATAATTTTTTACAGCATGATAAGCGGACTCGACCGGGTTACCACTGTCTTATAGAAAACCGACGCCGAATCCAACAATTATCCGTTTTCTTTAAGTTCTGATTTATCTATAATTCGTATGTTATTGTGGATGCTTATAGGCAGTAGAGATCGCTTACCGCTCAGGTGACCCAGTGAGTGGTCTGCCGGACACTGCTTTAAAAAAATCGATACAGCTACGATACAACAGCATTGGCACCGACTCCAAAAAGACCTCAAGATATAATGGTTATTATTGATTTTTCAGCGTCATTTATAAGTCGATTTTTAAGTTTTGTTTTCATTTATTTTAATTGTCAATTTTTCTTCGTAGGTAATGTTTTATGAACTGCCTCGGTAGCACAGTATTACGTACGCGGTACGACTGCTATGCTGAGGTCTCGGGTTCGATCTCCGGATCGGGTAAAAGTGATCATGATTTGACGGTGGATTTGATACTAAGTGGGACGACCCGCCGTCTGGCCCCCACAACCCGCAACGAGAACAAAATTTCGCCATCACCTCGATCAGAAGCATGACCAGAATCAGAGTTTATGCAGGTGAGGTTGTCTTTGGACCTAAGATGTTGGTGGCCCACTTAAACTCTCAGTGTTTTTATACACTGTAGCTTCGATATATACTACTCCAGCAGTAAGCCTTGCGGTACCGGTACAGTATAGTACTGCAATTGTTGTTTGACATGTGGTTGTTAATATTTACGACATTTTATGAGCGTTTATTTGTCCCAAGTAACATCGTACGGTATCGCTACTGCATGTGTGCAACTTTCGGGTAGCATAAAAAAGTTCCAATCCTGAAATTGATACAAACACGTTCATAAAGTTAGATTTAGAGATGAGACATATTTTAATCATGTTAAGTCCTTGTTAATAAAATAAATATAACTGAAAAGAATATAATTAAAATAAATTAAATAGAAACTTTTAAAAGTGTTATAAATATGGAAAAAATATATAAGATATTTTTCACATCTAAAAATATTAAATTATTTCATCTCGAACTTATCAAATTATGACAGAACTCGTTATCCCCGGCCCATGACCACCAAAGAAGTCAGACATAAAACAAATAAACAAGCTATAATTCATACTTCGAATATACGAATAACGAACAATAAATTCTAGGCGTGACACACAAAGAAAACCGCTTTAATTTCGCCAAAAGCAAACGAGCCGCTAATGTCTCAATTTCGAGAAGCGACCCACCTCGCAGGGGAAACAAACCGCCCCTTAGTAACTGAGGGTACTCATTGTAATAAATTAATTACGTGACAACAAAACTGTGAGAAGCTCGGGAGATGAAAACTCAAATACAAAATTGCCCCCCGCTGGCATAGACCTCACCTACTACTCCTACTTATTTGCAACTGTCGAAGTTTGAGATCATGTTTTTTGACAAAAATCTGTCCTTTTGAATGATCGAATTTAACGAATAAACCATAGTAATTTAAATTTAACGAATAAAGCTTAATTTAATATGCATAATTATCGAAAATAAGAAAATGATAATTTGATCATATTTTTCATTCAATTATAATAAATATTTATACAAATGATTAATAGGCTATCAATTTTAATTTAATGGTTATTTTATTGGTTTAATTTTGTCTTCGGATACTTAATGCATATTATGTTATATTAATACCATAATATATTGCATATGCACTTATATTACAGCACTTAGAGCACGAATATCTGTATGACAAAGTTTAGACATTAGTATATTTGAGATTAAATACTTCACGTTGCTTATTACATTAGCTTGAGAAAACGACGCGCTGATTAAAGACTATAAAGCACAACAACGAGGGAAAAAGTCGTAGCCATAGTAATCCAGATTTGAGGAAAATCTTAATATACATAAGATGCTTCTGTTTGTTTAGTGATCTTTAGGCCTATTTGTCTAATCGATTTTATACAATTGGCCAGATAAAGCACTATTCATCGAAATCTATTTGAGCTATATTCAAAATATTCTAACCTAATTTTAGAAAATCCTAATCAGACTTTTCCTTAACAACAAATTCTCAAATATAACTACGACATCGTTGCTGTCACACCGCACCGCCTTTGTTCACCAAAATTCGCCTTCCCTTTTCGCCTGTGGTGAAAAAAAAGAGACGAGCAATAGTCGGCGGGGCCTTTGGCTCGCGGTCATCATTTTTCACGTCTCATTCAATATGTCGATGCATAGTCGTCGAGATAGTGATCGAGTTTTGAAATATTTCGATGGGAGAGCGTCACATTCCCAAGGAGATGGTGTTACTTTGCGTGCGGAATGTTGAATGTATACCCTCCATGAAGGTGCTTGTACACTACCTGGGTGACTGCCCATGGCGTACGATTGTACGGTGATCGTTTGGACAGAATATTTAGTATTTATTTAGTATTATAAAAGATGAGATTTTTTTCAGTACGGACTGAAATCTAATTTCAAGTACGTACATTATGAATGTTATTTTTTTTTGCAAATTAGCGCAGTCGTAATAATATAAATGAATTAAAGCAAAGCACATTTGTGATTGATCATTTTTTTTATTTCATTGAATGACGAGGCGGGCAAGGCGCTCACCTGATGGTAAGCGCCACGCCTGCCCATAAACAGTAGCAACACCACACAGAACGTTGAATTACAAAGCACTGCATGGCACTGCACTGCGCATGTCATCCTGAGATATAAGATGTTAAGTCTCATAATGCCCAATAATTTCACTGGCCTCAATGTCCTACAAACCGAAACACAACAGTGCTTACACACTGCTGCTTGGCGGCAGAAATAGACAAAGCGGTACCAACCCAGACTGCCTGTCGCATACGAGGAACTTACCACCTTGTAATCACGACAAAAATCAACATATAGGATTAGTAGCAGCTTACTTAGGCCGAGAAATCAGTGAGAGGCTATCTTTTTTATCTAGTCACGTAGAATCAACGAAATCGTATTACACCGTGTTTTAAGTACGATAGAATTTTCTGCAACTTCCCCTCAAACTTCTATTCGTGGTCAAGAACTAGACAACGCAGAACATTTCAATACAGTGATCGTAAATCAATGAATCATTTAAACCCATCTCTTTTGCATCAACACACACATTGTGCTAACAGCACAGAAGCGTCCGAGCGTTGTAAGTCTCGTGTAATATAATTTAGTTGTTACAATGCACCTATCGGGTCTTACAAATCTTTGTACAGCTCACAAAAGAAAACCCCGGATAGTCTGTTCGGTTTTAAATTGCAGAAAAGAGTTAAGAGGGTTGTTGTAAAAGATGGGTTCTGTATAATTGAATGCAAATATTTTATATTTTGAGTGGTAGAGCCACGCTGTAGACAGTTTGTCTACAGCATGAATGGGCTGGCTCGACCGGGTCGTTACCACTGTCTCACAGAAAACCGACGTAAAGTAGCGGCTTGCTGTTGCGTTTCGTACGGTGAGTGAGATATCCGGAAGCCCAAATCCCCTCCCCTTCCCAATCCCTAATTATCCCTTTCCTTTAAGGTCGGCAACGCGCCCATGATTCTTCTGATAGTGGGCGTACATGGGCGGTGGAGATCACTTACCATCAGGTGACCCACTTGCTCGTTTGCCGGCCTATGCTATAAAAAAAAAATATTCAATAACATTTCAATCCACATGAAGTCAAAATTTAGTTATTCATTTTATTTTGCTTATTTAATTAACTTATATCTGTCGGAGTGATTAAAATATGACACTGATACAAAGACCGCACTGAGACAAATGTATGTGTGACTACAAATATTTGTTTCGGGTCTGGGTGCTGTGGGACCGCAAGTCCCTCGTAGTTCCTGATACCCAATACAGGTTCACCTAATGTGACGTCAAGACTATGTTGTAAGTGTTGGGTGTATTTAATTATTTTCTTACTTTTTATAGCAAAAGCTGGCAAACGAGCAAGTGGATCAACTGATGATAAATGATCTCCACGGCTCCTGAACACATATGATACCAGGAGAACCATGAATGGTTTGCCGACCAAAAATGAATTGGGAAGGTAAGGGGGATTTGGTCCTTCGAAAATCTCACTCATCGTACAAAACGCAAACTGCCACTTCACCCCGTATTACAGGTTTTGAAAAATAAAATATAATTTGGAATTAATTTTAATTCCTAACATCTTTATTCGTGTCCCTCGACAACTTTACGATACCCTAAAACCGATTCCCAGTCGGCTACTTTAACGGATTACCTTCATTGTAATAGTGGAACCTACAACTATTCAGTTTGCAAGCAGGTACAGTTACACCCATTGAGTGACCAGCAGATGTTTATCTTTAAAACAATGTTTAGCGTCCGCAATTTTGGATTGTATCTTGTGCGATCTTTCACGGCTGTTATCTTGGTATTAACACGCCTTGAGGTGACAAGATTGTGCGGCACGCTCGGATTTTTTAATGGTGAGGTTATAATTATTGACATTAACATATTTTAATTTGTTGACCATACTGATATTGATTTTTTGAGATATTTTTATTTAGTTTACTCAAATTATAGAGATCCGTAGGAAAGAAATTAATCACATTGAGATTAGCATATAAACTCCTTTGCAAAAAAAACGGGCACCTTACACACACACTTTACCTTAGCTTTTCTATGGGTAAATATTATTATATTTTTAGTATGTCATTAGCTTGGATGACTAGAAATTTCTTATTATCAATGAGAATCTAGTTTTTTAACACTTTTATCCTGGTATCGGTGTTTTAGTCAATGTAAACAGAGAGCCGTGTTAAAATGGACATTTTTATGGGTATAATGAAATTAAGACTACGAGTATTTTTATGGTATTTTAATAAAAGAGACATTAAAAAATAAAAATTAATAACGAGTATGACCTCCTCTTGCAGCGATTACGGCATGTAATCGTCTTGGCATGCTTCCCACCAGGCTTTTGATGGTGTCCTGTGGAATGTGTTCCCACTCAGTCGAGATTACACGTTTAAGCTCTCTGATGTTTTGTGGAGGTGGTTGGACAGATCGTACTCGCCTTTTTAGGAGGTCCCAAACGTGCTCAATGGGGTTAAGGTCGGGGCTCCGCGCTGGCCAATCCAAACGACGAATACCGACCTCTTGCATATAAGCATCTACGTCGCCAGAACGGTGGGCCCGAGCATTATCGTCCATGTAAATGGCATCTTCACCAATTACAGTCAGTGCGGGTTGTGCATTTTGAGAAAGGATTTCTGTTATGTACCTATGCGCATTTAGTGAGCCATTTTCTATGAATACTATCTCGGTACGATAGTTGGAAGTTACGCCCGCCCAAAACATAACGGACCCTCCACCATAAGGGGTGATTTCTTCAAAACACACATCGGCATAGCGTTCCCCTGGTCTTCGTAACACTCGCCGACGTCGGTCCTCACCATGCAGACAAATTCGAGCCTCATCGGAGAAGAGTACGCTACTCCAGTTACCTGGTGTCCAAGATAGGCAATTTCTAGCGAACCTCAACCGCGCAATCCGGTGCTCACGGAGTAACTTGGGGGCCCGCGCTGGTCGTCGACTACGTATATCAGCAGCTAAAAGTCTTCTCCTCACAGTCCATAGGCTAACTTGTGCTCCTCGTACCTCTTCAAGGTTTCTTTTGAGGTCTATGTAACTGCATTTGCGGTTCCTCAGCGCCTGAGTCACTAAAAAGCGATCGTCTCGCGGCTGTGTGCAACGTTTTCTCCCAGAACCTTGCCTTCTCTGAACGGAACCTGTCTCTTGGTATCGAGTCCAGGTTCTTTGTACGGTTGAACGACTCACGTTTAACCGCTGTGAGACGTAACATTGGCTACACCCCTCTTCCAGCAGCGCTATAATTTTACTAGCTCTCATTGCTTTTTCTGCCATTACGATAGACACAAAGATATCTGTTTTAAGTCACAATAAGGCAGAATTATGCGATAAACATAAATTGTTGTACTAAAAATAACGAAAAGTTACTTTTAGTTGCTTGATAACCTTTTAACCGCAAACCCGCGAAAAGTGTCACAAAATGAAAAAGGGATTAATAATTTAAAAAACAAAAGTTTTGAATTTGGAATGAACTTTTTTTCATACCCAGACTCTTTATTAAGTGCCAGTAACATAGTTTGGCTATTAAAACCTCTGAAGAACTAAATTATTACCAATAATGTTAAAAAATCAAACCCGCCCGTTTTTTTTGCAAAGGAGTGTATATATTTATAGGGGACAGCTCTAATTGCAATGGCTTGACGTTTTTTTTAACCCTGGGATTAACTACAGAGGTAACGGGATAATGGCGACCTTGCAGTATCTCATCCCAGGGTTAAGAGATTTTGGAAGGGAGGGATTTTATACATTAGAGAAGGGAAATGTATAGAAAAAAGGTGCAAGTACCTCGTGAGAGCCGGATATACACTGGCTGAACGCGATCCTTACATGTCTGGGTCTCTATGGCAGGTTTTAACACCATGTGTACGGTGGTCGCTATCCGAGCGGATACGAATATCCTACCACCAGCGACCTGACGTGTTAGAGGAACACATTAGAATCAATGATATTGTTATGAATGATGCTTAATATCAGGCGAAGTGGAAACGTGGACCCTGCGCCCAAATAACGCCAGGCAGAAAAAATAGAAAGAAATTTGCATATAAATCCTCTTGCACTGCGCTTATAACCTAATTAAGTTGTAGCAGATACTGTTTTTATTTCAAATTAATGCCAAATAGTAATGTTTCTTTGAATACGATCATTCACACGAAAAGTCAAAAACATTTTATGTTCGAAATATTTGTGGTGGATTGTTATCATCAAATGTTGCCAGCCACTCCCCAACATATTAGGTATATTAAGTTTTCATACGCGGGCAACACTAGACTAAAATGACAGTAGCAAGAGCCCGCCAAAAGCCGCGACTAATTTTCAAGTCACAACCTAAACTGACGGCTGATCACGCAATTGTATTATGTACAAAGTCTAATGTAATAATTACATGTACTTTATAACACCTGTTTATTGTCTTGCGACAAAGAGTAAAGGACGTACGCAAAGTGAGCAGGAGTTTCTTTTACCATTGCCCCACAAATTTATTTTTATTTAAGTTGTCGAAACTTGTTGGAACATGTTAAAATGTCTATTATTATTCTTTTATAACCTGATTATAGAATATCATGACTTTTAAAATATATATCTTCAAACGATTTACTATGATAATTTTTAAGTTTGATATGTCACAATAATTTTAAAGTTGCTTTATTATCAAATAAATTGAAGATCTAATTTATAACCTAATAAAATCGATTGTAATTTCAAGTCAAGAATCCGTTCAGTCGATATGTTCCTTCAGAGCGATCTTCGCTCTTGATGGTTGCCTTATGGTAGATTATATTTAAGTCATAACAAAATTCTTTAAATATTTAAAACTAATATTATTAATATTTTATTAATACTATTTATTAATATTTTCAATATACAGTACAACCTCGATATAACAAAGCTGAAGGGAATTAGTAAATATTCGTTAATCCCAGTAGTGGTAGTAGAAGTTAGGTTAGTCTAATATTCGTTATATCAAAGTATAAAAAATAATTTATTAATCTCAGAATTGTGTTTGAGATTTCGATTCAACACATTCGATTCAACATTCACATAAATTGGCCTATTTTTGAAATAATGCCCGATATGGCTTTTGGCTCGCTCCCTATTACATCATGGGACGGAAATTAGCTCGGAGAAAATTGGATGCACCAGTTGCACCTCTGCCTATCCCAAGGGATAAAGGTATGAACTTATGTATATACCTAACAATGTATCCTAAGAAATTCTAAAGCTGTGTCTCCCTAGTTACGTAACGCCTATTTGTTTGGATAAGTGTGGTGTTATCTTGGTGAGATTAAGTCACCGCGTCGCCTCCGCTCGCTTTGACGGTTTAAATGCTCCGAACATTTTGGTTTCTCTCAATACAACATTGAATGAAAGCTTATCTGTATTCTTAAAAGCTTAGTTTATTTACTTGCAGCAAACTGTATGCAAATATTTTTCCTTCGCTGTTTTTGAATGAAATTGATTTTGTTTTCGTTTGTTTTTATACGTTCGTTTTATTTTTGTATGTTAGTGTAATTAGTGCAATTGAAGTTGTTTGTTCTTAAGAATTTTTCTCTTTCATACATTAAGTACATTCTGCCTGTAGTCGCACATGTCATGACAACTCAAATAATTATGAATATTTACTTTTGAAAACTTTACACCTAAAAGGTTTTAAACTATTTTAATTAGTAGTAGGTACATGACAACAGTGGCCCTAGTGTTTAGATACGTAGCTAATAATTAAGTATACAGCGTATATCCGTACAGCGCCCCTAGCGGATTGTATGGGAATCAAACTTCATACATTTAATTTTCTCGCATATTCTTGTGGCGATTTTTTTCACAAATTCTTGTCACATACATAGTCCTGACCTGTTGTGTCGTGAGTATAATGAACTACGAGAGATTTTCGGTCTCTTAACACCCTGATCCGAAACAAATATTTGTGGATCACATTTGTCTCGGTGTGGGGATCGAACCCGCGGCCTCTCGTTTCACGCTCGCCCGCTGTGCCACAGAGGCTGTCGACGAACGAATAACTCGTAAAACAGGCACAGTAATGGCAATATGTCAAAATATGTAATTTTCATGAATCATTTCTTGCAACCGTTTTATGCATAGCCAACACACGCTTAGAGGCTAAAACAATCCGATACGCAAATTCAAAAGAAATACTTTCATTTTAGTCACATACATGACTAACTCTTAAAAACCTATTACAACATTTGCGGTTGGTATAATCTGATTAACCGTATTAAATACCGGCCATTGTTCACGATCTACTTTAAGATGGTAACCGCAGCCAGCCCTTCAAATTAAAAGCAATATAGATATGCAATCAATGAATCACCTTAACAGATATTCGTAGAAGCGACCACCTCTGAAACTTTCAAAGGTATTTACGTAGTTATATAAAACATTCCAGCCTAAGTTGAAATGGAGATATTAATTTTATTTTTCTAAATTAATTAATTTAAATTAATAAGGCATGTACATGGATACCGTTTTATGTACGATTTTGCAAAAAGGATTTTTACGGAATTAAAATTAATTTTAATTAATGAATTTGGCAAAATAAAATCAATATCTCAATTTGAACTTGCTGCGGGTGGAACGTTTTTGCATAACTTTTGCATAATATAGGGAGGGTCTTGTAATACGTTTTCAGTATTTGTATTGAGAAAATAATTTATTTATAGCTTTAAATATCATTATTATATAACTATTTATTAATATAATTATTGTAAATAATGTTTTTAAGGGTGTTCGGTCGAGTTAATATAGTTTGAATTTGCAATATCTATTTGGATACATGTATATTGATGAAAACTATCGCAATGATAAAAATAAGTCCTAAAAATGACAATAGCCACATCTGTTTATGATTTAACTAGATCACAAGAATCAGTTTGTACTAAAACACTTTCGCTGCAAAATTAAACGCACCCATTTCTTGTACCTATTGATTTTTAAGAATTTCCTAATTATAATAATATTATTAATCTTGTCACATACCACTCAAATAATTAGTGTAAGTTACAGATCAATGGCATGTATTGAATAATATTAATAACTGTTTTGCGATTTTATCATTAATCAAGTGACAATGAAATCTGCGCTATGATTGTATACGCCATCTAGCATCCAATAGCGGAACTGATATAAACATAATCAATAATAATTTATTTTAGCATTATTTTTTCAGATTATGAGATCAAATATTGATGCTAAAATAACATTTCAAATAAAACTACTAATTATCCTTTTTAGATAAGATACTTGTTTTGAATATACGATAATAGATGGCGCTAATAAGCAATGATGTCGCCAAGAAAGATTTCTAATGAATTTTATAACATAGAAGCTTTTAAAGTAGCTTTAACCATTTATTAAAAAAGAAAACAAAACATTTCATAATTTAATTTTATACACCTAGAATATTAATTTTACTAGGAGATAATTATTTCTAATGCAGATTAGATTCGTAAATTATTATTATATTATATTATAAATAGGTAGTAACTGGTAAGTAAGTTTGTAAAAAATCTGAGTCGTTTAAAAAAATATAAAAAATAATTGTCTGTAAGTTAATTTGAGCAGTTCGTAATAAAAGAATCAAACACACTGATCGCTATCAGCGGCCGAGAGAGCGCGGCGAATATCCTGTCATTTTACCATTTAACCCTTATAAAAACAAATCGAAACCGTTTATCTTCAATCGGCACCCTGTTACTCGTTCGTTGTGAAGGTTAACACCGATTCATTAAAAAAGGAAGCCTGTAGACCCCCAAAAGACTGAAAAAAGACTATGAGTTTGGCCAAAACGACTACATTTGGGCACCGAGCGGCGCCTAGCGGCTGCTACGGCGGCGTCTGTGAATGTGAGGCCTTTTACACTGCACGACTGAAACGGGATCATCCGGGAACAAAACGTACCTTTTTTTATTTTATATGATTGAATGACGAGACGAGCAAGGCGCTCGCCTGATGGTAAGCGCCACGCCTGCCCATATACAGAAGCAACACCAGAAACCCCGAGACATAAGGTGTTAAGTCTCATAATGCCCAGTAATGGCTTCAATGTCCTTCAAACCAAAACACAACAGTGCTTGTACACACTGTTGCTTGACGGCAGAATTACTTATATAAAATTTAATAAAACTCAGAAAATATATACATACGTAGGCCTGTTATCCCTGAAGGAGTAGGCAAAGATGTAATCAGTAGGTACACCCATAATTTAATGAGATTAGCTTCTCATCTTCGTACACCTCATGGGATATAAAGTTATATAGCAAGTATACGTTATATAGTTAGTTAGCGAGCCCATCGCTATACCGCGAATTTCGGGCTGACAGCATTTCGGGATGGGAAACCCAATCACACTTTTATCCGACCCAGGGATCGAACCGAGATCTCAGCACAGCAGTCGTACCGCGTAAGCGTTACAACTACGCCACCGAGGGGAACCGTGGAAAAAAAATATTTCATAATGGTATTGTAAAACAGTAATAAAATATTTTTTATGAATCTAAAAAATGAAACAAATCAATTTTTTTTATTAATTTTGACGGTAACTTCGACGGAAAATTCTCGCTTTCGCGCTTTACGTATGGATTATTGAAAAGTGTGGAAAGCCTTTAAAACCCAAAATTAAATATTTTCGTATAACTATGACTCTCGCGGAAAAATGTTTCCTTAAAATATAATTACTTAGTTTCATGATACAACTCAGTATAGAGCTACTATTACACATTCTTAAATAAGAGTATCACATCTCAGAACTGGTAAGTGTTATAATTAGGATTAGGTTATGATGGGGCTGGCATGTCTTTGTGGAAAAAGGCCCCAAAATAAAATTTGAATAAAATAAAAAAAAATCTCAGAACTGTGAGCGCAATCACATGTAGTTTAAATAAATATGTAAGTCGTTGGTTGTAAAGGGTCCGTTTAGATGTAGCGAGTGATACGAGGCGGCGTGTTGTTTTGTTGCGCCCGCGCCGCTGCCCGCGCGCCTCCAATTTATAAGCCGCGCCGTCGCATCGACACGATCCGCTATTGCCTTCATTATGTTTACATGCATATTTTACACAATAAACACCTTTTTAACATTTTATACCCGCAAAAAACAAAACAATTGGTAAGATTAACGGTAAAGAAATTCCTTCTCGGTTTTAATTGATACTGTTTTATTATCTTGCAAATTAGCCAATGATTGCCTGATGGCATGTGAGTTCCGCCATCCAGACCAGCCATCCAATACACTAAAATAATCATGGGTGGTTGCTTTAAAATAAAGTACTGGGGGTTTCTCATAAGATATGTATAAGCTCACGCCTGATTGCCCAGAGGGTTAGGTAGAGATCCAGCTACAACGACGTTGGTCGAGATTATTTGCAGTCCATGATGTGATAGCCATATTGGGCACATATTCCCATCCGTGGTAATTCACATGTAATTTTTTTAAAAGAACAATTGAAACACTTTTCCAATCAGAGACTCGAACCCAAGACCTCATTAACTCAGACTAAGCACGCGGTTACTAAACCAAGTACCATTGCCCAGATTATTATAATTGTCGTTATCCACTATTGTGAATACATTGCAAGTTTTCTTTTACTTATAAAAAATCTATACAAACATTACACTTTTGAAATGTTTGCTTTTCTATACGTTTACTCAGACATAACAATCGCGTGAGAATCAAATGAAATGTTAAATATAAACACAATAATACAAGTGCATTACGAGACGGTTATTTTCGGAAACCAGAACTAGTTCATTGCTAGGTGTACGTTCAGATAATATTTATGATACTTTGTATTTACATTCGACACTGTTCGATTTGAAAACGATGGAATTATTACATACAATTCCAGAAGCGAGGTGAATCAACTGAAATATTTAAGACTGTACCCCACATTAATGACCATAGATTTGCGCTATACAAAAATCTTTTAAAAAAGAGAATTTCCGCGACTGAGATACGGTGCGGCGACAGCGTTTTTAATGGTTTGTACTTAATCTTTTTGTTTAGAATTTTGTAAAAGTAATACGCCGCGTTGTTTTATTAGATCAGCAGGAGTATATTCGTGTAGTTAATTAATTTGCATTAATATTTAATAGTTAATTATTGTATATGCAATATGCATATATACACAAACGGAGACTCACGTCTATTTCCCATAGGAGTAGGCAGAGTGAAAAGATTTCCATTTACGCGTGCTAGCTTTCTTCGCTGTCACTTTGTTTCTTCACAGATAACCAGATAATTCTAATATAATAGACTCATACTATACTAGAATTCATAGACCATCTATTAAAATATTTCTTTAATTTCATAATTGATATCTATTTAAATGAAAATATCCAGCGCATTCGGGATATTTAAAACATACAAATAGTATTTTTCTGCGGCGGCAACACAGCTAAAAGAAATGTAGTTATGTTTTGACGTGTGGTACGTGTAATGTTGACCGCACCGGACCCTGTGCAGGGTAACCGACACCCATCTGCGGTCACCATCGGCTTGTATGAATGGACGTTTAGACCTCTGATAAATTGCCATGTCAACAAAATGAGTATATTCGTGTAGTTAATTAATTGTGTTCCAAATGAATTTTTTTATTTCCATTTGGAAATATTGTATATGCAATATGCATATATACACAAATGGAGACTCACGTCTATTTCCCATAGGAGTAGGCAGAGTGAAAAGATTTGTGAGTGAAAGATTTACGCGTGCTAACTTTCTTCACTGTCACTTTATTTCTTCACTAATAACTAGATAATTCTAATATAATAGACTCATACTATACTAGAATTTATGCACCATCTATAAAAAAAATATATATTTCATAATTGATATCTATTTAAATGAAAATATTCAGTACATTCGGGATATTTAAAACAAATTTATACACCATCTATTAAAAATATATATATTTCATAATTGATATCTATTTAAATGAAAATATTCAGCGTATACGGGATATTTAAAACATACAAATATTCTTTTTCTGCGGCGGCAACACAGCTTAAAGAAATGTAGTTATGTTTTGACGTGTGGTACGTGTAATGTTGACCGCACCGGACCCTGTGCAGGGTAACCGACACCCATCTGCGGTCACCATCGGCTTGTATGAATGGACGTTTAGATCCCTGATAAATTGCCATGTCAACAAAATTTGTTTACAACGAAAATGTTTTGTAAAACCATATTTGGTTGGTGTTACCTCTATTAATTGAGATTTATGCGGTTTGGTTTTTCAGTTTTGTTGTATTATTTGGGAAAGTTGGGTTTATTATGTTAATTGTATTTTTTTAGGTGATGTCTAAAACATTTCATAAGTGGTCGACAGTTTTGTCTATAGCATGAATGGACTGGTTCTACCGGGTTGTTACCACTGATTCACAGAAAACCGACTTGAAGTAGCGGCTTGCTGTTGCGTTTCGTACGGTGAATGAAATATCCGGAGGCCCAAATCCCCTTCCCTTCCCAATCCCATATTCATTGCATTCCTTAAAGGTCGCATAATTGTCGCATATTGTGGATATTTTTCGTCCTCTTATATAAAAAAAAAATAATGAAACATCTATCCTTCATTATTCCAAAGTAAAGTTGTTGTATCGAGACAGCATAATAAAAAAAAATTGAAGGCATTTAATTTTTTTTCGGATAAACGATAATGGGAATTAATTATCGTTCAATTGTCACGTTTGAAATAAAGAAATATTTCGAGCCTGATCCATCATCTCATTTCAAAAACAAAGATAAATTAACATCTGTTTCCACTTTTTGTGACATCATTATTACAGCAGTAATGTCAGCAAAATGCAAGTGCAGTGCAAAATGACATCGGCGAGCGTTCGTCATTAGAAACAATTATTTACCCATTTACAGACGTGTGTGGACTTCGACCACCTCCATGTTGATCATTTGTACGTACATGATAGCTTTTTATACGTTATTAAGAATGCGATGCGATTTATTTAAAATATCAACGTTAAACACTTTTAAATTATGGCCGACATGAGTCGTAAATAACCTTTAATACGAAGCCGCAACAAAGAAACTCGGCATCATTAAATTTAGAGAATTCGCTCACTTGTCTAATTTGTTTCGGACATATCTATGATAGAATTTTAATATGTTACTAATAAGTATTTTTATAATTCTTGGAATGCTTATAGTATATTACCTTAATAAATACAAGTAACTTTATGGGGTTTCATATTAAATTATTTAAAGAAGTATCGCTTGTTGTCGAAATTGTGAAAATTAAAGTAATCATTATGCTTAGAACAATTCGTTTTTATCCCAGCACAGCAAGTGACGGCATTACACTTGATATTGAGCGTAGTTCACTACAAAAAAACCAGCGAGCACCGACAAACAATAAGTTTATAGGTGGTCACCAGAATCCTGCCGGCCTGAATGAATGTAATCTTCAGGCTCCGAAGAGGGAAGAAGCAATTCGGGGAGCCTGCAAAAGCACAAGCGAATGACCGATGCAGGCGCAAGGATACAAAGATGTACCCCTACACCCGCCCCTACCAACGGTAAAATCGTGTCGCCCCTCGGGAGAAGCGGATATATACTGACTGACCCTGGAACTCGAGAGAGTGAGTCGAGAGTGGATCGAGAGTCACAAACTATGGCAGGTTTTAACACTATGTGGTAGTCGCTATCCGGGCGGATATGAATCCTACCACCAGCTAAATTTGAATGATTAAAGCATTTTGGGTCGGAAAAATGTATACATTTAATAATTTTACATTTTTCTACGGTAATATAAATACTATATAATTTTTGAGCATTCAAATGTTATACGTTTTGTTCCCATCTTAAATAATTAATGCTAAAAAGGCACAACAAATTCTCATGTTTGTTAATATTTCAGATGTGTTGTTAATTGGTTTAATATGTTTTTTCCTCACACAGATTTTATAGGCTAATAATTGCAAGTACTCAGAATGTAAACGAAACAATTAAGACATGTTTCGAACACCATGTTAGTCATATCAATCTTACGTGACTTAAGTCGGCTCTCAAAGTTATTGCAAAAAACAAAATGACTCTCATCATCGACAAAAGAATCATTCAATGAGATGGAAATGTGAAGGCGTTGAAACACCTACGTGACGTTGGGTGTGAGCCAAATTAGAGTGAACGTTGCAATTAGGAAGATTACAGGCGCGATGTGAACATCCTGTCTGACGTTCCAGTGGGCGCGGCTCTCCGTATATAAATGATATTGTAAAAAAATTATAGACTTCTTACGTTTTTCTACATATTGGCTAATATAATTTTTGGTTGAATATACAGTAAAGCAGAACCTATGAAAATAAAAACAAACTCAAAACTATCCTAGAAAGCTTAAATTGCTTGAATCGAAATAAACACTCTTAGATATGTGACTATATTTCATTATAATATACAAGAAATTCCTGTGAAAATTATATGGTACGGCTTGGACATGTACTTCAATCTTTAATGTAACTAACTCCAGTTACAGTCTATAATATATTAGCAGACGCGGCCACGCGTTGCTGTGGCTATGGTATATGCTAAATTATATTGTAGTAAACTAGACAATACAGTATGCATCATCTATTGGATATTTACTCAATCCAACCGATAAATTACCTTACACCGCCATCTTAGAACCTTATGTAACTTACAGATAATTATAACTTATAATTTGCAATAAAAAATATTGCGACTATAAATTGAGACATAAACTATTCATCGATCAAACTGCACAAAGATTTGATTAAAATTGGTTCAGTAGTTTAGAAGTTAGTGGACAAATAACGTGACACGATTTTTTTGTATATAAAGATGAATAAACTCATCATTTTTATTATTATCTCAAGACCGAACATATTTAATTCGAGATCCTTTAAATACAGCAGTTTAAGATCAACATCAAACAAAAAATCATGACGTCAAAAACGAAAACTAGACTCTCAAAAACAAGGTCAAACATAATAATTACAGGTTATATTAAGCACAGTCAGACGGCGTCCTTCAACTAAATGTAGGTAGATATGTCAACGGCCGATTTCATACAGGCCGTGGACGTGAAAGTGTGTAGGAATAAATTATTATGTGCCTAGTTTGCAACTAGCAATAACAAAAATAATAAACAATGTCATCGGGTCGTGTGTGGGATGTGGGCTTTCGTTATCCGTTTGCGACCTCTTAACACCAGCCCAGCGATGTACGGCCACTGTAACTCCAACACGTTTGTATAATCGATAATTCCCCCATTCGATATTTTCCCATTCGATTTGTAACTTTCACCCGTATTTCTAAACATTACTCTGAGGTGCCCACGAAAGCATAGTGGAGGTTTTGGTTCAGATGATTGGTCCATTTTATTTTTTCATTTCATTTCAAATTTCAAAAAACGGATCAATCCAGAAATCGACACTTTGGAAAGAGATAACTTAAGTGTTGTTTCTGAGTACGGGCGTTACTATATGTCATCAATTTCAACAAAATGTTGTATAATTGTTAATTCGCATGGCCAGATCTAGTCAATTGCAATTTTAGTTTAATCCAACAAGCTAAGCTCAGGACTATAGGAATGGATAAGGCCGTGGAGTCCTCTAGAAAAGTTTCTTTTTGTGGTAATACGTCAGAATATTCCTTGATGATATTGCTACGAAACTTGTTTAATCGCAACATGTCTATTGTTTGCGTTTAGAATCTATCTGTAATATACCCTCAATTTATAAGTATTGAACGTCTATTTAGATAAATTTACTTAGTTAAATATGTTTCTCATGTAATTGAATATCATTTCTTTTATGAGAAATAAATATCTTAATCCAAAACCTTGATGATCCACTCCAACGCTTTAAACGACCAACACACTCTATCACTCAATTCTTATGTGCAGATATTATTATTCTATTCAGCAACTTCTGCTTTGATTAAATGTGGTAAAAAAAATATTAGTTTAACAGTTGTAACTATTTCAAATAATTAAATTATTACACAAATAGATTATACACTATTTGTGAGTTAGGTTATCAAATATTGAAATTATTTGATGAAAATTATTATCGATCGAGGTATACACGGTCTCGATTGGTAAAACTATCGATATGATACAACACTACACACGCCTCAGGATATGTTTGATGATGCTATGAAATCTTTTAAATTGTATGAGAAATGCACGTCGTATAACATTCAAACGAGCTTGACTACCGTTTTTGGTTCGAACGCATTAATCATTTATTGAAATAAAATCAGCGTATTCAATAAAACAGAGTTAAAATCATTCATCTCCTTAGATGCTTTCGTAAATCGATCGTACATTATTTTTTGTTATTTAATCCTTATTTCTTATCTTTGAAATATATTTAACCCAATTACTTTTTATTGGGCTATTTTCAAGTTATCAAAGTCTATTAAAAGTATTTTTTATTTAAAAAAATCATATATTAGAGTACGATTAAAACAATGAATTTTAAAATTAAATTTTAATTAAATAAAATATGTTTAACAGTCCAAGAGGCGTAAATTACGCAACGCGACAAAATTTTACCAACGCGTTTTGTCATGAATAAGCAGTTTTATCTATTTATCTCTATAAATCTATTAAAGCTGACATAATTGCATACAGTACTCGATCTGTTTTTGTTTTTTATCCGAGCACGGCAAAGTGACTGCACGACACCTCTAGGTTAAGTTATCTGTGCCTGATGGTAAGTGTAGTGCAATCCAAAAAACCAGCGACCACCAACAAAAAATGAGTTTATCGATGGTCACCAGAGTCATGCCGGCCTGTATAAATGTTTCTTTAACAAAATTAAAGATGAAGTAGAGAACATAGATAATTTAAAACTCTTTGTGGTATTTTCTCTTCGAAATTTTGAACTCTTTTTGAGTAGTAGAGCCACGCTGTAGACACTTTTGTCTACAGCATGAATGGGCTGGCTCGACCGGGTCGTTACCACTGTCTCACAGAAAACCGACGTAAAGTAGCGGCTCGCTGCTGCGTTTCGTACGGATTTTGAGATAACCGGAAGCCCAAATCCCCTCCCCTTCCCAATCCCTAATTATCCCTTTCCTTTAAGGTCGGCAACGCGCCCATGATTCTTCTGGTGTTGGGCTTACATGGGCGGTCGAGATCACTTACCATCAGGTGACCCACTTGCTCGTACTTGCCTATGCTATAAAAAACCCTAACATGACGATGTCATTTTATCGAATGATGACACATTTATGTGAGATATTTGTCACCGATAGTTTGCACTCTTGCGCGTGAGATATGTCGTTAAGCACCTTAGTTCAGATTGACTATTACGACTACCTTGGATAGCGTTTCAGTTTCTCGTAGTACAAACTTTAAATCAAGCAGGTTGTTTCAGCGTAAATCGTAATCGTGTAAAAATGAATGTCGAATTAAATATATAAACAGTGTTAGAGATTTATGATGTTTACGGGATGTGCGGACTGAACAATACAAATGGTCTTTCCCGGCCTTTACAGTGTTTTCTTTTTATTTTCTCGGTAACAATGATGATTTTGTACACCGAGTTTTTTTTGTTTGTCCTTTTTTGATTAAATACACCCAACATCTCATCATCAATATCTTACTGTGAGGTCAGGACTATGTGTGTCGTAGTCCTGACCTCACATGAGTCTTGTGTCGTGAGTATCTAGTTTCTGACAACTAGGAGAGACTTTCGGTCTCACAACACCCAGACCCCGCAACAAATATTTGTATATCACAAAAATATTTGTCTCGGTACGGGGATCGAACCCGCGGCCTCTGCCTTCACAGCCGGCTACTCGCCATGCGCCATGCCTTTATGCTGATAGCCCGGTTCGAGTCGGCTGTACTGGATTTCTGGGTGAGAGCTTGACTGCATCGTTATATAAATACTATCCTTGAGCAATGTTCCCTTTATATTTTACACCAGACTCTGGTAATGCTGTTATATTGTATTCCGGTTTAAAGTTCATTAATGTCACTGAAATTACTGGATATTATGAGATTTAACATATCCTGAGAGCACAATACAGAGCCATTCAGTACCTGCTATAAAATTCATAGTTCTGAATTGTAGTACTAATGTTTATGAGCAGGCGTGGTGCTTTCCATCAAGCACTGTTCTTTTCGCCTCGTCATTCAATTCAATACATATATACAAAATTAAAAGATACGTACCTAATTGAGAAGCTCCTATTTATTTTAGTCGGTGAATACAGTTAATATACAAATGGGAAAAAGCTTATAAAGCGGGTTAGAGTTCGCTGCTCCCATTTAGTTAAACATATAAATTCGCTTTTCTCATCATTGATCTACAATCTTTCATGTTAGCTGTGAAGAGTGACGATTTGATTGTTTGGTCAATCTATATATTGTTTTAGTTATTTGGCGCCGAAAACATTACTTGCCGGACGGTGATTTTTTATTTCGTTTGGGAAATCGTATGGCCGACACTGTTGCAAATTGGGATGATGACGTCAAACGGAGTAATAATACCTCTGTTACCATCCACTGTTAGACATAGGCGTCCCCAAGACTAATTCAATTCAATTCAATGTATTCTGTCCCACTCCCGCTAGGCTGCTACTACATATGTTAAACTATGATTAGATTTTAAAAATAAAATCATTAAAAACGTATCGCCTTATTGCAAAAAGTATTCTAAATTTAAATTATGTTTCTAACAACTAGTAACTATGGTAACCCATGCAACTGGCCAATATAAAACTAATTTTAATTTAGAATACGTTTTATACAGCCGCTAATGTTCGCCTTAACACGTGTAAAAGTACTCTTATTGATACAATTTCTAAACTCGATGTATTAATATTCGTATACATTTCCACACATACGAAACTCATAAAATATTATGAACATATTTTACTCGATCGAACAGAAATAGGCGCCATAGAACTGAGAGAAAACAAAAAATTTAATATAAATATTTTAGAACATTTGAACATTATTTGTACGTGACTTACATTTATTTTGTTGTGTAGATATTTATAATATGTGTAGATATATGAATATATGTATATACAATGACTTGTATGGATATAATTATATGTATATTTTATCACTTAAAAGAGGTTTGGAGCATGTAATAAATGATTAATTTTAATATTATACTGAATCAACATTTCTTAACTAGAAGAAATCTAGCCAATAAAGTATATCTCCTTTAGACGAACGAACATAAGTTAAAGCTTTTTTCCTGTAGCTTAAAAGCATTTGCCTTCTACTTACGTAACCATAATACACAAGATAATCACTCAAAAATGCTTTCCACTTGTGACATTTTGTCGCACCGAGAGACGTGTCTGACAAACACGCGTGAAAAGCTCTCAAGTGTGGACTGTTGTCAAATATTACGACCTAATCACACGGAGCGATCCGCTCTGACACACCATAAATTTCCGTGATAAGTTATTTAAGGTTTTGTCATTATGATTACTTACGTTTACGCGAATGTTACTCATTGAAATAAAACTAATTTAAACTAATTGACGGATTTAAATCCGTTTAAATTACTTTTATTTCAATGTTTTTGTAATTTTTTATTTTATGTCACAGTAAAATTACAGTCCATGATAATTACACGCGTTCAAATTAGCCCAACAAGTACGTGTGACAGTCACGCTTTCCGGTGTGGCAAAATGTCACGGAAATATGAACGCTCTTTAAGATAATGACAAACGGAACTTTACTAGGTGGTAGCTACCTCGTATGCAAGAGGCAATCTGGGTTAGTACCACCACTTTGTCTATTTCTGCCGCCACGCAGAAATATGTAAGCACTGATGTGTTTCGGTTTGAAAGACATTGAAGCTGGTGAAATTATTGATAATTATGAAACTTAACAACTAATGTCTCGGGGTAACGAACGCAGTCCATTGCCATACAATTCTGTGTGGTATTTTGTTTGTTTGTGGGTAAGCGGTGGCGCTTACTATCAGGCGAGTGACTTGCTCGTTTCGTCGATCGGGCGGAAAAAAATTATTTTGCCATACAGGACTTAATATTGTTTGTTATCTCTACAATTATACAGGTGGTCCTAAAAGTCTCAAGAATATCTTAATGTCTAATGACTGTATTTCCACCATAACGATACTGGCAACACCACGTACTTAAAAAACCGTTTCTTATTTCGAAACTCAATCCTGCATTACGTCTGCAACGAGTTATACCATATTTTTTTATTACGCTTCTTACCGAGTGCTTAGTGGCCAAGCCATCGCAAAAGTTTTCAAGCCGCCCGGATGTCTCCGACTTTGCTTAACGAATTTTGTCAGTTTATTTTACTATAGACTAGCGTCAAGAATAGCTTGACTCGCTAATCTTATGCCGATTAGTAAGTAAAACTGCTTTTAATGAAGTGAGTGCGAAACAGTATTAATAATTCAGAAAAAGATTTATTATTCCGTAATGTAAAACCTAAATTTTAATTTTACCCGAGAGAGGCCAAGTTGAGTCGGTTAAAAAAGAATAATGACCCCAAATATGTGTTCCATACAGAGTCAACAAAGAAGCGAGTTATATTACATGTATATCAGAAGTAGGTATGTAGGAACGCAGTCCCAGAGCCCCGAGATTGCTAACAAAAAATATTTCACATCGGTATCCACGGCGGTCGGCTAATCTTTGATGCGTGCCTCGCAAATCACATAATACCAGATTAAACGTTCATTATTTTACATATTATTGACATTTACTACCTACCGCTTTATTTATACACATCCAGAGTTATTTGGGAAGCATTTTTTATTGTTGCCAACATAAAAATGTTAGGTCACAAAAAGACATGATATTTATGGCCGGGTCGAAGTGTGTCAATGCGAAAATTTATATTGTCCAGAGCTGAGTTAGATTGGTGTAGTTTGCAGATGAAATACGTCCTTTGTGATGGAACCACTGAGCTTGTGTGTGGTGTTTTAATGCTAAATCATTTTTGTACAGGTTTAATGAAAAAGCAAACTGATTATTTTTATTGAAATAAAACTAATTTAAACGGATTTTATCGCGGTTTTTTATTAATTTTGATCCCGACGTTTCGAAGACTTTTCAGCCTTCGTGGTCACGGGGAGGACTGAGGTGTAGGTTGTCCAAAAATGTTAATGTTACAGTATCTACCTTCAATTTACAATTATAAGATCTTTATGGTTTGGTCCGATCTACGCAGAAGGAGCTCACAGTGTCTTGATAAAAAACCGCGATAAAATCCGTTTAAATTAGTTTTATTTCAATGAGTAACATTCGCGTAAACGTAAGAAATCATTATGATTATTTTTATGTTTAGCGCTTCCCACTACATACTCGCTCCTATGTCCCAAGGCATTTCCACTCTTCTTTATCCACTCTCATTACATTCGTCATATGGATGACTGTAGAGTACCTACTTCTGACTTGGCCTTTCTCGACAATATATCCGACTTGGTCAAAGAACGTTTGACGAGGTCTTACCTTGATGACATGATAGGCGGCGTGTCTATCGCCATATCAGGCGCTTATAACAACCCTGGTCAACTCATGCGTAATTGTTAAAAGAAAAAGAAAAAACCTTTTATTGCCCGACCGGGAATTTGAACCCAAGACCTCACCGGTTCCTCAGCCTACATACTAACTACTTAGACAATTCAGGTGAATGTATAGTATATACATATCTCAAGAAGAGCCATGGATAATTAACAAACCGTACTATACCAACATCCGCTATACGATTAGGTAAGCCTTCCAAAAGTGTATTAAAACTGATTCATATCACACACACACTTAATATTCACACAGATCTGTGAAGCGACAATACGGAAAAATAAAACATTTGTAAAGGTCTGTTTTAAAACACGCGACCGAGACAAGGAGACACTAGTCACGACAAATCCGCTTTGTATGGTATGTCAAAAGTATACCGTAGTTGACTTAATTTTTTTATTTAAATCGATAAATTACGTTACCTAAAACCCATTTCATTAATACGTCAATAAAAAATAAATTAGAAGTCGTACCAATCTGATGCAGGAGGCACTTGTTAAATAACAGACGACGCAAACTTTGACGCCACTGTGTAAATCGGCCATTACGGTGCATACGTGCGAGCGAGTGAGTGAGATGTCTCTTCGTTGCTTCGTTTCGGTTTTATAGAATAGGGGCATGTTTCCGTCGCATATAGCGTCGCTATTGTCACGTGTCGCGGTCTTCGGTCTCGGTCGCATACCTCAAAACGGGCCTTAACCGATCTTATTGAAATTATTCAACGCAGTGCATTTGACCCTCATTATTATCCATAACCACATTATTTCGGCTGCACAAATTATTTCAAAATTGTATTATTTCAGAATATGTAAAACAATAACGATTTGTATCGTATAACTTCGCAACAAATAAGGTGTGAGGATTTAATTTGATGTTTATTTAAACAGGAGTCATATTCTTCGAAAAATGCTGATGACAGTCTCTGTGTTTGGATCGAGAGAAAAGTTTGAGTTAATTGGGTATTGTGAGAGAGTAAGTAACACATGTTTCATTATACTAACCACAATAGATGTTATATGTACTAATATTGTGTGTATGTATTTAGCGCATTGGGTTATGGCAGCCTAGCCTAGGAGTATAAGTGGGCCACCAACATCTTAGGCCTAAAGCCAACCTTACCTACACTCGGTTAATTAGCGTACGAGGCGATTGCAAAATTTTGGTCCCGTTGTGGTTTGTCAGGTTAAATGGTGGGTCGCCGCATATAACACCATCAAATCATGATGTGAAGGCGGACTTTTACATTAAGCCGGAATAACAACCAGTGTAGTCCTAGGTTCAAATGCCAAATGCCTGAAAAAAAGTGCAAACAAAATTTGTGTTTGATCAAATCAGTTCCAATACCAGGTGATTGGCCGAAATGACGATGGGCTCCCTGCATATATCATCATGGGATGGAAATAATCGCCGAACGCCGAACATAGACAATATATACAAACATACAAACATTCAGGGATATAAGCGTGCTTATATTATTTATCAATTTAATAAATTTGCCCCCCTATGGATGAAATATCAAAAATCCCTTCCTTAGTGGATGCTTACAACATAAAAGACATCAAACGCCATAATTTCAAGTTTGTAGCCCTAGCGGTTTAGGCTCTGCGTTGATGAATCAGTCAGTCAGGACAAGTAATTATATATGTATAGATTTGATTTATACTACCAATCTTATCTTGTAATCCCAATATGTTAAAACAACTAACACAATATATTGATTTAGGTTTTTAAAAAGATTTATTCATTTATTACCACAAACGAAGATAAATAATTGCCAAATACGGTAAAAACGTATTAATAATATTGAAATATTTGATTCTCAATGACAACTATTACAATTTACGACGAAGCATGTCACATAACAATTAAGGAACAAATAAACTAACCGAGATCTATAAGGTAAATAAAATAAATATTTATTTAATTATGGCTACTGGAATTACCAATTAGCTTAAATAAGCCAACGTTAACATTAATTTTGGAATAGAAACTTGTCCCATCACAACTAGATATTCAAAACATTATTTAAATATTTATAACCGCATCCAAGATCGCGAGATACGTTATTATTTACGATGAACAGACTGACTAACAGCACGTCTAATTAATCATTTCACTTTTATTGCGAACCATAAAACGATTACAACAATTTAAATGTGTATTCATAAACATTAATGTGTAAAAATTAATTCAGTTCTAATGGCTGCAGCGATGTCTAATTCAGTGGATGACATCAGAAGCCAAGGAGTGACCGGTCGCGAACAAGTGAAAGTTAATTAAGCAAAATATTTAACGACTCTGACAACTATCGTATTGCTATCTTAATCCAGCCGACCGGTAATCGATGCCTATGGATCGGATGCGAAAGTAAATCGATTTTAGAATTAGTTGAGTGCAATTATCGTGATAATAGTGGTTTTCATGTATTCAAAAATGGAACATTACAAAATATGACATGCAAAGAGTTTTCTTCCTATATTATTATTATTATTTAGATTGCTAACAATAGCATTATCAATAAGCTAAGTATTTTATTTTTTCATATCAGATGCAACTGGCATGTAAATATGAGTTTATAGGAATTTCAAAAGAGTGTTTAATAGTGCACATTACACTATCCGGTACAGTAATACAATCCGCGTCGCTTCGGTAATGTTCTCCTCAAATGGTACGTGTGTGACCACGCCTACGCGAGTTTTCTCTCTTTATTGGCTACTTCTAAAGGGGTCTAACACACGCCGCTAAATAGCATAATGACATTTTTACCTACAAACCTACTGTTTAAAGGGAAAAGTTTATTCATTGTTAAATGGTACTGTGAAGTCGGTAATGTGCTTAATGCATTTCAAAAATATACCAGTATTGTTAGTGATTTAAAAAGATAACATTCGATTTTCTTTATCAAGACATATATTCGGATAATAGCATTCAACACTCGCAGTGTTAGAAAATAAACTTATCATTTTCTAATCTTAATACGTGTCGTTCTACTTTCAGTCTGACTGCTAACACCGTTTTGCAAATACATACGTTTTACGTTGTTATTTCAATTCTGTCTTAAATGTTTTACAAAATTTATAATATTTCTATTAAAATAATAAAACAATTCGTAACTTCTTACAATCGGATCGACATTTCGCAAAAGTTTATGTTTATCAATTTTAATATAACTTTCTTCAAATATTTTTATTTATTTCGAAATGTTTGAATTTGGCGATTCTATTGTAACGCGATCTAAACTATATAACACAATTGTAAAATTGACTTTATAAGTTGCGTCAATAGGTACTATCTGAATCACACATTTTAGCTTAAAATATCAATATCGAAACTTTAAAAAATCATGGATGTCGTACTTCTACAAACCAAAATGACAAAAGGGCATGACAAACGATACTTGCCCAACTAAGTTCGGTCTCATTTGCCCTCCGACCCGTTAACTTTACCGTTAATTATCCGATCTTTACGATTGCAATAACGGTCACACCATATAAGAGTGACAATTAAAATGTGACGCATCCCAAACGACTCAATGATTCGTTCATTCGATTGTATGCACTTCCCAGGTGTATTATTACAGCATGAATTTACGAGTACAATAATTCCTCCGTTTTTTTAAATTGGTTCGTATATTACCTGCCTTTGAATCACTTAATAACCTAACCGTAAAACGCCTTAATCCAAAGCTACAGTTTTTTTTCTGAATGAAAATATATCTGTAATTTAAAAAAATCTTCACTAATAAGTATGAACTATCTCGATTAAATCAATATTTAAACAAAAAAGAGTCACAATCAAATACGATACTACGATGTCACAGACAAGTAAACACACATACGCGCATAGAAATACTTACATATACCAACAGACATACAAAACGTTTAATTTATAACGCCCCTCTTTCGTTGTGGAATAAAAATACTGGCCACTAAGTAGCACCTAAACTGCGTGGTAATTTGCAAACAAAAATTTAGGTTAGTTATAGGTAGGTTTGGTATAGGTAACTTGGTTACGGTCCAGATAGGGTTTTCATTCGCGAGCTAGGTCCAAAGACAGGTGAGTCCGACGTTGTGGTCATTCTCCCTAGGGTTAGGGAAATGTTATAGTTATTTGGGAGCATATTTTTTTTTTTTATCCTGGCTCGGGAAATTGTCTACACCACACCCGATGGTAAGTGTAGCGCAATCCAAGAATAGTGTCGACCAACGATAAACAATGTGTCCATCGTAGGTCGGCAAGATCATGCCGGCCTGCCAAAGGGCCAAGAGGGAGGGGAAGGAAAAAGGGATGGGAAAAGGGTTAGGATCAGGGGTCAAGCCCCCTGGGGAGATCCGGATATACACTGGCTGATCCTGGAACGCGACCCACACAAGGTGGGCCACTATGGCAAGTTTTAGCACCAGTGTACGGTGGTCGCTATCCGGTCGGATACAAGTATCCTCCCACCAGCAAAATTAAAAATTCAAAAATCAAAATTCAGCAAATTTGGAGAATCCGTTAAAGTGTGTTAAGAACAAAATACCGAACTTATTGGCACTGCTGTACGTACGTACAGCAGTCTTGGCTCTAGAATAATCTAGACTATACAGTCTAGATTAGATAGCGAATTGAAGTTTAATGAAAATATCAACATTTATAACGTTATTAGTACATGGTATAATTTTAAAAAGTAAAGAGGTCGTTAACTTGAAAATCGCCCCATCCCGTTACGTTAGTAGCGGTTGCATCATCCTCGCTAATCGAAAATTCTCAACATGTTATCTTAAATTTCAAGCCTCTCGCCGAAAATGAATCATGTTCCGAAATAAGGCACCAATAATCGAACTTCAATTTCGCATGCCTCTGTACAAAGAAAGCACTCTTACTTTTTTATTATAAACCCGATCGACTGACTCATTTCGTTCACGCATCGACTATTGGTCCTTAATTATGACGTCATGACGGTCGGCAGCCTTTTTGTTTAAATATAATTTATTCGATGACACGCGGACATTAAATCTTCTCCTGTCCTTTATTCGTTGTTTGTACTCATTGTCATCATAAAATTATGGTTATTTGATTATAATCTGCGGACGACCAATTCTTGATTTATTGAATGAGAAACTTAAATATATTAATGTTCATGCATGAAAAAGGCATTATTTTTAGTGCGGTGACGCGGTTTTAGTGCCTGGCTACATGGAAAGTCTTGTATGATAATTTAGCTCTGGGGTTTAATGTTTTCTAGGCGCAGTCCATCTGAAAATAAAATATAAAATTTTCAATAATTGAATAATAAAATTAACGCACTCGTTTCAATTTGTAGTATTCAATGACATTATTTTAATTACAGTTTTTCCTAAAAGAAAATAAATAAATACACCTAACAGTCACACACATAGTCCTGACCCCACAATAAGATACGAGTCGTGTGCCATAGGTATCAGGAACTACGAGAGACTTTCGGTCTCACAATACACAAACCCCGAGACAAATATTGGTGGACCACACTAATATTTGTCTCAGTGCGGGGAACGAACCCGCGGCCTCTCGCTTCACAGCCGGCTACTCGCCCGCTGCGCCACGGAGGCTGTCGATCTCTATAATATACATTTCCGCGACGCTTCATCTATAGACAACCGGAAAAGTTGTGTATAGCGAAATATACCAGTTATTATATTCCTCTACTAAGGAAATATCTAAAAAATATTCCCCACTTATCCATAACCATTCTTATTGTTAGTTGGTGAAATATTAAAATATCAAGAGGTAAAGTGTTACAGTGACATATTTCACTTTACTTTACACGCATGCACAATGGTAGTCAGATTCATGCTCTGCGCCCACTGCGGACGTCGCCCGCCGCAGTCCTTTCTGCGATATTAAAGGCGTTATAAATAAATATAAATGTCAAATAGAAAGTCCACCGGGCTCGCAACTCGTAAAGTAATGTTACAGCTCAATATATACTTACAATAGTAATACGTTTTCAAGGATTTCAAATCATTTGTATTGAACCAGTTGGATACAAATTTTATTTTCGTATTCATGACTAGACGTGATAAATATGTCAGAAGTTCGCTTTACAACACACTGACGAAATCAATCATTTATTACGATTAAACTCTATTCGAGATCAGGCCGTCCATTAACTCATTTATTTGAATTCGTTTAATGTAAACAATGGAAAAATATTGTGTTATAATTTTAGATATGACTTGCAAATTATTTTACAGACATAGTCATCTTGAAATGTAAAAAGTAAGCAACGTTATCGTAAAATATATTGGTGGTAGGCGACTAAAACAATGCGGTGTACATTTAATTCAATTTTATCAGTTTATAGGGATCAGTTGCATTCATTCGCTAATAGTGGGTAGATAGTTACTAAACGGTTAGGTATTTATTTAATATATGTCAAAGTCTGAGTCTAAGCGTGTATTTCGTAAGTCAGAAGTTATAGAGGTTAAGTTTGTGATACTTCGTCGATGAAATATTGCGCGGGTCTGCACATTCAACCGTTTCATTCATTTACACTCAAGTTATCTGTTTTACTAAATATCGGCATTAAATTTGGCTTAATGAAATAGCAATTATATTCTGAAAGATTTATTGCAATATTAAACTTATTTTATGTGAGGTTTTGGTGAAAATTTTACAACTATTCTGTGCTAAACATCAGGGCAATAAAAATGCGATAAAACCTAAGTGCGTCTAATACAACGACTCAAAAACACCGCATTTAAGTAGTGGTGTCGTCGACAATTTAGTAAAAATTCACAGACTGAGAAGATGGAAAATCCTGGAACTATAATATAACAGCCTGTGAATCTGCTCATAGTCCCTGACTAATTATCTCTGTGTTATAGATGACGCCTACGATTGACCTAACGATTGAATAAGAATACACAACAACACAGAATGATGGTAAGTGATCTCTACCACCCATGTACGCCCATAATACCAGAAGAATCATGGGCGCGTTGCTGACCTTAAAGGAAAGGGATAATAAAGGGCTTGGGAATGGGAGGGGGATTTGGGCCACCGCATGGATATCTCACTCACTCTACTATACGCAGCAGTACTACTTCACGTCAGTTTACCGTCAAACAGTGGTATCGACCCGGTCAAACCTGCCCATTCATGCTGTAGACAAAACTGTCTACAGCATAAATACTCTGCTACTCAAGTCAATTCAATGATACACAGTGATGCACAGTTTATGTCCACGCTTCGCCAACACTATTTCTGGCGTAAAAAGGGCATTATTTATTTGGTTATGCCCAATACAATCCCAGACAAAATAGGAACCTGATCCGAAAACAAATATAGAATTGCTTTGATCTAAGCATAGTAAGTTTTTTTCGTACCTCTCCCACATACAGGTCATTGACCAAGTAGTCTCATTATTAATGAATAAGCAAGTCATGTAGACATAAAAAATAAAAAAATGTATAATTAGTTATAGTGTACCAACAGCAATTATACTCAAATAAAGCTTTAATTTCTATATCATTTTTTTAATACAAAAATATTCTTAGATTACGCAATACAGCATTTATATAGGTCGACATGATTTTGGTGACCACCGATAAACTCATTATTTGTCGATGGTTGTTGGTTTGGACTGCACTGCGTTTACCATCATGTGTAGTACAGTCACTTTACCGTGCTTGGATAAAAAAAGGGTATCTTAAAACCTAAGAAAAGTTTGTCTAGACAGAGGTTCTCACATTAAATTAACAACCTCGGAGTTGTGAACACGATGATAACAATATTAATTGAGAAATGAAGGCCAGTTTAAAGACATTGATACACAATTCATTTCTAAGAGCTTCGCGATCGATCGAACACAGTCGACGATGTCTACTGCCATTTTGATAGATAACAGAGTCTTTACTACCGCTCCCATTTGAGTATTATATACTATTGAGTATTGACACAGTTTAAACATTTTTCGTTAGTAAAATATATTTTAACATAACTGATATGTTTTTCTCCTAATATATTCTTTGATCGCATTTATTGATCGTCTTGGGGTCGAAATCGGTTTCCCAGGGGTTGACATAAAGGAAAACCGCAAAGTTTTTAAATTGGTAAGTATTTTGTATCAATAAGAAAAAACTAGAGATATGCTTTTTAAAGTAATTCGCCTATGAGGGTCTGAGTTATCAGTTCATTTTGGAAAAGAGGCCTCTTGCCCAAAATAGTTGGGGAATCCCTGGTCTAGATCTAATCGAAAAATCATACACGAAATGTTAAGGATTATAATTTATGGCCGGTAGCACAGCACTAGTAGCACCTTTTTACAACACAGGCCTGATGAACGAGCAATTGGGTCACCTGATGCTAAGTGATTTCCACCGCACATGTGCGCCAACAATACCAAAAAAATCATAGACGCATTGCCAACCTTAAACGAAAATAAAAAAATATATAAAGGCATTTGAAAGGGGAAGGGATTTGGGCCTCCGAATATCTCACTTACGCAGCTGCAAACTACTTTACGTCGTTTTTCTGTGAGACTCGGTCGAGCCGGCTTATTCGTTCTCTAGACAAAAATATTTACAACGTGGCTCTACCACTAAAAGGCACCTCTGCCTACCCTTCGTGGATCGTATAGGCTTATGTATTTTATCAGTCAAAGAGGTGAAATGTTAGTATAAAAAAAATACAGGTCATAAAATCTGTTATAGTTAGTGTGCGTAGTATTTTCATAACTTTTTATAAAGCAATGGCCATTGTCCACCTCCACATATTCAGCTGACGCAAACCACGCGACCTACAAAGCTATTCCTTTATGAAAATGCGACAACAACCTGCTAATTTAAAAAGCAATATTTGATGTAAAAGGTACAACGCCAATTATGATATCCTTTAATTAGCAAGTGTTACTCCCACGCCATGGATAATATTGTATGTTGTTTTTTTGTTATACGTCGTATATAGAAGTGTATGGGTGTCCCGGCTTTACTGTTTTTCTATGGTGATTAATATGGAATAATTATAAAGTATCATCTTGTGAAGCTTGCGCTCAGACTGTAAAGAAAGAAGGTAGTTTTATACCAGCATCATGTATATCTTTACATAGTATAAAATGAAGTCACTTGCGCTGTCTGTTCGCTTAAATCTTTTAAACTATTCAACGGATTTAATGTAGTTTTCAGTAATAGATAGAATGCTTCATGAGAGAGGTTTATATGTATATCACGCTATGACCCATAGGAGCAGGGCAGTGACATGCAGGTGAAAGCACAAGGGATAGCTAGTATATTATAATGGAATCATAGCGAAATAAAGACAAGATAAGAGGGAAAGTGATATAGGTTTTTTTTTATTATGCAATTCTCAGTATCAGCCCAGAGTCTGGAATTTGTACTCAGTATGGCGATAGGCTCGCCCCTTATCATATCATGGGACGGAAATAAGCTCGATGAAATGTAGGTGTACAACTTACACCTCTGCCTACCTCTTCGAGGATTACAGGCGTAGTGAGTGCGTATGTATGTAAATGAAGCCATCAAAGTCTCTCCAATAATAAAGTATTAGATTAGCATTGTTATATAGGTGCAGCTCAAAATGTTGATATCTGCAGATCCCGGTAACATTAATTGAATACTTTTGTATCTAAAGGTATCTTGAGATCGCGATGCGCGACGCAAGTAAGCATACAACAAAATGTCCACCTTGTATGCAATAAGGTATTATCTTCGATGTTTTATTGTTTTAAATCCAAAACCTATTAAAAATATAACAATCATATAAGTTACAAGCTATTTGAATCCGGTGGACGGGGTAGCAGTGAAATGACGGAAAAAAGAATACACAGCGTATCTTGTGATGTCACACGATATGTTACGTCTTTAAAATGCACATGTGCAGATAGTTTTTCCCATAACGCTCTCACCGTTACTTGTAACAATATTTAAAATATGAAATGTGGCCTCATTATTTGCCCAATTTTACTTGTATTTTTGAATAGTTAGTTACGTTTCTAATTTTTTGTTGCTTAAAGAAAAACGTGCTGTGCGGGATAGAAAAGCGCAGTCTAGGGGTATGGTGCATCAATGTATTGGCCTCTCGTGTTTTGTCGCGCGCTGACGTCACTTGTCTCGGTTGTGCATAAAGTATACCTTTATAATTTTAACAAAGCGACCATCAGTAATAGGATATTAATATTAATAATATTTTAAGGAAGTCGCTGGATGCGGGCCGCTTCCAACCGGTCGGTCTGGAAATCTTTGGAGGAGGCCTATGTTCAGCAGTGGACGTCCTATGGCTGATGATGATAATGATGAACATCAGTAGTTGCTAACTAAACTCATATGGAATCATGTCATGTATACGTTGAAGAGTTTCAGGACAAATTATGCAATACTGAGCAAAGCTCGTGACGCCAGGATGCAAAACTACGATAATAAACATTTTATCGTGTATAATGTTACATTTATCACGTGTAACGTCTACCCGCGTGCTCGGAATTTGTTACCCAGCTGTAAAATTTTATTTCTTTATATACATTTATTGTTTAAGCATTAAAACATGACTCCGCACTCTTTGGAGGTGGTCGTCTCGATACAGTAAAGCAATATTGTAGCAAAATGGTGAGTAATCACACATTATTAATGGAGGCTACGAAATACTTTTTTATGTATTGACCAATTTCTTCCTGTAATAAAGAATGGCATCTACTTTGTCGTGTGCCGTAGGTTAACATTTTTGATAATAGTGCTCGTATTATATTACGGAAATATTCACGAAGAAGCAGTGCGTCCGTAAATTGAATAAGTATAATATATAAGTATAACTTCCGGACATCATGTGGTTAAACAATTAATATTTTGAAAACTGTAGTGATTTGTGTTGTGTATTGTCCTGGTTTAAATACTTTCAGGTTGTCTTCTAGATATATTACAGTAGGTTGGTAAAAGTTTTTAGAGCGAACCATAATTGTTAGGCTAACAGTAATCTTTTCGAAAATATTGTTGGTGGATGTTACCTGCGGGCCAATTCTCGTATTTAACATTAACTGAGACTGAACTTTAACCAAACTGAGATTAGACTACGAATTGAATAAAATGTGGCATTCTGCTCCGCATAAAGTTCCAATATCATTCCGGTAGCATTATGATGTCAATTTGATATCATTTCAATTCCAAACTAATGTCAGCCACCACAGACTAAATTATAAAAAATGTAAAGCGAATGTTATAATAAAGTTGCCAGCGGACAAAATATATTGGCATTGTGAGTAATTTTGGCGATTTGAATTGGATGGAAATGTTATTACTCTAGCACGAAGTTATTAATTAAAAATTTGATTAATAGATTTTATAATTTATTAATTGATTAGGTAATTTCTCATGTTTCCCCTAAATTGAAAACCCGTTTTTTTCGGATTTCTGTGAATTGTGAGTGAAAACATATGCGTAATTTATTGTCGTGGTGGGTCACCCAGTGATTACATCTTTGTTATTGCAGGCTCAAAGTACTAAGATCGAGAGCCGTAAAAATTTTATTAAAAAAATAATGTCTATTGTTATTGTTCCGTGATTTAATTTTGTTGTGTTGTTGTGTATGTTATTTAAGTACGTATCTTTCAATTTCTATAATAAGTTAATTATGATTATCCATTGCGCGCGATAAATACTAATTGAAAGTTGAAATAATATCGTGAGTTAATTATTAGTGGACTGTTAGTAAAGACGTGTTGGTGAAACAATGACTAAACAATTAGAACTGTTTGTGGATTTCACTGAAGCAATTCGGATCACCAATTCTAGGCCTTGAGCCGACTCTGAAGGAGGAAGGACAGTGTATTATCCAAAAAGTTATGTTCACACAGTGCAAAAAACATGGATTCAGCTGCAATGTGTAATATGTGTATGTATGTAATAGTGTTTTGTATTTTTATTGTTAATATATAATGTTTCCTTACGACTTTGTGATTTGATTGTTACATATTTACATAGAATATTACCCATGCATATAAACAAATATCGATATGATTGACTATATTTTAGTTAATTCACAATATCATTTCAGTTACATTGCGATGTCAATTCAGTCAACTTGCAATATACTTTTGATTGCATTACAGTTTTAATGGTTTACGGAATGCCACTTGCAACTTTCTTGGCACTGAAACTAGATCGGAATGATATTTTGAACATTTTTAATTACCAGAATTGGCCCGCTGACATGATACTTGTGACCCAAAGACCTTCATATTATGTAGTTAGGTCTATCGACGTATAAAGAGAAATAGCATTGATCTGGCGTTCTTTTTTAACCCCATTTCAGTGGAGAGTTTCTAGTACGACATAGAATAGAATCCGTGATTTACGATGCCGCGTTATACAATTATTTTTTTAAACTTCATGATGCAGTCTAGTAAACATGAGTTTTCTAATACATTCTCATTTATATCATACGATAAACTATCTCCGTCTAAATTTGGTTTTAGATATGGTGAAGTATTGTCTATTTGTGACAAGTATTTTATTAAAAAAATGTACTAAAATCGATTACAATGCAAATCAAAAGAAATTCTGAAAGCAAGAATAAAAGGCACGGTATAAGCATGAAATATGTTCAAGCAGCGTGTGACGATCCACGTGAGGCGATAGCGCGCTCCGAGATTGTAGATTTGTGCCCTTTGTTTTAGGACCTACGAGCGGGGCCGCGTTATTAAACTGAGTTATGTTTAATGTCATATATGTCTTTTGTTAGTGAGAGATAAAGGAATATTTACATAATCGTTCCTTAATATAAACTATCATTTCAACAAAGTTTTAGAAAATTGTTTAAAATATTATTTTTATGAAACCTGCTACTTAATACAAGCGCTATTTGCGTTTAATTTCAATTTACTGATTATAAATAACTTGAGTTATTTCTTTACAAATATATTCATTTCTTCGTATCATTTTACGATGAAATGTTTAAAGATAACAAAAAATAAAATATCTGCTTTTAAATTGAACATCTTCAATATGTTAATTTTGAATAATTATAAAATGGACAAACGGTGTCGTGGCACGATACTCACACAAATATGATGTCAAACTTTAATTGAAGTCTAATTACAACAATATATCACATCTTATATTAATTTACCGAATATTTCTTTTGAATTTGATAAGTGTACAGTTTTGTTATAACATTTATATTTAAAATATTACTTATTTTATAATATACTGTTTATAAAAATGATATTAAGTTACTCAAAATAGAATTTATTGGTAGCTTTTTGCTTCAACTTTTTTATTCCTTTAATTTCATTGGTTAGCCATCAAACTACTTTGCTGGTATGAGGGTACCTGATAAATTTGATCCGACTGGGTAGTGACCACCGTACATATGTTGAAAAACCCGTCATAGTGGCTCATCAGGTGAGTCAGCCAACTTATCCAGCAACTTCAGGCTGGCATAATTCTGCCGACCGTCGAGGGACGCAATATTGTATCCAGAAATATTTGTTTCAGGTCTGGGTATTGTGGGCACGTAAGTCCTTAAATTCTTGTACCTATAATATGATTTAACTTAAAATTAATTTAAATACATAATGAATTCGGTTAAAACAGTATTGTTTCTTTACAGTTTCAAATATGCTCTGAGTTATAAGAGCCGTTAATACTAAAACAAATAACTTAATTATATTAGAGCTGTCTATAAATAAAGCCATACATTTTTCCACCTTCCATATTTAGACTTTAAGCGGAGTAATATTATTATATGAAAGTAATTTCCTCTAAAATTTGAAATTGCGAGCGGAAGTGTTAGCGAGCGCGGAAAGGCGTGGGCAGCATCCGGCGCCCACAACTAGTCTTACAGACGTCACTATATAAAACACACTAAGTAAGTGTAGGTACTACTGGGGTTGAAAATTTGATGAATTATTTTGATTGGTGTACTTCATTTTGGTAGAGTCGACGTGCGATAGGCAAATCAATAAACGAGCGCGTTGAAATCGTCTGCCCGCAATATCGTTTTCCTCCTATGGATTTCCGTACAGTGTTTAAAGCCACGCCTTATTTTACTTTGGAATACGTAATGCTATTAAAAGTACAGTTTTATCTTATTTCCATGTATATTTATGTTGAACACAAGTATTCATGTTGTATTATTCACTATTGATTACTACTAAGAGTGAAAGTAACTGTCCACTAGTTACTAGTAACTGGCAATGGTAGTATAAAAGCTATGAATAGCCCGCGGTCTTGCACCCTGAGCGGTGTTTCATTCATCTACACTATTCCTTTTCTTTGTATTAAAATATCTTATTAACATATACGTTGCACAAGAATGTATTCTCTATTTTCTTATTTTTAAAGATGATTTTCCTTTTTAGGATGAAGTGACCGAGGACTCTTAGATAATAGAACTCTAACCCAAGCTTCTTCAGAGAAGTAAACCATATTTCATTATAAACCGCCATTTATATCGCGACTGTGTCCAAGTAGTGAGCAATTACAGTAGCAAAATCTACTGAGCTGTGGCACCTGTTCCCACTTTAATATTATAAATAATTTCTATGAGCGTTTATTAGATTAATTAATTTAGTCTCTTATTTCTTATCATCGAAGGTTGAAGTTTGTATATCAGTGAAATGAAGATGTATCTTCGAGCGATACTATGCTCAATTCAATATTTAATAGAGCCGCAATTGCCATAAAATATGAAACGTTGTTGGATACCGACCCACGCACTTTCGTTCATCCGAAATCCATAGCTTTGTTTTGTAATGAAATTGTTAGTTTATTTCTTCAAATAAACGAGTCTTGGAGCAATCCATAGATATAATAGAACACGGGTGGTCTTTATAGTGTGTTTATTGGGCTATTGTGTCGTGTGATCGGATGTCGTACCCTTGTTAGTTATTTATTTAGTAGCGGTTTGTGCGTTAATCGGATTATCTGTGTACAAAGTTTATTGATGTTTGCCACCAATGTTTGTGATGTAAACACCGATCATCATACTTCTGGGTGTATAAATGGGTATTAAAGTGATCGAAGGGCTTTTGACGTGTCATTATGGTGGATTATGTCTTGTTATGGGTTTTATTAGCGTTTGCTTAAAGGACTTCTACGAAGTGTTTCAATTTACTGCGAAATTATAGCGGAGGCGTAAGAGAATATGAATAATGTTTAATTTTAATTAAGTGTGTGGTAAGTTGGTGTACATATAGCAAAAATAGGATATCAATAAACATAAAGCAGACTATGAAAAGAGAAGTGTAATAAATTAAGTACGACGTAATATAACACGATTAAAATAAGCCATTTGCATTTGTTGTATTAATTTTTAATTAAATTATTCATTTCAACTTATTCATATGTTTCGATCATTTCTTTTTGCGATAGTAATATTTATTGTTAATGTGATGTGTAATAAATGACTCGTTCATTCACATAAATTGAGATATCTTACTACACAAAAACACTTTAAAATTGTATACAAAATATGCTAAACTGCCATTGCCACATATAAAATGATACAATGAAAAAATTCTAAACTTTTCCAACGCATTATCAGCCCACACAGACATGTAAAACTACACAGATATATAAAACTACTCATAGATTTCTAACAGTAAAACGTGGGTAGGCGGCACATGTCTATTTAGTTACGCCTTAAATACCTAATTGAATTAACATTTAAACATTAGTGGGTTAACGAAGACAAGTGTCGAAGAGAGCACGAGAGCGATCGTTCGGACAAGTTGTATAAACAATCGCGTACTGCGCTTTATCCGTCCCGTTACAGTGCGGTCTACGCATTAACTGGCCGACTGAATGGCGTCGAACATTCAGAATTAGCTTAGTGTCTACGCACTGCATTCGATCCGATTTTGAGATTGTGGTCCGCACTTCGAAATTTGGAACGTCCGATGTTTTTTATTTGAAACTACGGATCCATTAACATCTATCTAAGGCTTCTTCAAAGTTCGAACCGAATTTCTGGTATTCGGATACGCAATGCGTAAAAAATCTAAGGCGAAGCTGTTATTTCTACAGTGATGTACCAAACGGTGTAATTTTAAGGTAGATCCACATAAAATTTGCCATTGAACTTTTATTTTATTAACTAATCCAGATTATCGTTTTAAAAATACCCAGCAGCTTAGTAATAATATAATAAATTAAGTTTGTTAAACTTTCATTTATGTATTGTCATTTATTTATGTTTGGTAACTAAATAAAAAATTTGGGTTGTAACGTGATGTAGACAAATTAGTAAATATTAAAAGACTTTTATAGATTTTTACATTTAGTATACAACGTTACTCACTTTATCATTGTTACTCATCAAACCCTTTCACGTATATAATTCACGAATAAAATTACATGTAAATATATTAGATTGTTATGTATATGGGTGGAACTGATTTAAAATTCAGTTGCAAGATTTGATAAACACAAATCTTGCAACTCGACCTCTCAATTTTTTTTTGAGTGATAGAGCCACGCTGTAGACAGTTTTATCTACAGCATGAATGGGCTGGCTCGACCGGGTCGTTACCACTGTCTCACATAAAACAGACGTAAAGTAGCGGCTTGCTGCTGCGTTTCGTACGGTGAGTGAGATATCCGGAAACCCAAATCCCCTCCCGTTCCCAATACCTAATTATCCCTTTCCTTTAAGGTCAGCAACGCGCCCATGATTCTTCTGGTGGTGGGCGTACATGGGCGGTGGAGATCACTTACCATCAGGTGACCCACTTGCTCGTTTGCCGGCCTATGCTGTAAAAAAACATAAGACCAGATAAAGATATAATATAATATGAAAAATGTTGTTGTCAATTATCCCTGTTTGAGGGATCGTAGATCCGAAACACTGAATGGACACAGGCTGCATTCTAATTTGTTTGCATAAAGTTAAAACAAAACCCTCACTAGTTATGGTGCCTTAGATAACACAAAAATGTGGATAGTTAAGCATAATTATTTTTAAGAGATTCTTCGCTATAATTTATAAGGTCCCTCGTACGCAAGAGGCCGTCTGGGTTGGTACCATCGCTTTGTCTATTTCTGCCGCCAAGCAACAGTGTGTTTCGGCTTGAAGGACATTGAAGCCAGTGAAATTACTGGGCATTATGAGATTTAACATCTTATGTCTCAGGATGACGAGCGCAGTTCAGTGCCATGCAGTGCTTTGTAATTCAAAGTTCTGTGTGGTGTTGCTTATGTTTATGGGTAGGCGTGGCACTTACTACCAGGCGAGCGCCTTGCTCGTGTCATCATTAAATCAAATAAAAAAAATGAATCTCCTTATTATTCGATTTAGTATTACTGCCACACATATCGAACTATCCATGCGTCAACTATAATATTCATTAGAGAGTTATAATATTATATGAATTTACGCCGTCTCTGCACACATGCTGCTACATTCACATAAAAAGTACAATCTCACGAAATTCACGAATTAAACTCGTTCTCCTTTTATGTTATTGCGTTCCTAAAATAACAAAATCAAGACCATCATTAACTTTGTGATTAGGTTGTAACCTGACGTCATCCACATATTCTCACTCAATTTTATCGCACTTATCGCGCCCGTGCGTACCGTGTCCGAAAATTAGCAACCTCTGAGAGAAATAAAAATTAAACTAATGTGTTTCACTTCACAGTGACTCAGGGTTGATTCACTCATTAAAAATTAGGACTCGGAATAAATCATGCGGTAATAAACAAGCTAATTAGGATAAGAGTTGTTGGTTTAAATCTTGAAATTAGTACGCTAATGCGTCCATAAGCTTGCACCGTCGTTGATGGCGGTGTGAAGATTACGTTGAATTTATTGACCGGTCACTTATGTATCTCTAACAGTTGTCATCTTGCGGTTATGGAATATTTTATTGTGCATTTTGCATAAGAATTAATTTAAGTTTCATTAAGTTTTATACGTTTCTTTAATTTTTATAGTAAGTAAGTAATACATGTCTTTCTTAAATTATTTTTAATATTTCTCAACTCAATTCATACTCAATACATTATGTCTGGTAGAACCACGCAATTTACAGCTTTGTTTTCAGTATAACTGCGCCAACTCAACGGCGAGTAAGATTTTCGGAATTCTTAAAAATCCTCCACCTTCCAATCCTGCTGCTTTCCTTAAACATCGGCAATGCGCCAGGATTCTTTTGGTTTTATATGAGGCGATGGAAATCATTTATCATCGGGTAACTGATATCCTCGTTTGCTGGCCTACTAAAATAAAATCATCTCAAAAATAATCTTTCCAGCTGAAAATCAGTGTTGTGTCACAACAGCGTATACTGAGCTGGACCCCTTCTACCGCATATATTATAGTAAATTTAGGCTTATATAATGGTATTTTTTTTATTTTTGTGCTAAATGTACCTATGTGTGTAGAAAAAATAAATGATTTAATTCAACCAATTTTTAGTCAGTACTGTTACTGGTTGTTGGTCAATGATTGATAGACGATAATATTGGTTTGATTATTAGTATGAAGTGATATATTATGTTGCCTATCCAAAAGTGCCTTGTTCGTTGGACCGTCCTACACACAAACCTGGAGACGTTCCCAAGTAATTGTACATTTTCAAGTGCGGCTTATAATTTTGGTGCGCGATGGTATCGCTTGAGAAATGTTGAGGTGCTTTGAATGTTGCGTGGTTGGATATACATTTTATATGAAGAGGCTCCATAATATGAATTACGAGATGAGGAAATGGGAAATATGATATTACCGCGGTTATGTTTTTGTTATCTAAAATGAAGTGCTGCAGTAATTTAAGGGGTTCGATCCCATGCCGATTGGATCCCGAGCATACTCCTCTAACTTTCCGAGATTAGAAGTAAACTGTATTTAATGTTGATTATCACTCGATTTCATGGTAAAGTAAAGCAACTTGATACGACAGAATTAGTTATAAGAATTTCCATGGTAGGTACGTGAAGCCTTATTAGATCGCCGTGATAGACTAATGCCTAACCCTTCTTATTGGTTGAGGAGGTTTGTACTCAAGAGTGAGACAGTATAATAATAGGTTTTTAATTAATACAGCCTGTGGATATCACAACAGAATCATAACTGACGAGAAATGCATGATATTTGCTCATTAATTTTTACACGAGACATTTCAACAATCATTAGTCATTAGATCACGTTATAAAATAGATACAACAGAATCTTGATGAAAATATGCCGACATAGATTTTATTAAAATGTAACGTTATACGATATGAGCTTAAAACAAGATAATGTATTTCAAGTATTATAAATTATTATATATGGTTTTAAGTGTCACCGTTTTCAATTTGAGGATTCAAAACATATTTAATAGCATTAATATTAAGAAACAAAACTGGTATCTAGACTTAATCCAATACTTAACTGTTGCACAGAATATAAAATATTTAATTAAATTAAAAAATATATAAACACTTTAATTCTACTTTCATTTTATATAGATTATTAACTATTTAAAAGCATCACCAAATGATCCTTGAAATCCACTTAGTGCATCTCATACAGATAGAATAATAAACTTATCCAACTGTTTATGTTATTAAAAAACAATTACATCTATCCCGACATCAATGCTTCTTTTTAAAGATTGAATTATCTATTAAATTCTGACTAGTTAGAACTTTTATATTCTAGCACAAAATGCACAAAGTCTACAGATTAATAGCTACTTACTCCCACTTTCATAATACATACTCCTAAACAACGGAGGTGTTGCGAGTTTTGGTGAGTTGGCATATCCATTTTATTATCAAAAAACTGTTATCTAAGTTATATGCTATGTAAGTCCTATCAGTATCCCTATCAATACTAAAGCAACTATAAGTATACTATTACCCTGAAAACGAAGGACTTGATCCTAAAGTCGGGGATTAATTCTAAAAACACACGTACATAGTGTCTCCGCGATTGGAATTTATGCCGGATATAGCGTTAGCGATAGGCGTTCGACTATTACGCCATAGGACGGAAGCTAGACGAACCTCGCTTGCAATGTTGCACCTGCCCTATGTCATCGAGGCAGGCATAAGTTTATGAATTGATTATTCCAAAAGTAAATAACTTGATAGCAATCCGACTAAAAATAAAATCGCAACGCTTGAAACAAACTTAATCAATGTAATCCTTCACCCTATTAGAAAAAGTAATAAATGTAAATCTTCGGAAATTCTTAATCACATTAACTTCGACATTTCGACACGCTTCTATTCGAGATATATTCCAAATATTGGCAATAATATTGATGTAAATTAATCCACAATACGTATTACCATAAACAATCATCATAAACCGTCCATATGATTTTGATCCTTTCAACTATGCAAATGTACCGTAGCATTGCCAATGACGTGAGGTGATTTATTATCAAGAACATGACGTAATAATAATCGATAAACTTAATAGTTCAAGTTATCGATTGGTACGATGAATAGACATGTTAAAGATTTAAATTAAATAATCATTATTCGACGTTCTTGTTTCAAAGCTAGATTTACTTATATTTGTAAAATGTTAGTATTTTCAGTCGTAGCAGTATACAAATTGTTGGAATTAATTTTAGTATTTTTTATATATCTAAAATATAATAAATACAAGCTCACATAAATGAATAACTTAAACAATTATTTTAAACCAACGATCGATATATAATTATTGTGCTGCGCTATTTAATCACACAGAGTCGTAATCGTAAGTCATAAACCTCGATACTACATCAAAATAAATGTTACGATAAAGCAAACAATCAGACAAAGAGATATGACAATGGCAACAATATTAATCGAATAAAATTAATTGTTATGCCGTTAGAGGCAAGTTCAAACGTTGAAGGGCACATTTGAATTTTCCATTTGCATTCTCAGACCGGGTTGTCGGTTGAAATGCTTTGTTAGTGACGTCATCAATGATGTAATCGGCATGTATCCATTGCGTTTGACTGATTGTTCAAAGGCTGTTTTAAATGTTACAAAATTTGTCCACGATTCCTCCACGTATTGTTAATACATAAGTATTTACTTCTTCAATTGTTCTTAATTCATCGCTAGTAAGCAGTGGGCAGGCCACATAGCTCGTAGAACCTATAACCGGTGGGGTAGAAAGTTTCTGGAATGGAGGCCACGTACCGGCAAGTGCAGCGTTGGACGTCCGCCTACAAGGTGGACAGACAAACTAATAAAGGTCGCAGGAAGTAGCTGGATGCAGGCCGCTTCCAACAGGTCGGTCTGGAAATCTTTGGGGGAGGCCTTTGATCAGCAGTGGACCAGCAGCTGTGGCTGATGATGATGAAGCCGTAAAACCAAAATTATTAGGTTTCTTTGAATTCTGAACTTATGAAATGCAACAGCATAGCTACCACAGCGGTTTTACATAGGACAGTGGTAACGGACCCCGGTTGAGCTGTCCTCATATTATAGAAAAAACTAACTACAATATGTCTAAGCTACATACATAGTAAGCTTCCATGGCATAGTGGGCGAGAAGCCGGCTTGAGAGATCGCGGGTTTGTTTCCCGCATCGAGACAAATGTTTGTGTGATCCACCAATATTTATTTCAGGTCTGGGTGTTGTGGACCGCTAGTCCCTCGTAGTTCCTAATACCAACGATACAGGTTAACCTAGTGTGGGGCCAGGTCTATGTGTATGCCTGTGGGGTGTATTTATTTATAACTTGTTGATAGAGAATAAATTGCTATCACCTTCAGCTCTAACCAATCCAACAAAGCCATTTGTATAATAACTACCTTCAAAGTGTATACTGATGTAGACAATCACTAGACTAGTAATATACGTAATTTATTGCAATGTCTTACATAATAGCATTGTTTAATAAATTTATGAATGTACTGTTAAGGACATTAGAGCTAATACTGACACGAAATAATACAATACTAATTTTGTGACATGAGTTACAGCACTTGTTTATGGCTATACAGCACCAGATATTGAGAAGCGATTTGATATTTTCAGTTGACTAACTCTATCTTTGGATAAATCGTTTGAATAGTGAAACACAATTTCTTAATAAATAATAATTAATCTTAATCTACTGTAAATCTACTGAAATAATCTGAGAATCTACTGTAAATAAAAGTGTGTTAAAAATCAAAGGGATTTTAACAGAGTAAGTCTATGACAACTAACGGCTTAAGTATTGGTCGGCAAAGGAGTAAGTGGGTTACCTGATTGTAACTCATTTCCACTGCCCATAAACACTTATATTATCATACGAATTAAGAATACGTTAAATGTTATTAAACGTCATTAAATGAAAGGAATGGATGCATCGCAATAGGGAATGGAAGGGGGGATTTGGGCCTCCAGTAATTTCACCAGTGAGTTAGGCTAGCGTTTCGTACAGTGGTACAAAACCTTAGAGCAAGATGTCATACGGTTTTCGGTGAGACATGCGTATCGATAATCCGGTCGAGGAGGCCCATTCATGCCGTAAGCAAAAGTGTCTCTAGCGTGGCTCAACCTCTTACTTATGTTGCTGAGTTAAAAAAAGAAATAACAGCTTTAACCAAATTTGAACATCGTACGTAATTTCAAACTTATACGAAAATGGATTGCAGTGAAAGATTATTGTATAGCTAGGATAAATTGTTGAACCCGACGCCCGTATGTCACGTGCATTAGGTAACTTTTACTCATGGCATTGTTTTCTATTCATTACGTGCCGTATTTTATGCAAATGATGACGTCATTGCTCAGTATAAGAAGTGTATGCTAAATAATTCGATGCAATCACAATACATCGCTAGAATTTGCCGTCCATTGTTAATGCAGTCGTTTTACAGATATTGCGTCTAAGTCACGGCACTCAAGGGTTTAGTCGCGGATAATATAAGTAATTTATGTTTAAAATACAATATTTACGTCTATTTACGTAAAGTCTGCGCCATTTCCGCGAATGGCGTGTCTGGCGACAATGAGATAAGCCCAAATGGTGAGAATATGCCGTTCTAAGGGTGTGGATAGTAAGGCAAGGTTGCTCGGTTTGGTTACATCGTTAAACACACAAGTACTAGAGTCTAGCAACTTCGGTTTCGGATTCGATATCGTGACTGTACAAAATGTTTAGCACGTAGACAAATGCGTCGGGTGTTAATGAGATTCTGTTGGATATCAGCCATCAAACAATAGTAAATGCCACGCGGTTGACAAAATATTGACCTAATGTATTTAATGACAATGCTTCAACAAATGGCAAACGTTTATACAAAATAAATCTGATTAATGTGAAATACAAATGCACCGTTGATACCACACTGCGATTAAATACCATGTTTCTGAACGAATGATTTTCTAGATATATGTTAATAGCCTTCTAATGTTTCGTTTTGTTTTGCGTCTCAAGTCTCAAGATATTATACATATTTATTTATAAATAAATGTATTCCTCTAACAACTAGGCTTAGCCTAAATAATTGCCCATTTTTTTAATAGCATAGGCCGGCAAATGAGCAAGTGTGTCACCTGATGGTAAGTGATCTCCACCGCCCATATACGCCGCCGGCGTCGGCGCGTTGCCGAAATTTAAAGGAAAGGGATAATTAGGAATTGAGAAGGGGAGGGGGTTTTGGGCCTCCGGTAACTTGTTATTAACTAGTATAATGTGGGAAATGTGTATATATTTTATTTTTATTAGTGTGTTGAGATAGTTTGTTTTATTATTTACCTGCCACACTCCTGTGATAATTACGCGACTTAATTTAAATATAAAAATTATATACAATATTTTTAAAGGCATTTCAGATTACTTTGTTAATTTCGTTGCTCATTTCCTTAATTCATCGAGGACTCTGGCAAGAAAGGTATTGTCTTCCTTAATAATTATAGTGTTTAATTACCAGACAATATGTAGCATGTGTCTTCAGTACCGTCTAGCAGACATGTGTCGAGAATGTATAAAATAGGGATCTTGTATTCTGAAATGACACACGCTGTCATTCAATTTTGATTTTTACTACACAGATAATTGGGTGTAGCGATCCTTGGTGGCGCGTCATATAAAACATACAGGTTGTAGGACTCATCGCAATCTTAATTATTCCATATCAATGATCTTTGTTTTGTCGCGTTTTGTTTTAAAATAGAATGTGACAGACGCATATAAACTTCAATGGTGTCGCCTGATGTGTCATACGTGTAATACGCTAATTTCTTATTTAGTGTAATTATTTGGAATATTATAAAACGAGGTACAGTTTAGAAGCGTCGAAAAGCTTTATATCGGACGAAAATTATAATTATTTGTAATTGAGAAATATGGCATAATATAAAAAAAACTTCTGTCTAAGATTTGTTTCTATGTTATCTAGTGTAGAAAAATATGGATAGAATCAAGAAGATAACCGAAACAACATCTTTATATCGGACGAAAATTGTAATTATTTGTAATTGAGAAATATGGGATAATACAAAAATATCTTCTGTCTAAGATTTGTTTCTACATTGTCTGGTGTAGAAAAATACCGATAGATTCAAGAAGATAACCAAAATAACATCTGTATATAAGGTGACCAAGGTAGGAGCATTACATCGTTTGCGATGGTAAGAGTAACAATACGTGTGATGTCTAGTGGGTTGCCAACAGTCTAGTGGGTACAACAAAATGGCGCAGTACCGTTCACAAATCATGTGTACGCGTTGAGAAACCCCATCTCGAATCGATCTTGATCTTGACAGCAAGCGCCAGTTGCAGAAAGTAAGACTCAAACTGTGTACACTTACAACAGCAACACCTCAAAGAATCTTTTTTGTGTGTTCTGCGATAGGACTTTCAAATCTAAACTGGAGCTAGCTAGTCATATTCGCTCAAATCAGTGAAAAACTTAATTCAGAACTACAAGGTCCTCCGTCTATGGGTATGCCGTCCTCATCGGGTCGCCAAGACAACTTTTAATCATAGCTCTTATGTAACAATTAATAATAAAACTCATTACGTATAAACGTAACGATTGATTATTAAATTGGCACTACTAATCGACATAATACAAATATCAACTCCGCAATAAAACCCAATATTATGTAATCATCTTGTTCTACAGATATTATTGTTTGATCACGATAAAGAAGATTCTATGGAATTATGAATCATCTTTGTTTTTTATCGGTTAAAAATTTGGGATTGCTCAAAGTTTTCGCCTCAAAAATACGAGGAGTGTCAGCCCTTATAATCCCATTTTGTGCATTATTAACACCGAAAGTATTGCCGAAACTTGACTATGTTTAAATTGGTACTTGACGGATATGCGGCTGTTTTACGATCATTGCATTAGACATCATTGCGTCTTTAATGTCGTTTTATGATCTTAATACAGTAAATTAAATCTACGCCTCCGCCATAAAATATATGTTCGCTTATTTAAATATCAAAAAGATTTATTTCGCAATTAAAATACAGTTCGTATCCTTCTCTAATTAAATTTTAGAACGTATCGTGACTTCCGTAAAATAATAGCCATACACGCCTATGAAACTGTAATGACTTCAAAGATGGCACTATTTAGTTAGTTATATAAATAAATACACCCAACAGTCACATACATAGCCCTGACCCCACAGTAAGATACGAGTCTTGTGTTGTGGGTATCAGGAACTACGAGAGACTTTCGGTCTCAACACCCAGACCCCGAAACAAATATTTGTGGATCTCACAAACATTTGTCTCGGTACGGGGATCGAACCCGCGGCCTCTCGCTTTACAGCCGGCTACTCGCCCGCTGTGCCACGGAAGCTGTCAAATAAGCTTTAAAATTATATTTTACAACATTTTAAACTCCCGGATATAGCGTCAGGTTGAAATACCGAAACAGCTCATGTTAACAGGCAAACTATATGTTTCAATTATAGAATACGTACATATAATAATATATTATTACTGTGACTATTATAGTCACATGAGGTACAGATACTAATTTAAGGATGATTGTACGCTACATGTAAAAATAGTTTCACTTTTACAACTTTAATGGCAAATTGATTTAAAACAAAAACCGGTGCGAAATGAGATATATTAACATCGCCTCACAACCGGTAATCGTATGTTAATCATTACAATAATAATAAAAAAGAATACGACACTACACTGGCGTGTCGCAAAAACGGAATAATATTGGCCTAATGAGACACTACACGAACAATTTTAACTGACGTCAAGTTTTATTGAATCTTGTATTTTGAGAGTGATTTTGTGCACGTAGAGCTGGCAAGAGGATGAAATAGAGATGTTTTAACGGTGAATGACATCAATTGGACGTGAAGATGTAAAGATGTGGTTCTTGAACTTATTTTTTTTTGGAGGACAAACTATCCATTTGTGTTACTATTCAATTATATAAGCATACTATTAGACTTATGTATATGCCCTACATAGCTCGCAGAACCGATAACCGATGGGGCAGAAATTTTCTGGAATGGAGGCCACGTACTGGCAAGTGCAGCGTTGGACGTCCGCCTATAGGGTAGACAGATGACCTGATAAAGGACGCAGGAAATCACTGGATGCAGGCCGCTTCCAATAGGTCGGTCTGAAAATCTTTGGGAGAGGCCTATTTTCAGCATTAGACATCCTGTGGGTGATGATGATGATGATGATCTGCCCTACTTATTTTATTAACTACTGTCTACTGTCAAAATAGCAATCAGTAAATTCCTGAATAGTTGGTACATCTGGCACCATAGACAAAAGTCAGAGCTCTGGGCTTATCCCGTTTGAAAGGTACGTAGGACTAGAGATTTTAGTCATTTTAATATTTGATTGATATCTGTACTTCGATACTGCTACGTGCTTAACAGTATAATGTGCGCACGACTTATTTATTACTGCTCTACCTAACTACGAGATGTGGCACTAAAGGATGATGTAATATTAAAAAACTTTTTAATGATATTGCTTGCTCTGTATTATAATATGTTGCACTGCTCGGCACAGGCCTCCTCTACTGAATAAGAGAGAGGGTTAGACCTTAATCTACCACTCGGGCCTAGTGCGGGTTGGCAGACCTGCGACTTTCGTTTCGATAGACCGTGCCACTCTCCTCTGTGCTATCGCTACTTAATATATTTTAAAAATACTTTCTAGTAAGGAATTCTTTTTATACATCTTACATAGGTCTACCTAATATTTTATTATTCTATATTTTTTTCTCTCTTTTATAGTGGTATCTTAGATGCCCTAATTTATATATATCTTCCTACGTACTAATGAAGTAGTGCTTTGTTTGAAAATTATTTTTGATTCAAAATCATTTAGTTAATATGTATATAATTAAGCACCAAATATTATTAAAAATATAGGACTACTAAGTAGTGTGTAAATGATGTAATCTTCAAAAACCAAACATTTCGTAAAATAAATCACAGTTTATTACTACTGCAGAAGTAACCCGATCTAGACAATTCCGAAGAATGAAAATGAAACCTTAACATTTAATTTATGTAAAGGCAGTATCACTTTGCCGTGTAAAGGTGTCAAATCGCTCGTACTACATTATTGTGTTCTGACGTCATCGCCTCGCCAGACTCGCAGGTGCCAATCCAATTGTCATTTACATTCTTGTAGCGTATCTGTTCGGAGTATAAAAAGTCACTCTAATCCCTAATAGATTAAGATGACTTTTATTCGATAATAAAATCACATCGGACGTTTTAGAATAAAGCTGGCGTATGTGACAAAGTTTATCAATTTCACCACACGTTTCGTAAAAAAACTGTGTTTTGCGTCATATCCTGAACTTTGTCAAATACATGGTTAAACATTATGCGAGTTCAATGTGCTTATATTTTGTCTAAACGCGGATATTACGAAACAAGCAGAACTTAGAATGCAATATATTTTCTGTATAGTTGAAACGATAGACAAACGTGCGACGAATATATTCAAAACAAATCTCCTCGTGAAGTAATCAATGGCAGGTTAATCGCCATATTTTGCTGGTGGGAGGATACTTGTATCTGACCGGATAGCGACCACCGTACACTGGTGCTAAAACCTGCCATAGTGGCCCACCTTGCGTGGGTCGCATTCCAGGGTCAGCCAGTGTATATCCGGTTCTCCCCTGGGGGCTTGATGATCCTAACCCTTTTCCCATCACTTTTTCCTTCCCCTCCCCCTTGGTCCTTTGGTCAGGCCGGCATGATCTTGCCGACCTACGATGGACACATTGTTTATCGTTGTTCGACACTATTCTTGGATTGCGCTACACTTACCATCAGGTGTAGCGTAGTCACTTTGCCGAGCCAGTATAAAAAAAAAATCTGACAAAAATCTAATTTCGGATATAAAAGATCACGTTTGTATTCTCGAAGGGTTGAGCGGATGTTTATCTAGTGCATTCACGGTACACTGAGCCCATTTCCTTTCTATCATCTAATACGGGACTAGCCATATGGATTATTGCTACAAAGAGGACAGATTCCAACTCCAACTAACTCGACTGAGTTATAAATGACCTTTAGTAAAATCAAATTAAAGGTATTATTATATTTCTCAAACTTTATATAATCAAATCAATAAACATAAATGACATGAGGAAATTTAAGATTGATTTTTATACGTAAATGTAAATGTGTAACATCGACCGATTAAACTAAAATATAGTCAGGTGATGACTGAAAAATTGAGCTAGGAATGGCCTCAATTTAAAAAAAATAGTAATTCAGTCAAAACCGTAATCCTAAGACCGTTCGTGTTACTGTTCACTCGGAATATTGATGGTCAGATCACTCAACAAAGCAACATTGTTGTACATGTAGGCAACAATAGCAGTAGACAATGATTCATATCACGAAATACACATTTGCATGATAGTGGAAAAACGCCCACGTCTCATCAAAACTGTGTTGTTCAACGGTAAAAGTGTGGACGAGAAATCAATTATTAGGTATAGGTTTTTTGGACGAAGTAATTGTATTGTATTAATTGTTAATTATCGCATGTTGTACGATAATGGGAACATCGTGTTGAAACCTGCATACCAGAGAGGCTCTCCATAAAAAATTCAAAGGTATGTGAAGTTTGTCAATCCGCATTAGATCATCGTAGCGAACTAAGGCCTAACCGCTCTCATTCACGTCTTTCGACGGTTATCAGGCGTTTATATTTAACTACCTGTACTGTGTACAACATCTGTTTGTTTATAGCATAGGCGGTAAACCAGCATGTTGCTCACCTGTTGGTAAGTTATCTCCACCGCCCTTGTACCCCCATAATACCAGAAGAATCACAGAAACGTAGCCGACCATAAAGGACAGTTAAGGGATTGGGAAGGGAAAGGAAGGGGGATTTAGGCCTCCGGATGTCTCACTCACCGTAGGGATCACAGCAGCAAGCCGTTACTTTACGTCAGTTGTCAGTGAGACAGTGCTAACGACCCGGCCGAGCCGGCCCATTCATGCTGTAAACTTTGGAATGAATTAATTTGCAAATCCACCACACATTGAAAATAATTTTAATGCATGCAGACCAAAATACGTACTACTTTTGCAAGGATCACAAGTCGTTCAACATAGTTTTTACAGTATTCTATAAAAGACACTTCATATAGGCATAAAGGTTTGAAGGAACACAACTGAGTCAAACAAAAATAACTATAGATGGCTCATTGAAATAAAACTAATTTAAACGGATTTTATCGCGGTTTTTTATTTTAATTATGATCCCGACGTTTCGAAGACTTTTCTGAAGTCTGCAGTTGCTGAACATTCTGAGGAAGGCTCCAATCATTATCTTAGATTCGACAAACCACAAATCCTTGCTAAAGAACACCGATTCCTACCTAGGATGATTCGTGAGGCTATTGAAATTAAAAAACATCCAAATTTCAATAGAGAAGATGGTTGGAAGCTAGCACAAGCCTGGGATCCGGTTATACATTTAATTAAATCGGAACCCAAAAGACCAATTGCCAGACCTCAAGACATTGTGAGCTCCTTCTGCGTAGATCGGACCAAACCATAAAGATTTTTATAATTGTAAATTGAAGGTAGATACTGTAACATTAACATTTTTGGACAACCTACACCTCAGTCCTCCCCGTGACCACGAAGGCTGAAAAGTCTTCGAAACGTCGGGATCATAATTAAAATAAAAAACCGCGATAAAATCCGTTTAAATTAGTTTTATTTCAATGAGTAACATTCGCGTAAACGTAAGAAATCAATATAACTATAGATGGCGCTATTACAGCGATAAAATCCGTTTAAATTAGTTTTATTTCAATGAATAACATTCGCGTAAACGTAAAAAATCATTATATAGATGGCGCTACCCAGTATTAAAATAAACACTAAAAATACAATGAAATTGTATAAAATACAGAACTAAATGTGTCGCTTACACATGCTGTATACAAAACAGTGTGGCTCTACCACTTAGGATAGTTGTTTATATATCTAATATGTTTCTACCGTTTTAAATCCTTCATAGAACACGCGGATAACGTCTCAGTTGTTTTAAATGCCATTACAAATACCGAGTGAACAGCGAACCGCAATTACTTTTCTCGTTTTAAGTGCCGATCAAATGTTGTTGACTCCTTAAACCGGATGCAAAAAATGTTTCACGTAACATTTTAAGAAATTCGCATAAGTTTGTTCCTTAAATATTTCTAGTGAGACCTTTTTTTAAAATATCTGTGGTGACGAGAGGAGCAGGGCGGTAGCCTGATGGTAAGCATTATGTCTTTCCATAAACAGAATTAAAGCCAATATGAATTTCAAATTATGAATTAATGCTTGACATTGGACTGCGTTCGTCACTCCGAGACATATAATATTTAGTCTCATCATGCATAGTAACTTTTTTTAATTCAATATCCTTCAAACCGGAACACAACTGAGCTTACACATAATTGCTTGGCGACAGAAATTGACAAAGCGATGGGACCTACCCAGACGGCATTTTGCATATGAGGACCCTAGCACCTAGTAAATAAGAGATTTTTCATAGAACACATTAAAATCGTATAGGTTTGTTAAAGTAGGCTCAATATATGACGACACTCAACAATGTTCTAATGACGTCATAGCACTAGTTAAATATAACACGGAAATATTTGAATAATCTATGTATGCAGTATAAATATCCTCATGAGGTCACCGACCGTCTTAAGTATCGTTTTCAATCATATAAAAATACCTAATTGACCCACTGCGAGGTGTGTAATGAATTATTCAATTAATATTTGTAAAACGCTTTGCTAAATATCCTCAGTCATGTTTAATATATTATAATAATTTATTAGCAATGTTTATTACGGGAAAGGGCAAATGTGTTGGCAGCATCTAAATGGGTGTTAACTGACCCGATCGAATGGAGCTTACAATCGTAATCATCGCATGAAAGTGTCGTGTGAATTACGGAATTGAAAATTCTCTATTTATTATGACATATTTGTCACTGTCTGTTTTACATTTTGTTTCGAGTTTACGTTTGTAAGTGGTTCCTTTCACTGTCGGTTATAATTGATGAAGTTATTTGTCATTTTGAACATAAGTTTTTTTTATATATTTTACAATGGTAGAGCTACGCTATAAATCCCGGCTCGACCGGGGCAATGCCACTGTTTTACATAAAACTCGTGTAAAGGTAACTGCCACTTGATTTTTGCTTTTGTAATTTCTAGAAGCCAAACCCCTCATCCTCAATGTCTATTTCTTTCCTTTACTGTCAGCAACGCACCAATGGCTCTACTCGTGCAGTTTTCACGGGCGCTGGCCATAACTTGTCATCAGGTGACCCACTTGCCCGTTTGTCCGTCACTACTACATAAAAAGATATTTGTGTTTTAATGCATTACATTAAGTAGAACCCCATACCTGTTATCAACACTGTTTAATACATAATGTTGCATAGTAAGTTAACAATGTATAACGGAATAAGACGTTTTTTATTCGAGTGCATATGTCCTGGGTGAAGGTTTGCAAAAAATTGATTTACAAGATTTTTTGCCAATATAGTTTCATAACATTAAAATAGACACATTGCCAGCCACAAAAATGGCTACAATCGGTATTGTCAGTAGTTGGTAATCCGATTTTCAAAACTTTTCCGTATTTCTCGGGCTATTTTCAAATGGCAATACCAATAAATATGGGCATTTAAATAAAAAGTTGGACAAAACTTATAAAAGTATAAATTAACAAAAAAGTGTCCATACCCAATGGTAATTTGATATTATACTTTCAGTTAATATTGAGGGCATTTTCTCTCGTTAATATTTATTTTATGGTTAACAGAACGAATAATGTTCAATAAAATATTATTTTTTAATACAAATAATGGATGTAATTATGTATACTGTTACAGCTTAAACATGTTATATACCAAAATTACAGGGTTAATGATAATTCATTTTAAGATTACAATAACCTAAATAGGAAATAATATTTTTTTTTATATTAATGAAATAAAAATTGCGATGTAAATGAAACTTTTGACGCCACTCATCCCGACTTTAAAGTGGCTTTATTGAACGTTCATTATTACTATGTACCCAAATAATATGACCCAACAAGGAATGTTCTTGCGATATTCCCTCAGTCTTCAAAAACATAGCTTTTCCTCGCGGCTCTGCCCGCGTGATCTGCTTTTTCCGGGATAAAAAGTATGTAGACAGTTTTGTCTACAGCATGAATGGGCTGGCTCGACCGGATCGTTACCACTGTCTCACAGAAAACCGACGTAAAGTAGTGGCTTGCTGCTGTGTTTCGTACGGTGAGTGAGATAACCGGAAGCCCAAATCCCCTCCCCTTCCCAATCCCTAATTATCCCTTTCCTTTAAGGTCGGCAACGCGCCCATGACTCTTCTGGTGGTGGGCGTACATGGGCGGTGGAGATCACTTACCATCAGGTGACCCACTTGCTCGTTTGCGGCCTATGATATATATATAAAAAAAAATGTTCATCAGGTAATGTAGGATTTTAATGTTGAAAGAACTTAATGATTTCTTACGTTTACGCGAATGTTACTCATTGAAATAAAACTAATTTAAACGGATTTTATCGCGGTTTTTTATTAATTTTGATCCCGACGTCCTCCCCGTGACCACGAAGGCTGAAAAGTCTTCGAAACGTCGGGATCAAAATTAATAAAAAACCGCGATAAAATCCGTTTAAATTAGTTGAAAGAACTTTTCAAATCGGTTCAGTAATTTTAAGTTTATTCGTTACATACAAAAATACATATATTTCCTCTTTATAATATTAGTGTAGATAAATAAATCAGCTTTCTGTTTCGGTGTAACTAATATCATGAGATTTCTAGAAGATAATGAATAAAATTGCACAACAATTCCATTTTTAATGTACAATTTCATCAATACGTAGTATAAAACAAGACACTGTCTGCGCCTGTCTGTTTGTCTACTTATTTCCCATAAACTATCCAACTGATTTAGATGCCGATATCACTATTCTCTAAAAAATATTCCGGAAAGTTTATAGTATATATGTATGTCGCGCTATCACCTATGGGATTAGAGCACCCACCCAACTCACGAGGAATAGTTATGAGTTTACCTATTCTTTAATTAGGCAACAATAAGGAAGTTTTGTGAAGACTCAACCGAGGTGTCAACTTGTATAATGAGACAAACCTGTACCGAATACGCACGTATGCCTATATGTACTAAGTCTCGTAATTTTACCCGTCGTGTCGGCCACATTTTCCTTTAATACCCACTACTAATTGGCGACTCGTGTCTGAAAGGTAAGGACATAATGTGGGAACTATGTTGAGATGATACGCACTCTCCTTTTATTGCTTAATTAATATTTTTATCGTCATTTCGTATTTATTCCGATCTTTTTTATAGCCACTTACAATAATCGTATTTATTTTTATATGAGAGTGAGTAATGTAATGTTAATGTACGGAACGTTAACAAGCAGCAAATAAATGGTTGAACCTTGGATTCAAAAGTTTACATTAGAAAGTTGGAACTGGCACATATTTTCATTATCAATGAGAAACTATTTAAATAAATATCGGTAACCCCGTTGAGAGTATACAAATACGTAATAAATTCTCGTGTAATGAATGTCGGTACGTATTCACACAGTATAAATATTAGTAGCGTCTCGAGCTCGCAAGATTTCAAGTCGAAACGTAACCGACAACTGAGCGGGTACAACTGCGTACCGACATGTAATTTGTCAAGCAATTTAAATAATATGCATGATTATATATCTATTAAAGGCACAAGACGTGTTGATATTCAGCTAATGAGGTGAAGTCGGTAAATTGCTACTTGGCTTGGATTTTTTGACTTTCAGAGAAAGTTGTTTGAAAGGTCAAAAGCTTTACATAATTTATGTTTTATTATAAATGCTAGTCAATTAAGCGGAGTATCCTGCCAATTATCAGAGTATTTTCGAATAATTGTCGGTGTAAGCCAAGATGTTAAGGAGAAGTAATTGTTACTTATACAACAGAATATATTTCATATAACGTCGTTGCCATACTTAATTAAAATAAAAAATTAATGACAGTAACTTAATTTTATTGTTACGATAATTTATTATTTATTTAATGCACTTTCAAGGCTAATTGGGCAATTGCAAATGTTAATGTATTTTAGTAATTTTGATAATAAAATACGAGTGCAAAAAATGTTTCCCACGTCTGACGCTACAAGCGAAATTCCACTGAAGCCCGATACATGTTTATGTCGGTTCATAATTATTGACTTGTCGTGTCAAATTACCATTTATTAGTTGTATTACGATATCGGCATGGTGGCCTATTATTTAGTCCAATACTGTATTTACTTGCGCCTTGTTACTGCAATGTTACGAAGCGGTGCGATCGTTTGCAACTCACCATTGTTAGAAGCGATTTATAGCTTGTTTAATCTACGTATAACTTTAGCTGATATAGCTTTTTTTAATCGTCTATCTTTTTTTTTTCTATTTGTGTATGTACATCGATTTCTCGGCCAACTGTGGACCGATTTTGTTAGACAAAAATTCATTTGATACAATTTAGTCGCGATGTGGTCCCATATAAATTTGGTTAAGATCTGATGATAGAGTACGATGTACTCCTCAACCGACACCAGCTCAGTCATCACGATTGTGATATTGAGTTCGATTAATCAAATCATAGCTGTACTTAACACAGAAAATAGTAAAATAAACTTTTGGGGGAGACCGGTACTAGGGTCAGGGTTGCGGGGAACGCGACGCGATCCTCGGCGACGAGGACGATTATATCGGTCTTGTGGAGTGTAGTTGTTGTCTGAACTCTTCCATCCATCGAATGGCCAGAGTGGTCTCATCGTTTGGATCAGTGAGGATAAGCTGGTGGGAGCCTGATATTATTGCACCCGACTTTATCGTGACCGTACACATGGTGAAAATTCAGCCATAGTGGCTTGTTCAGGCCAGTCGCATTCCAGGGTCGGCCAAAGTATATTTAGTAACTTCAGGGTGACATAATTCTGCCGACCATGAAGACACGCTATATCTTTGTACTATACTTATCGACCTGTACAGTGTAGTTACTTTGCCGTGCCTTGATTAAAAAAGTAATGATGCTTAATAGTACGACGTTGCATTGTATTGAAAATAATCTGAAATACTACGGTAAATATGTTGGATAATGACCATGTACTTGAAGAATTATAATTCCACACATCGAGGAAGCCAGCTCAGAGGTAAGTGGTCACTTTGTAGACATTTTTATCAACAGCATAAATGGCCCGGTTCAACCGGGTTATAACCACGGTCTTATAGAAAACCAACATAATTATCAGTTCTAAGTTTTAGTTCTAGTTCTGTTACGTTTAGTAGGTGAATGAGATATGTGGAGGCTCTAATCTCTCATCCCTTACCCAATCCCCATACCCTTCCTTTAAGTTCTACAATGCATCCATGCGCCACGGAGGCTCTCAATTCTAGGCTTATATTATTGATTTTAAATTACATGCATATTACTAAGATATAAATCAGCCAGTGCGTTTTAACACAATTTTTTTATTCTCAACTTGTTATTGTATCGGTTTTAAATATTTTACAACATTGTAAATTAGCCTATAAATAGATGTGTAGTTTTACAACACAAAAAGACTGTATTTTATAAAGCGGTTTTTATTATTCTTTGCAACACTTTCAAGAGCGTTAAAGTTTCGGATTATCCAGATCCGATCTATATCACTATCGATGTAACACAAACAGAAATCTGTTTTACACATCTTACGCCTTTATTTCTCTGATAAAATACATTTAAAAATTATTGCAATGCTAGAATAAAAATTTATATAAGTAAACCAGGCTTTATAAGTTCTGCACAAAAGCCCTTATGATCCTAACCTCATAAAAATGAAAATATTTATGAGGACTCCCGCTTAGCTTAGCTGCCATTTTACAAGTAGGCCATAAAAGGCTTTTTCACACCTTAGTAATATTACATTGAAATGTCTACCGTTGCTTTGCAAAAGTCTACAGGTATAAGAAGAAACACCAAGACGAAACGAGCATGTCACTCGCCTGATGGTAAGCGCCACGTCTGCCCGTAAACAGAAGCCACACCACACAAGACTTTGTATTACATAACCCCGTATGGCACAGGACTCGGCTCATCACCCCGAGACATAAATAGCTAAGTCTCATAGTGCTCAGAAATATCACTGGGTTTAATGTCCTATAAACCGTAACACAACAGTGCTGCGTACCAACCCAGACCGCTTAGTTAAATGACTAGTATTTGCCCGGTATCAATGATTAATAAACTGAGTTTCGTTTGTTTATATTTAAATTGATATTTACTGATGGAAAACAATATTGCCCTATATTTGAATATATCTGTTGGCATGCAAAAAAAGCAATAATTCCTATATGAAAACAATAAAAGGCTAAAAGCAATAATTATGTGCCTATACGTCACATAGAAATCTTTACATAGTATAAAATGAAGACGCATCTGCTGTCTGTTCGCTTAGATCTTTTAAACTATTCAACGGATTTTAATGCAGTTTTCAGCAATAAATAGAGTAATTCACGGGGAAAGTTTATATGTATAATACATGCGTATTATAGTAGAGGAGAAGGTGGTAATGTGGCCCCCGCAGGTATTATGGCCCCCTTCGATATTTCTAGTTTAGAATCACCGCATCAAGCAAAACATTTTTGTAATGGGGAGCATCAAAGACAATTTCGATTTAATGCATCATAATTCTGGAAATACCGAGTTTACGCATCTGAGATTTGGATATTATGTTCGATTAACGTTTTCCTATTGGATTTTGAAGGTATGTACACAAAATATTTGATGTTATATATTTTTATAGGTTGGTTTGTAGATTCCACAATATTGGTAATTTGGCCCCCTCATATTGGTTGTATATATATGAGTGATATTTATTTTTTTATCTACTTACAGATGCCTATAAACGAAGGCTTATGAGGCCAAAGAGACCAAAGAGACGCAACATCCAACAGTAGCTCCGATAATGAAGAAATAGTAAAAAGCGACTCATCGGGATGTGATAAAAATGTATCTCCATCTGTAGTACCTGAAGACTACGATATGATTTGTATTTTGTGACAATATTTACTCCAGCGACAGACGTGGCGAGGAGTGGAGGCAGTGCCAAAGCTGCAACTTATGGGCTCATACTGACTGCGGGGGGCCATATAACCCTCGCTTGATCTCAAATTGTCAAATTTTCATTTTTTTTTTATAAAATATATTTTAGTATTATCTGTTGCATTTTTATTTGTTCCATATTATGTCGTGTATTGGCAAATAAATAACAAAACTAATGATGTTTTCATTATACATGTTTTCCTTTTATTTTTTACATGAGACCTCAAAAACAAAGTGGGGGGCCACATTACCACCTTCTCCTCTACAAAAAAGCTGAAAAATTCAAAGATTTGTAATGTGATGTCGTAACAAACATATTTTTAACCGCTAGTGAGAGATAAACATTTATTTTTATCGCATCCTACAAACTACACAAAAACTGAATGAAAAAGAGAAAAGGTCCTTTTAAACTCCACAAGGAACTACCTCAAAATCATCGAGTGTGAAAGAAAAAAAAACAGTAGCATGACTGATCCAATGAATGTAGTCCGTACCCGGTTCCGTTTAGTGTGTTATGTGGCGTGACAAATCATCAATCGGATTGATAAAGATGCCAACATTCTGTCAATTACCGTAGCTAATGTATCATTTTAGTAAACGCCGCTCTCTAAGTCCGGGAGTAACAATCTGATGAAATTGGCCGGATACGCGTGACGAAGAAAAAAATATGTGTAAGCCGCACTTTTTATGTTACCAATCGATTAATGCGTTTTCAAGGCTTTTAAGTACTGTTTAATTATGCCTTTTAATTACACTTTACGACATTTGTTTTTATATTTAAGTGTGGTATGTGTATGTGTGGTAGATTTCCTCATATATTGGTCCAGCATCGTGATTACAGACTTATTTTAAAAACACAGTTTTCGTAAAATATTTTCTATGGTATGATTATTACCGATATACTTTATTTTAAAACCAATCATTTAAAATATAACCTTATGTATTATTAGAGACGACGTTCTTTACTCTATGTTCTAATTTACACATTTCTTTTGGCATCTAAAAACAAGTAAACCTCAATTAAAATTGTATGCGTTTTGAATTAAATTAAATTATACCGTCCCATATCTCAAAGATTACTATATTGTTGAAACCCATATTCATTAAAGTATTAATTAAGTTCTCAAAAATGATCAAACCTGCAAAAACCTATGACGTCAATTAGAAAAAACATTTGTAACTGTTAAACGGCTAAAATGATTCTCTTCAAATATAGTTAAGCAAATTGATACTATTCATAACTACTAATAAACATCAATTTTATAAATGAACAATGCAAACAACCTAGTTCAATCAACAACAAAAAATGTGTCGGCAACTCAAGTCATCACACCGCGCGGGTTTCCCTCCAATTTGTTTCATTTGCTATGGATAAATTTAACTCACTTTGATTTATTCTGCTTGTGTTTTTGTACGTGCCATAAGGATGTCCGTTCTGTTAAGGTCAAGTTTATTGTTAACTGATCAGTGTTATGGTGAAAAAACGGAATCTGTAATCTGTTTCGGAGCTCTATTTAATAGGTGTGCATATCATTCAGTATGTTTGGAAGGATTTAATGTAAGTATCGGAACAAGTCTCTTCTGTCATGAAGAGTAAGGCAACATTAAGTTTTTAAAGTTTAAAGTTTTGATTGTATAATAGTCATCTTAAGGTGGAGAGACGACCTGATAAAGGTCGCAGGAAGTCGCTGGATGCAGGCCGCTTCCAACAGGTCGGTTTGGACATCTTTGGGGGAGGCCTGTGTCCAGCAGTGGACGTCCTGTGGCTGATGATGATTATAAATGGTTCTTTCGTCACGTAAGTATGTAATATGGTCCCTTCGATAAAAATAATCCTACACGAGATATTTTTTACAAACGAAACATATTATCGAATATCATCTTAAAATTTTAGTATATTATATAAATTTAAGGACACAAATCGCTTTCGATCAGTTTACTTTTATAAACAACGGTAAATTTCATTTGAATCAGCACATCGTTTGCTAAATAGCTGTCCAGGTGGCTGTATAATGTATTCACGCTTAATGCATTACCGTCGCTATAATGTTAATTTCCAATCACCACCAGTCGTGTAAGCAGGTGGCTAAAATCTACGATTAACGTTATTTATTACGACATTTGTTGGTCAATCAATTTAGTCAAACATTATTCATCGCAATTATTATTTTTATTCACATCTTATTACCGAGAAATTAGGTAAAATACAAGGAAATATTGAAGTTTCTTTTTTTTATTTGATTGAATAACGAGACAAGCAAGGCGCTCGCATGATGGTAAGCGCCACACCTGCCCATAAACAGAAGCAACACCGCACAGAACGTTGAATTACAAAGCACTGCATGGCATTGAACTGCGCTCGTCACCCCGAGACATACGATGTTAAGTCTCATAATGTCCAGTAATTTCACTGGATTCAATGTCCTTCAAACTGAAACACAACAGTGCTTAGACACAAGCCGGCTGTGAAAACCACAATCCAAATCTTTCTGTAGCGTGTATTAAAAACTATTTTGCGCCGATGCTGCTACGAATAGGATAAAGGCAGGTGGAAAAAAAGAAGAACGGTAATAACAAGAATAAAAAAGATTAGATTAAAATTAAGACATTTTTAAATAGGTACACACATATATACCCTATACTAACACGTTATTTTCAATTTACCAGTAATAATAAGGTAGTAATTCTCATACCCATAATAGGTCGGCATAAATAATTAAAATAATTACTACTAATCTTTTCAAAATGTCGTTTCATTCGGTTTTGTATGTTTGTCACATTTTACTTAGTAATATACACACGTCAAATAACAAACACTATATTTACATACAAGATCACAATGCTTACTTAGTAATGTAAAAAAACCACTACGTAATATTCAAAGGCCCCGTCATTAAACAATGCATTCATTGATCATCAGTTTCTATTTTAAGTTAATATACGTAACAAAAATAAACAATTCTAACAATAGAGTAAGGAAACTGAATATCCGGAAAACTTAAGTCACTAATAATAATCATACCTTATATTACAGAGTTCTAATTAAAACTCTTGTTATTAACAATAGTGACGGTTTAGTTTTATAAAACCGCAAACTGCGTGTGAAGTTATTTTATAAATAACTTTAATCTTTAGTTAAAGCGGTTGGCTGACTCATTTTGGACCATATTGCCGTTAAAGGCCATTAAGAAGTGTAACGATGGGATGATGCACTCACCAAGAATCGCGCAAAGGAAATGAGATTTTAATTTTAGTTGCATATTTTAAGTATTACTTACAGTAACTACTGAGTGAATCGGACATTAGTGGGTTTGTGTAAAATTTGGGATATTTTTTTATTAAAATTGGCAACATTACTGTAACCGTTAATGCTAAGATACCGCTTACGTCGCTTTCTTAAGCGACTCATTCACTGTTGCTGCCAAATTTATTCGTAATTTAATGAATGAAAATCGTAAAAGTACTCATGATTATAACCATAATTTCTAAAGGTTTATACTGTCATTTAACTTTGAGGACATAAAACAAAAGAACGGCGAAAGTTTGAATAGTGAACAAAATATTAAACAAACATAGATTTTTAATAATAATAATAAATATACCCAACAGTCACACACATAGTCCTGACTCCACCGTAAGATACGAGTCTTGTGTCGTGGGTATCAGGAACTACGAAAGACTTTCGGTCTCACAACACCCAGACCCCGAAACAAATATTTGTGAATCTCACAAACATTTAAAGATTGCATTTACACTTATAAAAGTGAAAGCTGAATTTTGTTTTCTGTAATAAGTGACTTTAAAATATTAAGTAGACATTTTGCGCCATATGGACTGTATCTTTTAGTTAATTAGCAATAACAACACCCTAAATCATTAGCTTATTAAAGCCATTTTCAATTAATCTATCCGTAAGTTTTCGTGACACTTTAAAATCATCGGCGTTAAACATTTGATGATTATAATGTGATTTTATTACACCACAACAAATTACATTAATATGTAAATCAACGTTTGATGTTTAAGTGTTTGGGATTTGATAGGTGACATGTAAAACGCCGAAAATGATCGTAAAACGTTTGCCTCAGGTGTGACGAAAAGTTGTTAAATATGTGCGAAAACACGTTAGTCCACCGATGAAATATATTAATAAGCTAATATGAGACGGCTTTTAATTTGTCGTTAAGGTGTGGAACCATTCTCCTTTGAGATCATTTTGAATCATAAAAACCATTCACAACACTCATTCCGTTTTTACTGCATAGAAAATGTCGTCGACGCACTTTATACCGTCGTAATTCGTTTACAAAGATGCAAAAGGCTTTTTATGTAATTTGCTTTTAATCTTATTTCATAGCAATTTAAAAATAGTAGGAACTTGCGATTTTACTTAATTTAAACCCTTGGAAATTAATATTTTTTTTATTCGGTAAATAACAATTTGGGTTCCACTAAAATTTGAAGATGAAATTCCACCCCTTAAGTAACCAATATCGGGGATCAAAGACATAAAATTTGGCATTAGTGTATAGATTTTGACGATCACTTTGATTCACTAAAATAAATAAAGAAAATATTTTCACAAAAATAGAACCAACTAGAAAAAGCCAGAAATATTATTAGGTTCGAATCTAATCTAAGAATGCTCAATAGAGCAAAAAAGATAAAAGTCTTCAATAGATGATACAACAATACGACTAGTACGAGTTACAGATACATAACTATTGTAGAAGTGTCAAACTTGTAATCAATACCGTAAAAAAGAAAAGAATCGCTCGAAAACTATTTTTGTCCTCGACTGATGTAGTATAAAAATTATAATATTATCAATTGAATTCATCATAGTTCCCACTAGTGACTATTGTTTCTTGGTGGAGAGAAAACGAAAACTTTCGTCGTTTTAGAAAACTATCAAAACTAGTACAAGACAGGTCTAGTACAAGACTTACTACACTGCGGTTCGGGTATTGAAGTCGCTGTTTGTGTTTTAGTGATTAATATACAATTTCAATAAAAACTTTTCATCAGATCTTTATGTGAACAAGTAAACAAACATAACGTTACAAAAATTAAGCCCTTATCCAAAATAATGAAAACCATACTCGAAAGACGTTTATATCATTTGTTACTTAAACTGCATTTTTCAAAGGTCGTTATCCTAAAAATGTGTCTGCACTTGTGACTTTTCGCCCCGCTGAGAGGCGTGACTGTGACATACTCTCAAGTGTAGACGTTTGTTAAATGACAAGACCTAATGTCCGCTCTGAGACCCTGTAACGTGACGTGACATGACATATAGGGTTTTAACATATTTTATTTTAAGTCTCTGCAAAAGACTGCATGTAACGATACCCGTCCACATTAGCGTTCCAAGTACGTATGAAAGCCACGCCCCTCAGGGCCGCCAAATGTGTCGGCAATATGTGGACGCGCCTTAAGAAAGGATTGATGATATGTGATTCTTTATGTACATTGTGACCAATACATTACTCATTTCTTTTACCTGCACCTAACAGCCCTAATTTAGTTTCGTGTGCTTTTTAATTAGCATTTGTTTATCAACTTTTTGGGTCATTTTTGGGATTTTAAATAAAACATAAGTCCACGCCTGAACCTTTAAGACGAAGCGGGAGATGCAACTAGTGCACCCACTTATTTCCGTCCCATTATGTGATAAATATATTATCTCATTTGTTTCATCATCATCATCATCATCGGCCACAGGACGTTCACTGCTGAACATAGGCCTCCCCCAAAGATTTTCAGACCGACCTATTGGAAGCGGCCTGCATCCAGTGACTTCCTGCGACCTTTATCAGGTCATCTGTCCACCTTGTAGATGGACGTCGTTGTTTACTTAGGCTGAAAATCGTAAGTACCTTGGTCCAAAATCAAGATCACAATTTTCGTTTGAGTTTTTGGTTTTGTCTACAGCATGAATGGGCCGGCTTGACCGGGTCGTTACCACTGTCTCACAGAAAACGACGTAATCAGAGTTCTGTTGTGTATCGCACGGTGTGCCAGATATCTGGATGCCCAAATCCCCCTGTCCTTCCCAACCTCCATAGTTACTCCTTTCCTTTAATATGGGTATCGCAGCCATAGTTTGCCTGGTATTATGGATATAGGCGGTGGAGATAACTTAACATCAGGTGACCCACTTGCTCGTTTGTCGGCCTGTGCTTTTAAAAAAAATTACTTGCACATCTGCCTACCCACTGGGGCTTACTAGCGTGAGCTTATAAAAATACATTTTAGACTTGGTAACTTTCACCATATTGGTTGAGAATAACATGAATATACTTATCATAACAATGATATAACTGATTACACAACAGGCAGTTCAAGACTATAATATTTTCGTTTCCGCATAAACTATATTCAACGAATTGCGGCAATAATAAATCGCAGCATTTAAATATCTTGCAACACCGAGGCGGCACGTTTCACTTGTACAAATCACGAGATTGGCTGCGCTAGGGCCATCCACAGCTCTAACTGGCAGTTAAACAAACCGAAATGTTTGCACATCTGACCAAAGGTCCGGTGTCATATATCTTTGTTTGAGTATTACAACGACCATAAATATTACTATTGAATTTTTTTACATGTCTGCATATTGTTTTTCTATTGCTGCGTCTACTAATTTGTTAGTCTATGTTTTTTATAGCATAAACTGGCAAACGAGCTAGTGTGTCACCTGATAGTAAGTGATCTCCACCGCCCATGTACGTCCATAATACCAGAAAAATCATAGGCATTGCCAACCTTCAAGGAAAAGGACAAACAAAGGACTGGGAAGGGGAGGGCATTAATTCCCCTAGATATCTCACGCGTTGCTCTACTACTTAAAAATACTTGTAATGAATATAGACTTTAATTTCCAATGTACTCTTCATTTACAATCTATTTTCCTAAGTTGTCTGTGTTCCTAATACACTAACCGACAAACCAATGAGTTCTGGGTTGAAATCCCGGATCAGGCAATCATAATGTATGTTTGAGTTTTACATTCAAAAATCATACATGAGTTGCCCGGGATTCGAATTTATGATCAACTAACTGTCCCACGCGGTTTGCTCCCGTTTTACATAATTAAAACTTAGGGTTCTAATATTAAGTGATGTGGGTGATTTGCGAAATACCTTAAAAATAAATAAGAACTTAGAATCCGATTGCATCATGCCATATAGCTTGGCACTAAAACATATAATCAACATAATAAAGTAGGCATGCAACACATTTCTTCTTGATATTATATGTTAAATGTATATGATACTATAAATAGAAATATATGTAAATTGAACACGCGTAGTTTTTTGCATTTTCCACATTTCGATGCAATGACAGAATGCTCCAAAGTTTATTGACTAGGAGATTGTCTGCGGGTGGCTTTAGGTCGAAGCTTGTTTCGCATGACCTTTAAAGCTGGCTGTGTATGAGCTATTGGTCTGCCTTGTCTTATTATAACTAACAATAGATTTTTTTATACAATGCATTATGATGGAATTAGTTTTATATAGATTGAGGCATTTTTCGTATGTTTTAAAATAAATATAGGTCGGTGCCTAAACTTATTGCATACCAACTCTTTCCATTTGTACTAACTTTTGCTCGCGGCTCTGCCCGCGTGAACTAACTTTTCGATAATAAAAAGTAGTCTAGGTCCTATAGTCTAGGTCATGGTTTACCTGCGAGTCGAATTTCATCCAAAACCGTCCAGCCGTTAAGGTGTGATTGATTTGTTAACATCCAAATTAACAAATATCCATAAACAATATAAAAATAACTTGATTGACTATACTTTAATTCTAACTTTTCATGTGAAACTTTTATTAAAACATAAAGCGATAAGTTAGTATAGTATTAGTGAAGTTATCATTAAGATGCGATTCCACCAGTGTGCTGAACTGTGCGGCACAGTAATGCACAGTGTACGACACAAATGTTCAGGCTGGTCGACTCACTCGACTCAACAATAACAAATTGTACGCGAACATTTCAAAAATGTTCGCGCACATCTGTACTCTTTTGTGCGCGCACACATGCAAGCAGTGGACTCGCATCGACGCGTACACGCTTGTTGTTCGCGAACTCAGTCTTGCTTCCGCTACTGGAGCGAAAACATTTATTTATGCGCGCACATTAAGTTTGAAATATGGATTGGACGAATGAAAAAATTATTAAATTCATTCAAGCAATTGAAACCTATCCTCTATTATGGGATTCAAGTCACAATGACTATAAAAATAGAAATAAAAAACACGACGCCACTCAGGAGTTGGCTGAATGTTTTAATTGTGACTCGACTGAGATAATGAGAAAATGGAAGATTATTTTGGCTCAATATCGAAGAGAAAAGAAGAAAATCGCGGATTCAAAATCATCAGGTTCTGGTATTTCAGACATATATAAGCCAAAATGGTTTGGTTATGCATATTTGAATTTCTTTCATGGAAGGGACGAACCGAACGCTAGTATGAACTCACAGGACGAAATAAATGATCAGGTACGTTTATTTTTTTATTTTCAAACCTCTTTTTTTATTTTTTAGATATGCTTTTTACGCTAGTGCTTCTTGCCATGGCACCATTCCGCTGTCAGTTTGGAAATAATGTGCCAATTCTTCTCGTATGTCTTTCGCATCGGTAGATGGTCTTCTTCCGACATGTCTTAAAGTTAGTAAGTTTGCCATGGGTGTATCGCGCCGCCAACTTCCATCGATAGTGCTATAAGTAATTTGGTTCTCAGTATCAAAACTGCCAAGAGAAGTATAGAGTTGTGAAGACGATTTTTGTGTCATCAAACAATTAATTGTGCCTTTTCTGGAGCTAACAGAATAGGTTTTCTGAGTACGCGAAATACAGCGGACAAAATCCCGAATACATTTTCCACAACACGTCTCGCTCTGCTCAACCGATAATTAAATATTCTTTCTTTTGATCTTTTGTCATGTTGACCTGGATAAGGTTTCATTAAATTTATATCTAATGCAAAAGCATCATCTGCCACAATGACATGTGGAATTGGTTTATTCCTTCCATACGGTTGAGGCAAATTTAATTTTCCTTGCTGAAGATTAGCATAGAAATCAGTATTTTTGAAGACACCACCATCCGATATTCTGCCTTTACAACCGACATCTACGTACGTAAATTTATAATTTGCATCAACCAGTGCTAAAAGTACAATGCTGAAATCACCTTTGTAATTAAAAAAGTCACTTCCAGTATTGTTTGGAGCTTGAATAACAACATGTTTGCCATCCATAGCCCCAATGCAATGAGGGAAATTCCATATATGGTCAAATTGACGCTCTATCATCATCCATTCTTCTGAAGAGTTAGGCATCTGAAAAATGAAATCTTATTATTATTTCAGCTAATACAAGATATCCAGGAACACACAGTAAATGATCAAGAATCTCCTCATGAAAGGCCAGTCGAAACGTTTAAGGCTCCGAAGAACTCGCAGAAACGTCGTGCTGTCGAGGAAGACCCGAGAATTGCCCATGCTTTATCCATTATGGATAAAGTAAACAAGCAGATGGATGCAAAAAAACATGATGATGACGACATTTTTGCTGCAGCGGTCGCCACGAAATTAAGGAAAATTAAAGATGAACGAACGAAGATTTTAGTGCAAAGAGATATTGATAATTTATTGTATGACGCTATTATTGGTCAGTACGAATAAATATACCAGTAAATATAAATGTACCAGTAAATATACGACTCCAATGCCTTCACCGTATTCAGATTCGTCTAATTCTCAGAGCCAAGGACCGACTTCAAGTTTTCAGGTCCGCGATAATGATTACTCAGATCTTTTACGCCAGAATGACAGCGAAATATTAACTTGGCGTGATATTTAATTCAATAAAAGTAACTAAAATTAAAAGTGATTTTATTTGCTTACCTTAATATTTTCTTTCAATACGCTTATCAACGCCTTACAGGTCTCGGTTACAATCCGAGCAATAAGTTCTTTTGAAACTTTAAATAAATACATTAAACTTGCAAAAGAATCTCCGGTAGCAAGATATCTTAAGGTAATTGCCAGCCTTATTGAAACATGGACACATTTTCTGTAGTTCGTATCTTGCTTAGCAATAAGAGGAGTAACTGCATTGACCAGTAACTCAAAATCTTCGCACGATATACGAGTGAAATTTTTAAATCCACTCAATGGATCTATTTTTATTTCTTCTACAAATCTATTTGTTTCTTCATTTCGTTGCTGTAGGAAAGGCCTCACCCAACAACGTGGTTTCTTCCTTCGTTTCTTTTTAAGCAGACTGCATAATAAAATACAAGCTGCAGCACAAAGCACTACGTTTTCCCGCCCGTCCATATTAACAACCGAAGAGAGAAAACATTTCTCAGCGAACATGTTCGTGCACAAGTGTGCCACACTGTGCGTTTACAAAAGTTACGCACAGCCTTGCCGGTGGAGGCAGACGCTAAACGCGATACCAACTTAGTACGTGCACTGCTAGAGTTCTGCACAAAATGTTTGTAAACAAATGTACTGCACACTATTTTGGTGGAATCGTTCCATTATAACTACTTCCGTCAGTCCATTTTCACAAACGCAGGCATCGAAATGCAAAGAAAAAATATGCAAAATATTTACATCGATTTCTCACTTAAATTATTTATAACAATGAATGTGAGCTAATTTTAACATGTTACGTATGCATGAACTTGAAATATACTTATGGGTTGCGTCTTAATATTTGTTCCGTGTAAATTTGTTATGCCGTGCAATAGCCTCACTTTAAAACAAATATTTTTGTACATCGTTCTCCGATAATGGGCCGATTTTAAGGGCATCGATGACTTGACACCGATTCCAATTACCGAAGTCCACTTTGCTATGTACGGAAGGGGACAATTAATATCTCCAACTCCTCCCTAACTATATAATGATATATTAATGAACTATATAATTATAACTAACAATATAATAATGAAAATTTCATATTAATGAAAATTACGATAGGAGTTACGCGAGAAAGATTGGCCCTGAGTGTTTATTATTGAAGACATGAATTTCTCATTAATGATCTGATTAATCAAAAATTCAACCAAAATAAAGAAAATAATGAAACAGAAAGTTAGGGAGGAGTTGGAAATATTAATTGTCCCCTTCCGTCCATAGCAAAGGGGAAGATAAAATCTAAGGAGAAGGTATGATAGGTAGGAATGAACTAAGGAGGTATCAACCTCAGGCACAAAAAAATTTACAACTGCAAAACCCAGAAGTAGAGCACCACGGATGTCATTAAATGGGTCCTATCACGCGAGCTGTTTAACTTGATTCTAATAATAGGTATGATATAAAGTTTTAGTTAAAGTTAAAGTTCATCCCTTCTATCTAAGATAGGATGTATTGTAAAAAAGCAGAAGAGCCGCTGGCATCCCCGTTTACAAGTCAATAGCCACCGAACACATCTGCGTCTTGCGTCTAATCGCGGATAAAACAAACAAAACAAAAAGTTCTAATAAAAGATACTGTACAAGTTATTTGTGTGCTCTAGCAATTTTTTCTTCTATTTTTTCACCGCAGGTCAATGTTTCGTCCCACCGTGTTTTCTTTGACACTGCCGTATCCTAATTGGCTTGTTAAACAATATAATTAGTTTACAATCATTGATTGCAGATAACTAATACCGATCATAAACCGTTGGTTGAGTTCAATTATCTTAAATTTAACTACTGTTATGATCTTTTATGAATTAAGCAACCGATAAATGAACGTTTTATTCAATCAAACATTTTTTTTATTTGTATTAATAGACAAGCCTGCCTGCCGCCCACAATCATCCGCAAGCAAAAATATTACTTATTAAATTATATTTTATCTTATACGTCTATCTTATACGTAATTATTACGTGGTGGTCCCTCGCATACGAGAGTTAGTCTGTTGGTACCAACGCTTTGCCTATTTCATATATAAGAACATATGTTTCGGCTTGAAGGACATTTATGTCAGTGAAACTACTGGGCACTATGAAACTTGACATCTTATGTCTCTGGGTAACAAGCGCATTTCAGTGCTAGGCAGCACTTTGTAATTCAAAATTCTGTGTGGTTTTTTTTCTGATTACGAACAGGCGCGGTGCTTATCATCAGGCGAATGGACCTGCTCGTTTCGTCATTCAAGCTAATCAGGATGTCAAGACAAAAATATGTCGCATTGAAAAGTCTGATACAGCACTGATAGTTTGATGAAAAAAAAAACAGATATACGCATCGAATTAAGAATCTCTTCCGTTTGTTGCCAGTTGAAAAACATAGTATTGGAATAGCCGAGAACATATGAAAAAGACATAAATTGCCATAGAATCTCTGAAAGCATTCAATATAATTTCAAACAGTACAATCTTAAAATTAACTTATGTATTCAATAATTTTAGTCAAATGGTGAAACTTCAAAATTAAAAATCATAATAAAATATTTTTTCAATGACTTAACATAAAAAAGATTCTTAATGGGCTGCAGACATTCAATTAAAATTAATAAAAACATTAGTAACCAACAAAAATTATGTTAATATTTTGACGGATGCGTAGGAATAATGAGCGGGTATCAGATTGATGCATGATTGATAAGTGTAGCTAATTTTGATTTATTGCTTTGGGTTTCATTTTTCATTAAATTATGTTTTAATGTGGTGACTCATGGATCACTAATGCCGACTGAATGACATTGTTAACAATATCCAACTCACGGTATCTATGGGATAGAACTAACTTAACGCCTCGACAATATTCAGTTAAATAATAAAACTAGCCCTGTATAATATACGTCCCACTGCTGGGCACGGGCCTCCTCTAGGTACTGAATGAGAGTGACCTTTATATTATATTATATTATATTTTTTATCAATTTTATTGAAAGTTTGTTTAGACCAATTAAACGCATGCGTTTAGCAGTTGCTCAGCAAAAATCGAACTTTGTGAACCCGCTATTAGGTCAATCTCGTAATCAACTCTACTTTGTAAACATTTGAAATGTAAACAAAATAAAATACGATTATAATCAACGTTTATTACCAGATTAATGATGTTTCCATCTTCATAAGCTACTGTGTCTATTTTCATGTACATAAAATATATTATTACAAGATTAACATTTATAAATGTAAACAATATCAATAAATACGAAATGAGTAGCAAAGTATTTTATTGAAAACTTAGGTACATTATGTAAATTACGTCACACTAAATGATGAATCAATATCAATTCGGTAGCAGTATTTCCTCCAAAAGTAAAATTTGTCTATGTAAACAAAATTCCCAAACAAATTCGTCAACGTTTGTTTGTAAATGTGACGTCAATTTTGTACTTTGTGCTAATCTTCTTGGCGCCACAAAAACCCAAGTACGTATCATAATATCAATACGATTGAATTATTTGCACAGTGTGTAATATTTTCGAGGAATATAATATATCTATATTTTTTATTAGGTATTACGAGTATTTTTAGTATACGTGTCACTTCACTTCCTTCCTTCCTTATCGCCACTGGAAGTTGACATATATTTGGGCTATTTCTATTTTAGCCTATTATCAAATCTCAATCCAAATATATGTATAACACTTTGTTTTGTATTCGTCCAGATGTATATAAAATTGTTCACTATTTCTAAAAAACAACTAATTTTTAGGATTGTCTGTAAAAATAAAGATGAAATGCTGTTCATTGGTACCTGTATCACATGTAACTGTATACATCATCAGCCACAAGACGTCCACTGCTGAACATAGGCCTCCCCCAAAGATTTCCAGACCGACCTGCTGGAAGCACAATAAATAAACAATAAGCAACTGAACTATTTTCCAACAATATGTAACAGACTAGGAACTTTCGAACTATTTGAACAATTGAGATGATATTAAGATCCGATTACGGGGTTTTCTCTTATGAGAAAAATGGTAAACGCCATCTCTTTTCTAGTCTTGAAGTCGGTTTTTAAACATATAAATGTCATATGTTTAAAAACCAACTTCCTCGGTGGCACAGTTGTAATACATTCGCGTTATGATTGCTGTGCTGAGCTTTCAAGTTCGATCTCCGAGTCAGGGAAAAGTTATATTAGGTTTTTCTATCACGGAATGTTTTGTACCGACAATATTGATAGTAAACCGTACAAAAATAAAGCTATGAACTGATCTGTGTTTACAATTAGGTAAGAAAGAAAATGTATTAGTCACAGATCGCAATTAATTTTAGAGTAAAAACTATTGATAGTTTTGGTAATTGCGTGTCGTGACTATGACAGGTAGGTGACGACTCAGCGTACTGCTGTGCTATAGCGCGTACCATAACAGCGCTGATTATCAGTGTTCACCTAAATAACAATAATAATTTGACAGCCTCCGTAGCGCAGGGGGCGAGTAGCCGGCTGTGAAGCGAGAGGCGCGGGTTCGATCCCCGCACCGAGACAAATTATGTGATCCACAAATATTTGTCTCGGGGTCTGGGTGCTGTGAGACCGAAAGTCTCTCGTAATTCCTGATACCTACGACACAAGACTCGTATCTTACTGTGGGGTCAGGACTATGTGTGTGACTGTTGGGTGTATTTATTTATTATTATTATTTATTTATAATAAGGTAGTTTTTGTCAACCGTAGTCCACACATTGTAAGACATCAACCGAGCGTTAACATTTACCAGCGCACACTCCACTATCTACAAAATATTGACAATCAAGCGCAGATGCTAATCGATGATGCTTCACAGATTATTTCCAGCAAAAAACATTAAAATAAAGATTGCATCGTCCAAGAGTGAAACGTCTGACTAACTCAAATCAATAAACATACTCGAAATACGTACGTCAATCCAGACAAACTATGACTGTTGTTGTCCCAGATAAGATAATGTTTACTAGAAATTTAAAGTAGCATACGCCCTAATGTTTGACACCATCCGCGTCATTGCAATGTCATTATTTGTACTGATGATTGCGTCGATAAGTGGTCACAACAATGTGTTTCATTGATTGATACTGTTTGCCGCTAGTCACTCGCTAAATATAGATAGCTGGTGATAAAACAGGTATGTGTCTTTCTATTATCATGTTCATTCAGTCTTTAGCATTGATTATTGTTATCGATGATTATACTTCCATTATATGAGGATTTAATTATTACCAAACATGAGATTAAAGCTGCGATTGCAAGCTCGATGGCAGACTGCAGACCGCAACGACAATGACACCCAACTGCAGTAGAACTACTCTTTTAACCGACTTAAAAAAAGGAGAAGGTTCTCAATTCAAGTGTTTTGCTTTTTAAGCATATATATGTACATCGATTTCTCTGTCAATTTTGGACCGATTTTGTGGAAAAAAAAATCATTCGATAGAGTTTAGCTGCGATAACGGAATACGGGGTAAATAAATGAAACTTCACAACGCATAGCACTACATACATCACGATTGTCTTTAGTGTTCCTACCACCAGCAACCTAAAAAAGCGTACTTATTTCGGATAATCGGCTCGCATTCGATTAATAGTAAGAAATCGGCTAATTAATGCTGATCACGTTGGTCAACGGACAATGCGGATGAATAAAAGTAGCTTTTGCTATTTATAGTAGTGAAATCTTTTTTTTTTATAGCTTAACCCGTTAAATTAGCAAGTGGCTCACCTGATGTTAAGTGATCTCCACCACCCATGTACGCCCACAATGCTAGAAGAATCATAGGCGCGTTGCCGACCTTAAAGGGAAGGGATAATTAACGGATTGGGAAGGGGAGGGAGATTTAGGCCTCCAGATATCTCACTCACAGTACGAAACTCAGCAGCGAGCCACTACTTTACGTCGGTTTTCTGTGAGACAGTGGTCACAACCCGGTTAAGCCAGTCTATTCATGTTGCATACAAAACTGTTTACAGCGTAGCTCTACCACTCAAAATTTTCTTCTTAATCATTAAAAAAATTCTGAATTTACGGTTAAAGCCACTTTAATAACACAGTTGTAATCGATCTGAAAATTAAACTATTGATTGATCAAATCAGATTTTCTGATCTGGATAAAAATGCCGTGTCATAGTTTATCGGCGAAGTGTTGACGACATGGGTTTATCCTGTGTAGTTCCAATACTCACGGATCACGTACTGCAGGTCCGCAATTGAAAAAAAGCATGACATAATGCAAAACAGTATTAGCTATAACCGATTCTGTGGATTGAATATTTAGTATTATTTGTTTAACATAATTGACTCACAAAGTTTTTTTATTCTTCGCATAAGTATGATTTGGTCTATTATAGGCTAATCAATGAGTAGAATATTCATTCACCTACACAGTTATCAATTTAATGTTAAAAATCGGCTGTGTTTAACCCTTAGCTTTTATTTTAACGAACTCTAATTTAATTGCTGTTTGGAGTATGCTTTGCGAATATATTTTCCTTGACCGACAAAAGCCACAAAAATAACATATTTCATTTGAGTGACAGAGCCACGCTGTAGACAGTTTTGTCTATAGCACGGATGGACCGGCTCAACTCGATTGTCAGCACTGCCGTAAGTTTGTTGTAAAACAAACCTACGTGAATTGGCAGCTTGCATTTCGTATGGTGAGTGAGATATATGAAAACCCAAATCCCCTTCCCTATCCTAATCCCTTAATTGTCCCTTTCCTTTAGGCGCGTCCATGATTCTTTAATGCTTTTTGGCGATAGATATTGAAAAAATATCAATCAAAATATACATCGAATTAAAATATATATGTATCCAAAAAATATCGATATATCGCATTAATCATATTTAAATGTGTATTTTCATATAGGATGTAATGAAATGTGGACCAAATGAAAATGTTAGGATGAAAAAAGAAAAAAAAATCTATATTGATACTTTTTAAAATTATTGATACGATATAAATCGATACTTTTTTACACTTTCGACATGCCTAAGATTAATTGCCATTAGGTGACCCACCTAACTATACGAGTGAAATAAAGGAAAAGAAGTAATGCGTAGGCGGCTGAAAATATTTAAGTACACAACATTAATGGCAAACAATTTCCAAATTTAAAATATAAAAAACGAACACCAACCTTATCCACACAAAGTACTTCAATTGCAACAGAACAGTTATTTTCATTTATTACGGCACTGCCAAATTTTGTTATTTGTCCACGAAATTAGCGACCTATGAATCAACCATATAACAAAGCATTTGTTACCTCTATTTGTTTGGATTCATACAAATATTGCCTAAACGGCCTATTAATGTCCCATTTCGGGTCAAAGGCCTCTCTGCTAAATACAAGTGGTTAAGAAAAAACCGCCGCGCCACCCACGCGTGTGTCAGCATGTATGTAATTACTGATTGGAGATTATAAAGCTCAAAATGACATTGGATTTGTGCGATCCCGTCCCTTATCTTGTATTGGTTGACAGCGGTAAAACTGGGTGAGGTCATCTACTTTATGTCAATCGTTTTATGTCCCAATCGAGTAAACTGTAGTGGCTTCTGGTAAAACACACTTCGGTGGGAGGATTTTACCGTGGGAACTTACGAAACTGTACCCCTGGCTGACCGCAATTCACTAGAATCCAAGATATAATTGGAATTGCCATTTAATTGAAATAAAGTTGTGTCGTGAAAGATTTTTATTGAAATGAATGTATATTCTTAGTTACTACCCGCCTCTCATGTTTTCACCGAAGGCAAGTTACTGTGTTGCTCCCATGCACCATAGCGTGAAATACACGTAAACCTTTCGTAATAAATCCTCTAAATGATAGTGAAAACGGCATCTAAACCCGTTGCATAGTTTAGGAGAAATAAGCGGACGGACAGACAGACAGACGCAAATAGCGACTTCGTTTTAATACTATGTATTGAAGTAGGCACTTAATTAATATGCGTTAGGTTTCATATTTATTTAAACACGCAAATATTTCGATAGGCATATGTATTAAAGAAATTCAGTTTTTCCTCATCAACTTTTTACAAAAAATGAGTAAGTTCGGTGGATACATTTTTTTTAAAAAAAACAGTAATTTTTCTTATTCATGCGAATTAGCATGGCAAATTTTTAGTAGTCATTTCTAATACTATGCTATTAACCTATATCGACTTAAATTTTTATCAAGAGCTTGGAGAGACTGGAATGTCACTGGAAAAGCAAAAATACTAAAGTAACAATACGTGAACTTTACGATAAAGCGTTGTTTTTACAATAAAAATTCATATAAATTTACCTACAGGATAATTTTCAGTAAAACTTATATTTTGAATCATATTTTTTGCCTAATTTAAATATTATGAATTTTTATCGTATAAAAAAATGTGTGACGAGATTGTCCAAATGCAGATAGTTTGCAAAGAAATTCTATACTTATAGATTATAAATATGAAATACTGTTCGTTGGCATTACTTGAAAACGGCAGCCGCGATTTGGCTTTTTTTGCAATTGTTCGATTAATCCGAATAATTATTTGAGTTAGTATGGAAATAAAAGAAGAAAATGAGAGTTTCTTGGTAGTTCTTCACTAGCAAAACAGCCTTTCGAACTGATTTGACTGAATTTATCAGTCAAATTTTCATCATTTCTATTTTCGTCATTTATAAGACGTAAATTATTTATAACAAACATTTTATAAATTCAATAGATATTTTGATTTGATATATTTTTTATATCATCACACTGCGACCCACGGGAGTTGAGCAGTAATATGCACGCGAGTGAATCCGCGCGGGATAGGTAGTATAACATAAATCTGAATTATAATTTAAAACCGATAGCGATCCTTGTTTTAGTAGTACTGTAGTTTTTTTAAACATACACAGTATTTCCTTATAAAAATTATGTATACCTATATTATGCAAGTAGCAATAAAAGATTTATACTTTTCATCAACTAAATAGTAAAAAATATTGGCACTGTATTGGCGATTTTATCAAGTTAGGAGGCGGACGAAAACGCGCTTTGACCGCCCACTGTTGATGTGATTTTAGATCATATTAATCCCACGTGCACATCAATTATTTCTAATATACAATAAATACATACTATTAATATTTCACATTATAATGACTACAGTATAAGTTGGCCACCAACATCTTAGGTCCAAACTCTCATATACACTCTGCTAATTAGCGAACGCGGCAATGGCTTAACTTGGTTCTCGTTGCGGGTCGTGGGGATGAGGCGGCTGCTTGACTCACATTATACCAAATCCAACTCAATTATTTCTAATATACAATAAATACATACTATTAATATTTCACATTATAATGACTAGAGTGTATATTGGCCACCAACATCTTAGACTCAAGACTCTCGTGCATGCACACTCTGCTAATAAGCGAACGCGGCAATGGCTTAAGTTGGTTCTTGTTGAGAGTTGTGCGGGTGAAGCGGCAGCTTGACTCACATTATACCAAATCCACCATCAAATCGTGATGAGAAGGCGGACCCTGATATTAAGCTGGGATAACACCAGACGTTTAGCCCGCGAGTAGTCACAGCAATGTTTTGTGTTTTGCCTATATTAGTTTCAAATTGACAACCTCCGTAGCGCAGCGGGCGAGTAGCCGGCTGTGAAGCGAGAGGCCGCGGGTTCGATCCCCGCACCGAGATAAATGTTTGTGTGATCCACAAATGTTTATCTCGGGGTCTGGGTGTTGTAAGACCGAAAGTCTCTCGCAGTTCCTGATACCTACGACACAAGACTGGTATCTTACTGTGGGGTCAGGACTATGTGTGTGACTATTGGGTGTATTTATTTATTTATTATTTATTAAATCTGAGTATTGTGGGACCGAAAATCCCCGTAGCAAGTGTTTCCACGAAATAGGGACTTTTATTTTAAGTTCATATTACTTATTCGTGACTATAAATAATATTGCCACGTACGTTATTAATAAACTCTTTATTGTACATCTTAATTGTCAAGAGAACGAAAGTTAGTGCCTATAGTATCATGTGAGAACTGTGTGTGTGATATAAATTGTATTAATTTACCAATAATAACTATTTGACTGATTATTTAAAAAATACATAAGCATCTTTTTTTTATCCGAGCACGGCAAAGTGACTGCACTACACCTGATGGTAAGCATAGTGCAATCCAAAAAAGCCAGCGACCACCGACAAACAATGAGTTTATCAGTGGTCACCAGAGAAATGCCGGCTTGTATTAATGATTCTTCCCTCTTCAGAGAGAAAAGAAGCAAATCGAGGGACCTGCGACAGGCCAGGCAGATGTCCGATGCAGGCACAGTGATACAAGGATGTACCGCTATACCCGCTCCAATTAACCATCAAGTCATGTCGCAAGCCCCTCGGGCGAACCGGATATATACTAACTGATCCTGGAACGCGATCTACACAAGGCGTGTGAATCACTATGGCAGGTTTTAACACCATGTGTACGGTGGTCGCTATCCGGGTGGATATGAATATCCTATCACCAGCATCTATTTCTAACTGCTGCACTCATAGACGTAACTGAACTTTAAGGGTCTTATAAACTATTTAAGCAATGACTAATAATTGCTTCTAAATAAAACACTGTTTTTCATCTCTTTCTAGCCTTTTTATTAATCGGGTTGACTGAAAAAAAAACAAAAGACTACATCGATAACTAATCAATACCTCAATTTTCATTAAGTCTTTCTTAAGAGTAGATTATTTCTCATAGACGTCATTAATTAAAATTTCATGTACGCAGTATGAATTATTTTCTGTATTCAGTAACGGAACTTGAAGAAATAACTGACTGTAAGTGTGGAAATAACTGAAGTAAAAAAATAACTAAATGACAACTAAATTTATTTGAAGTCTCTGAGTTCGGAAATAAAAGAACTTGATTTATATTTCTTGAAAAGAGACATTATGTGTGTATATGAAATTTATTCCTTCGACTCAAAGCCGATATATTAACAAAAACAATTGCACTGCGGGAATCAACCGCAAACGGACTTTCAAACAGCTGTTTGACGCATACAGGTTCAGGTTTGTTTAGCATAAGAATATAAATCGAATGAAACACAGCCTCCGTGGCACAGTGGGTGACTGGCCGACTGGGAAGCGGGAGGCCATGGGTCCAATCCTCATATCAACACACTTATCGTCGGGTCCACAAATATTTGTTTCGGGGTTGGGTATTGTGAGACCGAAACTTTCTCGTAGTTCTTGATACCTACGACACAATCTTGATATCTTACTCTAGGGTTAGGGCTATTATGGGTGTATTTTGTTAATTATTTATAACAATAATAATGCGGAATGGTAGACTTCACATACCTTCCAAAATTTATATGGAGAATTTCTCAGGTATGCAGATAGCCCTCACGATGTTTCCTTAACCGTTAGTCAAGCCATAATTAACAATTAATATAATACGTAACTTAGAAAAATCAGCAAGCTCTCAGAGTTTCGAACCTGCGACTTTCATCTCGACAGTCCGCGCCCCGGTGAACTATAGCTGCTTTTTTTATCTGATTGAATGACGAAACGAGCAAGGCGCTCGACTGATGGTAAGCGCCACGCCTGCCTATAAACGAAATCAACACCACACAGAACTTTGAATTACAAAGCACTGCGTAGCACTGAACTGCGCTCGTCAGCCTCAGACATAAGATGTTAAATCTAATAATGCCCTGTAATTTCACTGCCTTCAATATTCTTCAAACCGAAACAAAATACTGCTTACACACCTTTGCTTGGCGGCAAGAATAGAAAAGCGGTGGTACCAACCCAGACGGCCTCTCGCATACGACGAACCTACCTTGTAATGTACCTCCTTGTGCTTTTTATTATTATTTATTTAAAAATAATTCCACGCATCGAGTTCCCACTATCGATTATTGTCGTAAATCGCGATAAGTTCGCACACTCGACGGACAGCACAACGTGCTATTGCGTCACAACTAGAACACTGACGTACATATAAGTGTATATGCTGACGTACGTAAGTCTCGGCACAAAGGTGCGAATACACGCCGCAGCATATTCGCAATTTTTTTTCGTTGCTTCCAAGAAAGGTTTAAACAGGTCTTTCGTCTGAACACATGCAGCATTTAGGTCACACACTCAGGAGATCCGCTATTGGCTGTGTAATGTTTAATTTACTTTTTTGCTCATATGCATGTAATAACACAAGGTCATAAGTACTTGGCACGTAAGTCTATATTACGTTTTGTTCCTATGCAAAGATTTATTATTATGGACGTATCTAATGTTGATTTAAAAACATTGTTTTTTGATAATAACACAATGTTCTATATGTTCCAAACCACTCAAATAATTTTAGAGCTCAAAATTAAAACCGAATCGTATTACGTTTTCCGTTAAAGAGTTCCCATTTCTCTCGTATACAATCAGCAGATCTTATACACATACTTACGCCTGTAATCCTCGAAGTAATAAGCAGAGGTGTTACCAGTACATCCACACTGCTGAATTTATTTCCTTCCTTTGATGTGATAGAAGCGAGTCTATTACCTAACCGGGCACAATGTCAGAAGGTTGATAATAAGCATTTCCTAATAGAAAACCCCAATATCACTTTTATCCGAACCAGGGATCCAACACCTCAGCACAGCAGCCGTACCGAGTAACCATTACAACTACGCCACCGAAACAGTACATACCTTACACTTAACCTTAACCTTCCAGTCAACTATCAAATAACAAAATAATTAGCAAAGTCCGACTACAGAGATGTTGCGTAAAATACATAAATAAATTGAGACCCTACTTATTTTTGAAGTCGTTTAGTAAAGTTCAAATCAAAATCGTAATCACGACTAGACATTTCCCCTCACAATAATCCAGTAGTCACGTGCCGCTCATATGAGTTGATCGGTAGGTGGTGACAGAAAGTAGTTTGGGTGTAGACTGCATCCATTGCACAACACGGTCCTCGAGATTACGATCAATGTGGGCTGACAGGCGCGTCACGTCGCGATCTCTGTCAGCGGTTTAAAGATATAAAGATGTATGAAAATTATACACTACATAGTATTTATTACAGCTATGGTATTATGTCATTATAGCATAAAATTACTAGGCCTTAGATCCCTCGTGCGCGGCAGGCCTGGTTAGGTACAACCACAGTGTATATAAGAAGTGTGTAAGCACTGTTGTGTATTGTATTGAAGCCAGTGAAATGATTGGGCCTTTTTTAGAGTGATGCTATGCTGATAGCGCGACGCTAGTCGGCTGTTTTCACCGGACTTTTGAGTGAGCGCTTTAGGTGCTCTCAACCCTTAAATTTAATCGACCTCGCTGAGCGCACCCCCTGTGGGGTACGAACCTCAACTCAGGGCGGTCACTGGGGGATGGGCAGAGACATCTGCGATTACTGGTTTGGGTATTATTAAAGCTATCATCATCAACGGCTCGCGGGCCGGTACTAGGGTTGGGGCATTTTACATCTTATGTCTCGGGGTAACGAGCACATACTAATGCCATGCACATTATAAGCTGAAGTTTTAATTGGTGTTGCTACTGTTTATGGACCGATTTGACGCTTAGCGTAAGGCGAGCGACCTCCTAGTCTCGTAATTACACTGATAAAAAAGCATGTCTAGTTAACTCCAGTACAGTTGAAACAAAATTATAAAGCATTAACAAAGTAAATGTATTCCAAATGTGTCATTATAAACATGAATAAAATAGAATAATATATTATTATGTTCTTAGCCATTGGTAGTTTACTTTGGCTGAACACCTATATTATTTTATTCGTGAATACGTCAAATTATAATCTGATGATTTGAAATTGTTTTTGATACTAAGTGGCCAGTACAAGTGGCCTTAACCAAGTCCAATAGTAAGGGGATCAAATTATTATTTACAATGAATCAAAAATCGTTCAAATTGTAAGTAGTTATATTACCTGTACCTGTATATAATATGTGATATGATCTTATAAATCCCAATTAGACATAATTAATTGAAAGAGCTTAATTAGTAGAGAATCGCTTGAGGAAAATGTGAATTCAAGCTTCAAAGCTAATCAATTGGAATTTGCGTTGGTGTATCAAACCTTAGTTTTCATATTTAACGATTAGAAAAGAGAAATGGGTCGATGGATTGTATACAAATGCAACACCTAATACTCTTTTTATTTTTAATACTATCACTATTTACTTGATGTCATATTCATTCGTGAAGATGGTGTAACCGTTCTAATCCAAGCAAATTAAAACAAAACTAAATTCTAATATTTTAGTCCGCCACCCATTAATTATATCATCATTGCTACATGACAATTATGACTGTTATAAAATTGATAAAAACTGTAATTCGATATCTTATTGCAGCTATAAAGGCAATAAAAAAAATTACGCACCCTAAATCATTCTGGTTGTGATTTACAATTGAAATCATTATTCTAAAGAAATAACGAATCGAAAGCAGTATCCTTTGGCGGTGACGCAACAGTTGGCCTTGTATTGAAGTCGTGGATTAAAATATATATGGATAATATCGTAACCGATTAGCGGGGAAGTACAAGTCTGTACCTCTTTATGACCGTTTAACCTATCGTGTGCAATGAAAGTAATGTACCTTGCAATAGATAATTTGGGAAAAAAACCGTATAGAAAAATATCTTAATTACTTTGACGACCTCCGTGGCGCAGTGGGCGAGCAGCCAGCTACGAACCGAGTGGTCGTAGGTTAGATTCTTGCACCGACACGAATGTGTATATAATACACAAATATTTATTTCGGGTCTGGTCGGTGGTGGGAGGATACTTGTATCCGACCGGATAGCGACCACCGTACACTGGTGCTAAAACCTGCTATAGTGACCCACCTTGTGTGGGTCGCGTTCCAGGGTCAGCTAGTGTATATCCGGTTCTCCCCAAGGGACTTGCCCCCTGATCCTAATCTTTTTCCCATCCCTTTTTCCTTCCCCTACCCCTTAGCCCTTTGGCAGGCCGGCATGATCTTGCCGACCTACGATGGACACATTTTTTATCGTTGGGCGACACTATTCTTGGATTGCGCTACACTTACCATCAGGTGTAGCGTAGTCACTTTGCCGAGGCAGAATAAAAAAAAAAGAAATGTTGTGCGACCGCAAGTCCCTTGTACTTTGTGATACTACGGCACAGTTTTAACCTAGTATGGGCTTAGGTAGTGCTGAATGTTAACAATAAAATGTCCGAGTCACATCTATATATTATATACTAATAATAAAGCTGTAGAGTTTGATTGTTTGTTTGTTTGTTTGTTTGTTTGAACGCGCTAATCTCAGGAATTACTGGTTCGAATTGAAAAATTCTTTTTGTGTTGGATAGTCCATTTATCGAGGAAGGCTTTAGGATATATAACATTACGCTGCGACTATTAGAAGCGAAGCATCAGTGAAAAATGTTGCAAAAACGGGGAAAATTATTCATATTTGAAGGCTTCCGTTGCTAAGCTACCAAAATAATATTATTTGAAGGCTTCCGTTGTCAAATCAAAATCAAATCTATACCAATATTATAAAGCTGTAGAGTTTGATTGTTTGTTTGTTTATTTGATCACGTGGGCGGAGCCGCGAGCAAAAGCTAGTAAAAAATAAATATATTGTCACTTTTAACAATTGAGTACACGGAATTTGGAGCGACAGCGGGCGCACGCGCTCCCGTGTCGTCGTCGGTAATGCAACTGTTGTTTTTTTACTAATGAATGTAATATATAATGTATGGCTGTTGGGTGTATTATGTTTTCTTCAAACATAGCTAAACACAATTCACATTATGTCTATAAAATTAACCGCAATCTTAAAATAGACGAATAAGTACTAATTCTCAAAAACAATACAACAAAACAATATTATAACTGGCGCGTTATTTATTTAGCTGAAGATATTAAACGAATTTTTTCCTTATTTTTATACCGTAACCACAAAATGAATTCTTACGTTTACGCGAATGTTACACATTGAAATAAAGTGGACAGTCCACCCCGTGACCACGAAGGCTGAAAAGCCTTCAAACCTCGTGACAGAAACAAAATATAAAACCGCGGTAAAATCCGTTTAAATTCGTTTTATTTCAATACAAATTTTTGAGTGGTAGAGCATTCATGCTGTAGACTGTTTTGTCTACAGCATGAATGGGCTGGCTCGACCGGGTCGTTACCACTGTCTCACAGAAAACCGACGTAAAGCAGCGGCTTGCTGCTGCGTTTCGTACGGTGAGTGAGATATCCGGAAGCCCAAATCCCCTTCCCTTCCCAATCCCTAATTATCCCTTTCCTTTAAGGTCGGCAACGCGCCCATGATTCTTCTGGTTGTGGGCGTACATGGGCGGTGGAGATCACTTACCATCAGGTGACCCACTTGCTCGTTTGCCGGCCTATGCTATAAAAAAAAAATCTGACAAAACGTCTCAGTTTGTTACTATGGGGATAATATTCATAGCATTTGGTTGGGCGACAGCTACTCTGATATCTGAAGTTGGTGGGCGTGTCGCTGGGACCAGCGGCGCGGCGTGGGTCGCGGTAGCGCCGCGCATCCATCTGTCGTTGAGTAATTGTCGCTGAATGCCGACACCGCATGTTGCGGACGGATGGCAGAAATGTTTATGTGATACAGGGACGTAGATTTGAATTTACGGAAAAACAGTAGTAATTTTTTTTTTATTTGATTGAATGACCAGACGAGCTAGATGGTAAGCGCTACGCCTGCTCTTAAATAGAAGCAACACCACACAGACTTTTAATTACAAATCACTGCATGGCACTGAATTGCGCTCGCACCCCGAGACATAAGATGTTAAGTCTCATAATGCCCAGTAATTTCACTGGATTTGATGTCCTTCAAAGCGAAACACAACAGTGCTTACACACTGTACACACAAGATACACAACTTATACGCAAAATGAACACTCTAAATCTCTATCTAGAGTGAATTTATCGCATGATACAATAGATATATAGAGGTTGAATCTATACTAATATTATGAAGCTGTAGAGTTTGATTGTTTGTTTGAACGCGCTAATCTCAGAAACTACTGGTTCGAATTGAAAAATTATTTTTGTGTTGGATAGTCCATTTATCGAGGAAGGCTTTAGGCTATATAATATTACGCTGCGACCATTAGAAGCGAAGCATCAGTGAAAAATGTTGCAAAAACGGGGAAAATTATTCATATTTGAAGGCTTGCGTTGCTAAGCTACCAAAATAATATTATTTGAAGGCTTCCGTTGCTAAGCTACCTAAATCTATACTAATATTATAAAGCTGTAGAGTTTGATTGTCCCTGATAAACAAAGGCTACTTTTTATGCCGGAAAAAGCAGATCACGCGTGCGGAGCCGCGAGGAAAAGCTAGTAAATATATAAAATTGTATGATGCGGCCTCGTTAATGACAGTTTACTATTATATTTTCACCTATGTTGTTCGAGAAACGCTCCATCTAAACGGAGCTTAAGTATGATTTGGGAATAGAGCTATGTTTAATTTAATATACTCTTGTGACGTCTTCAATTTTTTTTTTTTTTTTTTTTTATCCTAGCTCGCCAAAATGACTACACCACACCTGATGGTAAGTGTAGCGCAATCCAGGAATAGTGTCGACCAAAGACAAACAGTGCGTCTATCGTTGGTCGGCACGAACATGCCGGCCTGCGAAATTAAATTGGTTCCGCCTCGGTTTGAGTATGATGTAAGAACATTACGTCAAAATGGTAATATATTTTTATTGAGCAACAAATATTTTCATTTAACATAATATTATATGTCGAGACCTTCAAAAATATCTAATTACACGGACTCATAAAAATATAATCGATTATGATTCAATAATCAATACCAACTCCGCTGCTAAACCAGTGGTTATATAATATGGCATACACATGTTCCGACGTTTATACATCTTATACAATAGCTGTTAAATAGCACTAAAACGTGTTAATTTCGATTTATAATTAGCTCGGGTTAAAAGAACAGCTATACCAAATTAACGCTTAGCTGATCAAGGTATATGGCTGACTAAATTACAGAACAATCTTCCAACAAAGCAACATTTACTTTATTCACCTCAGTGACGAGACGAGTAGATCCCTCGTCTAACGGTAATAACTATGCGGTGAAATAAATTCTAAAAATAAATTTACAATTATAAATTATTGCATAGCAGTATGAGTGGTAGAGCCACGCTGTAGACAGTTTTGTCTACAGTATGATTGGGCCGGCTCAACCGGGTCATTACCACTGTCTCACAGAAAACCGACGTAAAGTAGCGGCTTGCTGCTGCGTTTCGTACGGTGAGTGAGATATCCGGAGGCCCAAATACCCCTCCCCTTCCCAATCCCTAATTATCCCTTTCCTTTAAGGTCGGCAACGCGCCCATAATTCTTCTGATATTGTGGGCATACATGGGCGGTGGAGATCACTTACCATCAGGTGACCCACTTGCTCGTTTGCCGATCGATGCTATAAAAAAAAAGCACTTTACTGCTCTCTTCACCACTCTTCACCACGAGACATAAGATGTTACTTCTCATATGCTTAATGGCTTCGATGTCTTCAAAGTAAAACACAACAAGACATACCCTGCTGTTTAGCGGCCATAACCTACCGGACTCCAAATCGAAATCATACTTCTGCCGGTCCATTAAGCTGTGGAATAGTGCCGGCACACGTGTTCCCACCTTCCTATAATATGGGGTCCTTTAAACGGAGTGTGAAAAAGCAATTAGGCAGGCCGGCATGATCTTGTCGACCAACGATAGACACTATTCCTAGATCGCGCTACACTTACCATAAGGCGTAGCGTAGTCATTTTACCCAGGATAAAAAAAGCTACTAAGCGGACTCTCACAGATGAGAATTATACCCAGTATAAAAAGAACTAAAACGCATTATTTTATTAATAAAATGTATTTTTGGCTTATTCGTAAATAGTTACAAAACGTTAACGGGATTTAATACCTTATTTTAAGTGCGCACAGTACTCTACTCAGTTTATTTGAATCTTAAGTTATGGTCCATTCATGTGAGGTGGCAAATTGAACGGCGCGTCGTCCTTCCCTTCATTCAATAACGCGGGCCACCTTCGAGACACGAGTCCGACGCTCTCTGTGATAAAGTGAATACAATTGCGATTATACGCGAAAGAGCTATGAAAATAAATGGGATTCTTGCTTTGAACTGACAGTGGCCGTAGTGGTTGGCTGTGAATCGAGAGGCTGAGAGAGACATATGTTTGTATTATCCACAGATATTTTTTCGGGTCTGGCTATTGTGAAATCGATCTCTCGTAGTTTCTTATACCCATAAGCCTCGTATCTTACCGTGGGGCATCAAACTCATTGGCGACTCTAAAAAATTACTCATTCAAAGAAACGTGGAACTCGTATCAGAGCTTCGCCTTCCTTTCTATTATCGTCTTTATTGAAATTCGTATTCAAATTTTACTTTTAATTCGTATACTTATTTTACTTTCATCTATTCATATATATAGATGAATTAGATTAATCGTATAACTAGAGTAGTACTGCACCATGTGGCTGGCTGAGAGGTCTATTGTAGGCAAAATAATTACGCAATTTCAGATTTTGTTTATTTTTTCGCTGTTTCACTTTGTAACCTTGTAATTATTGCTTCTTTAATAAATTTCCTTGTTTTTCTTCTTAGACTTAAGAAGAAAATGTCAAATCAATCTTTTGAAATCATACACCATCTACTCTCTTTTCGCCTCAGGTTAAACATGTCTGGGTACGATAGATGGCAGACCTACCACTATGTCGGGCATAAATTGTGCACACAATGAGCTATTATTCTAATTATATGCAGCGTTTCCTCTCAATGGTATTCGGTGAGAGCATGATACATGAACACATACGTAGGTGCCAAAGTTTAAAATAGGTCAATTTAAAATACGTTTTGGTATTATTTCATTGCTGATTAAGCCCCGTTTATGAATAGAAAGACGACAAGGAAATATTGCTAGAGAAAGAATTCCCAATGGGATTGAGTACCTAGCAAACAACTTGGTTCTGTAGGAAAAATGATTCATAACTATTACCGTAACCTGGCGGAAGAAAGAGCGTTATGATAGACTCACCAAACGACTAACGAGCCAGCATTGAACCGTCCGAAGCAGTTAAAAACATCGGGACGACGGAAAAGGCAGTGTCTCTGATGCTGTGTATTTCGTGCACCGGTAATACCAACCAAAACCCCGCGGTGGGTTTCCTCAACACACTAAGAAGGGATCCGGGTCGTAAAGTGCGAAACGGCACGATACGGCCTTGCTTAAGAAACTTCTGCACGCCAAAGAACGCCATTGCTGTTAACGGCAGCAATAAGCCTATCCACCCAGTCAACAAACACCATGGGCTACCTGGAAATTGCCGACGACAGTATACCTCCAAAAGACCAATATGATAAAACAAACTGAATAAAAACCATTTTCTATGATACTATAACTACGTATAAAAAATGAAAGGAATCGAAAGTGATTTAGTATAGTCGGTCGCGTTGTAAACGTCAAATTATTTTACGCGAGCGAGCTCATCGTAAATCCAGGCAGAGAGTAATGGGCCCGATATCACACGGAGGCTATTGCATTTCATGTTGCGAAATGTCCGGTACACGTTATTGTCATTTAAACGTGACACTGTTCGCGTAGTAATGTCACTATTTGAGTTATACATTTTTATTCCGGTATCTGCGACGGTTTTTAAGATACCTTGTATTTGCTATCTTAAAATTATTTATTATCATGATCATAAGATAAATCTTCTACCGTAACTTTCGATTAAAAGCAACGTATAGTACAATAATGTATAAGTGTATAGGTTAATTGCTCTAAAATGTAAACAGTACTAGAAATAAATAAAAAAAAGGAGGGAGGCGAGACTGTTACGTTGACCGGTCCTACTTATTAAGCCGCCCGGAAAAGACGAAAAACATCTTTCTGAGCTTGAAGATGTTATCTTCTACTTGCAAAAACTCCGCAAAGATTAACAGCGCTACACTAAAACCTGTTTTGTGAGATACGTCGTCGAGATATAAGATCGCGTCACACGACCATAGTGACGCGTCCGCTTCGTATGCAATTTTATAAGTAAGTACATTTTGAAGACTGCGATCAAGAGAGAACACAGCGTCGCTCGACCGTTTCCATACAATTTCCAAAAGCGAACTTGGCAGCTATCGCCTGACTCGCGTGACGCGTCACTGCCTCGCTGTTTCAGTCATATAATACTATATATTTGTTTTTTTTTTCTGTGTTGACGTTTGCTGTAAGCCTGACACTAGTCGGCTGCTTCACCGGATTTTCGGATGAGCGCTTTAGGCGCTCTCAACCATTACATTTAAGTGACCACGCCGAGCGCACTCCCTTTGGGGTACGAAGTTCGGCTCAGGACGGCCATTGGAGGAGGGCAGAGACATCTGCGATTATTGGTTTGGGGGAGTATTAAAACTACTTACTCATCATCGGCTCGCGGGCCGGTACTAGGGTCGGGGGGGTGTACTAGGGTCGGGGGGACCGTACTTTTGAGGATGGTACCTACATAATTATATCCCTGAAGTGTGAAGGCTACCCAGCTCGCAACCAAAATTGTGCGCTTATCACCAAGCTAAATTATTGTTTTACAATTGAGTAAGTGTAGCAACTTATGGAAGTGACCTTAGAGTCGTATTAAAACTTATAATGCGGTGTTAAATGCTAAAAATGGGAATTGAGAAGTGGGATGGTCACTTGACACCCATTAAAGACCCACCATACGACATCCCGGGATTTTAAGTGATCAGATGTTCACTGTTATAAATCATTATTAAACATGAGCATATTGTAAGGGTCACAAGATACTTAATCAATGTGGGCTGAAAACCAATATAAATAAAGTTTAGGAGCCTATAGCCGTTTATTGGCTATAATTCTGGTCTATTACCCCTCACTTAACGCTATTTAAGGGCATGTCATTAATAAAGAATGTTTTACGTGCACCGCTGCAATGTAGGAGCTACTTAAGACTCTATTACATTCAAGAAAATAGTATATCGATGCAAGATCTCAAAATGAATCATATCATCAGCAAATGTTCCCATTACTGTTCCATCTGTTGTCGGTAGATCTGCGGTGAATAGTAGGGATAAGGTAGGTTCCATGACACTACCTTGTAGGACTCTTACCATGATTGAATACAGAGGCGAAGTGTCTTGTGCCTTGTTTGACCACGAATCTGTCGATTAGATATGATTTGATGAATAAGTAAAAATTAGAGGGTATATTCATTTAGATCTTATACAACAGTCCATTATGCCAGACTCTGTCGAAAGCCTGCGATAAATCCAAGAATATGGCTTAGCAGTATTTTTTAATCAAAACTTTATTGATATTTTCCACAAGTCTGTGTATTTGCTCCATTGTACTATGCTTTCGTCTAAAGTCAAACTGGTGGTCGGCCAGTTTGCCCTTTTCTATAATCGGATTTAATCTAACCAGGGATTATTATTCCTGGTTAGATTAGTAAGTTTCTATCACTTTAGAGGGAATATAAAACAGACTGATTGGGCGATAAGATTTTACAATTTAATTTAATTTAATATTTATTTACAAGGTCTTACGCAAAAAAGGAAAAACGATACCAAACAAAATTGCAAATTGCATTAAATTGTCCTTTGTAGTTTATTAAATATATTATTTAATATATAATCAAAATGAGGTAATTCTATCAGCACTGACGTCATTTAGTGCATAATTTTAGTTTAGTTTTAAAGTGTTATTTAACCGGTAAGCGCGGGAATTTCCCAACCGCGTATGATTTTGTGACTGTATATGAAACTATTTCAATAATTCCAATTAAATATTTATTATTCTTACCTTATAGTGTTCAAATGATGCACCTAAATATATTTGTATTACATACATGTCAACTTTTAAATATGTTATCCTATAATCGGTATGATGATATGATGTACCACAATAATTATAATGATAATTTGATTAGTTTAATAACACGTTCATCATCCGAAAAATAAAAATGAACTTAAAGATTAGTAATGCATATTATTATTTTGAACCTAAGCTGTGTTTTCGAAGCCACAACGCTTATATTTCGACCAAATATTGTTTATCCTCAATTAATCTAACAATTTGTTTGCTGCTCTGCACGCGTGAATGTGTTTTTTGTAATAAATAATTATCATCATTATCATCATCAGCCACAGGACGTCCACTGCTGAATATAGGCCTCCCCCAAAGATTTCCAGACCGACCTGTTGGAAGCGGCCTGCATCCAGCGACTTCCAATTTCCTTTGGTAATAAATAGCCTGTCTTAATGCAGGCCATGGTCTATCTGTGTATTAAATCTCATCCAATTTCGTTCAGCCGATACAGTGTGAATGATTAACAAACATCCAAACTTTCGCATTTCAAAATATTATCCTAATTACTGAGGTTTGCTTAATTCTGTTTTCTTGTTGGTATGTTCTCTTAATCTAAAATATGTTTTTTTTTTCTATTGCACCATCTTGATGAAAGTCGTACGTAAGGATTTTAAAAAAATATCTCAGTGCTTAGTGCAAGTTTTTCTATCCTACATGTCACGTGACTTGTATATAATATGTACATGAAGATAGTACGGTTTGTGATAATACGATGACGTGATAGGTATCAAATTACTCGCACTAGGAACACAGCCCAAGATTTACATTTGTGATTTGATTCCCAGTTACTAATTAGTATAATCAGTCATAAAAGTAGATTACACTGTTTTTAAGCAGATAACATAAACTATTAAACTCAACTAAACTACTATTACATTAGACGATTTCTCGGACCTTCTCCCTAAAAAGTGCAGTGTAATAGGAACAGTAAAAGGTCCTAACTAAATTCGATCACACGACGTGCCTGCTACCCTGTCAGTTACCCCTAATAGTGGGGCAGTATTATAAACAGATAGGCAGGTCAGAGTACAGCAAAGTGACTTCACTACACCTGATAGTAAGCGTACATACCTATATAAAGAGGATAAAATAACAATTAACGGTGCGTAACAATTAACCTAACAATTTTCCGCTGTTATGAATAATAAAAATATGAGTAGCTAATAGTGACGTCATTAATGTAATTTTTACTGATAAAATACGGGGTAATTGCCATGATATAACATTTTGTTAAGTACCCCTACTACAAGTTTTCTCACTATTCGCAATGTAAACTGACCGGACTTTGAAGCGACTTTGCCACGACTTTGAGACGGCTTTGACACGGCTTTGACACGACTGTGACACGACTTTGACACGACTTTGCCACGACTTTACCACGACTTTGACACGACTTTGACACGACTTTAACACGACTTTGACACGATTTTTTGACACGACTTTGACACGACTTTTTTTTTATGGCATAGTTCGGCAAACGAGCAAGTGGGTCACCTGATGGTAAGTGATCTCCACCGCCCATGTACACCCACCACCAGAAGAATCATGGACGCGTTGCCGACCTTAAAGGAAAGGGATAATTAGAGATTGGGAAGGGGAGGGGATTTGGGCTTCCGGATATCTCACTCACCGTACGAAACGCAGCAGCAAGCCGCTACTTTACGTCGGTTTTCTGTGAGACAGTGGTAATGACCCGGTCGAGCCAGCCCATTCATGCTGTAGACAAAACTGTCTACAGCGTGGCTCTACCACTCGACTTTGACACGGCTTTGACACGACTTTGAGACGGCTTTGACACGGCTTTGACACGGCTTTGACACGACTTTGACACGACTTTGACACGTCTTTGACACGACTTTGACACGACTTTTACACGGCTTTGACACGACTTTGACACGGCTTTGACACGGCTTTGAAACGACTTTGCCACGACTTTGACAGGGCTTTGACACGGCTTTGACACGACTGTGACACGACTTTGACACGACAATGACACGACTTTGACACGACTTTGCCACGACTTTGCCACGACTATGCCACGACTTTACCACGACTTTGACACGACTTTGACACGAATTTTTGACACGACTTTGACACGGCTTTGACACGACTTTGAGACGGCTTTGACACGGCTTTGACACGGCTTTGACACGACTTTGACACGACTTTGGCACGACTGATTGACTTTGATGATTGACGAATGACTGACTTTGACAGGGCTTTGACCGGACTTCGTAACGTAACGCGTTAAGGGAAGGCAGACAGAGTGGCGCCACTTTGTCTGGCTTCTCACGCATACGGTAGCAGTAGGCAGGCTTCTCCGCTCTCACTTTAACCCACATTAGTTTAAGTTATCACTTCTGTCGAGCGTCCCGGGACGCACACTTTTTTTATTTTTTATTTGACGGAATGATAAGACGAGCAAGGCGCTCGCCTGATGGTAATCGCCACGCCTACCCATAAACAGAAGCAACACCACATAGAACATTGAATTACAAAGCATTGCATGGCACTGAACTGCCCAGGACACTGGGAATTAAGTCTCATAATGCCCAATAATTTCACTGGCTTCAATGTCCTTCAAACCGAAACACAACAGTGCTTACACACTGTTGCTTGGTGGCCGAAAATATTTGTATATATTTTGTTTTTTTTGGGTTTGTAAGTGCGAGTTGCTATTAATTTGGCAGATTTACGAGTCTCGACGGGCCGGCGCGGCTGTAGAAATGTCAGTCACCTGCATTTTAGCAGTAAGAATGGTCAAAATTGCATAATATATCATTTTCAAGATCGGCAACGCGCCCATGACTCTTCTGGTGGAGGGCGTACATGGGCGGTGGAGATCACTTACCATCAGGTGACCCACTTGCTCGTTTGCCGGCCTATGCTATAAAAAAAAAAAAAAAAAAAAAAAATATAATTATTTCACAAGGTTCTATAAACATTTTTCCATTAAATTTAATAAAAGACGGCTATTTTTGAAATTAGCTAGTAGACATCTTTCCGTCGGTATTGGTATATTATGTCAAATGAATTGGTATAAATATTTTATTTAAACGTCTCATATTTTATTTGACAAAATTGCAATTGCATATACTCAAAGGTTGTGGAATAGAAAATTAATAGGAAATTCGTAAATTTGTTAACTTTGTGGTGTTTTAGTTGACTAGTTTTTTTTTAGACTCGTGCGCAGGAAGTACAGAGTCGTATAATAATTCAATAATGCTATATTTCATACATAATTTGTTCCCTTGTTGGATCATAATAATAATATGTACTCATTCACCGATGCTTATTACATTGTAGCATAAAATAAGTATTTCACCAAACTGAGATACATTTACGAACGAATTTTTTGTTTCTTCTTAATTGCTTACTATATTATCAAGTCAAAATAATATTAAACTATAAATTGCGTCATAATTTTTATGCTACTTGCATTTATAGACGGAGTTGTTACCACTATCTCACAGAAAATAGACTTAAAGTAATAAAGTGCTGTTGGGTTTCCTACGGTGATTGATATATCTGGAAAACCAGAAACCTAACTCCTTAATTATCCATTTCGTTTAATTACAAGGTGGTAGGTCCCTCGTATGCGAGAGGCCGGTTGGGTTGGTACCACCACTTTGTCTATTTCTGTCGCCAAGCAACAGTGTGTAACCACTGTTGTATTTCGGTTTGAAGGACATTGAAGCCAGTGAAATTACTGGGCATTATGAATCTTAACATCTTATGCTTCGGGGTGACTAGCGCAGTACAGTGCCATGCAGTGATTTGTAATTCAAAGTTAGTTACCATCAGGCATGCGCCTTGATTGTCTCGTCATTCAATTAAATAAAAAAAATATCGGCAACATGTCCTTTATATTTCTGGTATTACGTACTTTCTTGGGATATCAAGGATGGCGAAATAATTTACCATCAGGTGACCCAATATCTCGTTTGCGGCTCTCACCTGTAAAAGAAAACAATTCTATATAGGTATTGCACACGTTATTAAACGTGCGTCAAATGAAATACCAGAACCATGACATCCTCATGTTATGCTACCATTTTAGGGTGTACAGGCCTGTTAATAACGGTAGGCGGGCGTAATATGATATGTCATTGATTTGGGTATGACAGGCAAACAGTTATAGTATTTTTTTTATATCCCAATTCCCCTCCCCTTCCCAATCCCTAATTATCCCTTTCCTTTAAGGTCGGCAACACGCCCATGATACTTCTGGTGGTGGGCGTATATGGTGGAGATCACTTACCATCAGGTGACCCAGTTGCTCGTTTGCCGGCCTATGCTATAAAAAAAAGTATATCCAAGCACGGCAAAGTGACAGCACTACACCTGATGGTAAGCGTAGTGCAGTCCAAAAAACTAGCGACCACCGACAAATATGCTGGCGGGAGGATACTTGTATCCGACCGGATAGCGACCACCGTACACTGGTGCTAAAACCTGCCATAGTGGCCCACCTTGTGTGGGTCGCGTTCCAGGGTCAGCCAGTGTATATCCGGTTCTCCCCAGGGGGCTTGCCCCCTGATCCTCACCCTTTTCCCATCCCTTTTTCCTTCCCCTCCCCCTTGGCCCTTTGGCAGGCCGGCATGATCTTGCCGACCAATGATGGACACATTGTTTATCATTGGTCGACAATATTCTTGGATTGCGCTACACTTACCGTCAGGTTTAGCGTAGTCAATTTGCCGAGCCAGGATAAAAAAAATAAAAATAAATAAATAATGAGTTCATCTTATGTCTCGGGGTGACGAGCGCAGTTCAGTGCCATGCAGTGCTTTGTAATACAAAGTTCTGTGTGGTGCTTCTGTTTATGGGCAGGCTTGGCGCTTACTATCAGGCTTATCATCTTCAAGTCTCGTCATTCAATGAAATAAAAAAAAATGCTTCTTCCCTTTTCGGTAAAGGAAGAAGCAAATCAAGCTTGCGACAGGCACAGAGTTACAAGGATGTATCCCAATCAACAATCAAGTCATGTCGTAAACCTTTCGGGAGAACCGGATATACATTGGCTAATCCTGGAACGCGATCCACACAAGCCGTGTGGAGCACTATGGCAGGTTTTAACACCATGTGTTCGGTGGTCGCTATCCGGGCGGATATGAATATCTTATCACCAGTAATAGTTATACCTACAGTTCACGGATAACTAATAGGCCGGTATAATCTTGCCGACCTACAATAGACACATCGTCTGTCGTTGGTTGATTCTATTCTTGGATTGCGCTATTTTAATTCCATTTGTACTTTAAATAAATTTACATACTATTTGTAGTGCATTGTACTTTAACGCCAGGTCCAGTGTAATAACTTTGCCGTTTTTTTATCCGAACACGGCAAAGTGTTGTTTGCCGGCCTATGCTATAAAAAAAAGTATATCCGAGCACGGCAAAGTGACAGCACTACACCTGATGGTAAGCGTAGTGCAGTCCAAAAAACTAGCGACCACCGACAAATATGCTGGTGGGAGGATACTTGTATCCGACCGGATAGCGACCACCGTACACTGGTGCTAAAACCTGCCATAGTGGCCCACCTTGTGTGGGTCGCGTTCCAGGGTCAGCCAGTGTATATCCGGTTCTCCCCAGGGGGCTTGCCCCCTGATCCTCACCCTTTTCCCATCCCTTTTTCCTTCCCCTCCCCCTTGGCCCTTTGGCAGGCCGGCATGATCTTGCCGACCAATGATGGACACATTGTTTATCATTGGTCGACAATATTCTTGGATTGCGCTACACTTACCATCAGGTTTAGCGTAGTCACTTTGCCGAGCCAGGATAAAAAAAAAAAAAAAAAAATAATGAGTTCATCTTATGTCTCGGGGTGACGAGCGCAGTTCAGTGCCATGCAGTGCTTTGTAATACAAAGTTCTGTGTGGTGCTTCTGTTTATGGGCAGGCTTGGCGCTTACTATCAGGCTTATCATCTTCAAGTCTCGTCATTCAATGAAATAAAAAAAAATGCTTCTTCCCTTTTCGGTAAAGGAAGAAGCAAATCAAGCTTGCGACAGGCACAGAGTTACAAGGATGTATCCCAATCAACAATCAAGTCATGTCGTAAACCTTTCGGGAGAACCGGATATACATTGGCTAATCCTGGAACGCGATCCACACAAGCCGTGTGGAGCACTATGGCAGGTTTTAACACCATGTGTTCGGTGGTCGCTATCCGGGCGGATATGAATATCTTATCACCAGTAATAGTTATACCTACAGTTCACGGATAACTAATAGGCCGGTATAATCTTGCCGACCTACGATAGACACATCGTCTGTCGTTGGTTGATTCTATTCTTGGATTGCGCTATTTTAATTCCATTTGTACTTTAAATAAATTTACATACTATTTGTAGTGCATTGTACTTTAACGCCAGGTCCAGTGTAATAACTTTGCCGTTTTTTTATCCGAACACGGAAAAGTGATTGCACTACACCTGATGGTAAGCGTAGTGCAGTCCAAGAAACCATCAACCACCGATAAACAATGAGTTTATTACCAGTCATGCCGGCCTGTATAAATTTCTTCTTTCCTCTTCGGAAAGAAAAAAAGCAAATTGAGGAGGCTGCAGCAGGACAGGCGGATGACCGATGCAGGCACATAAGGATGTACCCCTATACCCACCCCAATCAACCATCAAGTCATGTCGCAAGCCCTTGGGGAGAACCGGATATACACTGGCTAATCCTGGTACGCGATCCACTCAAGGCGTATGGATTACTATGGCAGGTTTTAACGCCATGTGTACGGTGGTCGCAATCCGGGCGGATATGAATATCTTATCACCAGTAATAGTTATACCTACAGTTCACGGATAACTAATAGGCCAGTATAATCTTGCCGACCTACGATAGACACATCGTCTGTCGTTGGTTGATTCTATTTTTGGATTGCGCTATTTTAATTCCATTTGTACTTTAAATAAATTTACATACTATTTGTAGTGCATTGTACTTTAATGCCAGGTCTAGTGTAATAACTTTGCCGTTTTTTTATCCGAACACGGCAAAGTGATTGCACTACACCTGATGGTAAGCGTAGTGCAGTCCAAAAAAACCAGCGCCCACCGACAAACAATGAGTTTATTACCAGGGTCATGCCTGCCTGTATAAATGCTTCTTCCCTCTTCGGAAAGAAAAGAAGTAAATCGAGGACCCTGCGACAGGACAGGCGGATGACCGATGCAGGCACAGTGATACAAGGATGTACCCTTATACCCACCCCAATCAACCATCAAGTCATGTCGTAAGCCCTTCGGGAGAACCGGATATACATTGGCTAATCCTGGAACGCGATCCACACAAGGCGTATAGATCACTATGGCAGGTTTTAACACCATGTGTACGGTGGTCGCTACCCGGGCGACCACCATCCGTGTCACGATAAAAAAATATAAATTGGGGAATATTAAATTAAACTTGTCTAACGCCTCTGCGAGTTAGTTTCGGCCCCACGCAGGCATTCCAAATGACTGGGACTCATTTGCCCGAGATTATGACGCAACAAATTTAATAATTTGATAATTGTAGGCATCATATCAGTCATACATTGATTGCACAACCAGTGAAACAGCCTATTAGTTGTGCCATTTTGGGACTCCACCCTGAATCATAAACTCACACGGGTAGGCGGGCGGAAACTATTGCCGTAACGGAACTGATGTGAAACGACTCTTGACGTCATAACTGAGGTCGACACGCGTTAGTCAGAATTTTTTTTTCACGTAGGAAAATACTATTCGTCATGTTACCTAATGATTTTCAGGAGTCATATTGTGTAAATATAATAGACTGTAAATATTGCGGAATGTTTTCAGGTAAATATGGATAAACCAGTTTTACACAATTACTTTGTTCGGGAGAATTTCCTCATATATTATAACAGAATAATATGGTTATATATTTGTTTTAATTTGGGATTAGGTAACTTCCTCTAGGTAACTTCTTTACATCACACTGAACAGTTAGTTTTGCGACTTTTAATATATATTTTTAAATAATTCAAAATATTTATTGGAACGAAGTTCCTTATTTTTTATTCTAAAGGCCAGTGACTACGCAGTCGCGAAAGAAGTAAATAATCAGCGGGATGCAAAGTGCGGACGTGAGGGCCATAGGGGTCGGCGGTTGCACTTTTCAGCTTGATTTATTAATTTTAAACAAAAAGCAAAAAAATAAACTCGGCGAATTGGGAACCTCCTCCTTTTTTGAAGTCAGTTAAAAAATGATAAATTATTAAATGTCGTAAAAGTAAAGTAGCTCAGTATGATGTAAAGAAGACACCCATCTGTAAGAGGTTATTAGTAGATTTCAACTAACCGTGTATTATTTTGAATAATAAAAAAATACGAAATAACAGAATAAATATAATCTTTAAAAAAACATATAAAAACTCAAAACTAATTATTTATCAAATCTAAAAATCAAACACAAATTGCTCGACCAGGGAATAGAACCCAAGATCTCATAATTCTCAACCTTACCACTCTGCCACTAAATCAATAAGGCGATTAACAAATCCCAATAATAATTGTAAATTAAGACGTCCAATTAATAGTCCAATTAATATAGACCTGTTACAGATAATAAAAGTATAAAAAATATGTGTATATTTTAAAATATAATATAGTCATCACACTGTCGTGTAGCACACGTCATCTTAAATTTCGTTACACAGTGATTCATTGACGAAATATCTATTATTAGACACAACCGTGCGACCTCGGACCTTGCAAGCTCTCCTTACATAACTTATATAGTGACTAACACTTATGGAAATTAGTAAAAGTTATTTTTTTAGCACCACTTTATGGACGTGGGTGTGTCATCTTGATAAAGAAATTAATTGTAAGTAAAATTAAATTCCAGTTATTAATTCAGTTCTAAATGATTTTATTCTAGATTCAATATCCAATTTGACATTAGTTAGAGAAGTTTTTAATCTTAAATTCCACTTTTTAGTTTATATTATTTATATAGTATCGGAACTTGATTGTCCGACCTATTTATTACTCTATTAGACTTATAATAAAGACCTGAAACTCGAAGCTTAAACGGATAATTACTTAAATGACTATAATAACAAAATAAACTAAAAATACCAAATTATACTAACCTAACATGTAGTGTAATAATTGTATTGACTTTATTTTATTTTTCTCTGAGCGCTATTTTAAACCGCTCATTATTATCAATTATTAATTTTACGCTGTTTTACACATAACACGCATCACCATAAATTGTTATTGTGATTCCAAAGAATGACCTGGAATTTATAGACTCTTTCCTTACTTTGTTTCGTTTGAAAACGCAGAGGATTTAACAATTATTCTTTGTTCATAAAGCCATATTAAAACAACTTTACGGGTCTCGAGCGGAAGTCTTTTTTTCGTACCTAATTAAATAATTATTCCTGTAATATGAAAATATGAAAACTGGGATCATATCCTAGCATCTCCACCGTGTTTTCGCCGATTGGGGGTTAACGGCGAATATATTATGATTATATGTGCGCGTGTCGCATATCTAACAAAAAATAAAAAATCAATGTCAGCCGTATTTATAAAATTTTTGGTACTACGGGCAATTTTCACCTCCATCCATTCTTACTTTAGTGTTGCCAGTTGTTTAATTATTTCGCGACATTTCGCGATACAGGGAGTGTCAGATATTAATTAAAAGCTACGCATAATCAAGATTTCATAACCTGATGTGTAGGTATGCAAAATATTTTTTTCTATTTCCTTGTATTGTGACTTGCTACATTTAAAAGGATGTCGTACATAGAACATATTACGCTTATTTACCAAATAATACTCTTGTATACGAGAGGCTATCCGGGTACAGGTGCCATAGCTTTGTCTGTTTCTGCCACCAAACGGCAGTGCTTACAGAACAGTGTCTGTTGCGGTTTTAATTTCATCGAAGTCAATGAAATTACATGGCATTATGAGACTCTCGAGATGATTAGAGTGCATCATTGTTACAAGTTTTAGGTAGTGTTGCTTCTGTTTATGGGGAGGTGGATTACCTTCAGGTGAGCGACCTGATCGTCTCGTCATTCCGACGAAGTAAAAAAAATACCGATAGTACTATAAGTTGGGCATGCTTGCCATCGTAATGGTATATATTAAATCTGGTCTACATGATGGCCCATCCTGATGGCCCACTATGATAGACCATCATGTAGAGGGCGTAATGGAGACTAGTAGCTTAAGGTACGTGCGATGGCCTTGGAATGGCTTCGGTGTCGGTTTTCAGCTCCATATCAAAGATCCGTAAGCCAATAATGGCGGTACGCATCTACACTGACCATCGTGTAGATACATCGTAACTATCGCTAATATGCCATCGTGTAAAGCAGCCTTAAAACAGTCTTTGCTGGGGTCGACCACCATATTTGTACTTTTTTTTTACTAGCTCTGTATTATATTCGTCCCACTGCTGGGCACTCAGCACTCCTGTGCTGAATGAGAGGGGTTAGGCCATAGTCCACCACGCTGGCCTAATGCGGTTTGGCAGACTTCACATACGTTCGAAAAATCTTATCGAGTTCTCAGATATGCGGGTTTCCTCACTTACATAATTACATATTTGTACTTACTATCTTACATAAGGTAAAACACAAAATCAAATCAATCAATGGCGTTCGTTTGCAAAGACTAACACACATTGTATCTCTTATTAGGGGCTACCCACGCTGTATAGTCGAGAAACCTACACTGCTAAGAAAATACACGAAAATAATTAGCAAAAATGGTGTCAAATTAATACAGTGTTGCGCTAAATGAAGATTAGATTCTGTGAAAACGTATACGTTATGATAAATGGTCCTGCATTACTTCTTATAAAATCTATTTATATATTTTTCTTGTTAAAAGACGTTGCTATTATGTGAATCAATGTCACTCAAGGTGGTCATGTTTTGAGAAAAGTATAGGAGTATGTATGTCGGTTGCAAATGCCTGTACCAGAGGTAAGATCGCACGGACGTCCGAAAAAAGTTGTATTAGAGGAAGAAAATCTCATGAGTAGCCACGCTGTAGACAGTTTAGTCTACAGTACGAATGGGCCTACTCGACCGGGTCTCACAGAAAACTGACGTAAAGTAGCGGCTTTCTGCTGCGTTTTGTATGGTGAATGAGATATCCGGATGCCCAAATTTATTAGCATTTTAGCTTCGAGAACGGTCTCCTTACGCTCGGTATATATCCAACTTTAATATTCCTTTTTTCTATCCCACTAGGTTTTCCGGGACCCTAGTTACCAATAATCTAAGAGGGAATTTGTTATACATATTAAAGACACTAAGATTTCCACGTTCACGAACCATACTAAGAACGAACTACTGTACAACATGTACAGGTGTTATATGTGTTGTGTTATACATTAGTATATACCTTAAATATGAGTTCCAGGTAAATCGAGTGAAGCAGGGACAAATCAAGGCAAGGACGCAATGCCTTTCGATGATCTATATTGTAATTGGATTGCATTGAAATTACCACCAGCTGCAATGTGGACATTTTGCCAGGTCAAGATAAAAAAGTGGCATAATTTTTAATAAATATGCAAGTTCGTCCTACCGCTAGAATAAATGCTGGTGGGAGGATACTTGTATCCGACCGGATAGCGACCACCGTACACTGGTGCCAAAAACTGCCATAGTGGCCCACCTTGTGTGGGTCGCGTTCCAGGGTCAGCCAGTGTATATCCGGTTCTCCCCAGGGGGCTTGCCCCCTGATCCTAACCCTTTTCCCATCCCTTTTCCTTTCTCTCCCCCTTGGCCCTTTGGCAGGCCGGCATAATGTTGCCGACCTACGATGGTCACATTGTTTATCGTTGGTCGACACTATTCTTGGATTGCGCTACACTTACCATCAGGTGTAGCGTAGTCATTTTGCCGAGCCAGGATAAAAAAAAAGCTACAACTTTGCTGCCACTGAGAAGTGCACTGCAAAATTTGGGTCAGACTGAATTAGACCTTGAACGCATCTTATTGTTTGCAAAGCATGTAAAATCCTATTAATAATTCTGTTGACAATGAGGAATTTTCATAACGAAAGAATGATTTATAACGCTAGCGTAGCGTAAACAAAAAAGATAATTCCACTTTCATGTTAATTTATATTATAATGCCGCACTTTAAACAAATTGATCCCGCCGATCTTTGTTTGATCTTAAAAAAATAATGATTTATAGTTAGTTATAGCGGTCTGCTTTTATAGTCTGAAGCTGTAAGCAGGCCAACGGAGCTTCAGCATAAATAAAATTAAAATCAATCAAGGGCATTTCTAGATTATACATTTTATAAACTTTATCTGAATACTGTGGTGACTAATGGCCGCTCCCAATATATTGTTTATTGATAGATTTGATTACTAGCAGTAAACATTTTGTTTGAAAGATCTGTCAAAACATTACTGATAAGCAATTCTATATGTAAATAGAATATAAAGAACGGCTTTAATATGACATAATCTGAGTAAACAATTGTTTTATGACCGTTTCCTTTAGTCTATCTACAGATTTACTATCAATAGTGTTTTGACAGATTATTACAAAATGTATCATAAATTTGCAGCCAGTACGCTAAGTCGTCTTTCTGAATATTGGGAACTGCCAGTAGTGGTATAGTTGCAGCGTACTTAGGATAGAAAAAAACTGTAAGATCCTGCATTCAAATCCTAAGTGCCCTACTTATTTCATCATATTATATCATATAGAATTTCTCTGAGTATTTGATTTGATAAATAACGTATAAGTTGCCTTACAATTTATTTAATACATTAGAACTATCACAAATTAACCAATTAAGCTAATCAATATACAAAAAACTTAATATTTTATCACATCATGGGATGGAAATAAGCTTGGCTAACTGTGGGTGTAATCACTGTTATTTTTCTCATTAGCTTGAATGATAAATCAAGCAGGTAGCTCGCCTTATGGTAAGCGCCACGCCTGCCTATAAACAGAAACAACACCATACAGAACTTTACCTTACAAAGCACTGGACTGCATTCATCACCACGAGACATAAGTTGTTAAGTCCCATAATGCCAAATAATTTCACTGGCTTCAATGTTCTTCAAACCGAAACACAACGGTGCTTACACTACTTTTTGGGGGGCAGAAATATGGTTGCTTAGTATACTAACGTGGATTGCATCTCTGTCTACTCCATTGGGGAGCTCAGTAGCAGTATAATAGCTTATCAGCTTGTGTATAATACAACTCTTCAATATCGCAGTAATGGTTTTCCATCACTGAAAACAAATAATAAACTTGCATTATAGCTCAAGGTCATCTCCAGAAATAAGAACATGTTTCGTTCACATATTGCAATTTGAGTAACAGCAAAATTAATGAATAACTATAAAAATAAACTAGACAATATAATCCAAGTACACCTATGAAGTAATTAACCTTGTCTCGTTTACTTCGTGAATAATGGACGGTTAAACAAAATAAACGGGATAATAAGCTTCCCATTACAACTTTTCGATAGATTGTTGAGCCTGCTTATTATAACGGTAATATATGTATTTATTTATTATGGAATTTTATGGAAGTAATTCTTCGGAATGGCCATATATCTATCGATTGACGTGATCTTCAAAGTACATCAGTGTTATGAATTATCATTAAATATATTTATTTTGCAATACTATCTGCTATCGAGGCGACGGACTATAGAAACAATCTTCTGATAATTCTCTATATTACTTTTAAACTAATGTGAAGTTGATTAAGGGACGATGCCCGTGACCACCACAGAGACAGTGTAATACAAGAAAATTACAAATGATGTTTTTTTTCAGAATCTCCTAACTACATGATCAGCCTTTTCTAGAAGGAAGACTGCAAGAAATTCAGTCAACAGACGCTTTAATTTATACCGTACCTACTAATAAGTACATAATAAGTAAGTACCTTTAAGCTATGGTAAGAATAAGCTATTCATAGTCCTCTGCAAGTGGTAGTCACGCCGACAGTTTCTTCTACCGCATGGGCGGCACGACTGCGACCGTAAATCACAGAAAACTGGCGTAAAGTATCAATTTCCTCAAAGTATCAACATTTTTTACGGTGATATTTCCAAAGGCACAAATCCCCCTCCCCTTCCCTATCCCCATTTTTTCCTTTAAGGTCGGTACACATTCGTGAGGATTCTGATGTTGTAAGTTTTTATGGGGAGTGAAGGTCACTTAGCAGGAGAGTTACTGAATTGCCGGTACTGCAATGTAAAGCATTCAAGTATCACCCGACCGATGAAGCGATTATTAATCATATGAATTACATCCTTTACCATAATTGGTATTGAGACTTAAACACTTCGAGCCGTCGACGTAAATCTATTCATCCAAGCCACAAGGTCTTGGCCCTTGTTCATTTAATATATGCATAAAACAACACACGACTATCAAAAGGTATAAATACCTACACAAATCATTGATATGATGTAACTGATTCCATTTACGAAGGGCTCTAATAATAATAGAAGCGAGAGAGAGAGATAGAATATACAATAATAATAGAAGTTTGGCCAATCCAAATCTGGCGGATATCTAAGCCCGCACACAACCAGCTAATAAAATTTCGAAATACAACTACAATACAACTGAAAAAACATAATAGCTTGAGTGGTAGAGTCATGCTGTAGACAGTTTGTCTACAGCATAAATGAGCTGGCTAGACCGGGTTACCACTGTCTCACAGAAAATCAACGTAAAGTAGCGGCTAGGAAGCCAAAATCCCCTCCCTTTCCCAATCCCTAATTATTCCTTTCCTTTAAGGTCGGCAACGCGCCCATGGTTCTTCTGGTGGAGAGCGTACATGGGCGGTGGAGATCACTTAACATCAGGTGACCCATTTGCTCGTTTGCCGGCCTATGATATAAAAAAAAATGTACAACTATAAGCCCAGTAATAAAAATCCTCCCATTTCTAACGTTATTTGAATCTCATAAGATTGAAATTCTATTATTAACGGTAATGCAGTCTGCTCGAGCAGTTTTCCGCCATGTCTGTGCAGTCCCTTACGCTTCAATAATCAACTCACTTTCGTCACAAGGTCGGGCAGACACCCACCATGGTGCCTACGTTTGAAGCGCCTTTATTGTAATAATAAAATTGGACAAAACTGTTAGCGACTTTTATTAATGTGCGAAAGTTTTGGTGATAAAGCAGCAAAATAATGTTTGAAAAGCAAAAGTGATTGCCATGAATTTTAAGTTCATATTTTGTTCCTTTTTTTCCTTTGACCTGAAAAATATCTGTAACTTTTTAACGGCTTAACACATTATCTTCAGATATAGATATGAACCATCTCGATAAAAAAAAAATACCTTTACAAAAATCGCATTCAAATCCACCCAGTCATCCTAGGTTGTCCATTCATTTGGTTGCTACGGTGCTTAAACTTAGGCTGGACTCACGTAAAGTTCGCCATCTATCACATCATGAAACGAAGATAAACTCGGCGAAATGTGGACGGATTTGTTACATCTCTGCCTATCCCTTTGAGAATATAGGTGTGAGCTCATGTTAAGTTAAAAATGCCATTTCACATCTGGTTCAAGTACGCTGCATCGCCTACGCTTTACGCAAGCCAATCACACATAATTATTATTTCATGAAACAATGAATGCGCCCATACAATTATCTAAAATTGCATACACGAAAAACATTTGTAAAACTAATGTGCTTTAGATGCCGTCTGGCGTAAGATACGTACATACTTGTGTCGCGAATTCTACAAATGTTAGATATAGATAAGCAAATAATACATGGTGGTTGGCTGTACCCTTGCTGATGCTGCTTTGGTGTACGCCTACTTCAGCTTAAGTGCTAAGCAGTGTATATAATTGTAACAAATAATAAAAAAAAATTGGTGTGTGCAGTGGGACACCAGGTAGGAACGAAGTTCCTTCGGCTAATGTAGAATCGACACAAATTGCAAAAAATTCAAATTATCAACTAAAATAACAAAATATGTCTCTTTATTTTCGTCTGACAACATAAAATTACATAGAAATAGAATAGAAAAATGGAAATAAAAAAAAGACGTGTGGCACTCGGAGACTGCCGCGGTAAAGCTATTGCATAGCATTTTTTATCAACTTATGTAATTATAAATAATAACGAGCTAGCGTAATCTTTTAAAAATCGAAGGAGTATTTTTATATACTTCAACTATAACTGGCTGAATGAATTTCATTTTAAAAAAGGAACTAACGCTGGCTGGTTATGCGACTGTCGCGCCTGCGCACTTCTCATTTAACGCTTTTATTCCACGCATTTTTTCCACGCATTTTTTCTACGCATTTTTTCCACGCATTTTTTCCACGCATTTTTCTTACGGTTTTACTATCACATTTTTTTCAGTTCGGTCACGCAGCGAAATCCCTATCCCCTCCAAGCCTGCCGTAAGGAACTTCGTTCCAAAAATACTTAAGTAGTTTATGTTTACTTTGATAAATTCAAGCATCGAAATTGTTTGTACTGGCTCAAAAATGTTTATTTAAGCCGTCAAATGTGTTTAAAAAATATGAACGCATTAATAAAATGAATCCAGAGTGCTAAGTAAAGTTTATTCGTAATATCTAGGACAATTATTATGCGTATGGTATAATGCTAACCTTAAAGTCTAAGGCAGTAATTGTTAATCAGTTTAACATAAGCAACATAAGCTCACGCTCACACTCCCATAGCGGTAGGCAGGGATGCAGTTAACTACACTTCTAAAACAATTTGGCAATATGAATATCGAAATACTCTTATGTGCAACACATAGATTTATATTTCATACATAGATTTCTGCTTGTTTCTCATAGGGGTAGGCAGAGTAAACGGATTTCCACTTGCTACGATTCTTGCACACCTCTGTCTATTGGAACGAAGTTCCTTACGGCAGGCTTGGAGGGGATAGGGATTTCGCTGCGTGACCGAACTGAAAAAAATGTGATAGTAAAACCGTAAGAAAAATGCGTGGAAAAAATGCGTGGAATAAAAGCGTTAAATGAGATTTTTTTAAAATGAAATTCATTCAGCCAGTTATAATTGAAGTATATAAAAATACTCCTTCGATTTTTAAAAGATTACGCTAGCTCGTTATTATTTATAATTACATAAGTTGATAAAAAATGCCATACAATAGCTTTACCGCGGCAGTCTCCGAGTGCCACACGTCTTTTTTTTATTTCTATTTTTCTATACTATTTCTATGTAATTTTATGTTGTCAAACAAAAATAAAGAGACATATTTTGTTATTTTAGTTGATACTTTGATTTTTTTGCAATTAGTGTCGATTCTACATTAGCCGAAGGAACTTCGTTCCTACCTGGTGTCCCACGACACACACCAATTTTTTTTTCTTTTATTATTCACTCTCATTACTTAAAAATATGGGTTTACAATAAAATTTTCTACAAAAATACCACCGAAATATTGTGTAATTCTTGTAAAATTACCCGAGAAACGAAAACGACACGAACCACAGGCACAAGAAACGCAAGCACATAATAATTATGATTATTGTACATCGGTATGCAAAATTATTTCCTTCGAGAAAATAACTCTAACATCGAGCTTACTTGTTCCCTTCGAACGAATTAGCGTAACCTGTAATGTATTTAATTGTGTAAACGGAATTCTACCGCTGCCTCATTATGTGTGTTAAATGTTTCTACAAGATCAATTTCAAAGTACTACACACCTTTTTATTGCGTCATCTGCGTGAATAATTTGTCTTTGAAACCATGCTTCAAAACTATAGCAATTGTAATTGCTTTCCCAATTTACATACATAATAGAGAATAAAAGCGTGCGGTGCGATACGTGATACCATGCCAACCAATGCATAAAATCAAATTTTAATTCTTTCAGCTTTCCATTTAACGGAATAGTACCACGAAGGCTCTCTAGCAGTACCAATTCGATATTTTGTATACCAATTGCCTTGGCTTTTAGGATTAGTAATTGTGAATTTTTATAATTGAGATAGGTATGCTTGGTGCCTTACAGAGTTTAGTAATTGGTTCTGTTATATCAGTAACAGGTACTTAAGTATAAGAGTTAATTTTTTATCTCAAAATATCATTTGTTACTCTTTTAAAATTAATTTAATTGAACATATAATTATAGAAATACACAAGCGACATATATTGCGGTTCAAACCAGTTTCGTTTCATAAGTCTTTTACTTTTAGCAATGTCATTAATAGCTTGACTCACATCATCATCGTTATTATTATATTCAATAACAGTAAAACCATCTTTAATCATATCCTTACCTCCAACCACATTGCTAGTTCCAAAAACGACACCCAATTCAATACAAATGTCGTTTACACTATTACCTACATCGGCGCACTCAAAGTGTCATCGATTATCCTAAATCCTTGCGATCGAGCTTTCACTTCGACATTGGAAGTCACTCAGACGACACTTATCTCAGTCACAATGAGCAATTTATCACAGCGTTGATTTTAGGCGTTACACTTACCCAGTAATTGAGAGAGAGTCATGACCTTGATACCAATTTGCACCACGGATAAACTATGTCATTTTTTTGTGAGTCTGACCCGCTGATATGCAAATATTGGTACCGCTGGAGTGCGTCGACCTTGTGTTAGCATCGCCCACGGTGTATGAATCAAAACGCGGCAGCTCTAGTGTATCTCAGTTTAAAGTAGCTCCTAGTGACCTACTGATTTCCATAGTGCATGTGGGCGTAGTGTGTTGACGCGATCACACCATCGTTACAGCTTACGTATTCGCTAACGAGATACGTACTTGTGGCGGCTACCATTACCAGGTAGTTTTGTTTGTAAATCAATTGACAAATCCTTTCGATCTTTCTTCGATACCTTCCAATCAAATGGATTTTTTAAATGTCATACTGATGTATATTGATTTCAGTGGCTATACTATATTGCTAAGGACAAACAACCTACCAATCAGTGATGGCCTATTCCATTCGTTTTTAGTTACGATAAAAGCCTACGTACTGTTTTATTGACGTTTGATACAAGTTTTTTTTATAACTTTTCTTCAGCTACTTTACTAAGAGTAATAACATTTTGTATACTATAATATCCTGTGACATTGCTGGCTTGTGTTTATAACCAGTCGAGGAGTAGTCATAATTGATCCTATATCGCGTGGAAGAAGAAATAAAATTTAAATAAACTGTTATTTAGTATCTCGCGACCTGTTCCATTGGCGCTTCAGAAATCACAATATCTAACCAATAACTGCCTTCGTCAAACTGTTTTATATCACGCACAGATTAATCGATCGTCAATTTTAATCGAGATATCGTTATATCAAAACGGCAAGTGACAAGGGTCGACAAATGTCACCGTGATATGACATCAGTATTGTCACTGCACATCCTTACCATAATAACCCCCGCATTATTCGATTAGCATAAATACCGTGACAATCGGAATTATATTATTTTCGAGATTACAATGATAAAGTTTGGAAACATTGTTCGAGTACAAGCGATTAGCGAAGTCGCGTTGCTTGTTATACATAGGTGCTTAACGCGTGTTGCTAAAAGAGGATGGATATAAATAGCGGCAAGGGAACAATAACTAAAATATATTATTCGTATACAATCATTCAGCACTCGTTTTCATATTTAATAGCTCTCTAGTACGGTATTGAATTTGAATAAAGTGTGCATTAATAATATCACTATTATATTTCGAATCATTATGTAAGAAGATTGTTTTTTATGAAGACACTTAAAATAACCAGTAAACAACAACATTTTGACTATAGTCATTAATCCTTATGCGACTAATAAGTAATAAACTTATTCAATTACACCTATAATTATAACCATAACATTTATTTAAATCTTATTTTGACTGGTTATTTTCATCCACAACAAATTAATATGTGCATTGAACCTTTAATTTTCATATATAAATTTGCGAATCATTTAGCCTTTCACACCATGTATATACACTCACACATTACTACAAAAGATTAAAAAAGCAAATGACAAAACGTTGTCTGCAGAGCTTCGTCCGCGGACAAAAGCTCGTTACTCGGCTATTGGTACACTCGTGCACTCACATTTTTGAACGAGATTGCAATAAACTGAATAAAATATTTTATTATCGAGTGTACCGAGGCACGCAATTCTGTGCTTTACTCGACAAGTTTATTTAACTACAGCAAATTGATACTAATAAAGTTATCAGGGTGGCATTTTGTATTTTTTGCGTAATTTTTTAGCGAGTACGCATGCGATTTTTTGCAACATAGTGAAAATCTTGGTAGGCACAAATGTTTGGTTATTTATATATATTTTATTTATTATATTTAAAACAAGGCGACGATGTTGAATAACTATTTGTAAGGTTGCATGATATTTGCAGTATTCATTAAGTAGGAATGTTTTAGATATTATTTTGCACCTCTATATAATATGTACAAATAAGTTTAGAAGAGAAACACTGACATGAATATACAAAATGGATGTGATAACAAAAAAATATTTAATCTTACAAAATAAAAAAAAATCCAACAATCATTTTACAGAACGTTTATCCTCTTCATACAGCAATGGAGCTACGAATCAAGATGATTTATTCACATAGAGATAGTTAATGGGATGCAGTGTGACATAGGCTTCTACTATTTTTAATCTCAGAAAAATATGAAGTAAGATTTCTACGTGGGCAAAACCGTAAGCCAAACCATACAGCAAGACAAAATTACATAATTTAAAACGTACGTCACTGATGCCAGAAAACAATCAGCTAAGCTTAAGTGGGATTGGGCGGGCCACGTCTGCCGCATGTCGAACGATCTGTGGGTAAAAAAAACCACAGGGTGAGTCCCCAAAGACGGGAAAAGATCAAGGCGAATATAGAGGGACGAATTAGATTCCTATAGAAAGAACACGCTGGCCGATAAAAGCAATCGATAGAGATGTATGGAAGAAAGATAGGGTCGCCTTTGCCTTGTAGTGGGCATATAAAAAATATTAAAAAAATCATAATGTACCTAGTTAGTTTAGTTGATGATAACAGACGTGGTACTACTATGTAAATATGAATGGGTACCCATTTATGCATACAGCTAGATAATATATATTAAGATGAATTTATAAGAATCAGTCAAAAATCATAACATAATATACCGCCGTGTATATAATTAGCCTCGAAAGTAATTAGCAGAGCAGCAATTAATTTCGCGTCAAAATGTTTATTGGGACTATCCGAACGTATCATTAAGTCGAGCACAAATCCTGTTTCGCGAAAATAAAAGATGTTTCAATTCATAGCGTCGTAAAGCTAAAGTTGGAGGCCTTCAGGCAGCTTGATTACTTTGACACTAGGTTGGCCATCAACCATTCGATATGGAATAGAATTGTTTGTTTTAGTAGTCCCATGCTGCCAACCCGCATTAGGCGAGCGTGGTGGACTAAGGCCTAATCCCTGTCATTCAGTAGAGGAGGCCTATGTTCAGCAGTGGACATCCTGTGACTGATGATGATGATGATGGATATATACTTAGGGAGAATATCTAGATCAGAGTTTTTATTATAGCATAGGCTAGGAAACTATAACTATGTATATGATATCTACCGCCCATGACCGCCCTTAATACCAGAAAAATCATAGGCGCGTTGGCAACCTTAAAGAAAAGGGATAATTTAAGGATTGGGAAGGGAGGGGAATTTGGGCCTCCGGACATCTCACTCAATGAACGAAACGCAGCAACAAGCCGTTACTCTACGTTGATTTTCTGTGAGATAGTGATAAATCGAGCCGGCCTATTCAGGCTGTACACAAAACTATCTACCACTCAAAGAAGTTTTTTGAGTCTATAACAGTTACATATTAAGTTTACCTGATTATCTCCCGTCTGATTTCCTTTATCAAAAAAAAATCATGAAGCTGTTTATACCCGTGAAATTAAATAAATTAATAATTTAATAAATATTTTTTTTATTTTCAATATCAATTAAATACTGTCCAAAATAATAGTTTATTTTAAAAATCACATCTCTTCACCTAAACGGGGCTTAAGCACAGTTGGCACGTCACATGCTTATTTATTAACCTACGGAACCTGTGTGTAATCCAAGAAACAAACATGATGCTCCAAAGGCCATCCTTTGTAAATTGCTATAAATAGATATCGATTTGTCATGGAACTCTATAAATAGATGTCTAGAATCACAGCTATGTATAAAGTGAACAAAATAGTACATGGACATACGTCATAAATATTGATTGCCACTAATATTAACGTTTATACAGTTTTACATCACCGACGCCAACATGGTTTTTAATTGTTAATAATAAACAGCATTTATAAGGTGTTTGACCGACTTAAAAAAGGTGAGGTTTTCAATTCGAAATTTAAGTATTTTACAAGGTGATAGGTCCCTCCTATGCGAGAGGCCGTCTGGGTTGTTACCACTGCTTTGTCTATTTCTGCCGCCAAGCAACAGTGTGTAAGCAGTTGTAGGTTGAAGGACATTAAAGCCAATGAAATTACTGAGCATTATGAGACTTAACATCTTATGTCTCGGGGTAACGAGTGCTGTCTAGTGCCATGCAGTACTTTGTAAAGTAAAGTTCTTTTGTTTATGGGCAGACGTGGCGCTTACCATCAGGCGAGCGCCTTGCTCGTCTCGAAAATCAATAAAAAGAAATAAAAAATAAAATAAAATTCGTCTGTATTTTTTTTTGTGTGTTCATGCATAACTCCGCTAACAGTAGCTTTTGATGGTTATTTCTATATTTAGGGTAATTTAATAGTGTTTGCTTCGTCGTAATCTCATATAAATTTGGTTAAGATTTGATTAACAAGCATGGGCCAAATAGATAACTGTAAACGCAGTGCATAAAGACAGTACATTCCTATTAGTTCCTGATACGCACGATACAGTTTATACCTAGTGTGATGTCAGGACTATGTATGTGACTGTTGGGTGTATTTTTTTTCGTCGTTGAATTCGTTTTTTTAAGATTCTACTTAAAACTATCGATTATGAAGTCTGCATTATCAATGGTAATTGTATTTGAAGCATGAAAACATAAGCATATATAGTTAGATAATCGCTTATTCCAGGTAACGCCGCGCCGGGAGGGTTTTTCGAAATTAAAATGATTCACATTTTGGGAACACTTTGAAATGAGAAACAGGATTTTTGTGGAAATTATCAATTAGTTATTGTAAAATAAAAAATATCAACAAATTCGAGAAAAAAATTATGTGCAGAAATAGTGTTCCAAACTCCAAAAGCTGCTGGTGGCTTTTAGGTGGTGGGAGGATACTTGTATCCGACCGGATAGCGACCACCGTACACTGGTGCTAAAACCTGCCATAGAGGCCCACCTTGTGTGGGTCGCGTTTCAGGGTCAGCCAGTGTATATCCGGTTCTCCCCTAACCTAACCCTTTTTCCATCCCCTTTTCCTTCCCCTCCCCCTTGGCCCTTTGGCAGGCCGGCATGATCTTGCCGACCTACGATGGACACACTGTTTATCGTTGGTTGACACTATTCTCGGATTGCGCTACACTTACCTTCAGGTGTAGCGTAGTCACTTTGCCGAGCCAGGATAGAAAAAAAACAAAAGGATCGGTGCAGTAGTTTTGAAGTTATAAGGGGCACTTGGAAAACGTAAGTTGTGGCAAAAAAGCTTGAAAGTTGGAACACTATTTTTTTTTTTATGAAAACTCACTTATGGATGACGCGAGTTTTATAGGCTTACCTTACACTGAGAGGTATTTTCAAATTTGTTGATATTTTTTATTTTACAATAACGAATTATGGTCCGGGTTCCCTGGGCCATTTTTCCACTTGATTACTATCAAGCTAATTTTCCGTGAGTAGCTTCGTTTCGATGAGACGCCCAACAATTCCCTATGCGAAAATTATCTATTGTGGTAGCTAACAGAGGTAGCATGCATAGAATATTTCTATTTGATGGTACTCAAAAATTTATTATTTTATTTGTAGGACAATATGACTGTTAAATTATATAAATATTAACTAAGTAAAAACAAAAAAATCAGCTGGTTAGTAATCATACCTATTGGAAGGAGGGGCTTCCAATAGGTATCGATAACGAGGTCATAAAAAATGATTACTAACCAGCTGATACCACAATAGAGAATTTTCGCATAGGGAATTGTTGGGCGTCTCATCGAAACGAAGCTACTCACGGAAAAATAGCTTGATAGTAATCAAGTGGAAAAATGGCCCAGGGAACCCGGACATTAGCCGATGTATTCAAATATCGAGTTTCTCATTTCAGTGTTTCCGAAAAACTAAAAATTAAAATTTCGAAAATTAAAATTTAAAAACGCTTCAAAAAATGTTGAGTGTGTGTTTGCTAGCCTCTGCTATAAAAGGACTACATACGACTAAAGATGTATACTGAAAGTATGTATACTGAATAGGAGACAAAATGATTGAGTGATGATGCAAGCGATGACGCGATGTTAACAGTATGAAAAAAGTTTTAGCTTGCGTTTATTAAATTATTGCGTTCCGAGATTTGAACACACGCTGTTATACCCAGAAATAATCGAGGATAAAATATGCATTTTGTTTACATCCGAATTACTTATGAGAGGGGTCTTCCCTTGTAGTTCGATGAGTGCACAACGGCTGAGTTTGGACGCCTGAAATTTCATTCCAGTGGCTGACATTGATCTCTGGACGCCCAATCATTTTTCTTTGTCTACTTAGTCCCAATTCCTTTCCTTGAAGTTCGGTAATGCACCCATACTTCTTATGGCGGTGTGGGTAATTATGGGTAGTAGAGGTCACTTTCATTATGAATATATATGTATCTTAGAAATTAAATTCAAAATTGTCAGGTGATAATTTTGGTAAATTGATAATTAAAACAGGTCTACTGTCAGGATTATTTTATAAATATAATTTTTTAATATATTTATAATTGTTTTTTTTTATATTCATATTTTTTTTTTGAAATCACAATGAGCACGTTTAGCCACTATCTCGCCTGACGAGCGATGATGCGGCCTATGATGAAGCACACTTGCTTAGCAAAAACGTTTCACACGTGACTTGAAGACACACAGATTACATTTATTATAGGTATGTCGGTTTTATTGTGATCAGTGTCCTATTTTTTGCTCTGAATCAATTTAAAATGAAGTAATGAGTGAATCACACATTCTTGTCGACACACATATTACATTAGAGTTATGACTTAACGTAAAAAAGAGGCGCTAAGCTCAAGCCTTTTAAGGTGAAATAAATAGTCCTGTGTTGAACTGTGTAAAGCTTTTTTATAATAACATCAGTGTAGTAAAGGTATTTTAAAATAAACATAGAAAGAAAAACAGTTACATACTAAGATAGTAATATTTTTAAAATGGTATCATAGTAGCTGTGTAGTATGCTGACTTACCAACTCGCGGAGACCGTATTGTTGACTAAGTTCCCTTTATAGATATTAGCCTTAAACCGAAACCGATGTTGCTAACATAATTGCTATTTTTTAATCATCTACGCTTATTCATCTATCAGATATCCTTTACCCAAAGAGACACACCGGAACCTTACTCCTATGCCTATGCTATCTGTCTATCTATCGTGTTGTTAAAAGGCTCTATCCATCGAACAGTATTATGTAGTCAGCTGACATATTAGAATATGTCTTATTATGTCGGATATCCTAAACATTAATAAATGCAGCTTTTTCAGCATGCAACTATTTTCATTACATTCTATTCAAGTTACGTTTGTAATCAGTTAGTCTTACACTTTAAAGGAATATATATTGCACTTTATATCGAATATGGTAGATACGTAGTTTATGAATGAATCTAACGATTAATGTGTTTTATTCAGTTACGCAGTTTTATCTATCCTTATCACGTTTGGTAGATCGACGCGCTCGCTTGCTCTCAAGTGCAGTTAATTTCTTCGTTCTTGAAAAGACGTAGTGAAATATTATCTTAAACGCTCAATAATTCACTACAGAATAATAAAAGAAAGTACAATATATGTATTATTTTTTTATATAAATGTTTCCATGTTTGAAAACATAACAGAAACAGTTACGTATGCCACTAACAATTGTATCAAATAAACACATCACGAAGTGAACAAACGCATCGCGTTTTTGTTATATATTTTAGAAGATTAATGGATTAAAGATATCAATCATGGAGTGTGGTATATCATCATTAAAGTATTCCATAAAAATAGACATACACTCACGTGTGACGGTGTCTTCACGCCAATTATACCGAAAAAGGGGGTAAGCTATAGAAGTCGATCACGTCACCAGTGGGCGAATGTTTTTCTAATTGGAATAAAAGAAGGCACTATATGATATTTTTTGGTCCTACTAAATGAACTGCCTTATTGGCCAACTAGACCTGTGATTATCCGGTTGAAAATGGTAAAAATAGAAACTAATTTATAGTAGAATCAAACCCATTGTAAAAGGAAGAGAATACAACAAAATTGATAGGAAAAATAAATTAACGGCGATCTGAGGTCGGGAAGTGGGAAGGGGGGGGGCTTTTAAGGGTAAAAAACGGTTTATCTCGATTTCCGGAAAAACTACAAGTCCTATGGAAAAAAGTTAAATCGCAAAGTTGTAGGTAATAAAAAGATCTACAACTTTTGTATACACACTTTCTTCACATAACCTCAAAATATATGTGAAAAATTCAAATAACCAAGTTTTTTGTTTTTATTTTTATCTATTATAATAAATCATTTTTTTTCACGAAATTTGGTGAAAACTTACCTTTTTGTATCCCAAATACACTGTAATTTTTTTGATTTAAAATATTTATTTTTGCACCTTATTTTGACTTAATATCGAAAAAGCAGCCTAATTTTCAAACGAAAATTCTCACGTCATAATATGAGCTTTTTTAAAAAAGTCTGTTGGTTTCTTGTTCATTGAATTCTCTACTTTCTGATGGTGTAAAAAAATATATACATTACTATGGTAAATGTGCTCAGAAACTTGGTTATTTGAATTTTTCACATATATTTTGAGGTTATGTGAAGAAAGTGTGTATACAAAAGTTGTAGATCTTTTTATTACCTACAACTTTGCGATTTAACTTTTTTCCATAGGACTTGTAGTTTTTCCGGAAATCGAGATAAACCGTTTTTTACCCTTAAAAGCCCCCCCCCCCCTTCCCACTTCCCGACCTCAGATCGCCGTTAATTTATTTTTCCTATCAATTTTGTTGTATTCTCTTCCTTTTACAATGGGTTTGATTCTACTATAATTTAATTATGTTTCAAATTGGAAAATCACCGGTCTAAACTGGCTGCATAACGCTTTATTGGTCTAGTGACAGGAATAAGTAAGATCCGAGGTTCGATTCCCATGTCAAGCACACCAAAGTCATGCTAAGTCTTTCAAATAACCGAGATTGGGATTTGTGCCCAATATTGTGACAGACCCGTCTCCTTATCACACAATGGGACGGAAATAAATTTGGCGACCAGCAGACGCACTAATTACTCCACTGCCGACAACATTATGGATAGGTGTGAGCTTTGCAAACGGTAGAGCGAAGCTGCATATAGTTTTGTATAGAGCATGAGTGATCCTGCTCGACCGAGTTCTTACTACTATCTCACAGTAAACCGACGTGAAGTAGCAGTTTTCTGTTACGTTTCGTACGTATTTATTATTAAATTTTTCTTTTTTTTTTCAATCCGTTTACCAACGATTGTAAAAATTTGCAGCGTGTAAATTATATCACTACACAGAAGGTAACAAAGAAGCCAGCTTACAAATAAATTAATGATATATTGATTTACACATTCATGTTGTTGTGTCAGAAAAAGTGCGATTAATGATACCAAGGTGCTAAAAATGCTTCCAAATTAGATTCTATTATAAATAGTTTGATACCTACGCACTTGTTAGAAATGGTGCTGGCCGATGAGAAATGCTAAACATTATTTATGTTTAGATTTCGTTTAATTAAAAAGAAAAAATACATAACAAATTGCAACCATATTCTGTCGCCTTATACGTCCTCGACCGTTATTAATGTTTTCGGTCATAAAACGAACAATTAATTAGGTGAAATAAAAATAAAATATTAATCAAAACATCCGAATTGAGAATTACATCACGTATACTTTATAAGGAAGTCAACACCTAAATGTTAATCTCGATAAATAGATGCAATATAATATTATGACAATATAATAAATTCAATATTTAATTTGACAACATAGCGCCATTTTTTATATTTAAAACACCACTAAAAATCCTAGATTTATTTCTAATCTGAATATACACGTATATAATCCTATTTTCACTTCTTTTTAATTAATATTTTATTATCCAAATGAATATTTTAAATAATATATTTAAGTACATTCAAAAGGGACATTTATAATAGTGATTTACTCTCGGATTAATCACGATATTCCAAAAACTACTAAAGCTAGGATTATTAAATTCGGCCAGATGATAGTTTTTGTAATATAGAAGTCCGATAAGAAAGAGTCTTTGGAAATTTACATTTTAAAGCGGAAAAGGGGTGTTCACGCGGGCGAAGTCACGGGCAACAGCTAGTTACAAATACATGTAAATAACATTTATACTGCTATTAAATTATATGACAAAAGACGATAAAAGACCCACGACTGAGTTTCTTGATGCTTCTCAGAGCAATAGGCTTTTTGGAAGCAATGGTAGATATAAATCATACATTGACATGTAATAGAGCCCATGCATTATTACGATCTATTCAAATAAATTATATTTCAAATATTGTAAATCAGTTTAGAAAAGAGCAACGTTAGAGTTTCTTGCCCGTTCTTCTTTAACGAAACAATAGTCCGAACTGGCGGTGGAGATAAAATTTCATTGAACCTAAATGATGTTTGACATTTTAAATATTGAATAAAGAGTATCAAAGTTTCTAAGCCGCCCCAGAGCTTCCGAATTGGCTTAACAACTGCTTAATTGATAATAGCTGGGACCGACTTTTAACGAGCCCTCCGAAGCACGAAGACACTGATTTGAAATACCACTAATCGGTCACCCATCCATAGACTGACCGCACCAAGGGTTGCTTAACTCGTTAATCGTTTATCCATCAGTGAATGCAACTGGATATGAACGCCTCAAACAGTAACATTATTACATCCAATAAAATGTTAACAACGTACAATCAAATTCTCATATCTGTGATACATATACGGAAGTAAATTGAAGAATGTTAAACAATTATACAATTTATTACATTTTCTGTCTTTGGTAATAAACTTTTCTGAAAATATGATTTAATAAAATCGTAAATCTGTCTTCCGTATTATGCAAATCCGAGCGATTGTATTTTATCAGTGACTGTTCAGGTGAAAGGTAATTCCCGAATTGTTATCATATTAATTTATATCTAATAAATTAATATGATAACAAATCCCATACGGTGTGTGCGGCCTATACATTATTTTTGTCATAAATGTTTACGAAAATAAAATAAATAACACCCAACAGTCACACACATAGCCCTGACCCCACAGTAAGATACGAGTCTTGTGTCGTGGGTATCAGGAACTACGAGAGACTTTGTGGTCTTACAACACCCAGACCCGAAACAAATATTTGTGGATCAGACAAATATTTGCTCGGTGCGGGAATTGAACCCGCGGCCTCACGTTTCACAGTCGGCTACTCGCCCACTGCGCCACGGAGGCTGTCAAAATTAATCAATAATCCGTAAATGGATTAACGTGTGTTAGAAAATAATAAGATTGATAAAACAAGCAATTCTGATTAACGTGACCTTGAACGGATTGTAGCTAAGTACCATCCTCGTACATACAGATATCACTGACTTCGCCGTGACTACGTAAAATGCGGTAAAGGAACGGTGTTTTCTTAAAAATCTGGTTGGGTTACAAGTGATCCCTAAACAGTAATTTCAAGGGATTGCCGTACAAAGAATATATGAAATATAGTTATGTTAAGGAACCTTACACCTTAAACTTTAGGCTGCAAATGTATGTCTTATTAACTAGGACTTAACGTTGAAATTCTTTGTGAGTAACTAACCGCGCGGCCGCGCGGTCGGCCGCGCGCTCGCATCGCGCGATCGCGCAGTCGCCGCGTGGTTAGAGCGTTGCGAAGAATTAAACATTATGGCTTAGTCAATAGAGTTTACATTAGTTTTTCGAGTTATTCGAGCGAGGCGCCCGCGCCGCAACGCGGTGGGATTCCTTGTCATATAAATGCGCCCTTAAGTTTTAACATTGGTAGATTTTTTTATTTATTATCAAATAATGTAGGAAAGATCAAAACCAGGCGAAACCGCGTTTACTGATGCAATTCACCTTTTATACAACTCATAGGTGATAGAAAGTATTACTTATTTCTGTTGAAGCCTTGAAATATACTTTAACATATACGCACTTACGCGTGTATTCCACAAAGGGGTAGAGATAACCAGTACACCCACAGTTCACTGAGCTTATTTCCATACCATGATGTGATAGAAGGCGAGCCTATCGCCATTCCGGGCACAATTCTAGACTCGCGGCTGATCCTGAGCATTTCCTGATAGAAAACCCGAATATCAATTTTACCCAACCCAAGTAACGAACCCGAGACCTCAGCAATCGTATCGCATACATTACAACTGCGCCACCAAGTCATAACTTTCCTTAAAACAGCACACATACAAAAACATAAACCGATTGATGTATGTACAAACAATTACTTCATTACATATTAAACAAAGCAAATGTATATCCGAGAATCGATTTGCTGATTACAATGGGAAAAAGAATCGCAAAATGGAATTCGATGTCTGAGAGTGATTTTGCGTAATGTAACAGGTAATACTGGATTGTTGAATACATTTACAGTTGACAGTCATTAGCCGCCGTGCGGAATGGACGTTTTTCTATACATTATGCCGACACGTTATTTATGTAAGTCATTTGCAAACATCAGCTATGTGAAAGGAGATAAAATGATTGTGACATAGGAATCCTATGCTAACATCGTATACAGTTAATACAGATTTTTATCCTTAGTATCTACAGTCCTAGAAATTTAAGTGATTTTAAACTATAGCTAAACGGGACGACTGTTATCTGGTTCATATTTGAAAGATATTCGAAATATCATATTTTTAAAGGTCTTAAAGAAAGGAGACGGAAATGAATCCGGCCAATCGTGGGTGCACAACTTGCACCTCTATCTACCCCTTCGCGGATACAACTTACAAACGTGAGCTTAAAAAATAAAGTGAAAACAAGGTACATCCATGATGTATACAGTTTTGTCTAAAAATGAAGCCACTTGTCCAGCTTATTATCACTGTCTCACAGAAAAACGGGAAAAAAGAAAACCGAAAATAGGGGTATATCTTTGCATTACTGTGCCTGCATCGGTCATCCGCCTGTCCTGTCGCAGCCCCCTCGATTTACTTCTTGCCTCTCCGAAGAGGGGAGAAGCATTTATACAGGCCGGCATGACTGGTGACCACCGAGAAACTCATTGTTTGTCGGTTGTCGCTGGTTTTTTGGACTACGCTTACCATCAGGTGTAGTGTAGTCACTTTGCCGTGCTCGGATAAAAAAGAAATACCTGTTTGTCCTCAGACAGCAAAAACGCACTTGTCCAATAAAAGTTGTATGGTGATTAGCAAATTAAATAATAACTAGATAGCTGATAATTGTGAGATATCAGATATGTATGGACAATGACTAATTTGAATATAAAAGTACGTCTGCTTCAATTTTACTAGTTACTATAAGTTCTCGCATTCTCGATGCAAAGATAGCTCTGTTAAGAGTTGTATGGACTGTTCACACACAAAAGTCATAGGTTCGAAACTAGCCCCAAGAGCATGCACTGACTTTTCTATGTTGCGTGGGCATTCTTTGTTATTTATCGCTTTTTTTAATTGTAAAGGGAAAAATTGTGAGGAAATGATAGATATAGAAGAGACATTTCTGAAAGGTTTTCGAAGATATCTAAGATCTGTCAATCTGCATTAGACCGCACTGTCGTAATTATTATGTTTTATATGAATCTTTACCTATATCAACGCTATAGTTGCATATTTAAAAAATATAGATATACAAATTAAAAAGTGTTAGTGGTAGATCCACGGTGTAGACTCGTTTGAGCATTGATGTTTGAGGTGAGTTGAATATATGAGCTGACCATTCGGGTTAGTATCAATGTCTCACAGAATACCTGTGTGGCAACTTGCTGTTGCGTTTCATATAGTCAGTGAGATTTCCAGAGGCTCAATTCCACCCTCCCCTTCCGAATCCAAGTAATTTCCTTAAAGGTGGACATCCATGATAATTCTGATATTGCTTGTATTTTGGTATTGACAGCTCGTGTTATTACAAGTGCCAAGAGGATCAACTAGTCGCAACGCGGTTATGACGTCACAATGTGATTGAATACCTTTATATCGCCGGCTTACATATGATAATTAATATCTGATTTATTTTATTATTCAATTATAATTATTATAAACCGCAATTTAGCGTGAATGTTACAAGTACCAGCAGTACTAGACCCGACATAGTCATGACGTCATAATAAGATTGTATAACTTTATAATTTATTCGATACTAGCGACCCGCGCCGACTTCGCACGGGTAACAGTATGTTTGTTAAGACATCACATTACAAATCTTTAAATTTTTCGGCTTTTCTGTACTATAATATGTATGTATTATACATATAAACCTTCATGAATCACTCTATCCATTACTGAAAACTGCATTAAAATCCGTTAAATAGTTTAAAAGATCTAAGCTAACAGACAGTGGAAGCGACTTCATTTTATACTGTGTAAAGATTATAATTTCTGATTTACTTTTTTACATTATTAAGAATGTTTGAACTTGTTCAATATATATAAAGTTACTAATTTGAACCATTGAAAGGTATAAATAGGGTAGAATAATTATTGTACAGTCAGTCGGTTGGTACACGGAATATAAAATGTGACTCTGCCAAAATAAATATACAGGGTTAATTTTAAAACACCAGCAACCTCGCAGGACCAGATAGCTGACCCCATACGGAACAACTTTTGTTCTACGAGTTTGGATATAACTCAATATATTTAAAACAAAATGATTTTACAAGTTTTTGTTGTGTCGTGTTTTTCTTCGTAGACTGCGGCGCGGCGCGGCGTGCGCGCGCGACTCAAAGGCGCCGCTCAGCTGCTCGAGCGTTGACCTTCAAAGGAGCTAGCTCGGTTCCCCACGCTTCGCGTGTTTGCTTACTTAATCTGCGATGCGCGTAGGTAACATTCAAGACGGAAATTAAATGAATACTTATTTTTGTATGAAAATAAAATCTAACAAATTATCAAAAGTCGTAGAACAAAAGTAGTAGCTTATAACCTTAGGTATCTACCCCTGCGAGGTTGCTGGTGTTTTTAAAATAACCCTGTAGAAGATCACATACATGGTATTTCAATTCATCTACTGCGTTACATCATATCGGCTAATACAAAAAAACTTTAATCATAAGCAACGAAATTGAATCGAGTGCAGTTAGTAATATATTTATGACAATTATTCTAATCGTGTTCTTGTGAACGCGTGATGCGTAATAACTGTCAGACTACCGGAAAAACAGGAAAGCTTTTCTAATAAGCATAGTTTTTTCACCAATCGATTTGAATACGGATCGTCTCTCCCACGGTTTGTTGTCAACCTTGAAAATGTACCATGGTTACACATTGTGTTCTGATTAAAAATATCTTTTTTTTTATTGAATGACAAGACGTACCAAGCGCTCGCGTCACGCCTGCCCATAAGCAGAGGCAACTGCATGGCGGTGAACTGCGTTCGTCACCCCGAGACATAAGATGTTAAGTCTCATAATGCACAGTAATTTCACTGGCTTCAATGTCCTTCAAACCGAAACACAACAATGCTTACACACTGTTGCTTAGCGGAAGAAATAGACAAAGCTGTGTTACCAACCGAGACGGCCTCTCGCATAAGGTGGTAGGTCCCTCGTAAGAGGGACCTACCACCTTGTATACTTATATCTTGTAATCTCCATGTCCTTCTGTATTATGACTAACTTGGTCTAAGTTAGTCATAATACAGAAGGACATGGAGTATTCATAAACGTTAGTATGAGACCTCATAGTGAGTGCGAACGCATAGTGACGATTACTCTAAGCGTCATTGGTTTGTTTTTGGCGCTAAATCAAAACAGACCAATCGACACAGAATTCGACACTTAGCAAATGTTTGTTAACAAATGTTAGAAAATGTTTGTAAACATTTTATAACAGCGGTGTGGCAGCACCATAAGTAATCTCCAACGCCCATGAAGAAGCATAATGGGCACATTGAAATAAATCTGATTTAACGGATTTTATCGCGGTTTTTTTTATTTTAATATTGGTCCTGACGTTTCGAAAGCTTTTCAGCATTTGTGGTCACGAGGTGGACAATCATATATACAATATATTATGATGATCATGAGGTATAACATGTATATGTTAGACATTATGACAGAACTCTCCAAAACGGTATATATTTCAACAAAACAAGTAAAAAAGTCACGAAAATTCCAAAACACATATATACGTCACCATAAATTCAAGATTCGCGTATTTACATTCGACTCTGCGCGTAATGCGCTTATATATTGTGGTATATACTTTATTACACTCGTAAGTGCGACGCGGGCGCAATAAAAAAACGTTTACTTTATACCACTCGGGCAAATAATAAAACATTTAAAAGAGAGAAGAAGAAGATAAACATTTACAAGGTAGGTCCCTTGTATGGGGGAGGCCGTCTGGGTTGGTACCACCGCTTTGTCTATTTCTGCCGCCAAGCAGTGTGTAAGCACTGTTGAGTTTTGAAGGACATTGAAGCCAGTGAAATTACTTGGCATTATGAGTCTTAACATCTTTGTCTCGGGGTGACGAGCGCAGGTCAGTGCCATGCAGGTCTTTGTAATTTAAAGTTCTGTGTGGTGTTGCTTCTGTTTATGGACAGGCGTGGCGCTTACCATCAGGTGAGCGCCTTGCTCGTCATTCAATCAAATCAAATGTAGGCCGAGATCTAAAGACCCGACTTAAGTCGTCCAGAAATAACTTTGCGTAGTAAACTTCGATATGAATTCACCAAAGTCAACTTTGTAAAGTCAACGTAAGAATGTTCATTTCACGTAGTATTTTTTTTAAAGAGACCATAAATAACCATAAACTTCTTAAATGGTATTCGTCAAGCAAAAAAACGTGAGTAAAAATTTTAATTAAGCAAATAAATACAAATATTTTATAATCTGATGTCATTGTGAGTTGAACTCACAATCACTCAACTTAATACACTGAAAATAACTTGAACAGCGTGGCGTGAAGTTCTTTATAAGTGGCGTCGCAGCCATGAGCGCTGCTAGGATTACTTTCAGGGAGGTGCATCTGCATCTACACATCATACTATTAACTAATATAAAATATGTATATTATGTAAATAAATGTAATGCCAAATTCAAAACGCGCGGGTATTTGATTGAATATGTTTCGCTAATCGAAAGCATACTTAATCTCTGTAGTCGATAGTTGGCGTTATTGCTCGGGGAATGCCCGCTGCCCGCTGACAGGGGTTACAAGTGCACCCTTTGCACCCTGCTGCCGGCGCATGGTCGCAGCCAGTGTTTTCAGAGACAGGGTAGCGTAAAAGGCGGGCGACGTGTCTTACTTCAGTCTGGCTAAGATTTGGTAGGTATTGTATTTGAGAGATCATTCGTCGGTAGCGTCACCAACGCGTCTGGCACGTTTAGAAGGAAGTTGGATGCAGGTATCACTGTCGCTCGTGCCTGACGCGACCATCGGAAGTCTGCTTTTATACAAACATCGGGCGATCAAGTCACGCGCTCGTACCTAATAATAGCCTCGTAGTGGAGATGTACGACAATTATTTCTATCTTGACATAATCGATATCAATTAATTATGCAGCAAAAAGGTCTTGTCCCCGCAATCTGCCCACAACAAACGCACTAGTAATAACTCCGCGGATATTCCGTGACGTAATTGCGGTCTCGATGAATTTTTATGAAAATTTATCGATTGTTCGCGTGATAAAAATAGAAAATGCGAATTGTGAGATATAAACGCGCGTACTACTTATTCAACTATTGCGTTTTTAAAGGAAAATGTTAAGCTATTACAATATACTGGTTAACAATCGGTCTAACAGGTTATTGTCCACGACTCTGTTCGCGTCAAATATTATTAATCGGCTCTGAAAAATGACACGATAAAATTAAAAAAATATGTTTTATTCATATACAGCCAATATCAGTAAGGTTTTCATACAAAACCTCGCGATTTTGGGGTGTTTCAAATATTATTATTAAACATTCTTATATAAATCAAAATTAAATACGCAAATATGCTAATTACCTACAAATGCAAAAATAAAAACGTGCTCAATTGAGAACCTCCAAATTTTAAGTCGATTAACCTGATGGTAAGTGATCTCCACCGCCCATGTACGCCCACAACCAGAAGAATCATGGGCGCGTGGCCGACCTTAAAGAAAAGGGATAATTAGGGATTGGGAAGGGGAGGGGATTCGGGCTTCCGGATATCTCACTCACCGTATGAAACGCAGCAGCTAGCCGCTACTTTACGTCGGTTTTCTGTGAGACAGTGGTAACGACCCGGTCGATCCAGCCCAATCAAGCTGTAGACAAAACTGTCTACAACGTGGCTCTACCACTCAATAATGTATTTATTAATGTATTTATTTATTTATGTATGTTATGTAATGAACCAATGAAACTTTATTTATAATTTATACTTCCACATAAATAGAGGCGCGGTAATAAATAATTCGCAAAGTAATGACGTCACTAGATAAAATATAATCGTGTAGACACCATTAATCGAAATTCAACCTATATATTTTTTTAACTTAAGTTGAAATTGACTACCTCACAAAAATATGCCGTGTACTTCCGACGCATGAAATGTTTATTTTATAGGTCATGTTGTGTTTAAATCACTTCTTAAATACACTCTGAACTTTATGCGCTCTCTAATACTTATATTCAGTACATTTAGATCCCAATCAGCTGACATTGCGATATGGCATTTCCTTTAACATTTCGGTACCTGCGTGAACAAGGCATTCCGAGAATAAGCCTCTCAAAAAATATCAGTTAGTCATCGAAGGCTGTAGGCTAATCATAAGCGAGTCATGCAAAAATGTGTGTACCCTCTGGGCAGGCTTAGAAATGCTTTTCATATATGTCTGCCTTAAAAAAAACTACGACTAAAACTAGTGATATTTTAGTATAGAAGGAAAAATCGACCATAAACGGACTTTCTTTCTTCTTTCTTTCTACCTAGCGTTATCCCGGCTTAGTGCCAGGGTCCGCCTTCCGACTCAAACGCTTCCACTTCGCCCGATCTTGAGCATCCTCTGTAGTGAGACCATAAACGGACTAATACGGACAAATCTGAAAAACCGGCCAAGTCTGGGTCTTACTCACGCCCCGACAATTCCGTACGGAATGTTTCATTTTCTATACTACTCTTACTTTTACTACTATCACTCTAGTTCTACTTTTTAATTTTATTTTTTGTTAAAATTGTATGAAAACTGGAGCCGAAAAACAATGTTTTTTTTTGTAAATTTCGAATTGTTTTTAACGATATTCACTAATAAATGTAAGCCATTTTATTAGATTTTCTACTAATTTATAAAACTTTTTCATAACCTTAATATATAATACTGAATGTATTTTAAATACATTTGCCACGCAGCTAGATAATAACCTACATAAGGACAAAAGCTATTTTTTATTCCGGAAAAGGGCTGAGCAGCAATCTAAAACTATTCAATGGTTTATTAATACCACTTAAACGACTGCCTCGGTAGCGCACTTGTAATGCGTACGCGGTACGAATGTTGTGCTGAGGTCTAAGGTTCGATCCCCAAGTTGGATAAAGGTGATATTGGGTTTTTCAATCACAACATGCTCAAGTGTGCGTATGTAGGTACAAGTAATCACTTAACGACTCTTCTTTACATAGTATAAAATGACGTCGCTTCCTCTGCCTCTTCGCTTAGATCTTTTAAACTATTCAACGGATTTTAATGCAGTTTTCAGCAATAGATAAAGTGATTCATGAAGAAAGTTTATATGTATAATACATACATTATATTACAGAAAAGCCGAAAAATACAAAGATTTGTAATGTGATGTCGTAACAAACATATTTTTACCCGTGCGAAGCCGACGCGGGTCGCTAGTAATTAAGTAAAACAATTATGCAAATGCATTACAAATAGTCGCTTGTTTTCGCAGTGCAGATTACTCGGAACAATTTTCGCCACATCCTATACGGATATAGATGACATAGCAAATGTTGAACTGAAGCCTAGAGTACAGAACAATTGGTATGACCTCGCACCATGAGACGGAAAATTTGCATAAAAAATGAGCAGACATCATTGCACGGGGTTTTCTAATTCACTACAGTCGTTCCAAGTAATTATATGCACCAGGATGTTGAAAGGAGAGCAATGGTTACTGAATTCAACGAATGTTACGTGTCTATTTTCCGTAAGATAGGGTAATTTTTCAGGTGGTAATGAGTAATCCATGTCGTCACGGATGCGTTCCAATGTTTCCATTGTTTCGTCATTATGTACAAGTTATTACTATGTAGTGACAAAATACCGAATACGCTTCAGTCAGAATATAAGTGTTTCTTATATTATGTATAAAATGGGCATTAATAATAAAATAATAATATTTTTTCTGCGGATAGCTAAAAAAGCGCTGGCTTGACGTATTAGAAGGAGACATAAGAGCCAACTCTCTCTCCCTCTTTCTCGTCTCACTACGGAGGATTGTCAAGATGGTAAGAAGTGGAGGCGTCGTAGTACGAAAACGAACCCTGACACTAAGCCGGGATAGCGCCAGGCAGAAAAAAGGAAAGAAAGAAATCGACGGTGAAAACATCGTAATATCAAACCCCTAAAAGACCTTGTTTCGAATTGGACTGAACTTTACATTCTTCAATAGACAGCTCGACGAGACGTCAAGGGAATCATCAAAAAGTTTGCGGTTCGATTTGGAGCGTTCAAACATTCTTTTTCCGGATCTGTAACACGGTAAGAGCATTTACCGTAGCAATAAATGAGACAATGAGAGGATAATATACCTGTCAAATAATAGTGCCTTCACAAATAAACTTTAAACTGAATCGGAAATTGTTATTCTTTGAAATCTAATGAAGGCCTTACTTTTCTCAGCGCCTGTTTTACAGAATCCAATGTAAACGTTATAACATTAATTATAAAAATAATAAAAAATATATAAATGATCTAATACAAAATTATCACACTGTCAAAATACATAAAGGAGAGTATATCAAATAACTACTTCGTAAATTGACTAATTCGTTATTTGACAAATAAAATTAAATTAGTCTTACCCGACCCGGGGATCAAACCCGATACCTCTACACAGCAGTCGTACCGCTTACGTAATACAACTGCGCCACCGATGCAGAAAACTACAAAACCTTAAATGATATGTCATATATATTATTTCGCATATTACATATTAGCGGATCGTTCCTTGATATTAAGTCCCCGATTTCCATATCCTCTTAGTCAGTGAATCCCTTCATTTAAGGATTCCTCCCCTTCCATTCCCTCCCTTTCCCATGCTTGTTGGTGTGCCTTTTCCGGCCAGCCTATAGCGCGGCGGTTATTCTAAAGTTCCCTTAATTTTTTATTTTAAGTGAGTCTTATTAATGACAAATGTTCTGTACTTGACCTGTCATAAGCGCTTTCTTAGCCTACATGATTAATATAGATTTAATTTTTGATTTTTAAGTCACAAAACTTGACAATCGAACCAACTTAAGAGTTTGTCACGCGTGTTTGTCATAGTCACGTCTCTCAGTGTGGCAAAATGTTACAAAATAAAACGAACTTTAATATCGATCTATTACATCATTAGAACAAGTATTTTTCTAGAGTGATTGATCAGGAGCGGATGCGTCCGACTGGAAATTTGAAAATTGGTTACATACTCGTAAGAACGAAGATTACTTAGGTAAGGTTAATTAATATAAGGAAAATTTTGGTTTTGATTATGCAATTAATACATATAGGAATATTATTAGTTAGATATGAATAATATTCCTACAAGTATTCATGGTTATTTCCCGATTTATTTATGAGAATTAGGTATCCTACGTGACATAAATCACGGCTTAGGTATGCAGAACTACATGTGTAATTAGTTTTCTTAATAAACCTCTACGCATATTCAATTCATATTTTTGTTTGTATAATGGAACAGGATGCTACAATGCACGATTTAAAAGTGCTTTTTCATAATGCTATGAATTATTCGTAGTTGATAAAAATATTTTATTCGAATACAAATATATTTTAATAAATTTTAATATAATAAATTTATTATTACATGGATGCTAGCCATAGTAAACGTAGTAGTAGTAAAAATAAATAAAATAAAAATGGATTTATATTTCAATTATACAATTTTAACCGTACATTATATAATGAAACCCAAATGTAGTATTTGGTAATTTTATTTATCAAATTATATTTACAACGTACATTATATAATGAAACCCAAATGTAGTATTTGGTAATTTTATTTATCAAATTATATTTACAACGTTAATCCTACTAATATTATAAACGCAAAAGTTTGTAAGTATACATGGATGTTTGTTACTCTTTCACGTAAAAACTACTGAATGGATTTTAATGAAACTTTACAATAATATAGCTTATATATCAGAATAAGACATAGGCTACTTTTTATCCCGAAAAAAGCAGATCACGCGGGCGGAGCCGCGAGCAAAAGCTGGTTCAACATAATACGATACGACTCATTAAAGTTCGTCTCCACTTGAGACATTTCGCCATATCGAGATTCGTGATAAACTCAAGTGTGGACGGTTGTCATTATTACGATCTAATGACACGGAGCGATCCACTCTAAGACTCCGCAATATTTTGCCGTGACATGCCGTTTAAGGTTTTGTCACTTTTAAGTGATGGAAAAATGGCACATTGCCTGTTACGACACATTAGCGTAACAAATACGTGTGACAGCCACGCGTGGTGGTCCGGCGAAGTGTCATACAAGTGTGAACGCACAACAATTACCATAGATCATTCACTCATGATATCAGCCATCTAAGTGTAAGTATATTTAGTCTGTCATTATATATTCAAAGTCTACGTTCCATTAAGGAACCTGTCAAAAAATAATAAAATATAATGATTTCTTACGTTTACGCGAATGTTACTCATTGAAATAAAACTAATTTAAACGGATTTTATCGCGGTTTTTTATTAATATTGATCCCGGCGTTTCGAAGACTTTTCAGCCTTCGTGGTCACGGGGTAGACTGAGGTGTAGGTTATCCCAAAATGTTAATGTAAATTCCACTTTTGTATACTTTAGAGTCGCGCTGGTCTACGATGTAGTAACAACGATGTCGTGTTCATATATCCGTTGATTGTCTGATACAAAACTTTAACCATAGAATACTGTTGGCGTCTGTAGCCACGCACGTCCCTAGTTCATTATTTTGTCTCCCAATTTGCTATGGATGTGGACAATTAATATTTCCAACTCCTCCCTAACCTTCTATCTGATTAATTTCGTTGCGGGACAAAGACATTTTCGCATTCCCAAAGAAAAATTACTTAAAATTATTTTTCTATAATATGAGATCTATAAATGGAGTGTGAAGCAACAAGTTGAGCAGGCTGGCATAATTCTGCCGACGCGAGGTTAGATGGATACATCGTCTATCGTTGGTCGACACTATTGGTTAGGTAAAAGTGATATTGAAGGTTTCTATCACAAAATGAAAATAAAATAAATATTAGTATCAGCCCGGAGTCTGGTATTGTGCACGATATGGCGATAGGCTCGTCCCCTATTACTTCATGGGACAGAAATACAATCGGCAAAATATGGGTATAGTGGTTACACCTCTGCCTACCCATTCGGAGATTACAGGTATAAGTGCGTATGTATATATGTAAATCAGCCCTTAATTAGATATCCAGAATAGCTGTCTCAATTTTACGGCCTTATTCTGGGCACTACCCTCAGCATAATCACATGTACAGTGAAGTTAAAACAAGGTATATATAAGCGTCTGTATTGCTGCAAGCGACCAATCGAACGGGACTATTTAGGAATTGAGGCCGAGAGGCGGACTCTCTCGACGGTGGAACGGGAAGGAGCGATGCTGAAATAGGTCTCAAATATGGCGGATACGGAATTTAAATTCTAAATATGGCGATAGTGCGATAATATGCAAAATGGTCTTTATATATTAAGCGTAGAGGTGAAATACTTTGACTTTATATATTTTTTTAAAGATAACATCTGTGTAGTATTTATTACAATATTAGTTAGAAATGCGATTATACTATTTAGAAAATACCGTTTTAAACATTTAAAAAGAGAAGCATGCGTGTGCTTTTTTCAAAGGCAAATATTTTTACGTCTATCTATAGCATAGAGTTTGTCTGTAAATAAATATTTGAGTAAGTGGTTCACATTTAAGTCCTAAGTTCTTAGTAATATAGTGTATATTATATAATAGTACACTTCTAGAAGGTATAGACAGAAGTGGTCATTAAGGGCAAGTTTATTTCTGCCCAATTTTATGAGGGGCGAGCATTTTTAAGCTATATAAAATGCTACATTCATTAACACTGCACCCCTATGATGATCTACAGGGAGTATAATTACCAATCCTAGTTAATACTACATAAGTTTTGCAGATCGAGTTAAGTAACTGCTCTTCCAAGAATCGAACCGGGCTGTTATCACAACCGATGCCACTGGATCAATATGGCGATGGACAATTTATAAAGTATATTAATTTCCTACTTGCAGCATTAATTTTACTTGCAACAAATATATGATTTTATGTTTATATAGTTTTATTCAACTCTTCAAACTGTATGAGAAACTATTCTTACATATATTATAAAACTACTAGCTTTTGCTCGCGGCTCGTCCCGCGTGAACAGTTTCCGGGATATAACTGTACCAAAATTTATCAAAAGCGGTTCAGTGATGAAGGTATGAAAGCGTAATAAGCCATCAAACAAACTTACTTAGGATGTTGCCGAAAACAAATGAGAAAATGTAATAAATCACCATGTACTGGCGAATAAATTGATTAATATTATTTTTAAAACTCCCGTATAAAAAAATTGTGCTGTAAATTATGTACGTATAGCATCAAATAACAATAGTTATATACTGCGCTAGCTTTTGCTCGCGGCTCCGCCCGCGTGATCTGCTTTTTCCGGGATAAAAAGTAGCCTATGTCCTATTCTGATGTATAAGCTATATTAGTGTAAAGTTTCATTAAAATCCATTCAGTAGTTTTTACGTGAAAGAGTAACAAACATACATCCACCTATACTTACAAACTTTCGCGTTTATAATATTAGTAGGATTTTTACACAGCACCTATAAAATCGCAATTGCCATAAACAACAAATCCAAAAAAAAAATTGCAACAACAAACGAAGATCTGGATACGCATTTTCACATATCAGGAACCGGTACTGAAACACATGTATTTATTTGGACAGCCGATGGCGTAAGAGCATCTGCCCGTTTACGTGGATAACGCGCCCGACGTCGTATTAGTGACGTAATAGAGCATGTCGGGCCCTCTAACTCAAACAATCGGTTTTTTTCACCCTTTATCACGGAACGGCCGACCGGCCACATAAAAGCCGTGGAAATCCGTTCAGGACACACATTACACGTAACGCGGCGAACAGAACGTATCCGCCCGAGATCGTAGGCTGAACTCGATTCACCGAATTGCATTCGACATTTGCAACCAGAATACGGCCGCGAATTCTTATGATTTGTACATGTGACTGTTAGAAAGTGAACACTGTGACTATACCAAAGATTTTTTATTTCTGTGATAATTAAAAATAAACGTCATGTTTGATACCTGCACCTGCTGTAACGGATGTTCCTCAATGAAATCTTCATATTTTATAAACGGTAAGTACCAGATTTATGTATTCATTGTAAACATGTTTATTCATAAAAAAAATCATTCATCATTCATTCATAATTATTTTATTTTACCTATTGCATAATCACATGCTGCTGAAATTGGTCAAACAATTAATTTCTATGAAAAGATAAAGTAAATCAGTTCACGCACATCCTATTCAAACAAAATTACATCATTTTATATTTGTACTGTCATTGAAACCAATCGGTATTGTTATTTTACAAACGCCGTTTTCCTCTTCACGGTTACTATTTGCATATTGTTTAAATAAAACAAATAAACAATAAAAACAAAGATAATAGAAATAAAGAAGAGGTTTCTTCATCATTAATAGCATAAAATAACTGATTAGTGAGTTCTTAATTTAAATTTCTTAAGAAAAGCTTATAAGCATAAATGGTTTTAAAAAAACATACAATTATCTCATCCTTTATTGCGACGCTATCAATTAACTCAATATATAAAAGTGATGATCTAATATTATCGGATATAGGAAAGAAAAGATAAACTCTGACTGTACACATTTGACACGTAATTCAGGTGACCTAACATTATTACTAATAGAAATGATATAAACGATAAACGCCGATAATAAACAATTAGTTTTTGCCCTAAATATCTCTTACAAATTATATAGGTTTTGACGGCATGATTTAAGTTTGTCTGGTAAATAAAACAAAACGTCTAACTAATTAATAAATTGTATATAAGTAACTACTAATCTATTTAATGCAATACTGAAATAATAAAATTTCTGAATAATAGGAATATGCATAGTGATTTATTACGCTTACACGAATGTTACACATTGAAATAAAAGGAATTTCAACAGGACATACATTATTGTATTAAAATTATTCTTCATCGTCTAATCAGTACGAACATTCATCTTTGGAGCCTAACAATTCACAGTTCACACGTACCAATACAGCACCTACGTATTTACGAATTATCAATCAATATATCCCTTCCCGTTAAGGTCGGCAATATGTACATATTTCTTATATTGTGGGTGTGAGCGGTGGAGATCACTTGCAATTAGATGTCCCACTTGGTCGTTTGCCAGCCCATGATATAAAACATATAACCACAACACAAAATTATGTGCAGGAAATAAAGCCAATCTGCAACCGAAACGAGCAATACCCTTAAACATAACTTAAACTTAACCCTGGGACCGCATAGATTATGACAAACTATACGCGGAGTAAATTGCCTTATTCACTTTTGCTGACACAGACTAGAATTATCAATTTTATAAAGTTAGAAGACTGAGAAGTTTAATATACATTTCGAAGGATATATTTACACTGTGGCGTGAAAGGTGTTAAGGGTACACGCGTAAAGGCTTTCTCGAATTGTGCGCGAGTAGTGATTTATATTGTGGCTCTTGAACAATGACATCCAGCGTATTGGCAATGCGCTGCCGGCCGCAGTCGGACACTGTCGCGGAAGCTTAGCTATTTGAGTTTACGGTAAACTTAAATTAGCTGACGAAACTATGTTGGTTAAGGAATTTGCGACATTCCCAACGTACTCACACGTAAACCGCACCATATAAAAAAAAAGTGTGCAATTCACACACGGCAGAAGTGAAACTCCAGAAAAGTAGCCTACAAGAGAATGAGATAAAAATAGAGTATCAGTGGTATTAGGATAATTAAAAGGTTTATTATTTTTATAATACTTTTACCAAGCTTAAAAATTATTTAAAATTTTAATGCGAAATATTACATTTCATATATTTACATACTTGAGATCTTGTTTCTTTCCAACCTCTTTAGTGACCAACCTTTTTCGTTTCATCAAATTTTCAAATCACAACGATTCTAAAGAAGTTTCACTTCAATAATATAATAAACTGGGCGGTTTATTATACATGGAACAAGGCAATAACTGTATCACGTAGTATACAAATTATGCAAAATATTCAACCACGAAATCCGTGGAAAATTATAAAAATAATTACAGATAGATTTACATGTTCAGAAACTTTCTAAAAAATATATGTTTTGATTAAAAATGCATGGAAACGAAACATTTAATATTCAGAAACATTTCGTAGCACAAAATTATTCAGTTTATATAAATGCGTGACGAATCGTTTAAAGTTACGCGCATAACAAGTATACTTTCTACGGGCCATGAGTAATAGACGCGGACTCATTTGGTGACGCGACACTCGAGCTTTTGTAGGTTTTCAGACATACACTGCGGGCCCACAGCACTGAATACATTTCTATATTTCAGGGCAGAATACCAATAATGAACACATTGCTTCGTAGTAAGAAATTGACGCTTAGCGTATGTAACTACTGCGTAGTCTACGAAGTGATCTATCTACGAAATATAGATAGATCAATTTATGGATAACGCCTTGAGAGTCGGTCATTTTTATTTATTTAAAGTGACATTACAAATGGATTTTATCAAATAAATAATATTCTATTACAACATTCTATTAAGTTTATCCACACCTTAAGAACTATAACTGAACTGCCTTTACAATGAATCTTTTCATTTGTCTTATTATGTAATGATCTACTGATACCTACGCTAGAGGAACCTGTCATTTGTTATGTATTTTGAACTGTATTAAAGTCTTATCTTAGTTTTTCAAACCACATCAGTGACACTTTTCTATAAACTAGACATATTATAATATCCGATAAAGTATATGTTAATTCATTTATTTTACGACATGATTTGTTTTACTCAATGTTATGAAAGGCGAAAGTTTTTTGCCCGCCATTGTACGCAATTCGTCGGCCGCGTTTCCTATTGCAGAAATTCGGAAAATCCATGACTCACACGATGAGACGGTCGCAGGAAAAGCCTCCACTTACATCTAATTACGATCCCATTTCAATATAAAAACATTAATACCTCCGCTAATTGATGAAAGCCATTATTTCCCCAGCTGTGGGAACATCGTTCGAGATCAATGCAAAAAATAATAGTTAGCTGTTTGTCACATAAATTATTACATTACGTGCATAAATCACAAACAATAAACACATGTAAATGAATATTTTAAATATAAATTAAATTATTTTCAGTAAATATTTGGACTTTAGTTGTTTCTCGATTACAAAACGTGGAAATAATATTATACCATTTGTGAATGACACGTGAAGAATTAAAAAAAAACTATTATAAAAACCATTATAATCAGAACCAAAAGAAACACGGGAAGTATATATTATTAATCATAAACATAATAACACGGTATTGACACTATCACTAAGCGGCCGGCACAATGGCATCGCCTTGTTAGCTACGGGAAAAAACGTGTTAAAGTAAACACGAGATGCCCGTTCCAACGCTTCAACATAGACCACATGCTACGTATACCCCATATAAAAAGGAGACGGGGCTCGCAGTAGACTAAATAACACGTAGAAATTTTATTCACGTCTGGCAGTAGTAGGATAAAGATTTGCCTGCTCCTCGTGTGATTTTAACTTAAGTTTGCGTATGGTAAAGATATTGCTTCGTGGAATAGTATAGAGTTCAATACGGTGTTACTAACATAAATAAATTGTCAAAGCCTTTCCCATATTTTTTGGGTCAGTCAAAGGTGAGCGTTGTCCTCAGACTCTTTCACTGTTTGTTGGTCGTGAACAAATGACTGTCAGTGTTAAAACGAAAATGAAAGTTGTTTATGTGTTGAATAAACGCCAAATCTAGGTATCATTTACATATGTCAATAAGTTAGTGTGCTCTTTGTTTAATTAATAGTAGTGTCATGGTTTGTATTAATCTTAATCTAGAATAGGCGCAAAATAAATTGGCTAAAGTAGCTATGACTAACTTTAGCCCAGCTTCAACTTTTGTACGTATTTTTATTTCGAACTTTACTTGTATTTTGTCAATTATTGTAACAGTACTTTACCTTCAACAAAGAAAGGCTTGTCAAAATGAAAAGCAAACTAATTTTATTACCGCCCACAATCCCATACAATAGATCGTCGACTGATCAATCGATTATGTTTACTTATAAATTATGTCATGATCGATTACCCGCCGATCTCAATGAAAAAACGAATTGCCGCACAAATAATGGAATTAATTAACGCTATGGTTTAATAAGGTGATCGGAATCCGCGTGTATAGTGATGTGACACGTGGTCAATAAAACATCGACGGCGCGACTAACGCCCGATAAAAACTCACTTTAGGATAGACTCATCGATGAATCACCGGCAATGTATAACCGAATCACTTGCACAAGATGGGGAAAGAGACATCTGCGGAGACGGCTTAATAAGCAAACTTTTACTGATTGTAGCGGAGAATGTATAAATTATAAAATAACTGAATCTTATTAGAAATTGATTTAATATTTAATAATGCCCTACATTATAATGTAACAAAGGAAAAATCGTAATCGGTACTTTTATAATGTTGAGTTAGATATTGTTTTCGATTAGCAATTTTACAATCTTTGTAAACTACTACTATTTAATCATGATTCATTACGCATACCTGATAAAATAAATTAAAAAACATTGAAACCTAAAAAAAATAAAAGTGAAAGTAATTTATAATTAATAAGCTTAAAAAAATACTAGTGCAAGGAAGTCTCCACGAGGGTAGGAGTTCGTTTTCCACAGCCGGTAAGGGTTTTCGCATAGTTTGACGGGCTATTTCATGTACGGTGCCGCATTTCGGTGCCCATTCAACGAGCGGAGGCTGATCGCGCGCCGGTCTGGCACACTCGCTCCCCACACCACACCGGTGACACACGCCCGACAACCTTACACACCGAGTGCGAATTGACTTCACTAGTGGTTCCAATTTTAAAATTCAAATTGTGGTACGGTGCAAAAAGTTTCGCGAGTGCTATCAGCCAGTGTTTGAGTTCCGCCGCATTAGAGCAACAACAATTCGTCAACCGGGATATTGTTGTTCGGATGAATATGGACTTGCCCGAAGGAGCTACATCAATGCATTGTTCATGGATGTCTTTTTAAATGGTGTGTGTTTTTTAAATTGTAATTTAAGTGTGGAACAGGTAAATTTTTCTTATTCCATATCAACATTATTCTCATTCATTAAATGTAAACAATTAATGACATTTGGTGCGGGTAGATTGAATAACATATTTGTGATAGTAAGGTGCTACTTTCTTTTGCGGTTTATTCTCAAAATTTACATGAACACATGAATAAAAAAAACAAATTTTTATTCTACTTTCTGTGATGAAAGTGAAAAAGCTTCTTTAGAAAATATTGATACATATATTGCATATTGACATAAGAATTATAAGTAAACAAACATAAAATGGAACGAGACAGTATAAAGATAACTATATTATTGATACAATATTAACATTTCATTGCGATGGTTATGAGTCCCCATAAAGAGAGGAATCCTGGTATAAATTGCTAAAACAGCCATACCGCTGCGGATTCAAGATACAATTCTATACTATAAATATAAAAAGGCAAGTTAATTCAAACCATGATCATTTTTGGAAGTGCACAATGCATACAGCTCACGAAGCGATTCGTGTAAGTATGAAAAACATACGACAGCCGGCGACCGATCAAACGCATATTTCTATGAAACCCGTCGACATGATTTGTCATTCGATATATTTTAGCTTTCCATACCGAATACGTCGTTTCTTAGCTTTTTATGGTATGGATTAATTACTCACATAATCGACTACACCGGTTTGATTAATTCGATTGTAATATAAACTTTGCCAAAACGTCTAGACGACATTACGAACGGAATGAAATGTCCCTGGGAGTAGCGTAAACTGTTGACATCTGAGAGAACTTATTTATTTAAAAAATTATATGAATCACTTAAAAATAAACAATTCGGAAACAACCAATTACTGAAATCGTTTGGGGAAACCCCATGATGGAAACATCACATTATGTGTACCAACTGTAAACGTATTTCGCGGTAACAATTATATACGAGCATTGTTTGATCTCGTCGAATGCTTTCGATAGAGCCTGTTTACTGCTGACGCTCCACGCACTATGATCACAGAGTAAAAAACTGTGAAGGAAAACGGTCGATTTGTCGCAGCGTGCGAATTATTCGCACGAGATATATTTTTCACAGTCTCGTAACGCCGTATTTACTTAACATACATTATATTGTCAACGACACGAATTGACCTAATGATTCACTGACCATAAACCTTGGCTTATCCTTGTCTGACGTAATTCCAAAGTGTTAACTCACCGTAATTCAATGTGATAATACGTTACATATTTAATATTTTACCTTTTCTACAAAGTGTGCGCAAAACATTTTCCAAGTAAAGCAAACAATAAACAAACATAATTGAATTTTATCGAGAGTGAAATATAAATATATTGTAATAGTGTCGTTTATTACTAGCCCGCCTTCAGAATAAATAAATAGTAAAAGTGCAATAAGAAAACTTTCTACGTTTTAGCACATGAATCGGACAAAGGCAAGCTTTACAAACTCGGTGGTGTGTCTCCCCTTTTAAAAGTTTGAAAACGTCTCTCAACAGAATTGCGAGGCTGCGTCGGAACATAAAATATGTTTTACGGCGTCGGCGCAAAACATCAAAACCTTCTATAACTGTCAAAGGTTGTATCGTACGAGGGGACATAATATGAATTTTTGCGCAATGACTGAGGGAATGGGCGTGACGCTTTCGTGCTGTGACCATCGCGAGATGTGAGGAACTGCTTCGTGAACTGTAATATACGCTATAGATAACTATAGCGTATAATATCATGATTACCTTGATTATAAAAATAAGGTGTCGAAGTCAATCAAAATAAAAAAAATTGGACATAATTTATCCTCATCCTAATTATTCTAATTCTACTTTCGTATTGATTTATAGATATTTTTAAGACTACATATAATAAGACTAATTGAAAAACTTCCTGTTTAAAATAATTAAAATCTCTCGGAAACGCATTTATAGGAATATAGAAACAAAAATAGCGTTCTAATGGATAATTTAGTCATCATTGCATAAAACATTACATAAGTATACGAAGCTATAAGTCCAGGTCGGAATTGATTAAAAAAATCACGTTCGAAGTCGCACGCATCCCGCGTCGTGTAATGGTTAAGAAAGTGCTCTGAGATGGAGATCAGACATGCACACAGAATGCACAGCCGCCTACCATAATCACCAAGCTCATTATTTTTTATGTGAATCCTCGGAAACTAGCAAGAACTAATGCTGTGACATATTGTAATGTAACAATTTCCAAAACCTTAACGCTAACGTTAGGCTTTAAAGATAAATCATTGTGTTATGATTCTAGATGCATTAGTAAATTTATTTTCTTATTAGATAGATTATACACACATAATATGTACATTATATTGCTATCGCATTCGGGGTTTCCCACGATGTCCTATATACATTGATTGTGTGATAAAACGTTTGTGTAACTAATAATAGAACTTTAGTCTGTTAGAATTAATGATTAAAGTAATAAACTCTAACCCCCTTTTTTACCGTAACTTTTATCTGTAACCTTTCACAATATTGAGACAATTTTTAAGTGCACCGGAATTGTCGTAGTGTAATTATTATAATCTTTGCAACATATCGATAACACACTCTAAACACGACATAAAAGATTTGTACTTTACCTGTTATCTCGCTATCAGTCGGCTAATCTTATAACAACGGTCATACAGATAATAACATGTTTTATTAAATTTATAGTCCTATTGATTGCTTTTATTAGTTGTAAGTGATTGTAAACATTGTATACATAATCAGTTACGTTTGATCGCTTATCCAGGACAGTCGTAATCATACATGTTTTTATTGTTTCAGGTTTTCCTAAAAAGCTTCTGGTAGCTACATCAGTAATAGTAATCATAAGTATGTGCCTAACGCCGTGCGAGGCTCGTACGGTTGAGCACAAGATCAGACATGAGAGGCGGCACGACAGTCTGACGCAACCAGCCAAAGAGATGTCAAGGTTGAGGGTGGCCGAGCCTCCAAAGCGGCGGCCCATGAGAACACAGACCAAAGACACGGCGGCGCTGATGAGGCAGAAGAACGCGCAAGCCGACCGCTTCAAGACCGCGTTGACGAAAATCAAGAAGAAGTTAAAGAATACTAGGGCGTTCTTCAATGAAGAGAGGAGAGTGCTGAATGAAAGTAGGGAATACAGGGACGGGATGCCGTCGTGGCTGCCGACTATGAACTTTGTCGATATCCACTTTCACAACTACAGGAACCCGCGTCGGACGGGAGCCTCTCTTTCGGAACGAAAAGTGAGTAATGTTTATAACATTTTTTACAAGGTAGGTCCCTCGTATACGAGAGCCCGTCTGAGTTGGTACCACCGCTTTGTCTGTTTCTGCCGCCAAGCAACAGTGTGTAAGCACTGTTTTGTTTCGGTTTGAAGGACATTGAAGCCAGTGAAATTACTGGGCATTATGAAACTTAACATCTTATGTCTCGGGGTGACGAGCGCAGTTCAGTGCCATGCAGTGCTTTGTATTTCAAAGCTCTGTGTGGTGTTGCTTTTGTTTATGGGTAGGCGTGGCGCTTACGTTCAGGCGAGCGCCTTGCTCGTCTCGTCATTCAATCAAATAATAAAAAACATACTAATGTTTAATGTTAGCCTTGTATTATATTATCCAACTGCTATATATGGACCTGATCCACGAACAAGGGTTAGACCTTAATCCACCAGATCGGCCTATTGCGGGTTGGCAGACCTTATTAAAATTTATCTTTAATATATAGCAAGCGTTAGTCATCATTAGGCTCACCCACTTTCTTCTGTGACGCGTTTATCCTATGTATTAAAAACTAACCTTGTCTCAGATACAGTTTGGGTATTAAATATTTAGGCTAATTCTGATTTTTTGTTACAATGGAATTTTCATACTCTATGTTAAAGACCTATTGTAAATCTTATCCAACGTAAACTATACTATCGTGTTCTAGTTCAGCCTTTTCAAACACATATTCTACTGTTCGCTGGTCTTCTATCTTGTACCAAGTTATATAATCATTTATCTTGTCTACAATTAGATTCTCCATCTTTACTAACTTTATACTAAGAACGTTACCTGCAATAGCCGACCGATATTCATTTTATCAAAATGTGTATAGTTCGTACTATCGTGTCCTAGTTCCCTATGTTCAGCTTTTTCAAACACATTTTCTACTTTTCGCTGGTCTTCTATCTTGTACAAAGTTATATATTCGTTTATCTTGTCTACAATTAGATTCTCCATCTATAACTTCATACTAAGAACGTTACGTGTCAATAGCCGACCAATATTCATTTTATCAAAACGTGTATAGTTCGCGGCCTGCAGAGTTCTCTTGTAACAATCGCGCGTAATATTTGATGGGAATTTTAAACAACTGACAGTGTAATTATTGCGGTCGATCAGTTCACGTCTCGAGGGTGTGGTGGGTCCATCCCATCACTCTTTTTGCCCGTTCAATGTTTTTACATTATTTTTAATTTATTTTTGCTTTATTTGAGACAAAAAATCATCGCTTACATTAGCCGTGCTCGAGGGCCCACCGTTGCAACTTAAATGAGGTTTCGTCGAGCCAAATTACACGTGCCCGGCCTTTGTACCGCGTTTATTTACTTCACATTGTACTTAAGGGCCATAACTAGATGTGCAAGCCCTTAATTTTCAGCGCCGCTTACGCTTCAAAATTGGTGCAGTTTTAAGTGTTTTATACGAGCCTCATCGCACCGCATCTGCCGAGATCACTTCATTTATTTCGCCTTCGCCGCTAATACCACTTCTGTAGCCATAATATACAAACTGATGTAATAAACAAACTATATTTCCATCAATACGTGCTCTCATCATAAGAGAGCAGCGAATAATTATGTTTCGGGATCATCAAAAAGATTAGATGAAATAAAATTATCATCTTTTAATCTCAATAATGTTTGTTTGGAAAAGTAAATAACCAGCAAAAGATGAACTCTTATCAACAAATCTCGTTCATTGTTAAAGCAACAAAGCGTTGTAAGGAAACGGGCTCCGCTAACGCTGGTGTTATATAAATCACAGGCTTATGGTTAGTCTTTGTGGGAGCAGAGCAAACCAAGGAGCCAGTTAAACGTTTCGAGGAAATTTGCATAGATTGACACCGCGTGATTCGGCCGAGCACACGCGATGCTAAGCAGTGCCTTCGAACATTATGTATTTATATTTTAGCGAACTTCATAATTATATTAATAATCATGTTTAGCCGTCGGTGGGTCGAATGCCGATGCGAGTCGATACCTCAAAATATATACACATGCACGCTTTATTTAAATTGCGACGTGTAAGCTCTTTTATTGTTTACCAAACACACATCTAGACACGGCGACTTTCCATTATGTATTCATATTGGTCGCCCACTAATTAGTACACAAAAGTTAATGCGACACGAGACAATAAGTGTATGTGAGCGTTGGAACAGTCAATATCCGAGGTTTTGTGAGTCGAGGTTGGTTAAGCGCGCCACAGTTTGGACTGTCTCGTAATGCGGCCGCAGCGCGTCCCGCGGTATCTTGTCGATGAATATTGAGTATTTCTAGCGCATGGCTCGTCAATTCGTCAATGTACAGACACTTAACAAATTCAAATATTTAAACATTGGGCAAAGGAAAGCGTTAGAATTCAAGTGATCTCTGCTGCGCTCCGGCTTTAGTTGACACACGAACAATTTAAAAATTAAATACCGCTCAAATGAGTCGTTAAAATAATGAGCACGATGAAAGACTAGTGTGGATAATATCTATTATTTTCATCCTTTATATGTTATACGTTTGTTAATGTATACATTCTGGCATATCTTATTCATACGTTGTCAATAAGTAGCTGGGAAAAACAAAAATGAAAAACACTTTTATTGACAAGCAAAAGGATAGAATACACAGTGCCTAGTATTTCCCGCAGTTCAAATATTAAAAATTGCTTTGAAAATTGACAGTGTTTTACAAAGGGCAAGGAGCTTCACAGGTCAGTAGGTTTGTACAAAGTACAGTGTAGGTACAGTGCAGGGTAGGAGCGTATCCGTCGGTGCGCTTTCACGACAAGCGATGGCTGTCGGCCGCCCGCGCACCGAGCTCTTAAGTGTTTGTACAGTATTTACGATTTAACAAAACAACACGAAATGTTAAAAACACATTATTTGTCCAAGTGAGACGAATGTGGACTTACGATTCCGGAGTGTTCCGTTTGTGTCGACACGTCCCGCGGGTTAACTTCGCCTCTTTAACGCTAATGTACGACATATTGTCGGGTTTTCAGCCTATACACGACCATATTTGCTCGCATGCAGTCAGTTTTATCGCCACGACTGTTTCCACCACAATGGACGCGAAAATGCGACGCGTAAAACGATTTTATGTGCCGTGAAATAGGTACAGACTATTAATTGTTGTATTGTTTAATGCACTTTTATTTTTTCTTTACAATAAATATATGCTGATTCATTGCGATTTATTCGCAAAAAATAAAATATTAATGTGTTATAACCTCTATAAAATACATCAAATTAAATGTGCGAATTTAATCTGCCGTTTGTTAATTTTAAAAGGATAAAATACAAATCAAATTATGTCAATTAAATTTAAATATATTTTATTGCTGTTATTTGTCAATAACATAGAATAGAATAACGTAAAAAGCGGTAATTTTGTGATCACAAATATCAAGTTCACAAGTACCCATGAAACAATGCAATCCCATGCAAAGAATTTATTATATACAAAGTTTTTAATAATTAGACCTAGACGCCACTAGTGAATCATATTCATTCATTAAGTGGAGGAAGTTGCGTGTGACATACGATTCAACATAAACACTGCTCGATTGCGTATCGGGTTAAGGATAATTCTGGGAACGCTGAATGTATATTAACGAGATGAATTCATTCATTAACCGCTTTAAGGAACGGTCGCTAGGTTTTCTGAAACATATGTATTGTATTAGTCACTGAAAAATATGTTGTACACGTCATTTTCACAACTATTAGCTACGGGTTGACGTAAAACATAATTTGCAAAGATGTGTTGGCTTAAACATTTTTTTATTTGCAAATACAAGCGGTTGACTATAAATCACGCGTCCAAATACTTATTATTATAGGGCATTACTTACTGGCGTGCATTTATCACAATGAAAACTATTTTCTAAAATATTTAAATATCGAATAATTTTGGGTGAGTGCCGATTGGATGTAAATACGCGATAACATTTCAATTCAAATTAAGTAAAAATCGAATTATTAATTTTATTTTGCTAAATTCATTATGTAACTTATAAATTTAAGTTCTATTTCGCATAATCGCATATCATTTATGATATTTAGAAAAATTCGAACCTACTTAAATCTAATGAGTTTAGAAAAAAAAAATTATAAACATCTAAATTTTAACTTGCTGTGGGTTAAAACGTTATTTTGCATTCAATTAGGACTACTCGAATATAAATATTTAAAATAAATTAATTATTTTAACCGTTATTATTGTAATTAGCAGTACGTGTACTAGGTATCCTATGACGATACTAGATCTATTACTTGAAGACATTAATGTCCCATAAAACAATGATGATCGTGCTTATGTATGCACCGCAGGTCGACACCAGCCCGCCCGGTTTACCTCGGTACATATAATCGATAATGTATTATTCAATTGTCTTATCAAAATCCTTTTATATCTAGTACATATTCAAGAAATATCATTAGTGAAATAGAGAACATTAATTTGATAATAATTACTTTGAGTACATACTCGTTAATATTTTTTATGGAACAGTGAATTGATTTGAATATTGTTTGCTGTATAACATACCTCAAATATTAATACAAAATACATTCAAATAAGCAAAAACTAAGCAAACATTTCAAAGTTATTGTTCGCCTAGATAACTATTGTACGGAATTCAAATGAAGCAGATATTTATGTACACTATGATTACGCTTTATGAGAAGCTCACTCAGAAATGATTTATGGTATACCAGACCACACCTTAGTACGTGAAAAACGACGAGGCATTGAGCACTATTTGCAGTCTTTCTATACATATTGTACGCAAAATAAAATAACAAACACGTGAATAAAAGCTAATTTATAATTACACATTTACTAAAAATCTTCCAATGAAACGATGGCTATTTTTGTTAAAAGACATTAATAATAAAATACTTTAAATAAACACAGACGCCACTTACAATAAAACTTACAAGAAAATCGTGAATCGGATAGTGGATAATGCAGCACGTATAATTAAAATCGAAGCCACTCAAATGGCATACAAAAGCTTTAGTGAAATAACGCAAGGTGCCAATGTTTAGTAAAGTTATCATCAAAGAAACAATCACAAACGCATGCGGTGCTCAACCTCGACACGAATCGACTCCACAGTAAACTGTTCACTGTATTATATTACGCATTAATATAATTCACGCCATTATTAGACGTATCTTGATCGGCTAACACTCAAAAATCACAAATTAGGACTTTATGTACTCAAATTTGGGGACAATGGGCTCCTTTTTGCCAAAGTACGTAATTAAATTCGAAGAATTGTGTTTATATGAAAACAGACTAATTCGCAATAATCATAAGCAAAAGAATGACCACCTTTTAAGTGGCTAATAACGTACCTTTACGTGTTTGAATTGAGCTGAACCTTTTTCTAAATCGCATATTTATTTACCTCAAATATTGACGAAAACTTTATAAAATCCGCTGTGAAATCTTAATGGCTTTAAACATTAACAGCTGGAAACCTCATCACTTAATAACACTTAATAAGTTCCAATAAACATGTATTTTTTTATTGTTACAGTTTGTCTATCTGATGCCAAAACTGTACAAATCACTTGTGGAATTCCAAGACATATTCAAACACCTCGCCAAAGTCGAAGTGAGCTTCTTCGACAACCCGTTCTACGTGTACAACAAAACTCGTCAAGACCTGCTCGCGAAGACACTGCACAGGCTTTACAGCACCATAGCGGATATAAAGGACAACATGATAATAGTCAACGTCCCGGTGCCTCAGATCAACCACACCAAGAATACCAACAATATGGACGTTAAACTGGACGCGCCACAATGTCTCAAGAACGATCACATAGCGTTCAGAGCATACGGTAACCTTCTCAACAACTGGTACTTTGAATTCAGATGTCCCCGAGGTAAACGAGTAATCAGCGACAACAGTAGATGCGCGGCGTTCGAAGGCAGACTTATAGAGAAGAAGCAGACGAGACCACCAAAGGGCAAGAAGAATGCGAGTTGATCGATCTGCACTGTAGCTGTTGTCATGTTGAATTCGGTTTTGCGCCTTTTGTACTTATTTATTGTTACTGTTAAATGTATGCTCTCTACGCGTGAAGTATTGTTTCAAGTGCTTGACGAAACAATGTTTTGTTGATGAAGTATTGGGTACTTTCTCTGTGATATTTAGTATTCTGTAGATAGTGATTCATTAATTTATTGAAAATTAGTTTTTAAGACTTTCTGTTCAGTTCCTTTGTACTTAACTATTCTTTTGACTCTTTCATCTACATAGTAGCTATTGTTTTCTTAATTTATTAATCGTGACTATGACTATCGTTATTTATTAATTTAATTATGTTTTAATTATTTCATTTCTTGACAGTATTTCTTAGAATCTGATTATTTCTATGCAAAGCATCTTTAACTCCAATAATAATTATGTTATTTAATATCGAGTAGTATTATTAGCGGGCACCAAGAATGCCATTTTAGCCAAGAAAGACTTTTAGCCCTACGTTAAGTTGCTTATTTATATGTAATTAAATTATAAGAATGTAAAATTGCCTTTAGTTGATAATAAATGAACTGATACCATGTGAATATTACCTACGTTATTTAAGTAAAATTCATAAATTGTTTGATTAGATTTTTTATACGAATAAAATGTAATTATGTATTCGAATCAAAATAAATTGATACAATCGTGTACCTATGTTTTTTTATGTCTATCTATACCTTTTCTAAAGAAGCACTCGATAGGCATAAATGGAAGATGGATAGGGTGACCTTTGCAGTGGGAGCTACAGGCTTATAAAAAACTATCTTTTCTACAAACGTAGGTACTGTAATTATCACATACTTCTTTCAAATAACTATGTCCCACTTACCTAACCTATGCCTATTCAAGCTTTGTCTCACAAAATGACTAAGTAGGTATTAGATAAATGTATGTATAGTTAAACCAAAATGTTGGTAGGGAACAAACTTCTGAGGTCGTTTTCGTGGCGGCAACATGTAATAGATATTTTTACAACGTAAAACTTCAAATGTATTAAAGTACTAACAAAGGTTGAATCAACAATAAACTAAAAAATAACAGTCAAGTCCGCTAAAATCCTATTATTTATCCACTTTTTCACAATGTCTTATAAACAAACGCCGTATGGATACTGTCTGCGTTGTTTACCCTATTATCTATTTTTACGGTCATCCATCAACCAATATCGAATTATGATCACTTTAGTTTCACGGTCATATTACGCGATGGATGAAACATCTCATAAAGAAAATTGAAAAAGTGAAAAACGATCGTATATTTTTAAATGGCGCCATCTATTATGATAATTATAAAAATAACATTACACAAATGACTACTTACCGGTAGATGCCGTCAAATACCGTTGCTATAGACATCTATTGGCAATAAATAATACTTTTAAGAATTTTAGAAATAATCCTATGAAGTTACTTATATCTAAAACTCACAGATGGCGCTGTATTATTACACTTATTGTGTATTACGACATCTAGCGGCAAGTAGTAAATATGATTAATATCTCGTCTTTTATGGTAGATAGCGCCATCTAGTAGCAAGTAGTTATTTGTTTATTTCTTCTTAGTTTATAATGATGAGTAGATGGCGCTGTTTACAATAAATATCATTAATCCTTCACTTTAAATACCTAAATTGGGGTGAATTAGTGATTGAAGCGATTACAAATTTAAGAACCGGTTGTCATCGATTACTTTAGAGGAAAACCGACATTTTTAAGTTTTGATAAGTTTTCCCCAAAATAAGAACAAAACATAAGAAATTAGAAAATCAAATATGCATCTCCACTTGCTCTGTAGGTTGTTGATAGTTCCTTTTTAAATGTGCCAACTTATTAAAAGTGCCTCCACCGACCTTTATTATTTTTTCATATATCGTACATAAACCATACAGTTTTTTGTTGATTCAAATCAATTGATCAACTAAAGTCGAACCGTATGAACCCGCTATTAGGAAATGCTGCGGGCGCTCGGCGCTAGCAGAGTACGTCTAAGTACCTACTTATTTATATGTAGGTAATCGTATTCAAAACTTTTTTTTATCCGAGCACGGCCAAGTAACCTGATGGTAAGCATAGTACAGTCCATAAAAACCAGCGACCGATAAACAATGAGTTTATCGGTTGTCACCAGAATCATGCCGCATAAATGCTTTTTCACAGTCCGGAGAGGGAAGAAGCAAATCGAGGGGCCTGCCACAGGACAGGCGGATGACCGATGCAGGCACATACAAGGATGCACCTCTATACCCGCCCCAACCAACCATCAAGTAATATCAGTCCCTCGGGAGAACCGGATATACCGTGGATGATCCTGGCACGCGATCCACACAAGTTGCGTAGGTCACTATGGCAGATTTTAACACCATGTGTACGGTGGTCGCTATCGGGGCGTATATGAGTATCTTACCACCAATTTAACTAGTTGCAGCTACTGTGAGAATACTACGAATTCTTAAACCCAGACAAATCCATACGTTCTTCTTACCTGCATCTGAAATTAATAATCTTAATCCAAATCTCGACATTCTTAACTGAAAATCAAAGTACCAGGTTCAATTGTCCACTCGCCTGTCAAACTTTATTTAAATTAATTCATTGTCACGACAGATCCGGAGATTTCGATTAAGATTGTTCCTTTATTTAAATTGGTAGAGCCACGCTGTAGAGAATTCTGTCTACAGCATGAATGGGCCGGCTCAACTGGGTTGTTACCACTGTCTCACAGAGACAACTTGCTGTTGGGTTTCGTATGTGTGTAGTGAGAAATCTGGAGGCCCAAATGCTCTTCCTTTTCCCAAGCCCTTAATCATCCCTTTCCTTTAAGGTCGGCAACGCGTCCATGATTCTTCTGGTATGGTGAGCGTTCATGGCCGATGGATACCACTTATTATCAGGTGACCCACTTGCTCGTTTGCCACCCACTGCATTAAAAAATAACTAATTGACATCTAAACATATTCGCACGCACAATGTGCTCACATTCATTTCTTCATAAACATTGTAATTCGTCCTCCACTTATCCATGAAAAGCGGGTTAACAGTATATTTTTTGTAGAATTGTTCATCACGCTCTGTTTGTTCTTTGATACCTTGGTTACTGATAATTCACATTATGATTTACGGAACTAGAGAAAGGTACTTGGAACAGCCAGTTTGTCTACCAGCCCGAAGGCGCCGGCTCGACCGGGGTAGTGTCACACTCCCAGACAACCGCGTATTTGTATTTTTAGTATAGGAACCCAGGTATTTGTATTTTTAACCCTTTCGAGCTTTTGCTCAGATACTGATACGTATGGCCGCACACCACATTCACTTGAAATTACCATTAATTTGGGTTTATGAACGTTCATTTTGAAGCCGGCCCTTTCACTACACTCATTCACTCGATCAACATTTCCTCTAATTCAATTTCCGAATATACTATGAGAACTGTATCATTGGTGTACCTCAAGTTATTGCTGAGACGACCGTTAACCTTGACGCCACAGTCCAGATTATCCAGAGCTTCTACCATAATCGCTTCTGAGTACATATTAAAAAGCGTAGGTGATAAAAAAGAACTCTATCAGACTCCGCTTCTAATTTCAAATTTGTTGAATTCACCACCAATTCTGACTACAGCTCGTTGGTTCCAGTACAAGTATTGAATTATGCGGATGTCTCTTCTATCTATTCTAACAGTTCCATTAGGCGATTATGCTGTACTCCGTCAAACACGTCTTCATAATCTATGAAACAAAGGTAGACTTTTTGCATGTCTCTGCATTTTTGCTCAAACACTGTTGCTAGGCGACAGAAAAGACAAAAGGACCATCGCTGCATTATCTTTGGTGGCTACCTAGCTACCCACAGAGACTCGATAGCTAGGAGCTGCAGATGGGAGAGTACATATTACACGATACATTTTTATACTCGATTGGGTAACCACAACCGCACACATGTGAATTATTCGAGATACTGGTTCGTTGAGGCGAATCGTGTTCCGGAGTCAGCCAGTGTATCTCCAGTAACTTCAAACCGTCATAGGTAATTCTGCCAAGTGACGCCACGTCTCTTCACGGTCGAAGTTATATATGTAATTCACTGTAAAGCCACAACAGCAAGCTGCCGCTGGGAAGCTGTGGCAGCTTGCTGTTGCATTTCGTACGGTAAGTGTGTTATCCGGAGGACCAAATACCCCTCCCTTTCCAATCCCTTAATTACTCCTTTCCTTTAAGGCCGGTAACGCATCATCATCATAAATATGGTTCCTCAGATGTTCATGGGCGGTGGAGATCACTTACCATCAGGTGATCCACTTGCTCATTTGCCGGCCTTTGTTATAAGAAAACTGTAATTATCATCGGACCCAGAGTAATCACCGTGCCGTGTATAAAAAAAATATCGCATACGGGAAACTTAGTACCTAATAATTTGTATTGAAAACATCATTCGAACATTTACACTTGTTGATTACCTTTTGACCAACTGAGCTATATCCCGAAGTCTATACAACTGAGGTAACAACAAATAGCCTCGACTTTAAGATTCAGAATGACTTAAATATAAAACAATTTAATAATACGTACAAAATTTATAGTAAATTACGTCGAGTACTAACAAATAAAAACTGTATTTCCCGGGTCCGAATTATTACTTATCTCCGAATTATTACTTATCTCCGAATCAAAACTTTATTCGAAACAAATCGTTTAATTCGTTGAATGAACACCTTGAGAGCAATGTATGTAGCTTTACTGACTGAATGATTACTAAATAAAATAACATTTGGATTATTCAATGTAGTGCAGTTTTGTAGATTGAGCTATTAGGTACTAAGCAGTATGTGGGTCTGTCCTATATTTAAAGAGCTAGCGTCTTTTGAACAGTGATAAATAAATAATACACCCCTCAACCAGACACATAACATTTCTGCCGCCAAGCAACATTGTGTAAGCACTTCTTGTGTTTCGGTTTGAAGGACATTGAAGCCAGTGTAATTACTGGACATTATGAGACTTAACATCCTATGTTCTGATGATGTATCTGTACTTCACATCAGGTCTAAAATAGTCACTTTGTCGTGCACACAAAAAATAAACAAAACAAAATCACAATAATAATGCTGTGAACTCACAAGTCAGGCTTTCAGCACAAAAAGATTTCATATCATCAGTTAATAAATGTCATTCCTTACGATTTTAAAACCAGCATACATGCAAGCTCTTGAAATCACCCAAAATAGGCGCTTGACCGTCAAATATTATGCTATGTATTTATTTAACAAGGTTTTGTATTCATGGTTATAAAACGTAACTCGACCAAATAATAAGACGAGCTCCGATTTGACAATCGAAAATTAACTACTTTCATTTTTCGGGAAGTAAACCAATCGGTCCCGGTAGTATTTTTTAAGGAAAGACCGGATCACGAGCAAGTGGGTCACCTGATGGTAAGTGATCTCCACCGCCCATGATCATCCACAATACCCAAAGAATCATAAATTCGTTGCCCACCTTAAAGAAATAATCAAGAAATTAGAAAGGGAGTTTTGGGCCTCCGGATCTCATTAGATCTTAAACAAACTTAAATGGAACTACCTTCGCAGTAAACCCTATCAAATAATCAAGAATCATCCAAATTTACATTTGGGAGAGTTATGCGTGAACATACATAAAAATAAACAGACGATGTAAACCTCCTCTTTTTGAAGTCGGTTAAAACGAGCACGATTAGGCAATAAGTGAACATGATTGGCTCCAATGATCTTCAAGACTTACAAGAGTAGTCTTTGCCAGCCGAAAAACTTGATAGGTAAATAACCTTTCAATCAATGTCATGTGATTTTAGTTCTATGTTGATTTGATTTTTACATAATAGAGGACAGTAAGAACAAGAGGATCACGCGAAGGTAAGTGATCTCCACCACCCACAATACTTAAAGGATCATGGTTGCGAAGCCGCACTCTAACCCATCAGGAATCGGGATAACAAAGTGGCCCCATCAACACTTCGTTCCGATATTAAAAGAAGATTATAACAATCTTATTAAACCCCACCCAATGTAATCAGCATTGCCTAAACATGAAGAAACAAAATTAAACAATCGATAGAAAATCACAACAGCAACACACGTAGCGTCGACCGTGTATGCGCAGCGAGTAACGCACGCGCACGCGCCGATAGAAAGTGCTCTGTGCTTCACCGCCAGTCAAACATCGTAAATCGACTCAGACAGACGCGACGCAAATTTTACCTCCGCTGGATATAGTTGCGTTCGATATCGTGATTTAAAAAATAATAAGATATCGTGAGAGGAAAAATGATGGGTGTGAGTGCAAGGACATTGGCCACATTTCTACTGATTTCTGCCGTAACGGCTGTTCCCGCGGGAGATTCCAGAAAAGCTATTGCGGGTACGTTTAATATATCTGGATATGATTGTATTTTCATGACATATTGAATAATTATTAATTAATAAGTGATAGACATTTATCATAATTTATTCATTTCCAAATTCTCCACATCACTTTGTCGAAACATCTGCCTACTATGGTTAATACAACATATTATTATATGCATATTCAATACAACTAAAAATAATATAAGATATAACATCAATCAATCAAACATTTACACAACAAAACCATTCAAGAATGTCGTAAATTTAATTATATTTCAAAAATATTCATTGCGTGCAACATAACTCAATTGTAAATTTGCGAAACTAGCGCAACAATAACAAACGTTAGAGATAACAATCTATCAATAAGATAAATAATTAAGTCTGTTACTGATCCGTGGCTGATTTCTGAAGAGGTTTTTGTATACATTACACTTGATCAGTTGTGTTTGGTGACCGTAAACTGCAACTGTATAAAAAGACCAAAAGATTTACCCAACTGCAAGCTGAAATACTAATATTATGGTCTGCCTCTTGGTTTGTTTGTATCTTTTAGAACACCAATCAGCCAACCATAATTGAATTTAGCAGGAAAAAAATGCAATTATGAAAGCAAAATAAGTTTGATGGGAAGCAAGGTCATCATGCTTCTAAACCTCGATATGCAATTGATTACAACTGAGCTAGATATAAAATTTGTTGCTGATTAATAATTTTAGGTGAACGGGAATGTTAAAATAAAACTGAATTCTGAAAGTACATTTCCCGTAGAAGACAACTATGCTGTTACTATTTAGCATCAACATTTTGAAATTCAAGGTCGGGGGTCAAAGAATTCGCACCGGAATAAATAAAAATAAACCTTGAGGCAAAGGTTTTTAAGGCGAACTTTAAATACATATTCCTGTGTTTAAGGCACACCTCTTGGAGATAGATTTAAAGAGTATTTGAAATTCACTAAGGTACAATGAACGCGATTGTTTTTTAATCGGTTCATGTGAGTATGTACACATACTTATTATTTTAATTATAGTTTACTTACATTATATTTAAGTACATGCATCTTGCAAAATCAGAGCATTGTTTAGCTTTACGTGTGAAATATTTTATTAATAATATATTTGGTCTCCACTGATGTAATTACTGTGACTAACATAAATATACTTCTAAATCAATCGAAAATATAAAAAAAAAATTGCGGGCTTGGTTCATAATTAATATGCTATGAACATCATCTAACAAAAAGTGCAAAATAAAACTATGGAACAATAAAGCACAACTAATATAGAAAACATTACTAAAACTCACAAATATAAAGCAAAAACTGTCCTAAGCAGTGTCATTGCAAAAGGAAAAAAAGTTACGCAAGGCAACACAAGAAACCGCTCGGAAACTAGTTGCAAAAGATATAATAAAGAACTTTTACGGCTAATTTCACACTAAATAAAATTGTCTGCACGCTTTGAATGACAATGACCCACTGAAAGAGACAAGAAGCGAGTTCAGCAGACATGAAACAAATGGAGAGCCAATAGGTAACTCACTAATTGATAGACCACAGATAATGAACACATTGAATAATTGCTATATGTTCATGAATGGCTGATACAACGATAACTAGAATAGAAATCGATTTCTAAAATCGTTACCAACATTCGCCAATTATGTTCGTTTTAATCGATTTGTTATTGACCTATTCGATCTGGTTTTTGTCAGTTGTCACTATGAATTTTTCAATCTTGTCCACTTGACTACTTCGACAATAGTAACTACATCGATTTAAAAATTCATAAACCAATTAAAATCTGATCTATAATAAGATCAGGAAAATTAAAAAAAAATAGCATACGGGTCACGTACAGAGTTTCCGTAAATCTTACTTTAGGTATGAAATTATTTTAATTTTCATCAATTTCGATTATTGTATGGAATATGATAAATATCGGTAACATCAGTATCGTTTTAGTGCTAGGTCCCTCGTATGCCAGTGGTCGTCTTGGGTTTCTGCCGCCAAGCATTAGTATGTAAGCACTGTTAAGTATTTCAATTTAAAGGACATCGAAGCCAGTTTACTTACTGGGCATTATGAGACATAACATCTTAGGCATTGGGTTTATGAACGCAGTCTAGTGCCATGTAGACAGCCTCCGTGGCGCAGCGGGCGAGTAGCCGGCTGTGAAACGAGAGGCTGCGGGTTCGATCCCCGCACCGAGTCAAACATTTGTGTGATCCAAAGATATTTGTCTCGGGGTCTGGGTGTGTTGTGAGACCGAAAGTGTGGGGTCAGGACTATGTATGTGACTGTTGGGTGTATGTATGTATGTATGTAGAGCTTTGTGATTCAAAGTACTGTGCGGTGTTGTGTCTGTTTTTGGGCAGGCGTGCGCTTACCATCAGGCTAGGGACCTGCTCGTTTCGTCATACAGAAAATAAAAACATACATTCTGTGGCGAGTCTATCTGATAAACTTTAGAAGTGTTTCTTCTAAACCAATTTAAATACTTAATTAATAGAGCAACATCACCATTAGTTACATCGTTCATTGCACCAAGACTGACATTTCGAATTGGTCCAACATCTAATTCATAACAAATATTGATAGTTTCAAACTTACCTAATAAGCATAATGCCGCATTATTTTGCATGCTGACTGATTGACCCAGATTGTTACCACCACTTTAATATTTGATAACACCATGAAAACTGATAATTTAATTTAATATCAAATCGGAACCCTAGCTTACAACATTATGTCTCAATTTTGTGGAAAGAATGGGTTAGATTGCGTATATAATAACTGGCTCTATTGTATCCAGCTATGAAGTCTAGACAAATCGAATCACAATCAGAGGGGCTATTCTATAAAACGATACAAAGCAACGAAATTCAAAAATGTATACCTAATGTACTCTAGAATATCCATCACAATAAGAATATTTCTAATATAAAATATTGTGATTAAAATAAAAAAGTATTTAAAAAAATGTTTATAAAGAGGAACATGTCTTATTATTGCAACGTGTTATGTTGGAATTTTTATGTGTTTTTTGTTATTTTTTAACACTTAAAAGTATTCTAGGAAACAACAATAAATAGGAAAAATCAATAATTTTTCACGTACATACGTTTTTAGTTACTAATTAATCTTTGTGATAGTAATATAAATCAAAAATATAATTATTGTAATGGCTATTCTATTACGTATATGTATGTTCCGAACTTCGTTGCTGCATTTCGGATTTAAAAAATAGGCACCCAGTTACTTATCGCCATAGATTTTTAGACATTGTCTGTTTATCTTTGACTAATTTTTTGTGTGGATTAAGTTTTTCCTGTTTTTACACGACTCGCTAAATAGACATCCCAGAAACAGTAGCGACACCACCCAAAACTTATAATTACAATGTATTGCCCTCCTCATCCCGAGACTAATATGCTCATAATGTCCAATAATTTCACTGGCTTCAATATTCTTACAATCAAAAACCCACAATGCTTAGACACTACTGCTTGGCGGCAGAAATGGTAAGCCACACATTACCATACTTTCTGTTACGGGAACTTTATCTATTTAGTATGCTTCTATCAAAACAAAACCCAATGTTATTACACATTTATATGGCATCCTAATAGTTTTAACATCAGTATTGTAGAAATAGAGTTTAGTTATGTAGAAATGATGTGCGTATAGAATATTCATACAACATTTAATATAAACCATCAAGGTTTCCCTTCTGCAGTCCTAATGATTACCTAATTACTTCAACCTCCACAGTAGGCCGGACAACAATAGAAACTTAGCAAGGCTCATTCAATGCTCATGCCAGTTCAGAACTATTGTCTATTTTCACGGAACCGTTCACTTCCGACGACTTCTCGTGAGAATTCCAGTTCATCTCAGCTTTGTTTGGTTTATAAGTCTTCACTAATTAGCATTCTTGTGTCGAAATACTAAAGTAGGGTACGACTGTTCACACGTTGCATTGTCCGCGTCTAACGTCTGCCATTTCAGTTCAACTGCATCGCCTTAGTTGTATATTGACACCTAAATGAAAGTAGTCCAACTAAACACATTACATTAAACTAAACCAATAACTACATAATGTTCTAAAGTCACAAAAACATCTCAAATATCCAACGGTTTCTCCTATATTCCAGATAATCGTCTCTTGCTCGTTCATTCTACATACTTATTAACGAAATCTGCTAAAGCAGTTTTAATGCTAACCATAATATGCTACGAAATATTTGATATCTATGCTTATATTTTTTTTTTATTTGTTTGAATGACGAGACGAGCAAGACGCTCGCCTGATGGTAAGCACCACGCCTGCCCTTAAACAGAAGCAACACCACGCAGAGCTTTGAATTACAAAGCACTGCATGGCACTGGACTGCGCTCGTCAACCTGAAACATAAGACGGTAAGCGTAATGCCCAGTAATTTCACTCGCTTCAATGTCCTGCAAACCGAAACACAACGGTGCGTATGCGTTGCTTGGCGGCAGAAATAGACAAAGCTGTGGTACCAACCCAGACGGCCTCTCGCACACGAGGGACCTACCACCTTGCAAATATAAATATTATCGCGATCGAAATAATCTCCTGGAATGTGGATATCGTTCAGATATTTGAAGTTACCTTACCTGAGTGGTGGTATGCGGGATGGTAGTTCATTACCCTCAGGTCGCTTGCTTCTGACACGCCAATATTGACAATATGGCATGACGTTTACGGCTTTATGCCGCTTTCAAGGTCGTCGAAATCTTTGTGCTATGTTGCGAGGAAAAATGTCTGGCGCCACAGTTTTATACCTATATCTTAACCCTTCTAAATCCGCATCGATTATTGACTTTGACATCGAATATTCGTTATTGTTGCGTGCGGTTTAAGTTGAATTACATTGAATTTGTTTTATTACACATAAATGACTTGGTATTTATATGTTTATATTTGAGGATAAAATATGCAATTTTGAAGTTGAAAATAAATACTGTGTCGAAATCAAATAAACCTTCGAATCCTTTTAATAACTTTAAACCTGCACACCGTTCAACGCATCTTTACGTGACATGCATAGGAACATTGTACACTCGTTTCAAAAATACTTATAAAATCCGCCCATAACAAGACAACATTTTATATGAGTAAGTACCTATTATTTAATATTACGCTATGATTTATAAATTTAAATTATTATTAGTGAAAATACTTAAGTATTGATTAAATTTTGTTAAATAATATTTTATTCATTAATAATCATATAATAATGATAATAAATAATTTATAATAGCGTGCATAAATTAACGCTATATTTTCATAAAACACAATCTAGAAATCGATAAGAGAATAATATTAGACTAGCGTAAACATTGAGCAGGTGTATTAAGAATGTTGCGAAGGAAATTTAAGTGATACGACACGTTTGTCACGAACTTATCGATATTTCATCGATTGATGACCGACCATGTAATTACTCATATTATACTTTTATTTGTCACAGATTACATGTGACCGACGCAATCGATTCGATCACTTATTACGACCGATTACAATCGTGCCGGTTTCGTACATCGCATTGCATTAATAATTATGTTACAATAATTTCGCAACAAAAAAAGATATTAAACGAAAAATATTGAAGTTGTTAGACGATAAAGTTTTAAGACTTACGCAAAGTCGATTTTTTACTTTAATCTCTTTAATCTTTTGTTACTTCTTAATTGAAGAACGAGATTGTTTATAAACATTCGGCACGGGGCGATTTAATCTTAATTCGTTTTTTTACTCTTCATTTCATAACTCAGAGACAAAGGTTGAAATAGAAAGTCGCGTTAAGCAGGTCAGTTGAAACACCATATTATGGAGAATGAATGAAATAGCACTAGATAGCTTTTCTTCACGAACAGCACTCAGTTGCATTCAAGTTGTGATTTACGGCTTGGTAAATACTAGCTTCTCAGCGCTTCGGACGCTACTTATCCTATTACTTATTATGGAAGGCAAAGTGTACTTTAATAAAAATAAATGTAGACTTTAAGACTTACGACCGAGACAGAAGGGAGCTTCATATGCCGACATCAAGGAGTTCTCTTTGTATGCAAATAAATCGGTGTGTAGGTATGTCCAATACAGGAGAGCGCGTGACGCAAGTCAAGCAATAGCGATACGTCGGGTTTGTATGAAATTATGTGGAGTTGGAGTTGGTTGGTAACGGCGGAATTATAAGCTGGTCGTAGAATATTCATATCCGCCCGGATAGCGACCACCGTACACACGGTGTTAAAACCTGCCATAGTGACCCACACACCTTGTGTGGATGGCGTTCTAAGATCATCCGATGTATATCTGGTAGTTCCGAGGGGCTTGCGACATGACTTGATAGTTGGTTAGGGCGAGAATAGGGGTACATTCCTGTATCCCTGTGCCTGGATTGGTCATCCGCCTGTCCTGTCGCAGGCCTCTCGATTTACTTCTTCCCTCTCCGAAGAGAGAAAAAGCATTTATACTAGCCGGCATGATTCTGGTGACCACCGATAAACTCATTGTTTGCCGGTGGTCGCTAGTCTTTTGGAGTGCACTGCCCTTACCATCATGTAATGCAGTCACTTTGTCGTGCTTGGATATATAAAAAAACGATCGCTTTTGTCCCGGTCGCATACATATGACCGGGACAAGAGCGATCGTTTTTTTATTTTTGTTTGTTGTCTGGTTTGTATGCAATTGCCTATACAGTTGTACAGATGTCTAAACAACTGTATAGGCAATTGCATACAAACCAGACGTGTCGCTGTCACCGTGTGTCGCGGTCTCTTATCCAGGTCACGCGCACTTCAAAACGTACCTAAAAGATGCTTCAATTTGACATATAAGTAAAATTTAAACACCATGCCTTAATTATCTTACATCACCAATCCACATTAGCCTAAATGCTGTAATCGTATAAGGAAGCCGATGGTCATCCTACGACCAATAAGCTTATCGCAGTATTAAAGGTAAGCTATGCTTTTTAACTCGATTTTCGAATCTCTCGATCGAATTAAATTGTATTCGTAATAGAGATAAACACATCCTTATCAATTATCGCTATGTTATAATATTACACAAAAGTTATGCAAAACACGTTAATATCCGTAATGAGAATGATGTCGAAATTACAAGGTGGTAGGTCCCTCGTATGCGAGAGGCCGTCTGGGTTGGTACCACCGCTTTATCTATTTCTGCCAAGCAACAGTGTGTAAGCATTGTTATGTCTCGGGTTGACGAGCGCAGTTCAGTGCCATGCAGTGCTTTGTAATTCAAAGTTCTGTGCGGTGTTGCTTATGTTTATGGACAACGCTTAACATCAGGCGAGCATTGCCTTGCCCTCGCAGCCTTGCTCATAATTCAATCAAATAAAAAGATGTGTAAATCATTCATCCCATTTTACATAATTAAAACAAAATAGATTAGCAACTTAGATGAATATTGGTTTTGGTGTCGCACGGTGACGATGGACCGCGTCAATAAAAGACGAATCAGAATGTCTATGCAAACATAAATAACGTGAATTAAATCAAGATGAACTAGATTAAAGATTGCTTGCATTTGGTTAGATGATTTATGGACTGATTCACATTTTATTAAGTAATACCTTAAATCTTAAAACGTATATGGTTGAGGTTCTAGACCTCGATGACGTGAGACGAATATTATAAATCTTGTCACGTAACTTAACCTTTTTGATGAAAATAGATTAACATATTTCGATTAACACTTTTATTTTTGCCCATCATTTTCATATTATGTAAGAATTCACCATATCAAGAATCTGAAACATTACTTGTTGAAAATTGTAGGCCATACAACACGGGCGTTCGATGATTGCAAGATAAAAAAGTGAAGTTAATTAAATTAAAAAGGATATAGCATTGTACAATATGCGATTCATGTTTAAAATGTTAATAAAAAACATCGTACTCAATCAATTTACGAATAAAATTGTAATGTCGGATTTGATAAAGCGTCAAAAGGTTAAAGACAGCGTACATGGATTGTGGACTATGAGTCATGATTTGCTCTACAATTCATGCCATAATTTAAGCGAGTTTGTACATTAAACTGATGTTGATTTTCCGGGATTACAATCGTTACCGATATGATGTTATGAGTCATTCAATAAAACATCGGCTTCCTTGCGGCAACGCACCCGTCAAAGTCTTTTCTGGGACAAAAAGTAGTTTTTGGAAACCTATAAAAACGAACCCATAGTACTCAGAGATTCCAATCAGAATCGAATATATTTAAAAAAATAATAGTTTAAAAAACAAGCTTTTATAGAAAATCCACCTCAAAAATAGAAAATAAATTTTATTTATTGAATTATCGTTGGTCCTTGATAATTATGCCAAATTTCGAATCCAAATTAATCCGACGTTTTGAAGGAGGTCAAAATCATGTTCAAAGTTTCCGCTGCATACTAACATACGTATGAAGCTAATAAAAGCGTGTTAAAATAGTGTTTCCAGATATTATTATCCTATATTTTACATACGCGAGCCCTTAAAGATTTTCCATCAAAGAGCAGGTCAATGGCTCACAACTCGACTCAAGGTGGAGTGAAAGTGAAATGAATTGAAAGTGCCACTCGGAACTGCTGTTAGGTACAAACATAATTTAAGTAAATACGCATTTTTCGCTAATCGAACGAGGAAAAATTATATTCGCATTCATAACAATATTTCTTCAGTTTATTCACATTGAACAAAGGTGTGTTGCTTTGTTGCAAACAGTGGATTTTCTTTGCGATGATCATCACGTTCTGTTCATTGTGCAATCGATCACAATATTCGAACGTAATTTACACAGCCGTCATGCGCTTCGTGGTTTCAATTTTTGATAAGACGCTTTGTTTTCGACATTTATCCTTTGGTTTCCACTTATTTTGCTTTGATCGTGTTGATTGAATTTTAATTTAGGTGTGTTTAATACATAATTATACTGACAATTCATATAGTTAATAAAATTGTTATTAAGTACCTACAACTCTGGGGATTTTTTAATATTAGGTACTTTTGGCATAAAATTATGAATAATCAACGTACATTTAATTAACAAAAATGAATAATAATATATTTGTAATAACAACACAAAAAGTGCAAAAAATAAGACACACTGAAATCATTTCGGATTAAACGTCAGAAACATCATTAGTCAATAAACTTTATTAACCAATGTCATTCAATCTGACAGTACTGTACCAGTCGCTTAGACCTTTATGTTGAGTGTTTAACTTACCTACTCAGAACTTTGTTCGAACACACTCAACTTCGTCACTGTGGTCTTTTACTCCGCACTTTTAATGTAATGGCAATTAGAGAGTACAACAAAAACATCTTCTTTGTTCTCAAGGGCATGTCACGTCTTATTACAGCAACACCGCCAAATGTCATCGAGGACATTCTCTAGATGATGGTACAATTTCACAACAAAGCCACAGTCTAAATATCATACAATCTGTTGATGAAGGCGTCTAGATGTGGCAATCGCGCGGAGCGGTACGGGATTAAACATAGATAATATAATTACCGGCGTGATTCGTAAGCATAGATCGATAGTAGAGGGGACTGTGTACAGTAGCCAAATTACTCGTGAGAGTCCTGCATATGACAAGCATCGAATCACTCATTCACTCTGCCAAACAAATCTAGAAATAAACTACTGCGCAGAAGAAATTTATGTTTATATTTATGCCAGTACCTATGCAACTGTGAGTTACACATTGTTATTTCTTACTTCTTCTGCCGTTGAATCTCATCAGTTTCGCTTTGTAGCAACAATTTTACTCATGTGAAAACTATAGATAGACTATACTAGACGATAATATTGACAACCTCCTTGGTGCAATGTGCGAGTTGCCGGCTGCAAAGCGAGAGGCCATGAATTGGATTCCCGCTCTAAGAAAAATATTTATGAGATCCACAAATATATATTTCGGGTCTGGGTGCTGTGGAACTGCAAGTCGTAGTTTTCGATACAGATGATACAGGTTAACTTAGCGTAAGATCAGAACTTTGTGTGTCCATAAAAAAAAATAAAAAGGACTATGTGTGTGACTGTTGGGTATAAATATTCATTCTACTTCATAAACATAAAGCGCGTTGACAGGCTGCGAATTTTAGACTGTGAGATGTGACAGTTCCTTATAGCCATGTTGCGAAAATGTTACATAATACGTATTTGTATTAAACGTCCACATTATCGTATTTACGCAGAACTTGCCGATTTAATGTAATTTGTAATGCATGTAAGTGCACCGGATGTCATTTGACAGCAGGTGGCTGTTGTATAATATAAAACGTAAGTCGCTGACATAACAAGCGTCATGAAATGATAAGATTAAGAATAAGATCAGATAAACTGTGTCGAAAATATCTGTCATTTAATTTCAGTTGTTTTTTAATTATGCTTGTTGTTCCAATTTGCCGTGACTATGCGAATTATATGTGTAAGTACAAGAAGGTACTCAATTGCTGGTGGTAGGATATTTATATCCGCCCGGTGGTCGCTACCACCGTACACATGGTGTGAAAACCTGCCATAGTGATACCTTGTGTGGATCGCGTTCCAGGATCAGCCAGTGTATATCCGATTCTCCCGAAGGGCTTGCCACATGACTTGATGGTTAATTGGGGCGGGTTTAGGGGTACATTCTTGTATTCCTGTGCCTGCATTGGTCATCCGCCTGAGCTGTCAGTACTTTTTCACTTGGTTAAATATTTTTAACATATTAAACTTGTAACGAGTATTATATATTCAAATTAAACAAACTTCACAAATACTACAGCAAATACTACTAACGGGCTGTTTAAATGTTAAACTGTGTCACATAACGCGGGAGTTTGACAGCTGACAGACAGAGAGCGGAAGAGGTGTTCTAGTTATGAATAATCGAGATGGTAATATTTAGTTACGGTCAATTGGCCGTAACTAATGACGCAATTTTTATATCCGCCCAACCGGTCTAGCAGTATACATTGAAGTCATTGTAGCAAATATCCGAATTTGCGCAAACATGATATACGATTAGGGATTGCAATCCGGAAAACCGGATCCGGTAATCCGGCGGATCCGGCATCATTTTACGTCCACCGGATCCGGTACCAATATACCGGATCCGGCGACCGGATCCGGTGCTACAATTTTTAGATATTTAAATAGAGTTGTCGCATTATTAGGTACTTTATTATGCCAAAGAAAAAAGGCATACGATCAGAAATTACAAAAATCTTGGAAAGAGTTGTTCAAGATGATAACTCTAAAGAAAAATTTGGAAGAAATAGTAGAAGAGAACTTAGATTCACCCTCACTAAATAAATATTTGACATTACAGGAAGAATTACAATTATAAATCCAGCAAGAAACCATGTGTTATAGCTTGTATGTAAGCTAAACAAGAGAAAGATTTTCATAAAGTACTAAAAAAGTAAATGACTACATTTGAAAGGTCACGAAGTTTTGACGGAGTTCGAAGAGAATACTTGTCTGCTATTTATGACTATTTGCTGACAATAAAGCCGACAAGTGTAGAAACTGAAAGGACCTTTTTGGCCGCAGGCTATATTTGGAGCTCTATTAAAAGTCGACTAGCAGATAACACAATTAACAATATTTTTTTTCTACGATCCTTTTTTCAAAATCAACATTGATTTAATGATTTCTTACGTTTACGCGAATGTTACTCATTAATTGATTTTCTATGTATAATGAATACTAAGACAATTATTGCTTAAAATTCTAATGAAAATAATTATTTTTCGTAAGTTGATTAAACTAAAAAGTTGAAATTATAAGACAAACTCATTATTGTGATAATTGTGCCATTCATTACAAAGATTCATCAAATCATGATGGTGCCTGTCATAAATATAAGACTTGTTTGTTGCAATAGTTAGCATTCTCAAATACTTTATTAATTATTGTGATCTCATTTCAATAAATTACGTAAGGTTAATTATATTCGATTTTATAATTTTACTTACTAAAATAATTGATCTTTATGTGAAAATGAAATCTATGAAAATTGAGCTACTTGTTTTATCGTTAAAATTTTACTAGTTACCTACACTACTAAATTTTATTTGTTTGCTCGTTGCCTATCCTTAACATTAGATTGGAAATAAATTTTTTATATGTTTAATTTTTTATAAACTACCTATATCAAGCACAATAACACTTGATTAACTTACTAACAGTTCATTTTGAACCGAAAAGCGAAAATCACCCTGACTTGATCAATCCGGCCGGATCCGGTCGGATCCGGCCGGATCAGTGGAATTCCGGTCGGATCCGGCCGGATTGAAAATGACGCCGGATTGCAATCCCTATATACGATGCATTCATTACATGCACACGTGCATGGCTTTAGCAATTATAGATTCGGCGATTGGTTTATTCGAAATTGAGGTTAATTCGTTAGAAATGTTCGAATATAATGAATTTTTACGACCGCCTTCGTGGCGCAGCGGGCGAGTAGCCGGCTGTGAAGCGAGAGGCCGCAGGTTCGATCCCCGCACCAAGACAAACATTTGTGTAAGCCACAAATATTTGTCTCGGGGTCTGGGTATTTTGAGACCGAAAGTCTCTTGTAGTTCGTGATACCCACGACACAAGACGCGTATCTTACTGTGGGGTCAGGACTATGCGTGTGACGATTGGATGTATTTATAATTTATGTTTATTTAGTAGTTTCAAAATGCCGATGTAAAACGCGAATTTCAAGCGAAAGGGAGTACCGAATAATAAAGTACAACAGAATAATGGAGTGTTCAAAGTCATTACCTTCCAACTTTTAAGGGCAGAGTAAAGTTTTTCATATTTCTATTCATTATCTATTGCCAAGCCCCTTGAATAATGGAACTTCATTTCATCATTGGCAGCTGAAAAATCGTTACTGTAGTGACAAGCCGCAACACTGCTGCCTAACTACTGTTATTTGCCAAATCCTCTTTATAAAGCCTACAATGTAATCTAAAATAGATGATGATGTTAGTGCCATTCAATGACTCTAATCTTCACTGGTACCTATTATCATGACGCAAACTCACGGTATAACGAAATTTAAATTATATCTCTAAACTCTATTGGGATGTTTTTCGAGAACTGTGTAACGAGACGAGCAGGTTGCTCGCCTAGTACTAAGCGCAATGTCTTCGCCTAAAATGCAGTAACGCCACCAATAACTTTGAATTACAAACTACTGCATGACGCTGCAGTATAGTTGTAATCCTAAACACATACTCCAGATGTTTAAAATCATAATGCTCAGTAATTTTACTAATTACAGTAATTTGCTAGTAGTAAGATATTTATATCCGTCTAAATAGTGACCACCGTACACATGGTGCTATAGTGACCCACACACCTTGTGACAAATTAGTTTGTTGATGTATGAGACTGTCTGTTGTCCAAAATAAAGTAAAATAAAAAACCATATTTACATAATATAATATAAAGACCCAATGTTGGTAAAACTCATCCAAAAGTAATCACTGAGTTCAAACACAATATATTTCGTCGATGAAGTACCAATACCTCCTAAGTGTTGAGAATCTAATTTTACACCAGACTGTTTAAAATAAGGTTTTATTTTACAAAAACTGTTTAAAATAAGGTTTTATTTATTTTGATCAACTGTTGATAGTAAATAGTTTCCAATACATTACCTTTTTATTAGTTACTAAGGGATGTGGTTTATGTTTACGTCTATTGTAATAAAAAAGTAATTTTGGACTAAATTGTCAGTTAGGAGGTATTGGTACTTCATCGACGATTTGCTATTAATTACCAAGAAGTTGAAAGCTGCAGGCTTGGTTACAGCATCAGCTCAAGGTTGCCTAGCTAAGAACTCTAAACCAAATTAGCTTTTAAATGAAAAAAGTCGGTTAATTTCTTTAGGTGTATTTCGATGTTGATACATATACATACAAACCGACAGTTATGTCAATTTTATAACACCCCTCTTTTTATGGAGGTTGAAAATTTTAACTATCAACTATTGAAACTTATTCATCTTAGTATATTTTTTTTTACTTGATTAAATAACGAGACGAGCCTAGCGCTCGCCTGATGATAAGCGCCACGCCTGCCCAAAAACAGAACCAACACCACACAGAACTTTGAATTACAAAGCACTGCATGGCACTGAACTGCGCTAGTCACCCCGAAACATAAGATGTTAAGTCTCACAATACCCAGTAATTTCACTGGCTTCAATATCCTTCAAACTGAAACACAACAATACTTACACACTGTTGCTTGGCAATAGACAAAGCGGTGGTACCAACCCAGCCCGCCTCTCGCATACGAGGGACCTACCACCTTGTAGGTAATATAGATCAAATAATAAACGGTCGGAATCAAGACAGCCGTCGACCAGTGCCCTAGACACAAACTATAATTTACAGTGTTCTTGTTAGTACGGAGCATTCGCCGGCCGACCTTGATTATATTTTGCAGTTACGTAGGCCGAGTTGCAAAGAACTTCTTTGTTAGCCGCTGCAAGCAAATTAGCCATAAACACCACTGGTCTAGTTTAAAGCGAACCGTTTCAAAACTTGTCTGTTTGCTTTATAATGTTACTTGTTACGTAAAGTGATTCATATTTCAATGTTAGCGTTTAATGTCACGACTAATAATTTTACTCACTGGTTTGTACTTTCAATCTACAATTTAGATACATGTTTCTTGCCTCACTTTCGGTAAACTGGTACAGGGCAGCTTAGCGAGCTGTGATAATACACCTACACTTAATACAACTATTGCTTGTCAGAATGCAGAATGGGTACAATTTAAAAGGTCAATAAATTATTAATAGCATATAAGATAAAGTAATAAATATTGTACCAACATTTCTACTGATTTTATTATAAATACACCATAGTTAACTCAAAAACATAAATTTACATTTAAGCACATGTAAACACGAAATAAAATACGCACGTATATCAATATGCAATTTAAACTTTCTAGGCCGGAGTTTTGGAGGGAATTCTGACAGTGCAGTTCATCGCTTACTTTAATTTATTTCAAAAACTAGTTTAAAGTTGTGTTTGTTGTATAAAAGTGTTGTGGATTTGTGCAAAACTCCAACAAGACCTTGAAAATGTCCACACCGATATTTCATTGTTCTTGTGAAAACTTGAGAATAAATTATACTTCTCATTGGCGAAATGCATAATAATACGAAGCCATAACTTAAAAAGAAGAAGAAGAACTTTCTAGGCCTTATGCAAATTCACACATAACAATAATGATACACAAACAAAGCTAACGCCTACGACACATTGCGAGTTATGTTTGTATCATAAACATACAATTCAATAATAGAGATATTAATCTTTGAATATCATTAATCATTACATATTGCATTTTAAATATTATTTCATTATATTATGTATACTGCTTATTGTGCAGTGTTAAAACGTCACAAGCTCTATCATTAAACAGACAGTCTATAGATTTAATTAAAGATTACGAACATCGTTATATTATAGTTCCTGATATTATTTGTTTTCCTTAAAATATTAAGCCCCTGTTTTACCACCTCTGATTAAATACTAATTACCAAAAATATAACACGGTCAAATACAAAACTGACATATAGAACGAAATAGAGATTTAAACTAGGTACTATTTTCAATAACTGCTGTCTTGCAGGTTTATTAATGGAAAAATCTTGAAACAGACCCTTCTTTAGTCTTCGCTTAGCCTTTAATTAAAAGCCAGTAATAATTCTGAGGTATTCGTTTAACTTGTTGTAAATATAAAGTAGCCTATTTAATAAATGTGATAATTAAAACATCCAATTGTGATACATACACTCCTGACCTATCAGTATCGGAAAATACGAGGGACTTTCCGAGGGACGATTCCACGACACTCAAACGCAAAGCAAATTTTCATAGATCACGACATTTGTCTCAGTGTGGGGATCGAACTCACAGGCCCTCGCTTGACAGCCAGCTACTTACGTAATATGCCGTGGATCGACACTATGATGTATGAAATTACAATAAAATGATATTAGGTTTTTCTATCACGAAATACTCAGTATCAGCCCGGAGTCTGGAATTGTGCCCGGTATGGCGATAGGCTTGCCCCTATCACATCATGAGACGGAAAATACACTTGACGAAATGTGGGTGTACTGGTTATACCTCTTCCTACCCCTACGGAGATTACGCGTGATTTACGGGCGTATTTAAAAAACTAATAAATTCATAACTAAATCTTCATGTGATTACAAGCCTGGAATGTGCAAAATAATCCTGAGTGGCGACACGATGTCGTAAAAGGTGACACCCAGGTACCTCAACCCACGACCTTTTGCAACGCATAATAACAATGTTTTCGAAAACCTCTCCGAAGAATCTCGAGAATGCATAAGTAGTCGCTGAGGTCGTTATCCTACAAAGATTTATAAAGTGACAAATTGATGGTAGGTATTTTTCGTTCGTATGCGATATCAATAAAATGAATTCTTCATTAGACGATATTGACTAATTTTGTATATCGACAATAATTATACTGATGTCTTATAAATATTTAATACAAAAAATAAGGCCATTAATTGGTGTCTTGATATTTTTTATACATTTAAATAGCCTCTTAATACTGATAAAATGTATTTCTGATCATAACATCAATTTCAAAGGAGTCGATTTTATGGTTTTAATTATTAGCACAATGATAAAAAGGGTTGGTTCATTAATTAATACAACGAAATTTGAATGTACAAATTCACTCTGTACCTAATTAGTTTGTTTGGTGCAGAGAAAATATTGCCAGCCTCCGTAGCACAGTGGGCGAGTAGCCGGCTGTGAAGCGAGAAGCCGCGAGTTCGATATCTGTAGGAATCATGTCACGGTGTGCCGTGACGAATATTTGTGTGACCCACAAGGTCAACAACAAGGTTTTTGCAAGGTGGTAGGTCCCTTGTATGCGAGAGGCCGTCTGGGTTGGTGCCACCGCTTTGTCTATTTCTGCCGCCAAGCAACATTCAGTGCCATGCAGTGCTTTGTAATTCAAAGTTATGTGTGGTGTTGCTTCTGTTTATGGGCAGGCGTGGCGCTTACCATGAGTCGAGCGCCTTGCTCGTCTCGTCATTCAATCAATTTTAAAAAATGTGTTAAAAAGCATGTTGCGCCAACCCCACTGCGTATGGGATAAGGGGGTTAAAAATAAAATATTAAGTATCGTTTAATATTTTCCTTATACCAGTTTCCTTTTGTCTCCGTTATGACAATAATTTTGCATATTATTAATACTTTCGTGTGATTCATCAAACAAAGGCCAAAGTAACAGTAACCACACACCCACTCTTAACTATTTTTACAATGTAATATTTTTGCAATGATGGTCAATTCAGGCATTAAGTCATCGAATCTGAATTTCCTAAATGAATTTATTTCCCTAATAGCGTATTCACACGGTACAATTTTAGTTGAACAACTGCAAAATGGATTACGATTTTAACCGTCTGTACAGACTTTCAATCAAATTGATCAATAAACCTTACAGCCTTTGTTTATTCAAGTCTCTTGTTAAAAGCGATCCCATTCGTCTGAATCTGTCATAACAAATGAGAAAAGTTGTGCGTGCATACAGATGTTTTCGATCTTCTCAGCTTTAAAATATGGCATGAATTTATAATTCAACATATCTGTTTTTGTTGGTCACTTCTATGCCTTTATTTTGAATATGCATGCTTAGAATATATTATCATGTTAACTCAATATTGTGTTTAAAATTATTTCAATGAAATTCGATGTGCATAGATAATCTATACACTATCAATGAACTTGTTTTAGCTTTTAGTATAATTTTACCTTTAATACTAGTCATAGAATCGATTACGCTATACGGGATACAAAAGTATCAAAGTTATAACAAATTTTAATCACGGCCTTAACATAAGCGCCTTGAGGAAATTCTTTCGACCCATTTTGTCGTGAAATAACCAGTTATGGCTGGTTATCTCTTTAAATCTATCGTAGTAGTACACCCACATTTTGCCGAGCGTATCTCCGTCCCATGATGTGATACGGACCGTGCCTATCGCCATTCCGGGCACAATTCCAGACTCCGGGCTGATAAAAAAAAGCGATATTGCTTTTTCTTCGTATATCGGACCCGGGGATCGAACCCGAGACCTCAGGACAGTCGTACCGCATACACAATACATCTGCTACCAAGGCAGCATGTTATTAAAAGCGCTACGCAAAATTATCCTCAAGCGAAGATTAGATAATGGGCGGACGTATATGAAATCCCTTGGCATTTATTAATATAGCTTGGGACATGTTTTTTTAAGGGCAAAATCGTTGAATGTCTATGACATAATAATAGAAGTTTAAAAATAGGAGTATAACTTTTGACAGGGTTAATGAACTCATAAAATATGCTTATTTAATATGTTTGTTTTAAGGAGAAACTTTATCGATAATAAAATAAATAAATACACCCAACAGTCACAAACATAGTCCTGACCACAAACAGACGAGTCTTGTGTCATGGGTATCAGAAACTATGAGAAACTTTCGGTCTCACAACACCCAGACGCCGAAACCAATATTTGTGGGTCACACAAACATTTGTCTCGGTCTCTTGTCTCTTGTAATGCAAATATGACTACTGTGTTGAGGTATCTGCTTAAATGCTCTGAAATGCTTAGTATCACATAGTACATTACTCTTTATTTTAAATTATATTATTTCTTTATTTTAACTTTTTATTTTATATATATTTTTTTTATTATTATTGCTATTATTTGTATTTTGACGACAGACTGATGTGCGACCTGCGTTGTCCTTACCACCCACTGGTAAATATCCATAACTGGACATCAGACAAATAAATAAACCAAATATATTTCTATTTTGATCATAATTTGAATTTGAATCATAATTTATTAATATTACATTGGACCATTATTGCAATTTTATGCCTTTTATGTTCGAAATAATGTGGGTTCTTAATAACATGAAAAAGTTTCCTTTAATTTCATAAACAATAAATCAAAAACCTTTGCAATGACAGATAAATGCAATTTGTAAAATAATAATTAGCAAAATAATGATTAAAGGGGTTATAAAGAATAACATTATCTTTTGCTCCCTTCTTTTATAAAAGGCTTTATGAAAATATAAGTATCATCCTATAATAATAATTCAAACTATTTTTTTTACAATCTAGTACAAACAATAATCACATACAAACAATGTCCGATCTTTACGTGCCTCGTCACGCACTTAAGAGGAAAATAAATAAATTATCTAATATTATCTTTCTTTCTGCCTATCGTTATCCCGGGTTAATGCTGAGGTCTGCCTTCATATCATGATTTGAAGGTCGATTACCAGTATTATATGGGACGACCCACTTTCTGAACCCAGCAACCCGTAGTGGGAACCAAGTCTCATTTTCATTTAATTAGTAGAGTATACCACGTGCAAGTGATGTTGGCATTGGAACTAAGATAATCTAATGATTATCATCCTACTTCCTGTTTCTCTAGATAAACTAAGGAAGCCAAAGCGCATAATATAATACGTAGTACTGTGCTGTATATAGGCGTCCATGGCTGCATCGAAAAATCAATTTTATGTTGTGTATTTAGAATTCAAAATGAAATTATTAATTTCGTGGTTTCAACACTCCTCAATTAACATATATTTTTTTATATTCTGTAAATCACGTTTCACTTTCATTTAATTAGATTTTTAATTATTCAAATAAGCATTTTACCTCAATAATCGAGGATGATTAATTGCAAATTGACATCAATTTCCTTTTGCCAGTATTATGTAAAATGCCTATAAAAAGTATTCTGATAAGTGCGATGGCAACATTGGCAGTATTTCAATTTTAACACGCGAACATGAATTAAAATAATAAAACGAGTCATCATCAATCTATTTATATGAACAAACGATAAATCTGAATACTATTTCTAACCCTAAATACATAATCTCACGACATTATCCCCGAAGGGTTAGGCATAGGTCCAACTAGTGCTACATTCACGCCACTTTTTTCCGCCACATGTGATTGGGTCTAAACCCAGGATCTCACGGTTCTCAGCAGTGACGCGATACTTCTAATTCCTTATGAATAGACATCAATCAAATCCTATCAACTGAAAATGAATATTTGATTACATGTTACACATTGACATATTGTGCATATTGACTTCAGTCGATCTCAACCTTGGTCGATTGACATTTAAACTCACTCGGTGTCAATCACTCACCCGCTCGATAATACGCTTTCACCAATTCTCTAACTGGTTCTCACAATGCATCAAATACTCGACATTTCTGACGTCAGATCTGGGTCAAGGCCACTGTCGATTATAAAAACATAAATCCGACGAAAAATAACTAAAAACCTAAAAATAATTATCAAACAATTTTAACTCGGTGTTAATGAAGTATAAATGTTTAATTATCGATACCATATTCAAAATTGTTTCATTTTATTTTTGGCATTTTATTTTTAGTCGCTTTTATTTGTTGTTCATAAATTTTTATTATACTATGTTTTAGTAAAAGAATAATCAATATTGGTGTATTTTATTGCTTGATATAGTTTTATTTTATTTTATTTAAATTGTGTTCATAATCAATTTTTACTTAATTTAATTTACATTAAAATAAAAGGTCATGATGTCTGAAAATAAACATCGCGTCGTGACCAAAATTAAACCAAAATAAAAAACCCTCAATAAAATCGGTTTTAATTAGTTTTATTTCGATGTGTAATATTCGCGTAAAGATAAGAAATCATTAAATTATTTTATTGTTATAAGATTTTTAATGTTTCCTTTCCGGATAGTCGATTAAAATCCTTAATGTTGCTGATAGTTAAACAGACGCTTAGCAATTTTTATTGCAAATTACACGCTCGCCTTACTCGTTAGCATAGATAATTGCATTAATTTCGTAAACTATTGCAGTTCGTAACTGAATGACCCGAAAAAATCGGCCTTCGGTGCGGCGGCGCCTTATACATCGTATGCTGCAAAATATGCAATGCTATCAACTACCGGTTTTAGCAAACCGGACTGGATGGAAGGCATTTTTGTGATAAATTTGTATTGAACACATGGCGGCGGGCGTCAAATTTGCGGTCGTAAGATATTTTAACTGACTCAATGACGAGACGACTGATGAGATTTTAACTGACTGTGTGATCCACAAATATTTGTTTCGGGGTGTGGGTGTTGCGAGACCGAAAGTTTCTCGTAGTTCCTGATACCCACGACACAAGACTCGTATCTTACTGTGGGGTCAGGACTATGTGTGTGACTGTTGGGTGTATTTATATTATTTTATACTATAGTAAGTTTAGACCGGTGATTTTCCAATTTGAAACATAAATAAATTATAGTAGAATCAAACCCATTGTAAAAGGAAGAGAATACAACAAAATTGATAGGAAAAATAAATTAACGGCGATCTGAGGTCGGGAAGTGGGAAGGGGGGGGCTTTTAAGGGTAAAAAACGGTTTATCTCGATTTCCGGAAAAACTACAAGTCCTATGGAAAAAAGTTAAATCGCAAAGTTGTAGGTAATAAAAAGATCTACAACTTTTGTATACACACTCTCTTCACATAACCTCAAAATATATGTGAAAAATTCAAATAACCAAGTTTTTTGTTTTTATTTTTATCTATTATAATAAATCATTTTTTTACACGAAATTTGGTGAAAACTTACCTTTTTGTATCCCAAATACACTGTAATTTTTTTGATTTAAAATATTTATTTTTGCACCTTATTTTGACTTAATATCGAAAAAGCAGCCTAATTTTCAAACGAAAATTCTCACGTCAAAATATGAGCTTTTTTAAAAAAGTCTATTGGTTTTTTGTTCATTGAATTCTCTACTTTTTGATGGTGTAAAAAAATATATACATTACTATGGTAAATGTGCTCAGAAAATGTAAAGTTATAAGTTAATATTTAATAAGACATATCTACAATATTTTGAGAAAGTTGTAGAATCTTCTTTAAATTATATGCGTAGATGCCTCTTTATTGTTATTTTAATATAACTTATATACCTGAGTGATCTACGGAAAATTTTAGCCCATCATAAAGAAGTGGGGAAGGGGCTAGGTGGGTCTGGGCCTTACTACCTGTTATTTAGTAGTTCGTTTCTTTGCATTTTCTGAGCACATTTACCGTAGTAATGTATATATTTTTTTACACCATCAGAAAGTAGAGAATTCAATGAACAAGAAACCAACAGACTTTTTTAAAAAAGCTCATATTTTGACGTGAGAATTTTCGTTTGAAAATTAGGCTGCTTTTTCGATATTAAGTCAAAATAAGGTGCAAAAATAAATATTTTAAATCAAAAAAATTACAGTGTATTTGGGATACAAAAAGGTAAGTTTTCACCAAATTTCGTGTAAAAAAATGATTTATTATAATAGATAAAAATAAAAACAAGAAACTTGGTTATTTGAATTTTTCACATATATTTTGAGGTTATGTGAAGAGAGTGTGTATACAAAAGTTGTAGATCTTTTTATTACCTACAACTTTGCGATTTAACTTTTTTCCATAGGACTTGTAGTTTTTCCGGAAATCGAGATAAACCGTTTTTTACCCTTAAAAGCCCCCCCCCCCCCTTCCCACTTCCCGACCTCAGATCGCCGTTAATTTATTTTTCCTATCAATTTTGTTGTATTCTCTTCCTTTTACAATGGGTTTGATTCTACTATAAATTTGTTTCTATTTTTACCATTTTCAACCGGATAATCACCGGTCTAGTTATCCCACGTGCCATCGTAAGATACGTCTACTGTTAATATATTATGAATTAAAATCCGTTGCTAAAATTAAAATCCTGTAATAAACAGGATCTGCACGTTGTCTGGGTTTCTTTCACTTTTTCCAACGCGTCTCACAACTCTAACCGATTTTAATAAATTGCATAACTGCATAAATGTAGTAGGACAGCAAATCATGTGCATTACCTGTTCGGAATGGAATATTGAACAACCGATGCCCACCAATGTAGCATAAGTGCGGACATACTATGAAACTGTAACTCGAAAGTGAAACTTGGTATGTCGAACGCGATGTCGCGTGTTACGTCACAAGATACAATGCTTACGATTGCAAATACCGTTCCGGGAAATCGTATAAAATCGCTTGCTCATCACTATTTATTTAGGAACTCAATGGCCTCTCAACTGAATATTAATAATAATAACATTACTAAATAAATACACCCAACAGTCACATACATACTCCTGACCGTAGAGTAAGATACGACCCTTGTGTCTTAAGTATCAGAATTACAAGAGACTCTCGGTTTCAAAACAACAAGACCCGAAACAAACATTTGTGGATCACATAAACATTTGTCTCGATGCGGGGATCGAACCCGTGCTCTCTCGGTTCACAGCCGGCTACTCACCCCTTGCGGCACGAAGCCCAAGAATACTCGTAAATTATTACGCTAGAGTGGTTTACAAGCTTAAACGGTGAAGGAAAGTAGCGTGAGGAAACCTACATACCTGATAGTTTTACATAAGAATTTAGAAGGTATAACATATTATTTCTATTTTTTTATTTATTAGAATGATGAAACGAGTAAGAGGCCTGATGGTAAGCGCCACGCCTGCCCATAAAAGCAACACCACACAGAACTATCAATTACGCACTGCATGGCACTGAACTACGCTCGTCACCTCGATACCTAAGACGTTAAGTCTCATAATGCCCAGTAATTTCATTGGCTTCAATGTCCTTCAAACCGAAACAACAGTACACTTATCGGTATAGTATAATCGTTATTGCTGGAAATACTTAGCACTATTTAATTTAAACGGCACTTAATTTTTATTTAACTTTATACTTGCCATTGAGTTTATTAAAACAATAATTACTACAAGGCAATTAATCACTCGCAGCTCATTATCGCTGTCAGCATGAAGTATCGATCCTTATCTAACACAGGATTGTAAACGTGATTAAGTAAACGATATAAAAAAATAGGAAGTGGACGAGTGTTTAAAATAGATCGATATACAATGTAAGAAAAAACAAGACGTGACTACAACCGTGAATGAAACTGGGTGGCTGTAATACCTATTGGGTAAATATACAATGTATAATGAACGTCTTTGCATTAATGTAAGTGTTGCCAGTGGATTTTTTATAATTTTTAGTCTTAAGTTTGTTTATTAATTTTTAAATAAAAATATAAAAAGCATAATATTTATTGAATCATTAAAATGTCAAACATCATCTAGGTTCCATCAAATTCGATTGCGGTATTATTTATGATTTGAGGAACGTTATAACTGTCCATCTTTTATTACGACTCGTGCCAGGATCATGTCTACATATTGTCGTAGTATTATTGAAAATAAGTGCATTCTAATTGTGCTTAAACTTCACATACATATGTAAGCTTGTTGGTTGTACTTTAAATGTTACATAATTACACTTTCCTTATCAGTTGCCAATTTCGAAATTGCTATTTCAACGGATTCGTAATGTCAGCGTGATTAGGTTTTTCAATTGTTACATACTATATCGTTTGCATATTACCTATTTATTGAATAATATCGCCTTTGCCCAAACCAACCTCGCCTGCAGAGTACAATCTATTGGACGAGGCAATGGCAAAACTTAGGCCTGGGTCGGGTTGTTGGAGACAGACCGCGGGTCGCCCAACATAATAAACATTAAGACAATATTAAGTCTCTAACTCTTTTTCGAAGGTATGTGAAGTCTACCAACCCGCATTAGGCCAGCGTGGTGGACTAAGACCTAACCCCTCTCATTCAGTAGAGGAGGCCCGCGCCCAGCAGTGGGACGTTTACAAGACAGGGCTAGTAAAAAAAAGTCTCTAACGCTATTCGCTACTCGTAAATGCCCATAGAAATTAAAAGAAGAACAAAAAACCAATTTATTTTTTAATTGCACTAATAAAGCGTCAGCATCCCTTTTTAACCGTTTACGTAAACCGGTAAAGGATTGCGAGTTGTGTTAGGAGTCAGTTTCTCTACAAATTAAGTGTAGGATGTCCTACAAAAGATAGAGCAGTTTGTTTTTATGGTTACGTACCTGAAGTATACCGACGGAGCCTTATTACAGAGTCTATACCGTCTGTATGTATGTCCTAAATATAAAGAAGATGATGCTGAACCCTCGGTGCTAGTACGACTCGCAATTGGTAGGTTTTCCTCAAAAATATTTTAGAATGACTGTTATTACATATTGTTAATACTTCCGCTGTTTAAAAATCATCCTTAAATTATTATAATCTAACTGTTAATAACTCGGGCATCAATTAGACAAATATCTGTAATTTCTATGTAATTAAACAGATTTTATTCAAACATAGCTAAGAATCATATCTATTAAACCAGCTTTCAAATAAATAAAACGCATTCAAATCGGTACGTTAGTTTAGGCGCTACGATGTCATATATAGACAGATGGACAGACAGGAGAAAAACGAATTGACAGACAGACAAAGAGTTCAAACTTATGACACCCCTCTTTTTTACCGGGGGTTTAAAAAAATTACAAAAATGAGATATGGAATCCAAGCCCGATTACATACTCAGACGATTACAAGAATTTTTATAAATCTATATTGTCCTGTAACAATAGTTATTTTATCTACATAATTGAGTTTTTGTATGCAGCGATAATCCAGCACCAACCGATCGTATCTCGTCTCAAGGCGTGCAACTATCTCCTGATCGCCTTACATAATTCAAGTAATTGCTTTTTCACATAATCTCGCGGATAAAAAAAATGATCTTTCTTCCTATATCTCGCATGTTGTCGCTTCATTTTGTTTACTTCCGCGATTTTTTATTTGCAACACGGAATCGACGCAATCGAATCTATTTTAAAATCGTGAACGCTGGCGAAATTCTTAACCGCTTTTAATGGGGTGCTTCACGAAGGTGTATGTGTTGTTAATAAATTATATTTATGTAAGTGAGACGTTCAAGCGATGATTGAATGCAACTTTATTAATCTAGGGCCCTTTAAGTTTATTAGGGAAATAAAAACCTAAACAGATAGTTTTTTTTATTATTTGATTGAATGACGATGCAAGGCGCTCGCCAGATGGTAAGCGCCATGCCTACCCTCAAACAGAAACATCACCACACAGAACTTTCAATTACAAAGAACTGCATGGCACTGAACTGCGCTCGTCACTCCGAGACATGAGATATTAAGTCACATAATGCCCAGTAGTTTCACTGGTTTCCATGTCTTTCAAACCGAAACACAGTTTACACACTGTTGTTTGGCGACAGAGATAGCCAAAGTGATGGTACCAACCCAGACGGCCTCTCGCATACGAGGGACCTACCACCTTGTAGTGATAATAAATTAATAACAAAAAAATATTAGGAAATAACAAATGTTACATACAGATGGGATAATTTTATTTAATATTAAATGTAAAAAAACGACTTCTTGATATAAATAAAATCTGTAATTTAAAGGCTATTTCTATAAATACATATATACATACATGTGCATTTGCATTGCAATTATTGTTGTTCCGTGATACGCAGCTTGCAAATGCCTGTAACAAAAAATAAATATGAAATTATCAAAATTATGTACATAACTTCAGTTCATTTAATTAATAATATAATAATAATATGCTTGTCCCTCCGCTAATGCTATTACTCAATAACTACAATAATAAATAAATATTATTTTATATCATTCCGTCCTTATTCATCAGTTTATGTTGTTCGTGAATCAATGATTGCACTAATAATTTATTATTAGCTATAAAATTATTTAGCCAATCCCGTTTGGTCTTTTATTCTTATTGTCGTTTAGCTATATTCATTTTAGACTTGATTGTGTCAATAACATTGTAAATTACTTCTTTAGTGCTCTGCCAAGTTTTGAAGTCCATCCTTCTAGTTTTTAGTTATTTTTTACGAACGTATCATTTATAATCCATTAGTTTTAGAAGACGTCATAAAATCAATCGAACATTGAAACTTTAAAGTTCGCAAACACAATAATATTATAAACATTAATTTTATTTTTATTATTTTTTCATTGAGAATCATTAACACTGTTATAAATATTTACCAATAACAGAATAGCGTTGCATTAAATTAGTTTGTAAATAGGTCAGAATATCCACTCCAAAAAAATATATTCTACATTAGCTTTTCTTTGCAGCTCCGCTCCCGTTCTAGTCTTTTTCTGGGCAAAAAGTACTCTATATACTCAGCAATAATGTAACTTTTTGTTATTGAAAGAATTTTTAGAATAAATTCAGTAATTCCAGATATTAATTACCCTTTCATAGAAACTGTCAAATTTTACTTTTTAATTTATTTAACACGAATCACTATATATAAACCCTTTCATAAAAACCGAGTAAATTTACGTCTTAAGAATATATATTTAACATGAATCATAAGTCATAGTTCGGCAAACACAGTTAATGCGAAAATCTCACAAAAAACTATCTAAGTAAACAATTATTTATCACTACTGATACTGGTAATAATACATTATACATTCACTTGCACTCTTTCATTTAAATATTTTTTATCCGTGGGAATACCTTTTGCATGTAAGGCAGTTATATTCTCGCATGGATTGGTAACTAACGTTATTTCGCACGTTGGATGTACCGGCTACGCACGCATAGACACCGTAGTACCTGGAAGAATAATACTTTTTATTTAATTTATAATGCTTCATTATACATTAGACTAATTTAAAGCGACAGAAAAAACTAATACACTTATTAACGGCCTTATCGCTCTTATAGGCAACCATGGAATAAAGATAATATAGACGGCGGCTTAATGTTCGTTCCCAGTATTCTGTTGACAGATAGATTTTCTACTATAAATATTGATTTCACAAATCCTCCATACAAATACTACACAAATACTATACTAATGACTTATATCAAAGTTATTTAGCAATATCTATATAATTTTAGGGCCCTTTTCAAAGAAACAGATATACCTATGCACAATGAAAAAATAATAATCCATCAGTTACATATACATAAATGGGGAACCACCCACAAAATGTCTTAATTTCACTACTTTGTGTAGCCATTAATAGAATCCATCAACAATCCAAATTTAAAACATATAGTAATAGTCTCCAAGTAAATTGCGAGTTGCGACTGTGACATACTGACCGACGGACATGACGAAATTATAATGGCTCTAATTTTTACCCTGAAAATACTTCTTTTGCATTTGGTTAGGTAACAAGATGGAATTAAGGACAACAGACGCGAGTTGTTTCGCCTGAAATTGGATAATATATTGCGCTACATAAACTTACCATCAGGTGTGACGTAGTCACTTTGCCGGGCCAGGATGGAAAAAATGACCGTAAACGTGGTAAATAAACATTAATAGCTTCGTTGAAACAAAACTACAACATTTTCCTTAAAATTTAGGTTAACGTTTCCGTAAGTGGTGTTAATTAACCCAGATAATTTTAATACAAGGAAAGAAAATTGTCGTATATTGCGACATACTAAAAACCAAGTTTCTGGTAATAATCTGGACATGAAACAACTCATCAAACATTAACATTAATTGCTTTGTTTCAAATGACAGCAACTGGTTCGACCGGGTTGTCAGTTTTCTGTAAGACTGTCTTACAGGAAACTGACGTGAAGTAGCAACTTGCTGTTGCGGTTCGTGTGGTGAGCGAGGAGACCCATCCCCGTCCCCTTCCCCCTTGATTATCACTTTCCTTTAAGGTTGGCTACGTATTCATGTTTTATCGTATATTATGGCCTCTGCTATAAGCAAAATTAATAAAGCGTTCACAAGAAGCAATGATTCATGTCCTGTAGATTGTAATCAGTTATTTGCTACTGTACCATTATGTGCATAAGTTATTCATATTTTTAAATTAACTCTGTATAAATAACTTACTGTAAAAAAATAATATTGCACGACATTTCAGCAATTACAACAAAAGGAATGGAAAGAGAAGAATCCTACAACCTACAAGAATCCTACTACCATTAAAAATGCGAAAAAGATGTCTTTGAGTCTGTAAATTTGAATTATAGTTATTTAATCGCACTTTAGTTACACAGGTAGACCACGGTCTGAATTAAAATTTTTATCCCTGGAAAAGAAACTACGTCGACGATGCCGTGGGTAAAAGCTAGTATCATAATATAGCACATTATAAAAAATATGTTAAAATCAGCAAAATGTGATAAAAAAGAACCTAGATTTTTTTTAACTGTCCAATTCTATATATAAATTAGTTATAAATAAATCAATTCTAGAGCAAAACGATATTGGTATAGCGAGACGTTGTAACAATAGCAAAAAAAATAACTAAAAAATACAATTAAATCTGGCAAAAAATATTATTCAGCACGTTTTATTGTGTTTAAAAACTATTCAATTGTCAAATTAAAAAGGAATTTCGAAACGAAAAAGACTGAAGCTAAATCCTAGTTAAATCTACGTTAGAGGTTGCAATCAATATTGTACGAAAGACAAGTCAATTTCCAATAGGCATTTCGAAACTGCATAGCTTCTTCGCGGCGGATTCGTAACTACAGAAAGATCTAATGCAATGACGGAAGAATATTTTACTGACATTAACATTCCGTAAATTAAAAAAAATGTGCAATGATAATTGATTCTTACATGATTGCCTTCCGATAGTTAACAAGAAAAAATTGATGAAATGCTGACTAAAGAAATCTTTAAATATTTCTTTCTGTCATATCAATTCTATGAATTTCATAACTATAGGTTATTAAAAATAACGTATAAAATCAAATATTTTTGATATTACTACCCATATGGTCGTTTTATTGAGTTCTAAATATCCTTGTCTTGAGTATGTCATGGTTGGTACTATATTTATAAGATTATATAAATCTATAGTCTATATCATATTTTAAGAACAACAAACGAGCGATTCTTTTGTAATTTTGTGACTAGTTGGAAACCATTTTAGTAACAATTTAGAATTGCAATAAGCAAGTAACCAGTCATAAAACTTACCAAAAACCATATTGCAATATAAAAACACACACCGCTTCTATAGCATAGCGATATAGCATAATCTACATTACGAGTGAAATAAATGAGAGTAGAGAGATAGAAGCAATTTCACATGAAATAATAACTGCTTACAATGTCATTGACAAACTAAAGTGTTGACAAATAATAACAAAATTCATTCATGGCTGTATCAATAAAAAACATATGACAATCACATCACAAACTACATTCTCCAATTTACTTTTTACAAGCCCCACAAAAGGCAAGCTTAAGGAGTCATTCCGAACACGACTGCAGCTGTAGAGTGCTTTTGATAAAGGCATTAGACGTGCAGCATTGTTGGTGTACCTGTGTATTAATTTTTTGTAATGATCTGACTTCCAACCGTCCTAGTTTCCAAATTTGTCCTTCTTTCTTTGAGCCTGAAATTAGATTGCAAAATAATTTCAAAAAAGAAAGCAATTTTTGTTCTTTTGACATTTCGTGTTTATGAAATATTACCCGCGGGAATGCTTTTTTCTTATTGAAAACTCACTTTTATCTCTCTTTTTTTAAAGAATATTTTAAAGTAGAAAGAAAAAATTGTGTTCTATTGGTAAATTTTCATAAACGGATGAATACTTCCGACATTACCACTTACAAATATAATTTCACGGTAAAACATTAGGCCCTATTTTACTCGAAGTTCCTTGGCGTTATTTTCTACAGTTTATCGACAGTCAGCAATTTAAGTTATGTTTGAAGAGTGCACTATAACTTTTTTTTTATAGCATAGTCCGGCAAACGAGCAAGTGGGTACCTGGTGGTAAGTGATCTCCACCGCCCATGTACGCCCACCACCAGAAGAATCATGGGCGTGTTGCCGACCTTAAAGGAAAGGGATAATTAGGGATTGGGAAGGGGAGGGGATTTGAGCTTCCGGATATCTCACTCACCGTACGAAACGCAGCAGTAAGCCGCTACTTTACGTCGGTTTCCTGTGAGACTGTGGTAACGACCCGGTCGAGCCAGCCCATTCATGCTGTAGACAACACTGTCTACAACGTGGCTCTACCACTCAAACTCTGGCGAGCCTGCGATTTTTTATTAAAGTCTGCAGCTGCAGTTTGTTCTAAATCGCACCTTAATAGGATTCTCGTTCGGTGCGTCGTGGCAGCTGTTATGAAATCTAAATCACCTAATTAAAGCCTCAAGCGTCGCAACACCAGGCTAATGTTTAATCATATTATAAAAATCGGTGTTTATTCCGCCCTTTCTAAATTCTGTGTGACAGTGACACACAAAATTTCAAAGGAAAATGACAAAGGAAAGTGCATAGGAAATTGCAATACAGAACTTTATGTCTTACTGAGTGGTATTTAAAAGTGATTACGTCATAAACAGCTTTTTGTATCTGGATATGCTCAAAACTTATTTTAGAGAACAGTGATTTCTTAAATAAAATATTTAAGTACAGAATTTATTTATGTACTTATATTAGTATATTTTTATCACCATACTAATAACCATAGTAATAATTCAGTTAATAAATCGAATGAATATGTAAAATTTATAAATAAAATAATCCCAAAACGACTCAAAGCCAGTGAAAAAATCTATACTTCGCATAAATATATGCCCTAATATTTTTTCAGATTCGTAAAGTACCCATTAATACATTTTAAATACACTTCATTATCATGAATATGTCGCTGATATCATAATAGTAAAGTTAGTATTTTAGTTTTATGTTTTGACAATGTTTAAGGACAACATATTGTCTATGACTACATATATATCTACTGCTTACTTATACGTTAAACTCAATTAGCATGCCCTATTGCTTACGACTTGTGTAGAGATAAAGAACAAAATTGTGAATTACATTGTAAATTTCGAATTACAATGTGCAGTAATAGATATACCTTAATTTTAGTATGCAGTTAAAAAAAATCTAAACAATGAAAAGGCCAACGGCTTCACGTTTCGTATAAACTTCGTGAACCAACCACCGAATCGTTGCAACACGACGGTGAACGAAACAAACGGATTGAGTTTCCGACAGCATAAATAAATGGCGGTTTAAAATTCAATCTGTGCATATTAATCAACACATAACTACACAATTCCCTGTTGGAAATAATCTTCGCTGTTTAATATTGTTGTAGAGTACCAAAACTGATTGTTTCGAATCGACGCTCTCCGCGTAAGGCTGACGAGTAATAGAACGATACGAACAAAAACTAATACTTAAAAAGCTACTTTTATTTGTTTTTATCTACCATTCAACACCCGAATCACGATGCTTTTTCTGATGTTAATTAAACAGTCTTGGATTTTTCCCCAGTACTCCGTCACCAAATTAATTTAAGAACACTCTCAGGATAAACATGGGTATCAGGAACTACGACGGAATATGAGTTAGACTATTACAAAAAAAAACTGTGATTGCTAATTATAGAAAGACGAGCACAACTTTCGGAACCGAAAATTTAACTTCATTTCATTATTACAAAACCAAGAAAATAAGTAACAACAATTGCTTAAGTTGGTTATGTATCAGATAAAACAATTCATTAACTCGGAAATAACAGTGACGGAAATTAGTTAAGTAGTACATGCACTTATTACCTAACGTTCGTGAGAAAATATAAGCGATTCACTGAACTACGTAGCCTCACTGAACGTGCGCATTAAGTATTGTTAATTAAGGCTGAGAGCAAACGGGCGCAATTTTGTAAGTTAAGCAGCGTAAGTTTGTGTTGCACTCAGTTTCATATTTAATGGTTGAGATCAGTTCCAATTAATTTTGCGTCATCGTATACACATCACAATAAAAATGAATCCGATTAATTTTCATGTAGCACAAGGTCGATAAACGAACAAACAAGTCAAATGATGCTAAAAAATCTTCTCCGCCTATAAAAACCCATAATACTAGAAGGATTATTATTGCTTTGTCGATTTTTAAGGGAAGAAGGGTGAGGGCTATTTCCTATTTCCTAATATCACCATCCAAAATGTAACAACATACTGTTACCACAGAATATTTAATAATACTACGTACGTTAATTCATGTTAATTGTCTGTGAGATGGTGCTACACCGTCAAGCCGGCCTATTGATATTATAGATAAATCTGTTTACAACGGGGCTCTATAATCTAAAAACTATCAGATTGCAGAATAAAAGACGTGACTTACAATTTACAAACTTACACCCATGTAGCTTCAGCCTAAAGGCCGCGCTTCCGCCAACCGATTGATATCTTCTGTCTCTGAATGCTCATTATTGTGTTTGTACTGCGTGAACTCTGTCATTCTTATGCAGTTTCATAACATAGGACATCCTTACAATAATAAGTAGTTGGAAACGTTCTGTCAGATATTGAAGTAATATATAGAGGGCTCTACACTACACTAAGGGCTTATTACGCTTAAAAATGATATAAACTAGGACACGGTACGTCTACGCTTGAGTAAGCATAATTTAAAATGAACAAGATGCTCTCTCGGTTAATATAACTATAATCTTTTCCAATGTACCATCAAAGCAACTTTTTTTATTCGAGCACGACAAAATGATTGCTCTACACCTGATGGTAAGCGCAGAGCAGTCCAATAAAAATCCAGCGACCAACGACAAACAATGAGTTTATCGGTGGTCACCAGAATCATGCCGGCCTGAGTAAATACTTTTGTTATGCTCCGAATAGGGAAGAAGCTTATCGAGTGGCTTGCGACAGGACAGACGAGTGACCGATGTAGGCACATGGATACAAGGACGTACCCCTATAGCCGCTCTAACCAACCAACAAGTCAAGTGACAAGCCTCTCGGGAGAACCGAATATACACTAGCTGATCCTGGTGTAAAACATCGTTCTAAATATGTTAAGACGCTCTTATCTGTCAATAATCTATGAATAAAGTAGCCCTTAAACAGCCCCGGTTGAATATGGAAACGCTATTAGCAATAAAGATCATTTTAAACATGGTAAGGAAGCGGTGTTAGCTCAGCGGCTAGTGGTATAGACTGTTGAGACGAAAGTTGAAAGTTCAAAAATAGTCCCAAGAGCATGCATCACTAACTTTTCTAAATTACGCATTTATTCTTCTGTTAATTATCTCTTGCTTTATCCTGAACATTCTCTGCAATATTTTCAAAGGTAACAGGGCAGTTATAGCTAATGACGTATGAAAATGTAGTAACAGCAAAAAACAAGCAATAAAAAAGCAATGTAGTAATAAAAAAAATGTAAACACTTGTTATTATTGCTTCCGTTGTTTTAAATGAAAATTGTGCAACTGACATAGATGACTGCTAAGTTTCATTTTAGATGTAGCAATAGTAACTTTAACTAACATGCTGCATTCAAACTAGAATTTATTAAAATGCGAAGTTATGAACGTAAAAAAGAAAAAACCATAAACAAAAAAATAAAACACCGTGACTTAGCCGGGGGAATTATACATTCATGTGATGTCTAATTTCGCGAATTAATAATTAAACCTTCATAATATTCCAGAGTGATTTTAATAAGTAAGCTTTTAAGTCCTAGTAACCAATATACGATGTATTTAACATAATAGGAAAATTAAATCAAATTAAACAAAGAGGATTGCTGAAGTTCAGAACGTTAATATTACATGTTAAAAATGTAGAGTCATATTTAATTCATTTAAACTGTGACGTAGTGCTTATGTGGTTTTATTTAAAAGCCCACAACATGTAGCGGTAGTAAATAAGTGCATAGCAAAACCTAACGATCTCCTTACTAGACTAGTCGACTCGTTCTAAACAGGAAGCGGAATTTCATTTGAACACCATACAGGAATATGAACTCGTTCTCTTAAGATTCCAGTCAGCACGTTACATAAAATAGAAAAACAAATGACGTTTCTATTTCAAATGATATACAGTTTAATAAAATAACTTGTAGAAAAAAATGTTTTATACACCTAATATATTTTATCCCCGGACCGCCGCGCCCGAGGCTAAGTGGTAGTGAATGCCTTTGTCATTAACTTGTGTACATATCAGTGATTAGTCTGCAGTATGTCAATTTGTATTTAAGCTACTTAAAAAATGGAGAAAATTCTTAATTTGGTCCGTCTTTATTACTTTTTATCTATCTACATTGATTTCTTCGCCAGTTATTAATCAATTTGTTGAAAAAAATCATGTGATAGAGTATCATCATCTCAGCTTATTGCCGTCCACTGTTGGACGTAAGCCTCCCCAAGTAAGCGCCAACCATCCCGGTCTTGGGCAACCCGCATCCATCCGCTACCTGCCATCTTTTTCAAGTCGTCGGTCCACCGTGTAGCCGGGCGCCCTACACTACGTTTGCCTAAACGTGGTCTCCACTCTAGCACCTGTCTGCTCCACCGACCATCTGTCCGTCTGCAGACATGACCGGCCCACTTCCACTTCAGCGTGCTAATTTTGCGAGCAATATCGATGACTTTGGTTCTCTGGCGGATAACATCATTTCGGATCCTATCCACCAGAGAAACTCCAAGCATTGCTCGCTCCATAGCACGCTGAGCGACTTTGAACTTATGGACCAGTCCGCTAGTCAGTGTCCACGTTTCAGCTCCGTAGGTCATTACAGGTAGGACGCACTGGTTAAAAACTCTCGTTTTTAAACACTGGGGGATCGACGACTCGAAAATGTTACGTAGCTTCCCGAATGCCGCCCAGCCCAACCGAATTCTTCTGTTCGCCTCCTTCTCGAAGTTGTGTCTGCCTAGTTGTATTATTTGGCCAAGGTAAACATAATCTTGCACAACTTCGAGAGTGGCATCACCCACGACTACAGGTCTCGGGAAGACGTGACGGTTAAACATAACCTTTGTTTTATCAAGGTTCATCCCGAGACCTATTCGTCTTGAAGAACGGTTGAGGCTGTTCAGCATTTCTTCCAAATCCGGCAGAGTTTCTGCCATGACGACAATGTCATCCGCAAATCGCAGATGAGAGATGTACTGACCGTTGATGTTGATGCCCCGTCCTTTCCAATCAAGCGTCTTAAAAGCGTCCTCCAACGCGTTTGTAAACAGTTTTGGAGAGATAACGTCTCCCTGTCTTACCCCACGACGCAGTTGGATTGGCTTTGTGCTATTTTCTTGTACTTGGACGGTCATCGTTGCGGCCTCGTACAGACATCTCATCACCTGGATATATCTGTCGTCAATCTGGCATCTCTGCATGGACTGCAGAACAGCCCAGGTCTCGACGGTGTCAAAGGCTTTCTCGTAGTCCACATACGCTAGGCATAGAGGCTCATTGTACTCCTCGGTCTTCTGGATAATTTGCCTGAGTGTGTGTATGTGGTCTACGGTAGAAAAGCCCCTACGAAACCCAGCCTGCTCCGGCGGTTGGAAGTCATCGAACTTTTGGGCAAGACGATTCGAGATAACCCTCGAGAACAGCTTATACACATGGCTCAGGAGTGATATGGGGCGGTAGTTCCTCAATTGGGTGTTGTCTCCCTTTTTGAAGAATAGAACCACCACACTCCTGCTCCATGCTTCCGGTGTTGTGCCAGTGTGGATGACAGAGTTGAAGAGCTTAGTAAGCTCTGTCAAGACAGGCATACCCCCTGCCTTGAGGAGCTCTGTTGTAACTCCGTCATCTCCCGGAGCTTTGTTATTGTGAAGTTGTCCGAGGGCTATTCTAATCTCGCCCACGTCGACGTCGGGAAGCTCGTCTGTGTAATGGCGAGTTAGTCTGGCTCGCGGATCACTCGCGCTGTGGGCCTCAGGGGGAGATGCTTTTTGAGCATACAAGTCCCCGTAATACCTCTCGACCTCTGCGAGTATCTCTGGCATTGAGGTGACGGTGGTGTCCTGTGGTGTTTTGAGCTTTGTCAGGTGGCAACTGGAGGTATGTGGCTTGGCGAATACCCTAGTGCCTTTATTTTGTTTAATTATATTTTCGATATCTAGGGTATTCGTGTGTCTGATATCACGCCGTATTAGCCTCTTCACCTCCTTGTTTACCACCTGACGCTCCGATGGTGTGACATTTATGAGCTCTCCTCTTTTCCTCAACAGTTCCAGAGTCTCGCTTGAGAGTTTAGATTTGCGTCCATTGCTCTTTGGCCGAAAGTATTTGTAGCCCACCTCGCGAATAATCCGCACCAGACTGTTGGTGGCGTCATCAATATCCGCCGTGGTTTCCAGTACGGCGAAACGGTTCTGTAGCTCCAGCTGAAAAGCTTCACAGCCGACATCAGCTTGGGGCAGTGTTGGTCGAAGAGTCGACCTCATCAACCGCGCACGTTCAATTTTAACATTTATATTCAGAGTGCCTCTTACCAATCGGTGATCACTACCGGTGTTAACCCTATTGATCACAGAGACATCTCTGAATATTTGGCGCTTGTCGGTCATGATGAAGTCGATCTCATTCCGGGTCACATTGTTGGGGCTTCGCCAGGTCCACTTCCTTTGGGGCTTTTTCTGGAAAAATGAATTCATCAGAAAAAGCCCCTGGGCCTCGAGGAAATTGACTAGCATTTGCCCCCTATGATTCCTGCACCCATAGCCGAACGGTCCCACTCGTGATTCACCGTATCCTTGTACTCCCACTTTGGCATTGAAGTCACCCATGACAACGCTGTAGGAAGTTTGGGTACGAGACATAGCTTTCATTACATCTTCGTACATGGTCTCGACTTCATCGTCAGGATGTGCAGACGTCGGGGCGTACACTTGTATAACCTTCAGAGAGTATCTCTTGGATATTTTTAGGACAAGGTACGCCACTCTCGATGATACACTACCAACTTCCACAACGTTGCTTCTGAGTGACTTGTGGACCATAAATCCGACGCCACCTTGGGATGGTTGGTGTCCTTCTCGGAAGTAGAGTAAGTGACCGGTATCGAGGATCATCTTCTCCTCCCCCTGTCTTCGGATTTCAGATAATCCCACGATATGCCAGTTAATATGACTTAGCTCTACTTCCAATTCTGTGACGTGCTCGTCCAACCGCAGAGAGCGTCCGTTGTACGTTGCCAGAAACAGTCGTTTGTGGTACCCTGCCGTAGCCCGGGGATTCTTAGCACCCCCCACCCCGCCGTTACCATGGCCGGTACCGTGACCAGGAATAGCGAGGCTGCCGGGAACTGGGGGCCGTAAATTTTGGGAGACTGCCATTTGGGGGTTTTGCCATAGTCACCACGCTTGGCAGGCGGGTTGGTGACCGCAGTCGCTGGAATGTTTCGCCAATGGCGCTGCTGCCCACCAAAGGCACGAGTATTTGAGGCATTCCAGCTCATTCATGTGGTTATGCCGCCACGAGTCGGCCGCCAGAGCCTCATTCGTTAACTAGCAGGGTGTACCGCGAGCAGGTAGGGTTGGCAATTGGAGACTTGAGTTGTTATTCGCCCCCCTTACACCCCGATATGATAGAGTATAGCTGTTATATATTATGTGTTGTTATGATTTGATAACGTAGGATAGAGTAAAATAATGGAACTCACAATACAGATAACAGCACACTCGTCATAACTTTTTATTGCACCAGAATTTACAAGCCACAACTATAGTTACAACTAACAAAATTTAAAAACCGACTTCAAAAAAGAACACTAAAATGCCAAAAAAACAATTCCTACAGGTCTTTTCTATGCTAAGTTTTAACAGTGAGGACCTTATACATGGATTTAAGTGACTTATTACCTTTTATACGGCTTTACCTATAAACTTTCTTAGCACTACTATGCCCATAATGACTTATAACGCTGTTGGTCAATCCATAAATAAATAAATAAAGCCCGCCTCTACATTTTTATGTGTTACAGTATCAGCGGTTTGGCTATGTCCCTGGCATTGCCGATGTTCATGAGCAGCGGTGTTCGCTTACCATCAGGCGGGCCGCTCACTCGTCACCTATTTTAACAATAAAAAAGGTGTTAATTTTTTTATAAGCATCAATAACGTCTACTACCATGCTATAATCAAAATGCTTAAACACCGTCAACTTTATTAAACACCATATAGAAAGAAAGAAAGAAAGAAAGCTTTATTTATGCAAATTTGTACACTACAACAAACATTAATATATTGTAGTACTATTAATACAATTTAAGATCCTGCACGTTGGTCACTGCTATGTACATAATATATAACGACGTTTATTATCAAGTGCAATAAACTTCACAATGTCAATGCTCGCAAAGGTAAAATGAAGTGACTCATTGTTTGTCTAAGAAATATTGCATAAATATTGCTAGAATCGAGTGTCTAACTGTTTGCCAAACCGCTAAACCTCAATCAACCGCACACGGTGAGGCAGGATAGAGTAATGAGAGTAATATTATATTCAATATTTACTATTCATGCTTATATCTTCGTAATTTTGGAGAAAGGGCATGAGTAAATTATATCTAAATATATTAATGTCTGCTGGAGTTTAAATGGGCTACTAACATCCTAGGGCCAAAGTATGCACCTGCAAACGGTACACTATGCTTATTAACGGACGAGGGAATGGCGAAACTTGGTTTCCATTGCGGGTTTTGTGGGTCAGACTGCGGGCGCCCAATGTAATACCAAATCCACCGTCACATTGGGATGCGGATCCTGACATTAAGCCGGGATAATGCCAGGGAGAAAGAAAAATATAGATGTTTCTTCTTCCTTAAGAAAGATGTTAGATCTTAATCCACGACGCTGGCCTAATGCGAGTTGGTAGACTCAACATAACTTAGACTTCTTATGGTGAATTTTTATGTGTATAAGAAGAAAACATATGGTTTTCAATACTCGGAGAGTATTTAAAATAAAACTGATATTATTATTTCAGCTTTGTTGGAAATAGGTAAATAAAGTCATTAAATATTATTCATAGAAAACTGAGCATTAATTAGTTTGTCCTCCAATTGGTACCAAAAGATCCGGTATCAGAATCAAAAGTTAATAATAATGTAGTATTTTTAATCATACCTCAATAACTGCAGCCTTCAAATACAAGTAATACGAGATTGTTGTGGAAATACTTTACTTACATTTCAAAACCTCCCTTGTAATTCGATTTTCACTCATTCTACTATCAATTCAAAAGGTGATATAAAATAGTTGTTGAAACTCATACTGATGCGAGAATGATGTATGGATTAATCAAATATAATTTGAATAATAGCGAATGTGCAATGTACATATGTAATTATGAAATTGATTTAACGTCGTAATCGGAAACCACAAAACATATAATTGATTACTCAAGTTATTATTACAAACAAAATAATCAAAGATTTTTTTATTTGATTGAATGACGAGACGAGCAAGGCGCTCGCTTGATGGTAACCGCCACGCCTGCCCACAAACAGAAGCAACACCACACAGAACTTTGAATTACAACGCACTGCATGGCACTGAGCTGTGCTCGTCACCCCGAGACATAAGATGTTAAGTCTCATAATGCCCATTCACTGGCTTCAATGCCTTTCAAACCGAAACACAACAGCTTACACACTGGCTTGGATATAGACAAAGCGGTGGTACCAACCTAGACGGCCTCTCGCATACGAAAGACCTATCATCTTATAAGTAAGAATACTGTTGTACATCTTCACATCATTAATCAAATAACTTTAACGTCAGAACGTCAAATGTTGACGGTACTTATGGTGTACGTCAACATAATGTACAAACAAATCTCGAGATACTGTTATAGACTATTATGAATGTTTGCGGATGAGCGATGACCGTTGCAAATCTCATTATAGTTTGTACATAAACTCAAACGTACAGTACTTCTATTCGACACAGTTTCTACACTCGATATTCACGAATGATATATCGATTTGATTACTACATTGTGCTGTAACGGTATATCGATTTAACGCGTCTACGATTACTTGAGACTGGTAGTTTTTGCGTTATTAATCATCGCACGGTGAAATTAACTGTTTCGACCTTTTATTTGGTATGCGTTGTTGGTAATTTATTGATATTTATATGTATTATTATATTCGATAAATTATGTTTAAATCGTAAGCCACTTTACACACCGCATTTTATAACTGTTTAAGTATCGATCGACTCTTTGGTCTCGTGGCAGCGTACTGGGGTCGGGAGCCGTGGGGTTCTGGGTTCATTTCCTTGGTCGGGCAATCACAATTTGTGTTTATTCAATTGATTTGAAAAAAAATATTCGAGTTGTCTGAGATTGGAATATCTGCCCGATATAGCGTTGGGCTCGCCACCCTATCATTTCATAGGACTGCTGATGATTGCTGTACCCGTTGCAGCTCTACATACATACATACCTCTACATACATACCTTCGGGGATAAAGATGTGAGTATCTTTATATAAAGCTTTTTTAACAACAAACCAAACAAACGTTTAGTAATTATGTGAATTTTACAGCTTTTATTATGACTCTACTACAACATACATACCACATAAACTCACAGCCGTATCCCAGAAGAGTAGGCAAGGGTACAACTAGTTATGCACTCATTATTTGGTGAGCTTTTATCTCAGTACGACGATAGGCTCGTCTCTACTCTATACACAAATTCCATTTGTTGGCAACGCGTGTTTTATGAATTTAAAACTAACAGTTCTCAGAAACACGACGGCAATGTAAAGACAGGTACACAATGTGTGGAAGTAAAAATATACGTCTGTCTGTCCCAAATAACCATGAAGCCATACCAACTTCCCACAGTTATGAGACAGCATCTTTAACACGCCACCTATTGTTATGCTTACGGTCAAGGGCACAGTAACGCATATATACGCCTTTACCATCATAGCTTCCATATCTAATTAGTATTTCAATTTTTTTTATTTGATTAAATGACGAGACGAGCTAGGCGTTCACCTGGTAAACACCACGCCTGCCCATAAACAGATGCAATACCACACAGAACTCTAAATTAAAGCACTGCATGGCACTTAACTGCGCTCGTCACCCCGAGACATAAGATGTTAAGTCCCATAATGCCCAGTAATTTCACTGGCTTCAATGTCCTTCAAGCCGAAACACAACAGTGCTTACACACTGTTGCTTGGTGGCAGAAATAGACAAAGCGGTGGTACCAACCCAGACGGCCTCTCGCATACGAGGGACCTACCACCTTGTTAAACCACCACACCTTGTATTCCATCCTGGTGCGAGAAATTAAATAAAACTAAAAGTACACTGGATCTGATGTTAAGTACAGTGCAGAGCGAATACAATGTCGACCTTCAAGAGACATTGGGTCGGTCCGTCGACGGTCGGCAGAATCATGCTGGCTTGAAGTTACTGTATATTCACTGGCTGACCTCGGAACACGACTCGCCTGAAAGCGCCACTATGGCGAATTTTTACCATGTCTACGGTGAATATTAATTTAATTTATCTATATAAATAATGTACAGTTCACTTAGACATATAGTACTAATAGTTAAATTATGAGCTTCGGCAATTTTATTTATAAACTAGCTTTTGCTCGCGGCTTCGTCCGCGTGATCAAACAAACAAACAAACAATCAAACTCTACAGCTTTATAATATTAGTATAGATTTGGGTAGCTTAGCAACGGAAGCCTTCAAATAATATTATTTGGGTAGCTTAGCAACGGAAGCCTTCAAATATGAATAATTTTCCCCGTTTTTGCAACATTTTTTACTGATGCTTCGCTTCTAATGGTCGCAGCGTAATGTTATATAGCCTAAAGCCTTCCTCGATAAATGGACTATCCAACACAAAAAGAATTTTTCAATTCTAACCAGTAGTTCCTGAGATTAGCGCGTTCAAACAAACAAAAAATCAAACTCTACAGCTTTATTATATTAGTATAGATAGTAATACCTTCAACCCCTGTATTATATACTGCTAGACATGAGCCTTTTTAGTAATGAGAGAACTTAAGCTTTGGTCCACCGTACTTCGTCTACGTAAATCGCTTTAAAGTCAAACGTGTGATAATGATAATAATATATGTATGGCTAATTATTTAATCGCTTCTAACAAAAACATTGACAGCCTCCGTGGCGCAGTAGGCGAGTAGCCGACTGTGAACCGTGAGGCCGTGGGTTCGATTCCCGCACCGAGCAAATATTTGTCTGATCCACAAATATTTGTTTCGGGGTCTGGGTGTTGTGAGACCAAAAAAGTCTCTCGTAGCTCCTGATACCCACGACACAAGACTCGTATCTTACTGTGGGGTCAGGGCTATGTGTGTGACTGTTGGGTGTTATTTATTTATTTATTGAATCTGATCTAGAGCAATAATAAATAAACAACTAGTAAATCAGCATAACAGTAATAAAATGGTTGAATTTCAACCAATTGGAAAGCCATTTAGTAATTAGCCCAAGGTTAATGGATAGTGTAAGAAGTTGTGGAGAAAAAATTGCGTGACTAACTAAACACGCGCCGTGCTGCAATTGTACGAGATACCCATTCGTGTAAAATTTCGCCGGAACAATGCATACTATTAGTCACGGAATATACTTCACTTGGAGATCTTCAATATATATATTTTTTATTTGATTGAATGAGGAGCAAGGCGCTCGCCTGATGGTAAGGGCCACGCTTCCCATAAACAGAAGCAGCACCACACAGAACTTTGAATTATAAATCACTGCATGGCACTAACTGCGCTCGTCACCCTGAGATATAAGATGTTAAGTCTCATAACGCCCAGTGCTATTTCGATCGCGCCGCCCACCACCCGAATCCGCTCGTCCGACGAGCCTCAATATACACTCCCTTTGACCGTGCAAAGTGGAGACGTCCGCGTAGCGTCCTCACTGACCCCGACGATGCGACCACTCTGGCCATCCGAAGGAGAGAGGAATTCAATAAAAAACACTGCACACAACCGACATACCGTCCTCGCCGCCGAGGACCGCGCCGCGTTCCCCGCAACGCCCCCGACCCTAGTACCGGCCCGCGAGCCGATGTTAATGATGATGATAATCATCAAGTAGAGTCCTAAAATATAGTCCCCTAAACCCCAATCGCAGATGTCTCTGCCCTCTCCGGTGACCGTCCTGAGCCGAGGTTCGTACCCCAAAGGGGGTGCCCTCAGCGGTGGTCACCTAGTCAAGGGCTGAGAGCGCCTGAAAGCGCTCGCCCGAAAGTCCGGTGAAGCTGTATACAGCCGACTAGAGTCAGGCTTACAGCAAGCGTCAACACAAAAAAAAAAAAAAAAAAAATAACGCCCAGTAATTTCACTGGCTTCAATGTCCTTCAAACCCAAACATAACAGTGCTTACACTGTTACAACAGTGTTGAGAAATAACCAATCATAGATAACTTATTGAAATAAAACTACTGGTCCACCCCGTGACCACGAAGGCTGAAAAGCTTTCGAAACGTCGCGTCGGGACCATAATTAAAATAAAAAACCGCGATAAAATCCGTTTAAATTAGTTTTATTTCAATGAGTAACATTCGCGTAAACGTAAGAAATCATTACATAGATAACTTTTTTTTGGTCGTAAAAACTACGAGGCAAATCTTTCTTCGTCGACCCCACTACAAGTGGGATATGGACAGGTGGAATAAGAAGAAGTTGTAATATATTCGAAACAATCATAAAATAGCATTTCGGTATATACCTTTTTTTACCTTATTATGACAATAAGCGGATGCAACTTAGCATATTTGTACTTAAATTTAAATTTATAGCATAGAGAGGATGTATTTATATCCACATAATATGTATAATTTCATAGTTTTGTGAACATCCTCACATGAAACAAGGTTATTAAACCGTTCACAATTTCTAATTGCTGCAAGTATTATTATAAGGCATTGTTACAAAGTATCTCATTAACCTAGTTAAATAATTTCAGTTCATTGCTAGAATTCAGTTGACTTGCTAAATCTCTCGCATGCGAGATGTATTGTATTGCATATGCTAAACCCCATAATCGTAAGTAAACATCATGGAAGGAAGTTCATTTGAGATCTTTCATCTGTCGTTTAATATACGCTTCGCACTATGTATTTACAGCGCGATTTTACCTTGTTTACCTGATAAATATCGATTACTTGAACATTCATTCATTCATCTATGACACCTCCAGTATTAGCAGACTATTTTCTGTTAATAGTTATATTTAACGGCCGAGGTTAATGAACCTCATTTTAAACCTTCTATACTTAAATAACTATTTGAATCTCACGTTTGTCAGCTTCTGCTAAAACAAGATAACTTATGCGAAATCTGAATTCAGATAATCTTATTAGACACCAAAATATGTTTAGTATGATTGTCGTGGTGGATTACATCGCATCATTTAACAAAATTGTGTCTGACCTATCAAACAACCATGGCCTCAGGCTTTATATGGTTTCGCTTTGTATCTGCCCTTTAACTTACTCATTTAAGCATAAATTACGGTAATAATATCAAATTTTAAAGATATTGTAGTAAATTAATGCAATGTGTCATTATTAGACATAAACTACAGGTTTTAATGCTTTCAATATTTCGATAATATTTTACACACGTAATGGTGCTGCCACACCGGTGTTAGAAAATGTTATATAACATTTTATAACACCGGTGTGGCAGCATCATTTAGTAAACATTTCTTAACAATTTGTAACATTTTGTAACATTTCTTAACATTTTATAACCGCAGGCGGCGGTACTTTTGAGAGCGGCGCCGTCAAAGAAGCCGTCAAAGAAGAATGTTCAGAAATGTTATAAAATGTTAAGAAATGTTATAAAATGTTAAGAAATGTTATAAAATGTTAGATTTAATGTTAAAAAATGTTTGTAAACATTTTATAACATCGGTGTGGCAGCACCATAATATGCATCAGTACAGTAGGTACTACGATTAAAGTAATGCGCTTCGGTAATCATAGTTTTTTAATCTTACACAGGATAAGCATATGAATTCAATAACAGACCAATCAAGTTAAATAAATTTATATATACACTAACGCATTCACGCCCGTAATCCCCGAAGGGGTAGGCAGAGGTGTAACCAATACACCCATATTTCGCCAAGCGTATTTTTGTAACGTGGCGTGATGAGGGGTGAGTCTATCGCTATACCGGACACAATTTCAGTCCGCAGGCTGATACTGAGCATTTCGTGATAGAAAAACCCAATAACACTTTACCCGACCCGGGGATTGAATCCGAGACCTCACCTAAGCAGACGTACCGCGTACCCAATACAACTAAGCCACCGAAGCAGTTATAACAGGTCTTTATTAGATTGTCATCGACACATGTGTATATTTCCGAGAAAGAAGTATAATGCGGAAGCGCATACCTTTTATGGCAGTACTTGTACATAGGTAGCTACTTGCTATCGTATTACATAGTTGCTTTTGAATGATTCTGGAATATCGAATTTATTTTAAGTGTTAGAAAATTAAATTTAGTTGTATATACCACAAATACTCCAATGAAATCATGCAAACACACCAAGACCTTGTTAAATATAAACTTCATTCCCATCTATTGTTGTTTGTTATTTATTTTAAAAATTAACGCTATCAACAATCGTTCACAAAGCAATAATAGCTAAGCTTTTGCAAGTTCGTTCACATGAATGTTAGGAAATAAGATACTGAGGTGAAGTTAAATTACAACCTAAACTCAGCATTGTGTATTTATTTAAAAAAAAACAACGTTCAGTATCGTGAACTAATGAAGGTTTGACAGGTATAATAATATATTATTTTTGGAAAAACTTTTAGTAAAAATAACGCGTAGAAAATTTCATATAATATTTGTTATATTTTTTCTATCAGCCTGGTGTTAAGAACGTTGGATCGATCATGTTATGTTAAATAGATGTTTGCTTTATGTGAATATGCACTGTACCATATTGTCACGGCTAATCGCAAATTAAATATTAAAAAAGTATGTCACTCATAACATGCTAAAAATAACACTGTTATGGAATATGTAACCGTTATATTTATTTTGTCTCGACGTGTTACCAGACAAAGCTGCGTAATCAGGTCAAGTAGGAACTAACTTTATGTATGATTTTATTATAACAAATAAAAAAATCCTATTTGGTTTTATAGGTTTTATCAGATTTTTCTTCATCGTGTCTAATTTTATTAACTCGAAATTAGGGAAGTAGGTGATATAAATGTATTTAACATTGAATTGTATTGGATCAAATATTCCATTACAAATCGGTAAAACAAAACAATTCGATATGTTCTTCTACAATAAGCATCTATTTCACCACTCCACAGTAAATGCTATTTATCAAATAAATATATGTATAAGTCACTATCTGATATTATGTATGTGAAAAGAAAAATGTCGGTACTATGTCAAAAGAAAAATGTTTATTAGGTATTATCAAAAATAGCTGTGATTTACGCTAATTAGTAGTAATTTGTTATTTGAATATAGTGAAATAGCGTCTTATTAGGCGTAATTTATTAAGTTTTTATCTTATAAGTAATTATTATTATAACTTCAAAAACCGACTTTCGAACCTCAATCGCATTATAATTGCTGTTCTCATTTGAGGCATTTCCAATGTTTCGTCAAACTATGTCATCAAATCTTACCATAATTTTTAAAGGATCACGACTAAGAATAAACTCTTTCAAGCAAAAAAGAAACATCCAAATCGATGCATATTTTGAGTTGAGTGAGCATATTTAAAGAACTTCCTTTTTAAAGTCGGTTAAACACGGATGAGCAATATATTTGCACACATTATGCAGCGTTAAATACCAGTATGCTGTTTTACCTTTTTCACACAAATAGTTAACAATCCAGTTAACTAATATATTTTAGCGGCACATCGTTCGCGTGTCGATCCATCAAGCCGTGACGACAAAGTGTTGTAAACTGTGACCTCCTATTATTAAAAAATATACAGTTACCAACCCGTAACCACCAGCCTTGGTGATTTCTTAAAGCATCACAAATATAACAATAGTTTAATTTAAATGCACAAACTTGGAGCAAAATACACACAGTCAGTTAGTTTATGAGATCAATGTTGTAATTTAGCCACATCGTTAGATGAAGCTATGCCTAACGGGAATATGAATTGCCGAGATCGAATCTTGCCACCAGGGCATGCACCTCTGACTTATACAAGTTTTTTTTAAATAGAAGCCGGCAAACGAGGAAGTGAATCAACTGATGGTAAATGAGATAATATCAAAAGAATAACGGCGATGCCGACCTTAATTAAAGTAAACTAAAAGTATTAGGACTTACGTACGAAACGTATTGGTACTTAATTAAAGTATTGGGAAGGGGAAGGAAGATTTGAGCCTCTGATTATCTCACTCACCGTGCAAAATGCAACAGCAATCTGTTACTTCACCTCTGCTTTGTGTGAGACAGTGATAACAATTCGGTCAAGCCGGCCCTTCATGTTGTAGACAAAATTGTCTACAGCTTGACGCGGCCTCGTAAACGAGAAATTTCTATTGTGGTCTCACCTTTGTCGTGTGATATACTCTCTTCATGTAAATCAGGCTTAATAAAGTTTTTTTACAACTCAATGACGAGACGAGACGGTAGGTTGCCTGATGGTAAGCACCTGCTCATAAATAATAGCAACACCACTCTGGATTTTCAATTACTAAGCATAGCAATGCACTGTGCTCATCATCCCGAGATAAAAGATGTTATGTTTCATAATGCCCAGTAATTGTACTAGCTTTATTGTCCTCTAATCTGAGACACAGGAATGCTTACATATTGCTCCATGCCGACAAAACATATTCTAGTAACGCATCAGCGTATTTATTTTTGTAAACAGCGTTTATAAAGATTATTAACTTGGTAACATTGTCGATGATGCTTTTTGACGTATTCCAATATGAGTTTGCAACTCTTTTGGAATATATATCCTACACGGAAGCTGATTCCATTTGTTGGTTACATTATTGGCTTCTCTAAAAAGCAATGTGTTCAGAAAGTTAACGTAATGTAAACTGGCGAGGCGCAGTCGCCTTGACTTGATGATATTAACTTTACCGTAACAGGGGGTAGACTGTTTCGCTTCTTTGTTATGACCCCGAATAACATTGATAAGGTCAGATTGTGCTCCGATAATTTGCAAATTGCACGTCAGTCTTTTGAAATGTAAACTGAAATGGAAATTACAAACAAATTGGGTTATTGATAAACGCTATTATAATTCACAAATAAAACATTTTAGGAAATATATACATAGAATTATGTTGTAAGAGTCGAGTGTTGCAAGAGTGTCAGTGGGCCGTCAACATTCTTTTTTTTTGATTGAATAACGAGACGAGCAATGCGTTCGCCTGGTGGTAACCGCTACGCCTGTCCATAACCAGAAGCAACACCACACAGAATTTTTTTCACTACAGTTTCCCGCTACGTGTTTTGGGGATCAGACGGCGGTTCGCCCCATATAATACCAATCAGCGTCAAATCATGATGAAAAGGCGGACCCTGGCATTGGGTCGGGATGACGCTAAGCAGAAAGAATATAGTATTATGTCGAAATATATTATGATACTCCTTACTGACTCGGTGGCGCAGCTGTAATGTGTACGCGGTACGACTGCTTTGCTGAGGTCTCCGGTTCGATACCCAGATCGGAAAAAGTGATACTGGGTTTTTCATTAAGAAATATCCAGTATCACCCCGAGTTTGGAATTGTGCCCTGTATAACGATAGGTTCGCCCCCCTATCACATGGTGGGACGCAATTTGACCTCGCTGAGGGCACCCCCTGTGGGGTACGAACCTCGACTCAGGGCGGTCAGGAATTACAAACCTATTCATATCAACAATGGAAAGGCAAAAATGCTAAAGTGCTATACGTGAACTTTACGGCAGAGCATTTTATGCTATAAAATTCATAACAAATTTATACAATATTAGGAAATAAATATCATTTAATAAAGTATAGGTTTAATTGAAAACTGTCCAGTAGATAAATTTATATGAATGTTTATAGTAGAGAAACCTTTTTAAAATGCACTACCGCAAAGTATTGACGCTTTAGCATTTATGCCTTTCTACTGTCGATATGTATGTTATAAATATCATGATACTACTCTATTATGTCACATATTTTTATGATAAACTTGATTACTTTCGCTCCATAAAAGTATAAAAACCTCAACGCTATGTGGGCAGCTTCCATTAGTGTTTTCGTATCTTTTATACGACTTGTAAAACATAAAATACCATACAGAAAGTTATATACAAAGCAGTTTTAAAGAACATATATAAAATAGAATATTTCTCTAAAATTTGTTTACAATAATTACGTCAGATGTTGATACTGAATCATAGTTTTTGTAACAGTAAATATTGAATACATAAAAATGCAAGCTATAGTCAGCTTTGTCTTACAGAAAACTGCTGCATATTTCCTCAAAAGACGGTAACGCATCCATGATTTTTCGGATATCGTGGGGTTCATGGGTGGTGTACAGCAGTTACATACACATAAAGCGACTCACGTGCTCTTTCGCCGACTTTTGCTTAGAGACCCACATGCCTTGTGTAGACCGCGTTCCGGGATCAGCCAGTGATCCGGTTCTCCCGAAGGGCTTGCGACAGGACTTGATGAACAGTTGGGAACGGGTATAGGGGTACATCCTTGTATCTCTGTGCCTGCATCGGTCATCGGCCTATCCTGTCACAGATTATTGGTTCTGTGACGAGTTTGACCAGAATAAAAGCCCCATTTAGATGGAGAGAGATTCTCGTATGACATAGGCGAATATAGACCATAAGCCGCATCATGGTATTCTTTTTTAAATCTGTATAACGTGGCCTCTTAAATAAGTGTTTTCTGGTATAGTCTTGCATGTATCATGCGATAAACTCTCTTCATCTAAACAGGGCTAAGTCTAGTAGCAAATAATAAATAAGAGTCTTAAAACACTATCTATCACATTTAAGACGGACCTAGGCGCAACATATCGTTATAGAATTCCTTCGGGGCTACTTTTGTGAGATTATCATGTACTAGCTTTTGCTCACGATTCCGCCCGCGTCAACAGCCTTTTCCGGGATAAAAAGTAGCATATAACTATCTCCCATATATTTAGGCGTGAAAACGTAACAAACAAACAATACTCACATTCGTATTTATAATATTTGTAAATAATGATATTTTGGTCAGTCTGTTTGTCCGCTTATTTTTGTTGAAATATGCATCTATTTAAATACCATTTTCACTATCATATAAAAAAAGAATTCCGGAATATACATATAATCCGTATATCACGCTGTGATATGGGAGCAGGGCAGTAATATGCCTGCGATGAAACTGCGAGGGTCAGCTAGCAGTGCATAAACCAAGCAAACAACAAAGTTTCACATTGGAATCCTTTTACACAGAAAACTATAATAAAGACTAGATACTACAGGCACTAGATGCTGGGTACAATTGTTTTGAGATAATTCATCAATCACACGGTACTGCAGCGTTCACACAGCAAACATGTAGTTAAACGATGCAATTAAATGCAGTAAATATAGTTGTCGGGTGTTAATTATTGTGACCAGAAATTACGGGGTCAGTACTATTAAATGTGAGGCAATAGTGTAATAAATAAATAAAAACTGAATTATATAAATTGAGTGTGTGTCATACACACCGAACTATTCAGTTTGATAAACAAATACTAAAGATTCCTCTAACTTTCAGCAAATGTGAAAATGAATAAAATAAAATAATCAGTATTCTGCTAAATAGCTCATTTACGTTACTGCACCAGTTTTAAAACGCACACTAGTTCATTAATACGATAATAACATTGTAATTCTCGTTTTACCTCTAATAATACCGTTCTTAATTCAATAATTCAAATTCCTCACATAATACTGGCCACTATAAAAACACAACAAAGCATATTGTGAATCAATACTTGAACCGTTATATAAATATTGTATTTAGGTATTAGAACGGCATATCTAACATACCGCTAAACCGCGGCCCGAGGTACAAATAATAATATAAATAATCTGTTATTACAGACACTCATCTCGCAAATCCATACTAAGTATTTGCTTTAAGAATTAGAGGCTCTATTTAGAAGATTATGAGAAATACACGATTCCTGTATGATATGGGTGTTCTATTTTAAACTATAGTCAAACTTTGGCCTTACTTATAAAGTTAATTATTGATTATTAAACACTCTTTTGTTTTTCACTGTCAATGTGATTTATAGAGTGGCTAGAAAGAGACGAAAACAGTATTTAATTAAGCAATGCTTAAAAATGTTTATAAGTAATGCCCACTTACGCTAGGTAGGTCTACTAAGCGTTTCGTGATAGAAAATCCTAATATCATTTTCAACCGACTCGAGGATCGAACCCGAGACCTCAGCACAGCAGTCATAGAAGTTCTCAGCGCCCGTCCACAGTAAGCTTGATACCTCATACTCGTATAACCTATAGGTTAAAGGTTATGGTATAGGTAGGGTATACCCTACCTATACCATAACCTTTGCACCTTCGCCACTTAATAATACACTTTCCACACATCACAATAAGCTTTTTATGCAGTACATGTAAGTCATTGTGGGTGAAAGTTTTTGTATTGTGTAACGCATGATATAACCCTATGCGCCGACGCACAAAATGTACGGCAATTTGAAGGATCACGCATATATCGGAAGATTAAGGTGCGTTTTGAGGTGCGCGACAAAGACACACCGCGAAGACAACGAACGTCCGCTTTCTATGTATTTATAAATATACTTAATAAGGTATGCGACCCAGATAAAGGCGATGGTTTTCATATGATTTCATACAAAGTAGATGTCTCTATTGCTTATCGCGCATCACTGTCTCGGTTGCACACATAAAAATGTACCTTTAGCATTTGAGTCTAAGTACCGTTTTCACTGGCATGTGTTTTTGTATAGCATAGACCGGCAGATGAGCAAGTGGGTTACCGGATGGTAAGTGATTTCCACGGGCCATATACACCCACAATACCAGAAGTATCATGAGCGCGTTGCCGATCTTCAAAGAAAGGGATAATTAAGGGATTGAGAAGGGGCGGGGGTATAGGGCGTCCGGATATCTCACTCACCGTACGAAACGCAGCAGCAAGCCGCTACAATACGTCGGTTGTCTGTGCGACAGTTGAAGCGCCCTGGTTGAGTCGGCCCATTCATACTGCAAACAAAACTGTCTATAACGTGGCTCTACCACTCGACAATGTATATATGAATAATTAACTTTAGTTGACTCCTAACGCTGACTTAATGTGTATTAGACGCTATATAGGCGGCTAAAATCGGCAAAAATACGCACTAACCGTTTGAACTGCTTTGATGAAGTTATGATTCCAAATTTGAAAGTATTCGATTACACCTCATGCTGGATACAGGAAGCGTATGTCCAAACACTGGTAATTGTTACGTATTAATTTGTTAATAAAAATAATTGATTGTACTACGTATTAATAACTCCATCACTTCTTTCGCCATAGAACATTAAGTTATTGAGGTCAAATGCCTGATTAATTTTTCAACGATGTTTACATTATTTCCTCTATAATTTAATGATGAATGATCGTCCCTTTGGTTTTATTATTGGATTTACGAATCTCCACCGTAAAACTGAAGTACTAAGGCATATAATATGTTAGATGACACCCAACACCAACAGTCACATACATAGTCCTGACCCCATATTAGTTTAAACCTGTATCGGGAACAACAAAAGACTTGCAGTGCCACAACACCTAGATTCGATTCATATATTTGAGGATCACAAACATTTATCTCAGTGTGGGAATCGAACTCACGGCCTCTCGCTTCACAGCCGGCTACTCGCCGAATGCGCCACGGGGGCTGTCGATTATTCAATCATTAAACTTCTAAATTAAACATCGTCTACAAATTCAAATAACTTTTTAATGAAAAGTCATAAAAATAAATGTAGCCACATCAATAAAACATTCCACCTATGACCTCATAAGACGACGGTCACTGTGTTATGTCAAAGAACTCATTAGCCCACATCTCTTCGATTGTTATATCATCGGATCGATTAGCATAATTTCGCAATGTCACGCGAGATCGCCGCCACTGTATATTATAATCATGTAGCTATTAAGACTACTAATACACTAAATGAAGAACAAGTTTCTATAAATGATTTCTTACGTTTACGCGAATGTTACATTAAAATAAAACTAATTCAATTTGAGTCTATCCCGTGACCACGAAATTTGAAAAGCTTTCGAAACGTCAGGACCTAAATTAAAATAAAAAATCGCGATAAAATCCATTTAAATTAGTTTTATTCCAATAAGTTTTCATAAAACCTTATCCTGAGGATTAAACAATTGGGCCCAGTTACTCAATCCTTAAACAAACTTACGCACCAATACTAAAACGCAACTCAAGCATTGAAACATGTTAAGATTCTGATTGTTGTTCCTGTCATAATTTGTATGAAAATAAGTAGCCGTTAGACAATCAGCAGTTGAGTAGCGTTTCAATATTCATTTTCCTTTATAAGAACTCTAATTAACCTGAAGTTAAATCTAAATAAGTAAATATAATTAACTTTAAGACTTATATAGACAAGATCGTGGGAGGATATCACTTCCTCCTTACTTCCGTGAGATCTGACTTAGTAGAAATGAAAAGGAAAGTTGCTTTAATAAGAACATTAGTGGAATCATATTATGGATTAACCCGGAAGAACCCTTTATTATAATCATATAACAGTAGCTTAGCGGAGAACTGAGTTTCGAGGCGAATGACGCGGGTTCGATTTCAACCCCTAGGTCATTCACCTCTGCGTTTTAAAGTTATGTTATTATGTTTCATTGTAAATTATCACTCGCTTTAACGGCAAAGGAAAAGAACGTGATGGAACCTACCTGGGAGTTTCGTCTAAAAAAATTCTAAAGAATGTGGAACTACCAACCCATATTATAGTCAGGACGTACCAAACCATATTATATTTACATTCCAAAAAGTTAAAAAAATATCAAAGTAATAATATTTTAATTGTAAAATACCAATGATGATGATGATGAATGAACGAATACGCGTATATTGATACGCAAGCAAAAAATATAATCATAATAATAATATGCACTAAGTTACATACCCGGAACAGATATGTAAAAAGTCGTAAAAAATAGAATTTCACAATTATTGTTTATTGTTTTGCTCTATTATTGAAGCTCGGAACAATAATATAAAATACGATTATTACGAAATTAACACCCACAGCTATTGATCTATAAAAAATAAGGAAATTGTAACACTTCTCGCTTACAGTTAGGCAGTATGGAGATATACTCGTATTATGTCATTGTTATCACGTTATATCATAAAAGTTTTCTTATCTCTGTGTATTTGTGTTTCTATTCATATAGAAATGAGATTAGTGTTTCTATATAAAGATATGAGATTACTCGCCATCTTCATGTCATTATATTTAAAAAAGACGATTAAACATTGTAATACTGCTTAGTTAAAACTTAACCAGGCTTTAACTCTTAATATCAAAACATTGGTTTATTGTGTTTGTTGGTGTCTTCTTTTCTACCAACCCTGGGAGGGCATTGGTTTTTATTGGCAATGGGCGAGTACTGGCTCACATCCAAATGTTTGTGTGATCCACGAATTTAGATTTCGGATCTAGCTGCTGTGTGACACAACACTTGTGACACAAGTCCCTCGTCGTTCCTGACACCCACGATACAGGTTTATCTTAAGGTGGGATCAGGACTATGTGTGTGACTGTTGGGTATATTTCTTGTTACAGAAAGATTTGACTTGTAGTTTTTACGATCGACCGCCTGCCTGACGTAAACCCCTCTGAGGACTGGTGTAATAAAATTTATTTAAAATAACTTTTATGTAGTAAATAATCTGAATCAATAACAATGCCAATTTAGCAGACCAAAAAGGTATTTTTAACAATCAATAAAACTTAAATGTATCGGATCCATATACATTACATCCGCTACATTGTATATTGTCTTAAGTATGTTGCCAAACACTTTATACCAAGCTAATTTTCATACTCCAATTCAAACGACCTTACTTTCCATGAATTAACAGGGTCTAGTACATTCTTGACACCACTATTCTTAGAGAATTCTAACGAACAACATAATAAATAATATTATAACGGAGACAGATATTCTATTCCGCATAACTTATAACTAATATTTATGTACGTATGCCTGATTTAAAATGATTTAAAAGTGACTGAGGTTATGCCTTGATCTATGTGCTCAACTCAGTCATCGACAACATGTTTTTTTCATTATGTGAACTAGTAACAATTTTAAAATGTAGGTCTTATGGCTGCAATATATAGTTCTGTGTTGAAACCAGAAATGGTGAGATAATATTTTTTTGGTTGATTGATTTTGAATGATTGTCATAACCTATGTGGTTGCTAGGTGGGTAGGTCCTTCATATGCGAGAGGCCACCTGGGTAGGTATCTTCACTTTATCTATTCTAGTATAGGAGTCTTGTATCGTGGGTATCAGAGAGTACGAGAGTATTTCAATCTCACAAGTTGTAATTCACAACATCCATACTCGAAACAAATATTTGTGCATCACACAAACATTATTCTTGGTGCGGGAATCAAACATGCTACCTTTTTTTTTGCAACTGAGCTAATATTGACAACCATCCCCTCTCTAATTTATTATCAATCTAAAATCAGTTATAGTCAAGAAATTTCTAGGTCAGTTTGGTGATCAGAATCAGTTTATACCAAATAACAGGACGAAGGTCGCAAAGGTATCCCGAAAGCATTATACAGCTAGTGAAGGTTATCCAATTAAAACTTATATTTAAGTCTAAGTTAACAAACAGTACTAACCACTAAATGTTTCATCTTTCCAAGCGCTTTGTCAAATACATACCAGCCTGGCACGGATTCCTAAACAATCTACGATCATAGAATTGTAATCGAAATACTACTACGAAAATTACACTAGGAAACGACGCTCAAAGGTAAGTACTACGCACACAGTCACACACTTAATAAACTATTACTACGAGTATTAGCAGGACCGTGTATCTCCGTTTAAAAGTAATGCCGTGGTAATCATATACAGTTCCGGACAGTCAACACCAAAAGTCTTTGAACACATTCAAAATTCCAAAACACCAGATGTATATGACATCGAATCCATAAGATACACAAATCGCTTAACAAGATTAACGGCAAATTGAAGTATTTCGTAGTAACTTAGTACACTTTATACCTAATTGAAGCTGCGTGACCTAATTGCTATTTATTGGTTATATAATATATACCCAAGTTTCTTACGGGTTCAGTAAGTTTGCTAGAGCTTCAAATAATGCCTTCGCCTATCCCTATTCGGCTTTATAAATGTGCAACGCAGCCACTATTCCTCAGGATGGTATGATGCTCCATAAAGATCTAATATCCATTTAATCCAAGAAATTTTATGATTTTGTCATATTTGATCAAAAACTTAACACAAGATACAGCTGTCGAATAAATTTGATGTTATATATAATAACTAGCTTTTGCTCGCGGCTCCGCCCGCGTGAACAGCATTTTCCGGGATAAAAGTAGCCTCTAACCGTCTCCAGGGTCCCATCTGTCTCTGTCGATAAATTCATCAAAATCGGTTCAGGGATTTAGGCGTGAAAGCGTAACAAACAAACTCACTTTCGAATTTAATTTCACCCGCTTTTTCATCCCTTATTAAATACAATATCCAAAATTCCTGAAACTCGTATTTATTTATTTTACGTCAATAACCGAAATACAACATTTTGTTTATGTAACTTTCAAAATGACGGACTTTCATACATATTTTCATCCCCTGTTATGACCCCCTTGGGGTGGAATTTTCTAAAATCCTATCTTAGTGGGTGCCTATATAACAAAATGAATATACAGTCTGAATTTCATGCTTGTAGCTTTGATAGTTTGCGCTCGGCGATGATGAATCAGTCAGTCAGTCAGGACATGTTATTTTATAAGTATCGATAATAATACTGGTCCTATATTAAATAAACTCCTTTGCAAAAAAAACGGGCACCTTACACACACACTTTACCTTAGCTTTTCTATGGGTAAATATTATTATATTTTTAGTATGTCATTAGCTTGGATGACTAGAAATTTCTTATTATCAATGAGAATCTAGTTTTTTAACACTTTTATCCTGGTATCGGTGTTTTAGTCAATGTAAACAGAGAGCCGTGTTAAAATGGACATTTTTATGGGTATAATGAAATTAAGACTACGAGTATTTTTATGGTATTTTAATAAAAGAGACATTAAAAAATAAAAATTAATAACGAGTATGACCTCCTCTTGCAGCGATTACGGCATGTAATCGTCTTGGCATGCTTCCCACCAGGCTTTTGATGGTGTCCTGTGGAATGTGTTCCCACTCAGTCGAGATTACACGTTTAAGCTTTCTGATGTTTTGTGGAGGTGGTTGGACAGATCGTACTCGCCTTTTTAGGAGGTCCCAAACGTGCTCAATGGGGTTAAGGTCGGGGCTCCGCGCTGGCCAATCCAAACGACGAATACCGACCTCTTGCATATAAGCATCTACGTCGCCAGAACGGTGGGCCCGAGCATTATCGTCCATGTAAATGGCATCTTCACCAATTACAGTCAGTGCGGGTTGTGCATTTTGAGAAAGGATTTCTGTTATGTACCTATGCGCATTTAGTGAGCCATTTTCTATGAATACTATCTCGGTACGATAGTTGGAAGTTACGCCCGCCCAAAACATAACGGACCCTCCACCATAAGGGGTGATTTCTTCAAAACACACATCGGCATAGCGTTCCCCTGGTCTTCGTAACACTCGCCGACGTCGGTCCTCACCATGCAGACAAATTCGAGCCTCATCGGAGAAGAGTACGCTACTCCAGTTACCTGGTGTCCAAGATAGGCAATTTCTAGCGAACCTCAACCGCGCAATCCGGTGCTCACGGAGTAACTTGGGGGCCCGCGCTGGTCGTCGACTACGTATATCAGCAGCTAAAAGTCTTCTCCTCACAGTCCATAGGCTAACTTGTGCTCCTCGTACCTCTTCAAGGTTTCTTTTGAGGTCTATGTAACTGCATTTGCGGTTCCTCAGCGCCTGAGTCACTAAAAAGCGATCGTCTCGCGGCTGTGTGCAACGTTTTCTCCCAGAACCTTGCCTTCTCTGAACGGAACCTGTCTCTTGGTATCGAGTCCAGGTTCTTTGTACGGTTGAACGACTCACGTTTAACCGCTGTGAGACGTAACATTGGCTACACCCCTCTTCCAGCAGCGCTATAATTTTACTAGCTCTCATTGCTTTTTCTGCCATTACGATAGACACAAAGATATCTGTTTTAAGTCACAATAAGGCAGAATTATGCGATAAACATAAATTGTTGTACTAAAAATAACGAAAAGTTACTTTTAGTTGCTTGATAACCTTTTAACCGCAAACCCGCGAAAAGTGTCACAAAATGAAAAAGGGATTAATAATTTAAAAAACAAAAGTTTTGAATTTGGAATGAACTTTTTTTCATACCCAGACTCTTTATTAAGTGCCAGTAACATAGTTTGGCTATTAAAACCTCTGAAGAACTAAATTATTACCAATAATGTTAAAAAATCAAACCCGCCCGTTTTTTTTGCAAAGGAGTGTATATTATTTATTTATGACTTATCCTTTTTCCAAGTTAAAACATATATCCTTAGACCCTTTACCGCCTAAAAGCCTCTAGCGCCCACAAAAAGGCGTTATTGCCCACTTTTAGAAACTCTAACCGCAAAGAAACACCCGTAGAAAAAATAATAACTATTGCAATTTAGTTTGTTGTATAACAAGTAAATGTTCACACATTGTTTGAGCAACTCGCATTTGTGCAACTTATAATCGTTTGACACGCTTCTACAATCTTTCATAGGCCTACGTAATAAATTAAGACAAAGGGCACACCAAAGTTTATTTATTTAAATTTCTTTATGTTACTGCGTCAATTTTAAACACATAGAAATGTTTCTTAATGAATTAAATACATATAGTTTACTGGCATCATATGAAAATATTATTTCTTGAGATCACGTGATTTCTGGATAATCAGGTGACCCATTTAATCGTTTGCCACCTACTTAAAAAAAACTATATAATAAAATAAGGCTGAATATGAATAAACTTCGTTTAAAATCCATCGCGTACTCTTGAAATCGAGACATAATACAATAATTACGAACTCGATAGTCAACCCTAATTATTGGATATATGCCTAAAATAAAAAACACACGCGATTACCTGTTTTACATTCCAATGCCCGGTCGAGTCCCAATAAATCTCGTGTGACATTCCACTTATACGCGATTAAGTTACATCTCAGTCACATTGTAAACCTCGTTAATTCTGTAATTTGTGCGGTTTATTAAAATGTTAATATCTCGGTTGAATGATTAATCTTCCTTTTTCCGAAATAAAACAAGTATTTTGGTCTGGTGACTGGTGCCGTATGGTTTCAAGCCGGTTATCAGGTTATGAATACTTCGTGTTGTACAATATGCTACCTGTGTTAGTGAAATAACTATTTGAAAAAGCATTTATACAACAAAGTAATGACCATAAGACATTTTTTTATTTACAAATTGGGAAGGGAAAGGTTAATGTATTTTTATTAGATTTTTAAATTCAAACATATTGCGTTCGCCCGACCTGGAAATTGAAGCCAGGACCTCAAGGTTTTAACCGTTAAAAGCCTGCCACAATACTAATGAGACCAAAGTTAGCTGTCATTATTTTTTTATAAAGCGTTAGCCAGGACGTATAATCACATACACATTTAAAGTTAAACAACTTCGGAACACAATCTATAGTTACAAGATGAAAGAGGTAAGAACTAAGCCACATCGGTATCAATGGCTATACGTTGATCTGTTCATCTTCAAACAAAAGGAAAGATCAAACAAAGGGGACTCAAAATGAGACGCTAAGTAAGCTATGCTGGATCTACAACTGATGCAACCAAACTTTTGAAAGAAATACTCCCACGGATATATATCCATTTCATTACCCATCATATAAAAGACACAGCGATTTGACAAACGATCTCGTTTATTTACTGATGTAATTACGAAGTATATATAAAAACCGGGTATCAATAACGTAACAAATATTTATAATCTTCTAATTCATTAGGTACGGTGGGTCCCTCGTAAACAAAAGGCTAGCTAGCTGTGTAGATACAACCGCTCTTTCTATATCTGGTGCCAAACAATATTGTTTCAGTATTACTGTATTCCTGTATGACGGACATTAAAACCAGTTAAATTACTGGGCATCGTGAGACTTAGCATCTTATGTTTCAGGGTGACGAACGCAGTCCAGTCCGATATATTACTTAGTAATTCAAAGTTTTGAGTGGTGTTTCTTCTGCTTATATGCGTAGAGTTTACCATCAGGCAAGCTATCTGCTCGTCTCATCAATCAGATTAATAAAACGCATAAAATCTTCTTGTATGTATATAAAAATTAATGATTGTTTGTTCGTCCTATATGCATTGCTATTCATCCATACCATTCATCCGTTTGTGATTAAACTTTGGTGAGTTGTTGAGCGAATGCCTGGAAAGATATGTGTACAAGAATATGTAAAAAGACTAGTAATTAAAATGAAAAATGTACCCAGCATTGCAACGCGTGTAAAAAGTGTGACAATCTAAAATTGTATGCGCCGGGTCAGTAACTCAGTTTTGAAAATTACTGCACATAAAATTTAATGATGCCAGAATTGATTCATCGCGTTATTTCAGTTAACATGAGGTGTACTTTCAATCTCTACCGTAATTGGAGAATTGTATCATCATCATAAGCTTTCGAAAACTGATGTTTCGTGACTGAACCTTCGCCTTACTGCTCTCTTAATAAGAGTTCAGTGCTTTTATAACTTCCTTGTTAACTGTAATAGTTCATAATATCAATAAACTTAAATAGCTAAAGACCGAGTAATTGAGTACATTAAAAAAGGCCTCCAGCAGTGGATGAGTATAGGCCGATGATGATGATAATAACAACTAGTAATGAATTTCTCGACTCGCGGTTATCATAACTTTTACATAGGTGGTCGATTCAGTACTAAAAAAGGTGGTATTATAAACATGATTCCCACATAAGCTTACATTGGACGACAATTTCTTTACAATGACTAATTACTAGCAGTAATATATTTTATACGTCATTCAATGTTTTAAAGATCTTGTTCAATACTGGTCAGTGTATACTTTGAAAAATAATTTAATAAATCCACAGCTATGATATGATAAAAAGCTGAAACTGAATCAAGACATAAAATTTATAAATAACATTTTTAAACCCAAAGTTGTGAGCAAACCTGAGTACTTCAGAAATTTAGTAAAGATTTTAAGATAGCAATCATCTACATCTTAACTATTAATAACTCTTATAAAATAGCAGATTTGCAAGTCAATACTGATCATAAGCTCTACTCAGCTATTTCGTTATATCCAATAAATTTTATGATAAATTCAGTAACAAAACATGTGAAACCTTGAGACTCCTCTCTAATGGCGTGCGATGGGTTCGCAAAACGTTCAATTGGAACTGTATTGACATCGTTAGATGCATTGTTGCTAGGTTCTGAATAGATAAGATGAAGTGATAAGATCTTCTATTTTTGATTCAGCAGCATACTATTTTTATAGCAGCAGCAAACGAGCAAGTTTGCTGACCTCACCGGTCACCTGATGGCAAGTGATCTCTACCGCCCATGTATATCAACAATTCCTGAAAAATTGTCGACGCGTCGCCGACCTTAAAAAAGGATGCTTACGGGATCAGGAAGAGGAAAAGATTTTGAGATTCCAGATATCTCACTCACAGTAAAAAACGCAACAGCATGATACTTAACGTCGGTTTTCCGTGAGACAGTAGTGACAACCCGGTCGCACCGGCCCATTTATGCTGTAAGCAAAACTGTCCACAGTGTGGCTCTACCACTAGCACATTCTACACACTTTCCATTGTAGATTGTAATCCTCAATAATTGTTCTTCAAATTAGGCCACAAGCTTTACATCAATTTTAATTAGTCAACTGTTTTCAATCAACGAAAGCTGTATTATAGTTTTTATTGATCATTCCATTAAAACTCAATCGTTTCAGGTCGCATACGATTTAGTAGTTGAGCAACTAAAATCGAATCGTGTGAATACTCTGCAATGCTACTAAAGGTTCAAGTGCAGATTTGCTCCACATGAGGCCAGTCTGTAAGCCCCATTTATGGTCATTTCTTATTTAAATTTTAGATACCTCAAGATTAGAACGTCTAAAATACATCAGTTACTTCATGAACCTATAGACTGTATAATTTATCTAATATCGTTCTATATTTGTGTGTTATCGGTACAATTTATTTAGTGGTCTTCATCAGTAGTAAAATATATATTTTTTTATATTTTATTTTCGTTAATCTGTAATTTCATACTAGTAATTCTATTGTAAAAGAAGTCTAACTATTTTTTTTCAACTCTAATCGTTCTTATAAATGCATGAATTAAAATTAAATTTATGCACACATATAATTTCAATCACCTAATAAAATCACAATTCGTATTCACGTACAGACAGAACTCACGCTCCTAATCGTGCTCGTAATGAGAATTTATCTCGTGATGGCACCGCGACACATCTTTCTCGTCTCGTAACTCGTACGCGACTGAGTTACCTCAACGCTTACGTAAGTAAACATACTTGTGTACCGTGTACTGACTACTGACGCGGAAAAAAGTCGATACGAAATTATCGACATATGTGAGCTTTAGTTACGAGCTAATTAATGGTCGATGTATATTGAAGTAATTAGGGGCACCGGCCAGACAAATATAATAGAGAAAAACATTAATTAACAATAAGTTTTTTTAACGTCTTTCGATACACGAGAAGATATTAATATTTTTCTACAATGATTTACAACAATCTTTACATAGTATAAAATGAAGTCCCTTCCGCTGTCTGCTCGCTTAGATCTTTTAAACTATTCAACGGATTTTAATACAGTTTTCAGCAATAGATGGAGTGATTCATGAGGAAGGTTTATATGTACATCGCTCTATGACCCATGGGAGCAGGACTGTAACATGCAGGTGAACCCGCGAGGGACAGCCAGTAAAATATAAAGAATAATAAAGCAAACATTTAACTTGACAAAAATCCGACCCTTTACGTTCAATGGGACTTGTATGTCAAGTTAAAGCCAACCATCATCAAGCCGCACTTCCAGTCTCTACCGAAAATTGATAATAATTTCTGTGTAAAAATTCATATCAACTGCAATAAAAGTATGTAGTATATAAATGACATTCTTACTCAAACTACTTAGCCTTTAAAGAGTAAATTAATTATTAGATCAAACGTACAAAATAAATCTAAAATTATAATAGGATTATAACATTCTGGCACTTGCGACCGCATTTTCATGTCGACTGTACAATCAGATCATTGCACGTTTATAACAGGAACAATCTTTTCTGGTCTAAGATTAATAGTTTGACTAGAACATTATTGTTGTCTACGTGTAAATGTTCTAATTATATGCTAAAGACATGCATTAAGTAGTTAGAGTTACTCGTTCCGCGTCTTTTTATTGCGTTTGCAATGAGTGACATTGAGTTATCGTGACGCAGCCCACACCTCTTTAACGCCTTTCAAGTTTTGTTGATAAATAGTAATGAACGTCACTAGAATAAGGAACTAGAACATACCGCTTTTTATACACACACAGTCACTCATGTAATCCCGGAAGGGGTAAGCAGTGGTGTAACCAGTGCACCCACATTTCATCGAGCTCATTTCCTTCTCCAAATGCGGTAGGGGGCGAGCCTCTCGCCATACCGGGCAGAATTCCAGACTCCAGCCTGATACTGAGCATTTCATGTTAGAATATCACTTCTACCCCGGAATCGCACCCGAGACCTCGGCACAGCAGTCGTACCACGTACGCAATAGAACTGCGCCACCGATTAAGTCAAACTTTTATGTATCATACAGAGTCTTTGTGTATACTGATAGATAAAAAAAAATAAACACACTGCTCTGTGTTTATTAGTGTCCAATAGCTTCAACACGACACGTGACGTTCGTTCAAGAAAGATTTAATCACCAATCAAAAATAATTATAAAATATAAATAATAATAATAAATTTTAATTATCATAATTAGTAGACATGTTTCTGTAGACATATCAAAGCGAAACTATTATTCTGGAACACGTTATATTTTATTTGATAAATTATTTCTTAGGGCAAGATATCACGTTATCTAAAATATTCTAAAACAGTAAATAATAAGTTGTAAGTTAAAAATGTAAATTAAAAGTGTACCAACACCGCACTAATAGCATTTGACTCAATAAATATCATATAATTCGAACAAACAATCATCGAATACATTTTCCCACCATCAAGGTAAAAGTATGTGGACCAAATTTCCATATTTCGCAATAATGAGGGCCACTTGCGTAGAATTTAACGTTTATTTTTTGCACATGTTAGTTGCGCTGCAAAATACATAACATGTAAGTACGTGTGTTGACATATAACTAGAGTAGGCATTTCAACGCGAGTGCTCATGCAAACTAAATCGATGTCACGCTCTGTATTCAACTCAGTGAGGCGAAGAGATGAGTTTATTGAGCAATACCGGTATATCGAGTTAGCAAGGAGAAGCCAGACTTAATACGACATTAGATAGACAGATAGAAGAGTCTTTATTGCACAACAAATAAAGTAAGGATCTTACAGTAAGGGTGATACAATTTTCAAAGTGAATTTAATTTGACATAAAAACGAACAAAGCAATCAAAATATTTATCAGAGCGTCGCCATCAACAATTTTGTTTACATTATGGAAGTCCGGAGGTCGAAATCTCCTTTCTTTATGCAATTCGCATTCCTTTACTTGAAGATCGGTTACGTGCCGATGATTACTTTTGTATCGTGGGTATTCCAGAGTAGTAGACATCATTTAACATCAGGTGATACATTTGCTCGTTTGCCACCCTCGGCTATAATATATTTTTCGTTTATTTCCTTAAAGTTTAAACCCTTTACAAATAATGCTGCAATTAAGGAACCTGTGTTAAAACGTTTGAAATAACTACATAACTAGGATATAATATCACATTTGTAAATAAATAAATATACCCAACAGTCACACACATAGTCCTGACCCTACACTAGGTAACCTGTAACGTGGGTATCATGGGAAATATCAAGACTTCGATATCCTTTATTGGCTCTATTACATTTCCTCAATAATATAACTCCCATTATAATGTTTATAAAAGCCGTGAGTAAGACATGTGGTTTTGAAATATCAATGACAATAATGTCTATTATTTTATTACAAACGCGTTTATATTTGACATTTCAAAAGACATGTCGGAAATTGCATGACAGTGACGCAGGGCTGTTGCACCTCAGGCTATCAGGAAGACATAACCCTACAATTTTATCTGTGTAGGAAGACTTTAGCAAATCATAGAAATTCCGCATCACTACATTTACATTAATTATCTGACATCTACTTTTATGAAATTGTAAACGAAACTTGTTTTATTAGTCACTTACATAATTACAATTGAATAACATTATGTTGATCAACTACTATATCGTATGGGACTTAAATAATTAGAGCAGACTTTCAATCGAATTGATCAACAAAAGCCATACAACTTTTGTTGATTCAGGACAGTTGAAGAAGCCAGCTCAAGAGGCGAACCGTGGCCCCTTCAGGGATAAAGACATGAGCCAAGCTGGTATTAAGTATGTTTATTTTAATTAGGATATAATCATCATGTATATCACGACACCTTTTAAGCTATTGAACAACATTCAATTACTAACTTTATTAGTCGTGTTGCATTCCGTAGTAATTTCTTGAGATTAAACACTAGCTGTTTTCCTACGAATTATAAAAAAAATGTTTCATTTAACAACCCAGCTTTTTACAATATGATATAAAAAAATAGATTTTTGAAACATATCAAGTAGGTACATGAATTTACGCATTGAATTACAGCAATCAATCATCAATGCAAAGGATTATTGCAAATCATCGAAGAGTCTTTGACTAAATTACACCGTGATATAATAATACATCGGTTTATGATAAGTACATTTTACAAATAAATCATGATACGTTACTTTCTAATGTAATTTAATTATTCTACCCCGAATAATATCTTTGAATCGACAAAAATCGTATTGTCAGAATTAGAATGTAGCGCCGTACAATAATTTTATAATAACTTAGCAAAGGTGTTAACAAAGTGCTTCCTCTTTTAATTTTTATATAATCTTTTGAACAAATCGAAACACTAGGCCAATAGTTAAATGATTTTATCGATTATCTGTATTGTGTTATGTAACTATAAATTACAAACTAGAATTTGAGATTTTTGTGCGGTCTGAGTGCGTGCATTTTATAACTTTATTTGAAGACAGCGACGGTTCAACTCGTTCGAATAGTTTTAAGAATTTCTTAAGTAATCACATTAAGCAAATACATATAAAGCACACAATAAGGATTTGTTTCGCAAACATTATTGAGTTTTTCTATCTGCAATCAAAGTCCGGATAGTAACTAGCAATTTGACCCGGATATCCCTTTATTAATGTTATATTAGTGTAAGAAAGAAAGAAAGAAAGAAAGAAAGAAACATTTATTGCTGGCACACATATAACAGACAATGACATAGAAAAGAAAAAAAAAAATCTATTATAATTAATTATTTAACTTAAACTAAAACTTATTAATGATTATTTAATACATGCCAGCAAAGGTACCTCCCATTCAGCTTAATGTTGCAGTACGACCTAAGCCATACTGCAACATTAAAACGTGTAACATGTTATCTTATTTTTGATTCAGAACTTAATAACAGTCAGCATTACGAGTAACACAAAGATTAGGTACCAAATTTGGATATGTCTAGATAATTACATACTAAGAACAAGTTACTTCGACCTCACAACGGAAGCATGACAGCTGTCAATACAACGAATACTTATGGATTATACCCACGCTGGTAATAAAGTACTTTCTAAGTACTAAACCGGCAGGGGGCGGGTTTGTCACATATCAAAACTGTCAACAAACATCACAGAAGTGAAAGTACAAGTTTGACAACATGTTTTTCTGGGCCTACGAGTGTCATACACTGAATTATTATCAGGTTGACCGGATTATTACTACTATGTACGGCACAACCGTACATACGACACTACGTAAACGACAGACTCAGCATTTATCGGTGCACGCCTTTATTCATATTGTAAAATCAATCAGTACACTATCATAACGCGTCCGCGTCGCACATCTATCATTAGCATAATATATAATTAGTGAACTCAATATATCAAATGAGTGAAGCTTATACCGTGTTTCATATTCAAAACCATACACACTATATCACAGAAAACCGACGTGAAGTGGCAGCTTGCTGTTGCTTTTTGAGACTCTAATCTTCTCTACCTTTCCCAGTCCAGATTACCTTCCTTTTAGGTTGAACACACGTCTATGACTTTTCTGACATTATGGGTGGTGGAGATCACAGGTGACCTAATTGCTCGTTTGCTGACCATTACTATATAAAAAATACAATCCTTATTTATCGATGATAATGGATCGCATAAACTAATTGCTGCAATATCGCACATTTTTAACGAATGTATTGGCTGTCTGTTTCAGCAAACGAAAATAGCTATTTAAACATTGTGTTTATTACAATGTTAAAAAAAATAATCGAATAAAAACAAACATAAATTCAAATAACAAATACAAAACAAATCATCACAACTATAGACACGCTTGACGACGGAAGGATGATTGGGAGCAATTTATTTAACATTGGGAAACTGTTATGATTGTTCAAACTGTATGTTGTCACTACAGAATTAATGGATGGTGAATGTTAAAGGTGTAGTAACACCTGCGCAAATTGTAGACTTAGTATTATGCAGTTTAATTATGTCACATAAATACAACTTTCCTGCAGGAACTTTGTATAACAGACACACAGTTTCAGCATTTTAAGATTGTATTTAGGTAGACGTCGCATGATCCAAAAGCATCAAGAACGTGTCATCTGTGCGTTTATACTGTGCATTACGTAAATTTATGGTTAACAATTCAAAGGAAGCGTTACAAACGCACACCGTCACGGCAACTTCAGTACGGCTTCGATAGATTGGACACTCGCGTCTGACGTTGACGAGACCATCCGAATTCCCCCTTAAAACGCCCTTAGCTTCTTACTGTTTTTCTCTGTTACTTCAGTTATGGCTATTTAAGTCCTCAGTAGCATTTTCTGTACTTAGTAATGGAGCATTTAACTGATTTTAAATGTACAAATAAACGTATTTCTTTTTTTTTTATTTGTACGCTAAGATTAAGTTTAATTCGACTTAATGTCTATTAATATTAACACGTCTTCGATTGCGGCAATTATTTTGAAATATATTGATATAAAGATGTTCAATTTTTAATAATATTTAGAGTTTTATAATGTTAACAAACCAAAATGGCTTCACTTTAAACTCTATATAAAACACTACCTTGGCTTTGAAGGGAAACACTGTCTTTAAAAATTATAAATTGTTATTATTATACTTACTTACTGACTTAAAATCCTGGCGACCTTACGCGTCCATATTTATCAAAGGGTAACAAGACACAACCTTCAAAATTTATTTTACTAACGATAGACATTTCACAAATGGCTGACCAATTATTTTTTCCTATTTGGTATTCAGCTCTTATCGTCAAAAAGATGAGAGTTTGAGCAATAATGTTCATTGCAATGTCGATAAAATAATCTTAAATCTTTATAACAGTAGTTGAGTTCAGGTTATAGTTTAACGGGGTTACTGCAACTACTAGTTTTGTCTGTGGTTTCACAAACATACTTTTTACGTAACATTTTAATTTAGAAGTTGTCCCATTGGCTATGGTTGTGCATTATGGTTAATCGCCTATCAAAATCCTGTCGTGCTTATAATAAAAGCACTAAGTGTTATCTTTCCAATTATGATATTGTGTTGTTTTTAACTATTCCATAATTACTCTAATATAGCCTAATTTCGTTATGAAAACACAAATAAAAATAACTTGATATAAATATTCACCCATATTTAATAAATAATACGTGTATTTTATTGATTCATCATGATCATTGCGTTGTGAGCGAACTTTCACAACTACCCACAATAAATCCATAAATTTTACGACTCCATCGGATATTCCAGTCAGGGTTACGAGATTATTTATATGGAATATGACCACAGTAAATTGTATCCGCCGATTAAATAGCCCACACAAATTCTGTGTTTTCCTTGACAGAAACCAAAATAACAAAATATTTAAGATATAACTTCATTACAAATAATGAATGTTCTAAAGCTACGCTTGATTTTATTTAAACAACTAGCTTTTCCTCGCGGCTCCGCCCGCGTGATTATCATACAAACTTTCATCCCCTATTTTATCCCCTTGGGGGTAGAATTTATCAAAATCCTTTCTTAGCGGATGCCTACGTCATAACATCTACCTGCATGCCAAATTTCAGCCCGATCCCTCCAGTGGTTTGGGCTGTGCGTTGATAGATCACTATGTCAGTCAGTCACCTTTGAGTTTTATATATTTTGAAGTACATATTTTATCTTTATAAATGAATTTAGGTTATTTTACTTTGCTAAACCTAGCTCATCGTTATTATCGTGATTCAGATTTCAGCTCGGCATTGTTCATTTACTTAAACGTCGAGTCCCACGATTACTCTTTCAAGGGGTATTTATAAGTTTGTGAATTTGAATGTCTGTTAGTCAATAACACCTTAAAGGCTGAACGGTATTGGTTGAACTTTGACACACAAGTAAACCATGACTTGGATTAGGACATAGGTTACTTTTTATCCCGGAAAAGGTCGCTTAGGCAGGTGGATCCGTGAGCATATGCCGGTAAGAAATATTACATCGACGTCACGCACGACACGTCATTTCAACATAATTACCCCCATGTTACAACGATTAAAATATTTGAACTATGGTATATCACAACCAACTATGAAGCAATCCCAAGTTTTCTTCCTCTTAACCTTTGACACAGTTTCAAAACATGTCAACTTCTTACAAAAAACGCCATTTGGAACTATTTTGACAGTAGGTCGGAGGTTTCACCGGTCACTATAATAAGTGTACGTCGATTAATAATACGTAACACTATTTATAATATTGTGTTGAAAACGAATTAATAAACTATTTAGGGTAAAAATATTTAATTATGCTAAATAAAATAAACACATGTAGTCCTGACTCCACACTGGATTAACCTACATCGTGGATATCAGGAACTACGACGGACTTGCGGTCCCACAACACCCAGACATGAAACAAATATTTGTGGATCATACAAACATTTGTCTCGTTACGGGAATCGAAGCAACCGCCTCTCGCTTCTCAGACGACTATCGCCCACTACGCCATGGAGGCTATTTTATCACTCAATCTTATTATCATGATAAATACTTATATTTGCAGTGTCTTCATCCCAAGTATTGCGAAACTAACACAAAGTCATGTGCTTGCCCTACTTAGGAGAAAACAAGTGAGGCTACGGTTTTTTGGGTTGAGGTTTATTTAAATAAATTACAATTTTCTCAAGCTTAAGTGTGAGATGAATTCGAATTATCATATTTGTGCGTGGCGCGTCTTTTGCGGTTGTTTTTATGTCTGCAAGTTATAACTCTTGATGTTTTCTGTTCTTGTTTTGTCTGCAAGTAACTCTTGATTTTTCTTGATTCTTATATAACGATCAATGGTGGCCGATCGTATCCTTTAATGTATATGTGAAGAACAAGTCTAAGCAGTGGGAGATAAATAATATATAAAATAAAATAGTAAAGATGGAGGTATAAAAGGCATAAAGTTGAGTTTCTTGGTGATTTATTCCAAACTGGTGAACATTCTCGGGGCGTCATTACAGTCTTTAAATGATGTAATTATTTTAAAGTATAAATCGCTTTGGTATAGAAGTGACCAAGTCCTTACAATAATGTTCTTTTGTCATCAAGATGCTCGCTTGATGGTAAGCGCCATGCCTGCCTATAAACAGAAACAACACCACACAAAACTTTGATTTATAAAGCACTGAACTGCGCTCATCACCCCGAGATATAACAGTTAATTCTCATAATGCCCAGTAAGTTTACTGGCTTCAATATCCTTCAAACCGAAACACAACAGTGCTTACACTCTGTTGGCGGCAAAAATAGACAAAGTGGTGGTACCAACCCTGACGGCCTCTCGCACCTACCACCTTGTAGACTCCGCGCTGATACTAAGCATTTCGTGATAGAAAAACGAAAATCACTTTTAACCGACCCGGAGATCGATCCCGAAACCTAAGAATAGGAGGCGTACACGTTTACATTTCCGTTTATACATAATAAAACTGACAAGGTATCACTTGATACCGGGTTTTCCTAAAAATACTAATGGAATGGAATCACGCACCATACCACATAATCGACGGCGCGTAACCACTTTTATTAATGCGGGCAGTTGATTTTCTTTGTGGGAAAATGATCAATTGATTAACAGGCAATTACTGTCAATCATTTTAATACATTATGTATAAAGAGTCGCTTCTTAGTACTAACTGCCAATAGAAATTGTTTTTATGCAAAGCCTGCACATTACGAGTGTTTCTTTACATTACTTGTTGTTCCTTTTTTTTCTTTTGTACATTATTTTTTTACATAAAAAAATGACTGATATAGAGTCTCCGTGGCGCAGCGGGCGAGTAGCCGGCTGTCAAGCGAGAAGCCACGGGTTCGATCCTCGCATCGAGACAAATGTTTGTGTGATCCACAAATATTTGTTTCGGGGTCTGGGTGTTGTGAAATTGAAAGTCTCTCGTAGTTCCTGATACCCACGACACAAGAGTCTTAGCTTACTGTAGAGTCAGGACTATTTATGTGACTGTTGGGTGTATTTATTTATTATTATATAGATGATATATAAAAGACCTACAGGATAAAGACCTATCTTCTTTCTTACCACATCAATATCATCACTGGAAAAGCAAAAATACTTAAGTGAACTTTATGGTAGAGCAACTTAAAATTTGTTTTTCACGATAAAAATGCACAATTATTATTTTATTACGAAAAACATACTATTCCATAAAATATAAGTTTTACTAATAATTATTCAGTATGTAAATTTATATGAATTTTTATCGTACCGTAAAGCTCACGTATTGTCGTTTAATATTTTTACCTTTCCAGTGACAATATTATGTGCGTAATAAAACACATTTAAAAATATTTTTGAAAACCTTTATACCGTAGACAACGCAATTTGAAACCAATTCCAATCACGTCGATTTTCAAACGCTGAAAACTTTACGACTTTAACCTATGTGCCAACACTGGCATATTTCAATTAACAGTAACAATAAAATAAATCGATTTTTATATTGCGCCATTTTTTGTGACACAATGCTATTTATTAAGTGGTCGAAATCAGAAACATAACGGTGTTTCTTTATAACAGAGGTCAGTAAAACAAACAAGTGGGTCACCAGATAGTATGTGCTCTCCGCAGCTCATGATCATCCACAATATTAGAAGAATCTTTGAGTGGTAGAGCCACGCTGTAGACAGTTTTGTCTACAGCATGAATGGGCTGGCTCGACCGGGTCATTACCACTGTCTCACAGAAAACCGACGTAAAGTGGCGGCTTGCTGCTGCGTTTCGTACGGTGAGTGAGATATCCGGTAGCCCAAATCCCCTCCCCTTCCCTTTCCCTAATTATCCCTTTCCTTTATGGTCGGCAACGCGCCCATGATTCTTCTAGTGGTGGGCGTACATGTGCGGTGGAGATCACTTACCATCAAGTGACCCACTTGCTCGTTTGCCAGCCTTTGACATATAAAAAATAAAAAAAAAGAATCATAAATCTGATAGGAATCTTAACCAAAATATAGAGTACCCTTGAGGTAAAACTATTAAGTACTTCTCTCTAATTCGTGGACCACACAAACATTTATCTTCACTCAGGGATCGAACCCACGGCCTATCGTTCCACAGCCACTCCCCCGCAACACGGAGGCTTATTTATACAAACAGGAATCGTAGACACTATGCGGTAGCTTATACGATTCGAGGACACGTCATAAAACTTAAGGAACATGCGTTATTATTATACAGTACATGACTATTTAAGTCTAGTGTCACTCATCTGACACCCACAATAATAATTTGATTTACATGAGGTCAGTGATAGTGCAAAAGCGTGCATCTTATATGTATATGTAAACGAGGCATAAACATTGATTAAATCAAATAACTTGTAATTTTTAAGTTGTGATAATACATTTAACTAAGAACTACTACTAATATTGCAGCTTTTAAAACCTTTTGAGTTCCTTACTTAAACGGTACCAATGTGGGTTACATTGGTAACAGAGCTTACCCTGCCCGTCTGCCTGGTTTAATTTTTTAATTGGACTTTATCCCTTGAATCGTAATAGGTAGATGTCTGAAATTTTCATAAAGTATGTGATATTTATAATAAATAATAAAAGGAACAAAATATCAATTTAAAGGTGTACGGACATCTTCGGTACGCAAGTACTCGCACTCGCACTTAGCCAGTTGTATTTTTGTAATATTTCTAATAAATATCATATAATAATAATATCATATATAATAATAATACAAAATACCATCATACTGAAAATGATTTATTAGAAAAAAATACTACGCGCAGTCCTTTTCCGTCTTTATTTTAACAAACAAACGTATAACCTAACTTAATTGTTTCTTTCTGTTGTTCCAGATAATATAAAAGACCTTACTGCGGAGTCGTCAGAAATCACATCAGAAGCGGTAGCACCTCCACCAGACCTCCACAATCACAGTGAACCAGAATCAGCAGCTAGTGACGATCACACAGACCACTCGATAGAACTTGTGGGTGGATCGCAAACATTTTTTCCCACATTCGCAAATCTCTTCGAGCCAAGGCCCCAAAACAGCTTCAGAATAGGTTTTAACCAAGAAGCTGCTTATAGCCAGAGACCAAACTCATACAAATCACTTCTGAATTACCCACTTTTTGGAGGCTATAGAAACATAGAAAATTTCGGAAAACAAACTTCAACTTTAAACACACCAGCGGCACCTCTAATTGATACCACATCTAGCGTGCTTGGTTCGGGCAACTTTGGCATTATCAGAGGAGGTACATTCTTCGCACAAAACGATGAAGATGAGTATGGCAATGGTTTCAATTATTACAACAATGGACATGGTCGGCCATCATACGACGGCGGTTATATACCAAACCCAAGGCCGAATTACAATCAAGAACAATTTGCTAACTTCAGAGATTTTGCTGATATCAATACTCCTTCGAATTCAGCTTACTCACATTACGTTGTAGTATATGCCAACAAAAACGCTACAGCCGACGAAATAAGCGAAGAATCCAGGAATGTTATATCAGAACCAAAAAATATTATAGAGACATTAGAGCGACTGGACGAAACGACGATCATTCCTAAATTATCTAAATCTAAAGTGAAATTAGAAGCAACGAAGCAAAAAATGATGAATAAAAAAGAACAATGGAATAAAAATTCAAAATTGAGTCATAAACATGATTCTGAAGAACCACTACTAGCGCTAAGTTAAAATTAGTTTAAAACTCTAAAGACTTGCATTGCGTAAGTGATTCAATACCAGTAGAAAAGTGACATGTGGTGTGTGTGTAGCACTGGATAGCTATGTGACGAAAGGAGTTCACTAAATTTAATTTTATATAAGTTGTTGTTTGTGTTGTGTAAATGTTTTGTAGAATAAATGTGAAGCATAATTGCCAATGATTGTTTATAACTGATGTCAAATAATAAATTAATTTTTCAAAAACTCAACGTACTTCCTTTATCCTTGTCTTGATCTAATAACCAAAGTTAATCGCACTTGTATGCATCATATTGTTGTATGGTGTAATCGTGTATGTCGAAAGTAGAATACGGTCTAGGCAAGGTTACAAAAGTATACAATTTACAAACTAAATTATGCCTATTGATTAGAGTTAGATAGCAATTACAAATAGTTCAGTTTTAAAGATGATTCATATATTAAAAATAAATGATCTTTTTTTTGTGTTGACGCTTGCTGTAAGCCTGACACTAGTCGGCTGTATACAACTTCACCGGACTTTCGGGTGAGCGCTGTAGGCTCTCTCAACCCATACATTTAAGTGACCACGCCTCAGCCAGAGTGCCCTCAGGCACCCCCTTTGGGGTACGAACCTCGGCTCAAGACGGCCACTAATAAATGATCAACAGCTAAACTCACTTCACTGATCAAGGCAAACATACGGGAACACCCAAATACTCCGAAATATTTTATTCCGAATTTCGATGTTCCGATGTTCAAAAGTCCGAATTTCATAATACCTAAAAATTATAATGTCTATTATTCAAATTTACGAAAATTATTTTGCCGAAAGTTGTAAATACGATCTGTTTGTTTTACGTACATTACATACATTTGGGTTAGGTTAGAACTGTGACCATTAAGCGCGAAGGTGAGCGAGCGCAGCGACCGTGCCGCGGCAGCGGCCACCGAGCGCCAGATCCTCTATATTGTTGGTGAATCATTTGGGTTAGGTTAGGTTAGAACTGTGACCATTAAGCGCGAAGGCGAGCGAGCGCAGCGAGCGTGCCGCGGTAGCGGCCGCCGAGCGCCAGATCCTCTCTATTGTTGGTGAATCATTTGGGTTAGGTTAGAATTGTGACCAGTGAAAAAAATATTTTTATTGGAAAGAAAATATTTTTAAAACGCATAGGTATTTTAATAAAATCCGAATCGTATTTCTGATGTTTCGAATTATCATTAATTCGGACTTTTTGTTATTCGGTCTATTGAAACTCGGTATTTTGAGAATCGTAATTATATACGTTAGGAATATTGAAATTTCGGAATTATAAAAATAGGATAAATGATACATCGGAGTTGTTAAATTCGGAATTTTGAACCATTCGGAATTATGAAAATCGGTATTTTGAAATTCGTATTTGTGACTATCGGAATAAAGTTTGTCGTATTATTGTAGTGTACCCCAAACATACATGCCGTACGTATAGGCTAACTGACAGTAAATTTAATATTTTCTCAAAGCTAACGAGTTATATTGCCAAAAGCAACAAGGTGGTAGGTGCCTCGTAGGCGAGAGGACTGTGTCGTTAGCACTGTTGTGTTTCGATTTGGAGGAGATTGAAGCCAGTAAAATTATTCGGGAATATGAGACTTAACATCTTATGTCTCGGGGTGACAAGCACAATTCAGTGCCATGCAGTGCTTTGTAATTCAAAGTTCTGTGTGGTGTTGCTTCTGTTTATGAGCTGGCGTGGCGCTTACCATCAGGCGAGCACCTTGCGCGTCTCGTCTCTAAATGAAATAAAAAAAATAGCACATGCTGTACTCCAAATAATATTTGGAGGAAATGAGGAACTTATTATAAAGATGTATTGGGAACGTTATAATTTCGTTTACAGCGCCATCTCTTATCGAATAGTATATAAAGAATACTACAACATACACACTCTTTATCAACCTGCTTTCCTACTACCTAATAGATGACAGTAAATAGCTATTGAGCGCATCCATTGTATTGGAGAAAAATAAACTTTGAAAACTAATTTGCAATAAACTAATTATTGTATTCTTTCGTATATAGTTTTAGTTTCAATGAAATTGTTCATTTTGATTATAACTAAAAAAAGATTGTATAATAATCTATGGTCTAAAGTTTTATCCCGAATCCTAAAAGTTCAGTTGAACACATCGTTTGATCAAATAATTTATTAGTTTTGAGTTGTGGTTATTGTTTTTATGTGATGTAGATTTGTGAAATATAACAATTAATGGTGATGAACGGTCTATGGATGCATTGAAATTAGTTACTGAATTTAGACCAAAAGAATTGATCGACCTTGTGCGCTCAATTTGCTTGTGGAAAGTCGTCATTTATGCATCGAACCGAAAGGAATTAACAACAAAACTACGGCAAGATCATGAAATCGACCACATCCGTGTTTAATTTTTATTGTAAAAGAAAGAAATAATAGGCAGCACTACAATCCTTTGCCTTCCCAATAAAAGATAAACCATCAAAAAATATCTATGGTCTATTATGACTGAAGACTTGGCAGCATGGTCTTCGACCTTAGCCGGTTCCAGCACAGAAAAATTCAAAAAATATATATCTATGGTCTAACCCTAATGCGCTTTACTCTTTGGTTATTTATTGTCTATGTATCAAATGTGATATCTAGGAACAGATGTTTTAAATTGCATTTTCTAAAATTATCCTTGAATCTAACCTTTACAATCCATAAATACGTGTGTAAATGTATTGTTTATTAACATAGTGCTATGATTTACCAGATTTATTGCGTTTTGTGTTGTAAATATAGTCATTGAAATCGTAATGTATTCGAGCAAGGATGCGGCAAACACTGCGTACCCAACGCAGTGGGCTTTGAATCCTACGGCTTACCAAAATGTTGACTCGAGTCAAGTGGATTGGGCAGCATTGGCTCAGCAATGGATCGCTATGAAGGAAGCGGTGGCAATAGTAGATGCCCCACCGCCTCCTTCAGTGAAACCAGACGCTGAAGAAGGTGAGGCGCCGATGGAAGTCGAAAGTAATGATAATAATACCGACGGTCCCCCGCCCGGCGTGGAATGGAACTCTACTACTAACTCATGGGGAAACAACTGGAATCAATGGGGTAAGTTGATTTAGTTTATTACTATTTGTAAACTGATTTACCTAATTAGTCTTAATTTATAAGACTATTGTTAAAAATTGTTCTAATATTATGACTATTATAAGATTTCAATTAAATTGAGGGACAAATACCTGAATTGAATTAAGATAATACAGATTTAAACAGAGTGAATAGGAATAAAACTAGATTAGTAATTTTAAAGTTATAAATAGATTTAAATGTTATCAATTACATTAATAAACTTCTATAAATTCAAACATGAATCAACAGTTTGACCAATTAATGAATTTCATTCTGAATCAACCCTGTATTCTTAATTCCATTTTATGGTACTAAAGGTTTTTCTAAGATTTCTGTTCGGCCTATTATTGTAAACCAACAGCAATAATTTTGTATGTTTACAATACTAAACACCTGAAGGTTAGGAAATAGTCAATGGTCCATAAGCATAGTCCCAAAAATACATCATGACAAAATCCCCTAATTTTCTTCTAGTTAATTTACATATTATTCTCATGTTTTTGGTACATTATAAATCTAAAGTATTTATGTTAACTTTACTTGTTATTTTTATTTTTGCTCTTATCAAATAACCCTAGTAGCAGTAGAAGCAATCTAATAAGATTTTCACAATGTATTCCACCAATCTGAACCTTAAATCTGGTCTGTTCATGGACAGGAGTGTTACCATCACATAATCAGTCTGCTCATCTCGTCAATTAAATATTATTACAAACATAAACCAACAAATGTGTTACTGGGTGTTGGCTGAAGACATGTTATTCTGAGTTTAAATCTTATGTGTATTCATTATTTATTATTGCCAGGTTTGTTGAAAAAAACATACCTCTGAGTTCTAGAAATGAACTATACTTTGATTTTATATTTGCAGCATGGTGAACTAACACCTTAGCCTTAGATCACCATGCTGTATATTACCACACAGTAGTAAAGGAGGCTTTTTGCCCAACACTCCGCAGTGAGATAGTATCTATTAAGCAATAGAATTGCTCTCAGTGGAAAGTGATACAAGTTGCCCCAAGAGCCCCAGCCACAAGACACTGACATACAAGTTATGTGTGTATCTATTGTTAATTGTCCCTAGCTTTGATGTTGAAGAAAAAATTATGGGGTAACCTGCATATCTGAGAAATTGATGAATTATTTTCCGTCTGAACATAGGGATTTCAAAGAAATGTTAAGTCTGTCAATCTGCATTAGGCCTATATGGTTTCCTAAGGCCTTATTCAGTAGAGGAGGCCTGTGCCCAGCAGTGGGACATGTATACAGGGCTAGTAATAATAATAATAAATACACCCAACAGTCCATACATAGTACTGACCCCACACTAAGATACGAGTCTTGTGTCGTGGGTATCAGGAACTACAAGAGGCTTTCGGTCTCACAACACCCAGACCCCGAATCAAATATTTGTGGATCACACAAACATTTGTCTCGGTGCGGGATCGAACCCGCGGCCTCTCGCTTCACAGCCGGCTACTCGCCCGCTGCGCCACGGAGGCTGTCAAATAATAATATTATTACTATTTTGTAAATTTAGGTTGGGGATGGCCTGGTTCCGGACCTGTGGACTCAAAAATGCCACCAGATCCAAACTTAGCAATGGGACACGGACATGGGAGCATGATCGATGGATACCCGTTGCCGTCTGAAGCTTCTGTACCCCCTATGCCAGGGTAAGAATGTTGTTTTATTATATTGTTCTTAAAGTTTGCACTAATTATAATTATTGGCATGCAACACTTCACTGGAAAACCATCTCAAATTGTTGTTACCTTTTGCTTCCATTCTACTTTTCAATTGATAGAGCCATAGTTTTGTCTACAGCGTGATTGGGCCAGCTCAAACACTCTTACCACTGTCTCACAAAAAAAAAAGAGGTGGAGTCTGGGTGTGTTTTGTAGAGTGAGTGAGATTGCCAAAGGCCAAAAACCCCTTAACTCAGTCTCCATTTCCTTTTTGTTATGGCTGGCAACATGTCCATGTTCATGTATTAGAGTAACAATCACTTACCATCAGAAGACCCAATTATTTGTATGCTATGCTATGCTATAAAAAACTTACCATGCTCTGTTTTATGATTAGATCATTGCGAATGAAGAACAAATAATTTTAGAATAGAATAATTTTTTGAACTATTGTTACTCTTCAGATACTCAACAAACACAGTGCAGTCGTCGACATTCCAACACGGCTACTGGACCGCGCCGCCAAGCGAGCAGGCCACGAACAGAACCACAAGTACTACACGTGAAAGACGTTCCAAGAGTAAAACCAGAGACAATAATAAGAGCTCCAGAAACTCACGTACACAAAGGTATTAATCAGGAAACATGTGCTTAATAAATAATATTGATGCTCGAAAGGCAAAAATATCTGAGCAAAATTATCTAATTGTATTATTCTATTATAAGACCATCTATGCCATGGGTCCCATAATGCATAGTATTTTTTATGCTGCCATGACAAAGTGACTACACTGAACCTGTTGTTAAAATTGTAGTCCAAATACAAAACGACCATCAGAGATATTACGTCCTTCAAAGGTTCAGAATTATGCCGGCCTGAAGTTGGAATATATATACACTGGCTGACTCCAGAATGTGACTCTCCTGTACGAGGCCACTATGGTGGGTTTTTACCAGTTGTACGGTGTTGTAGTTGCTTTGCAGATACAAGGTACAAGATTGTCAAGTATTGTCCCATCAGCTATAGTATTTCGTCTTCAGGGCATTAACTAATATTTTTTTTTTAAAGGGAGAAGCCACCAGTAATCACACCAGTGATTGAACCAATAGTTCCACCTATACCTGTACCGACAACATTGGATGCTGCGAAACGAAGGCAACTACCAGCATGGATAAGAGAAGGTATTTTAAGAATAATAGTAATCTATTAGCAATTGATTTTAGCACTCAAATATGAACAGTTAAGTAGTGTCTCGGCTTCTGTATGTTGTAGCTGAACTAACATAAAAATAAGTTTCGGAGAGACTGATTATGGAAGCACAGCACACAGACATACTATATACACTGTGTAAAGCTATGAGGTACCATCGTTAGTTAGTAGGGTGTTCACAGACCGGGCCGTCATTTACGCTAGCGTGTGACCCTTGACGCGACAGTATTATATAATGATAATATCTATAACTAGCTTCCTAACTGCCAGTAGCTTGGTCCTAAGCCTCGCCATTGGAGAGTCATATTATGTTCTTTGTATTATGAAACGTTTTGTTTTCTATATATATCTAATAATATTAAAATAACCTACCTATAATGGTGGACGTACCATCATTATGATATGACAAAACTGACGTGAATTGGCAGCTTATTATTGCATTTCGTACGGCAATCTCGTTACCACATGCCGAAATCATTCCTCCCATTCTCAAATTCCTATTCCTTTCCTTTTAGATCGACAAACGCGTATATGAGTCTTTTGGTATTGTGAGTGTCTATGGGCAGTGGAGATCACTTACCATCAGACCGCCAAGTCTTTTGTTAAACTCTGCTATAAAAAAATACCTGAAATAAGACCCTCTTTAAAATCATAGTTGATGATGATCACGACATTAATTCAATCAGTTTGCCGGTAACCTTGTACGATGTTTAACAAACTTGCGCTGCATTATTAGCAGTGTATTGTAAATTATTCTTACTGCACCAAAAATGGCAGCAGCGATGGCGTAGTATATCGCTCGGATGTCACAGCTTTGTACACGCTATTATAATTTGCGAATGAGGTTCGACGCCACTGAATTTAATAGAAAGAAAACAAATAAAGAATTTGTTACGTCACCACGTTTTATGTCCCTTGTACATGGTAGAAACCCTAATATAAATAAAAAAATAATAATTATCGAATAATTGTTTAGGATTAGAAAAAATGGAGCGAGAAAAGCAACGTGCGATAGAAAGAGAACAAGAGAAGAAAGCGCGGGAAGAAGCGGAGAAGGAAAAGAAGCGTTTAGAGGAAGAAGAATTAAAAAGGCTAAAGAATGAAGCAGGAGGAAATCCTGTTCTTCCACCTAAGAGCAAATTTGTAAGTATTCATTTCTAAATATTTTAGTTACCATGAGACAGGTCGCCCACGCCAGAATCCCTGTAGATACATATCACCGATTTGTCTACTTCTGCTGCCAGACAATTATTGTTTTGTAGTCGTAAAAAATACTAGGAATTATGAGACTGATAGAATTACTACTACTTCAAAGTTCTGTGTAGAGCATTGCTAGTTGTTTGCTGTTCGAATAAAATTCCTTTTCCTTACAGGAATCCGACTCGGAAACTGAAGAAATGGAACCAGTCTCACAGGAGAAGTCATCTGACAGCACACCTCCAAAGGAAGAACTTGAAGAAACTGAGAATTTGAAAGAGGAAGGTAGAGATGAACCACCCACTCTCATCAAGAAAACTAAGGAGGAAATCATGCAGGAAGTGGTAATAGCTCTTATTATAATTCTTTATTTCGTTCTTCTGTTCGAACTTGTAAATATGTCGTTCTTGTAACGTAATGAAAGGCGGGAGTGAACGACTGACTGATTTATTGAACAAAAACTATTCTACCTGTCACAATATAATTCTTAGGGTTGCCATATAAAGATCCCTACATCATCTCCCCTCTGCATATGTGTCCTACAATAACAATTAAATCTACTAATAATAACTATATATCTACTTATTACGAGCCTTTGCTCGCTGAGCCCGAATAAGTGCACGCAGTGCGCGGGCAGACGCGCCGGGCGGCGTGGATGGCGATGGGGCCCCGGTAATAGGTTCCGAGTCCGATAGAGGCCCCTCTTCGGGTGGCATGGGTGGCGACCTGGCCCCGGCTGGAAGCTCTGATGACGATTCATGCCCATCCAGGGTTCGAGGATATATATCAATGGATATATATCAAGATATATATCCGATATATATCCGATATATATCAAGCTGGGTTTTACGATATATATCAATATTTTTTTTATAATATATTGCAATACAAAAATGGTTTCAAAAATTAATGTTATTAAGTAATTTTTTGAGTTTGTTACTGTATTTCTACTTCCCAAATATAGATGGCGTGGGAGTAATGTTAAAACATACCCCTAATGGTAAGTTCTAATCCATAAATGGCAACACTTCTGCCCTAAAAGAAGAGTTTATGGTTTTTAGTTGATTTTGCCTTATCCAAAAACGAGTTTTTTTATTTTATAATTTAATATGTGTATGTAACACATATGCAAACAGTATTCATAAATAATACAATAAAATAATAATATGGCTTTCATACAAAATGGATATATATCAAACTTGATATATATCGGATATATATCATAAATATCCGATATTTTGATATTTATAATAAATATCGGATATTTTCGAACCCTGTGCCCATCCGAGCCTCCCGATGCGTCTTCAAATATTTCTTCGGTCTCCTTACCGACTACAAGTGGTTTCTGTTCGGTCTTTTCATTATTTTTTACTAGTGCTGTACTAGTCCGAGATAATGAGTAACGCCGTTTATCTCGTCCAGCTGGCATTAATTGATCACCATGTCCACTTTATAAGAAACCGGGCCTGTCTGTTCAATGACCGTCCCTGGGGACCATTTATTCCCCCTGGCAGTGTAGTCGCGAGCGTGTATGGCGTCGCCGGGAGCGAGGTCCCGCTCCGTCCCGCCCGCTGCCTGTGCTTGCCGTTGTTGTGCGGCGCACACGTTAGCCGCCACGTTCGGCCGCAGTGCGTCGAGGCGGCAGCGCAGACGCCGACCTAAAAGCGCCCTTGCCGGTGATATTCCTGTGGTCGCGTGGTCACAATTGCGATAATTAAATAGGAATATGCTAAGTGCTGTGGGGACATCCACACCATCATATAGCGCTCTCTTGATTGCCTTTTTGACCGATTTAACCGCATTTTCTGCGGCGCCATTACCTTGGGGTCGATAAGGAGCCGTGGTGACATGTTTAATAAAATTTTTCTCACAAAAAGATTTAAACTCATATGAAAGGAAAGGCGGGCCGTTGTCGGTCACTAATTGTGATGGTAAACCGAATCTCGCAAAAATATCTCGTAAAACCGCGATCGTCGAGTGTGCATCGGTACTTCGCATGCACACCGCCTCGATCCACTTAGAGTTTGCGTCTACTACAATGAGATACTTTTTCCCCCCGCAGTCTGCAAAATCCGCATGTAAACGCTGCCACGGATGTAGTGGAAATTCCCACGAATGGAGTGGCGCATGCGGCAGTGCGTCTTGCACTGCGCGACACGCGTCACACTCGCGACAAATGGTCTCAATGTCCTTATCTAAGTTTGGCCAATACACATAACTTCTGGATAAATTTTTCATTTTATTCATGCCCAAGTGGCCTTCGTGGATCTCCTTTAAAATGTTTTTTTGTAAAGTTACAGGGATAACAATTCTATATTTATACATTAAGCAACCCAATTCCTCAACTAGGTCTTGTTTTCTCGAAAAATACGGTTTTTCCGCCACGCTACTTGCCGCCAACGGCCAACCGAAATTTACATAACCTTTTATTTTACTTAACAAAAAGTCTTTTTCCGTTTCCTTAGCAATATCTTTAAAGCTAATGGGCATCGATTCCTCAATTAAATTTAGATAATTACAATTTAGAGACCCTAGACCCTGCGAACGCTCCTCCCGAGGTAACGGTAATCGCGATAAGGCATCGGCCGGACCATTATCCACCGATCGTACAAATTCTATTTTGAAGTCATATGCCGCTAACCGCGCCGCCCATCTCTGCAACCGACTAGCAGCCGTCTGCGGAATACCCCCTTTGGCCCCAAATATGTGAGTAAGTGGCTGATGGTCGGTGCGTAATGTAAATTTCCTACCAAATAAATAGTGATGGTGTTTAGTTACACCGAATAGTATCGCGAGCGCCTCTTTGTCTAGTTGGCTATAATTCCGTTCGGGCTCGGTGAGCGTGCGCGACGCACAGCTGAGCGGGCGCTCGGCTCCATCCGGGTAGCGGTGCGCGAGCACAGCCCCGAGCCCATACGCGCTACTGTCCACAGACAATACTACCGGCAACCCTTCCTCGTAATGCGCTAATACTCGTTCGCTCAGGAGGGCGCATTTTGCGCTTTCAAACGACCTTTCGCAATCAGAATTCCATTCCCAATCCACATCCTTTTTTAATAAATTGTGCAAAGGATACAGTAGTGTACTTAAATTATTTATAAATTTCCCATAGTAATTTAACATCCCCAAAAAGCTCTTAAGTTGTGTAATATTTTCTGGTCTAGGTGCACTGGAAATAGCTTTCAGTTTCGCAGGGTCTGGACGCAAGCCGTTCTTGTCGATGACAAAACCTAAATATTGTACACTTTCTTGCAAAAAATGGCATTTGCTTAATTTTACAGTTAAACCCGTGTCGCGCAACCGTTCGAGTACAGCTTTCAGGTTTCTAATATGGGTACTCCGGTCCGCTCCCGTGACGCATATATCATCTAAGAAAACCACACAATTGGGAATCCCGCGCAATGTCTCTTCCATAATTTTTTGGAATTTTTCAGGAATGCATGAAAGTCCATACGGTGTACGTCGGTAAGCAAATGTCCCAATGTGGGTCGTAATAGCTGTATAGATTTGCGAGTCGTCTGTCAGTAAGCATTGTTCGTAGGCACGTGTAAGATCTATTTTGGTAAACTCTTTTCCACCACTCAGGCTCGCAAATAATTCGTCTATTCGAGGCAATGGGTAATGATCGCGTTTCAATTTAGGATTTATTGTGATCTTATAATCACCGCAAATCCTAATTTCGCCGTCCTTTTTTATGATGGGAACTATCGGGGTCCCGTACTCGGCGTAATCGACACGGTATATGGACCCGTCCGCCTCGAGCCGGCGCAGCTCGCGCTCGACGCGGCCGCGCAGCGCGAGCGGCACGGGCCGCGCGCGCACATACACCGCCACATTATCTGTCAGCTGTAATCGAACGGTTTGCTTACAAGTACCTAGTTTGTCCGTAAATACTTCCGGATATTCCCGACACAAATGGTTCACGAACCCATCGTCGGCCATTGCATGAAAATTAATTTGGCTGATTTGAAGGGCCCGTATCCAATCCCTACCCATTATAGGCCGTGCCCCATTTTTAATCACATATAATCGTAATGATTTTGCATTTGAATTGCGTAATTGTACATCGACCTCTATATAACCTAACGATTCGATTCGTGAACCCGAATAACATCGTAATATTAAATTGTCTGATACAATTTTTTTGTAACTAAACATACGGTTGTATATAACTTCACTGATGGCCGATATCCGACTGCCTGTGTCGACTTCACACTCTAATTCGTGGCTGTCTATGAGCACTTTAACAAAGTATGGTTTGTTACCTTTTGTCTTCAGATCGATATTAAAAATGTCATCTGAGTCGTCCGCATCCACTCAGCTGCTGACATAATTCTGTCGACTGCTCGTTTGACCGCCACCACTGCCACGCGCCACTTTGCACATCACTTTTAAATGACCTCTCTTATTACACTGATCACAATTATAATTTATAAACCGACACCTATCCGCTCGATGCGCCTTCCCACAGCGCCAGCAGGCCTGCGCCGGCGCCGAGTCGGCGGCGCGTTGTCCGCCGCGCCCGCTCGGCCCGCGCCCGCCGCTCTTGCGCGCGTAGTGTACGCCTTCGCCCGTTTCGCCGCCTGCACCTGAGCTCGTTCCCAGCCCCGTTGTGCCACTCACCTCCGCATGCTTTTCTGCAGCCTCAAGAGCCAGGGCTAACTCCACCGCCTCTTTATATTCTATCTTTTTCTCCGCGAATATTCTGGAACGCATAACCCCACTCGCTAAACCGGATACGAATTGATCGCGGAGATTTTCCTCGAGCGAAGTGCAGGTTTTACACTTCCCAAAATTGCACGTAGTGGCCAAGTGTTTTAAAGCCTGTAGGTACTCCATTAGAGACTCGCCCGGGCGCTGACGTCGTAGTCTGAAAACATGGCGCTCCGCGATTTCCGAACGTTGCGGTTCTAGGTGATCTGCTACAAGTTTCACTAAGGCCTCATATGTTTTATTTTCGGGAAATTCTGGTGAACACAAATCACACATTAGTGAATATGTAGCTTCGCCGACCACCGTGACCGTGATTAACAAAGGCACTCTTCGTTCGTCTTGCACTTCGTTCAACAAAATATATTGATTCACACGACGTATGTAAGCCGGCCATTGTTTAGAATCTATATTAAATGATTCTAGCTTCCCAATAGGCATTTTGTGACACTAAAACTACTAATCTCACGCGAATATAAAGAACTTATTAAAAAAATCCCGTGCTCGTCGCCAATGTAACGTAATGAAAGGCGGGAGTGAACGACTGACTGATTTATTGAACAAAAACTATTCTACCTGTCACAATATAATTCTTAGGGTTGCCATATAAAGATCCCTACAGTTCTGATATGAGTAACAGTGATGCATCATATTGATATACATTTAAGTCAATAGTGACAGGCACATATAGTTCTTGTTATATACAAATTCATACGCACACAGCCAGACGTGCAAGACTGAGTTACATTTAAACTAGCTTTTCCTCGCGGCTCCGCTCGGGTGATCTGCTTTTTCCGGGATAAAAAGTAACCTATGTTTCAGTGATAATACTCAGCTTTCTAACGGCAATTTTTTTTTTTTAATTGTTCCAATAGTTTTTAAGTTTATTCATTACATACAGAAACTCAAATCTTTCCTCTTTATAATATTAGTGTAGATAAAGATCTACCAATTCTAGTCTATATCGAATGGTTAGTGGCCAACCTAGTGTCTAACAGCCGGGACCGACTTTTTTACGTGCCCACCGAAGCACTGACCATAAACACACACATCCATAAACTGACCGCGCCAAAGGTTGCTTAACTCGCTTATCGTTTACCGATCAGTGAGTGCAATTGGCTGTGAGGGTCATCTACCAATGCCATTTCATAAAAATATATACTTAAAAGAAAAAAAATGCTATGTTCCCCCTTTTTCTTACACCCAAGTTCATGTTTTCAGTAATGAGATGACATTCAATTACATTTTCCAAACAGATGCTAGCAGTCAGACGTTCGCTAACAGAAATCCTGCTGGAGGTGACCAACCAGGAGATCGAAACGGTGAGCCAGGAAGAATGTGCCAGATATAATGCAGCACAAGGTATTTGCTCTCACCTAAGATATACACAGGCCCGACGGTCTCTCTCAAGACATTACTCACTACGAGAAACAATCGTGTACTGACTCTAAAAAAAATGTGATAATTAAAAAATATTGTCATCGAAATGTTGTTACAATGTGGACATGAAGAAAATATTGTGTCGTGCAAATGTTTTATCACCGCTAATAAAGTCTTATTTCAGATGTTGCCCGTTGACAATAGAATACATGTGGTGTGTGATTAATGTTGGTTTTATTTATATGGTAAAAGCGTCGCGCATCAACGCCATGAAGGCGAGCAAGTCCAAGGCACTCGCCGCCATCGCCAGTGGCCTCGGTGAGTGAGATACCGCCACCGTGACCCATACAAGCCACCGGGAACATCTCGCAACACGAGCACTCGCCACCACTCAACTAAACCTAAATCCATTTTAGTTTAATGTGTTTACATATACATAAAACTAAATCCGTTAAGAACTTTTCATTTTCCGAGTAAACATTATCTATCGGATAATTAACATGCAAATAATAAATTTTCGCACTCAATTATATGGTGAAGCATATGTCTAAATGGGACTATCTAAATTGGCTGTTCAGTGTGTTACCCGGCAGATAAAATTTATTTTGACAATGAAAAACAGGCTCTTAGTATAATTCTCCTGACAAAATAAAGTTAGTTGTTTGTTCGTTACGCACCCATTTGACACAAACATTTGAAAAAAAAAATTGTCATAGTTTAGTTTAGTTGGTGGCAATATAATAGACAAAAAATATATTGCTTGCGACATGTTCCCTTCAACATCTAGGGTGGTTCTCACTTGCATCAATTGGCATTCAAATTAGACCACTCTATATGTTAGGCAAATAGTTTCCTTTCAGAGCCGCATCAAATTTATATTTTTAGTATTGACCTAATTGGCAATACAAAATTCAGTGTTTGAATGCACTGTTTATGTGGATTCTTTTGGTAAGAAATGTACTGAATTTTTATGTAAATATCAACTTATACATTATTATATCAACTTATACATTATTTATTTTATATTTTATTCTATTCGTTTATTATATCGAACTAATCGCAAACAATACTTTTATTACTACTTATAGTAAGAATTTAAATTCCCGATAATTTTTTCCACCAAAATGTGATTTGCAAGGCCGACTTAGACTATACAGGGGCTAAGAAGTCTCAGTTTGGAATTTTTGCAATTTCTCATGTATTTTCTTTTTCCATATTGTGTCGCCACAGAGATTGCTGTCAAATAGAGTTAATTGAACTGTTTTATTTTACCTAAGTTCAAAATAATATATTTATAATTATCTGGTTTTGACATTTGAAACCGCTATCAGGTCTTGGGCCCTCAGCCATTGTTATCAAAGTGTAAAGACAGACCTAGTGGGTCACTTTACCATTTATATATTTGTTATATTCATAAACCAGAACGTTTTTTTTAATCAAATATTCTTTTCGTCAGCGCAATATTCAATTGAAACCATCTGCGTTTAGTGTTGTGTAAAGTTTATTCACCGAACCTATTCCAGAAATGTAAACAAATATTTACCCACTTTAAAAATAATTCCTTTTATCGGTACTGTCAATACACCAAATTAACTAGAGTTAACTGATAATGGGTAGATATCAGTTTATTACAATTTATTTGAAGGTATAATATATATTTATTTCTTTCCCGAAGGTTCGACCGAGCTACATCGGCCATGTTACAGTCTACCCGTAATAACATGTATACAAATCGCGAAAGCCCCAAAATGTAGTATTTGTTTACATTTCTGGAATAGATATAGTGAATGCACTGCAGTATATTTTCAATGTGGTATCATTTGTTGCGTGTGTGTGCAGGTTTGGGCGCGTACGAGAGCAGTTCCGGCGAGAGCAGTGACGAAGACGACCAGAACGATATCTCTGATTATCAGCTGCAGGTAGACTATTATTTATGTATGAAAGGCAAAAAATTCCGGCCTCAAATCACGGACAATATAGTAGATATAACATAATGTTTACGAAGTGGTAGGTTTTTATATCTCAAATATACTGCTTTTTTATTTAAAATATTTATTTTGTCACCTTATTTTAACATTACATCGAAAAAGCGCCCTAATTATTTTACACTCCAATTGTTTGATACCAGGAGATAATCAAGCGCAGGAGGCAAGAGTTCGAGCGGACGGCGCGGGAGATCGACGCGGAGGTGCGCCGCGCCGAGGCACGTGAGGCACGCGAGGCGCGCGACTCACGCGACGCACGTGACTCACGAGACTCACGCGACGCACGCGACGCAGACGAACCCACCACACCACTCGCCAACACGCCTGACCGACCTCGGAGATCAAGTCAGTACATGTTACACACTTATGTCAACTGTTACCTATTATCATACTCATATACTGCTACTTACCAATAGGTTACTTTGTAATAACAGGATCGTCAGCAACACCACCACCCGTCGACAGCGAAACACCAGAAAAACTTGTAGAAGGACATCCATCAAAAGACAAAAGAAACACATACAAATCCCACGACAGAGTTGACGGAGTTAAGAAATTAGAAACGATAGCGGAGGAGAAACACAAAAAACTTGATAAATGGGAAAGAACTCCGAGTCCGTTGGCAAAGAATAGCAACAAAATCAGTGATAAAGAAAGCTCGTCGTCAACTAGTGACTCTGAAGACGACTCGTCTTCGAACTCGAGTGAATCATCGTCTGAAAGCGAGCCCGAAGTCAAAGTTGAAACTAAATCGAAGAAACGCAAACACCGAAGCTCCAGCTCCGGCAGCTCTCAGAGGAAACTATACAAAGAGAAGTCGAAGAAGGAGAAATTATACAAAGAGGATAAATATGTCAAGTCAAAATACTACGACGAGGAAAGATCAGAGAAACCAAAATCAAGACGGAAAGACGATTCTTACGACAAACACAGGTCATCCAGAAGTAGCAAAGACTACGATAGGAGTCGATATAGGGATGAATCGGATGAGGATCGACCACGGAAACGCGCAAAACGATCGCGCTCGATCAGTTACGAATTGCGTTTGAGCAGGAAGAAGAGCTCGCGGGAGTCGACGGAACGATCCGAGCGGAGACGTCGCGACCCGCGCTCGCACGACGCGGACCGACACGACAAGTACGATAAGTACGACAAGTACGATAAGTACGACAAGCACGACAAGTACGATAGGTATGAGCGGGGTAGGGAGCACGACCGCCGCCGCGACCGCCGGTGAACATCGCACATCAGGTTACCAACGCTGCAGGTTGTATTCTTCACTTGTTTCTACCGTTGAGACAGTTCACTCCATATCCCGCCAATTATCGATAACAATCGGTCATATTTTATCGATATACGTCAATCCCTTATTTCGATTACTCAGTACTTCCCCTTGGTACTTTAGTTTAATTTCATTATGTAACTAGTATTTATTGTACTTTGTATGCAGTATTAAAGTACACATCTTATTGTTGTTTATTATAATAGTTTGACTACAAAATACTTGAATTTAATTATCATTTACCATACTGGATACAAAAGGATGCCAGAAATGTATTTTTATATTTGAATAATATAGTTGTCCTGCTCCATCCCAAAAAAATATAAAAATGAAGGTATTGCAGCATCAAAATAATATATGAAAATAATACCTAACAAGTTTAAGTAATGCCAACAGCTTATTTTTTTATAGTAGCTGGTGCCGATATCGGTACCGGTCAAATGAAATTGCACAACTCTGAAAATATCTCTACTCTACTATGTTCAGTAGCGGGCGTTGCATATAGACAATTAAGCAGTGCCTACCTCAAAAGAATTTATTTACCCTGTCTTTAGTTATTACTACATAAATAAAATATCAATCATCATACTTCTTTAATTATTATGATAGTGGTTTTATACGTATCATGCAGCGCTAATATAGTTATGTCATTAAGCAGCGTTTTTCTAGTTAACTTTGCCAAAAATAGTTACTAATTTAATTTTGATTCAGAAATAAAATCGATTTAGGCTTTAGAAAAATATGGACTTCACTAGGAACCTTAATCGTTAACGGTGCATTGAAAAAAATGATAAATTATCATGCATTCTCATAAGCAAAAGTAAACTTATATTTGAATAAGATCATATATTTCCCCTGCTTTTAAATAAATGTTGGTTGATATGAAATAATTTTACATAATTTTGGTGACAGTCATTTGACAATCTCTTTATATGCAAAACAACCCATTCTCAAACCATTTTATCTGCTAAATGGGTGCAAATACGCAATAACATTTCACATTACATTACACATTTAGTTACAACTGCGATACAAATTTAATTTTCATCTAAATATTCCGTAATATTATAATAGACTCTGTTATACAACTTTTGCTTAATAATTGCCTTGAAGTTGTGAATATTTAGTGTTTACGTATGCAACGACCCCTAAAACAATTGCTGAAGTTTTGTTTTATAACCTTTAAGATTATTTTTCTTGTGGGCGATTAATCCACCCACCTCATTTACCTTTGAACACATATCTAGGTACATTAACTTTATATACATAAATTTTGCAAATATTTCAATACATATTGTATCTCAATTATATCGATTTCTTTAAATTAATTAATGAACGTCGGGCGCTTAAGGAATAAATTGATGAGTTTAGTACTCTTTGTATTAAAAGGAATAAATATACAGTAGGCTTATTCTTAGTACAAATTGGAGGTATTGGTCAAGGCTCTTTGGTATCAACACATTAGCAGTACGGACTATCGGGAGAATGCCTGTCGAGTCTACATTCTACATGTCAATAACGTCGTGTGCCATGTCTAGATATTTGGTAATTTTATCTTTTTCGACTTTTACGAGATTCTCGTCATACGGAATGGTGAAATCAACAAGCACTGCCCAGTTAGCTAATCGTTCTTTTATCACAATATCAGGATTATTGGCAACAATAATAATAGATCGGTCCCAATATATGTAGCGTTTACGACTATTTTCGAGAACTGCTTGCAGTGCATATTGATAATATAGCACCTGGGATCGCCGTTAGCAAGATACAAACAACGGGAAATTCCATGCCTGATTAATTCTCCGGTACGATGGCATGCCCGAAAAATGTCGACCGTACCGTCCTTCATAATATATAAAAGTTTATTATTTAACCTAAACCAGTGTACCATTTTTGAGAGGGCATTGTACAAGAACACATTAAAGTCAAGTATTCGCAAACAATACCAACTAATGGTTGCCCCTTATAAGGATAAGTCATTTATAAAAATTAGCAAAAAGCACAGTACCGCCACACTGTAGGGGCAACTTCTCAATCAAAATGAATCGATCACCACAGTTATCATTTTCACTTTTAATAACATTGTAAGTCATGTTTACTTTGTTTACATTATGTAATTATTTATAACGGCTAAGTGTATCCGGCTACAAAGGGCATAGTCTCATTCGTGTACATAAGCGATAAAATTATATTGAAATAATAAAACACAATTTTCTTGATTGCGTTGCAATTATTACACAACACAAACTATTGCAGTTAATTAGACTTACATCCCGTTGTTTCTAACCCGTGTTTCCCTTAAAACATTGTAAACAAGTTATTTCAAATCCATTAATTATAATCAAATTCCGATAATTCTTGATTTCGCTCAGTTCATTTTTGTTCGATGACGGGCAGAGGGCGGGGAAGTCCAAACATTAATTTCGGTTCTGACAATTTTTCTTAAGGTTAAATAATTTTCCTGTTAAATATTATATAATATATATATGTTATTATTATTGATTCAAATAAGTTTTATGCAGGTCATGTTATAAATTATTTCTTGTAAATCATTCAAATTTAAAATTGCATATCTAATCTCTCGATTAAAAATTACGTTTAGAATACATTTCTGGCATCTAGAATAACGCAAAGATTTTGATATATTGGTTTTTATTTCTCTCTTGCAGGTGGGAGCAGGAGGGCTTGCTACAGTGTAAATATCTTCTAGTGTATTGTGTATAATATTAAAATCATAGTGTGCACCGGTCACTTCATCGCATATTCCAATAAATTATGAAATAAGCAAATACTTACCGTCTTTTATTACTTAGTTTTTAAATACTATTTAGGAGCTGTTTTCATTTGTTCAGTAACGTTTAGTTGAACATTGTGAAATAAGCGCTATCAATGAAAGACAAGTGCCCTGAGACCCACCTTGACACTTTCAAATGAGAATGTGAAGGAAAAACCGTCCATTTAGAACAAGTGCAATGAAGGCCCATTTACGAAAATGTTTTATTTAAACACGTAGTTAAAAAACTGCCGTAATAATTAAGTCTCTTACTCGAGGGTTGAGCTCTAAAACCCAATAAGAAAAGTGACTTGAAATATTCAAGTTTCCTTGCGTTGATAAAGGTCTAATTATAGTTATTAAGATACAAACTAAACTTATTTGACTAGACTAATATATTTGAAGAAAGATCGTCATGCTCATAATGTATAGTTGTATAATTATGGGTTTAAAAAAACCGACGTAATCGAAGAAGGGATATTTGGAAACTGATTTTTTCAAATATTTCATTTTCAAAATACAACTAAATCTATTTTATTTTTACAATAAGATGTTCAAAATGGGTTCTACATTTATTGAGAAGATAAATTAAAGTACTTGTGTGTCGCAATGATCGTAATATTGGGCGTGCTATGGCTACGTCTGGAATAATTTGCTTACTGCATAAAGTTATTAATCAATCTCTTTTTTTGCTAAACTTATAATAAACTAGCAGAAAGCTTCTTCACTTCCAGCATCTCATTAGATAGATATATTTTTTATTAACCTGAATGACGAAACGAGCTTGTCGCTCGCCTGATGTGAATGGTTGCCTGAAAGAGATTGCCTTGCCTTGGAAACAGTTGTACTTAACAAATGTTTTTAGTTTTTTTTCATGTTATATTACTAGTGTACAATAAAGTTTTTAAATAAATAATAATAAATCAAATTAATGTCGGCAATAACCTTGGCTATTTGAGTTTTGTGCGCTCACTGTTTTCCTTGATGCAAAGAAAAACCATTTTACGGATAACTTCCTAACCCCGGGGGTAAAAGGATACCGGAATTATATCCAGTTCAGGTGGCCCTAACTGCTGGAATCCTAACGAATTGTCTACGTCAGAAATACACCTAAAATCCGGTGGTGGTATTTTTCGATGCAAATGGGATGACTCCGAATCCTAGCAATACAGGTAGATTATTGCCGGTACCGCTCTTGCGTGCTGTCTTTGCGGTCCGCCACCAATAGATCTTAAAAGCTTCCTTACAATAATGATGCATTCGAAGTCTATTATAGCACTTTTACTAGGTGGTAAGTCCCTCGTATGCGAGAGTCTGGGTAGGTACCACCGCTTTGTGTACTTCTAACGCCAAGCAACAGTGTAAACACTGTTGTGTTTCGGTTTGAAGGAAATTGAAGCCAGTGAAATTACTGGGCATTATGAGACTTAACATCTTATGTCTTGGGTTGACGAGCTCAGTTCCGTGCCATACAGTGCTTTGTAATTCAAAGTTCTGTGTGGTGTTGCTTCTGTATATGGGCAGGCGTGGCGCTTGCTATCAGGCGAGCGCCTTGCTCGTTACGTCATTCAATCAAAAAAAAATATTTTATAGCCTATAGGCCATTCATAAAAGGTTCGTACATACGAACTGACGTTTATAATCTCCGAAGGGATAGGCAGAGGTGTAACTCGTCCACCTACATTTCGCGGAACTTGTTTCCGTCCCAAGGGGTGATACGAGGCAAGTCCATCGCGTTGCCGGCACAAGTTCAAGACTTCGGGATGATACTAAGCATTTTGCGATAAAAAACGCAATATCACTTTTTACCCGAGCCAGGGATCGAACTCGGGAACTCAACACAGAAGTCGTACTACGTACGCAATACGACTGTACATATAAATTTAATTGAATGTAAATTATACATTAAGTACTGATTTACGTAAGTAAGTAATTAGGATACGACTTACCTAAGCTTCCACTCGAGATTTATAATACCACTTGAAGGTCTATTCACTATTGTAATGAACATTTTATTGTATTTTAGCCTTATTAAAGTTGTTATGTATAAAATATTTAACTTAGTAAAATATGATTTTAGTGTGGATTTCCCTTTCATCGGTTACAAGAAATAAATAAGATGAATAATGGCATAATATAAATAAGATAAATAAACAAGGCGATAAATAAATTTGGGTCTTGGTATATTATTCATCATCATCATCATCATCAGCCACAAGACGCCTCCACTGCCGAACATAGGCCTCCCCCAAAGATTTCCAGACCGACCTGCATCCAGCGACATCCTGCGACCTTTAATAATAATAATAGCCTTTTATTCAGATACTTGTTTTACATAGTTTATAATAAAATCTAGAAACTTAAAAAACTTAAATCTAAACGTTAATCCAGTATTTGCTTCTTGCTTATTTTTTGCAGATCTGTTTGCCAGTCGGCAAAGGCCTCCTCCAACCTTTTCCACTCATGTCTTTCCTGGGCCACTCTGTTCCACATTACCCCTGCTATTTTCCTGATGTCATCATCCCACCTTTTCTTTGGTCTACCTCTTTGCCTTTTGCCATCTCTAGGGTACCATTGTGTTACAATTTTACACCATTTGTCTTTTCCTCTTATCATGTGTCCTGCCCATCGCCATTTGAGCCTTCTGATTTTATACGTGACATCTAGGACTTTTGTCTTGCTTCTTATCATGCGGTTTTCCAATCTGTCGGATTTCTTCACATTTAGCATACTCCTTTCCATTGCGTATTGGCAGGATGCAAGTTTATTCGTCAGGTTCTGTGTTAAAGCCCATGTTTGGCTGCCATACATAAGGACAGGTAGTATGCAGGTGTTAAACAATTTTCTTTTCATACTTATATGGAGCTTTTTATCTTTCATAGCCTCTTTCAAGCTCCAATATCTTCTCCACCCATTAGTTATTCTTCTTGCTACTTCTTTGCGTATAGGATCTTTTTGTGTCATTAGCTGGCCAAGGTAGATGTATTCGTCTGTGTAATCAATTTTTGTATTTTCTATATGTATGATGTTTTCCTTCCCATTGGTCATTAATTTTGTTTTTTCTGGATTCAACTTTAACCCTGCTTTCTCGCTCTCCGTTGCTAGTTCGCAAAGCATTCTTTTTATATCTTCCGATGTTTTAGCAAATAATACTATATCATCCGCTAATCTCAAGTGCGTTAGTGGGATACCGTTCACATTTATCCCGAGATTTTCCCAATTAAGACCTCTGAAAATAGATTCCAGTACCGCCGAAAATAATTTAGGGGATAGGGGATCTCCTTGTCTAACGCCTTTTCCTACACTAAATGGTTCGCCCTTCTTTTCTAGTTGGATTCTTGCTGTACTGTGACTATACACATTTTTTATTAAACGAATATATTTATGTTCAATTCCTTGATCAATAAGTGACTCCCATATCTTTTCATGGAACAATGAGTCAAATGCTTTGCTGTAATCGACGAATGCTATGTAATATGTATGTTGGTACTCGTTATACTTTTCTAGAACTTGGCGAACTACGTGAATATGGTCAATCACCGAGTAGTCTTTACGAAAACCGGCCTGTTCGATGGGTTGATGTTCATCCAGTTTTTTTTCAATCCGTTTTAACAAGATCTTAGCAAATATCTTATATATGTTCGACATAAGACTTATAGGGCGATAATTTCCAATTTCGTGTTTATCTCCCTTTTTATATAGCAGAATAATATTAGAGACAGTCCATTGCTGTGGGATGATTTCGGTAGTTATGATGTCGTTAAATATTTCTGTGAGAACAGGTATCAAAACTTCCTTGCTTTGTCGTAAGATTTCGCTATTTATATTATCGGGTCCTGGTGCTTTGTCTTTCTTTTGAGTATCTATAGCTTTTTCGACTTCAGCTCGAAGAATGCTAGGAACGTCAGAAGTGTCCTCCAAATTAACTTCGGCTTGTGTTGTGTTACGTTCGTACAATTTTTTGTAGTACGATGTGGCAATTCCTAATATGTCCTTTCTGTGATAATTCCATTTTCCGTTGTCACTTTTCATTTTTACTATCCAATTCATTGAATTCTTTAATTCCTTAAAAGCTTTTTTGACACCTCCTGTTTTGGCTATATACTTTTCGATAGTTTTCATTCTTCTACTTTTTCTATCCGTTCTTATACCTTCTTTGATTTCTTTATTAATGTCCGCCAAACGCTTTCGTCTGTCTTTTGTATTTCTTGTGTTGATTAAATGGTTTCTTTGTTCCAGCAATCTTATGGTATTAGTTGTTAGCCATTTTCTTTTCGGTTCAATTGTACTATTTGTAATTAGTTGTGTCTGAGTTTTGATTGTGTTCTCTATCCAATTATATTTTTCCTGTATTCCTAAACTTTTTGTGTTCTCTTTGAAGTCTATGAATTTATCTCTTAGGTTGATCACTAATTGTTCCATTTGGTGATTTCCGAGCTTTGTGTTTCCTATTTCTTGTCTTGGTCTAGGTTTTCTCGGTTGTATTGTTTTTAGTTCGGCTCTGATCAGTCTATGATTGGTGTTAAAGTTGAATTTTTTGATGATGTTGAAGTTTGTGAAATAATTCTTTCTATTATTCATTATGAAATCAATTTCGTTTTTTGTTTTCCCGTCTGGTGAAATCCAAGTCCACTTCTTTTTCTCGTTTTTCTTGTATACAGTGTTTAAAATGGTTAAGTTGTTTTCTAGTGCAAAATTCACGATTTTTTCTCCATTTCTACTTCTGGTTTTATTGTTGTGTGTGAATGGTCCTAATGTAGATTTTTCTTCTGGGCGCCTTTCTCCAATTTGGCCATTGAAGTCTCCCATAACTATTAGATTTTTATGTGCATGCTCGAGAATAGTCTTGTTTAGGTTAATGTAGAAGGTGTCTATAGTTTCTAAGTCCGATTGTTCTGTAGGCGAGTAAATTTGTATAATAGACCAAGAATCTTTATATCCTGGTAGCTTCAAATTCACCATTGCTATGCGCTCCGATATTCCTGTAAATCCTTCTATATAACTTGTGAGCCATTTTTTGATGATGAAACCAACCCCATATTGACCTGGGGTCGTTCCTATGTGGTATAGTAAGAAGTCTGGATAAGAAACAATACTTTCCCCCATTCGTCTTACTTCACTCATGCCGAGAATGTCCCATTTAATTTCTTTTAGCGCATATGTTAGTTCTGTAAGGTTTTCTTCATTTTTCAGGGTCAGTACATTGAGGGATGCGATGTAAATTTTTGATCTGTGATGTTTGTTTTGTGTATTTTTCTGTATTTTTGGAGGGTTGTGGTCTCTTTCCCCCACGAGGACCAGTCGGATTGGGGGAGATTGTGTTTTTTCTGTTTGTTGATTTTCGTAATTTATTTTGATTTTTCGTTTACCGGCCATTAATTGCTATTGGTTTTTGTGTGTAAAGTTGTTAATTGAGGAGTTTGAACGAGATCCCATTATTTCGAAAGCATTTGTCCTGTTATCTTTAATAGAAATTAGCGTTTTTTGTTTTCTAGGTTGAGTTGTTGAGGATGACTGTGGTGAATTAGATGGTTCGCTTTTCCTTTTGTCGGCGTTGGATTCTTTAACTATTAGTTTATCGTATTTCAAAAAGGCTGTGTTTCCCTTTTTTCTCTCTTCTAGCAGCTGTGGTTGCAAGGATCTCCTTTTCTCTAAAACTTCTTTCGAGTAGTCCTCCGATATGTAAATTTCCTTCAAATTTTTCCTGTTTTTCATTATTTCCTCTTTTTCCATCCATTTATAAAGGAACATAGTATAGGTCTCGTTTTGTTTTCGTCTTTATTCTTTCCTATGCGGTGTAGTTTATTAACATCGTTTTCTTGTATAGTCATATTTAAGTCCTCATGAAAAATCTCCTTAACGTTTTGAAGTAGCTCCGATTGTGATTTTTCACTCTCTTTCAATCCAAAAATAATTACGTTGTTACTTTTCTTATCTCTTTTTAAATATTCTATCTCGTTCTCTAAACTACAAATTTTTTGTTTTAATTTTTCATTTTCTTCAATAATAGGAGTTAGTTTTTCTTCTATACGATACATTATATTTGCAGTAAGAGATTCTGTTAGTTCGGCAGTCTGTTTCTGCATTTCTATTTTCATTTTATCAAATAGTATTTGAAATTGTCCATCCATATTGTTCGGGTCGGATTACGTAGAACGGAACGTAAAATTGGAAATGGTGGAATAATTTTTCTTGTGCTGGCAACACTAAGGTTAATGTCAAATGTCAATCTATCAATATTCAATATTCTAACCTTAAATATTTTTGTTATGATGTTCGCTTGCCTGGTTAGATCCTGATAGCATTTACGAATTATTCCTTCTATATCTTCCAGAACTTCAAGACTGTTATTTGTACTAGCGTTGTTATCCTAGTGACACTTCTAACTATTTTTACTAAGTTGTTTGTTTCGGATGAAATCACAATGATCTCCTGCGACCTTTATCATATATATATTTTTTTGGTATATTATTCACTTTGTTTTAATTTTACCTTTAGTAACACGAAAAACCTAATTGTGAGGTATGAGGTACCTATAGGTGAGGGTTTACGTGAGGTTGGATTTGTACTATGTAGAGCGTGAAACTTTTACCTAGCTTGAAATACCGCCTAGCTTTGTTAAAAATACCCAGTGTAAAAACACTGGGTACACTGGGTATGGGGTAAAATGGCTTTATCTTTCAAATTACTCCGAAATTTTACACCGCTACAGACCTTTACCCCGAGGATATCAAGACTCTTGGTGGCTTGCAGGGGTATTTCCTTGGAACTGCGGGGCCATGAAAAATGGATCCATCTTCGGCGGGAACTTCTTTGTCTTCGTGGGGTTGAAATGAACTAAGTTCAGACGACCCCACGAAGACTCGGAAATCCGCCCCAGGGAGATCTCCACTTTAAACACAATTTGATAGTCTCTTCTGCAATGTGCTCCGAGGAATACTCTGGTAACGGTATTTTTTTACTAGCCTGAGAGAAGTTCGCTCGCCTGATGGTAAGTAGCTACTTAAACGTCGCGGCCATACGCACACGGAGTCTACTACACACAACTCTGAATTACAAAGCATTGTATGGCACTGGACTGCGTTCGTCACCCCAAGATATAATTTGTTAAATCTCATAATGCTCCGTCATTTCACTGGCTATAATATCCTACAAATTTGTGCTTCCACACTTCTGTTTGGCGGAAATAGATAAAGCTGCGCGGTGGTACCAACCCAGGCGGTCTTTGGCATACCTCCTATCGCCCGTTCTACCATCCGTTTACCATAGCATGATCTCGATTGACAGCATATCAAATGATGCAGAGTGAAAAGCGTCAGAGAGAACACCGAGCCTTGAACAATTACTATCATGATTTGTGCACGTAGATGCGTATTGTGGATACACTATCCGCCAATTTATTTCTGTTGGAAATGTCGAGCAACAAGGCTATGATTGTGTTGCGACAGTGGCTGGGTTGACGCACAAAATAATTATGGCGGGCAATACTGAGAATTTAACACGAATGTAGATTAAAATCTTGATGAAACGTCATTTAAATTACATGTGTTTAAATAAAACGAATTTAATACATATTTTAAGCGTATAATGTTCTTTTCTGTTACATTTTATTCAATGACATTTTCAATTGGCCGAAACGCCCAATGATTTTTTTTTACTTTCAGTACAAGCTTAAGTCGAGGAACAACCGAGATAATTAGTTGGCAAAATTACACGAGTCAGTAGCATATTATTTCTGATCATTTACATAAATAAAATCACTAAAACGACTGTTTACTGTAACCGACATTTTCATGTATGTATTACTCAAGGTCATGCTTTAATCCCCGACGGGGTAAGCAGAAGTGCAGCTAATACATGCCTACACGATTCGGCCACACATTCGAACGAGCCAACTGCCATATCAGGCACAAATTTCAATTCCATACACTCGGTGTTTCATTTTTAAAATCGTAACCCAAAAAAGAAATTGTGATCGCCTGGTCGGGTATTTGAAACCAGTACATACTGGATTCAAGCCTATGTATGCTGCCACTAGGCCAAAGATCCGTTAGCTTTACCTATGTGAATAAAACATAATGTTAAATAATAAAAATACATAGCTTGTGATAAATTACTGAACTTAGGCAATAAGTATAAACAATAGCTTTAATTTAAAATATACTCCTATTTAATGCTCCCTTCATTAATCTATTACAATTAACAGAACAGCACTTTTTAAAATTTCACTTAATTATATCCTAGTATATTCTATCTCTGAATAAAATAGTTATTGCTACACTTAGGCATACAATTGGATTTAATTTGCTATTGGTGATTTTCATTTACCAAACCTTTGATCACATTTATTATATTTATACATAGCACCTACAAAACTGTCAACATTTACACTATGATCTTTCGATAATGGTATGAACTCCGAGAGCCTTATTTGCCAAGGCAAAGCACCTCGTGTAGTACATAAGGGACCGGTATACAAAATAACTTCAGGGTCGGGAATGCTTGGGTATATTAGCTTGAGAACTTCATCAAACTCTTGTGCTGTAAATTCATTAGATTTTCTACTATATTTAATTTTCTCCTCAGCTACTCGGCGTATACATTGTGCTATGGTCGGTCGGCCGTCGTAACTTGAAAAAATATTGATGATTACTGTATGAGCTTGCATGCCATTGGTGTAGCCATTCAAGTCTGGCTTGTTGGCCCATTTTATGCAACCTGGAATGCCTCGTTTACTCCTCTCCACAGCTTGGAAAAACTTCTCTTCGTTTTTCTTCAAGTCACCTGCAGAAAAATGTTTAATATTATGTATGCTTCCATAAAGGTAATTTTTCTTTTGTGAAAATTGGCCATAAGGCCTAAGTGAGGGCAATTTGATTATTTGCAATTGAGTATATATATTATTTATCTGCTTATGCACTTCACCTCAACACCACCCAAAATTAAATGCCAACCTTATCAGTCAGTGAATATTGATTTTCATTAAATAAGTGACAAGATGACCACTAAAAATCAGCATTGTGCTACTCTTCTTACTACAGCACAGAAATATGCTGAGTGTTCACCCATCTGTCACAACTAAGACAACATTTAAGCTGTGTATATATAATTTTTTTGTGTATGATTTTTAGAATCTTTAAAATAATTCATATATCTTATAAAGACTAATAAGTATTGTAATATTGGAAAACAAAGTAACCGGAGTTTGAAGATTATTCATTAACAGTACCTGATATATTTTGGACATTAAAAAAATAATAATTATAGACCTTAATTATTATTTGTTTTGTCAAATATAATTTCGAGTATATTGCATAATAAAAGACGGATTGTAGGAAATGCAAATTTTTGGATGGATTTGTAGATTATAAATGGACAATTGTTATCTTTTTAGATAAGGAATGTTCATGTGGCGTACGTTTTCATAAACATTGAGACGATAATAAAGTTATCACTTATTATATTTTTTGGGAAGGGGATTGAGTGTTATTTAATGAAATATTGATATAGAACACCAAATTAGATGAGAGTATTACTTGAGGTCAACAATGACAAGTCCTACTGTATTGAGATATTTTTTTTTCTCCCTAATGGTAAGTTCTAGTCCATTAATGGCAATACTTCTGTCCTAAAGGAATATTTTATGTTTTTTAGTTGATTATGTCTTATCTAAAAGTAGATTTTGCAATGTGCAAACAGTATTCATAAATAATACAATAAAATAATAATATGACTTTCATACAAAATGGATATATATCAAACTTGATATATATCGGATATATATCATAAATATCCGATATTTTGATATTTATAATAAATATCGGATATTTTCGAACCCTGGTTTCTTGACCAATGAACGAATGCCTATAACTAATGCCTAAACCAGTTTCATCCGAATACACCTTTGGGCCCAACTCACAATACATTTTTATTTCTTATGTTTACACAAATGTTACACATTGAAATAAAGCAGATTTAAATGGGTTTTTATTTAAATTTTGGTCTTGAAATTACGAAAGCTTTTATACCTTCATGGTCATGGGGTGGATTCCAGTCCACATCTGTTCACATAATTAAATGTAGAAAAAGTAATATGCAGTATGGAGGTTTATGATGCAATCTTTATATATTTTCTTTTAACCAATATAAACAGAATTAAATAAAGTGTTTTTCTTTTGTGACTTAAATTAAACTACTTACTAATGTAGTGTTTCTTACCAGTCGAGTCGTGGAAGCTCACGTAAGGAACACCGGCTACGAGGCACCAGATAACCACCTGGGCCAAGTCCTTCAACGAATGATGCTCGGTGTCCGACAGGAACATCAAATGTTTGGGTTTTTTCGCTAACCCCGGCACGTGTTCCAATATCACTTTTATATCACATTTTGCCACTTCAAGTTTGGACGTATTGAACTTTTTGTGACAAAATTCGAGATAAACATTTTGTACCGTAACGAAGACATTCACGATAAAGTGTACGAGAATATACAGAAATTGCCGGAGTAATCGCGACAACATATTCGTGGAACTCAAGCCGTTGTATTAAACGACTGGTGGACTTTATTTAATCATTTTCCTTTAGTTTTCTTTCAATAAAGTTGACTGAATCACACGGCCCAGTCAGCCGCTTTTTCTACACAACCAATCACGAGCTTCAGAGTGTACATGATGATAGCCAACATAACGGAAAAAAATTAAAAAAATATATAAAGCTGTCCTTTTTGTATGCTCACGAAAATCAATTGGCTATCCTGTTCTCACAGTATAATATTTAGTAACACCAACTTCGCAAACAAATATGTCACGATGACATTTCTGTATTCCTACTATTTTACAGAGATGGGGAAAAGCGTTATTTTACAATCGCAGTGACTGTCGTTCCAGTTCAAAAAAAAATCACAGTGATTATTCACCGTGATTTTGTCACGTCGATCACTCGCATCACACGATACACGATATCACTGCGATCGCGTCCTCCTCCGTTTGTTTTTCATGTTCACGATTCGCGACTCGCGTTGATCGTGACGTGCCAGTGATGCGTGCGAGTGAGTGACAGTAAAACGGAGATAACAAAACTGTGATTTTGGAACGTTTTTCCTACGTGCCGAGTCACAGTGACATTTCTGTATGGCAGATCGCAGTGACTTTTTCACCGTGACGTTATTTATTACTCACCTCTACTATTTTACCGAAATTAGTAAAGAAATACAAAACAGTTAACAGGGTTATAATATATAAAAGATCGATACAGTTGTCAGAGCTTTAATAAAATAATGAAAATTTGTGCGACCCTAGAGCAGGTTTGGTTATAAAATAGGCCGGCAAAAGAACAAGTAGTTCACTTGACAATAAATTATCTCCACCGCCCAAAACATCTACAATACCGGATTTAACGGTACTAGGCTAGCGGATGGACTTGAAGAAAAGGAATGATTGTGGGATTGGGAAGGGTAGGGGGTGATTTGGGCTTATGATTATCTCATACCGTATAGAACGCCAGAGCAAACTACTACTTCCCATTTTTTATTGGTTGTCAGTGAGACAGTGGTAACAACTCGGTCAAGCCGGCTCATTCATACGGTAGACAAAATTGTTTGGTCTGGAAAACCAATGTTTTTATTACAAATTATTTTATTTTTATATCGGCACGCCAAATGACTACACTGTACCTGGTAGTAAATACAATGCAATCCAAATATAATCTCGACATAATATATTGGTGACACAATATTATATATTGGTTTAGCTCTCCCTGTTTTCCAATTACAGCAATAGAGCGCATTATGCGGCATAATGCTCAACGTTGAATGTTTCAACTACAGCAACGCTACGCACAATCAAGCACTCTCAAAAGTACTGCTTTCGGGTGATACATGCAATCGATACCAACTCAGTAACAGAAAAATTAACAAGTGTTTTTTCTTTAAGTTGGCATTGATCGAAATTTTATTTATATTATCGTTAGTAATTAATATTGTTTATTGTTGAGAATTTTTTTTAAGCTTTCGTCTTATCGTAGTGTTTTCGAAATATTCAAAAGTTAATTCAGACCCTGTTAAAAAGTAAATGTAAGGATGGATGAAGGTATAAACATTGACTATTTATATTTTTATTCTCAACACTGAACTTAGCACACTCTGCTGGTGCACTAGAAAACTAATTCACGTTCCAATTAGCAATTAGCACACTTCGGCATTGTGCGCCACTGAGTCGCATTATGCTCTGTAATTGGAAAACAGGGTCTACTAATAATCATTTGCGAGTTATCCACACGCTTCTGATGCATTGACATCGGTTGGCTAATCCGTAGAATAGCGTTATTTATTCATGTTGTACACCTATTGGGAATTCGTTTTCCGTTTCCGTCCGACATATTTGTTTCTTTCGCTTGTCAGACTTGCCTGATAAGGTTAGTAATTTTGTAAAATTCGTCGGAAATAATTAAATTTTGGTTTATACTAAGTGGTAAAGTGAATATTCATTGTGATTAGGTTAAATTAATAATAGTTATTGTCAATTGTACATAAATTTTGCAGTATTACACTATAAATATTATGTCGTGTTTTCCGACCACGCTGTTGAAGTTGGGTATTTTCCTTCCAGAACGTACAAAATGCAGCTGCATATTAGAGGACAGTCAACGCACGTCTTAGACGTAGATGGACAGGAATCCATCGGCCAGATCAAGGTAGAACTACAATAAAATTATTCTTCATCAAAATTGCAATGTGATCATTTGGTGTGCATGATGATGCCCACGGTACAATCGTTTGTCTATAATAGTGGAATCGTAAGAAAATGTTGAATAAATACGATAAAATTTTTCAATTGCATCTACATTCTTCAATGTTAGACAATTGTACCTACTCAATAACCAACATCACCATGTTATTATCAAAATATTGTCCTAAGCAAATAGTTTTAAAAATCTGACTTCGCTGTAGCATATTCGATTTATATTATAACAATAATATAATGTAGTATGTTTTGTGTTGTAGGAGCGCATTCGCTCACTTGCCAATGTAGAAGGTGAGGACCTGACGCTGTCACTATGTGGTGCACCACTTGAAGACACCTGCCTGGTATCTGAACTATCATCGGTGGAGCTTGACCTCACAGTGCCACTGGTTGGTGGTAAAGTGCACGGTTCCCTGGCTCGTGCTGGTGAGTTGTCTTTTTGTTTGAACAAGGCCCATGAACAATTTGTTAATAAGGTTTTATATTAAGTCACTTTGGTTAATGATTTCAAATGAAATAGTTGCACTGTATGAGATCATTTTTGCAACGAATTATAAAATATACAATAGTTGTGCAACCACACATACCAATGTATTTCACTTCACTTGTATGAAGTGACTGCTGGGTTGAAGTTAGTGACTTTACCAAACCTTTATACTTAAGTCACAAAAGCCATGATGGTGCTTAATTCAACTGGATACATATTTTAGTAGTTCTTCACATTAGACATTATTAATTGGAGTTCAAAAATTATAAAACTACCTAAACTTATTATTTTTTCCTAAAGTCCTTTTTTCAGAACATGTTATGTTTATTTACATTATATAATAGAAGTAAATTAAAAGTGGACTCTGGTATCAGACTGGGATGACACCAGTCAGAATGCATAGGGGTAAATTGTAGAGAGGTTTAATTTATTTCAGGACTTTGCACCTCTATGCATTTCTCCAAGTATTTAATTACTTTTCCAATGACAACTATTTAATATCAGTGTTCACAAGAACCATGAAAGACCAGTATGGGCAATTTCAAGATGTTGTTTGATTTTTTGTCATTTCTTTCAAGTATCATGCTTCATAGTCAATTTTCTCCAAGTGGATCTAACAACCAAGGCTAGTCAACATATACATAAAAATGATTGAAATTTATTCAATCCAATGTTTCTATACACTGTTCAAAAACTTTAGTGTTTATTACACACCTTTTATACAACAAAAAACATTAAATTAGTTTATGAAATAAGTATAAGTATAAATTAGTTTATGAAATAAGAATAAGTGGTTGACTGCACTGTCAAAATTCCTGCTAAAACTCCCTCTGTAAAGTTGTTAGATTTTTTTTAAGATGAATTTATTTGGTTATAACTATTTTGCTATCGTATCTTCAAATGTTTTATAAAAATATTTTTAATTCCAGGTAAGGTAAAAGGTCAGACACCCAAGGTTGAAAAACAGCAGAAAAAGAAGAAGAAGACTGGCCGTGCCAAGCGTAGGATCCAATACAACAGGAGGTTATTATATTTTTCTTGATTTTGAACTGTCGGAAATGAGTATCTCAATTTATTGGTATTTTTTTTACTATATTATGTCATATCTGAGCCAAATGTTGATTCATTTTGGTGATTCTCTGGGTATTTAATAGGATTTACCAGTTGGTGATCCCATAAAAATTTGGTTAAGATCTGATGTCAGTGTACAAGAGAAAATAAGTCTGAAACATGACCTAAAATGTCTTTATTCGAAAGAAATTCTAAAAAACGCGCGAAGGGGTATTTAGTTAATATTTTTTTATTATTTTAACTAATAGGTTATGTTTCGAGAAATCTATTATCGTAAAAAAAATATAAATCAAGTCTTAAATAACTTATTAGAAGCTATTTAAATCTTCTGGAAGGAGTATTTGTTAAATGATGGAAAAAGCATGCACAACATGGCATGTTACGTCACAAGGCTGGTCTCGCTGTTGCGATGCACGCGTGCAAGGGAGATAGTGATATTTTCCCACTACGCCCCAACCTTAGCTCGTATCAATATTTAAAACATAATCTGCAGCCCTATTTTGACTCAATTTTAATTCTGTTGTCGCAAAATAGTTTCTTTTTCATATTATTGTCCATCTAAATATATAAAACTCAAAGGTGACTGACTGACATAGTGATCTATCAACGCACAGCCCAAACCACTGGAGGGATCGGGCTGAAATTTGGCATGCAGGTAGATGTTATGACATAGGCATCAGCTAAGAAAGGAATTCTACCCCCAAGGGGATAAAATAGGGGATGAAAGTTTGTATGAAAAGCACGCGGGCGGAGCCGCGAGCAAAAGCTAGCTACATATAAAATTAAACATAGTCAAATACCGTATTTAGTCGCCTAGCTGAAGTTATTTACTTAAACTCCCCTGTTTTGAATACATCGCCATGATGACTCCACCCACTGACGAGCCATTGACTAACTTACCTATTAATTGAATGCGAATACGCAATAAGAATTTAGCAAAACAAAATCAATATCTCAATTCTAACTTGACGTGGGTTAAAATGTTAATGCGTATTTGCATTCAATGCAGATTGGATATATTTTAAAATAGTCAGCAAATTATAAAATTGTATACAATTTCTTTTCAGATTCGTGAATGTTGTCCAGACATTCGGCCGCCGCCGTGGTCCTAATTCCAACTCGTAATTATTTTTTATTGTAAATATGCAAATATAACATCTTTTTGCACCAACTTACGTGTTTTAATTATAGATTTTGTCTATATTCCTTTGATTGCATTGTAAACAAAATAATATTGAATTTTCTGAATCTATTGACTTGTAATCAGAAGAAAGCAATTAGGGCATTACTTATAAACTTTCTTTGCTTAGTTAAAACACTATTTTCGTCTCTTTCTAGCCACTTTATAAATCGCGTTAACAGAGAAAGACAAAAAGTGTTTAACTAAGCAATACTTAAGTAACGTTTTGTAAGTAAGGCCCACAGTTTACAATTTATTTGTTATAAAAATAGTTTGAATCTGCTGAACTTTGGAAATAATTTAGTATAAATTGAAATTATGTATATTTTTCTTATTTAGTAATAATTAGAGCATATTCCATCCCTTTCTTGCAAAGTGAAGATATATATGTACAGACAACAATATGTCATTGGCAGCGAACTTAGGCTGGAAACCTTGAGGTCCTGGGTTCAAATCTCAGGTCGGGCTATTACACTGAGTATTTTGATTCGAAAAGTACACGACCTGCCTGGGTGTAGGATTTATACCACGTATGACGATAAGCTCACCAGCTATAAAATCATGGTGCGGAAATAAGCTAAGCTAACCATGGCACTAATTCTACCTCTGCCTACCTATTCGGGGATGTAAGCGTTGTATTTATGTTGTTATGTAAATGCTATATATGAATACCAAATATATTTGTTTTGGTAACACTGACAGACAATATATACTGTGCATAGCCTTCTTTTTAAGTACATAGATACACAGCAAAATAATTTTTATTCATAGAATTACTTTTTGTAACAAACCACAGGCTTGCACACAACTATTAGTAAATGTGTCCTCGCATAACTTTAATTTCTATGATATACTAGCAGACCCGGCCACGCGTTGCTATGGCTAATTGTTATACATATTGTAGTAAACTATTCAATGCAGTATGCGCCATCTATTGGATACTTACTCCATCCAGCCGATATATTACCTTACACCGCCATCTATTAGAATCTTATGGAACTCGGATAATTATAACTCTTTTTCATATAATAAACAAATAAGTTGCATTAAATATTGCGACTGTAAATTGAGGTATGAATTATCCTTTCTCTCAAGTTGGATCAAACTCTACACACACAGTTTGCAAAATTTTATTAAAATCGGTTCGGTAGTTTAGGAGTTCATCGCGGACAAACAACGTGACACGAAATTTTTACATATTATAACGATTTACATCGTAGCACCTCTGTTCTATATCAGCGATTCCTAAAGTGGGTTCCGTGGAAAAGTCAGTAGGGTTCCGCGAATTATATTTGGCATTTAATTGAAATTGCGAATACTGATCGGATTCATAAAATATCCGACCACATTGAAGATGAGCTCACACTGATTAAATGCTTCTGCTCATTTAATGTAGGGTTCGTTGATTTGTTGGATATTCCTTAGCTCTAAAAGTTTAAGAACCACTGTTCTATAGCATAGATGTTTGCTGTGATGTCTGGATTGGATACAGGTTTCAAATAAATAACGAAAACAGGTTTAGTCAACAAAAGTATTTATTTCATACAAATTTTGCTGCTATAAGGAACAAAAGTGTTCAATGCACACAAATTCACCTTTACAATCGTCGCAAGCTAGGTTAGATACACTTTTAAGGCAAACAATGTTCTTTTCAATCAAAAGTTTGAGTTTCGAGCCTATTGATGGCCAAGGTTATGACCACTAAATTGTAAATCATTCATTTACTAGATAACGGCAGTGGTTTTTACAAATTTAGGGTGAACAAGCGTTGTTTGCATCTGTAAATATCCATGTTAACGGCAAGACCACCGCATGCGTTCAATATTCCCATTATGGCACTGTGGCATCGACATGTCACTAGTATACAAAAAATCATAGTCACTGATATGTAAAACGGAGGCCGCGTTCGGATATTGATGTTGGTTTTATCAGATGATGTGTGTTTATTTTTACAGATAGTGCTGCCTATTCTTGTAAAGTAGAAGTCAGTAATTCCGTAGCACCAATGGCTAACACTCCATCTGTACACTGTAAATTATTTTACAACGAAAATCCAGTACTGACGATAGATACTGTCAGTCAATTTCCGAACACGCCCTGAATAAAAAACAACTATAGCAAAAGACATTTTTAAAATATGTAATATTATGTGTCACGGTTTATTACACACCTAGCACCGATTTACTGTCACAGATTCTGTGATATCAAGTGCAAACATTACATTTTGTAACGTGTAAACCGATGCGGTGACAACTCGTCGCATTAGATATCTCGTCCGTTTTGCCTGATAGGTCAGTCAGCAATACGTCACTATGTGTAACTAGTCAGTTTAGTCAACTCGTCTTATGGTGTATTTTGGCTCATTCCCGACTTGTCCGACATAAGTGTCGAATTAGATTTTTTCAATGTTTATCCAATCTACATTTTTGAGCATTTAGGAACTAGTATTAGTTTAGTTATTAGGAACCTTTGTCCACTAATTAATGTAGATGAATAGGGTCGCACAATAATTTATTGAGTAATAACAATCAAAACAAGTTTACTTTGTATCAATATTTTTATCAAAATATGTTTATTTTTATTTTCTGCTTGTATTTTTTAAATATAGCATGTGACGATTTGGGAAACCGACTAGATAAGCAAAATTACGTATTGCCTATCAAGTACTACCTAATAATACGTAATAGTAATAAGTATTACGTAGTGTGATCTATCAAGGAAAATGACAAAATAGCTGATGTGACAAATTGTCATAATATCCACTTAATCATAAACCCAATTACAAAAAATCTATATCAACAGATCTACCCATAAAAAAATCCACTTATATACAGAAAATAGGTAAAATGTAGGTACCACCAGAATGTAAATCAGATCTTGTAAAATAGGTAGGTACTTTATTTCTTATTTATGCGACAAAAATTAAAAGAGAAAATATGAGCAAAAGAAAACGAGAAGCTAATAATTGGTTGCTAATATTATTTATATCAACATAAATAATACTAATTAACATGAAAACAATGTACTTTTAAATGGATATAATTTATTAATTAATTTATCAAACTTTCACTCAGTGGAAAAGTAGAAACTAAGGCCTAAAAGTTGATATAGATGCGTGTGATGTAAAAGAAACAAAAGTATTAATTATTTCTTGTAATGTAAATTGACTATGATTTCTTATTTAACATATCTCAAAATAATCTAATTGACCACAGCCACAGTTATATATCTATATCTAAACACAAATATTAAATACCTTAATATTAAATGTGTATTCGGAACTATTAACTCGACGAACCTTAATTACTATTATTAATTACAAATATTAATAAGATTACAAATCTTAGAACTAAGTAAATAAGTATCACTTCGTACAAGTAAGGCACATACATTTAGTTACAATTTCTCCAAATGTGTAAGTATATTGTAAAAACACTCGTTTCACACACCGATATGCTATAAAATAATGAAAAAAGATAGTCTTAAGTTATGCACCACTTTTAAGTATAAAGTTAGGCACACATGTTATCTAATCTAAAAATAATTAAAGTACATTTTGGCTTCAGATCATTTCGGGGTACTAATTTCGACAAAACTGCTAATCTAAATTTTATTATTCGAGTCTTTGTACTTTTAACTACTAACCTATAATTAAATGCATAGAACTGACTTAACTGAGCCGTTGCTTAAGCTACATTCCGTGCAGTTTTGTCAAAGATACACTGTTGGGAATGTCTCTCTAATTTTATTATAATTTCATATTCGAGGTACGGGTAGTGAGTAAAATATACACAATAAGTAAATCCATTTTCCATTTATACGACACACATAAATATGTTAATTTTGTACGTAATCAAAACAACAGCAGTGGCTTACTTAACTCTCATATTCATGAATGAAGTTCTATAAATCTATATAAAAATAAGCAGTAGTAATTTTTACGTATGTCAGTCATTCATGAATAAAAGAGTACCTACATTTTAAATTTAAAGAATTGGTCACTTAACAGGTAATAATTTTAACTTAGTGCACACAAACGTGGTACAGAGGTACTTCCCAATCAAATCTGATCTCGTACATGAAATTATTTTTTAAAACGAATGCCAATAATATTTTCACTTTCGTACCCGGCATCTATTTTATACGCTTGTTCTTTCTTAACCACGTTCAACTTCGTTTTGGGCACTTCACATTTTAGCACCTGTGCCCAAATTATGTCACAAATTTATTTTATTTTCATTGAAATGTTCATACTTTGGGTGATGAATTTAATTTGTTGCGAGATTTCTCCCATCTGCTAATCCTGTCGACTGGGTAGCACATAACTGCAGAAAATAGAAGGAAACCACCCGACACGTAGAACGATATGTCGTAACTTTGAGTGCGATCGTAGAGCATTCCTAAAAAACAAAATTCATTAAATTTTATACCAAACATTTAAGGCAATAATTTTATTCCTGCTCGAAAAAATTATTACGTCTACAATGCACATTTTACTTGGTGGTAGCTCCCTCCTAAGCGAGAAACTGTCTGGATTGATACCACCGTTTTGTCATTTGTGTCACTTCCCGTTTTGTCGGAGGTTTATTAATATCTGCTACTATAATTTTATTGACATTCACTAAAAATAACTCAATGTTTTGTAATATTATATAGCGCACGTTAGGCTAGGTCATTGTTCAATAACTATGCGGGCACACTCGAAGGTAGGAATTTGGCATTGCGCCGGTAATCTAGCAGCTAAGTGCAGAAATAGACGAGCGCCAGTCATTAGGCAACACGCTGGACGAGTTACATCAGTTATCTCTTAATAAATAACTGAACCGCATTGTTGCACGACATCAAATTAAAAATAAATACATTCATTAGAAAAAAATATTTTAGTATCTAATACAGAAAGCCGCGACGTTGTTAACATCGTTAAACTGTTTTTATTTAGCGTTGTTAATTTTATGAATCACGATCCGTTGCGGCGATCTACATATTATATATTTCTTTTTGTCGACTATGTCTACTTCATTCTTATACTGAACTTACCAGCAATAGGTGCTCCCAAAAGGGCCCCTAATCCTTGGAACAACAAGAACAATCCAAAACTGTTTGTTAACTGTTCCAAACCGAGGTACTCCACAACCAAAATCGAGCGAAGGGATGCGAAGCAAGCTACAAAAACAAAAAAGCACATTAATGTAACGTATTTTTATGATTAATAAAAAATCCAGTTGTTTGAAATGAAACCTACCAACAGCAAGGCCGAAGATTGTGCAGTATGTATATTGGAAGACAGTGTCATATGAAACGCCGCTGAACATCGTTGCAAGACCGCCAGCGGAGAGGGCAACATTGTTCAACCACAGTGGAGACATCTTCGGCATAGATGAAATCAATCCACACATTATACGACCAATTATATTTGAGACTCCAATTGCCGATACCAACCAACCAGTGTATGCCGCAGTCATATTATTATGTTCAGCTCTTTTAATTACGTACATGTAAGGTACAAAGAATCCCAACATCGTGAAGAATCCACTCAAAGCAAGGATAACAAATGTCGGGGATCGGAAAAGACTAACGTCCAACATAGTTGCCAGTGTCCTTTTTACAGCTTCGGGGCAGAAACGGCACTTGCCCGATGTTTCTTCTTGAGCGTCCTCTTTGGTCGGTACATGAGTAACAGCCAAGTGATACCCGAGCGATGTTCGTGATGTATACTGGGGTAGTCTATTCAAGCTAGCGCCGAAGAAGATGTCGTCTCTGTACATGGGCCTTGCTACTAAGTCAGCGTGAGACCGACGGTGATTGTGGTGGTGACGTTGTTGCGTTGGAACTACTTTCACTGTAGTTCCAATCAAAGGCTCAGTGTTATCAATGTTGCTGTTTGAATCCTCTTGCTCGTCTTTTTCGGCGACAGGCATATCAATGAACATAGGTTTGTTGCCGAGCGTGTTCTTTAATGTTCCAGCGGTGGCAGATGATCGTCTTCCGAGGTGAGAATTGCTTAGATGCGAATTACTGCCGCGGAACACTTCTTCAGCTGTTGGGTAGCGTGTGTTGCTTGCCACTCCCATCCAAGTATGTGGGCTAACTTTGTTTGTGTAAGGCATAGATATACCAGAATCGAGTTTACTGTGTAATTTAAGCATTGAATTGAGTTTTTCGACCGCCTCTTCGTGTCGTCGAGCGGTGTCGTCTTCCTCATTTTGATCAGCAAGTGTTACGCGCACTGGTTTGATTGGCCTGAACATACCTCCAAAAACTATGCACAAAAGAAGCAATCCTGAAAAAATATCATTAATAATTGCATCATCATTTCAATAAAACCAATATTAGGTCGATTTAAAAATCATAGTATTTTATATTAAAATGTACCTGCATGGACAAGGATTGTAAGCCTCCAGCCGAATATTTTGGACATCGATCCAGTGAGAGGTGCCATCACGAATGTACCAACACCGGAACCGCAAAGGGCCAGACCAGTAGCAAGCGCCCTCCATTTTTCAAAATAGAATCCCACTGTCAGTACAGCAGGCAAGTATATCATACATAAACCAATACCTGAAGACAATAAAAACAAACATATTGATTAATTTATTTATTTTTATGCTCACGCCTTTATCCCGTAGCGGTAGACAAAGGTGCAACTATTGCTGTACCCATGTTTTGCCAAGCTTATTACCGTCCCATAATGTGATAGAAGCGAGCATTTCTCCGTGCGGGACATGAATTAAAATTCCGGGCAAATTGTGTGTGATTTTAAAAATCGAAAATTTAAACACAAATTGCTATTGGTTCGGCCTGGGTTCTGAACCCAGGACCAGGTTTCTCAGTATAAATAAGCTGCCACTAGACCAGTTACAATTTTGGTCAATTGAAACATTGTAGCAAGCAGCCTGAAAATAGTTTTTAAATTCACTATTAAATTATAAGGGATATTATAGTATTATTGTGGATATAACTAACCTCCGACGACACCGTACACCAGATATAGGTATTCAACGCTAGTAGCATAATATGACAATGCGAAAGCAGCACTCGATAACAAACTTCCAATAATTGTGACCACTCGGAATCCGTACCTGCAAAAATATGAATAATAAATGTAAATCTCGCCTTTAGCACATACCTATGACATTTATTCATATTCACTTTTAACGATAATATTCTTATTTTTTATATTTCATTAACCACCATTCAAAAATATAATATAATGAATTTTTTTTATTTATTTATTTATTTACACTTTATATACACTGTATAAAGGCGGACTTAATGCCAAAGGCATTCTCTCCCAGTCAACCTTTGGGTAATGCAGAGATGAACAAAGTAGGTGCAAAAAAAGATGAAGAAGAAGATACATAATATAAAAATATTACATGTTTGGTACATTAAAGTACCGAATTAAAATATATTAATTTATACTTAAGTATAATATTTATATAACATTTATATATATATGTATAATACATACAATATATAATATATATACAATATATAATACAAGCTACTTTCATAATGCCACTCCGTCCAACAGTAGTTGACGAACTCTTGCTTTAAAAGCCATTCGTGTAGTGCACAACCTGATTTCGAGTGGGAGTGAGTTCCAGAGAAGTATAGACTGAATAGGGAAAGAAGAGTGAGTGAAGTCAGAGGTATGAGGGGGACATTTAAGTAGAAGATTATTAGATGAGCGAAGATTCCTGTCATGGCTATCAGAAAGGTAAGTAAAGTGAGAAGATAAATAAGAAGGCGGAGTGGGGGATGTAAGTAGCGAGAAGAGAGTTGTGAGTGCTCGCAAAGAGCGGCGTTGGCGAATAGGTAGCCATTTTAACTGCGACCGATAGGAAGAAACATGATCATATTTACGAAGATTATAGATAAATCGAATTTAATGGATGAAATATAAAAAAGTTTTATAACTTGAAGTAAATAAAAATTATGGGGTAAATAAATGTTGGTAAGTTGGATTTCTCATTGAAAAAATTGCCCCCGACACCTTCAGTGAAATTCTGGACGCGCACTGTATCAATCAATTATGTAACAGACTTGATATTTGTTGCCATTTTGTTTTATATTTTTTTATTTAATATCATAATGTGTTAATTCATTCTGGGCAAATTTTATGTCGTATTATTTTATGCTACTGTCGAGAGGCGTTAGCTTAGTTATGGCTTATTCATTATTTAATTCATCAAATAATCATACTTATTAGCCAAAGCAGAGACGAATGGACCAGCCAGGAGATAAAATCCAGCTAGCAGAGAGTTCACCGGTGCCACTTGCACTTCGTCGATCTGTAACAATAAAAATACCAAATACAAATTACCGTTAAATTACAAAATTTAGGAATATTTGTTGTTTATTGGATCCTTACTCTGGATGAGTATGCTTTACTTGAAATAAGAATGAAGCACCGATAGCCTAGCGGTAGTGGAATGGACTATCGAGGGAGTGGTCCCGGGTCTTAGCTGCCAGAGCGGTTGACTTATTTTCTAGCGTCATCTCTATATTATGTTAACGTGGCCCGTCTTATTTTCTCGCGCTATATGTATATCTCTATCACTCTCTCTATTGCGTGGGGCACCTACACGTTACAGTAAACACGAGACACTAGTTGCTCGCGTGCGTGATATCTCGTGGGCTAATGCTAAGCCGGCGGAGCGCCTCAGTCTTCGAAGTTACGTCGGTATTCATTGGGACACTATATAACTGTCAATTAAATATTTGAAATATTTTATTATAGAATTTATAATCTATATATTTTTATCCAATAACACACAACACTAACAGTTAACAAGAATAATATTACATTAAGACACTAGTCCAAACATCTACCATTTCGGAAGCCCTTGAACTCCTTGGCACAATGTTCATAGTTGTGAAAAACTTGGCACCCTAAAACTAAAAATGTTTCTAACCGCTACAATTTATATCTAAGAATAATTTTATTATACATATCACCACCTACATGAACCCAACGCCGTCAAAAAGATTGCGATAGTTAATAGCAAATAGCCGATCAACCGGTATGATTTGCTTTTTTAGTTTGAAGTTAACGTTTTATGATCATGACTTGTTGTCCATTGAAGACCGTTGACGTATCTTATTTATTTAATTAAATAAACAGCCCTCAATCTGAAGTTGAATCGACCGTACGTGATTTAAGTACGTGGAAGTAATTCGCTACTTCCCAGAGCCAAATTTCCGGCGACGATCCTCTCGCGTGACGGCATGACTCACTGGCCTTGATAACCAATGACAGGTAGGTAAAGTGATACTTACAAGTCTTGTACCTGGCTATGTAACTTTGCTTAATTAAAATAGTCGGTATTTAAATTTGAAAGTCAGGTTGCTGTGTTCGGAAGGACAGCGGTGGCGAAGAGAGAATACTTAATAAAGTTAAACTGTTGTTACCACATAGGGAAATGCTGCAATGAAAATAGAAACAATTTGAATTGTTAATAACACAAATTGGCAGCCAGTAGTGAAAATAATTACGAGTGTATAGGTACTGATTCAATTACTGAATTGTCGGTTAACTAAATTAGCGCTATATCGTATCTATAGTGTCATAAGTTCAATTTTACGGAGTCTAATACGAGACAAACTTAGGCGCGTATGCGGAATATTTAGCTAACTGTTCATTGGCAAATACTATAAAACTTGTTAACCACACAGTAAAACACATGTACCGTAACAACTCACTATGTCTAGACACGTTTCATTAACCAAAGCCTAGGACGTATTCCGGTTTTATAAATAAGTGAAACCAAAAATACCCACCATAATATATTTCTAATATCAATAGGTATAGGTTATAGATGCAGTTAGAACTTATGAACAATAGTGAAATTAATCTGACTATCTCATACGCTTCATTAAACCAAAATACATTTTAAGAGGAACCCTTCTAATGTCTTTGTAATAAACGTTGATTTATTTTATTTGCGAAATCCTTCAGGTCCATCGATGCTGACTGAAAGCGGTCAGGTCCCTAGCACATTTTTACAAGTCTTGTTAATACCTACAACATGATTATGTGTGGTCCTATTTACTTAACCACGATGCATGTGCAGTGCGGCCGCTGTGCCATTCGTTGGTATGTTTAACTAACGGAATCGAACATAGGATTTGAATTCCAATGACCATTGTACAAAGGGCTATTTGTTTGATAATCTTTACTTATTTATGTCTAAAATAACTCGGGGACATGATAAATGTATCGAGTGTAATGTTATTTGTCCGGAGGATCATGTTGTGTGGATATTTTTACGCAATATCACTGTAGTTGAGAGTTTATCTGTGCTTTTTGTTTTCATAATTTACCTATTTTTATTAACAAGTGGTCGCACAGAGGTCAAAATTCGAACGTAAATCATTAGTTTTTAATTTTGAATGTTTTGAAACATGTATAATCTATAATCATATATTAATAACTTCCATATACATATACTTTTTTGAATTTTGTTCTCTTACTTCAGCTGCGAGCGGGTACAAATATGTCATTGACGTGACAGAATATGTGTTTAACATTAGCAGTATTAGTGTAAACAATGAATATTTAATTAACACTCACATTATTTAATTTTATAATAATTTAATATGATAATTTGTAATAAGTATTATATATAATTTTTAGCTTTCTGCACTCCTTGCCCATATAAATTTACACTATGCCAAATCTAAAGAGGGGTACAAATCAAATCCCCCTGCCTTTCCCAATATCTTACAACGCGCCCACGATTCTTCTAGTATTGCCGGCATAGATGGGCACTGTAGACCAATTACCTTACATGCTAGCCTGCTGGCTTATGCTAAAAAAAACAAAGCTTTCTCTTCATTTAATAAAGTACAGAAGATTGTAAGATAGTTTTGCATCATATCAATGTCGCCATTTTTTTTACCTCAATATTTCGCAACAACCATTTTTATTTAATTAACTCTCTGTATTTTATCTAACTAGCAATAGTCTGGATTGCCTGACAAGTTCACGTGAGTAATCTAGTCACGATTGTACCTGTCACGCTAGCATTATTGTTACAAACCGTTACAATAGTTTTTCACTGCGAATCTTCGTGCATTCGTTGAGTTATAAATAAAGATCACAATAGTTTACAAGAAATTCGATATAGATCTGTGTCATTATACTGAGACACGATAGTGTGAATTGATTTATATTATCCCAAGGTATAAGCGCAATTTTTTATTGACTGCGACTTACTTTGTAGTCAATGGCAGTGTCAGAATAGATAAGTGGGATGAATCAGTTAGCTTTATATAATATAAGATTATGTATAAATAGTAACTAGGAATAAATGTTACTAATTAAGAATAGACAATAAGATAGGAATAAGTGAAATAGATAAGATAGCATAACTAAATAATGTATAATAGTTAGAAAAATAAGCTACTGTAAATCCGATAAAATAATGTATAGAAGATAAGACAAATGTAATAGGATAAGGAAATAAATAAATAATTAAAAAGAATTAGAACGAGCATGGGGAAATAGAGTAGAATATGAATAAATAAAGTTAGAGTAGGGTAAAAATAAGGGTAACAAGGTAGGGGAACGAGAGGGGGGCATAGAGCCCCACAATAACAAAAAAATAATAATCTGTTAGCTTTGAGAACATCGAAAATTCTAGTACCGATTTTTTAGGTTTTACTCTAAAACTAATACTATAAAACTTATATAATTGGAAAGGTACCTACTGTATAATAAATTTACAGAAAAACATAAGCTGTGTAAGTTGGCATCAGGGCAGGTAAAATAAACTTATGGTTTTCCATAAAAATCTCTTAATCTGATCAAAATCATTTTGACCACGTTCATGGTTGTATGAGCTAAGATTCCTTTGCCATCTCGGCACGTGAACAATATATTAAGTTAAAAAAAGTTGTAGCTAAACAACTACTAGACATACTTTCGTCTCGAATACATTTATTATTAAAATTATTCATTTGAAATGAAGAACTAACGCTACATATAACTTATGACTTCCTCATAATATATATACACTAGATAGATAAAAAATCATTTCCGTTTTAGTAGCATTCCGTAACGATTTTTGTAGGCTTATTTTATTTTTTTCCTAGTTTATTTGATGTTTTAAATTGTATATGAGACAAAATAGTAAATTAATTAGTGTTACGACACACATGACGCCTATGTCTGTTACGATAACATTACACACATAAAAAAATCGCACGATGTTACGTAAAGATGGCGGTTATATACATTTAAAATAATTCTACAATGATTTTGGCGCATCTCCAATATCTGTGCATACGTATTCGACATTTTTTACTTTTATTACCACGTTGCTTTATCAATTTATTGCATCAATGAGAGGAGGTCAAACAATGTGAAACAAATTCAATATTTAAATATCAAATAACTCAGTCTGGAACTATTAACTTTTTTGTCTCTACCACCGACTGAATAACCGCTTAAGGTCGTGAGCAACAATCACCCGACCCTGCGACCCTGTAAAACGCTATTGATAACCTATAGGTATTTATAATTCAGCTTATAAAAATAAGCAGTGGATTGTATTTACAAGTTATTAATCATTACAAACCACTTATTTTGTACGTAAGGGAAACGTATCAAAAATGCAACCCGATCAGTTTAAATAGCGTCTAGAGGCCGCGATCGTTCGTTGCCCTCGAACGGTTATGTAGTAGGAACGTATATACTTTGAAATTGCGAGGGTTACTGCAGTTTAACGCAGTGGAAAAGTTTCAATATTGATATGCAATAAAACTTGGTCGCAAGGCTGCACTGCACGCCGACTGCCGAGCTACGTTTCACCGCTCTACATTAATTTGCACACCTATACTTTCAACAACTAAAGTGGATAATTTAATTTTACAAAAACCATCATGATTTCACACTATATGCAGTTTATTAGAATACACGTTTATAGTTACAGATATTGTAATTTCTAAATCATCTACACAATATGATTTAGAGCATTATATTGATTTTTATATATTTTTTAAAGTTAAGTTATACCAAGTATACTTGGTGTCGTTAATTTAAATAATAATTATATCTCTTATCGTCAGGTCGTGTAGGTTGACTTGAGGACACAAAACGTTTAGGTTATTCGCCGAACCGGATCTTAATTTAATTGTGTGTGATTTGTGTAAAAACACAACTTTCCAAAATTCAACAATCAGTCTTGCGGTAACCCTATCGGAGAACGGTCACGGCAAATTCCACTAACTGGCGTCCATTCCACATCGAAGTGTTGTAAATTGTGTAATTAATTGCCTTTCGAGCGTGGTCCGTGGGCTTCTGTGACGTCAAACTCCGCTAAACATATTCAAACGAATCTGCGACGGAAACTTCGAGACATTTGACTCTCATTAAAATCATGTTAATTTGCGGAGGTCATATCTTGTATACATAATAATTGTATTTAAATAACTCGTCTATTCGTTTATGCTATAAACGAATTAATAAGAGTGCATTTAAAATTGAGAATGAATGAATGAATGATTCAATACAATAAGTAACTTACGTAGTCGAACCTTGGCCTTAACATTATGTTAATGTTTATAGAGTGTAGACAGAGAACATTGTAACCAACGCTGTTCTAAAAACTAGTTTTACTTCCAGCGATAACGTATTTATGTAACTTTTCCACTATTATCGTTTTGGGTTATCCGATAGAACAATATGCTTTTTAATTTTTATAACAAACAGATGGTATACAAAAAAATCTACTCCCAAATTTCTAGTCATAATAAAACATACTCAGCTCGGAGTGAACGTATTTTTACAAACTGATACTTTAAAACTTATGTATGTAAAATATTCTGTGTCAGCTCAAGTGTTACAATATAATAAAGCCGCCAGCATGGCGCCAACGTGGATTCCGGCAGCTGAGAATCTTTAATTAGGTATTAAAAGTATGAAAGAGTGCTTAAGGAACTTTATTTCAGCCTTGCCAAGAAATTTACATATTTTTTATGAGTCTAGCTACTTTTGAAGCGGTTATATCTGGTTATGTCCGATGAATAATGTGAATAATGAATTAAAAAAAGATTATAACAAACTGTTGATAAAATTTTAATCTGTTGATTAATTGTTTCTTTAGACACACTGATATTAACCTATAATAAAAAAGGGGATTTAAGTTTGATCCTTTATCTATCTGTGATGATGTGATGATTTGAATGCGGTTTTTTTTAGTGTGAAAGCTAGTTTAATCGAGATGATTCTTAGCTATACTTAAAGAAATTATGTTCAGCCATTATTTTTTTTTATTGTATAGACCGGCACGAGCAAGTGAGTCACGTGATGGTAAGTGAACCCCACCGTCCAAGTACACCCACAATACTAAAGAATCATAGGCGCGTTGCCGACCTTAAAAGGAAAAGATAATTAAGGTATTGCGAAGGGGAAGGAGATTTGGGCCTCCGGATATCTCACTCACCGTACGAACCGCATCAGCAAGCCGCTACTTTACGCATATATTCTCTGAGACAGTGGTAACTACCCGGTCGAGCCATGTTTTGTCTACACGTGGCTCTACCACCCATAAAAGTTACAAAAGATTACTTTGACATCGAGCGGTCGCCCGGATATTTTCCATCTATCCCGGGCGGTCCGCTGGGTCGTAAGGCCGGTAGAACCCAACATAACCGTTCCACCTCCCCCCGGTGGGGCGGTAGCAAGAAACAGCTTTCCCCGCGACAAAAAAAAGTAATAAGGTTGTTAAAGGTTACATAATAAATTCCCACGGATAGGCAAGTGTAGCCTCATCGATACGTAGATTGTCAGAATCTAATAATTTCATATATTCTCGGTAACATTTTTCCGAAATGTAATTTAAATTTGTGCATAAATTGCATGGTGAATTATCCTGAGTGAAGAATTATTGGCTATGTAGTGTTAACGTGAAAGAACTATGTCTTGGCTATGATTCAATAGATGATGTCAATTGGCGCTAAAGCTTACGCTCACTGTGATTGTTTCCAGAAAAAAATCGTCAAAATAAACGTTTTGATAAAAATAACGGCAAATTCTTCGTCAGTCATTCTTTCTTCACCATTAAAATCAGTACTAAATTGACTAACAATTCAAGGTTAAATGTTTTATAATGTATTTGAATACAATAAATATTTAAATTATACCAATCGTCACGAATAAAGTAAATAAGAGACAAATTAAAAGGCAATAAAAATAATAACCGTGCTCGCAACCGCGACTAAAAAACCGTTCAGTTAAACCATACGACCTCCTTAACGCTATGGGCAGTGGCGGATTTACCAGTAGGCTGAGTAGGCTGGAGCCTAGGGCGGCAAATTTTAAGGGGCGGCAAATTTAGTTCATAAATTTTTTATTTCGGTTTACAAATTTAAAAAAAAAATTATTATACACACACATAATACGAATTTCGAAAATTGGAGAGAAATTTTAACAAAAATCGAAATATTCTCATATACAGTGCTAATTAATAAATATTTCAACATCTCTGCATGAACAATTCCTAAACGCTTCACTAATTATACATTAATGATTATGAACTTTTAGAATATCGCAATAACGATTCGATACTATAATCGAAATTTAATATTTTTTTCATATATTCTTCACTAATAACTGCTATAATTTTTTTCTCCGTGTACCTAATAATTATGAGATCTGCTTACCCTATTCAATCTTGATATAATATCGATGGTCTAATCATGATTGCTGCAGCAAGTTTGCAACTTGTCAAATTAAATTTCAGTAAGTAATTTCTTTATGCGTAAAAAATACTGACTAAAATTGACTAATTTTTATTAAATAAAAAACTAGTTCAATATCTTATGGAGATCATATTAATCGAATAACTGATAGTTGAACGACTGTGACTTGACAATAAAAAAAAATCTGGATCATTAATAAGTCTGTCTTCATTCCTGCGAGAACAGAATCTAGGAAACATTTATCCAAACTTGGATATAGCACTTCGTATGGCTCTTTGTACACCAGTGGCAAATTGATCAGGTGAAAGAAGCTTCTCTTGCTTGAAGAGAGTAAAGAACTACCTACGATCGACTTTAAGTCAAGAAAAGCTAAACGCTTTAGCTCTCTTGTGCATAGAGTCAGAGCTAATGAACAAGATTTCGTACGACGATATAATAAATGATTTTGCGAATTCAAAGTCTCGCAAAAAAGTATTGTAATGCTTTTATAATTTAACTTAAATCATAATGCTAACAAATAATTAAGAAAAGATATATTTATTGTATTGTTTTTAAACTGTGAGTGTAATAATAAATGTTAATCAACGTTCGCCAAATGTATGTTTTTTACGTAAGCTTAATTCATATTATGTAAGTATTGTATAGTTTTAAGACATACCTTACCTTACTTTAAAAGTGGTATATGATTGAGATATTTTTTCCTTAAAATATTTTTTTTTGATAATTCTTTGCTGTAAAAATAATCAAGGATCTAACACGGTACCATAGTTCTCAATAATAATAACTATATGGGAAAAGTTGATGTAACGAGGATGATGGAGCACAAATTATAAAGTTGGAATTTTATTGATAGAAAATTGATTTGATTGTGTACTAAGATATCAAAATTTAGAGGCGGCAAAAATTGAATAGCCTACGGGCGGCAAATCTATAAATCCGCCACTGGCTATGGGTGAACGATTAACTATGAAATTAGAGGTCGTAGGGACAAACAGCGTTTGCGCATACGGTAGGTCTCGGGTTCGATGCCCGGGTCGGGTAAAGTGGTTTTTCTATCATGAAATGCTCAGTATCAACCCGGAGTCTGGAATTGTGGCCGGTATGGCGATAGGCTCGTCCCTATCATATCAAAATGAAAATGGGATGAAAAAACGCTCAACGAAATGTGAGTGTACTGATTACAGCTCTGCCTACCTCTTTGAGGACTATGGCGTGAGTGCGTACCTGTAGGGTAATCAGGAATAAATATAGCTCTATGCTATTTTACGTAATACGTTGAAACTTCGAGCGAACGAACATTTTATAATGCACCGGAGTGTCCCGGCTCAGCTTCATAGGTATTTTTAACTACAGATCCGGTTTCATATACTTTTGTTAAAATTTCAAAGGCTTTCTACTAATTTCTGGCTATGATTATAACATAATATCAAAAGACACGCATCCGTTTCAAGAATCATTGAAGTATTTTCTAGAACATCTAAAAATTGGTGTTAATTAGGATTTATCGAAAGAATTTTATGATGCCTTTTTATACTTCAGGTATGATTGTTCGAGAAAAAACGTGATAGCACAATCCAAATAAATCACGATTTTTATTTACAGTTAACATATCATGGGGATGCGTCACAAGACTTAACTTGTTCTAGTGATGAATGATAGCCGAAACAAAAGACCGCTTTTACACTTACATGCTAATTATTCTTTTTTGTTGACCTACTTTAATGCCAACCTTGAACATGTTGGCACTTCATTATGCATCTTTCTGTATTAAAAAAAAAAAAGCACTTGCGTTTTAAATTAGTTAAATACAAGTAGGTTGCATTACGTTCTACATAGTTTAGTTTATTTAGTATAATTATGTGTGAATATTGCACGATATTTCTGTTCACAATATCGCATTATATTTTTTTCGTACACTGAAATTATTTAGATCAACCCATCTGAAAGTTAATAAGAAAGAGTGATGGGATAACCACTACTGCACAACTTTGGCTTGGGGAATTGAGAATTTTTGTACTACAATCTACATAAAAATTGTATAAATTTATCTAATATCTTTGTAGTAATTGTCTTGTGTATCATAAATAACATAAAAATGAAATTATACAAAGAATCAGCATTAGTAAAAATAGCTTTTACAGTTTCTTATCCCCAGCAATTATAGATTCAAAACGTAATATTGTTCCGTGATATTTCATAATACTAAATTAGTAAGAAGTCTACACAGATCCAATTTTATTAATATTTATAAGATTTGAAGTAAATATATATTTCATACATACACGACGCTATCTGGAAGTAGCATAAAATTGTTTGTAAAACTATGCATAAAAACACTGTTACGGGCTGTTGCGAGGAGGCACGCCCATGACGCAGAGCAAAAGCACGACCGCCGAGGGTGTGGTCCGTGTGGTAATCTAAAAATAGACTGCGCACGAGACGATCGTCTGGTTCATTCCGATTCCGATGTAAATATGTCGTCTTTTAAGTTTTTACTTTCATGCATCGCGTCGAATAACTTCTGCATTTAAATTCCGTTTAAGTGCTTCGCAGTCGGGTTTGGCGGGTCATGCTTGAATTTGTTATTCATTATTTTAATTCAATGATTTATTAAGTAAAATTTCTAGCCATGTAAATTAAAGTTTTGGAGATGGGATTAAATTCACAACAATCAAATTTATTGTCGTATATCAGCAGGTATGATACGCTTGATATGCTTGCTTGTATCCTCGATGGACTTTGCATATATGATTAAGTATGCACTTATATTTAATTGTGTCCTTTATTACCTACTAATATATCTCAAGACGTCTGCATTCTAATAATCAACTTGGATACGGTTGCAATCCTAGATCACCTTATTTAATAAACAATGACTATAACATTTATGTGAAGTTGTAATATTTGCTAATAAAAAAAGGGTATTTGTATAGGAAGCGCTACGTAAGTAGTCATTTTGAAACATTGTTGTCTATTTTTAAAAATAATAATTACTAATAAAACCAGGCCGTTATACCGTAATATCGGCAAGCTCTTTCGAAAGACCAGAGCGAAGAGCTGAAATAGTCAAGATCACTGACGTACGTTACAACGTTAATAGCGAGTACACATGGTTCGGTTTTACTTCATCAACTGGCTAAAATCAACAAAAGATATATTTTGTTGATAATTGAAAGTCTGTTCAAATGGTTCAAAAATATCATTTGGTCAACTAAAATCAAACCATGTGCACCCGCTGTAATTGGCGCACGTCGATTTCGAATAAACGATTTCCACCAATGACTATATCGATTAAAATATATTTTAATTCCTTACCTGAAATTCATTTTTAATGGGATTTGATAACTCCCCTCCGGAGAAAATGATTCCGTCGACGAGAAAGTTGCACATGAACGAGGCCGCTACCACGACCCAACCCCAACCGCCGTCAGGTGGCACCACCTGTCACATAAACGATACATTCATTACAAATTCACACCGGGCTTCATTCAATGCACATTTTATTATTTGTAACTTAATCCCAGTTTATTCCACTTGATTGTTGAAGTCGAAATTTTTATGAAAAACATTTTTGTGGTTATTACTAGTGATGCGACTCGAGTCGTTTTTTACTCGAGTGACTCAAGTCGTTTTTTACTCGAGTGACTTGAGTGAATTTTTAAACTCGTATTCGAGTGAAAACAAATTTGACTCGAGTTCGTTTGCACTCGAGTTATCGAGTCAACTCGGCGTGCCGAGTAGATTCGGTGTCTCGAGTAGTGATGCGACTCGAGCGTTTTTTACTCGAGTGAATTTGTTAAACTCGCATTTCAGTGAAAACAAATTTGACTCGAGTTCGTTTGCACTCGAGACTATTACTCTATGTAATCATAATATATAAATACTTAACGTTTAACATGAAGTTTATTAACTTGTATTACACCACTTCGTCAGCTTTATTGCAGAAATCTCTGAATATATTAGATACAGGGATTACGTTTTATCGCATGTGATAAAAGATAATCCTCTTTGGAATTTATTTTTATATATTTTCTATGGAAAAGTTATATTTAAGTTAATGCTTATTACACCTACACAAGAACTTTTAGAAATTCCTACATTTGCTTGAACACTTATTGCAAGCATATATCTATCTTTTATTGAATTTCTATGATTATTAGTTTGGTTGATCAAATAGTAAAAATCATTATATTGAAATGTGAAAATTTTAATGCAAATATGCAATAACATTTCAACCCAAATGAAGTAAATATTGAGATATTAATTTTAATTTGCTAAATTCATTAACTTAAATCAATAAATTTAATTTCTGTTTTGCATAATCCTGCATGGGGTATATTTCATTCCTGATTTTTATAATAAAGTTCGGAATTTAACTTACATAATTCTAATGAATTAAGCAAAATAGTAACTATATTATTATATAAATTTTAACTTCATGTGGGTTTTATTGCATATTTGCAATATTTATATGCATATTATATCGACACTTGAAAGGCAAAAATACTAAAGCGCCAACACGTGAACTTTACGCTAGAGAGTTTTATAGTCTTTTTAAAGATATAAATTCATATAAATTAACCTACTGGACAGTTTTCAGTAAAACATACTTTTTCTACGTCATTATAATTTTTTAACGTAAAACTTTAAAACGCTCTGCCACAAATTTTGCTTTCCCAGTGACATTGTATTATCTAATTAAACACTTAATATGAAATTAATGCCTAAGAACTAAGGAATGACGGTCAAACATTAGGCTAGGTTCATTGAATATGTGTCGCCTCACGGCTGACGTCAGAGGGCACGGTAATTGATACCATGTGACTACCATCAGAATCCATGACTAATCAATAAGATATCACTTATGATAAACGTATTAATGAAATTGGTCGTGCCCTTGGCTAATATTACCTACTAGACCTTGCAAAACATTTCTTATCCATATTGACAGAAACAAGTAATTGTTTAATATAATTTAATAGATAAAAATGGTCATAGTTTTAAAAATCCAACGCTAAGTTGTTTTTACCGTCAGTTAGAAAGTTTATCAATTCACTTAATAATAAGTGTTTTCTTCGTTTTTCTATTTCATTTCATATTGATAATAAAACGTAAGCTCCGAAAATAAGTGTCATCCACACCAAAGCGTCAACAAAACATTCTGCCGTTTTGAGTAAAATTTCTTTCCTTCTTCGCCACATTGTATTCAAAACCATTTTAATATATTATGCTAATCAGGTCTTCATAAAAATAATAATAATACTGTCAGTGTAATCTCTGCAAACGCTAACGAAATAGTAGCAAGTAGACAAACATCTATAACTTTTTCAGCAATTTTTCTTAACATTCTCCTTCTTTTCAATTTTTTTGCAAATTCTTTCATTGTATGATGCCAAAATAGTATAAAATATTCAGTATTTAACTATAGAATGGTAAACTGATAGTAATATTGAGAATTATACATGGACATAATTTCCATTGTTCTTTGGTTCAACAGTCATCACAGCTACAGTTTTCTACACATTCCGATGTTCCATTGGTTTTTCTTGTTTGTAGATTGGATCTACCTCTAGAGGAGTCTTTGCGAGGCCTTCTGTCAACCTTATCAAAACTGTATAGAACTGCGCAGATGTGGTAGCAAACTATAAGAGCTATCAACGTGTCAATGTAGGATTGATATAACATAGCCGACGGTGAAGACAACAAGCGGAGACATGTCGTCCCATTTGATTGTGTTTGTTAAAATCTATTGACCATGTTGAAATAATTTTAAATGTCGCAGAATGTGACGCTTGTCATAATTCATACTTCATGTTCGTTGTATTTTTAATTGTAAACATTATAAACTTTTTCGTCGATATCTAATATTAATTTTACATGCTAGCTGTTGCCCGCGGCTAAGCCTAAGTGAATCCCCACCTTCTCCAATTAAATAATTTTCCTAAAATCCTTTAATATCCGGCTCCTACATTATAAAAACTATCATGTGATCGAATTTCCTTAGATAGTTTTAGAGTAAATGAGTGAGTAATATTTCGTTTTTATATAAATAGCGTCTATGTAACATATTTGCAACAAAACTTAGTAGTCCTTACCAATGCTGCTTCAGGTTCGGTGTCTTGACTTGGAGAATCACTCCGTCCCAACCCACTCTCATCGGAAGACGGCGTCTCGAAAGGACGCTCGTCTGTCGCTACTCTCTGGACCATGGTGATTAGTACCTGCAATAGACAATGAGTCCTTTATATATGCAGTCCTTTATATATTATATATTCCTTCTTATTTGGGGAGTCCGGTATTCATGGAGATATGATTGGGGTGTGATAGGGTGACATTATTATCTATTAGCTGTCTCTGGCCGTTTCACTTGCGTGCATGCAACTGCTCCACCACCGTGGGTCATAGTATGAAGTTTATAGCTATAATCGGATCGTATTGCCAAAATAAATATATGGTGTGAATATGACCTCAATCGTTTAAGTCGTTCAAAGTTCGCAATTGGGTTTGTTTTCGCGAAAACTGTTCCAGAACTATAAAGTACAAAATAATAAAAAATTACGCATATATCCGTCATTGGAATTGGGAAGCAGTCATAAGTTCACACAGAAATCGCAAGCCCTTTCAGTTTTTTCCCGAAGTTTCCATTTTCCGGGTAGTTTTTACAATTTTTCTTTCAATAAAAACCTTATTAAAAAATAAATAACAAAATTAGTTCAGCCGTCCTCAAGTGATGACTTTACGTTACGTTAAACTATCAGCGTTACATTTTTATATTTAAAGATTATATTAGTTCCTTTTTCTGCTATGTTTGAGCATAATAATATCCGTCTTATAAAATTGACCTTTTGTCTAAAATTGGTTGCGCCACTGCCACATTTAGTAATGCTTTGTTGAATCTATTTTAGTCTGGATGCTGTGAGACTCACACGGCCCATCTTACATAGTTTCAGATAACCACGATGTCGTTTATGGGATTGGCCTATTTGTGTGACTATGGGAGCGTATAGTCGACATATAATTACCCTAACTGATTAGTCTTAGCTACCATAATTATATTAAGTACCCCATGGCACTTCAATGAAATTGTTATAAGTAATAAAATACGTGATTGGTAATTGATTTGTAGGGACTAGACAGCTACAAAAATTTCTACTAATAGGTAGAACTACATGTGATTAAATAAAATTGCAATTTAACAGCGCTTAGTTAAGTTACGTGGAAAAATGTTGCCTTTCCATACTTATCTCCAATCTACAAGAAAGCTATAAATAAACGTCTATTTATAAGTGAAATTGGTAGTTAAACGTATTACTTTCCATTACACGTTCTATTACGATATTGCTCTAGCATACACGATGATACATATATCGATAGATATTTTTTAATACTGTTAAACAGTCGAATTCAAATAATGAGATATAAAATCTGACTAATGCTTTAATGATTCGTGTCACGAGCGGATAGTAAATTTTAATGAGCCGATGATACCAAAGTGTATGTGTGTTTAAGGGTCAATAAATGATTATATGATTAATATAGTTTAATCATTAAATGTACCTTGATATTCGAGCAAATTTTGTAAAATCTGTGGATATTATACTGTAATATAGCTCTATTACGGAACTCTATGTCAGAATTTCGATAAGATCGCTTAAATAAAAAAAAAATTAACACAGATATTCTTTAATTAGGGTTCTGTAGCTAAATGGATAAAATGGAACCTTTATAATTTATGTCATGTCCGTCTGAACGTCTGTTCGTCCGTATGTCACACGTATGAACACTAATCCAGGACTTCGTGATCAAATAGTAAATAAAATAAAAAATGGCTAAATATTAGTTTAAATTCTTAGCAAGAATTTAAAATAACAGATACACCATTAAATCTCCAACCGCTACGCTAATCTTAGCCGCAAAGCTCCACGTTTTATGTTGTATGAACAGAGCTCAAATCGTCAAAGACTATAAGTGGGCAACAATCGTAAATTAAGAAAATTATTATTGTCTAAGGTTTGTGTTCTATTCTAAGAAGTAAGGTATCGGGCATGTTTATCAAAGTGTTCTAAGTATAATAGTCTTATTATCGTGCATTTCTATTCATAATTTGCGTAAACAGAAATTAAGTCCACGTGTCGGACATTCTGTTGTGTTTTTACATAAAACACGCTTGATACAGGAATTATACAATTAATTTACTATGTCAGGTCTTTCGTATACGATAGGCCTTGTCTATTTCTGCCGCCAATCACAGTATATAAGCACTGCTGCATTTCGTTAGCATTGTAATATTAGGTTATAACATAATTTTATATGTTAAAATTCATTTATCTTGAGGACGCGCTGTAGCACGTGAATGAGACATGAATTACATGGGAATTACCCAAAGAAAAAAAAATATCGTCTATGACATACATTTTTAAATTGTAAATATTATTATTGTAGTGATAATGTTGTCTAATTAATTTAATAGTAATACACACTAATGAGATCGCAACCTTGTAGTGAGGTTCATCGGTTGCAACGTGGTTAGCGCGTGTCCGTTTACAATACGTATATGTATGAATAAAGCAGATTTAAAATACACCTGTTTATACAATAAAATAGCATTACAATATATTTAAATGATAAGTGACGCACTTCGTATTAAGCAAGCACATTGTAGACACAAAATTGCGGTTCAAACTAGTTTGAAGAAATATTGCGTACATCCGGTACACTATTTATTATAAAAAGTGTGTTCTTACATTTTTAAATATAATATTATTATTTATATATCACCATATATCGGGACTATAGAATCCCGGACTTTTGGCGTGTATGGGACCAAATTTAACACGTAGAGGCCCGTTACTCAAATTAAATCTAATATTGTCATGTGAAACCACCCGACTTAATATATTATTTTTTTTACTAATTTAGTTGAATTCTAACTATGAATTAGTTAATGAAGAATGAAATAATGAAATTGAATAAAGAATATGTAATTTAAAAATCACAATACTGCTCCTTCTGTGCTCCATACGTCTTGGACTCGCTAAAAGCTTATCACTGTTAGCCTATAGGTCAAATGAATTGTAAACTGGTTTGATCGAATGGAAATTTTCAATTGACTAAATCGACATGGCAAATCAGCATATTATTTATATGTATCAGCATATTGTTTATATGAATCAGCATATTGTTTATATGAATCAGTATTTATAATTTTTATAATTAATATAGTTATACCTCATATTGTCTACTCAGTACGTTGAACTGCCTTGCAATAATATCCTGGGCCGTAATCAAGGAAAGTTCAGGGCTAAGCTTATTTTTTTATCCTGACTCGGCAAAGTGACTACGCCACATATGATGGTAAGTGTAGCGCAATCCAGGAATAGTGTTTTTTTCCGCAAGATGAACTTTATTTTTTTATATGAACACAGTGAGTTTCCAGTAATGATGAATGTTATACAAAAGTTTATTAAGAGCTTCTTCTACAATGTATAAATATTTTTAGACAGATAACGCATTAAATAGCCAATTAGGGTCTAGCAATATGACCAGCGCCTTTGAATTTGACTTAATACGCCTCTCCATACGTATTGACAGCATGACAGGTTTATGTGTTTTGATATTTTTTATTTTATATCATAACAATAATTTGCACATTGTGAAACAGGTCCTAAGTAAAATTAGAAATGCGTAGTTTGTTTCATTAAAGTTATCGAATTTTGCTGATAATATAATACGGGGGTAATGATAAAAAGCTTTGATTAAAAGCTTTTATCAGATATTTACATATAGAGTATTGTATAAGATAAGCTTGTTTTGAAAGTCATTGCATGACAAAAAAGAGGGGTTTTACAAGTTTGATCCGCTTGGCTGATGTGGGTATGTGTGTGTGTGTATGTAGTGTCGGTAGTACCGTAGCGCCTAACGAAAAAACCTATTTGAATGCGTTTTTTTTTGTTTGAAAGCTGGTTTTCTCAAGACCGTTCTTAGGTATGTTAGATCTAATTTTAGCTTTGTTTTTTAATTGACGTCGGGGATTATTATTTTTTTCTTCTGCGACTGACCAGGATTGGTTATCTGACATTGTTTGCATCCTCGTATTAAATTGGAAAATGACGAATATTGCCGGTGGACATAATTTAATACTGCAGTTTTTTTGTGCAATTGTAAATATATGTGCATGTCGCCAGTGTGTACTCGCAAACAAGCTTTCTGTGAGACAGTGGTAACGATCCGGTCGAGCCGGCCGCGGCCCATTCATGCCGAATACATAACTGTCTACAATCTTATGTTTTATAGTGTTTATGTTATTCGATTTGATATGAGCTATCAGCAGTGGTGAAGGGAACATTTTTAAAAAGGAAGCCGACATTTGTTTTTAATTTCATTCTATACCTTTTTTGCAATTAAATTTGAAATTATGGACGGTTGCCCAATTTTAATTCTGATGATATTAATTAAGATAAATATTGTTTTTTAATGAAATAACTTATACGCTTGACACTATAGGCTACACTACTAACTTTTCGACAAATTTCATATAGGGAAGCCGAAGGAAATCGTGTTGTATGGAGCCTTCGCCACTATTTGTCAGTGTGATGAAATGTATGTGGTAGTGTTTTTGTTCGCGTGGGGATATTTACCACGGGTAAGGACGCGGTTACTTTACAGGCTCAGGCATATAAAAACAATGCATTATTCAAGGTATTCAAAGTATACAATAGAGCAAAAAGTTTGCTGAGGTGAGTATGTCTGAGTCGCGTGTAACAACCACAGACAAATAAGTGAATAGACGTCGCAGGTATATCTACACCACTTAATATGAATTGTTGCACACGCATACTCTAATTTAGTCTGCACTTGATGTTATCGCTGTATGACGTCGGTTGAACCACAGTCTGAGTCCAACAGGTAGACTAAAATTATTTGCAACTCGTTTTTATGTTTTTTGATGATGAGATGCAATAAAATGCATTGAAATTAAACATTTATATATTAGGAGGTATCGGTCATCCGCCTGTCCTGTCGCAGGCACCTCGATTTGCTTCTTCCCTCTCCGATGAGGAAAGAAGCATTTATACAGGCCGGCATGACTCTGGTGACCACCGATAAACTCACTTTTTGTGGGTGGTCGCTAATTTTTTGGAGTGCACTCGGTGTAACTCAGGTGAAGTGCAGTCACTTTGCCGTGCTCTATAAAAAAAAAACTAGTAAAAGATCAGAATTTCTTGGAAGATTGTAATACTAGATTTACGCTAGCAATGTAAACCCGTCTTAGCGTCAGTTGCTGATAACATTTGAACCTGAGGGCAGCGTCTTCTTTATCACGCACATCAACATAAGAACATTACTGTTCATGAATATCAATATAAAATAACTCAAGGAAAATAATTTGCGCTCCTCTGTGACGCAGTATATATGCAATTATTTAGTTTGAGCTAATTAAAAATACCGTAGCAAACCGTACGTACACATTCGGTACCGAATATCGGATATGTCGCACAAATTCATTTCGTATTTATCATATAGATGTCACTTAGATTCGTTAAGCCAGAGGTTCCCAGACATTTTTCTCATAGACCACTTTCAAAATTTCGCTGGTTCCAGTAGACCCCCTGCAGCTAGATTTCAGCATTTCTGCAGTAACAGTCGCTGAACTTCTTAATATATTATCTGCCTACATTGATAGGTGAAGTCAAGCAAACATTTTAGTTCTTCACTATCGAAAGCAGATAAAATATCATGGTTATCCGCTTACGAATTGTGAACCTCCATTTTTGTGTCACGCTAACGTAGACCCCCGCCGTGGCTCCCGTGGTCCACTGGGGGTCCAATTTGGGAACTAAGGCGTTAATCGAACGAAATACATTATACATTTTACGGGGGACTAGAATGTATAGTTTCTAAATTTTTTGTACATTTAGTGAGTATCCGTAATATCATTAAGCTAGTTACTTTAAGTTTTATCCCAATTAACAATTTATCAATTAAATAAATCTAATGTTTACGCGAATTTTAAACATTGGAATAAAACTAATTATCTATGCTCGATTTTATCAGAAACAAAACCCAACCAGTAACGTAACGATATAATAGTAACGAGTACTGATAGTTTTAGTAACTAATACTGGATCATAATTTCTCTTTACTTATAAAGTTCTATTAAAAAGCTTGATGCAGTACAGTACGCGGTAATAACTTGGCGTCCCGTCGCGGTGATTGCTGTCAGAGACTTATGGCAGATTTCATTAACCGGTCTTAGATTGAGTCGCCCGATCAATACTATAAATAAGTCGATAAGAATTACCTCGTTTTTCTCAGAATTTCTCATTGCTAGCTATAAATATAATATACCGGCCCTTGAATTGATAAAGATTTTCTTGGAACTTATATACTCATTAATATGATAATTTACAGTATTTTATTTTTAAATGCAAAGTAAAGGATACTACATTATAAGTAAATGCTACCTACGAATCACCACATCGCATACAATAAATTACACCATGATTCTATTCTTGTAAATATACGTACATCTGGCATACATAATTATTTCGTGGTTTTATTTTTATCGCTTGTCAACCTCGCCCTTTAGCCCTTGTAAATGCTTTGAAGTGTATAAACAAACCACTACTGTTCTTCGGATTAATAGGCAAGTCAACTTAGAGGTTGCTCTGAGCTTAGAAGTCCATCTTGAAAGCATAAACAAATTTTGTTGTGACTATTAACAAAATATGCGTTCGTTGAAATCTATTTACACGTAGAAATTAGATTGCAGTTCATTTTTAATGAAGTAAAATATCTTGACTATGTTTTTATTTTAAAGATCATTCAACAAAAGATAATATAGTTGTTAAAACGCTAATAAGTGTCATTAGAGTCAGGTTTTTACTATAGAGTACTATTCAATACCTGCAAAATACAGACTACAGTCGATCAGAATTATGATATCCCACATTGTGACATAAAGCAGGATACTTGTTATTGTTTGCAATAGCTATTTTTTCTTACCTAACTAGTAAAAATAATGTTATGATGATCTATTTTTACAAAAATAGGCACTAGGTGCCTTAGTTTATATTTATGATATATTTAAACATAAAATTAACACAATCATACTTCAATCTTTCTGATATAAGTATATAGCAAAATACAGAAAACCTACCTCTGGTTACTTCAAAATCTTTTAATTTTATCACTTTATATCAATAATTTATCGACCACGTAATAAATGTGTATATATCGTGGCTGCGGATTAGTTACTGGGTAAATAACGTCTACTAGAAAATCTTTATATCGCACAAGAGTATGTAAATTTTCAAGATCTATGTTATTCACAACACTGGTGTAGCAGGTTTTGTAAAGCACGAACCTACAGGCTATTGAGTTCTATTACTTGGAGATTTACAGGCAGCTACATTATTCCTGAGTGTTATAGTCTATTCTGCATTGTGTAGAAAGTCCGTTTCCAGGAACGGGAACGGCCCGTAGGAACGGGCGGAAGCGAGAGGAAAAGCTACTGGCTAATACAAAAATATAATATATCGCATATTTATGTTCAACATAAACTTTTTACTAATTAAGACATAACTTATTTAAGTTACATGTACATATAATCTGAAATTACATGAATTCTCAATTACGTGCGCAAAATGTTTTATAAAAAATCATGACCTTGCAACCGGCCCTGTAATGTGTAAAACGACCTTTAATCAAAACAAGTTTACGAATTGTTTAACACGACACGAGATGTTATTCAAAAAATGTTGTACATGCCGCTATCAGCTTAAACGAACCGGATTAATCTAGAAATATAATGTCACCTGTTTCCATCTCTTGCCTTACACATAAATTTATTATATTATTTCCTTAAATAATATTGTATTAACTTAATTAAAATATCCGATTCAAATATACTAAAATGTGCTCCTCGATGTTAAATTATGAATTATATTATGTTAAAGAGTCTTTGTTGCAAATTATTCTTTAGATGTAATAAATACAAATGTCGTATTAGATTTTATATATATTCTATGATTTACTATCAGTGCAATCAAATTTACTGTACGTTAGGCAATACATACTATATAAGAGTACAAGGTAACATTATATAATGTGTGGTTTAATTAACAATAGAGCAGACATAACTGATAGAAAAAAAAACAATATTATCCAGGACCTTATAGTAACATCAAAATATACACAGTTAATCTCTCTTCATATTTTATTGTATTAAACGTACATACATATTTATATACAAATGAAATAAATCGTTTTGCGAGGAATGTGGCCGAAACAACTTTCCATAACTTCTATCCTCCGGTCAAGTTCCGAGGGATATACATAAATTGGATCTTCTGAATTATCAGCTCTCTTTTTCTACCTCTGTAGTAGAAGCGAGACAGCTGTATGAAATTTTGAATATTTTTAAACGAAATTATACTGTATGTTTTACTTTTTGCGACTTAATTCTTATTTGCACAGATGGAAATACGTAATAAACGGGTTATTCCATTAAATATGTAAAAGTTTTGTCGTTCAAGAATATGCAAAAACGTGATACAAAATAAACACCTATATGGAATGCAGTATATTTATGTTCATTTTTATGTTTTCACTTATTGATTCCTGTGCGTTAATGGCGTCAATATTTATTGTTTACAAGTAACTGCTATATAACACAAGTAGGTCGTTATTATTGATATCGACTTTAATTAATTGTTTGTTTGTGTTAAATGCAACTGACCTTAAAAACTACTCAGTACAAGTAGAAGAAGTGTAATCAAAGGGTATTTTATTCGATTATTTTAATCAATAACTTACATTCCTCAAAATCTATTATCGAAAGAATTCTGAAAATAAATTCAAATATAAATAAGTTAAAAGCCATTTCAATCAACTGAAAGGGGGGATTGTCAAATGACGGAATAAGGATGCATGACATGTCTTGTGACTTCACAAGACAGATCACGCCATTACAGTGCACGTGTGCGAGGGAGATACTGAGATTTTCCTACTACGCTCCCATGATTCTTCGTATCAATATTTAAAATATAAACTGTGGCCTCATATTTTACCCAAATTTAATTCTGTTTTCGCAAAACGGTTTCTTTTTATTATTACTGTCCGTACCATAATAAAATAATGTATAAAATTAGTCATAATCAAATACTTTGTTTTGCAATGAGAATTAAGACCCTACTTACCGAATATAACAAATATTGCAGTATTCTGTCTAAACTAAAGACCATCTGTTTTCTATGTGGTGTTATGTCTGTTTTTGGGCAAGCGTGACGCCTACCATCAGGAGACCTGCTAGTTTCGTCATTTAGGCAAATAAAAAAGGTAAAGGCAAATAAAAAAATATTTATAGATTTTAAAGAAGTAACATCACTAAAGATTCACTTACTATAATTTTCCAGGATATTGTAACCACATTATTATCGTTATGTTAGTGCATATAGACGCACTATTTTGGCCTTCTTTCTGACACCTCGATATTTCCGGTCCTATTCAAACTTTGACCATTACTTCTCTGCTCATTTAGAGTGTTGCTAGACTTTCAAGCAGGTATCTCTTTAGAATTCATGCATTATCGGCAACCCTAGGTATCAAATCCGTAGCTACATTTGTCATATATTTTATTGCTCATCTCTATTTTTAATCTACGCGTCATCCTTTTATTCAAGTCCACGACTCTAGTTCTACGTCGCACTTAAAAGAAATGCTTAGATCAAGCGAACAAGATACCGACAATAGTATTCAACTTTATTACCTGTTGAACAACTTTGATTTTATAAATGCGTTCTAAATCGAACACATCTTTGTTGTCCATTTTTATTCTACCCAAACTGGATACACGTCTAAATAAACAAAACGTATTTAACTACAAACGGTGTTCTTCTTTCTGCCTTGCGTTATCGCGGCTTAGTGCCAGGGTCCGCCTTCCTACTTAAACGCTTCCACTTCACACGATCTTGAGCATCCTCTATAGTAAGACCATTGGCTCTCATGTCTCCCTCCATTCGTCAAGCCAACGCTTTTTGGGCCGTCCACGGGATCGTACCCTGGTACGATCTGGCTCAGGTATCTGCGACCGACATACTCCTGCGGTTTCCTCAGAACATGACCAAACCACCTTAAGCGACATTCTTGCAGTTTATCTGCCACGGTGTTATGCAATGAAAAACTTATTTACAAATAGTGTTATACAACAAATGAATATGCATCTGACAATATATCCAAACGTCTAGACATCTATAAGATGGACCGAAATAAATACCTACCGCGTCTTGACCTATCTGACACAGTTGCCGATGTGATTGTAGAGTGTGATCCAATCAGAATGCTCGCATGTGTTTGGACATGCAGTCACGAGTACGCGTGACCGGACGGATACTCAAATAGGTGATCATCAATAACGAGGGCGACGGAAGAAATTTTCTAATCCGCTAAAAGGATAATTCAAGAGTATTGTACTTTTCACGATTTTACATCACGGCAGAGTTGGAGGATCGATATACTTTTTTTTATTTGATTGAATGACGAGACGAGCAAGGCGCTCGCCTGATGGTAAGCGCCACGCCTACCCATAAACAAAAGCAACACCATACAGAACTTTTAATTACAAAGCGCTGGATGGTACTGAACTGCGCTCGTCACCCTGAGACATAAGATGTTAAGCCTCATAATACCCAGTAATTTCAATGGCTTCAATGCCCGTTAAACCGAAACACAACAGTGCTAACACAATTTTGCTTGGCGGCAGAAATAGACAAAGCGGTGGTACCAACCCAGACATCCTCTCACATACGAGGGACCTATCACATTGATCGGAAACCGTAAATTTTACCTTTACTAAATACAATCAATTTGTACGTAATATTGATCATGAAGAAGCTAAACTAAAATGACAACATTCTAATAAGAATATTAAAGTCTAGTCTCAAATTATACATCATAATTTGACATCAACGTCGATCATGTGCACATTCACTTTTTAACACTTATTATATCTTTTGCTTAAATCCCAGTATATGTAAATATGTATCATATCTGATTCACACTTCAAATTGGTACAGCTTGTGCACGGTGATGTTTGTCTATTTAATATAAAGTGCCACGTTTTTTCACCTTCTCACACGTTTTTGCTAATGCCGTATCCGTGTCTACATTATATTTACCAATACGTATAAGTACGTGATAACATGATGTGATGATTGACGTTTCGTATAAAAACTAGATAATTGATCATCATTATTGTTAGCGCTATGTGGGATTATTTGATTTTCACACAACACTTATTCCGCAGTTCTTGACAACCTCCGTGGCGCAGTGGGCGAGTAGCCGCCTGCGAAGCGAGAGGCCATGTGTTCGATTCCCGCACTGAGACAAATGGTTGTATGCTACAAATATTTGTTTGGGTCTAGGTGTTGTGGGACGCAAGTTCCTCGTAGTTCCTGATATCCACTATACAGGTTAACCTAGTGTGGGGTCAGGTATACGTGTGTGACTGTTGGTTGTATTTATTTATTTTTTAGTTTTCTTCATCGCTGTTGTGGCATGAAATTCGAGCTGCCTTTGCGAGATTTATTGAGTAAGTATACATAATTTATAATAAATTAAGTTTTTCGTTAGATAATTTTCAGTTATAACAATTTTAGCATCATAATAATTAATAACAAACAACAATAGTTTATTCGATTCAATTATATACACAATTAAAACTAGTATTATCTAATGAGATTTTTTTTAGCAAATTAACTGAACATTTTCAGGACGGGATGTTATATGCAAAGTGACCAAAATACTTAATTATTTATAAGGCTTATAATCATATATTTAAAAAAATACGTTTAGGTTACTAACATAAAAATGAGAGTACCAATTAATTGTATACAAGCGGAACTGCAGGTAAAAGCTAGTATAGTATAATATATTCATAAAACGTCATCGCTGCACAAGTATACATGCACAGCTGCGCATGTAATATGTTCGACCTAGTATCCAATATCGTTCATGAATTACTGCATCGCAATATTTAGCTAGTTCGTGTGTGTATATTTAAATTAGTTAAAATAAAAATATTCCACACTCGTAATCCTGGGTTATATTATTGCAAAAGTGTGTTTGTATCTACTTTCACATTTAATTCTGTATGTGAATAAAAAGCTTAAAAGTACAACGTGATCAATAAGATGCGTTCAATTAAACATATTTAAACTAAAAGCAGCGGGAGGTCGACAGATTGTTATTTTAAGGCATCAATGGGTTTCTCATGTTCACATCCCTTGGCGCCAAACGGTTGTTCAAAGCCACCGAAATTTTTTGTCCCGCTGTCGACACTTCCAGGAATTAGCCGCAAGGGTGTAACATTTTTTGTCCCAATATTTCAAACTTGTGAATGACTCGGTTGCGCGTGGAACTTTTTTTATACGAAATATTTTGGGTAACCGTATTATACATGACGCCTCGGATATCTATTTGTGGCTTACGAGCATTGGAATGGAAATTTATTTGGACTGGTTTATCGAGTTGAAAAAATATTACAGTATTTAAATTTGTATATCATGTTCAGATAAAGTCAATCGTATAACATACATAAATTAGATTTATTATTAACATTTCGACGTATTGAATGAGTGAGTCGAGACATTGATAATGTCACGGTCAGAATAACTGAAATAATCAATTATATATTTAAACACACAACATAAAAAAAAACCATGTTAATGACTTACTAAATGCACAAGTAAACGGCAAAGTAACAAAAGTTTGATAACTCTAACCATTTTTTTTATTAACATTTCGGTGCAGAGTTTTAAAGTTTCTCTACAGGTCCGGTAAAGAGACGCATAAAATTAACTATACACAAAATAAATTAGTAAAACATAAAAGGTCAGTTAATTTAGTTACTAAACTAACAAGCCAGTACCATTTATTTATAAATTTATGAATCTTATTTAGTGAGTGATTACTCATGATTCCTCAGACTTAGGCTCTGGCAATCATTTCCCACGTTGCTGCCTATACATAAATAAGAGATTTAGATTGCTGTTATATAATGATTCTTGTTTTAATTTTAGCGGATTTCCTACTATTATAGGTCATTCGCACTATGGCACATGTGTATCGCAAAATGTTTTCGGCATAAGATATCGCCGATTAGTTAGTAGCTAATTATTTGTGCCAGTACGTATGTTACCGATACATTTATCAAAATTTCTGCCCTAGTACGGAATAATTTTATGTATTTTTAGATATTAGTTATCATTATTTATACCCCTAATTTTTTTCTTTATAATACTGTAAGGGAAATCACGTAATATATTTTAAATCTACTTTGCTTCATTCAGCAACTAAACAATACACTTGTAACGCAGTACATGCTGATTTCGTAAGCTATATTTCATTATTGTTTATCGTATGAAATAGCGTGTCAATATAATACGTAAGTACGTAACTGTTTAATGTAAATATTATTTTTTCCCTCCAGAATATTATGCTACATGCGGGTCATAAGAAGGAGTTATCACAATTCGATAATACGTTAACTGAAATTGTAACTAAAGCCATCTAAATTAGCATTTATGTAACAAAATAAATAATTTAAACATGTGGTTAATAATCGCACGGTAATATGTACGGAACGTATGTATGTTGTAAAGTTTGCAAATATCAATTAATTATGTATCCAATAACGTAAAAGTATCCCATGAAACTAACATTTGATCAATCTTGAAATAAATTACTGTTATACAGAGAATATTGTTTAACTAAGTATATCCTACTAATAATAAATGAGAAAATTTGGATGTTTGTGCGTTTAATAATGTTAATGTTTAAATCATAACGCCTTAACGGTTGCGAAAATTGACACCATGCTTCCGATTGGTACTTAGGTTGGGTGGAGCCGAGAGCTAAAGCTAGTCTAATGATAAAACGCTCAGTAATTTCATTGGTTAAGAAACCTTATTATATGAATCGATTCATTGATCTACCTCAAGGTGAATACTTCGCTGTCAATTATTATTAATAGTTTGTATTTCATTATTTGTAATGTCAATGATTGTGATGACTAAAATAAATTCAACCTACAAATGTAGTTATTTTTATTCCATAAACATAGTACATACATTATTGTATGAGGTCAATCAACAGCAAAATGTGGCGTTAGCCAATACCAGGATAAAATATTAAATAAATAAACTCAACAGTCACACACATAGTCCTGACCCCATATTAAGATACGAGTCCTGTGCCGTAGGTATCAGGAAAGATTTTCGATCTCACAGCACCCATACCCGAAACAGCAAATATTTGTGGATCAAATAAATTTTGATAGTTTGTGAACAAAAACGATTTTAATAATTAGGCATACTGGCAACACAATCACAGAATACCTCTTTGCAATTTATAATATTTTATGAAATCATGTTAAAATATATTTATTTTAAAGATACACTAACTACTTCTTTCCAATGAACATATCCTTATAAATAATTATCTAAGGTCAGTCGGGGCAAGAGTAACGTCGGGTTAAAAGAAGCGAAAGCGTCAACAACCCTGCTCCTTGGAATTGGCGCCTTTCTTTAGAACCTGTAAAACATACAGGACTGGATGTCACTACTGTGGGCAAACTATAAAAATATCCTACTAATTAAACGCGAAAGTTTGTAAGTATGGATGGATGGATGGATGGATGGATGTTTGTTACTCTTTCACGTAAAAACTACTGAATGGATTTTAATGAAGCTTTACAAATAGCTTATACATCAGAATAAGACATAAGCTACTTTTTATCCCGGGAAAAGCAGATAATGCGGGCGGAGCCGCGAGCAAAAGCTAGTCATTAATAATTTTCATAGGTAATACGAATAAAAAAATGAGGCACGTACCAAAAATCTGATTTAAGATTAATCCGTTCTAGAGTCGAATATTTTTTTGGTTTGTTCTCTAGGCTACGTAGTTGTTTTGAAATTTTATTATCCAGAAAAAGCAAATCACGCGGGCGGAGCCGCAAGGAAAAGCATAAGCTCAAATTATTTAAGTGGGGTATGAGTACCATATCACTTAGGGGAGAAGCCTTTTATTATTTGTCTAAAACAGTTACTGCCTTACATTGCGTGCTACGGGTGTGTAGAAACAATTCACAAATAATTAATATACTTATCTTATTTGCAAAGACACGTTAAGGGGGGTTTTTTAAGAGTGTACCGAAGTACATATTTTTATTTTAAGACGTCATAAGGAAAAATTAATATTTTATTTCCATACTAGGAACTAAAGCTAAAATGTCATGTAGCTGCTTAAATTTAAGTTATATGTGAGGTAATACATAATTAAAAATGAATCTATGGGATTTTTGTATGAACCTAATTAAGATCATAACTCACGACTGTAATTATGGATATGCGTAATTCTTTTTTATTTTATTCGTTATGGTTCGGATTAAAATATGTAACCCGTTTTATGCATCGTAAGACTGTCTCACAATACAAATATAAACAGGTGTGGTCGAGATTTAAATGTTTCAGATAAGACATTCATATGACACGTGATGAGGTCATTTCAGATTCAATTACAAATATTTGCCACATGCACATTGTACATATAGTTACAGAGATTATAGATTAATTTAGAAGATCACAGCATAAATTATGAATAATCTGAGAGGTTATTGCGCTAAACATTTACATTGGCAATGGTTGCACGTATTGTTTCGCAGGAATGTTTAATTGGCATAACATTTATTGAAAACTTCTATATCTAACAAAAACATCGGAAAATATCAAGACATCGTTCTTATTCGTTTTTTTTGTAAATGACTTTGAATTCTCAGTATCAGCCCCTTCGTACAATTGATACGATGGGGACGATAACATCCCCCGAATTATACCCGCACCATCCCCTGCATTTTTACAATTTATCGATCGAACTCCGGGGGCGGTAACCGGAACCCCTGCACGAGTGAATTTCACGGGATGCTATTAAATCAATACCGTTTCTGAAACAGTACTGCTTTATTGCATTTAATGATTAAAAATTAAACTATTTTATTTTAAACAAAAAATCTATAAATCTAATTAAACGCTTGTGAAACGGTAGTGTAGTCAGTATTTACATCCAAAATATTTTATTGCTTCTAGTAGTTAATGTTTGTATAATTTAGCTTTACCATATTAAGGGCTTATTTCACAGAGTCAAAGTAAATGTCACTTGTTTATCAAATAAAATACAAACAGTATGACAGCCTCCGTGGAGTAGTGAGATAGTAGCCGGCTGTGAAACTTGAAGCCGTAAGTTCGATCCCGCACGGAGATAAATGTTTGTGTGATCCACAAATATTTGTTTCGGGTATAGGTGTTGTGGATATTTATTTATAATATTATGTTAAATTGGTACTTCCTAAATTGGCTGTTTCAATGTGTTATTTGACGGAACATATTGTGATATTGGGCCTTTTTGATCCCATAGCTACATCAGAGATCTTCCCACGTGTGATGCAAATAATGTGCCGTCAATAGTGGATTATTGCTCTACAATCACATGAAATACATTCATAATCAAATATCATACGTAATTATCAATTTATCCAATCCAAATATGGATATATGTATTTATTTTGCAAGTAAGCCACAAAGGGCTCTTTCACACGTCGATAATAAAGTATATTACATTGTCTACTAGTGTTTCAAAAATACCCACATTCAGTTCATTAAAATTTATCTTTCACTATAAAACTATCAGGTAACTTTTACCTTCAGTGTGATTTTCCTAAACAATTTAACTGAAATAGTTAGGAGTGTTAACAGTTAAACATTGTAGGAATTCATTTTATCTTTTTGGGTCATTTTATCTGCGTCACGGCGCTGTTGATACCAGTATTATATCAACTATCATAAAAAATCACATCAAACTAAAACACATTACGTGAGAAATGTGTACAAGAATTGATGACTGACACAAATATTTTATTATGATCTTCAAATCATCTATAATACTACAAACTATTACATCAGTTATAAATAAGATTAGTTTCTGTTGATTAGGTATTTTATGATTTGACCCTATCATAACTCATGTTTTACAGAGTTAATAATTTTTGTCGCAACTAGAATTACTGTCACTGATCACAGTTATAAACAACACGTTATACCTACATTTAACTTCATATCATATACGCACCCGATAAAGCGGCGAATTCTCTTTCTTTGGACACATTTCTCGCAAAAAGGCAAATGAGAGTTGTGAAAAAGATATTTTGATGAGAAAAATAGAGCGCAGGCGCTCTCGAGGTAGACCACCGGCTAAATGGAGTAAAAAAGTCACTAAACCCCTGCAATTTAAACTGCAAGATGCAATTCACGTCGCTGGTGATAGAACCAATTAGAGGGCCCTTATATCCTCGACCTGCTGCGATCACGATCCTCAGCATTGACGGAACGACAGACTGATGCTGATGATGATACCTACATTTTAAACTCTGAAAATCGGTATAATACACTACGTCCAGCTGATGTTACATCAAAATCTTGACGAAAACAATAATAACTAACTAAAGTTTCGGCAAAAGAATAATTAAGTTTATATATATGAATACGATAAAAAATATCCTTGAGAAGCAGGTAAATTATCATGAATATATAAAAAATACAATGGTGGTTATCGCCATTTGTAAAAATGTCTTACATGCGTCATTCTCGCAAGCACAGTGCATACATGATACGATGCCATATAACATGTTCAGTACATAATTACATTCACTGAAAACTAGTTTATTGTTTCAAGGTCCTCGACGTGCTCACCGCTGGTAGATTATAAACTTGCAACACTAGATTGCTAATGAAATGATTGATTTTAATTTGACAATGACATGTTGGGAAAAGAAAGTCGGTCCAGTAATTACCAATGCCTTTAGAGACACACTTCTGATTTACCCCAGCTTTTTCTTCGCGCTTTGGTTGGTTTCTTATTCGATAGTCATTTCTCAAAGAAATTACGTATCTAGTTTTTCTGTTTGCATGTTAAATCTTTGGTACCCTATTATTTACAGTCGTGCAAAAAATGATGTACATGTACATTGTCTGGAATGAATTTTGAAATTAAAGTTCATAATAGCATATTCGCCTCAATGTTGCGGTTATTATGATGAATGGGGGATTATTATCTACAATAGCTATTAAATAAATACTATAACATCTATTGTACACGTTTCTATTATTGTGCAAAAATGGTTTATTCTGCAGTTTTATTTATGTGTACAGCAGTCCCTGAATGGTAAAATATAAATTACTTTAAAAGAGTTTTGTGCACATGGGCTCTACATTTTTGAATATTTTTCGGCAAGATTTTCTCTGATTGCAAACACTTTTTTTTTTATCCTGGCTCGGCAAACTGACTACGCTAAACCTGATGGTAAGTGTAGCGCAATCCAAGAATAGTGTCGACCAACGATAAACAATGTGTCCATCGTAGATCGGCAATATCATGCCGGCCTGTCAAAGGGCCAAGAGGGAGCGGAAGGAAAAAGGGATGGGAAAAGGGTTAGGATCAGGGGGCAAGCCCCCTGGAGAGAACCGGATATATACTGGCTGACCCTGGAACGCGACCCACACAAGGTGGGCCACTATGGCAGGTTTTAGCACCAGTATACGGTGGTCGCTATCCGGTCGGATACAATTATCCTCCCACCAGCATAAACTAACAGCATAACACTCTTTTCTTCTCTCAATGCCTTGTAGACCTATTATTAAAGCGGGTTTTGAGTATAATAGTTGAATAAAATGTTGGTACATCCTAATGATACACTAGTCGAGTGGATACCTAATATGTCAGTACAAAAAAGTATACTCAAGTACAGAGTCAGGGTTCTATTACATGAGCATTTGTTTAAATCTAGATGTCTTTCACGGCATTTGTTACCCACGCTTAGGGGAACTACTCGACACATTATAAAATCTAGGACAAGAATTGGGATTTCTCCAAACTCTCCGGCAATACCCTGACGTTGTGCTTGGTTATCTGACGCATTCAATTTAATAGTATCGCAGCTCTATATAATAATGATAGTATCACTGATCTTCTAAATAAGTTTCAGGGTCAAGGAGGATAAGCGGGAATCCTAGTGTAATGGTAAGACAGCCTCCGTGGCGCTGTGGGCGAGTAGCCAACTGTGAAACGTGAGGCCGTGGGTTCGATTCCCGCACGGAGCAAATACTTGTCTGATCCACAAATATTTGTTTCGGGTCTGGGTATTGTGAGACCAAAAAGTCTCTCGTAGTTCTTGATACCCACGACACAAGACTCGTATCTTACTGTGGGGTCAGGGCTATGTGTGTGACTGTTGGGTGTTATTTATTTAATTATTTATTTCAGCATATTCTTCAAAGTTTCCCACATCTAAGTATTTCTAATTAAGATTTTTCGCGTCGTCCACAGTGTCTGTTTCTTTGACTGCAAATACCGTTGCGGTGCAGAGTTACGACTGAAGCTTTTGTTGAACCCAACATCCATAACAATGAAGTTTACACTTTCTCCGAATAATCTCGTTTAGGAGTTCATTGACACGAAATAACTTTACGGAAATGATTTTATTTAATGCGATTTAATGAAAAATGTGGATGGAAATTTTTACTTTAATATTTCATGCATTTATTCTAATGGTGTAGTTATTAAAGTCGGTAAGATTTCATAAAGGATGTAAGTTAATTAATATAATAGCGTCTTAGCGGGACGATTTTTCTGCGCATTTAATATCATTAAAACTTATTTTATTTAAATTACGATTATTTAAATTACGCTGGATTTATATTATACGTAATATGACGTACATATTGTTGTAAGTAATATTGTTGTAATTACGTACGTTTTTACATAAAATATAATTGTGCGCGTATTTTAATTTCATTCCGTTGGGGTGTTCATATGAAAATATGCGCCTGCGTTTCTTGGCTGAATGCGACGTGGATCATAAATTCCTGGATTCGATCCCTAGATAAATTGATCTAGTGGGCGAATCAATGACTCAGAAAAATACTTAGTTTTGACAGAGATTAGTTGGATGCAAATACGCAATAACATTTCAACCCACATCAAGTAAAAATCGAGATATTGATTTTATTTAGCTAAATTCATTAGTTTTAAGAAGGTAAAATTCCGTATTTTGTAAAAAAATCACAAATGAAACATTCCCCATGTGCGATTAAGCAAAATATAACTGTAATTATCGATTTAAGTTAATGAATTTATCAAATATGATTAATATCTCAATTTTTATTTGGTGTGGGTTGAAATGTTATTGCATATTTACAACCAGTTTAGTATTTTGTAAACATTATTATCTAAGTTTATTACATTTTTATATACACCTTTAAAAAAAAATAATGACTTTCAAACGACGTATTGACCTAAGTGAATGAACTCATTAGTTATGCTTAATAGCCTAAAGATAAGTGATGTATATTACAGCTCTGACTACTAAGTAAATAAATATTTTTTTATGTATTCATCGCTCGTTCTCATCGCGACGTTTTTTTTTGTACCCGACATCTGGAAGCTTATAGCTATACATGAATTCGAAGTTAGGCCGAGCTATAGCGCTAATCTTATGTGTATAGCTTTTTTAATGTTTGCTGTACAAATGCGTGTCTTTACATTAAATCCAACTCCTTTGGCAAACAATACTTGTAGCGACCAAATTTACTAGACGCCGAAACCACCACGTGTACCAGCACACATGGTAGACGAATAAATATTATGTGTTGTCAATATGTCGCGCCAGAATGTTACATCACATGCTAATATTACAACCGATAGGGCACGGCTTTATCGAGTGCAATAAAAACGACCATCGTCGCACAACGGAAGGAAATTGTTGATAAATATCAGTATTACATCTGCTTCCCATATATTTATTTGTGGCAACCCACACAATAGACAGTTATCAGTTTCAACTTTTAGTACACCACAAAATGCGGACAATACGCCATGTGTGACGACAATGACATAATGCAAACGAAGCATGCTTTAAACGTTAATGTGTGCATATTTAAATTTTGTGAGCGTATCGCCTGGTTTATGACATGACTTTTATAAAATCAATTTTACAACGAAATCGTGGTGGTTTCTTTAAAATTTTCTTCTTAGCAACTTTCTAATATTTTGTAACTTGAGAATGTAGTTTAGGATATAGGTGTGAACGCTTCATGAACCAAAAATAGTTAGGCGCGCTTGCACATCCCGCGCGTTCAGTGTAAAAATAAAGCTGCGGCTAGACGAGCAGCCTAAGTGTCACTCACCCTGTACACACGTGATGCTGGCTAAACGAAAGCGCACAAATCAGCACCAATACGTCAATCTCTCGAACGGACCTTGACCAATTCGAATTAATTTGGAATGCTCCGTAACGCCGGCTGATTAACATCCACGCGAACGCGTTTAACACACACTGACTTCTTATAAATTAAACACGCTAAAGCAGCTTAATTAGAAGCGTAATCCTTCTGCACATTTATGATTGCTGCTAAATTTTTTTATTTTAGTTTCTAATTCGGCAAATGTGAACGAAAGCGTTGACGCGTGCCTCCGTCACCGGTTGCGACTGTACTGAGCGGCGCCGGCGGCCGACCGCCATGTTTAAAGCACGCAGTTTGCTTGATAAAAAAAACGCTACGTTCCGAATACATTTCAGCGCGTGTCTACAGAGGTTCAGTGACAGGTGATAATAGAAGTTCGTATGTAACCTTTGCAACTTGTTGCATATGATTATGTGGCAATCGGTCAAATCGTTCTACGGAAAAATTGATAGTTCTTATTTAAATACTGTAAAGAAATTTCGCGGTAGTTAGGTTTGAAAGTGTTAACCTCTAAAACCTACTTTAGATTTGCGAACTGGTCCTAAATGTAACACGGCAAGTATTTTTATGATAACTATAAACGTATGATTATTTTTAACGTTATGCTACAAAAACTCATATCTTTAGCTCTACCATTACGGTTATTGTCGCGGAAAACGAGAAAAATAACAAAAATGTAGGCAATTGTTAAATCACAAGGTCGCATTATTATAAATAATAGTAAGTAACCGGGAACAATGGGTGTATTTATTTATTTATACTCTACAACCATATGTTAACACATTTGGAAAACGAACTTGAGAATATATGTTACCGATGCTGTTAAATGAGTTTTAAATTTTGATAGCATCGATGATGTTATCCAAATTTCAATTTTTTTTCTAATTGTTATCGGAACATGAACCGATAAAGAAAATAAATATTTTTTCCTAGTGGTGACCCTATTTGCTTGTTTGACTTCCTAAACACTGGTAAAATAACGAAATGGCATCGAGTTATATTGTAGGTTTGATCGAAAAACTAAGGTCGCTATGTGACATCACGTTTAACAGTAAAAGAATATATTCAACACTGAGTTTAACACAGTGAATTATGAGGCTGTAACGAAACGTATAACAGGGCTACAGTTTACAAGAAGTGTGACTTAAAAGCTAAGTTAAAAATAAATTACTCGTCGACCAATGAATTATGTCTTCATTCAAGAAGCCAGCACAACCAAAGAAGTATGGAATAATCTTTCTCGTGCTTTTGATGACTCAGGGCTGTCACGCCGAGTTGGACTACTGCGTGATTTATGTTAGAATATAATGATAGTGTCTAAGATCATGATAACGCCGCATGAATTTATTAATATCAATTTTGAAATGTACGACGAGTGGCTTGGTATGTATTTACCCATTATGTTGGTCTCCGATTTACTTGAAGCGTATAAACCGATGGTCATTACTATAAAGTAAAAGCTACTGCAATATGTGCAGCAAAGTAAACATACTTCTATACTGCTTTTGTAACAAGCTGAAATTTCAAAACAATAAAAGGACAAATAACCCAAAACAATAATAAAAGAATTTTAAAGACTCGCATTTCTAAGTATGTACCAAATTGTGTCACAAAACGCTAGACTGTAGATACAAAAAAGAAACATCAAAAAGGCACAACACAAGAAGTAGTAGCGCTCATAATGCTATTTGTAGCCTCTAAGAAACTTGCTAGGTATTTTAGATTTAGGCGCTTCATTTCACATAATCAAACGGATTGATCTGTTCAAACAGATGACAACTCCATTTATAAGAAACATAAATAAGCAGTGAAATATTGCCAGAACTCTGATTAATTTGTAAAAATGAGTATGATAATGAAGGCAAAGAAAGAAGAATTTTGTTGAAAAATGTTATACTAGCAACAAATTTATCGTGTTAGTGAATCGGTCAAAAATTGAACTAGGTAATGTAACTGAGGAATCGGGCTGCATAATTACAAATAGTAACAATGTGACAGTAGCCACAGCAAGCGTAATAAATTCCATGCATGGCTTATTTGAGTAATGGATATTATGATACAGAGACAGAGAGTATTCGTTGTAGGATGAGGTCATCATGAAAAAATTTCATTTTGGAAGTTCTCACTGAGTGTCGGAAAGATATTTAAAATTTTCCCCAATGAAAAATTTCCCCTGTTGCCCCCCTCTTTGGATCCGCGACTTGTTTATACCGGTGTTTGCTTCCGCTTGGTATATGGAATTAGATCGTGCAAATGCACAATTTCCTTGCAAATTACATTTTAAGAAAATTTCACCGACCTTAATTTGATATGTAGGTATGTATTTCATTTAAATTTGATCACGGTATGCACACTTACAACAACAAAAATAACTCAATTTATTAGAATTTTGTTTTGTTCAGATGATGATTACTAAATTAATAATTGGTCACAAATGTGACGTAAAAAGAAATTCTTGCAATCTAGAAGTTTTTTAATACGAAGTTTCCAAGGCACCGTATAACAATAGTAAGAGTTAAATATTCAAATTAATATCCGTATGATTTAAGCCATCTGCATATAAGGAAAAACCGATACGGCTTAAAATTATGTACGTTCCACAGACCGGGGCATTCCCAAACTAAGCTCTTAACAGAAAATAACAAACAAGCTGTCACCTGTATTCTGATAGGGGTAGAGAGAAATGCAACTATATGATAACGGGCAAGTATCGGGCTTAAATTCTAACTGACTGTAACCCGGGAAACTCATGTGTGATTCAAATTAAAAACTTGCACAAATCATGACCGCCCAACCTTGGATCCAAGTGCTTTCGGTTTCTCAGCCTAATTAGACTGCTACTGGATCACTGCGGCGAAAGCGAAATAAACAAAAATAAATAAACAACACTAATTTGATTTTATCTAATAAACTAGTGAGGTTCACGTTGAATTAAATATTTTTGACTTAGAAATAAAATTCAAATGATTTGTTTTCTTTAAAATAAAACAATATTATTTACATCATACGAGTACTATGTATATTTTGAACAAGATTTGTGACGAGCGTTAATTTTTTTTATAGCCAAGGTCAGAAAATGAGTAAGTGTGTTATCTAATGTTATGTGATCTTCACCGCCCGTGAACACCTACAATAATAATGAATCTGTTGCCGACCTTAAAGAAAATTGAGAGATAATAATGGGGATTACATGGATTAGGCCTCAATATGCAAAATGCAACAGCGACCTTCACGTAGGTTTTCTATGATACAGTGATAAAAAACCGGTCAAGCCGACCCAGTCATGCTACAGCATGACTGTGTGTGTGTCAAAGTGTCAACAGCATGGTTCTACTATTTAGAATTAGATTTTACCCAATTAATATGCTTAAATATTTACTATGTATAGTATAGAGTCATTTGGTAATTTATTTGTGCAGTAAAGTAGGCTTAATTAGTATAGAAAGTTCTTACTACTGCGAAGTTGAATCTTTATACATAAAATCGTTGGTGTGTCTGTTTGTGATCGTGTAATTTTTAACGACTTGACCGATCGAGGTCATATACACAGGATAGTTTCCCTGGCACAGCAGGCAATTTGCCGACTAGGTAAAAGAGGCCACGGGTTTGATTCCCGCAGACACTTTGAACTCTTGATACAATTAAAATGTTAACCGCCAGATAAAATATTACACAGATAATCTCCGTGGCGCAATGGGTGAGTAGCCGACGGTGAACCGTGTTGCCGTGGGTTCGATTCCCGCACCGAGACAAATGTTTGTGTGATCCCCAAATATTGGTTTCAGGTCTGGGTGTTATGGAGCCGCGAGTCCTTCGTAGTTCCTGATACCCACGATACAGGTTAACCTAGTGTGGGGTCACGACTATATGGATGACTGTTGGGTGTATTTATAATTTGCGAAGTAGAAATTTTACATAGGTACAGTATTAACAGCGTGATAATTTTGTATTTTGCTGTCTTATGTTTTATTTGACAAATAATCTTTACTATGAGATTGTGAAATAGGAGTTTAAGCCAATCCTAAATGGTATTTTATTACTTAAACTGTTTAAGAAACTTCAGATCTTGAAAATTTGATATAAGTAAACAAGTTTAGCCCCTAAGCACGAGTTAGATCGTGCGAGTCGGCTTAAGTTTATAATATACTGTATTTTCCTCAATGCGTTTAAAAAATTCATACAACTCTTATCCATAATTAAAATAACTTGTATAGGTTTATGAGGCACCGTCATTGTATTGTATTGTAACGAAATAATAACAACATTTTCAAACTGTATTCACATAGCCGTTAAAACCTCTGACGTCAATTAAAAAAACATCTGTAATTATAGAAAAAATATTTGTTTCGGGTAGTTCCCTCTCCGCCGTAGATCCTGATACTCATGATACACGTACTGATTTACAGATAATCGTAACCCAGTGTGGGTCAGGAATATCTTTGTGACATTTATTCACTATTCACCCCATATAATTTTTTTGGTCGATACGATGCATCACGCTATGACGCACGGAAGCGAAACTTCAACATGCACGCATGTGGAACCGCAGGGAATAGCTAGTGAATATTTGCTTTAAATTCTTTGCGCGCTTGACACCTGAATTAGTTATTTGGAGCATGAACGACAGTTTAGGCGTCGTGAGTGGACAATCCTAACAGGTTTTAGCGCATATAATTTGCTAATTGACTTGGTATGGATTTTTAACCTCCTACAAAAAGAGGGGTGTTAAATGTCTGACCCCTTTATCTGTGGCATTGTGGCGTCTAAAGAATGGACTAATTTGATTGAGTTTTATGTAGAAAAGCTGGTCCCAGTTATCAAAATATGTTCAACCGTTTAAAAGTTCTAGGTATTTTTTCAGATTGACGTCGGGGGTTTTAGCGATCTTAAAGGTAATTATTATATCTACATATTGTAGGAAAATGAGGAAATGAATAACAGCTTACAAATATATCTATATAATTTTATTTATTTTACTTTTTACACTAAAAAATATAAAGCCGTATCAGTAATTTCTTTTTGTTTTTATTAATATCTAAGTGTAAACAGACCTATATATTATGAGCTAATTCTGACAAATTCATCATCAATATTAGCCAGTTGGTATTTTTCTGTCGGAAATAGCCCATTTAAGGTTACTTTAGTAACACTTTTCTTTATTCATCCTTTTCTTTATTTCGCTTGCGTTTGGCTACTACTACTATTTGGCTCTCGCCTGATGGTGAGCGATGGTATGGCCTAAGATGAAGCACTCTTGCTTAGCAAAAACCAATTCATTCGCAAATTGAAGACACCCAGATTAATTCATCGGGGAACAAAGACTAACATAACATATAATTGATAAAAGGCATTGAGAGGTTTACGACGGGACATAATTATGACCTCAGCGTCAAAAGTCGCCCACGCTCTAATGACTTTTAACGACTACTGTTATATGGCGTTAATTAAAAACATAAATTAAACAACATTCTAAGTAATTCATCTCTATGATATTCCCTATTATCCTCGCAATATTCAGTCCTGATAAAGGTCGCAGGAAGTCGCTGGATGCAGGCCGCTTCCAACAGGTCGTTCTGGAAATCTTTGTGGGAGGCCTATGTTCAGCAGTGGACTTCTTGTGGCTGATAATGATGATGATGATACAGTACAGTTATATTGCAGGAATTTACTTAGCTTTATCGATAACCCGTACTACAGAAAAAATGCATTTTATCACAATATCCGCCATAAAACTTGATCAGAGTTGACAGAAGGCGGAACACGCTTTGCAGCCGGACTACGGATATAAATAGCTTACAACGTCAAAAATATTATTCTAATGACAATGTGGTTTTCCCATTGATGTTGTACCCACCGGAAGAGTACAGTACACAAATTGTGGACGCACGTACAAGACAACCATGACACTTAGATAGTCATCTAAAATTGCATTTTGGAATTCCTTGCCGTAAAGGTACCATGATACTTCGCTAATTAATTGTTTGAGTGTCCTTGCTTGAATGTTTGTTTTTAAAAATAAATTCTTAAACGATGTGGCATAGATATGCATTGAGCGGGAGGTATTAGATTATTTATCTCTCAGTCATCTGTTCCTTCATACGGAAGATGCTCACTGGTTGGCTTAAGCATAATCTACAAAAAAAAATCCAACTGGCTTAGAAAGCTTGCGTCCGAGTTGTTATAGTAAAATTAAACAATTTATATTTACTTTTACAGTTTATATTTCTTTCATAGAGCCACTTTCTGGTGTGTACTTAGTTATTAGAAAGGTTAGTCGTCGTCATTTCGTGGAACCGAGATATAAAAACTAGCCTGGCTGGTCGAATTAGGAATACGACCAAAGTTCTTGATATTTTATTAATTAGATTAAATAGAGCCTTATTATTAAAGATGCGCCTAATGTGTTTTAGGTAATTATTGTAAAAATAGAGTGTTTATTGTCCTATAATATTATTGACACATTAAATTGCATTATGTATACTAATTACAAATACAATGAGCGGTAAATAAATCTAGTTATATAAAGACTCTTAATTCATTATTAGTGTTTATTTAACATAATGGCAATTTTAAGCCCATAATGGGCTTTTGGTGACCATTATAAAAAGTTTGTGTTACATAAAGGATATATTTAGGCTTTTCAAACTCTTATAAATACTAACGTAAGTCTTTAATATTTAATACCGATTCGGAACGTTTACTTTTGAAAAATATCGATAGTGAAGTTATGTAAAACATAACATTAGTACCACATTTTTAATTTCTTTCCGCCACGGAGCAGCGCGTAATCACGGTTGTGTTTCGGTGTGTTGGACATTGAAGCCGGTGAAATTACTGGGCATTATGACGCGGTGACCAAAGCAGGTGGAAGGAGGTCGCTGGTGGGAGGATACTTGTATCCGACCGGATAGCGACCACCGTACACTGGTGCTAAAACCTGCCATAGTGGCCTACCTTGTGTGGGTCGCGTTCCAGGGTCAGCCAGTGTATATCCGGTTCTCCCCAGGGGGCTTGCCCCCTGATCCTAACCCTTTTCCCATCCCTTTTTCCTTCCCCTCCCCCTTTGCCCTTTGGCAGGCCGGCATGATTTTGCCGACCAACGATGGACACATTGTTTATCGTTGCTCGACACTATTTTTCGATTGCGCTACACTTACCATCAGGTGTAGCGTAGTCACTTTGCCGAGCCACGATAAAAAAAAAAAAAAAAATAAAGTCCAGTGCCATGCTGTGCCTTGTAATTCAAATTTCTGTGTGATGCTTACCATCAGGCGAGTGACCTGCTCGCCTACACATTCAAACATATAAAAAGTGTTATATAAATCCCACATTAGATTGACACGGGGATATTTAAGATTGGATAAGAATGTAGTCCCTTCGGAATAATTGAAGTTGAAATTGAATAATTTTTAATTATAATCAGACCTACATAAGTGATTACTTAAAGTATGAATGTTTACATTACATTTCACCTAAGTTGCATTCTTTAGCGGAGTTTTCCATTGTTTCGTATTCGTTTCATAATTTAGTTTCATAATGGAGATACGGTTGTTATGCAGCTCACGTGATGGCAGGCTAGTTTATCTTTTGCTGTAACGCCACTGAAGTCATTAATTTACTATGTTTAATGTATTTTTTTTTATTATCCTAAAACGGTAAATTTACTACGCTACTACACCTTAGTAGTAAGTGTAGTTGGCGCAGGTCAGGAATAAGGGTGTAACTAAGTGCTCTTTTTAATTCTGGTTAAATGACCCAATATCATAGAATGCCAGAAACATGTGGGCCGTTGTATATGACTTGCAAACTTCTTAGTTCCTCCCGAGGTGGAAGAAACCACGATACTGTGGTTCCGTTAGCCAGCACTTGGTTCTGTTACTAAAAGTGACAATGGGATATATCCCATCCAATGATTCTTGACGATCGATAGACTAAAGTCTAACAAATGTTCGAAGCATTCGATGTGATACCGATGATAGAACACATCAAGCGATGTATTTAATTATGTAGCTTAAATATCACACAAAATATTTTACGTCTAGTGTTCTATTATTTCTAAGTATTCGATTACTGGTTATTGTATTGAAGAATAAGTTAATTAGCGTCGTAACTTTTTAAAATCTGGCTCGGCAAGTACTACATTGGACTGATGTACAGTGCAGTCCAAATATAATGTCAATACTTTGCGTCCCTCGACGATCTACTCTACACCTTGTCATCATATTACAAAGCGCGTCACAAATTATAACATTCCTTTAATTTATGTAGACGTTTTTAAAGGACGCTGGTAATTTTTATGTTAAAATAAGTTTCTTCACTCACTAAGATGGGTCATTTAGCTATTAATAGCTACTGAAATATGTTAAAGTCTTATTTAATGAACCCAAACTTCTTACAAACTTGTTCATGAAAAAAAGGCTAAAAATCCACCATAATGCTGCTTCAAAAGTAGGGAATTAAATGTGAATTTAACATTGAGTAAATTTTGAATGCATAAATGTATGTAGGAACATTTTCATTATAATCCTGACCATAATTATTATGGCCAGGATAGCGCTACATTGAATAAGTAATGGATTTCTTCATGAAATAAGTTATTTTAAATCCTATTGTTTTAAAAGAATAAGCAGTTGTTGGAATTGAACAGGAAATATCATATGGCATAATAAGAATCCATGATAGGGAAATAATTGTATAGAACATTGTTTCTTCTAAGTGATTTTGAACTCAATATATGGTTTGATACCATATTCCGGTAAATGAGGTAGTCGGTCACCTAATGATAAATGCTGTCCACTACCTATAAACAAATAGAAGAATGTTATGTTGCTGACCATCGGAAAAAGAAAGAGTTAGGTAAGAGTTGGCTTTGATGTTTTATTTATATTTGATTGAATTACGAAACTAGCAAGGCACTCGCCTGACGGTAAGCGCCACGCCTGCCCATAAACAGAAGCAATACCACACAGAACTTTGAATTACAAATCACTGCATGATACTGAACTGCGCTCGTTACTCCGAGGCATAAAATGTTAAGTCTCATAATGCCCGGTAATTTCAGTGGCTTCAATGCCCTTCAAACCGAAACACAACAGTGCTTAAACACTATTGCTTGGCGGCAGAAATAGAGAAAGCGGTGGTACCAACCCAGTCGGCCTCTCGCATACGAGGGACCTACCACCTTGTAATTGATTTCGGAAATATCATTCACCGTATGAAACATAACTGCGGGTTGCCAATTTACGTCGATGTTCTGGGAGACAGCACACAGTAAAATGTGCACAATGAACCGGAATATCTATAACTTACCACGCCAGTGGTTGACAACATTCTTAAACAAACATAATGTCCAATAAGACAATATAATCAACTAATGGTGCTGCCACACCGGTGTTATAAAATGTTTACAAACATTTTCTAACATTAAACATTTACTATCATTATCTAACATTGTGATAAAATGTATCAAATTTTTGTTAACAAATGTTTAATAATGTTTTGTAAACATTTTATAACAGCGGTGTGGCAGCACCATAAGGTTTAATTGAGTGTCCTCATCACGCATGGCGCATAGACCTCGCATCTCGTGACCTGTATCGACGCCTTACTTTATTGATATGATCAAACGTAGATTAACGTAGTGTCATTAAACGTTTATTGCCAATAATAGTTGACAATTTCATAAAATGATATTTCTACGATTTGGTCACGACATATAAACTGAACTGCTAAATAACTTGTGAGTTTCCTTGTAAGAATAAAATAAAATAAAAATCAATATTGTTTACGTTTCACTATTTAATTTGTTGCAAGTTTAAAGTTAAAGAAAATATTTACAAAACGTTGGTGAGTCATGATCATTGTTAATGTAAGAAAAATTGATTCATTCTTGGATTTCTTGCGTTCAAATGGTTTTTAGATTCAGAAATCACAAACGCAATTTAAAAGAAAACAGTTTTCAGCGAAACAAGTTTTTTCCACTCTTTTTTATTGTTACTTTTTTACGTCAGTCACGATCTGTAAGTTTTTGCTGAGTCGCCCTTCAACGAGTCAATTTACGGACTAAGTTAACTAAAAGATAACGAGATATAAGATAAAAGTAAAATTTTTACATCTTTTTTGCTTCCTTTAACGTCAAGGTAACCAGCAACTGAATTTCGACTAATATCTTTGACGTACCAATTCGTATTAAAAGTTATTTTAGGTCTTATATTGCAATGTGAAAACAGATTAACCTTTATATGTGATATTCTATATTACGATAGAAGTAACAAATTTTATCACCTGAATGGCATTTATTTCTCTGGGCTTTAAGTACCTACGACTGATGCGGACATGACAGGTATTAAAAAACTACCAACTTATTTTAATGTGTTTTATATGTTAACTATATAGTATTTTTTTAATAGTGTTGTAAACAGTATCGGTCAAATTAACTTGTTTTTCAAATTTGAATCTTGTTCAATAGCAGTAATAAAATTAACATTAGGGATATTTAGGTATTTGAATTTCGATAAAAACAAACTGTATAATATTATAGTATATCTCTTTATTACAATAAGATTTAATTGCATAATCCTGCTTTCCTTAATACCCAGGAGTATAGTGAGTTTTTCCTTATTTTTTTGGGTTGATATACCTCTGGGAAATCCAGGATTGTACTGGAAGGGGCTGCCTTGTCCCGTGTCCCGTAATTTCATTTTACTATCCCGGAATTCGCAATTACTAGATTTCATAAGGTTACGGACACCCAAACTACGCATGGGCATCCCCATATACGAGCGAGTAGCTCAAAGTGTTTGATGCATAGTTTTATGATGTATTATTTTATCCTAAATAAAAATATGTAAAGATTGAAAAACACCTAAGGTACCTGAACCTAACTATTAGTTTTTAATATTCTTTTGTCAGTTCAAGGGTATTAGAAGTATTTTCAGTTGAACTTGGAGTCCAACTTTCTATGTATCTAGTTCGGAATTGTTGAGTATGCTAGGCAAACCTATTGCCGGTACTAGAGAGACCGGTATTTTTTTGCTAATAAATAGCTTTTGTTTTCCCGGAATTCGCGCGCGCAAACTGACAACCCAAGTGGTCCCTAGGTCCCTTGTAAGTTGTAGGCGAGAAGCCGTCTGGGTAGATACCACCGCTTTGTTTATTTCTACCGCCAAACCGCAATAATGTATAGGCGTTGTTATGTTCCAGTTTGAAGGACATTGAAGCCAGTAAAATTATTGGGCATTATAAATAAATAAAATGTAACGTTTCGGATTTTGGGGTGACGAGCGCAGTCCACTGCCATGTATTGCATGGCAGCGAGACGCGTAATTACCATCACCCGAACGACCATTTCGTCTCGTTATTCACGCTTATAAAATAAATACACACATTGTCCGGACACCACACTAGGATAACCTGTATCATAGGTATCACCAACTACGAGGGACTTGCGGTCCCACAATACGCAGACCCGAAAGAAATATCTATGGATCATACAAATATTTGTCTAGGTGCGGGAATCGAACCTGCGGCCTCTCGTGTCACAGCTGGCTACTCGCCCGCTGCGCCATGGAGGCTGTCAAAATAATATGATTATACATATACTATAGATAGGTACTATTGCAAAATTTGCTATATATTCTGCTTATAAAAATTAAAGCATAACTATAAAATAATTTATGCCATGCCAATATTTTGGAACATTGAGGAAAAAAGGACATTTTAATGAAGGTGTTAATCATTAGTTAGGTACTGTATATACATGTTAGTACTACCATTACATATAATCGTGTTTTCCTTATTTTTTTAATACTACATAGTATATTGTTGTGATTGATATAAAATACCTACGTGTTATAAGGTTGTTGTATATTCAATAACCCAGCTTTGTCGTGTTAAAGTTTATCTGTGGATCCATTTCCGCACGACAAGTAATAAATATTATTATAAATATTATCGTCATACGATAGTATAAGAGGAAAATATAATTAGTATTACCATTCGTGACTTCCCCTTTAAGCAAAACTAATTAGTTTCTGAAAACCTTTAGGTAATAAATAGCTAATTTACATTTAACACTAGGTCCAGTAAACTACATATTTATTTTGTAGTATGAATTCTAACTTGGGCCAACTTGCACGAAGATCACAAATCGGGATTTACCACTAAACGTGTTTACTTACTTACGTCAAATTTTCATACGATTTCACGTTCTTGTACGGGTTTAGTGGGCATAAAACAAACAGAATAAAGTACCCACACAAAAAATCATGATGTCTATAAATGATGACTCTAGATCAAGTCGAATTACTTGCAATAGCCGCAGTGGAGTTAAATAAAATGTGTAGCTCCTTATTTACATAGAATATATTAGGCTCACGTCCAAACATTAGTCGGTGAATAAGGATAAAAAAATGCTGTCGAACTTTGATTGAGGACATCGATGTCATTAAAAATTCCTTAGATTGTTGGCGGAAATGTCAATCATTTGGCGCGAAAACAATGTCAAGGGGAAGATAAATTAGTATTCAAGCGATTACACTTCTCTAGATATTTCCTTGCGAACAATGCTGCCTTACGGGACCAAGGAAATTGGATAAACATTTGTGTATAGGGAATTAACTGTCACATGTCTATCTACTTTATAAAAAACATGGCGTACAAATACGTCTGCGTCAAGTATCTAAAGTTATCTAATATCTACGTGCATCATAAAATGTCAACTGCACATTCTTTATAAAGTTTAAGCTTAGACATAGAAACTCAATTTAACTTCCTTTTTAATGTCATAGAATTTTTAAACTTAGTAATATTGTTTAGTTAGAGAAAAAAAGGTAAAGGTCGCAGGAAGTCGCTGGATGCAGGCCGCTTCCAACAGGTCGGTTTGGAAATCTTTGGGGGAGGCCTATGTTCAGCAGTGGACGTCCTGTGGCTGACGATGATGATGATGATGATGATTGTTTAGTTGCCGTAACCGTTTAATTATACATATACTTTTTGGCTACAGTAGTTGCACCGACTATAGCCGTAGATGGATTTTACTTCGTCATCAACAAAGTGGGCGAGAGTTTAAGACATGCCAATTACGGTAAAGATAAGTAGCTTAAGGACGAATGAATCACAACTAGTAATGCTTAATCGATGGAGCCATAATCTAAAATTAGAATAGAATAGAATAATGCTTGAGGCGTACCTAATGTTTGAAAGCATGTGGATGCCAATTATGTGGTCCGTTTTTCTATAGTTTATAGCTATACTATTATTCCTTTCATGGCCATAATAATTTATAGATATTTAACACTGACGTTGTCTTCCATAATTATTATTCTCAAAATTATTTAATATTAGATTAAAAACTCGCGCTCCGTTTGGTTAAAGTCTATCAATCACATGTAGTTCTTCACTCGCTTGCACCGGGAAATCTCATCAAAATCGGTTCAGCGGCCCAGTTTTGAAAACGCAATGGACAGGACATTTACTTGTATATTTAGAACATTAGCATGGAAGTATTGGTTACGTTACATCGACCAGAAACAATAAATTTAAAAGTCAGGATGAGACTATTATATATTGGCATTCATAGACATTACCCCCGAAATCCGATATCTAATCTCCAAAAATATATATACGCCCACAGTCATGTTCTATTGCAGATGTTAACGTAAAATGGTTAAATGCACGGCTGTTTGTTTACATTTACTTTTAATGTAGCCAGCGTGGCGGGAAAGCTTGATAACGTAACATGAATTAAGAATTGAGTCATACTTTAAAATAGGAAATTCATACACCGTATCACATTACCATAAAGGTAAATATAGACTCGTTCCCAGTTGGACATTTTTGAGTTGTTGATTGGAATGCTTTAGACCCTTACTTCCCAAAGTGGGTCAGGTGGACCCCCAGGCGTCCACGGGAGACTCAACGGGGGTCTACGTTGGCGTGACAAAAAAATGGGGGTTCACAATTCGTAAGCGGGGCACCACGAAAATGTATCTGCTTTCGATAGTGAAGAACTAAAATGTTGGCTTGACTTCACCTATCAATGTAGGTAGATAATATTTTAAGAATTATTATCTAATAGTATAAGAATTATGTATGTATGGTAGAAATGTAGCTTCGGGGGGTCCACCGGACCAGCAAAATTTTGGAAATGTTTTATGAGAAAGTCTGGAAACCTCTGATATAGACTAACCCTTCATTAGTAAAGGACGCCCGTGCCTAGCTAGTAGTATTGTATATGGGGTTGATAGTAATGTTATAATTAAAGAAACATTTATTATTTTACTTTATTTTACACTTTATATACAAAATGTATAAAGGCGGACTTAATGCCAAAGGCATTCTCTCCCAGTCAACCTTAGGGTAATGAAGAGAGGAACAAAGTAGATGCAAAAAAATTTAGAGAAGATACATATTATAGAAATATTAAACATAAAGTCAACAATTCTGTAATACCGTGGGTTGAGTAATATTTCACGTGGTTAGTGATCACTTCTTGTATTCTTGACCGCTTGCGGTAAACATATCTCAAGACTGCCTCAACCGGTCACGTCTTCGCGTCCGCGTTGGTCCTGATTATTCGTAATTAATACGTGTTATCGTAGACCGTATCACATGGGAAACGTTATTGATGGGGTCAACTTTAGATAAATTGCTTTTAAAGAGTGTTGGCCACTGCGATGCTATTAAAAAAGGCTTTTTTAGTTTTAAATACATAATATACGTACTCAATAAATGATTTTGCTTCTCAAAGAAAAAGCGTCCATGGCCATACCTAAAGCTTAAGCCACCTGTGCTTTTGCTCTTACCGAGCAGGCAGAGAAAACACGTTCGGTTCTCTTCTTATTTTAATGGCGTACTTACCTATTTAAAAAACAAGTTTTAAAAGTTTTTAGTAACATTTTTTTTAGAAACACAATCCTGATAATTATGTATCATGGGATTAATACGATCTTACTAGTTAAAATAACTATATCTTTAGAATTATTAGGTTATTCTTACAGCATAATAAAATAGATAAGTGATTTTTATGAAAATCCTCGCAGCTAATGGTAGGTATAACCACAAAGCTTAAAGAAGCGCTTCACGACTGCGCTGTCGATAAATTATGTGTCTTATTTACCAAATACGTTTATCGTGTATAAAAATAACCCATAATTTCCTGTCTAAGGGCTTATCTACACAAGTCTGTCGAAGTAAAAAGGCGAAGGTCGCGCCCAACGTCAGTTCGAACCGATAATGTCAATGTTAATGAAATGTATCTCGGACACTAATATTTAATTTTATTTCTTACAGCAATAAAATAATTTGGGTTATATTTACAAGATTGTTGTAATATGCAGAAGAAAATTTTTAATTTAGTAATTTTGAAGATCTACGCACAGTGCGGTGCACGTGGAATGGAGTTTAAATGATATTTATAATATCTTGTATTACACAAAAGGCAACTCGCGGATTCTCCTGTTTGAATTTATACGAGCGATATCTCTAGATACTTACTAATACTTACTAAGATAGATAGATACTTACTAAGGTCATGAACAGAACGGACTACATTTTATCCTTACTTGTATTACTATATATTTTGCGGTCCTCCTGCAGACATATGCGTCTTGAGATAATTTTGTAGACTAGTTTTGCCGTGAAAAGCCGGTTTTATATGGCTATTTCTAACGTCTATCCAAATTAGCATGCCAGTCTGGTATTCACGCCACAATAAAAGATTGCCGTCTCGTTTTCTCTTGCTATCTCTATATATCTCTATATATGTCGTTTTGGTAAAAACGCGAAACTAGTTGATATCGACAATTTATAGCCAAAGTATATCCTATTCTCCCAAAGGGCTTGCAACAAGACTCGATGGTTGTTTGGGGCGGGTATAGGGGTACATCCTTGAATCCCTGTGACTGCATCGGTAATCCGCCTGTCCTGTTGCAGACCCCTCGATTTCTTTCTTCTCTTTTCGGAGTGTGAAGAAGCATTTACGAGTATATAGACCGGCATGATTCCGGTGACCATCGATAAACTTATTGTTTGTTTGTGGTCACTGGTTTTTGGACTGCACTGCGCTTACCATCAGGTCTAGTGCAGGCACTGCCGTACCTGGATAAAGAAAAAAGATATCAATCATAAAATCAATACATAACATAATGATATGCAATGTAGAGTATGAGATGATTTTATAAAACCCGGAACTATGCTTGAATGTTTTGCCAATATCCGGTAAACAAACATAATATGATCACAACACCACACGATCACACACCCACTACAACAAGAAATAGCGCTATTTATAAACAATCAGGTATGTTCGAAACTTGTTTTAAGTATTTTACCAAAAATCCAAAATAAATTAAAAGCTTCCGACTCAAAGGTAAAGCTTGTTTTTCGTATGTTCTATATTGTATTGACTTGCTATATTTAATGGACTTCAAAAAAGAGGTGGTTCATTTTATGTACTGTCCGTAAAACGTGTACTGACTAGAATGATGCATTTTATAGTTGAGTTTAACTCAAAGGTCGTCTTATATAAATTTGGTCAGGATTTGATGATGAAGTACAAGAGATAACTGGAAATTCTTAAACTAATAACATTAAACGTAGTCATAAACTACATTCTAGACTACATTCCAATTGGCTACGTAGAGTTGAAAAAGTGAATTGTAAATTGTCTATAAAAATTGATACGTATAGGTATTATTGTACCTAAAATAATAAATAAGACATTGTTACGATTTAAATTATGTTCTCCAGCAATATTTTTTTTTTACTTTAGTAGTATGTACGAATAAGCAATTAATGTGCGGCTATCCGAGTCCGATCAGCAGCTCAACAACAAATTAAATAAATTTCTGATGTAACAGGCCTCTAGCAGACCATAATACGCTTACAAAATACGTGAACATTGCCAAAGTGAACAATATATCGTACCTACTATATAGAAAAATACATCTAACAACGGAAGTGAACGAAGTTATATTATTTCTAGGAAATAAAAAATTAATAACGTATGTGGGCGGTGCTGTATTAAAATGAATGTCACTCGATATCCGTAAACTAATAAAGTTCCCGTTGAGTGTTTTATTATAGAAGACAAACCATAAATCTATGTTGGACGCCAGTCACGTATCAGCTATTTAATATTATAAGTGATTTAATTGCTTTTTACAGCTATATAAATTACAAGGATAGTATGGATGTTACGATAAAAATAAATAAGTTTTCTCTGATTCTATCTAAATTTATATACCTATCTGAATTATCTAAATTTGACTTGATATTTTAATAGACCAGATACAATAAGATCCGGACAGGGTGTTCATTTATGATACTCTCGTGTTCGTTTTCACCAACTAATACTTAACCTTAGTTGATATCTAAATAATATTGGGACAAAAAAGCAATAATATAATAAATAGACCAAAAAATAATGCATGTCTGAGACAATGATTTAATAATTTGAAACGGATGTTTATGTAAAGCCAATTATGGTAATGGTGATATTGACGATATAAGATGTCGAGCCACGCTGTAGACAGTTTTGTTACCACTGACAGAAAACCGACGTAAAGTAGCGGCTTGCTGCTGCATTTCGTACGGTAAGTGTGATATCGGGCGACCCAAATCCTCTCTCCTTCCCAATCCCTTAGATTTCCCTTACGCCTAAGGTCGGCATTATGCCGATGATTCTTCAAGTATTGTGGATGTATTTATATATACGTGGTGAAGAGTTTTTACCATAAAACAAACGATGATGAATATTACCATGACACCAAAAACTGAATTAACATCTGGCGTGAAATGTGAAAGTTCATGTTGAATAAAATAAGTAATATGTAATGACAATAATATATAAAAATAAAATAAAATAGTTACTCCATGACGCAACGGGTGAGTAGCCAGCTGAGAAACAAGTGGCCGTGGGTGCGATACTAGCACGAAGATCCAGTTTGTGTGATCCACAAATATATTTTTCGGGTCTGGGGGTTGTGGGACCGTAAGTCCCCCTAGTTCCTGATAGCCACAATACAGTTTTACCTATAAATAGTGTAGAGTTAAGGCTATGTGTGTGACTGTTGTATATTATCTCTATTAATTAGTTGAAAAACAACTTGGGAAAATAATTAATTTATCATAGGTGTTTTTTTGTCGCAACGCCACAACTTCCATAATTATTCATCAACATTTTAAAGCTTACGTTTACGGCTATTGATGAAAAAATAACAAATGCTTTAAAAATATAGGTTTCCAAAAGAAATAAAAAATTGACAGTGCCATCTGTTGACAGTATAACTAAGTAATTTGTTGTATTGTATTTACTTATTTCTACTCTATTATATTATGTAACTGACCAATAGATCGCTGCGAAGTTTTCGCACGGGTCAGTGTTTTTTCAGTGTATTGCTTTGGTAGGATTTGATCATCCTGCTCAGGCGTCTTCAATCCCGGTGGCTAATTAAGCACATCCGCTCATACAAGTTACTTAAGTGTTTTAATAGACTCTAATTAATGTTTTATCAACTAAAAGATTATAGTAATTTGTATGATGCAACTGGTGGAAGAAAAATAATAAACCTTAACAGATGTATTGTTTGTTTATTTAATTAGCCAATTATTATTATTTTTTTTAACTATAAAGCGTTTTACGTTTTAATTTTATTGATTTTACAGTCAATATTATATTTCTAGATACGTGTGTTTAATACGGTTGTTGTCCTTTATTCATTATTTTTATGAACCAGTAATATGATGGAAATAAAGCACGCTACATAGCGTTAATGCGAACTATCTTTTTTTATAGCATAAGCTGGGAAACGAGCAAGTGGGTCACCTGATGGTAAGTGATCTCCACCGCCCATGTACGTCCATAATACCAGAAGACTCATGGGCGCGTTGCTGACCTCAAATGAAAGGGATAATTAGGGATTGAGAAGGGGAGGGGGATTTGGGCCTCGGGATATCTCACTCACCGTACGAAACGCAAGCCGGTACTTTACGTCGGTTTTCTGTAAGGCAGTGGTAACGACCCACTGGAGCCAAAAAACAAAAGAAAACTGTCTACAGCTGTGTTTCCCAACGTGGGGCCCAGGGGGGCAATTTGAAAATGGACTCGATACGACTTTAACGCTTTCGCTTTGGGTTATTTAAATGCAACGCTAGATATCGGTGACAAATTTAACAAACAAATGTTAATGTGGGGCATGGCCTAAAAAAGTCTGGGAAACACTGGTCTACAGTGTGGCTCTACCACTCATATAATCATGTTCATATTTATATTAGTATTCAAAAAAAAACGGACTGGTTGCTCGCCTGACGGTAACTAGCATGCCACGTTGAATTAAAAAGCGCTGCACGGCATTGGGCTGAGCTCGTCACCCCGATACATAAGATGATAAGTATCAATGCCTAGTATTGTTCCTTACTTCAATGTCCTTCGTACCGAGACAACAGTGCTCACACAATACTGATTTGCGGCAGAAATAGACTAAACGGTGGTACAAACCCAAATGGCCTCTCTGATACGAGGGACCTACTACCTATTAAATCATATTCATGAGAAAATTCCGCGGTACAGTCATGTGAATTACGTTCCTCTATCTGTTCTTCTATCGCCTTGTAGGTAATCCCCATTCTAAATAAGATTTATTTGGGTACTAACAATCATAAGTGCTTATTACTAGCTAATTCGGCGTTTTTCTGGGGTTTATCATATGAAAAAAAGAAAGAAATGAAGAAAGGAAAATATATTTATTATTGAAGCAATATTACAAGGTGGTAGGTCCCTCGTATGCGAGAGACCATCTGGGTTGCTACCACCGCTTTGTCCATTTCTGCCGGCAAGCAACAGTGTATAAGCACTGTTGTGTTTCGGTTTGAAGGACATTGAAGCCAGTGAACTGGGCATTATGAGACCTAACACCTTATGTATCCGGTTGACAACGAGATATAATAGTCTGTGTTTGTTTTTTTTTCGTAAATCCTGGACTACACTGGAAATTATAAATACAGTCTAATCCAAATGTTGACCGTCCAAAGAGTTTTGCCATTCGACGGCGCCGGAATGATGCCGGCTTGAAGTAATTGGATAAACATTGGTTATAAGATAAGCCCCGAAACAGGACTCGTAGATATAAGAAAACCCGTACGTCATTGGGATATTTTTTTCTCATATTCGTACTACGTATGCATAAACGGGTTTAGTTTATTTGAACAGTTTAATGAGACAATTTGCGGCTGCGCAGTATTTGAAACGAGGAAACATCGGATCATTTTCCTCTACTTTACTTCATGTACACGACTGAATTTATCTGATTTTTATTTATAGCAAAGGCCTGCAAACAAGCAAACGGGTCACCTGATGTGATCTCCAACGCCCTTGAACACCCATGATGCTAGAGGAAAGGATTGGGTTTCGGAAGTGTTACAGTGGGAAGTGTACTCTACTCGCTAATTCGCAAATATCTAGTACCTCACCATGACCAAGCAGTTAGAGCGGGGGCACACGATGCGTTGCGGCGGCGGCGGTGCGGCGCCGGAGCGATGTCGCTGCGTGGTTTTACATAGAAATATTTGTGGCATGTCACACGATGCGCTCCGGCGCCACACCGGACTTGCAACCACCGAGACGAGGCGGGGAGGGGTGAATGCGCTGCGACGTCGGAGTGGCACCGCTCAGTTGTCCATTTTTATTAACAGGCTGTCCAACGCTGCTGGGGCGCCGGCGATGCTGCGACACGGCGGCGCGGCGCCGCACCGCTCTTGTGCCCGCTGATACGGTGAAATCTTTGCGGTGCGGCGCCGCAACGCATCGTGTGCCCCCGCTCTTACTTTGAACTGGTCCTATTATTGCAAAACCATTTAATTGATGTATGTAGATACAAATTTAATGAGATGCAATCTATCAGGTTCCAAATTAGACTAGAATAATATTAAATAGATTTTATACTAATCAAGTGACCACATGTTTCTTAAACCTGTTTTGCTCTACTAAGAAAAGTAGAGTTAGACGAACTTATACGCGAAAGTAGTGTGTTGTGCTGATTAATTTAGAAAATAAACATCGTCATTCAGCTAATAAGTGTACTTTAATTGGAATCTACTTTAATATTATAAAGAGGAATGATTTGTATTTTTGTATGTAACCAATAAACTTAAAAACTACTTAACCAATTTGAAAAATTCTTTCACCATTAGAATCTTACATTATCCCTGATGAACATAGGCTACTTTTTATCCCGGTAAAAGCAGATCACGCGGGCGGAGTCGCGAGGAAAAGCTAGTATTAAACATAATAATTACTGTATGTTCAAGCATTCCTGTCGTCGGACGGTACACTGTTGACAGCCATGACAGTCACATGACAGGCTCAGTGGGCATAACGCGGGCTGGGAATCGAGAGGCCGTGGGTTCGATTCCCGCACTGAGATAAATGTTTGTGTGATCTACAAATATTCCACACAAAACTACAAATGTTTCCGGTCTGGATGTTTTAGAACCGCAAGTCCTTCGTAGTTCCTGATACCCATGATACAGGTTTACCTATTGTGGGGGTCAGATCTATGTGCTTATGTTTGACTTTTTAATACACGTTATTGTTTAAGTAATTTGCTATAATGCAATGTATGTCGGTAATTCCGTGGAAATATGAAGAAAAATAAATGGAACAGAGTTTCCAAGAATTTGTTAATATAAGTTCCGTCATGTGACTACGGAAATCATATCTTAATAATATCTTCCGCCTTACGTTTATCTGCCAATCACTTCTTTGTTTTATTTATCAAATAAATACCTGTATTTAATTTTATTTTGTCACTAAAATTGCTGATGTAATTTTCACAGGTATTACAAATTATTTCATGATTAAATAGATAATAAGGATAATTGTCATAATAACCTTTTCAATAAATTCTACGGTATTTAACATTCCAAAATAAACACGAGCAGTTTCATAAGCCAGCGTACTGACACTGTATAGATCAGAAATACCCATTATTTTCATCATATCTCAAATAGACCAGCGCAAGGCGGATTCGTTTTTTTCTTTATTCTTTTATATATAGCGGGAAAATAAAGGCCCGAGGCGCCAATTCTTTAAGTACGCGCCGCTGTTTACATCCGGTTTTCCTTTTTTGTAATGTATGTTGGTAAGGTATGTTGCTTACAATTTATTCGGAGGTAATAAACATAAAATAACATTTGCAATAAATACATAATATTTCCATAATCTATATTGTGTTGGAATTTACATATCATAACTGTCAACACTAAAAAATTAAAAATAAAATTAGTTTCAAATAATCTTAAAAAACTGACCATAAAAATAAAAAAAAGGCAAACATAATAATTTCTAAACGTCTCTTTGGAGTCCGTGCAATTTCAAATTATTTGAAAATAATACCTTACGCGTCTCACTTACAAAGGTAGATTCTACCCATCTACCCATTTTACAAATACATAATTCTTTTGTTGGAAATATTATAATAAGTAAGTACAATAACACAAATTAATCACATATTTCAGAATGTACATGTATTAAGCATGGTAGAGTTTTTGTTTTACGAATATCTGGGCTTGTATAGGTAGATAAATCTTCTAGATAATTCACTGATGGATTAAGAACAATCTCATTGATGCCTGACGAGTAATTACTCGTCAATTTAGTGTTTATCTCCGACTTTAATAAAGCAGCTTTGCTAACTGCTCGGAAAATATAGAACCTAAACCATTTTCACATCGAATAAAATTTTATTTTCATTGCTTGGTAGGAGTGCTCGATATGTATCGATATGTGATAAAATATCGATACATTTATTTGATATATCGAATCAATGCGATATTATCGAATCATTGAAGTCGATATATCATATCGATATATTTTATCCGATATATGAAATATCGTACGAAATAAGGATATCGTAGAATATTTAGGAAAAATCATCATTACAGCTCTGTGGCATCTGAAAGACTTTTTTCTATCGGATGTAGCTAAATTGGGATTAATAAAATGAAAGTTGATTGCTTTTTTAACCTTGGTGGGTTTACTTATTTACTCCTAATAAAGTCTTTTCCTTCCTACAGTTCGATATATCGAAAATATCGATATTTTAGACCGATATATCGCAAAATATCGATACAATATTTCGATATATTATATCGGAAAAAATATCGATATTTTTGTACATGAACATCACTATTGCTTGGTGTGATCGTTTATCGATAAAAGTATATCGATAACAAATTTTCACGCACCCCACAATAGGGATGCCAAGTATTTTGAAAACGTGGGATATATTAATATTTGATGATAGATACTGATAACCCTGTATGTGCACATAGGAGTTCATTTATTCCTATATAAACACACACAAATATATGAATATAATAGGTGCTTAATATATAATGCATAATATACTTTTATAGGTATGTAAATTGGCCTATATTGAATTAATGCCACCACTTCCAATTTGGATTTAAATAAAATTGTTTCACTTGTTGCATAAAAAAATATATCGTTCAAGGTTCTCGTTGCAGATTGATTGCATTTTGGCTAACAAACGTTCAATTGTTTCTTTTATTAAGAATTTGTCTGGCGTAAGTCTGCGCATTATTACATCATTTACATGAGTCATTGAGTAGTGCGATTGTTTTTCGCTTGGCGTTCCATTGCCGACCTTGTGTAAAATATTATACGCAAATGATTATGGACTCGTCAATGGAAATCGGTTGTTGAATTTCATCGTACCTGTCATCGTAGATGATTGAGCGTATTGTGAGTATTGAGCGTTGTATTGCATGGTGTCAATTGATCATTCTTAGGAATTTATCACAAATAGCGTAGTTGAGCTTCGTTTTACTTTCAGATGTCATACAATTTTTGTTCTGATTGATACCATTGTACCAGCTACTCATGATTCTGTATTCCTACGGAAGTGGTTTATGGCATACATAAAAACATAATTCGAAATATATATCTATAACATATCATTTAACTGCCTCGGTGTCGCAGTTGTAATGTGGTTGAGTAAAACTGTTATCGGGTTTCTGGTATCGGGTCTATCATGAAATGCTCAGTATCAGAGTTTGGAATTTTCGCCAGTATGGTAATAGGCTCGCACCCTATCACATCAAGGGTTAGAAATAATGTGTAAGTGTGTATGTTTGTAATTATTTATATTTAAATAGCATACATTAATTTGATTGATAAGAGGCCTGTGGCAAATTCGTCTGATGGGGCCCCTTCCTTAACTAATGTAGTTTCAACGGAAATTTTGTAATGGTTTAAGTTTAAATTTCCTTTTGGACTTGAACCATTGCTGTATGCCTTTTCTCTTTGGCCACGAAAAGCTAAATTACAAGTAGAAACTGTTAGAGTAACACCAAATAATCTAGTGGGTATCTGGCGTCAAGATTTTTCTTCTTTGATTATGGACTATTGCTTTACATCTTCTGCAACCGCCGTTATAATACACATGAATCCAAAAAAAATAAACACGCAGTACCCACCTTCAGAAAAAGTACTTTCTCGGTTAACAAAATGCGGTAATTCCCCGACCGTCACTAGCTCACCCGCGCCACCAAAGTACCTTGACAAAAAATTAAGTAACCAATGGATGCGTTCTAAAATTGTTTGCCAGCCTATACTATAAAAAATATTATTAATTTTGTCACTGGGCGAATTAAACATACGTGATGCACATAGTGCAATATATATAATTTTATTCTGCTAATATTGAAACGTAAAGCACAAAAAGCGTTTTAAATTCAGCGTAAAATTACGTCTTACTTTGTTAATTAAAAGTGTAAAAAAAACTAAACCACAATAACAAAAAATCATTGGCAAGACGTCAGCACATAAAACTATTCGTTCCGCCAAATATCTAAATGACTTGGGAAAATACCCAGAAACGTCACATAGGTATAGAGCAGATGCTTAAAATATATTTGTTAAACTCAGAATTTCAAAACACTATTAATTACTGTAATAAAATAACAGCTATTATTATGTTAGTGTAAAATCTTTGAAACGTAAATTAGATAAATATTTTATGTTAGGTTATTCCTAAGTTATCTCAAAGTATAGATCTACTTTACCTAATTATATGAGGTTTTCTGAATCTATCTACCTCACGCTCAAAAAACAAACGAATGCGTAATTCACGACGCTGTATAATACAATTAAATTATCAAAGCGAAAAAAAAAAAAAAATGTCTTAAGGGTGTTTCCTTCGACTGTCGAGACGAAAGTCGAAACCAGCCCCAAGAGACCACTGACTTTTCTTAGTTACGTGTATATTAATTGTTAATTATTGCTTGCTTTAACGGTGAAGGAAACATCGTGAGGAAACCTGCATACCTGAGAACTCGATAAGATTTTTAGATGGTATGTGAAGTCTGCCAACCCGCATTAGGCCAGCGTGGTGGACTAAGGCCTAATCCCTCCCATTCAGTAGAGGAGGCCCGTGCCCAGCAGTGGGACGTATATAATACAGGGTTAGTAAAAAAAGGGTGTTTCCTTAGTTTGTTAAAATAAAAACTGAAAATGATTTGTTGACGTATTAAAACACGTCAATAGCGTGAGAACACTGACGCCACATGCTGTTATGCAACGTAGTATGTGTATTTGTACTTTGTTTTACGTAATTGAATAAAATGCGAGGAGCGCTCACTCATAGAGTTATTTATAAAACCTGGCCGCGTTATATTTGAAGCGTGTAGAGTGACCACTACTCTTGGTAGGAGACAATTGAAGTATTAGCAGTTAATATGAAGGTTCAGTATTACAACAAATTCTACCAAATAAATTAATGTTTTAATAAAGTGATGAAGAAGAAGAAATGATAGAGATCCATTATAAAAAAATATTGCTACCAATTAAGATTTTGTTGATTTAAAGACGATTTAACCAACTTTGCAAAAAAGCTGAAATACACGGCGACTTGATGCCGCCTGAAACGACCACGAACATAAGTTAAATCATGCCGCCTGGCATTGTTCCGTGTCGGACAAGGCCGGTTCGCGGCTGATGTAACTTGCGTCGCTGTTGCACCAGACGAGTCGGTCAACGACCATGCACATTATCGATAAATATAATTATTGACGTACATCACTATTCACATATTATGGGGGTTTTAGTATTAAACCTATAGATTTCGTTCTTGTTATACTTTTAATAAATGTATCGTTCCGATAACATGAATCATGTCAAGGACGCAGTGAGTTAATGTTTCCTTGATCTCATTTATTGATAAAAAAAAATCTATACGACGTTGGAAACTGAAATCCGGTTCTGGGTTTTAAAAAATATGATGTAGAATAATTAAAAATAAAATTTGCAGCATATTTAACATTGGTACTCGAATGAAATCTAATGTTGACTTTCGTCTAACATAAAAAAATGTTTGCCTTTAGATAGTTATGGCGCCAAACCACCCAAGATGCTTACAATATCCGACGCTACGTGGCAAAACTTATGAATACGTGAACCGGCTAGCGGAATTTTAATGACGGCAACGTAGATGTGAATCATGAAACATGCCGTTTAAATTTCAAACTGCGTCTTTGACTATCTTAATATCTATGTACATATATAATACCTATGTACTATTAGGCTTAAAGTAATTGTGACGAAATTAACAAAATGTGATTTTATTACCATTTATAAGCGTTTTTGATTACATTTTGATAAAATAAGTACTTAAGTTTATGAACCGTTTTTTACCGAGATTTCTCCAAGCCGAAACTTGGCTCGTGCTGTGCCAATCTTCTGCCCTCCGTAATGATGGCTCCTTGATGTCCGCTCTAGAGGAATGCGGCACAGGTACTTACTTACCGAAGCAAGCGTTTCCGTGGACACCTGATTCACCCAAAAGGCTAAGACTTAGGGCGTCATATCGTCCATAACACCAGTACAAACCGAATGCTTTCGAATTATGCAGCGCTAGAGCTGAAATGTTTAGACGTTGCAATATTCGGATTTGGAGGAACAAGGAGCTAAACCAATGATTTGGTACTTATAAAATCATTGACCGATACGTATTCATTTCCCAAGGCGCCAGTTGTCTGTATACACTTTCATAACAAAAGTAAATATACGAGTATTATTTAATAATCTTATACTTCCTAAGATCAATCGTCCTGTGCCACTGAGTCAATGATGTAAGAGTCTCGTTCATGGATCGCAAACGACGCAACCACTGGCGCCGAACCGGGGGTAGGCGGCTCCGTATTTTTGTCTTCAGAGTTAGAGCTTTCTTTATACAAAATCACACTAAAATACGTGAAGTAAGACGATATATCTTCGGGCCGGTACTGACCTCGTCCTCCAAATCTCCGAACCGAAATCCGGCAAAAAACGAGGATTGACGTAGATATCCCTTAATTACGCTGGTACCGAACGCTGTCTATAATACAGTGCGATGTTACGGAATACGGACTGTCCGTTTATTCGCCCATCGCACCGGTGAGAATGGTCTAAAAATAAAATAAAATACGAGTACAATGGAGGATAATAGGTCAGAATTAAAAGGTGAATGTCACCCGATCTCTACCAGAGGCGGAAAAGGTAGTGAAAGAGCTTACGTCTTCTTCCCCAAAATCCACACTGCAAAGGTATCAGATACGTTCCTCGAGAAAATCTCTGCTTCCCGAATAAGTATACTATTATTTGCAGCCAAAATAACCTTAAAACACCGTAATAACCGTAAAATAAAGTATTATTGTTCTTTGAAAATCGAAAAACATTATTAAAATTAGAACAAAAGGATTAAATTGTATGAAATATCTAATCTTTTAATTTGTTATTATACTTATAACTATTATTTCTATAGATTTCTACGGATCGGTAGTCAGTCCTAAACTGATATAGGTATCTTATGATCTATGACCGCAAAAGTCACGATCTCTACAAGAGCGGAATTGAAAGTAGGAACACGGAAACTTATACAAACCATTTTATATGCAATGCCTTTTGTTTATCAGTAATGTCAGTTTATTGTTCCTATCTTAGTTAAATGCATAAACGGAAACGAAACGTTTTCGACCACAGACAATTTAACCTAAAGTTGTCTGTGTTGCCGACATTATAGGAAAAATATACACAAGGGATTGGGAAGGGGAGGGGTTTTATGCCTCCTAACTCCCTCACCTATATTTCTAAATAAATATAAAATGAAATATAGTATAATATATGACACTTGGGTCTAACCTTATTCTAGTATTATTTTCTTTATCATTGATTGTAATAATATTACAGAGAAATAAATACACTGTAGTATTTATTCCTTTGTACATCTGGTCTATTTTTTCCGACCTTGTGCGAATCTTCATTATGACTTTCCTTCAGTCAAGGACTAGGTACGGTGGGAGTACAGTAGTGGCTGTCGTGGACGTGGGGAAAAGGAGTACTAACTACCTGTGTCCTGTAAAACTCACAATAGACAAGTGAACAAAATAAAATGTGGAAATTCCTGACTTTTTGTAATGTTTGCGTAAATAGGTGGCGTGTTCCTTAATTACATTCTCGCCCGGCTACCTACCTCCGCTTTTTATATCAATGCTACATAGAGTTTACCTAAAGACGAATAAACGTTGTAATAAATAAAAAATAAATTCCTTCGCTAAACATTAGGAATGATTGAAAGTGTTGAACTACTGATGAAATGTATTAACCCGTTACTGCAGACGCGTATACTGTCCCGTATCAATTTATGGGGGTCGATGGGTCAACTAATGACAATACGAACCAATCCACCCGAAATTCAAACAATATAGGTATGCATTGAATTCATGTTCATGAATGATTACACACATGTAAATCGAAATTTCCACTGAGCACAATTACTGTAATTGTCGAGTGTATATTTAAAATCGTGTCCGATGTGACCCATAGTCGAGTAATGTCTATCAATTTGGCCCAATGTCAAATGATGGCACATATTATTTCTATTACTATATTGATAGAAAATGATACGACAGACGACCTCGGGGCTATTTACCAAAGATGTTAGGTACATCAACCGAGGCAATATCGTTAATGATTGGGCTGAATGACGTTATTGTAACACAATAGGCATGTACTTGATCGTTATATTTACCATAATGTTGTTTGATTTATTGAAATCAGCATGAACTTGACCGGCTGGGAAATACTGAGTAATATCTGAGTAGGTCATTAAGTCAGATACCGCGAATTGTAGAACGTAAACAGACGATATTTAGACCAGATGTATAGTTACTATGACAGTGTAGATAAAGAAATTCCCTAGAAGGAGCAGCAGGGAGATGATTTTTGACCAACCACCGCAAGCTTTCAATTTCGAAGCGTTCAAGGACAATGAAGTTTTAATAAGTAATACTTTTACAACATTTGGGACCAATAAATTAATACATCCAACAGTCACACACATAGTCCTGACTCCAGTTTAACCCAGTGTACCGTTGGTTTCAGAAACAAAACGAGGGACTTGCGGTCCCACAACACCCAGACCCGAAACAAATATCTGTAGATTACACAAACATTTGACTCGGTGCGTAAATCGAACCCGAGATAGATCCGAGAAATATCGAGATCCTATATAGCGTCCTTTCCTCGTATCGTTTAGTGTCTGGTATTCTTAAAGCTCGATATATGGTCTACGCCACCCTACAGTTCGACGTCTGGAGAGGCCATTCCATTTGCAATGTGGTAAACCTGGCCTTGCTTAGATATAACTTATTTCCAAAGGTTCCAATTCATGTAATTTCCAATGTATTAAAGGTACATATATAAGTATTTTTGTCTATCTTTAATTTTGTAGTAAGCTTAATTTTGGCAATAAACGTTTTTATTATTACTATAATTTTTTTCTTACCGGCAAGGAGTTCCAAGAAACGTATTCGTTTCTAGCACGCTATGAGTGTGAGGGCAACGTGGATTTACTAATTTTTCACAAGTGGACAACACGGATGTCTCAATGATGGATAATGCGGAAAATTGTCTACAACGCACGTGCAGTAAAATACATGAAATGATGGAGATAAACTGCAGTTCCGACGATCGACACTTCGCTCGCTGGTATACGTTTTGAACCGTATAAGGACGTAATTGATGGTATTGTATAGTGCAAGATTTGTTTTTGTTATAGCTATAAAACTAGCTCTTGCTTGCGGTTCCGCCAACAAAGCAGCATTGGTTAGACAATTATACGTTATTATGTAGGTGCTATAAAATTCCCCTGAAAAAAGGGCTGTATAGCACGATATTAGGACTCATGGGGAATAAATCCTGGTGGAACTATTTATAGGAATCCGATGAAGCAAACACGTTTAAGTATAATTTCGGCATCACGAAGCAAATAACGCTCATAATCCTAACATTTGACGACTATAATGTTGTTAAAATATAGAAAAAATCTGCTGATTCTAGGATATTCATATCCGCCCGAATAGCGACCACCGTACACAGCGTACACCCACCCACACACCTTGCGTGGTTGTCGGTTTTTGTAGACTGCGCTTACCATCAGGTGTAGTGCAGTCACTTTGCCGTGCTCGGATAAAAAAAATAAAGAAATCTAAAATGGTGAACACTTTTTTCAATTGTAGTATCATGTCTAGCATTTGTAATTACGGAGCGTCCCAGATATCCCAGCCTTGGAACAAAAATAACTAAATGGCGGCCTCTTTTTCTATTCTTCTTTATTATTATTTTTCTATTCTAGGCATTAAAACAACGAAAAACAATACGGCGATCACTTTTTTGATTCCAACATCGGATTTATTATTTGCAACTACGTTTTTTTTTAGCTGAAACGACATAATGAGCAGGTCGCTCACCCGATTGTAAGCATCATGCCTGCCCATAAACAGAAGCAACATTATTCAGAACTTTGAATTACAAAGCAGTGCATCGCCCTGGACTACGATCATCACCCTAAGATATACGCTCTTAAGTCTCATAACGCCCAGTATTTTTTCTGGCTTCAATATCCTTCAAACCGAATCACAAGTGTTTACATACTGCTGCTTGGCGGTTAAAATAGACAAAGCGGCGGTACCAACTCAGAGGGCCTCTCGCATACGAGGGACCTACCACCTAGTGGCATCTCAGATATCGAATATGATTTCAGTCGGCGTTTAAACAAAAAAATGGCAGCTTTCTCAATTTGTGATATTGATATGGAAGTATCGATTAAATTAATTCAAAACAGTTTTAATGACGATTAACTACAAAATCGGTATCTACAAGGCGCTATGGTCACAAATTACCTACTATAAAATATAGTTTATGTTATTAAGGATAATAAGCTTTATAATAGTGAAAAAAAAATTAGATTCGGATTCGTAGTTCCAGATAACACTCTTCAAATTGAAACTATAAAATTGATATTTATGGAGCACCGTGGTCCAAATCGCAATGAAATATGTTACTCAGGGATGGTGCAGCTTCCCCATAGTAATTAGGTTTAGTAGAATTTTTGAAATCGGTTCAGCAGTCCCAGATATTTATTTATTTATTGGTACAGTTACAGACAACAGACTACATTTTACATAAAGTTACACTTATAGAAGACATGATATAAATCTGGCGTCTATTTACTACTGTACACAGCATTCAAGATACACAGCTTCATAGTAAAATAAGATAAGAGAGAAAAAAAAACAATAGATTATATTAAATTTAACAATAAGATGTAAGTTAAGTTTCACTAACAGCGAAACTTAATACAAACAAATATTTCCTGTTTGTATAATAGAGGTATATTTACAAGGTGGTAGGTCCCTCGTAGGCATGAGGCCGTCTGGGTTGGTACCACCGCTTTGTCTATTTCTGCCGCCAAGCAACAGTATGTAAGCACTATTGTTTCGGTTTGAAGGACATAGAAGCCAGTGAAGTTACTGGTCATTAATAGACAACATGTCTCGGGGCGACGAGCGCTGTTCAGTGCCATGCAGTGCTGTTACTCAAAGTTTTGTGTGGTGTTGCTTCTGTTTATGGGCAGGCGTAGCGCTCACCATAAAGCGAGCGCCTTGCACGTCTCGCCATTCAATGAAATAAAAAAAAATAGAGTAGATATTGTTTTTTGTTTATATCAACATCATTTTGATTTCTATAATCGCGTAAACGTTCGCATACTATTTATTTGACGCTATAAGGTACGTAAAAAAAAAAACAATTAATCTCAGTCATCATTGTCATTTAATGAATCCGTTATTTACAATAGTTTTCGGTGGACATTATCAACAATAAGCATTACATATTGTAAGACGCGTGCGTAGCTTTACACATCACGTGCTAATCAATAAAATTGGGCTCACGCACATGCCCGCAGTAAAACAAGGCATATGCATTTTTGCTTTGGAAAAATCCAATAACCGAAATTACGGCCAATAATATAAATAATATACACACACTAATTGTTGACGCCTTGCAAAATACACAATCTTTTCAAATATAATAAAATATTACAACAGTTCATTTAATTAAAATCGCATTAATGATCCACGCGTGAACTAAACATTTTGAGAAAATAATAATGAATACTTTGAGCCAATACTGAATGATGTACACAATATATTATTATGATAACTAATTATATTATGTTGGAAATACATTTTTTTGTCTAATTACGTTCATTTATTTCTACAGTTTAAATACAATCTATCCAAGAAAATAACGGTCGATTGACGATTAAACCCCATCTATACGAAGAGTTTTCGTAGGACATATCCGAAGATATAAGAGAAAACTGTCACATACGAGGCCGTGTTGTACGATTCTTTTTTTAAAACTGTATAACGCGGCTTCTTAAACAAGAGTTCTCGCGTTATATCCTGTGTCATACGATAAACTCTCTACGTTTAAATGGGGCTTTATCTCTTCATATCCCACAAACCAACATTCTATCCGACATGTTCGTAACAAATAGAGTTATCTATTACATTGAATGCATTCATTTATAACTTCATTAATTATGGTCATCTATATATTTCTTTTTTATTAAATCTTAAAAACATAATAACACTTTTGGTTTTTACATAAAGCTATAACAACAGTTACATTATATCGATAATTTTACAATTTGAACTTTACACTCAGTTTACGCTACAAACAAAATATTCACTTACGAATTAACACATATTAAAAAACAATATATATTTTTATTAACGGTTGTTGTATTATCACATAATACCTTTCATTAGCCCTACATTTTCTCATTCCTATACATATGGTATACTAATGCTTAAAGCTAAAATTATGCTTTATCGACACATATATGTATCTATATGACAAAAATATATCGATTGTGTTCATTCTATGCACATATCTACACTAAAGTGGCAAGTGACAGCCAACATGATGATAGTATTTGGTTACTGAATGATGCACACGAAATTGACTGCGTTACTTACTTCTATCACTTACAGAAATGAGTTGTTCATCATGATGGCACTCGTACCTAACTAACAGGGTATATAGCGGAAATGTTAGAAATTGTGTCCAGCTTATCTAAAATAAAATGTCACCACACTTCCGTGACATTTTGTCACACCGAGATGCGTGGCTGTGACACACACACACAGTAATATGGATGGGTGTAACACGCACTGTTATTTTGCCGTGACTTAACACAAAATTACAATACCAAAAAGCACATAATGATTTCTTAGATTTGCGCGAATATTACACATTGAAATAAAAACAGATTTTATGGCGGTTTTTTTTCAGTCCACCCCGTGACCATGAAGGCTGAAAAGCTTTCGAAATGTCGGGATCAAAATTAATAAAAAACCGCGATAAAATCCGTTTAAATTAGTTTTTATTTCAATACTAAATGACATGTCACGGCGAAATGTTACAGGGTCCCAGCGGAATGCTCCGTGACATTAGGTCGTATACATTGTATATTGTATTATATGTATGTCATATGTAACATTTGACAACCATCCACAACTAATAAGTTGTCACGCGTGTTTGTCACAGTCACGTCTCTCGATGTGACGAAATGTCATAATATGAGCACTTTAACAGCTTCGATACGGTAAAAAATCGTACAAAACCATTCACGTGACTACAAATACGTAGTATGGTCGTGCAAACTCGGTCACTCTCGAGTCAAAAGTCAAGATAAAAAGCAAAGCTCGAAAACCCTAGCGAATAGAACTGGCAGACGTTTCGCAACTACATACACTTACATTGAATAATAATTACAATAAAGATAGACTTCGTACAGTACATCAATCACAATTTGTTATACGATTCGGTTGTTTACATTAATTATTACAACACAGGCGCGAATACAGGGGGTCATGAGTACAAAAACATCCATAATCATACTTTTTTTTTCAATTTTTCCAAAAATCGATTGTCTGTAAAGTCGGTTTACTGACGATAATTGAACGTGATAACGTCTTAAGAAAATACTGATAGTGGAGCGCCTGGGGGTTTTCACCTCGGATTAGAGTTATAGTGAATGAATTAATATGATCGATGTGGGATATTGCTTTTTAAACTATAAATTGCAATGTTTACCCAAAAAAAATTTGTGCAAACCATTGTTTCATTGTTTAAAAAAAATATTATGAAATATTAATGTTTGACCATATATTTTCACTTTAAACAGTATTTTTTTTTATTTATATGTTTAATCTTACCTGAGTAGACATATAGGAACATTTTTCAAAGATACCTGTGTATAAAAATAGCGGTAGGGATCTCGAACAGGTAGAAAAACGTGGGGGGCAGAGCGGAGCGACAGCTGCTATGTACAATGGAATTTCTCGGCCAGTTTAATTATAAATGAAACGTACTCTATTGTGTACATTTAAAAAATAAGGTAATTAATTACGACTAATGAAAAGAAAAAAAAATTAGTACAAAATCAGTTTATTTAAATATATTACACTAGCTTTTGCTCGCGGCTCCGCCCGCGTGAACAGCATTTTCCGGCATAAAAGTAGCCTGTAACCGTCTCCAGGATCCCATCGGTCTATGTAGATAAATTCATCAAAATCGGTTCAGTGATTTAGGCGTGAAAGCGTAACAAACAAACTCACTTACGCATTTACTTTCACCCCCTTTTTCATCCCTTAATAAATAAAATTTCCATAATTCCTGAAACACCTATTTATTTATTTTACTTCAATAATCGAAATACAAAATTTTGTTTATGTAACTTTCAAAATGATGGACTTTCGTACATATTATCATCCCCTATTTTGACCCCTTAGGGGTGGAATTTTCTAAAATCCTTTCTTAGTGGATGCCTACATAACAAAATGAATATACAGTCCGAATTTCATGCTTGTAGCCTTGATAGTTTGCGCTCGGCGATGATGAATCAGTCAGTCAGTCAGGACATGTTATTTTATAATTATAGATTGTTGTCTACATCAAATATTTTCTTCTACTTCATCTATCTGTATAATAGGTGAAGTATTGGAACAACTATTTCCGCTGCACTGTAAACATGCTACACTGCAGTATAAACCACTTTTTCGGCATCCACACGCAGCTCCACATCCCTTTTTGCAATTACAAAATAACATTTGCAATAAATTATCCGGAGCAGGTAATTGATTCATTGTTATTGGGATGTACATGTTATTGGAATACTTCCATCCCCAATTTTCAATAACTACGTCATTTCCTAACCATATCTGAATTTGTAGGTACACTCTTTTAAGGTGCTCAAACGCTGCATCAGTTGTTGGAGGCAGTGATGACAAAAGAACACTCGTATTTTTGGCTGTTGCTTTTATGAAAGAATTGAACCTCAATGTATTTAAATCATAAGTTTTAGACGGAGCTCCGTATAAACTCAAAATACATGCTACACCTGCTTGCAATATATTATTGGGGTCTTCATTGATATTTTTAAATACTTTTACTGAGTCGTGTAAATCAATCCGTAAAAAGACAAGATAAGATAAGATAAGAATACTCAGGTAAGATTTAACATATAAATAAAAAAAAACTGTTTAAAGTGAAAATATATGGTCAAACATTAATTTTTCATAATATTTTTTTTAAACAATGAAACAATGGTTTGCACAATTTTTTTTTGGGTAAACATTGCAATTTATAGTTTAAAAAACAATATCCCACATCGATCACATTAATTCATTCACTATAACTCTAATCCGAGGTTTTACAGTTTTGAATGCTCCAGGCACTCCACTATGATGGAATGGTAGCATTTTTCAAAAGAAAATTTTAATTTCATTTGTTTAATATTTGATAGTATTTATTGGCCTAATTATAACCTCAAAATCCGAAAGAATTTTATTTATTTTTCGGAATTCTCAAGTGTCCGTAGTTTTAATATAGTTTCAATCAAATATATACATTATCTAAAACCCAAAAAGTAAATTCACCTACCTTTTGGTTCTTAGGCTAACTATGTATGGACGACGAACAATGTCCTTTTCGTAAATCTAGTTTTAAAAAGCCCGCCTCAATGTGTTTGATATAGGAGAAAATGTTCCCTTTGACGGATGGCTGGTCTAACCTGTCATTTCAGACACGTTGTTGTGATATGTGGAAGATTTAATATTTATGTTTTAATTTTTTTAAATCTCGAACGCTGCCGAACGCAAAGGCCGATTGTGCCTTCTTTGTCGCTCGTTCCGCGCTCTCGCTTGCACTTCAAGCCTTAAATGGAACGTGACATCTAGCGAGGTAACGACGCATGAGTCATGTTTTTTCGTGCGTGCAGCCGGCTCTATCGAATTATAAGACGTTATCACGTCAAAAATCACACTTAATCGAAATACTTTTTTTTCGAATTAAGGTCAGCTTATGATGGTTGCGTCGGACGTCGACGCTGGCGTCAAGAAGTCGACGTTAAAATCTTATTTCAAGAGAATATTATTTTAACTTCATTGCGTCACAACCCCTTGTTTTGTATTTTCCTATATTTTGTTCAATATCCACACCTGTTAGCAAAAATCTTTTACCCTTTACACTATCATTTAGTACCCTTAATGAAATTTATACATTTAATACGAAAATCGAATATTAAATAGTGTACAAGATAGGACAGTCAGCAGTGATAGTCGAAATTTCTCAAACGTCTAACTACTCACACATTATATTTACAATTAATTGTGCAAATATTTACAGTGACTGAAACATGCAAGTTTTTTTTATTCCTCGAAAGTATGTTTAGGCGTTTCCCTTCGAACAATATTTTATTGTCATTTTCGGAATTAACACCAATTTAAAAGCCTCTAAGTACTCGAATGTAAGTACTAATGACATATTTTTTATCATTTCTGCGTATAAAACGTCCTCAGTTCTTGAGTATTCATATCGTAAAACAATTTCGCAGAATACATTGACGTAAGCACCACGACAATTATATGGCACGTTGGAATAAAGAACCTTCGATAATTATTTCTTATTTCCTAACAAAAAGCAGATACAGACGTTTTATTGCTCACAATCAATTCCAGTTTATACAATAGTTTCAAGTCGATAAAATAACGGTAACTTCTCTTTCCACTTTCACGCGAAAAGTATTTTATTTTTATAACAAAATGACTCATTTCCTATCATTTGTTCTAAAGTGTAATTTTATCGATAGAAATTAAATCATTTTGTCATAACAATTATTAGATTTCGATAGAAGTGTCTATCGAAAGAATTATTAATTATCTATAACAATTTCGAAAAGCTCCATTCGAAATCTCCAATAGACGTGAGATCGAATGTGTTGTTTAAACTATTGAAGAATTCGAATAAGGTCATCGAAAATTATCGCGAACCAAACCGCCTGTTACAAAGATCGATTCACTAATATCGGACGACCGCAGCCATGCCTAGAATCACTTGTACATATTAAAAGCGTACAAACCCAGGTTATCAACTATCGAACCTTGTATTATTCAGTATCAAAATCGATACGCTCGATCGTGACGGCATCACTCGAGTCGGACGGAAATCGATGGAGAAATTGGAACATTAGCACAGACAGACGGAGCAGTGTAGGAATCAGTTTAAGACAATTGAAACTCACCTTTAGGTACCTTAATTACATTTGATACCAATGACAAAGACTATTCTAGCTTTGAGCGGTTTTGTTTTTAACCCCAAACAAAAGAGGGGAATATATTTGTCTTTCTTTCTATCTGAGTGGACTGATATAAATTTTTGCCATATTTTTGTTTGAAAGCTAGTTCAATCGAGATGACTCATAGCTATGTTTAAGTATTTGTTCAGCCATTTAAGTTAGAGATGCTTTTCTAATTGGCGTCAGGGTTTTTTAAAGGATAAATTATCGAGAGACTAAATGGTGGCGATAACAATTCACTAACAAACGCTCTCCGGAATGGCGGTTTTTTCACCATGTGTGCTGCCCATTTACATTCCTTTCTTCTCCGGCTATGTTTAAGGCCGATGTTAATGATCTTAGATTGATTATCCGATGGTCAACCAATCAAACTAAGTAATCAGTACGCATCACCTTCAAACTGTATTCTGATTGGCTCATTAGTGCTATCCATCCGGAGATATACGTTTACGCGAATGTTACACATTGAAATAAAACTAATTTAAACGGATTTAATCGCGTTTTTTTTTATTTAATTTTGGTCCCGACATTTCGAAAGTCGTCGAAACGTCGGGACCAAAATTAAACTCAAGCCGCGATAAAATTCGTTCAAATTAGTTTTATTTCAATGCGTAACACTCGCGAAAATGTATGAGTCCTAGATTAATTCAACGGATGGATAGCACTAATGAGCCAATCAGAATACAGTTTGAAGATGATGCGCACTCATTGCTTAGTTTGATTGGTCGATTTCCGTGATATATAAAATCCGTTTAAATTAGTTGTAGTTTAATCTAAGATCGTTAATAAACATGTTGATTTTAGTGTATATCAGTGTTTCCCAACCACGCCCACGCCCCACAGGGGGGCAATTTGATAGTTAAGGGGGGCAATTTAAAAATGGACTCGATACGACTTTAACCCTTTCGCTTTGAATTATTTAAATTCAATGCTAGATATCAGTGACAAATTTGACAAAAAGCCTTACATGGAACGCCTCAGAGCGAGGTAACGCCGCATGAGTCATGTTTTTTCGTGCGTGCAGCCGGCTCTATCGAATTATAAGACGTTGTAACGTCAAAAAATGTTAAGGTGGGGCATGGCCTAAAAAAGGTTGGGAAACCTTTTTGTATATCGATGGTGAGCGTATCGTGCGTGAATCAGTCTGTGCGTCAGTTTACAGCACACTCTCCCTCTGCGGTGCGTCATCGGGTGATGCGGCGGTCCTCGTGATATGTGGGGGGTGTGCGTGATGTGATAGCGCGGCGCCCATCGTGATGGGGGTGTCGTCAGGGTCCTCCTCCTCGCCTTCTTCTAGATCCTCGTCGATGGGAGACAGCACGTCAGCCGGCGTCACCACCTCCTCCTGTTTCCTGCAACCATAAACAATACTACTAATAATAATACTACTCGTACTTTTATATTACTTTCTGGAACACATGTTTTGGGTTATAATTATAGTTCATCAAATGTATCTCATAATGTATATTTTTACATGATTGTAACCTGTTTTGTGTTTAATAAATAAATAAATAAATAAAATAAATACGATACTTCACACGCATCCGGTAAGTGAACACATCGTACCTTAAAAAACAAAACTGACACTAAACGAAGATAGTTGATTTTTAATTATGAACGCTATCTTATGAAACATTTAAAACATTTAAACTTAGTTTCCCATAAACACATTTTTCGTTTAGTGCCAGTTTTGTTTTTAAGGTGCGACATGGAGGTCTCGTTAATCATTACAACCACTTATTTACGTCATATATACTCTTGGGTATAAGAGATCTAGCAGCTAAGTGCTCACAAGGTGGTAGGTCCTTCGTATGCGAGAGGCCGACTGGGTTGGTACCACCGCTTTGTCTATTTCTGTCGCCAAGCAACAGTGTGTAAGCACTGTTGTGTTTCGGTTTGAAGGGCATTGAAGCTAATGAAGTTACTGGGCATTATGAGGCTTAACGTCTTATGTGTCGAGGTGATGAGCGTAGTTCAGTGTCATGTAGTGCTTTGTAATAAATACCAAAGTTCTATGTGGTGTTGCTTTTGTTTATGGGCAGGCGTGGCGCTTACCATGGTGTATATACATGTATATAGTACTATGGCGCCGGATGGATGCTGGAGGAGCATAGCACGGGTGGACTGGTTCTAATTGCTTGAAAGGTAATTTAATTGATATAGATTTTGTATATATTGTTTTATTGACACCGGCGTTTTTTTTAGCAAAGGCTGAACAAGAAATTAAATCACTTGGTGATAAGTAATTTTGAGTGCCTAGGAACATTCAAAACATGAGGTATTGTGGACGTTTTGTTAATTTTAAAGGAAAGGGATAAATATCGAATTGTAAGAGTGAGGGGGGGGGGGGGATAATGGACTCATTGCGGACTTTAAGTAAAACGGGCATTTCATGGATTGGGAAAGGAGGAATCATGGACGCATTGCGGACTTTAAAGAAAAGGGGTAATTAACGGTTTGTTGTTGGGGTATACAGGGTTAATTTTAAAACACCAGCAACTTCGCAGGACCAGATAGCTGACCCCATACGGAACAACTTTTGTTCTACGAGTTTGGATATAACTCAATATATTTAAAAAAAAATGATTTTACAAGTTTTTGTTGTGTCGTGTTTTTCTTCGTAGTCTGCGGCGCGCGCGAAGTGCGCGCGCGACATCAAAGGCGACGGTCAGCTGCTCGCTGGTCAAGGTCAAAGGCGCTAGCCCGGTTCCCCACACTTCGCGTGTTTGTTTACGTAATCTGCGATGCGCGTTGTAATATTCAAGACGGAAATTAAATGAATACTTATTTTTGTATGAAAATAAAATCTAACAAATTATCAAAAGTCGTAGAACAAAAGTAGTAGCTTATAACCTTAGGAATCTACCTCTGCGAGGTTGCTGGTGTTTTAAAAATAACCCTGTATACATATTTTGTGTATGAAGTGTAAATAAATAAATAAATGATGGCTCAGTACCTGCGGAAGAGCGGCGCTGCGAAGGACGTGAGCGTGGCGGCGAGGAAGAACGCGGCCGCCATGTAGAAGGAGGCGTCGTAGTTGTGCGTGGCGTCGTACACCGCGCCCGCCAGCGGAGACCCCACCATGGCCGCCGCGCCGCGGAACAGGATCAGCAGACCGAACGCGTTCGTCAGCTTCTCCAGACCGAGCAGGTCCACCAGGATTATCGACGTCAGCGATATGTACCCGGCTACACGAAAACACCAATAATACTTAACATATTATGCAAATGATAATCCTTCTACTCATATCTGTCAATAAAAGATTTATAAACCAGGCACTCGACGCTTTTTTTACAATAAAATTCAGTTTTTTCTTCAAATTTATTAAAATTTATTTTCTATTTTTTAGATAGACTTCCTATAAAAACGTGTTTTTTAAACGATTACTTATCTAATAAAATAAAACATCATAAGCATAACTAAACAATAACTAGATGCTTTGTGTACCTAAATGTAACAAAAACAACGAAATCGAAACTGCATATTATGTCACTCAATTAATTCATAAAATTCGATAACTGCGTCGCGTATGCAAAAATTTACCTTCATCCTTAACAAAACTATTGGGGACTGGGAAAGCAAAAAGGGGTAATTGGGCTTCGAGAGTACAAAACGCTATAGCAACTACTTTACGTAGATTTTCTATGAAACTGTGATAATATCCAAACGATACATTCATGCTTTTTTATGGCATAGCCTGGCAAACGAGCAAATGGGCCACCTAAAGGTAAGTGATCTCTACCACCCATGTAGGCCCACAATACTAGAAGAATCATAGGCGCGTTGCCAATCTTAAAGGGAGGGGATGATTAAAATAATTAATAAATTTAGACAAAATCGTCTAAAACACTCAGGATACTCTTAAAAATGTGTTAACAATACTTACATATAGCGATTCCAAACGCTATGGCGACGGCGACATAAGCACCATAGGAATAACAGAATGGTGTGACACCCACAGAAATCTGAAAATATTAAACATAATCTTTTTTATATATTTTTTTTATTGCCTTGATAGGCAGACGAGCAAGCGGCCCGCCTGATGGTAAGCTGTCACCATCGCTCATGGACATCGGCAATGTCAGGAGCACAACTAAGCCGCTGCCTACCACAAATCTATTTATCATTCATATTATGATCCCGTTTTTATAAACAATTAGCTGTCCCGCGCGGTTGAGGGGGATACAGATATTGAAGGGGTGTGGGTGATAAGCGAAAAATCTTAAAAAAAGAAAATAAGAACCTAGAACCCGATGGCAACGCATTCCAATTTTGAAAAGGACCCACTCAAACATACACACACAAAAAGATCATCAAAATCGGTCCAACCGTTTACTGTATTATTAAATAATATAAAGACACGTAAACGGCACTACATGCGTGCCGACCTTGAAAGAAAAGGAAAGAGGATCGCAAGTGGAGTCATTTGGGCCTCCGATAATCTCACTCATTACATAAAAGGTAACAGCAAGCTGCCACTTCACGTCGGTTTTCTGTGAGACAGTGGTAATACAGTCTAGCTGGCCGAGCCATTCATCCTGTAGACCAAAGTGTCTCCAGCGTGGCTTGTACTTCGAATTAAAGTGCAAATCGTAGTTACACTAGCATCTATCCTACCAGAGGTACAGGCGTGCTTATAATATTAAAAAATTGTTCAAGTCTTACCGTAGCCACTACCAGGCACACGTTATTGAGCAACAGCGAGTCCATCCAGGGGAAGTCTGCGACCCATCCGCAGATGATACGGCCGAATGTGTTCGTTATACCGATTATCGATAGAAGAAATGAAGCTTGCGACCCTTCCACACCCTGTAATGAATCGATAAGTAAATAAATATAAATCATCTTTTAAAATGCGCACAGCCAAGCTGTGGAATTCCCTGCCTGCGTCTGTCTTTACGAGTGCGTACAACCCGAAGCTCTTTAAGACTAGTGTGAATTGGCACCTCCACCTCCAAAATCCTCTTAAAAAGTTTGAATGACTAAACGAGCAGGTCTGATGGTGAGCGTCACGCCTGCCCATAAATAAAGCAACACCACACAGAACTTCGAATTACAAAGCACTGCATGGCACTGCGCGGCACTGCTCACCCTGAGATATAAGACGTTAAGTCTCATAATGTCCAGTAATTTTACTGACTTTAATGTCTTTCGAACCAAATCACAAAAATGCTTATACACTGATGCTTGGCGGCAAATATGGGTGTACTGATTGTACCTCTGCCTACCCTTTCGGGGATTACAGCGTGAGTGCCTATGTATGTATGATATGTATTATGGCACAAGCTGCCATGTAGTAGTACATCTGACTATCTCCCTCACACAACTACATCGCTTAATAAGCACAGCGGACGGTGACGTCACGAATCGCTATGTGCATCATTTTTATTTCATTTTTAGATTAAATAGATCTACAGATAGATTACAAAATAGATATCAGAGTAGTACAACAGAATTTACAGTCCAGTTAAAAGATAATTGTTTATAAAGCGTTACACGTAAACAAACATAGGAGAATCACTAAATATGGGTGAGCAAATTTGTTCACCATTAACTATTATTCTGTACTAACATTAAGTCTCGCCGCGTCGACGATGTACACGAAGGGCACGTAGAGTCCGGCCATGCCGAAGATATTGGAGACGCCGATCAGCATGAAGGCGGGGTCACGCAGCAGGCTCACGTCCAACATCGACGACAACGCGGACTTGAACGAGTTAGGCAGGTGCAGACACGGGCAAAGGTCGTATTCTGAAAAAAAAAAATATTATGACGCTTGTCTATTGCCAACATAAATAAAATTCTTTGCGAGAATAGTGTGATTAATTATCTCGACATTTGAGATAGCTGTTTTTGCAAGCGAATATGTCCTTTATTTACCCCGAAATCGATACGATGACATGCACATTATTACATCGTCATAAAATAAAAATAAGCTTGGCGAATGGGTATAGTAGTTGCACCTCTTTCGACCCCTTGAGAGATAAAGACATAAGGTTATGTTATATTTTAATCTCCTCTTTAAGCAGGTTCTATGGAGAAAATGCTTCCTCAACACAGCATTGCCATGTCATATGTATACTTATCAAACATATTTCTTGTTTAAAAATTTAAAATACTTAGTTGAGCAAAATCATACACTCAACACACCACGGCTGACAATAAACTAGGCATGCTGAAAAGTCGATATATCGATACTTTCAATGTCAATAAACTACATCGATATGTCTTGTCAATTTATCGACATTATTTGTTGGTCCCCTTTATTTAAAAAACAAACTATTGTGTGTGTAGATTATTTTGTTCTTGCATATGCGAATCTTGGTCAGAATCTGGGTAAGGTGTATCTAATTTTTTCTGCCACCAAAATTCACGTTAATTGAGGCTCGGAGACTGGTTTACATTTTTCTTACAGGAATATTTTGTAGCCTAAAAAAGTATGACACTCACGTTCTTGCCTCTCCAAATCGCCAGTCTGTCTGCTTTGTGGCAGACTGAGAACTGAATTCCTGTACCCTTGAAGTGATTTCTGGCTCTGGTACTGCGGCAGGTTGAGCACAGAGCCCGAGTAGAAGATGTCCTTCCTCGACATGGGCCGGACCATTCGTGGTGCTTCGCGACCGGCAGACACAGACAGTTTTGACGTGTACATCTGGCTTTCTGTATCGCCCTGTAAGTTAAAGTTGGTATTGAAGTGAATAAACTAGAAATTTTACCTAACAATGGAGCGAGCCGTGGTCTGATAATATAAGTTTAAAGGATTTGTGTTTTTCACCAACGACAAAACTAAGAAGTGTTACAAGTTTGTCACCTTTGTCTTTTGTTGTTGTATCTGTCTGTAGCGTCGTAGCGCCTTACAAAATCCAAAAGTTCCATTGCAATATTTTTTAGTTGTTTTAAGAATATCTGTTTAGTAATTTATATATTGCATATCTTATTCTAATTAATATCGGGGTTTTTAATGATGAAGTTATAGGACATTGAACCTAATATGTACTTTTTAAAATCAAGATAGTGTCTTCAGATGATAAACGTAGATAATCAAGAAGACAAATATAGTGTTAGTAATAACTGTATCCAAAAGTAAATTTCCTTGCAAGTAAACAATAAAATATCGACATTTACATCGTAAGGTACATTAATAATGATTGCTTTACTAAAGAATGATTATATCCATAAATCGATGAAGAGTACATTGGCTTTAACGTTGAAGGAAAAACATCGTGAGACGGCATACAGACCTGAAAATTCTATAAAAAAGGATTTCAAAGGCAAATGAAGTCCAACCCAACCCGCAGGTATCTTTTTTTTTTTTTTTATGGCATAGGCCGGCAAACGAGCAAGTGGGTCACCTGATGGTAAGTGATCTCCACCACCCATGTACGCCCACAATATCAGAATCATGGGCGCGTTGCCGACCTTAAAGGAAAGGGATAATTTGGGATTGGGAAGGGGAGGGGATTTGGGCTTCCGGATATCTCACTCACCGTACGAAACGCAGCAGCGAGCCGCTACTTTACGTCGGTTTTCTGTGAGACAGTGGTAACGACCCGGTCGAGCCAGCCCATTCATGCTGTAGACAAAACAGTCTACAGCGTGGCTCTACCACTCAATAAAGTCTGTTAGACCAGCGAGGTGGACTAAAGCCCTAAACCCTCTCAATAGTGAAGGAGACCAGTGCTCAGCAATACGATATTCGCGACTATCCCGCCCACACCCGCCACAGTAACACCTGTAAGCCAAGGTCGACAGTGGTACGCATATTTCGACACCAAGCATTGAAACTCGCCGAGTCTCTAGGAATGCCAAGATGTCTTCATCCCGCAATGAAATTAATCAAATAGAAAGACATTTTTCCACTTCCCTTCAGAGCAAAGCGGGAGACAAAATTATGAACCTCTTGTGTAAGGACATTTACAACTGAGGCAGCCAAATATAAAGAACCAGGGAATATCATAACACGATGCTGATATTATTATTAAAATGAACATTCTAGAAATGAATAACATACCAAATCACTAGGCAAGAGCGTGACACAAAGTTATATTTAGAATTCACGACATTCGTTGAATGTTTTTCAGTTTCATAACAATACCCACTAATGCATGTTTACGTACAAACAATTGACTACACGCAACGTTTGTCATCGTCTCCTAACGATGGAAACGTACCGGAGGCGTGCGAATATTTTTTGTGCATACTTAACTAATCGTTTGTAGTAAACAGGAAGAAAAAGACAAATATATTTTGGACCGTTGCCAATTGTCCGTTCGATTTGGCAACAGTTTAACAGAAGTTCAAGGTCTTAAGTGTTCACTATCGCACGTCGAAACGTAATGTACAAACTGAACCCATCGTTCTCATAAAACTGGGTCAATTTATTTGGGTATAATCCAATTTCGACACAGTTACGAAATAGATTATTTTCATGAAACTCATATTATACTTTCAGATGATTTTAAAATCATGTTTGCTATTTTCGATTTGTTGTGAAATAAAGCAGATGTATAAAACAGTGGGGCCGATTACTTTGAAATATAACATTTTAGTAAGGTTATACTGGCATTAGTTACAGTGAAATAAAACTAGATTTAAACTATTTAAACGGATTTTATCGCGTTTTTTTTATTTAAATTTTAGTTCTGACGTTTCGAAAGCTTTACAGCCTTGCGAAGATTTCAATGAGTAACATTTGCGTAAACGTAGAAAATTTTTAGTTAGTTTTTTCAATTCTAAATAATCACAGACAAGACAGACAGACTCGCATTACAACATAGAATGCATATACTCATATTATGCTCGGCGAAATTCGAATGCACCACTTGTACCACTGCCTGGCCCATTGAGAGATTATGTACATACATAGATAGTAATAGCTTAGTAGATACATATCTACTTACATCGGGTGCATTTCGCTGTTGGCTGTGTACGGAGGTTTTGGATGTCGCTTTGATAGCTGCTAAGGACGGTTTAAATCTGAAAATAGGTAAAATTATCATTTGAAAACTTTATTTACACTGTGATTAAATTCTCATTAATAAGTAATAGAATTACGCTGTAGACAGGTTAGGTACTTTACTACTTACTTAATCGATACTATCATATCGATATATATGGGTGATTATACAAAAGTTGGGTAACTTTTGAGGATATTTTGTTTACTATAGTTATTAAATCAAATTATTACAAATTCGGGTCTATATGATGGCTAATCTAATGATTATATTGTTCCAAATCGGGCCAGTCATTTTTCGGCTTCTCTCTTTTTTTTTTAATATTTCTTCCCTAGTCAAATTGTTTTTAGCGTGCCGCATGATGTTTTTAACTGAAATATAAAATAGAAATGCTTACACACGGTAGCAATTACGATAAAAGTGCTCTAAAACAAAAAAAAACATCAGTACCTGACAACGGACTGACGCCAACGGACTGACGAAATAGACATAATTTGAGGTTATAATCAAAACTAATGTTTTTTTTGGTAATTTCGAATATCAACAAACTACATTTTAACAAATCATAGTTAACTATGTATAAATGAAAATAAACCTCAGATTAACAAGAAAATAACGACTCACCATGGGACTGACATTTTGACTGGCTTCGCACGTGTATAGACGACAAACACAACCCAAACACTGGTACTATTATGGCGGCCGTCAAATTGTGCGGTCCGCAACTAACTTCATTACCAACATTAAAACTTAAACAGGGATTTGACCTTGACTCGGTGATATTCTCCGCGAATTTTAAATTTAAAGAACACACAACGGACTGACGAAAGAAACTAAACACAAAGTTTCTTATTTTTTATTAAATAAAATAGAGAACATTGCATTATGAAAGTTGTAGTATATAATACTATGTACATCACAGATTGTAGTAAATTAGTAAGTTTTCCTAAATCAATGATAATGTTTAATGGATAGTCACTTGATTGTTGGTTTTCGGGATTGTGACATGCCAACGGACTGACGTTTTGAGTATTAATTTTGTTTTTTTATTAACTTGTATTTAAAATGAAGAAGTGAAATTGGGTGACCAAATAAATGACTTTTCATTGTTTTAAAATAAATTGTTATTTCAATACAATATAATAAGACTTTGTCTATATTAGCTGGTGACATTGAGTTACCCAATTTTTGTAGAATCACCCATATACAAGTGACAAAACATGCAATATTATTATTTTAAAAATTTGTTCATGATATTTTTTTAGTAACGTAGCTTCGAAGTTCCAACCGCATGCACCATATTTATATTCTATTGGTTTAGATAAGTTCAATAAATGATTTAATGATAATTTATAAAATCTTTTTTAATCAAAAGCTTTATTTCTAAACATTTGTAGGCTGTTAAAAATGTTATGAAGATACACATTACGTAAATGGCGCGAATAAGTTGACATGTTGACATTTTCCTTTTATCAAAATCTCGTTTATGTGGTGAAAAATACTCTTGTGACTAAACTGAATAGAAGCTATAATTTTTGATATGTCAAGTTATTTACGCCATGTGTAGACAGGGACAACATTCATGGCGGGCGAGAAATGACAATGCACTGTTGACTTTGGCTTGTCCACTCATGGCACCTGACCTCAGCTTTCATTCCCGACCGCCGTGAACATAGTCTCCAATCTGTACGTTTTTTTTTATTTATTTAAAGGGCTTTGTTGCTGTGCAACAACATCGCCCTGTAAGACAATACACAAATACAAAAAACAACAAACAAAAAAAAAGAATCAGTACTAGTTGCTAGAATCAGGCCTCTGCAGACCTAATTCTATCAACTTATATAGGATAACAGCTTCTCTAGATTCTGGACAAGACAGCACACTATTACAAAATCCTATACTATAGGTTTTATTTTTATTGAGGTGTTGCCTTCTATATTCTTCGTTACGCACACACTCCATCAACATATGTTGTGCATCCTCCAAAACCCCACAGGTATCGCATGTTGGTGATTCTACTTTTCCCATTAAGAATGCAAACACATTCGACGGAATATGTGCAGAACGAGTTCTAAGGGCTGTTACCAGTACACTGCGCTTAAAATCTGTACGTGAATACTGTTAGATCCCATCACCGGACGGCACACCCGTAATGTGTCGCACGCTACCTGTCGACGGACCTGTCTCCTGTGCTGTGCTTGCGCTGCCGGTCGAAGAACGGCACCGACCCGTTCTTGGGCAGGCCCGGCGCCTGCGCACTGAACGCGGGCGACGACACGTTCCGCGACATTTGTTGCGGTTGGTTCTGCTGCACCGGGTTCACTATCACGTTGCCGTTCTCACTCTGCAAACAACTACCGTGATGACATATTGTCCTAGAACTGTACATTCAATACTATGGCACAGTAGCCGCACCGTACGATGTCATTTGTCAATCCTACTAATATTATAAATGTGAAAGTTCGTTGTTTAGATGTTAAGATGTTTGGATGTTTGTCCGTCAATCACGTTGAAACTACTGAACAGATTTCGATGAAATTTGGTATACAGACAGGGCATGAGCTGAGTTGGGTGATAGGCTACTTTTTATCCCGGAAATCCCGGAAAAAGCAGATCACGCGGGCGGAGCCGCGAGCAAAATCTAGTTAGAAATAATGACGTTACTGTAGTTTCGATAATAATATGTTGAAGCTACGGCACTATTGAGGTTTATACAATAATGAAATACGGCAATTGTTTCCTCGCAGATAATTGTTAATATTTACGGAACTTCATCATCGTGTATACGTCCTAAGTAACATCGTACGGTGCCACTACTGTAAGTACAGTAGATACAACATGAAAAACTACGGAAATTATAAAAGTAAGTAAAGCATAATGCATTTCTAGTGCATCCTAATAGGGTCGGGACTAACGGATAGAGTGGCACCGAAGCGTTCTAGATTTGATTAATCTTCGTTAACCAACGAAAAGATGAGGAGTTTTATTTAACGCGTATATGCTTTTTGTTTCCTTTAACATACAACTTATTTATTAAAACGAGAGTTTAGGTGTTCGGCTGTGGTGTGTTTCGCTTTTGTTAGATTAATATATGTTATATATTGAAAGCCTTTAGCCATAAGGCTGAGTTTCTATTGTCATTCAATTAGGTTTCTTCGCTGCCACTAAATCCGTCTGCGCTGATCCTTAATAAAATTGTTATAATACTTTATGTATTGAAAATCTGTAAGTACTGGAACAATTCACTATATTAATATTATCAGAAACTTCTACATGCGTCAAAAATTTAAACATGCTCTTTTTACAATACTAGTTACGATAAACTACAATAAGCTGCAATTTCGTAGTAACTAATGCTTAATTAACTAAATCGGACTGCGTATTAAAATGGAAAAGCGTACAACCTTTTTTTCCTGAGCCTCTGACTTAAGCGGAAATTAATCATGCAAATGTTTAAGAATTCGAAGAACCCGATGTAGTATATGAACGTAACGTCAGATGAAATACGCAATGGCCCGTGGTACGACTTTTTATATATACAACGTGTATATGTACATAGGGTCAAATTAAACACGTGTTTTGACACTTGCCAGAGTTATGCAGGATATGTACTTAAGGTCTAATTACTGTAGAATTCAGTTACGATGTAGTATATATACTTGAGGCCAGTTAAAAAACGCGCTAAGGCACTTATGGCATTGCCAAAGTTAGAATGTAGTATATGTACATTGTGTCAGATAAAACGCGCATTAAGGTAGAATATTACCAAATTTACAACCTGGTACATAAACAATTGAAGACTTAAATTTTAACTACAACACAACATCACTTCTAAGGTTAGTATACGTAAAAAAATTGTAGCTCCTAAATGTTAGTCACATAAGCAGTTAGATTAGATGCAGTATGTAAGGGCGTAGTGCAGGGTGGTAAGGAAAGTTTATAGACAGTTTTCAGCAGTAATTTATGTCTTATTTACACGAAGATAATGGGTGTCACATAACTCGGAAATGAACTGACATTTATGTGTCTTTAGGATTTCATAATTGCAAAAAATCGCCAATGAACAACTGCTTCCCAGCTATGCGGATAGCGATTTCGTAGGTACATTATGGTAAGAATATGGTCAAAAGTGCCAGGTCCTTGGTGTCCATTCCTTCCAAGATTCAGAGTCCGAAAGGCGGGTAAGCATATCGCAGGTAAGCATTATCAATAAAATCAATAGGTGTATGAAGTATGCTCATAATAGTATTGTATGATCCATTGATGCTTATTGTCCATTTTTCCTGGATCCATATGTACAAAAAAGAGACATTCACAAGGCCAATACAAAATAATTAGTATTGTATTTACATTATTGAGTATCTACTCAAGAACATAAGTGCCATATCCTTGCCCTTCAGTGCTTTTCAGATCAATATGTGCACAGATACAATGGACATAGACATTGTTAGAAACAGAAAGTATGACAATGACAGGAAAAGACAGCGACAGATTCTGTCAACAGGTGTCATAATCCAAGCGTGCAAAATGCGATAATGGTGCATTTATTTGACACTGATATCTACGTGACGATTGAATGCACGCGACGCGCGGCAGCCGCGCGACCACCGAGAGAGAAGAAGAAGAAGACCATAGAGAAGTGTGAGCACTTCTCTATGGATCGCGCAGTTACGGCAAATTTAAAGCTATTTATTTGACAACTACGTTTCAAATTACTTCGCATTGCGTCGACATCGTATTTTTATTTGAATAGGACGTATTTAGGGAATAGAGCCTGCGGTGTGCGCGCGGCGGCCGCACGTTCTGTATACAGAGAGAGAGAGAGAGAGGGAGAGAGATGATCTGAGTTAGCAGTTAGCACAGTCTTCAGCGGGCAGTAGTCAGTAGTCAGTAGGCACCTTGTTGGTCGGTTTGAGTTCAGCGACGTGCGCCTCGGTGATGGTGGGCAGTGCTGGCGCGGTGGGCACGGCGTGCATGGAGGGCGCGGTGGGCACGCGCGCCAACGCCTCCAGGTTCAGCGAGGAGTGCACGCCCGGGTCGATGTTCAACGGCGCCTGCACACGCATCACTGTCTCTCCTCACTTTTACCGCCATCACTCGGCTCGGGCCGTACAATATGCATTGCCATCACCAAGTTTACTAATTCACCGTGTTTAGGCCATTTATTTGTAGATAGCTTCCAAGCCTGGGCGTCGAAACGAGCCGATTTATCAGCCTAAACATAATTGCTATACCCTCCCATTGGCTAAAATCCAGTTCTAAAAGTCCGTTATTTTAAGAGGAACAAATGTATGTACATATATGTTAACGCACACACATTATACAAGGCCGACAGAACAGAGGCCTTTCCTTCAGGTTTCCAGACGGTCCCGTATTTTATTGAAATTTAAATTTAGTATATCCATGTGAGGAGCGTCCTCAGACGTTGCTCCTTTCGATCCGAAGTGACTAATATGAAACCTTCTTAATGCATTAAACGTGTCGATACGTCATTCTTTATTCGACACATACCCGTATTGTACAGAACTATTGTACTGTTCAGTCTTGGGTAGATATATAAAGTTCTCACCATCTTATCCTACTTGATTACTTATAAAACACAATTAGTAATTATATATTAATACTAAGGTAGATTAATCTAAATCAGTTTATGTTCGTTTCATTCCATATAAACCACCAATTGTTAAGTCTTAATTTCAATATAAATATTCGACTATATGATTGCAACAGTGTTACAAATGTTTCATTCATCCATTCATTCCATCCATGTCAAGCTTACCTTCAGTCTCTTCTCCATTGTGCCGTCAGGCAACTGCACCACAAAGTATGATCCACCGATAGACCCTCTTTCCATTTGCAGTCTTTTCTCTTCAGCCATACGCTGCAACAGTGGCTTTTCACCCGAAGTCTGTAAAGATAGAAGTAAATATACAATAAAACGCTCAACCTAAATTTAGTTCAAGGTACATACGCACACAGGCCAATAATCCCCGATGGGGTGGGGAAAGGTTGAACCAGTACAGCCACATTTCGTTGAGCCTATCTCCTTCTCATCCCATGACGTGATAGGGGGCGAGCCTATCGACATACCGGGGACGATTCCAGACTCCGGACTGATACTGAGCATTACGGGATAGAAAAACCCAATAGTTTAAGGTCATGTCATGACACAAAAAGCATTGGTCAGTTAAGGAATTAACGATACGGTTTTCAGTATAGGGTAAAGTAAAATAAAACAATAAATACGAGAGGCCGACAAATGAGCGAGTTACCTGACGGTAGATGATATAGCCGTCCATGGACACTCACAATATCAGAAATATCATGACTGCGTTGCCGACCTTAAAGCTAAGGATTACTACGCATTGACATGGAGTGTGCCGGATTTGGCCCTCCAAAAATCTCAGTAACAAAACGAAACGCAATAAAACCTGCCACTTTACTTCGGGTTTCTGTGAACTATAGTACTACATTGGTAGAGCCGACCTATTTGTGCTGTACATACACCTAGCTATAGCGTGACAACCACTTACCAAAGTTACCTTAGATATTTTTTATATTTATTGAAAACATTCATAAGATTGAAATTTTCTTTCTGCCTGGCGTTATACCGGCTTAATGCCAGGGTCCGCCTTCCCATCATGTTTGACGGTGAATTTTACCACCCCGCAACGGGAAACAAGTTTCGCCATTGCCTCGCCTGTTAATCAGCAGAGTGTACTACTACTGGTGAGGTTGGCTTTGGGCGTAAGACATTGGTGGCCCACTTACACTCATAATATTAAATTCATAAGATATAAACTAATGAATATATTAAATGATAGATAAAACTAGTGCTATAAAAGGTAAATATCAACGAACTCGGCTCGTAAAATCAAGGCCCGATATCTCATATCACTAGCAATAATCAGCTAAGTATCTAACCTGTTACAAGTAGTGCTACTATCTTATACACCGTAATCGGTTGTAATGTTTTCGAGTGTAGAGAACACTACCATACATTATTTTATATGTTTCAACATAACAATTTATGCGATTTGAATAAAAATCTCTATCTATATGTCTATCTTGACAGCCTCTGTGGGGGAATGGGCCGGCTGCGAAGCGAGAGACCGTGGATTAGATTCCCGCACCGAGACAAATGTTTGTGTGATCCACAAGTATTTATTTCGGGGTCTGGGTGTTGTGACACCGAAAGTCTCTCGTAGTTCCTGATACCCATGACACAAGACTGGTATCTTACTGTGAGGTCAGGGCTATGTATGTGACTGTTGGGTGTATTTATTTATTTAATTCGAGTCTGTAGTGGGACTACAAGTCCCTCATAGTTTCTGATATCCACGAGAAAGTTTAACCTAGTATGGAATCAGGCTATGTGTGTGAGTGTTGGAGGTATTTATTATTATCTATATATATAAAAATGAATCGCTGTGCGTGTGTCTCGCGAAAACTCGAGACTGGCTGTACCGATTTGGCTAATTCTGATCTTGAATTATTTGTGGAAGTTCAGGGAAGGTTTACCCGGTGAGAACAAATGAGTAACATAAATAATAAGTAAAGGAAAACACTAAAAACGAAAACTTAATTTTCTAATACAAAAATAAGCGCAGGTATAAACCGGATTGTTGGCGTTGCGAAGCTTGCCGTGATGACGGGTCGCCACGGGACAGGGACAGGACTGTCCCACCGGGGGGAGGTGGAAGACGACCTGACTTAGGTCGTCGAAGTCAATTAAATGTGCGACGGTCTACCTCACGTGCAATGGTGCAGTACCTCACTTAATTGCATTTAATGTAAATGAAACATTTGTATTAAATTTTGACCACATTTTACACAAATATATGTAGGTGATACGAAGTTCACCGGGTCATCTAGTTATTTACTAATTATTAGTCAAAATGCAATGTCATCTTCATTAGTATGCATCCTTTAAGGACATAAATAAACTACACCTAAACATAGGCATTTAATCTTTGATCTTTGCGGTGTAAATTATTCATACCTAACTGCATCGTGACTATTTAAATGCTACTCGGACAAGGCGATGCTATGATGTACACTGCAGAATTAAATTATGCTTGAGATTCAGCTAATGTCTCGGTGGCGCAGTTGTATTACGCACGCAGTGCGACTGTTGTGCTGAGGTCTCGGGTTCGATATCGCGTCGGGTAAACGTGATATTGGGTTTTTCTGTCACGAAGTACTTAGTATCAGCCCGGAATCTTGAATTGTGCTCGGTATGGCGATAGGCTCGCCCCCTATTACATCATGGGACGGAGATACGCTCGGCGAAATGTGGTTGTACTGGTTACACGTCTGTCTACCCCTTCGGGTATTACAGGCATGACATGCGTATACATTCAGCGAGTGTATGCCTACGATATTTGAAACATTATTAATCAATATAATATGTAAATGATAATGTAGGTCTATTTGCGGTTTTTTCTTGATACCGAGTCTTGCATCTTGCGGTGAGCATTTAATTGCTAAACTGACGTGAAGTAAAGGAAAAGATCACCTATTTACGCAAAAACGCAATTAATTACAAGTTTGAGACCTTTGTTTGTCTGTGAGTGTGTGTATATTTTTCTTAGCAAAGCCCACAAACGAGCAACTGCGTCAACTGATGGTAAGTGATCTCCACCGCCCATGTACGCCCACAATACCAGAAGAACCATGGATGCGTTACCGACCATAAAGGAAAAGGATAATTAAGGATTATCCTTGGAAGATCCTAATCCTTTATGAAGGATTGGAAAGTGGGCCTGCGGATATCTCACTCACCGTACAAAATGCAGCAGCAAGCCGTTACTTAACTCAATTTTCTATGAGAGACACACACATACATTGAAGCCCGTGAAATTACTGGGCATTATGTGAATTAACATCTTACGTCTCGGGGCGACGCGACGTGCGCAGTTCAGTGCCATGCAGTGCTTTATAATTCAAAGTACTATGTGGGGTTGCTTCTGTTTAGGCAGGCTTGGCGCTTACCATCAGGCAAGCGACGTGCGCGTCTTGTCATTCAATTATATTGAAAATATGAAAAAAAAGACCTGGTCGAGCAAGCCTGTTCATGCTCTAGACAAAAGTGTCTACAGCGTGAACCTAAACGAATATACCAATTTCAATGCGTTTTTTTTGTTTGAAAGCTTATTCAATCCAGATAATCCTTAGTTATGCTTAAGAAAATTACAAATTAAATAACTAATAACTATAAGGATGCAAATACGCAATAACATTTCAACCCATATCAAGAAAAAAATAAAGATATTCATTTTATTTTACTAAGCTCTCTTCGCTGTCCTTAAACACCTCCCTACATCTTTAAAAAAACCCACTTACCTTGGGATACACTAGAGGCCTCATCAACGCTCCGAACACGGCGCAATTGAGGATCAATCCAGCCAGCAGTAGATTCGCATTCTGCCACGAGCCGAACTCGTTGAGCAGCAGGGCGGCGAGGGGGGCGAAGCTGAACGTGCCCACGCCAGAGCCGCACACCGCGATACCGGTGGCCAGGGAGCGGCGCGTCTCGAAGTAATAGCCCACGGCCACCACTGAAGGCAAGTAGATCATACCGAAGCCGATACCTGCAAACAGATGGAACAAATGATTTCTCATGTTTACGCGAATGTTACACATTATAAAAAAAGAATCACCAAAATCGGTTCATCCAGGCGAAATTTTTGGAAGTCGGTTAAAAATAAAACTAATTTAAACGGATTTTATAGCGGTTTTTTATTTCAGTCCACCCTGTGACCACGAAGGCTGAAAAGTTTTCGAAACGTAGGGATGAAAAATTAATAAAAAACCGCGATAAAATCCGTTTAAGTTAGTTTTATATCAAGATAGAAGAAATTTTGTTCCTGTATGTACTAAGGAAATAAAAAAATCTTTTGTCTTGTTCAGTTAAAAAGAAAACAAAAAGTATTGTACGACTATAATTATGAAACTGATAGTACAGTGCTACTACCGTAGTAATAGAGCAATTGCCCGGGAGCTGTTATGTGCCTGGTATGGTGATATGCTCGAGCCCTATGATATAATTATAGAGACGGAAATAAGCTGGGCGAACCGTGTTGGACTAGATGCACATCTGCCTACTACTTCGGGGACATAGGCATGAGGTTATGTCATGGTGTTCGAGTTGGGTACAACACTTGTCACTATTTATAGGACTGAACCATGAAAGCAATTCGGAATGTTTATAAATCTAGTACAACTTCATTATCTTCTTTGAAGAAATGATTTGATACGTGTGTCGTCAATTTGGCAGTACACCAAATTAACATCTTTGTACAATTTGTAAATTAGACGAGCAAAGAAATTACATTAAAATACAGGGTATGTTATTTCAGCTGGCCTGCTTCATCATTATCACGTCTATTATCCATCGTAAGTCATATCGTCAGTGGAAAGGAGAAAATACTCAAGCGACCAAACGTGAACTTTACGGTAGAGCATGTTAAATTTGTTTTTGTAATATAAAAATTCATAGTAATTATATTAGGAAAAAATATGATTCAATAAAATATATGTTTCACTGAAAAATATCCAGTAGGTAAATTTATATGTTCCTTCCTCTACCGTCAAGTTCATGTATTGTTATTATACGTATGTACTTAAAATAACTATAACGCTATAATTATTCAAATTAATCTACATCAACATTGACGTACATATTATCATAACTCTTAGCTTTGGGTATTTCTGTGAATATCGAAAGTTCATAGTATTTTTTTATAAAGAACTAATTTCACAGTGATGTTGGGCTTATTGTAGACAGTCAGCCAGTTAAAGAATTCTCAAATACTTTTCTGAACAAAGGATCACGTTCCTGTTTTATTGGCGTCGACCTTCGCTAGTCTTCACCCTTAACAACGGACTTGAGTATTGTTAAATAAAATATTTCACTTTCTTAAATGATCCTAATTACTAAATTAGTTTGTTCGTTTGTTTTCACACCAAATACGCATACAACACGTACATAATCAGGAATATCATATTGCATGAGTCAGTGTTTGTTGCTGTCGGCCCACAAATTGGCATTTGAAACCGAACAAAGGAACACATGGGTTGTTGCCTGCTGCAAAGAGGTCGATGCTACGCGTTCATTAATGCGTCACTTTCCGGTACATATTCCACATTTTCTCGACAAATTAATTAATCATGTTTGCACACAATACTTAAATGAGCGTAAGAAGTACAGTAGGGCAATGGAATACGTTGAAATTGGGTGATATACTTTTCCAAGACAACTGCACGTCTGCGTCATTTTAGTTTGAGTAAATTATTCACGGAGGATATTAAAAATTGTTTTATTTCAACATTTTAGTATTTTAAGGCAGTTTTATTGTTTATTAAAACGTTTTCCATTCTATTAAAAACTGACTTCAACGCCGGAATCGCGGTGCTATTGCTATCATCCGTTGAGAAGTTTCTGCTTTTCCCCTTATACTCCTTCATTACATCTAAATCAAATACCCTATCGAATACAAAACGAATCATCAAAATCATATATTTAGCGGTCTTTTTTATAGTATAGGCCGGCAAACGAGTAAGTGAGTCGCCTAATGGTAAGTGATCGAAAAATCATAGATGTGTCGCCGGCTTTAAATGAAAAGCATAAATAAGGTATTGGGAAGGGGACGGGGTTTTGGGCCTACGGATATCTCACTCATCGTAAAAAACACAGCAGCAAGCCGCTACTTTACGTTAGTTTTGTGTGAGACAGTGGTAAAGACCCGTTCGAGTCGGCCCATTCATGCTGTAGACAAAGATGTTCTCAGCATGGCTCTACCACTCATACATACGTAAAAAATATATATAAAGATATGATTGAGATCCTCATCCATTTTGAAGTAATTAAAACTAACCTTACTAACTAGCCTAACCTTTGAAGGATTATTGTCTAATTTCCTAATTTCAAACACAAAACACACGTTCCGTGTACAAACAGAAATATTTGGCGCATCGATCAAACGATTCTCCCATAAATATGATTAAATTTCTCGACATACAATACGCTTATAACTACAAAACACGAATTCTTTTCATAATCTAATCAATGTCTCCAACATTAGCACATATGATAGATCGTTATCACGCTACAGCTACCCATAAAACAATATAAAAGAACCGATAATCCTGCACGATACGGATCGTTACAGTACCATAATTCAGAACAGCTGATTAAATTAGGACAATCAATGAATCTAGTTCGAATTATTTCGATAGCTTCAAATTCCTACAGTAATTATTATTCGTAGACGTGATCGATATCGATTTTACACATATTTCCTACGCGTGTAGAATTAAAACATAATTATAATGATCTAACTGCCCCACTCAGAGGCGTAAATTAACATCAATCGTCAATTAACTAATTATTAGAATATATATATATTTTTTTGTCCTGGCACGGTAGTGACTGCACAACACCTGATGGGAAGCGTAGTGCAGTTGAAAAAAAACAGCTTCCACCACCAATCAATGGTTTATCGGTGATCACCAGAATCATGCCGGCCTGTATAAATCTTCTTCACACTCCGAATAGGGAAAAAGCAAATCGAGGGGCCTGCGACAGGACTGGCGGATTACCGATACAGGCACAGGGATACAAATAAACCCTTATACCCACCCCAACAAACCATCAATTCATGTAGCAAGCCCCTCGGGAGAACGGGATATGCACTGGCTGATCCTGAAATCCAGGAATTAACTGTCTCTGAATGTGTAAACGTTACGTAGCGACTGACAATTAAAGTTAATTTGACGTTTCTAAGTGCGACAATAAGATCCGTAGATAAAATGTATCAAGGTCGTATACTAAAAATAAAGGTGAACATTAGGGAAGGAAAATAATAATAATAATGTATGCAATATGCATGTGTGTAACTCATAGACGTGACGGGTCGTTTCCGAGTGGTCTCGACATTGAAACACGATGATCTCAATATGCGGCTGCCAACTAGGACCGCACTATAACTGCCGCTAATCAGAGTTGCTAATGATTATTCCAAATATTGAATATTTCGTCCATTGTACATATTTTTTTTTGTTTTAGCTATATATTAAAGAACAAAAGTTGAATGAATGCAGTGTTTTGTTGTACTATCACAGGGTACCGCTGATATGCAAAGGCATGGTTGACTATGTAAAAGACGTAAAGTATTATAAATCTTGACATAGACAAATCAAACTACGAATGTATTGCTACTATTTTTGGACACGCTCTTAGTATCAGGCGAGAGAACAGTTCATATCGTTATTCAAACTAAATCAATAATCTAATCACTAAAAGTTTAATATTAGATTATAGTCGAATGTATGGGCGGAGATTGCGTCTTGTATTCTTGCAATATCTATTATCTGTTTGGAAAACAGTATATATTATCTGTGTAGACTATATTTAAAGATATTGCCATAGGTATTTTTATTTTTAAGTCTGTATTTGATAGTATTTTTTGCAAATTAGACATCAGCATAGTCGCATATATGGCGCCGTAGTGTCTGAGCTATCTGGCACTCAGCCAATCGCCCGTCATTTTGACCTCAGCATAGACAAATAATAGTAGTTCTTGTTTATAATATAATGAGGGTAACTAATGTTCTTCTTTTTTATACTATCAAATTATACTCACTTTTAGCATAATTGATGTCAGAATTAAAACAGATAACCGAGATTTTTCATTTCTTAAATAGCATTTTTCTTATCGTCTATACATGTCCATTTTTTTTTGGCAGCTACTGTTTCATTTTCAGACAATGATGTATCTGCACTAACATGAACACTCTGATTATCTTTCGTCCTTGATAGATGTACAAAGACACGAGTATATTAAGGAAATGACTGCAAGGCTCTTCCCGGTACAGTGGGAACCATGCGGAAAATGGGGGAAATAATATTGTGTAGTAATAAACTCAACATTATGGGGTATTCACACGAGCCATGGGGCTAGTCGTTTACCAAATCGTCTATCATACACAACTGACTTATACGGCAATCATCATCAGCCACAAGACGTCCACTGCTGAACATAGGCCTCGCTCAAAGATTTCCAGACCGACCTATTGGAAGCGGCCTGCACCTAGCGACTTCTATTATTACATTCGACTTATGGCCATCGATATAAGTAATTTCGAAAATATTGAGCAAATCAAGTACAAAATTCATTTTAAATGGCGAGCGATGAACTGAACATTTCCACGGTCCAAATTAGCCGACCTCCGCATGCGGCGATTCGTCGCATGACAAAAATCCAAAGCTTAGACTACATTGAGCTTGGCGATTTTAGTTACCTGCGGTCTAGTTGATTTTCTTTATATCATAGCCCATTTCCCCGTACAGCCTACTTGAGCGGCAGAAATCGACCCGTATAAATCCCACATAACCATAGAATAAGCTCGTTTTTATCGTCTATTCACATCGCTAGCACAACATAATATGCATTCGTAGAACGGAAAGCCCTCTTTTCCAGCGCTTGTTAACAAAAGGACTTAACTCGTCGCGATGGATCGTTAGTTAAGCCGTTTTGCTACATGCATGTTTGCATTGGCATATGTCCAATTTCACACACGGACCGTTGGTGTCGTTTTCAAGGGTTTGAGAGAACAAAGAACGTGTTGAAACAGTTTTAATGTAGCATTTCGTTCGAGGGCCAGTGGGAAATTTTTAGGTAAATGTATTTGGAATATAAATAACACGGGTCTACAAAAAAAAATCGTTCTTTGTCCTAAAGTTTATTTTATGATTTTTCGGTTAATTATGCACAAAACCGAAAAGAAAATATCATTTTTTGGTATAAAGTTTGCTTTTGTGATAGTTATAGTAATAATACTCATTTTAGATTTTTTCATAAAATTTAATACATTTAAAACTACTGCGCGATTAGAGTGGGGTTTTTACGTTCAAAAAGTGCCGCTAGATGGCACTCGAGTGATAAACAACGATTAGGTGTTTTGTACAAGTCTAAAAATATCGTCGCGAAAGTTTAAATATGATGCTGATGCATTTTTTTATATATATGGTCAATCTATTAAAGTTTGCGATGTAAAATACGAACTAAAGACACCTGACGTTCTCTGTGAAGCCTACAACTATACATAACATATTTTGACTGTCTTGTTCGGCATCAAGACAAGCCATGGGCTCCACATGTTGCTTGTAGTTATTGTAAAAGATGTTTGGAAGGTAAGCAATTTTTTACTAAGCAGTGAATCAAATATGCTAGATATATAATTTTTTATTGAAGTGAAACTTCTTTAGAATCGTTGTGCTTTGAAACTCGATGAAACGAAAATGCGTCACGACAAAGACATACATATTCAAAAATAGGATTTAGCCTGCGAGAGAATGATATAGATTACAAGTCTGAAGCAAAAGTTAAAGCTGGGGTTTTTGATGGTCGAAAAATTAGACAGATTTTCGCCGATGAAAAATTTCCAACGTTGCTGAATCGTACTCAAAAAGTGATTTGTTTTATTTCCAACGTTGCTGAATCGTACTCAAAAGGCGATTTGTTTTATTTCCAACGTTGCTGAATCGTACTCAAAAAGAGAGTAGTTTTAAAGCAATAGTTTCTGGATTTTTAGGAAACAACAAATCTAGAAACTACGTAGTTGACGATATGCTAAAAAATATTAAGGCCATGCTCTTTAGGATGTCATTAAATGTACATATGCTACATTATCATTTAGATACATTTAAAAACAACATCAGAGCGTATTCAGAAGAGCAAGGAGAACGTTTTCATGAGGACATTATGAGCTTTGAACAACGTTATCAAGGCCAATACAATGGAAAGATGATGGGAGAATATATTTGGGGTTTAGTGAGAAAAAGTACTTATGAACGTAAAAGAAAAAGTAAAAACGTGCACTTTTAAATTATTTTCCACTTATTGTAAGGTATTTTGATAATAAAACTTAATAAATAATAATAAAAATAATTATTTGAAAAGTTTCATTTTCAATAAAAAATTAAAGCCACAGATTTTGAAAGATATCTTTAAATCGGCCTCCTCAATACAAAAGCAAACTTTTTCATGTCATATATATATTTTTCATCTAATTACGACCTAAAATATCGAAATAATATGCTTTAAAGTCAAAGTCAAATTTTGTGTTGACCCGTGTAATTAATTAAGCATCTAATACGAAATTTCTAATTTCTTATATGTCGTTTTAGATTCTGGGTTTTCTATTTGATCTTTTGATAAGCAGATAACGTTCATATAAAGGAAGTCGAGAATAATCAATTGTGTTGTTATATCTTTAGGTAAGTAGCTATTGCTTGAAAAAAGGCAATACCTGTGAAATCGTTATCTAATATTGAAAAAATATATATAACGTATATTATTTTAAATCAATTATTACAACAAATTTCTCCACAGAGGGGTTAACGTGAGCCAGGAAGGCGGCCGGTCGTAAAAAACTACGAGCTAAATCTTTCTGTAACATGTGTTAAAAAGCATGTTTCGCCAACCCCACTGCGAGTGGAATAAGGGCAGGTGGAAGGAAGGAAGGTTTTAAGTAAAACATATTAATGAAATCAATAAACAAATCCTCAAAGTAAGACGTGTAAAATAAGTATGAAACTGTGTTGATGCTATATATCTGAAACAATAATCAGCTAATAGAGGTAAGTAGTCAGGATTAATTGAAATGGAACATTGATTCCTCCCTTTACCTCCTACCTGTATTTCCCAGAGGATCGGTAATGTGATACACATCACGTGGAATGGTCGATCTAGCACGCAGACCTGACTTCATTACCGTGGTAAAAGTGGAAAATAAATACTAATACAATAAGTATCATATATATCATATTTCATGTTACTCATCTGTTGCGAGGCGGATGCTATCCACAACTCCAGCAGTTCTATTTTACATAATAACTTTAGTGCTAAGGCAATAAACTGATAAATTTAATTTGACGACAAAGAGGATAAACATGTATATGCATATTCCGATAACAATAGATTAATTATTTTAGTACCTATTTATAAATATTTTTCAATCTAGACAACAGGGCCGTCTATGTTGGTACCACCGATTTATCTATTTCTACCGTCAAGCAGCAGTGCGTAAGCATTATGCTGTGTATTCAGAAATTATATAAGTTAGTTTCATTACTTGAAACAATACCATTAAAATATTAATTCCCACATAGCTTCCTTGGTTCCATTAGTATGAAACTTTCACAAAAATGCAAAATTTATCTCTTGAAAGCAGTAAAGTTACAAAAACAGACCGTCCTGTACCAAAAATAACTTAATTGTGCACATCGCATTCCGACGCTTACGATGTAAAAACTTTTTTATACATCCAAAGGAAAGAAACTTTCATCATGATGATGCAAAAAGTATATCATTTTATCATATAGATAATAAGTCCTACCACATGGAAGTCTCACAAATGAGAAGTCCAATCGGCGGCTATTTAATATTTAATTTTATTTTTCGTAATTTTAATTGGATATCAAATCAGTTTTATCCTTATAATATAGGTACTAATATACATACTATAAAAATACACATTGACACTACAATTATTCTATTTTACTAATTCTCAGAACGTCCGTAAATAGAATTGTGGCAAGTACTGCAGTTATTAGCATTAATTGTCATGCTGGAATATGACCCATATGAGCTGAGCGGTCGCCAATCACCATATCCTTTGCACGGGCACCGAGTCAGTCGTTCCAAGGTTCCAAGGACGGCGCGACAACGCGACGCCAATCCATGGCGTAATTGTGCCAATGTGCCAAGGCCAGCATACGCCGAGCTTACATAACACTAGCCCTCACCAACTAGCACTGCGTTTTGTTTTATTACTCTTGTATTATCTCCGAAAATAGCTCACTTTATTTATAGTACTGAAAGCGCCAAACTCACGGTACGTAACGTCTTTACTTCAGCGATTACAAAATTTAATACACGTGTGTTAACTATCGAATACCTATTTATGAAATCGATAGGTTTATTTTCCAAACTGTAGTTAAAATACTACAGCGTTAGTGACTTGTACCTACTATGTAGGAGTATTCAGTAACTTAACTAAGCGACGCGACGCGACGTGGTAATTATCAGTAACTTGTCATCATGAGGGCCCGGAATGGATTTCCATCTTGGCTTTAACATTTTTAATGTCTTTTTGAAAATCATTGAACATTTGATTTGCTTAAATGGTTTACTCTAGAAGATTTTAGTTTAAAACTGTAAATGATTGTAAAATCACAGGAAACATCATTCTGTCACATAAATAAAAAAGTATTGTTTTATTGCTAACATAGACAGACCAGCGTGTGGCCCGCCTGATAATAAGTGGTCACCGCCGTCTATGGGCTTCAGCAAAGCCAGGTCACAGTCAAGCATCTGCCTACCGTGGGATATTTTTTTTTTATCAGTGGCCGACAAACGAGCAAATGGGTCACCTGATAGCAAGGGATCTCTATCGCCGATGAACATTCAAATACCCGGAGAATCATGGATGCGTTACCAGCTACGAAAAGAGGTAATTAAGGGATTGGTAAATGGAGGGGAATCTGGACCTCCGGAAATCACACCCTACCTTACGAAACGCAAAAGCAGGCAGCCACTTTACGTCGATTTTCTGTGAGACAGTGGTAACAATCCGTTCGAGGCAATTCATGCCGTAGACAAAAATGTCCACAGCGTGGGTCTTCCACTTACAAATTCTATTTAAGCCTTGATTAAAAGATATCGATTTTTCGAAAGGCTATCTGTTTGAATGTTGTATAAACAATAATATGCTAAATTTGCGTTTGCATAAATAGTTTTTCATGGGAACTAATTAATAGCACTCAAGTGAGTGAAACCTCAAAACTTGCCACAGCGACGTAATTGCAATCGATCGACGTGTTTCTAAACTGAAAGCGAAACCGAATTATCCGCATTGAGTCGTAAAATCCGCGACATGTACTGAATTGAGCCAGGTTTACTTACACAAACATATCACTGAAGATTTTTATTTAATTAATTTTTTATCTATACTAATTATTACAAGGACAAATAACAATAAAAGTCACTTGTCTATAATTGTTATTTTGTTATTCCAGGATAAATGAATAAATTAAATGTAATTAAGCGGGTATGATATAATATTCCCTTATGTATAATGAAAACAAAACCAATATCGTCATAAATTAAATAACAAACTCATTCCATAATACGTGGGAGCCACATCTATCTATCACCTAGATTCTAGAACAATATAGGTATAACTAACTATATAAATGTTTTGTATACCTGCGGGCATGTGTTTCATATAAACACACTCCGCTGGTATAAATCTTGTTGCGAGTAATGTACACGTGCCGCTCATACTGAATTCCATAAATAAAGCGAGTTTGTTATAAAGCCATTTAAACCAGCGAAGATTAAAATATGTAATCATTATTTAATAGCTGTGTCGCCCAATTTCTCTCGCACTCATATTACTGCTTCTCTCCCGTGGATTGTATCATGATGATTTTATTGTTCGGTGTAATCATGCAACATAATACAATTGCCATGGTACCCAACTGCTTAAAAATATTGGACACTACATTAAACAAACTATCATCTCACCAAATTTCATGTTCCAAGCTATAGTACTGTTAGATATTTCGTGATTAATCAACGAATGAGTGATATTTCTAGATAAAGAAAAATAAATCTTCATTAACAAATGCAAATGCAACCATAATGAAATATTTATATCGTTAATCAACTAATCACAAACGTCACTGGTATAATAAACAGCACAAATGAAATTATTAAAAGTTTTAAAGTCAATCGGGAATCCTATATAGGACTTTAATATCTAGGTGTACAGTCTTAAAGATTATAAAATATATTCATCAAACTTACCTCCAAGCAATCCATAGGAGATCATCATCATAGTAACACTCTTGCTGAGCGTGGACAACACGAAGGCCGCCGCTGCGACCAGCGAGCCGGCGACGCACACGGCCCGACAACCGAACTTGTTGCATAGCGCCGACACTACAGGACCTAAAACAATATTGTTAACAACATTATTGTAACTATTAAAAATAATATCCACCCTGTATTGTAAAGTGCGCGACTAGCCAAAATGATTTTTATCCTTTAGAACCTTTAGACCACCAATAGGCGATATATCAGCCCGTCAATGACCCTAGTAGCTACAACGCTGAAAACGATTTAAGAGCACTCAGCAGTGGTAGGTCAGTTCTAGACGTGATTAATAAATGAAGTTGTAATTCCGTAAAACAAAAATAGTCCATGGACAAGGAATTCTCGTTTTTAACATAATGTATGAGTAATATAATATGACCTTATGAAGCTATTATTGACATAAAGAACATCAATGTAGAAGCAGGTCATAGGAATATCGGTCGGAACTCAAATATTCCGTCAGTTCATAAAATTAATGGCTAGTAAAATTATTCTCGTAATAAATCCTCAACATCATAAACCGAATGTAACGTCATAATCTGGAAATCGCTTGATCTTACAGTTTTGTTTTCCGTAACAGGGTATAAAGTGGTGAATGCCATTTGAGGGAATTATGTGTATGTACATAATCATATAATTATAAGGATCTTGCAATTGGTAATTGGTACTGCTAGACCAAAAAAATATTCACACAGTAATAATACAATATGAAGAGTTTTCATTTCAGCTTAAATTTTTGTTAGCTACGAGCAGTTCGTTCATCTGATGGTAAGCGTAACGCTTGCCCATAAGTAGAAGCAATACCAATCAGAACTTCGAATTATGAAGTACTGCACGGCACTGGAATACGCTCGTCACCACGAGATATAAAATGTGTCATAATATCCAGTTATTTCACTGGATTCAATGTCCTCCTAACCGCACCACAACAATGCTTACACACTGCTGCTTGACACCTACCCAAACGTACATCCGCATAACAGAAACCTACCAGTCCTACTACCTAAAGCAACACCTACCACCAACGAAAAACAAGTCGATGTATTTAGTATAAACAGTATCAGTATCTGTCCTAATTTACACTGCTCATTTACAAACATGTTCTTAGTACACACTTAAACGCATAATTATTGTAAAAAGGTTAAAATTGTTAGGCATAATTGAAGTGACCACCTTGGTCCTAAACCTACATAGCAAAACCTGATCTCCACAACTCTATATGTCATTTACATTTGGAATCGAGTTCAAGGTGTATCGTAAAACATGTAATTTGTTGCAATGGATGTGCATACAACCAATCCCTTTTAAAATGCAAATGCTAAAAACGGAGATGCGCAAGGTGATACTTTGGGCTTTCTCTTAAAAATCCTTTACGAGTTGTGTAACATTTACTCAGTTGGGTAAAGTGAAAAAGGCATATCGGTAATATATATGACAACTGGAAAATAAATAAACGGATAAATGTAAAAGAATATTTACAGCACGCCACGTGTCGTAATTCAAAAGAATTAACAACGATAAACTGAGTTATGGATGTATTTGTGACAAAGCAATACAACACAACAACAAAGAATGGTTAATTCTAAGTAATATAATATGATGGATTCAATATGTACCACTATATCCAAAATATAACAATAATAACAGATGTGAATTTAGTTGCACAGACTGGAAGACACTTAAGAACTAAAAAAAAATAGTTCGCTAAATACATACAGTACTATAAAATTATACGCTTCAATAATCTTTCATAATTAAGAATTGCAAAGATGCAATCAATGTTCGGCCATCCTAGCCTGTTCAGTCACTCAAGAGAAAAATAAAAATACAATCCAGTCACTAATGTAACAGCTCTGTCTTAGGTCATCATCACGATTAGAGGACCGGTAGTTGATGAATCAGTCAGTCAGAACATGTAATGAATTAGATAGATTTCAACAACTCTAGAAATAAAACAGATTGATGATGCACATTACTCCAATACACAAGCATTGTAATGGATAATGAGGTGACTGACTTTTAGCTAGAAATTACAATAATTAAAACTAATTTAGATTCACTTGCTAGATAATGTCCGTCTGAATGCCCAGGTTACTGTGTCGTGCACCCAAGTGATAATAGTTTCGCTATCCGATTGGTGTATACCTATTACTGCTTCCGTGTTTGGAAGTTGATTGACAGTTGTTTGGTATTGATGCTGGTATTACTAGAAAATGAAAAGAAAATTTAAAACTAAACGTAGAGAGACTATACCGCCACTGTAACTCCTGTAAGCCGGATCGAAAATGACACGCATATTTTGTCAACGAGCAATTAAACTTCGACGAGTCTCTGGGAATGCGAATCTGTCTATTCCGCAACGAAATTAATTAAATAGAAAGGTAGGGAGGTGGTAACACTAAAGTCAGTTAAAACTAGTCAATAATTCTTTAGCACCAATGGCCAACATAACAGTGCTACTTTACATTACACCCAGCTGCACTGGGAAGTGTTTTAAAACGAAAATCTAGAATAGAATTTTCAAACGCGGCCTAATTGTACGTACAGCGGCATTTTACAAAAAGGCAAACATTTGCGATTAGTATCTTTAATTATCTTCAATCGATTATAATTAATCAGGTCAATACCTTACGTACTTGTAATAACGTGATAAAACGTCGAAAAAAATATGTTACCAAGATACTAACTGCCTGCTATTATTGTTACTGAAAATCGGTATTAGACTTCGATAAGAATCTGTCACGCAGCATAAATCATTTACGTTTTTACGATAAATTATCTGCATTTATTGCGATGACGAATATGGAACAAATTTAGTCGTGAATAAAGTCGTCCTTCTTAGACATACCATACATAGATTTATTGATAGACTAAGGCCTAAAGATGAGCAATCGTTTAAAGGAACAAAGTGGGTATTCGTTTCGTTGTGGTATTTATGATGTATTTTAAAGTAGTTTCTAACTAAGTAATATGTCGTTGATGCAATTCGTCTTCTTAATGAAGATGTTTGGTACCATATAATAATGCAACCCTTTATTCTATGATTTGTGTAAAAGGGATTTTCTCAAATGCACTTTATGATCAACGATAAATTATAATAGACTTTATAATAATAATATTATTGTCTATCAGTATTAATATAGTGAAAGACATAAAGCTAATTGCTTTACATTTTAATGGATTAAACAGCATAAGTCACCACTAAATAAAAGAACTATGTTGAGTGCTCTTCTTAATGTTGTTGTTCCGTACCTTAGTCCGCAATATGTAATTAACTTGAGATATAAACCATTTCTGAAAACGAATAGCAAATCATTTCATTATATTGAGAGTACAAACAGATATGACCCTGGACTCAGGTCCATGTATATTTTTACGTATAGTATGATTTATTGTGACACAAAAGTCATTTATCACTTTCTCTATCATGATAAAGTTATTTGTCAATTTCAAAGTCATTACTATCGCATTTTATTTATAAGTACGATAACAACGACATCCGCCAATAGTGGATGTGAAGGAATCATGAATAATGTAGACGACCGACACGGCGTTGCATGTGACAACGTGACCGGAATGTATAGGAAATCGTCAGCTCATGGTGATTAATCCGTCATTGAAAAACAACTGCAATCGGGGAACCTGCGCTCCGTCGATATTTAGGTCACGTAAGGTGTACACGTACTTCAACAACCGTATTTCACCCTGATGTCAGTCAACATTTAATGCAATTGGTGTAAAAAAGATATCGTATAACTATACTACTCTATCAAATTGAAACCCATCATCACAATAAACAACTAAATGAGTGCTACGAGTATATGTCGTATCTGTGATCGTGTTCTATTGATTTTTTAAGTGTATATTCGTAATTTAAAAAAAAACAAATAGAAATCTCTTTATATAATATGTATACTTGAGTGGGAGCTGTAGCTGAACAAACTCTATAATACTCACCGGCTGCAAGATAAACACCGGAGAGCAGACTGCCGACCCACGCGACCGTGCCTTTGCCCTCGCCGAAGTACGTCACTAGCTCTGGCAGGAATATTCCGAATGTATAGGCGATGCCGTCCACGATCATGTTGCACATAAAGGAGGCGAACACCACGACCCAGCCGTAGCCTCCGTCGGGAGGCGGCGGCAGGGCGGTGTAGTCGTAAGCCTCATCGTCATCGGCGTCTGCTCCAGCGCCTTCCGCCGTCAGTCTTGCTGCTTCCTCGCATGAGGTTTCGCTTTCCGTCTGTAACAATTGAAAATACTTATTTATATTCTTAAGGAACAAACCTCTTTGTTCTTATAACGTGACTCGACGAAATGAATAAGACAAAGTCTGACGACATTAATTTACGGGCGGAGTTACAATTACGATGATAAAAGATTTTTTTTACATTTTTCGACTCAACCCCGTTCATTTGAATATTTGTTCTTCAATCTTAACATAAAATAATTTACTTCCTAAGCTCTCTCTAGGACCCAGGGTATATGAAATGTTAAAAATACATTCATTAGGCATGTACAAACGTGAAACTGTTTGCTGTTTTAGATATACCAATGAGTTAAAATGGTATATGAAGTGATGGGCAATGCTAGTTTGAATTATGAAACAGTTAAAGTAATGAGGTCATTAGTATCGGCTCCCGCCAGTCTGGCCTTTAAAGGTTATTTATTAATTAATATACATATTTTTTTGCCCTGTATGGAACGCAAAAGTCAAACACATTTTGACCTTTGCCTAACCCCTCACGTTTGTAGAGGCATGGCCATGCCTAGCAGTGGTACAATATAACACAGGGTTGATGTTATATCATTAATAATAAAATACAAAAAATTATTACAAATCAGACGTGAAATTAGGAATGATAAGTACTTCTGGAGTAACATATTTGTAACTAGCCATAACGAAAGGCATTTCTATTTTATTTCTAATGATTTCTTATATTTGCGCGAAAATTACATATTGAAATAAAACTACATAATATAAACAGATTTTATCGCGGTTTTTTTATTTTTTACGTTTTTTACGACGTTTCGAAAGCTTTGAGCTTTCGTGGTCACGGAGTGAACTAACTCAGTCCATTAATAAAACACCGCGATAAAATGCGTTTAAATTAGTATGATTTCAACATTTCTACCTTTATCAAAGAACGAAACAAAATTTTAATTCACCTTAATTTTGTGTACCTTTATATTTAATCTTTAAATGGTATAATAACCTAGACCCATCTTAAACGTTCTTATTACTCTAGTTCCAAAATGATCACTTTTTAAGATCATAATAGCATTATCATAGAGAGGCGTTAAAATAAAATTACGACTTATTTTATTTGGACGTTATTAAAGCTGCGTTAATTTTGATTGATTGCGTCACATCACTTCAGTTATTATGCCCACTTAATTGTATTTTATTACCGCCAATCGTAAACTTCTCAAGTAAAATCGCAAAAATCTAGACGACGTATCTACAATATACACAGTTAATAGTATCTAGTGAATTTGTAATTTTTTTAGAAAGTATAATATGTACATTAGTCTCAGGCGCTTATCAAAGTGCCGCAGTCATTAATCATCCTAATTTTATTATAGAGGTAGTAGTTTTTTATGACTGCTTACACAATGAGGTTCATCTCGTTGATTTAACTTCATGGTCATTATCATTATCATTGTCAAACATTATTTAAGTGTGGGTTGCATCAACCATTGGCTATAGTTAAAGGCGAACAACCAATGGTTGACCACATCTACAGATTTGACATTTTATTAGTACTAAAAACATAATATGATAAAACAGCGTTTGAATAACGTGAACAATTGTTTGTTACACTTAGCACCTGCTCCACCACCTCTGAATAAATAACGCTTTATCAAATAAAGTATGTCACGTTCAAATACAAAAGGCACTTACTCTATGACGTACACAATGGCGGAATAAACACTTTCAAAATTTGCTGTCTTATACGTTAATTGGTGGTCAATTGGCAAAGGTTCACGTAATTTAGAGGCTGTATCATTTGTTTTCAGTACTATCACAGTGTGAAGTCTATAGATGTCGTCGACCATTACTTCTTAAACAAAGTTTAAACGAGGGATGAAGCAATTCACCTTTAGTAAGAAAAGATAACTACAAGGTCTTTGAACACGTGGTGCGTTTGATTAATCGAGTATACAATGAGTACGTGTTCTTATTTGCATACAAACAGACACAGGATAAAATGTTTTCGCATACTTGGCTGCATGATTGTTATTGTTTAATAAAATTATGCACTTCATGCAATGCTGCCACGTAGAGTCCGGTAGTCATTAAATTAAATAGCACTGGCTATTTAATTTAATGACTAATAAGGATCACAATAAATATTGCGAGGCAGGTGCATAGACTTTCTGTTTACTAGCCAACAGCAATCGTCTGAAGTGCAAAATATATTATATTTTTTCCGGCATTTATCCATATTTTAGCCGTTTCAAATGGTGTTTTCATATTCCGTGGACGTGGGACGATTATGCGACGTCCACAATGATAATTGTATGTAATAAATAGCTTATCGACATCGCAACTAGGCGAACAGTCCATATCGCGAACGAGTCTATAATATAGTAATAATAATAATAAATATATCATACACAATTATATTCATAAAGAGATGAGAACATGTCTTTGTTCCTCCAATACATGCTGTTTCATTATCTTTTTATCACCTCTTTGTGTTGTCGTATGATGTTACCATGCGAGTCACTCGTCGATCATCCTTTGTCTCTCATAACTGCCGATGTATGCAGCAAACACTTTTCAAGAGATTATTTTCAGCTTATAATGCAAAGACGCAATACATAGTCTGCACTATAAAATATAGATTACATTTTGCTATTCTACTATTCATATTATTATATCGGAATCTACTTAAAGCTAGTTTACACGAACTATTTATCATATAACCCATTTAAATTAATCAGCGTAAACAGGTCGGAATGACTCATGACGCTCTAGTGGCTTTATGCTAGTAATTTGTTTATAAAGAGGATAATTGCAAATCTAATAAAGCTACAAACTAAACTTAAACTATGCGTTGAGCTCGAAGTTAAATATTTTATGTACTATAAATATATATATATTAGAAAACTTTCTACCTGTCACGGTCTCGAGGGATGCCAGGATCCGCCTTGGACGTGGTCCAGCCATGAATTCAGTATATTCTATTAATTAGTTATGAAAATATAGGAACGAACTATTTATAACTATGGAAAGTTTCATTTTCATTTTAAATCCAAATATCCAACTTGTAAATCAGGAATCAAGATCAGCATTATCAAGTAAATACAGATATATGCAGGCTGCCAAGACCGGGATGGTTGCTCACTTAGGTATACCGTCTACTGTGGAGGTATCCACAGTAGACGGCAATAAGCCGAAAAGACAATATACGGATCAACGAAGTCTACGAGTAAATAGGATTAGCCTTGGTCCTATAACACCGTTGTAACAATTACAATTTCATAACACTGCTACTACAAAGATAAAAATGCGAATAACAATTGCCTAACTAAGATAATACTCGTGCCTCCTGATTTAGGTCAAGATGTAGGTAACAGTGCTAAGATTCGATAAATATTTATATCGATTCTTGGCACTTTTATCGATATATCATGGATAGCACCCATTACTCTCATTACAAAACACAACGCGACTGAGATAAAGAAAACCGAAACCTTTATGGAAACTTATTTTCATAACAGACGTAAACATCTTAATTGTTTCGTAAGATTCGATATGCAAACTACAACAATAATTACAAACTAGCATTTGCTCGTGACTCCACCTGTGTGAAAGGCATACGTCTATAGAACTGTTCATCCTTTTTATACCCACATAGGGGTGAAATTTCCAAAAATCTTTCATTAGTGGATGCTTACAACATAAAAGGCATCATCTGCCAAAATACCAAGTTTGTAACCCCAGCGGTTTAGGCTCTACGTTGATGAACCAGTCAGTCAGTCAGGACAAGTAATTATATATGTTAAAACAACAAACAAACATACAACATATCATCATACCCACATCATCAAAATCATACCTACATCATTAATATCACTATACCTACTAGATAATTTAATATCGCTCCAATATCAATCGTTACGATTTTCGCGTATCGCAGTGGAACTCAAGATGGGACTCGAAACAAGACTCGACCTTGCGCAATTTACAAAGCAAACGAATCCGACATCGTGATTTATAGTGTTAACACACCACGCTGATTAATATACTTCCTCTAAGCCCTCGTAAGATGATTCAAATATAGCAGCTTTCGTGTAAAAGCCGATAATAAAAAAGAAAATTACAAGTTTCAAAAAAGGAGATTACCGTTAATTCGGTACGTATTATTTTTTATGTATGTTTATTGATTGTCTATGGACCGATTTCGATGTCATTTTTGAACCGTAGGGTTTACTTTGTCCCATACATAGTTTAGTACAAGATCCCGGGGAACTAGGAACCATATTTTTTTAGGCAACCCTATTGGTATGTGTTCAGCAACACCTTTTATACCCTAAAATATTATTTTCATCCGGTAAACAGATGGGTGAAGGTCAATGTTCCGCGGGATCTTAGACCAGTTGGTTTAGATTCAGGTGTTAAGTTCCTGGTATGCGAGAGGCCGTCTGGGTTGGCACCATCGCTTTATCTATTTCTACCGTCAAGCAACAGTATGTAAGTACTGTTCTATTTAGGTTTTAAATAACATTGAAACCAGTAAAATGAGCGGTAATTATGAAACTTAACAGACAGAGAACAGACACCGAGACAGATCTCCGGATGACACATCTAACCATCAATTAAACTCATTTCTTTTAATCCATGAAAAATACACCATCACTATGACGTAATAAACAGGACATTCGTCACATTTTTATGTTGTATAATAAATTACAAGTATACGCGGCAATAAACCAATAAATGCGGAAAACGGGAAATAATCAGCACGGATTAACGACCTTAAAATGTTTCAGTGCATATGACAAACGCCAACGTTTCGAATTATACAGGATTGTAAGAACAGTAATACGCAACAAATGATTCCGCATTGTAGGACTGTTAACTAAATCAATTACGCTTTAATGTCCACTACATTCATATTAAAAAGTCAACACCGTGACATGACACTTAATCAACTGCATTAAGATCCAGTTTATTAGTGTAACAAAATACATCGACGTGAGGGTCAAAGTAAAGCTGCATTCTAAGTGTTAGAGCCACGCTGTAGACAGTTTTGTCTACAGTATGAATGGGTCGGCTTAATCGGATTGTTACCACTATCTCCGAGAAAATCGACGTAAAGTAGCAACTTGCTGTTGCGTTTCGTACAGTGAGTGATATATCCGGAGGCCCAAATAGCTCTCCCTTTCCATTGGAAAGAGGAAAACGTTCATGAACGTTCAGAATACCGGAAGACTCATGGATACGTTGGTGATCTTAAAGAAAGGGGACAATGAGGGGTTGGGAAGGGAAGAGATTTAGAGAGAGAGAGCAGAAGCAACTCGCCACTTTACGTCGCGTTTTTTATGAGATAGAGACTATCCCACCCACATACCGCCACTGTAACTCCTGTAGGCCAGGATCTACAGTAGCACGCATATTTTGACTCCGATGATATTGTATAAGACAGCGGTAAGACCCAATCGATCCAGCCCATTCATGGTTTACACAAAACTGTATACAGCGTGGCTCCCATACAATATTTTTTTAGAAACGCCATCAAAATATTATATGTTTGACCTGATTTATAAAATAAGGATTAAAACGACTAATAGATATAAACAAAGAAACGAGTTGAATGAACCGCTGATTCACAACAACCAAAAGTATACGTACACAAAACATTTCGTATGCCAAATGAATCTCTGAACTCCTATAAATATATAAGCACACATGTGTCATGTACCCACTTCTCACAAAAATAAATTCTCTGATTCGCGGAATCGTTACGTTTTGCAAAATTATGAGAAACTCAAACAATGCTCATTAAAAGGATTTCAAAATCTTTCATAAAACTTAGCCCATAAACAACACACACATAAATAAAACATTTAACAAAACTTGTAGTTATATTTCTACTAAGCACTACGTCAGCTGTTGACAACAATTAAGAATATCATGGTTGTCACCTTGCTACCTCCGAGACAAATATACGAACATTATTTTTTAGCCTACGACAAAACAGAGGGGTGTTATATGTTTCACATTTTGTCTTTCATGTGGCAACGTAGCGTTTAACCGAATGAAAATGACATACAGACGACAGACGCCGCAGGCTCTGTAATAAAATCTGTATCGAGTGTGCAACGTTGTTTAATATCGCAGCTCCAGTCATATCCCGTGATGTTGAAAATCTTTTAGCCAGTATTGTTTCAAGTGATTTTAATAATGACACTCTAAAAAGCAGTTGACTGTGCAATGCAAAAATAATGTAGTTAAATAAAACAGATCCTGAGTAAAACTGTATTGATATTCTATCCAAGAAAGAAATTAAATTGTAGTTCTTTTTCCCTACATTTTGGATTTTTCTTCCATAAGGTAGACATATAGTTTGTTATACATATTTATTCGAGCCTTAGTTATTATGATTTACAACCTTCATGATTTGACTGAAAATATTGTGGCTCTTGCATAACTTCAACACTGTGAAAGAAAACAAGAAAGAAATTGGAAACAAAGTTGGTTAAAAACAACAAAGAAATTATATTGTTACACAAGAACAAAAGGGGAACGCTTGCTAGGGTGTTAATGAGAAAAAATATAATGAATGTAGCAATACGAAGAGTGTAGACCCAATAATTGTTCTTTTCAATTGAATATAGAAAATAATAACGTACTTTTCATGTCAATATATCGTTGGATATCAGATTAAAGACAAAAGCTCAACTTGTCAAAGATTATAAAAGAGGTAAAAGAACGTTATTGAATTGATCAGAATCATGTCTACTTAAAATGTAATAATCTTTTAATCCATCATTTGGCAACAATTAATAACAATCATTTATCATGCTTTACTTTTTTGTATAACTTCCGCGGGACCGTTTCAAACGAAATGAAAAAAATCCAACAGGGAATGGCCTGAAAAATATTAAAAATATTCTTCTCATCTAATAAATAGAAGTGATTTAAAAACAACAACAGAATTTAAATAATGCACATGCCTTAGAAAAACTAAACTACAAATCTTATTATCCCCACGAAGAGTATGAATGTACCTATTCTCAGTTCGTATTTTAAAATAACGACAGTAAAACCGACTAAAACATTTTGGATGCGGTTTCTGTTTCCAAGTACCCGAATACAGCATACAACTAAGATCATTCAAACGAATCAGTATTCACAGAAAAATGAAAATGAAAAATGTTTGAATGAAAAAATGAAAATGAAAATTTTGTATGACACAAATTATTTTCTTGATAAATATGACATTGTATCGCGAAATACCGTACAAACGTCCAAAATGAATGGTTAGAATATTTTTTAGGTCAACGCAAATCAGATGTGGGGCAACGTGGTTGAGTCGTGTGTGGAGACGCGCGACCCGCGCTGGCACACGTGATGTCGATTGCCATTAATTGATTAGTGTCGCACGCCGCTAGTAGCGTGTACCTTTAAACACATTGCGACTCATTGAAATAAAACTAATTTAAACGGATTTTATCGCGTTTTTATTAATTTTGACCCACACCCGTGACCACGAAGGCTGAAGCCTTCGATTCGTCGGGATCAAATATAATAAAAAACGCCGCGAGAAAATCCGTTTAAATTAGTTTTATTTCAAATATTCGCGTAAACATAAGAAATCATTACATTGCGACTCGTTGAGGATGTGATTATGCTACATACACTATTCACTTAACACGAGTATTGACGCAATCTATACACCTTGAGATAATGTTTTATAAATTATTGCAAATACGTAAACGATAATTCTAACTCTATTAAATTATTAATATTTTAAAGTTGTTTATGGTGCGTTATTCAATTTATAAATAAGTAAACGTAGGTACAGTATGTTTGAAAAATAAAGAGAACAAAGAAAATATTAATATCAAATTACGCCCATCGACTTATAAAAAAAGGGGGACACCACGTCCCATACATCGAAAGTGAAGTGACCCATAGTGTGCCAGAATGCTGTACGTATACGGGTCTCACGCACACACTCTCATCATAGTGTGCCAGTTTCCGCCATTACGCGACACGACCGCCTTGTGTAACGTTCACTCCAACTTGGATTTAAAAAAATATAATAATGCCGACATGTGTCATAAGACATTGTAAAAACAATTCGACATCGAAAAAGAAATATCAAGGAATTACTTAGCACAGGTAACATATGAATTTATAATCACATTTATAATGTTTTTGGTAAAATTATTTACGTAATATTCGGAACATAAACGTCAACTTCACGTGCATGTGTTGCCAGAAAATAAATGAGGTATTTTCCCCAAAGTGTGAGTATTCCGTTGTAATTAAGAACATTAGTTCAAAAATTACTAACCGACTTTAAACCAGGAGGAGGTTGTCAATTAAGCGTATATTTTATTTTTTAATGTACGAACATATATTTTCCCATCAAATATGGACCGCTTTGTTGAAATATGTTGATGTTCGATAAAGTTTAAGTACTAAGCGGTCTCCTATATACAGTGGCGTAGCTAGCACGGGTGGCACCCGGGGTGGATTTGATTTGGCTGTCACCCTAAGAATGAAAGCTTTAAAATGATTTAATGTATTTTAACCGATTTCAAAAAAGGAGAATAGAGGAGAGGATTTCCCAATTTTTGAATATTATTTCGGGTTATATCAGGTCGAGTTCCCAAAACCGGTGACAACCGGGGTAGAGTGCCCCCCTCTCCCTTCCTAGCTATGGTACTGCAAATATATTTTGTTAAAATCTGATAACGGAATATGGAGTAAAGATATTAAACTCCTCGAACAAACAAATAAATAAAAAAATAAATTCACCGAATTGAGAACCTTCTTTTTTGAAGCTTAACCGGCTTCATATTATCAAGATTACCAAAACATAAAATTTATCTTTAGAAACTCTGTGAGAAGTAAATAATAACATTAATGTCTAAAGGTATTTTTGGATTCTGTAAAATTTGTGTTGCGCGGCAGCGGCACAAGCCCCGACTTTTTTATTTATCAGTGCGTTTTGAACTTTGTTTTGTACAGTACTCTTTATTTAAAAATAATAATTATTAATATAAATAATAATTAAAAATAATAATAATAATTTCTTCAAAAGGATTTTTTACATTTTTAAATATTAGTCACAAAAAAAAACAAAACATTTAAAAATAAATATCATAACCCTCCAATGACGAGGCCTATGACCCAAGCCACCGGCGCGGCGGTTAGGACCTAAGAGAGAGAAACCTTCTCACAATGCGTGCTGTGTCTCTGTCTAATCTAAAGGGAGCCTACATTTCCCGGCTGAAGATTTATACAAAGTATGTCGCATTTGCGAGATGGCAGCCAGGAGGCTCATAAAAGAAAACATTATCATTTCTAATGAAAAACAACATACGTATATAATATAAAAAATATTGGATTCTTTTATAGCGAATAATAATTTTTTTTTTTATTTGGAACTAGAACACACTCTGGCAGGCGCCGAACATAAGATCAATTTAATTAAATGTAGGTATCTTACAAAATATTTGAGCATTCGTTTCCACCACATTTCTAAATTAGAAAGTATTGAACGGTCCGTGCAAAGTAAGAGGCATGTGTATAGAAAATTAAATAATTTTAAAGGCTTTTAACTTATTTTTTAATTTTTTATTACACGAAACAATTAATTGTTTGAACTAAGTACTTAATTACTATCTACATACTTTATTCCAATAAATACGGGCCGAATATAATACCTCCTCTTAGGAGTTGGTTAAAACTGGGGAAAATTTTCATTTATCTGGTATCCCTCAACTTTCGCACACATATATCATAAACCTGCATCACTGACGATATTAGTAGCGTTCTATCCTCCTTTTTTATATATCGATGATTACGCCACAGTATCTCTGTACTTACGACTTTTTGAAACTAGACTATTTTTAACTGGGACGTATTTCCTCCTTAGACTTTGCAACTAAAACATAAAAACATGTTTTTTTTTTAAATAAGACACATCTAAGAGGTTTCATCTATATACCTAGAATGTTTTCATTACAGACAATCCAGACAACAACCCAGTCTATATGAACCCAACCGACATATCTTTTATATAACGCTCTATCCAAAAGGATAAATTAAAATTTTTACTCTACTACGTAGTTTGGAAACAAGTGCCCGAAAAAGAAAGAGACCCGACCCCCAGACAGACAAGGTGGTAGGTCCCTCGTATCCACCGCTTTGTCTATTTCTGACGCTAAGCAACATTGTCTAAGCACTGTTGTATTTCGGTTTGAAGGACATTGAAGCCAGTGAAATAACTGGCCATTATGAGACTTAACATCTTATGTATCGGGGTGACGAGCGCAGTTCAGTGCCATGCAGTGCTTTGTAATTCAAAATTCTGTGTGGTGTTGCTTCTGTTTATGGGCAAGCGTGGCGCTTACCATCACGCGAGCGCCTTTCTCGTCTCGTCATTTAATCAAATAAATAATAAAAAACCCTGACGATACCGAAAAACTTTAAGAGTAGTAACAATAAAATTTTGTTAATATTTCATTCTTTTCTACGTATTAGAAATAATAAAACCGTCTGAAAACGATATTAACAAGCAAAAGTTAAAGAACCAATGAACCAACTGATATTAATGGCATAGACCCAAACCGAGTTAATTTTATTTTGGCTTTTAACTTTTATATAAATCGGTTTCATTTTTGTAACAAAGTTTTTTATTACTGCCTTCAGCGACGGAATCACTAAAATCGATCCAAAAAATATCGTAGTGTTAGTCTTCATCGCCGATTTCAACCCAAAATGGATGGTTTTTTTCTTCAAATTGAAGTGGGACTTTAATAAGAAAGTGCGATTGAATAAAGAACATTACAACAAGAATTAGTAACATCAGAACACTGAAAAGATATGAGAAATTAACAAAAAAATAAATTTATACGCTAGAAATATATATACTTCATACAAAAAGAAATATATACACGTCCATTTGAGAACCTTCTCCCTTTTGTCCTCGTTTTACAAAAAGGAACCCGATTTGTAAATATGATTTCCATACTAAGAACATGAAAATAGACAAATTGATACTGCTACACTATTACAAATGATTACCGAGTCTCATCTATAATGGAAAAAGGATCTACAATCTACTCTACTGGTAGCCTTCACGCCGTTAAGATAAATTACTCAAATTGTAATATTGAAATTACATAAATACATAATTAATAATTATGATTTTCTTCACAAATCTATAAAATACAGTTCTATTAATACTCACTGTGTTTTTCTCCATATATTCGATGAATAAATGCCAAAAACAGAACCACCTAACACAACACCCACTTATGACACAAAGTGAAACTACAATGAATATTGATAGCGGAGGCAACTGGTCGTATAAATAATTATTTGATAATTTTATATCCTAATCAATAAAATGTAGGCACTGTTCGATAATTTTTCCACGAATATATAAGATGAGAAGGCTATTCTATTTCATTAAAACTAACAGACAGTATGTACTGTGTACTGTTGCAATGAATGTCATGTGTTGTGAAGTAGATTCCACATATTTTACCTTCATCTTTTTCTAAACTAACTCACTACGGTTTTAGCGCCTACTTGTCAATTATATGGCCGATTGAAAGGAAATAAAAACAACGTGACTTGACTTCTGAGTTCTGCCTGAAAGGCAAACATAATATCTAAAAGTTGGCCTACACGCGCCTTCGCTCCACCTAGTTTATTTTATTATTTTAAAAATACCAAATGCACGGGTGATTGTATTATATAATCAAAATTAATTTTAGTGTAGTATGGATTATTAACTTGTAGCTTTTTCTTGCGGCTACACTCACGGGAACTTTCTTGATGAAAATTTACTTTTATCACAATTAATAATAACATACATCACTCAGGGATGATGTAGATTATTATTGGTAAAGGAATTTTCAGGATCGGATCAGTAGTTCCTGCTATAATCACCCCTAGAAACAAACTTACAAACATTACCTCTTTATATTGACAGCCTCCGTGGCGCAGCGGGCGAGTAGCCGGCTGTGAAGCGAGAGGCCGCGGGTTCGATCCCCGCACCGAGACAAACATTTGTCTGATCCACAGATATTTGTCTCGGGGTCTGGGTGTTGTGAGACCGAAAGTCTCTCGTAGTTCCTGATACCCACGACACAAGACTCGTATCTTAGTGTGGGGTCAAGACTATGTATGTGACTGTTGGGTGTATATATTGGGTGTATATATATATATATATATATATATATATATTATATATTATGTAGTTTAGCAAAACCTTGCATGAATAACCTAACCGTTAAAACCCCTCAACGTCAATTAGAAAAAAAACACATCCATTTTTCTTCAAACATTCATAGGAACAAAAAACCAGATTTAAAGGTCTGCCAGCTTCTTGCGCGAACTGCGTCGCCATCAAGAGTTTGTGCAGCCCTTGAACCCGAACCGGAGAACTATCAACATACCATACTGTTTAAACTTGCATTTTTATTTTTTAAGAGCATTAATTTAATACGTCACGCACAGTCTGCGTGCGGACTGCGTACCATTCATTACAAAGACTTGTAATCCATCCCAAAATAGACTGATGTAAATATTTACTTATTTTACATATCTCACCTAAATACATATTGTATAGTATTACAGAAACTATGTGAGAAGCTCCTTGGTTATACCCTGACGAGTGTACATAACGGTTGGATATTTAATCGCGTGTTTAAACGGACCTAGCAAACATTATGAAAAATAATTATGAATGACGCGACGAGCAGGTCGCTCGCCTAAGCGTAAGCGCCCACTCATAGAAAGACCAAAGACTACTACTTTTACTTAGAAAGTAGGTACTGTTGACACCGAACTGCGCTCGGCACCCTGAGACTCAATGCCTAGTAATTCACTGGCTTCAATTACCTTGAAATCGGAACACAACAATGCAAAAACAGGCAAAGAAGTGGCACCTACCCGGATTGTCTCTTACATAAAGTTACATACGAGAGAGAGAGACATACCGCATAGTAAGATTTGGTTTTACCAATCCTTTACTAGCAGTGTTACAAGAAGAAAGGAAAACAATTTATTTGTACAGCTGACAATGCGCATATATTAGCCATACAATTAACATTAAAAACTGCAATGCTGGGGAATTACGCGTCGTAGGTACAGCTAGACAACCACCAACGTACTGCTGTGCTATGGCGCGTACCATAACACCTATACAACTAACGAAGTTAATCCACGCATACATTTCGACAGCCTCCGTGGCGCAGCGGGCGAGAAGCCGTCTGTGAAGCGAAAGGCCGGGGGTTCGATCCCCGCACCGAGACAAATGTTTGTGTGATCCACAAATATTTGTTTCGGGGTCTGGGTGTTGTGAGACCGAAAGTCTCTCGTAGTTCCGGATACCCACGACACAAGACTTGTATCTTACTGTGGGTCAGGAATATGTATGTGACTGTTGGGTGTATTTATTTATTGATTTATACACTTTAACATAAATCTCCCCAGCCTAACAACCTTCGATACTTTGACGCAACTTCTCGAGACATTCTTCAGATTTATCTGTCTTATTGACCGTCCCACTTTTTATGAACAGCCACTCGAAAACCAACTGCGATTGGGCAGAAATTGTATTATTCTGTATTTTACAACGGGAATTATTTTATATTTACGAGTAAATAATAATAATAAACGGCGACTACTTGCATAGACCTAACCAAGTAGCTAAGATCATTCACCAGCAACTTGCTTTTCAGTATTGCTTTGTAACAGCCGAGCCATATTATCAATATTTACCCAAACCAGTTCTCGAAAATAGTCATGCAACGCTCTATTAAGATCGATCTATTATTACTGACAGGACTATTGTTGCTTGGGATGTTGACTCGAAAATTATTGCTCCGATAGTCGTTACTTACTGCTAATGGGTTGATACCAAAGAGCCTCGATTAACACCTCCAAAGGCTCTCAATTGGCGTTGGGTCAAGAGTTGTGAGGAGGTTCCCCGCTTTGGGGTCCTTGCTGGCGGTAGCTTGGGTCTTAGGCCTCGCCATCGGAGGGTGATAGATTTTTTATATTTTTAGTGTAACTAGTTTTATCATTTATGTTTTTTTTTATTGGCTTGAACGATGAACCGATCAGATAGCTCGCCTGATGGTATGTGGCTACCCATAAACAGAAACAACAGTACACAGAAATTCGAATTACAAAGCACGGCATGACAAATGGATTGTGTTAGTTACCCCGAGATATGAGTCTCATAATCCCATCATATAATAACCTATATACAATAATATAAACCACCATATGGTGTAATAGACTCCTCCAATTTCCAGAGTTCTCTGTCCCCGTATAGAATCGAACTTACACGTAAATAAACAGATATCTAATCCTAGACAAGAGATGTACAGTGTTATTAAAACAACATGCGTGCGGGCGGGCGGACAGCCGTTTCAGATAGCTAGTTTGTTCGCGTATAAATAAATATTTATTAGGTTTGCAAGCCAAGTACAGCTCTATCACAATGGCGACGAGGCGCCATCAAATGATATTTGCAACACATAATGTTTTCTCGAGGTTGAAACTAGAAATGAAATGGATAGTGGTTTAGTCGGATACCGGATAGGCGTTATCTCACCACCCTGTAGTCTGGATATCCGACCACCCTGGTACGGATATCCGGCCAAACATTGCCACTGAGCGTGTTGTAAAGCATTAAGCCGTGTCGTTAAGCGACCACATTAATTTATTGTATGTTAAATAACATCCTGTATCTTAATACGGACAATCAAATGAATTGCAAATTCGTACGAACAGTATATCGAATAAATTCGAGCATCTTCGTTGATAAATGGTTAACTATTCTTATTGACTCTAACACTTCCACTTATTATTTATTGGTGGTTTGATTTCCGGGTCTACATATCGCTCATATAAAAGAACAACGACGTAATTGCGTTATATCAATTACTAGCTTTTCCTCGCGGCTCCGCACGCGTGATCTGCTTTTTTCGGCATAAAAAGTAGCCTATGTTTATCAGGGATAATGTAGGATTCTAATGGTGGAAGAATTTTTCAAATCGGTCCAGTAGTTTTTAAGTTAATTCGTTAAATACAAAAATACAAATATTTCTTCTTTATAAATTATTGTTTATTTAGGTAGCTTAGCAACGGAAGCCTTCAAATCTGAATAATTTTCCCCGTTTTGGCAACATTTTTCACTGATGCTTCGCTTCTAATGGTCGCAGCGTAATGTTATATAGCCTAAAGCCTTCCTCGATAAATGGACTATCCAACACAAAAAGAATTTTTCAATTCGAACCAGTAGTTCCTGAGATTAGCCCGTTCAAACAAACAATCAAACAATCAAACTCTACAGCTTTATTATATTAGTATAGATTCGTTTTCAAAGAATTGAAAATATAAATAGATGAGATGCATTGGGAAATAGAAGATTTTTTGTGTTAGCCTTACCCTAGCCGTACTCTCCGTGAGAGAGTCAGAGTCGACTTGGGCGGTTTTTTTATATCCTGGCTATTGGACTATTAGTTTACATTTATCCAATTCTCTGTTTTACATCTAGGTGATAAAACCGAGCATGTGTTGAAAAACACCTGGCTCTCAACACTTGCGACGATACGTGATGTATCTATTCGATATAACAATAACAAATGCTAATTTAATAAAGCCACTTGTTTTGTTATGTAAACATTTGACTTGGTTCCCGACACATCCTTATTATATGCATTGCGCCATATCGCATGACACACTTACATACATGCTACTTCAATAGTACAAAGATTATGTTATACGATGAAATAATAAAACTTTGCCTAGTAACTACAATGATTATAAAATAATTAAATTATTTCTTGATAAAATATAAAAAAATAACTCTTAAATCCTGGTATTAAGAAATGCTTAACGTTATATGATACCCGACTTATATTAACAGATAATGTTGTATGTGCGGTTATTCAGACATTTTTGATAAATTGGACGGCGATACATGAGAGAATAAGTTTTTAATTCATTTGCAGTACATTAATAATTAAAATTAAATAGATCCAACAGTATAATATATAATAATAATAAATAGAATACATCAAGGTGTTGTAATGTTATGATACTTTTTGGTAAAACTGTTAAGAAAAGTAAAATAAGGTGACGTCTGTCATTAAATAAAATATACTCATGACGGAAGTTTGCCTCTGATTATTTTATGAACGTAACATTGGCGACGAGGACCCACGAATTTGATGCGAAATGGCGCTACATGGTGTTTTAAGTTTGTTTGACCATAATAGTCAATTATGGCAAACGTTTAAATCAAAGGTAGCGCAGTACTTTATCGCAAATGACGTGTTTGACGACACCAAGAAACGAGCAATACTATTGAGTGCGCTAAGCGATGGCTCATATAAGCTCGCTGCAGATTTAGCGTTACCCAAAGTGCTGGAGGATATGTTATATGGTGAAATTTTGGGAATTCTTGACACGCATTTCACTCGTTCAAGATGTGGTTTTGCTGAGCGGTATAACTTTTATGCAGCAAGTCAGAAGCAAGACGAAACTTTTTCTCAATGGGCAGCTAGACTGCGCGGGTTAACTGAATTTTGCGCGTTTAAAAACGTAGAAGAGGCACTGAGAGATCGGTTCATCATGGGGTTATTGCCTGGAAAGGAACGAGACAAGCTATTTGCAAGTAATATAAATGATTTGACCCTTAAACAGGCGGTTGATTTGGCGGAAAGCGTGCGAGCGGCACGTTTGGGCGCAGCAGCAGCAGCAACAGCGACGGTGCAGGAGCCGCAACACCAGCTATTTAAGATGACGCACCACTCCACAAGCTGCACTAAGGATTCTGACGGCAACACCAGAGACTCTACAAGGAATAATGATTCCAAAGGCATGTGCTCTGTATGCGGATATAGGAACCATACATCTGCTCGATGCCGATACGCAAATTATAAATGTAAAAAGTGCAACAATAAGGGTCATTTACAACGAATGTGCCAGAAAATTAATTTAATGCAAAAAGAGTTGGCTAGCGAGAGTGACGACGATGGTGAGTTATATTATATTCAATCAGTAAATGGTAAACCCATGACGGAAGAAGTTTATATCCAGGGGGTACCGTTAAAGTTTCAAATCGATACAGGTTCGGCAGTCACAGCGATTTCTGAACACACTTTTAATAGATATTTTAAAGAATCGCCATTATCACTAACCAGGACTCGACTGTTATCATATACAGGAAAGAGTATTGAATGTGCAGGAATAGCTACACTTCCGGTTTCTTACATGAATAAAACACATACTCTCGATGTTTATGTGATTCGTAACGGCGGTCCACCCCTGCTGGGTCGAGATTTCATATCTCTTTTTAAATTAGAGATTGCGCCTATTAATTTTTGTGAAAAGGGCAATAGTATTTTAAATACCTTGCAATCTCGTTATCCGTCAGTTTTTTCGAACAAATTGGGAACTTTTAATAAGTATAAAATAAAATTACATTTTAAAGAAAATATTAAGCCCGTTTTTGTCAAAGCACGTCCACTAGCTTTTGCTCTCAGAGAAAAGGTAGACAAAGAATTAGACAGGTTACTATCTTTAGGCATAATTGTTCAAACGCAACATTCTGAATATGCTTCACCTATTGTACCGGTTTTAAAACGTGACGGTTCGCTTAGGTTATGTGCAGATTATTCGGTGGCGGTGAATAAACATTTGGTTGTGGAAAAGTATCCATTGCCTACAGCTCGCGAATTATTTGCAAAATTGCATGGTGGTCAGCAATTTAGCAAGTTAGATTTATCGCAAGCTTACAATCAATTTGTTCTCGATGTGGAGTCTCAGAAAGTGACATGTATTAATACTCACCGTGGTCTTTTTAATTATACAAGGTTAGTGTTCGGACTCGCTAGTGCGCCAGCTATTTTTCAACGAGCGATGGATTGCTTGTTATCTGGTATGGAAGGTGTTTTATGCATGCTTGATGATGTTTTAGTGACTGGCGTAGATGATAGCCAACACTTTACAAGACTTATCGCGGTGTTACAGAGATTTGAAGACGCGGGTTTGACTTTGCGCCAAGATAAATGTGAGTTCTTTAAAGACGAAGTTGAATATTTAGGCTATACAATCAACAAGCATGGGTTAAAGAAATCGCAAAAAAAGGTTAAAGCTATTACTGATGCATCTGTTCCAACGAATGTTAATAAATTACAATCGTTTTTAGGTCTTGTGAATTATTATCGTAGTTTCGTACCAAACGCGTCTGCTATATTAAGTCCTCTTTACAACTTATTGCAAAAGGGTAATAAATGGAATTGGGGACCGGAACATCAGTATGCTTTTAATAAAATTAAAAAATATTTATCATCTGACCAAGTTTTAGCTCATTTTGATTCCGATGCAAAGTTGATTCTAACTGTTGACGCTTCACCGTGTGGTTTAGGAGCTATTTTATCGCAAATTGGGGTAGATCAAGTAGAGCGTCCAGTGGCATATGCTTCCCGTACACTAAATTCGGCTGAGAAAAAGTATTCACAAATACAAAAGGAAGCAACAGCGATTATTTTTGGTGTACGAAGGTTTCATCAGTATTTATATGGTCGGTCGGTACCATTTGTACTTCGCACGGACCATAAACCTTTACTGTCTATTTTCGGCCCCTATCGAGGTGTACCTGAAGTATCGGCCAATAGGTTGCAACGATATGCTATGTTTCTAGGCGGGTATAATTACACCATTGAATACATTAAAAGCGCTGATAATGCAGCAGACTATCTATCGCGGGCAAGCCTACCGGATCAAGAGGAATCTCCGATGGGGGATCTCGGATTAAATCGTAAGGATGACCGAAATAATGAATTAGACGCCGTAGAGGATCGCGCCTCATACGTAAATTTCGTTGTTGATGGTAGTTTACCGGTCACTCTTCACGATATTAGAGCCGAAACAATTAAAGATAATATTTTAAGTACCGTTATTAAGCATATTCGAAATGGTTGGCCGAAGAAAATGGTAGTTCCTGATTTGAAACCATATTTTTTATCCAAGACAGATTTGTCGTTTGAGAATGGATGTGTTATGCGAGGCCATAAGTTAGTCGTTCCTACAAGCTTAAGAAGCAAAATTTTAGAAGATTTACATAAATCTCATTTTGGCATAGTTAAGACTAAAGCTGAAGCGCGTAGTCGGTTCTGGTTCCCAGGCATGGACAGCGTTTTAGAGAATATGATTGGTAATTGTCCAGTTTGCATTCAGCTTAGGCAGTCACCACCACGCGCCCCATTAGCATGGTGGCCTTATCCGCCACAGCCATTTTTCAGAATACACATTGATCTTTTAGGTCCTCTTAATAATCGTTCTTACCTTATAATTGTAGACGCCTATTCTAAATGGGTAGAGGCCTATGAGTTAAACAACACGTCTTCATCGGTAGTTATAGGAAAGCTTTATGAATTTATGTCACGATTCGGGTTACCACATACATTAGTTAGCGATAATGGCACACAGTTTGTATCATCAGAATTTTCTAGATTTTGTATTTCAAATGGGATATCGCATGTAACGTCCCCAGCTTACCATCCGGCCAGTAATGGTCAGGCGGAAAGTTACGTAAAGATAGTCAAAAAGGGAATCAAGTCTTGTATTATGAGTAGCAGCGATAGTACACAATTAAACAATAAACTATTCAAATATTTATTTGATTATCGCAATTCTGTGCATTCCACTACAGGCACTTCGCCTGCCGAATTAGTTTTCGGTCGGAAGCTTCGGTCTCGCCTGGATATAGTCAATGTAGAGAGTACGAGTAAAACAACGTCATCGCCTACTCTCGCTAAACATGTGGAAAACCAACAGTCTTTGCAGAGTAAACAATACGGAGGAAAGAATTTACAATCCTTTTCGTGTGGAGATGAAGTGTATTATAAGAAGATACAAATAAATGGTAAAAAAACATGGAATAAGGGAATTGTACTTAAAAAAAAAGGAAAAGTGACTTATTTGATAAAAGACTGTATTACTTCCGAAGAGATTAAAAAACATAAGAACCAGTTAATAGCATGTAAAGGGTTAAGTCAGAAAACGAAATCTTCGGAATCTCTTATAGACTTAAGTGATTTCTCCAGCGCTGAACCTTCCGTAAGTTCTACGTCGCAAACTACTTCCGGCAGCCCTGCGTTAGAAGTTATTTCTAGCGATCGCCAACCATCGCAGGACCAAGAAGAAGAAGCGTGGGAAGAAGCGTTAGAAGAGCAACCGCGTTCTGTAGTAAGGTCGCTTAGGGAAATACCACGGGTGAATTATAAGCCATTTTTGTGATATTTTAATATGTGCAATGGGGAAGGAAATGTTGTAATGTTATGATACTTTTTGGTAAAACTGTTAAGAAAAGTAAAATAAGGTGACGTCTGTCATTAAATAAAATATACTCATGACGGAAGTTTGCCTCTGATTATTTTATGAACGTAACACAAGGTAGTTATTTTTTAGCAGAGGCCGGAAACGAGCAAGTGGATCATCTAATGTCAAGTAATCTCCACCGCCCTTAAACATCAACATCAGCTAAAGTATTTAATTATATAGTATGGTTGGCACCCATAATGATTACCCACGTCTTAACAACTATATTTTTGATTTTCAAATCGGGACCACTGACTTACTGGCCATGGCGGCACCACGGAGATATGACGCAATAATTGCATTTGCGAGAATATGGCAGCCCTACGCTAGACCAATGAGGCGATCCGACAGCGAGCGATATGGAGTGATAAAATTATACATGCTGTATAAATTATAACGCTCTACAGTCTACATAATAAAAGTAGCAATTATGAAGACTGTGACAAATAACGACACACTGGATGCAGCAGCTTTGCATTAAAAACAATGAAAAAGGAAATTGCAATCTCCGATACAATCCATTGCCAAATGGGTGTCCATTATATTTATCTCGGACCACATTGCAATATCGCGTCACAAATTCATTTCCTGCAGCAGTATAATATTCATCTTATCAGAAGTTCAGTGGAGTTCAATCGTGTCGCCTGCAGTTACTGTGTTGGCCTACAAAATAACTGAAATGACAATCCCAACACCCATGAAATCGAGCCACCTCGCCCGTGTATTGAACTGATCGGTTATACAACTGATTACAAAAATGTGTAGTCATATTTGGATGCAAATATGTACATACATTTCAACCCACATCAAGTAAAAAATTGAGATTATATTTTGCTAAATTTATTATATTTAAGTAGGTTAATTCCGTATTTTATAAAAAAAAACATAAATTAAACATTTCTCATATACAATAATGCCAAATAGAAGTTTAAATTATTGATTAAGTAATTGAATTTAGCAAAATAAAACTGCAGCGATAGCCCAGCGGGGAGTGGTATGGACTGTCGAGACGAAAGTCGCAGGTTCGAAACCAGCCCCAAGAGCATACACCACTGACTTTTCTAAGTTACGTGTATATTAATTGTTAATTATCGCTTGCTCTAACGGTGAAGGAAACATCGTAAGGAAACCTGCATACCTGAGAACTCGATAAGATTTTCGAAGGTATGTGAAATCTGCCAACCCGCATTAGGCCAGCGTGGTGGACTAAGGCCTAATCCCTCTCATTCAGTAGAGGAGGCCCGTGCCCAGCAGTGGGACGTATACATATAATACGGGGCTAGTAAAAAAAAAAACTGACATCTCGATTTATACTTGATGTGGATTAAAATGTTATTGCATCCATTTAAGGGTCGTTACATACACCTGACAGTTAGTACTTATGTAGCCGTCTTATTAAAATCTAGACAACCTGTCTGACGGCTGCTACGGATCATTTTGAATTATATGAGGGTCCCTATTGCTAACAACATTATCACAAGGTGTATTTGAGTAGCGTTTTAACATTCGAGCACTAGACAGTATTGGTATGGGATATAGAAACAACTGTTTCTATTACAAAAAAACAACACAAAACAAACAAACTGTTCAAAAGTTGAGTAAATAGCCGATCGGAACATCAGGCCTGTTTAAATCTTACTGTAGCATAACTATGAAGGACGGATAATATCCCCAGCAATATAGCCACTTAATGTATCTAAAACCATACATTCTTCATCATCACCATCCACAACCTGTAAGGTCCCACCGCTGGGTAATGGCCTCCCTCGTATAATGCCACGGTCTTTAGCCAGTCGCATCCAGGTTCGACCCGCGACCCTAACAAAGTCATCGATCCATCAACTGGATGGCCAACGCTACGCCTGACTCGTAAGTCGAAGCATCAATTAAATACACTCAATTATTATTTTCTAAACATTACTCAACAAACACTAGGAAGACATAAGCCACAACAAACACGTATTGTATATTCTATTGAAGTACCAGGGTGTCAGTATGAAGGTTGGTGGAGAGGATAACACTATGATTATTCCCTCTAACACTACGCATATATATAATTAAACTAAACCGATCATACGTTTAATGACTGCCGGTGATTTTCCATCAATCCTCACTATTTAGCCTACAAAGACTAGTATATAACAACAACGTAATCTGGCTGTTTGTCCGTTTAACAAACAACCTGACACATTTTTAACAAAATGACGTGTTTATTATTCGATATATTTACTGCCAGTGATAGCTGGTTTCCTACAGTTCGAGTTATACTACGCAATTAATCTAAAACACGTTAAAAAACAATGCGAACACATACTTAACAATTCACATCTTTACACGGTTTTGTCAGATGATTATGAAGAGAATTTATGCTGTGCCACGGGTAACAAAATAATAATCATTTATATAAAAAACAATAATTAATTATTATTTTTTATATTATAAACGGACATTCAAAACAAAACTCGTATTTTCCAGCCATGTCGGGCCTAATTTAAGTCGCCAACAGGGCATACTTCGTGGAGAATAACCATTATCCTCATAAAGAGAAAGAGAAAATTCCTAGAAATTCTCCGACCAATAAATACCTTTTGTGTTTGATACTGCGAAACTAACAAGTTTACATCGATAAATTAGAATTACGATAAACAACATTATGCGTAATTTACGGTCGTATAAATACAAGAACAATACATAAACATGTGCGCATTCATTTGTTCAGAAATGCATACCGAAACAAAGGCACTATTTATTACAATGCTCTGTAATAGATAATAATAATGTGCTCTGTATTATATGCATCCACTGCTGGGCAGTGGGATCCTCTACTAATGAGGAAGGACTTAATCCACCGCGCTGGATTAAGTCCAGCGCGGTGGATTTAATCCACCGCGCTGGATTAAATCCACGCAAATTAGGATGCGGGTTGGTAGAAATTACGTAACTCCAAATTACACGCATATTGATTATGGTCTAAATATTGACATCCTGCCCTGACTCCTTCATTATTGTCCATGTAATAAATAACCTTGTAAATCCTTGTAATTAATATTTGACTCTATTTCTGTGTAATAAGGTATATATTGTTTTGGTGAATAGGATACGAATTACCTTGAGTATTAAATCCACGAAGGTTTCAAACCAACCTTGCGCGGGATGGTCATTGTCAAAGACACTCGCTTTTGTTTACGACAGTAGTTATATTTTCGCCGCATTGGAAAGCTGGCTATCATTTATATTAATTTGTATAATATATATGGATATAGGTACATGTGTATATCGTATTTTATTATCAGTTTTTATGTCTTATTTTATGATGTTAATTATTTTATGTACTAACTGTGGAGAAATAAATAAAGGAATATTATTATATATTTATCGATAAAAACTTCTCCAAACAATTCTCATAACAATTTTAAAACTTCTCCCATATGCTGGGGTAATAAGCCAAGGTCGCGGGCTTTTGGCCAAACGACTTTGGTAGTCTATGTTTTCAGTCTATAGACAGAAACTTCCTGACGATTCTGCAGGTGTTCAATATTACTGCCTTCTGAGGGACAGTTAATGTCAGTGGGTGAATGTTCAAAGTTCTGAAGCTTGTGTGGAGAGTTCTAGGGATGATCCCGGTTCTGGATAGAATTATGGGGACGCCACTGCCATTTGAGTTCAATGGTCAAGTCTGCATATTTTGAAAGTTTGTTAGTGTGTGTGTGGCTGCAAGATTGTGTGTATTAGGGATAGCTATGTCTATAACGTAAACTGCTTTATTAAGCTTGTCGTGGAATGTGATGTCTGGTCGGTTGTGGTGTATAGTTTTGTCACTCAGTATAGTTCTATCCCAGTACTTATTTCTCTCTGCTCTCGCTTTACATCCGGTTACTGGCCCACTGCGCGACGGAGACCGTCCAACATATACAGGGTTATTTTTAAAACACCAGCAACCTCGCAGGGGTAGATAGCTGTCCCCATACGGAACAACTTTTGTTCTACGAGTTTGGATATAACTCAATATATTTAAAAAAAAATGATTTTACAAGTTTTTGTTGTGTCGTATTTTTCTTCGTAGTATGCGGCGCGGCGCGGCGTGCGCGCGCGACTCAAAGGCGCCGCTCAGCTGAGCGGCGCGTTGACCTTCAAAGGAGCTAGCCCGGTTCCCCACGCTTCGCGTATTTGTTTACGTAATCTGCGATGCGCGTTGTAACAATCAAGACGGAAATTAAATGAATACTTATTTTTGTATGAAAATAAAATCTAACAAATTATCAAAAGTCGTAGAACAAAAGTAGTAGCTTATAACCTTAGGAATCTACCCCTGCGAGGTTGCTGGTGTTTTAAAAATAACCCTGTATATACTACATGCAAAAGCTAGGTTGCCTTCCTTTTTCTGGCCACTACTACCTGGTTGCCGTGTGCAAACAGGTAACAGCTTTCCGTTTCAAAAGTATATTAAAATGAAGGAAATTTATTGCAAATTCAGAAATATAGGGTTGCCTATGAAAAATCTGTTCATGAATAATGGTTGCCTGTTTTTAAAATCCGAAAATCGGAGCAAGTTAAAAATGTGTCGCGCTTTTCTACCTCGGCCGCGATCCTCAAACCTACCCATGCAACACAGCCGGAGTGTCGCTGACGACGCACATCGCGGCCTCTTGTGTCGAAACGTGTCCTCAAGAAATTAAATCGCCAAGTTTTGCCCTGGCTGAAAGCATTTGGCTCAAGTTTGAAAAGGAGACCTTTACGTATAATTTCTACCAATATGTTATATGTAGGTATACATTACTGGCTTAATTGAAATTCACAACAACTCCAAAGCCAGATATTTGAAATGATATTTTCTATAGATAACTACAACGATGGTGCGGGCGTTCAGATTTGTACAAAATATAGGTACTAAATCTTTCTCCTTCTAACGATTGAGGTCACAGTTAATAATCTAATGTGGCTTAAAGTGAGAGAGGAGGAGCCTGCCTACTACTGTCGTATGCGTGAGGGAAAGGGACGCCAGACAGAGTGGCGCCGTAACGCGTTACGTTACGAAGCGGTTCACTTCAAATAAATTGCCAATAAACGAATCTTGTGTGTATATTTTTAACCAGGGTTCGAAAATATCCGATATTTATTATAAATATCAAAATATCGGATATTTATTATATATATCCGATATATATCAAGTTTGATATATATCCATTTTATATGAAAGCCATATTATTATTTTATTGTATTATTTATGAATACTGTTTGCATATGTGTTACATACACATACTAAAATTATAAAATAAAAATCTCGTTTTTGGAAAAGGCAAAATCAACTAAAAAACATAAACTCTTCTTTTAGGGCAGAAGTGTTGCCATTTATGCATTAGAACTTACCATTAGGGAGTATGTTTTAACACTACTCCCACGCCATCTATATTTGGGAAGTAGAAATACAGTAACAAACTCTAAGAATTACTTAATAACATTAATTTTTTAAACCATTTTTGTATTGCAATATATTATAAAAAAAATATTGATATATATCGTAAAACCCAGCTTGATATATATCGGATATATATCTTGATATATATCCATTGATATATATCCTCGAACCCTGTTTTTAACAATCAAGATATATAAATATATGTAGTTTACAAGTATTAGGTAGTTTATCGCGCTATTGATAATCAAGTAAGTGGAATTTACAGAGCGTAAGTAGTTCAATTGTAATTGCAAAATAGAACAAGGCGAATGTATTACACAATGCATTGATGTACAAGCCGGCTTATCTACCTCATATTATCCATGATAATATGAGGCGATAAGAGCTCCTGAATAAATACCTTGTCTTATGATAGTAAAGGTCATAAAGTAACAGTGGGATTATAGGTAATTTACAGCAAACGTTCCAAAGAAATAATCTTCCATGTTAAGTATCTACATACTATCGAAAGTGATTTTAAGTAAGTAGATATCTATAATAATTAAATGTCACGTATCTCACTTGCGCTTTAAAATTAAATTGATCCCATACAATCCCATACAAACTGTACGTTTCGCGGTCTCCTGTCTCGATCGCATACTATAAAAATATACCTTAATAGTAATTCAGCATACAAGATAACAAAACTATCGTATCATTGGTTTAGTGGTAGCGCACTGCGGCTGAGAACCGTGACGTCCAGGTCTCAATTCCCAGTTCGGGCAATAATAATTTGTGCTTGAATTCTCGATTGGAAAAATCACACATGAATTGACCGGGATCAGAATTTTAGCCCGGGATGGCGATAGGCTCTACCCCTACCATATCATGGGACGGTAACAAACTCGGCAAAACACGGGTGCAGATCTAGTTGCACATGTGCCTACCGCTTCGGCGATAAAGACTTGTGTTATAACAAAACTAAAAACATTAATTACGGTAATTAAAATTACAAACAAAGGAAATTCAGCGTGACGCCACAGTACATGATTACTCAGCCATTGATAAAATGGTGACCGCATAGTACTTTGCGCCAATTGCCCGCACACGCGGCCCACTAGAGCTGATTGTTGCAAAACAGTTCGCTGGGTCAACTTACTGGGAAATAATGATGGTCCACAGGCTGGGGCTAAATTTAAAACAAAAAAAAATCTACAAGTAGAATTAGTAAATTTTGATGTTTGTTAATAAATAAAGCCTTAACGGCTTAACCGAATTGGATGAAAATGGCACACAGGTAGATCATGACCTAATTCAGGACATATGCTATTTTTAATCACAAAAAACAATATTCATGCGGGCAGCGAATGCTAGTTTAAATTAAATTAAATATGTCCAGTGGTGGACAAATATAAGCCAATGATGATAAAATATAAAATGCCGGGTGTCCATGATGTAGCCGACATAGTCCAGGAATACAATGAAATCACAGAAGTACGTAAGTTTTAAATGCCTTTGCCAGACAGTATCACGGGTATGATACACAATCGCTAATTTGAGGTGTTAAAGGAAGATAAGAGAGCCATTTTCACTAAGGATTGCTCAAGAACAAGCGAAGTGGAAGCGAGGATCTCGCAAATTCCTTAATTAAGCAGAAGAAGAGATCTCTTTTCTTATCACTGAGGAAAAAATATTTAGTCAACTACCTCTCATTATAAACGCCTAATTTTTTTAATGGCAAAAATAGGTCAGTTGCTGGCGAAACTGCTAATTTAGCTGCTAACGTCATGGCTGTTCATGACAGTTAAAGTATTGAGGTTCGATTTCTAAGCAAATGAAAAAAGATTAATTAACATAACTGCATTCATAAAAAAAACTTTCATTGACCAGTTAATAAAAAGTTATATCTTATAATATACAATTATTTTTACAGTTATATTTTTATAGCTATGTAACCTCAGTGATCTGTACATAAATATATTCAAAATATCTTTAGACTTTAGAGTGTGCCACAGCCTTTCACAGACACATTTATAAATGCTAAGATGTTTTTAATTATCTCATTAAAATTAATCACAATAAGGTAATTAACTAATTGTCTGCATGCCATCTGTCTATAATTTTTAAATTCCGGCAGTTGAATGAATAAAACGAGACACTATACATAATGGAACTAGTTTTTGGGAAAATATATGCAATATATACTCTTATTATAGCCATTATACTAAAAATTACTGAGTTTTTGTCTCAAATTATTATAAAATTTTATCATATATTTGTAACTATGTTACGAAATACAAAAATATGTTTCATTTTTTTCTATTTAGCATTTTCCCATACGCCAGTACCAAATAATGTCCTTGATGAACACATCCCATATTCTATAATCAACTTTCAAATGATACACAAATTAACATTCTAGTATATTCTGGACAAAATTGGCTAGTGATGTCACATCCTCATTTGCACTGGGACAATCATAATGGTACGGTTACACTTATGGAGTATTAAAGTTTAATAATAGGTCTAGGAAAGTATGTTTTGAACCCAATGTATGAATTATATAATATCTAACATATTTTTTAATCCTATATTAATTCTGTATTGATAAAATTTATCAATAAGGTATATAATTTGATGTAACAATATTTGTAATTATGATAATTTATTTATTTGGCACACCAGGTTAGTAACATTTGGGATGTGCACTCAACAATTATTGTCCCGACAATCATATCTGCCCATGGTTTGATAACAAAGAGCCTCAACCAACATCTTCAGAGGCTCTCAATGCTCAACAATGGTTGTTGAGTCAAGTGCCAGATGCAGAAAGTAGTGTTATTAAACATGGCACGCATTGTGAGGAGGTTTCTCTCTCTGGGGTCCTAACCGCCGCGCCGGTAGCTGGGGTCCAAGGCCTCGCCATTAGAGGTGAGAGTACTGTACATTTCTTTATATGGTAAACAGATTTTGTAAAAATTAAATAGATACTTAAAATTCTTTCAAAAACCATGGAGATCATAATTTCATTTCATTTCAAAAGAATGTTTCTGTTTAACCCACAGACATTCCCCTGTGGTATGTATATACACACATACATGTGTCTCACATATAATATATTGTGTGTTATGTTCTTCTTGCACCTACCTTATCCCATTTGTTGTTTAACATAGTTCAATAAATCAAGTGATTAAAATGTACATAAATATTTGGTTTGACCTCTTTAAGTAATTGACTAATTACTTAATTTATATACATATTTGCATTAATACACTGTTTTGGTGTCATCTGATTAATATTTACACAGTACAAAGTAGTTAGCAGATTTGGTATATAATTTTTGGTAAACATTATAACTCAGTACCAAAGTGGTAATACAAACTATAGAAGTTCTATACAAGCTTTACATGATATATGATAAAACTAGCCATAACTCATGCTCGACAGGCATTATAATGCAATTTTTTAATACAGTAACATTGACTCTAATGCCAAATTATACAATATTTCAACTCCACCAAAATCCCAATGAATAATGCATGACCACAGAAAACAAACACATGTTAAAATTACTACTATATACTATCATAAAGATATTCCTGTGTGTACCTACTTAATATACCTACTAATATGGATTCTATGTTTGAATGATATATGAGCCTATTAAAACATGATTCTCATATTCATAATCTATTGTAAAATATATATTCAATTTTTATATGAAAAATATATATTTTTGTTCAGATTTTATTGAACATACATATATACATAAACTCACACCTTTTAGCCCTGATAGTGTAGGCATAAATAATACTATGATAATCATAAAAAGTAGATTCATAATTTTTTGTAATGAAGATAAGAGGTTAAAGAACTTAGAAATAATACTCTGATAGAACTATAATAAAATAATTTAGAATAGAATACTGGTAATTTTCCTATTTTATTTATGAAAACATCACCGGAATCAACCAAAGTTTTCCATTTTATTTGGCATTTCTCCAGGTTTTATTAGCCACCTTGGCCTTTTTTAAACATAATGTTCTTTTGTGAGTTAAGTATAATTGTTACTACAGGCACATTCTTAATAACATGGGAATAGTAAGACTGTAAATGATAATCAAAAGGTGGACTATCTATTATATTTAGAGCATGAAAAATACACATAAAACAACCTCAATTAATCTAATTTTAGCCAACACAGGCTAGCTCTTCAATAGTAAACATGTCAAATATTCATTAACGTTACACTTACCCTTGAGTACGTCCTTATACGGCTGATACGAGGGTTTGAAGGCACATTATTTAGAGACAATTTGGACATCTTCAATTTTGTTCAGCCCGGTTACACGAACACAACAAAAAATAGAACGTTTAGTCACTCCCAGCTGGCAATGGACGTTTTATGACCACAGCGTCCACCTCAAGTTCAAGGGGAAAACAAATGAAGATCCAAAACCTTGCTTTACAAAAACAAAAGACTCTTTTTGACACCACAAATATTATGAGTTGCACAACCCCATATTCGGCAATTTACTACAAATTCGAGTATACCACGTTAAAAATTAGCTTTATGTGAAGCTTGTTTTACAAAATCCATGAAATTACTAGAATTAGAACATTTTTTTCAACTATTTGATTTGACAGATTGGCTGCGTTTCTGTTACGTTTCGTTTTACGGAACGCACGCGTTATCAAGAGACAAGACCCGCTCTTCGTGCCGTCAGACCGAGAACTGTCAAAATTGTGAACAAAATACGCGCGAAGTAGATATGTACAGGCGCGAATTTTCTTTAATTACGTGTCTGTTTGTCCATTCAGCTAACACGAATAAATTGTATTTTTTTAGTTAATCGTTGTGTTGTTGTTTTTTTTAGAGTATCAGGTACTGATTTGGTCCCCAAGATACAGGCTAAGGATACATAGCCCAGTTTGGACCCCTCTGTCAAATGTAGTTCTTAATAGTTTTATACACCTATTTTCTAATTAATTACTAAATGTGTAATAATATATGTTTAAGCAAAAATGAATACTTTTTTATTATTGTTATTTACCAATATAATATCGAAATATTTGAATGATGTCGCGTCGTGATCGCAGTAATTTTAGGTGCGATGCGAAATCTGAGAGGAATCTAATGAGATCTCATTATCTCTAGCCATTATCAAGAGCAAGAAATTAAATTCAATCAAGTACATTTATACTTTTGTGAAATACATACAATATGACTTGTAGAAAAAAAATTACCTTTGCAATTTAACCATTGCCCCATGTAGGTATTATTTAAGCTTTACGATATGAACATATGTACATAATTCTATCTTTCTGTCAGCTATTTAAAAGTTGGTACCTACATTACATAAGTATAAGAAATTGTTGAATACTAGGTATGAAGTATTAGTGTTCACTAATTCCCATCATAATTTGACAAACGCCGTTTTGCTTATTGCTATTTTTATTTTACAAGGAGCGTACTAAGAACTAGAAGAAAATTAAAAGTCCTAGGTCCGAGAAAACTACAAATCTTGTAATGTTACATACTAAACACCTAGGTACTTATTAATAAAATGTAGAAGTATTGACAATAATCAACAATATTCATGATAGGTACATGACTGTACAGTGTTCAGCAAACTTAAACCTTCAACTTATTTTTTAGTAGGTAACTACATATTACTTTACTAGGGTACTTAATCGATTTTTAAGAAATAAATCACATAACATTACTTTAGATTATATAACGCTGCCAAGCATAATTAAGTTCCGATCTGAAACGCAAATTCTATTTTCAAATTCGTAACATACATGATTCTTTGTTAGGTAACTTACCAACGATCGTTCAGTAGTGTTGACACGTATATGGGGCTCTTCATTGTCTTTGAGCGCGCTCTCCGCTCCAGCTGTTTGGCCCATGATGCTGTTGGAAGCAATGGCAAGGCCTACGTCGGCCTAAGGAACACCGGCCTGTGGCCGAAGCGGCGGAGGGCCGCGTGGAGCCGCCGCCCGCGCGTCTGTCGCACGACCACTGCCGCGCCGCGTTAACTCAAAATTCCAATATACAGCCCTCAGAACATAGGGATGCGCTCTCTGCAGCGACATCGACAACGAGGGGAAACGAGCGCTATTTTGTAACCTTAATACTTAATTAAGGAATACTTAACAACAATGGAGTAAGCTTAACCAAGTAGGCACTATTAAACCTTAAATGTTTCATTATATATTCGTTTCTAAACATCGAAGCGAAGTATTAGGACAAAAGATCATTCTTCAAATGGCTATTGCTACTAGCAATAAGATCGCCCATTGTCGTCCATAAGTTTAGCACCAGCTTTTTAGATTTAATTTCTTGCATTGTAAATGGTTGTCAATAAAGAGTTTTGTATTGTATTATATTGGCTATCCTATTCTTGCATCCGGCCAACACAACAGAAAAACACTGAAAATTGAAAAGCGGAAAAGTGGTTTCGGAAACGTTACATTGTATACATTTATACATTGTGGCTGTATGTTCCAAACTTCAACAAGTTTTAAATAGTGCATTTCTTCGTAAAATCTGCGATTCGCTATCAGTTATCGACAAGTTGATAAAGACGAACCTACTGCTTGCGCGGTCGATACCGAAGGCGCAAGTCCGCACCGCGCTTGGGATTTCAACCTACACTTAATTCAAAAGGTTTTACCCTTTAATACCAGGTAATCTTGAACAGTATATCTATAACTTAAAGTACATCATCATTTAAAAATACCTACGCCACATAAATATTTAATCTATACTAATAATAAAGCTGTAGAGTTTGATTGTTTGTTTGTTTGTTTGAACGCGCTAATCTCAGGAATTACTGGTTCGAATTGAAAAATTCTTTTTGTGTTGGATAGTCCATTTATCGAGGAAGGCTTTAGGATATATAACATTACGCTGCGACCATTAGAAGCGAAGCATCAGTGAAAAATGTTGCAAAAACGGGGAAAATTATTCATATTTGAAGGCTTCCGTTGCTAAGCTACCAAAATAATATTATTTGAAGGCTTCCGTTGTCAAATCAAAATCAAATCTATACTAATATTATAAAGCTGTAGAGTTTGATTGTTTGTTTGTTTATTTGATCACGTGGGCGGAGCCGCGAGCAAAAGCTAGTCCGATATATTTATACTGGCTAATGAGTGAATGAAATCGTATATTGATCATGTAGACAACAATATTGCGCATAAATGACAAATCAGTACAATAATAAAACGGATAAGTATTGCCCAGCAATCATATCATTACCTATTTAATGTCATCACAATTAATTTCAAGATGCGCCGATTTGGAACACTGGCTTTACCGAAACGACACGCGCTTTAAAACTGCCACCAGTTCTAAGAAGTCCCAGCCTAAGAAGGCTCGGCGAAACTAACTCAGTGGGCTTACTTTACCATTGGATTCTACGTTACGACTCAGACCTGAGAAGATTAAACTTGTAAAACACAGTAGGCTTGTTTTTGGTCTGGTTTATCTATCCAAATTATTGAGAGAAATACACAGCCCTGTATTTCATTATGTTTTATATAATATCCGTATTACTTGGTAAGATTTTTGTTTATGTTATAGGCCGGAAAACGAGCAAGTGGTTTACCTGATGTTATGTTATATTCACCGCCCATGAATTCTCACAAACCCAGAAGAGTCGTGGACACGTTACTAACCTTAAAACAAAGGAATACTAAAGGGATTGGAAAGGAGAAGGGGATTTGGGCCTCAAGGCATCTCATTCATACGAAATGCAGCGGTAAGCCACTATTATACGTTGGTTTTCTGTGAGATAATGGTAACGATCTGGTCGAGCCAACCCATTCATGCTGTCCACAAAACTGTCAATAGCGTGGCTCTACCACTCAAACTACAAATTACGTGGCTCTACTACTAAAAAAACATTTACGGATTCCCATCGATTCTGTAAATGTATTTTTGAAGTGAAACTTCTTTAGGATCGTTGTGATATTTTGAAACTCGATGAAACGAAAATGCGTCACGACAAAGACAAACATATTCATAAATAGAATTTAGCCTAACAGAGAATGAGATAGATTACAAGTATGCTATTACGTGTCTTTGCGCCTGCGTACAATGAAGCCTTCGGAAAACGTGTTATAAATAACGTAGTGTATTATTCACGTATTTAATTTTCTTGCGTATTAAAATTCATTAGTTAAATATTTTATTTTAATAATTCTAAAGTTTCACTTCTGGCGTGTATGATTATAATGTTCCTTAGAAAGACCTTTCAAGTCTGATAAACTTTCGTATGTTAACGCCATCTAGCGTCAAATAGAAAATTTTCGTCACGAAAGCAACAGGTTTTATTTTATTCCAACAGATGTCACTATATCAATATATTGATAATATTTTGCTAACAGGAAACTGTCAGTTGACACCACTGGCAGTTAAATTAGTTTAATGCTTTTGTAACGTAAATTGTGGAGGCCCAAATACCCCTCTCCTTATTCCCTTAAATATCCCTCTCCTTTAATATGGGTAAACAATAAAATAGAGCATAAATGACAAATCAGTACAATAATAAAACACAAGTATCAACCAGAAATCTTACCATTATCTATCACAATTGCCCACAATTAATTTCAAGGGGCGCCGATTTGGAACACGGGCTTTACTGAAACGACACGCGCTTTGAAACTACCACCAGATCTGAGACATCCCAGCTTGAAAAGACCCGGCGAAACAAACTCAGTGGGCTTGGCCCTATCTATCAATTTGATTAATATCGTTGCGGGATAAAGACAACTTCGCATTTCCCAGAGACTCGCCGTGCTTGAATGCTTGGTGTTGAAATAATAATGCCACTGTCTATCCGGGCTTGCAGGAGTTATAATCGCGGATGTGTGGGCAGGATAGAGTCGTATAGCGTGGCTGTACCACATTTTTTTTTGTTGATGTAACGTAATCTGGCATTGCATATTAAAATTGGTTCAAACTACAAAGACAAGTTCATAGTGGAAAACCTGTTTAGCCTTTCGTTGCTACAACATTATAATAATGATAGTTATCTTGTAATAATATTATTTCGATCGCCTCATTAGTCGAGCCGTACCCACCCCCTAGCTACGCGACTGAATGTAGGGTTATATAAAATAAAAAGGATAAGGAATAAGTTAAGAAGAAATATTTGGCTACCTGCATCTCTGCCTACTCCTTAAGTGGTAGAAAGCGTGAGCTTATGTACGTAATAACATTATTTACAAAATGTTCATGTTAATATCTTTAGTACCATACATTATGAACAAACTTGCTTATCTGTTTCCAATAACCACCTCCTCAAATTATGTTGATTGATTACAAACACTTCGATAAATATAATTGTCTTCAAACCAATTCAACTAGTACCAGTAGAGGTACTAATGAAAACCCGCCAATTAATCATATTAATGGAATGGAGTTTGTTTCATTTAAACAATAGCAAGTAACATCAAACAACGCTCGCTTCGAAAACGTCGTAGACGTATTTGACATTCGTCTATACATTTATTGGTGTATATTCTAAAATTCGTCCAGAAGCTGTAGCATTGATTGAACATGTTAAAGGTCGAAAGAGACGCAAGATTACAGAGAGAACATATAAATAACTCGAAGATCAAGAATATTATATGGTCAGTGAAACTTTATCTCAATCTGGAATATTTGTTCGGAATATTCCGATTCAGTTATGCGAATGGTCAGTTACTACCGCCAAATAAATCAATGAAAATATTATGCGCTATAATACCAAGTGTACATACTGTGTTTTATGTTATAGTTTTTAGTCGGTCCATAAATGACCAAAGTATACTGGGTATTGTTACCAGGATACCATCCGGTTTGATACTTGTTCAATATGTCATATGTGCTTCTGCATGCAGTTTTTATTTGAACAGAATATGCATATGTCTCATCCAAAGTTTTGCGGATCTTGATTCAATGCTTACCACGAATACTGGCGACTCCTTCTATCAACAATCACGGTATGGAACTAAGAAATACATAATACTTCTTTTAATTTTTCACTCAGTGGATACTATACTAGCCTTGTTCATCAACGAAGTATACACTGTAACCGATCTAATTTTGTTACCTATCAATTTTCTAGAAAATCTGGAGATACTAGTCTTCTGTAACTTTATTCTTATGTTACAACGCAGACTTGAGATTGTTAACGACTATTTAGCAACATTCGTCGAGAATAAGGAGATCGGCAATATATTCATGCTTAGAGTTAAGGGACGAAGCATGGAACCTGAAGAAAAATTTGACTATATAGGCCGACCTTCACACAACAATATGAAAATTCGTAATCTCGCGTTTATTTATGATAAGATTGGAAACATTTGCTTTTTGATCAATGAGGCATTCAACCTCCAACTTCTTATGACTCTAATAGTTACATTTGCATATGTTCTTATATCTATATGGTCTGTGATCTATTATTACCGTACTTCTATAAACGGGTGTGCTGTGTTCATGTCATTAATCACTTGGTGTCTTACAATAATGTTTACTGTGGTAATGATGGCTATTGCCTGTGAGCGACTGTTACTCGCTCGTAACTCTACAAAAATTTTAGTTAACAAGGTGATTATGGATTATGACATACCAAATATAATGAGGGTTCAGGCCAAAGCATTTATGGAACTAATAGAAGCATGGCCGTTACAGATTTTAGTTTATGATATGTTTATTGTGGACATTAATTTGATACTTAAATTTACCAGCGTTGCTACTACATATCTGATTGTTATTATACAGTTGTCTCATTTTATTTAAATAACTAATATTATATAATAATACCAAAATGTTCCAATTAATTCCTAATATAAAGATCTACATAAACTGTTTCCAAAGATGTGTAGAATTGACCTTTTTGTGCACCGTAGAGTATATTGTGTGAGGCACGTGTATTAGGATTAAACCTGTATTTTACTTATCTGAATTAAATAATAGCTATTGCGGAGGATAGGTCCTTAGCAAGTAAATTAAATAAAACATTCGCTTTAGTTTTATCCTCTGTAGTATCATACACTTTATTTGCCGTTGGGTCGGTACCACCGCTTTGTTTATTTTTGTCACTATTAGACGAGCGACCTGCTCATTTACGCTTATATAAAAAAATATATTTACTGTATAATTTATTTACTGGTAACACATATTATCGAAATCATACTTTTTAATAACAATAAACTAACTATAGATTAAGTGGTTCAGTAATTATTGCGTTCATTGGTATTTTCGTCAATATTAGTTTAAGGTTTTTCAGTACCGCCGACACGCCATATTCCACTAAAGGACCGCCAAATTCCTCAGCCACCATCAACCAGCTGTCATTAATGAAGTTTACTAATGTATTACCTGAAAATAATTTATTTTCTTATTTATTTATTTCAATATATCAGCTATTTCGAAAAACGACTTTAAGTAAATAGAATTTATGTATAATAAAACTTGAAAACTTTGTACTGTTGTTTACAAATTGTTTACCTAGCACAATATTATCGTCATATGATTATTAATTATTTGAACTTAGAAGTGTTTGTGAATGTATGGCAAAAACTAACACAATAATTACGTACATATTTGATATTTTAAACTTTAGAAAGCTATTGGTATTGTAGGCCTTTATAGCAAACATATTCACTTACTTAGTTCTGGATTTTCTCTAAAAAGGTTGGTCATGCTGTAACTGACACGGCCGTCAAAACTATGGTCCGTATTAGAGGCAACTATTTCTACATATTTTTTTCCGTCTGGCGCTACATTTGAAGATAATTTGAACACAGTATGCAGTCTTAGGTTTCCTGCAAGAAAATAATGTTAACATTTTGTAGTAATAAAAAAACTTACTAGAGATGTGCCGATTATGACTTTGGCCGACTAGCCGACTAGCCGATTAGTCGGTTGTAAAGAGGCCGACTAGTCGGCCGACTATTCGGCCGAGCCGATCACCGTTTCGGGGATATCCGTGACGTTTCGTTTATAGCTGATCCGCGCGCAAGTTGCAACCGCCGCCTGCGAGCGTGACGGAACCTATTTTGTTTACGTCGCATTGTTTCTTGATTTTTGCTTCTGTACGGTCAGAGCGGTGTTATTGTGCAAAAAAAATATTTTTGTGTAAAGATAATACCGGTATTGTTTATTAAAGTGAAGAAGAGCTCAATTAAAATTTTATCATGTCACAAAGAAAGTCTCGTGTATGGATTTTTTAAGAAGTATAAGAAGTTGGATAGTCGGCGCTCTTTGCCGAATAGTCGCCGACTAGTCGCCGACTACAATAGTGACCGGATAGTCGGCTTTACCGAATAGTCGCCGACTAGTCGGCACATCTCTAAAACTTACATATTAATATTGCTATTTTTATTGAAGAATTTTTATGTTGACTAGTGACTGCCTCGGTGGCGCAGTTGTAATGCGTCCGCGGTACGAATGCTGTGCTGAGGTCTCGGGTTCGATCCCGAGATCTCGATCGGGAGGAGTAAAAGTGATACTGGGTTTTTGTATCACGTAATGCTCAGTATCAGCCCGGAGTCTAGAATTAAGCTTGGCGAAACAGGGGGGTTACTGGTTATACCTCTGCCCACCCCTACGGGTATTACAGGCTTGAGAGCGTATGTAGGTATTTTTTACGTTAATTTTATAGCGGGTCTCAATTTTTTTTTTTTTTTTATCCTGGCTCGGCAAAATGACTACGCCACACCTGATGGTAAGTGTAGCGCAATCCAGCAATAGTGTCGACCAGCGACAAACAGTGTGTCCATCGTTGGTCGGCACAATCATGCCGGCCTGATTATTAAAATACATAAAAAACCTAAAAGCAAATTATATATGTATCGTTGTAAATGGTAGACTCATGCTATAGACATCATCTTCTACAGGATGATTGAGCCGGTTCGACTGGGTTATTATTACTAATCTCACAAAAAACCGCCGTGAAATAGGGGGTTGCCGTTGCGTTTCGTAAATTGACAGTTTGATATCTGGAGACCCAAATCCCTCTCCACTTCCTAATGTCTTAATAATCATAAATAATGTTCCTTAGTCGTGTCCGTGATTCTTTGGGTATTATGGAATTTCATGGGCGGTGGAAATCACTTACCATCAGGTGACCCACTTGCCCGTTTCCCGGATTCGACTATAAAAATCTTCTTCCATCTTCCATCTTCTTCCACCTACGCTTATCCCACATGTAATGGCTCGGCACATTTTTTTTTTTTTTTTTTAATACTGGCTCGGCAAAGTGACTACGCTACACCTGATGGTAAGTGTAGCGCAATCCAAGAATAGTGTCGACCAACGATAAACAATGTGCCCGTCGTAGGTCGGCAAGATCATGCCGGCCTGACCAAAGGACCAAGGGGGAGGGGAAGGAAAAAGGAATGGGAAAAGGGTTAGGATCAGGGGGCAAGCCCCCTGGGGAGAACCGGATATACACTGGCTGACCCTGGAACGCGACCCACACAAGGTGGGCCACTATGGCTGCTTTTTAACACATGATACAGAAAGATTTAGCTTGTAGTTTTAACTTTAACCTCTCTGGGGAGAATACTACAAAAATAGTAATTTAGAAAAATACAAACTTACTGCATTTAATCGAAGCATCGCCATGACCATCAATTTGAAACATCAACAATCTCCCTAAGGATTTATATTTGCCGTTTACTGTTAAATTGCAATGTAATTGTGTTTCCACCGTATCTCCATCTAACCTTAAAATATAAGTACAATTTTGGAAATAAATACATACAATACATAGGTAAAAGTTATCGCAAAGCCCTGGCAACACACAGAACAATTCTTGTGTATCAGAAATTACAAAGGACTTTAAGTCGTAAAACAGGACAAAAACGGACTAAAGGTGGTGGGTCCCTTCTATGCGAGTGGCCGTCTGGGTTGGTACCACCGCTTGAGTGAGATAACCGGAAGCCCAAATCCCGTCCCCTTCCCAATCCCTAATTATCCCTTTCCTTTAAGGTCGGCAACGCGCCCATGACTCTTCTGGTGGTGGGCGTACATGGGCGGTGGAGATCACTTACCACCAGGTGACCCACTTGCTCGTTTGCCGGCCTATGCTATAAAAAATGAATTTAACATTTTATATCTCGGAGTAGCGAGCGCAGTTAAGTGCCATGCAGTTGTTTGTAATTGAAAGTTCTGTGTGGTGTTGTGTCTGTTTATGAGCAGGTGTGCCGCTTACCATCAGGCGAGTGACCGCTTATTACGTCATTAAGGCTATAAAAAAAATCAGGTTTCGTTTACTGAAAAACAACCTTTCCTACGTTTCCTATATCCTATGTTTGTTTCACAATTTATTTGAGTTTTACGGTAGTCAAAAATCATGTATTTACTAACTCAAAAATATTATTTGCGTGCAAGTCATAAAACTTTTAATATATCCGTATCCAAGGACAAAGAATCAAGACATAATAAGGAAAACCAAACCAAAATTCAAACTTGATTTCAGACACGGACAAAGAAAATTTGTGAGAACAACGTTTTAACCTTAGCAGCAGGTTGAATAACACGTTTTGTGTTATTAATTAATACAAAATCAACGTGAGTAAGTATTTATAATAGAAATAAAACATTTTTGAATCTGAATGTTGGAATTCTAAAGTTATCTACCTAAATATTTTATCTTCTTTACATAGTATAAAATGAAGTCGCTTCCGCTATCTGTTCGCTTAGCTCTTTTAAATTATTCAACGGATTTTAATGCAGTTTTCAGCAATAGATATAGTGATTCATGAGGAAGGTTTATATGTATATCACGGTATGAACAATGGAAGCAGGTAACATGCAGGTGAAACCGCGAGGGACAGCTATTAACTTTAGTATTTGCGAAATCAAAGCGTAGGTTGTTTATACTGTCTATTTTTGTAATTGCATTCAGAATAAATGGTCCATGTTATTTACAGGTTGTTTCATTTGTAGATCATCAACTCTTAGACCTAAGGATGTGTTGTTTCAACCATATGCAACTTTAAAAGCGTCAGTAAAGAAAGAATAATAAATATAATGTCAGCCCTGTATTATATACGTCCCGCTGCTAGGCACGGGCCTCCTCTACTGATGAGAGGCTTTACGCCATCCACCACCCTGGCCTGATAGGGGTAGGTATGATATTCCTCACATACCTTAGATATTTTTATTCAGAATTCTCAGGTACGTAGTTGTAGTCTCAATGTTTTCCTTCAACGTTAAAGCGAGTGATAATTAACAATGTTAAATAATCAACTAAGAAGTAATATTCCTTGACATAATCGTCTATGAAAACAAATGAAAAATTATTTGAATATCATGAACCATAGCTTTTCTAAACCCTGTGCTATATTACAGACAGTTGTGGCGACACTTAAATGATTATATTATTTAAAATTTACACCAACATACCTTACGAAATCAATATCGCAATTCTTCAGACCCCTGGCAACTCCTTGTGTAAACTGTACAGCTAAACCTCCAGGTAGCATCAAGTCTAATCTGTCTATAGTGTATGGATCCAGACTTTGAACTCCCAGTTCAGGCAATCCATGTACAAAACTCGGCCACGCCATTTGGAGAGACTTCGTCAAACATTCTTCTGACAAATCCTGGCATGGTCTTTGGAACTGAACTATAAATATAAAAATCTTTTAATTTTGTAATCTTAAGGAAAGTCAAATGTTTTTATAATAGTACACACGTGCTTGATTGAGCAGGTATCCTTGAAGCAAATGCAAAGTCCCTGATAAAGCTGAATTATATTATAAAGAGAATGTGAATGGCATTTTAAGAATATATTGATGAATTATCAAAATGTATACATAAGGTGAGCAAAAGAGCGCTCGTAACATGTCAGTAATATGTTTACGACTCCCTCAAAACTAAAAAGTAGCGATTGCCTGTACGATTAAAAGGCAGCCACACCTCAATTATCAGTAAAATGTAAATTATTAAGGTTTAGGTTTTAGGAGCTCACAATGATATAGCTTTCGACCCCTGAAGTCGATATCGACGAGTTTCGGATCAACATAAACGAAAACCGCAAAGTTTTTAAATTGCTAAGTATTTTGTATCAATAGGGAAAAATCTAGACGTAGAATTTTTAAATCAATTTGGAGCTATGGGTTGTCTGAGGTATCAATTCATTTTGGAAAAGGGGTCTCTTGCCCATAATAGTTTGGAAATGCCTGCTTCAAGGCTCTGGCTATTGAAGCCATAATCAGCACCTGTTAAATCACTAATAAAAAATTCAATATAAAACTTACTTGTATCAATTTTTCCCATCACGAGGGTTAATATCGGCAGAATAATACTGTAGTTCATTTTGTTAGTTTTTGTAATGTCACAGATCACTAACTACAACTAAAGTAAATATTGATTGGTTTAATAATTTTATACAACTTTTGTAATTGCCGTAATTTAGACTAATGACGTCATATTGTTATATCATAATAGATTAGACCATCTGATGTGAAGAAATGCCAAATAATAATTAAGGTCTCATAAAAACATAATGATTATTAATACCAATTAAATATCAATTACAAATAAAATATTTTGTAAACACTTAATTATCTCCACTCAATAATTAAGTTATTGGAAAATTGTCAAATTATACCTTCATTATATAATAATATAGCAAATTATATTGTAAAAATTTCAACATAATATAGTTAGATAACAACTTGCAATTTAAATCTATACTTTTTAGTACATAAAGTGTTTCATAAAGTTATATTTTTTCTATATTTTCGGTGTTAGGTACAAATTTCTAATAATAATTTCATAATATGTAACTAATACCAAAAATATGGCGATAAACTTATCTAGACAAAATAAGCTGATAAAACGTTCTTCTGAACAATGTTTTTTACAGATATTATTTGTCCTACAATAGCAAAGATAATGAAATTCTTAAATTCCTTAATTTAATTTTCAGAAAATATTACAACTAAGTAAATTATATAAACAGGAATTAAGTATAACGCATTTAATAACCTCTATGAAGTGTATACAATATTTAAAAATTATGCAGTCGTTTTCAATTACGAGCTAAGATTATAAATATAATTACTATATTTTATACTTCATCTTCACCAAATCTAGTATCAAAGTCAACTTCTTCGTCGGGTTCTGTAGTACTTGTAGTTTTAATGGTGGTGACGTCTGGGAAAATACTAAGCAGTAACGCATCAGATATTGTGGTCGCATCCTTGTCAGGCAAGGGCTTTCCATTATTCACATCCGTCAATGTTGTTGATGGATTCATTACTACATTAACACCTCCATTGTTCTGTGCGTTTGTAGTTGTAGTTATTAGAAGTGGTGGATTAGTTATGGGTCTCGCAGGTTGGCTAGTTATTGGGGGCTCTATTACTATTGTGGGGCACGGTGATCTTCGTTGAAGATCAACACCTACGATGAAAAGATAACAGAATTAGTTAATTTAGTAGACGTATCGGTAAAACTAACGCTTACTAAATTATCAGTAGTGCTAAATTTGAAAAGATCCATGCCTGTATTTGAGTATTTGAACAGCTTTTTTTAGAAATCTGCTCATATTTTTTCCACCCACTTCCACAAACTCATTCATTACTAATTAATTATCATAATTTACGGGTAAAAAGAATACTTACGAACACCACAGCTCTGAGCACAGCTAAGATGACTAGGGTTTTTATATGTGACCCCATTGGTGCCGCAAACAGGGTTGTATTCCGGAGTTTGGGGACATGATCTTATGCAAACTTCAGGTGACAATGTAGTTGTTGTCGATGTTGGGCTAGTAGATGTAATTTGATTGTTGTTAAAATTATCACCATTGTTGTTAGTATTTGGAGGACACGCCGATTGCTGCAGTATATTCACTCCTATAGAAAGATAATGATATATTATGGTGTGGTTTGCATAGCTCATAGTTTAGTCATAGCTCTTACAACTTATATTAATTTCGGACGAAAACCAATGTAGAAAATTAGCTTTTTCTCGCGGCTCCGCACGCGTGAACTGCCCTTTTCAGGAAAAATATCGGGGATAAAAAGTAGCCTATGACTGTCTACAAGGACCCATCCATCTCCGAACCAAAAAAAATTATCAACATCAGATCTGCGATTTAGACGTGAAAGCCTAACAAACAAACTCACATTTGCATTTATAATATTAGACAAAATTATGCAATTTTATAACACACGTTTTTCTAGTACTATTACCTACATATCTGTATAACTTAAATGAAAATATATAAATAATTGAAATGTTTCGTTCGCCTGAAGCCTTGTTTTTTATACAACTCAATGACGAGACGGGCATTTTGCTTGCCTGATAGTAAGCACCACGCCAGCCCATAACAATAACAACACCGCTCAGAATTTTGAATTAGAAAGAGCTGCATGACACTGCACTGCGCTCATCATTCCGAGACATAAGATGTTTAGGGTTATAGCGCTCAGTAGTTGCACTGGCTTCAATATCCTTCAAACCGAAACACTCTGTGGCTTAAGCGCACCGACCAGCTAATAAAACCTTGTTTATCTCTCAATTCATAAGCAAGTTAATAACCTACTTGATACTCCACACATTCGTGATAAGGTATATATTATGTATGCAATGTACACAAGGTGGTAGGTCCCTCGTATGCTAGAGGCCGTCTGGTTTGGTACCACCTCTTTGTCTATTTCAGCAGCCAAGCAACAGTGTGTAAGCACTGTTGTGTTACGGTTTGAAGGACATTGAAGCCAGTGAAATTACTGGGCATTATGAGACTTAACATCTTATGTCTCGGGGTGACGAGCGCAGTTCAGTGCCATGCAGTCCTTTGTAATTCAAAGTTCTGTGTGGTGTTGCTTCTGTTTATGGGCAGGCGTGACGCTTACCATCAGGCGAGCGCCTTGCTCGTCTCTTAATCCAATCAAATAAAATAAATAAAATTAGAAATAAAGTAAGCTATACTTTGAGCTCTAAAATGAAGGCGAAAAGTCTATTACAAAAGTACGGCACTAACTACAATGTTGAATTTATTGACAACCACTTGTACTTACTGATTCCACACTGCTGATCACATTGCAACTGGCTAGGATTGGTGTATGTGATACCGTTTGTACCACACACAGGTGAGAAGTCTGCCGTCACGGGACAGGAGTTCACACACATTTGAACAGTAGGTGGTAGCGGACTCACTCTCTGGTCATCAACGCTCGGAATTGACGGTCTGTTAGCATTGTTATCCGTTTGTCCACATGGGAACCTTTGTTTTATATCCACATCTAAAATCATAAGTTTTATTGCATCTTAATATTTAAAAAAATAAAAATGAATGTTTGTCTGTATGTCCTTTATAGAATCGCAAACTATGAATTTGATAATGTGATCATCTTTAGTAAAGTTGTTGTGCATGAGCCCGCGAAGGTTTCTCAGTTGGTACGACCAATTTTCTACAGATGGCGCCATTGTCCTTATAAGGAATTTCGTATATTTGTGTAATGTCTTTCCTTCAAATTTATTTTAGTTGGTGTGTAGTGTGTTATAAAATTGTTATAAAATTTGCGTATAAAGAACTAACTACAGTTAAAGAGGCGGGTTTTACGAATGAATATGTAACTAATGCCACCTGCATCTGATAAGTCCTTAATTTTTTTTATAGCCGGCACACGAGCAAGCGGGTCCGCTGATGGTAAGCGATCGCCACCGCCCATGTATGCCCACAATACCAGAAAAATCACGGGCACTTTGCTGACCTTAAATGAAAGGAATAATTAAGGGATTGGGAAGGGGTGGGGGATTTGGGCCTCCGGATATCTCACCGTCCGAAACGCAGCTGCAACTTTACGTCGATTTTCTATGAAACAGTGGTAACGACGCGGTCGAGCCGGCCTATTCAAGCTTTAGAAAGAACTGGCTAGAGCGTGGCTCTATCGCTCAAAATAAAGACAATATTATGTTGTAGAACATTATCACCAGGCGTTCATATTTCAGCATATAACTTTAATAACAGTACTTATATTTATTTATAATAATTAAGAACCAACCAATCCCGCATATTCTTGCGCAGTCTAAATGACTTGGATTTTCATAAGTGACGTCATTTGTTCCACACACTGGCTTAAATTCATCAACAGTGGGACATGCCTGTAGGCATAAGCGTACACCGTATGGTATAGATTGAGTCTTGAGAAAATTAGTTGGCTGGCTTGTTGTAACCTCTGAACACGGCGTCATACTTTTTAACATCACGTCTGTAACACAAGAATCATTATTAGTTAAAACTTCATAACCAACTGCCTCATATGTATGCGGTATGTATACTGTATGCGGTACGATTACTGTGTTAAGGTCTCGGGTTCAATCGCCAGGTCAGGTATAATGATACTAGGCTTTTTTGTCATGAAATGCTCAGTATCAGCATGGAGTCTGGTACTGTGGCCGGTATAGCGACAGGCTCGCCGCTTACCATATCGGATGTAAATAGGGTCGGCGAAATGGGTGTACTAATTACACCTCTGCCTACGCCGTCGGGGATTACAGGCGTTAGTGCGTATGTATGAATTCAAAAATCGACTTCAAAACCAAGTACCAACCCATCGTATTTTGGTTGCAGTTGTCCTTTGAAGAGTTTCTTATTTTGGCTCATATGCTTTCCATAGATCTTAATCAAATTTATACAAGGCCATATTGCAATAAACCATATCAAATATAAAAAAAAACATCAAAATCGGTCTACATTTGACGAAGTTATACAACATAATATATAAAAATATAGACAAATTGAAAGCATCTTTCTTTTTGATGACGGTTAAGAAATAAATAAAGTGGGCTGTGAGTTCACACGCAATGATGATACACTTTTTTTTCACCCAAACCTTACTTGGTATACATGCACGATAACTTACCAAATTTTCATCACAATCGGATGAATGGTATAGGCTCAAACATAAATACACATATACGAACAAACATACATTTTATATAATAGATAAATCATCAACCATCACCCGGTATAGAGATAGGCTCGCCTTCTATCACATTCTGGGGCGGAGATAAGCTCGGCCAAATGTGGATTTTGGCTCATATGCTTTCCATAGATCTTAATCAAATTTATACAAGGCCATATTGCAATAAACCATATCAAATATAAAAAAAAACATCAAAATCGGTCTACATTTGACGAAGTTATACAACATAATATATAAAAATATAGACAAATTGAAAACATCTTTCTTTTTGATGACGGTTAAGAAATAAATAAAGTGGGCTGTGAGTTCACACGCAATGATGATACACTTTTTTTTCACCCAAACCTTACTTGGTATACATGCACGATAACTTACCAAATTTTCATCACAATCGGATGAATGGTATAGGCTCAAACATAAATACACATATACGAACAAACATACATTTTATATAATAGATAAATCATCAACCATCACCCGGTATAGAGATAGGCTCGCCTTCTATCACATTCTGGGGCGGAGATAAGCTCGGCCAAATGTGGGTGTATTGGTTACACTCTGCCTACCCCTTCGGGAATTACCACTGGAAAGGCACTAGAAACTAGAACTAGAACTAGAAAATACTAGAACGCCAATACGTGAACTTTACGCTAGAGCGTTTTAAGGTCACGATATGGAGTGTATGTGGACCACATCTTAGGCCCAAAATCAATTACACCTGCACGTGATACACTCTGCTGAATAAAAGACGAGGCAATAGCGGCACTTGGTTCCCGTTGTGAGTTGTGGCGTTCAGACGATAGGTCTTCCCACATACTTAGTCCAAAATCCAGTCAAATTATAATGGAAAGGCGGATTCTGGTATTCAATCAGGATAATGCCAGGCAGAAAAAAAAGAATAAACTTACTGTATCCACACATTTGGGCACATAGTAGCTGTGATGGGTTGTCGTACGTAACATCATCGGACCCACATACTGGATTTTTTTCTTCTGTTATGGGACAAGTACTGATACAATCGACTCTAGTGAACCTTAACACGCCCATACTTAGTGACGGACAAGTTCTTCTTAAGAAAACTCTTACATCTGAAAAACACATTGATTCTGTTAATTTTGAGTTTATATCGTACCATTTTGACCTTAACAATAAACATTTAATTTTGAAATAAGAACAGCATGGAACAATTATCTAATAAAACGAAATACAAAATGTTACAAGAAACGTTGAGCCATAAAGAATTGCTAATAATACAATAGAGGCAAAATAAATCTTATAGAACAACATGCAAAATAATAAATATCACATAATTATCTTTCAAACTTGTTTGTCGGCGGTTTTGGTTCGAAACATTATGAGACTTAACATCTGGTGTTTCGGGGTGACGAGCGCCGTAAATGCCAAGCAGTTTATTGTAATTCAAATGTATGTGTGGTGATGCTTGAGACTTCTGTTTATGGGTAGGCGTGGCGCTTATCATCAGGCGAGCGATATGCTGCTCATTTTGTCATTCAAGCTAATAAAAAGCCAAGTGCGAGACGGACTTGCACTTAGAGCTTTATTATTTTAGAAAAAAATACTTGTAGTTTTTTTGTATTCATATTTGATAGGACATCCGCTATACTAACATATATTGTATATACAGTGAACATTTCAGCCGGTTACCTGTTAGGGATTAAAATATAGACCTATTTAAAGATAAAATGGACAGACGGAATAGGCTTACTAATAGATTCCTGTGGGCAACCTTTGGGTATAATGGAACCCTTAAAATTATCAAAATCAGTCATGAGCTGTGCGGGATTAAAATTTGTACTCAATGTAGCAATAGCCCAACCTCCTACCACATCATGGGACAGTAATAATCTCGGCGAACCGTGGGTGTTATATCATCTGCCTATGCCTTCAGGGACACTTACACACAAACCACACGGTGGACCGACGACTTGAAAAAGATGGCAGGTAGCGGATGGATGCGGGTTGCCCAAGATCGGGATGATTGGCGCTCACTTGGGGAGGCTTACATCCAACAGTGGACGGCAATAACCTGAGATGATGATACCTTCAGGGATATAGGCGTGAAAATAAAAAATAACGAAACATACCAACTCCGCAGTTCTGAGCGCACACAAGACGACCCATATTGTTGTAAGTCTGATAATCAGTACCACACACAGGTTGGTATTCAGGTGTAACTAAACAGGAACGTAGACAGGCCGTCACTTCTGTTTGTGTTTCTGGACTCAGTGTTGTAGGACTCGAAGATGTTGGAGAGCTAGAATCAATCGATGAAGGACTTGGAAATACCGTTGTATCACTTGTTTGTATGAATTGTGTTTCGGGATTTGTTACTGTACTGTCGGTTGGGAACGGTGTCGACCTGAAATGGGAAATATTTGTTATAACCTGTTTTTAAGCATTTAAGTATTTTATTTAGTTTCTCGTGGATAAAATGGAATGCTTCTTTTTTTATTTTATTGGATGACGAGTCGAGCAAAGCTTTCGCCTGATGATAAGCGTCACGCTTGCAGAACACAGAACAAATTACAAGGCACTGAACTGCGCTTGTCACTCCGAGACATAAGATGTTGTCTCATAATGCCCAGTAATTTCACTGGCTTTAATGTCCTTCAAACTGAAACACAACAGTGCTTATACTCTGTTGCTTGGCGGCAGAAATAGACAAAGCAGTTTATAGGTTTATAGGATAGACCGGTAAACGAGCAAATGGGTCACCTGGTGGTAAGCGATCTCCCCCCGCCCATTTACGCCCATGATATCGGAACAACAATAAGCGCGTTGCCGACCTAAAAGGATAGTAATAATTATTAACGGATTGGGAAGGGAAGTGGATCTGGGCCTCCGGATATCTCACTCATCTTACAAAACGCAGCAGTAAGCCGCTACTTATCGTCGGTTTTCTGTGAGACAGTGGTAACGACTCGGTCGAGCCAGCCCATTCATGCTGTAAACAAAACTGCCTACAGCGTAGCTCTACCACTAAGTTGTTTGATAGACTAACTACCTTTGAACAATAGTCGAACTTAAATCATCAGTGCCGCTGCCCCAATCATAATTTGGATATGGTTTATGTTGGTGATGGTTGCCCGAACCCCAAGGGTGATGTCTGTTGGAATCGTATTCACTGTAAAAGGGCCAATCATATGCATCATCATTTGATGATGTACTTTCTCCATGCGTATTCCACTCATCATAATGGTGATGACAATCATGAGTATGTACGTGATGATTGCGCCATTTCTTGCCGGTTGCTGTGTTGCCTAATATAGCAAAAATTACTGAAAAATAAAACAAATAATACAATACAATACAACACAAAAACTGTTTATTGTATAACCAATAATCACATAAAATTATTTAGCATAGGACTACTTAATGGTTTTACAATGGGCGGTCTTATCGCTACGACCGATCTCTGCCAGACAACCTTTGGATGGACAGAAACTGAAGTAAAAGAAGTCACGGTGGTGTACAATAAAGAGAGAGAGAATGAGAGACAAGGATATCGTAATTGTAATAAATTAAATTAAATGCATATAATATTTAAATGCCAAAACGAAAAAAATGTGGTTAAACAATAGTTGGGTATTAATTTACCGCATATACGATAGTATGGAAAATTTTACGTATTTCCCATAATGCAGTGCCTCGTCAAATAGGGCTCTATGTCTACTTGCCTACTGCGTTCTGTAGTATCAATTTGTAAACAACGAAAATTTCGGAAAAATACTTTAGAATAGGTACTCAGGCTCTGCGGCGCAGGAGAGGAGAGGACGCGGGTTCGATTCCCGCATCGAGATAAATGTTTGTGTGATCCACAAATATTTGTTTCGCGTCTGAGTTTTTTTCTTCCCAGAAGGATTGTCAGGCAGGCGGCCGGTCGTAAAAATTTCAAGCCAAATCTTTTTGTAACACGTGTTAAAAAGCATGTTGTGCCGACCCCACTGCGAGTAGGATTAGGGCAGGTGGAATAAGACGAAAATAGGTACTCAAACAATCATCATTCAACTAATGGGTTTTCATTTAAGTCTAAACGAATCGTAACTTTTTGCTTGAGTTGATCAATTCGCTAAAATGATAATTCCGAACATAAATTACTTATTTATGTTAAACAAACATAAAAAAAAATTCAATCGCGACTTCAACCTCGAATATTTTTGTAGGTTGTATGTGTGTTGGTATAGTGATTCTGGTATACAGTTATATTCAGTTACATAAATATTTGTGCCTGGTATGGCGATAGGCCCTATCAATGCTGGAAACAAGCTCAGCGAAATGTGGTTGTACTGGTTACACCTCTATCAAACACTTCGAGGATTGCTAGCGTGAGTACATGTATGTCCGTTTTACAAACGACGCAAGAAAAAATCATTAAGACAATACCAGGAAAATATATCAACTAAAGTATTGATACATGTAAGTATTTCCTACAAGATATACATTGCGCGTTTCCTAAGGTTTTTAAGTATATATAAATTGGCTCAAGTCATCCACCTACAACGAATTCCATTTGCAGTTAGCGATTCAAGTGATGGGAAAACAGGATAAAGCGGTATTTTTGCACTCTTATGACCTGCAAATTTACCGTTTTGCATCGATGATATTAACCTTATATAATATTCTGTAAAGACAGATAGATTATGGATCTGATCTAATTGATAGCATTTATGAGACAGCAATATGTGTCACATTTAACTCACATAAATAGAATGAACAGTGATATCAAATACAAAATTACGACATTATTTATTAAATTTCTTTCAGTACATGCTGCAAGTGCATGCTTGTAACGCTTGCTAAGGTCAATAAACTGCCAAGTAAGTTTGAGTTTTGTGAAGACAACACTTTCCAGCATTATTATTTATTTATTTCCAATAGCGGTAAAAAAAAAAAGTTTTTTTAAATAAACGCATTTATCAAATTACTAGATATCATTTTTGACTAGAGTAACACTGCAAGATTATAATGTTATGTTAAGTTATAACTTACCAATAAAAATGTAATTCCTCTGCATTTTAGACAATAAAAACACAGGCACTTTGTGGAAAATAAATATTTTGATTTAACCCTGACTCACTAAAGGTCCGACCACGTCTAACGTATTAGTAACAAATGACCAGCATTTTTATGTATGGAAGTTGATATTATGTTTGTAAAAATCCCCTCCCCACTTGACTGCTGCTCACAACCCGTTTACAACTTATGATTAATTTTACTAACACATAACATTTTCTTCTATCCGAGCACGGCAAATTGACTTCACTAAACCTGATGGTAAGTGTAGTGCAGTCCAAAAAACCAGCGACCACCGACAAACAATGAGTTTATCGGTAGTCACCCGAGTTATGCCGGCCTGTATAAATGCTTCTTCACGCCTTCATCAGAAGGGTGGGTAGAGGTGCTGGTACATTCAGGGTTCGTGGGGCTTATTTCCGTCCCATGATATAATAGGGAATTAATCATATCGTTATAAAATTCCGATCCCAGGAAGCTTGTAGGTAGGGTTTTTGGCGGGAATTCCGACAATGCGGTTCATAGCTTATTTTAATTTATTTCAAAAACTAGTTTAACGTTGTATTTGTTGTATAAATTATATAATGTATTTGTACAATAAACATTGACGGTGATGAAGAGTGTATGGAAAGTGAATTAAGCATTGTACTGAAAGGAATTCACACCAAAATACCAACAAGACCTTGAAGATGTCCACACCGATATTTCATCGTTCTTGTGAAGATTTGATAAGAATAAATTATACTTGCCATTGGCGAATTGCATAATAATGCGAAGCCATAAATTAAAAAGAAGAAGAAGAAGCTTATAGTTATTTTTTTACTAATTGAAAACTGAAATCCAAATTTTAGTTACCCGACCTAGAATTTCGAACTAGAAGTTTCGGTGCGAGGAATGAATTTAGACCCAGGATCTCACGGTTATTCAGCATAAGCACTAAAATAATGAAGCTATTATTTTGAATTATTTATAATCTGTTTATAATATCCGAAGTTATTAGAACAATGCCGATGTTTACGCAAAATGGAAAATACGTAGTACACTCATTACTATCTGGAAATTTTAGTAATCTTATAAAAAAACCATATAAAAAGTGGTAACTCACCTACAACACTTTGCACTACAAATAAAAATTAAATAAGAGGGAGTGAGAGCGTGTTTTTTTTCATTCTTTAAAGTTTTTCAAATGATTTTTTTCTGTCTTAGGACACTTACAGGCACAATTAACCGTCCACTTTGCATTTATTGCTGTTTTTATAAATCGTTAATTTTATAACATATTTGATGTATGTAAATAAAATCAACCTTTAAAAATTAAAAATATAGAATTCTGTAAATAAATTCTGATTTTTAAATAACAGAAACCAGCAAAGCAATTTTGTTTAACACTTCTTAGGCCGGTGATTATCCGGTTGAAAATGGTAAAAATAGAAACAAATTTATAGTAGAATCAAACCCATTGTAAAAGGAAGAGAATACAACAAAATTGATAGGAAAAATAAATTAACGGCGATCTGAGGTCGGGAAGTGGGAAGGGGGGGGCTTTTAAGGGTAAAAAACGGTTTATCTCGATTTCCGGAAAAACTACAAGTCCTATGGAAAAAAGTTAAATCGCAAAGTTGTAGGTAATAAAAAGATCTACAACTTTTGTATACACACTCTCTTCACATAACCTCAAAATATATGTGAAAAATTCAAATAACCAAGTTTTTTGTTTTTATTTTTATCTATTATAATAAATCATTTTTTTTCACGAAATTTGGTGAAAACTTACCTTTTTGTATCCCAAATACACTGTAATTTTTTTGATTTAAAATATTTATTTTTGCACCTTATTTTGACTTAATATCGAAAAAGCAGCCTAATTTTCAAACGAAAATTCTCACGTCAAAATATCAGCTTTTTTAAAAAAGTCTGTTGGTTTCTTGTTCATTGAATTCTCTACTTTCTGATGGTGTAAAAATATATATACATTACTCTGGTAAATGTGCTCAGAAAATGTAAAGTTATAAGTTAATATTTAATAAGACATATCTACAATATTTTGAGAAAGTTGTAGAATCTTCTTTAAATTATATGCGTAGATGCCTCTTTATTGTTATTTTAATATAACTTATATACCTGAGTGATCTACGGAAAATTTTAGCCCATCATAAAGAAGTGGGGAAGGGGCTAGGTGGGTCTGGGCCTTACTACCTGTTATTTAGTAGTTCGTTTCTTTGCATTTTCTGAGCACATTTACCATAGTAATGTATATATTTTTTTACACCATCAGAAAGTAGAGAATTCAATGAACAAGAAACCAACAGACTTTTTTAAAAAAGCTGATATTTTGACGTGAGAATTTTCGTTTGAAAATTAGGCTGCTTTTTCGATATTAAGTCAAAATAAGGTGCAAAAATAAATATTTTAAATCAAAAAAATTACAGTGTATTTGGGATACAAAAAGGTAAGTTTTCACCAAATTTCGTGAAAAAAATGATTTATTATAATAGATAAAAATAAAAACAAAAAACTTGGTTATTTGAATTTTTCACATATATTTTGGGGTTATGTGAAGAGTGTGTGTATACAAAAGTTGTAGATCTTTTTATTACCTACAACTTTGCGATTTAACTTTTTTCCATAGGACTTGTAGTTTTTCCGGAAATCGAGATAAACCGTTTTTTACCCTTAAAAGCCCCCCCCTTCCCACTTCCCGACCTCAGATCGCCGTTAATTTATTTTTCCTATCAATTTTGTTGTATTCTCTTCCTTTTACAATGGGTTTGATTCTACTATAATTTATTTATGTTTCAAATTGGAAAATCACCAGTCTATCTGTCACAAATCAACATTTTTAGTTTCCAAAAAAGACATTTTTTCTGCTCATAACTCCGTGCTCTATTGACGTATTGAAGACTGTTTAGAAGCCCATCCATGGTCTCTTGAATAACATTGAATGTGACTGGGGGATTGAATTGGTAAAGCACTATGTCTTAATTATTTTGAAATATTAATTATGCTAGACGGTCTACATAATAATCACCGTTATTTTTATGAAATACTGGCCGTGCCCCGCATCTGTTGCACTACTTTTTTCTTTTTAAGTAGGAAAATATGTATACTTACTCAAGCCTACACCCACATTTCGCGCACTGTCTTTCCGTCCCATGACGTGATAGGGAATGAGACTATCGCCATACCGGGCATAATTCCAAACTCCGGGCTGATACTAAGCACTTCGTGACATAAAAAGCCAGTATCGCTTTACTCGACAAACAGGAATCGAACCCGTGACCTCAGCTCAGCAGTCGTACCGCAATACAACTGCGCCACCGTGGCAGCCTAATATGAAAATATATTATAGTTATTTTATACAACATAATATATTATATTTTAACTTTTTTATATGTCACAAAACTTCCGGGGTTGAACCCGCCGCATAAGCGATAAAGAGATAATAAGACATACAATAAAAATATTTTTATCATATATAAATAACACACATAGCCTTGACCCAACATTAAGTTATGCATATCTTGTTTTGTAGGTATCAAACACTACTACATACGGTCTCACACCACCCAGCTTCGAAACAACGTGGTTCAGACAAACATTTGTCTCGGTGCGGGGATCGATCCCATGGCCTCTTGTTTCATGGTGAGTTACTCGCCCAGTTCAACTAGGAAGAACAAAGAAACAAGACTAGATAAAATATATTTTCTCCATCCCTATTCCCATTATTTGTGGTCGAGTTTACTCACTTTTTGCGCCAAGTCAGTCAACTGCGTTTGTTTGAAGTCTCTTCGAATATTTCTCAGATCAGTGGCGAGCGGTCTCTGCCTCTCTTTTATTCCGGTATATGTTTAGGAAAGGTTTTACCATATTTTTATAGAAGAGGCCGGAAAATGAGCAAATGGGTCACCTGATAAGTGATCACCATCGCCAGACAGTTTTTTCATAGCTTAAATGGCCCGGCTCGATTGGTGTGGTGCCACAGCCTCACAGAAAACAGGCACATAGTGGTAGGTTGCGTTTTGCACGGTGAACGAAATTTCCAGAGACACAACCCTCTCTTTCCCCATCCACATTCCTTTTTTTTAAGGTCGCCAACCCATTCATTATTCTTCTGAAGTTCCTTTAACATCAGTTCGTTTTCTTGTATAAAAAATACCGCTACCAAATATGTGGATAAAAAGAATAGTAATATAAATTGGATGCAATTATACAATAACATTTTAACCCACATCACGTAAAAACCGAGATGTTGGTTTTATTTTACTAAATTCATTGATTTTAAGTAGGTTAAATTTCGTATTTTCCAAGAAAAAACACAAATTAAACATTTCCCAAATATAATTATGCAAAATAGAACTTTAAATTATTGATTTAAGTTTTTGAATTTAGCAAAATAAAACAGACATCTCAATTTTTAGTTGATGGGTTAAAACGTTATTGCATATTTGCATCAAATTATGTTTCGAATTCATTAAAATATGATGCATAAAAAAAGACATATCTTTCATAAAACAACATAACCGTATATTTATAAAATGACAGCTCAAAATAACCCGAGTACGAAGTCATCTAGTTATATACCAGTTTCGCACACTTGTTGTAAACTGGTATTGAACCTCTTCAACATAATTATGCTGACAGTTGAAGACGTTTCGCTGGATTAGCATTCTTGGCAACTGGTTTCATTAAATGTAAAAGACTGTGTAACTTTGGGAATGTATTTATTATGTTTTTTTTTATTCGCTTGAATGACGAAACAAGCAAGCGCCTGATGGTAAGCGCCACGCCTGCCCATAAACAGATACAGCATCACACAAAATTTTTAATTACAAACCACACAACTTTAATACAAACCTAACTGTTTTTTATAATATATATAGGCCGGTGATTATCCATTTCGAAACATAAATAAATTATAGTAGAATTAAACCCATTGTAAAAGGAAGAGAATACAACAAAATTGATAGGAAAAATAAATTAACGGCGATCTGAGGTCGGGAAGTGGGAAGGGGGGGGCTTTTAAGGGTAAAAAACGGTTTATCTCGATTTCCGGAAAAACTACAAGTCCTATGGAAAAAAGTTAAATCGCAAAGTTGTAGGTAATAAAAAGATCTACAACTTTTGTATACATACTTTTTTCACATAACCTCAAAATTTATGTTAAAAATTTAAAAAACCAAGTTTTTAGTTTTTTATTTTTATCTTTTAGAAAACATAATTTTTTTTCACGAAATTTCGTGAAAACTTACCTTTTTATATCCCAAATACACTGTAATTTTTTTGATCTAAAATATTCATTGTTTCACCTTATTTTGACTTAATATCGAAAAAGCAGCCTAATTTTCAAACGAAAAATCTCACGTCAAAATATCAACTTTTTTAAAAAAGTCTGTTGGTTTCTTGTTCATTGAATTCTCTACTTTCTGATGGTGTAAAAAAATATATACATTACTATGGTAAATGTGCTCAGAAAATGCAAAGAAACGAACTACTAAATAACAAGTAGTAAGGCCCAGACCCACCTAGCCCCTACCCCACTTCTTTATGATGGGCTAAAATTTTCCGTAGATCACTCAGGTATATAAGTTATATTAAAATAACAATAAAGAGGCATCTACGCATATAATTTAAAGAAGATTCTACAACTTTCCCAAAATATTGTAGATATGTCTTATTAAATATTAACTTATAACTTTACATTTTCTGAGCACATTTACCATAGTAATGTATATATTTTTTTACACCATCAGAAAGTAGAGAATTCAATGAACAAGAAACCAACAGACTTTTTTAAAAAAGCTGATATTTTGACGTGAGATTTTTCGTTTGAAAATTAGGCTGCTTTTTCGATATTAAGTCAAAATAAGGTGAAACAATGAATATTTTAGATCAAAAAAATTACAGTGTATTTGGGATATAAAAAGGTAAGTTTTCACGAAATTTCGTGAAAAAAAAATTATTTATTATAATAGATAAAAATAAAAACAAAAAACTTGGTTATTTGAATTTTTCACATATATTTTGAGGTTATGTGAAGAGAGTGTGTATACAAAAGTTGTAGATCTTTTTATTACCTACAACTTTGCGATTTAAATTTTTTCCATAGGACTTGTAGTTTTTCCGGAAATCGAGATAAACCGTTTTTTACCCTTAAAAGCCCCCCCCTTCCCACTTCCCGACCTCAGATCGCCGTTAATTTATTTTTCCTATCAATTTTGTTGTAATATCTTCCTTTTACAATGGGTTTGATTCTACTATAAATTTGTTTCTATTTTTATCATTTTCAACCGGATAATCACCAGTCTAATATGTGATGTCCGGTTTTAAAAAGGTGTGTATTATTAGCTCTCAAAAAAGATATGTTCGGCTTATAGGGCAAATTGTCCCGCCTAATACAGCGCCAAGTCCGGTTTTTTTTTTAGGTCGTGGTAACCCTATGATTAGGTATTGTCTATTCAATTTATTTATTACTTAGCTTTTAAAATCCCACAAGGCACATACTTAGTCCCGATCCTCATCAGGTTATGGTATTAATTAAAATATAATATTTTCTCGTGGTAATCAGGTTTGAGGAAATACAAGAGATTTAAGGAGCCAGAGCACACAGGTCCTAAACAATAAAAATAGGATACTTATGCTTCACTGGTGTAGTGGCAGCCTACTAAGGCCGAGAACGGTGAGTTCGTAGGGTCACTTCTCCGCGTCTCATACCCGTACAGGAGCACGTCATGCCGAATGATGGTCTTGTATATAATATATAATGAGACTACAATGCCCGACACCAGTTTAGGAATCTATAATAATTTATATACGAATTTAAATTCAGGTGTTTAACTCTAAAGTGCTACAGTGTGGGCTTTCCATCTTGCTTCATTCTAAGACTCGCACGAACATTATTGAATTTGATTGCACTTCCTACAACAGGATATTCAAAGAAGATCGTAAGTCGACACAAATGTGCATGAAATACATATGGGAACAAAACAGGTAAGCCAGATTCAACTGAAACATAACAACAATAGGTATAACTATAACTCCACCATTCTATTTTTGTTGATGCAACATCCCATGTATGTTCAAATAAAAATATATACGTTTAGAATACATTTCTTAGAAAACATTATACAGAAAAACACCTACAAGATCTCTGTCAATTAAATACCGATGAACATGATTCAAGTTGTTCTACAATAGATGGCGCTACTAATAGCCTACCAGAATTGATGAAACCCTGACGTATAAGATTTTAAACAACCAATAGAAGATCTCAAAATACAATAGTCAAAGCACAGGTTATGAGGTGAAAATAGAGAATTAAAAAATACTGTAATAAACAATTTCCTCACTCTAATTTATAACATTGTTAAATATTAAAGCTTTCTAATTTAAGTCCGTGAAGTAGCATGTTACACCAAGTTACGCCATTAATATTCTTTATGTCTGGTATCCAAAATTCTGTGCTTATTGGTATTACGAACACGCGTCAACCAGTTTAGAAAAAAGCAGGAATCAACTTGTGCTAAATACCTCTATATACATATTTATCATAATTTCTTGCTCGCGGCTTGGCCCGCGTCAAAATCCCAGTTGTTTGGGAGGTATAAGCTTGATCATAAGATAATTTTTATATCGCTTGTTTATAGCAGTGTCTCATACTAAGGTCTAAAGGTGTCTTCACACTTGCAGGATAGACGGGACTAGAGGCGTGGTTATCACATGTACCTACTTCATAATTTAATATATCATGCACTATGTTACTTTTCGACGTAAAACAAAAAATAAAACCTACAAGATGGGCAGACGACATGGTAAAGGTCGCAGGAGGTCACTGGATGGCCCAGTGACGCCAACTTGGGGGTTTTCTCCCTAAATTTAGGGAGAAAAAATCTCGACAGGGAGTTTTTTAGGGGGAATAATTTTTTGGGGGTATTTTTAGGGATAAAATTTTAATTGAATTTTTTTTTAATTGCACTACTCTCCATACTCCATACTTCTATTCTATCAAAGTTTATAAGAAAATTTGAATGGATCAAATGACACTACTGTCATTGATGGTTACTAGATGGTGCTGATGCATATGTCTACATACTAGTCGTAACAGCTGGCAGCTAAATTTATAATGTATTTTAAAAATATTGTATTATTATTTATTCCTGATAAAAACAAAGACCTTAAGCTGGTAAGTAAATGAAATAAAATATAAAATAATTGAATTTACATTTCATTGTTTGTAGGATTTAAAAATACAATTGTATTATTTAATATTACTGAATAACTATTCTAATTTATTTCATTATATTGAAAATGATATACTTGTGTCACCGTCAGGGGGTTTTACTTTGAATTTAGTGGGTTTTGAAATTGCTTTAGGGGGAAAGTTTTCAAACAATTGGCGACACTGCAGTGGATTCAGGTCGCTTTCCACAGGTCGGTCTGGAAATCTTTGGGGAGGCCTATGTTCAGCAGTGGACGTTCTGTGGCTGATGATGATGATGATATAATATATTAATTCAACAAGTCTTTGATATTTCGATTTTTAACAAAGGGCATATAATCAGTACTCCAAATGTCGCTTGATTGGACTGGGCTGATGTAACTGCCACTTCATTGTTTTCTCAACCAGTTTGGATTTAGTAGCAATAACTTTCGCGCCTCTTTGTTTTTGTTTTTATATTTTCGCGCAAGGAGGAAAACGTAAAATATAATTTCAGACCATTCTAAAGTGGCAAAAAATTTAAAAGCATCAATTACTAGTGAATCCACAGGAATCATACATTTTCCGGCTTAAACTGTCTCTGTACAAAAAATCATCTCATTGCGTTACTCCATTGATTGCTACAAGAACGATAAACTAATAGACTTTATAATATGTGTATAGATTAATAAATAATTCATACATTCAATAAAAAATTATGTATTTGACTCATATTCAACAATTATTAATAAACCGCGAATAATGACTTGGCTGTTTAGAGTATAATATTAAAAGAAAATAAAATATCAATAGACATACATAGCAAAAACTAATTTTCATAAACTACGCACTGACATATAAGTCAAGGCCAATAAATAAATTTTAATTATGCATTAAGTGTATATTTGTCATATTTTAAACTAGCTTTTGCTCGCGGCTTCGCCCGCGTGATTTTCATACAATCTTTCATCCCCTATTTTATCCCCGTGGGGGTAGAATTTGTCAAAATTCTTTCTTAGCGGATGCCTACGTCATAACATCTACCTGCATGCCAAATTTCAGCCCGATCCCTCCAGTAGTTTGGGCTGTGCGTTGATAGATCACTATGTCAGTCAGTCACCTTTGAGTTTTATATACAGGGTTAATTTTAAAACACCAGCAACCTCGCAGGACTAGATAGCTGACCCCATACGGAAAAACTTTTGTTCTACGAGTTTGTATATAACTCAATATATTTAAAAAAAAATGATTTTACAAGTTTTTGTTGTGTCGTATTTTTCTTCGTAGCGTTCGGCGTACGCGCGCGACTCAAAGGCGCCGCTCAGCTGGCTCGGGCGATGACCTTCGGCGCTAGCCCGGTTCCCCACGCTTCGCGTGTTTGCTTACGTAATCTGCGATGCGTGTAGGTAACATTCAAGACGGAAATTAAATGAATACTTATTTTTGTATGAAAATAAAATCTAACAAATTATCAAAAGTCGTAGAACAAAAGTAGTAGCTTATAACCTTAGGTATCTACCCCTGCGAGGTTGCTGGTGTTTTAAAAATAACCCTGTATTTAGATACCTAATCATTTATTTCAACAAAATAAATGATTAAGGCCGACTTGCACAATATTCCTTAATCGTATTTATCCACAAACATGTTTACCAATGTCTAAAAATTTCATACGATTTAACTTTTTTTATAGCATAGACATAGTTAGTATGAAATGATCGGACTTAAAAATTAGAATTAATTTTGATATTTTGAAATAATGTTATGTCCGGTCGGACAGTAGGACCGTACGGACTAAGTATTGTACAGGTAATTGATAAAATGTAATATAAAAAATCTAAAATACCTATTTAATTGCAAAACAATTTGTAGTATTCCATTTAGGAACTTCAAATAAGTCAGAAACTAGTTTTGGAATAAAATACAAAATTGTCTTCAATTTCATTTTATTTCAAAATTTTGTAAATAATTTAGAAACAATACATGTTTTCACAGTCAGCCTTTTATTTTCAATTAAAAAATACTAATTTATGAATATCGTGTTTAAAATACACAGATAAAAAATAGAATGAATAAAAAAATTGTTTCATACATGTAATTTAAAGATGAAACCCTACTTTTTGAGCAAAGAAAACCATGAGCAGCCACGCATATAAAAAATCTTAAACATTATTAAAATATATAACTGCCACATTTCTTCTTTAGCTGGTAACAGTTGGGCAGGGCGCCGCCCTAAGCAAACTGATATCTGTAATAAAAATAAGTAGTATTAGATTTAACTAGCATAAATTATTTTCAACCGACTTTAAAAAGGGTCCCTCCCTTTTTAAAGTCGGTAGTAATCATTTTTATGACCTCGCTATGATATCTATTGGAAGCCCCTCCTTCTAATAGGTATGATTACTAATCAGCTGATTTTTTTTGTTTTTACTTAGTTAATATTTATATAATTTAACAGTCATATTGTCCTACAAATAAAATAATAATTTTTTGGGACTCATCAAATCGAAATATTCTATCCTTGCTACCTCTGTTAGCTACCACAATAGAGAATTTTCGCATAGGGAATTGTTGGGCGTCTCATCGAAACGAAGCTACTCACGGAAAATTAGCTTGATAGTAATCAAGTGGAAAAATGGCCCAGGGAACCCGGACCATAACTTAGCCAATTAATCCTTATTATTATAAAATCAAGTATCCACATATCATAATATAATAATATAATACGTCACGTACGTGTGATAAAGCTCTATTTAGAGAAGAGAATATCTCGTGCGACTTATACGATAACATAAAATGACATAAAACAACATTGACATGGGCTCGGTCATTTTTCAAACAGTACGAACAAACAAAAACGGCCTGGCCAACAAGTTTTCTTATTCTCTTTTATTTAATTATTTTTTACTTAATTGAACGACGAAACGAGCAATATTATTATTTTATTTATTTTTAATATTATTTTGCTTATTCTCGCCTGTGTCATACAATAAACTCATCGTCTAATCATTGTTCCCTATTCTTTTATTTTTTTTATTTTTATAGTATTAGTTTTTTATTTGCTGGTGGGAGGATACTTGTATCCGACCGGATAGCGACCACCGTACACTGGTGCTAAAACTTGCCATAGTGGCCCACCTTGTGTGGGTCGCGTTCCAGGGTCAGCTAGTGTATATCCGGTTCTCCCCAGGGGGCTTGCTCCCTGATCCTAACCCTTTTCCCATCCCTTTTCCTTCCCCTCCCCCTTGGCCTTTTGGCAGGCCGGCATGATCTTGCCGACCTACGATGGACACATTGTTTATCGTTGGTCGACACTATTCTTGGATTGCGCTACACTTACCATCAGGTGTAGCGTAGTCACGTTGCTGAGCCAAGATAAAAAAAAAAAAAAAAAAAAGTATAGACCGGCAATCGAGCCAATGGGTCACCTGATGGTAAGTGATCTCCACCGCCCATGTACGCCCACAATACTAGAAGAATCATAGATGCGTAGCCGACCTTAAAGGGAGGGATAATTAAAGGAATGGTAAGGGGAGGGGAGTTTGGGCCTCCGGATATCTAAATGACCGTACGAAACGCAGCAGCAAGCCGCTACTTTAAGTCGGTTTTCTATGAGACAGTGGTAACGATCTAGTCGAGCCGGCCCATCATGCTGTAAAGAAGACAAAACTGTCCACAGCGCGGCTCTACCACTCATAAAAATAGTTCATGTTTTTACAGATCTGTCAGAAAATGTGTCAAAAATTTACTGCCAGTAAACTTTTGACACATAAACAGAATGTTGGGATCGTTAATGGGTCTTTAATCTGTCCCAACCTTTATTAATGTCGTTTAAATTAAAAGAAGGTTGGTAAGTAATCATTAACATCGCAAAATGCACCATTAGTGTTAATGGTTTTTCAATTAGTATTTTCCTCATTTAATATTGATTACTATGTTTACAAGACCAGTATGTCAGATCATCATTTGCTGTTAAATATTATAATCTTGCTTCGTTGCGCTGCGGGGAGTAATGCAATGAGTTATGTTCAGGCATCGACCCCGATGTGTTCAGGTGATTGATTGATGAGATTTCAATGTTCAAAGTTTAAGATGTATGACCTAGTATTTTTGGAAATATAAAGAAAGAAAATATTGTTTTGAGTATTTAGTAGTAGTAGTTTTGTATTCTCTATATAATAATCATATTAATACACCGTATATCTGCTGCTTAGATTTACATGCCTCATACTAGGATTTTATTTACTATATGTGTATAATATATATTGGCAAAGTTGCAGTTGTTGCTGTGTACGACACAATTTGATGACGAGTACGTCAAATCACCACTATTTGGATTTTTTTTTTTTTTTTTAAATATGATCCAGCATAGGCACCTTTGATTTTTCTAAATGACGCGTATATTCATTGTTAATAATCGCTCGCTTTAACGGCGAACAAGACATTCGTAAAGGAGCCCCGTGCCCAGCAGTGGGATAATATAATACAGGGCTGGTAATGATAATACTTTAAACCAGTACAGCTGTATTGAACAGCCTCCGTGACGCGGTATGTGTGTGGCCGGCTATGAAGCGAGATGCCGCGGGTTCGACTCCTGCAATGACACAAATATTTGTGGGATCCACAAATATTTGTTTCGGGTCTAAGTGTGCTATTTCCCCAGAGGGGTTGACGTCAGGTAGCTCGGGCGGTCGTAAAACGACAAGCCAATGTTCAAAGAAAAATGTCAACCATCTGACATTTCAATAATATATAGTATTGAAAAAATAATAATATCAAATAAGTTCAGCAGTAAATTGTCTCGATCATGACCTAAAGGTCCTTTTGACATTTTAGCGAATATAGGCAACGTAAAATATTGCCTAAAAATAAAATATCACAAGGTTTTTTATTTATCTAGATATATGACTGCCTTCGTGGCGCAACGGGCGAGTAGCTGGTTGTAAAACGAAAGGCTGCGAGTTCGATCCCCGCTTAAACAAAGTATATATTCGACAATTATTTGTTTCGGGTCTGGATGTCGTGAGACCGAGTAGTTCCTGATAGCCACGACGAATCCTAGAGTGGGGTTAGGACTATGTACGGGACTATTGCACTTTGAAGTGAAACTTCTTTAGATTTTCGTTGTGATTTGAAACTCGATGAAATGAAAATGCGTCACGACAAAGAGCAAACATATTCATAAATAGGATTTAGCCTGTGAGAGAATGAGTTAGATTACAAGTATGCTATCACGTGGCTTTGCGCCTGCGTATAACGAAGCCTTCGGAAAATGTGCCATAAACAACGTGGTGTATTATTCGCGTGTTTTATTTTTTTGCATTTGCGTATTAAAATTCGTTGGTTTTTTGTTTTTTGTTTTTATAGAGACCACCTGTAATGTAGTGGTGAATGCCCAGCCGATAAACAAATGGCGCAGTTGTATGTATTGCGAGGAAGACTATAAGAGATACTTACTCAAACCACAAGCTTGGGCACACATCAACCTGCCAGGGTTGCTGTACATGACATTGTTCGAGCCGCAGACTGGGTTGAACTCCGAAGTCACCGGGCAGTTACGAACGCAGTCTCGAAACTCCGGAGACTCGGTGGTGGAACCCCTGAAAAGTAAAGGTAAGTTTATTAGCAAATTTCATTTCTAGTAACCAAGATGGATTTTTTTATTTGTTTCAACGACGAGACAAGCAAGGCGCTCGACTGATGGTAAGTGCCACGTCTGTCCATAAACAGAAGCAACACCACACAGAACTTTGAATTACAAAGCACTGCATGGAACTGAACTGCGCTCGTCATCCGGAGACATAAGATGTTAGGTCTCATAATGCCCAGTAATTTCACTGGCTTCAATGTCCTTCAAACCGAAACAACACACTGTTGCTTGGCGGCAGCAATATACAAAGCGGTGATACCAACCCAGACGGCCTCTCGCATAGGAGGGACCTACCACCTTGTAAGTAATAGATAAAAGTAATATGATGCATGTTGATTATTACACCCAAAAATACATTTTATAAGTTTGACCCCTTTGTCTGTCAGAGTATGTGTAACTAATGGTCCATTTTGAATACGGTTTTCTTTGTTAGAAAGCTGATTTAATCCCGATATTACTTAGCTGTTTTACAATGTAATGAAATAGATGTGTTTCTAAGTAGAAATCAGTTTAAACAGTTAGGTTACTAATACAAAGCCTTAGCAAACTATACACATGATATACTCATGTATTTTGGAACCAATTTGTCATTAAAAAAGCGTAAACATAAGGATTTAAAGCAGAAATAAAAGCTAAAAAAAATATTATTTCTGGCATGAATAACAAAAACGAAACTGTAAAAATATAGTACATTATCTTACAGTCACAGGAACGTATTATTATGGAGTTAATAAGCGTGTTATTCCTAGCTTACCCATTGTTAGTAGCAGGAGTCGTTGTTTGTTGCTGTTGCCCTGAACCAGGGAATTGGCCCTGACCGGGAAATTGCCCTTGGCCTGGGAGTTGACCTTGTCCTGGAAATTGGCCCTGACCGGGGAATTGCCCTTGGCCTGGGCGCTGACCTTGTCCAGGAAATTGTCCTTGACCGGGGAATTGCCCTTGGCCTGGGCGCTGACCTTGTCCTGGAAATTGTCCTTGACCGGGGAATTGAGCGTTAGGATTTGGGAAGAATAAATTGGGGAAACCCGAAGGCCTGCTCGGTCTGTCCCACCCATACCTGTCTTCGAGCTCTCCTTCTTCTTTAGTAGCCTGTCTTTTATGTCTTAAGATCATGGACATACCTTCACTAGCAATGAGAGCTGAAACAAAAAAATATATTCGTCATTTTTTTCTCAAAGGGACGACAGTGAATTTGCGTTTTTTATCGTCGATAACACGGTCAATGCTCTGAAGAATTGTTTGGCCTTGTCCTCTCCTTAACATAACTTATTATCCTTAACCTTTCCTTAACAGAACTACGCTTACTGGCTTGCGGAATCTCAGCTTAATGGTCTACATCTCAGACCGGACTAAAAAATTCGTAATAGTTCAAGCACGCGTGTTCCCTTCTTCCTACAATATTAGGTTCTTTAAATCAAGTGTGAAGAAGCAATTAAGTAGGCCGGCACAATTCTGTTTACCTTTGTCATCATCGTCTATTGTTGATAGACACTATTCTTGGATAGCGTTACATTTACCATCAGGTATAGCGTTATCACTTTGCCGATCCAGAAGAAAAAAAAAGTAATAAATGATTATCGGGAAGTTGATTTATATTTTTTTACCAAATTGATCGCATTTTGGTATCAACTAAATCAAGTATGAACTCTACATCGTCATCACAAAAAAATCATGATGTTCGGTTCCCGCACAGAGCCAAATGTATGTGTGATCCATAATTATTTTTTGGGTTTCGGGTTCGGGTTTGGGTGTTGTGGAATCGCAAGTCCCTCGTAGTCTCTTATACCCACGATACAGGTTACAGGATACAGGTGACCTAGTGTGGGGTCAGAACTATGTGTGTGACTATGGAGTATTACCATATTAAACAACAAACAAACGTGACTAAAGAAGTCGAAGACATATTTAAATAATATTTACCTTAACCCAGAGAAGACGTATTAATCATTGTAGAACACCTTGGGATTAAAACCCATGAAGGTTAATGGCATTACAAAGTCTACAGCGATTCCAGTTTAAAGTATAAAGAGATGCTTGTGACACATTGCGTCGCGCCTAATGGTCGGATTTGGGATTCCCCGTGACTTAACTCATGTAAATATACTAATTTAGCTTTTTGCTATAGTTTAAGTAGAACATACTGTTTATTACAGACATTCCTTGATCAGATGAGTATACAATTCACAATTAAATTCATTTTGCATTGCGATTATCATAATCCTGTTTTATTAACGATCTTGAACAATAAAAAAAGAAACAAAAAAGCAAAGATCACAACACAGTTTGCTGTTATTGTATCACCGCTATTTCGTGAACCAGTTTTTTTGCACAGCTTATAGTGATTTGGGTAAATTTTAAAACACGCAAACTAAAATAATAGAAAAAACACAATGTACTGAGTTTTTTTCATAAATACGTAATACGGTTAAAATAAGAGGCATGGCCATAATAACAGCAAATAACAATTAAATAGAACAACAAAAAATGTACTGGAATTGAAAAAGAAACAATGCATCTTCTATAAGTGTTTTATATGTAAAATAAACGATTATAAAATATATATTCCCCATTATAATCATCATCATCAAAAAACATGCTTAAAATACGGTTAAATGTAAACCGACAACAGGTTTGTTGGACTTTCCAAAAAGAAATAATTATATGATTATCGATGAGTATTGAAAAAGGTATTGTGGATTCTTTAGTTTTGCAAGAAGGTACTTTCTTACATAATTGGATGCCTTGTTTCGGCCCAACTTGTCTTTGGGATTAAATCAGGCCCAGCCACCAAGCGTAATTGCGAAAATATGCCCAATTCGGTGATGACATTTCGAAAAAAGCAAGCAAGTGATATTTTATTTGTCCTTAATTTTTTAATGCATTACCTTGAATTTTATCTTTAAATTTTCAGTGGTGTTTATCACTGCCTCGTTGGCGCAGTTGTATTACGCACGCGGTACGATTACTATGCTGAGGTCTCGGGTTCGATTCCCCGGGTTGGGTAAAAGTGATATTGAATTTTTTATCACAAAATTCTCAGTATCAGCCCGGAGTGTAAAATTGTGCCCGAAATGGCGATAGGCTCGCCCCTTATCACATCACGGGACGGAGATACGCTCGGCGAAATGTGTGTGTACTGGTGACATCTCTGCCTACCCCTTTGGGGATTACAGGCACGAGTACATAATATATACTTTGGATCTTTAATTTGTAAATAATCATTCAATTTATCTTTTTACTATGACACATTCTTCATTTTCAACTATATTTAGATCCGTGATAAGTTATCCATACTTTGTTTGCTTGTTAATGATCGTTTACATTTTTTCCTATTTGGGGATGATAAATGCTGACTTGTATTTTTAAAATTCTATTGTGTAAATTGCATTTCAATTGGAATAATTCATGTGGATTTTAATTAAAATATTTGCCACATATTTTGTTTATATATAATATGTAATAGGAAATACATTAATAAATTATTAGTTATGATATTTACTTCCGCGCTCGGACACATGACATAACTTTAAATGTCATTAGGCTATTTCTTAGAATTCTATTATTTTCACACCCAACTTCATTACCTTACAAAATCATAGCCAACAACTATAGTATTGATTCCATGGGCGCAAGTTGGTAAGAGCAAGGATATGCACTACCCACCTGAAAATCTTCATTGCCGCCTCTAGGAAAATTCCTAACTACGCTAATGGCCGTCTTTAAGGGATAATAAATAGAAATAGATAATAATAAATAGATAACTTGAAAACCATAGCCTACAGTCATTCCACGTATGTATATGAGTGCGGAAGGAAGACCTGAATATGTTCAGTAATTATAAATTAGTAAATTTGTATGTTTAAAGTCCTCATTTGCACTTTTGAAACAGGTATTTAAATGTCAACTGCCTTTTGGTCAGTTGTTTTTTATCCTGTCATGGCAAAGACCTGATTTTAAGAACAGCGCAGTCCAAATATATTGTCAACCGTCAAGAAACAATGTGTCCCTCATTTGTCCCCATTATTAAAAGTGAGGTTAAATAACCAAAAAAATAACAAAAGACTTACCGAGAACAAAAAATACGCACAACTTCGACATGGTTATTTAAAAATATAAATAATTAATGCACGTATAAACGAAGTCAGTGAGGACGATGGACGTGTGACACGGTCTGAGTCGGCTTGTCACTGGCGAATATCCGATGCCCTGTTTTGTTTATAAACACACGACGCGCGATACTTAATGTTCCCCGGACAGGGTTGGGTATTAACTCATTTAATTTCAAGAGAAATAATATGTTTAAAACCGAATTTTCCTTATGGTTTTGCGGAATTTATTATCACAATTAAAGTAGGCATTATCACATATATACGGCCTGAAGATCAATTAATCATTGAACATTTTTATTTTCTTTATTTAGGCAAATGACGTGTCATTATTTTTGTTATTGTACAACCATTTCCTTCCGGACTCGAAGTACACCTGACTAATTGAACTGGCGGATTATGGGCAATTAAATAGCTATTACACTAGTTTACACCACCCAATCTCTTGGGTCCTATATCTCAATGGTGTAAGGAACAGGGAGTAATGGTCCCTAAGGCGATGGAGTGGACCCGATCTTCCTAGGTGCCCGCCACTTTGTCGACAGCGTAGTGGAATAATGTGTTATGATAAACAGGGAGGCAGGGAGCTCCACACTATTTAAGAAACAAAGCGCCCGTAAAATTGGACCTGGGAGATTGGGGTGCTTTAATATCATTGAAATAAAACTAATTTAAACGGATTTTATCGCGATTTTTTATTAATTTTGATGCCGACGTTTCGACAGATCTTCAGCCTTCGTGGTCACGGGGTGGACTGAGGTGTAGGTTATTCAGAAAAGTCAATGTTACAGTCCAACAAAACAACAAAACAAAAAGTTAATGTTGCGGTCCACCCGGAGATTATGTTTTTACATTAACCCATTACCCATCTACTTATCTAACATTATATTGAACATAGATCACGTCAGTTTTCCAAAGGGGTAGGCAGGATCAACGGATTTCCACTTGCTACAATCCTTACCCACCATTTTAGCCTTTCCTTTGTATTTAACAAGTAATGTTATTAATGTAATGCTATTCAGTCAGTCAAGATCGGAAGAGACAAAGACAAAAAGGAACGAAAAATGAGCCTTTAAGGGTTCCTTTTGTCCATTTGAATTAAGTTTGCTTATTTGTGTATTGGTAAGGATGATCCTTCGTGTTTATATTACCGGTTTTTGTATCATTATAAAAGAGGGAATTCAATTGTACCTGAATATAATTTACCTACGAGTGATACATTAAAATGCATTAAGCGCTCGTACAAAAGGCACTCGAGTGTATATTTAAATATTTTACAAAAAATGTAGAATTACAATGACATCATTAGAGTCAATAATGTGATCTTTTACGCATAAAGTGTAGGCGGATGGCCGAGTAGCGATTGGCTGAGTTTAGAAATGGAAAAACCAGAACACAATATTACTGGAACTGACCGACAAGAGTCATCTTTGTGTCACTGAGTGAGACTCCAAGGAAAGTGAAATAAAAAAATAATAACACGGAATGCTTATTAATACTATTCAAAGTATGTTGCTTATAATTTTTGGAACGAAGTTCCTTACGGCAGGCTTGGAGGGGATAGGGATTTTGCTGCGTGACCGAACTGAAAAAAATGTGATAGTAAAACCGTAAGAAAAATGCGTGGAATAAAAACCGTTAAATGAGACTTTTTTTAACTTAATTTGATATCTAGCACACAAAGTTAAAGTCGAAATTCCGTTAATAACACAGATGGTTGTGAAACTTATGACATTTGGAAATGTAGACGCGGTTTGAAATTTGAATTTTTGATTATAGAACACGGCCGTCCGTTATTTTTAAGTTGATAAAAAATGCTATACAATAGCTTTACCGCGGCAGTCTCCGAGTGCCACACGTCTTTTTTTTATTTCTATTTTTCTATTTCTATGTAATTTTATGTTGTCAAACAAAAATAAAGAGACCTATTTTGTTATTTCAGTTGATAATTTGAATTTTTTGCAATTTGTGTCGATTCTACATTAGACGAAGGAACTTCGTTCCTACCTGGTGTCCCACGACACACACCAATTTTTTTTGTTATTAATATCAAACTAATTCAAACTGTTTACGACAGATTTTATTCGATTAAAATGATATGAAATTAATCATTCTAGAAATTTTAATTCATGATTCATTCCCATTACTGTCTACAGCTATTTGTATGGAGAGTAAACAAAAACTGTTATTGTTTTAGAAAAACTATTAAAACTTATACTCGGCCTACAGTAATTAACAGTGCGTAATGGCACTTACGTATACAGTATATTCACAGCGCGTACATTCCCGCGTACACCGCGGCCAGTCCCCGATATACGAGTATTTTCCTCGTAAAGAGGGCTGAACTCAACCGGTTCCTTCCAAGGAAAAAATAGTAGAGGTTCTTAATACGCATCGACGTATTCATTTCGAATATATAAAAAAAAATTTTTTTTTTTATATATTAAGAAAGCAAAAGGTCACTGAATTGTGAATACCTGTTGACATTTTAGTTTTTGTTTCGTTTTATTTTTGGGAAAAAACTAATTTGGTAGAGAAAAAAAAAATTGTCTGATCATAAAATAAAATTATGAAACCGTCTGCGGTAATTCCTATTACCATTCACTTGTTATTTTAGTTCAACGAATGAAATTTTGTGCTTCGGCAATTTTCGGATATTCAGAAAATACGTACTACCCTAGATTGTAGGTCCCTCGTATACAAGATGCCGTCTGGGTTGGTACCACCGCTTTGTATATTTCTGCCGCCAAGCAGCAGTGTGCAAGAAGTATTGTGTTTCAGTTTGAAGGACATTGAAGCCCCTGAAATTACTGGGCATTATAAGACTTAATCTCGGGATGACGAGCGCAGTCCAGTGAACGCCAGTGCCATGCAGAGCTTTGTAATTCAAAGTTCTGCGTGATATTGCTTTTGTTTACGGGCAGGCATGGTGCCTACTATTAGGCGAGCGACCTACTCGTCTCGTCATTCAAGCTAAATAAGCTAATAAAAAAATCTCTTCAATAACTAACCGAATCCGGATGGCCAGGCACTATTAGCTTATTTGTAACAATTTTAGTAAAAAAATATTGTCGAGGCGTAAAATTAAATTCGTACTGTACTTAGCAGTCCATATACTTTCATGATGAGACTTTCAACATATACACTGCCTTAACATGTCAATCATCTACCAGTAGCTATGAATTACCTATCATGATATAAGGGTAACCTTTCAAACGCTGATGAACATAATAATAAATAAATACACCCAACAGTCATATACATAGTCCTGACTCCACAGTAAGATACGAGTCTTGTGTCGTCGGTATCAGGAACTACGAGAGACTTTCGGTCTCACAACACCCAAACCCCGAGACAAATATCTGTGGGTCACACAAATGTTTGTGTCGGTGCGGGGATCGAACCCGCCGCCTCTCGTTTCACAGCCGTCTATTCGCCCGCTGCACCAAGAAGGCTGTCACATTTTTTATTTTTTGTCATAATTTTTAATACATTCAAGAAATATTCTTATCAAAGCATAGCTTCTGAAATGTACATATATATCTACATAACTAGTCTTTCAAGGTCATGTTCAATAACCATTAATTAAAGATCTAATGTATCGTACATATATACACAAAGTAGAGGCCATCTTAAGCTGTTTGACTAGAAGTTAGGAGTGAAGTCAACACAAAAACCCGTTTATCCTAACAGTCGTTTAAATGCGCGACCAGTTTTTTTAATGCTAGCACGCTGCGTCACATTTATTTATTTATTTACAGCTTATGCTCGCGTCTCGACCCGTGTAGAAGTCTGAAAATATCTACGGGTAACCAATAGCTTTAATTACTCTCCGTAAAGTTCTGAATCTGTTATTGAAAGTCCCGTCGAAATCTCCCTAACCGTTTCGGAGATACAAACATGATCAAACAGAGAGACAGAATAAAAAAAAACCGTGCTTAGTTCCAAATAAGTAATCCCAGAGTGAGCAAAAGCTTTTTTTTTTCGACAAACAGGCACATCAATTTTATGATATGTATGGATTAGATGCAGTCGTGATTTCCAGAGGCCCAAATCTCCCCTCCCCAATCCCCAGTCCTTTTCTTCTAGAACGGAAACAGGGGCATGATTCTGGTATTAAAGGAGTACATGGACGATGGAATATGCGTTTGTTTTGTGCAATTGGTTAGCTGCTTTATGTCGTTTTCATGCATTGAAACGGAAAATAGTTACGATATTTCAATGTTTATTTCCATATGGACAGGTACAATAAATCTATAGTAATAATTACATACACCACTGACTTTTCTAAGTTACGTGTATATTAGTTGTTAATTATCGCTTGCTTTATCGGTGAAGGAAACATCGTGAGGAAACCTGCATACCTGAGAACTTGATAAGATTTTTTAAACGTATGTGAAGTCTGCCAACCCGCATTAGGCCAGCGTGGTGGACTAAGGCCTAACCTCTCTCATTCAGTAGAGGAGTCTCGTACCCAGCAGTGGGACATAATATATAATACAGAGCTAGTAAGAAAAACAAAAATAATAATAATTAATATTGGTGTTTGTTTATTTTTTTATTATTAATTATTAAATAACTAAAATATATTCCAGGTGACGATGACGTGCCGCCGATCCATGGTTCCTCCGACAACGAGCCGCTTGTTTAAATATTATAATATAAAGTTAAATTGGATCAGGCTTATTATTATTATTTTTTTTATATCATAGGCCGGCAAACGAGCAAGTGGGTTACCTGATCGTAAGTGATCTCCACCGCCCATGTACGCCCACCACCAGGTGAATCATGGGCGCGTTGCCAACCTTAAAGGAAAGGGATAATAAGGGATTTGGAAGGGGAGGGGATTTGGGCTTCCGGATATCTCACTCAACGTACGAAACGCAGCAGCAAGCCTCTACTTTACGTCGGTTTTCTGTGAGACAGTCGTAATGACCCGGTCGAACCAGCCCATTCATGCTGTAGACAAAACTGTCTACAGCGTGGCTCTACCACTTAAACCTCTCTACCACTCAAGTTTGAAACAAATTACTGTAAGTACAAAGCATGCGCAGAAAAAATAATCGCGGAATATGCACTTCTTGCTCTGTGGGTTTATTGTTTTAGACATCCTCTGCTTGTTATTATCTAGCGGTAATTAAAATCAATATTGACTTGTAAACTTGTTCTGCAAGGTGCCTGTCATAAGGTATTAATAACTAAACGCCCACGCATCCATAAATATTATATATACATGATCATAAGTGATAACCGCTATGAAAATATTATATAATATGATTAATTAATTACTTTGTGGTGGGACATTTATGTCCGCCCGGATAGCGACCACCGTACACATGGTGTTAAATCCTGCCACAGTGACCCACACACCTTGTGTGGATCGCGTTCCAGAATCAGCTAGTTATACCCGGTTCTCCCGACGGGCTTGCGACATGACTTGATGTTTGCTTGGGGCAGGTATAGGGGTGCATTCTGGTATCCTGTGCCTGTATCGGTCATCCGCCTGCCCTATCGCAGACCCCTAGATCTGCTTCTTTTCTCTTCGAAGTGTGAAGAAGAATTTATACAGGCATGATTGTGGTGACCACCGATAAACTCATTGTTTATCGTGCCCGTGATACTTTTGGTATTGTGGGTGTATCTGGGCTGTGGAGATCACTTAGCATCAGCCACTTGCTCGTTTGCCGGTCTATGCTAAAAAATAAATCAAACAAATAAAAGAATTGGATCGATTTACTAATAAATTCCAATTGAGTGTTAGTGAGGTTAACATTATTTTTAGTAATTATTATTTAATACACGAAATGATCGAAATATGGTCATAATTTAAAATTATTATTAGAATATAGTCCAATTGCCCCAAGAGGGAAAGGAAATTTGATCCTCTGGATATCTCACTTACCGTGCGAAACTACAAGCTACTACTGCAAGATGGTTTTCTGTCTGATAGTCGTAACAAACCGATTTTTCAGGTGTTCTTGTTTAGACTATAGTTCTTGGAACTAAATGACAACATGTTGACAATAAAAGTGATGTGAGTGACACTGATCTGGTGTCTAGCCGGTAACCTTGTTATGATCAAAATTCCTGGAACTGGATACGCATTGTAAATAAGTTAAGAGTATAAATAAGGATAATTGTTCGATTTAATTTAGTCTCAAATAAATCTTCATCATGAAGAGTTGGACTCTACATTTTTGATTCAAAAACCTCCTTGCGCTCCCGCGTAACTTTTATCTAGATACTAATTTTAGAAAACAAATATTCAATTGAAATAATAATAATATCAATCTATAATGACCTAAAAACATATAAGTAACAGATAAGATTATTATGTACCAAAAATTATCGCCGTATTGCATAACTTTAAAAATAAAACAATACAAACTATGTTTTGCTTATTAATTAATGTAAATCTATTCATTTAAAAAATCTATACATATAAAACTACTATCCTAAGTCTGACTGACTGATTCATCATCACTGAGACCAAACCTCAAATTTTCAGCATATTTCAATAATAACATAATAAATAACTTATTATATTTATATTTACATATATATTTAAATATTATATTTACTTGAAACTTGATAATAATAATCTCTCAACACAATTCACCTTTCTTTCTCCATCCCTGTTTCTATTGATTGGGGTCCGGTTCCCCCACACATATTCGTGAAGTCAGTCTTGGGTTGTTTGCTCTGGCAAGTGAACTTCCTTGTGATCTCGTTGTACGTTTGTCTACCAGGTCAGTGGTCGGCGGCCTCTGCCTCTCATGAGTTCTGGTATGTTTAACGAAATTTGTGTAGCGTTCATCATCATCATGATCATCAGCCACAGGACTTCCACTGCTGAACATAAGCCTCCTCCAAAGATTTCCAGACCGACCTGTTGGAAGCGACCTGCATCCAGCGACTTCCTGCGACCTTTATCATGTCGCCTTTCCACCTTGTGTCGCGTTTACTAGCTCATTTTATGCGTACATGCCCTATATGATAATTTTGAGTCATTTTCTTCTGCCCAATTAATAGAACCCATGCTACGGCGTTTTTGAAAATTCAACCCCAAAAGGAAAATGGTGATGGCTTTCTGGTCACACTTATTTGATACTCGATAACTTTACTTTTCACTAAAGGGCGTGAACTACTTTTTAGTCTAAAAGATATTCACGCGGGTGACGCCGCGAGCAAAATCTAGTCACTCGATATTTATATTGGATAAGAGAAAAGCTTATCTAAATTGGTGCAACAAAGTGGAAACGCCGCCGCGTCCGCCAAGGCGTTGCATATTTAAAACAAAAATATCGTTAGTAATAATAATAACGAGTAGATAATACATATTGTTCTAGGTGGGAGGTGCCTCGTATGCGAGCGGCCGTCTGGGGTGGTACCATCGCTTTGTTTATTTCTACTGCCAAGCAACAGTGTGTAAGCACTATTGTGTTTCGGTTTGAAAGACATTGAAGCCAGTGAAATTACAGGGACTTAACATCTTATGTCTCGGGGTGACGAGCGCAGTTCAGTGCCATGCAGTGCTTTGTCATTCAATGTTCTGTGTGGTGTTGCTTCTGTTTATGGGCAGGCGTGACGCTTACCATCAGGCGAGCTTTCTCGTGTCGTCATTTAATCAAATAAAATACTCGTGAAATAGTAACCAAATAGATAAATAATTTATTACCTAGAATGTGAAAAGAATATATTTATCGTTAATAACCATAAATCAAACTTAGGATTGGACAGTAAGTTTGCTTGATAATTATCATGAGATATATTTAACTCTCAAAAGCGGTGATGGGCTAGCGTTCCGTCAAGACGGAAGTCGCAGATCGGAAACCAGCCCCAAGGCAGACACTTCTGACTTTTCGAAGTTATGTGTGTTCCGTATTAATTTTACCACTCGCTTTAAAGGTGAAGGAAAACATGGTGAGGAAATTTGCATACTTAATAACTCTGCATGTGAATTTGAAGGTACGTGATATATACCAACTGACTCGGATATTTCATAAACCCCATAAGTCAAGCAAGGTTAATACTCCAGGAGAAGAAAACTGTTTTGATACATAAAAATGTTCTGAACGAACTTTAATTTGTTAATTTATTTAACATTAGAAAAGTTTAGTTTAGTTTTTGACTTATGTGATTTTTGTTTGACATAATATGAAGTTATCTTTGAAAAACACAAAAACGCAAGAACCTCGTTTGGTAAAGAAATATGACTTTGGGGTTTCTGAAATACCCGATTCAACTGGCAATAGCCTAGCGTGGTGGACTAAAGCCTAACCTGTCTCATTGAAAGAGGATACCCATACCCAGCAGTTGGACGTAGATAACACATGCCTGATATTATATTTTTATTTTATCTTGATTATTCTGCACCCTGATATTAGAGTAATTTTGAGCGCAATAACAAATAATTCTAGAACTCTATAATAACTGCCCTTTAGCTATAAAAATTGAATCACTGTGGTGAGACACTTTTGACCAGGTCTCCCTGGAAAGCCAGATATTTTGTGCATATTCGTACTAAGCGAAGCGCATTATTTTCATCTTAGTACTGTAAAAAATTATATCAACATAATTATATAGTACTAGTGTAATAATCATGACGTTATCAAAGGTTGACATAAAATCGTTGGCAAGATAACCTTCACATGTAGGCATATTTCTTAACGACGAACAATGAATGGATGACAAAATTAAATCACCGCTTAAAATAAAACCTCTTTGTTATGATAAACCGATTGGATTCCAACAAGTGTAGTTTTTGCCTAATTATAAAGAACATTTTTGTTTGTGGGATATAGCAGTGTATTCTGTAACATAAAATGTAGAGGGAGTTTAATTTATCTTAACTCATATATTTTATAGATATATTTTCTACACCGGAATCGGTAAGACAACAAGTTTTGGGAGAAAAATGCGCTGTTCAAAGTGTGGTAAGAGACTAACTTTCTTGCAGATTGCGCTAGTTACCGAACGGCCAAAAACGCAACTAAGCGAGCTATGGCTAAGATCCGACACAATCATGTGGTGGCTCTTTATAAGAGGTAGAGACAGCAGACGGCCAAGAACCGGCAAAAAATACCAGCTTGCTAAAGTTCAGGCGCAAACAGAACTTGACATAAACAAATGCCGAGGCGTCAGGGACTCCTTAAGTCTAAGTATATCAGGCAGGCAGAGGTTCACCGGGCTTATTTCAAATCTATGATAAGATAGAGGGGCACAGGGCGAGCCTGTCACATCGGAAACAATTTATCTATTTCTGCCAGCAAGCAGCAGTGTGTAAGCGCTGTTGTGTTTCGGTTCAAAGGACATTGAAGCCAGTGAAATTACTAGACATGATCTTATGTCGCGGGGTGACGAACGCAATCCAGTAGTAAATAGTGTTTTGTAATACAAAGTTCTGTGTAGTGGTGCCTCTGTTTATGGGTAAGCGTTGCGCTTACCATCAGGTGAGCAACTTAACTTGTTTCAACATAAAAATTGTCATTCAAGCATAAAAAAAACAATCCCAAGAAAATCATGTGTGAATTTTTGAGTCGAAAACTCAAACATGAATTTGGATTAGCCGAGCTAGGATTTGCATTCAAGATCTCACCGGTTTCTCAACCAAAGTAACAACTATGCCATTACACCAACAAGGCGATAAATATAAATGTTTAGTGAGCTCTAAACATCTGTTGGACGGAACTGGTGTAAAATTCATTTGCAATTTGCGGTTGGGCTCGTAATAAAATCTAAAGAACGAAACAAAATAGACTCTACCAGTTTCAGCAACTACAGCAAAAAGCAACTACTATGGTATTTAAATCTTCATGAAATAATCTGAATCCATATTATTATCATATTTTAATTTATGAAACAATCTACTTGTTATAAGGTTTGTTGGTTTTTCCGTAATAAACTCTACGTTTAAATATTCCTCCATGTCGACGCGCCTATATTTTGTTTAATCTAAGTAAACTATGTAATTATTATCGTAACAACATGACAAAAATATATACGTTTACAAAACATTATAGAATTTAATTCTGAAGTTAAAATACTGGCTGTTTACAAATAAAAAAAACAATTCTCATTCCATACCTTTATCTGAAGAGCGAAAGAATGCTTGCTCTCATTTGAAAGTCGCTACTGTTATCTATGGTTCGTCCTCCGGGCGAGGCAAAGGTTATCGCTTCCACCACTACCGATCGCATCCCCCCTTCCGTCCATCCTGGAACACGCTGCGGGCTGCGAACATTTCAGATGCACCAGTGAACAGATAAGTTCCCAGCCGTAAACATCTAAGTTTAAAATATAATTCAAACTTGGAACGCGCGTGTTCCTCAGTGAATTTGAAACTATAAAGCTGCGTAAACACGAGATTATATTATAACATTATTTGATATCTTGTGAGTAGTGCTGTAACAGTATTTGGACACAAACATTTGGAAATGTTATACGGGAAGGTTTTATTGTGCGTAGTTATAGTTGCTGGTAAGTTTTACTACCTAATAATGTAGTTAGCAGATACTAAAATTAATTACACTTGGTTTGATTGTTCTAACATCAAAATAGCTACGAATTATCAGTGAATTGAAAGTACATTACCTGTAGAATTACTGTAAATAACATATATCTAGGAACCTAAATAAATCGATCCACTTGGAGATACAGCCATGAATTGAGGTGTGTATGTTTCGATGGAGAGGATATATCATACTACATATGCAAAGATATAACAGAAAACCGTCATTTACGAGGTCGCGTCATACGATTATTTTTTCAAACTGTATGGTGCGGCCTCACAACCGACAATTTTCTGTATATTCTCGCCTAATGCAAGAAACTCCCTCTGTGTACCATACCATGTACCATATAACTATTCAATATAATCAACACACACCTTTTTAGAAAACGTATTCTAACTTTAATCTAGGTTTAAATGGGTTACCATAGTTACTAGTTGTTAGAAAACCAATTTAACGTTAGAATACGTTTAGTAAAAACACTTATGTTCAAATTGACACTGACATAAACCAAACAGACAGGCCCAACAAACTTCAAGTGCCAAATGCATTTCAAGAGCTATTTATCATATGCGATATCTAATTGGTTCTAGTGAATCTTTCTGTTTACGTCACGCGCAACTGCGTCAATCGCAGCTTTGTACCGAGCAGTGATATGACAGTAGAAAACTGTACGCCAAGCTCACATTAGACCGATTGGCGTCGTGATCCTTAGGTTATCTCTCGCACGCCCACTGCACGTAGGGTTGTCAAATTCTTAGTTTTTTTATACAGTATGATTGATTAATGGATGACGACAACGGTCTCAATACCGAGGATGATCAACCAAGCTAAGTGGAAGCGTGTGGCAATAAGCCGGGATAAAGTCAGGCAGCAGATATATTGGTTCATGGTTATAAATATAGAGAAAGATGCATGCATGCACATTAGGTACATACAACAACACCGCGTTGATGTAGTTTCGTCTATTTTAAAACTTTCGCGTTCTTAATATAATTATAACTGATTGAAAACTTATCCTTAATAATAAAGTTCGAATTCTTTCATACTACATAATCATCGAGTATCGACATGCGATACGTTCCAGACACATCCCATGATGTGATAGGCGGTGCTATATCTGCTACCTATCACATCATGGAACGGAAGTAAGCTCGGCACCGTGCACTATATGCTTTCAGCCTACTGGCATGACCTTAGTATGAAGTGATACAGTCGCGTTGGCAACCATATTTATGTGGTTCATATACACTGCCGCGCCGCAGCCGCAGGGCACAGCACGTTTATTATTAACTGACCAATCGATCATAGGTCTCAATACGGACCGGTAATTGCATCGTTGAATCATTATTGCAAATAGAATTTCTCGGAAACGAAGATGAATAGTTTCGAGTCGGTAAATTACCTTTTGTTATTGCTGGGGTTTTGAACGATGCTATTTTAAGCGATGCATCAAGTATTTATTGTAGGCATATGTTTATTAAAATATGGTTTGAAATACAGTCAACCTGGGTAACTTAAGCTTTCAATGTAACATTGACTCACTAACTTGTATTTGAACGTTTAATTTTTTCTCTTCTTACTGATACATTGTATAATAATAAGTTGTTTAATTTATGAAAGTAAAAAGTGTTTTTGAACGAAACCTGCAGTGACAATTGATATTTATCAAATATATTTTTTTTTCTCACCATTCAAAATTTGGGTGGTAAACAGAGTTAGAAATATACTTGCTAAAAAGTTGTGTATAGCAATTACTACAGAAGAACTACAGAAGGCGAGTTCAGTTTTATGTTGAAGAATCATATGTTTTTTATGTAATAACACTGAAATATCCCGCGATATTGATAGATTTTTTAAAAAATCTTTAATTAATCTTCGAGCCGTTTCATTTTCAGACCATTTGGGGTAACATTAGCTCGGGGCGAGGACAGACAATGCGTGAAAATTTCAATTATGCAAAAAAGTTTTGAAGGGTGGAAGTGGCCATCAAAGCTTGACATATTTAATTGTCACCCCCGAAATATAGTTAGTCGATTTGGAGGATCTAAAATCACAAAACGAGGCGATTCTTATGCGATTGATGAACAATTTCTATACATGGTATGGGGGAATTGAGAGCCGATATTATGTTTCTTTTTTATATGTGATTGAGTTTGTTTTATTATTTTTTATTATTTTAGGCATTGCTCAATAATTATAAGTACATCAAAACCTGATAAATACAATAATAACTTGATTTAAGAGGTCCATAAAATAGAAGTTGATTTCGATAAACCAGGCAGTTTAATATTGTATTAATATGGCAACCCTACGTTGCCACTAAAAAGGAGATAGTGATATAAACGAAATGTATTTTTTTTATCAATATGACAAGCTAATCTTACCGAGGAGTAAAAAAACTACATAAATTAGAGATTTTCTTCATCAACTCCTCATACTTATTAATGTTACCCAAAGGTCAGTGTAACTTTGGCTCACCAAATTTTTGGTAATTTAAGGGTCTTTTATTTATCGTTTTGATAAATAACACAGGAATTTAGATTATAGAGGCCAATATCCCACTAGAAACACTCATTTAGGACAAATAACAATAAAAGTAAATCCGTACTGCTATAAATTATCTCTAAAGTGAGCCAAAGTTACCCAGGTTGACTGTATACCTGCCTATATTTTGTTTTGTTTGCTAATTATCTCTTGCTCTAATTAGACTGATAGTTTGGGCTCCTGTATTTACCTAATTTTTGGTGTCTTAAATGTGGAAGATAAGAACATGATTAGTTTAATCAACAGGTTATGATTCTAATAATTCAATTAAAAATCATCTAATATCTAACATAAGAATAATAATAATAATTAATACAGCTTCCGTCTGTATCCTCGATAAAGCTACAAGTTAGCACGCGTTGGCGACCTTATTTGTTCGGTTTAATAGGTGGCGACTAGCCAGCCTACGGCCACCATGGCCCATGGCAGTCGCCACCAATAAATTTTATTGCATTAAAATTATTTAAAATAAATATTTGCATTTAAATTGGCCGGCCTATTTAAATGCTTCTTCACACTCTGAAGGGGGAAGAAGCAAAACGAGTGGCCTGTAAGGCGAATGACACCCTCAAATATTATTATAAAAAAAGTATAATACAGGGCTGATATTATTTTATTATTGAACGCTTTTGATATATCCTTAATCACCTCATTGGTCTTGTGGCAGTGATAGGTTCGCCACGTTATCGGACAAAAAAAGCTCGGGTAAACGAGGGTGCCGCACTAGTTGCGCTACGACCTAACCCATTGGAGGTAAAGATGTGAGCTTATTTGAAATATCTCATTCAGCACCCTTATATAAGCTTACTTTACCTAAATGTCTTCACATCTACTTTAAACTATATAAATCACGTTATTTATTTATTTGAATAGAACGGTAGAAATTTCCACTTACAGTATTCATTTAAGCTACGCAGCAATTATAATTTAAGCAAATCTGTTCATCCATAATTCTCGCAGAACCTTAAGCATTCTAACAAAAATAATCTATTGTCACTCGTAAACACGTCACACTCTAGTGTAGAGTCCAGGAATCTGTTACCATGATATACCTTTATACGACCTCGTGTTTAATCAGGCAGTTATCATTCACGGCCTGACGTCAGGCGGTCGGGGACAACTCAACAATAAATGGAGTCGAATCACAGGCCAGTGATTCCACCACACCCTTTTACGTACGTACTCAGGCCTGTAATCAGAATAGGCAGAGGTCTAACTAGTACACCCACATTTCGCCGAGCGTATCTCTGTCCCATGATTGACATGATAGCGATATCGATTTCAAGATATAAGACGACGGTTGATACGTTACTGTCTTTCTTTCTGCCCGGTGTCATGCCCATCATGAATTGACAATGGATTTGGAGTTTTGGCGGGAATTCTGACAGTGCAGTTCATCGCTTATTTTAATTTATTTCAAAAACTAGATTAAAGTTGTGTTTGTTGTATAAAAGTGGTGAAGATTTGTGTAATAAACATTAACGGTGATGAACAGTGAAATAAGTGAATTAAGCATCTTACTGGAAGGAATTCACACCAAAACCCCAACAAGGCTTTGAAAACATCCACACCGTCATTTCATCGTTCTTGTGAAGACTTGAGAATAAATTATACTTGTCATTGGCGAAATGCATAATAATGCGAACTCATAAATTAAAAAGAAGAAGAAGACGATGGATTTGGTATTATACGAACTTATAGCCTTCCGGACTCCCCCCCGAATTGGCCATATCGGTATCATTTTCCTGCGAAAACAAAAAATATATATAATATGCCCTACATAAAATAACAGGATATAACATAATAGCTAACATAATTTGTGCTCTACATTACATTCACTTCCACGACTGACTCATACAAATATCAGGATACGCGATAGTCTGATTCATGCGACTTATACGCATAATAATTTACCGGCGCGGCGTTCACATTGTAACATATTTACTGCCATGTATATGTATTATTGGTCTAGTGGCAGCGTACTAAGGCTGACAACAGCGAGGTCCTGGATTCAATTTCCAGGTCGGACACAACTTGTATTTGCGTTGGATAATCACAATGACTATAAACTATAAACTCGACGCCAAATGATTGATGCTTGTGGTAGGACATTCATATTCGCCCGGATAGCGACTACCGTACACATGGTGTTAAAACCTGCCATAGTGACCACACCTTGTGTGGATCGCGTTCCAGGATCAGCCAGTGTATATTCGGTTCTCCCGAGGGGCTTGCGACATAACTAGATGGTTGTTTGGGGCGGGTATAGGGGTACATCCTTGTATTACTGTACCTGCATCGGTCATCCGCCTGTCCTGTCTCATGCCCCTCGATTTGCTTCGTCCCTCTCCGAAGAGGGAAGAAGTTTTTGGAAGTTTTTGGCTCAAAGCAAACCTCGCCTGCACATCGTACACTCTGCAGATAAGTCACTCTGCTGCTCTGAGGTCGAGGCAATGGCGGAACTTGGTTCCCGTTGCAGGTTATTGAGGTCGGACGGCGGATCGCCCCACATAATATCAAATCTACCATCATGTTCATGATGGGAAGGCAGACCATTAAGCTGTGGAATAGTTTGCCGGCACACGTGTTCCCTCCCTCCTATAATATGGGGTTCTTTAAACGGAGTATGAAGAAACAGTTAGGCGGCGGCATGATCTTGCCTGCCTACGATAGACACACTGTTTGTCGTTAGTCGACACTATTCCTGGATTGCGCTACACTTACCATCAGGTGTGGCGTAGTCACTTTGCCGAGCCAGGATAAAAAAACCGGCATTAAACTGGAATAACGCCAGGCAGAAAGAAAACTATTTATATTAATCCATACCCTTGGATTAAATCTTCAAGCGTCTTACACGTTACAATCTAGGTAGTTACTTCTTAGCATACTTTGTAATTTTTACGGCATATGGAAGAGAACGATTATGTCTGAAGCAATAACCTAAGTAAATCTGTCTTATAACATCAATAACAAAGCATTATAGGACAAACAATACAAAGTAATACATAATTACACACAAATATTTACAAAATATGTTTATTTGTACATATAATATCGCGGACTTTAATACTAAGCGTACAACTTGATTGTCACTCATTTTAATTAACGTGACTGCTAGGACTCATTTGGCATACTTGCTGATAATAAAATACTTTTGTAATGATTATAATACTACGCACAACGTACTATGTTCTGTTAACAAACGATATATGCGAAGGAAAACCGGCATAATTCTGTCGACTGTCGAAGGACGCAATGTCTTTTGACTGTCGACATTATGTTCGGACTGCACTGTACTTAAAATCAAATCCAATGTAGTAATAACTATGCTGTTCTCAAGCCCTAATTATCCCTTTCCTTTAAGGTCGGCAACGCGCTCATGATTCTTCTGGTATTGTCGTTTGCCGGCGTATGCTATAAAAAAAAAACAAATAAAATATGCTGTGCATATCCGGTTCCTCTTCGTATTTAGACGTTTCTAATTCACCCGGCCTTGAATGGACGGATCGTGATCCATAATGTACCTTAAATATTCCTGATTTAAAGATACACAATTACAAGTTTAAGACTCAATTATGTAACGAACTAATAATATATAATTGGGTATGATGTTATTTGTTTATATGATTCAATGAGAAGAGGCGTGTGCATCGCATTGTTTACGATTGTCGATAGGGCAGAGCGCATACAAATGCGTAATATGGATGAGATCACAGGAAAACTTTAGGAAAATAAATAACACTGATTAGATTGAAAGGTCGTGTCACACAGTATCGAACAACTGACCAAAACAATAATGGAATAAAACGAGACGTAATTAATGCTATTATATACCCATTAATTGCTAAAGGCTATTGTAAACCTTAAGTGCATGATAAATTTGATAAGGCGTTTGAGATTTATTTAATTAGTAGTAAATATACATATGGATGTGATATATCATATTGTATCAAAGAATGCTGTTTTCTATTTTTATTTTCTTATTTTATAATACGGTTTTCAACATTATTTCAACACTAAGTGCATCGGGGTTTCAATAATCGTAACTCGATAGCGCTTATATGATTTATATTATGGTTGTAAGTCTGTAACTCTATGGCATACATACCTGAAGCTGCTTCTTCTTTCCCATAAATATCTCTATCATATAGGCATACGCGCTAATTTTGATAGTACTTATTGTCGCAATATCTTTCCGAGTCATACATATGTATTCACGCCTGTAATCCCCGAAGGGATAGGCAGAGGTTTAACCAGTACATCCACATTTCGTCGAGCGTATCTCCGTCCCATTATGATAGCGGGCGAGCCTATCGCCATACCGGGCACAATTCCAAACTCCAGGCTCATACTGAGCATTTCGTGATAGAAAAATCCAATAGCATTTTTACCCAACCCGGGGATCGAACCCGAGACCTCAGAATAGCAGTCGTACCGCATACGTAATACAACTGCGCCAGAGGCGAGCCATTTCCTACTTAATTACTTCACTTATATTGAATTCAAATAATCATCTATTTTATTAATTATCTCATTGTACGCTAAAAGATTGTCCATCATCATACAAAGAACGATTATTATTATCACACCCTTGGGCTTTGACTTCGTTGTCACTGCTGCGACTTACCACAATAACCAATTCAACAATGATTGATTAAATATGTAGATTTTATTGATTGAATTTTTACGAGTTCTACTGCTGTTCCAGCGTGGTGCGAAACAGAATCAGCGAGCCTACCTTTCATACCGTCGCGGTTGGGTGCCGTGGAGGAGCTGAGTGGGGTCATGCGCGCACCGGCTGAGCTGGTCCGAGCGAGGGTTCGTGAGGGGGTGCCGCCCCCGCTGTGTGCAGGCCGCTGCGCTTCACCGCCAGCTGGGCCGGTCTGCGCCTTCGACGCCGCTGGCACCGCAAGAACCTTTGCGACGCTCTGTGAGCTGAAAGCCGCCTCGTGTCGCGAGAGCACGTGTAAGTTATAAATATTACATACTTATAGTTTTAGAAAAATTTCAAGAACAACAAATCTCAAATGAAAAACCTGGAATATATCTAATACGGGAGATCCATTGGCTAGTAAACCAATTCCGGTGAGCCAACAACCCAGAGGTATACACCGTCAATAGAGCACATAACTGAGATTTATTTTACGACGGTATGGCTAGATGACTCGTTTTAATGGCAGTATAAAGAACGATTCGTAGATCAGCCGAGCCAGCACACCTACAGTCTGTAACGTTGGCTTGACTGGTCGCTGATGGATCACCAATAAGAGCCGACGACAATTTATACCCTTAGCTCGTGGGCTCGCCGGGGATCACCAACTTATACAGTAAAATCGACATAAATATTTCATCCAATCACTAGTTGTCTAACTGTCGTACTCAGAGATGTCAAAAAACTTCAGCTGTCATGAAGTAATTTCTTAGAATAGGATAATTTCCCAATGGTTAATATTCGTCAATGTTATTTCCCAATGATTAAAGAACGTTGTACACTCACAGCCAGTTAATGGATTATTATCCGTTTCATTCCATTCCTGAATACAGAAAATGATTTATAATATAATCTGTCACTGAGTGCATAAAAATCTTAATTGACGACTCTGTAACATAACTGAATTCTAAGAAATTTCTTAATGAATTAAAATTTAGTGACGAGTTAGTGACTCAGTGCGTCAGTAAGACTTCATTATATACTTGTCGACCACATGTTCGATTTAACATAATCAAGTAATGTTGAAATATTGTGGAATAAGTCTTTTTTTTTTTTTTTTTTATCCTGGCCTGGCAAAATGACTACGCCACACCTGATAGTAAGTGTAGCGCAATCCAAGAATAGTGTCGACCAACGATAAACAGTGTGTCTATCGTTGGTCGGCACGATCAAGCCGGCCTGCAAAGGGTCAAAGGGGAGGGGAAGGAAAAAGGGATGGGAAAAGGGTTAGGATCAGGGAGCAAGCCCCCTGGGGAGAACCGGACAAATTTAGGAGACAAATTTACCACCACAATGAGTTTTTAATGCTAAAATTATGATGTCTTAGAATTATCATAGTATTTGATTCACGACAAACATGATTTAAACTCAACGCAGAACGATACCAAGAACCAAATTTTACTTTTACAGATTACGCGATCACGAGTCTTGGAGAATGCTGATCGACCTTACCCACGATGGACTTTGAAGAACAAATTGTGTTCATAATCCGCCGCCATAGAATCAACACCGGCAAACTAAACCGTTGTAACAAACATAACACGAAACTGCGCCGAATAATTGGTGTAATTATTTCGTCATCAAATTTAAATGTTTTAGTTCTTAACGAATGAGTTTATGTACCTACAAAAATACCAGTATACATAGAACAATATTATCTTTGGTTTATAATTATTGTTAGTTGTAAGACTTTGGTTTGAAAGTTCCTAAAATTCCAAATTTTCTTTTAATAATTTTAAGATTAGTTGTTTAATATTTAGATTTAAATAACGCCAAAGTCATGTTCAAATAACATTTAAATAGATAAGTTATAATAAGTTGATACTTCTATTTATTGTACAAAGTACGAATTAATAAATTGTATGAAAGGACTAATAGACGGGTGATTATCCGGTTGAAAATGGTAAAAATAGAAACAAATTTATAGTAGAATCAAACCCATTGTAAAAGGAAGAGAATACAACAAAATTGATAGGAAAAATAAATTAACGGCGATCTGAGGTCGGGAAGTGGGAAGGGGGGGGCTTTTAAGGGTAAAAAACGGTTTATCTCGATTTCCGGAAAAACTACAAGTCCTATGGAAAAAAGTTAAATCGCAAAGTTGTAGGTAATAAAAAGATCTACAACTTTTGTATACACACTTTCTTCACATAACCTCAAAATATATGTGAAAAATTCAAATAACCAAGTTTTTTGTTTTTATTTTTATCTATTATAATAAATCATTTTTTTTCACAAAATTTGGTGAAAACTTACCTTTTTGTATCCCAAATACACTGTAATTTTTTTGATTTAAAATATTTATTTTTGCACCTTATTTTGACTTAATATCGAAAAAGCAGCCTAATTTTCAAACGAAAATTCTCACGTCAAAATATGAGCTTTTTTAAAAAAGTCTGTTGGTTTCTTGTTCATTGAATTCTCTACTTTCTGATGGTGTAAAAAAATATATACATTACTATGGTAAATGTGCTCAGAAAATGTAAAGTTATAAGTTAATATTTAATAAGACATATCTACAATATTTTGAGTAAGTTGTAGAATCTTCTTTAAATTATATGCTAGATGCCTCTTTATTGTTATTTTAATATAACTTATATACCTGAGTGATCTACGGAAAATTTTAGCCCATCATAAAGAAGTGGGGAAGGGGCTAGGTGGGTCTGGGCCTTACTACCTGTTATTTAGTAGTTCGTTTCTTTGCATATTCTGAGCACATTTACCATAGTAATGTATATATTTTTTTACACCATCAGAAAGTAGAGAATTCAATGAACAAGAAACCAACAAACTTTTTTAAAAAAGCTCATATTTTGACGTGAGAATTTTCGTTTGAAAATTAGGCTGCTTTTTCGATATTAAGTCAAAATAAGGTGCAAAAATAAATATTTTAAATCAAAAAAATTACAGTGTATTTGGGATACAAAAAGGTAAGTTTTCACCAAATTTTGTGAAAAAAAATGATTTATTATAATAGATAAAAATAAAAACAAAAAACTTGGTTATTTGAATTTTTCACATATATTTTGAGGTTATGTGAAGAAAGTGTGTATACAAAAGTTGTAGATCTTTTTATTACCTACAACTTTGCGATTTAACTTTTTTCCATAGGACTTGTAGTTTTTCCGGAAATCGAGATAAACCGTTTTTTACCCTTAAAAGCCCCCCCCCCTTCCCACTTCCCGACCTCAGATCGCCGTTAATTTATTTTTCCTATCAATTTTGTTGTATTCTCTTCCTTTTACAATGGGTTTGATTCTACTATAATTTAATTATGTTTCAAATTGGAAAATCACCGGCCTATAAAATAGTTCTTGCAACTTTGTCATTATAATAGACAGAATGTAGATCAATAAAGTTTTTAAGAACATGTACTGTCCTTTTAAATTATCATTCTAAATAGCTGTCCCTCGCGGTTTCACTGCAGACATGTTACTATCTATATCTATCTATATATCATTTATACATATAAAAATCAGGGAAAAATTATGTAACTGATGGTGAAAACTGCTTAAAAATCAGTTGTGTGGTTTAGGAGGAGTTAGCGGATATACAGACAGACAGACGCGGAAGCGACTTTGTTTTATACTATGTAAAGAAAATTACGCCATCCTAACGGATATAGTAGAATTCTTTTATATTTGTTCTAGTAACGAGTCCGACTCCAAACATCACATAGGTATTAATGTTATCGGATGCATTCACAACATAGGAGTCGTACATCCAAACATAAGTATTTTTAATAGCAGTGGTCATCAAACCAAGAGTTCACCTGATAGTATGTGATTACAACCCAGGAATACCCATAAACCAGAAGAGTTATGGATGCGGTCATCTTAAAGGAAAATAATGGGGTTGTGGAAGGATAGGGGAATTTGTTCTTCCAGAAATCTCATTCACCGTGTCAAATGCAACAGCGAGCTGCCTTTATCACAGTAAAGTAAAAATTTAGCTTTATCAATTTTTACTGGATCGTTGGTCTCTTCTGTGCGAGAAATGACCTGGAAAGTAGTAAAGTACGGAAACGTACTGGAAAGTACCACCGCTTAGTCTAGTAGCATTACGAGGCTTACCATTTTATTTCTATGCGATAACTATCGGGCGAGTGACATGCTTGTGTCGTCATTACCGCGAACTAAAGAGCAAAGTTACAAAGCTTGAAAATTGAAACAAGCAGGTCGCTCGCCTGAAACTAAGTGCAACGCCTGCCCATAAATAGAAGCAACACCACATAGAACTTTTAATTACAAAGCACTGCAAGGCATTGGACTGTGTTTGTCACGCATAGACATAAATTGTCAATCCCATAATGCCCAGTAATTTCAGTGGATTCAATGTCCTTCAACCCGAAACACAATGTTGCTTGAAGAAGGCAGAAGTAAACAAAGCGGTGGAAGCTTTGCTGGTGGGAGGATACTTGTATCCGACCGGATGGCGACCACCGTACACTGGTGCTAAAACCTGCCATAGTAGCCCACCTTGTGTGGGTCGCGTTCCGGGGTCAGTCAGTGTATATCCGGTTCTCCCCAGGGGGCTTGCCCCCTGATCCTAACCGTTTTCCCATTCCTTTTTCCTTCCCCTTTTCCTTGGCCCTGGGATGAGATACCGCAGGGTCTTTATGTAGTCGGCAACGCGCCCATGATTCTTCTGGTGGTGGGCGGACATGGGCGGTGGAGATCACTTACCATCACTTGCTCGTTTGCCGGCCTATGCCATAGAAAAAAAAAAGCAACCCAGGGGGCCTCTCTCGAGGCCTAGTAAAAGTGCTAAAATCTTCCGTTATAGCAGCCGCAACTTCGACAATGGAGAAGCAAAAATGCTACATTTATATGAATTTTAATCGATAAAAAATTACTTTAAAATGCTCTACCACAAATTCACGTATGGGCACTATATCATTTTCGCTTCTTCACTGTCGATATATTTTCTGATTCAAAAATCAGAAATATTCAATCTATATCTTTTGAGATAGAGGATTTTTTAAAATAAAATAGTCAGACTGGCACGGCGAGGCGTAGTCTTGGTGAATGCATTCCATTAGCACAAGTTGGGTAAAGAACCCAAAAATTAATAACATGATATAATAAGGTTCAATGTGTAGTATGTATGCAATGCTGCAAGTGCATGCAGACTGACATTGTTAATAAATATGACATCATTATATGTTTTGAATTGTAAGACCTAGTTCTGAATCCGCTTGACCTCTAGACATACTGAATGGAATTTTACCTTTGTTATTCAGTCTTAGATTCAACAGTACTCTATGTATTTGTTATCGCGGTTTATTTTAACTTTTAGTCGCGACGTTTCGAAAGTTTTTCAGCCATAAATTAGTTTGATATTAATACGTATCATTCGGGTAGAAACATCAGTATTTACTTCTGTAAATCAAATCATTGAATCTTTCCTAACGTTTTGTACTAATCATCAATTTACACATAGATCACTCTGTATAGCAACATGTTTCAAATGGTGCCTCTGAATAACGCTCTCCTGATGGTAAACGCCACGCCTGCCCATAAACAGAAGCAACACCACACAGAAATTTAAATAACAAAGCAGTACATGCCATTGTCGTATGAATATACGAATAATAAAAATAAACTAAATATATAACAGTGTTTAAATATGGCTGCTTGGCGGCAGAAATAGACAAAGCGATGATACCAACCCAGAGAGGCTCATGCATTCCTATGCTGGATGGACTCACTGTTGATAGATCGACCACCTAGTACGAAATATACAAGAAGCTTATAAGTTTTTTAAACTTTCATTGCTCCAACACTAGATTTTTACAATTTCATAACTCTCATTTAGGTGATAGCTCTAAGACATAAGCTAAGCTTAGCTAAGCTGTATTACCTACCTATTTTTAAAACATAACTCCTGTGAAACTTTTGGTTATTATGCCTTAAAATGTTTATAATCAGCTTCAAGGCCAAAAATAGAGACGATTATCGTCATAAATTATGTGGTGATACATGTTTAAAGTTGTTTTTAGGATATAAAATCATATAAATTTACCTCCCACATAACTTTCAGTAAAATCTATATTTCATACTAGCTTTTGCTTGCGGCTCCGCCCGCGTGATCTGCTTTTTCCGGGATTTCCGGGATAAAAAGTAACCTATCACCCAAGTCAGCTCATACCCTGTCTGTATACCAAATTACATCAAAATCCGTTCAGTAGTTTCAGCGTGATTGACGGACAAACATCCAAACATCTAAACAAACAAACTTTCACATTTATAATATTAGTAGGATTTTACATATCTTTGTCCTCATATTTTTGTCCTAATATAATTATTATGTATTAATATCGTAGAAAACAACTTTAAAATTGTCTACCATAGACCACGTAATGGCGCTTTAGCATTTTTAAATTTCCAGTGACAGTATGGTAAAAGAGAATGACACTAAAAGTACTTGATTCTACTATTTGTACACATACAGCTAATAAATGAGTAGAAATATACATAATCACGTTTGCAGGCGAATGGCGAGAGGCGACATGCAGTCTAGTTAACATTATTGCATTTTCTAGATCGCACGAGGCTTATCGCATGATCTAGGTGACACTATTACTGGGACTTAAGTCAACATCGATAATCTCATTGTCACATGTTGAACTTAGCTCTCTAGCTATATAGGTACACTATCGTAAATAATCATATATGTTTAAGATTGATAACAGTATATACAAACAAACTGTTAAAATGAGGTAAGCAGTAGATCTGGCTTTGTGATTCTTGTGTAGTGAATCTTAAACATCGTTCAATATATAATTAGAGATAATTAAGATTTAAGATTACAAGGTCCCTCGCATGCGTGAGGCCGTCTGGGTACCACTCCTTTGTCTATTTCTGCCACCAGGTAATAGTGTGTAAGCACTGTTGAGTTTCGGTTTGAAGGACATTTAAGCCAGTGAAATTACTAGGCAGTGTGAGATTTGACATCTTATGTTTCGGGGTGACGAGCGCAGTTTTAAGAGTTGAGAGCGCCTAAAGTGCTCGCTCGAAAGTCCGGTGAAGCTGTAGAAAGCCGACTCGCGTCAGGCTAACAGCATAACGTCAAATCGAAAAAAAAAGAGCGCAGTTCAGTGCCATGCAGTGCTTTGTAATTCAAAGTTCTGTGTTGGGGTTGCTTCTGATTATGGGCGCTTACCATCAGCCGAGCGCCTTGCTCTTCTCTTCATTCAATGAAATAAAAAAGAGATAAAAATGATTTTACAGGCAAGTACCAGAGAGATTATCAGAGACCTACCATACCAGCCTCCCAAATTCCTGTCCATAAGACTACCTTTCCAGAGATGTGCGTCGATACATCCACGGACGCATATCCTACCACTAACTGAATCGTTTGATTTTAATAGCTTGACTCAAGTTAGAGCCAATATTCATAGCTAATTGTTTGTTAAAGAACACGCCTGCCAGAAATCCATTAGCAATCGTCGACGGTCGGCCTAAATTCCTCGAAATAAGTATGGGTGTGAAGTTATTATGTAACATACACTGACCCTGGAACGATACTCGTCGGAACATTGCCACTATGTCAGTTGGAAAGCTGGTGAATTTGGCATAAGCCCTTCCTCTGGATTGGGTAGGTATCAGGGTATTAGGTATAGCAAAGAATTTTGCGCCAAGTACGGTCGCGGTAGTCGCCACTCAGTACTTATTTTCGTCGTTATGTATCTTGCTTTATATGGACCTACTTACGCAAACAGGAACCAACCCACTGTTTTTTTTTTGGTTGGATGCAATGCTAATGCGACGCGAGTCGGCTGTTTTCAGCTTCACCGTACATTCGGGTGAACGTTTCAGGCGCTCTCAACCATTATAAGCAACCCACAGCAAGTTCAAATAGAGCTACTGATTCGGTTTTACTAAATTCATTAATTTAAACTAATTTTATCTCGTTTTTTTGGAAAATTGGGCATGAAATATATTGTATGTACGATTTTGCGAAAAAATACAGTATTAAAATAAATTTAAATTAATGAATTTAGCAAAACAAAATCAGTATCTCCATTAGAACTTGCTGTGGATTGGTTCCCGTTTGCGGAAGTTGGTCCATATGTTCTTGTTCATTTAAAAACAATAGCTCTATGTGCGACTAAATACATTTAAAGCTACGACAATACATAAGCGTTTAAATAATTTTAAACCTAGCTTATTATGAATACTTCTAAATGCTGTTTGATTTGTACACAATATAGTTGCACACATTTTTACCAAATGTCGAAGTAGAATACGTTATTATTTCGGCTCGTCGAAGTTGAGATTACCATCACTATAACTTAGTATTATTCAACACTCAACAAATTCCATAAGTAAAGCTTATGAGATTAAAGAGTACGCGTAACCACCACTCCGTTTTAAGGGTTGAGAGCGCCTTAAGCGCTCATCCAAAAGTCCGGTGAAGCTGAAGAAAACAGCCGACTAGCTTCGGGCTATCAGCATCGCGCCATACAAAAAAAACCGCTCCGTTTGCCCGTGAGCCATACAAGCGCACGGTGCGATTTTTACAACACACGTAAAAATAACTTGGCCTGGCTGACATTGTCACAACTCACTAGCCGCTAAGCAGCAGTGTGTAAGCACTGTTGTGTATCGGTTTGCATGATATTGAAGCCAGTGAAATTACTGGGCATTATTGCCAACTTTATGTCTCAGGGTGACGAACGCAATCCCGTCCCATGTAATGCTTTGCAAGTCATGTGTGGTGTTGCTTCTGATTATTGGCAGGCGTTACTCATGCCATCAAAGGAGCTCCTTACTCGTCTCGTCATTCAATCAAATAAAAAAAAGTGACTCGAATCTCTGAGAAGACTATCACCATATGTATAGTATATTAAAACCAACACATAGAATGTAATATTTATTTTTATATTATTTTTGTTACAATTAATAAAACCGTAAATAACTAACAAGCTTTTAATAAGCATGGAATTTATAAGAAACTATAGAAAATCAACTATTAGTACACTTCTTCACTAAACTGCTATTAATAATATCATACTACATCACAGCTTCTTTGATGTTAGAATATATTTTAGAGCCGGATTTGATGGAGCGAAAAAATAAAAAGATCTTTTTAATATACTAAAACTGGAATTAAAGCGTTTGGCCTTATTAGCCACAAAGCAACAGACACAAAACAACGAAAAACATACGAAAATTCTAATTTTAAACTAGGTTTGTAACAACTAGTAGCTATGGTAACCCATACAAACAGGCCCATACAAGCCCATAAACCTAATTTAAAGTAAGAATACGTTTTGTAATAAGACCGAAAATCATTATTGCTGGTTTTTCATACTCTATAAAGATTACTTATAGCTCGCCAAGAAGGCTGATAATACTGTATCTTGGACCTTTAACGGTCATTTAATGCATAGTTTAATTTAAAAGCAAATTTTACAATTTATCTGCAAAGCGTAAATATACTATTTATTTAAAAAATCGCTCAATCTAACCAAGCTCCAGTTAAGCATAAATCTAAATACAAGCTAAATTACAAATGGTAAAAGAAAACGTTCTGGTTAATCAAACTTAACTAAGCATAGGCGAAATCTGATTGTCTTTATTCTTTTTCATACTGAAGTGCTGCTTAAGAGAGGCGGATTCCGTCGGAGCCGGGGCACTGGCCTTTGCTTATTTTGTGAAGGCCTGAAAATAGAAAAATGTGAAATTTATTACATTATATATGCCGGGTTATCACCAGCTTACTGTCGAGTTTCGTACGGTAAGTGAAATTTCCGAAGGCCCTAAACTTCACTTATTCCTTTCTTTTAAAGTGGACAACGCATCCACGATGCTTCTGATATTGTGGGTGTTTCTGAACGGCGGAGATCACTTTCCATCGGGTCCCCTAATATAATAATTATGCTATGTACAACAAGTAAACAATTACGGACTTGTATCCTTCGTATATATTATAATAAGTAACAAGATCGTCCTGTATTCCGTTGTAACAAGATTAAAGCAAAACAACTGAACATGGAACATCCAAGTTATAGATAAAAAGAAAGAAAGAAAACATTTATTCGACCATTTTTTAGCTACACTACAAAACAGAAAACATAACAGCAGAAATCAATAAAAAACCACAACAACAAGTAGCCAAGTATCAATTTAGGTTTGTCAAGGGACGGGGAACGTGTGTTTCACGAGGTTGCCGAAACGGTTCTAGTTCAGCATTATACCAAACTACGCGAGCCTGACGCTGGTCTTCAGAACCTTGGTACTAGTTGTGGTGGTAATGTTTTGCAAGCAGAAATTTCTCATTTATAGTATGATTTCTATACATTAGATAATGTAGGCTGGATATACATATAACAAACTCCCTGCAGTAACTTCGAAATCTAGAATTTGTTTTCAAATACAGTATTGTATTTCAAATACCTATCATGTGCTGATTACCATCCCAGCACATTATTGGTAGTAATTCCTGATCATTTTTGTACCCGACTCGATAGCGACCACTGTACACTTAGTAAAAAACCCGCCATAGTGCCTTGTTCAAGCGAGTCGTGTTCCGAGGTGAACTAGTGGTATATACCAGTAAGTCAGTAAATACAAGCCGGCATAATTCTGCCAACGTGACGCCAATGTCTCGTGACGGTCCTCATTATATTTGGACTGCAACGCATTTAACATCAGGTCCAGTGTGATCACTTTGCCATGCAAGTATAAAGAAATGTGTTAAAAATAGTACCTACCAGTGTGGCTGATAACTATAAAACCGCAATTCATTCTTAACAATGTTTCGTCCATTATTGCTACTAACATTGAAAAAAAAGCCTAATTCATTGATATCCTAACACAATAGGCAAGGTCCCATTAATGCCTCTTTAATCGTCACGCTACGCGATCATACACAGTGCTGGATTTTATAACCAAATCACACTGTATTGTACGTGATGTGATAAACAAACTTCATATAAATTATGTGAAACATAAGGAAAAACTAAACGAACTATGGCTGTGGGCCTCATACAAAAACTTACAATAGAATTGTAAACAGAGCAAAATATTTTAAGGCCAAATAGCCATATTTGTTCCAGAAATGTTATCAAATATCTACAAACTTTTCAACTATCTCTATTGTATTTCGCATATTTGAAAAGTCTTAATAAATTAATTATTTAAACATGGTTACATATATTAGACATTTGTGTATAAAGCATGACGATTAGGCTCTACGATGAGATATCTAAAAATCGTTTACTAAACTGTAGTACTATGGTTGTAACAGATTTGTATTCAGTCATTATCATCACACGTTCGTGTTTTAAAAAAGGGCGTGGAACGCCGAAACGCATGATTTCAAATAGGTAATATATTTAGGTACTATAATTTAAACATTTTTTAAGGTCGAAAACCAGAAACACGAAGCCACAAGGAAAACAATACAAAACTATTTTCCCGGTCTCACGAAATTGTCGGCATTTAATTCATTCTACTTGAGTGGGCTGTAAAGACCTCAACACTAAGTGGTTCTGACCGGTAATGTTATTCATACGTCTATCACAATAACGCTAATTATATTATGAGTCAGACATACAACCGACCCGTAAAATACTAAGAATAAAGGCTAAACAATGCGAATTGCGTCAGGAAATTAGAATAAACATGATGTGTTTTCAAACTTGCAAGCGGTACTTTAGATTGTAGTTCAGATTTTTCAATATTCCGATTATTATCGAATGCTTTATTAGACATTATATCTAACCATTATATTTATATCTAAACATTTACCCTCGTACATATAAACATTATCAGTATTTTTAATTGTTTTGTCACTTATGTTATTTAAAAGAGGAAAACATGAGTTCCTTAAATCAAATTAAGATACATTTTTATGACTATGTCTCTGTTTTTTTTTTTTTTACTAGCCCTGTATTATATACGTCCCACTGCTGGGTACGGGCCTCCTCTACAGAATGAGAGGGATTAGGCCTTAGTCCGTTGTCTCTCTGTTATTTTCCATAAATGATTAGGTACTACACCTCAAGTAAACAGGAAGCAACGTACTTAAGAAAGTCAATTCTCAGTGCTGATTCAGCTGCGCTTTATGTTTCCAGCGCTAAGTTTATTTCCCACGTGCTGGTATCAGGTTCAATTCTGCGAAGTCTAAATTGCTGTTCGACAAATGTCATTGCATGTTGTTGTGAAACAATAACTGAGTTATAAGATAAATATGTAATATGAAATGAACATCTAATCTACCCTAAACATTTAAGATAATAATATTAAACCTTTTTAAAATAATACAGTTCAACTGTGGGCACGGATCTTCTACTAATAAAAGTGGTTAGGCCCTAGTCCATCCTAGCCTAATACCGTTTGATATACTTCATACATCCTCAAGTTTTATGGGGTTAATAATGAATACAGTCGTAACTTCAAAAAATCAGAAGTATGCTGGTAGATTGGGATCAAAATCTCCATATTTAGTAAAAATGACCAGAAGATATAATACGCAAGTGCGATCTTATTAAAATTCGCTAATTTACATTCTCAAATAGCATATTATTGAAAGTGCAATTCAAATAGTAACTACAGGGAAGGCAGTTCTAATGTCGAGTTGATCACGCGTGTTTCGTGTTTCGTGTCAGTCATGCCTCTCAACCCGGTGAAATGTTACAAGTTGAGACATAGTTTATGGTAAGCAAAAACAGGAGAGATGACACCATCATAAATAAATAAAACCCAAAAGTCACACACATAGCCCTGACCCCACAGTAAGATACGAGTCTTGTGTCTTGGCCGTGGGTATCAGGAACTACGAGAGACTTTTTGGTCTCATAACACACAGATCCGAAACAAATATTTGTGGATCAGACAAATATTTGCTCGGTGCGGGAATCGAACCCACGACCTCACGTTTCACAGTCAGCTACTCGCCACCTGCGCCACGGAGGCTATCAAATTTATATTATATAGACTATTTGATCATGATGCTTTTATCTGCCTTTTGTATGAACTAGTTCTGTTTATTTGGTGTGGGTGTAAATTAAGTTGTCAATTACTCACTGTCTTTATTTTCGCAATTGTAGTTGTTCATAACGCATTCACTTCCGAAGGATTTCGGTTTGTCTCCTTGCTTGCCAGCGCAGATTGGGTCAAAGTCGACGCCGGTGCAGTCATGAAGACAGGCGTTCTTACGAGCCTTGTCTGCTTTCAACTGCTTCAGGTCCGTCTTATCCGGACGGCAGGATACCGCCACGATCAATACCGCTGGAATACATGAATACATGAAATTAATAAACAATTTACATACATACATATGCAGTCACGCCTGTAATCCCCGAAGGGGTAGTTTAAGGTGTAACCAGGACACCCAGATTTCGCACAGCTTATTTCCGTCCCATGATGTGATAAGGGGCGAGCCTATACATCCCATTAAATTTATGATATATATTATCACCCTATTAGGTATATGGATGTTAAATAAAACGCAATCTCGTAAAATTAATTATATAATATGCCTTGAACAAAGGTAATTTAAAGTTTGTTTTTAACTATATCTTAATGTTTCTTGCGGTAAATTCCTCCAACCGTTTCCTGGAATATTTAAATTGAACATTTTTCACAATTACTGCAATCCACCGACCGTGACATAGATAATGATTTTAGATCGCACCAATTTCCATCCCTTTGTATATTGCGGTTGACAGTATCTGTGGGCTAGTAGCCAACTGTGAAACGAGGGGCCGCGGGTTCAATCCCCGCACTGAGCTATATTATGTGTTTGTGAGAACTACAAATATTTGATTTCTTACGTTTACGCGAATATTATTCATTAAAATAAAACTAAACGGATTTTATCGCGGTTTTTTATTAATTTTTATCCCGACGTCCACCCCGTGACGAAGGCTGAAAAGTCTTCGAAACGTCGGGATCAAAATTAATAAAAAACCGGGATAAAATCCGTTTAAATTAGTTTTATTTCAATACAAATATTTGTTTCGAGTTCATAAATCCTTTGTCGGTCATTATAGCCCAAACACAAGTAGTCATTTTAGAGTGCAGGTCTATATGGGTGACTGTTTGTTGCAATTATTTAAACAGAATTTCCACGGTTTACATCATCAAACAGCCTCCATGGCGTAGAGAGCTAGGAAGAACAAGAGACCATAAGTACTAAGTAGGTACTGTCTCCGCACAGAGATACATATCTGGGTCGTGTCTAGATGTTGTGGGATTGTGTTTCCCGTAAGTACTACTTACTGGCTATTTTATTTAAAGCGCTCATGTCTGATTTTTGATGTAGATATTTATAACAAACTAGTCGCAAGGGAACGACTACGCCCGCGTGATCTGCTTTTTCCGGGATAAGAAGTAGCCTATGTCACACAGCGAAAAGCTTTCTAACAACAAAAGAATTTTTGAAATTGGTCAAGTAGTTTTTTAAGTTTATTTGTTACATACAAAAATACAGATTTTTCCTCTTTATAATATTAGTGTAGATAAAAACATTTTAAGACCAAAATTGACCACACATGCCTAGATTTAGACACGAAAAGTGAAACATTTTATATCTAAATCAACACCAAGTGATTGAGTGAAAATGAACCGATGTTGTCAAACCATAGTTTCTACAAGGTGGACTAAAAACTAAAAAGAACTAACAAAAATGTACCCCGGAAAAATTAAAGATACTTTACCAGCAATGAAGTAACCTACGCGCTTACTGACCTTAACAGGCATTAAGGTCGCGATGGGTAATGACAGGAAGAGGGGCACTTGGTCTGATGAACAGTTTATGAATTAGAGGGTATTGCAGGTAAGGTAGCGTGTATTGGTGGATCATACATAGATGACATAGACATTTGAATGACGAGACGAGCAAGGCGGTCGCCTGATGGTAATATAATACATTAAAAAATCACTAGGTAAATGTGATGCACTTGCACATGCCCATGGCGTGATCTGCCCATATTCGTGTCGTAGGTTTAGGTCTCGACATATAGAAGCCAAATAAGGATTGTGGATTTAACTAGCCCCATGCATATTGTTGATAGTTTTATTTTTATATAATACTTGTATTGTTATAAATGCATCACAAACCAAGAAATACTCCTTGTATTTGTTGGTTTGCGATTGTTTCAGTTGGGTGAAGATACGGTTCCACATGATATTTTGCATAGGGATAGTTTATATGCTGAAGATTGACATAGGCTTTCTTTTTTACGGATATATGAAGGGGAAGACAGGCACGCAGGTGCAGCCGCGAATAAAAGTAACAAAATCATAATTGAAATACATACAAATAGTTAATGGAGAGACTATCCCGCCCACACACCCGCCACTAACTCCTGTGCACCAGGATCAACAGTGGCACGCATTTTTGTTGACACCGAGCAATGAAGCTCGGCGAGTCTCTGGGAAGGCCGAAATGTCTTTGTCCCGCAATGAAATTAATCAGATGGAGATGGAGGAGTTGGAAATATTAATTGTCCACTTCCCTCCATAGCAAAGAGACAATAGTTAAAGGAGAGTGGGCAAAAAATATGAAGTTTGGTCAACTCAACAGTCATGAAATATAATATGTTGATTGAAAACTTATTTATTGTATAAATGGCGTAGTAACTAAGGCCGCCAATTTACTCTAAAAATAATGAAATATGTTGTAATTGAATATGTATACAGGTAATACTATTTTAATTTGTAGTTAAACCTTGTTAAGAAGTGCACACTGCAGGAAATACATGAAAGGTATGATAAAAAGCAAAGTTACATAATTTGTTCCATATATTCCAAAATAAACACATAATATGTTCCTTATAATTATTACTAGCAATTTGGTTGCGGCCGCGCTGCGCCGTAACCGTGATAAAATTTATCACCCTACGCTTTACAGATATCTGTATTATTCATAACAAAAAGTAACAAACAAAAATCTGACCCGCTGGCGTGACCTGATAGTGCAATATGTGACAAAAATATTTACATTTTCACATTTATATCACGGGGATAGAAATAAAAATTATAAACATAACCACCTCATTTTATTGGCACAATAAAAACTCACTTTAGAAAAATCATTGTTCGATATAATTTATAGGCTTTTGTTAGAAACAAGCTAATTTGAAAAAATATTCACGTGCCAGTACTGTACAAAACCATCGTTTTTCTTTGATAATTAAAAAACAAAAAATGCTTACCAAACACAAACAATGCTACAGTTTTCATTTTGCTCACAAACTATTCACGCCGGTCACACAAGGTGAACTGGCAACACGGAGACCCGATCCCCTTTATAACTTGTTATAGTGGGGAGGTACCACTCTCGAATATACATGCAAAGATCATTGCTGTATATCAGAATGTCAATTCCACTACTTCTTTTGTCAGAATAAACTTTACAAGAGCCATGATGAAGAGGCAATGTAAACCTAAATAGATAAACGTGAACGATGAGGTCATTTCATCGCGCTAACTCTGATTTGCAAGCGAATAAACAAATGGGTTCATTGCTTGATGTATGAATCTAGATTTATTTTTTGTGTAAAGTTTTTGTCGTCAAGCGTGAAATGAATTGAATACATATGCTAGAGTGCTTTTCCATAAGGTGAAAAGAACTGCCGCATAAATATAAATCTGGCAAAATTTACGCGTATTTTGTCTTTGAGCTTCCTTCAACCAAATATAAAAGTTACTAAGTTAAAGACAAAATAAAGGTTTAGGACAAACCCTGCAATGCACAAAAATATTATCGGTGTTAATATTTGGATTTTAAAATAGCTGTGACAAAATATTTTGTAAAAACAACAAAATTCACATAATTTTTACACAAGCAAAATGTAACTCATGATGTGAAAATTATTTTCATAAAAGAATCATGTGAACTTTAGACAATATCAACAAACTTTTGACACAATTTTGTAATTTGTTTTAAAATAAGATGATGACAGTTTCAATTGTGCAAGCAATATTAAATTCCTTCCTTTCCTTATACGAGATATTTTTATATTACTGCCAAGTAGATAATAAAATCGAGTGATGTGCGTATTAAACATTTATTAAGAAGGACACAGTGGAATTATTTAAGTCCCGTTAAGTTATTTAACCGATAAGTTGTAACTCAAAGCTAAAACAATCTCACTTAAAGAAGTTTGAATTTATTATCACATAACTTAGCTGTAAAGTTGTTTCATGTAGATGGAGTTCAAAAGCGGTGGATCATATATTATTATTTATTGAAATAAAACTAATTTAAACTAATTTATCGCGGTTTATTTCCCGACGCTTCGAAAGCTTTTCACCCTTCGTAGTTACGTGGCGGACTCTGACGAAAGCTGAAAACCACCAAAAGTAAAAATAAACCGCGATAACATTGTTTACATTACTTTTGTTTCAATGTAATATTCGCGTAAACATAAGAAATCATTACCTATTATTTAAAGGAAAAACACAGCAGCTACGATAAAGTGGTAGGTATAGTACAAATGTGTTGACTGACTGATTTATCAACGCCCAGACCAAACCTATAAATTCTTATTTAAAATTCTTATTGTGACAGATAACTATTAAAGAAATATTTAAGGATTTAATTCCAACCCCTAAAAGACTGGAAAAGTTTGTATGGAAAATAATATTTTTATCGTGTAATTTACTTGAAACTTTGTAATAATTATTATCTTCGACATAATGAAACACTTATTATTTTCAAAATTCAACACCTATGGAGAGAAAGGAGGTAGAAATAATTTTATGTAACGCGGGCGAAGCCACGAGTGGTTAATAACATATAGCTACAGGATAACAAAGAAAAGTGAGAACTATACGATCCAAACATAAGTAATACTAGGTAACTATATACACAAGTTTGGAAAGTGGTAGAAATCCTTTATTTTATAATATATATATGCTACAAAAATCATAAATTTTAAAAATGTATCTCTATTTTGAATTTTTAATCTCATAAGGAACGTTAATAGTACAAATATGCAAAAATAGACATTATCTACCATCGTCTGCAGTTGTTTCTGAGAAAACCAGCTGTGACCTACAGATCGACATGACATCGGAGACTTGCCATAAAGTTTCCCATTCCCATAATGCTTTTTGCTTACGGAACCTTAATAAGAATATAGAAATATGATATGCCGAGGTATCGCATAATTTTATTCGCTGATTGTGTATCGCTTAAGAAACTTTCCGTAGTACCAGGGCAGCCGATGAGTTGACTTTCTTATCCAACTAGTAAATTATATGTAACAGCCCATTTAATATGAATAGTGATAATTCATATGAATATTTATAACTGTAGTTATCAGTTACATAATTATAACAATAATGTTGCATAAGAAAACAGATTCACCAGATACCTTCGGTAAGCAAAGAGTTAAAACTAATAAAAATAAATGGAATATGTACTGAAATATATTTGTGAATATTATACCTACATTGCGCAGTCGTCTTCCATAAAAAGGGAAAGCGTATTTACTTTGAAATCTCTTTATAATTACATGCTATCATTTGTGTCATCAGCGTTGCGTGTGCAGTACATGCCGCTTTCATCTAGAAATACATCATATAAATACAATACTCTCTCCCTTTGGACAGCCTGTGGTGCAGTGGATGAATATATGGACTATTCCATAGTAAAATATGGAAAAATAAGAATTATAAATAGTTTTAGTGTAATTGCCGAGTGTATTTTGATGATGCTATGTATGTATGTATACATTAGTTGATACTGATTTCTATGTAATATAAGTTTCTTTTACTTTTGTACTGACTTGTCATAAGCGCTATTTCAATTGCCTACATGATTAATAAATGATTTCATTTCATTTCATTTCATTTCAATAGCCGGCTGTAAAACGAGACGCCGCGTCGTGGCTCGATCCCCGCACCAAGTAATTTTTTTGTGTAAAGCTAAATTTATAAGACGTAAATAATTACGTCTAACCTATTTTCACGTAATTTAGAAACGTGAGTTTCGACTACCACATATGAGTACTTGCTAATAAAACTTTATTGAAACAACACTTCGGTTTTAGATTTCGATAATTTTCGCTAATTCTGCTGGAGCCGAAGTTCCGCGCTCTACTCGTATATCGATGCGTGGACTTCAGCCACAGTATAATTATTCAGCCTTCAAGTCCCATGAATGGGACCTCGCCAACACGCAAGCCGTCTCAAGTGATATAGTATCATATCCAGGACGCTACCACCTTGTAAAGTTAGAAATTAGCATTGCTTTTGACTTTTTAGTGCTAATTTAGAAGTCGTTTTTCCAGTTTCCTATTCGTACGACCTCATTAGTTAGACCTGCATGTGGGCAGATCTTGTTATTGATATTTCATTGTTTATTATCAAATTCGCAGAAATCTATGCGAGTTATTTGCATTGTATTTTTATCATAGTTATTATTGCGAACACTTCTATCTTGATTGGCTGAGATTAGGGTTTAGTTTTGAATAAAATTAAGAACTGTTTGTTTTGTATGAATGAGAATACGGATCAAGACAGACTGAATTCACAGTTATTCAGTTTAGCAAACGATGTTTTTATAATATCCTCATTATAATAGTGAATCGAAGCTTTAATACTGCGCATACAAGACTGAAATTACATGAAGCGGACGATAAATGCCTATATCACGAACGATAATTTCCAAGAAGTAGGTAGTGTTTTTTTTATTCGACCACATCAATGGGGAGATTTTTTTTTATATCAATAGGGGATTTCTATAGTTGACCTAATTCTATTTTTTAACCCTCGACACAAAAGAGAGGGTGTAAATAATTAGAGTGTCTGTCTGTGAATCTGTCTATACCATCGTAGGTCGTAGTGTTTATTGAAGCTGATTTAAAAAAACTGATTTTAATTATTACATTTTAAAATTATTATGACCAGCGTATTATTGATATTTCGTACACTTAGGCTTACTTATTTATAACTTAAGTATAAATATATTGTCCGTATAAATCTCGTATTCTAGAAAAAACATTACTCTTTATTTTAAAAGGCTTTTTACATTTGTGAAATTACATCAATAAAAAAAGAAGATTTAAAGTTATAAAAAATGGTCCTAGGCCTCCAGTTCGGAGATTTAGGACCCAAGGCACCGGTGGTTAGGGCCCCAGAGTGAGGAAACTCTTTCAATGCGTGCAGTGTCTGATAATGCGGCATCCTAAATTTGGCTCTAGACTCAACGACCAATTGAAAGTCGGTGTTAACCCCAAGGTGTTATCCGAGGCTCTTTGGTATCAACCAATTAGTAGAAATTACTATCGGGACCATGATTGTTGTTGAGCCCACATCCCATATGTCAGCAATCTCGTGAGCCACATGAATCCCAAAAATTTATTACTAACTGTTTTTTTTTTGTTAAATCTGATGATAATTATCTAAATTATTCGAAAAAATATGTCCTACAAAATGTATGGTATGATCAAAGAGTCCCCTGCTTCCAACATGTATCGATAACGAGGTCATCAAAAATGATTACTAACCAGCTGATTTTTTTGTTTTTACTTAGTTCATATTTGTATAATTTAACAGTCATATTGTCCTACAAATAAAAAAAGAATTTTTTGGAACTCATCAAATCGACATATTTTATCCTTGCTCCCTCTGTTAGCTACCACAATAGGGAATTTTCGCATAGGGAATTGTTGGGCGTCTCATCGAAACGAAGCTACTCACGGAAAATTAGCTTGATAGTAATCAAGTGGAAAAATGGCTTAGGGATCCCGGACCATAATGATAGGTCGATCACAATACAGCGTTCCATGTCCATTTTCGAGAACCGGCTGGGAGACATATTGTTATATAGTAACTCAGTGGTCATAACTTCACAAGGTAATATTGAAAAGCAAGTTGCTGGTGCATGATATGAGCCACTGGGTTACGTCTATGCAAGTAAGTATTCGCCGTTAGTAAGATACGAACAAAATAACATGCCTCGGTGGCATTCACATATATATTTATTTTATTATTTGCTCAGTGTAGCAGCATAGTCATTGAAGCAATTTTAAATAATCCGACTTGATGGTTATTTATAATTCGTATCTTCCGCGGCGAAGAATGATTCGAAATCAACATCGTATTCTAATGCGCGCCATCTATGAGTGGATAGTGAAACAGCATAGTAAAGTTTTTAAAAAAAATATATTATGCTTGAATTTTAGCTATTCGTCATTAGATGGCGCTATTTCAGAAAATAATATAAATACGTTCAACACGTTGTGGTATGATCGCTTGCCGGATGCAGGACCGGCCAAAGGTTAGTTTCATGTTTAAACGAGATCTAAATATGGCTGCCTTTGCTCCATGTATTAAATGAGAAAGATTAATTTTGAAGAAGAGATGCGCCTCTTCCCCGATTTGTAGCGCCATAACGGCTGCTGCATTCGCTAATTTGTAGAACTATATTACTAGACCTATTGTGAATGGATGATTTAGTTTTGTTACCGAATATTATCCAATATATTGTTATGTTGGCGATTGACTCGCCCCCAATCAAGTTATGGGATATAAATAAGTTAGGTAAAATGCGTGTGTACTGGTTAGACCTGATTGTGTGTGATATTGTTATGTATGTACTTCGTTACCAGTACCAGAGACAAGTCTCAAGTACACAACTAATTAATCAATTACAACTCAGGCTATAATAATATAATGGGGCTAATTATTCTCTTCAGGCCACATCAAATTGTTAATGAACTTTTGAGTGTCCACATAATATAATTATAGTTAATTTCGTAGAATTTAAAGGACCCTGGCAATAAGCCGAGATAACGCTAGGCAGAAAGAAAATTGAAGGAAAATAAAACCATTTTTAATATAAACATCTTTTTTTATTCCAACTTATAACCATACATAATATACACAGTACAAAAAAAACTTGCTAATACAGCAATAAGGACAAAATGAAATTGTCACATTTTAACTATCATTTTGTAACATACTAACCAAATTGAGAAATCTAATAATAGGATAAACTTATCTACACGCCGTGTTTTAATGTACAATGCTTGGAGCGAATACGTTTTATTTCAATACAATAACTTAAAAGTATACACTTCTTATTATGTACTCGATGGAATTCGAATTAAAAATTTACACAATACATACATATCACTATAGCTACAATTAAGCTGTAAATAACCTGAAGAGTTTATTTGTATTTCGATTAAGGAACATAAAACATATCCACATCATCTCAATGATATCACCATTTTCAGACTAATTTACATTGCACATGCTCCGGTCGCAAGCGGTGCGACGGACTTAATCACATTTCGAGTACACTTACACACATAACTGGTACACAATCGACTCGGACGCTTAACAATGGCATCTTACACAAGAAACGGCGCACAGCGCGTATCATACTCGCTCCCAATCTTACATTTAAATGCGGAACTTAGCAATTAATGTTACGTTCGAGGTTGAGATCAAATGCCGGAGGCGTGCTCGGCTTCACTTGGCTTTGGCGAGCGCCTCCTCGAGACAGCACAGGGAATCCTTCACCGCGTGATACACGATATTCTTTATCTGCAGCTTGTCCTCCTTGTTGGAGTGCTGGCGCGACAGCTGGCGGAACTGTTGCGCGAGCTCGAAGCACCGCGACACGTTCTCCGGAGACACGAAGTCCTCGGCCACCTTGATGCAGTCGAGCAGGTTGCGCACCTGGTGCGGCGCGCCCGCCGGCACGAACACCGCGTCTCCGGGGCACTGCAGGATCGCGTACCCTTCCACGCCGTACTCGCGGTAGAGCCGCTCGCGCAGCGCCGCGTCCAGGTACCAGGTCTGGTCGTGCACCGGGTCGTGCTGCGCCCGCGGCCGCGCGCCGCGCTCCAGCTCCGCGCGGACTAGGAAGTCGCGGATCTTATCCGCGTCCTTGGCGGCGTATATGTGCCACAGCGCGGCGGGCGGCTTGACGCGCGCGCGTCGACGCGACAGCACGTCGACGCCGGCCTCCTCGGCCGCGCGCGCCGCCTCGCGCGCTCTCTCGGGCGCGTCGGCTGGCGCGCTGGCGTGCACCATCACGTTGACGGCGTCGCTGACGTCGAGATGCAGGTTGGTGGTGCCGCCGGCTCCTCCGTACGCGGTGTACATCTTGGGTCCGAGGTCGGGCCGCACGAAGCACTCGGGCAGTCTCGCGGCGAGATTGAGTTTTCCGTTTCGCGAGGTGTACTCGCCGAGCGGTAAGACGCGCATGAGGTCGTCGAACCTCGCCGGCAGCAGTTCGGCGAAGTCTTCGCCGGGGGGCCAGTCTTTGAGTTTGAGCACCATGGGAGCGCCGCGCTCGTCACGAAGCCTCTTGGCGGCGAGCTCGAAGCCGTCCCAGAACTTCCTGGCGGGCTGATTGGGCACGACCAGGCCGGACGCGCAGTTGACTAGGTCGACTCTCGTGTCACCGAAGTCTCGAGAGAAACTCTCGGGACTCCACAAATCTTTATCAAGGAGTGCCGATACGTCTGAGACTAGAACTGGTTGACCACGTTTCCACTGGTCCTATAACAAATGAAAAAAGGAAATTAGCAAATGTGTCAATGGAACTAAATAGTTATAGCAAAATAATCGGTGAAATCATATTTTGGGCATATACATCATAGTGATGCATTTGAAAAACCCAAATGGTCACAACTTCATGAAAACGATGTGATATATTTACCTGGAATGGCTTGTAGTTGCCAGCATGTGACGCGTCAGTGAGGTGCAACAGCTTGCCGTCACAGAGCCACGCGTGAGGCACGTCAGGATACAACAGCTTGGACTCCGTCAACGTCATTATCCGGATCGGCAACTCTTCCCTTTCACGGCCGCTCCTTTCATACCGTTTCACAACATTAGACAGTGCGAATGGCTTCGCGTCCTCGTCTTCGTCCTTTTTCTCATCAACGACACTAGATATGACGTCATCCAGCGTATCTCCCTTGCTCTTCTTTCGTTTCTTCTTGGGCTGGGTGTCGCCACCTTCGGGCGCTGGTCGGATCAACAGTTCTCGCAGGGTTGAGTAGTTGCCACCTTCCTCTGAATCTGACGAGCTCGAGTCGGACTTCTCTTCCTTGACGTCACCGTCGACCGGCAGGTCCGCGAGCCAACTCACTACTGAGCCGCTTGTTTTACCGTTCTCCGATTTGACTGGTGAAGATCCGTTAGCGGCCGCAGTTTCCTCTTTCACTTCTTCCTTTTTTACGTTCTGTGAAACAAATTATACATTTAGTGCTGTGACAATTTAAAGAGGGAATGTTATTTTACTCTTGAAGTCAACACTCAACCTTAAGGAAATGTAATAACCTTACGAACTTTTCAAATAAACGATTCTAGTTTGATTCTTCGAATACCAAACAAATGAGTCAAAATACAATCCAGTATATCTCGTAGTTCCTGATACCGAATCTCACTGTGGGGTGAGGAGTATGTGTGTGACTATTTTTTTTATGGCATACGCCGGCAAACGAGCAAGTGGGTCATCCGATGGTAAGTGATCTCCACCGCCCATGTACGTCCACCATCAGAGGAATCCTGGGCGCGTTGCCGAACTTAAAGGAAAGGGATAATTATGGATTGGGAAGGGGAGCGGTGGATTTAGGCTTCCGGATATCTCACTCACCGCACGAAACGCAGCAGCGAGCTGCTACTTAACGTCGGTTAAAGAGACAGTGGTAACGACCCGGTCGTTAGACAAAACTGTCTACAGCAGTGTCTTCCAACTGTTATTAAGCCATGCCCCACCTTAACATTTTTTTGTTACCGATATTTAGCATTGCATTTAAAGCGAAAGCGAAAGGGTTAAAGTCGTGTCGAGTCCATTTTGAAATAGCCCCCGTGTCGGGCGTGGGCCCCACGTTGGGAAACACTGGTCTACAGCGTGGCTGTACCACTCAAGAAGACTATCCTATCCTACTTCCTACTAATATTATAAACGCGAAAGTTTGTAAGTATGTATGGATGGATGGATGTATGTTTGTTATTTTTTCACGTAAAAACTACTGAATGGATTTTAATGAAACTTTACAATAATATAGCAGCTTATACATCAGAATAAGACATAGGCTAGTATGTTTTTTAAAAATCAACTTCTGAAGAGTTTAAAAAGGGGATTAAAGTTTGTATTAAAAATCTAAACCGCTGAACCGATTTCAGTGAATTTTGGCACAAATATAGTTGATGACCCAGGGTTAAACATAGGGTATTTTTTCCTTAAATTTCAACCCCTAAAGGGCTCAAATAGGGGATGAAAGTTTGTATGAAAGCTTTTTGATGGCGAAACGAAGTTCGCGGGCACAGCTAGTTTGTTAGAAAGAAGAAAGAAAGAAAGAAAGAAAGAAATAATTTATTTGAACACTAACCTAAGACATGGAAAGTTAAAAAGACTTTCTTATGAGAATATGCATTATTAACAAATTTAAGATTAAGGAAAGGATAATAAATTAAATCATGTGTCTTGTGACAACATAAACTAGGATGTTACTATGTACCTTGTTCAGCGCGGCGTGCAGTAACGCGCGTGCGGCCCTCCGCTCGGCGGGGTCGGGGGTACTGGAGGTACCGCACGCGCACGCGCACGCGGGCAGCGCGAACACGGAGCGCAGGCGGTGCGCGCGCGCCGCCGCCGAGCCCAGCGCGCCGCCCGCCGCGATCTGCGTGAGGAGCAGACGACGCGCCGGGTGCACGCCGCCAGCGGTGCACGTCAACCAACTGCAACAACACATATACACTATTATACAGATATGTTCACGTCAATGATCTACTGATTAAACACTTTACAAAGCAGGTCTTGTAACCAACTTTAAAAAAAACGTTTGCATCTCAGGACGCTCGACAGAAGTGATAACTTAAACTAATGTGGGTTAAATTAAGAGGAGCCTGCCTACTGTTGCCGTATGCCGTGAGATAAAGGGAAGCCAGACAGAATGGCGCCATAACACGTTACGTTACGAAGCGGTTTACCCTCACATAAGTAGTTATCACTTCAAAAATAACACTGAAAATGTCAAAATAATAAAAATGACTTCATTAGAGGTATTTTTGAAATTTGTGCTGTTGCTGTCAGCTAAAACTGCACCAATTTAAGAAATACTTCTACGATTAATTTACTTGGCAGTGTTATTTTTTAACCATCAACAAAAAAGAAACAGATTCTCAATCTCAATTTAATACGATTTTTTTGCATTTTCATAAATATTTTAATGTGTGCTTTAAACTTATTTTATTTTCTAGTGGTAAGTACAGACAATTATGGCATGTAAATTAAAGTACAATTGCTAAGAGTATCTATGCTAATATTATCCCTTGGGGTATTTTCCGTTCTCCTTCATTAGGTCTTATCCAAATTGAACAAACCGTACCAAATCAGCATAAAATTATTTTTTTTACTATAATTTTATACTATGAAAAATCGCGCCGTATTAGGAACCTCCTCCTTTTTTGAAGCCGTTCAAAATTACATATTGTTTAGTGTCTCATATAAACTTACCCAAACGAATCTCTTTCACCGTTGGTTGTAGCATTTGATGTGTTATTTGTTTCACTATTTGAATTGGCCGCTTCACCTGAAGTCCGTGACTGTAACAATAAACAAAAACAGATTTAATAACTACGCACTGACGCACTCACTCACGCCTGTAATCCCCTGAGGGGTAGGCAGTGGTGTAACCAGTACATCCATAGTTCGCCGAATATATTTCCGTGCCATGATGTGATAGGGGGCGTGCCTATCTCCATATCGGATACAATTCCAGACTCCAGGCTAGTATTTCGTAAAAACTATTTACCCGACCCGAAGATCGAACCCGAGACGCCCAGAAGTCGTACCACGTAATCATTACAACTTGAAGTAGTCACAGGTTATGACTAACACAAAAAACATTGCCAACCAAGTAATTTTACATATAATAAGTATTGCACTATGGTATTAAAGAATTCTTGCAATAGCAAATTGCAAAATTCTTGTCAAACATAAAAGAAGAATTTAAAAGATCTATGGCTGAGTAAGTGCTTGTTCTCAACCACTGATCATTTCGCAACAACTACAAATTTAAAATAATCATAAGCGGACCATTTTGTGCAGAAATAATCCAACCCATCATTGATCATGATGTTCCATTGTCCTTTGAATAATTTCTGCGCAACATGGCCCTAACATGACACCTTAAAGCGCCCTCAGTTTTGTACTATATTAGAAGACTGTATAAAACACTGTCACCATTTGCGTCTGTCTATTTCTTTGTTTTTCTGCTTACTACTTCTAAACTATGTAACGGATTTAGATGCCATTTTCACTATCATTTAAAGAATTTATTCCTAAAGGTGTATCACGCCGTGACCCACGGGAGCAGTACAGAAACATGCCTGCGCGAAAAACCGCGAGGGACAGCTTGTGTTAGATAAAAAAAAATGCGATAAAATCTATTAGAAAATTTCCAGTGTCTCACAGAAAACCGACGTAAAGTAGCTGCTTGCTGCTGCGTTTCGTATGGTGAGCGAGATATCCGGAGGCCCAAATCCTCCTCCCCTTCCCAATCCCAAATTATCCCTTTCCCTTAAGGTCGGCAACGCACCCATGATTCTTTTGGTATTGTGAGCGTACATGGGCGGTGGAGATCACTTACCATCGGGTGATCCACTTGCTCGTTTGCCGGCCAATGCTATAAAACAAAAAACACACATCAAATGCTCACCTTATAGCAATCTAGGCAGACCACGAATCCACACTTGCCGCAAGTCCAGTGGAAGTTGAATAGGGTGGTTTCACACACGTCGCACATCTCCCTCACTCCTTGTACCACGCGTTTCCATGCTATCGTTTTGTCTGTAAACAATCACATTATATTAATATACAGTTTATATACATACACACTGACTCACGTCTGTAATTCCCGAAGGGGTAAATAGAGATGTAACTAGTTCACCCACATTTCGTCGAGTTTATTTCTGTCCCATGATGTGATATAAGGCAAGCCTATTGCGCTACCGGGCAATTCCAAAGTCCGGGCTGATACGCAACATTATGTGATAGAAAAACCAATTATCCCATTTACCCGACTCGGCATTCGAACCCGAGAACTTAGCACTGCAGTCATAACGTGTACGTATTATAACTACACCACCGAAAGAGTCCAATAAAGTTTATGAAATGTTATGTCAATTAAATATTCAAATTTCAATCAATTATTTAATTTTAATTAAACGCAGTTGAGCTTGTTATTTTTTAATTCCAAACTCTCAGCGTCATATATTTTTAATACGTTATTGAAGAAGGTTTTATTGAACTTATCATATATTTTTACTTCTTGAAGCTAGTGAGCAAAAATTTACACGGGAGTAGTATAAGGGCTTTAGATGACTCACCATCGTTCAAGTGATGTGACTCGGCTTCTTTCTCTTGTTGTAGCAGTTCACAGAACTGGTCTCCAATCTCCCTGAGCAGGAAGCAACTCATCTCTATGTCTAGCTCGGCAGCGCCGGCTGATGACGACAGCCATAGCTTTTTATCATCCTATTGACAAAACATTATATCCCTTGTTAGTTGTTATACCACATACAACATGTATTTAGAAGTGATATTCAATGGCAAATAAATTGAGTAAGTTAGTTATTATTGGAGTTAATTGTACTTTAGTGCTTAGTTATTTTTAAGGACATGCTTTAGTTAGTTTTCTCTATAAATAGGCCGGTTCGTTTGGTGTGGGTGGTATCACTTTCTCACAGGGGATTCAAGTTAACGGGACATTTGATATGGTTAATTAGATTGTTGGAGGCCCAAAGATCCCGTTTTCAACAACCTCCTTTTCCTCAAATGCGGCATCGTACCATGGGCAACGGTGACACACTGAACATCAGGGGAGCCATTCGCGTGTTTACCCCTATCATATTAATTGAAAAGTTTTCTTACCTCCTCGGCATCCTTGTAGGGGTCCGAGAAGCCGGCTATCGCTAGCTGTCTATTCTTAGCGTACTTCAGTCTTCGGAAAGCGTAGAAACGGCAGAAGATGTTCGGCATATCCTTGTCGCGCTGCGCAGGTGACCACCGGCACTCGCGACACTTGGCGAGCCGCGGCGCCACCTCGAAACACGGCCCGCTCTGCAGGAACGAGTCGTGCGTGGGGCGCGCGGTGAGCGGCGCGGCGCCGCGGCGGGGCGGCTCGTCCCGCCGCCGCCCGCCGCGCCCGCCGCCGCCCCGCGCCCGCCGCCCGCGCGCCCGCCCCGCGCCGCCGCGCCGGCTCGACGTGCTGCCGCTGCCACTGCCACTGCCGCCCGAGTCTGAGTCTTTGTCATCGCTCTCCTTGTCGCTCTCGCTGCCGCTTTCGGCCGCCTTCTTCCGCTTCGGTTCTTCGCCGGCTTTCCGCGAGACGGCGCCCTTTTTCCGTTTCGCTTTGGGCGGTTTCCTTTTCGGCGGTGCGGCCGACTCGCGATCTGAACTAGAGCTGTCCTCTTCGGCGTCGTCGACGCGACCGTTGGTCTCTTTCGGCTTCCGCGGCTTTGACGGTTTTCGCGCGGTTCGCTGGATGGATTTGGCGGCGATCGGCACGGTCACATTGGAGCCGGAGTCGTCGGGCTCCGATCCGCGTGCAATCGTCATCGGTAGCGTGATGCAAGTGCCGCCCCCGCCGGAACAGTCGCCCTCGCCGATCGGCGCCGTTTCGTGCCGTTGGAGCCAGGCCTTCTTGCCAAGATGCCGCACCGGCGCGGAACCGTCACGAGGTGAGGACGCGGCCTTCGCCGGCGTGTCTTGGTCGCCTCCGGAGAAAACTGGTGGCGTTGCTGGCGGGGCGGGCGGAGTCGGTGCCGGTGGAGGAGCCGCGGCCTGCGGTGGTGACGCGGCGAGGGGAGGTACAGGTGTCGCGGGCGCGGGACTCGCCGCCGGCGTGAGGCGCGGCGCGGGAGATGCTCCCGCAGCACGCTCGGGTGTCTCGATGCTGCCGTCGGCCGAAGGAACACGTACGTCACAAGGCGGTCCCGGGGCCTGCGGCGCCGGCTCGGAGCCGGGCGGGGCGCGGGCGACGCTCGCCGCTGCCGCTATGAGCGGTTGCGGCGCGGTCGGTTCTTCGAGCCGCCGTCGTTTCGCTTCCACGTCGGGTGCGGCGGGGGAGTCGGTCGCGGCTCTCCGTCGCGGCGACAATCGATCAGGATCGTCGCGGGCGATGCCCAGATCTAACGGTTGCGTCTGGCAGGGTGAGGTTGCGGCGGAATCGACAAGCGGTCGGGGTGACGGACGCGGTTCTGGCGTCCGCGAATGAGCTGGTGGTGGTGGCCACGAGCGAGGCGCGGACGAGAACGCTGACGGCGGAGGGTAGGGTACCGGTGGCGGATCCGACTTCGCCACTGACGGAGGCGGTTCCACGGCGATGGCATAATGAGCGGGACTAGGTGAGCCGCTCGGTTTCCCGTATATATGCGGCGGAGCCGGACTAGACACCTTCTGTTTGACCGGTGGAGCGGCTGGGTAATAGGCGGGTGACCTCTGTGGGGGCGGTTGGACTTGAGGTTGGTAGAGCCGCCGCGCCCCTTTGTCTTGCGCGGGTAACGCGGCTGCATGCGGCGCGGGTTGTAGAGCCGGATGGGGCGGCGCATGCGGCGAGGGTCCCGTCCGGTACGGCCGCGACGGCAGGTAATGAGGCGAGGGCTCGCTGCGAGGCTTGCTGGGGTACGGGTGTTTTTGTTCGAGGTGAATTTGCTTCGCGTCATGTTTCACTATGACGGAATTCTTCTCCGGCACGAGCGGTGGCGGTGCCGGTAAATGCGGATCCTTGTGTTTGTCATAAGATCGGTAAGGATAGTTGTAGGGCGCGAAATTTGGTTCGCCCTTGGGTAGAGAAGGATGGGAAACGGTTTTGTCCTGTTTAGAGGGGATTAATCGCGGATGCGGCGAACAGTAGTCCGCCGAGGAAACGGGGGGCCGTGGCGAGGGATGAGAAGGGTGCGCGGGGTGCGCGGAGGGGTGCGCTGGCGGTGAATAGTAGGCGCGGTCCGGGGGAGGCGCGCGGAGCCGGTCATGGTCAGGAGCCGGCGCGCCCCGGTTCGGCGTCAGGTTGGGCAGGATCGTCCACGAAGACATTCGGTCTCGCTACAAATACAAAAATTTAAAAAGGTTAGAATGAGATGATGATACGAATCAAACTAATATTGGTATTGTTATAAAGGAAAATTTAAAGTAGGTCGTTATTTTAATTGTGTTATCAAATTAAGAACAAACAAATAAGCAGTTTTTCCTTGAACTTGTAGTATACATAATAGTTATAATGTGTTCAAAATTATTAATAATTAATATTTATCAACAAGTTTCTCGGGAATCGCATAATAAACACCCATATATTATTTACCACATATATATTATTTCTGAATTACTAAAAAGTTTTCCTTAAAACAATTTATATACCAATTTATGAAATATTTTAAGGCGGAAAACTAAAACACAACTTACAAACATGTTATTCACCTTTTGATTCGCAAGCCTCAGAGATTCCTCGAAATGCCGCGTCACCAGCTTGGAAGCGGCATTCTCTTGTTCCCTCCTCTCTTTATCTTCTCTCTCTTGCTTTTCTCTCTCACGTTCCCGTTCCCTCTCTCTTTCTCTCTCCTGTTCTAACCGTTCTCTCTCCTTTCTTTCTTTCTGCTGTTTCTCCAGTAAATCACGTTGCTCCTGATCTCTTCGTTCTCTGTAATTAAAAAACAATTATTAGGATGTTTCAAAAGCACAATAGGAACACATTGTATGGATAGCAAAATATTTTTGTATTCAGTAAGAAAATACTAGTATTTTGTTCCTTTGGGGCCGAATTTCAAGCAATCCGTAAGCAAAAGTCACGGTTTACTTGTGATCCATAGATATACTTTAATTATTCTACGTTGCATATATTCCTCATTATGATAAACAAATAAAAAGGGATTATTATAGTATTTGCAAGTAAGTATTATTATTCGAAATATAAAATGTATAGGCCAGGCCACAGCCATAGGATATGTTTACATCTATCGCAGCAGTAGAATTTAAGTTATGCGTTTCGGCAATAATCGTATATCTTGGCACGATCACGATGATCCAAATTAGAACAGTTAAAATATTGCATAATGTACTTGTTTGAAATCTTGTTTGGTCTGGAAATCTTTGGGAGAGGCCTATGTTCAGCAGTGGACGTCTTGTGGCTGAAGATGATGATGATGATGATACTTGTTTACTTATCGGATGACCGGATATTGTTTGTATATTTTTAATAAATCGTCATAATCATCTATTGACGAAACACGTAATTATATTCGTAGCTGTGCGTGATTTAGGTAGCTGTATATCTCGCTTGTACACAGGCCACTGTAATGTTATTGTAATAAACACATTGGAAATGAACGTCGTAATAATAAAATTTATTTACCGTGATTACATATCGTGTTATTTTAAAATTGAGAAAAAGAGATTGTGTTTTTAAAGTTGAACCATTTAAAATTATTTCGCATTATGTCACAAATGTGACAACTGGTGGCATTTAGTTTTATTCTTGTCTGGCATAATATTCTTTGCTTAGTATTATAATATTATCTATGGATAATCTACAATTGGGTGGGAAATGTGTCGGTGTTATTACGAAACGTATTCTAACTTTCAACTAGGTTTATTATTTATTTATTATTTATTATGTTGTCCATGGAACAAATTTGCAGAATGTAATAAGATAATAAGAATTTTGGAAATAAATTATCTAGGTTTTTAATTCCACAAAAATATTAATAATACCTCGTGCGTGTTTTATTAGGTTTTAAATTTAGAAGTATTTCAATGTAATGAATATTAAAAGTACTATGTAGTGCTCAATAAAATAGACTTACATGTCCCAATTTTCATTAAATTAAAATTACTTACGAACATACAAGACTGTTGTCGTATGACTACTCTAAATTATTTTAAGTTGACGAATTCAAAATGAACTACACTACTGTATAAAATAAATCGATAATCAATCACAATCGATTTACAACTATCAGCTGACAGGCATTACGGTTCGTTGACCTTGGCCCACAGCGCCTTTCGGGTGGTGACGCAACAAACAACCTTGAACGAATTCCATAAGCAGTACAACGTGAACAATCATGGACGTGACCAATTAAGGCTTCACATAAGCCGTTAATTTAATACATTCCTCACAAACAATTGGTATTTATAAACTGGCTGCGAACAATGCAACAGGATCTGTTTTGATTAAAATTATTACTCCATACACGTGCATTATGAATATGATCGATATTTTCCTGTAGATTCCGCTAGATGGCATTAAAGTACACACATAGTAAATAAATAAAAAAATAGTTTTCAATGTTTTGTCTGTGTCCCCATCTAGTCCAAAGATATAAGAAAGTATTTTGTATCTGACTAATACAGACGGTCGTTTTACAAAATATCTTTTAACTTTATTCGAAAGAGAAGTCAACAAACATACTAAAAAATAAATAAAACAGATACGTAATTTAAAATAATCTTTGTAGTTGCTCTTATTTTTGCATACATTATTAGTATCTTATAGGGTACTAAGTAATCTAGGGTTTAAGGCAAGTAAATCTAGATCGTATATAGGTGAAATCTTCAGGCCAGATTATAACAAAGGCACAAACTGCGACTCCGAACTGCGAACCTAATATGCGGTAATAGTATATTGCCGATATTTATCTGCTTTCATTAAAATTTCGTAATTGCAAAAATATGTTTAAATAACGGTGTTCCAAAAGGTAATAAAGGTAATTTTGGTACGGATGATAGCCGTTGGTGGCCTTTCCAGAATCCAGAATAACCTGGTTTGGACCGCATTGTGCAGAAATGGTACAACCCACAAATGCCAGCTTGGGGATTGAATCATGTCTGCACAACACATTTTATTTATGCGGAAGTTACTCACATTTAACAAAGTGTCTAGTTCAAGTACATGTATGTTTGTATGGTCTCAACATATGTAGTATACGTTTACTATGAATTTAATAAGAAATGTACATAAAATACCAAGTCTAGAAATACTGAAATATTTTAAATACATATTTCTAATAGCGATACACCATATTTAAATTTAACATTTGCATTAAAATTATACAATTTAGTGGGCTTAACAAATATGGATTCAATCTCAAATCGAAGGACAAAATTTGTATACTATATTTATATTGACGTTCTGAACACTGGGTGTAGTCACAAAAATAGACGTGATCCTAAACACATCAGACGTCCTTCTACACCTATTTATAGACACAGCTGTTACATTTTTAACACACCACAAACAAATAAGACCTCCACGAATGCGATAGTTATCTATAAAAAAAATCGCCATTTATTTTATTTCATCAACCTTTTTGGTGGTTGCGATGAAAATGGAGGCTCGCCTACGTATGTTGGTTTTTCTATTACTCTTTCTGAAGAGTATCCACCCACCATTATCTTCCACCTCATAACACTGTACTGATATTGAAAAAACCGTGTATAAATGTCTGCGTAGCGAAAAAAATACCTAAAAAGTCGCTGATAGCACTCAAATAGTTTTATCACCGATAGTTTTAAAGCTATAAATTCATTTTATAACAAAGAAACACCAGTCATTGTAAAACAGTGAAATAATAAGATTCTAGGCAAATTCAAATGAAAAATTCTTTATATTGTAAACAAATGAAAATTACAAAAAGCTTTCGAGCCAGAGGTTTCGAAATAAGGCGGCGCCTGTAGCCTTTACATAATAAAAGGCTCTTTATACATATGAAAATGTGTGTTTTGTCGGTTAAAAAGAAAATTCCGCGATCACTTTTGATATACTAAAAACAATCGTTAAACAAAAGCCCACGTACATTTTTCGCTGTTCCCAAAAATGTTTCCAAGAATTAGAGAAAACATTTATAACTTTATTCATATTGGAGAAATATTTAACTAATTTAATTAGGTAGGCACGAGTTTATAAATTGGATATTTTGTAAAATATCTCAAGTGAATACAAATAACAATTTAAATTACACGTTGGCCGGAAAAACTAAATCTTGTAGTTATTAAGTGTTTAAGCAGACTGGCATAATTCTGGCAACCTACCGGCCGTAATGTAATTACCATCAGTTCTGGTATAACTTATCTCACTTTGCTGTGCCCGTTAAGTAAAAAATATGTTTGTGTTGATTTTCATGATTAGGCAACTGAGTTGTTGTGGTTTTTTATGTTTTAATGGTTTTATCTTCGAAATTCTTTTTTTGCATTTGAAACAAAGAATATTATTTTCCTGTACCAAATCAATGTCAGTGGCTCACAAAACATTTTCTACATAATATGTAGAAAATCTGCGCCACGGAGGCTGTCAATTGCTTACTATGGATAGGGTTTTGACATATGTGCCGTACAATAATGTAAAAAATTTACTGTCAGTAAGCAAATCTGTCGGTAAACAGAATAGTGGAAATGGCCATTGACTTACATACGATCGTAGATTGTTTCAATTATTTTCAGTACTTGAAATACATAATTATTATTCCATTATTCCATTTCCACTATTCTGTTTACCGACAGATTTGCTTACTGACAGTAAATTTTTTACATTATTGTACGGCACATATGTCAAAACCCTATCCATAGTAAGCAATTGACAGCCTCCGTGGCGCAGTGGGCGAGTAGCTGACTGTGAAACGTGAGGCCGCGGGTTCGATCCCCGCACCGAGACAAATGTTTGTGTGATCCACAAATATTTGTCTCGGGGTCTGGGTGTTGTGAGACCAAAAAGTCTCTGGTAGTTCCTGATACCCACGACACAAGACTCGGTATCTTAATGTGGGGTCAGGGCTATGTGTGTGACTGTTGGGTGTTATTTATTTATTATTTATTTATTTAAAATTGGACAAAGACATTTAAGCATTCCCAGAGACTCGCCGAGGTTCACTGTTCGGTGTCAACAAAAACGCGTGCCACTGTTGATCTTGGTGCACAGGAGTTACAATGGCGGGTGTATGGGCGGGATAGTCCTTGTATTATAATAAGCAATCTGTAAATAGAATATAGGGAACGGCCATTAATGGACCATTGCTTCTTAAGATAGGTTATACGATTCTAGATGTATCGATATATTTTTCATTTCCTTCAATGACGTGACGTATACTAATAATCATATTCCATGTAAATATTGATTAAAATGTAACATAATGTATTTATTAACAAAATGTTTTAGAAACATTTTTCAATTCAACGTTTCCTCAGACAGATTATTAATATCAGCTGAAATAAATCTAAACAGATTTAAAAGCTTATGTTGCCAAAGATACTTCAACTATTATTTATAATTTTTAAAGAATTCACGCGAAGGTCATCTTAAAATTAATGTTTCTTTTTATAAGTCTTTAGCAGGCGTGATGTAATGTCTTTTGACGAAATTTATTTCGTTCAGATATTCGTATTCGAATAAGTAGAATTCTTTGTATCATTAGTTTCATGCTGGCAGATAAATCATTATTTAGGCACGTTCGCTGTATTCACGCTTATGAATTTCCGTAAATATTGATAACATGTTGTGCGAAACAACAACTGCCGTACTTCACTGTCATAAGAACCACAATAATGACAAACTGCTGGAGTATCGAAACTACAATGTATTACAACAATAGTGTAATACAAATTGTTACAAATACCATCGTACGGTGACGCTTCTGTAGCGTAGTGGTGAATCTGTCGTATACAAAATATACTTAATATATGTTGTATTATCACATAACGTTATAGCAAAAAACTCAACTGTTATAAGTATTTTATGAACATTTTTAGCATGAGAAAAAGTAAACATCCGCAAGATAATGACTCATTGTTAACATTTAGGAAATAAAATAAACTAGGTACATAATTATAAAAATGGGTAATTACTTTTTTATGTGTGAATTTAAAATCCCTAATTAAATATGAAAAAAATAAACAGTATGTTGGACGGTACATTTAATTAGCGTAACCGGAAAATTTAAATATTTATTATTCTTTTCCATTTTATAATTATTGCTCATCGAGCAAGTATATTTTTTTTAAAACTTATATAACCGAGTTTTTGCGAGATTCTGACAGTGCAGTTCATCGCTTATTTTGATTTATTTCATAAACTAGTTTAGAGTTGTGTTTGTTGTAGCAAAGTGGTGTGGATTTGTTCAATAAATATTGACGGTGATGAAGTGTATGGAAACATTGAAATAAGTGAATTAAGCATCGTACTAAAAGGAGTTAACACCAAAACCCCGGCAAGACCTTGAATTCGACCGTGTTTCATCGTTCTTATAAAAATAACTTGAGAATAAATTATACTTGACACTGGCAAAATGCATAATAATGCGAAAGCCATAAATAAAAATAAAAAAAAACAGAAATAACCTGATTATGAAAAACATACGCGATAGTTATTCCAATAGTTATAGGAGCGACGGGAGTTGTAGCTAAATCTTTTAAAAATACATAGATAAAAAAGATACCAACATTAACACCAGCATCTTACAAAAACGGGCTGCCATACAGTCCTCATGTCGTACTTAGCGAAGTTTTAAGAGATACCGTACCGTGTACTCAACATTCAACAATAAACCAACCAAACACGGGACAAGGAAGGAGAAATGTAACGACCCGTAGACAACAAACAGTTAATTCACAATAGATACCTCTACGACGTCTGCAGTTGCTGAACATTCTGAGGAAGGCTCCAAACATTATCTTAGATTCAACAAACCACAAATCCTTGCTAAAGAACACCGATTCCTACCTAGGATGATTCGTGAGGCTATTGAAATTAAAAAACATCCAAATTTCAATAGAGAAGATGGTTGGAGGCTAGCACAAGCCTGGGATCCGATTATACATTTAATTAAATCGGAACCCAAAAGACCAATTCCCAGACCTCAAGACACTGTGAGCTCTTTCTGCGTAGATCGGACCAAACATTAAATTATATTAATAATTGTAAACTGAAGGTAGACACTGTAACATTAACTTTTCTGGACAACCTACACCTCAGTCCACCCCGTGAAGTAAGTTATATATAAGTTAAGTACATTATGCATTTCATTTATATACATCTAATACTAATACTAGCCCTGTATTATACACGTGATATTGCTGGGCACAGGCCTCCTCTACTGAAGAGAGAGGTTAGGGCTTAATCCACCATGCTGGCCTAACGCGGGTTGGCAGACTTCACATATTTTCGAAATTCAAACTTACTTAATACATACTTTAGGTATGCAGGTTCCCTCACGATCTAACTTCACTACTAAAGCAAGCGATAATTAACAATTAATACACACGTAACTTAGAAAAGTTAAAAGAGGTGCGTGCTCATGGCTGGTTTCAAACCTGCGACTTTCGTCTCACAGTCCACCACCATCCCCGCAGAGTTATTTCTGCTATAAATTCAATTTATATTATTCAACTATATATAAGAGAACATAAATACATAAGGGCCTTTTATATATAAGGCCCTTTTTTCCTGTAGGTAACGACACTGGGTATTTATTAATACCGACATTATTATGTCCAGGAGGTGGATACTACCTATACCTACCGATACCTACGTATTTTATAATAATTGCTCATCGTTCGGTAAATGACTTAGCACAAATTCTTTACATATGAATCGTTTTTTTTGTACAATATAAGACGTATTTATGTTCAGTCTAAATAAATAAAATCCTATTAGAATATCGTTTACAATAGAATTTACAAATTTAATTATTTATTAGCCCGAATGACGAGACGGGCAGGTCGCTCGCCTGATGGTAAGCTTCATGCCTGCCCATAAACAGAAGCAACACCACACAGAACCTTGATTTACACAGCACTGCACTGCACTGGCACTGAACGGCACTCGACCCCGGATACGTAAGATGTTAAGTCTCATAATGCCCAGTCATTTCAGTATCGTCAATGGCCTTCAAACTAACCCAGACTAACTCCTCGCATTCTAGGGGCCTATCACCATTTTACTATTTCTTTAAAATATAGGCCAGCAAACGATTATGAGTCACCTAATGGTAAGTGATCTTTACCACACCAATAATGCCAGAAAAATCATCACCCACAGATTAAACGATAGGGATAATGTGGGGACTTATGGCTCAAAAGCAAAGCAACTAAAACAACAATCTTGTGAAATCCTCTTATTAGTTCTTTTATATAGGGAGAAATACAACTGAATCTATTTACGGTTGTAATTTTATATTACAGCACAACAAGTAAGTGAAAAACGATTTCACTGAAATCACTACAAAGAAAGTTTTGGCATTGCAATATACGAGTAAAATACTATAAACTATACTGTGCACTAAAAAAATATTTGTTAATGATACATACTTATCTCAATTATGTTTTTTTTGTAATTGCTTTTTAAATTAAAAAAGTAACAACAAATTGTATTAGACGAAGCACACCGTGACAATTTTGAGTCATGGAGAATAAAAGTTTAAAAAATGTCCTCTTATGTTTACGCGAATATTACTCATTGAAATAAAACGAATTTAAACGGATTTTATCGTGGTTTTTTATTAATTTTTGTCCCGACGTTTCGAAGACTTTTCAGCCTTCGTGGTCATGGGGTGGACTCACCAGCCCTCATAAATTAGTTTTATTTCAATAAAAATATATCTTTGTGTTTATAACTAATTTTGAATTTCACATTATTTTGATGTAATAACATATTATATTTTCTAATAATAATGAGAAATTTCAAGCTAGTCACACCACAAATAAACATTTTGTAAAGTGTGGATTGGATCCTTTTCGCTAAATGATGGCCAATTAAGTCAGCCAGTGGTCATTACACTAACGAGTATTCTGTCGTAAAAATCCAACATAATCTATGAGAGCAACACCAATTTAAGGCTGTCACAACATGCAATTGGTTCACTATTGAATGTTGGATGAGATTACACAATTGTAAAATGAAATTAATTGCCATTCTTCTCCTAGATCCACTATCCCATCCTAGACCCATTAAATAGATCTAATGTATAAGTATATAATTTATAAAAAAAACCGTCAATAAAGAAAGTCTAAAACTAAATAAAACAAATAACTTTGATATCAAAACTGATAATTCAAAATATTTATAGTATGTATCAGAGCTAATAGAAAAATAAACACACAAATTATGTACAAATACTGTAAAGTTATTTTATGCATTAATTTATACATATACATATCATATAAACAACACATTTATATTATGTATATAAATAGACATTCTGCATAATTTTATGGTCATTATATCTGCATAACCATTTAATAATGGTAAAAAATTAATATGTTTTATCCTTGTCATTAAATTTAAAAATACTGCATAATATAATAAGGAACAAGTAAATATTATTGAACATTTAAATAATATAGGTACCAAAGAATATTTCCTCATGGTTTGCCAATTTTATGTTAATTACACAATTCCCACACAGGAAAATAATCAAGTAACAAGATTAAATATTTAGGTTGTTTCTGACGCTATAAACATTAATATGTAATTTAAATTGAATTATATTTTAATATATTTTCACACATTCTTGGCAACTTAAAATGAGTCGCATAAAATTACGCAAGTGTGGAAAATGTATTCTCATTAATTAAATATGCCATGAAAGTACCAGTTGAATGTTGGCCGACAAGTTTTTCCAGTCTGAAGTAGGAGTTGATAAAAAATAAACTAGTTTTACTGCAATGCAAATAAATACCGAATGTTGTACCGTATGAATAAAACAAGAGATGTAAAGACATAAAATTAAATATGCAGTTCGCTAATGGATGCAAACGATTTTACCTTTTTGTCATTGAACTGTTTTCGTTTGGTATTCGATTTACGTGTTTTCGATTTTTTGTCGATAAGTTGTATCTGGCGGACAACGTACAGCCTCTGTGGTGCAGTGTGTGAGAAGCCGGCTGTGAAATATGAGGCTAGGGGTTCGATTGTCGTACCGAGACAAATATTTTGACATAAAATTATATCATTTAACCATGACAACTATTTACAACTCACCATTGGATCATTTAACTACGCCTGTACATATCATGTGATGTATAAATTATATAAAATAAAATAAACTGACATACTGTATGGTTTATACCACTTTAATGAATAAACTTGGTATTTGAGGTCATTGCAATAGGTAACAAGTATCGATGTAACTAAACAGTTGTCAATTCACTTTTGTTTTTTTATCACTCTGCTTACAAACTTAACCATTAAAAACTTAGACAAATATCCGTAATTTTTTAAATTGAATGAATAGATTTTATTCCATAATGGCTAAACCATCTCGATTAAACCGGCTTTAAAAGAAAAAAACGCACTTCCATTCGTTTATGGGTTACGGTGCCACAGACAAAAAACACACCACCCCAAATATATCGTATATGTAGTAATTACGAAAAAAAAAACTAGTGAAAAATTATACGAAACTGTGTCCTAATTTCTAAATAAAATACCATTGTTATTTTTTCTTAAATTACAATGATATTGTGTGTCAAATTCAACAATTAATATTGTCATTATCCATTCAGTTTTATTTAATTATATTTTTGGTAAATTTACCGCGGACCTATCGTTTGACTCTGCCATGGGATAGATCAATAATACTGTAGGCGTTTAAAAAAAACCTTTCAACTGCATAGAAGACTCGGGCCCAGGGATGGTGATACCGTAAATGCAACATATTTTAATTATATTTATTTCTACGTATAGCGGTAACCTTAATTACAATTTTCCTGTAATAATTCGACTCGATTTTTGCAATAATTTATTTTCGGTTTGTTTTTTTCCTTACTTCTGCCACAAGACTTGACCTTCATGTCGAATTTTTAAACTGGTTATAGTTCCACGGCAAATGTAATTAGAAGGTCATACGTTTTGTTTTGGTTTGTTTCTTTGGACGCTAGAATTTGTGTATATAAGCTATACAGTGTCACCTCTAAAAAGGGGAGTTAGCAACTCTAATGTCTATATAATATGAAGGTCAATGTTTCGTTATATTTTGCTTATTTGGATGTTTATATGGTTTACAATGTCAGTAAACAAAAATCTAATGCAATGCAGTAAATCCCCCGATAATCCATTCCTTGTCTCATCTACTAGACATGTTTACTAATGTAAATTTTCATACGATTTGTCATTTCTTAAACAAGTTTTGTGGCTAAATACGTTTTAAGGATTTTGTGCCACTCGGCCTTAATGTTCGCGACGTGGTAGAAAACTCCAGGAATGCCGCTTAAGCTTTAAGGAAACCGCAGGACACCCGCGTCAGTCAGAAATATGCTACCAAAGGTTCGAATCCGCGCATATGCCAAAGAGCCCCAGAGAATGATATGAAAGCCAATGGTCTCACTTCGAAAGGTGCATAAAACCGTATCAATGAAATTTCCCTTGCGGTGGATTCAAAAAATCTTAAATTAGTCAGCGTAATTCGTAATTATGGTTTTGAGTTAGCAACATCTGGTCAACAACAAAATAACTTAAAAACAACATCTAACATATGTTCTTGAAAGAGTAATTAGATAAAGGAGTACCTTAGATTGTTCCACGTCCTCTTAACCTTATTATTCCACACAACAATTATCCCATCAAAAAGAATATCTCTGAAAATTGGAAAGTACGGTCTGACACGTTCGGAAGAAAAAAAGAAGATAAAAAGATGCCAAAGCTGATCCGAGCTGAAGTCTGAACATCATATGAAACTAGGTTTTTCGAAGAGCACTATGCCAGATATATCGTGGAGAATGGAGGGACCGCAGTGTCCCACCAATAGAATATAGCATATCTCACCAATAGACGTGAGCAGGGTTTCAGGTTAAGGCTGCAAATTCGTTTTTGCATTGCGTCCCAAGAAATTCTTAAGAAATCTGCTGATCTAATCGCTTTTTAACGACACACGCTACGAGTTAAATAGATGCTATTTATACATTTTTATTTAAATTGTGCATCACAAATTACATTAAACTTTTAGAATCGTGACAGTATAGCTACAATGAACCAGAGAACGAAGGTTACAAGTTCCATTAAAATCGTGTCAGAAAACTTTTATTTTGCCTTTTCCAACAATATAATAATGTATATTGTGTACTGATGTTAATAAAATATATTTTACTGCATTTCTTTACAGATGTAATGTGAGCCATCGTTAAGGATAAATCAATACGTTTTTACGGTTTCACTTCAAATGAAACCACAATTTAAGTTTATTGACTATACATCACACTGAAAACTTTCTTTTGCTTATTTATGTTTCCAATTAGTATAAAATACCACTGGATTTTATTATATTTTACGAACAAATGATAATAAATATATTGCTGGTCATACATTGATTGCTGTATGAATATAAAAAAATGTTTTAAATGTAGTATGGAGATCAATCAAATATGTCAATCTCCTGGAGGCTTGACAGTCGTAAAAACTACAAGTCAAATCTTTCTGTAACATGTGTTAAAAAGCATGTTGCGCCGATACCACTCTGAGTGGTATAAGGGCAAGTGGGAGAAGACCGTCCATCACTATTTATCGGCTTACTGGCTGTATGAACTATAAATGCACACTTAGGGCAGAAAAAAAATGTCTTGTCGATAAGTGTGTAAAAATCTTTATAGCATCCTTTTTTTTTCTACATAATTTTACGACCAGTTTCGAATTGAGAACGATGACATCAGGCCAGAAGTGTTGAATTTCACATCAATCGAAACATAAGCCTTGACAATACCTACTAAGCCCTGATTGGTTGTAAATCTTCGAAACGTTAACTGGGAAAGTATTTATTCAAAACGTTAAAGTCCACTTTACAACTTCCGGGGAATTTAATATTAACATACGAAAAACGTGAGACAGACGCGTCAAAGCAAACAGATCATGCAATGGCATGTTTGCTTCACTGATTAGATACGTGCGACTTGTTTACAGAAATAATTTTAGCTGTAAAAAATATATTGTCAAAAAAGGAAACTTCGTAACAGTTTAACGAAGACACGAAGGATATAATTATTAGAAACGTAATGCTCAATCGAGTCACGGACCGTTAGAAGATTCTTTACTGTATGTTCTTGGAAAAAAATATTGCCTTCTATTTCTTCGTAGATACATTATTCTTATCATCGTTAGTCGATACCATTCATGCCAAACATTAATCGAGTTTTACTGGTACCAACGATAGTATAGATTCCACAAAATACTGAATGCAAAATGGTTTTCAAGATTAGAATTTTACATCATGATATGTCAACATAAATAATGTATTCATTTATGCAACTCATTTTATACAGCCTACCGTGTCATAAAGAATGTTGTTTTGCATAATTAATATATCGAATAATATAACCCTGACGGATTTGCGTTTAAAAACAAACACGTGTCATAATATCCTTTGGAACTAAACGGCATTACAAAATAGACGACTAGTTTGAATTAATGTGTATTTAATAGGCTATAATTACTGGAATGCTCAACTTGTGAAGCGGGTTAGGTAGTTATAATATAAAGATCATTTTCTTACCTAATCAACACAATTAATGTATAATATGTAAATGTATATAACAAAGAATCGGATTAACTGTGTATATAATAGTATCGGCCCTGTAGATTGGGGGCATTTGAAGAATTGTAACACGGTATCCACTGCCTGTCTGCAGAGACAACTAATTAGAGACATTGGATGTCGCGGCCATACATTGAGGGATGTGTAGCTTTCATATATTTGTACATTTATTTGTTTGACCCCGTGACGGACGACAATGCGAAAACGTGCTGCCGCATTGAGGGTATTCCCAAAACACATGGAAACAGGGTCTAAAAGACAGAACATAGAGGCAGTACCAGCTGCAATCCAGGATCCCATGGAACCGTATCGCTTGGGCCAAAAGACTCCATCGCTGGTTTTTAATCGGTACACCGTCGTACGTTGTCGTACGACTAATTGTTTAGGGCTGCGATCTAGTAATCATTCAAATGTGAACTAGGTTGGAAGGCCGGAGAGTCTGGCATAAAGATCCCTCCACCCCCAGTTGAAGAAAGTATCCATAAAATGGATTTTCCTCTTTATATTAAATAAATATGTACAACTATATGACTAATATGATCGAAGCGTTGCTACGAGCTGGAAAACAAATGTATTGCAATACCATAATTACTAAGCATGGTATAATTTATCCAAGAACGGATACCTTCAACCCACAGCTATTCTTGACGCATAATATTTACGGCAAATGGTATAATACAACTTTATTAAGTATCTAGATCATTAGTCACCACACGCCTACACAGAGGTAAACGCTTGAGTTTAACCTATTTAAATAAACATAACAGTTTTACGAGTGGATACGAATATTATTATTAAGAGCACGATGATTAACCGAATCACGCCTGGTCATCAGGACATTATTGTATAATACAGCGGTTCTCAAATTTTAAAAGCTATGGAACACTAAACAAATCTCTTATATTATAGAACCCTACATTTTATCAGCAAACATATCAGAAACATTTAATCTGTGCATGAATCAATCTTCAATGTGGTCGGATATTTTGTGAATCCGATCAGACATTAATTCGTCTAAATTCGATTGTATTCGATTAATATCGATTCAATTGTATCTAGTTCGCCGAACGCTAGTGACTTTTTTACGGAATCTCTGGTGTAATGAGTTGCAGGAATGTTCAATGAGTTTGAATTTAAATCTACCGTAGATAAAATATTCCATAATAATTGTGAAAGAATTTGTAAATATGTACAGGATTTTAGGTATTATCAACTATAAACGTGTACGAAATTATGTTCATCAGCTATTTTTATAACACAGACATAATACTACTTTCGTAGTAAGTCTTTGTTATAAATGAAGCTCCATAAAGCCCTTGTTTCAAATTAAATAAATATAGGTAGTCGTAAAAGGTTTTCCTTCACAGTACTTTACTATAGAATAATAAAAACTGCTGTTTACCTGCTAATAATTCTAAGAAGGATAATACGTTGTTAAAAATATCAAGGCAACAACGAAGGCTACCTAAAACAACAATATAACACGAAAAAGGGCGTGATGGGAGCAATAGAAAAAAAAACTAAGTAATAGAAAATGTTATCCTTACGATATACAAAAAAATGACTGTAATTGCAAATGGAACTGAATTGACAAATACACAGCTGCTACGATTGAATACTAATGAAACAGGTATCGCAGGTCAAGATATCGCGAGGTTGAAACATCAAGGTTACACGACACTTATCAATCAATAGGACGCAAGACATCCGTGGTGCTTTACATCTAGCTTCTCCAGTTGTATATGTCCTTATACTCGAGGTTAGTACGTCCTTAGTTCATTATTTTGTCTCCCTCTTCTTACTATGGAGTGAAAAGGACAAATAATACTTCCAATTCCTCCCTAATCTTCTATCTGACTAATTTTCGAGACGAAGACGTTTAGGCATTCCCAGACACTCGCCGAGCTTCACTGCTCGGTGTTAACGAAACTACGTGCCACGTTTGATCCTGGTGCATAATAGTTGCAGTGGCGGGTTAGTATAGTGAAAAAATAAAAAAATATCAATATTCTTAAAATTAATTTGTCCGCTCTAGGGCTGGAATTGAGTCAAACACGACATTTAGGTACTTATTATAATACATACTTGAAAGTTGCTAATGCAATAAAAAAGGAATGCCATCAATCATCGTGCCATCGTGTTTTTTATGGACGATGAAAACCTAGTCTGAGTGAGTAATTGTTTTTAATGTAAGTCTCAATCGACGACGTTTTAGTCGAACTGAGTTGACCATCAGATTAATGGTTGATATTTTGTAGGACAACGATATTAAATGAAATAACTTACCGTAGCAGTCTTTCATGTCTCTCTCTATCATATGGGGGTGCGAGGTAATCCTCAGCGATGGTATGGTGCAGCGGCGTGTGAAGCGGGTTGTGGTACCGCTGCTTCCACAGCAGCTCGCTGGGGTAGTGCGTGGGGGGGTGCGGCGGGGGTAGATGCAGCAAGGGCGGGGGCGGACCGCCGCCATACCCGTGCGCCATGCCGCGCCACTCCTCCACCGAGCTAGCGGAGCCGCCTGAGCGGACGCCGCTCACTCCGGAATCGGACCGATCGTCCGCATCACGCGCGCACACTATCACACAGTCGTCCTCCTCGGAGGCCACGGCGCTGACAACACCATCCGCGCCCGCACCACCACTCACTTCACTCTTCACTTCACTATCACTTTTGGTGCACACCTCCGATTTGCTCACTTCCTGTTGTTTCACGCACTTGTCGTTTTCATCACTGACATCGACGACATCACTCGCACTCACACTTTCGGTGGCACCTGTAACAATAACAACATACGTTTTAGATAGTTCATCATACCAAGCATCTCGTAAATGGTTAGAAATAGAACGCTTTTTCAAAATGTTTATTGGCCACGAAAACATCTCAAGGGCATTTTTTGCTAGGGAAGACATTCGGATTAATGTTATAGTTCAATAGAAATATGTCATGTTATTTCAAGCTGCCATTTATACAGTACGATTCTACATGTCACATAAAATTAATAACGTCTGTTATCAGCGGGTTGCCAGCTGCAAAATTTCAAACGGCTGACGTCAGCAGTCGGCTGGTCGCGACGGCACGTTTGGGATGAAGCCAAAATAAGCTCATTCACACTACGCCCACACGCGATGTGCAAAAATGTGCGGACAGTTTCACTTGTTATACCATACGCGGAACGGCGATATACCTATATGATGTGTCCAACATAAATAATATGGTTTAATATTAAACGAAAAATTAGACACACTGAAAAGTAGGTGAGTACGTTTGATGAATAAATTATGTGAATTCACACTACAGTAATAATAAAATGTACTAAGACTTGATGAAAATACCCAAACGCCACCGCTAGGCAATTATAATTATGACGCATCTTTATTTGCACATATATCGCAAACAGACAGCTAAACTAATTAGTCACGTTTCTTGTGACCTACACGGCAAGGTGACCTAATGGTTATTCCGTAACGACACAAAATATGTGTGTTGTTTTATTAATGACGTAGATATGTTATTTCTTAACCGGAACAGGAAGATGATAACAAGGAGCGCCGTGAAGATGTTATAGGCGCGTGGGTTGGCGAGCATGTTGCCAGACTTGCGGGCCACAATGAATGACGGCTGGACTGGGGCCAACGCAACGAGCGCCAACCGTTACTTGATCATGGAGCACTTGGCATATCACCAGAACGGGGGCAACCGGCACTGTGACAAAACTCCTGGGGCGTGACGCGCTTCATAATATGTATGCTAAATACGCTTTAAAATCCCGACGGAAACATAAATTTCCATAATGGCAATGCGTAACAATGCAAATACTTGTGATATGAGTGTATAAGCAGAAGTACACTTGAGGAATGAATTTCATACCTATTGATTTTTTTTTTTTTTTGTAACAAGTGATGGAAGACGATAAATAAGGAAGAGACCGATAAAAATCAGTCTTTTTATACGTATACTATAATTAAATGGGTACATAAGTATTTTTTTTTGTTAATGTATCATGTAACACTAGTTACACATTAAAGAGGAAATAAATTATTTGTGTGACATGAGTAATACATTACATATTATCTAATCTGAGATTATTACATTTTTATCTATATTAATGTGTCTAGTCACAAACTAGGTGAGTGTTTTATTTAATAAGGAGTTAAGGAAATTTAATGTACCTACAATCAGTAAGGAAGATTACAAGATTTAAAGTCATGTGCTTTAGTAAGAATATGGAAACAATCTTCCACTTTTCGGATCTCGTCGGGAGTCGAGTACTTTATTGCTAATAAACGAAGCTGACTAAAGCGCAGAATTTAAATCGTAGTACTGTACTATATTCCAGTTTAATTGCCATTAACTAAACCTGGGTATAATAAATTAGTTATTATGTATAAATCATAAAGCGGATAACATGAATGGCACCCTAATCTGCAAGTTTGTTATGTGTGTATTCCAAGTAAAGGATTACAATAACAATGAAACGTATACAAAAGAGCTTCAGGACCGGCCTGACCCGGCGACAGTGGAATTTTAATGAGGTGCCGTTAACGACAACCCTCATCTACATAACTGCATAAATAATTATTCATAACAAACAGAAGAAACTGGCAATTGGTATGCCTGCATCTGGTCATTATATACAGAATGCGTGTGCAGTGGGAGATTCCATCTCGGACGCATAATCATATGATAATGATACCGCGATACGGTTGCGATGAGAACGCGGCCATTTTTAATGCATTCGGACGATTACTCACTGGTGGGCGGTGTAACCGGTTGTAGCGAAATGTAGCGACGCGACGACGGTGCGGCGCGGCGCAGCGAGGCGATGCGCACTCAGCGAACAGATGAGCGTTTTATTACTAAATGATCGTTATCTACATTGCTTACAATATTTACGTCCATCTTATGTTCTTGTTGTTTATTGAATGGCAAACAAAACGTGTCACTCGAAGAAAACCTTATATCAGCCAATATTTTACAGTCATATGTAAAAAATAAACGTTAATCTAAGCATAAAACAATAAGCCGACGTAATCCAAAATAAATACCTACCAGCGACATGCACGCGTGATGATAAAGCGAATAATACAACGATACTGAATTATTACGAACGTAGCCATGTTTTTAGTAAACATTGTTCGATAAGGAGAAATTCATTCGTTTCTCGGACAATGTAAAAAAGAATACACGTTGCGGAGAAAACAAACCTGACTTTACAAACAAACGAACGTTGAACGAATGTAAACAGATTAACAAAAGTTGTGGAACAATGCGACAGTGATCAGCGAATGGCGACTGGGGACCGGGGACAATGGGGTAACAAATAACTCCACGGGGACCGGGGAAGTGCTGCAACGTCAACGCCAAACGACAGATGATTGACAACACAAACGGCGAGGCGGGATCGGTGAGAGCTTCTCATTACATAGAAAAAAAGGCAAAAGTAGGTGTTAAAGATACAGAGAGGCCACTTATATTACTAATTCATAACCGGGGCGCAACTACCGCATCGTTACACCTTGAAACAAGAAAGTCTGTTAAAGCTGATAAACATATACGGTTGATTATGCACGCCGACCTGAATAACACAGATATCAGAAGCTTTGTGTAAACTGTGCAAATTAAACATTCTGCAGAGTTTTAAACGAGCGCGAAGTGTACAAGCGTGGTGTTGAATTATTCATTTCAGCGCAATACCGTTTAGCAGGCGATTTAGTACCTAAGTATACAGGTCTTCTAGGAATAAATCAACTGTGGCTCGCCACAAATGCACTGGGTAAATACGTTGCTTACGTCAATTTAAATATCCATTGAAGCATTAATATGCCTCTGAAAGTATGTTGCATATGACGAACGTTCGCCAGATGATGATGAGGTGTAAACAACTCGAATTATTAAGTCCTATTTTATTTCGTAGCGCAAAACTATTATTCCATCGAAACGAGCGCGTGACTCGCAACTATTAATCGAAGTTTTACAATACACCAGTCACGAATAAAGTAATCGATAACTGGAAGTTTTAGTTACATCAGCACAGGAAGCAAGTAAACATGTAACGAAGTTAGTATTTGGTGTACGTAATTCTCATACCTTATTGATTGCTTTTTTTTATAAAGATTATAGTCACGAAATTGAATATTAATATCCAATTCAAAAATAAATCGAAGACCAATAAGTTCGAAATGTCAAATGAACTGGTTTGTATTTTGCGGAGGAGAAAATCCACTTAACGAATTCATACCTTTCCAAGCCTGAAGGGGAGGGTGATCATGGCAACCCAGTTCACATCCAATTGACTGCTAGATTGCAACCCCAATACATTTTCCTACGCCGGCAATAACAACTAAAATCACCATGATGGCCACCTTCAAGACAAGTGATACGATTATGTATGCCTAAACTATATCGCCCCTGTGCGCTGGCTTTGCATTCCTTCTTCATTTTTTATCTATCTACCTATGAGAGAAAAAGGTGTCTCATACAGTACAGTATCAAGTAATGTACAGTATAAAGAACAAGACAATGACAGTAAACGCCAGTGATATCAAATAATCTATCGTGATATCGGAGCCATTCTGAGCCGGTTTGTCAAACCAAAGCCATCATCTCGTTAAAACCACTAGAGCGTGACGACTTGCCAGGCGTGTAATGAAACACTTCCACTTGGACAATAACCGTTAATACGACGTTTATTTGTGAGTTGTGACTCGACTGTGAATGCTTTCTCTGCACTGCAATAAACCAATTATTTTACTACGACTTCCTTTATGTAACGTGTGAGACGTGAAATATTTTATATTCGCACACAATTTTATATTCGCGCAAACCTTACTCCGAACTCGCTTTCTAAAGCTTGTAGAGTTATTTATTAATTCGATTAGACTCGTTTCGAAACTCGACACAGTTTACGTTCGCTAACGATACTAATACGGAAGCCGGTCTCATCCATATTCAACGAACTCCTTTTATGATTACTTCCATACTGTAAAAGAGACGCGTTGGCGTGTACATAGCGCATCGATTATCGTGACTGTAAACTGCAATAGTACCCTGAGATACTGTGCAGCTTGGTATCACGACTAACTTAGCTCGTGCAGTAAATTGCGCAATGCGCTATTGAAAGCGTACCAACGCGAGAGGACGGTAATCTCGCTAGCATCTCACGACGTGTTCCGATAGCTCGTGACCGGAATTCTTGATTCCTGTACAGACAACGTGCATACTTACATAAATACCTTTTTAAATGTTTTAGATTCTTGGCGATACGTTGCATTAAGAAGCAATCAATTATTAACTTCCACGTCGGTAACGTTACTTAGTTCAACGATTTGTCGATAATTTTCTTTACATCACCGGAGTATAATTGCGGCATAAAATATAATTACAACCACGATAGCTGCGAATAACGTGTGTATATTAGCCCACATTACGACAAATAAAACTTTGGAGGTTAATCAAATAATAATAAAATAATTAGGTCATTAGATGGCAGAATAAACAATAGCGCACTACAACGAATGGTAATCGATAGCGTATCCTTGTTTACGTTAACAATGCAGTGCCTTAGCGAACTGTCGATAACACTCAGCGATACAAAAGGTCACCCGCTACACGATTGGCATAATAACGTAATAAATAACCTGTTATTTATTATACGAGATAGTACATTGATATGTCGTTAAAGTAGTTATGATATAACATGTAGTTAAAGACATAGCAATTAACACAGTTTTCCGTCGGTAGTATGTACTCATACGGGCCACATTACGATAGTAAATTACCCATATTAGTAGCTCAACGAACGTTATAAATAGCTGTGTTGGCATTAATATGTTTTTAACGTTTTAATATAGCCATTAGGTCGTGGCATACACAAAAAGAAACAGATAGGGGATGTGTATACACATACTTGTATATTATACAGTTACACACCAATTTTAATTTTGTATGACTGTAGTTTTGGAAATTGTATTTGTAAAGAACACACTTTTAAGATTAAGTAGGCCATCTACTATTATTAGTTGATAGACTACCTACAATTTTTATTAATTACACTGCAATCTCCTGAACAAAGGATTACGTAGGCAGCCAGATAATTTCAGAGCGATTAGTCTGAGTAATTTGTAATAAATTTAATTATGAGCTTATTGCAACCGACTTTACGATGACATTTAATAAATTGATTTCTTTTCAACTATAATTATACACACTAAAATATCTAGAAACATTATACCTACTTTTAAGGCCATTTATATAGGTAAAGTTAAATTTTAACGAACAAGTCGTAGAATTATTTTTGGAGGTGATTGATATACTCACGATTGAGATGTTTAAAATGTTCCTAAATTAAATAAACTTTCTTATCAGCTTCACTCTTGAATAAGCCTCGTCAATTAGTCAAACACAAATTTCCTTGGTCACAGCAAAAAAACTGCCAATATTTAAATCACCAAACTAAGTCACAGATCACAGCTTTTTCACACGATATTTTTAAAGATCAGTTCCAAATTCCTCCGTGAACGCCCTTCAACGCGATCAGGAAATCGAAGGAAACGTTCACCTGCACGCACACACAATCCAGTCGGTTATGCTACACAGTTTCACGACTATGCGACTATGTCAAAATGGTTGTGTTGAATGGCACGAACGTACGAAAGCCTCTGTGGCGCACAAAGAACTGAAATGCGGGGAAGTGGAGTTCGCAGGAAAAGGGGGCGGGGGGAGCGCCGCCGCGGCAGTCTCGCGATGTCGACGTAGCAGAACGTAGCAACAAGTGAACGGCAAAGCGGGTGTGAGCGAGGGTGAGGGGGGCGTCGAAATGGGGAGGCTCCCCTTCCCCTTCGCACACAAAGAGCGCACCTGATAGCACATGCACACAGCACCCGTCTTATCCTATCGAATACCACACTTTAACAGAAGGAATTTAAACTATAGGGTGCAACAGGAAGAGCAGATGTAGGTGGAGCGTTTATTGATGTTTTAAATGTTTATTATTGTTCATAAATAATTGGGAAGGAATACGTGAAAAATGCAATAACAATTCTCATTGAAATATTATACAAAGTACCTACTATAAATGGTAACTCCCAAGGAAAAAAAACACGTATATGCTAGCGAATGTTCTTTCATAATTTAAAGAGATCTAGTAATATGAACCCTGCATAGTATTAAGTTAGTGGAATCATCTATTTCCGACTAAATGCTAGATAAGTACCTATTTCATATTGGTACATTTCAATAGATTAATAAGTACTGACTAATTTAAAATTTGAATTATTAGTATAATGTAAATACCATATTTGATATTATGACGTTGCTTGAATTTTCCGAGCCATCCTTCTGATGCTTTGAAAGAAGTTAAACCAAGTTCTTTAGCAAAATTCTTCGCCTTAGCTTTCACGATCGGCCCCGAGAGAGGCATATTATTCTGGCGCTGTCGGTGAAACCATGATAGTATAGCTTGATCCAGATCTTCGTATTTAGGTTTCTTTAATTTTATTTTTTTGGAAGATTTCCCCTCGTTCTCTGCTTGGAGAAATTTTTCTTTATTTTTCCATATTGTGGCCACAGTAGAGCGACTAAATCCAAAGCGTCTGCCAACATCACTTATCTTCTCTCCCCTTTCTATTGCGCGTATCAGTACAACTTTTTCGTTAATACACAATGATTTTCTTTTACTCGCCATGTTTACAGTTTGAAAGTTTGTGACCAACTAAGAATATGATTACGTATAGATAATCCATGACTCCTACTTATTAGTTATGGTCAACAATAGTCTACACGTGCAAGCAATCCCTTGTAAACAAAAGAACGAATTTCTTAGAGAGTGCAGTATGCATTATGCCGACAGTCCAGTTTATTACGGGCAAGGATAATAAAGCGACAAAAGAACGTACACAGCTGCGCAGTTTTGACTAATTTTGGCAACTTGAAAGGTACTTTTTATTACTTAATTGTTGTCGTTAATGAGAGTGGGTGTAATGCTATATAGATTGTATTATTGAATGGAAGGCAAGCTAAACCAACCAAAGCTATCGTGCCAAAGCCAAGTGATTTTGACGCTTTAGGGAGTTTGTCGTTAAACCGAGTGACGTTACATGTAGTTTACGTTAGTTTACGTTAGTTTATTTTGGTTTATGTCCGGACAGTTTTGCCCTAGTTTACATGTCTGCTATTTCTATCAACATTACTTTACTGTTACCTATGTTTATTGTTTGATCATAAATCTGATAATGAATAAATAGGTAATAACGTATATCACAACGTAAAAGTTGACATAAATATACGATTAGTTTACATTAATACTGCGATGAGCAACTCTAGGCGGTATGCGTATTCTAATAGGCAGGCATATGTACATATATCGGCGGTAGTCATAATTTTATCCTTTGGCTCATGACAAACCAGTGAGTAATAATTAATTAGTTGTTACACACTACGTCGATTATGTAGATGGCTCGTTTACATTCTATCATGCCTACATACAAGTACCTACAAATATCGCGCGACGAAACAGGAAATTCTAAAAACCTAAGACAAATGAATTTACCCACACGTCATTGTACTAAAATACCTAATGGGTAAATAAGTTACGTGTTATAATAGAAAACAATGTTAATAGCAATGTAAACAAATACGAACGTTGACCAACATACCGAGAACATTTTACGAACAAGCAAACGATTTGGCACAGTCCCAATTCCGTGACAAGCTATCCGTTTTGTTTTATAAATAACACAAAGAGTTCAGCTCGCGGGTCAAGCCTGATTGATAGGAATTTTCAACGTTTATAGTTTATGAGAAAAAAACACACACTATTATTAAGAATGCGTTGTTGACATTCAAAAAAACTCGTTCTATAGCGTGTTATAAAGTTGTCAATTGAAGAGAGCAATAAAGTAACAATTATGTCGGTTAAATAAAAACCTACGTATATTCCTCGAAGCTGAATTCAAAGTTTAACAACACAAAACCCGACCTACCAAAGGAGATCACGTACGAAAAAAAATTAATTAATTTTTTATCACGTTCAACATTCATTTGCAATTTGTATCTTGTTGTTTATTAATAGCTCTGTTTTTTATGACTTGCTTCGTCATGCGGGCAGGCGGATACATAGGTAAATTGGCAGGCAAAACCCGTTTGCGAAGTTTTTGTAAAAACAAGCAAAGAGGTCACATACCTTATATTGGCCTTGTGCTAATCGAGTTAGCGGTTACACGCGAATAGCTAATGTTCTGTAATTTACACATACAGTGTAGAAAAAGTTGATGGTTCAGCTACTAGCTAGGCACTGCTGTTATGTTAAATGAACACACTCGTGTTAAATGGCATGAATGTGTTACGTTCCAAATTGTATAGGCAGGCGTCAAGAAATATGTACGCAATGCTATTTAAATAATACGACTTGACTAGCGTTTGCTCGTTTCTTCTCACATTACAAATTAACAAACGCCTTTAACGGATTGAATTTCGCGAAATTCCTTCTTAAACAATGTCTGTGGTATAAAAAACAATGAGCCAGTCAGGAGTAGTCAATACTTTTTATATAGAGATCAATGGTCATGATCTCAGAGCACGGACATTAAAAAAAATGTAGCGAGAAATATTCAATGACTGTAAACAATAATGACTGCGAGTATAATAAAATTAATAAAACATGGTTTAGAATGTACTGTTTTTGTGTAAGCACATGACATCTTAGTACACAAATATCATTGTACGGATCTAATTGCGAGTATTTTGAATACGTTCGCAGAAAATCACGTACAATGATATGTACAATATACATGGAGTACATCACGACTGCAGATAATCTACTTAAAATAGGCGTTATATCAAACAATGGTTGGCGTACACATTACATAGTCAGATAAGTTAGATAACACGCGGTGCGAGAGGTGGGGAATTTGTAGATAAGAAAAAAACAAACACGGCAGTCGATAACCTGGTTGCACCAACTGATAACAGGCCCGTTATCCATCCGGCTGTTTAAATGATACTAAATAAATAACCACGAAAAAAAACCGAACGGGAACAACGCTTCATTGGGTACGCGATTCGTCACAGTTCTGTGTTTAAATAACTAATCAGGAATACGTTGTAGATTTTTTTTTTATAAGACATTAAAAAATATATAGTACATACAGCCATTGAGCGCTAATTAAATATAAATTAACTAACGAGATCATTAAGTCACAAGAACGTGACCAATGTTCTTGTAAAATAAACATACACATTAATTATTTATAACGATGCGCACTTTGTTCATAATAGATATACAAATAACAGAAAATGTTTAGTGGCAGAGCTATTTTGTTGACAGTTCTGTCGACAGCATGAATGGACTGGCTCGACAGGGTAAGGTAGCGGCTAGCTACTGCGTTTTGTACGGTGAGTGAGATCCATCCACAAAACCAAATACCCCTCCCCTTCTCAATCCCTTAATTATTCCTATCATTTAGATCAGCAACGCACCCATAGTTCTTCTGGTATTGTGGACGTACATTAGCGGTAGATACCATCAGGTTACCCACTTGCTAGTTAGACAGTCTATACTATAAAAAAATGTTAAAAAACAAACACATATTTACCTTAACATTTACACTCTGCGCCTTATTTAGAATTCAGTTCATTTTCGTAAGAGTGTTGTTTATTGTTCGTGTGTGATGATGGTTTCTCGATTTCCGGACTAAATTAGTCAGTGCGTGGGAGACAAGACAATGTACCTCCATAGAACAAACATACACTCTTTAACCTACAAACAATTCTAGTAAACGTATAATAACAGCGCTACTCGTTCCGCTTTTCGAGAAATAAGTTTTAAAACGTTATCAAAGTCGTACACAGCTGTGAACTTCACAGACATTTGCAGTTATTCCATTAAATTAATTCCACGACCGCTCGAGCCCCGCCTGATGCAATATCAATGAGTCACGATGGCATTTGGTAAGCGTTGATTGTTTATTTGTCGACACGAAACATCTTCGGAAGGAATCTATTACTAATGCTCCGTTAACAGCAATTTTAAATTATTATATTCGGTTCAAATAAATATCACGAGAACGAACACGATAACACTACATCATTAGATAAAGCCTCATTGGATTTTCAATGAAACATACATCACGATTTGAGGTACTTATAGACATTAAATATTTATTTACAAATTCAACATCGTACGTAAATTGTAAGTATTTCGTCAGCGCGTGTTGAGATCCCGGGACCGGTCGCCGATCGAATGTCAAAAACCGCACGACGCAATAAATTGTTGTCTCATGGAGAGTAAACATCGGCGTTCGGCCGCATTCATGCATAATTGATGAGGGTTCGGAACGAGCGCGTGGATTCCTGGCGGTCACGACTCGGTCGCCCCGAGCGCCTCCGGCAGCCATCTTGTGAAGCCTGCCCGCCCCGGGTACGGCGCATCGTGAATATTAATACGACCTTTATGATGTATACCACTATTTCTCGTTCAGATAATAGATCTCAATTTAAAAAACAGTGTTCATTTTTTCCGTCCGCATAGCTTCCGTCGCGCTCGATCGACCGCACGTAACTATCACAACACGAGAGATATTGCAATGTTCGTGCTGGCACGTAATGTGCAATTAATTCAGAATTATCATTATTAGCTTCTATTGTTACCAGCTGCGTAAATAGAGCATGCGCATGTGTAATACATAATAAATTTTATCGCACAATAGAACGCGGGCGACTCTCACGCGCGGCCATTGTACCGTTTAATCGTAATCAAAAGTCTTCTCTCGGTGCGAGCAGCTCATTGCTAATGGTGAGCATTTCGCAACAATTAGCAGCTAACGCGAACCGACATCTTGGGATTGATGCGCATCGTATTACGAATTATACGCTTTTGATTTCACAATCTAATTCCACCTGCGCAGAACGTAATTGAATGGCGGGTTTGATGTTCATTTTTTTATGAGCACACACGGAGGTCGCCTCCTTTCGCTCGGGTTTGCGTAGAATATCTTGCGGTCGGAACCTACCTGGCTGTGCGGCACTCATTACTGATGAAAGTACCGCCGTCGTCGAGCCACTCGTAATAATACGAAATGAAATAGCACCGTCCGTCTGCTCCGCAACCGCAGACGCCTAATACAGACCAACATGCATATAAGCGAATGTGTAACCATGAACTACGAATTATTACGATACAAAATGCAACAACGCCTCGCTGGAAATAATCGAGGAAGCACTTTTTTGTTGCGTTGTGTTCTCATGCAACACAAGAGCGTGCATTTATTCTAAACGTTGTTTCTATGCGAAACCACATTCAATTAACACTCACGCAAATTAAACTTTGACTGTTCCGAATAACTATACTTAAACACGTCGATTTTTTTTTATATCGACGCGTCATCTGTTTTAGACTAAAAAAGCATTGATGAATTTTTATTTAAGCGATATTCGTAGTAAATAGCGACATCGAAAATACTCGAGATCGAAAAGAAACAATAACTTACATATGTTGCGTAAACAAAGCATTCTCGATTATAGAGATAAATTCTCACGGCTTTGATGTTGTACATCAGACTGATTGATGTTTACAAGAGCCCGGGTTTGTTGATCGTGTATTAGTTGATTCCAATGCTCTATTGATGTAAGTATGCGTTGAAGGCGTAGCGGGACATAGGCAGCTGCGAGCACAGCCGTACTTCCTGTGCGATGCCTGACTACCTATTGTTGTACTGTACACTCTTTATGACGCATTATTTAAGAATAGCACGAACGTTAACATACTGTCCTCATAATAGTTTGTGTGTGTAAAGGAGAACAGATTCGTATATGCAGAGATATAAAGGTGATTGACGTAGACCCAGACACAGTTATAAAACTGTTGTTACATTTTGAATGTGACTCATTTGGCAGTGTAATTAACGTCTTAACTGGAATTGCCATGTTCAAAGCTGCTAAAATTCTAGTTAAGACACAGATTTAAAGTGAATCATAACATAATGTTAGATTCTGGTAGATCAAAAGAGTGCTTCTAAAGTGAACTAAAAGAGCAACAGTTCGAAAGGAATGGCGACGAACTGTTACACATGCCACCAACGACCACTCTGCAAAGTGTAATGACTAAAAAAAAAGTTCAAAAGAAATTTAATAAGATAATGTATTGGATAAAAATTGCATCATACAAAACCCAAAGGCAAATGAGTGATTAATAGTTTTATCTCCAAGTATAATGTTCCAGATTCCTACTGTTTTAGCATAATTCAATTATGAAACGAAAAGGCTTCTTTGCGAGATACCAGTTTGCCTATTCTATTGCAATGAAAGAAATGTGAAATGAGTATGTGATACGTGTCGGTGTGTGTATATTTTTTGCACATATTGTGTGGCCGAACAATTTGTACCGAAGCGCTGGGAACCGTGTTCGCGTGAGATCAGAAAGTCGTGATCGTTCACCACGAACGCCCCGTGCGCCTCAATTCGCTAATCAAATAGCACAATGACTCCATTGTTAAACGAGATGCATTCTTTATGTTCATTTCATTACACTACACATAACAATGGTATGTTTCTTTGAACCCGACACGTTTGGGTGCTAGGCGGAACTGATATATGACGTGATAAAGACACGAATAATATATGTCATGTGTAAATTCGACGTTTATCAAGATTACACAAATATGACCTCATTTTTAATTACGTAAACTTTAATGTATTACTGCGATATAAATGTTCTCACCTCAACCTTTTGTTCATTATAAAACAACATCCTCGATTGAATAATGGCGAGTAAATTACTCGCATCATTTCATTTCACGTCGCTCGCGTCAGTTTCAAACAAAACACGACGTCATTAAACGTCGTCTGCCATACATCACATAACTGTGTCCAAAACCCACCGGCATAATGCGGGGTGGGCCACCCCGAACTCGGGCTTATTCAAAGCAGGCGCATTAAGCCCCGTACCATTAGCGCTAACTGCCGCAGGTTATCAAAGGAACACGGAGCCGCAGCTTCCATTCAGTCACTTGAATCAATGCCAACTAATGTTTCGACACGGTAACATTAACCGTTTATTGGATGAGCTATATGCGTTTCCATGTCACCAGAATAAGATATCATGTAGGATTCGATAACGGTTCTATGATAGATCATGGACTAAGCATGTCAATAGAATGTAATCCCATTTGAACACGCTGACCGTACTAACGCATCAAATTTCATTGATACAAAACATCGCAACTGCATATTCCCATCAAAAGCAACACCTACATTTCCTACGTAAATAATAGTGTTCAATTTACGTATTTGTTTACCGATGAACAAGCAGTATTTGCAAATCGCAACTCGAATACAATCACAATTAGTCATTCGTTTATAATAAATATCCGGTGTCGTTTACTTGGCAACGTTAACAACTTGTTTTTTTTATTTTTGTTTTAATCTCTCAGCATATTAAAACTTTAAATTATAGCACAATTATTATGACCATTTAAAATTACGTTTACGAATAATCGCTCAAGGCTAACAACGTTATAAACGTACAACTTACCTACAAACAGCGGCCGTTTAATTTTTACATTTCGTTCTACTGAAAGATTATTGAACTGCGAGAAGGGTGGAGGAAGGTAAATGTCACAATTAAGCTATGGCAGGGGGGATCAGGGAGGCAGAACTGAGGACACGAGCTCGAGGTGGGATCCCCCACGTACCGTTCACAGTCTGTTTACACTGTCACCCGTGTATCGAAATTCGAGGGCGAAATTTTGATAAGTTATATTTTATTTATTATACTGACAAATGTCTGCTTCTTGAAACCATCTTGGAGGCATGATCTAAAGCGTCATTCACTTGTCGTTAATGGTGTCTATTCCTAGAAATTGTAACGCTAATAGTACTTTTGTTACTACGAAATGGGCGAAGTTTATAGGCTTTTCGTAAAGACAGGCCGTAAATATTTTTATAGTCATATTATATACGTAATATAGCGTTTCATGGATACTTTACTTTCACAATATATGTCATAATTATGTTTGTTAAACGACTACATAATCACGGTTCTATTTCTGGTATATTTTATTTTGTGATACACATTTGCGATAAAAAAACAACCTCAATAAAGCCTCAAGCAACTCCAATCACGTCTTTGATCACGGTATTGAGTCTTAATAACGGCATAAGCTTCCTGTTACAATCGCCATGGCAACATCACGGTTCCTTCGCTTCTACACAACATCCGACATGTATTTTGTAAATATTATGAATAACATTTTCATTTGCTTTCACATACATAATTCATAATTTTAGACATAAAATGAAACAGTTATTTAAGAATAGTAGTGTAGGGCGCCCGGCTACACGGTGGACCGACGACTTGAAAAAGATGGCAGGTAGCGGATGGATGCGGGTTGCCCAAGACCGGGATGGTTGGCGCTTACTTGGGGAGGCTTACGTCCAACAGTGGACGGCAATAAGCTGAGATGATTTAAGAATAATAACTAGTTGATGATCAAGTTCACGGCTCTAGCTATTGGCAGAGTTGAGTAAAGTCCTATTATTTTACGTTACTGTCGTAAAATATCGAGAATGTTCCAGTTACGGAATGACGCAGAAATGTTGATACAATATCGTATTACACCACTCTTGGGAGTATTAAGCAAATTAAACAATAATAAATTGCTTATTAAGTGCACGATCAAATATCAATTAAAATGGAATTATCGCGCGGTAGGTATTCATATGTCTATATATAGCACAAAGTAACAAAACGTCACATCAACCCTTCAACAGCGGTGGGGAGGTACCAACGCAAAGACCCCTGGCTCACCCTCTTTGCTTTTATTCACGTATAAAAGAAAACATTGATGTAAGATTCGAGATTTTATCGAAACCCTGCCCGTCTTGCTCCAGTCCGGAATGTGACTATGTCTAACATGCCCATTCCCTGGAACAAGACAGTCAAATATCTAGGAGTGACCCTTGACCAGAAGCTTACCTTCATTCCCCACATACAAGCGGCACGCGCGCGAGCCGCATTCGCGTTAAACCAGCTCTTCTGGCTGTTGAACCATAAAAGCAAACTCTCGATCCGCAACAAGATTAGGATTTACACGACATGTATTAGGCCGATCATGACTTACGCATCGCCCGCGTTTGCGCATATACCCGAATCACGACTTAGCCGCTTGCAAACCCTGCAGAATCGCTTTCTGCGTAAAATCACTGGGGTCCCGTGGTATGTGAGGAATCTCAATACCCACGTGGACACGGGTTTGCCGACCATCCGGCAGTTCATGAAAATGAACAGCAAGCGCTATTTCGATCGCGCCGCCCACCATCCGAATCCGCTCGTCCGACGAGCCTCAATATATACTCCCTTTGACCGTGCAAAGTGGAGACGTCCGCGTAGCGTCCTCACTGACCCTGACGATGCGATCACTCGGGCCATCCGAAGGAGAGAGGAATTCATGAAAAAACACTTTACACAACCGACATACCGTCCTCGCCGCCGAGGACCGCGCCGCGTTCCCCGCAACGCCCCCGACCCTAGTACCGGCCCGCGAGCCGATGTAAATGATGATGACAATCATCACCAATAGAGTCCTAAAATATAGTCCCCTAAACCCCAATCGCAGATGTCTCTGCCCTCTCCGGTGACTGTCCTGAGCCGAGGTTCGTACCCCAAAGGGGGTGCCCTCAGCGGTGGTCACCTAGTCAAGGGCTGAGAGCGCCTGAAAGCGCTCGCCCGAAAGTCCGGTGAAGCTGTATACAGCCGACTCTCGTCAGGCTTACAGCAAGCGTCAACACAAAAAAAAAAAAAAAAAATAAGATTCGAGGCAAACATTTTTCGAGGGCGAACCCAAATTATTATTCTTATAAGCGAGCGATTTGCCGTTTCATGGCCGTCTTCTTTGTTCAGCGCAAAGTTAATTACGAAACGGTTTAACCGATATGAGCAGGGGTGTTTGTTTTTGTTTATATTTAGGACCTTTTTTTACTGTAAAAGGACGACCGGACATATACCCAGGTATAGTTGTTGATGTCAGGCACGTTTCGGCGTCAAGTAAGAGTCAGTCAGCACAAGTGAATAATTTTTCGACGTGAGAAATGCAATTTGCCTGTTTTCAGACACCTTGCTGTGTAAACCTTTATGAAATAGCGTATTAAAAGAATTCTTGAAATATATTAATTGATTGCACTTAGCATTAGCGTGCGTAAGTACAATTACAAGGTGGTAGGTCCCTCGTATGCGTGAGTTCGTCTGGGTTGGTACCACCGCTTTGTCTATTTTTGCCGCCAAGCAACAGTATGTAAGCAATGTTATGTATCCGTTTGAAGGGCATTGACGCCAGTGAAATTACTGGGCATTATAAGACTTAACATCCTATGTCTCAGTGTGACGAGCGCAGTTCAGTGCCATGCAGTGCTTCGTAATTCAAAGTTCTGTGTGATGTTGCTTCTGGCGTGGCGCTTTAGCGAGAGCCTTGCTCGTTTCGTCATTCAATCAAATAAAAAAAAATTAGTGGTGTCGTGGGACACCAGGTAGGAACGAAGTTCCTTCGGCTAATGTAGAATCGACACAAATTGCAAAAAAAGTCGTGTTCAATTCTGTGTATGCGACTGTCGCGCCTGCGCACGTCTCATTTAACGGTTTTATTCCACGCATTTTTCTTACGGTTTTACTATCACATTTTTTTCAGTTCGGTCACGCAGCGAAATCCCTATCCCCTCCAAGCCTGCCGTAAGGAACTTCGTTCCAATAAACTTTTATTCAGTAATATTTCATCCCAAAACACTACCGAAGTGTAACAACTCTAATTAAAAACTTAGACTTAGACTGGCTACTAAACGGTGGACGGCCGTGTTCTATAATCAAAAATTCAAATTCAAATTTCAAACCGCGTCTACATTTCCAAATGTCATAAGTTTCACAACCATCTGTTTTATTAACGGAATTTCGACTTTAACTTTGTGTGCTAGATATCAAATTAAGTTAAAAAAAGTCTCATTTAACGGTTTTTATTCCACGCATTTTTCTTACGGTTTTACTATCACATTTTTTTCAGTTCGGTCACGCAGCGAAATCCCTATCCCCTCCAAGCCTGCCGTAAGGAACTTCGTTCCAAAAAAAACATTTCAACTAAGCAAAATACAATGTATTATACAAAAATACATTTGTGATAGCTGTTGTCCGTGTGACTAAATTGCGTTCACGTTTTCGTGTCAACATCACGTTTGGACGTTCCATTATCGAGTCACGGCGACCTACATCTATATTGGATTTCTATTTTACGAATAGACAATTCGATCCACGTCATGCATACATCTTTGAATATTATGCACCTATTGAATGGTATGCGTTTTTATTATAAGAATTAACTCTCCCTCACGGCTCCGTCTGCGGAAATCCAACGGGTAAGTACTAATATAGATCATCAACCTCGCCAATTCTGTTCCCCTGATATGGCGTAATCGATTAATAAACATCCAAATAGACAAACACACAAACATCTAAACTTTCACATTCATCCTACTAATATTATAAACGCGAAAGTTTGTAAGTATGGATGTATGTTTGTTACTCTTTCACGTAAAAACTACTGGATGGATTTTAATGAAACTTTACAATAATATAGCTTATACATCAGAATAGGACATAGGCTACTTTTTATCCCGGAAAAAGCAGATCACGCGGGCGAAGTCGCGAGCAAAAGCTAGTAATAAATACAAGTAAGATAAACTGATACATTTTCGTAATCTTGTTTGTGTTTGTCGATAAGACGAATTTAGCACCGCAATGACATCACTGCGAGCGAATTTGATACTATTTACTAATAGGCAAACACGCGTTGTGAAAATTAATATGGAAAGCATGTGTGTTCGATGGACTTTACAATGAGTCATTCGTCTCTACTAACGACTCCGATAATAATCGACTGTTGAATTAAATTATGCGAGAACCGGTTGCATCGAGTAAATTGCACGGTTTAAATTCGATTTATGCAATTTAAATGCCAGCTCTGTTAAAACGGCAAGGCCAACGTTATCAGACCAAAAATCGAAACGTTTTATATGTAGGCCAGCCAGAATGGCGGCGGATAAGGTAACATAATAGCATTCCTTTGAATGTACAGTAGCGCAAAATACGATCGTGATAGTTTCGTTTTTACGTTCCAATGGCTCTGTTATTCGCGCGTTTATTCGTCAATTTCGTTGTCTGATGGTCGAGTCGTGACCGGCAAACTGAGAACTCTCGTAAATCAATGCTTCGTTTAGTTTATGGTAAGAATTGGCGGGTTATATGGCGAACGAGGTGGGTCTTGTTACGTTTGTCATTGTTTTTAAATGCGCGTGTCCGCGGCGCGTGATGTTCCAACTCCATAATCATCCATAGACAATTTGTTGCGCAACCAATGCGAAGCGACGACGCGACAGCCCGAAACGCTTTGTTATTCCATAGACGATGCTCGGCCTTTACTTTCTCGACCTCCATATAAATAATCTCTACTCGGGTCGCATTAGTGAAACTCTCTTGGACTGTTACGTATTCACTTATCTAAACTTCATTTCAAATGCATATTGTATGCAATTATGCAAGCATATTATAATATGTATCATCTTTTATTATTGTACACGTGTAAATTCTAAATGGTCATTTGGCATTTGGCATTGGCGTCGCGCCTGGAATTTCAATTACTTTTACTTACTCGGTTATATTAAATAATAGCATTTGAAGTGTTATCGTTATCGGAAACGCTATATGGTTATCTCACTATTTGTTTTACAAAATAGTATGTCAAATTATAATTAACATTGATAAGCATAATTAAGTTCATTAATGACTACAAAGAAGTTCACCAGAAAAAACTGAAGTTGATATCTAGTCTCGTAGCAACTAGCAACATAATTTTAGCATACCGACCTTGGAATTATATCGAATATCTTTATTTATGCATTTAAATAAGTCTTCAACGTCTAAAATTTGATGAATTCGTGATACAGCTTAACGGATATGCTAAGGTCGAATGTAATTGCTTTTAAAAATTCATACATTAGTTTATCTCGTATGTAGGTTGTAGGTAATGAATAATATTATTCAGTGAATTAATTATAATATGAACTATGCGGTTTTAGTATATGTAATCGTATATTCAATTAGGTTTCAATTGAAGCCTTGCAGCTTGCGGTGTAGTGCTCTTGAAGAGAAATTCAAATATGAAAATGTATGTAACTAAAACTGTATTCGAATGAATTAATTAAAGATTAAATCACCTTGTGTACAAATAATAATCTTGTGTATAATCTTTCTGATATTATAAATGTGAAAGTTTGGAATGTTTGTGAACCTTCAAGAAGAGAGCATATTCTTCCCTGAAAGGTGTTCATGGACGGCGGTGATCACTTTCCATCAGGTGAGCCTCCTGCCCGTATGCCCCCTTTTTCCATAAAAAGAATTGATGTTTATTGATGGATGGACGATGTTTTGGTTAAACGGCTTTGGCTGAACGGATTTGAATGAAATTCGGCGCAAAGCTCCTGTCCTGGATTCTATTTTTTATTCCATAATACAAATAGATACTTGTGTATCAACATTGGTACATAAATAACACAGTTGGCCCAAATTTGGTTGAAAGCCATTAACTCTATACGACTCATATATTGCAGGGACTAATTGTAGAGACAAAAGTCGCATGTTCGAAAGCAACCCTAACAGCATTCACCTCTGACTTTTCATATCTAAGTTAAGTGTATATTGATTGTTAATTATTATCGCTTGCCTTAACGATGAAGGAAACATCGTGAGGAAACCTGCGTTCTTGAGAATTCTTCACAGGAACGGGCTGCACGGGTACGAGTCTCTTCCATTAATCAGAGGGTTGAGGCCTTAACCCACCACACTGTTTTATCGTAGTTGGGTAAATTACACATACCTTCGAAATTATGAAGAATTCTCAGAAATACCGAAGTTTTATTACGCACTAAACGTATGAATATAAACTTTATGTAGTATTGTTCTGCTATAAAACTGGGCTATGAACATATATCAGGTAAAATGAACATAATATTACATCACTGTTGTTATCGCAATAACGTTGCAAACGTTGTGGCAAACAAATTATTCATAATATAGTTTCCTTCCTTGTACAAAGAAGACAAAAAATAACATTTAGTTAAAATAAACATAAAACATTAGTGTTACATACTTATGCTTGTTTTTAATATATCTTTTTTTAGTAAATAAAAAGTTGCGACAGCTCAGCGTGAAGTGGCACGAACTAACGAGACACCGTACAAAATGCAGCAGCAAGCCATTGCTCTACGTCGATTTTCTATGAGACTGTGATATGCATGAACGGTGGAGATCCTTACCATCAGGTGACCCACTTGCTCGTTTCTAGCCTATGCAATAAAATCTAAGATGAAGATCTGCAGTGGATGTGCAATGTTACACGACTCGATCATGCACATAAAATACATCCGCGGCAGCCTTGGTGTCCGCGACGTGGCATATCTAGTGGCAAGTCCTTCGTAATTAATTTTAATTATGATATAAATTACAAACACTATTGTTGTGGTCCTTGTTATTTATACAATTCTGGTTTAATTTAAATGATTCACGAAACAATATCGTCAGCAGGAAAAACGACATTCGAATAAACCGGTTGGTTTATTATATATATATTAGTCCGTAAATTAACATTTAAATGAAGTGGACGGATCAATAACAGGAAAAGAAATCGAGGTGAATCAAGTGATATCTTAATGTCATCAACATCGCTGTACATAATGTTATGTTAATACACCACAAACTAATAAAATATATAACGAAATGAAAGTATACACATAAATGGCAGATTATGTTACCGTTCGAAACATTTTTCCCGAGGATTTGACAACCGTGAGAATTAATAGCTACTAAATTAATAATTAATCGCTAAGTTCGTCGACGTGGTTTAAAACTGGCTTCATTTATTAGTGGCAGTATACGAGACACAAAATATAATGTACATTAGTGGTTTAATTTACGATCCGTCCTCCCGGTCCTGAGAGAAGGGAACCGGTCTCAATCGGTTCAATTAACACACATCCGGCCAATCGGCTGCGAGACTCAGCAGATTCAAACATCACAATACCGTTCCGAGTCATTACGAGAACTGCTGATATGAAAAATACAGGTGCCTCGTGTCTGTCGAGTCGCACCCACATTATCATACTCGTGGACCATATTGAAGGAAGTTCGCAGTAATGCATATTTCATATTGCAAAATAATTCAATATTTGTATATTTATAACCTCAAACTGTATAATTGCATGTAAATGAATCAAAAAGCCAGAAGTCATTGCCTCAAAGCCGTGGGCGTTCATAACTCATACCTAATTAAATGTCGAGGTTCTTGACTCGATAACTATAATTTCATACGAGGGGAGCTACGGCTCCAGTCCGTGGCCATAGCCGTGTGTATTAAATGTGCTAAAGCGGCGAAACGCGAGACGATAATTATATTTTAGCAGAACTCACACGCGCAAATCCGCCGCCATTATTTACGATGTTGTGTCGACATTTCGACAACGTTCGAAAACGCTCGTTCATCTCCGTATATCGTCGACATGTATCTTGTCTCGACACCTATAGACGAGAGGACATTGGCCCGCTTCACACGCGCGTGGGCCGTATATTATGCGTAAGACACATTACCGAAGATACAGTTACACTAAACGTGGATACTTATTATAGTTGTCTATGAACCGACATTGTTTTTCGTAGTGCATAGGTTTGTGTTAATTAACAAATTGCGTAATTGTAACGTCTCGTCAAGAAACCTATTTGCGCGCGCCCCACCAACGCTCGCTTGCCAAAAGCTATTAATTACAAACGAAGAATAGAATATCTCGACGGCTAATCCCCCGGAGACGGTTACGGTTACCGACAACGTTGATTAATGTCCGCAGCGTTCGTTTAACTCTTAAATGTATACGTATGTTACTCACTACTCGCTTGTGTAAACGCGAATAACCTTCTTTCGGGTTGCTCGGACGTAAATAGGCATCGCATCCGCCGTACAAATAAATAAATTACACCCGCGGATAGACGGCAGACGCGGTACGCTCCGAACCTTGAAGTTTGTATCCGTATATTTTTATTGGTGAAACAATAAAGGAAAGTGTTCGTGGAGGTCGCTGCGCGATCGACATCGATGTCCATGAACAATCGTTTTCGTCGGCTTTGCACAGCAACACGAATAATAAAAGGTTACATACACTGCACACAATAGGATAAGGAGATGGGTGTTGGTCGTTCGCCGGCACTTGGCGATATTGCGAAGCGCGATAACAGGCGTGCGAAGAATGCCAATGGAAACAACATTACTGTTGGTTTCCCCGAAGCCGGTGCGCGTGACGAACCGTGAACGGGTTACACGATACCGCACAGAAACAATGCATCACCACCGGTTTTAATTACTCTTAAAAGTATTTATGGTTTTTGTTAATAAAATATCCATAACAACATTTATATCACGCCTGTTCGGTTGCTTACTCTATGTACATGAAAGGAAGACATGGCAAACTAGATCAACACATATTGCAATAACAACACATCAATTACCAAAAGTGCATCCTGTTAGTCATACAGATAGACAGGTTCAGTGTTGGGAAAGCAATCAAAATCCACCAAAGAGTAAACTGTGAAAGCTGAGAGAACACGCGTGGCCTAAATTAAGGAGCATTTGAAACGAAACAAACGCTATCCGACGCTTGGCTAATATTTACAGCTGCTGTAATGTATCGCATAATCATCAGATTAAAATAGGTCACCCGGGAGGCAAATAAGTCTAGAATTATTGAGCTAGTGCGGCCCGCGAAACACATCCGTGAACATAATATCTCATTGGCAACGATCACACACGAAGGAAGATAATCCAGATTCATTATTAATAATAGAATATCTATAACCGGATTCACATGGCTTCTGACATTAATAATCCTACTTCCTACTATTATTTGTAACATGAAAGTTTGTTAATTTGGATGTTTGTTAGTCAATCACGCCGTAACGGCTGTAGAGTTTTGAATGAAATTTGGCACAAAGGTAAACCTTGATTAGTACAAAGGCTACTTTTATCCTAGATAAACCCATAGATTTATCCAGTACATACACTAGGGTAGAAACGCGAGCTAAAGTTAGTATAAACCATATTAATATAACACTAGATATTGAAAACTAGCTTTTGTCGACGTCTCCGCCCGCGTGAGTAGCTTTTAGAGAGATAAAAAGTACCCTATGGCCTAATCCAGGTCACCATCTACCTGTGTGCCAAAATTCATCCAAAACCGTTCAGCCGTTAAGGCGCGATGGACTAACAAACGTCCAAATTGACAAACTCACAAACAATTATTCAAACTTGCACATTTATATGTAGTATTATAAGAAAATCATTTAACTCGGGTTCTCCTCGACAAATAAGGCACAAGTATTTTTCTTTTTTTAACTTAAAGGTACTTTGTTTCATAGGAAACTCACATTGCTTTAAATATATGAGCATAATAATGTAGAGATATTATTAAATGAGGTGGAATGACCTTCTTTACAATTTGAAGGGTATTTGAAGGTGAACAAGCAAGCACCTACCAATGTAATATTTGACTATTGTTATTTTAGATTTGACTTGATTTGGAAATGTAAATATTTAATTTAGTAAGTGACAGTAAAACATAAAGGGACCGGAGTTCTGAGCTTATATCTACAAGAATTTAATTTTCCGTCACATGGGAATAACAACACACCGTTAGTTACGTTAGCAACAACGGGAGCAAAGAATATGTTGTCACATTTCTTATTGTTGTATCACCCTTACTAGAAATGGTAGTACAATACTCTTTACAATATTGAAATAAAATGAAGATAGAACTAGTGTATTACAATCATAATTAAGAAAGAATAAAAATAAATACACCCAACAGTCACATAGTCCTACTACCCCACAGTAAGATACGAATCTTGTGTCGTGGGTATCAGGAACTACGAGAGACTTTTGGTCTCACAACACCCAGACCCCAAAACAAACATTTGTGGATCACACAAATATTTGTCTCGTTGCGGAGATCGAACCCGCGGCCTCTCGCTTCACAGCAGGCTGCTCTACTACTAAAGGTACGTAGGTACGTACGTACGTACGTACGTAGGTACTAAGGTAAGGTACTTTCTGCTATTATGGTAAGTTCTGCTATTTAAGGTACTATGCTTTCTGCAGTAAGACGATTCAGTCAAATATATTGAACGTCAACCAATTGGCATACATTATTACTCAAGTGTAAAAGCTTATCACGTTCAATAGTGGCAATTGTGTAAAGTGTTGCGCGATCAATCATCGTGCAATTGTCGATATTGTCGACAGACGCGTCACGCGGAGGATACCGACAAGGTTAATAGATTACAGACGTTGTAAACTGAACATCGCTGCGCGTGCCAGCAATAAAATAAATAACAAACCTTCAATTGTAAATAGCGAATAAATTTATACACTTGTTTGCATCGTTAAAATACCGGTCGTGTGTTGTCTATTTTGCGAAATTATTTATTTTCAAGAACAAGGCGCTCGTGTCAATTAGAGGGCATTATAAAATATGTTGTTGATTTCTTTAGTATCTAGTTGGTCTATAATATTGTGTAGAATGTTATTTACTATACGTATTTTTTAATACGGCATGAAGATTGTTTTCCTTGATCTTCCTTTTAAAAAATGATTTATTCTACTGATGTATCTTTAAATATCAATGTAAGATGCATGTACGGAAATAAAATGTGATGTCGTATAGTGAAAAGTTTACGAGGAGATCGCGAGCCGCCGTCTACGCACACCAGTTGGCGTGGATTCAATTCCTGTTTGAAGTATTTTAGGAGCCACGCACGTCGTTCACTATGCACCGCGCGGCGGACGCCCTGTTTACAAATACTAGCGCAGACTCGATTCAATTCCACGAGATTTTGTAAACATTGTGCCAAAAGAGATTGGTTTCCATGATTATATGCTACACTTACTCGGCTGCAATGTTTTCATACCACGCTCCGGTTTTCGTGGAAACCAGTTACGCCTAGTAAATATTTTGAATGGTCTGTTTGACAAATGATCGTATATTGAAAACTATTCCGCGATGCAGATGTGTTTATATAACCGCTCAAATATAATATTGAATATATTATGCAGTAGGTACGTGTATATTGAATGATTTCAAAAAAACAAGATAACATAAAAACTTATGAATAAAACAAAACAAAGACATATCATACATAATTTATAAAAATGGCCACATTAAAATTGTCTCGAAGGTCAAACCGGACACTTTACTTTGACAATTTGCATTACAGTTATTATGTAAAAACTCAACTAAGCTTAAAGACCCTTTTGAAAGTCAAACGAAGTATAAATAATTGATGAATGGGTTCCATCGTCCGGTCCGTTGCTGCGGAAGAAGAATTCGAGCGAGACGAGAACTCGGTATCGATAAACCAACCGGTTTTAGAGGCGCATCACTATATATTCGTGGGAGAGAACCATAAATAAATATCATGAAGGTAAATTTCCAAAGAGAACAGTGGAACATTTGCATAAAATAAGTAATATAGATAAATCATTCTACAACTTGCAAAATGGACTACGAACTAGCTATTGGCAATCCTTTTAACTAGAGCTGCTACATCCTACTAATATTATAAACGCGAAAGTTTGTAAGTATGGATGGATGGATGTATGTTTGTTACTCTTTCACGTAAAAACTACTGAATGGATTTTAATGAAACTTTACAATAATATAGCTTATACATCAGAATAAGACATAGGCTACTTTTTATACCGGAAAAAGCAGACCACGCGGGCGGAGCCGCGAGCAAAAGCTAGTATTTTATGTTTCGAAACTTATTTTTGACGAAGTTGTCGAAGAAATAAATGAGTATTATTAAGTACACAGTACTTACAGCATATTGTGTATGGTTCCATCAATAAATGTATTTTGTTGCTTAAAAAGCTATCAGTTTATCTAAGGATGATTCAACACTGCCAACGTTACTATTAACACATACACACACTAAATATCATCAATGCTTAATTGAATTACCTACCGAAATAACAGCAATGAAAAAAGTAAAAATATTCGAAACGAGCAAAAAAGAAACTGAAACCACAATACGAGTTTTACTAGTTCCTTTATAGCATCGGCAAACACGTTTCACGATTCGGTTCGACGGGTTGGGAGTAATTGTGAATAACATCGTCCAAAGTAGCAAGATAAAACCATATCTGCTACGAAACGTTTAAAGTATCAAATTGTTTGCACAATAATCCGCACATTACGCGTTTAAATATAGACGTGAAACAAAAAGAGTCAAAACCTCGTAAATATTTCGACATTTTTGCCTCGAGCAAGTGGTTATATTGCGTTTCTTAAGCTGGATCTTGATTGCTCCGCTAAACGATTACTAGAGCATTGAACTTGGCGATTTAAACGATTGTATAGCTATAGATTATTTATTGAGTTTGGTAAATGAATGCTCAGCTATTATTACCGGTTTAGCACATCGTTCAATACAAGCAGAGCATTATGTAAATTAATCATCAATCATAATAATACAAGAAACCATATTTAAAAAGCAATCTAAAAGGAATGCTTGATGGTCTCCTACATCTGCGATATTTTATTCAACCAACGACACGGGAAAGGCATTCCAAAAAACTTTTATGTTGGTACCAAAAATAACATACTAATTTCGTCAGTGTAACATCAAACCAAAGATAACAAGCCGACAGCTGTTTGTATTTCGGTGGCAACCTTGGGACCTGTCCGCTCGCTCGGGTTGATCAACCCTAGTGGAGATCCATGGGGCGAAACACGTGTTCGATCAACGCGACGATGCCGGTTATAGCATACGTAATTGACTTTACGGCCGCATTAATACTCGTATTAACTAGGTAAACGTTGATTAACGGTAAATGAAAGTAAAAATCATACAATGGTAGTCATTGGCTTCAGTCTAGTCTAGATAGTAGAGATAATCGAAAGTCAACTTTCGCGTATAAATAAAGCAAAACGATAGTTTTGCAACAATTCGAAGTTCCAACAAACAAGTTGGGAGCTATCAAGTGGCTGGGTGCTCAAAGATAAAGAAATTAAGGAAACAGGTCAAAACAAAGTCACGTTACCCTTCGAATCGACAAAAAGGGGTCAGTGACTGCGCAGCGGGGTGGCAACGTGGCATTCGAAGCGAGGGCGGAGGGCGTCGCAATAATACATTTGAAAAAGAACCCCAAACATCTGCCGCACATGTGCGTTCCGTTTCATACGATATAATAATGCAAGTCGTGCGCGCAACCACACTGATACGGCTGAGCCTTTTTGTGTAGTAGCTTTTTTGTTGTCTTCACGCTTTGTGCTTGCGAGCTTTCAAACGAACAATAGCTTTTTATATTAGAAAGGAAATCAATATGTTCGTGACGCTTCAGAACAATTCGTACATGCGTGCACCCACCAAGAATTAGATTAGTATGCTTTCGTTTAGCTTTCAGTTGTGAAATTACCATCTGCGTTGTATTGTTAATGAGCCAAATGATACAAATCATCGTCGCTCATTTTCGGGCGGATGACATAATAAAAATAAATCGCAAGACGCGTAATTAACAAGTTGGCGCTGACTGCCACTAATATTGGAGTGCGGATGGATGCATATTTCTCGGAAGATCGACATTCGACACATTTTGGAGCGTTGCCAGACACTTTCCTCTGTACGAGGGGAGGATGAGGTGAAGTGGCACTTGAATCTTCGACGATAGAGTTAGAATACGTTGTGCTGACGGTGAATCATCTCTGAAAACTACAGCAGCTGTTTCCGAGTACCGGCCTAATAAGTTACGTGCTCTCTGAAACTAAATAGCTTTATGTTTTGCGTTCTATAATAATTTTAATTAAACGTTTTATTATGCGCTGTCTAACGTAATAGGAAAAGAAGTTAATTATCATTTCAAATATTGGAATTACAATCGTCTTCTTTTATTTGATACTAACTCAATTTATACAGTCAATATGTTCGCAGTACGATGAAACAGACATTGTGTATACACGCTACAAAGTACCACATGTGTACAAATGTTAATGAAAAATATTAGAAACCACACAGATATGTATAAGCGGTATAAACGAAGTGAGTAAATCAATACACGAGAGGTAAGCCGACATTAAGTGCTGGGTACCGGTAAAAGCAGAAAAGCACAAGATCGTGACTCGTGGCCTTTGACTCGCAGCTGCCCGGGGCGATAGGAGGATCGTCTCGACGTAACAACGTTCTTGTTATGTACGTATACACAATTCATTCGCACAAACACTTACATTCCTCTTACGTTGTTAGTTTACAATGTACCGTACTTACAAACAATGCAAACATATTTATTAATTTACTATATAGATACAATAATAAAACAAGATCGCATTACAAATATCTCTCCTTTTAACAGCGTGTTAACATTTATCTCAAATAATTGTTACACTATATAAAAATATTGTGTTGAATTTCAGTTTAGTTTTAAAACAGTTTTAATTATATTACTATCGTCTTCAATGTATCTAATTTACATGTCTGGTGAAAAATTTTAAACTTTGAAACGCTAATCAAGTTTTTTTTATTATTTTAGGTCGCGCACCTGATTGTAAGCGCCATGCCTGCCCATAAACAGAAGCAACAACACCACACAGAACTTAGAAATACAAATCACTGCTTGAACTGCGCACGTCACCCCGAGACATAAATGTTAAGTCTCCCAGTAATTTCTGCTTCAATATCCTTCAAACCTAAACATAACAGTGCTTACACACTGCTCTTTGGCGACAGAAATATTTATATTTCTGTCAAGACCAATATGACATCTTGTCAGGTGTCAAACTGGTCTTGGATAATGTTGATAGTTGATATCATATGTATACAGTTAAATAACTCGTCGTAAGAGCAATTTATAAATAACTGACAAATATTAACCAAGATAACTTAACTAAATGAATTCAAGTGGTAAATTAATACGTATGACTAGTATAACTTTAGAACATGAATTTAATTAGTTGCAATAGGCTGGCGGAGAATGGAACGGACTAGAAGCAGAATTTGCTAGCTTTGGTCTACCAAACCGCAATAAACACCGTGGTGGACTAAGGCATGACCCCTCTCATTAGTAAATGGAGCCAGCGCCCAGCAGTGGCACCGTATACAACACATAACTGTTACTACTATTTAAATGAAATTGAATATAACAAAAACTAGAACAGACTCAAATAAGTTAAAATAAAAATATTCAGCATTGTTGACTTTTGCTACTGCCGCAGTTTAATAGTCAGTGATTGATACCACCAACTAAACTTGTTAATTTATAAAAAAAAATAGCTTTTTCAATTGTTGTTGTATTTCCAAGTCGGATTTATTTTTTGTTCAAGAATCAAAATCGGAAATTGTAGTCTTTCATCCCAAATTTAATCGTATTAGGGATGGAATTATTTCTTGAAATTTAAATGGATTCACCGCCTTATTAAACATTAACATACATAAAAACATATTTAATATATCATAATATAATACACACGAGTTGAGCACCATTAGCTGGTGGGAGGATACTTGTATCCGACCGGATAGCGACCACCGTACACTGGTGCTAAAACCTGCCATAGTGGCCCACCTTGTGTGGGTCGCGTTCCAGGGTCAGCCAGTGTATATCCGGTTCTCCCCAGGGGGCTTGCCCCCTGATCCTCACCCTTTTCCCATCCCTTTTTCCTTCCCCTCCCTCTTGGCCATTTGGTAGGCCGGCATGATCTTGCCGACCAACGATGGACACATTGTTTATCGTTGGTCGACAATATTCTTGGATTGCGCTACACTTACCATCAGGTGTAGCGTAGTCACTTTGCCGAGCCAGGAAAAAAAAAAAAAAAAAAAAAACCTACTTGTTTTTGCGTCGATTAAAAATCAGCAAAAACCATCTCAGAGATATGAAATAAACATAATAATTGTTAACAAGTGTTATGCTGCAAACGCCATTACACAACTTGTAATATTATCATCATCGTGATTCCACAGATAATAAAATCCAAAATGGATGTCGTAATCGTAATCGGTGTCTGCATAGACGGCAGCGGGGGGCGGACGAGGCAGGGGGCGGGCGGGGCAGGGGCAAGTCCCGTTAAGAGAAAGTAGCTGCCTACACTCAGGCGCACGGATCGTGACGGTGCGCTGGCTGATCACGGCATCTCGAATTCAACGTTCGACTCTGTCTTATCGACACAGATCTAATGAGACGCTATTATATCTGACACGGGCAGATGGCACTGTTTAGATCAAGATTGTTAATTCAAGATCAAGTTCCCCATGATAGACGTTATGATTTAAATTTTTGGTGTATACAAAATACCAAATAATCAAATGTAAATCTGATTTAATATAAGACGAGTAATAATATTACTTTCTCTTTTAACACGAAAGAAACGAAGCCAGAAAAATCGCTGGACCATTACGAGGCAAAAAATGCGTCAATCATCCTCCTTTGTTATAACGTTCTTTTCAATAGGATACTCGATGAATGTTAAGATTCAAATGTCATTGTAGACAGAGGTTATTGCTTTATGGCTACATTATAGTTGGATGAATGTTCCGTTGGCATTTTAAAGTTTGCGTGTACAGACAACGTTATGTAATAAATATGCCAACAATTTGATTTATTTAACATTATGGTATACACAATATATCGTATACATAAAATATATGTTAAAATTGACATGTGGCATTAAAATCTATTACCTATAAAAATTTACAAAACGCCCATGTTTCTTTCGTTCGAAAATCGATATATGATGGGTTTGTGTAATTGAACCATATTTAAAACATTTTAACGAATCTTAAAATAGCCAGCGATACTACGATTGGAACAACATAAAACGTCAATATTAATTCTGTCTCGTATGTGAAGGCAAGGAACGCGCCATCTTGGCAATTATTGCGCAAGTCATAAAATAAAATCATGACGGCGATAAATAATGTTTCATAACTACACAATATGACGGTAGACGACAACGATCGTTCGAAACAAGTTCTACCGGTCTGCGTGCAGGTGTTGCGAGTGTCACGGGTGTCGGCTGACACTTCGACGCTGTGTACGAGACGCGACCCTGAATGCGCCAGCAGCTAGCCCGCATTACTGCACACGGCATGAAAGAGCCAATTATATTTAAATTCAAATTCCAGATCGTCTAACGGAAAATTTAGTGGCTACATAAAGGTCACATCAATTGAAACATTGCTTAACTGGTTTATTGTAAATTAGGAATCGTGCATAACACTTCTCGTTTCCTAACAGTACGCTGAATATTAAACGGCAACATGAATATGGATTTCTCATAAATATCTATACCGCGTCGTGCTGATTTGTATCAGTGAAAGGACGAATTGATTTTATTTAAACTCACGTTCTAGGATGTAATAAAGATATCATTAGATCCAAAGAAATAAAAACCATGTGCGCATTGGTACATGGAGTTGATGTTTTCCCCGTTTGTCGCTCGTTAAATATTCAATTCGACTCACAACAAGGCATTATCATATAATCATTATTCAGTCACATGTCCGATATTATACACTTTGTTCTTTTGTTTCAATTGTCTATTCATGTAAATATTCTCAACCGCTTACAACAATGGTTTTATTTTCATCTTAAAGGAAATGTGTACGTTCGCGACCCAACGGTTGTTGGCAATGTCATTCGGTAAAATAAAATCTATAGAAGGTCATGACTTACGCGGGTGATCAGTGTTAGAAGCCCGGCGCTGATGTTATCAGCTGTATATACATAAATTATTTACATATTCAAATGTTATAACAATGCGGCGTGCCTACGCCTTATACACATGTACATAACATGATTTTGTGCGTCCATGTTGACGTGTGTTAGAAAGTCGTGCTAAATTGCATGTTACGGTCGGGAACCGGTCGTGAGGGCTGCCTGTATGTGAAACTCGAGCATTACCCACCATGCAATAAACTGTAATGCATATATTCACGCTTAATACATGCGTTGCACAAACCATGCGGGCTAAAATAATTTTAATGATATTACGCAAAGCGTAGGTAACATAGTTACCGGCTACTCTTTGACACACCAGCAAAGATATTAATTAAGGAAAATAATATATGAATATGCATTGACCGGCCAATTAACTGTAATGTGAGTCTTGCATTTGTGTAATACCGTTTCTATATTTAGACTTAAATGATTTTAATAGCATTGCACGCGTTGATATGCTAATGACGATAGCGCGCGATGGGACTTCTTTAGAGTAAATAATTAGATCCGGCAAGAGATCCGGCAACAGGCCGATGACTCTGATTCAATATGCGGGCTCATTAATGCACCTAACGCAATAAGGTAATGACCACATCAGTACGTTGGCATCAAATGATCGTCACGTGGAGGTGCAAGTTATTTCGCCAATTACAAAGGTTATGAATACAATTTTTTATTACACTAATAGTAATGGTTTTTTCTTCGTTGATACTTTACAAACTTATACTCGCGGCCTCCGCACGCGTGAGTCTTTTTGTAACTGACTTTTATAACCTATAAACTCTTATACATGTGTAATGCAACTTCCTAGTGGTGTACACATTTTCAGAATCGTATCAGTAGATTTTGTAGCGCAATCCAAGAACAGTGTCGACCAACGACAGACGATGTGTAGATCTAAGTCGGAAAAAATATGCCAGCCTGCCTAATTGTTTCTTCACACTCCTTTTAAAGGGCCTCATATGATAGGAATTTGGGAGGGAACATGTATGCCGGCATACTATTCCACAGCTTTATGTTCCCGTATTTTGCGAACTATGTGGTTTGTGCCGAAATGGAGGAGACCACGATGCTGTGGTTTCGCAAGTGCGTAGATATGTTAAGGAAAGGTAAGGATGGGATATGGTCAAACATTTCTTCAGAGCATTCACCGTGATAAAGACATTATAAAAGGTTATCGAGGCAATGACTCTAAGCAGCTGCATTATATTACGCCCTCGATACAAACATGCCCAGGATACTTAGGATTTTCCGCATTGCGAGCGGGATATGAATAATGATTGCTGAGGGAAGAGAACGGGGATTTTTGGGCACGTGAACGCGCCCACCTGAGTTTTCTTAGCATTGAACTCAACCATAGATTTAATTCGTAGTTCCAAATATTACGCCTACAAATAAACTCACAAATTCACAAACTTTACGTCTTTATGTATTTTGTGGTTATACTGTTTTATTCTTTTGATACAGTCATTCAGATATATGCACATACATATCGCAAACGTAGACTGATGTCAGATAAAATATAAAAATATATTTTTATCTCTTTTGGTTATCTGTAAATACCGATCTGAGTAACCTTTACAAATCGCACAAACACCTACAGCTTAATAACATTTATCATTATGAAGATAAAATTAGATTTATGATAGACAAGGATAATATGCTTACATTATTATTGTTATAAATATCAAGCAGGTAATCAACTAATAATAATAACCCGCATAACAGGTAACCGAGGGCGAACGTTCAAACGAGAGGGGTGTCACGTAACAAATAGCCCGGGACCCCACGTCGGATATCGGAGATAACTAAAGGTACAGGTTGCTATTCAAACATCAAATCTTTTACAACCATTCTTATTATCTGGGTCACTATAAACGCGTTGTATAAAAAATACTGAGTAAAGTTTAAAAGCCGGTTATGTTTACGAGCAGTTGTTACGAAACACATTTAATAATTTGACTGAACGATTTAGACTTGGTACTTTCACCGAGACTTTCTTGGTCGCACACACGAAATACTGGTTTGACTCGTTCTTTTGACCTCCTGTCGTTATCGTCGACTAGTTGAGATTATTTTGAGTCATGTTAATACATGTGCGATTTAAAAAACTGCGGTCATCATGATAATTGTATTATGTTGATTGTTTACACCGAACAATAAAATCGTTCTTTCTTTCTTTCATCCGTGTCGACGCTTGCGCCACGTCACGTCGCGTCGCGCGCCTTGCAATAGAAAGTTTCGCGATAGCTTTAATGTCAAGATTACTGTAACCTTCACGGTTCAATTCACGCGAACATTCAACGGCGAATTGTATCGCACATTTAAAACTGTTAACGTCTATCTTCGCCAATGCACCAATTAATTATACAGCTATTTGCTCTTTCAGTCGGACTTAAGGACTAGCATTCATTCCAGTAATTATTGCACTTTATAGTTCGTAAACGATAGAAACATACCCATCTCAAATGTGTGTATTCTGTGCGATAAATTACCTTTCAGATTAATCACAATGATCATAAGCACCTACACGTACGCTTATAAAACAGCTGTTTATAAATATGTATGTCCATCACAACATAATATACAGCTCGCTATAAAAAAAGTATAATCATTCTGTATATGCCAAGTTAAATAATGTCGACAAAAAGTCACCAGACCAGTTCTTGGCACCACAAATTGGTCCGGACGATCCGTGCTTTGAATATTCATTTAATTATACTCGTGTGTGAGTTTCGAGATGACGCACACGTGACCACGGCCCGTTACCGGTTCGACGAAGTACTTTTTTGTCATGATAGTTATTTATAGCGAAGATCGATAAAGTAATAACATGAATTCGTGGAATAAAAATCAGCGAATCGACAAGCGAGATCTATTCGTTTAGGCACTTTACGAGCAATAACTGTACATAAATATTTTCTTATTCTGATACTAGAATTCATAATTGAATGCTGCGCAGCGAACCGTAAACGCGTTCCGTGGGCGTTAAATAATAATTTTAATGAAAACGTTCATTGTTATTGTTCGTCCGTTGTTATAAATACGTCTGTTATAAGGTTTCCACCTCAGAGGTCGGCTTTAACAATACAAACAAAAGTTTGTGTTCGTTTCCCAATGACCCTATCTGTACCTACTTTATTACGTATGAACTTGAAAAGGTGCGACGTACGTGGGGATAAGAAAATAAAACAGGCTCGAGGGTGGCACTAGCACCTCGTGTGTGGCGGCTGTAACTACTGAAGAAATGGTTTGTTCAATCTTGCGAAGGTTTTTTTATCCTGGCACGATAACTAAACTAGACCTGACTTAAAGCACATTTGCAGTTTAAATATATTATCGACCATCATAAGATATTGTGTCCCTGGACTGTCGGAAGAATTATTCCGGTCTGAAGTAAGATATACGACGGTAAGGAGCCACAATCCCTGATTTTCACCATAATATGTACAGTGGTCACTATTCAGTCGGGTACAACAATATCGGGTACCTACTATCCCACAAACATACCACACCATCGGTATCTCCAAACAAACATACGCGCACACATAAATCAACTTACAAAAATGTAATACGCATTACACGAAAGGTAAATCCACTTGGTAAACATGAATAACATAAATAATTTAAGCTCCGATGCACACTACATAATATAATCCTATATTATACTTGAAATAGACGCACGAATAAAGAATGATGTAGAAGCGTCCATCGAAAACGACGTGACCCCGTTACTTGGATGCCTAATTGAAATTTAGATTGTGAAATGATAATAACAAATGTATTTTGTCGTCCGCGATGACCTCTGCTGTATAAAACACTGTGAGATGTATGAATAGTTAATGCATACGCAAATCAGAACTGGACAAACAAAGTTACAGATTTGAATGTGAAATAAGTATGGTGATCTCGATATTTCAGTATAAACACATCTTACGCTCCATATTAAGACGATAACAGATTGAGCAATCGTAATAAATAACAAAACAAATAGCTCACGAATGAGCATTTTTGATATAGTCATGAACACAGTCTTTTGAATTTCACTAATCCTATCGTAATTTTAAGCTATTAAAAACGTTATTTCACTATGCTCTTTTATTACGATATTCATTACTTCTATTTCATAATATATCACAGCAGTGACTGGCAATTCAATACCGAAATTAATAAATTGTTTAGTCACTGTATTGGTATTTACTTAATCACTGTCAGATTTTGCTAACTAAAGCTAAAGCTACCGTTTAGTTTCGCAGATTTAGTACATCAATTTATCTTGCCACTGGCCATATCGATCTTGAAGGCAACATTTGTCGTTTAAATTGACTTTATTAATTTAGCCGTTTATAAAGCAACGGTAAGCGTACCATCGCCTTTAGATATAATTTAAACATTTTAAAATTCAACACTTGCGTTTCAGAAAAGGTAGTGCTCATTTCATATTAAAATAATTTGATCCCGGTTCGATAATAACAATGAATAAATGTATAGGTGAACGGTAAAATCAAATGCAATATGATGTTACCTTTTTTAGTAATTTCGCTGGATTCACGTTCCGGTGATGAGCCTGTAACAAAAAAAATGTACATTATATACATTTTATGAGTCTAACAAAAAATTAGTGCATAAAGTCAATATGAGGATGTTGTGGCCTTGTTGAAAATCCGAATAAAATTTAAAATTATTATACAGTCTTTTCAAATTTACATATTTTATATACTCCGTCTGTTCATGTGAAGGAAAATATAATGAATTAATATGGTACGAGGATAATAAAATTATAGTCAAAGATGTAAAAACTTTAAAGCACACAAATACATAGAATTTAACGTGTTATTTGCCTTTATGCACAAGAATGATACGATTGTCAAATAAAATAGCAAAGTCATTAAAACAGTATAAATAATCTTGTTTTGATTGCAGAGGTGCGCATTTGCATAAACCATAAAATTAACATATTTTTTCATCCACGTGAAACTCTCAAAGGTAGAACAATGGTTAATATTTTATTTATATAATACAGTCATGCAATTAAAAATATATTTTACTACAGAAATGGAACCCTCTTTAATTCAGAGGTCAATTAGTTATTCACAGAATATGTATAGTCAAGAATAGCAGACGCCAAACGGTTAACGTAACCTGTTTCGTTGAGTAAAAGGTATGCGAAATACAAAATCTTCTTTTTTGTCGTTACTAAACTGGTTTTTTGTATGTATTAAATATAAACCGGTCGTGTTATTTGAGATTTTATTGCTAACTTATTGGCAATATAACAACCCGATTTCGAAACAACAATAATAATATAAGTTCATTCACGTTCAGGACATCAGCGGTATCAGCTATTTATAAATTATTTAGATGACTTATAATGTTAGCAAGTTTATGTGGCAGTGAAATTATGTGTAACACGTAAGGAATATAACGCCGGCTTGATACACGTTCACATATAATATGCCGTCAACTGCACTTATTTATATAAATGATGTGAGAAGGAATATTAGTCAAATGATCAACGCGGACTACTGTATTTGTATTGAGTTTATAGTGGCGTTGTCTGCGATTTGCACAGACCGGTGGTCAACTCACGTTAGTGGAACCATTTCTCCCTTAATCCCAGTTTACTTGCATCCCTTTAAAAATATCTTTTCCAGTGTTTAGCGTTTTCGGTTCATGCGTTGCGTTATAACCTTTAGCATGCAGTGTTCTGACTGGACTATTCCTGTAATTATACTCTATATTTTTTGTCAAAGATCTTTTGTTTCTTGATAAGATCAATCATTACACGGGTCTACAAAAAAAAATTTGTTCTTTGTCCTAAAGTTTATTTTATGATTTTTCGGTTAATTATGCACAAAACCGATAAGAAAATATTTTTTTTTGGTATAAAGTTTGCTTTTGTGATAGTTATAGTAATAATACTCATTTTCGATATTTTCATAAATTTTAATACTTTTAAAACTACTGCGCGATTAGAGTGGGGTTTTTACGTTCAAAAAGTGCCGCTTGATGGCTCTCGAGTGATAAACAACGATTAGGTGTTTTGTACAAGTCTAAAAATATCGTCGCGAAAGTTTAAATATGATGCTGATGCATTTTTTTATATATATGGTCAATCTATTAAAGTTTGCGATGTAAAATACGAACTAAAGACATCTGACGTTCTCTGTGAAGCCTACAAAGCATATTTTGACTGTCTTGTTCTGCATCAAGACAAGCCATGGGCTCCACATGTTGCTTGTAATTATTGTAAAAGATGTTTGGAAGGTAATAATTTTTTTATTAGGCAGTGAATCAAATATGATAGATAATATATACATTTTTATTGAAGTGAAACTTCTTTAGAATCGTTGTGCTTTGAAACTCGATGAAACAAAAATGCGTCACGACAAAGACATACATATTCAAAAATAGGATTTAGCCTGCGAGAGAATGATATAGATTACAAGTCAGAATCAAAAGTTAAAACTGGGGTTTTGATGGTCCGCAAATTAGACAGATTTTCGCCGATGAAAAATTTCCAACGTTGCTGAATCGTACTCAAAAAGCGATTTGTTTTATTTCCAACGTTGCTGTATCGTACTCAAAAGGCGATTTGTTTTATTTCCAACGTTGCTGAATCATACTCAAAAAGCGTGTAGTTTTAAAGCAGTAGTTTCTGGATTTTTAGGAAATAACAAAGCTAAAAACTACGTAGTTGACGATATGCTAAAAAATATTAAGGCCATGCTCTGTAGGATGTCATTAAATGTACATATGCTACATTATCATTTAGATACATTTAAAAACAACATGAGAGCGTATTCAGAAGAGCAAGGAGAACGTTTTCATGAGGACATTATGAGCTTTGAACAACGTTATCAAGGCCAATACAATGAAAAGATGATGTGAGAATATATTTGGGGTTTAGTGAGAAAAAGTACTTATGAACATAAAAGAAAAACTAAAAGCGTGCACTTTTAAATTATTTTCCACTTATTGTAAGTTATTTTTATAATAAAACTTAATAAATAATAATAAAAATATTTATTTGAAAAGTTTCATTTTCAATAAAAAATTAAAGCCACAGATTTTAAAAGATATCTTTAAATCGGCCTCCTCAATACAAAAGCAAACTTTTTCATGTCATATATATTTTTTTCGTCTAATTACGACCTAAAATATCGAAATAATATGCTTTAAAGTCAAGGTCAAATTTTGTGTTGACCCGTGTTATTATTGGCAATATGATTGATATTTTTTTTTCAATTATGTCTATTAATTTCATGTGTTCAACGCGGACTAACAGACAAACCTTACAAAGACTAGGTACGCATTTTATTTACAGAAATGATGACACCAGACCACATATAAATGTCATAATTAGTTTGCTTTTCCTGTCAATTGCCAAGTGACTTAAAAAAGTGGCAATGTGGCAATTATCGTCGAGTCATACGGCCGAGTCGATACAAGTTCGTGTACACTGCACTGTGCATCACATAATATCGCTGGCAGGTGGTTATCGCTGTCGAGTTTCTGTTCGCCTGCATGGCTACACCACAACCAGCTGCTGGTTCGCTAACCCCTACTCGCATGACTCGCCGATACTAATCGATTCCTCATTCCATTTTACACCCTCAAATTATACTGTCACTCGCCCTGAATAAACCTATTTGGCCTCTATAAAATACTTAATTTTATTATTCCACTTTGAGATTATAATACGATTTTATTGTTCTTTATAAATGCAAAAATCGAACGAGGGCATCATCCATCGGTCGAAGGTTAACTACTTATAAAATATTTAACGATCACTAAGCTATAGAATTCCAAACACTGTTTGATGGCGTGACACTAATAATATCGACATCGAGACGATTAACATAAATTTTTCTTCCACTCAATATAATAAACACCCACCAAATTAGGAATGCATGTCTACGAGACACGCAATCAATTCATCATGAAAAAACTCGATGTCCATAATTGTACTGTAGGTGTAAACTGAGTAACAGCTATGTTTTAATACACGCATGAATCGGCTGACATTTTATTGGAACCAGTTTGTAAGTTATGCAATAGAAAACATTATCTGTATAATGGTATGCTCACGCTGCTGGCTATTTAGCATAATTGCTTGAAAATTGTCATGATATACGCATAAGTGTATTGCCTACGATTGGATAGATTCTAATCGCTTTTGTTAAGCGCCATACATTTTACTATGAGTGACAAATGTCATCGGGCGTTTAGAATGGTATTGCAAATTCAATAAGATGATTCCATGTCTAACTGAAGCTATTTACAATAAAAAAGATTATTACATTTTAATGACATTTGAATCACGAATTGGGAACAGATTTATGGAGTTTCCCACCGGAATTCTTCTCAACTAAACTAGTTCTATAAACTTTAATTAAAACGAATATAATCTACATTGAATCCAGTTCGGACTTAGACGCAGGTGGCTACCGGAGGCTCTGGAGATACATAAAATGATTAAAGCCAATCTATTAAGGCTGACTAATGTTGCAAATTACGTAACATTTTCACTAGACAGACTAAGCTTGACCACAGAATGGAAGTTAGTGTGGTTATTCAATGTTGTTAATGTATTTAAAATTCATTTTTGCTATTAATAATATCACAATATTAATCTACTAGCTTTTGCTCGCGGCTCCGCCCACGTGATCAAACAAACAAACAAACAATCAAACTCTACAGCTTTATAATATTAGTATAGATTTGGGTAGCTTAGCAACGGAAGCCTTCAAATAATATTATCTGGGTAGCTTAGCAACGGAAGCCTTCAAATATGAATAATTTTCCCCGTTTTTGCAACATTTTTCACTGATGCTTCGCTTCTAATGGTCGCAGCGTAATGTTATATATCCTAAAGCCTTCCTCGATAAATGGACTATCCAACACAAAAAGAATTTTTCAATCGAACCAGTAGTTCCTGAGATTAGCGCGTTCAAACAAACAAACAAACAAACAATCAAACTCTACAGCTTTATTATTAGTATAGATTCTAAATTTGTATGAAATTTTAAATACTATTAATAAATGCGGAATTATACTGAAGGTTATTCTTATAACATGGCATCAGCCCTCGAAGAAATTCTTTAGCAATGTACTTTTCCACGAACACTAAATACATAAAACAGAAATATAAAAATAAATGTTCACGGAAAAACGTTTGTCACATGTTCGTGAGACAGACATTAATCGTAATTCGTAACAATTTAGCTGTTGCGTGCAGGGTAACGGTTTCTGCGCTCGCATATGATAATATGCAGGATACTGCAGATACATAGTTGACGTGATTTACACGATCATTGTGAGAAATTAAATCGTATAATCTATACTAATAATAAAGCTGTAGAGTTTGATTGTTTGTTTGTTTGTTTGTTTGTTTGTTTGAACGCGCTAATCTCAGGAACTACTGGTTCGAATTGAAAAATTCTTTTTGTGTTGGATAGTCCATTTATCGAGGAAGGCTTTAGGCTATATAACATTACGCTGCGACCATTAGAAGCGAAGCATCAGTGAAAAATGTTGCAAAAACGGGGAAAATTATTCATATTTGAAGGCTTCCGTTGCTAAGCTACCGAAATAATATTATTTGAAGGCTTCCGTTGCTAAGCTACCCAAATCTATACTAATATTATAAAGCTGTAGAGTTTGATTGTTTGTTTGTTTGTTTGATCACGTGGGCGGAGCCGCGAGCAAAAGCTAGTTTAATTATATTTCGAATACATGACGATACGATGCTAAAGCTAATAATTATTTTAACCGCTGCACGCACGACACAGGTAATGGCGGACGGAATTCTCGGGGGAACACAAAAACACATGCCGTTTTCCCCTTTATGGCACCGCACCACCGCCTTTCTTGATCGGCATGTCGACCGACTAGTCGGAGCAACTAGTCCGAACGTGAGAAATGGGGATTAGTAACCTGCGTTCGTTGTCCGATATACCTCTGATCGTGCTTCGTTCTCAGAGCAATCTGGTCCGAACGGAGTGAATATATGCATTTTAATGGCACAGGAGCGCCCGAAATGTACTCGATTAGTCGACCGTCTGTATCTTCTATGAATGCGTTTGCTCAAATCGCTTTAGCACCACTTGAAAATAAACATTGTAATGTTAGCGCAATCAAGACCATGTCTGCTAAATCAATACTTGATTTAATAATAACCATTTATAATGCTTGTCATAAGTAGAGATAATTTTAAACACAACAAACATCTAATTAGATAAGATAAACATTTCTTATCTGTTGTCAAGTGTTAGTATCAGCTATCCAAGGAATAAAGGAGATTAAAACCGAATAACACCTCCATTTCAATACTAGAAGCAAAAATAATTTTGCCTTTATCAATCACACTAAAGGTTTCTAATTGAGACAAGGAGCCAGTGCGGAGTGCGGATCGGTCGTGTGATCCGGTGCGCTGTCCACTGTGGAGTCTGCAAACTGTAGGTTTTAGCCAGCTGACAGACTTCATCTCACTGGTTCATGAAGTCGGTAAAGTCTTCGCCCAACCAGACGATGCGCCGCTCCTTCCATTTATGTTTAAAATGAGACACTACCTGCTCCACAAAATCCGTTTCACATGTTAAAAATCTCAAATTACACGAGCATATGTAATCCGAATCAGTCACTAGAATGTAAGAGTGTCGTTGTATAAATATTTTAAACGTCGTGTTACGACAGCGAAGCGTGAATAAATAGATGTTCCATAAAAAAAACACGAGTAATCTCTCATCGAATGCCTTTCTCTTGTTGTTTACAGTAAATCAGACTGAGTAACGTCGAGTATTGAAAATGTGCATACATACACTTGGCAAACGTTCCGGCTATAAAACAAACAAATAATAAGAGAAGCGGTCTGGGGCTTTATATAGTCTTAAAATAGGCGTGTTTTCATAAACCCGATGTAAGAGTTTACGCAGAACTAGTATCAAGAATGAGGTCAAACGAATTGGCATGCGATGCTCTGCAGTTTGCCTAAAATATTCCAACATTTATAACCGATACATTGGCGATAGAGGGGAATATTTGAGTCAGAAATAGCAAAGCACAGTATGATTGTTATCAGTGACAGGTCGGATGAAAACTATTGGATAATATTGGAATAGAAGGAGTAAAAGTATCCAATAAAGGTCGTGAAAAAGTGTACTGTACATTAGAACTGAATCCGTCAATCTTAGGACGACTCCTCAAGTTATAAGTATTACTAATAAAACCATATGTGCAGTAGTACCAAACATAAGTGGTTGTGATAACAATAGCAATTGCATCGCAAATCGCAATCGAGTTACGTGAAGGAGTATTTTAACATTATCAATCGTGGTCGTTCAACGCACCGGCTTATCGCCATTGTAATTAACTTGAATGGAGGCATGTTTATAAATCTTGCTGATCATGTTCTCGACCATGCCATATATTTCCAGCGACACAACACAAAACGTAGTCTCAAGAATAACAGAGTGATTTATCATCCATTTCAAAGGAAAGCTATATTTTACGTGGGAATTCTGTGAATGCACAAAAATAACGAGCAACTTATGTTTACGTTGAATTATTGATGGAGATAACGATGTGTTGTAAAATCATGCGCACCAATCAGACAAAAACTAGTAATCGATGAATATTAATTTTAAAACAAAACACATGACTACTAGAGGTTTTGTAGCTATTCATGACGCAAGAGGTCTTTAGTTCTTTTAACGAATCCGAGCTTACTACTCAGAAACAAATATTTATTTTGTAATTGATGTTGCACTATAAGATTATGATGTACTTATTACAAGAGGTATTATATGTTTATACATTATTTAATTATTGTTTCGTTTCTATATATCGTCAAGAAATACTTTTATTGCCAGATTAGATTGATCCTTCATGGGCGACCGGGCGAAAAGGAAGCCGTCACACAAACTACGTTGAATTCAAAATGGTTTTTATAAATAAAAAAGCAATTAAAGAAAAACACTAATCGATTATACACAGAGCGTGTCGAGAGATCATTCTCTCTATGAGTGAAAAATAACGTTTTTAACGATTGTTTCGTTGACGAAATAAAAAAGTATCAAAATCGAGGTCACACCGCGAGTCGATGATGTGCAAAAACAGAAGTTACGAATTAAGATAGATTACTTCATTGCCGACGGCCCACTCTCTATAAACACTTATTTGTACAACGATAATAACTATCTGACCATGAATATCAATTTGGTGCGTTGACAGACTAGCATGTGTCGACTGTCATTAAGTTGTACAATCAAACTTCATTACTATTTGTGAGTATTATTCATTATGTATATCTGCGATACGAGTTACGACGTACACGACAGAATACCGTAATAGACTGTAAATGGAGCATCGTCGGCGTCCAAAAAGTAGTAGTCTGCCGCGACCCTTAGTTTGCTAATGTGAAACAGAAATGTTGAGCAAATTCAAATATCAAACAACAAGGCGCCTAGTGCTATTCAACGTATTTCGTGAGTAAATATATGCAAGTACCTACCGAAATGTTGCCAAATATAAATGATAAATTCGAATGGAATTCCAATTAGTTTAGCAAATGTGATCCAATGTACAAACTGGTCCGAAATTATGCTATAGGTACGAAATCATTAGCAAATTGCTTTATGAGAGTTCCAGTATAAGATATAATTACCAGAGATGTAAATAAAGAAGTACAATAATTCGAGCCCCTTCAAGCCCAATAATTACAGATGTGCAAAACAATATTGATCAGCTTTTATTCGTTTTCGCGAAACAATTTACAAATATTGTTCGTTCTTGTAATTATGTGACCGCTTTAATAAAGATAATTTTAAACAGAAAATTTATTGGTTTGACACTTTAAAGGCGGAAATAAGGAATTAGAAGGGTTTTTGGCGGGAATTCTGACAGTGCAGTTCATCGCTTATTTTAATTTTTTCATAAACTGGTTTAGAGTTGTGTTTGTTGTATAAAAGTGGTGTGGATTTGTTCAATAAACATTGACGGTGATGAACAGTGCATGGAAACATTGAAATAAGTGAATTAAGCATCGTACTGAAAGGAGTTAACACCAAAAATCCGACAAGACCTTGAAATCGACCGCACCCGTGTTTCATCGTTCTTGTAAAAATTACTTGTGAATAAAATATTATACTTGACACTGGCTAAATGCATAATACTGCGAAAGCCATAAATAAAAAGAAGAAGGAATTAGAATGTTTAAAATTGTTAATGTGTAAAATTGAATCATGGTAGCAGCATATCATTTATGATAAATTTTATGAATCTCGAAGCCGCAAATTATGGAACACTTGATTGTAGCATTTAGCATTATAATTTTCAAGTCGTATGTTGATTACCTCTAACTAATTATTGACAAGTGGTAATAAACCAATGTGTTGCGATAATCAAATATATTTAATTACCATAATAAATAAGTAGCTAATTGCTTCAAACATCCGTTATGAATAAAATATAAACTACAACTATAAACTAAATACATAGACTTATTTAATGAAATGAATTACAAATAAGCGTAGAACCAGTTGATGTCTGAAAAGTTTACTAATAGGTTTGAAGATATTATAATTCTTAGACAAGCACGGTTACTGTTTCCAATAGGTATGCTACTCAGTAAAACCTATTCGAAAAGCTAAACCGGGATAGTAGGGAATAATACAGAAAATAAAAAATCCATATTATTATTTTTCTTACAGAAAATCGACGTGTAGTAGCAGCTTGCTATTGCTTTCGTATGATGAGTGAGATTTCCGGACGCCGAAATAAAACCCTCCTCCCCTAATAAGTATTAATTTACTTGGTCGCCAACACATCCGTGATTCTTCAGGCATTGTGGGTGTTCATGCACCCACCTCCGTTGGAGATTATTTACCATAAGGTACCATTTGCTGGTAAAGTCGTTGCTCGTCGGCTGACCTCTGCTCAAAAAGACCCATAAATAATATATGTGAATTATCATTATTCTTTCTACTAATTGTAAGTACTAACTACAGAAAAACGTCTAAATGGATCAAGGTAGGTGGAGATAAAACTATTTAGAATTTATTGGCTTGTTGTTGAATAATCCATAGTGGTATTTGCGTCAACGATACATTAGAATTTCATATTCACTTTTTATTTCAACCAGCCTTGCCAATATCGCATTGTAAATCTCAAATTATGTTAGATCTACCTTTTACTTTTGTAACTGAAAATATAGAGTCGAATTACGAATATGAAACTATTCAGATTATGATGGATTAAATCGATTAGATTACATCAAAAGTATTGAAATGTATCATGAACTTGAACTGCGTATAAAAATTCAATTCTTCATAGGGTCGTTTGAGTAATAAAGGTCATGCGAGCTGAGTTCCCATGGCCGTCACAAACAATACCAGAAAAATGCGCGTCTCGAGCGCATAAAACAGAGAACAATCGGCTGAATAGAAACAAGAGACCGATATAAATCAAACTAAACGTTGCGTGCACCGGCCTGGCCATAGATCCTCGCGTTTCAACTCGCCTTCCCGCCGCGCCACTTATAATTACCGAGTACTTTCGCCAACCAACGGCCCGCCGCCATCTTGCTATTTATATTGCAAAATGGCGGACGGCGCGCAGCACGTGTTCCCCTTTCTTTTGTTATTTAAAGAAACCGGCGCTGGTGCATTCGAAAAGCGGAATGAGCTAATATTTATGTGACGTGCACGGCGCTAGAAATTATCGCCACAGTTGATAACTTAGTATGGATTTGGAGCTTTCGAGTCGTGAACAAGATCTCGCAAAATTTACATTGAATAGGTAGCCGTTAAGTTTGCGATGTGAGTGGACGTGGCGAAGGTCACCTTCATCGAGCAATCGCAGCTCACTTTTCCGCGCGTCGTAGTCTTGTCACAATGCGTGCGCTTATGCTTTTATGCTTTACTTAATGTTTTCTTTAATATTCACGATGTTAATGAGATGACACTCCTGAAAGGCACATATTTAAATATGACTGTCTACACGAAAATACGTCTTTGTGTACACAGGTGCAAAAAGTAGAACCTGGTGTTATATGAGAAGGAAACTCATCAATTCAAACAACATAATATAAACAAAGTTACCTACATGTCATAACGTAATAACAAACAAGTAGGTACTAAGATAACATAGTTCTAGAGTAACAAGAGACATAAGGATTATTTGCGTCATTGTTTATGCAAACAATTTATATTGAACGCCAAGCGCGCATCGAAACTGGAATGTGTGTTTACAGAACACCGAATAAGAACAAAGGACGTTGATGAACTTGAAAAATCAACATTATTATCTGCAGAGTGGCAACTACTAGATGATAACAAATTGCACAACTAATACATCAAACTCGTAAAGCGGCGATAATGCTTATCAACAGCAAGTAGGTCAACGCTAAACGAACTGATTAAGTATGATATAAATATTGTATGCCAAAGCATACTTCAACCTAGAGATTGTGATAAAAATGTTGTTTTTTCCCATTAATAATATAGATAACATCATGAATAAAAATAGTAAAACGAACATATCAATGGATGGCATATTAAAAACACTTGATGTCTTCCTGTTAGACGACGGGAGACGCGGCGGGGTACAGGAAGCCGAAACCGTCCATGATTTCAATGAATATCTTGCAAAGTAACGTTCGTTTAGTATTCAGCAAGTTTGCGGGCCAGTGGCAACTATGATCGCGGTCCGCCGCCGACCGTTGAATATGTATGAGACGTTACTGGAACTACACACGCACGGGTTTTAGCCGTGACACACATCCTCGGCAAAAATCTAAGCGATTTTTCTCACTTCACGTGTACACGAAGCGTTCCATTCCATTAAGCCCATATTTAAAAGTTTAATAACGCTACTATTTATTTAAAAGTTTAATAACGCTACTATTTAAGTAGACGGCAATGTAAAGCAACACACCAATGTTTTATTCATTTACCGAGTGGAAGTGAAACTTGAACGTGCGATTCTATTTAATTGTACTTAAGTGCATGTCATTGCGATTGATTATTCAGTCAAACTAAAACAATAGACGGGTGTTCTTCCTACTTGTAGAGTTTAATTGAATTCGTCACCTTTAAATTTGGTCATAAAAGTCACAATAAAGACGTGGAATAAATTATAATGTACTAGATGACCCGGTGAACTTCGTATCACCTACATATATTTGTGTAAAATGTGGTCTAAACTTAATACAAATGTTTTAATAATAATAATAATAATAAAAACCATTTATTGCCACAAACACATACAATATCTTAATAATATTTTATAATAGTGATTTAGTGGCAAAAGGAGTGAACTCAGCTCATGTTGACAGTGAGCAGTATAACCGCCTCACCTGTCAACGCTGGTTTTCAGTTCTCCCCATTTTATCACTGATGAACGTATACAATTAATCGAGTTACATTACATTTATTACATTTTACTGGTCGTTCTTAAATGCAACACAGTTATGCACTTAATGTAAATAAAAAAAAAGTGTGCGTTTCGGGACGCTCGACAGAAGTGATAACTTAAACTAATGTGGGTTAAAGTGAGAGCGGAGGAGCCTGCCTGCTGCTGCCGTATGCGTGTGAGAAAGGGAAGCCAGAGTGGCGACGTAACGCGTTACGTTACGAAGTTCGATCAAAGTCATGTCAAAGCCCTGTCAAACTTCTGTCAAAGTCCTGTCAAAGTCCTGTGAAAGTCCGGTCAAAATCCGGTCAAAGTCCGGTCGAAGTTCGGTCAAAGTCCTGTAAAAGTCCGGTCCAGTTCGGTCCAGTCGGGTCCAGTCCGGTCCAGTCCGGTTAAAAGTCCGGTCAAAGCCCGTACCGTAAATAAAGTTCTCGGGCACTGACAAACTGATGATGAAAAAAAAAAACTGACAAATTGTCTTGAAATTTATTTATTTATTTTCTTTTTTCGTCAACCAACTGATACTTTTACACTTTTTTTATTTCTGAAACAAAACTGTATTGTATTCCAACAAAACAGACCAAAGAGATCGGACCTCATACCATATATATTATATATCCATATTAGCTATGAAACAGACAAATTTCTGAACGCACCTATAAATATTTGACAACCAAGTGTCAATTTATTTCTAAAATGACAAAAGACATCAAATTTTTCATACCTAGGAACGGTTTGTATTGGAAAATTGAATTGTCGTTTTTGGTATTTTCCTTTACTTATTATTTATTTTTCTCACCGGGTAAACCTTCCCTGAACTTCCACAAATATTTCAAGATCAGAATTAGCCAAATCGGTACAGCCAGTCTCGAGTTTTTGCGAGACACACGCACAGCGATTCATTTTTATATATATAGACTAGATGACCCGGTGAACTTCGTATCACCTACATATATTTTTGTAAACTGTGGTCAAAACAAAAAAATGTTTCTTTTACATTAAATGCAATTAAGTGAGGTACTGCACCATTGCACGTGAGGTAGCCCGTCGCACATTTAATTTACTTCGACGGCCTAAGTCAAGTTGTCTTCCACCTCCCCCCGGTGGGACAGTACTGTCCCTGCCCTGTCCCTGTCCCTGTCGCGGTCGCTGTCCTGTCCCTGTCCTGCCCCTGTCCTGACCTGTCCCTGTCCTGTCCTATCCTGTCCCTGTCCTGTCCTGTCCTGTGCCGGTCCTGTCCCTGTCCTGTCCCTGTCCTGTCCTGTCCTGTCCTGTCCTGTCCTGTCCTGTCCTGTCCTGTCCTGTCCTGTCCTGTCCTGTCCTGTCCTGTCCCTGTCCTGTCCTGTCCTGTCCTGTCCTGTCCTGTCCTGTCCTGTCCTGTCCTGTCCTGTCCTGTCCTGTCCCTGTCCCTGTCCCTGTGCCTGTGCCTGTGCCTGTCCCTGTCCCTGTCCCTGTGCCTGTGCCTGTGCCTGTGCCTGTGCCTGTGCCTGTGCCTGTGCCTGTGCCTGTCCCTGTCCCTGTCCCTGTCCCTGTCCCTGTCCCTGTCCCTGTCCCTGTCCCTGTCCCTGTCCCTGTCCCTGTCCCTGTCCCTGTCCCTGTCCCTGTCCCTGTCCCTGTCCCTGTCCCTGTCCCTGTCCCTGTCCCTGTCCCTGTCCCTGTCCCTGTCCCTGTCCCTGTCCCTGTCCCTGTCCCTGTCCCTGTCCCTGTCCCTGTCCCTGTCCCTGTCCCTGTCCCTGTCCCTGTCCCTGTCCCTGTCCCTGTCCCTGTCCCTGTCCCTGTCCCTGTCCCTGTCCCTGTCCCTGTCCCTGTCCCTGTCCCTGTCCCTGTCCCTGTCCTGACCTGTCCCTGTCCCTGTCCCTGTCCCTGTCCTGACCTGTCCCTGTCCTGTCCTGTCCCTGTCCCTGTCCCTGTCCCTGTCCCTGTCCCTGTCCCTGTCCCTGTCCCTGTCCCTGTCCCTGTCCCTGTCCCTGTCCCTGTCCCTGTCCCTGTCCCTGTCCCTGTCCCTGTCCCTGTCCCTGTCCCTGTCCCTGTCCCTGTCCCTGTCCCTGTCCCTGTCCCTGTCCCTGTCCCTGTCCCTGTCCCTGTCCCTGTCCCTGTCCCTGTCCCTGTCCCTGTCCCTGTCCCTGTCCCTGTCCCTGTCCCTGTCCCTGTCCCTGTCCCTGTCCCTGTCCCTGTCCCTGTCCCTGTCCCTGTCCCTGTCCCTGTCCCTTTCCCTGTCCCTGTCCCTTTCCCTGTCCCTGTCCCTGTCCCTGTCCCTGTCCCTGTCCCTGTCCCTGTCCCTGTCCCTGTCCCTGTCCCTGTCCCTGTCCCTGTCCCTGTCCCTGTCCCTGTCCCTGTCCCTGTCCCTGTCCCTGTCCCTGTCCCTGTCCCTGTCCCTGTCCCTGTCCCTGTCCCTGTCCCTGTCCCTGTCCCTGTCCCTGTCCCTGTCCCTGGCCCTGTCCCTGTCCCTGTCCCTGTCCCTGTCCCTGTTCTGCCCTGTCCTGTCCTGTCCTGTCCTGTCCCTGTCCCTGTCCCTGTCCCTGTCCCTGTCCCTGTCCCTGTCCCTGTCCCTGTCCCTGTCCCTGTCCCTGTCCCTGTCCCTGTCCCTGTCCTGTCCGGTCCTGTCCTGTCCTGTCCTGTCCTGTCCTGTCCCTGTCCCTGTCCTGTTCCTGTTCCTGTTCCTGTTCCTGTTCCTGTCCCTGTCCCTGTCCCTATCCTGTCCCTGTCCTGTCCTGACCCTTTCCTGTCCTGTCCCGGTCCCCTGTCCTGTCCTGTCCCTGTCCTGTCTAGTATAATGTGGCGACCCGTCACCACTGCAAGCTTCGCAACGCCAACAATCCGGTTTATACCTGCGCTTATAGATGTTTCACATCAAAAATATGTCAAATGTTTCATACCCAGGAACAGTTTGTATGGTAAAATTAAGTTGTCGTTTTTAGTGTTTTCCGTTACTTATTATTTATGTTACTCATTTTTTCTCACCGGGTAAACCTTCCCTGAACTTCCACAGATATTTCAAGATCAGAATTAGCCAAATCGGTACAGCCAGTCTCGAGTTTTTGCGAGACACACGCACAGCGATTCATTTTTATATATATAGATTGTCGAGCGTCATAATGTCAATAGCAGTTAATCTATTTTCGTAATATCCGGTCATCAGTGTTCTCAAAGCGCGATGATTACACACCACGGAAGGCAACGTCCTCATTTTATAGCATCGCCATTGTCAATATTTGGTTAAGCGTGGAATGTGGAATGAAAAAAGCTTATATCTGCTTGCATATATAAATGACGAAAAAGTAAATTACGATATTATGTTCTGAGAATCGTGAACATGACATCACGGCATCGAAATAGTGATACAGCGTTGGTAGCCGCGTATTTAATGGCTCTCAGAACAATACACATATATTGACAACGCAAACAAATTGAGGCGAATCGATAAGAGCCTTATGTACTTCATTATTCCCTATAATGGAATTGAAAATGACAAGTTTAAAACATACACAATGCGAATTATTTTCAATTTTATGAGTGACTTTGTCAACAGCGTTAATGATTCATTAGCATTTCAAAAAACACTTGTGCAGAAATGAAGTGGTTCATAATAATTCTCGTTACGCACATATGTTACGGTCTGTACGGTCGGTCGGTTGCGTTGTTAACATATGTTAGCCGATGGTCCCAGTTCTACACACCACGTGTTTTCTTACGACATAACCTCACATTACCTTGCTATACATTCATTTGAAAGCTAGTTATTTATCATAGTAAAATATTTGCGAATTAAACAAGATTAATATAAAAATGTAAGCAATGAGACGCACAATAGGAAAAGAAACGAGAATGAAGCGTGCGAAGTGGTGGTGAACGTGGGAAAGCGAATGGCAGCATTGGCGCTGGCGGCCATTTTGAATTGGGCTTGTTGGGAAAACATCACATGTCCACGCGTCCGCCTGGCAACAACGTACAAGCGTTAAACGGAGCGGAACAATTCGACTGCACACCACGTGCTTTTTTATTTGTGAAACATTCCTCACTGTGAGCTATTGAATTATTGATCAATTCGCGTGGCCTTTTAACAGCGCAAACATATCTATACTAATAATAAAGCTGTAGAGTTTGATTGTTTCATTGTTTGTTTGTTTGTTTGTTTGTTTGTTTGTTTGTTTGAACGCGCTAATCTCAGGAACTACTGGTTCGAATTGAAAAATTCTTTTTGTGTTGGATAGTCCATTTATCGAGGAAGGCTTTAGGATATATAACATTACGCTGCGACCATTAGAAGCGAAGCATCAGTGAAAAATGTTGCAAAAACGGGGAAAATTATTCATATTTGAAGGCTTCCGTTGCTAAGCTACCAAAATAATATTATTTGAAGTTTCAGTTATATAATAATGTACTCTGTGATTTGAAGGCTTCCGTTGCTAAGCTACCCTAATCTATACTAATATTATAAAGCTGTAGAGTTTGATTGTTTGTTTGTTTGATCACGTGGGCGGAGCCGCGAGCAAAAGCTAGTCAAATAATATATGTATTGGTGTTAATAGATAACAGTTAATAATCACAATGTCTGTAAATGTGACTACCTACTGAACGTTCTAAATGTGAAAATAAATGTTCACAGAACACAGTCATCCGTCAAAGTTTTCATGTACGTACCTACAAAACGGATGAAAGTGTGTTAGTTTTGGTTGTTTGTTTGGAGCAGATATTCAAATTGAAAAGGCTACAAAGTTAGTGTAATAAAATGACTATATTGCCTTATCATACGCCCGTGTAAAACTCGGGCGGAATGACGAGGTATGGCCTCTTACATACATGTTCTAGATATTGTAATTCCTAGTATTTTTATGCTTGACTTCCTTTATATTTTAAAAGCGTGTCTTATTTAAAGCTTATGTCTGCCAGTCAGTGGAATTTAGATCGCTGGCTGGTATTTATATTATGACATTAATATTTATTATCAACGATAAGATGTGATATAAAGTGTAGTTTATCGCTTAATAGATACGAATGGTGACAAACATCTTTTCAACAGATGACGTGCGTACTTCACTATGTTATATTAATAAATCATTAACAAAAAAATATTCGCGTTTATAAAAAAAAGTATGATTTTTCATCGTCTAGCTATTTGAATTATTTGATAGACGTACAATGATGCATGTGGGAGTTGTTTGCGAACGTACCTACTACTATGTTTATAATGCTCTTCGTGACAAACGTTTCCACCACGACCAATCACACCATGCTCTGACTCATTGTAGTTAATATTATTTGTTATTATTATGTATTTTGTCTACGTAATGTTACCAATACTTGTTACATGATTGCTTTTTGTGCACAAACACCTATTAGTATTGGAATAATTGGTCATTAATTGAAACATAATAAATGTCACAGTACTTATAAATTAATATATTTATAAATAAATAGAGCACACGGATTTGAATGCAATTTCGACTAAGTTGCTTTTTGTGCACAAACACCTATTAGTATTGGAATAATTGGTCATTAATTGAAGCATAATAAATGTCACAGTACTTATAAATTAATATTTATAAATAAATAGAGCACACGGATTTGAATGCGATTTCGATTAAGAGGGGCACAGTTCACACATTATCAAAGGCATATTTTAATATCGTAATGCCAACAACTTGGTATGTATTCACAACTACTTATTATATAGATTGTGAGATCCTCGGTTCACACGTCGCGTCGCGTCGGGGAATAACAGCAAGCAATCACATATCTTCGGGTTATCATTAGGTACTTAACCTTATGAGATAGCAAAAAGGCGACAAAAGCTCTCTTGAATGCAAACCTCTCGCTACCATCACGTAATTTGTGAAATTCAATGGCAAAAAGCGTATAAAAAACGTTGCCAGTTGGCAAAAAAATTAACGGCAACCGAATTTGATAGAGCGGGATAAATTCAGTCAAATGCAGCGGTCGGAGTGGGACGGATGTGCACGCCATCTTGCTTGCATCCACGCTTTAGTCACGCGCAGTAAAGCAGCGTTTCTATTTTTTGCGAGGTCTTGTCTGACCTCGTTGGTTTATCGTTATCATGCGGTTCTAATAATAAATGGATTTCGCCCGTCATGGAATGCACACTGGCCACTGGCATCGTTGCCGCAAATCGCAATGAACGAGCGCTCCAATAACATTCGATAACCTTCGATGATGAGTTCAACAAATTTATCGATATACGATGCACAACTACTCAATTAATTACACAAATTGCATTATCCGTTGAATCAATTTGCATCGTAAGTATAAGGACAGCGTCCGCGGTGTAACCGTGTATAGGTTAGTTAAGAATACTCGTATAATAACCTATATTGTTTGGACTACTGCCGTTGCTGATAAACTACTGTCCACTTAACCCGTTAATTGTAAAGTTCATAGTCAATTAGTGCACCAACACAGTTGTGAACTTTCGTCGTCTGTGTGCAAACGAGACACAATTGGAAGATTTTATAGGTTGACCCGTTTTAATGGAGACGTTTTCAAGTGACAATCACGAATTCTTGATCGAGTATGCGAGAAGTATGTACTTACTTCGCTCTTATCGCGTGACTAACCGACTATTATCTATCCCAAATTAATCAAAATTAACCGAGCTTGTTGTGACTACTTCGAAATTTTTCGTCGTAAATACATATCCGAGAGTCAAGGCCGAATTTAATGCGGCTCTGTTGAAAATATGTAATTAATTATGACATTTGAGCCTAAAGAATTGCAGTGAGTAATAAATAGTTCACTGCTTTTACACGACGGCTTAATCACTATCAATTTGTCATACCGCTATGTCGGTTATTAGTTTCTGCAAAAATGCAGCTAACCTTACCATACATAAAGTACCTACATTTAAAAGTCGTGCGGTTATTATGAAATACAGCAGTCTAGCTCACGGCGAAAACATTAAACATTCACACTATTATACAACTTCCTAACCTGATAGTAACAAATGAGAACGAAGGAAAAAATGTAATCATTATTTATAAAAATTCTCAAGGAAGTTTTTTGATGAAACATAAGCGTAAAATTTAACTAGTTTGGACAAGTCCAGTCGTTTGGAAAAAAAACTTACTTGAAGCAATGAATAAGAAAACACTATAAATTAACTCGGGTAATGTAATACAAGGTTTATTCGCAGCCAGACAGCAATTACGTAGAGAACTTTAAGCGGTATTCACGAACGGCAAAGAGGAGGGGTGTTCCATCCGCACCCCCACGCGTTTCACCCTTTCGAAACGGTGCAAACTCACGGCAGGGGGTGAAATTGCGAAACTACCACCCCTACGCTTCCATCGGATTATTTCAGAATCTTTTATAGCTTGATAACTTTCTTTGACACCTGAAACTACTGGAAAAATTTGATCTTGAAATTAATTGTATTCAGTAATTAAATATGTTTTCTTGTCAATGTTCATCAGTTCGTCTATAACATGAATTTGATTAATAATAACTTTTCGGTATGAATATTTAACTAAGTTTGAAACTTTGACAGCAGTCAGTCAGACTTTGTGAGACGGTATTTAAAAATTAGTTTATCAATTTTATTTCAACCGAGAATATGCTGCAATAACCTTATCTTATTTAAAATTCACTAGATAATATATTGAACTTTTACTATTAGTGTAGTGTGCTATAAAGTCACATGATATATTAGTGTCACTTGCAAAACAATCAAAACCGAGAGAAATAAATCACACTTTCTTGTGGTTAATACATATATATTTATCGTAGCCATCTAATAAAACCTAATAAGAAGTTAAAGAAACTCGAACACAAACACTTTATTTGGAAGTCGGAATAGGGTGGCGAGAAGAGAATTCGGCGGAGTCCACCGAGTTACCAACAAGTAAACTTGCGCCGGCTGTAACTTTCCAGTTTGCTCTTCGAAAACTGTAATGGCTGGAAGCAGATAATCTGCAAGTTTGTCATTGTGAACAAACTTCTGTAATGTGATCCGTAATTACTTTCCCAACAGGATCTTGATATTATTAACACGCTGTATATTATATTGGCATAAGTAAATATCTCAAATTTATACATATACATACACGCATTAATACAAACCCCTAGAGAGAAGGCAATAAGGATTAATAAAACGTCTCTGAATAAAAACGTTTTGTGACAAAAATTAAACCGACAAAAAGCAAAACATAAAAAAATATGCTTATTATATTGACACGTGTGTTAGTTTAATGTTAAATAATTTTTTTTGTGAAAGTATCGTCAAAATCAGCGCATAAATCAGGGCATAATTATGTTTTAGTTTTTCATTCCCATTTTCAGCCCCTTAGAGGTGGAATTACATTGAAATTTAATTTAGACCACCGCCGTAATAAATTCTATCGAAAAACAAAAAGAATCATCTAAACTGGTCCACATTTGACGGAGCTATGCGTGAATATACAAAAAGGAGAAAACATAGAACTTCCTTCTTTTTGATGTCGGTTAAAATAGAAGCATACATTGGTCTTGTTTCACATTAAATTACTTAGTTACTATTTGAATATTCAACTTATATAATGAGGTAACGTCTTCACATGAATATGTAAAGAAACGTGCATTTCGGATTTTTATATAATATCAGTGTTCGTGCACGTATAACGGTTCTCGAGTCGCGACATAACTTTTTATTATTCACACAGCATACTTTCCGACCTTATAAAACTAAATTAGAATGTTGGATTCCACAAACTTTGTTTTTATCGTTTTGAGTATTTCAAAGAAGGTAAAGGCAAGTTATAGAGCTCATGCCTTATACGAATAACCTTTTCACAAAAATGTATTGAAACTTCTTAGCTTTGTACATTTATTTATTAGCAATATTAAGTTTCTTAACATCGAATTAGGGTAGTTCAAAGAACCAATTTCAAATATACATATTTCACCTACGCATATAGAATAAATAAAAATATTCGTAAACGTTTATCAAGAATTTTTATTACCTTCGCCCAAAGTAAAAATAGCGTAAGTGGTATTTTTAATCATAAAAGACTGCGACAATTGGGTACCTTATAAATAGCAGCAACGGGAAATGTTATAGCGGTGTTTCAACATAAATAAACTTTGTCTCGTAATGAACAACCTCGTGCTAAAAATAAAAAATATAAAACATTTCGATTCAATACCGAGTTTACACAATGTTAACTGGAGGTGAAAGCACGTCTCACAACTGAAAACTTTCCAACACCATTCTGAAGTGCAACCTTATAAATAGACCATTCATAAATATAAAGTTTGTTTTCTTTTCAAAATGTTTCTGTAGCGGGAAATTCTATGAAAACCCATACAAAGTAGAAGCTAATTGTATTAACAATCCCTACAAAACACGTCGGACACGACGTAACAGTTTTAATTAAAACTAAATGTTTTAAACATAAACAAAGTAAATCCAAAGTTAATTAAAACAACAAGTACAATTAAGCCGGACCTTCTATTCAGTAGTGTAATGAATAAGTTAGTAAGATTGAACTCATCGACCTCAGTTTATATAATTGAGTTAGTACGGATTCCGAAACTTTGCGAATTGATTATTAACTCGGAGATTGGGCGAATCGAGTGAGACGAAATTCCATTATTAACTTCAAGATAACACAAAACCCGTAATAAATGAGGACCGAAAATGTTTGCAAAAGATGTCAGCAATTGAAAATTAAAGATGTCCTATAAATTGTTGGTTTTATTATAATTCGTATTCACTTCTACATTTTGGAATCTTTAAAGGGATCTATCTATCAAGCTGTCTTTAACTAATCTTCACCAACTATAATCATTTTGAGGAAAAACCTATTATATTTCGAACATTCGTATGACAATCAGATAGAACCAGTGCGCAACCTGATGTTAATACAAACGTGACTGCATAAAGTTCGCACAGAAACACCATTTGGCAATTTACATTTAACATACGTAACAAGTCCAAAATCCGCGGCCACTGGGGTAAAACAATAACTGTAAATTAAGTTGGAAACTCATTAAGAGCGAAGATAGGACGGTCGGCATGTTACATAAAGTAGATAGTATGAAGGGGCATATAGCGAGATCGAAGTTTAATTAGTTGAAAGGAAGTTAGATGGCAATTGTAGATGCGTGTTGTCTTATATCAGCTACATTTGCCACATCATGTGTCTAAGGAACGCAATGTTACATCATTTCACTATATAAAGTCTCTTAACCACATATATTTTAGATAATAAATTATCTTGCGAAATGAATTTCTGTAACTGACCAGTTTACCGGTAATATCTAATGCATTTATTGAACCAAGCAATCAATATTCTTCTTACACCGGTGTCCGGAATAAAATTATTGGCCCATATTTACGGTTAATCTATATTTCATCTGTAATTACAGCGGGTATTAAGGCTTAAAGCACTTGATACCGCGAAAATTACACCACATTTATATTCAAGTTAACCGCTCCGGCTAAGGTCGATCCGGTCGTTTAGAGAAAAGGGAAACCATCAATCAACATTTAGTTGATACGGCCACTTGGAATACGATTACTCGGACATCGATGTTGGCGAATTACCAATTTTAGCAGTCGAGTGTCTTTTGTGCAATACGGCGTTATAATATTGAATGCAGACGTGGACGATGCCCTGATATTTTTTTAAATATTGTAGAACTGAAAGTGGTTTTTCTACGGGGTTTTTGTACCAACCCAAGATCCATAATTGACGATTCCAACGATGTTATACTTCATTGTTTTGTTCGTTATGGTTCTCCATAAAAAGTTTTGTAGAAAAAAATCGCGGCAATCAGAATTCAAGTGAAAGTAAACAACTGAATACATTTTTGGTCATTATGTAACCTATTGGGAACTTTTGGGACATTGAGGTCATACTCACGCCACCATAATGTTTATTTTTCGAGACGTTAATTCATAGCTGTATAACATCATGCTATAACCCACGGGAGCGGAACAGATGCACGCGGGTGAAACCGCGAGGGATAGCTAGTTAACAATAAATACACACGCACTTTGAAAAGTTAAAGTTGCATGTATGCTCTTGGAGCAGGCTGCGAACCTGCGACTTTCGTCTCAAAAGTCCGTAACACTACCTACCGAGCTATGGCTACTTATTGTATTATATACGACACTAGATGACCCGGTGAACTTCGTATCACCTACATAATATATTTGTGTAAAATGTGGTCAAAACTTAATACAAATGTTTTATTTACATTAAATGCAATTAAGTGAGGTACTGCGCCATTGCACGTGAGGTAGCCCGTCGCACATTTAATTGACTTCGACGACCTAAGTCAGGTCGTCTCCCACCTCCCTCCGGTTGGACAGTCCTGTCCCCGTCCCGTCCCCGTCCTGTCCGCGTCCCGTCCCCGTCCTGTCCCCGTCCCGTCCCGTCCCCGTCCTGTCCCCGTCTTGTCCTGTCCCTGTCCTGTCCTGTCTCACTGTCCTGTCTCACTGTCCTGTCTCACTGTCCTGTCTCTCTGTCATGTCTCTCTGTCCTGTCTCACTGTCCTGTCTCACTGTCCTGTCTCACTGTCCTGTCTCACTATCCTGTCTCACTGGCCTGTCTCACTGTCCTGTCTCACTGTCCTGTCTCACTGTCCTGTCTCAATGTCCTGTCTCACTGTCCTGTCTCACTGTCCTGTCTCACTGTCCTGTCTCACTGTCCGGTCTCACTGTCCTGTCTCACTGTCCTCTCACTGTCCTGTCTCACTGTCCTGTCTCACTGTCCTGTCTCACTGTCCTGTCTCACTGTCCTGTCTCACTGTCCTGTCTCACTGTCCTGTCTCACTGTCCTGTCTCACTGTCCTGTCTCACTGTCCTGTCTCACTGTCCTGTCTCACTGTCCTGTCTCACTGTCCTGTCTCACTGTCCTGTCTCTCTGTCATGTCTCTCTGTCCTGTTTCACTGTCCTGTCTCACTGTCCTGTCTCACTGTCCTGTCTCACTGTCCTGTCTCACTGTCCTGTCTCACTGTCCTGTCTCACTGTCCTGTCCCTGTCCAGTCTAGACGCTATACGACCCGTCATCACGGCAAGCTTCGCAACGACAACTCAACAACTACTAATAAATTAAAAATTACAGTGAAACTTGGTTAAGTGGGACCTGGATAAGTGAGAAACCTCCATAACTGGAACTCATGCTCAGGTCCCAACACTTTGGCACTGAATTACCCCTGTTAGTGGGACGAAGTAAACCTCTATATCTGGGATTCGTTCTTTCGATTTATCATCATAGGTACCTCTATAACTGAGACAGCGAGTGAATTTTATATTCATAAACCTCTGTAACTGAGATAACATCGTTTTGTTTGTTTACTTACTTATTCTTATTCTTCCCGGAAATTCATGCCTTCTCGTCTTCTTCATTGGAAAACGAAGAAGATGACGATGAAATGGGCGCGGAAGTAAATTTAGTAAAAATTTCTAAACGCGAAGGGTAAAAGCACTAGAAACATTTGCACAGTTATTTTGAAATGATACTAATTAAAGAATATTTGATAAAATTTATAACATTAAAAAACATCTGATGGCTAATACTTCCAAAAGACAAATTAAAATGACCGATTTTTATAATTGATACATTGTGTTTCCATATTTGTAATACATTTTGTATGTTATTTTATTTGTATGATTACCTTTATTTTTTTGAAGTGATAACTTCTTATGGGAGGGTGAACCGAAACGTTCCGTAACGCGAGCGCTCCATCGACCAGCCAGCGTTAGCTGACCTCCCTGGAACATCGATTATTTCGAAGCCCCAGTGCCCCAGGTCACACAGTGACCAGTCAGCTTGGACCGGACTTCAACCGGACTTTGACCGGACTTCAACCGGGCTTTGACCGGACTTTAACCGGGCTTTGACCGGACTTTAACTGGACTTTGACCGGGCTATGACCGGAGTTTGACCGGACTTTGACAGGTCTTTGGCCGGACTTAGACCAGACTTTAACCGGACTTCGACCGGACTTTGACAGGACTTTGATCGGGCTTTGACCGGATTTTTACAAGACTTTGACTGGACATTAACCGGATTTTGGCAGGACTTTGACCGGACTTCGACCGGACTTTAACCGGACTTCGACCGGACTTTAACCGGACTTCGACCGGATTTTGACAAGACTGACATTACTTTGACTGGACTTTAACCGGATTTTGGCAGGACTTTGACCGGTATTTGACCGGATTTCGACTGGACTTTAACCGGACTTCGACCGGACTTTGACCGGGCTTTGACCGGATTTTGACAAGACTGACATTACTTTGACTGGACTTTAACCGGATTTTGGCAGGACTTTGACCGGATTTCGACTGGACTTTAACCGGACTTCGACCGGACTTTGACCGGATTTTGACAAGACTGACATTACTTTGACTGGACTTTAACCGGATTTTGGCAGGCCTTTGACCGGTATTTGACCGGGCTTTGACCGCACTTTGACCGGACTTTGACCGGATTTTGACAGGACTTTGACCGGTATTTGACCGGACTTTGACCGGACTTTGACCGGGCTTTGACAAACTTTGACAGGACCTTGACCGGACTTTGACTGCACTTTGACCGGACTTTTACAGGACTTTGACCGGACTTCGACCAGACTTTGACCGGATTTTGACCGGACTTTGACAGGACTTCGACCGGACTTCGACCGGAATTTGACCGGACTTTGACAGGACTTTGACCGGACTTTGGCAGAAGTTTGACAGGGCTTTGACATGACTTCGTAACGTAACGCGTTACGGCGCCACTCTGGCTTCCCTTTCTCTCACGCATACGGCAGTAGTAGGCAGGCTCCTCCGCTCTCACTTTAACCCACATTAGTTTAAGTTATCACTTCTGTCGAGCGTCCCGAGACGCACACTTTTTTTTTTTTTATTAAATTCATTAATATTGGTTACACAACACGTTATTTTATTTAATAATCGCACCTCTATAACTGAAATAACCTGTATTCTGACCTCTATTAATGGAATCCTCTGTAAATGAGACAGATATTTATTTATACCTGGATATCTGAGACACTGGGTAAGTGGAATACCTCTATAAGTGAAACAATATTACAGGTCCTTTGATGTCTCACTTAACCAGGTTTCACTGTAATTAAAAAAACATTGTCTAGCGGACAAAATTGTGAATCTAAACCATTCTCAGATCCCCTTGAACACACACAAAAAATTTCATCAAAATCGGTCCAGTCGTTTAAGAGAAGTTCAGTGACATACACACTCACAGAAGAATTATATATATAAAGATTACACCATGTACACAGCAATTACAGAGATGATGACAGTTGGTGCAATGATTATATCTAGTACTCTATTGAAAGTATAAATTTTATACGGATCATTTGAGTATAAAGTAGTGTTTTTAATCATCAGATTATAGGGTAATGGGCAATGGTCTATTCAGTAAGAAAAGCACCACAAAAGTTTCGCGTGTTTTCAAAATCCTCAATCACCGCTTTTACTGTTTGTTTTGCTTCCTGTTACGATGCTCGGAAATTGGGAAATATAATTTATCGACTACCGTTTTCTGGGTAACGACCGGTAAATTCAGTTAGAGTAGTAAATTTTCAAATAAACAATCTTTTGACGCCATTACACGAGTTCGAGATTTTAAAGTGACCGTAAATAGCACTTCGATAGCAATGCCATAGTAACGCATTGAGTTAACAACAAAAGGCAATTAATTTAGATAGCAAATTCAGATTACGAATGGAGGCCGCGTTATGTGGTTACTCAGAGGTTGATCATTATAAAGATTGACGATAACTTTACGAAGGTCGACGTGTCTGTTAGATTAAATAAAAAAATACATTATCTATGTATGTAATACGTTAGTAATGTACCTTATCAGGCCTAAGATTGGACATTACGTCAACGAAACATTTTGATCGTTCATATTTTGAGCATTTTTATGCATATAAAATAAACATCTGTCGTAAACTGTGAGTGCCCTTGAGATTGGACGACCATATTTATTGTGGTTGGAGCGTAGCCAACTAATTCGCGATGCCGCATTAATTTTCTAACTTAACGCACAAATTTATCGTTTACAACATAGCATTGTGACATTGTAACCAACTCTTTAATTGTTGCAATAATTTATTTAGTTACTTGTTACACGGGAAATGTAATGATCTTACTTACCAGATATAAAATGTGTGATTAAGGAATTATCCTTTTAAAGATGTTAATGAATGCCGAGGTATTTACCTCGTTCGTTTTCTTGGTATTTAAATTAACAATACTCTCATAATTTCACGTTATATCCTCATTGTTGAGGGTCACGTCCTCAGTCAGGTATTGTTGTTTACACATTTTATCTTTACCGTTGGCTAAATATGAAGATTTATCAACATGGTCAAATCACATTCATTGAATATTATTTGCGAGAATGGCGACGGCCATAAATATCACCCTCTGTTCATTGTTTCCAATAAAAAATATGACAAATGGCATCCATTACGGTCCGCAGGTTTGGCGTGCCGCCACGGTCGACAGCCTCGCCTTGACCAAGATCGAGACGTGTCCGGAGATGTCTGTCTCGCATTGTGCGCATATTGATTAACAGATTATATGAGTTCTTTAGCATAACTTTTGACATCATTTACAAGGTAGGTAGCTCCCTCATATGCGAGAGGCCGCCTGGGTTGGTACCACCGCTTTGTCTATTTCTGCCGCTAAGCAACAGTGTGTAAGCACTGTTGTGTTTCGGTTTGAAGGAATCTTAACATCGCAATCACGAGCGCATTTCAGTGCTTTATAATTCAAAGTTGTGTGTGGTGTTGTTTCTATTTATGGGCAGGCGCTTACCATCGATGTGCGACTTGCTCGTCTTGTCAGTCAATGAAATAAAAATAAACATCGATGAATATTCCCACCACCCATGCATGGTATACTGTTATAGTAACATTATGTGTTATCAGACATCGTACATTTTGATAAAAAAGAGTACGAAATAAAATGATAACATAGCCTTCCGAGAATTTCGCGCGTATTACAAAATCTTTAAAAATACACTTCAATGAAATAGCAAACAAAATCTATTCTTAGTGTTTGATGTCACGGATGTGAACAAAATAAATACCAACCAGCACAGTCGAAACACTTGGATTTCTTCCCACATCTTATTCCTTTCAACAACTCATTATAAAAATTAGTTGCAATGGAATCTTTTAAAAGCAAACGCGTTTTAAACGTTCTAAAAGAACATATTCATCGTGATCATATTTAAGTAGTATTCTTTTGTGAATACATTAACATACATCTTCGATAATATAAAACAAACATGTTAACTATTTCTTATAATTAACGTTGACCATGTATTTTTTCATCAATAGTATAAAACTGAGTTGCTATCTGCCTCTCTATTTGTCCGTTTACTTCTCTTCAACTATGAAACATTTGGATGGCATTGAACTAAAACTAATTGAAACGGATTTTATCGCGGTTTTTTATTTAATTTTAGTCCCGACGTTTCGAAGGCTTTTCCGCCTTCGTGGTGGCGGGGTGGACTGTAGAAAACCGCGAAAAATCCGTTTAAATTAGTTTTATTTCAACGTGTAACATTCGCGTAAACATAAGAAATCATTAGATTTGGATGGCATTATCACTATCATTTAGAGAATATATTTCGAAGGTTTATATAAGGCTATGACTTCTCGGAGAAGGGCAGTAACATGCCTGCGCCGAAACGTCGAGGGACAGCTAGTATTATAATAAAACAAGGCAGGTTAACATCAAAGTAGAAACACTAACAGTGGCCTAGTTCTATATCAGAAGACGGTTTGCTCGGCATGATAACAATTCGTTATCAATGATAAACTTAATAAGGGGTATTTATTTTATCTAAGGTACTTTAGATAGTAAATTTAATGCTTTTACATATTTTATCTGATTTTTAACAAAAACCAACATTATCTATTGTTAATTAAATACCGTGATACTATTCCGTAATGAACGTTCTTCGTCATGTATATATATGGATTATTTTGTTGATTACATTCATAAAGCTTATTATGATTAAGACACGTAATATCACTAACACAATTAACTAGTCATGTACATGCTCACGTAATTCACAATGTGCTCTGTAATTAAATATTATTGGTAGGTTCCAACGTTACATTTTCTCAACATGTATGTATAATGCCTATTGAGTACCGTTAATGTATCATCAAGAATCTTCATCGTCAGTTTATTACATGGCGTGCCAACGACACCATCCATTACCCGCGATCAAATACACACATATAAAAAAGTAAAATTTATGGCCATGCGTGAATATTTTAGCTTTATTTATTTTGATTTATAACGAGAGCAGAATGCATTCGAGGTGCTGTCTGGCAACCATTTTTGGCGTCGCGCCCAATAATACACGATGGAGGTACTGAAAATATGAGAGTATAACATTTGAATGTTTGTCTGAAAAGGCAGTTACACTAAACGTGGACTGACGCAGTTGATTTACGACACGGCATTTATGACAGTTGACTGCATTATGGCCTGTTTTGATCAAACGTTGTTTGCGTTCGTGATTCATGTGGAATTCACAATATGCGAAACACACGTTTGCGTTGTACATTTTTATTATTTTATATCAACTAAGTGTTTAATATTTAAATAATTAAAATGTTTATAAATATCACAACTATTTCATTAATCATTCTCTACAAGGTTAATACTTAAATTACCTCATCAATATCACAACTTCCGTTGTCATTAGATATTGGACTAGAAATAATTTAGAATAGTCGTATGAATACATGAAACCACATAAATATTTATAACAAGCAAACGTTGTATGCAATTTACATAATACTAATGCCGATATGGTCATAATATGGTCATAAGAATGTACAATTAAAACTTATATTGAAATGTTAAAATCTCTACACTTACGATCACCTTGTAGTGAAAAATATATGTCACTCTTATTAGGGAAAATACGTCAACATAGATGACGTCAAACAAGGTGTCTATTTTAGTTCAATACTGACTTATTGCCCATTCACGAATCCGACCGATTTATTTTGTACTCTGACAGTTTGTTGGCTACATTATTTCGCTGTTATCAAACAAATTTGCGGCAAGGTTCTTTAAATAATTTAATATTTCAGTAGGTAATAGTAGCGCAAAACGTCGACTATATATTATGAAAATGTACATTCGTGCGATTTAATATAGTCACTTTATAATAATCTTAATATTCATTCCTTATTAAGTGGTTACGCAATAAATAATTTAATACATTCTCAGAACACAGTCCATTGGCTGTTTCGAGGCAGGTGTGTTGAAATGAGTAGATAATATCTTCGTTGTCTTATTTAATGGTCTATAATAAAATACTTTTCAATAGTTTATTGAGTTTGTATCGGATTTAATCGGTCTTTATTAGTTATATGCAAATTAATGAATACAAATAAACAACAACTACTTTAATAATGTAAACCTGTTTTGCATAGTGTGACTTTTATATTGGGACATAATGTCATTGTATTGTATATTTAATACATAAATTATGATGTTAGCCTTTTTAGAAGCTAAACCGGTGGGTGATTTCGTATTCACCTTAGCAAGACAATAATAGATTGTCGATTTCCTTGTTTGTATTATTACTTTTTTATAACAGGTGCTAAATCCATTTTGAAGTTATATTATACATAAAACAGGTTACAAATGCAGCACAATAACTTCAATGTCACATCCTAAGCTAGTGATAGTGAACGAATAACCAAACACTAATCAAGTCGGCCAAGCCAAGCATGCTACGTTTTATGTACCCGGGGAACAGGACCCATGGGAAATTAATTCTCAACGCGCCGCTTGTATAGCGCAGTAGATAGCCTTGGTATTAGCACACCAACAAGCAAATACTATTTATCAGAGCTGAATATAAATCTAGAGCGGTGGAATTTGAACGTCCTTTACCAGAATGTACAGATGCATTTGAATTTGTTTATATTCACAGCAATGTTTGCGGTGAAGTGACTGTTGCGTGGGAACACACTTTGGCGATCTGTCTGCAGATCTATGAAGGCGTGTATTACGAAAAGGTCAAGCTGCTAAATCTCCTCAGCCGGTTGTAATACTAACGTAGTCATCATTAGAAGACGTAAAAACGCTGGAATGGGATGCAAGGGGAATCAACATCAATTTTTACATGCCTCATCCGATCTTGTTTAATTCACCGAAAATCTGGTAGATCTCAAATCTATACTACAAGATATATCGGATGTTCCTTAACAATAGGCTTTAGGATGAACATGACTACGACCAAAACGGTTTCCAATATTTTTCCAATATATTCAATTGTTGTGGGAAACAAGGCCTAGACATTAGTGGACTATTACGTGTACCTTGGTTTTATCCCATCCCTTTGAAAAGAACATAAAGAGTATGGCATAATGGCATACATAAGAGTATGGGGATAATTCAGCTGGGATAGGTGGTCGGGATCCTGTCGGATAAGACCTATGGTTCCGAAATATGGACACATACATACGGGACTCTGTATAAGAACAGAGTTGCAAAGAGGGCCATGGAGCCTTCCATTCTCGGCACCAAACTTCAAGACCGAGTTCGCAACGTAGAAATCCGACGAAGAACCAAAGTTCGAAACACCGGGATCACAGTTGCGAAGCTGAAATAGAGCCAGACAGGACATATAGCCAGGCGAGACGATGCTAGATGAAGTATGGTAATAACAGAGTGGTGGCAGGGTAAATGGTACGTTAATCGTCCAGAAGCTAGATGGGCCGACGATATTGTTAGCATCTCTGGACGGAGTTGGATTCGACTGCTCAAGGCCGATGCGAATGGTATGTAAAAAGAGAGGCATATCCCCAGTAGAGGGATAAAAGGGCTGTAAATGATGATTATATAACAAATTGGACAATTTGACATCTAAGAGCTTTTAATTTATAATTGCATACATAATATCATGCCTGTATATCATAGGAGTGGACAGAGCCTATGGATTTCCACTTTACGCGGTCTGACAAAACTACTTTCGCGACATTTACTTTCATTAATATCGTTTATTTTTTCACTTTCAGAATTCTCTCATACTTTCATTAATTGAGAAATAATTGCTTTTAAGCGACTAAATAAGACTATTTCACCATGTTTCGTCAAGGACAAAGCGATAAGTAAAACTATTTTACTATAAATACAGATTGCAAAGAAAAACGGAGAATTCTTTATAATTATGTCTACACTTATCTTAAATATAATTATATCAACACCAAAAACGCAAAAAACATTAAATTGAAAGTTATGTGTGATGTTGCTTTTGTTTATGTGCACGCGTAGCGCTTATCATCAGGCGAGCGACCTGCTCGTCTCGGCATTGAAGCAAATAATAAATAAAAGAAATATCCTCAATGACAACAATCATTGTAATATCTTGAAATTAACGTATTACGTAACTAAATGACATTCAACAATAATTGTTTACGACAACAGCTCGACAATCAAGGAGAACCGCGATAACTACTCAGAGATATGATTACTTGATGATAATACATGCAAATATTTTGAACATAAATTTTAGAGGTCACGTTATTTCCTTTATTTGTTTATACATATTTCAAATAGAAGGAATGAATATTTATTAAATGACTTTGGTGTTTGGTCATTTGGAATGAATTAATAAATATTAAATATTTACATTAAAATGCTCTGTGGAACTTTTATTGCGTATGCGGTACAACTGCTGGGCTGAGCTCTCGGATTCAATCCCCGGGTCTACTAAAAATGATATTGGGTTTTTCCATAACGAAATGCTCAGTATCAGCCCCGAGTCTAGAATTGCTCCCAGTAATAAGTAAGTCAAAGAGCCATAAGTCTAAGAAGATAACTTCTAGTGCAACGAAAGAAGAGCTTTATGTGATAATTTTAAGCACTGTTTTCATCATCTAAATAATAAAATACGTATGTTACTACTATCTTACCGTTGCCGAAGAAAGATCTACAGTCATAATAGAATCTCTTACCTGAAACAACAAACAAGAATGCATGAAACATATTAAACGCTTTTAAAACAATGTAAACATCGTATGATTAGTGTCAAGGTTGGACTGTCTGCGGAAAATTCACGACCTCTTTTCCATCTCAAAACGTGATAACAACAGTTTAATCTTTGGTGTGTTGCCAACTTACGTACGTTTGTTTGAATTTCCGCCGTCCTCTTATCTATACTAATAATAAAGCTGTAGAGTTTGATTGTTTGATTGTTTGTTTGTTTGTTTGTTTGTTTGTTTGTTTGAACGCGCTAATCTCAGGAACTAATGGTTCGAATTGAAAAATTCTTTTTGTGTTGGATAGTCCATTTATCGAGGAAGGCTTTAGGATATATAACATTACGCTGCGACCATTAGAAGCGAAGCATCAGTGAAAAATGTTGCAAAAACGGGGAAAATTATTCATATTTGAAGGCTTCCGTTGCTAAGCTACCAAAATAATATTATTTGAAGGCTTCCGTTGTCAAATCAAAATCAAATCTATACTAATATTATAAAGCTGTAGAGTTTGATTGTTTGTTTGTTTATTTGATCACGTGGGCGGAGCCGCGAGCAAAAGCTAGTCATGAGAATAAAAATAGATAATACCAGGAAATAATCGTATAAAATGTCAACGTCGTTCATTTGTTTATCATTACGTGTATTGTAGTGTGCAAATGTATGCAAACCAGCTGTGTAAGCATGCATCGGCGGTCGTCATTGTCGCGCCACGCCGCGCCGACGCGACGCCTCGGGAGCAATGAAACGGGGAAATGTGCCAAAAATATATGACATGTCGAATTGGTGTCATGCCAATATAATTATGTATCTTTGCAGTGACATTCTTTGTTTGACAATAATATAAGTAACTAGATAACCCGGTGAACTTCGTATCACCTACATATATATGTGTAAAATGTGGTCTTAACTTAATACAAATGTTTCATTTACATTAAATGCAACACAGTTATGCACTTAATGTAAAGTACCTGGGCGACCGAGCTTTGCTCGGGTGAAAAAAAAAAAAGTATTATTATTCGCCAATAGATGTCAGGAATTAAGCCCGTCGCACATTGAATTGACTTCGACGACCTAAGTCAGGTCGTCTTCCACCTCCCCCCGGTGGGACAGTCCTGTCCCTGTCCTGTCCTGTCCTGTCCTGTCCCTGTCCTGTCCTGTCCCTTTCCTGTCCCTGTACTGCCCCTGTCCTGTCCCTGCCCTGTCACTGTCCTGTCCCTGTCCTGTCCCTGTCCTGTCCCTGTCCCTGTCCCTGTCCCTGTCCCTGTCCCTGTCCTGTCCTGTCCCTGTCCCTGTCCCTGTCCCTGTCCCTGTCCCTGTCCCTGTCCCTGTCCCTGTCCCTGTCCCTGTCCCTGTCCCTGTCCCTGTCCCTGTCCCTGTCCCTGTCCCTGTCCCTGTCCCTGTCCCTGTCCCTGTCCCTGTCCCTGTCCCTGTCCCTGTCCCTGTCCCTGTCCCTGTCCCTGTCCCTGTCCCTGTCCCTGTCCCTGTCCCTGTCCCTGTCCCTGTCCCTGTCCCTGTCCCTGTCCCTGTCCCTGTCCCTGTCCCTGTCCCTGTCCCTGTCCCTGTCCCTGTCCCTGTCCCTGTCCCTGTCATTGTATTCCAATAAAACAGACCAAAGAGATCGGACCTCATATTATATAATATATCCATATTAGCTATGAAACAGACAAATTTCTGAACGCACCTATAAATATTTGACAACCAAGTGTCAATTTATTTCTAAAATGACAAAAGACATCAAATTTTTCATACCTAGGAACGGTTTGTATTGGAAAATGTAATTGTCGTTTTTGGTATTTTCCTTTACTTATTATTTATTTTTCTCACCGGGTAAACCTTCCCTGAACTTCTACAAATATTTCAAGATCAGAATTAGCCAAATCAGTACAGCCAGTCTCGAGTTTTTGCGAGACACACGCACAGCGATTCATTTTTATATATATAGATTACCTTTTAATAAACAACTTGTGAAGAAAGTATTTATCTCAGGCTGAACGTTGACCTATTTACTGTCAAGACTATTATTACATTATTATGTTAGTAAATATCGGAACATGTATCCACACACATACACACATAGCATTTCTATTACAAGCTACGAGGATAACAGTTTTTATTGAATGATAGTTATTACATAACATAGACTTCAACAAAAGTGGGCATAAAGATTGTTTGTTATGATTGGTAGTTTTTTTCCATCGCTGCCTTATCCTCATTGAGCAAAGGTCACCTTCAAAAGAGGGCACACACGTATGATAATTATATATTATGTACCTTTTGCTCGCAGTTCAGCTTCCGTGATTAGCATAAACGATGCCTTATGAAACTGTACAATAAATAAGCACATCCAATATTATAAAAAGATCATCTGGGTCTACTGTTACAATGGGAGTTCCACAGGGCTCGATTCTTGGACCCTTTCTATTTTTAATTTATATTAATGACTTACCTTATCACATAAGGGACAACTGTGAGGTAGTGTTGTTTGCAGATGATACTTCTTTGATATTCAAAGTTAATCGACAACAATCCGTTCTTGACGATGTAAACAGCACTCTCTCAAAAATAGTACATTGGTTTAGCGTTAATAATTTATTACTAAATAGTCAAAAAACCAAATGCATTAGATTTTTGACACCTAATGTCAAAAAGGTTAACGCTAACATTTTTATGAATGGTGATGAGTTAGGCCTTGTGGAGTCAACCAAGTTCTTAGGTATAACTTTAGACCCTAAACTTCAATGGGGCCACCACATATCTGTACTAGCTAAAAAATTAAGTAGCGCAGCTTACGCTGTGGGTAAGATACGCCAACTGACCGACGTTAACACGGCTAGACTGGTTTATTTTGCATATTTTCATAGTTTGATGTGTTACGGAATTTTACTATGGGGTGGTGCTGCTGACATAAATACTATTTTTATTCTTCAAAAGCGAGCTATAAGATCTATTTACTCGCTTAGTTCCAGACATTCTCTAAGAGAAAAATTCAAAGAAATAGATATAATGACAGTAGCATCACAATTCATCTTCACTAACCTAATGTATGTTCATAAGAATATAGAGCAATTTACTAAAATTAGTGATACTCATGGCATAAATACTAGGAATAAAAATAACCTTGTATGTCATAAAACTAGACTCCACAAAATCGGCAACTCTTTTAAAGGGCTCTGTATACGCTTTTACAATAAACTTCCAAATCATATTAAAGAGCTTAATATCATGCAATTTAAAGCCACTATTAAGCGAAAGTTATGCAATAAAGCATATTATAAAATCTCGGAATATTTGGAAGATCTTAAGGCATGGGAATAGCTTATAATAAATATATGAGTACGTTACTATATACGCTAATTGTAAGCAGTTTGGGTATGTCATGCTCGCTTTAATGTCTGTGCTTGCGGCGGCGTCGTGTGCCGGGTCGGTCACTTCCCTGTAACATGGTTGAGGAGGCCGATGGCTGGCACATGCGTCATGCTCGTGAACGGGTGCTGCTTGTGTGGACTGGTCTGCTCAAGCTCTTATTGCGTGTTTAGTTGATTTATTCATATAGTTCTTGAAGATCATGCACAAAAAACTATTATATTATGCTAATTATTTTACTTTATGACGTTCCTCATTGGCATAAATTGAGCTGCTCTAACTCAAATAAATAATACTTCAATGTATGTAGTGCTAATATATATTGTAATTAGTTTAGAAAAGAGCAACGTTAGAGTTTCTTGCCCGTTCTTCTCTAACGAACCAGCTTTCCGAACTGGCGGTAGAGTTAAAATTTGACTGAATCTAAATAATGTTTGACATTTTACTGATTCAATAAATGATTTGATTTGATTTGATTTGATAGGTATGCCATAAAAATATTTATCCCTATGCAAGAATCGAACCAGCAACGAGAATAAAATTTACCCTAAGTTTTAATCCAGGTTATGATGGATCTGTATGCCTAATTTCATTCAAATTGGTTCAGTAATTTATGCAGAACCTCTAAAAAAACGGAGTGGTATAATAGAAAAAGTAAATGATAATTCTATTAACGCGACGTTCGTATAACTTATAAACAACTCCGTATCTATACGATTAACATAGTTTCATAACAAAAAAGGAAGTATGTAGAACGTTTCAACTATTAATAACAACGATAAATAACATTATCGAGGTTTTTAAAGTGATATAAAATAGGGTCGCCAGTAATAAATAAATAAATGCGTTGGATTGAGCCCGATAATCGTGATAATGTACGAGTTTCTGGAATTTAATTAATGTAATGTACCTAGTTCCGTTTAATGCCACACAAGTCGTGATAGCCTCGAGTGATAAGAGCCCGTCATGGTTGCCAGTTATTTAAATGAGTGTGGTTCCAAAAACATAAAAATTATTAGCGACCGTTACGAATATTTATTTTAAATTTATTCATAAATATTCGCAGGAAGTTTCTATTAGTTTTTAATAAGTTCAGTCCTTGCTTTATCATGGGGCCGGGTGACACAGTAGGTATATCAAGGTAACTTTCACTAATTTGAATTCTAATAGCACAATAAATCGTCAGTCAGACTTCGTCGGTTAGCGGGTGCGCCACACCTCTGGGTCAGTCCACCTGGCCCGGCGGCGGGCCATTGCGCCAATTAATTGCCGGTTAAACTGCAGTTGCTTGCATGTTAATTACTTATGGTGGAACCCGCTCATTTCGCTCTTTACAACTGAATCGGTATAAACTATTTTTTTTATTTGACTGAATGACGAGACGAGCGACGACTGCGCTCGTCAATCTGAGACATAAGTAAGTGTAACTGTAAGTCTCATAATGCCCAGTAATTTCAGGCGAGAGTAGTATGCGAGGCCGTCTGGGTTGGTACCACCGCTTTGTCTATTTCTGCCGCCAAGTAACAATGTGTAAGCACTGTTGTGTTTCGGTTTGAAGGACATTGAAGCCAGTGATATTACTGGGCATTATGAGACTTAACATCTTATGTCTCGGGGTGACGAGCGCAGTTCAGTGCCATGCAGTGCTTTGTAATTAAAAGTTATATGTGATGTTGCTTCTGTTTATAGGCAGGCGTTACCATCAGGCGAGCGCCTTGCACGTCTCGTCATTCAAACTAATAAAAAAAAAATGTTTATGTACACATATTGTACAAAAATTATTTACATTAATACATTCAAGTGTTCATAATAGAAAGCGTGTACGTAACACTGCGCTTTCTACATTATTATGCCATCAATCTGTCGGTAACGGATAACTGCGTGTGTATGGTGGTACATGTACAATACACTTCACATAAATTACTGATTACCATCAGATTTTATATGAAAAACAAAACATGCAGTGACTCTCACAGTCCCAGAGCCCACTGCAGGGGCCTACTTCACCAATAAGAGAGGTTGGGGCACGTGTTGGTTGACATTGAAATATTGCTTAGAGAACTTTTAGGTATGCAGGTTTCCTGGTGATGATTTCCTTTGCCATTAAATTTACTTTAATAAACGATAATGTAACTTTAAATATGACTATGTTATAATATCATCATCATCATCATCATTAGCCACAAGACGTCCACTGCTGAACATAGGCCTCTCCCAAAGATTTCCAGACCGACCTATTGGAAGCGGTATATGTATATTATTATATACAATTACATAATTTCACACCTCTTTGCCATAGGGGTAGGCAGAGACAATGCTATGCTATGGCTATGGCCTCCTTCACTCTTATTATATTCTTTATACATGCACGTCGGTTTCGAGATTTGATAAGACTTTTTAAAACTCACGTCCTTCCGTGACTTGGAGTTGGGATATCACGATAAGCCGTATGTACCTTAGTTGTTGCGTCAGCAATTTTTAAGGCAATAAAACCCAATACACTTTTCTAAATTCTGTCCAAATCTAATCAAACAAATGCAAGAATCAGTACACACTACATGTTGTAATGCTTCATTGTAGATAAGCACTCACGCCTGTAATCCCCGAAGGGATAGGCAGAGGTGTATGCAGTACACCTACATTTGGCCGAGTGCATATCCGTCCCAAGGTGTGATAGTAGGCAAGCCTGGCACAATTCCAGACTCCGGGTCGATACTGAGCATTTCATGATAGAAAAAACCTAACATCACTCCTATCGATCGAACACGAGACCTCAGCACAGCAGTCGTACCGCGTGCGGAATACGTATGCACCAAGGAAGATATACTTCATTGTATTTCGACAAATTCAGAGATAGAAAAAAATACCTTATACATTTAGGTAAGGCCAGTACAATTGGCGCCCTTATCGCTCAAGGCGATCTGTTCCATCTTTATCACAAGCCAAATGTGCTCATATTTACAAAAAAAAAAAACAATTGTGTAATCGTGAAATATAAATATATCTTTTTAATAATAATACTTATGATATCGGAATGAATAATGACACCGTGCTATCTGATAACAATAACAGGATACTGGTATTTGTTATCGCGCCTGCTGTTGCTTGATACGGCGGTATTATGCACTCAGATAGATAAATATTACAATCTATTGGGCGGATTGCGAAACGAGCATGTTTATTTTAACTAACGTACATGTGGGGAGCACATGGGCTAATAATGTGGATTACGTCACCAGTTATATATATTAGTGAGGATATTTTATCGTCGGATAACTTTCTATGTTATTTGTTAATAAATTTGCTCGCGGCAACACCCGCGTGATAGTAATTTATGGTCTTATTTTTCACCTCAGGGACGAGTTTTTACTTTAAAAAGTCGAAATACATGTTCCGGTAATTATGTTGAAGAGCATTTATGTCAAGTTTCGAGTAAATTTGACCAATAAAAATAATGTTTCCAATACAAACTTTCTCACTCGACAGCCTCTGTGGCGCAGCGGGCGAGTAGCCGCCTGTAAAGCGAGAGGCCGCGGGTTCGATTCCAAATATTTGTTTCGGTGTCTGGGTGTTGTGAGACCGAAAGTCTCTCGTAGTTCCTGATACCCACGACACAAGAAACATTGTGTCCTTCGATGATCGACATATAGCGGCGTGAAGTTACTGGATATACACTGGCTGATCTCGGTAAGCGACTCGCATGAACGAGACGCTATGGCGGATTTTTCACTATGTTTAAGGTGGTCGCTATGATCAGGTACATATCTCTCCCCTCCCACCCACCAGATAATATGTATAGGTAACTAGTATCTTTATAATAAACTTAAAGATCTATAGTGTTAAAGAAATATAACTATTTTGAAAGTATGTATTACGAAAAGTTTTGCAAAATGTAACCTCCTACTGGCCTAAGCACAAAAAGTTAAGAAATACAGTCTGCTGAAATCTAATCTCTAACAAAGACCTAGTTATACAAGAGCATAGATTTAATCTGCACACAATACTATTATTAAATAATATTCATTTAAGTCAGAAAAACCTTTTTATTAAAACACGTATGTCGACGTGGCAACAATAGACAATTGTGTTAAAAATAAACAAAATTATGCAAAACTTGGTTTTGCTTGCGCTTCCGCCTTGTGAACGCTTTTTCCGGGATAAAAGTAGCCTATGTCCTAGTCCAGGATATGGTCTACCTGTGTGCCAAGTTTCATCCAAAACTGTTTGACCATTAAGTTGTTAATGACTAACAAACATCCAAATTCACAAATATCGAAAATCAAAAACAAAGTTTGGACTTTCACATTTATAATAGTACTAGGTAGTGGGATTTTGTAGATGAAAACAACAAATTTTTAATCAGATATTTTTATCATTTGATTCCGATTTAGTAGGTTACCAACGGATGGCACTGATTTGAAAATAATTTATTTCTATTTTTATTAAACTAAATTATCATAATTGAGGAAGAGACGAATTGCAAACCTCCATATTAAAGTCGGTAAAAAGGAGTAGAACTTAAATGTGAGTACAAATGTACCCGCAAAGTAGGTCTGGCAAGTGATTTTTTCTACCCGATTTCTGTATTATTCTATCCGAGTTACAAAACTATCCATCTCAGCCATCTCTATCGCCGAAATGCAAATTAAAAATGGTTGCGAGTAGGCGGGAGCACCAGAGAGATCTGTGTCCGCAGTCATTCTAGCACCCTGTCATAGACAAATTTAAAAATAGAATAAAGTTTGTGTTTTAAAGTGATTATGGTTTAATTCAATCGATAGCTAAATTAGAAACAAAAACGTATAAAAAGTATTAAACGTTAAAATCTAAAAACATATTTGTTTGTTTTGTTATTTTAAGCTACTTTAGATAATTATCTACTTACTAAGATACCAATCAGCAATATACTTAGATAAGGAAATCGTGTATAGTAATTCTTGGTAAATATAATCTTTATTTCATTAATTAAGCATTATCTTTATTTCCTTCAATGCTGTGTAATGCTGAGTAACAGCTTTCAACAGATAAAGAGATAAAGCAAGCAAATATAATACACTTGATGGAATTAAATGATTAATTTCCATGAAAAAATCTTGTTTTGCTTTCAACAAATTCGCACTGAGATTTTATTAAAAAGCGGAAAACAAAGCAACTTAAAATAATTTGCTATTCATGCCAACTGCTACGTGACATTTTATAAAGCATTTACCTATATGTACAGTCATAATTTTTTTATAGCAGAGGCCGGCAAACGAGCAAGTGGGCCACCTGATAGTAAGTGATGAGCCAGCCCATTCATACTAAAGACAAAACTGTTTACAGCATGGCTCTACCACTTAATAATTTAAAATGTGCCACTCGCACATAATACGTGCCTGCATTCTCAAATTCAGCTGGCAAAACAACTGAAGTATTCGCATACCAAGCGCAACATACGGATTGTATGTCAAAATTCGTGATAAAGCAAAGGTCAGGTGCCAAGTCAAAACATGACGAAGCTATTCTTGTATCACGATTCTCAGTTACTGGAAGTCGGTCATCCGATCTGACACATTATACAAGCGACGCGCATCGACGCAGACAGCCACCGCAACGATGCAGCTAATGGAACGTAAGAGTTCTTACAGATTATGTTACTAAACAAACGTTATAATTTGATAGTTAGCAACGGATTGTTATCGCCACTTTATCTTCTAATAGTGTATATTTTGGTAAGTAAAATCAATAGACTTATGATAGTGATTATCTTACTTACGTATTGCTATTGTTGTTTTCTAGCGCTCAAATGTAAATGTATTAATACTATAGTATATTTTGAAAATAGCAATAGGCAATTAACCACATACGTTAAATAGTAGATAATAAATTGGAATACATATTCAGACAATAGACGAAGTATTCAAGTTCTAAAGAAATAAAATAAAAACTTTCCCCCAATAATTAATATTCATCATATTCACGCAACGATACGACTATAATTCCAGCAAAGTTATAATAAAGAACTGGAAAGACAAAGTTCTTCACCTCCTATTATTCGAATTCGCAGAAAGAGCATTAAAAGTTTCCCATTTCTTTTGAAAGAAGTTTGTTTTACTTGCCAACGAACAAGTTTGGGCAATATCGAACTAAACTGAGATTTATACCCGCGAACAACTACTTTGACATCTGTTTTGGTAATGTTTTGTTTGATGGGCAAAGTTTGTTAATTCTTAATTTGTTTGATTATACTGAGTTATCAGAATGTTTATTTATGTTGTGTATTTTATTTTATTAGATAAAAGGAATTGTGTTTGTTACAACTTCAAATTTATTAGTGCCAACGTTACGACTTGTGTCCTTAAATTGGTACTGAATACGTTTATAATGTCATTATCATATTAAATGTGAGTTATATACAATCTGACCTATGTTGGTCAGGTGACGAAAATAAAATATTTCACTAAATTCGGCATACATTAAGTGAATATGTTACTTAATTTCAGGAAATTAAAACTATTCCCGTCTTCTTAAATAATTTAAGATCCCTTTAGATGGAGCGAGTTTACAAAATATAACAGATAAGTTGATTACATGGCCAAGTCAGACAGTTAGAAAAAATAATCGTATGACGTGGCCTCACCTTCTAAATGGGGTTTTACTCCATATTTCTTTCATATAAAACAAAATTTAGACAAATAAGAGGACTACACAATTAAACATTTTGCGCAGTCTCTTTTTTTGTTTTTATATCAATCAATTGACTAATCTAACACAAAAACTTTTATTACCCACCGATCCGTAAATGACTTCATAGTCTAATTACATTTTTTACATTCAACAAACATCGATCCAAGTCCAATTCAAATGTTTTATCTTTCATACAAAATAAAAAAAGTAAATCCGATTACATACATAGATAGACATGTTCTGTATTTATAAAGCGACTAGTATTAAAGGTTCATGCGTTAATATGCATTGCTGGACCAGTTTATTAATAGGTTAGTTGTCGGCGGCGAGGTTAACTTGTGCATGCGGACGGACGTACTCGCAATATCTAGTCCATATACATACATACATATACATATAATACATACATTCATACACGCTTCTCGAATACGACGTACACGCGACGTATTTAAGGTTATCACGAAATGTAACATAATAAAAAATGTTATTATACGTATATATCAATGTTAATTTTAGAATTGATTAGTGGTAGAGCCACTATGTAGATAGTTTTGTCTACAGCATGAATGGGCCGGTTCAACCGGGTCGTTACCAATGTCTCGCACAAGACCGACGAAAAGTAGCGGCTTGCTATTGCATTTCGTTACGTGAGTGAAATTTCCCGAGGCCCAAATCCCCCTCCCTCTCCAATTCCCTTATTTATTCATTCCCTTCAAGGTCGGTAACGCGCCTATGATTTTTCTAGTATTGTAGGCGTACATGGGCGGTGGAAATCCAACAGTTGATCCACTTGCTCGTCTGCCGGTCTATGCTATACAAAAAACATTGAAATATTTTGATCAACTGAATTCATTATTTATAGGTATTCAAAGTTAATTCGTTCGTAATAAAGTTGTATTACAAGATAAAATCTAGAGAGAATCTAGTTTCTATCTTCCATAAAAAGCATAGTAAATAAGTATGCTTTTTTAGTGACATGTGATCTAACGAAAATTATCATAGGACAATGACACATCTGCTCTACTGAGGTAGAAGTTTTATTTCAGTAGAGCGCTCTATCAAAAATACATATATCTAAAACATTCATTTCACCATAATTTTTGTGTTAATATTTTTTTAAAACATTAAGCAACAATAATTTTAGAAATACATGATTCAATTGAAGATTATTTTAAAAGATAATAATTATACTAAGCCGCGATAAGACCAGTAGTCATACAAAACATATTGGCTTATACTTAATTCAACGTTTAACTGTGCTTCGTACTAAATAAATATTAAGATAAATTATGTTCAGCAAGACCTCGACAGTTTCAATCCCAGTATAAGTATTTTTTATTTATTTCTTTATCAAATTAATACTAATATCAAATTATGCGCATATCCATAAAGAATTTGCATAATAATGCGTCTAAAGTCCGCAGATAACATTAATATTTATTAGCAGTAAATAAGAAGTGTCTAATGCTAATTATGTAATACGATAAGTCCAATAATTACGTACCAGAATTCAAAAATAAATACCTCGTTGGTTTAAATAAATATTCTTTTAATTCTATTATCGATTTGAGTTTATTATTCGGAATGAATGATTTTCCTCTAGTTAAAATTATGTCAAGTCATTATCGTTATCGGGGTTGTTATTGTACAAAAGGTTTATTAGCCTGAAAATGTAATATGCATTAGTGTTATCATGCAGACTATCGTAATTTTATTGGAGCAGAAATAGGTAATAGTATATCATCTGTGTTTATTTCTAGAAAGTCTTATGTGAGCATAATATGTTGTAAACAAACAAATTCCATTTGTTATTATCGTATGACATTGTTTTGTAAAGATAACCCGCCGCGTTATATGAATGCAACACGAATAAACATGTTGCAATAGTCTATGTATAAACAACACAAAGCTAATTTGTATTTCGCCGAGGTAGCCAAGTGAAAACAGTTATGTTTATGTACAGAGCCGTTGCGAGTGTTGCCACCTCCGTAAATGGCGCTCAAGAGTCGAGATAACATTTAACAATCTTTCACACACTGGGTCATTGTCGTGAATTAATATCGAAATGCCATATACAAAAGCGTGTCAATAAATCCCTTGGAGCTCTCGGAAAGAGCGTGAATTGTTTACCTTTTTTTCTCATGTCAGAAAAAAACCAGTCCAGATACGACCTCGAGTTTAAAGGAATGCCTGTTTCTATAGAATTAAAAGGGAGATTTTTTGTTACACGGCAAAAAACGACCGAAAAACTTTTTGTAAACTGCAATTATAAGTAAGAATAAGTTTGGGAATCTCTTTTGTTGAAGGAGGGGAGTTTTTCTAAATGGGTAACGACCGCGGCAGGTGGTATATAAAATGGCGGCTTATAAATATGGCATGAAAAAAAAAGCGCAACAAAAACTATTCGGACGAGGAGGCTGGGTCGGGCGAGCCGTCAATGTCAAATAGAGGTCGTCGGTATGTTCATGAACATTATCGATTAATTTAAAACGGGTACATATAAACAATAAGAAAAGTCCGGCAGCTATTTAAATTAACGATGTTGTTAACCTACATTAATTTGATTAAAAACTAGTTACCGTATTTGGTACCAAGTCATAAAATATGTATGTATGTAAATAAATTCTAAATTGATACGGATCTGGATGTGTGAGAAAAAACTTTAGTATAATATAAATCACATGACTAATGAACAACCATTTATACAAATTGCAACTTTCTACCTGCCAGCTGCTGCCATAACAGAGTAGGTATTTTTAGCATTATAAAATATATATACACAGCTAATGTTAGATATCCACGCATAATTTAAATTAGCATTATCCACGATTGCTATCATATTCATAAATCTTAATTTCACGCCACGTATACCGGGAACACGTATTCTACACGCGATAAAGTTTAAAGGCCCCGTCTTTGTATTCATCCGGTCGAGTCCATTAATATAATGAAGCCACAGCGCCATCACATCACGTTCCTAGCAGTGCCCACGTCCGCATGTGCTACAAAAGGAATGCTCAGTATTATTATTACAATAAAAAAAGCTGACACTATATTTTTCCTCGGCCCCGCGGCATCCAGGTAGCGAAACAAAAACCAAGCGGGGGACCGACAGGCAAAACCGGTTCAGTGAAAGAAAAACATGTTCTTTGTAAAAGCAAAGGCATAAATCATGCGGGCTCACGACCGCAACCGGTTCGATGCGTAGTATGATCGTCTTGACTCCGTACAGCTAATGAGCCTTCAATCAAGGTCGAGTATTCAGAACGCTGTTGCCACTAATTTATAGCCTGTTTGAAATGGACGCACGTAGGTATTTCTTGCTTTAAATTATACCAGCTAATGCACTCGTAGATAGCGATATTAAATATCAATTCTGGTAACATTTTAAACCTCTCGCTATACTGCAGAGAGGTGAACAGTTCGTTTTAAAAACAAATGAAGCGTAGATTTACAAACAAAAGACAATGATTATTATTTTTTAAAGTTAAGAATACTAAAGGAGGCAACGATAAAAGTGGCGATGAGCAATAGCTATTGTACCAAGCTGCAAACAAACATTTCTCATTAGGCGAGTAGCGCGAACATGGCATTGTATTCTGGGAGGACATAACGGGCTGTGTCGGATTTACGTCAACTGCACTTACAGAGGACTAACATTTCATAGTATTTACGGTGTTTGTTTCTATAATACAACTTATTTAGATAAATTAATCTATAAAGCGTTTCCTTAAACGTGGGTGGCTAAGTGTGGAATTTACTTACTAGCACTACATTGGCTTTTCGTAATGCTACAAGAGTGTTTTGTCAAGAGTACATTCAAGAAGTTTACAATAATTAAAAACGAGTTGTATTTATGCCCTTTGGCAATGCAGTCGACGGGTAATAAAAGAAAGTAGCTACACAGGAAAAAATGATCATACGTGTACTTATGTAACTTTATCTATCAGCCCACGGCTAGTACGCTAACGAGTGGAGTGGAACGGTGGGGTCAACGGCCGTCGGACCTCGGACCAATTCGCGACATGAGATTGAATAATAAGCTGATTGCGTGTACGGTCCAAGGCCGGCGGCCATTACAGCGCGTGCCGCGGCCGCCATTTTGCCGTGCATGCACCCTTCCGCCATTTTCCTGCAACATTTAACTATGTGACCTAATTGGCATCACGCTCGTAACTCTAGATTCTTCTCAAGTCACAGTTTTGACAGGTGTTTGAAATTTTGTAAGCTTTCCATGGAATAATATTAAAATATATTTTGAATAAATTTAGCCCAATTTAAATAAAAATCATAAAAATAGCGGACTTGTTATTTTGACTTTGAATTTACATTCGATTACCTTGGTATCGTCTAAAATGTTATGATAATTTATTATTTATAAAAATAAACGTAAAATAGTTATAAGTTTTCTGTTCTAATTTATTAAACATGTTAGTCTTGTTTTCCTCCGCAAAGAAACATGAATGAGGAACCTGTTAAGATTTTATTAGACAAAATATGCTACGAGACTTTTTTGGCAGCTATTCATTTTTTACTAATCTTTGTTATTTAATCCCGGAGACTCATCTCATAGATGCAAAGGAGTTTTTTGGTTGCTTCAACACATTTGTTCAGTAATCTGACTAATAAACATATGTACGTTAAGCCATTTGAGCCTTTTTTTAATAAAGTACCTTCCTACATAATATTACCTGCTTATTGTCATAGTGACACCAGTCACTATTCGACTTAATAGAACAAAGATACACTACAAGAAAGTTTATGAAATACATGCTGTATTGCATAATTATTTTTTTTTTTGTAAAGCGTTCAAGAAACATATTTTTTTTTTTATAAAACATAGATTTAATAAAAAAACAATTAAATATCAATGATAATGATTTCTTAATACTATGTTCAACTAAACAAATAAAAAAACATAGTAAGGCAAATAGAGACGAGAGCATTAGCACGCTCGTAGATTTTGCAACTTCGACTGTGTTCCACGAAAGTGTCGGGCTGTTATTAAAGTTGCCAAGTACTCAACTTACAACTCCCATGACAATGGACGTCAAGTTACGTAATATGTTTTTATACATCGTCATCGGGCAAAGAATAACGATTTACTAACTAATATCATTATACAATTACAATAACAAACGCAGCCTACGATCGACAGGGTCTGCTTATGTTAACTATTAAGTCATAATAAGTCAAATAATCGTCTGCTCCGCAGCCAATAATTTATAATGTTTTATGTGTTTAGGCCTCTCTACAGTTAAAATGAGAAATAGCATTAAATTCACCAAAGAATTAAGTAGGTATCCCAAAAATTCATTGGTTTACTACGGGAGCTGATAAAGTTTTACAGTCTCGACTCTCGACCCTGTCTGAGTTGGGAGCAAAAAACTTTTTAATTAACTCATTTTAATTTGATAAAATAGCCACTGGTCGCTATTGGGCAATAAAAATAAGAGAAAAAATGGCAAGCCTCAGGGCTTTGGTGCACACCCAAGCACCGGCCTGTTTGACTTGCTATACCAGCTAGTGGATGTGTGCTAAAAAATAATAACCTATGTATGAATATAGCCGTTTCATTAAATCCAACGCTTACGCGAATAGGTGCTACTTAAAGAAATATTCATGTTAAAAAGAAAAATATGATTAACCCGCAAGGAATATTGATACTTATAAATAATAGGGTATATATTTCAAGAAGTTATGTATGCCTATATATGCCTATATTGTTAAGAGATCAAATGTTTTAGACACCTGTATATATTGAGATTTTCATGAATAAGAAGGTATGAAGGTCAAATTGTTGTATATTACGTAAACATGCAAGGGGATCTGTCTTGAAAATTAGGTGCTACAATAAATATAAAAATGCGTGAAAGTTGTGAAATGCGAGATAGTACAATGGATGGGAAACGAAGAATGCTGGAACTTCAAAGTAACAATACACGACCTCACGAAAGAATGTAACGACCAGCATTAGCTGTATCTAGGCTTTATTTAGATAATACAGTAATAATCTTATACCTGAAGACTAGGTTTAGAAAAAATTAACAGCAAATTCTGGGTCTACATTAGCAAAATGTCTAAACGCCTTTTTTGTCGTTTGCAATATGATGTTCAATTACACATTTTCAACACGATAATGCCATGTCTACAACATTATGTGCCGCAAGGAATGATGTAGTGCACGAAAGGCCGTGAGTGTATACCAATGCAGCAATCAATTTATTATGGTCGTTTGGCTTACGAGCACATGATGTAACGTACGCTGCACAACGCCATTTTTGAAACGATCCTCCATTTGACCCACGCATCTTTAAGGCCCTACATTGAAAAAAATGGGACATTTCTATCTCGTGTATATAATTGTGTACGTGGAATAGAGATTTAATATTTTGGTATACGTTTTTTGACTTTCTGCTCTAGGATTGTTCAAAAGGAATACACGATTCAATGAAATTTTCTCGATAGAAAAAAATCGCAAAGTTGTATCTATTTTTCTACGTTTTTGGCTGCCGAAGCGTAACCCTCATGAATAAGACAATTAAATTTACTTTAAAACATGGAGAATTATCGTATGAAAGTTTGGTCAAAGCAGTTTTAGATTTAATAATGAGTTTTATTAGAAAACAAGAAAAATCGTTTTGGCACATACGTTGTTTTATTCTGAAAGTACACTCAATATAGCCATCTCTTATTTTGCATTTCAAAAGTAATTGCGTCACTTTCATTCCCTCAATAGATCAGTCGGCGGGAGCGCCTTATCGTGGACGGACCTATGCCGTTTTTTTGCAGATCGGATTTTCGTGATTTCATGCATTAATATGATTTTATTTACCCTCAAAGTCAATTTATATTTAATAATGCAAATAGTTATAGGATGTACGCATACATTATATTATTTTCACTTGTTAGATCTCATAATATCTTCAACCAAGCCACTTCCATCAATAGACTCATTTAACATAAATGAGTATCCATAGATGATGAGCGTAATGTCACAGTGTAAGTACATAATAAATATTTTTTCGTCCTAATATGCGTATATTTCTGTACCCTCTGTGAAAAGTGATACAAGTCTGAAAACCGAATTTTGAGAAAAAACTATTTAATGATATGATGCTATTTTAAAAATTCGACAACTTTTTTTTACTCTATTCTATTCTCAGGATGTTTTAACTTTGATGGATTGGGATTACTTGCTATTAACATAAATGTACTATGATTTTTGTTTATAGTAACAACAATAATATGAGATAATAAAAAGAAACTAAATTTATATCATTAGCCATATGTTATAGTAGTTAATATGTGTATAATGATAAATGCATGTGTTAAATGGCACAAGTTTTTTTAAAACTTCTATCTGATAGGGTTGGAGTTAAAATAATTAAAATGCTGGAAGTAAGTCTGTTTAGAAAATATTAAGATTTGATGGATATTATGTATTTTGGATGAGTTAAAAAAATCTAACTTGTATCAATTAACACCCATTAATTCACTCAGTGTTAATGGATTCATATTTAGTTATATTACATAAAATAGAAATATTTCCAGGTTTAAAGTAATATAAGTTTTAGTCAGGGATCCCGGGTCCATTTTTGCACTTGATTACTATCAAGCTAATTTTCCGTGAGTAGCTTCGTTTCAATGAGACGCCCAACAATTTCCTGTGCGAAAATTCTTGATTGTGGTAGCTAACGGAGGTATCAAGGATAAAATATGTCGATTTGATGATTCTAAAAAAATTGTGTATTTGCATATTAAAAAAAAATAATTTTCATCAGATTCATCTGATAAATCTTCATTATCTACGCTTCTAACATAGCTGTCATCTTCATCTATTTCATTTTCCTCATTCGTCATATCTGACTTTGTAATAACATGAAAAAATTAAGTAAACTATATAATAATGAATACATGGTTAATTTTAAAACACCAGTAACCTCGCAGGACCAGATAGCTGACCCCATACGGAACAACTTTTGTTTTACGAGTTTGGATATAACTCAATATATTTGAAAAAAAATGATTTTACAAGTTTTTGTTGTGTTGTGTTTTTCTTCGTAGACTGCGGCTTGCGCGCACGACATCAAAGGCGCCGGTCAGCTGCTCGGGAATTCAAGGTCAAATGCGCTAGCCCGGTTCCCCACGCTTCGCGTGTTTGTTTACGTAATCTGCGATGCGCGTTGTAACATTCAAGACAGAAATTAACTGGATTTGACCGGACTTTGACCGGACTGTGACAGGACTTTGACTGGAATGTGACCGGACTTTGACTGGACTTTGACAAGACTGACAGGACTTTGACAGGACTGTGACAGGATTTTGACAGGACTTTGACCGGACTGTGACCGGACTTCAACTGGTTTTGACCAGACTGTGGCAGGACTTTGATCGGACTGTGACCGGACTTTGACTGGACTTTGACAGGACTTGACCGAACTTTAACAGGACTATGACCGGAATGTGACCGGATTGTTTTTTTTTTTATAGCCTAGGCCAGCAAACGAGCAAGTGGGTCACCTGATGGTAAGTGATCTCCACCGCCAATGTACGCCCACCACCAGAAGAGTCATGGGCGCGTTGCTGACCTTAAAGGAAAGGGATAATTAGGGATTGGGAAGGGGAGGGGATTTGGGCTTCCGGTTATCTCACTCACCGTACGAAACGCAGCAGCAAGCCGCTACTTTACGTCGGTTTGTGACCAGACTTTGACTGGACTTTGACTGGGCTTTGACCGGACTTTGACCGGACTTTGACGGGAGTTTGACCGGACATTGACAGAACTATGACCGGACTTTGACAGGACTTTGGCCGGACTGGAGTGCAGTGCAGGGCATTGCAGAGCAATCCAATGAAGTGATAACTTATTATGGGAGGGTAAACCGCTTTGTAACATAACACGTTACGGACCCACTCTGTCTGGCTTGCCTTTCTCTCACGCATACGGTAGCAGTAGGCAGGCTCCTCCTCTCTCACTTCAACCCACATTAGTTTAAGTCATTCTGTTGTGCGTCCCGAGACGCACACTTTTTTTTATTTATTCTCTTATTCAAATCGATAAATCCTGGAACGGTCCTTGATCAAACCATACATTTTGTAGGAAAAATATTTTTTCAAATAATTATCTTGAAATGTAACAAAAAAAAACCAGTTAGTATTAATTTAATAATATGTCGATTTGATGATACTCAAAATCATCAAATCGACATATTATTATATTTATCCTTGCTACCTCTATTAGTTACCACAATCGAGAATTTTCGTATAGGAAATTGTTGGACGTCTCATCGAAACCAAGCTATTCACGAAGATTCAGCTTGATAGTAATTATTTTTACATCAAGGATCTATACTACTACTTTTGAGCGTAGGACCGGGATAATGTACCACGAAATTTGTAGGACAATATGACTGTTAAATTACATAAATATTAACTAAATACAAATAAAAAAATCAGCTGGTTAGTAATCATTTTTGATGACCTCGTTATCGATACATGTTGGAAGGAGGGGACTCTTTGATCAAACCATACATTTTGTAGGACAAATATTTTTTCGAATAATTTAGATAATTAGTTAGTAATACATTTTTGAGAATCATCAATATTTTATCCTTGATACCTCTGTTAGCTACCACAATCGAGAATTTTCGCACAGGCAATTGTTGGGCGTCTCATCGAAACGAAGCTACTCACGGAAAATTTGCTTGATAGTAATCAAGTGCAAAAATGGACCCGGATAACTGACTATTTCATTTTCATTTCAAATGTATGAAAATGACAAAATTTTGTCTGTCATTCCATTATCCTTCAAAACCAACGAAGTGTGTGTTTTACTTACATATGACAAACTTAGGATTCCATAGTAAAGAATAAATGTATATACAAAAGTGGAAACTATTATACTGGTGGTAGGATATCCATATCCGCCCGGATAGCGACCACCGTACACGTAGTGTTAAAACCTGCCATAGCGACTCACACCTTGTGTGGATCGTGTTCCAGGATCAGCCAGTGTATATCCAGTTCTACCGAGAGGCTTGCGACACGAGTTGATAGTTGTTTGAGGTGCGTATAAGGGTCCAACATTGTATCCCTGTGCCTGCATTGGTCATCCGCCTGTCCTGTCGCAGGGTCCTCGATTTGCTTCTTCCCTCTTTAGAGTATGAAGAAGCATTACCACCCATAAACTTATTGTATGTCGATGGTCGCTGGTTTTTTTGACTGGACTGCGCTTCCCATCAGATATAGTTTAGTCACTTTGCCGTGATCGGATAAAAAAAAATATCTTATGAACACATTTTGTTGGATTAATATTACACTTTTTATACCTTTGAAAGCGATTATCTCTCCATCTATTAAAAAAAAATTAATAGATGGTGATTGATTTTTGAACATCTATCCGTAACGTGAGGTATACACGCTTCTATCTATACGATTTTTTAAATGTTAGTGATCCAGTTGCATAATTTCTCTGGAAGCCCAAAGGAAGGTAGCTTTAAGGAAGTGCTTTGTGCCATACCCGATAAAAGGTCTTCGCTAAGCCCCAATTGGCTGATAGCGCCTCCCCCTTGGTCTCAGTTGCTTCTGTCCATCTATATGTCAGGTAAAATAGAAGATTACCAGCGAGCGACTCCGACGAAAGACGTACTGGCGGTCGCTAATCAATCGGTACTCCTCTAGGTACAGCAGGTGCTGACAGTTGATAATTCCATTATCGTAAAGAACAAGGAGGCGATGGTTATAGGCCTGTAATTGGACGGATCCTAGCGGTTGCCTTTTTTAGGATCGGGTGCACTAAACACTTGAAAATGGCGGACAGAAATGTGGTGGAAACCAAATTTATGGCCTACGGGAGTACGTGTCCATAACGTGCCAGGTAAACTCCAGTAAGGTCGCTTAAGGTAATATTTTTACGTTTTAGAGAATCACAAAAGTACGTGGGTCACAAACACCCATGCTAAATCGTACCAAAGGTACGTTCGTGCCGATGGCCAAAAAATCGATGTGTTGATATATTAGAGAAAGCTATGAGAGTCAATTGTCTTTATAAAAAGGATATTTAAGATACGGTGAAGTGGAAACATTCGTAAGTACTAGTCTAAGATCAACCCAGGCAGAACTGCTGGTGTCACTGGCGAGAGGGTAACCGATACATTTGGGTATCGATTGAATAGCGAAAACCGTACACATGGCGAAAAACTCACCATAGTGGTCTAATCAGACATGTCACACTTCGGGACTAGCCACTGTATATCCAGTAGCTTCGGGCCCACATAATGCCGATGATTAACAAAATTAATCTTGTTGGTCGCAAATATATTTGAACTGGACTGTACTTAATACCAAGTCACTTTACTGTGTCAAGTTAAAAAAACTTCAATGTCACCATTTTGCTTTGCTTTAATTGTATTATTGCGCACAAATCTGACGTAATTAATTGTAAGTACACACATACAATGTTACAAATTAAGATATAACAAATTAAACATATTTGCTTTAAAATAAGGCCTTAGTTCAATTTAATATTCCTAAAGTAATATCAGCATACACAATTTTTTTATAAAAATTGACCAAAGGTGGTCCTTATATTATTGCGAACGAATTTTATTTTCCGTTCTATATTAGATACAGGAATACCGACTAGACCGAAAAAATATGCTTTTAGACTTATATCACTTTGCGCAGAGTGTACAGCTTTGTAATATGAGTCGAACGCCCGACGACAAACGAGCGCGTGCGATGCCTTCGGAGCTCCCCGCGAGCGGGTGCAAGCCCCGCCCACCAAACTACGGATTATTTTCGCTGTAGCCTCTTAAGTACATTCTTTACATCAAACATGATACTTTTGTTTTCCTTTGTTATTCTTAAACGATGTTATTAAAACAGGTAAAGTACTTAAAACAAACTTTAATGTGGGCTAATAAAAAGAAGAATAAAGTTAAGAAATATTTCATTAACGAGGAACAACTCTACGGAATACCTTTATAGTATCCAGAGCAACATCTATTTTAGACCTTATTAAGGGCTGCATTCCACCGCACTTAGCGGTCCTTTCTGACTGGACGGGCGTTTAAAACAAAACTACAATCTTTACCTTTAACATAAGAAGGGCGGCGGCATCAGAACACGTTCTCTGAAAAGGCTAGTGATAAATTCTTCTAGGAACCGATTAAGATTCGACAGCAAAATTCCTTTTGGGTCCGATGTATCTTCCCGTTTACGGAGATTAGAAAGAGACGAATGTATGCGGGAGATTAAGCCGATACTGTCTCCCTCGTCTCGTATTTTATAGTACCGGTTTTTTGTTCGGAACTGGTTTTCGCTGGAGCCACGCAGGACAAATAAAAGTGGTTAACGGCTCGAGCGTAGCCATCGGTGATAATTGTGTAAAGAATGCATTTGCGTCAACATGTGAAAAGTGCCCGACCTCTGGTGGTCTTGTGAAGTCGTGATTTGAATAACGCACGAGCAAAACATACATGTGGGTAATTCTAATTTACAGATTTTGTATTCAAATAAACTTTGCGTTCTGATTTCACTTAGTGCTGAGTGGAATGAGGTGATTGTTGTTAACCGATCAGCACATTGCCTAATGCGTAATTTGTACCACTTCTCTTGCCGAGCAACGATTCATAAGCTGTTGGCCTGTAATCTCTTCACGTTTACTTCTTTGTTAATTTGGCAGAATTTCCATGAAAAATTTCTTACTCCATTTGGACATACATTTCTTGTTTATCGATCGTAACGTTATAATCCTACATAATAAACGTATTATAACATTAAAATGTACGGTTGTAAAATAATTATTATGTCGCGTCAGATGGATTACAAGCTGATAGTAAAATACGAGTCTTTTGTTAGTCCTTCCTAAGGGTATAATACAAAGGAAAATAGCGACCGTTCTTGAATAAACATATAAATTGCTGGCATTACGCGCTGGATACTCAGAAGGCAACAAAACAAAGGAAACGGGCTATCTATTAGATATTTGAGTCAGATACACACAGGATTAAGAAAGTAAGTTTGAACAGCTGATATAATTTAATATTCGAATATGTTTCTTTTATGTACATTTCGTGTTTAATTACATCTTTAAGTATTCGTCAGTTACCATGTACAGCCAGAATATAGTGGTTATTACTTTATTTTTAGCAATAAAATGTATTGGATGCCGGCATAAAATATAATTTATTATACGGTGAATATATACATACTTGGTTTTTTCGTTATGATCAATGTCTTCAGATAATCCATTGTAATATTGAATTGTCCTATAAACAAGAAGATAGGAGTTCTCAATAAGATATGAGCACGACAAAGTGACTGCACTACACCAGATGGTAAACGGACTGCAATTCAAAAAAAAAAAACAGTGACCACCGACAAATAATGGGTTATCGATGGTTATCGGAATCATGCCGGCCTGTATGAATGCTTCTTCACATTCCGAAGGTAATGTGAAGAATGGGGCCTGCAACAGTACAGGTGAATGACCGATGCAGGCACAGGGATACAAGGATGTACCCCTTCAACCACCACATACAACCATCATGCTGTCGCAAACCCCTCGAGAGGACACTGGCTGATCCTGGATCGCGATGCACACAAAGTGTGTGGGTCACTATGGCAGATTTGAACACCCTGTGTATGGTGGTCGCTATCCGGGCGGATATGAATTCTTCCACCAGCATTATATACGCAGCATATTGATATGCAATCAATCATTCAATTTCCCACTGCGATAATACAATCCATCAACATTAAACACGCAGCTGCGAAAGGGTGACCTCGGGCAGCAAAATGTAAAGCCTAATACAAGCTAGTAAAGCCGCAGTTCGCAGATATTCGCGTACTTACACACTACGTACAATGTGCAAATAAACCACACGCTGTGTCAACTGGTTGTGTTGAATGCTGATAAAGTTTATTTAAGCGTTGCGTGAGAGAGACAACCGGCATCACTAGTTCACATAACGGTGTATCGGGGTGAAAGTACACATAACAACGTAACATCGAGTCAAGTTTGAAAAGGATTCCATTTCGCTTAGTGCCGTTTTATTGTAGGCACACGATATTATATGTGCATAGTTAATGAGCTAGATGGAGATAAGATTGAGTAACTGTAATGTAAATGCGTAAACGCAAAAGCGTCAATTAATTAAAGGTGGTTTAGTAATACACTGTATAATTCAGGGACATTTTACGTGGGGGAATTGTAGGCATTTTTATTAGTTTCAACTAACCACCAAGTAATATACTAAGTGGTTTGTAAGGTTTTTGTTAATAGGATGCTTGAGTAGTCTCGCCCGTCACCGTACAGGACACTAAAAAAAGTTTAATTATTCTCAGGAATTAAGGTACGGAGACGCGAGTCCAGCGATAACGACACGTCCGCTTTATCCTCTTTTCTTTGGGTCGTACCTCAAATCGTACCTTTACATTTAAGGATTAGCCAGTGATTCTAATATCTGATCAGATCGATATTCCTATTTTGACTACAACTTTCGGTTCATCGTTGTCGTTTCTAAATTTAATTGTTCTAGACATCTGCTCTAGGCGAAGTAGTCAAGATTGCCGGAGCTAGAATGAAAATAATAAAACGCGATAAACATAAGTACACAATTAACATGATAACTGATATACGCCTCTTGTCTGCTATAAAGGTGCTTTATCTATAGAGGCCACATTGATATCGAAACTATTATAAATGTTTTTGTGCAGAGATCAGCAATATTTTGATAAAACAGATATGATCACCTAAGACATCCAATTATAATATGATAATCCATATTCTTAATGCACGATTAATTCATAAATGTAACGTATTTAGATATTATGAATTATTTATTCAAAACATTATTATTAAAATTTCCGCAAAACCAATAGTTGTTTGTTAATTAATTTTTATAAACATTCAAAATTCGCAATAATAAGACAACATAATAAACATTCGTTGAAGAATGTAAAGTTGGCAAGTAACGACATCTATGAAACATTTTCGGAACCAATTACAAGGTTAACTTACACAGAATTCAATGAAGGAGCACTTGTTATCTCAATAACAAATAATAGTAGTTAGTATATTATTTAGATAAATTGAATATTATTTATTGCACACCTAATAAAGTTACAAAAAACATGGATCATACAGCAAGAGTGTATATAATGGGAGGTCTTATTTTTATTAATAATATTATCTAATGACTCTACTTTTTTAAACGGATCGTGCCTAAAACTTTCCTTACAAGTGGATTAAGAATTTTAGATCGGTATCACCGTACTACCGCCAAATTTTATTTTCTAACCATAACAGATAGTCGTGTTACAGACAAAAACATAATATTTGAATGATATATCATTGCTATTACTCTTTTATCAATTTTTATCACATTTGTACAAACTCAAGATAAAACAGGTTTATTTTTAAGTTTTTTTTGTAAAGCTAGTGATAAGTTAATAAAACTAATTCACAACATTGAAGTATATGTTCTCCACGAACTAATAATTCAATGTAATGTAGTTAATTTTGTCCATACAATATACTTACTTGCATTGACTAGCAAAACAGTAAATTATAATAAAGAGTTACCTAATATACAATTACTGATTTATTTAAAATAGTTTTAAATGCGAGGTTACGACCTTGCCCATGTTTGTAAAAAGAAAACATTATCGATTTGTCTATGGTCATATGCTCCTAAATGAATTAAAACTCACATATCGATGGCGTTTAAATATGCAAATACATACTTGTTTATTGCATAGGCACAGAGGACGGAAACAGTACTGCCGGTCATTTGCGATTCCACACCGATATTGTATAAAGCTGAGACGACGCTGTGAATATACAAATGGATATAGATTCTGTACATATTCGAGTCTCGTTCACGGCCGCGTTCCCAGCCGGCCATTGTTCTTTACGTAACGTCGACGTGACGCGACCGCCGCAATTTATTATGCTTACGCAGGTGCTCAACTCTACATCGTGTCGATTTCCCTCCACTATTGTTCTTGTAATTATACACATTTGTATATAAAGATGTATGCTTTGAAAATGTTTCCGATAACTCCTATTATATTTTCGTATGTAGATGTATCATGGTGGCTTAAAAAGATTTGTTCGCTTATTGTATCACATCTTACAAAAGTGTGCCTCTATACTAAAGTTCGTACAGAAACAAATGTCGGAATTAAGTGTTAATAATAGTTTCGTGCGGTTCGGCTTGCGTGTGATAATGTATATTGATTATTTTTATGAACGATTTTAAAGTGGTAGAGCCACTTTGCAGAAAGTTTTATCTACAGCATAAATGGCCGATTCAACTTGGTTGTTACCATTTCCTCACAGAGAACCGAAGTGAATTAACAACTTGTTGTTACGTTTCATACGATGCGTGAGATATCCGAAGGCCCAAAACCCCTCACACCTTCTCAATGCCTTCCTTAATTCTCCTTCATTTTAAGGTCTGCAACGCGTCTATGATTCTTCTAATATTGTGTGTGTACATCATATACGAGGTAGAGATCACTTACAATCAGGTGTCCCACTTGATCGTTTGTGGGCATTTAGACAATGAAAAAGTAAACTGAATATGTGTAGAATAAAGTTATTAGATGTAAATGGTGCAAAATATTCGTCCAAAAGCTCGGAATATTAGAACATTAGAAGATCAACATCCACATATAACCAATTTGTCAATGCGATATGAAGGAAGAAACATCGCAAGAAATATCAAATGGACAAATCTAGTACACAGCTGTTGAATAATAAATAAACTAATTTGTATTCATGACTGATCGAAGATAATCCTTTCCTCGTGTGTAATTAAGTAGATGTGATATGGCACAGTTCGTTCATTATTCTCTATCTGAGAGAACACACGTATACAATAATAAAACGTATATGTTTAGTCAGATACGAGTGCTTCTAAACGTTAGTTTTATCTGTGTACATAGGTATTATTGATATTGTTATCGTTGATAACGAGTAAAACAAATACGTGAAACAAATATGTTAGATAGTCAACTTTGTGATTAAAAATATAAATTATTATTATAACACTGTTTTAATGCGAGGTGTCGTATATTACAAGATACAGTATCGGAATAAAGTGTCTATTTTATGACATTTTTTATGGCCTTGTCGGATTGGGACGAGCAGGGTTTATAACACCATCTATCTTTAGGAGTTTTTACACCGAGTTGATTAAGTAGCTCTAAAACACTTAGAAACCCGTCATTTCCTTTAGACATATCCATTATGGGGAAGCGGATCGGGGCAAAGTATTAATATCATAGTAGATAATTTAATTTTAATTAAAGTCGCAGCGGATATAAAAATACATTAAAAGTATTATATTCTCACGTCAGGTACAATATAACATAATAAAATGATGAATCTCTGTTTTATATAGCAGTAAAATATTTACCCACGTTTTTGTAACTGTAGCCATGTTTATGTGACCATGTAATGTGTACATAATAAGTGTTGTCTAATCACAGAGATATGAATGACAAACTAATACAAAAGTAGAGAAATATATACGTCGAAATTACCTCCTATTTGCGTCGGCAAAAAAATAAACGAGATTCAGAGGCTGCACATACTTTGGCCTCATAAATCTCGTATAACGGTCGGCCGACACAAAAGGGGCATTCAGCTGTCTATTGAGGGATCAAAAAATGTAGTAGGTAACCACTGCTTCTTTACGCTGTTTTTTTCATTCAGTCACCTCGTATAAGCTTCGTGAGATGAATCACTTTTAAAACACACTTCAAAAGCTATTGGATGTTTTGAAATTCTGCCTACGTGTTGATAGAAAACATGTGCGAGTTATTTTCGTTTATAAAATGGTAATATTTCAACATGTGGTAATCAATATGCCAAGCTTTGAAACGTCCTTCTAGCGCCATCTATTGACAAAATTAGGTATTAATTAACAGTATGCAGGAATTAATAATTGTAACAATATCCATTTACGCAAATCTAACTAAACTCGTCTCATAGGTTTGGTGGCAGCGTATTAAAGCTGAGAACTATGAGGTTCTGGGTTCATTTCTCAGGTCGGCTAATCACAACTTGTGTTTGAATTTTCGATTCAATGAAAATTTATTGGCTCATTGGTCTAGTGGCAGCATATTTAGGCCGAGAAATTAGTATGGACCTGAGTTCAAATTTAAGATCTGGTAACCTCAATTTGAGTTTGTTTTCAATTTAAAAAACCCCCATGAGTTGCTCGGAAACTTCATTTGTGACAATAGGCTCCTCAGCTATCGCATCATGGGACGGATATAACCTTGGCGAGCAGTGAGTGCTCTAGTTGCCACTCTGCTTACCTCTTCGGAGATAAATGCATGAGCTTATGCGATGTTAGATGTTGTTTGCGAACTTTTCACTGAGGTGATTTAATCATGATTATTTCCATTACAATATGCAAGAGCCGTAAATACCGTAAGCGACGAAAACAAAATACAAATAAACACAGTCGACCTCCATACGAAACATAAACCGTCCCGCCGCGCCCCCTCGTGGTCGCCCGGCCGATGTTTTCTTCTAATTAACTGGATATGATTCAGGCGCGGCGGGGCGGGCGTCGCGGGCGGCTGCCGGCTGCAGGCTATCCGCTCAGCGAGTAGCGTGTCACTGACCTTCACGTGGCTCAGCACATGCCGGATACGGCTGTCGTGCGTATACGCACTTAATCATGGTGCTATTCCTTATAAATATCAAAACAAAGCAAAACTTCTCACGGTGACTCACTGCATTTGCATTATCCACACATAAATCGACCGATGATAACTGGACGCGGCCGCAGCACGCGTTTCATTTTTTTCCATTATCGCAACAAGTTGGCAATTATATTTAATTATTCGCCATTCAAGACTGAAGCAATTTGTTTTAACATTGATATGTCGAATAACAATGTCGGAATCCAAAATGCATATTTTTGTTCTTATCGTAATATTTAATCAATGTTCTCTACATTATAACTATCTAGACGTTATCGTATAAGTGGTGCCAAAAAGATTAAATCAATCGATTTATAAATTTATACTTGGCTTGTCATTATAATCCATAAAAAATATGTTATTTTATCTCTATTATATAGCAATTACATCACTATGTTGAATCATATGTCGTTATTGTAAAATTAACATATTTATGTAGTCATGTACACATACAAAATAAACGTAGGTTTGGATTAAACAGAATTCTAATAATGAAAATTGCACTTTTGTAGCAAGATAAAAGTGATAAGCATTTTGAATTTAACATTTCAGATAATATCCATTCAGTCTAAGCTCGACAATTTTTTGTTGATAAATAAATGTAGCCATGAGAAACAAAAAGATAGAGTCAGCGCATTCCTGCACGAATTTTAAACACCACCCTTTGTGAACGTGCGGTGGACGTGTCACGATTGCCCTACTCTCCCTTCTCCCCATACCTCTCACCTTACCGAGCTCAAACGCGCATTGGCGCGGAGGAGGTAGGGGGTTGCACCTCGCGTGCTATCGGTAGTTTAGTCGCTATGTTAATTTTATATTATTTTTATTCTAACTTTACAAGGGCAGTAGGGGAAACAGAACTGCACAAGGTGCGTAGGTTTTTTTACACCAGGTAATTTTTATCGCATATATGTACAAAGCGAAGTCACAGCTTGGGCGTGGAATACTGATCGCACCTTTGGGAAGATTCCGCCAAATACATACTTGCTCAATGCCTTGTACGGATTGCAGCAACGGGCTGTCCGCATTATAAATTATGCGGACGTTAGCAAGAACTTAGAACCGCTACAACTTGCCTCGCTTAGCGTTTTTATCGTCTGTATCATGGTGAATGCTCTGAACATTGGTTTGACATTATCCCATCGTCACTTTCCCTAATAGAACCACGCGTGCTGGCTTGCGGAACTAAAACTACGTGGTCAGCCACGGTCTTTCTTCTGCCGGACCATTAAGCTGTGTAATAGTTTGCCGGCACACATGTTCCCTTCTTCCTACAATACGAGGTCTTAAAACGGAATGTGAAGAAACAAACAGCCCGCCATAATTCTGCCGACCTACGATAGATACATTATTTGTCGTTGGTCGACACTATTCTTGGATTGCACTTCGCTTACCTTCAAGTGTAGCATAGTCACTTTGCCGAGTTAGAATAAAAAACAAAACAGAAAATTATGCATTTTCATAAATAGTGTAAATAGTTTGCTGTTTTAGTAACCAAGATTGAATCTTTCTTCCTGCCTGGCATTATCCCAACTTGATGCAATCGTTATTTAATCTTTGAATCATTGTTTAGAATAAATTTCATTAAACGCAGATGTAAAGCTGAAAACTTCCAAAGTTCTGTGTTCAAAGTCTTCTATAGTTTTGCAATTGTTTATGGACAGACCTGGCGCTTACCAACAGGCAAACGACCTGCTAAACGCGCCATTCAGGCTCATAAAAACACAGCTAGACTATTATATGGTTTCTATATAAACCTGTCTTAATACTGTAGCATACATTATTTCGAAAATACCATAAAGTATTGGTATACAACGAATTTAAATGGATTTTATCGCGGTTTTTTTATTTTAATTATCACGACGTTTCAAAAGCTTTTCAGCCTTCGTGGGCACGGGGTGTACTCAGATGTAGATTGTCCCAAAATAGATAATGTAGCAGATAATGTTACATTAACATTAACCACCAACATTGACCAAAATCTATACTAATAATAAAGCTGTAGAGTTTGATTGTTTGTTTGTTTGAACGCGCTAATCTCAGGAACAACTGGTTCGAATTGAAAAATTCTTTTTGTGTTGGATAGTCCATTTGTCGAGGAAGGCTTTAGGATATATAACATTACGCTGCGACCATTAGAAGCGAAGCATCAGTGAAAAATGTTGCAAAAACGGGGAAAATTATTCATATTTGAAGGCTTCCGTTGCTAAGCTACCCAAATAATATTATTTGAAGGCTTCCGTTGCTAAGCTACCCACATCTATACTAATATTATAAAGCTGTAGAGTTTGATTGTTTGTTTGTTTGTTTGATCACGTGGGCGGAGCCGCGAGCAAAAGCTAGTTAAAATATAAAACCGCGATAAAATCCGTTTAAATTAGTTTTATTTCAATGAGTAACATTCGCGTAAACGTAAGAAATCATACCATAAAGTATTTTTACGTTAACCAACGTTCCAATTCTAAATACCATTTATAGATTTAACTTATTAACCATCGACTTATTCAGCCAGTGAGTCTGGCCAAATGCAAAACAGACGAAAGTAGTCCGATAAGGCATTCATTTGCATACATACTATTGCTAAATCTGAATTGGCAGACCATAACTGCACCAAATCTAGCACCAAAACAGCAATACGTGAAATATGATCTAGTTTGTTAAGCGAAATAACAAGAAAATAATTTACGCAGATTTTCTAAAATTTAAATATTTGCACAATCATTAACGATCGTTGAGTGTTTCGGTATTAAAATGTTGTATTCTGACTCAGTTAACAAAATTAATGATCTATATTCGGAAATCGCAAGTAAAAGAAACAGGAGTTCGAGAATCCAGCAACTTTATCATTCCCTACTGAATCTCACAAACTCGGAAACTTTAGCTTATGCAAGAGCTACAAAACTTTGCCCAACTACAATACGTAGATATAATATTAGTTAATGCTCGGAATGCCGCAGCCCCTGTGCATTTAACGGTAAATATGTAAAGTTATGCTAACTACATCACGAGGTGTGTACAGTGGTACGCAAAATTTGCGACGACGTACATCCCAGCTTCCCTACTCCCCAATCCCCACTTCCCTCTGTCACGTCGGAATGTAAATTACTTCGTTACGGAATATGAACATCAAATAAATCTGGCACATAAAGTGTGCGCTGGACGCCGACCGGTTTACAATGGAGCGTGTGACCAGTGTAGGGCGTAGTTAACTACATTTTGTAATCTGATTACTAATTTCGATTAAAAGTAGTTAACTACATGTAGTTATGATTACATGTAACTTAACTACAGTAATCAAACTACATGAAGTAGTTATTAATTTGATTGCTGCAATCTAGTAGTTATAACTACTGATTATTTAAGTTTTATGAACTTATATTTTGCAATTAAATAAACACGTAAAGTGTAGTAACATATGTTTTGGTATATGGCTGCTTAAAAAAAAAACAGTTTATTGCACATGCCTCTCAAAGTCCGTCAAAGTCCGGTCAAAGTCCTGTCAAAGTCCGTCAAAGTCCTGTCAAAGTCCGGTTAAAGTCCTGTCAAAGTCCGGTCAAAGTCCATCAAAGTCCGTCAAAATCCTGTCAAAGTCCTGTCAAAGTCCTGTAAAAGTCCGGTCAAAGTACGACAAAATCCTGTCAAAGTCCGTCAAAATCCTGTCAAAGTCCGTCAAAGTCCTGTCAAAGTCCGGTTAAAGCCTTCTCAAAGTCCTGTCAAAGTCCGGTCAAAGTCCATCAAAGTCCGGTCAAAGTCCTGTCAAAGTCCTCTCAAAGTCCTGTCAAAGTCCGGTTAAAGCCTTCTCAAAGTCCGTGAAAGTCCTGTCAAAGTCCGGTTAAAGCCTTCTCAAAGTCCATCAAAGTCCGTCAAAGTCCGGTCAAAGTCCGTCAAAGTCCTGCCAAAGTCCTCTCAAAGTCCGGTTAAAGCCTTCTCAAAGTCCTGTCAAAGTCTATCAAAGTCCGTCAAAGTCCTGCCAAAGTCCTTTCAAAGTCCGGTCAAAGCCCATCAAAGACCGTCAAAATCCTGTCAAAGTCCTGTCAAAGTCCGTCAAAGTCCTGTCAAAGTCCGGTTAAAGCCTTCTCAAAGTCCTGCCAAAGTCCGGTCAAAGTCCGGTTAAAGCCTTCTCAAAGTCCTGTCAAAGTCCGGTCAAAGTCCATCAAAGTCCGTCAAAATCCTGTCAAAGTCCTGTCAAAGTCCTGTAAAAGTCCGGTCAAAGTACGTCAAAGTCCGTCAAAGTTCTGTCAAAGTCCTGTCAAAGTCCGTCAAAGTCCTGTCAAAGTCCGGTTAAAGCCTTCTCAAAGTCCTGCCAAAGTCCGGTCAAAGTCCGGTTAAAGCCTTCTCAAAGTCCTGTCAAAGTCCGGTCAAAGTCCATCAAAGTCCGTCAAAATCCTGTCAAAGTCCTGTAAAAGTCCGGTCAAAGTACGTCAAAGTCCGTCAAAGTTCTGTCAAAGTCCTGTCAAAGTCCGTCAAAGTCCTGTCAAAGTCCGGTTAAAGCCTTCTCAAAGTCCTGCCAAAGTCCGGGTAAAGTCCGGTCAAAGTCCGGTTAAAGCCTTCTCAAAGTCCTGTCAAAGTCCGGTCAAAGTCCATCAAAGTCCGTCAAAATCCTGTCAAAGTCCTGTCAAAGTCCTGTAAAAGTCCGGTCAAAGTACGTCAAAATCCTGCCAAAGTCCTATCAAAGTCCTGTCAAAGTCCGTCAAAGTCCGGTTAAAGCCTTCTCAAAGTCCGGTCAAAGTCCATCAAAGTCCGTCAAAGTCCGGTCAAAGTCCGTCAAAATCCTGTCAAAGTCCGTCAAAGTCCTGTCAAAGTCCGTCAAAGTCCTGTCAAAGTCCGGTTAAAGCCTTCTCAAAGTCCTGTCAAAGTCCGGTCAAAGTCCATCAAAGTCCGGTCAAAGTCCTGTCAAAGTCCTCTCAAAGTCCTGTCAAAGTCCGGTTAAAGCCTTCTCAAAGTCCGTGAAAGTCCTGTCAAAGTCCGGTTAAAGCCTTCTCAAAGTCCATCAAAGTCCGTCAAAGTCCGGTCAAAGTCCGTCAAAGTCCTGCCAAAGTCCTCTCAAAGTCCGGTTAAAGCCTTCTCAAAGTCCTGTCAAAGTCTATCAAAGTCCGTCAAAGTCCTGCCAAAGTCCTTTCAAAGTCCGGTCAAAGCCCATCAAAGTCCGTCAAAATCCTGTCAAAGTCCTGTCAAAGTCCGTCAAAGTCCTGTCAAAGTCCGGTTAAAGCCTTCTCAAAGTCCTGCCAAAGTCCGGTCAAAGTCCGGTTAAAGCCTTCTCAAAGTCCTGTCAAAGTCCGGTCAAAGTCCATCAAAGTCCGTCAAAATCCTGTCAAAGTCCTGTCAAAGTCCTGTAAAAGTCCGGTCAAAGTACGTCAAAGTCCGTCAAAGTTCTGTCAAAGTCCTGTCAAAGTCCGTCAAAGTCCTGTCAAAGTCCGGTTAAAGCCTTCTCAAAGTCCTGCCAAAGTCCGGGTAAAGTCCGGTCAAAGTCCGGTTAAAGCCTTCTCAAAGTCCTGTCAAAGTCTATCAAAGTCCGTCAAAGTCCTGCCAAAGTCCTTTCAAAGTCCGGTCAAAGCCCATCAAAGTCCGTCAAAATCCTGTCAAAGTCCTGTCAAAGTCCGTCAAAGTCCGGTTAAAGCCTTCTAAAAGTCCTGTCAAAGTCCGGTCAAAGTCCGTCAAAGTCCGGTCAAAGTCCATCAAAGTCCGTCAAAGTCCGGTTAAAGCCTTCTAAAAGTCCATCAAAGTCCGTCAAAGTCCGGTCAAAGTCCGTCAAAGTCCGGTTAAAGCCTTCTCAAAGTCCTGTCAAAGTCCGGTCAAAGTCCACCAAAGTCCGGTCAAAGTCCGTTCAAAGTCCTTCAAAGTCCTGCCAAAGTCCTCTCAAAGTCCGGTCAAAGCCCATCAAAGTCCGTCAAAATCCTGTCAGTCCTGTCAAAGTCCGTCAAAGTCCTGTCAAAGTCCGGTTAAAGCCTTCTCAAAGTCCTGCCGAAGTCCGGTCAAAGTCCGGTTAAAGCCTTCTCAAAGTCCTGTCAAAGTCCTGTAAAAGTCCGGTCAAAGTACGTCAAAATCCTGTCAAAGTCCTGTCAAAGTCCGTCAAAGTCCTGTCAAAGTCCTGTCAAAGTCCGTCAAAGTTCGGTTAAAGCCTTCTCAAAGTCCTGTCAAAGTCCGGTTAAAGCCTTCTGAAAGTCCTGTCAAAGTCCGGTCAAAGTCCATCAAAGTCCGTCAAAATCCTGTCAAAGTCCTGTCAAAGTCCTGTAAAAGTCCGGTCAAAGTACGTCCAAATCCGGTCAAAGTCCGTCAAAGTCCGTCAAAGTCCTGTCAAAGTCCGTCAAAGTTCTGTCAAAGTCCGTCAAAGTCCGGTTAAAGCCTTCTCAAAGTCCGGTCAAAGTCCATCAAAGTCCGTCAAAGTCCGGTCAAAGTCCGTCAAAGTCCTGTCAAAGTCCGGTTAAAGCCTTCTCAAAGTCCTGTCAAAGTCCGGTCAAAGTCCATCAAAGTCCGTCAAAGTCCGGTCAAAGTCCTGTCAAAGTCCGGTTAAAGCCTTCTCAAAGTCCTGTCAAAGTCCGGTCAAAGTCCGGTCAAAGTCCGTCAAAATCCTGTCAAAGTCCTGTCAAAGTCCGTCAAAGTCCTTCAAAGTCCTGTCAAAGTCCGTCAAAGTTCTGTCAAAGTTCTGTCAAAGTCCGTCAAAGTCCGGTTAAAGCCTTCTCACAGTTCGGTCAAAGTCCATCAAAGTCCGTCAAAGTCCTGTCAAAGTCCGTCAAAGTTCTGTCAAAGTTCTGTCAAAGTCCGTCAAAGTCCGGTTAAAGCCTTCTCAAAGTCCGGTCAAAGTCCATCAAAGTCCGTCAAAGTCCGGTCAAAGTCCGTCAAAGTCCTGTCAAAGTCCGGTTAAAGCCTTCTCAAAGTCCTGTCAAAGTCCGGTCAAAGTCCATCAAAGTCCGTCAAAGTCCGGTCAAAGTCCGTCAAAATCCTGTCTAAAGTCCTGTCAAAGTCCGTCAAAGTCCTGTCAAAGTCCTGTCAAAGTCCGTCAAAGTCCTGTCAAAGTCTGGTTAAAGCCTTCTCAAAGTCCGGTCCAAGTCCATCAAAGTCCGTCAAAGTCCGGTCAAAGTCCGTCAAAGTCCGGTTAAAGCCTTCTCAAAGTCCTGTCAAAGTCCGGTCAAAGTCCATCAAAGTCCGTCAAAATCCTGTCAAAGTCCTGTCAAAGTCCGTCAAAGTCCTGTCAAAGTCCGGTTAAAGCCTCCTAAAAGTCCTGTCAAAGTCCGGTCAAAGTCCATCAAAGTCCGTCAAAGTCCGGTCAAAGTCCGTTCAAAGTCCGTCAAAGTCCTGTCAAAGTCCCTTCAAAGTCCTGTCAAGGTCCTGTCAAAGTCGGGTCAAAGTCTGGTCAAATAACAGTCAAAGTCCTGTAAAGTCCGGTCAAAGTCTTGACAAAATCCAGTCAAAGTCCAGTTAAAATCAAATTCAATTAATCAAGTCCAGTTAATTTTGACGCGTAACAGAAAAATCTGACGCATAACCGAAAAATCTGACGTAACCGAAAAATGAGACGATTTTTATTTTTTCCACGCACAGCGATTCATTTTTATATATAGATTTAATTTAATTAATTTAATGTATTTACATGAACGACTATCGCGCGTGTTTTCTTTTTTAATGACGCAAAATCATTTTAAATATGTAGTTATAAAAAGTAATCAAGTAATCATGATTGCAACTACAATTAGTAGTTAGTAATCAAAATTTTTAACTACATTTTTGATTTTTTTATGTAGTTATTAGTTATGATTACTAACTACTTTATGTAATCGTAGTTAGTTATCAGTAGTTAGATTACATTTTGCCCAACACTGCGTGTGACGAAGGACTGCAAGAAAAGGGATTACATTGGGACGCATATGTAAATGTAGATGTGAATCTTTGTCACAAAGTAAACTATGACATACCTTTTGTGAATGGTTCGCTTCTGTGTTAGAACTGAATTCATATAAATGCCTTTCATAGATAATCATATTGCAAAGTAATTAAATCAATCGGATAGATAAAATTACTTATGATAGTATTATCGAATTAATCACCTGTGTCCCTGAAGCCGTAGGCAGTGCAACTAGTGCCACCGCAGTACCCTGAGCTCATTTCCGTCCCATTATATGATAGATGGCAAATGTATCGCCATATCGGGTGCAAATCCCAATAGAGGGCAACTTACATGTGATTTTTCCAAATCAAGAATCTCGCGACATGGGGTTTGAACCCAGGACTTCTCCTAACAATACCACTAGACCAATGAGGCGATCACTTAAAATATTCTGGCACGATAAATTAAGCATATACCTATACAATCTATACAACGAAAACGTTTATAAACTCCGAAGTGAATTAAGCTTTCGTCGAGTTTTATGCTGATCGATGCCTTCGAAACTCGCTAAAATAGCAAATTTATAAACAAACGCTTCCAAATAGACGCTAACAATGCCACATTAAAACATAAATAGCCCGTCCAATGCCCATCAATTAAGTTGGATAATTGAAACATGGATTTTAAAACACGTCCAAACAGTGACGCGAATCTATCAGGATGCGGGAACGACGCACCAGAACCAATTAAAATCAAATTGTTAGGTGAACAAGCAGCACCCGGCCCTGACGCTTATCCAATATACGAATTCCGTTAACTGACACAAAGGACTGTCGTTTCCACGTCACTGTATAAACACAAAAACAGTTATATCGGATCTGATACAGCCGGCGGCACTACGAGTGGAATTAATAACAACATATCAAAATTACTCGTGTAGGTGGGTTCTATTATGTCCTTTTCTGAAGAATACAAATGAATGAATATTTTATTTATTAATACAGGTGCGAGATATAATAAGTTTATTTGCGTACTCATTTCGTATAAAATACGTTGCTACTTTATTCATGTTATTGAAAGGTGAGGATGTTTTTATCTTTATACAAATGTTCGGTATTAAAATAATTGTCAGCAACAGAACATAATTCAAACGCCAACACGGTTGCTCTATAAACATGTGATAAAGCCAAAAAACGTGACTTAAACAAGTATTTGCACACCCGAGTGAAGCAGGACAAAACATTCTTAATTATGTAAAACTTTATTGTTTACTGTACGCCGGGTACGAAGAGAAGTTGTTACCAACCTTGGAAACTTAACTAGTTTCACATTCAAAAGTTGGTCCCACGCCGCGCCCGGCGCTGTCGGGGCAGGTCGCAAAACGTTCAACGAAAGTGACCGAACTTCGAGCGACGAACAACAATGCCAGCAAAGTTTCAACGATCCGAGCAATATTTGTTCCGAACCTAAGCTCGTTCAGCGCTTTGAAGTTCGAAGCCAATATAAAGTTGACTGCCGCTGAATACATACGTATAAATAACGCTCCCGTCTATTGCACTAATGGAGAATTTTTTCATGGCTTTGTTACGTAAATGTTGGTATTGAATCGCATAAACATTCAATAAAGTTTAAGGTTATTTCATACTCAAAATAAAACACATTCAAATGATTCAGTTCAAACGAGTTTGTTATAAAAATATAGACAAAGTTATGAAATAAACAAATAACGCGCCCGATGAATTAATGCGTCTTTTTAGAAAGCGCGAACGTCAGGCGCGCCGACTGCTTCGCAAAATTATTATTCAAACTGTCGGACTCAGTAACCGCTCACGATATTAGACACACAAATTCTGACTCTTTATTATGTAAATACTTTGGCCTCGAAGCTACAAAATTTGTTTGAATTATGCAAAGAATAATCAACGGGTGTCTCTCATTCACATCGTCTTTTAAATATGCATGTGGCTCTCAAGAAGCAACAGTCGCCGTAATACATAAATCTACTTTCTTTAAATTGGACCGGTGTTCCATTTTAATAAAACGTGCGAGCTGTGGGATGGCTATGATATATTGCTATTGATATGTTAAATTAAAAACGTCACTCGCATACGTAGACGGCGAGCACTGAGCAGCGATCTATCTGCCACGAGACGCGACATTATCAAACTCTCATGATAATTTACTGAACGTGGTCTGATTGCGCATACCTCAATGATTTATGCGACACGTTTGTGTATACTGTATATCCACGCACCCTCATGCCGGGGGCGCGGGGCGCGGGGTGCGGGGTGCGGGGCTCGGGGGGCGGATGGTCGTCGAGAGACGTCACAATACTGTCACTCCCAGCCATCGCACAAAATGAAAGCACGTTTTATCAGGCTTTATCACGGACGTATTATTTCACTCAAAGGATAACATTCTCGTGGACACAAAAGCGTATTCCGCTTCCTATTCTTTTCAACTCTTTTTGTTTGAGTTACGGCTGGCGTTACAATCGAGTTTGTAACAAAGTTGAGAACAGTTATAAAACGCATTGGTAACTGTTCAAACTATTCTAACGCATAAAAGACAGGGACCAGTAGACATATGTTCAATTACTAATTTAGTTTCGGAAAAAATACACTAGAATTGTAACAGTTCCGTCTTATCACTAGATACTAGATTATATCTATGCAATATAAAACCTTGAAATATGTATGAAAATTATTAGAGTATGCAACATTAAATAATAAAAAAAAATAGATTCTTTATTTTCAATCAGCATACAATTAAGCATTGATCGATCGATATCGACCATAATATAATAAAATTAACAATTTCCAAACGTTAAAAAGGGTACTGTACCAAATGTTCGGTAGTAAGATTGTGTCTTCATAAGTTATTACTGAAAAGGTAATGAAATATAAAAGCTGATATAGTAACATAGTAGTAAATAGCAACACAGAGAACACAGAGATAATTATTATGTCTAGTTTCTTGCCATACTCACGACATTTACCTGTATAAATTCTTAGTACAGTGAAACGGTCTAGTTCATTAAGCTAATACCTCCGGCTTGCGGTTCTCTATGTTCCCAATTACTGCAAAACCGGCTTTTACCTAGGATTATTCAGGTAAGGGAACGCTTCAATAGTTCAAATTGGATCAGTTACGTTGTAAATTACTATACCTTATTATATCTATAGTTATACGGAGTACCGACGTTTGAGTATAAGAGCTTTTTTATAAGACGTACGCACTCACGCCTGTAATCCCTGAACGGGTAGGCAGAGATGTTACCCGTACACCCAGGTTTCGCCAAGCTTACTTCTGTTCTATTATGTGATGGGGGTGAACCTATCGCCATACCAGGCGCATATTCTAGTTGATAATTTCGCGATAAAATACCTAATATCACTTTTATCTGACCGGCGATCGAACCCGAGACCTCAGGACAGCAATCGTACAATACATATATGCAGTACGACTTTACCACCGAGGCAGCCTTCTTTATGAGAGTGAGAGTATATTAATGAAGTACATAATTGTAGTTAACATCTATACTAATAATAAAGCTGTAGAGTTTGATTGTTTGTTTGTTTGTTTGTTTGTTTGTTTGAACGCGCTAATCTCAGGAATTACTGGTTCGAATTAAAAAATCCTTTTTGTGTTGGATAGTCCATTTATCGAGGAAGGCTTTAGGATATATAACATTACGCTGCGACCATTAGAAGCGAAGCATCAGTGAAAAATGTTGCAAAAACGGGGAAAATTATTCATATTTGAAGGCTTCCGTTGCTAAGCTACCAAAATAATATTATTTGAAGGCTTCCGTTGTCAAATCAAAATCAAATCTATACTAATATTATAAAGCTGTAGAGTTTGATTGTTTGTTTGTTTATTTGATCACGTGGGCGGAGCCGCGAGCAAAAGCTAGTCGATTATAATGAGAGAAATAGTCCGGATCGAGCTGTGTGTAAATACAGACAAAATACCGCAATATGTTTGCTATTTTATTGTATAAATACATGATACGTACCTGAACTTAATGTAGTACATCATACAGAGCGTATATTGATAATATACGCTCTGATAATGTAATACAGTCATTCATCAATGTCAATACACAAGTATGATTCATATCTTTATGAATGGCAAAGCAAACGTGTAAAACATTCCGCGAAGTAATTGCTTTTTCAAATTTAAATAAACATAAATCCCACTGAAACGCAATTAATGAAAGCAAATAATCCACCCCAATAGTTGATCAAATGTATTTAAACGTATAGTTATAAGTAAGCGGAGCGACGAACCGTGACTTCGGATGTAAACGACCAATGGATTAAGGAAGCGGTATTGAAAGGTAAATCATTATATTGCAAATGGAAGCCATCCATCTCCGGCGTAGTCAAGACGCGAAGCAGGATCATCCATCAGGGTCGAAGTATGGCGAGAATGTACCTACATTTTATATTTATCACACATCTTAAAAAAAAATACTAAGTCGGTTCTTCATATGCAAAAAAGCTACTTACAGTATCATTTATTAAAAGTAATAAAGTCTTTCAAATTCAATTTACGTATTTTGGCCGTCGAGACAAGACTAAAAATATTTTCTTAGCTCAAAATAAAGCAGACGTTTTTATCTTTATATTTTCAAGCGTTTCTCAAAACTTAAGATGCTTACTCCCTTCGAGTCTTGGAAATAAAATACAAATGTACTATTTTTATTTGCTCCAAGAATAAATTCTATACGCAATAAAGCAATACGGCTGGCTGAGCTAGACAGGATACTTTTTTCTTTGAAATAATCGAGCCATTTGCATGACGTAAGTACTACTTAAGAAAATTTTGGGGGTATTACTATAGTGAAGATCTCTGTATTATATATAGCAATCGTAGCCGTTAGTGTTATTGCTTAATACTTTCTTTTTAACGTTAGAATAATACACAAACTTAACGAGAATACATTCTACTACTACGTTTAATACTTTTCTAATGTCATTTTTTCCCGACTAATAAGAGGGATTTTAAGATCCTACGATACCAAAATATTTGTTTAATTAAAGATTGTCAGGTATACGCAAACCTAAACCAAACTTTTTGTACCTGGCATTATCGGGGCATAGTTCTAGGATCCACCTTCCTACTTAAACGATTTTGCTTCCATTCGATCTTGAACATCCTCTGAGATGACACCATGGGTTCTCTGGCCTTCCTGCCAATGCTTTTTGGGCCATCAGCGAGATCGTACCCTCGTATGATCTGCGACTGCCGTACTCTTGCGGTTTCCACAAAACGTGGCCAAACCATCTCAAGCGACATTCCTTAAGATTTTCTGCCATTTCGCGGACACATGGTCTACAGCGGATAAACGCGTTACGTATATGATGAATTCGTGCAACATTGCACAACCGCAGCATTTACAATCATCTTCATCTTTGACGTGGATATCCCTGACATGGTGCTTAAGGGTGGGCCATGTCTTCCGCCCACGCAGGAGCACAGGTACTGTCCATTCACTGTTCCCCCACGGAAAAGCCTTTATACTTCCAAGAGGTGTGTAATCCATCACATTATTCTTGGCAGTCGTAACTAAGCCACTTTGTTCTTTATATCTACATGGAAATCAAGTCGTTGTAACCTCCATACAATGTTTTTACTGAAAGCAATTACGTAATCATCTCCTCAACCGACATTCAACAAACAACGTCAACGTCACTGTTGTTCTCAAACTCAAATGAATCTAAATAAATATTTATGAAATATTTTTGCGCCTTCACAATTCACATAAACGTGTTAACGTAAAGTTTCACGAAAATTTATTAGACTTCATTTGAAGGTTTCTCGATATTGCTTCGGCTAGATATAATATAGTTATTAGAGATAGTGAAACTAGGTATAAATTAAAACTGGCGATTGGAAATATTCTTATATCTTGAATTTAGAAAAGTGTTCTTATTGTATGTAAATTGTTGTCTTTTATTTTAGTCTGCTTTGTTTTGTCGTTGAAATATATTTAATATCTGCAAATATGAGGTTCTTTATAATTTCCGTACTATAATAATTCCACTGCACTGCTACTCGGTTACAAGAGTCAGCCTACCAGATGCATAGTCAACTATTTAAATAACCCGTTTATATTCTCCGATTTGGCGATTAGGCATCGACATTCTTGTACCCCCCGAACCGACTCACTACGGACATCCCGGACAAAGGCCCGAGATACTCGATGTGGCACTCGTGAGGAACGTATGCTTACGCATGCGCTCTATACGGGTGCTACACGAGCTAGACTCGGACCACAGACCTGTGATCCTAGATCTCGTCCCACACATAGGCCCCGATGACACAGGTCTTAATAAACCGACGTAGGTGACGACGAATTGGCGCCAAGTAGGCGCCAAGCTCGCCGACACCTCGTCCAGTGCTCTTGCCGCGATCCCCGACCGAATCGATACTCCTGAAGAGACGACAGAGGCGCCACGCCATTTCACCACTCACCTGCAGAATGCCGTGAGCGAAAGCTCAAGGGAGGAACCTGTGACTGTACCCAGTCACATGTTGCTCCCGGCAGACTTGCGGGCTGTGGTGAGAAGGCGGAACGCAGCCATGCGACAATACGCGTCGATCTTCCACCCGGACCGACGAGCCCTTGCGCGTCACTTCCAAAAGGAAGTCAAACGTCGCATGAAAGGGCTCGTCGATTCGAGATGGGGGAATCACCTAGACGAAATTCGTCCGACACATCAGGCCTTCTGGCAACTCTGTCGTGCCTTCAGGAGAAACGATACAACAACCATGCCCCCGCTTGATCGTCCGAATCAACGCCCAGCGTTCGATGACGACGAAAAAGCCGAATATCTAGCCGACAGCCTGGAGACTCAATGTTCCCTCAGCGAAGTCCTCCCATCAGAACAGGCCCATCTTGTTGCGGTCAATGAGTTTGTCGAAAGTAGGAATGCGTTCCCGCCGCCGACGCGCCCGATCCCACTCGCCTCCTCCGCCGTCGACCCGGATGTCGATGAGCCGCCAAACCCTCTTGCACCGGTGACACTCGAAGAAGTAAGCCATCTGGTCAGGTCACTCAAACGACGTAAAGCCCCCGGGGGCGACGGTATATCCACCCGCGTCCTTAAGATGCTCCCCAGCCATCTGCTGGAAATCCTCACTGCGATTTTTGACGCAGCTTTCCGCAATTGCCTCTTTCCACAAGAGTGGAAGGAGGCAATTGTCATAGGCATACCCAAACCGGGTAAACCCCCCTCTGACCCGACATCTTACCGCCCCATCAGTCTTTTGAGCTCTTTGGGTAAGGTGTACGAGCGAATCGTCCTCGATCGCTTGAAAATAGTAGCAAAGAACCACAATCTGCTCCCCGCGGAGCAGTTTGGGTTCAGAGCCCGCCACAATTGCGTACATCAGGTGCTCCGCATCACGGAGCACATCCACGCGAAAAACTTTACCAAGACCCCCACCGGAGCCATATTTTTCGATGTCGAAAAAGCATTCGACAAGGTGTGGCACAATGGCTTGCTTTACAAGCTATACACCATGAACGTGCCCACACAGCTCGTGCACATCATACGAGCGTTCTTGTCGAATCGCGGTTTCAGATATCGCGTGGAGGGAAGCCTCTCTTCCCGACACACCATTTCGGCCGGAGTCCCGCAAGGCTCGGCCCTCTCCCCCTTTCTTTTCTCGCTATACACATGCGATATTCCCAGGCCAAAGGGCGCCCATCTGGCACTCTTTGCCGACGATACCGCGATTTACGCATCGCGTAAAAACCCGGTTGATGTGGTTCGCACTTTGCAAGCCGCTGCCGACAAACTCGGACAGTGGTGCCGCAAATGGCGAATCACCATCAACCCGACCAAAAGCGCCGCGATCCTTTTCGATAGATACCCAGCCCGTTTCAAAGATCCAGTGCCGAATGTCAACATGTTCAACATGTGCATTCCCTGGACTAAAACGGTCAAATATCTAGGAGTGACCCTAGACCAGAGGCTTACCTTCGGGCCACACTTAAAAGCGGTACGCGCACTCGCGATGAGCCAGCTTTACTGGCTTCTAAACCCAAAAAGCAAACTCTCGACCCGCAACAAGATTAGGATTTACACGACCTGCATTAGGCCGATCATGACGTACGCGTCGCCCGCGTTTGCCCACGTACCCGAATGTCGTTATAGACGTTTGCAAGCCTTGCAGAATCGCTTTCTGCGTAAGATTACTGGGGTCCCGTGGTATGTGAGGAATCTCAATATCCACGTGGACACGGGCATGCCGACTCTCCGGCAGTTCATGAAAATGAACAGCAAACGCTATTTCGACCGCGCCGCTCACCATCCGAATACGCTTATCCGCCAAGCGTCAATCTACACTCCATTCGACCGCGCGAAATGGAGACGACCGCGTAGCGTCCTCTCCGATCCCGACGATGCGACCACTCTGGCCATCCGAAGGAGAGAGGAATACATGAAAGCACACTCCACAAGACCGACTTACCGTCCTCGCCGCCGAGGACCGCGCCGCGTTCCCCGCAACCCCCCTGACCCTAGTACCGGCCCGCGAGCCGATGATGATAACAACCAGTAGTTTTAAACCTCCCCAAAAATGATAATCGCAGATGTCTCTGCCCTCCCCCAGTGACCGCCCTGAGCCGAGGTCCGTACCCCACAGGGGGTGCCCTCAGCGAGGTCGCTTAAATGTAAGGGTTGAGAGCGCCTAAAGCGTTCGCCCGAAAGTCCGGTGAAGCTGTAGAAAGCCGGCTCGCGTCAGGCTAACAGTACAACGCCAAACCGCAAAAAAAAAAAAAAAAAAAAATCTCCGATTTGGCTTCAAGCCAACCGACTTGTACATTTATGTAAATGCATGAATGGCATGTGGATTCCTTAATATTGCATATTGTGATGCGAATATAAATATAGTTGCTTATATTTTAGATGATAACACCGTACTAATACAATAAGTAAATTTTAACGTTGTTATTTATATTGGAATAACTTTAGGTTTACACAATTTTTTAAACAAAGATTGGATAGTATACACATATTTTAGCATTTAGTTCGTTATGTATTAAACATATACGAATAATCTAATTTAAAATAACTTTTACGAAACTTACACATTCACAGATACGTATATTTGATTTTCATATAAAAGAAATATAAGTACCAGCTTTTAAATTAAGTATATATTATTCAAAAGTAGTCACGTGTATAATACAGGACTATATGGCTAACCAAAACTCTCGGTGTATGAAAACAACATGATAACCGCACAATATGTAGCCCGTATTAGAGTGAACCACGCTGCGAACAGTCAAAACGGAACAAAGAACACGTCCTTTACTTTGTTTTCAAATATAAAGGTCCACAGAAGCATTTCAATTTAGCGAGAGAGCCGGTGAATGGTGTATTGCATCTAGCGTGTATTGCAAACGAAGCGAGCGCGCCGAACCACTGCCGCGCCGTGCCCCTCGCTATCCGCACACCTGAATACCCTGAATTCTATCCTATTAAGTCTGGCGAGAGGATGTCTCTCGAAGGTTGTGTGTGCTGAAATAGCACACACTACTAATTCATAAGTGGAACGGGAATGTTATTTTAGATTATTTTTATGTTCATTCATATTTGTTTCAGATTTTGATCTTTCCACCTGCTCTTATCCTACTCGCATTGGGTTCGGCGTAACATGCTTTTTAACGCATGTTACAGAGAGATTTGGTTTGTAGTTTTTACAACCAGCCGCCTGCCTGACATCAACCCCTCTGCAGAAAAAACAGACCCAAACCCGAAATAAATAATTGGGGATCACACAAACATTTGTCTGGGTTCGGAAATCGAACCCACAGCCTCTCGCTTCACGAGCAGCTACTTGCCCACTACGCCTCGGAAGTTGTCACTGGTTTCACATTTATATAATCCTAATAAAAAACAATTTTTCAAATCCATACCAAGAATGCTTCGTTTTTTGCCGAATCGATTTCTAAAACTAAATGTCGAACCAATGCTAGAATTTTTTATTTTCTCTATAACAATTTTTTATATTACGTTTTAGCTGATTTTGCTTTACGGCTCATTCAGCGGAATTGAAGGACCATTGACTTTTTCGATAAAGCAAACGAGAATAAAGCCAGTCGAAATCGCAAAATATAACAGAATCTCACGAGTAATATAATTTGTGTTTAGTGTAAGGTGGACAGAAGACCTGATAAAGGTCGCTGGATGCAGGCCGCTTCCAACAGGTCGGTCTGGATATCTTTGGGGGAGGCCTATGTTCAGCAGTGGACGTCTTGTGGCTGATGATGTTCTCTGAGTTACTTTTCATTACCATCCACATTTTAATCTTTATAAGGTACTAACTACCACTCTACTATCAGAACTTACTCAGGTCTCAGGTCTAATCAGGTCATCCCCGTTGGGTTTTCAGGATTTAATGTTTGTTATTACTATTTGGCACATGTAGTGAGTGTCAACTGTCAGCTCGACTTTCTCCCAGAGACTAAGAGTTCATCTAGAATCAAGATACTAACTATCTAACGTGGTTAAGCCCATACTGGGCTTCCAATTAAAGTTATTCCAGCGCATTTGGTTGTTTAAATTGCGTGCTACTAAGTTATATAAATCTTCCTTTATTTAATCAAGAATTAACACTGTTATATGTATGGGTGTTAGATTTTTATTATTTTAGGGCGCTAATAATAAATCTAGTGGTTCGTAAAATATAATGTTCAAAGGGACATCAAACTGAACGATATCGCTGAGGCCCGAACCAATGTCACAATACATCAAAGTGATTTGCTAATAAATTCACAACATTCTACTTGTTTGTTTGATCACATTTTACAATATCAACTATTGTAACAATTTAAATTGTTTTAAAAAATACAAGAATCTCGATAACTTTCTGAGGCGACTGGGGATTACCTGCTCCTCACCCTTTAACACTACATACTTTTATTGTAAAAGCTCCTTTTAGAACATTACTATCCACTATCATGATATTTGTGTCAAGAGACCATTTCGAATACATTAAATAAGGTAAAATTTTAAAAGAGCCGTTAATCTTTTTGCGAATTGTTCAAATATTCAACGTTTGTGAACAAGTTTCCAGTTTACTACAACAATAGTTTCAAAGATTTACCATCGTTTAGCTCGACGCGTAAGCTTTACTTGTTTGCGAAATGATAAAACAAACAACCGAGTAAACGTTAATAAGTAAATTAAGTTTCTATTTGTTCAGTTTGTCTTGCTGTGACGTTTATAATTTCGAATTCCTTCTGTTAACATCGTCGATAAGAAACACCTGTGTAATTTACGGCTGACGGTTATGTCATTATAATTGTAATTTATCATGATGGTGTATGTAGCCATTGATTGTTAGATTAGTAAAAACATACCTAAAGGTGGTGGCGGAGGCTCAGCAGGTGTGATTTGCCCGTTGCTCCTCAATGCGCCTGATTTCTTTCTCCCTCCCGTAGTCGCAGGACTTTTTGTCGTCTCCCGCTCAACTCTCTAGAACAAATTAAATATTTAAAAGAATCCTAAAATACAATACCTACAAGGAAAACGAAATTTGTCAAACTGCTGTTGGTCATAAAAAACATTTTTATTCATTCATTGTATCGCATTTTGCGACGTGATTCGCTCGAATAAATAGAGAGGAAATCATTATTTTCGTAACGTGACCAAGACGGAATAAATTACTTATAAATTGGGGGAGCGTTTGTTCTCATTATAAAGCAATTTAGGTCAGTGTCTAAACGTCAATAGTCTTTGTAGGGATAATAAAGGATATTTAATGTTAACACAAACGAATCTAACGGAGCGTTCGGGCAAACAAACTCGACTCGTAATATGAATTCCAATACGAACTCTGTATTAATAACATCATAGGGCGCTATTTAAAATGGAATCAGTCAGTCGTGAAACAGCAATCCACTTATTTCGGCTGACGGCGGGCGATCCCGGTCCGATTTGTGTCGAGTCATGAGTCATGGCGCTCGACGTCGGCTATGCTGACTCACCCCGGAGTCGGCAAGAAAAGGCCAAGTATTGCTGAGTCAGCGGGTACACCTCGACAGTGGTTATTGCACTGGCATGGCGTAAAGATAGTCCAACGTGACGGCTTTTCCCGCACTCTGTTGCACTATTCTCGATTGTAAATATAAAACAAACAAAATTAAAATTTATTCGGTTAAACCACCAACTAGCGTTTAAGGGCCCAAAATTTAAATACGTAACATCGGTGGTGATGACTACAAAATAAATTTAGCTTCCAAATTAAACTCGAATCCCATAGACAGAGAAGTAATAAAATGGAGCAAGAAATCCATAAATCACCACGTCAGGAAAGGAAACATGAGATTGGCCACCTGACGACTGACACAAAAGCCGTTTTTTATCTATGACACATCAATGATCAAATGCAAGGACGTAAAATAAAAAATGTATTAAAACAAAACCACAACAATAAACGATAATTTAGTGTCTAAAGTCTAAATAAATCACACAAAAACAAAGTAATCACTGCTACGTGAGCAAAAAATACACACTAAAAAGAAATTACACATTATGAAGTTTTTTAATTTTCAAAAGCATATCTCCATGATAATCACCTACTAAATACGTGTGTACATTAAATAATACATAAAAATATAGAACGCTATCTGTTGACTCAGCTGACCGTGTTGTCATAACAAAAATTTACGACAAAACATGCGAAACTTGGTGGGGTGGCGGGCTAGGGCCGGGGAGTCGAGCACGACATGCTAAGCGTTCGTGAAAAATGGGGCAACACAGGGTGTCAGGGGGAGTTCGTTCCCCACTTAGAGGGTGGAGGCGTGTAGGTGGGAGCTGCTGGTTGCGACTGAACTGTTTATGTGCACAGGCAGGCACTACGCTTTGACAACCCGCTGTGTCATCGGGAAATTGACAAACAACCTGTTTGTATACGTGTACATTATTGGTTCACGTTTGTGTGAGTTTTTTGCACTTCGATACATTCGAAACTTTATTTTTTAACAAAACTCGTCGATTTTAAAGGTTACATAAATAATCATTTATGAAAGTACAATAAACGTGTTAAAACATTGAATTCGAATTTACATTAATTAAGGAGTAAAACTGAAACAATCAGTGCGCGCTTTAACTCTTGTGTATGAATGGAAAGTTTTTAAAACGTTAATTAAAACTTTTACATTTGTACAGAACGAGCACGGAGGGAAAGTTATGAGTCATTTGGCTCAGTTTCATATTGACTTTGGATTAGACGCCAATTTGTTACGTCAGTAATGAAATGCTCGTAACATTTACGCTTATTCGAGTATGGTGCCAGGCGCCGCGTCACGACGCACGGTGACGAATGCATGATTGTACTCGCACTTAACAATCATTTAATTTACATGATAATTACTAGGGCTTGAATTTTTGCCTACAACCTCATTTTCTATTGTGTAAACTATTATTATGCATATCTTTTGTACAGTAACAAAAATTTTGCGTTTCCGCATCTTGTATTTATGTAGGTCATCTTATCTGTATCAGTACAATTTGTTACTTTGAGATTAACATCTGTTTAATTGGTATGTACTTCTAGTACATTATAGAAATTGTTATAACTTCAGTTATTCTATTAACGTCAAAATGTGTTGCTTATACATCTTTTATGTTAAAAATGTCTTTCAAAGTCATGACATTATCGGAATTGCGATAGATCGAACAAAATCACGATTGAAGTGAAAGTGAAATAGCGCATTAAAGAGAAAGTGTGGTGGTAGTGGAACGCCTGACGCCACTCATGGCTGACCTACGCAATGCGGCACAAAGTAGGCCACGGTTGATGCTTGCAACAAGAAATGCATCGCATTATCTTTAACCATCTTACGATCTACAGCCGGTTTTATCTTCTTAACTATAATACCATTAATCGTGGCCAACGCTTCGTCTACCGCTGCAGTTTTAAAAGTAAATTCTGTGAACTCTGCGATAGTTTAGTTAAAAATTTGGCGCGCTGCCACTTCGTTCTATATAATGGTGTCCGTGAATTATCACGTCACATTTAACAAACCGTAGGGGATAAGGGGCGATTAACGGAATTTATTGCTTCAATCTGGGAGAAAAATTATATTTATTGATATTATACATAGAAGTTTGACTGTACTGTCTATTTTTAAATGTGAGTTCGGTATATTGTTGTGGTTTGGCATACATTTCTGTGTAATGTTTACAATGTTTGCATTTCTCGAATTCAATTAAAGTTACTATGAGATATAGTGGTCTATAAACGAAACACAGTTGAAACTGCGCCCGCCAGTAAGTAACATCTGGGAACATTGGAGTCTACTGCAACGAATAAACACATTTTACTTTGTACAGCTTGTCATAAAGGCGCACGGTCTGTTTTATATTAGGTATATTACGTTTTATCATGCCATTCACCCGAGGGGAAGTAATGGGACCTTTAACCCTTTACCGTCAAATCCTGCGCGTGACGGGTTGAAACCATCATTTTCTTTAATGAAATTGTACAAGATAACTTCGTAAATATTTGCTAAGAAACCTTACCGGATTTAGAATTTATATTTCGGACAAAAATCGTGATACTGTTAAAGACGTTAAGAAATTCGCACAAAAAGCTACAATTTCATTGTTGCAAAATCCAGGTCAAATTTTAAGTGTCTGAAACTATAATTATACGAACATTCTGTCTGGTTTAAAGTATAGTTAAATTGCTTCTAAAAGAGTCAAAGGTCATGATAACTGTCAATGACAATAGACAGGTACAGTACAAAGCAATTAGAGATAGGCTATGCCGCAGAACAGAACGGATGCGAATTCGATACGGTCCTATTGTAATGGCCGCATTGCAAATTGCCTTGGACTGGAGCAAATATTACAGGGTCTGCTTTACAGCAGTAATTATTGGCATCCACACGAGTGCCTGGCGCTGGCCTGTCTGTGATTGCCACATCTCGTTATACCTTTGAATGAAACAGAAATTAAGTTACTCGCCTGAAATAATTGAAAACATAGAGATATTTAATCTATTGATTGTTACTGCTAAGTAATTCCCAAGAAAGCATTTAAATAAAGCAATAAACTGAGGTACAGGAAAAGGGAAACTTGCACAGATGCATAGTTTTTATAAGATAAACAAGAGATTATATCTGAAAACTCCACATTAGTAGCTTTTATTGCAAATAATGAAGCAGACAATAATAGCGCTAAAGTAATGAAATAAGTTGAAAAGTTATGCATGCATTATTGAGTGCAGTTGTTTGATAGTTAACGCTTTCAGCAATAGTTGAATTGACGAGCATTAATTTGGTTTCAGCGTTTGAATTAAACTACGAACAAACACAGTTGAGAATGCTAATGGCAGCACAAAAGGGAACTTTAATATTTCACCTTAAGAAACACAACAGTGTAATCAATATTACGTCAAGCAAATTCACAATATTTATCGAATAACCATGTTAGGCATTCACCAAACAGTCACATCGATTCACTGCCTAGTTTTCAACATTTGGAATTTGTTAGAAAAATTGCAGTTTGTCAACTTATGGTTTACGCAAATTATATCGCATAAAAAAGATATAACCATATAAAATCTTTTCCATTCAAGGTCCACAACCTGCATATGAGTCATGTCAATTATGCCAACTTGCGAAAGAAACAAATATTGATCTCGACACAAGTGCAAAATCTGTTATACAAACAAGTTTCACGAATGTTGAAATGTATGAAAAAATTTCAACCAAATAGAATAATATGGAATTAGTAAAAATATTTGGTCGTCAAGGAATAATTAATTCTTAGTATTCTTAACGACAGCTTCCACGTATTTAGCATTAATTAACCTTTGTAATACTGTTTACATTGCGTATAATTACCGTTACACAATATTATTGCACGGCGTACGCCTTCACGTGCCTTTACATCAATAATAATTACTTCAATAGGAAAGCAATATACATGTTAAAGCCTCTACTAGTCGTAATTACGTACATGTGTAGAAGTAACAATGTGGAAGTTAATTCAATGACGCTATTGAGTGTGCTCGTATATTCTAACGCCACGCGGCGCGCCACACGATGAACCAAGTATTGTGTATCGAGGCTTTGTGAAACCCTTTGAAAAACACAATAACAAGCTGAGCATTGTAGACGACTTGCTGTTACTATGTACTTATGTAGTTCTAACAGGAACGGTACCGGCGCGGCGCGAGCGTTCACCTCGCTGCTCTATCGATTTAAACCTAGCATACTTTCAATCAGTATCAATAATGGATGCGTTGCGACGGATCGGCCTGCATACGTATTTACGTACGTATTTTTTTTGTCTGTACACGTGACTGCATTTTATAATATAAGCTGAAATGTTTACGAATTACATAATTGCCATAATTATTAGTAATTTAAACGTATAATGTATAAAATTATGATGTTCATTCAACAAATAGTTTTTGCGGTACGTAATAATTGTTTCCATTTTTTTTTCTAAAAACGAAGAACTGAATTCAAATATCATTCACGTTCTCCAATTCGTTTTATATTCGTAATTTCAAGTTCGTATTTGAATTAAAATGGAATACAGAACTTTTAGGCCGCGTTCTTTCAAATATTTTTTGCGTTACGTTAAGAAATCTTTTATCAATTTCAAATTTTTTGCTTTCTTGCAGAATTTATTACTTAGAAACTTGTCGTCACCGCCAAAACAGGCAAAAAAATATATGGAGAGATATATTTCAAAACAGAGGTAAAAAGTCAACAGCGAACACCAATTTAGCTATAAAAGGTAATGTCTAAAATTCGTTCAATCGCTTCAATGGTAATGAGCTCCTTTCAAAGAGTTTGTAGGAGTAATTTCAAGGAAAGCTTTGGCACGCGTACCTAAGCCTTTGATGGCAAGTTACCCGGTGAAGGTTTTTCACTAGCTATTACAGAGTTATTTACAAGAATATGAACATTTATATGTAAGATGAAAGAAACAAATTAGACGCGCAGGCGTGGGCTTTCCTTAGCAGAATTTTCTTATTTCATACCGTTTGACGTTCTACCATTGTTATCTGGCAAAGTAAACAGGTAAATAAATTCAAAGTGAAATAGCTTGCGGCATAAATAGACGTTACGTGGGTATAATTTTACAAATAAAAACGTTTTCAAAGACTACGCTTTTATATAAAATCAACACTTGCGCTACTTGTATAATCCTACTAACATTATAAACGCGAAAGTTTGTAAGAATGGATGAATGTTTGTTACTCTTTCTCTTTTCTCTTTGTGTTTATATATTTTGTATTATGCGGATCCAAATGAGAATAAGAATGCCTTTACGCGATATGGTGATATCTTAGCTAACTGATGACTTGGCTTATGACCTAGCTAATCTAGTTTAGCTAACTTCAAAATATTTTGTAATGATCGAGGCCTGTTTCACAATGGTCTATTAAATATTAACCAGATATTAGATAACACATTAGACAGCTAATTCAAGAGTCCAATTCAACATAAACTAATAATCCGAATATTATATTGATAGCGTGATAAATTTTATCTGATAGATATCGTTTATTTGAAGATTGAAACATCGGCCCTTAACGTTACAAACAAACAAACTCACATTACTTATTTATAATCTTATGCTAGAATACACGTCTTGTGATGAAAAAAAATTGAATATATTCTAATTTTTGAGGACAATATCTATTTTTGTTTGACTAAACATTATTGTTTAACCCAATGAATAAAAGCTCATCTATGTGATAAAAACACGCGCGTTTGAAGCAATCAGAACGTTTTAATGTCAGGAATTTTGAATGTTTTCATCTGGTAACACTACCCTCAACAGATAAAGATACTTTCAACTGCATATTCATAGTAAACATCAGGGTCGATACAAGCTAATGATAAGCCGATTATCACGTTTCCCATCAATGCACGTCACTAAGCTTCATTCTGTAATCCCGAATTAATTAATACACTTAATTAAAAACTTCACGAGACATTCGCCACGGGTAACTTGCATTAGGGTTGGCCTTATTCAACCGGAATGACTATCTAAAATCATTTTTTTGACAGCCTCCGTGGCGCAGCGGGCGAGTAGTCGGCTGCGAAACGAGAGGCCGCGGGTTCGATCCCCGCACCGAGACTAACAATATGTGAGATCCACAGACATTTGTCTCGGGGTCTGGGTGTTGTGAGACCGAAGGTCTCTAGTAGTTCCTGATACCCACGACACAAGACTCGTATCTTACTGTGGGGTAAGGACTATGTATGTGACTGTTGGTTGTATTTATTTATTTATTTGAATTATTAATCAAATTCCGGTACCTTACCGGACACATAATATGATAAATTATTTAATCACTTACAACAGTTTCTTTTTAGGGTTCAGTACACAAAACATCGATACCAACGGAAAACTATTATAGGGCCTGCGCTATCTGTGTGTTTGTCTGTCCTATGTTTAAGATTTTTTTCATTACATAGAATGACGAGACGAGCCTGATGGTAAAAACCACGCCTGCCCATAAACAGAAACAACACCACTAATAACTTTGAATTACAAAGCACTTCATGGACTACGCTCGTCACCCCGAGGCATGAGATGTTAAGTCTTATAACGCTCAGTAATTTGACTGGCTTCAATAGCCTGCAAACCGTTTAACAGTGCTGACACATTGCTGCTTGGCGGCAGAGATATACAAAGTGGTGGTATAAACTCAGACGGCCTCTTGCTTACGAGGGAGCTACTAACAGCTAGTATTGTATGCAATTTCTAAATTAATGACAGGTATTCCGGTTGTACAAACGTTACATATGGAAATAGTGTGAAGAGTGAAGTCTACCTAGAAATGACAATGTTTGGGTGAGTCCGGATGCATCAATATAATAGTATGAGTGGCAAATAGATAGATGATCTTTTAAGAAATATATTGGTGACGTAAAACTTGTGCCCGGTACGGTGATAGGCTCGTCCCCTATCACATCATGGGACGGAGATACGCTCGTCGAAATGTGCGTGTACTGGTTACACATCTGCCTACCCTTCGGGGATCACAGGAGTGAGTACGTATTTAAAACTTGGGGAAGTTTTTTTTTATAAGGAAGCCCCATTAATTAGGAGCGTTAATTTATTTAAATGGCACGGAATTTGACTAAGAATAAACAAAGTTAAAGATGTCATTAAGATAGACAATCTTTATATGATTATTATTTTTATGATTATTTTTTTATAAGAATAAAATCTTCTTAAAAATTTAAATAAACAACAACGTCATATTATGTTACCAAATCAAGTCAAAATTATTCATCATAACAAGACATTTATTATGATTTAAATAACTATGGGGTAAAGAATAGTTTTTATTACAAATATTTTTTCATATAGCATTTATCCCTCGTGTAAACTGTTAAATAACGGTCCCCATACATTAAAACACAATAATACACCTGTATAAAGGATGATACACACCAGGTGAACGTCCCCTTAAGAACGATAGCTTGATTTATTCACGAGCTCTTAAGAGGCACCGCTCCGGGCTCATGGGATAATAGGAACAAGATAACCAGTATAACTAGACACGTCTTTCGTAACACGACCCTTGTGAATATACGAGACTTCAGCTAAATTGTATTGGATACAGAGAGCCTGATTAATGGGTCACTTTATATACAGGGGTTAACGGTCTGTTGATTCTGTGTTGAATTTGAGGAAGATTAACAAATTAATACGTAAGAAAGTATTTTCATGAGAACCGAAATTAAGCAACATGTTTGAATGACTTTTAATTACATTGAATAATGTAGACGACCGGTGTATGTAAAATAGAACATAAATGTGTCGTTAAATTGAAGGATCCTTACATCGTTGTTTGATATAATAAAGCAGTCTGTCTGTAATTAAATAGAATGTCCTTGGCCTCCACATATTGATGATAATAAATTTAAAAAGTTTTAATTAATAAACGGCTATGTACCTTTTGCTAACTTTATATTATTGGTAAGTTCGAAATTCAAAATATTTTTAAAATCCATAAAATGCATTGTTTTAATTCTGTCAATATCTCTACCGGTGCGTAGAGTATATTATGTATGCATTCGTCAATCAGCGTAGCTATAAATACCATACCTGAACATTTTGTAATGTAATTGAAAGCCCCGTAATTATTATTACGGAGAATTTCATAATCACAAAAAATCATACCACAAAACTTTACATTATACAAGAGTCACTTACAAATGGCAGACAAAAAAAGAAAACATAAAACTCGTTCGGAACACTCGTGTCGAATTAGACCAATTATTTTAAACACACCTGTATAATCACATGATGTAACCATACGATTTCTGTTTATTTTTATACGAATTACATATTTAATTAAGTCTGTAAAAAGGTCGGAATTAAGTATGAAGTTCGAACGTTACAATAGTATAGACCTAAAGAGTTACGTCATCGTTTTAAGTAAGAACTGCATGTAGTTAATTACGTTAAACGTTCTATTCATAATTTTATTGGGACAAACCTAAGCTAACCAAATAATCTGTTAATTTGTTTGTGCTTCATGGAAAAGTACTGGACAGATCTGAATGTAATTAGTCAAAAGGAGAGATCATGACTTGTATTAAAACATAGAGTACTTTTTATTTCGGTAGTGGGTTACATTTTCACGCTGGGGTAACCATGCTTTAAAGGAATAACTGAATGTAATTAATTCAGCACTCGGCAGTATAAAGTATATTTATTTACCACCACTGACACAAAAATATCTGCCTCATGTAATATTTATTGTGATAGAGACAGATTGTAGCAAGAATAAAGACATAGTTTACTTGTTTTGTTCAAGAACAATATCTCCTCAAAATACCCTTGAGTTGAAAATAATCCAATAACTAAGATTACTAGCCTATTAACTTTTCTATTTCATACTCGAATGATGAAAGTAAATAAAGAAATAGCAAAATAAACGGAGAATACAGCGTTCAGCGATCAGTGAAAGATAATTTGTTTTATATTACAGTTGAATTCCCTCCGCTTACGAGTAGGCAATTGATCTAGAACCTAGATTCTAGAAATATCGACGATCTAATTTCTCATTCACCGTCGACAACCTTCGTTATTTAATCTATTTTAATATAATTTATTACATTCGATGGTATATTTATCAATGATATGCCGGTTAGAGAATGATATGGCAATAAACTGTTTACTTATTAGTCTTTATTATTAATTCATAAATATATTTTATTATTAAGGTATATTTCATAATGTTCGAGTAAGATTTAACTACCAATTAACGTATACAATAGCTATTTTTAAAAGTACGTAGTTTTGTTTTCATAGTGTGACTTTGTATTTGAACACGTCATATTATTTCATCTGTAAGTAGCATTAACTTGGAGACAACGAAACAGACTCTTAATCTAATTTCTGAACGCTATCAGTTGTAATTTTTTTTATAACAAAAGCCGGCAAACGAGCAAATGGGTCAACTGATGGTAGGTGATCTTCACCGCCCATGTACGTCTACAATACTAGAATAATCATAGGCGCGTTGTCGACCTTAAAGGGAAAGGAAAAGGGATGAAAGATAAAATGAAGGGGGGATTTAGGTCTCCGGATATCTCACTCACAATACAAAATGCAACAGCAAGCCGCTACATTTAATTATGTCGGTTTTCTGTGAGAGTGGTAACGACTCGGTCGAGTCGGCCCACTGTGGCTCTACCACTCTTAAAACTGTATTATATTAGTAATATTATATTAGAAACTATGTAAAAATATTGGTCTTTTAATTTTCATTAAATCATTACTGAAACGTCAATTTTTCTTTATATCACACACACTCAACGGTCATGATTTAATAAGTTTTGTAACACATGTACTATAAATCAGCATTCAATAGCATCCAGACTTAGAGCCATTCGTTGTTTCACGCTCGGGTTATAAAAATAAATAACAAAACAAGACGTGTGTACATATAAATAAATTAAATGTTACGCGATATACCTATCAGCGTCGTGGGTGGCAAAATACCCATCTGTGTAAAAGCTGTGCGAGAAGCAATCCTCCGCGATTCTGACGTTCATTATTTGTACATGTTGTTGGCATTAATTATGTTCTCAGTGAAAATTATGTTGATGTTTTATTATTAGCTTGAATGACGAAGATAGTAGTTCGCTCGCCTGATGGTAAGTACCCCGCCTGCCCAAACAGCAATATACCACACAGAACTTTGAACTGCAAAGCATTACATGCCACTGGACTGCGCTCCTTACCCCGGACATAAGATTTTAATTTAATGACCTTCAAACGAAACACCATAGAAGCTCTGTGACTTGACGGCAAAAGACAAAACAGTGGAACCAACCCAGACCTCGCATGAGATCTGCAGCCACCTAGTAAATGATGTCTGTTTGCAATAAAAAATAAGAACATATTGTACAACGCATACAATTATATATAGATATTGCGGATTATTTTTGCATATATTTTTCCTCACGGAGAAAATACCTTCCCAATTACGAGCAGAGTGGGATAGTTATACTGTGCCTTCAGCTTTACCAGCCAGTTTGTTAAGGCTCAAAAAGTTCTGGTTGGCGTATTAGAGGCAGACATGAGAGTCAACGGTCTCCTACGAATGATACTCAAGATCGAACGAAGTGGAAGCGTTTAAGTAGAAAGGCAGACCCTGGTACTAAGCCGAAGTAACGCCAGACAGAAAGAAAGATTTTTTGCCGGCTAGATCTGGTACCTATGCTGCTATACCGGCTTGGGCCATCTTGCGCGTAATTAGGAGGGCCCTGGGAGATCCTATTGCACATCTTGCCGTGTATGCGTGATATATTTGTATACAATAATTATGTATATCTGTCAATACAGGGTTGTTTTTAAAACACTGACAACCTCGCAGGGCCATATAGCTGACCCCATAAGGAACAACTTTTGTTCTACGAGTTTGGACATAACTCAATACATAAGAAAAAAAATGATTTTACAAGTTTTTGTTATGTAGTGTTTTTGTTCGTACATCTACGTGTAGGTATTATCGATCGAGACGGCGCGGCCGGTCATTGAAATGACGCGCGCGCCCGCGTGTATTACGTAATCTGCGCGTAGGTAAAATTCAAGACGGAAATTAAATTCATAATTATTTTTGTATGAGAATAAAATCTAACTAATTATGAAAAGTCGTAGAACAAAAGTAGTAGCAAATGACCTTAGGAATCTAGTCCTGCGAGGTTGTCAGTGTTTTAAAAATAACCCTGTATAATACGACGACTTTGGTGTCACTGAAAGAGACATCAAAACGATATAATAAGAAGCTTACGCACACATAGATGAAGATGAACCAAAGCCACTATATGGAGGTATACACATGAAAAATATTTCAATAGCTCACGTAAAGAACCGACTTTAAAAAACTAACAAGCTAATACTAACTTATATTGAGTCGGTGTTATCGCAGCTTATGGGTAATTGATATTGAAAGTTTGATTTGAAAAAAAGAATCATTAAAATCGGTGCATAAGTGCCGAAGTTTTAAACTTCTTCTTTAAACTTAGATGGGACTAACTTTGAGGTTTACTTATTTGAATGAAAAAGAATCGTCCAAACCGGTGCACATTTGGCGGAGTTATGCTTAGCTATACAAGCAAAGTCCTCCAATCTTTCTCCGTTTCTTTTTTGGTTAAAATCTAAAATTGTATTCCGATCGATACAGTGCAACTACGTAACACTGTTTCGATCACATTCCCATACATGTAACATAGCTTTTGTTGACGAACAGTATGTAGCAGGCAATTGTACGAACAACAATGACAGCAAGGAACAAAAGGTCTTTGGGTCTTAAATAGCGTTTTCAAACAAAAGCAATGTCGTTGAAATTTGACATAATATACCACAGCAACGTACTATGTTATGTTATGGCAAACGTGTCATTTGTTACCTGACTACCTGCCGCACACATAGACTTCAAATAACTTTATTTGTCTTTAAGCAATTGCTTAGAATTCGACAGTTCCACACTCACAGCTAATTAATTCCGTTACAGAATACAGAAAATGCTTAGAAATAATCTTAATTGATGTTTCTGAGAAATAATCGAATTCTAAGAAATTACTTAATGGCATTAAAAGTCTGAGATTGGCAGTTAGGAAGGCTAAATGAATCTCACAGGCTTTTAGTATGAAATTTTTGTTGTCTACGCCATTAAAAGGCCACTGAGATAAAACTTAAAGACACCACCTTGAAATTTATTATCATTTTAAAGACAATAATTAGGAAATGAGTCTCGTTTAAAATAATAATTGTAAAATATTTCCCATTAAGCTTTTGCCCGTGGCTACGCCCGGGTGAACTCCCCATTTATCCCTTAAAAGTATACATTTCCAAAAATCCTTTCCTATCGGACATATCCTACAGTACATAAACTATCATCTGAGCAAATTTTATGATCCTAGCTTTAGTACTTTTTGAGATATCGTGATTAATCCGTGAGTGAGTGGTACTTCGCTTTTATATATGTGGATTTACTATAAAATAATCGTATCACACATGGTGACATCAGTTTTTATTACATAAGATTGTGAACCAAAACCTTATATATGAGTCATAAAATCGAATTGATCGAATAAATTCGAAGAACTCGTTATGAATCTTAATGTATATCTATAAACTGTAATCTTTATTATAATATAAATAGAATTCATTCACAAATCAGGTAATGTCAATAAATTGTGTTACGGTAAAACGGATCAGATTAGGGCCACAACATCGTTTAATATTCATAGAAGCGGTCACGAACAGCTGGCGTTGAAGCCCCTTTGAATAAAACTAGTCTGACTGCTGTTAATATGATCATATTGACGAAAAAAAATTAATCTCAACAATATGGTGGCGTTCACTTTAAATATACACAAGCTATTAAAATAATAATAGTATAAAAAAACCTTTGTTTTGTTTAAATACTAATACTGAGAGATTTTTCCATAACTTTAACAACAGAGCTGAGGAGTACACTATCACACTAGCATAGGTTCCTATGCCTATGGGTGTCTTACGGAGTAGGTATCACGGCGCTGTCTATTTCTGCTGTCAAACAGCTGTGTGGAAGCATCGTTGTTTTTAGGTGTCAAATCAAAGCAATCAAATTCCTACGAATATTTTATTCGTAAAATTTATATGGTAGCTAGCATAAATACAATGTTACAGAAATATGAGTAGGTCTGAGAAGGCCATTTAAAAGTTTTCACAGATAGAGTCATTGAAGACGACTATATACCATATCCAGTTATAGAATAAAAATAAAATAAACTTGTATAATGTATATTTCAATTTGCATATTATCTTCGTTGCTATAAAAAATGCTAGTAAACAGGAAGTCACCCGCCGTTCATATTAAAAACATTTATATCAGAAATTGTAATTTTCCATAAAAATTTCGAAGATATGTAAAATTCTTCCAACTCGCATTAGTCCAGAGTAGTAAACCCGTGCTGACGAAGACTGATATTATATCACGCCGGATTATTAAATATTATTCTCAGCAACGGTGAAGGGTAAAAAAAACAAAAATGAAGCCGACAATTTTTAATTATAGGCGATTGCGCTACATTATCCATTTTTTTACAGATTGCTGTCAATATCGTTAATTAACATATTAACATATAGTACAGTAATAAAATAAACTTACTTTTTGAAAAGTTTATAAATGGAAGCCGAAAGGAATCATGTTGTATGGAACTTTCGCCACTTATTCTGTGTATACTTTAGTTGTTTTTAAACCCAGTACTACTTGTTATACCGAAAACCTTACTAGAATCGTAACTTGTAACTCATACAGTTAGCGCATTTATCAGCGGATCTTGAGAAGCCGGAGGAGTGCCGCGGGCTACAACTCGCTGGATCGACTGGTATACCCCTCCCCTTCGTTCTCTGGTCATTACCGAGAACCGGTACCGCCACGTTGCCCCCAAGTCTCCGGGTCTCGCTAACTAGATTATAGGCCCGATATTTACTGGACTGGATTGGACCGACTATGGAATTTTTTCGTATTTTTATTTTTCTTTAATTACCAACTCCTTGTTAGCTGTAAGTTAGAGGCGAAGAGCCTTCTAAAGATTGGTAATAAGTAACAAGTGATTTTTGGCTGTTTTGTACAACACGTAATTTTTATGAAGTGTATTTTTTGTAATCATTAAATTAGCAAGAAGTATTAACGAATAACGTAAGTGATGAAAAAATCTATAAATCGTTTCTCGCAGTCGACAATAGTCTGAATTAAAAAAAGGTTTTATTAAAACTGCATAAACAACAAATAACAAAACAAAAACAAATATGATGTAAAAGTAACATAAGTAACGAAGTCCTGCCTGAGTCCTGACCATAAACGGCGCCCAGAACGAAACAAAGGCGGTGAAACTTGGATATCTCCCAACCAACTCTTATTAACGTCTTATGCAGTGGATATAAGTAAAGGGAATACGTAATTAATCTAGAACAATGTACTGCACCATTGCACCACTAAACACTAGGTTAGGTCTAAAGAAGATGTGCTCAAAGTAACTACCTCACCAAAATTGAGGTCATTTCATTTAGAGACATCAACATTTTACCGTAAAACTGGGATGGTAAAAATAGCGCACCTAATTTGAAAACATGTTTATAAGGGGAATGATATTAATTCTAAAATGTTATAACCCAAATTAGTTTACTTACGAGTACAACACGCCCTCATATTTTGGTTAGATTAAATTGCGGTAATATGTTTTGAAGAAATGAAAAAAACAGATAAGAAAACCAAATAATACAATAAAGTACTGTTATCAACATGAAAAAATAGTCATAATGATTCGAATCGAATGACATATTCGATTATAACCAAATCATATAAAAGTATGACGAATACGGCAGAGAATAAACTGCGTTGGTCTTTAATCATATCCAACAGTGTGCAAACTGCAATGACGTCACCATTGTGGTATACTAAAACAAAACGAGTGATTTACATAATAGCGTCTCCAATGCGACCGGAGATTACCGTAAATAGGAGCGTAATGGCGCTGTGAACGTCCGCGTCTGTCGGAACTTCAATCTTTAGTTCCATCTCACTCGGCCTGTCGACGGTTCATTTAAATAACATTCCATTATAACTTTTTGTCGACTCACAATTGAATTGCTGAGAATTTCGCATCACTTTATACCTTTGTTGTTAGTAAGATAATAAATGCAAAGCGATAAATAAATATTAGAACCGTGTTTTGTATTAATGCGCGTAGTTAGTCATGGCTCAGCATTCAGTAATTTCTGCTATTCGTAGCATCGCGAGCATTTCTTTTATATTGGCGTACGTTAGATAACCCCGATTTCTATGTACGGACGCGTTCGGGCCGGGCTTGTCAGGTGAGATTTATTCACCTATAGGTTTAACATGCGGCGAGTGGGCGTGCGTGGGACGCAGACGACCGCCATAGTATTCATGTACCGCCTTTATGTCGCAGCGTCTAGCGAGGCACTCGACGCCATATTTGAACTTTATTGCCTTTTACGTCCATAATTTATTCGGCAGAGGCGAGATAACAATAGGTTAAATTATGCCAGCACCTGTCGGAATTATGTAATGGTACTTTGAAGACCGTTACGGCGTGAACATTAAAGAATTATGTGACACTTATTTGTTGTGTAAGAAAACCAAAAGTCCTAAACGAGTGTTTATAAACAAGACAGACAACAGCACTCATTTAATCATATCCAAAAAGAGAACAATAACGAGTAACAAAGAAGCTAGAGAAGAACAAAAGCAAACATCGGGGCAAGTCGTCGAAGTCGTTTCTTTTACAAACGATGTAATAACAATAACAATATGGCCATTATTGAGTATGGCGTGCCTCGATTAGTGGTGCGTGCGACTACTATCATTGTCGACATTAATAAATACGTTAAATGATAATTACTCTTTATTCAAAATTCATTTGACGATTATGATTATTACATTAACGGTAAGAAGGAAAGAGACAGTGGTGTTCATTAGGGTGTGGTTAACTATGCTTTGTTTGCAGTGCGCCTCGAAATAATCAAAGTGAATAACGTAATATGTACGAATGTATATTAGATAGCTGTGCTCATGCCATTATATGCTAATTAGCTTTCCGATGCATGTTTACTGTTGCAGATTAAGCAGTGCGTAATAATGTTTTGAAGACAAAGGAAGCCAAGCTTAGCATACAATTAGGTAACAGGTGGATAACTGTGGAACCTAAAAATAGAGCAGAATTCTTTCAAATACGTGCTCATTACTGAAGAAAGTTTTCGCTATATGATTTTCTTTATTGCAAACAATAATAAAGTACCAAATAAAAAAGAAGGAAGCAATATACTAAAATAAACAAAAAATATAACTACATAGACACATAATCATTCTATACTTAGTATTACACCACATAATACATAATGTCAGTGCTTATTACAAAAATAACATACATAAACTATTAAAAAGCCTGCTATTATTCATAAAAACTGACAGCTACGGCAACGATAAAAACTAGTAAACAATGAGTCATCAAATACCGCTAGTGTCCACGGTAGATCCACGGTTCAAAACAGCCACAAAGTACCAAATCACTTCACGGTAACGTTACCAGTAACATCAGAATTTCAAAAATATGTGACGTTCTAGTGAAAGGTAGAGGCTTTCAGTAAACTGTTCCGAGTAAACAGTAACCGAACGTAGTGGTGCCAGCGCGGGAGAATGGCGCAAACTGCCGCTGGGGGGCGGGGGTGGAGGGAGCGCGCGGAGAGCTTCCCCGCGTTCCCCCCACACACGTCTCTCCCGCCCCTCAGCAGGCAGGCAACGCAGCCCGGCCACCAGACAGAAGCTTACATAATTAATTATACACATTGCACCTTCCGCACATGCAAGGTCATCTTTTCGTTTTACGGCTTTAAATATCCGCTCTGACAGTCGATAAAAAATGATCTCTTGATAATGTTATATATTCCATTAGCTGATCATTAACATTAGGTACTTACTTCATTAGAAAATAAGAAGTATATATGCCGTATGCTTCATAACGCAATAGTTGTTGAATTTAGATAAAATCAATTGATGAACATTGAAAACAGAAAGTAACAATGATTTAAATAGCTGCAAACAAAGCAGATTAGACAAATATCATTGACAAAGTAACTATATTCTTTGAAGCTATCCGTCGAACCCGTTGCCGAATAGATACAAACTCAGGTCAAAATGAATATTAACCTTCAAACAAAACAAGAACAAAGTAGAGAGTGGCACGTTAATATAGACCCTTTTGACGGCTACCGGGCACAGAGGGAGTTGGAGGTGGTAGGGGTGTATGGTTACCCGGGCGTGCCAGACGAATCCCGGCATCCCGCACTTGTCGCGATCGATACGGGAACCGGCATTAACTAACTACGTTGAGCTGAGGTGAAACTCGGCCGATGTTGTTGCAAACTTTATCGATTACACTTACCTCAACTGAGCTTCACGTTACTTTAAATGAATCAACAACTCATTATACCGTACCATCAACAATATCGATGCGCTTAGTTCAAACTAACTAAAAATAGAGTGCACCAAAATTTAAGTGTTGAAGACAATATTTGCTCGATCGTAATGACTTACGATTTATGACATTTAAAGGAAATTAAAACGAATAAAGACAGAAACTTCATTCATTTTTGGACTAACAAACTACCGATGGTACAAATAGGAATGAATAATAAAATTCCAACGCTGGAAAAATAAAACACCGAAAAGGGATTCGAGCGGCTTTCAAACTCAATCAATCATCGTTCGGAAAGAAGTTTGAAACATTTGTTACAAATGAAACACATTACATTGAAACGGGCCACGCGCCGCCAACCAGTTCCAAACAAATATAAGGAAGACACTGAAATAAATTGCGTATTTGAAACCATTAATTCTTGTTACAATGTCTTCGGTGACCTCGATACTAATAAATGAAAAAACTTCATTTACTTTAATATAAAGCGACATTTTGAAATTTGCATAAACGAAATTTGTATTAAGACCTATTTTAGTACATAAAGGAGTATTTGGACCATATTAATCTTTTTCTTCCACCTACCCTTATTCCACTTGCAGTGTGTTCAGCGCTACATGCTTTTAGCACATGTTACAGAAAGATTTGGCTTGTAGTTTAACAAATGGCCGCGTGACTGATGTCAACCTCTCTGGGTAGAAAGCATACCCAGACCCGAAACAAATATATGTGGATTGCAGAAGCATGTCTCGGTGCCGGAATCGAACCGCGACCGCTCGCTTCACAGCCGGCAGCATATTAATAATGACCAATTAACTAAAAGAATAGCTTACAATAAACGAAGAGAAGTGAAAAAAAAACTAAGTAGAGTCCCAGTGCAAGCTTTGACAATATTCGCTTTCTGAAAATCAGCAAGAATAATATACAATCAATGTATGAGCCTTTTTCATGTACAAAAATAATTACATAGTCTAAATAATGTTCTACCAGATGTTTGAATTACTACGTGTTCTTATTTCCGAAATAAACGAGGATTGCCAAAGCATAAAACTTTAATCGGTCCCACTCACCACTAACCATTATCAGTCCCCAGAATATTGTTTCAAAAAAGAATTATTGCAGTAATAGACATATTTTAAATTTCAGTGTTATTGCCAAATACAAATAGACCTCATTGCCGAAGCAAACGAGGCGAATTAAATAATTTATCAACCGCATCTACCTCTGTGGGTGTAAACAACATCAAATAACGTACGTAAACAAAAACAAGTGTGACACCCGAAGCCAATTCCATAGTAATAGGATAAGTTTGAATCGATTCACGCGATCTCTACGACGGAAACGACACGAGTACGCCGCACTGTGGGAATCATGCTTCCCCTGTTTTATACAAAGCCGAATGCTTTGACGTATACTTGGAAAAATTGCACTAGCAGCTCTTTTATATACTTAAATTCATTTTAGAAATCAGTTTTTGGAACGAAGTTCCTTACGGCAGGCTTGGAGGGGATAGGGATTTCGCTGCGTGACCGAACTGAAAAAAATGTGATAGTAAAACCGTAAGAAAAATGTGTGGAAAAAATGCGTGGAATAAAACCGTTAAATGAGACTTTTTTTTAACTTAATTTGATATCTAGCACACAAAGTTAAAGTCGAAATTCCGTTAATAAAACAGATAGGTGTGAAACTTATGACATTTGGAAATGTAGACGCGGTTTGAAATTTGAATTTGAATTTTTGATTATAGAACACGGCCGTCCACCGTTTAGTAGCCAGTCTAAGTCTAAATTAATAAGTTTTTATTTATAATTACATAAGTTGATAAAAAATGCTATACAATAGCTTTACCGCGGCAGTCTCCGAGTGCTACATGTCTTTTTTTTATTTCTATTTTTCTATTCTATTTCTATGTAATTTTATGTTGTCAAACAAAAATAAAGAGACATATTTTGTTATTTTAGTTGATAATTTGTATTTTTTACAATTTGTGTCGATTCTACATTAGCCGAAGGAACTTCGTTCCTACCTGGTGTCCCACGACACACACCAATTTTTTATATTTACAATACTTTTACGTTAGTATTTGCGGCGGTGTTGTCGATAGAATATATTATATTCTGATAATCCATCCATTCATATTTATTTCACCTCAAACCGTACTTTTTATCGAATAAAAAGGGTCTATCGTATTTGGTTATTAGATTTCTTCTGTTTGACAGTTATGAAGTGTGTAATCCTTGAGATTAAATAATAGAGATCTTACTTTCGAGATTTTATTTTCATCCATCAATATTTGATTGATTGTTTTAAATAAAATGAATGAATATTTGAAGTACAAGTATCTCTCTTCGTAGAGCGAGTGCATTATTAATGATGAATGTTTCCATTTTAAAAATATAGATTCCCTGTAAATAAGTGAAACATTTTATAAAAATGCCTTAATAAATTGGTTATTTGGTATTTTGGTAGTCGAATTTGTATAATAAAATATATTTTGGTCAAATTTACTAACACGGGCAAAGCAGAAGCTAGTAAAAATAAAATTTACAAGTGTGTCGGAAGGCATGTTACTTATTTATTATCTATACTAATAATAAAGCTGTAGAGTTTGATTGTTTGTTTGTTTGTTTGAACGCGCTAATCTCAGGAACTACTGGTTCGAATTGAAAAATTCTTTTTGTGTTGGATAGTCCATTTATCGAGGAAGGCTTTAGGATATATAACATTACGCTGCGACCATTAGAAGCGAAGCATCAGTGAAAAATGTAGCAAAACGGGGAAAATTATTCATATTTGAAGGCTTCCGTTGCTAAGCTACCCAAATAATATTATTTGAAGGCTTCCGTTGCTAAGCTACCCAAATCTATACTAATATTTTAAAGCTGTAGAGTTTGATTGTTTGTTTGTTTGTTTGATCACGTGGGCGGAGCCGCGAGCAAAAGCTAGTAAAATATAAAATACAAAACGCAGTCACGCCTATAATCCCTGAAAGGGGTAGGCAGAAGTGTGAAAAGTACACCCTCATTTTGTCGAGCGCATTTACGTTCCATAATGTGATAAGGCGCTTAGCCTATCGCCAGACCGGGTACAATTCCAGACACCGGGCTGATACTGAGCATTTCGTGATAGAAAAAAATGGGTGCGTGTACTTATGTACGCGCGTGAGAAGTTATACTTCTTTGGCATCATTAAATAACCAATAATAAGTATTTAACATTAATAATTTAATAATATTTAGTGTTAATTATATTAAATAAAAGTATTTTAATTTATATCAATAAATAATACATACGGATAGTTAACCTCAATTATATTGGAGCACTTGAAAAAGTATATAAGCACAATTTTTTTCACTAATATTCACAAATAGTAAGTAATATCAATCAAAATATTCAATTTAAATCACTACTGTATATAATTTATTAGCACATAATATATAATTCGCACTTGTATGAAACTCAAACACGTGTTGTGAATGTATAAACTAGAGACATGTTGATAAATATTATAAATATGAAAACAGTGATCAGAGGTGACGAGCGTACCAACATGCGCGACTAATATCGAGGTTCAATTCCTATTTTGTTGGTAGCTTTTTTTTCGAGACTTAATGAGCGGTTAAGCAGACGGCTTCATACTGTTAATTTTGTGTCACAGGTGCGCGCGCATCTTAAAATTTCACTCTCATCATTTTTTCATAACGCGCCTAAAGAAGTATAACTTCAAAAACCCAATATCATTTTACCCGAACCGGGTATCGAAGCCGAGACCTCATAACTGCAGTCGTACCGAGTACGCAATACAACTGCACCACCGAAGCAGTTACTTATTATACTTATGAAATGTGCGATGTCACAATAAATGTACGCTCGTTAACCGCTAGGCAATTTAAAATAGGTTGCATCTAATATGTGTATCTTATTACGTAATTATTTCGTTAGGTTCATGTTTATCAACAGTGAGTCTCCAATGATAATTTATTCGCATTGGCCAGAAGGCGCATAGTTGTTTTGGCTCATGTCCAGACAGAAATCGTTTCTCAGAAATGTTACTGGAAATGCACGATGACTTCCTTACGTACGAGTATATGTACTAAAGTTTATGTGTATATTGTATGGATTACATGAATAAACCACGATTTATGATTGTATAGTAAATTGTTCACATACTTTAAATGTGTTATTTTTATTGTTGTTGTGTGTTGTTATAAACTCATGATCGTTTTATAGTGTATCAAGGCTTGACGATATGACTGATAAAACGTATAATTGATTATTGGTCCATTGTATCAGAAATCACTAACTATAATAAGATTTATAGATATCCAATGTCATCAATGTGTCGTTTAGCTAACGTTGCCATTGTTAAATGCAACAATGCATCCATATTTCACAACAGTATTTTCATCATTGATGTGACGGGCGATCGTGAACCTACTTACCTCATATAGGGGCAAATTCAGTCGTTACCGAGCTGTTTTTAAACAATATAATCTTTATTCAAGTAGTGTTTATTTCTATCGTCGATTCGAAATGTATTTTAGGAGAAGAAACAAAGTTAGATATTACTCCCTGTAAGAGTGTCTCGTAGTTTCTAATACTCACGACACGAGACTCGTATCTTACTGTGGAGTCAAGATTATGTGTATGACTGTTAGGTGTGTTTTCTATTAAATCTTTTATTCATCTTTAATAAAACTTTCGTGCTTCAATGCTTGATGGTTGGAGCCTCCTTTGAAGCATATTGAGCCTGTATTACGAGTCTCTTGTGTTGTTTGTTTGTTTACTCAGCTATTTGAAAATTCCATACAAAACACTTCACATTGAATACAATTTATTATTTAATTATTTATATCATAAATAAATAGATCTTTATTAAAATAATAAAGTTAAAAAGAAAATCGTATATCATTTGCCCAGCAACGTCCTTCAACATCAAAGAGGGATAGAATTAAAATTTAATCCCCTATACCCGAATACGCCTGGGCTGACACATCCATTACAAAGGGAGTATAATTATAGACCGGGGATTCGTGTAGTTAACGTCGTCGTAAATTATTAAAACATGTCTTTCGTACGTTAATACAGAATGTAATTTCTAACGCAGTACCTATATCATTACCAATTATTTTTATAAATGTAATGAATATTAAAATGTGTTGTGGACGGACTGTTTCGTTTAATGAATATTTTTGTTTAGTTAATTAAACAATTTTATTGCTCTTTATCACGGAATAGAGCACAACATATACATAGTTGCTTTAGGAGTACTTGCGCAACATTTTAAAATGAAAAAAATACATCAAAGGGTGATCGAATGTCGCTACACCATATGTGTAAGCTTGTATGTAGTTGGCAACTTTTTTGTTTTAACTGTCATATTCATGTTAGAATTACCCCCGTATTTATAACCGTTACTATAAGGCCTCCTAGTAAGGGCGTAGTGATGATTTCTCTAAACGTGACTGTTTAGTTTTTAGCGCTAAACAATAATAAAACAATCATCTTCACAGAATTCGACGCTTGGCAAGTTTACTTACTTACTCTACTTAAGGTCGGCAACGCGCCTATGATACTCCTAGGAATGTGGGCGGTGGAGGTCATTTACCGTCAGGTGACCCGCTTGCTCATTTGCCAATCTATGCTATAACAAAGCTTTCCTAAAAGAAATACATAAAAACAAATAATCACAACAAACTCACAATCACCGCAAACGAAAAAACTTGATATTGATACTTATTCAATCATGATAAACACGGCTTATTCACAGTAAACAACAGATCATACATACTTTCTCTTATTAACAACATTTAATTACAATGTGATCAGTAGGCAGTTCAGTCAGACCTTACGTCAACAGGAAAGTGGGTTACGAAGGAGGGTCACGTGATTAATAACAATCAACACCGCATCCGGCAAAAATGTCTTGTATCGACTAACAAAAGCAGCTTGATGTGCTCTGTAATATTAACGCCTAATTGTAGTAATTAGAACCTACGCTTGCGTGAAGGCCAGCGCTTTGCATTGTAATACCAGATATAATGTTATGTAATTGTATAAATACTTTGCACGCTTATTATGAATGAGTAGACGCAAAAGATATTGTAATTAGATTTGAAGTTTCGCTGTCATTTGTGATTAGGATAATCTTTTAACAGCGGAAAAGTAATAAATTGAAACGCTTGCGCGAAAGATATTGTAAATCATAGCCTCGGTTGGAGTGACGCTACTACAAAATATATAGTCGATGAATGAAAAAATAAATTCAAAGGAATAGCAACGTTGCACTGTAATTTTTAAAGAGAATTATTATATACTGCACTACTAAGACGTAGTATATCTTTATTCACGACTTTAATTAAAGATTTATGACTAGATATTATGAAAGAAGAGCACTGCCAGGTCGGTTGCGTCAAAACGTAAAAAAATAAACTAAATTCCTGAAGATTAGCAACATGATGAGTCATAGGACATCCCGCACCGATGCATTTAATATAAACACTAATAAAATTGTAAGATATACTTTCAAGACACCAACAAAACTATCTTTCGATTGAAAAGACAGGAAAGTAGAACTGTATGAAATGCCACGTCCGAATCGCCTTGACCGTTCAATTCCACAAAATCAATCGAAATAGGAGTTTCACGAGCAGGAACACCTGCACGGGAATTCGTGTTGCAATCTAAAAACATTCTAAAGTGCATTTTGTAAAGTCCCATTTACCGTTGACGCGTACGTGAGGAGCAGTCCGAGTCCGGATTACATTTTAACATTCCGCTCGTGTGCCGAAAGAGACGGACATATTACGGCACAGTCAGAGGGAAAAGTGGAGATGATTTGTTTGTATGTACTTCACGAATCGATATTCCAAGAGCATTCATAATGCCTCTGATGTGCTCTCGCTATGCGTAGATTTTGCGAGATGAATTGTTTATGGGCACACTGTGCGGGGAATACTCATGTCTCCGAATAGGGTCGGTGAACCAGACAAATTGCACGAAGATCCTCCCCTTTGTCAGTTCGGGCGCAGCGTTCAGCTTAATCGTATTATTTGCAGGATTTACGTCGAGTAAAATTTTCGACCGAATTAAAATCGTACGTAAGAGGGGCAGGAATTTGCACTAATGGAGCATAAATTGCACCTTTATGAATGCGAAACTAGGTTTCCGTCGGGTATGCAAATGTGAGATTGTTTTGAATGCTTTGTTAGTGTCCGTGGATGCGACGTGAATAATACCGGGATGGTAATAAGCTATGTGCTGGGACTTTCAAATTGGTGTTATTGAGGTGTTATTTCTACTGAGACATGTCACATTAATGAATGAGATTCTCTAACAAATCATATACGTATTCGGTATTCCAAAACTGTCGAGCGTGTTCAAAGTCCAATAGTTTGATTTACGAGGCGCGTGTCGTCAGATTGGTGCGACAAACACGGCCAGATTTGAATTATAGGCGAGTCTATTGGCCGCATACGGGATGAGTACTATCGGCCATTGCACGAGTGGACGTGACGCTCATGAACAATGCACCACTAAATCTCTCCCACTGCCTCCTGGCTTTCATAAGAAAAATGTTTTATAGGCGATTCACGAATCCGTACGTAAATTAAGTCTGAGTCCTTTGGCACGTATAAATGTTATTATTATGTCATTAATTTGTTTCCAGAAAATAGCTATCGAAAGCTAGCAATTCATTATGGTAATAGAAACGATTCATTAAGGCGCAGACTACGAAGGTGGCAAATAATTAAAAAACAGCTGTCAGATTTTTAATAAGTTAATTACAAAGGTAACAGTGCCGTACACTCACTAACCATATAATTAGCAATAATCTTAACTAGGCCAGGACAAGGAACAGTAAATGCGTACACAAATGAAACCCTCACGTATTTTGCGATATAATCTAAATGTGATAACGTATTATGACTACTCTAGCTATATATTCGGAAGAATATGTGCACCTGTTCCAGTCACATTTAGGCATTGTCGCTATTACACAAGAATAGAGGTAGTTATAGTTATATATAGTATCCTTACTATGCTAAAATATAGTCACACCTTGGACATTTATTGTTGTTATTCTCTACGGTCACTCACAAAGGACTGCCTTAAGTAGAGAAAGATTCACGGTTTAAAATTTTGTAATATCCCCATTTGTAGCAACTTACTAAGTGATAGTCCATTGTACGTAGGAGGCCGTGTGGGTAGGCACATAGCACCACCTTGTTTATTTTTGCCGTAAGTATGTAATGGAGTTTTGAATCCAATGCAGTACTTTGTAATTCAAAGTTTTGGGTTGTATTGCTACTGTTTATGAGCTCGCGTGGCTTATCATCAGGCAATCGAGCTGCTGGCGTCTGTAATTCAGGTGAATAAAAAAAAGAAATTGTGCTGATACGTGTAATATTTTACGTATATTGTGCTACTCACCGAGCCCTGAATGGGTCACTGCACATTAAAATAAATCCGTTGTCTGGCTTTATTTCTCTCTTTGTCCTTAGTAAAGTCTTACTTACGCGAGATAGAGTGCTTCCTGAATAATATAAAATCTTAGTTTACTGTTCAACTACAGTATCATTGTATTTGTACGAGAGCAAGTCATATTTTGTAGTTATGTAATATTTTCTTTCAAAATATTTAAAGAAGATAAACTATTTGCTTATAGGGATCGGATTAAGGATTTATTCCTTTTCAATTCACGAATCGCACAATTCACTCTGTCGTAAAAGCCCGTACAAAGGGTTTAGTATTATAATATGTTCTTTTGCTAGCTTTAAGTTACGGCAAAATGGAAAAACCCCTCGCTCTTTCTTTGCAATCTCTTACATAATACTTACTTTATGTTGTGATTTAAAGATCTGTCGTCCAACTTATGATCGGCAATCGAGAATCAGACTTGGGATGATTTATTTACTTATTATTAACATTGGACAGACACCCATAAATATCCAGTTTAGTAGACATAATATCTCGAGATCCCCTATTTATAGTGATAAATAATTAATCAAGAGAACTAGATGTTTGCCCCGAAGGTGAATTTTGTAATTAGTCATCGGAGATTAATTTCCTCCGAAGTGACACAAAGCAATCTGCGGGTTCACCTTGGGTCGACCGAGGCACCTAGGGCTGCCAAAACTGACTGGAAAAAATATTACCAGCCTGACCGAGCGAACCAGGTACATGGCTTTTTGTGAATGACAAGTTATAAGCGATAATTAAAAGAAAAAACACAAAACAAACATATTGACGTAAATCTCTATAACATATGGAACGTATTTTGAATATCGAGAAACCTTTATGAGTGAAGGTTGTCCCAGCATTTAAAATCAAGCGGAATATTGTGAAATTGTTGATCTTGCCTTAAGGGAATTTTGTAAGAGCTTTTTATGATTACTTTTACTTTGGCTTGAGTTAAGAAATTTTCCGTCCACGTTAAATAATAATAATGATATTTTACAAAATGAATTTTATAAAAAGTATTTTTTACTGTTGCCGTTAAAGTATCGTTAATTTACTTTATTAAAGATCATTTAAAATCACACTTTAATTTCGAAAGTACAAAATAATTTTGCTTTCAGTAAGTGCCACATTGATACTTTAACCTAACCAATAATTCATAACCGCCTTAAAGGACCCTGAAAAGTTATAAATAACAATCGCTTTTACATGACCAATGACCAGAGTCGGTGCCAGTGCTGGTCAACTGAAATTGTACCACCTCCAAAATCACTTCTATTTTACTACCTATCATGCAAGGAATTTTCTTTATTTGTTTGAATGACGAGACGTACAAGGCGCTCGCCTGATGGTAAGCGCCACGTCTGCCCATAAACAGAAGCAACACCCAACAGAACTCTGAATTACAACGCAGTGCATGGCACTGAACTGCGCTCGTTATTCCGAGACATAAGATGTTAAGTTTCATAATGCCCAGTAATTTCACTGGCTTCAGTGTCCTTTAAACCGAAACACAACACTGCTAATAGACAAAACGGTGGTACCAGCCCAGACGGCCTCTCGCCTACGACGGACCTACCACCTTGTAAATTATTGTTATTTCTAAATTTTCACTGTTAATCTTTGGATTCGGATTTAAGTTTTAGTTAAACTGATTTTATTTTGCATTTCTTAGTACTACGTACAGCTATTGTATGTAAATTCTAACACAATAACCCAATCGCGACATATGTCTGTTATTCGTTACGGAGTTTTATTTTTTACTTCGTGCCCCGCCACCAGATATTAACCAAATTTATATGAGACCACATCGCAGGTAAACTACGTCAAACAAAAAGTCTTTCGTCAAAATCGGCTGGCATCTTGAGAAATCAGTGTACATAATAAAGTGAAGAAAATTAAACTCCTCCTGCTTTTTTTTGAACTGGTTCAATTATTAGCATTGAATTAAATAAATTAGAACTTTAATCTTTCGTTGTAATTAAAGTATTTCAAGTCCATCGTTCTATGTTATAGTCTAAACACGCACAACATGACAAACATACAGATACTGGTAATAACAAGTAATAACTGTTCTGTAAATATTCATGGACTGTTTAAAAGATGAACTTTAAAGCATCAGAAAGGCATCAGTTTTATAAAACGCCAGCCAATAAGATACTATTTTAATCCATCACATCCCCTTTTAAACTAGGTATTGAAATTATTCCTGTCTCAAAGGAATCAGTCTACGCTTATTTACGGACAGAACTAAAAGCTAATTATTTCTCGCACTTGTAACACCGGAGCAGCCGAACTAAATTAGAATTTCTGGAGAAGTTTTAAAGCTACATCATGTATATAGCGAAAGGTTTGTTCCGTTTGTTTCCAACTCAAACATGCTCAGATTAACATTAGTTTAAAACAATGCCGGGCGTACCGAACAAGGTTCTTGGTTGCCCGGTGTTTCTATTCCAATATTGAAATTAGCTCATTGGCGCTGAAAGAACTTTTATAAGTAGTTATTATACGAAATTATGCAAAAAATACCACTTCTTACCTCTAGAAAAAACGTACAATAAGCTGCACATGTTTTTTGGTGAAACTAGCCCAGGGTTCAATTGACTACCCTGATCTTTTATCCAAAATGTCTCTACACATTAATCAACTTAGATTTAGGCAAAGACCATTATTAAGCAGACCGACAAGTAAATAAATAAAATGCTACGGAAAGCCATTGTAAATAACAAACACGTACGTAAATGGAAAACATTTGATATGTAATATACTTATACCATTATCGAATAGTAAAATAAAATAAGAAAATTTGTACTTAATGAAATAAGAGCAAGAATATAACTACTATTCTGTATAAACAAAAACTCGTTTACATATACATAATTGGTTCATACAACTTAATGTATTTATTATATGCATAACATAACATAATCACGATTCGTAAATCATTAATGAAATTATCGTTCTTGGAAGTTTTAAATAATGTATCTAGAATAAATCATTTTTGATTAGTTAGTTGCTATTAATTTTAGGTTTTAATAATTTAGTAGTGTCTCTATAGTAGAGTAGTCACTAAAAATTGATTAATGGCAAAAACCCATTATAATTGCTTTTTACTTTCTCACGTGATCTTATGATTTGCAGAAGGGCAAAGCGAGGTTCTTCGCATTTCAAATTAGCTCATCTGCATTTTTTTATAAGGTCTGTATTACATACATATACACTGTCCCACGACTGGGAACGGACCTTCTCTACGAGAATGAGAGGGTCTAGGTCTTAGTCCACCACGTTGGCCTGATGCAGGTTGGTAGACTTCACATACCTGCGAAATTCTTATAGAGAGTTTTCTAGTATGCGAAGGTTTCTTTACGATGTTTTTTTCCTTCACCGTTCAAGCGAGCGATAACTGACAAAGAATGCACACGTAAGTTCTTAAAGATTTGATTTGTATACCATTTAATTAATTTTGGCACAATGCTATCAGGAGTTAACGGTATGGAATCTATTAGTCATTTACACCATACATAGCTACACTGCGACCGGTGGACAGTGTGTAATGTTAGGGCATGCGTCACCGGGCGCCGGGACCTGTCGAGACTATAGACTCGGCTCCCGACTGACAGAAATAAACTCAGCCATAGACGAATGTCGCTTGAACGTACGTCAACTACTATTTGCATTCAATTGAAAAGGAAACAAGACGAAAAAAATATGTGAAGCTCTTTTGTGAACATGTAAATGTGGTGGAAACGTGAATAATTATATATGTTTTTATAACTGTTGTCAGAGGAGCAGGTAAAAATAACGTCATGGAGTTTTTATATAATATGCTGTATTCATAGAGAATTGATCAAACTGACTTTCCGCACTGCCAGCTATTAATTATCTTTATATCAACTTGATATATCCATTTACAGCCATATTTATCATAATATGTTTTGAAAAGCAAACCACCAATCACGAAATTGAAAATATTCAAATATTCCAAACAAGTTTCTAATTTGAATTGTCCAGAACAATGTCTTAGTATGTTTAGAAATTCGCTGAGATTAATATCCGTTAATTTATTTTAAATCTAGTATAATTTATCTTAGTAATAATGATAATATTAAAAATGTTGGCTTTATTTTTAAGATATATTTCTTTTCCTTTTCATGTTATTTTCTCTCAAATTAATAAGATACTTGTATGTTTGTAAAACTCACTTGAAGATTGGAGCGGGATCTCCGAGGCATCACGCCCACCACTTCACCACGCATTATTGACTCGATTACTGAAACAAACAAATTTATATCTAATTATATTTATATTACGTCATACATTATAAACATATCTATGACCGTTGTTACGACTTTGCAATAATCTATAAATCTGCTTTCTTCTATAGCAATCTTTGGATTTATTATATACCTGTTTTTAAGCATCTTTATACACTTTAAATGTCATTGACATTGATTGACTTTTACAAATATGCCTATTAGACCATGGTGCTACAGGTTCTGTGTAAGTAGTTAATATTTATAGATCTTAGAATATCAATTCGAAGTTGTAACTTAAAATGTGCATAAAATTACGTTTACGTACATGTCCACATTTTTTCGAATGAAATATATTTATAAAATATTTTAAAATATGTTTCTGCTCAATTTTGTTATTTGCGTTCTTTATTCCGAAAATTCGATGTTTCGTAGTATTCACTATAAATGTACTTATATTTTATTTATGAGCAGACACGCTATTATGTACAATCCATAAATTATTATTCATGTTTTAATGTATGTGCATATTTTTGGAACGTAACGTGTCATATTATATTGTATGCTGTTGAACATTTGATGTTAGTGGCGCCATCTGTTATCGCGATGGCTAAACTAATACCTTTGATGAATTAGCCTTGGCAGTGTTTTCCTTTAAAGCGAAATTACAAAACAGTTCTAAGGTTTCAATCCAATTATGTAAATAAAGATGATTATATATAATTTCTCTTTACATTATAACGTGAATGCTACTGAGTACACATTCTTTTAGGGCACATATGAATTAAGATGTTTGGATATATTAAATTAAACCAAAACAGTCGATGTGGTCATAATGTGGTTATTATTATAACTTATTTGTTATTGCATGACAAATGCTAACCAATTGTTATCAAATTATTGGTGAGTCAATGTGCCAAAACGTGCATGAAGACGTGATGAAACAGTAGGTATATGTACGTAACTAGGTGTATCTCTACTGAATAGTTGTCAAATGCTGTGTTTGCAAGTGATATTAGCAACACAAATATTGTAAACTATTGCTTAGCGGAGAAGCGACTTAATATCTGAATTTTGTTACAAAGTTCACGTAACATGAACACAAAAGACGAGTACTGTAGCTAATAATAATTATCAACAGAGTATGGTGACGTAATAACACAATACCTACTGATATTTCATACCGTATACATAATCAAATAACTACATACTATTATTCTACGTCAAGATCTCTAGACAAAAGGTCGATCGAATAACACTCGCTCTGACTCGTTGTTGTGTGTGTGTGTGTGGGACTACTGATTATAACCCGAGGCCTAATTAATTAATTCATTGTTAAACTAAGATAACTCGACAATGGAATATTTACGCTCATACATTGTGTTACGCGTATTTTGAAGCGATATCTCAAATAAGACTTGAGTTCTCTATCTAATTATATTTAAATTAGTATTCACGAAACTATATACTCGTTGTGTACAAAACGCGAAAAAAATACAGGTTATTTTAAAAAATAATATAGAGTAATACGCACACCAAGTAATATATTGGCACTTCTATTCTTTTCATGTCTCACAGAAATAATTATTACAAATTTTGAAATTGAATATAAAACTGAATTGAAATTGATTTGAAACTGAATAGGTATGTTTTTTTTATCCGGGAATACTTATTAAGGTAAATACTATTAGCCGAAACCATAGAATCCGTAACTGTAAAATATCGCATATCCGCAGTTCAATTTAAAAAATACAAACCCAGTTTCTGTAAAATATGAAAAGAGTAGCAGAGTGTCAATATTTATATACACACGTAAGTCGTTACACAAGAATCAATATTTTTTTACAAAAAATCCACGAACAATGAATTAAACGAAAGTATTTATGCAAATATTTCTTAATTCTTCGTAGAGCTCATTAGTATGCAACATCACGTCGCGTCGAGGCGGCAAACAAAGGTCAAGTTTACATTATCGGGTCAAAACGACGAAACACTAAACAACTTGCGCCTCGTCACGTGATAACCTTTGATACTACATTCTTATCTATACATATTATAAAACAAAGTCGCATCTGCGTCTGTCTGTTTACCCTCTTATTTCTCGTAAATCGTGTTACGGATTTAGATGACGTTTTCACTATCATTTAGATAATTTATTCCAGAAGGTTTATATGTATATCACGCTATGAACCGTGGGAACAGAGCAGTAAGACATGCCTGCGGTGACACCTCGAGGGACAACTAGTTATAAAATAATCGTATTCGCTTAATATCTCGAATTGTTGTCATATAAACGTCATCTCTTATATGCCATTATTGCTGATTCACGTGAGATAAACATGACCGTCATTTACTATAAAAATAAAGTGGTTTTTTATACACTTTGTTCCGCAGACTATAGCTATACTTTTAGTTCTAGATATTCTAGTATAGATACTTATAGATGGTTTTAGTTTGACTAAACATCTAGCCGACTGGACCGAATCCATTTACACAGCAAGTGTTATTTGAATACGTTTAATAACCGTAAATCATTATTAACATTAAATTATTTCTGTAGACGTTATGACTGTGATGTCCTGATGTAAAGCCTTGATTTAACCTACGTTTAGGCTTAGTAAAACACTAGATTTCAGTAAGTAAGTCCAATACACCGGAGTCGTCCGCCCCGCACCGATGACGGCTCGATAGTGACGAACCACTCCGGTGAATTGTACATACATTTATTTATAATGTATATCACATCTCTTCCTTTTTATAATTTTAGAATCTAGTTACAAAATATTTTTTTTAGTAGAATCAAAACAAACTTGTTAATTAGATGTTTCTTTGTCAGATGTTTCTTTGTCGTTTTCATCAATAACTTTCCATTGACCTTCTACTTTCTTTAGGTGTACTATGTTCCTTCTGTACTCTTGGCCAGTTTCTTCATTTCTTATATTTACGTCGCTTCCTTCAGAACCAATTACTACATGAGGTGTTGGATTAAATTCTGAAACTAGTTTATTTTCTTTTATCAAGTTCTTCACATATACTTTCTCACCAATGTCTAATTCCCTTTCTACAGCTTTTCTTTTTCTGTCTTCGCATAATTTGTTTTTTTCTTTCTTCTCTTTATCTCGATCTCGGATTTCTGAATCATCATATTTATTTTCGAGGTCGGCTAAAAAAGGTAATTTGTCTCTAAATTGTCTTCCATAGAACAATTCGGACGGGGATTTTCCTGTGGAGGAATGAGGTGTACTGTTATACATAATTAAGTATTTTAGTAAATCGTCTTTCCAGTCTGATTTTTCGCATTGACTGATTCTCAGTCGTTTAAGAATGTCCCTATTTTGCCTCTCGACTTCGCCGTTCTGCTGAGGCCAATAAGGGATGGTATTGAAAAGTGTAATTCCTTGTTCTGTACAGAACGTTTTGAATTCCTGACTACAGAATTGTCTACCATTGTCGGCTGTTATGCTGGCAGGATTCCCAGTCCGCGAGAAGATTTTTTTCAATACTTTTATTGTGTCTTGTGTCGTTATCGATTTTAAGATTTCAATTTCTTTGTACCGACTGTAATAGTCGATTATTACGAATAGGTAATCCCCACTAGGCAGTGGTCCTAAAAAGTCAATAGCTGTGTCTACCCATGCTTTTGAAGGAAGATCACGCCGTTTCATAGGTACTGGTGGATTTGGAGCTGAAACTAGGGTACACCCTCTGCAGGTTTTTACAGTATTTTCTGCGTCTTTATCCATTTTAGGCCACCATACTTTAGTTCGTAGCCTAGCTTTCATGTTGACAATGCCTGGGTGACCTTCGTGAGCTGCTGCCAATACTTGTTTCCGCAGCTTGATGGGAATTACTATTTTGTTTCCTCTTAATAAGACGCCATCATGTAACCAGAGTTCATGTTCAAATAACTTGTAATTATTTACAGCAGCTTGCCAATTATTATTCAACAGAGCGTCTTTCACTAACTTAATGTCATCGTCATCATTCGAAGCTTCGATAATTGATTTTAGAGATAATGCTACCGGCCGCGCGTTTTGAACAATCTGGTTTATATGATATTCGTCTTCAAAAGGACTACTTTGTTTTTCGGTATTCATACACAACCGGGACAGTGGGTCTGCTATATTTGATTTTCCGGGTTTATATATGACTTTATAATCATATGACTGTAATCGGAGAACCCAGCGTTCGATCCTTGCGCATGGCTTTGATCGAGTACCGAATATGATCTCGAGAGGTTTATGGTCCGTGATAAGTTCAAATTTTTTACCATATAGGTACATATGGAAGTGCTCAATTGCCCAAACTAAAGCTAAGGCCTCTTTTTCAGTTTGGCAATAACGTTTTTCAACATCTGTCAAACTTTTGTTTCCAAAGGCAATGATGCGGGGGCCTTTGTTATCGTATTGAATTAGCACAGCCCCTAAACCTACCGGACTTGCATCGGCAATTACTTGGGTGCGATCTTTAGGATCGTAGTAGCCAAGAGTAGGAATCTTTGAAAGGCAATTCTTTAATTCGTTAAAAGCCAATGTTTGTTTGTTTTCCCATAATGCCGTTATATTGGAATTTTTGGAACTTTTTGCCGCAGTAATTCCCGAATTGGTTCGGTTAGGGTTGACAAGTTAGGGATCCATTTTCCTACAAAATTTATTAATCCCAGAAAGCTTTGGATTTCTTCGATGGTTTCCGGTGGTCTAAATGTTTCTATTGCCTTAATATATTTATCAAGTGGTTTAATTCCCGAAGATGATAGTTCATGGCCTAGAAACTGAATAGATTTTGCATTGAAAACGCATTTGTTTTTGTTCAATAGAACATTATTGTCTTTAAGCACTCTCAATACTTGTTGGAGCCTGGCATTGTGTTGTATCTCATCACTCCCAAAAAGACTATATCATCTATGAAATTGACTACGCCCTCGCATGGCAACAACATCTTTTCCATAATTTTTTGGAAATGTTCAGGCGCACATGATATTCCAAACATCAATCTCTTATACCGATAAAGCCCTTTGCCAGTTATGAAAGTGGTGATACTTCTACTTGATTTTGTTAGTTCCACGTGATAAAAAGCATTTTTAATGTCTAATTTTGAGAAAATCTTAGCTTTACCAAATTTAGGGATGAGTTGTTCCATTGTTGCAAGGGGTGATTTTCCCTCATGATAGCTTTGTTAGCAGCGCGCATATCCAAACAAATACGAATATCATCGTCAGGCTTTAGAACCGGCACCATCGGAGAAACCCAGGAAGTTGGCTTATTTACAGGTTCTATTATATCCATTTTTACCAGTTCGTCTATTTTATTATTTATCTTTGATTCCAAAGGGATTGGGACTCGCCTGTAAGGTTGGCAAACTGGGGGGACCGTTTTGTCAATTGTGATTTCTAGTTGAAGGTCCTTAAGTTTGGGAAATGGTTCCTGTTCAATCGAATTTAAGTCGAACCCTAGTTTTAAGACATTGAGGGAAATGGCAGTATCTTTACCTAAAAGGTTCCTTGAACCATTTTCTATGACATAGAATTTTGTTGTTAATGATTTGAGGCCGATTTTTATTTGTGCATCAAATGAACCTAATACTTTTAAGGGCTCCTTGGCACCATATGCCAGGAAGGTCTTGTCCGGAGACTTTTGCTGGTTAGAAACTATAACTTTAGATCGTTTCATGTACTCCCAGGTTTTATCATTTATGATATTAGATCTACTACCGGAATCAATAAGCATTTCAATGTTAGTTCCACCTACCTGGCAATTTATTGTTGCATCGTCATCGATGTGGAAAATATAGTCTACAGATGTAGGCTTTGAAGTTTCTATTTTGGCCTTTTTTGGTTTATTGTCATTTGACGAGAGGTTGGAACTTTTCCTTTTGTTGGCCCTTGTTCTACAGTGTTTTTGGTAGTGTCCTTTGAAACCACATTTGATGCAAGTAGCATTTATTGCAGGGCAGGAATTGTTGTCGCTTTTGTGGTTTTTACTGCCACAACGGCAACAGGGATTAACCTCTTTTTTATATTGTGGTTGTGGTGTTTTTGTGTCAATTTTATTAACATTAAGGCTGGTACTTGAATTTTTGCTCTGTCTATCGTTAAATTCGTTTAATTGCCGTTCTACCGTTTCTAGTGAGTTTGCTTCGGCTATGATTTTTTCGATTGTAGCCGTGTCCCCGAATGTCAAAATATTTTTCCTTAATTTAGTCGAGCTACACTTTTCCGTTATTTGGTCAATGAGATTTTCATCTTCCCTCGCGAAATTGCATTTCGAACTTTGTTGTCTCAAGCGAATTAAGAATTTATCAAATTTCTCCTCTGGTTCCTGTTTCATAAGGCGGAAGATATGTCGTTCAAATAAATAACTTTGTTTAGGGGAGAAATACTCGTCCAACTTCTTAATCGCAGTATCGTACACGTCTGTCGCATCAGGGTCAGTCACGTGAGCTCCGGGTATATTGAAATGTATCTCTTGTAGTGCTATGCCTCCGGAATGTAGTAGCATTGCACGCTTTTTTTTATGATCAGTGGTATCTGACGCTACGAAATATATTTCTAAAGCGCGTTTCCATTTTTTCCAACGGGACCCTATAGACGTTGGATCTCCGTCGCAATCAAACGGTTCTATAGTCGGTACTTGTGCGTATTGTTGGGACATGTTGGACGATCTGCAAAGGCAGAATGAACTAATGAAATAAATAATATGAATGGTTAAATTTATGGAGCTACTCTTATGTATGATTTTGAATCTATCTTTAACATAAAATCTAATGATATTGAAAATATATGTTCATTATGTCCTAATTACGCTTGAATTATTAAAATCCGATTTAGGATGGTTACAACCACAACACATCGCAGAATATGAAAAGAGCTTTGTACTGTGAACGTGTTTCTCAGACCTGCGTTACAGTAAACCTATAACATAAACAAAGTCGCAACTATGTGACCAGTACTAGTCTAAACAAACAATCCGTTGGTATATACCAATTTACTGATTACGCAGGACGGTAACTTGGTATAATCGCACCGTCGTAAGTGCCTTAACTTTATTTTATAACGATAGACAGAGACAGTAAAAGAACATTTGGTTTAACTTATTCGATACTAATTGGCCTTAATGATTTGTTTTATGGCACTATTTCCACACCTTACCCAGTTTAGTGACACATTTTGCATTACTTCAAAATTATTGAAGTATTACTTTACTAAACGAGTAATTAACGATATTATCGTTGGGACACTTGACTGTTTGATCGAATATTCTTATTCGATAGGCACTTTTATTTGCAAACATATTTGGTCAACAATTTTGTTTTTATTAGAATGTACACTTATGTTACTGCATTATATTAAATGTATTTAGTACATGAGGGTACCTATTTGCTGTTGTTAAGGTGAAAATAAGTCACACAATACACAACAGCATCATTGTAGGTAGTGGGTACTTAAACAAGATTATATTGTTTAAATTGCTTACTTAATTACACTTCATTTAGTGGGTTTAGTAAGGGTACACCACATCCTCTTTTTGTATTAAATTGAATTTTATTGCTGACCAATTTTTGTAAGCATATAGGTACATGATTTGAGTGATTTTACTTACTGCGCTTTTACTCGTCGCCAATGTGATGTCCTGATGTAAAGCCTTGATTTAACCTACGTTTAGGCTTAGTAAAACACTAGATTTCAGTAAGTAAGTCCAATACACCGGAGTCGTCCGCCCCGCACCGATGACGGCTCGATAGTGACGAACCACTCCGGTGAATTGTACATACATTTATTTATAATGTATATCACAATGACAACTAGGAATATATTTATAGCTATTCTAAAGAAAAGAAAAGAAAAGAAAGCGAAGTGGCTTTAGGTGGTTCATGTACAATTTATATATATAGCACCATTTTTATAAGTAGTACGTGGGAGTACCTAGATAAATACCCCACGCACTCTAGACGGTATATTATGTTATTTAAAACTAAAATAAACATAGTTTCATTCTGTAAAATAGCTGTTTTACTAAAAGGAATAACATTTTTTATTCAACAGGACTAAAATTAATTAGGTTATATAATTTAAATGGCAATTCAACAATTCATATTTTTAGAAGTAATTTTTAAAGTGATTTTCATATTTATATCCATTCACCGCAAATTCCATTTATTTTATGTAGATGCTGTGATTTTAATTTAGTTGCTGTTTAGTTGAGGTCTTGATCTTAATTATGTACGTCGTGTAAAAAGTAGATTTAAGTTGAAGGTCATTCAACTAACAGCAGACTAAGCTTCAGATTACTGGGTCTGAGTGTTGTGGGACCGCAAGTCCCCAGTAGTTCCTTGTTCCCACGAAACATGTTTAACTTAGTGTGGCTTCAGGATTATGAGTGTGTCTGTTGATGTGTTTATTATTTAATTTGGTTTCAGTTCAGATTTATCTACGAAAAGTCCCTGTAATAATAAATCGAAATATTAAGCATCTATACCTTTTTAAATAATCTACAAACATAGATATATAAATGTAAAGATATTTTTAGATTAAGATTCGAATAGAATATTAACGGTCATAGAAAAGGTGAACGACGGAAACAGAGGTGGAGACGAGTCGGATGCATTCGAGGCGCAATGGAGCAAGCCGTTGATGCCGAAAGACCAAACCAAGTAAAGGGCAGTAGAACACATTTTAGCCTAGTAACTAGATAAAGATATAAGTATAAGATTAAGGTCGAATTGCACAACGATCCTTAAATCGTATTTATCTAAACGTGTTTAAGAATACGTCAAATGTTGTGAAATTTTACATTAGCAAACATGTTTAGCGTGTCGTGCAAGTCGACCTAAGTATTTCATAACAATTTGTGGCTTTAAATTTACTCTACTACATTTAAAATTATAACCATTATGAATAAAACAGAATTATGTTGTATTTGACTATTGCCTTTTTTTAAATCATTTTTTTTGAAACGCATCAGCAAGCCCCTGCTTGTGTCAGTTTTCTGTGAGACAGTGGTGTGTGTGTGTGTGTGTGTGACCGTGACAGTGATGGTAGTGACAGTGACCTGGCTGAGCCGGCCCATTCATGCTATAGACAAAACTGTCTACAGCGTGGCTCTACCACTCAAAATACTCAAAATACCACTACATTAAAAACAATATTTATAAAAACCCAAACAGCTGAAAAACGGTATTTCCACCTCAACATATACAACAAAACCAGTGCTTAGAACATAAATCTACACTCGAGCCCATTGATCGACCGCATATATAATTTATACATTTGATATACGAGTTAGATAAATCATAACTGTTTGCGATAGTACGGGGCACTGGCGAGTTCCATTGTTCTCGCGACAGTACACACGAGATTATTCAGTGCACCGTGCGACTTATGTAACAGGGACCATTGTTTCAACTCACGTAACGCTATCGTAATCAATCATGGCGGTTCATTTAATCTCCGATGGAGGGATATGTGAACATACCAGCTTTTGTTCGCGATTCCGCCCGCGTGGATCTCTTTTCAGTCATTTCAAGGAACCCAAAATGGTTGAAAATATTTCAACTCACATCAAGTAAAAATTGGGATGTCAATTTTATTTTGCTAAATTCATTAACTTCAATCAATAATTGTAAGTTCTATTTAGCATAATTATATATAGGAAATGTTCAATTTATGATTTTTTTGTAAAATACGGAATTTAACAAATTTAGCAAAATAAAATGAATATCTAAATTTTTATTTGATATGGGTTTAAATGTTATTAATTGCATCAAAATATCCCATGGGAACGAACTGCTTGGATAAAAGTACCCAATACTCTAATATAGGTCACGGTCTACCCGTGTGTTAAACTTCATCTGAATCCGGTCAGCCGTTACGGCGTGATTATTAATAAACATCCAAATTTACAGACATAAAAATGTGAGTATATCAGGTTATTTAGAATTATTGGGAATATAATAATAACATTTGATATAATATGTAGTCAAAGGTCTCAATCCATTTTTATCACTTTTGTTTGATACAATGACACATTCTATTTATGAATTATTCAAAATTCAAACCAGCAACCGCAAATAGGTTTTATATCCAAGAACAAACATCTAGTATTTCACATTTATAACAACACGTAGGTGCTAGGTTACCTCTTGGCGTGTGTATGTACCTCTTGGAAGCAATCTGGTATAATTTAACACATAATAAAAAGGGGAGAACGGGGAGTGATGAGAGGAAAATGTGAATTACCTCCGTCGCCAAGCAGTCTCATTTGAACGAGGGACGGGTCCTCACTGTGCTCCTCCAGAACTGTGTCATCGGTGACTGTCAGCTCCTGTTAACGAGAAAATAATGTTAGAACTGTTAAGTTATTAATATTAGTTTTATAAACAGATAGCGCTTTGCTTGGCTTCCTTTTGTGTTTAAATATCTTACGTCCAATTTACTAGAATCCTATATATTTATATAACCTCAGTATTCAGGGATAATGGGAAATATGAAAATCCTTTCACGCATAAAGCATAGTTAAAATAATTTTTGGAATCAGATCAATAGTGGCAAAGATTACCTTAATAAACAAAGTGACAAACTACCTATATATTTATAATGTTAGTGTCTCATAATGCCCAGTAATTTCACTAGCTCTAATGTCCTTCAAACCGAAACACAACAGTGCTCATGTTGAAGTATAATGAAATATGGCCGTGTTTATGTAAAATACAAGCGATGTCCTACTTTATTTACCGCCCGAGGCTTAGTAACAATAGTGCGATGCCCTCCCTGAAGCAATCTACAAGTATAAGCTCCAATAACAGGCTCTTTGTAGTCCTAATTACTGACGTATACCGGCTACTATCAAGCATTTAGTTTAATTTATTATAGGATAAAAGTTCGTTGCTCTGTTGAACGTAGGGCAATCGATTTTCTCGCTAAAAGGGCGTTTGAGTCCAAGATGAGAAGCCAACACGTATAGTGGGTAAAATGTGGAATCTGTACTATCTATATGTCTCAGTAAGCGTATAAACCCAGTCAATAGTCATATATAATATTAGAATAAATTGGTTTGAAAGTAATCATGTTATTTGTGCTCCTCTTATTTTAAAGCCACCTCACTCCATTTCTAAGAATATTATATTATATTTTTTTAATACTTTTAATTTGTATCAGTGTAGTCAAAACAAAATGACTATCTGGAGCTGACGTAAAAAATTTGAAAATCGAATATTGTCGGCATTGTGCACCGAGCATTTATTTAAATTGATATTATAGTACAAGATCCCGGGGAACATTGACCTTCACCCATCTGTTTACCGGATCAAACAAACATTTTAGGATATAAAATGTGTTGCTGAACACATACCAATAGGGTTGCCTAAAAAAATATGGTCAAGGATATGATTAATTAACATTTAAAAAAAAAATTTTTTTTTATAATTTCCCTGACTTACTTACGCAAAAAAGTTAACCTACAATGAAAAGTGTACAATGTATACTATCTATAAAAAATAGGTTGCCTACCTTTTTCTGGCCAATACTACCTGGTTGCCGTGTGCAAACAGGTAACTAAAAAGTGGTCATTGCGCTCATCTAGCTCCTAGCTTTTGCAGGTAGTATACATTGTAGGTTTTCATTGAAGGTTCATTTATTTGGTGAGCAAGTCAGTGAAATAATATCTTCTTTTTTTTTTTTTAAATTGGCAAAACCTATCCTTGACCATATTTTTTTAGGCAACCCTATTTGTATGTGTTCAGCAACACCTTTTATACCCTAAATTATTATTTTCATCCGGTAAACAGATGGGTGAAGGTCAATGTTCCGCGGGATCTTAGACCATTAGATGACGAATTATTCCATGTTCAAATTTTTGTATGATAAAATTAATGATTGTCACTAATTTGCGACAAAATTAAAAAACTTAAATATCGAACACCGTTGCGCGTCCACGCGTCTTCTAGCGAGTTCATACAGTTCAATTTAATTAATCAATTCATTGAAATCAATGAAGCTGCTTGGTTTTATCAATTCTACTGAAATATCTGATCAGACAGTTCATCAAATCCACCATTAATCGCTAGGGATTTAGCAGTTGATAAACTAAGACCGACCCGTGCAAACCCGCTATTACGAACAAAAATTAATTCATCATTCATTTCACGGAAAATGTTTCACGTTAATCTTGAACGATGTGTGTGTAAGACATGAAACAGAATCCCAAGAAAGCGCGTGAATACGTCGGCATTTCATCACAACTAACAGGCCCAGTGTAAGAATAAGCAATTCAATGTAAAACACAAGTTCGCCTGCTCTGTACGCCAGGTGTTTTATATTCGTAAGTAAACAAAATTCCCCAAATTCTCATCTAAACTTTCTCACGCCCCGATGTGGTTTCCTACATTTATACATATACGAAACGTAAACAGAGCAGTGTCTGTTCTATGTTCCTTTCATCAGTAGAAATATATGCCCGACGTACAAATTTCGTTGAATGTTCCATAATAAATAACTTTATAAAGGAACTTGTTTCATAACAAATAGTAACATAAAGATAGACTGTGCAGGATATAAGTTCAGATTCGAATTTTTATCAACCTTACAAACCATTCAACCATTTTACGTTAGCCGATAGAAACGCTTTAGAATATCGTGGATGTATAAATAAATTGTAAAGATAGCCTCACTAAATTGCAATAATTTAATAATAGTAATATAAAAACGATAAAATAAACCAATTAAATTGCTTACATGCAATAATTATAATAATCAATTAATTAGAGCATCACGTGAGAATTTCATATTTATAGAAACAGGTTTTCGCTACTTTTATTTACCTCATTACTACAAAAGAAACAGGTTTTAATCATTAGTTAATGATACAAAACACATTAGTCTACGACCGACATTAGGTAGGACTATAGGTAATTGTTCTGTGTTTTATTACTAATCATCAATTTCCAATAGCAGTATAAGTACAATCTCTGTATTTCCAAACTTAAATTTTATCGATGAAGTAGTAATAATGAGTAGTCTTTCCAACAATTTTTTTCTACTAACATCCCTAGACCAAGTTCGAAAAAAATAATAAATAAGAATAATAAGAATAAGTTAATGAGAATAAGTTATCGCTTTAAACCTAAACGCTAGGGTGCCATACTTTGGAACACAATTCGTAAAACGTACATGAAACTTAGAAATACATTGTAATAACGTTTTGTGTACCAATATAGAATCCTTTCAACTGAGCCTTTCATAAAATGTCGGAACTAACTAAGTTGCCATTTTACGAATCAATCAAACTCTTATTGTGGTGTTTGAAAGACCTTTTATTAAATTGTAATTATATTTACACAACACAATGTGGCCCACGAGTATGATTCAATTATGATTATGTATTAAAATTGAATGACAAAGTGATTACGAGGTATCACAATAAGGTGACTGTACTTTCTTCTATGCATACGGTTATGAAATTTTATGTAAGCATATGCTATCAATACTCATACTTTTGTAATTGTGTACACCAAATTTTCCGTAAGGGCAGGCCAGGAGTCAATAGCACAGGGTATCCTAGTTTGAGTTCCTGACTGCCACAATTATAAAATATTGTAAAATAGATATGTACCATCATATTCCTACTTTGTTTGTTGTAAGATCTTACTCATTATTACAATGAAACTCTTTTGTGGAAGATAAAAATAAATTATTATTATAAGTCATAAAAAGTTTATAATTTACGAACGTCATTCATATTAGTAGAATAAACTAGTTCGACTTGGGAGTTGTCGATAAACATGTCTTCGTCTGTCCGAATACGTAGTTGTTCACAACTCGCGAGAAACAAAGAGGGAACTTTAAGAAAGTTACTTCGAAAACCAGGAAAGGGGGACGAGTGGGGGAGACTCGCGAGCAGGCGCTTGCTCAGAACTTCCACGACAAACGCCAGTTATACGAACTTCGCAAAGTTTTCCACTCGCTAATTCGCAGTATAAATTTGTTTAACGTCTCAACTTTTTAACTGTAATTATCAAGCAAAGTTCGAGATAGATTGAAGTACTCGGAAACTTTGACAGTCCGTGAAGAGTTTGATGAGTTATTGGAATAATAATTGTAGTTGGAAGTTTGTTCATAATAGCATACTTTATGTAACAAAAGGCGCCATAGATAAAGGCACCTACAAATATATTACGTTTGTTTGACTTATTAAATTATTAACGTTATCTTATCGCGGTTGTTTAATAACACAACAATTATACTACCACTAGCTTTTGCTCGCGGCTCCGACCACGTGATCAAACAAAGAAACAAACAATCAAACTCTACAGCTTTATAATATTAGTATAGATTTGGGTAGCTTAGCAACGGAAGCCTTCAAATAATATTATTATGGTAGCTTAGCAACGGAAGCCTTCAAATATGAATAATTTTCCCCGTTTTTGCAACATTTTTCACTGATGCTTCGCTTCTAATGGTCGCAGCGTAATGTTATATATCCTAAAGCCTTCCTCGATAAATGGACTATCCAACACAAAAAGAATTTTTCAATTCGAACCAGTAGTTCCTGAGATTAGCGCGTTCAAACAAACAAACAAACAAACAAACAAACAATCAAACTCTACAGCTTTATTATATTAGTATAGATATGATGACATTAATACTGTCTTGAAATAAACTTTTCAATTATATTCACGATTATAACTACATATATTATGCAGTTATAAAAATGTAGAAAAACAACGAATACTTGATGATTAGATCAACAGAAGTAAAGGAGCATATCTATTGCGTACAACGTTTAAATCCAGGACATCAACGCACTTTCTAAACACCTCGCATTTTTGCCTTTATAAAAAGAACGCAGTACGGACATGAACTAGAACACGCCGCGGACATTAACATCTAAGTGTGTCAACATATAATACAAATCAGTTAAAACTCACTAAGTCTTTGGAATATTCTTCCACAATAAAAGAAAGACGTGTTTTTCAGTTAAACAACAATGAGGAATATTTACAGCGTAATTTAAAACTTTGCGTCTGCAGATAAAAAAAAACTGACAAAAATATAGGATATGGAATAGGGGACAACTAAGCAAGTGGGTCACCTGATGGTAAGTAATCACCACAGTCCATAGATAGGTACTTACAACACCGGAGGAATTATCGGTGCCTGCCTTTGAGAAAGGAGAAGGATCTTTTATTAGAATGACATATCCTACTAATGCTCTCAATTATACATATACATTACTAATATTATGTACCTAACACAAAATATAAACATGCGAGCAAAAGCAATAAACAACGTATTGAATACACGCAACGCCAAAAACTAAACAATATAGCAGAACAGACAAAGAGGTAGCTGTACATTAACTAAAACGTATAACCTTGAATAATATACGAGATAAAAAGAGCGTCAAATTTATAAGTAATTCCTGCTTCTGCCGAATACCGACCACAGGAAGGTTGTCACAATACAACACCAAAAGAACTTCATTGTAGAATTAAATTATTTTTACGAACAATTCTATTTCTATCAGCAGATTTTAACAATAAACTTTCGAACAATTCCGAGTGAATTGTTTCGTTTGGATACGTACAAGAAACTTCGGCTCGTCCACAAAGGGGAGCAGATGAAAGAAAAACAATAAAGTGTTTCAATAACGCAAAACAACAAAGTTTGTTTGTTGAAGTTAGCGAAGGGGTGAACGAGGGGGTGGCAATCCGACGTCGGACGGGCGCGGGCCGGGCTAGGGCGGTTTAACTTATAGATTTATTGATACGTTAATTCTTTGAAGGTCGGATCAACTCCTGCAGAAACTTGTAAAAATAAAAACAACTGTTAATTTAATACATCTGTACACACGGCTCCGGAACGATAAATAAAAATATGAATGAAATGTTTTCCTTATAGCTCGGTCTTATATTTGAAAAGGTAACATTTGCATAAAGACTTGCGATGTTTTGTAATCGCCTCATTGGTCTAATGCCAGCGTACTAAGGCTGAGACACTGGAAAGGCTGAAGGTTCTGGGTTCAATTCCCAGGTAGGGCAATAGAAATTACACATAACTACCCGGGATTGGAATTTGTGACCGGTATAGCGATAGGCTCGCATCACGAACGTAACTAAGCTCGGTTGATGCAGCAATAGTTCCACCTCTGACTACGAGGATAAAGACTTGTGTTATGTTTTATAAGTTAAAATATATTGAACAGGATATTTTCCAGATATTAGACAGCTAATAGTTGCAGTACATATATTTTTTCTTTTACTTTTACTATAAAGTCTGTAAATGTATGACGCTTTTAAAACAACTGCATACATAGCAATAACCATAATGTTCAATTCGCTGAAGAAAACAGCTCTAAGAATAGAATGTAAAATTCTCAGAATCAATCTTGACTGTATAACGGATCCTTCTAACATGTTCAACTGTGTTGCAACAAATCTCAAAACACAACAAGCCGGACACAAAACGATAAATAAGTAAATAATGTTAACAATTCAAAGCCGTTCACGACTGTGTTATTAAGACCACGGCTGTACAATTAAATACCTATTGAGATAATCGAGACACGAACTGGATATCCATAAATCGAGCGGGCCATTACCCTTTTTAGTGCGTAATTAATTAAAAACGAAGACAGGTAGATAGTTCGACATTCTCGATCCTTTGCCGGCGACTACAGGTATAATACAGGTTTCTTTACACAACGCAACAGACTAACAGAATGTTTCAATGCTTATACTATGCCCTTATAAATCGAATGTGGGGGCCTCACATGCCGACGCGTTCAATAAACCAAGCAGGTTTCATCCAGAACTTCCCGCTTTGGTATAAACTTGTAGAATGTCGGTACAGTTAGCGGTGCGCGCCTCGACCCTTCATATATTCACCTGTCCGCTTTTAATGAAATTGTCGATAAAAATGCCATTATAATAAAACACATGAACGGTAATTGCTACAGTGTAAAGCGGTAATTAATTCTTACAGTTGGAATATAAACTACAGGCATAATTGAATTTATTTATATAAACTAGTTTTACCGAATATTAAGGTGTTTTAAATGGAAACGGCAAAAGGGTGTTCCGTTAAAAACAAGTTCTGGTAATATCGGTACGATATTAGTAATAATTAATGCATGAAAGAGTTGTTAGTAATCTCCATTTTTAAACATAACCCATATAAGCCCAGAACTGGCAGAGTATATTTAATATTGTTGTTACAGCACTATTATAACCCTAACTAATTGTATAAAAATTCCTACCATTTCAGATTTATAACCAAAGACGCCTAACAGGGTGTAAATGTAATCATACGTGTATTTTTCTGTATTGGGGAAATGATCCCAATTATTAAACGGCTGATAATTAAGTTACTACGCGCAGGTTCTAATTGAATTAATGTGTACATGCTAACTGAACACGTAATAAATTAACGTGAGAGAATATGAAGCAATCAATCGATACACAAATTCTTCATAATTTCCTGTGAAATGAAATTTATTAGCTTTAAAATTATTATTTATTATAAATTGAGTAATTCCTCTTGAATACCTATTAGTATTTTTTGTATTTCTTAGAACTTAGACAGAATTTATATAGAGAACCTCCGTAGCGGAGTGGGCGAAATACCGGCTGCGAAGCGAGGGGACGTGGGTTCGATTCCCGCACTGAAATAAATGTTTGTGTAATCCACGAATTTGTTTCGGGTCTGGGTGTTGTAGGACCGTAAGTCCCTCGTAGTTTCTGATACCCACGACATAGGTTAACCTAGTGTGGCGTCAGGACTATGTGTGTGATTGTTGGGTGTATGTATTGTTTATTTATCTGCCCTCACTTCCTACACACTACGAGGAGTCTTTATAAATAAGTACGCTTTAAGAAACTATACAGATTTACCATCTACATTAATGACGTCTAGAGATGTTGGTTATTGCATTCCCGTTGAATAAAGGCAATTTACTATTTTCAAACATTATGTATGCTTCGATCAATAAGATAAGTACATATAAGGATCAATTTTGCAACGTCCGAATAATTTTGATCGCCACATAACGCCCTGACTAAACAGGCAGCGTAGGAACTACCAATGTGCCATACACTTCTCCGTAGAAAATGACAGCATAATAATTATAATTTAGCTGATAAATTTACTTGGGGAATGAAAAATCTGCACCAATTCCAATCCTTACCCCAGTGTGTTCATTGACGCCGACAATAACAGCCGTGTACCACTGTGTAGCACCGGCCACGCGGTACACCTGGGCTCGACAGCCGCCTAGCACAGAGGGTGTTGTGGTCAGAATCCGCTGCCCGTCCTGCATGGTACGCCAAGCCGTCGCCTCGGACGATAGTGCGGTCAGCGTGCTCGCATCCACGCCGCCTTCCGACCCAGCCTGGTATGGATCCCATTCCTGGAACAATATAATTTTAACATAGTTTATTTTTTTATTTAAAAGTAAATCGTTGACCGTCCGCCTACAAGGTGGACAGACGACCTGATAAAGGTCGCAGGTAATCGCTAGATGCAAGCAGTTTCCAACAGGTCGGAAATCTTTGGGGGAGGCCTATGTTCAGCAGTGGACGTCCTGTGATGATGATGATGGTGATGATATCGGGTAAAGGAGTAGTCGTATGAAGACTAACATAGAAACACAATTGGTTTAAATAAAATTACGCATGGTACACAGAATGCGTGTATGCTGAGTTTTTTGTTTAAAAAATATGGAAATATTTTGGAATTTTACTAATTACTTTAAATTAATTTTCTTTTAACGGAATGTGAAGAAGTAGTGAGGCCAGCCGGCATGATCTTGTCGACCTACGATAGACACACCGCCTGTCGTTGTTCAACATTATTCTTGGATTGAGCTACACTTCCATCAAGTATAGCATAGTCACTTTGCCGAGCCAGGATAAAAAAAAAACATAATTTAATAGTTGTCATGTTAGATTTTCTCTATATTTCCCCTACATCCAATAGGATCCCAGTTTGAATCTGATTATATCTCAGAAATTCAGCAAGGCAGTAATTACGTATTACTTACAAAGGGTTCGTAGTAGCTTTTAGGATAGCAAACTTCGAGCGCAATTTCCATATCGCAAAGTATCTTATGTGCGCTCTCTAACAAATTCTACACACATTGTACATAATCATCTAATTAATGTCGACTATTATTGTGAATATAGGTAATTTAATACATGTGTGAGATATAAACAGAATTTATTCCTAGAACGTTGAATAAAACATTCTGACCATTCATGCGACAGTGAATAGACACCGGAATGCCATCGCAGAATCACAGCAATTACAACATTAAATTGCTAACTTTTACGGCCTCGTATCAAATGCATGTAAACATTATGGCCTACATTACAGCACACCTCCACAAATCAACATTACAGTCGCGGCGGCGTATATCGTGTTAAGTGCAGTAATAATTCACCGAGTACAACAAACACGACGATACTACGTGTGTCGTGTGTACAGTGTGCACCGTACCCAAGGAGTACAGAGTGTAGAGCGTGCTGTGACATGTGTGTGTCGACTCGAAACGTGTTGTTGTGATGTGTGCATGCGTGTAGATGCACACGAGTGCACTAGTATTTATGTCAATGTTACAGCGCGCACGCACACACTCACACACAACCCACACCTGTTCCAACGTTGGGCCCGGCGACAGACGTATCCGGTGCGTTGAACCTGCCTCCCCACTACCCACTCGCCCCCTTACATCCACCGCACTGTAGGCTGCATAACTAGATACATGCGGCCTGCAGTATCCGCCTGTTTGCTAACCAACGCTATTAGACCGGTCAGGGTCAGCCGCCTTGTGCGGACGGTTCGCTTGAATAACTAATTAAAAAATTATAAAAACGAACACAATACCGGACTATCCGTGCCGTAATTGCAGACAAGGACGTAAGAAACTCCGCAAACGGAGCTAATAATTGGAATGTAAATAGCGATACGGAATAAATAATACAGAAAGCGAACAATGGGAATGGCATTGAGCGAATAATGACAATTGGCTCTACGTCAACACGATAAAAAGACGAAGCCCTTTTCACGGTCAGGCAGTTTTGAAACATATTGTAAACTGGCAACACATGTATGTAATAGTGAGTTTGCAAGTTGCGAAGTCACGCTCTGATGAGCGGCGGAGAATCGGTGTCGGACGGCACGAAACGGCGTGAGTCAGCAACATTACGCAACCCGACTAGAGGCTTTACAAGCGTTACTGTTTATTTTGCTCTCCGACTAGTCCAGTTACTCTATTTGGTGAGATTACATCCCGTGATTAATACCGGGTCGTGGCCCGGAGAATGAGAACGCGGATTATGCCGGTGTTGTTTGAGAAAGTGATGAATATTAATAGTGAGGAGCCAAAGCCGGCTCCGTGGTCAATACTGACGTAATTGCCAAAGTTAGTTTGTAGTTCACTAAGCATTGGTATAATCAATAAACCTTTGTCGATAATCGTAAACCTTTTACGATTTGTCGGTATCGTCAAGAATGTAGTGTTCGAAATACAAAGGCATTTTACTATTATGGCGGAACTTTGAACGTCGTGTGGCAATTTATCAGTACCTATAATCTCATCTAAGTATCGACATAACATAATATCAAAAAATATTACTTTCAACATCGATAAAGATAGCACTCATTTGTAACGTACCTAAAGATATATAAATAGACACTGATAAATGGAGTCGTGGATTATAAGTAAGAGAGTCTGATAAGTATCAACTATCAATCATAGCAAAACTTTTTTGTCTATCAGCATAACAAAGAGCCATGATATTATTTTAAAAACTTATGCGTCTGCCTCAAGCTAATCTACGCTCACGTTTGAAACGATATTTGAATGAGACAATGCACCGTATTTATCTACGGCTAGATGGGAGCAGTGTTCCCTAGCTAAAATATCGATTATGCAACCTGCGCTATGCTGTATGCGTAGTTATATACCTAACTCGAGTGGACACGAGCGGCAGGCTACTAGGAAGCCATTACGTCTGGCATACATTCGCGGCTCTCATTCAATTTCCTGCCTACACAGCCCGACCGCTCGCGATGTGATATCACTCTTGATAACGCTCGATATTCCAGCAAATACTTTGGTTTGAAAACGAGATTTTATAAGCAAAAAGTCTAATGCATCGCAGCTTTACAGTTTTATGAAGTTGTTTGCAAATGAACATGTTATGTCAATCAATAATACTTAAGTAACAAACGCATATAACATTTAACTATACACACACGTAAATGATTTAAATAATCTCGACAAATACCATATAACAAGTAACTTGAAGGTAAAACATCACAGTAATTTCCATCGCAATCCTTTTTCCGCCCGCGCAGTAGGTATTCACCTTGACATTTTCCTATCCAAATAAAACCAAGTGAAGCGTTTAATACAAAGTGGTATTTTATTCAAAAACGCTCATCCCACCCAAGGTCTTGTAGTTGTAAGCCCTGAACACTAAACATAGAAACTAATAATAAAGACCTACGCTACCGAGCACATAATAAACATACCCCACCTGTTTAAAGAAACCGTATAAAATTAAACAATGGAACTGCTAACTTGGCTTTCACGAGTAGCTTTATTGCTACATTAAAGTGCCTCGGGCGGTCGTAAACCAAAGGTTTCAGGGTCGTAGACAATGCACTAAAACCCTCTTCGTCGAAAGGGTGGAAACCTTATGAAGTTATGCACTGCTTGGCAGGCAAACTTGAATAATTGTAGACGACGTGATGTCGAAAATTGGAAAAATTGCTATGGGCTTCAATACCAGTCCAAGGCTGAATGAAAGACACAACCTTTGCCATGCAGAGAACGTCACATATTTGTTCACTCCAGCATCAAAATATACAGAGTTGAATACGTCAAACATTCGCACTATTCCCGGCTATAATGATTTCATAAACTGCAAAAAAATTACTACGTGATTAGAATTTAATACGATCAATATATGAAATTCATATTTTAGATATCGTAACAAAGGAATCCCGCAATTTTCGATATATTGATGTCCTTCATAAAACAGAGCGCGCGATCAAGGCAACATTGTCTCTCGTCTAACACGTGAGTATATCAATGCCACATCCCGCTCGTTATTGGGGTAGGGTGGCAAAGGGGTTGGGGCGCCGGACAGTGAAGTAAGCTAACTGAAACAAACTTTACTCGTTTAAATTTTGCGGTGAACAGTTTCTGAGTTGTATTGCGTGTACGCTGACGGCGACAAAGTTAAGAAACTCGCGATAAACTTCTATTGCCGGTTTGTTAATTGAGTTTTTTAATTATACTTACTTTGTGATGAAGTTGTCCTCATTTATAACTTCAGAAATGTGTTTAATTAATACATAATAAGTTATAAATGTTTGATGGTAAAATTTTTAGGACCTTTTTAATTATGATTTATGTAGAAAGTTTATAAAAAAACTTTTTTTATCTGAGCACGGCAAAATGACTGTACTACATCTGATGGTAAGCGTAGTGCAGTCCAAAAAACTAGCGACCACCGACAAACAATAAGTTCATTGGTGAATTATGCCGGCCTGTATAAACGCTTCTTCCCTCTTCGAAGAGGGAAGAAGCAAATCGAGGGGCCTGTGACATGGCAAGCGGGATAACCGATGCAGGCACAGGGATACAAGAATGTATCCCCTACACCCAACCAATCATCAAGTCATGTCGCAAGCCCCTCGGGAGAACCAGATATGCCTGCTCTGCCTACACTGCCTGATCCTGGAACGCGATCCATACGAGGTGTGTGGGTCACTATGGCAGGTTTTAGCAGCATGTACACGGTGGTCGCTATCCGGGCAGATATGATTTTTTTTTATCCTGTGTAGCGCAATCCAAGAATATTGTCGACCAACGATAAACACGACTACACGCTGTGTAGTCCAGCCCATTTACCATGCTCAAGTACAAAAAGGTCTCTACAGCGCAAATATAACACTTACAAAGGTTCACCAAAATACTTTCAAACCCATGTCGCAACTTAGTTATATATAACATTGACGCGTGAAAAATGTGACCAATCTATTAATATCCACCACCCCATTTTCCGTGGCGACTGGTTGTAATAGGTGTTACACAACCCGACCTCTCCTTCTGAACAATAATCAAAACAAACAAGTTTACCCCGACCAAGCGGCCCCTCACGTGCCCGGGAAACATAATGGAACAAAATTATTTCATAAAACCCTTTGTCCCCATTAAACGTAATATTACGCAGAATGTGTTGTTTTTCGTTTATTTCTTCACGTGGTAGTTTAATTATAACTAGCTATGTCGCGCAGTTCACCGCAGACATGTTACTGCCCTGCTCCCATGGGTCATAGTGTGATGTACCTTTAAACATTCGGAAATAAATTGTCAAAATTAAAGTGAAAATGGCGTCTAAATCCGTTCATAGTTTACGAGATATACGCGAACAAACAGACAGACGCACATAGCGACTTTGTTTTATACTATGTATTGATTGGTAGTGATATGTCCGTCGGTATTGATTTAGTTTAATTTATTTGGAATATTATTAACAATCGCCTTGTCGGTCTAGTGGACCCAACATAAGCTGAGAATCCGTAAGGCCACGAAACTATAGGTGCATTAGTTTCATATTTGCTTATCCCTTCAGGGACACGTGAGCTCATGTATGTAATTAATAATATCAAAGACCACGTAAGATTTTTCCTGCCATTTTATTTTTTATGAAATCCTAATCCTACTACTTATATGTATACTATACTTGCTCAACATCATCGTATATATGGATATATTCATTAATGAAGGAGGCCAAGGTGTGTAGAGACGTAGCAATTGGAAATCCGTTGTCTCTGCCTACCCCTATGCAAAACAGGCGTGAGTCTATGTTAAATCAATACATTACAGAATAAATTAACAACAACAGAGTGTCAGTTTAAAAATACGATTCATATGCACGAGTCACTGAGTTTTATAAATGCCTACCTTCTGTTCATGGATGCGTTCACGTGAACGGCCATTTCCGGAATAAAAAGCCCATGTCCTAATCTCGGTCACGAACTACCATTGTGCCAAATTTCATTCAAAACCGTGCAACCGTTAAGATGTGTTTGACTAACTAACATCCAAATTCACAAACATCCAAACTCACAATCATCTAAAACTTTAAAATTTATAATAATAGTAGGAGGTAGGATTTCAGTAACGTAAACATCAAATTATCGCAACCATTGATGGTCGTTTATTAAAATAATGAATGCACACAAAACAAAAAAACGAATTTCTCAATTTAACTTCACACAAAGCAAGCGTCAAAGAAGAAAAAATAGCCATAGATATACATAGCCTGGCAACGACGCACGGCTCGCTGGCTATGAAAGGAAATTTAACGTTAATGAACATCCCTTCTCGTAATAATATTTTATAAAGGCTACTTGGGAGTACTATGTGCGGAATACAGAAAATTTTCCTCTGATGTCTGCCATAATGAATTTTTGCCCAACTCCTACCAAAAAACAGAAATAATTTCTAATTACAGCTACTAGATCGAAGCGAAGACTACGTATAACTCAAATTTAATTTGATCGCCATTCAAAGCTACGAAAAATTCGTTAGAAATTTAATAGCAAGATAATGAAAAAATATTAGTTTCTGCTCGGTACTGGATAGCAACAGATCAATCACATTTAATTGAGAGCGACGACAGACGGCCGGCCTGACCGAAAATAGCGCACGTTGGAGGCTATTCCACCTGAACACCGTTATGAATGAGTACAAAATCTATAGCTATCTATAAACTAGAGACTTGACTATTCATTACATTCTTTCTGCATGACATTATCTCGGCTTAATGCCAAGATCCTATTTCCAATCATGATTTGACAGTGGATTTAATATTTCGACCGGTCGACCCGCCGTCTAGTTCCCACAACCGCAACTAGAACTAAGTTACGTCATTGCGTGCATTTTTATGGAAATGAGCTATTTTTGGGCCTAAGATGTTGATGGCCCACTTACACTCCAAACTGACTTTTCATTACATTGAAATATATATGTGAAAAATAAAGAATAAAGGGTATGTGATACACGTAATCAAATACGTATTTCATATTATTTGTATAATAGCTATTTTATACACTTCAGATCCCATTTTGCTTTGTTAAAACATGAAAAAGCTGTTCGAATAACATAAAACCGATTTAAAAAGAGCACCCCAATTTTTTCCCCCAAAATCAATTAAGACTCTGCTTTGACGACAGTTTTCTACACTTAAAACTTGTCTTAACAATGCTATTTCTAAATCTGAGGCCATGAGCTCATCATTCAATTGAGATTTTAATTTTTAATGTATTAGAGAGGGAGTGGACAATAATACGACCGAATCAGAAGACATCCAGCAATAAATCAAGTGATAACGACCGTTCAGTCGGCCCAATTTATACATGAATCCTCTTGTAAACAACCCGAAGCGTATTAAACCAATAAGTCTACTACGCATGCGGCGAAGATCTAATTAAAAGGATCATTCACCGCAAAATGGTGACCAACATAGCTGCCATAAACCTAAACATGCCCTAATTTTCATCAAACGTGTAATAAAAAATAGCCATAAGGGTCGGATGCCTGATAGTGTCCGGATATCCGCTGCATCACTAATGTATATAATAAAAGGGAGGTGCGGGTGGTGCGGGCGAGGAAAATCAATAAACCGGGCGGCGAGCATCAAAACATACCCATCCCCCGCTTCCCCCGCCCGGCCCCCGGCCAACCCACAGCCCCCCGTCTCCCGGGGAAACCCTCCCCATGTTTGGCAGACACCGTCCTTGATCTGCCCACTTCGCCCGGGCGCACAAGTTTGGATAAACACTCGTATCGTCTCAGTGGAAATTGGGTCGTTTATGCGTTTTGCTTTTTACCATCTTCAGCTCCTTTTATCTCTTAAACTAATAACCTCTGTCTTTTGACAAAATAAGTGTATGAGCAAAGAGCCTTTGTGCTCACCATTGATATACAAAAAAACCTAGATGCACGGTCCCGTATAAAACTAACTCTCGAAACTGTCCCCAAACACTCAACAATTATACCTATATAACACATGTGTGTATGTTAACATATATTATTGCAAATTCAACCTTACGCGCTTTGTTTTAAACTTGGTTTACAAAGCAGTGTACGAAAAGCAATAAAATTTTACGACCGACGGGTGGTCGGTAGGACAAGGCATGGAGTGGAGACGAACGTTATTATTTTTTTTGTAAGCTATTGCTTAAATTTTGTATTTTGAAATTAATAATTATACTTTATTCTAAGCGTAAATAGATTTTTGGTAAGACATGGGTAAATGAATGAAACAAATATTAACTGTTAAAATGGTATGTTTAAAACTCAAAGTTCAAGTGATTTATTCTGCACATACATAGGTTATGAAAACTCTTTTATAGGTATGTAGTGTTTAGGGCTAGATTGGAGCCAGTATTTCGAAGTGACATGCATATCTTTGTCCAAAAAATGCTCAGACCAAACGACGCTTGATTTATTTGGCTTAAAAAAAATTCAGGCCTTTGTTGACTGACGATTGATATCCATTCTAGACATCGTATCAGATCACAAGGAAAACTAAAATAAAAAAGCGTGTTAAAAAGAAGTTTATTTAGACGTGTTGCGCCAAAGTGACATTCACAGACTACGCGACACTTCTGTCATTACATCAATCATATTTTAGCATGCCGCATGTCGCGAACCCATAAGTTGGTCCATAATTAATCAATATACATTATATATTAATATTTAAGCACATTAAAAAATACAACAAATTTACTACTTCTTCTCTTATATCATATTGTATAACGCAAACATATTTGTCAATAACTAAATACATAAAAGTTTAAAAGTACATGAATTTATTAATAAATAAAATATAAATACAATAAAAAAAATCGACTCCATTAAAAACAGAACAGAGTCTTATTACTATGTGACTAAAATAAAAAGATGGCTGTAATTAACGCTCATAAGCTATAAAAGCGGCCATTGAAATTTGCCGTATTATACTTCGACTGCTGAGAGTAATTTTTAGACAAATTAAATCAAAATCAAATATTGCTTCCTATATGCAGTCATAAAAACAACATAAGCTAATCAATAAACTTTTCTACTTACCGAAAATACAATATCCCATCTTTTTTTAACCTTATTGACGTGATATTTCTACAATTTCTCAAAGAGCACTTTGGCATTTTTGACGTGTGTGTCTAGACGAGAGCGACGCGAGACTATTTGAAATGAGCGCACATTTTCGAATTGTGCGCTCATTTATTGCGGACGTTTTTCAGACACTGATTGTGCATCTTGGGATTTTTTGTATATCAATGGTGCTCACAGATAAAATGTTATTAACTCGGGACTGTTAGTGTGTAATTATATACGCAATGTTACATTTTACCATGTTTCTATAATTATATGAGTAATGTGTATCATTATAATTTTAATGATGTAGTTGTAAGCCGGCTGCCTGGGTTGCGCAGTTGTAATGCGTACGCGGTACGACTGCTGTACTGAGGTGTCACGTTCGATCCCTGGGTCGGGTAAAAGTGATTGTGTATTAAAATCAAGCAAAAACGACCACAGCTGATCACTGAAGTTGATATAAACTTTTTGAATTCAGAACCGAGTTACGGCTCAGTCGGGGCTACGGCTTCGCTATTTTTTAATTGTGGGTAAGTACTATTGCTGTTAATACTATAATTATAATGATTTCAAACGGTATCGATGAATGCTAAACATCAAAATCTTTTAACAGCTTCAATACGCTAAGTTTAGCTGTTGCCGTTCTAGATATAAGGAATTTCATTTTCATTCATTAGTTTTATAAAATTATTTGATGTCAGTAGTACGGTGCTCTTGGTGTCGCGACGCTGGGGGTAAAGCGTCGTAAGAGAAAGAGCAGATGCTTTGAAAGCATGACGCGACGGTGAGGGTGATGGAATAGTGGTGGGTGCGGACAGTAAAGGATCGATGTTGAACTGAAGACATACGGTAAAAAACGTCTAAGCAGAACGTTTGAATATTCATTACTAAATTTTTTTTTTTTTTTTTTATAGCATAGGCCGGCAAACGAGCAAGTGGGTCACCTGATGGTAAGTGATCTCCACCGCCCATTATTAAAATAATATATAACTATTCAATTTAATTAATTACAATACATTGCGCAATGTAACTAGTCTCTCATAGTCGCTGATACCCCGGACACAAGACTCGTATCTTACTGTGGGGTCAGGGCTATATGTGTCACTGTTGGGTGTATGTATTTATTTAAATAGAATATTTTATAATAAATTTGATAAGGACATTACCAGCACAACGATCTGATAAAACCTTGGCACAATACTTATGAATAAATAATGAAGTCGTATAACCTCTTAAAAAGGTAATTCATAAACATCAAAAGCCTATCTATAACAGATAATAAAGGTCAGGAATTCTCCTCGGACATATTACTTCGTCAACTGCTAAAAATTCCTTTGAACTTTCTTTCATCATTTGCCCACGCAATATTGGATTTAGATGGCTTGAACAAATATAAGGTAAGCTAAAGGCAAATAATTCATAATCTTATGTACTTATTACGCCTCCAATTTTCATAAAAAAAATAATAAGAAGCAATAACACAGCGGTGACTACGCATTAAAGAAACTTACTAAAAAATAAGTACTAACTGCCGAAGCGAAAGCCGCAGGTTGGAAACCAGCCCCAAGAACATGCAACTCTGACTTTATTAAAATACGTGTGTTATCCATTGTTAATTATCGCTTGCTTTATAGTGAAAAAACATCGTGAGGAAATCTACGTAACTTATGAGTTCTTTATACGAAATTTGAAGTTATATGAACATTGCCAAGCCGCGTTAGGCCAGCGTGATGGACTAAGGCCTAGCCCCTAACATTCAGTAGAGGAGGCTTGTGCCCAGAAGTAGGACGTATATTATACAGGACTGGTATTTTTTTAAATAAAAAAATTGGTGTGTGTCGTGGGACACCAGGTAGGAACGAAGTTCCTTCGGCTAATGTAGAATCGACACAAATTGCAAAAAATTCAAATTATCAACTGAAATAACAAAATAGGTCTCTTTATTTTTGTTTGACAACATAAAATTACATAGAAATAGAATAGAAAAATAGAAATAAAAAAAAGACGTGTGGCACTCGGAGACTGCCGCGGTAAAGCTATTGTATAGCATTTTTTATCAACTTAAAAATAACGGACGGCCGTGTTCTATAATCAAAAATTCAAATTTCAAACCGCGTCTACATTTCCAAATGTCATAAGTTTCACAACCATCTGTTTTATTAACGGAATTTCGACTTTAGCTTTGTGTGCTAGATATCAAATTAAGTTAAAAAAAATTATGTCGTGCCAACTTTTCGTACCAATTTTTTCCGTCTAGCCCCCTTTCGCAACGCGCGATAAGGAACTACGTTCCAAAATTAAAAGTTCATATTACGCAGTTTAAATTGGCATAAGCTGGGGGAGGTCTTTGGCCTCTAGCGGCCACCAAATGATCTAGAAAACGTATCATTATCTAATTATAACCATAAAGGCTATTAGTCGTTTAGATAAAGGACCGCATTTTTATTTAAAACATATACTTACATAATTAAACAAGGGCAATGTGTTATGATGAGGAAGGCGGAGGACCGTCAAGGGTGGCGCGATCTTGGGAAGGCCTATGTCCAGCAGTGGACGAATACAGGCTGATGGATGGATGGATGGATGGATGAATGTGTTATTTAGTGAGGCCGACTTGCACGACGATCATTAATCGTATTTAACCACTAAACATGTTTAAGAAACGTCAAATATAAATGAAACATTAAACATTTAAGTGGTTAAATACGATAAAGGAATGCTGTGCAAGTCGGCCTATGTACGAGTATGTTATAATTATAAAACCGTAACATAAAAAATACAAATATATTGTGAGCCGTCTGTTACCACGGATAACGTGTAAATTAGTGCCAAGATAAGACTGTTTACAAAGATTTTTATGACAGCGATAAGATAAAGTGAAAATGTAGGTGAAATACCTGAGGCGTTATATAATTTTTATCTATGTATAATCACACAAATCCGATTATGTGTTTAGTACATTTACAAAGCATTCGTCTCAAAATACCGTTTTGAGCCTTACATTATAATACATTTTTATGTGGCGGAAAAACTTTTAGCTGTCAGCAGGGATCAAAACACAATCCGTCACAGTAACAATTTTTTTTATCATGAGGGATTTGGTAACACTTGAAAGGTGATAAATTGTTTTTGTAAATGCCAAAGGTTATAAACATACAACATAGTTGTTTATGCTGCCAAAACTAAGAATAAACATAATTTATTGACCATATAATGTACATAACTACATAATGTGTCTTGCTTACTTACACTTTATTTTTGGCATAACAGTATTGTTATCTCATGTATGTACATGTGCATAAGTAGGAATAATAGAATTAAATTTATGAGCGTCTGCACTCTACGTTTTTTGTGAAGCAGGATCAATATGCCAGTTGCATTTCCGTACCTTTAATCCAGAAAAAAATGTACATAATCTAGTATCGTAACATGTGATGGCAGTTTAAATAATGTAAATATCGAAAAATATCAAGTGGTTTTTCGCCTATTCCCGTTATAGAATACACAAAAATAATTAATTAATGGTCTCAAAGGGGTTTCTATTATAAAGAAAATAGATTTCTATAGGGTAACACGGCTGAGTGATTTTTGGCGGAAAGCTTTGTTCTGAATAAAGATTTTAGTATGAGTTAATTAATACTCTTTTGGTATTAAATTTCCAATAAAACATCTTCATTTCCACAAATCCCTCAGAACCTTTATTGGATTTGTAACAGAGTAGAATTCGTAGATTGCAACATGAATTCTGAAATAACACACTAAATAAACGTTCTTTTTATTCTCGACTTAATAATCATCCAAACAATTATGTGATAAAGGCAAACACGTTATAATTTCTTTACTTGTATAGTGTCTACATTCATTTACATACATCAAGATCAGTTTATCAACCTCTTCCACACCATCGCCCCTTTTAGAAAATAAAATTCCAACGCCTTGTAGTCCATAGTATATGACATATTTGTAAATTACATTTTACAATTTTTTTTCCATTGCAAATAAATATAAAAATATTTTTCTGCTGATAAGGTAGGTCCGACACCCAATGTGTGTCAGCTGTTTCCGCTATCGCCCTCATTGAAGGCTTCAGCGCCTACTAGGGGCCGTATCGCTCCCGTTGGGAATCTATGATCTAGATAAAAGTGAACCGGAATACAAAAAACATTAATAACTGCTTTGCATGGTGCAAGAATTACCTACACGCACAATGTCAGAGCCAAAAAGAGTGTATTTTTAAACTACAAACAAGACAGTGAAATTGTCGATTACCTTTCGATGTTCATATTCAATACTGACATTTGATTTAAAAAGTCAAGACTAATCTTTCTGAGTTTGCCAAACCTCTCTATAAAGATGATGTGAATCACACTATGTGATCGGGACAAGTCTGTCGCCATCTTGGACATAAATTGCAATTCTGAGCAATACAGATGTGTTTTTACAATCTAAAACAAATCTACAATGTTAATACAGATTACTTTAAAAGACTTACCTATGTCATCATTAAAAAATATAGTACATTGCTATGTAAAATTCCTGTTTATACCGTAATTGGCGTACCTATCATGCAATATGCATTATTTTCTATATTAAATATTGTTTTAAAAATATCTCTATTCTCATTTTAAAAGGATTATAAAGCATATACCTATATCATGGTTCGTCTGATACAAAAATAAATTAAGTGTTCAGTTTAGAAAAGATAAACGAGAGGGCTTAATGATCTATCCTAGGACTTCATAGGGACACGACAAATCTATATAGAATCCGATAACTATTCTAGTAAACATGATCAACGACCAAAATCCAATTATGCATAAGAAGTGTTCACCTATTTATTGTAATAATGTTTCCCGAGCGAACACAGTACATATAACTTAACTAGGTAATCCTTCAATAAACTATTCTTTTTATTCAAATGTAATCTTACCATTTCTGATAAAAAACGACAGTAAAGATAATAACAGTTGTAATTCTTGGAACGTATTGCATAATATAAAGAAATGAGTCATAGCGACAGTCGACACTACCATTAAAGAATTTGATCCGCGCGATGTTCATGATTCATGCAAATCACGTTTGCGACTCGCCAAGCGCCACGCCGCGTCGCGCTCGATGATCGTAAAATCCAATTGTAAATAACTATAAGCATAGAATTACTATAGGTATGTGTACAATACACATCATTGGTTAATATCGAATCTATACTATAATAAAACTGAAAAGGCACTTTGTACACTGAATATTTTTTCCAAATGTTATTTGGGTTCTGTTAAAATACCGCTATAAAACAGATGATTTTTTTCCGAATTATTGTCTTTGTCTGTCTGTCAAGGCATCACGTCTGAACTGAAACAAAATCATAGAGCGTATCTTAAGTTACATTTAGTCTTTGTTTCATTTACATCGGTTCATAAAAAAATCATAGCTGGGTCAGCTAGTGTATAGTAAATTTGTGACGTCATGATGTATTTTTATATGAGTAAGTCCCTTTACCGCACTTACCACAGTACATACCTACCTACTTATTTTGCGAACGCAATTTATATTATATCAATATTCTAGGAATAAAGTTTACGTCAAGATGGCTAGCATTGTAAACGCAAAATTTTAAGTTCACATATGCATACTGCATAGTATTCTGAAGAGATCGGGAGAATGTCTAATTAAGTTAAATGAAAAAATAAGGATACAGAACGCTATTAAAATTGATGGTAAACGCCACGCCTACCCATAAACATAAACAACACCACACAGAAGGGATTATTATTATTTACTCCATTTGTATGTACGATACAACTAAATAACTGATTGTTGTAATGCTTTCACCGGGGAAGCTATAAACATATGGAAAGTTTAATGAAATAATAAGTTTCCATTACCTATCCTATGTAAGGGCTATGTTGAAAATAATTATAAATATAAAACCGACAAGTAAAATAAGGAACTTCGTTCCAAAAACAAAATAAATAAAACTAGGTACCTCCTTAACTTTGCTAATTTTGTGACGGTGCTATTAATAATTTACTATAAACTGAGTACAAATACAGTGGATTTCATTTATAACGACTTCGGTTGTAACGACTATTCGGTTATAGCGACGTTAAACTTACGTCCCTTGAATTTAAAGCATACTTTCGTAGGGAATTCATTCGGCTATAGCGACTTCGGATATAGCGTCAATTTCGGGTATAGCGACTTGTTTTTATGAACCATTTGTGACAGATTCCTAGAAATCCTGAGTCGTCAGGCAAAGGCCCAAAGACTCATTCATAAAAAAAAACTATTAAGCTTTCTTATCCTTTGTTTACATTCACAGATGGTCAAATGCTTTGTTTGTTATGTAGGACTACTTAGCGCATGTATGAAGTTAAACTTATGAATCAGTTCCGTAGCAATTTCCAATGAGTGAACAGTGTTTTTTTAAACTTGTGAATATGTGTCCTAGGAGCCATATTCAGTAACAAGTCGAGTCTAGACGTACATTTACTGTTAGAGAAAAAGTGCACATCATTTCGAGACTGAAAAATGGTGAAAACAATGTTGATCTGTGTAAACAATTTGGAGTTTCACGTTCTACAATATCAACGATGTGGAAATGTGTGTGTGCTTTTATTTTGGATATAGCGACCTCCGGATATAGCGACGAATTAACGTGGTCCCTCAGCCGTCGTTATAACTGAAATCCACTGTATTGCTTATTCAAAATAATGACACACGTGCTTCACATTTTTGTCAAATTAAACTCCCAAAAAAGGGGGGTTGGATTGGTTTGTAGTCCCTGTCTTACCATGTTTGGACCGATGGAAGTCATATTTACACCATAAATTTGTTTTGTAGAGACGATGGTTCATCACTCTATGCCTCCCGTCGCCCTGTAGTCTATTTAAAAAATAACTTTAACGCCGATCGTAACTAACTTCAGAGCAGCTTTCAATATAGATGAGACTTCTACCAACATTTGAAGTTTGTTTAAGCTACCATACGACTTAAATATTAACACATTTGAGATTTAAGAATATTTTAAGGCCAAGTACATTATTGTATTATACTTTCTGATCTAGAAACTATAACCATCGAACAATCACCTATAAATCTGTAGTGTGGTAATAAACATTTGATGGCGTAATAAAAGACGAGGCGTCAGATTACCGGACTATAATTTGTTAAACTAGAAACCTTATTGTTCTTTCAAATATAGAACTTTAATACGTACCGTATAAACCAGATTACTATAAGTCATGTTGTTAACCTCCAAACAAGTTATGCCGGCACTGTTATGTCTAGATTTAGCACATTAATCAGTTTGTGAATCACAAGCATATCCCTCCCATCACTATGTTAACGGTATAAAAATGTTCCAAGTGGTACAGCATGAATGGACCGGCACGACCGGGTTGCTACCACTGTCTCACAGAAAATCGACATGAAGTACCAGCAAGCTATTTCATTTCGTACGGTGAGTGATATATCCGGACGCCCAAATCCCCCTTTCCTTCCCTTAATTATCACTTTTCTTAAAGTCGGCAACAAATGCATGATTCCTCGGGTACTGTGGAGATCACTTATCATCAGGTGACCCACCTTCTCGTTTGTCTGCATCTGCTATAAATAAAACAATTTAAGCATTTCATTAAGGTCATATAAATATTAGGCTTATTACTGATAAGATAAAACATATCATAATAGGTTTGTAAAAGCCTCGTGAAATTCTTCAGTGTACAAAAGTACATCTTTTTAAAAAAATATATAAAGATTGTTGCATACATAACAAATAAAAATACTTGTTGAATTGAGAACATCCATCTTTTCTGAATACGATTAAAGAAAAATCATGGAAGCATTACCGACCTTAAACTGAAGAATAACTAAGAGTTTCGTAATGGGGGACGGATTTGGGGGATCCGGATGTGACATATGGATATCTCACACTTAAACTTATAATGCAGCAAATTGCTAGTTCATGAGGGTTTTCTGTGAGACCGTGGTAACAACCCGGTCGAGCCGTAGTCATGCTGTAGATAAAACTGTCTACTCCTCAACACTTGTAAATTTATTTATCTGAGTTATCAATCTATCTACAGTTCTATGCGTGTTGGTCGATTCTAGTGTATATTATTATACGTCTTGATTTTCTATTGCTTTAATACAAAGTAAAATGAAAGGGAATATAAAGTTGAGTAAAATTTAAAGGTCATATTTTGCAACCAGAATGTCTAGTAAATTCATTTCTTGGTTCAAATTAGCCGTAGCTTTTTACTGTCAAAAGTCATTAACCTAGAAATGTTTGAGTAATTTGGACATTACATTATTATTTTTATATTATTTTTATTATTTTACATTTTTGCTGGTGGGAGGATACTTGTATCCGACCGGATAGCGACCACCGTACACTGGTGCTAAAACCTGCCATAGTGGCTCACCTTATGTGGGTCGCGTTCCAGGGTCAGCCAGTGTATATCCGGTTCTCCCCAGGGGGCTTGCCCCCTGATCCTCACCCTTTTCCCATCCCTTTTTCCTTCTCCTCCCCTTTGGCCCTTTGGCAGGCCGGCATGATCTTGCCGACCAACGATGGACACATTGTTTATCGTTGGTCGACAATATTCTTGGATTGCGCTATACTTACCATCAGGTGTAGTGTAGTCACTTTGCCGAGCCAGGATAAAAAAAAAAAAAAAAAAATACAATCTTCGTGATCTTTCAGCCAACGAGGGTATAGGTAAGTTAAGTCTATCGGCCTTTTAAGGCGTAGATTATTTTGACTGTGTACGACTGCTATCCTGAGGTCATGGTTTAAATGCCCGGGTCGGGCAAAAATTATATTGGGTTTTTTTATCACGAAACGCTCAGTATCAGCCTGGAATTGTACCCGGTATGGCGATAGATGATACTCTCTATCATCATGGGATGGAAATAAGCTCGGCGAAATGTGGGCGTACTGCTTACACCTCTGTCTGCCCCTTTGGGGATTGGCGTGAGTACGTATGTCCTATCGTTAAACTAGATTAATACTATTACTAGACTATTATATTAACTCTAGTTACTATGGTGTCCTATTTTAATCGACCAATATAAACATAGTTTAAAGTTAGTCTACTTTTTTGGTTTTGTATTAAAACCCCCAAATGTTCTGTAAATATAAGAGAGGTTAAGTCCCTGCCCTGTATGTAGGTTTTGTAATACAAAAAACTTAAAAAAGGAGATTCTCGTATTGAATATACATTTTACATGTCCAATCCAAATGTTGTAAATTTTGATGAATAGGTACTTTTCTCTCGAGCGAATGGATAACAGCAAATGCACTAAGAATCGTGTTATAAACATTAGACTATAATAATATTGTTCCATTACATATTGTGTTAAGATGTATTATCACCACATTACTGGCGCTTAGTCATCGGACACTAATCGTGTTAAACAATACAACGTGTAGAAATACTCGTGTACTTATTGTTTATATACCTGATATGCTTGGAGGTGGGCGTAATCCAAAAATTGTAACTGCTTGTCATGCAGAAACTCCACTGGCTGGGCGTCCGCCTGTAGCGTCATATCAGCTGCCAGTGGCGTAAATGTCTGCAAGGAAATTAATACAATTTCAAATTGGTTTATTAAACTCTTCTTAAATCACAAAACCTTTACTACTGAACACAATAGCCTGTGAAAACATCTTTAGGTAGAGATAAGCAGCAATTTAGTAATTGTTAGCCATTCTGTTATTACTCGTGACTCAATAAAAAATAAAACCAAATACACAGAATAAACAATCGGGCATTTTACAACCGCAAGTTAGTCTGTACTCGGTAAGTAGCGCCATCTATGGAAGTTTAAAAACACTAGTTTCATTTGGGTTTTTACGAAAGTTTTTATAACACTATAAAATATGACCTTATTTCTTATCTACTGGGAATTACAAATACAAAACACGATTTTTATATAAATATATCTAAACGGTTAGTTATCTATATAAAATTGTCTATAACTATTATAAGGTATGAATTCCAAAAGCAAACGGATACAATGACACGAAAAGATTTCGGTCTCGACGTGAAAAAGACGAATTTGCTTTGACCTCAGACATGCGGAACGTGATTTTGTTACGTTCATAAAATAATCAGAGGCAAACTTCCATGAGTATATTTTATGTAATGACAGACGTCACCTTATTTTACTTTTCTTAACAGTTTTACCAAAAAGTATCATAACATTACAACATTTCCTTCCCCATTGCACATATTAAAATATCACAAAAATGGCTTATAATTCACCCGTGGTATTTCCCTAAGCGACCTTACTACAGAACGCGGTTGCTCTTCTAACGCTTCTTCCCACGCTTCTTCTTCTTGGTCCTGCGATGGTTGGCGATCGCTAGAAATAACTTCTAACGCAGGGCTGCCGGAAGTAGTTTGCGACGTAGAACTTACGGAAGGTTCAGCGCTGGAGAAATCACTTAAGTCTATAAGAGATTCCGAAGATTTCGTTTTCTGACTTAACCCTTTACATGCTATTAACTGGTTCTTATGTTTTTTAATCTCTTCGGAAGTAATACAGTCTTTTATCAAATAAGTCACTTTTCCTTTTTTTTTAAGTACAATTCCCTTATTCCATGTTTTTTTACCATTTATTAGTATCTTCTTATAATACACTTCATCTCCACACGAAAAGGATTGTAAATTCTTTCCTCCGTATTGTTTACTCTGCAAAGACTGTTGGTTTTCCACATGTTTAGCGAGAGTAGGCGATGACGTTGTTTTACTCGTACTCTCTACATTGACTATATCCAGGCGAGACCGAAGCTTCCGACCGAAAACTAATTCGGCAGGCGAAGTGCCTGTAGTGGAATGCACAGAATTGCGATAATCAAATAAATATTTGAATAGTTTATTGTTTAATTGTGTACTATCGCTGCTACTCATAATACAAGACTTGATTCCCTTTTTGACTATCTTAACGTAACTTTCCGCCTGACCATTACTGGCCGGATGGTAAGCTGGGGACGTTACATGCGATATCCCATTTGAAATACAAAATCTAGAAAATTCTGATGATACAAACTGTGTGCCATTATCGCTAACCAATGTATGTGGTAACCCGAATCGTGACATAAATTCATAAAGCTTTCCTATAACTACCGATGAAGACGTATTGTTTAACTCATAGGCCTCTACCCATTTAGAATAGGCGTCTACAATTATAAGGTAAGAACGATTATTAAGAGGACCTAAAAGATCAATGTGTATTCTGAAAAATGGCTGTGGCGGATAAGGCCACCATGCTAATGGGGCGCGTGGTGGTGACTGCCTAAGCTGAATGCAAACTGGACAATTACCAATCATATTCTCTAAAACGCTGTCCATGCCTGGGAACCAGAACCGACTACGCGCTTCAGCTTTAGTCTTAACTATGCCAAAATGAGATTTATGTAAATCTTCTAAAATTTTGCTTCTTAAGCTTGTAGGAACGACTAACTTATGGCCTCGCATAACACATCCATTCTCAAACGACAAATCTGTCTTGCATAAAAAATATGGTTTCAAATCAGGAACTACCATTTTCTTCGGCCAACCATTTCGAATATGCTTAATAACGTTACTTAAAATATTATCTTTAATTGTTTCGGCTCTAATATCGTGAAGAGTGACCGGTAAACTACCATCAACAACGAAATTTACGTATGAGGCGCGATCCTCTACGGCGTCTAATTCATTATTTCGGTCATCCTTACGATTTAATCCGAGATCCCCCATCGGAGATTCCTCTTGATCCGGTAGGCTTGCCCGCGATAGATAGTCTGCTGCATTATCAGCGCTTTTAATGTATTCAATGGTGTAATTATAGCCGCCTAGAAACATAGCATATCGTTGCAACCTATTGGCCGATACTTCAGGTACACCTCGATAGGGGCCGAAAATAGACAGTAAAGGTTTATGGTCCGTGCGAAGTACAAATGGTACCGACCGACCATATAAATACTGATGAAACCTTCGCACACCAAAAATAATCGCTGTTGCTTCCTTTTGTATTTGTGAATACTTTTTCTCAGCCGAATTTAGTGTACGGGAAGCATATGCCACTGGACGCTCTACTTGATCTACCCCAATTTGCGATAAAATAGCTCCTAAACCACACGGTGAAGCGTCAACAGTTAGAATCAACTTTGCATCGGAATCAAAATGAGCTAAAACTTGGTCAGATGATAAATATTTTTTAATTTTATTAAAAGCATACTGATGTTCCGGTCCCCAATTCCATTTATTACCCTTTTGCAATAAGTTGTAAAGAGGACTTAATATAGCAGACGCGTTTGGTACGAAACTACGATAATAATTCACAAGACCTAAAAACGATTGTAATTTATTAACATTCGTTGGAACAGATGCATCAGTAATAGCTTTAACCTTTTTTTGCGATTTCTTTAACCCATGCTTGTTGATTGTATAGCCTAAATATTCAACTTCGTCTTTAAAGAACTCACATTTATCCTGGCGCAAAGTCAAACCCGCGTCTTCAAATCTCTGTAACACCGCGATAAGTCTTGTAAAGTGTTGGCTATCATCTACGCCAGTCACTAAAACATCATCAAGCATGCATAAAACACCTTCCATACCAGATAACAAGCAATCCATCGCTCGTTGAAAAATAGCTGGTGCACTAGCGAGTCCGAACACTAACCTTGTATAATTAAAAAGACCACGGTGAGTATTAATACATGTCACTTTCTGAGACTCCACATCGAGAACAAATTGATTGTAAGCTTGCGATAAATCTAACTTGCTAAATTGCTGACCACCATGCAATTTTGCAAATAGTTCGCGAGCTGTAGGCAATGGATACTTTTCCACAACCAAATGTTTATTCACCGCTACCGAATAATCTGCACATAACCTAAGCGAACCGTCACGTTTTAAAACCGGTACTATAGGTGAAGCATATTCAGAATGTTGCGTTTGAACAATTATGCCTAAAGATAGTAACCTGTCTAATTCTTTGTCTACCTTTTCTCTGAGAGCAAAAGCTAGTGGACGTGCTTTGACAAAAACGGGCTTAATATTTTCTTTAAAATGTAATTTTATTTTATACTTATTAAAAGTTCCCAATTTGTTCGAAAAAACTGACGGATAACGAGATTGCAAGGTATTTAAAATACTATTGCCCTTTTCACAAAAATTAATAGGCGCAATCTCTAATTTAAAAAGAGATATGAAATCTCGACCCAGCAGGGGTGGACCGCCGTTACGAATCACATAAACATCGAGAGTATGTGTTTTATTCATATAAGAAACCGGAAGTGTAGCTATTCCTGCACATTCAATACTCTTTCCTGTATATGATAACAGTCGAGTCCTGGTTAGTGATAATGGCGATTCTTTAAAATATCTATTAAAAGTGTGTTCAGAAATCGCAGTGACTGCCGAACCTGTATCGATTTGAAACTTTAACGGTACCCCCTGGATATAAACTTCTTCCGTCATGGGTTTACCATTTACTGATTGAATATAATATAACTCACCATCGTCGTCACTCTCGCTAGCCAACTCTTTTTGCATTAAATTAATTTTCTGGCACATTCGTTGTAAATGACCCTTATTGTTGCACTTTTTACATTTATAATTTGCGTATCGGCATCGAGCAGATGTATGATTCCTATATCCGCATACAGAGCACATGCCTTTGGAATCATTATTCCTTGTAGAGTCTCTGGTGTTGCCGTTAGAATCCTTAGTGCAGCTTGTGGAGTGGTGCGTCATCTTAAATAGCTGGTGTTGCGGCTCCTGCACCGTCGCTGTTGCTGCTGCTGCTGCGCCCAAACGTGCCGCTCGCACGCTTTCCGCCAAATCAACCGCCTGTTTAAGGGTCAAATCATTTATATTACTTGCAAATAGCTTGTCTCGTTCCTTTCCAGGCAATAACCCCATGATGAACCGATCTCTCAGTGCCTCTTCTACGTTTTTAAACGCGCAAAATTCAGTTAACCCGCGCAGTCTAGCTGCCCATTGAGAAAAAGTTTCGTCTTGCTTCTGACTTGCTGCATAAAAGTTATACCGCTCAGCAAAACCACATCTTGAACGAGTGAAATGCGTGTCAAGAATTCCCAAAATTTCACCATATAACATATCCTCCAGCACTTTGGGTAACGCTAAATCTGCAGCGAGCTTATATGAGCCATCGCTTAGCGCACTCAATAGTATTGCTCGTTTCTTGGTGTCGTCAACCACGTCATTTGCGATAAAGTACTGCGCTACCTTTGATTTAAACGTTTGCCATAATTGACTATTATGGTCAAACAAACTTAAAACGCCATGTAGCGCCATTTCGCATCAAATTCGTGGGTCCTCGTCGCCAATGTTACGTTCATAAAATAATCAGAGGCAAACTTCCATGAGTATATTTTATGTAATGACAGACGTCACCTTATTTTACTTTTCTTAACAGTTTTACCAAAAAGTATCATAACATTATAACAGATTTCCATGTAAAACAGGGGCGCGCGCGTGAATCCAACACAAATGGAGTTGATCTGGGACACGTGTCACGCAGAGGTGTTTCATCACACGAGTAACGTGGCCGTACACGCTCCAAATACAAAATAATTTACACAAATTATCGACATTTGGAATTTTATTTAGGTGTACCTACCTACTCAATTTATTTTATCTACTTATTCATACGGGCCTAAGTGAAATGGTGTCATGCATAATACCTCATTTATAAATCTAACATTGTTCTGTCAGAGTTTACATTCAGTCTAAAATATACCTATATAGGTACCTACCGCGTAATTACGGATGTACCTACCTACTACCCACATAATAAATTTAAATTCATATGTTTTAATTGTCGCTCGGCATTAGGTACCTATCTATCTAATTATGATATTAAAGATATACTTACCAACTCACGGCCGAAATTGTGTTTACCGACATATTTGCTTACTGGCAGTAAATGTATAACATGTTTTGTATGGAAGATCTGTCTCAACACAGTTGATAATAAGCATCTCTATATGTAAATAGAATATAGCGAACGGCCATTAGAATACAAATATTTAGTTGAATCCATAGACTTGTAAAAAAAATAAGGACGGAGCGCTACTAACATCGACAGTGATGCAGGTTTTTGATATATGTGTGCGAAAGTTGAGGGATACCACATAAATGAAAATTTTCCCTATTTTTAACCGACTCCTAAGGTTTTACTTTTTATATTCGGCCCGTGTGTATTGAATAAAGTATGTAGATAGTAATTAAGTACTTAGTTCAAAAAATAATTTCGTTAATTTCGTGTAATTGTGGGGTAAGTATATGAAAACTAAAAAAATAAATTAAAATCCTTTAAAATGATTTTTTTTGTATAAACATGCCTTTTACTTTGCACGGACCGTTCAATACCTTCTAATTTGGAAATATGGTAAAATCGAATGCTCAAATATTTTTCTAAAATGCATTTAATTAGATTAATCTTATTTTCGGCGCCTGCCAGAGTGTGTTTTAATTCCAAATTGAAAAAAATATTATTATTCGCTATAAAAGAATCCAATATTTTAAATAATATGTACGAATGTAGTTTTTCATTTTTTTTTTTTTTATAATATTTAATGAAAAGGCTTTTATAAGCCTACTGACTAGCATTTCGCAAATGTAGGCCCTCTGGATTTCAAGCTTATTAATTAGCTTATTAATTATTACAAAATAATGCCTCTCATTAGTTAATAAAAAACGCACTGAAAAATAAAAACGTCATGGCTTGTGCCGCTACCGCGCAACAAAAATTTTACCGAATCCAAAAATCCGTCTAGAAAATAATGTTATTATTTACTTATCAATTAATTTCTGAAGATAAATTTTATGTTTTGGTAATCATGATGATATGAAGCCGGATAGGCTTCAAAAAGGAGGTTCTCAATTCGGCGAGTTATTTTTTAATTTATTTGTTTGTTTGAGGAGTTTAATATCTTTACTCCATATCCCGTTATCAGATTTTAACAATATACATATGCAGTAGCGTAGCTATGATTGGAGAGGGGGCACTCCACCCCGGTTGTCACCGATTTTGGGAAGACACTCGAACTGGTATAACCCGAAATAATATTAAAAAATTGGGAAATCCTCTTCTCTATCCTCCTCCTTTGAAATCGGTTAAAATACATTAAAAATATAATTTTAAAGTTTTCATTCTTAGGGTGACAGCCAAATCAAATCCGCCTGAACTTTATCGAACATCAACATATTTCAACGAAATCGGTCCATATTTGATGGGGAAATTTATGTCCATATATTAAAAATAAAAGATACGCTTAATTGGCAACCTCCTCCCGTTTTAAAGTCGGTTAATAATGTTTGAACTAATGTTCTTAATCACAACGGAATACCCACACTTTGGGGAAAATATCTCATTCATTTTCTGGCAACACATGCACGTGTAGTTGACGTTTTGTGTTCCGAATATTATGTAAATAATTTTACCAAAAACATTATAAAAGTGATTATAAATTCATAATCTTAACTGAGATAAGTAGTTCCTTGATATTTCTTTTTCGATGTCGAATTGTTTTTACAATGTTTTATGACTCTTGTCGGCATTATTATATATTTTTTAATCCAAGTTGGAGTGAACGTTACACAAGGCGGTCGTGTCGCGTAATGGCGGAAACTGGTGTACTTTGATGAGAGTGTGTGCGTGAGACCCGTATACGTACAGCATTCTGGCACACTATGGGTCACTTCACTTTCGATGTATGGGACGTGGTGTCCCCCTTTTTTTATAAGTCAATGGTTGAATCATATTTCTAATATTAATCATCATTATACTACAAACATACCTTCAACATTTCTACATTATACAATAAAATATAGGTAATCTTTTATTTTAGTGAAACAACGACGCACCACTACTTGATCGACTCATATCAGGAAAAATCTGAACTCACCACGTCCTATCGTGTCCTACGAACTATCTAGTCTTTCCTTATTACCTTTCTACAACCTTGAAATGGATTTCTTATAGTAACGGTGTGGGCAGGTATCCGCTAAGAAAGAATTTTCCGAAAGCTGAATATAAGACGATACGATTTGGTAGGTTGTATACTGTTGTGGTTTTTATGAGTTTCGAATTGGCATTAAATCGACACCTCCACGAACAGAATGAGTTTATTTTAGGGTAAGTAACGCCATCTAGAGTAAATCTCATGTACCAAGTGTAATACGGGTTCTGTTAAATTACTTTACTCACCAAAGCAGGCCATTTTACTTCTTTTCCTTCAATCAATTTAGGTGCCCAAACAAGAGTTCTTTCCACTAAAAACACTCGAAAGGTCCTACGCGAATACACTGCAACCCACTCACGACGTTGCCAATCAACACCATCATATTCCACTAACACCTGAAACAAATAGAAATCTAAAATTAATATTGATTAAAATATGTATTGTGATATGTTTAATTAAAATGTTGTAAATTATGTTTGATATAATTTTTATTCACTACTAGCGCCACCTACCATCGAGTAGCTCAATTCAGTCACTTTGGTATTCAACTCGTTCTTTTAGTTCACATCGAGTCGCTAGATGGCGGAACATGCATTTGACTGCAATCAATCGTAGACCCCGCCCGAGCGATCGAGTGAATGAAAGAGATATGTAATGTTGAAAAAGAACAAAACAATAACAAATCCGCTTTCTAGTAACCTTACACCTGAGTACATATTATGTACACTGCACTTTGGTCTGTTATTGCATACTTTTTTCCCGCCGTGATCGAAGTTTATTTTGTAACAAGCTAGCTTTTGCTTGCGGCTCCGCCCGCATGGAATTCTTTCCTGTCATAATTCCGGGATCAAAGTGCCTGATAATCGCTATCTAAAATACCTATCATCAATTTCGTATCGACTAAATGATTAATTAGTGCCTCCGAAACCCTTCTACGGTCCGAATACTAAATCGCTACTCAACTGTCTGGCGACTAACGGCTAGGTGCTTATTTTTATTTGACATCAATGAGTATCTCGACATTTTTATAACATCCACGATATCTACTAAAATTAAGGGATTAGTGATTAAGTGGAATAACTAAGAGATTGGGAAGGGAAGGGAAAATTTAGGCTTCCTATTTTATTCACCGGACAAAGCGCAAAAACAAGTTGCTCGGTGCGTGAGTTGCTACTTCACGTAGATTTTTTATGAGATAGTGGTAATTGAATTGGTATTAAATCATAAGTAATAAGCCGAAATCTCTACATTATTAAGATCTATTAACAAACTGGTCAGATACTTTTACAGACCAAATATATAGATTAGTACTAAAGACGGCCCTATATATGGATTTCATGTTTGGATGGTTTTATAATTGTTAGAGCCACGTTGTATACAATTTTGCTTACAGTATGGATGGGCCAGCTCTTCCGGGTTATTCCTACTGTCTCACATAAAACCGACGTGAAGTAGCAGCATGCTGCGGCGTTTCCTAAGAATGGTGATATTTCCGAAGGCCCGAATCCCCCCTTATCAATCCCGGTATTCCTTTTATTTAAGGTCCGCGACCCATCCACAGTTCTTCTAGTATAGTAGGTGTTCGTGAGCGATGGAGGTCAGTTGTCATCAGGTGACCGACTTGCTTTGTCGACTTGTGTTATAAAAACAAGGTCATTTTTAATAATATATCGTGAGATGGACGTAATTTGCAGTTTGCACATAATAATATTACTGATAGGTATGTTCTGAAATCATGTTTAGCCAACTCCCATCCATCCGGCGTTGACAATACTGGAATAACTTGTTTCACGACCAGTTTGTCTATGGTCATGATATTACACGCGACTCGTACATTTATGCCTTGGCTACTTTATATTAGATACATACATTATACAACATAATCCTCTAAACAAGTTATTTTCCGGCTTAAAACATATTATGTTATGAGACTAAAATTTTAACGAACAAGCTAAAACTTCCTATTTATACAAATTTAAAAAAATATATGCTATTTCAAACGTTGACATATCTAAAACCTTGAATGGACATAACCATTATTCACATTAATAAGATGGTACCGATTCACTTGGTTAGCACACTCGTTCATTACACCACACACAACTATAACAACCAGAATATATTTTTGCGTGCATGCAGTAAGATCAGTCTTACTGATTCTTTTTATATGGAAGATAAGCAATTGGGCAAGTGACTCACTTGATTACAAATGACAACCATGGCATAGAGCGGCTTTACGCCAATGAGGGCCAATGGCATTCAGAGTTAGAATCCCCTTTAGACAGTATAAAATATTCTTTGTGTGGGAGCAGATATTGCTATTTGACAATATTGCTGAACTCGCGTAACTAGCAAAGATGCTATTTTTACGTCGAATTTCTGCAATATGCTGTATCACCCCTGTCGCATCATCTCCAGCCCATACAAGCTTGCTACAATGCATTGATGGTTGTCGAACGAAATTTGAAAGTTCCGAATCCGTGATTTTCGGTTTCAATTTCGTTAAATGCCTCGCCTTTAATATGTGTAGACAAGAGTAGCCTTGGTACTTTACTAGTACTATTTACTATTCTATTCCAGTATTATATACAATTCTGTGCTGAAGCTATGTATAGAATATAAAGGGTAATTAACGAGTACGTGAGTGGCGTGCCTCGTGCTGGCACATGGCGTGCCGGTGGCACGGCGTGTCCCAGTTTACGAAGCCCTACCGCCCGCGCCATCAGCGCTCGATGACGACCTTGCTACTCGCGTGAGTATGCGCGTAAACTATCTGCCTTTATTTGTTTACATACATTTAATACGGTTGCGCGGTTAGATCATGAATATATATAACATATCGCTATGTTTTTTTAATGGTAGCACTGTGAATATTTGAAGCTCCTATGTGAATTTCTTGAGAAAACTGAACCGAATCAATCAAATGAAATAAATACGATGGATAAGGCCCAGCTCTTGCCTGTGTCGTAAATCCATATTTATTAAGAGTTTTCATTCTCCAAATATAATGATGATCCAAACATAATAAATACGTATGTTATAGCGTCGACAAAACTAACTTAATCGCCATTCACACTGCTATAGGAATGACTGAGGTGCAGTACTATAGGAGACCAAACTTGGACAAACCGGAGACCAGGCCTGTCCTGTCGCAGGTCCCTCGATTTGCTTTTTCCCTCTCCGAAGAGGGAAGAAGCATACAGGCCGGCATGATTCTGGTGACCACCGATAAACTCATTGTCTGTCGGTGGTCACTAGTTTTTTGACACCAACATGGGATGGGAAGAGGGAGAGGATCTTTAAATGTAGGGATTCACGGATTCAGTACTCGCATATACGAGTGTTTTCATCGACCAATCTGTCTCCGTGGGTGAAGGCATATAAATCCACGAAATTTAATTTTTTTTATTTTAAAACTCTTTAAGCGATATACCGAACATTTATGTTCATAAGGTAAGAAATAGTATGTACATAATATGAAAATGCAAATAGATTTACGGTGTCAAGGTTTTCATAACCAACGAACTTCGATCGAATATTCATATTTGATCGAAGCCAGCGAATCAATAACATAACAATATTAGTATTTCGACGTATATTCTAATAGATAACACCTGCTGCCTGTCTCAGTGACGCTGTTGTATTGCGTAGGCGGTACGACTGCTGTGCTGAGGTCTGGAGTTCGATCTCCGGGTCGGGTGAAAGGATATTGAGTTTTGCTATCACGAAATGCTCAGTGTCAGCATAGAGTCTGGAATTTTGCCCGGCGTAGTAATAGGCTCCCCTGCATCACTTCATGGGACGGAAATAAGCTCGGCGAAATGTGGGTGTACCGGTTAAACCTCTGTCAACCCCTTCGAGGATTACAGACGTGACTGCAAATTTATATATGTATAAAAACTGCGTTAAACTCATTTAGTAGCATTAAGATGGAGTCATGTTTCAGCATTATGAACTGATGTTTAACGAACAATGCCAAACTGACTCAAAGGCACCACAATATAAGCTCACGCTCGTCTCCCCCAAACAGGTCGGCAGAGGTGCATCTAGTACATAGTTGCCGAGCACATCTCCGTCCCATGACGTGATATGTGATGAGCCTATCGCTACACCGTGCATAAATCCAATCGCGGGCAACTCACTGAAGTATTTTTGCCTTGCCAATGACGTCATATTTGCACCAAGCAATTTGCTAAACAGCACTTCATTAGCAAATGCTACATTTCAATGTCAATGTCATGTCTAGAGAATAACACAAACAACTGGGTATGCACGTCCGCGTCGTTTACATAAGATTTATTATTCCGTTTTTGTATACAAAATATTTTTGCTAATGGACATTGACACAAAGCGAGACCTTGCCTCCTTTGGCAACGGTCCACCGAAAGCGGCTTTAATATGATTGTTAACAATAATAAAAGCGAACTTCATAGTATTTATGAACGAATAGTATAATGTATTATAAAAAAAATATTACTAGCCTAAATGACGAATCGAGCAGTTTTCTTGCCTGATAGTGAGCGCCAGGTCTGCCCATTAATAGACACAACACTACATAGACCTTTGGAACATAAAACACTGGCACTGGAATGCGCTTGTCATCCTGAGACGTAAGTTGTTAATTCTCATAATGCCCCATAATTTCATTGTCTTCAATGTCCTTCAAACCGAAACACAACAATGCTGACACACTGATGCTTAGCGGCAGAAATTAACAAAGCGGTGGTGGTATAAACTAAGACGGCCTATTGTATATCTATAAGGAACTCACCACCTCGATATTTTATAGTTTTGGACCGTCCAAAAGACACAAAAATCTGTTATGTTGTTTTTAATAAATATTTCAAAAAACATAAAAGACGATGATTAAAAGTTTGACCTGATCGACAACCGACATGTAATCAGCCTCAGCTCGGGCAATAGATATTCTTTGACTCTAGTTTCGCAAGCTTCTTTAAGGTATGGTAACTTGCCACCGTAATGGTATAAATAATAATGCATAGTCACGGTTATAATTAATTATAATAGTCGAATTCTTGGTAAGGACTACTTTTCAAATAAGTAATTATAAATACACTAAAATAATGTCGAATAATGTAGTGCGGTGCAAAATATTTTAAACAGTCTAAACATAATAAGAATGTCTAGACACGATGAAGGTCATAATAGTCTAGATTATTATTACATCAAACAAGTCTATAAAATTGGACACAAACTCGTTTCAGAAAACTTCGGCCCAGTTCAGAAATTGGAAACTGAGAGAACTCGTTGATTATGTAAATAGGTATATAATATATGCAAGTAATGATCGGCATCTACGTGTACTTGTGTTCCAAAATAACACGGATCTCGTATGGGGATCACGTAAACAAACAGGCTAGGAGACTCTGCGCCCGATGCATTCGTTATACACGGTTTAATTCGTATGCAACACCTACATCTCAATGTATTCAAGATAAAATTACACATTACGTAATGCCAACAACTGCATGTCATTATGAAATCACCGGCATTTCTATATTTATGTCATTAGTGCTCATTTACTTGTTCTTGTGCGTTGTTTTAACGGCCAAGGTTTAAGTTAATGGTCTACGTCTGCTATATAAGAACTATAAACTGGTCGCTAGATGTTTTAAATATATTATGTGCATTCATAATTCCATAATTTGATTATTCTTAATCAATAAAAAAATAAATTAAAAGAAAAACAAGTAATCCCTTGACTACACTGTACTTGGTGGAAAGTATTTAGTAGGTAGTACTTTATTAGTATGTAGGTACTACTGTACATTTAGTATTTAGATACAGAATATTGGCAGGATTTGACACTGGTTGTCCCCGGACCGAGACTCGCCTGAAAGAGCAACTATAGCGTTTTTTCACGGTAGTCGCTATCGAGTCGGGTACAAATATGTCTCAGGTTCCCTTGCACCAGAATATTCAAATTATCTGTATATTTCGAAGCTACAGGATAGTTTGATCGTTAAATAGAAAAATATATGGTAAATAACAAATAATAGTTAGTAAACAGATAAGAAATGATTAGTAAAAGTAGTTGTTTTACGCCTAAATTGTATAATGATATTTGCCATTATGGTATTTTCAAACGATATGGCAATTGTAACGCACGTTTATAAAGTAAAATATAATAAAATGGGCGGTGGTGATCGCTTACAATCAGGCGGGCCGCACGCTCGGTTTACTGTAGCGATAGAAAATATAAAATTCTCTGTAAGCGCCTAGTCTGAAGAAGGTAGAGACACCAGCTAATAATTTACAAACAAATCCTCAACTAAAGTAGAAACAATTCCATTCCGGTCTCGTGAAACTCTGGCAACGGGGGGACAGTTGAAAATAACTGTATCTGCTCTCGGAATTTATTTACTTAAAATCCTCTGTAGCAAATTACCATTGTTACGTTTGTTTGTGTTGTGGCTAATTGTCTTATTTCCCTTTTTGCACAACTTTTTACAATTGACATGTCTAATTCGAGCTAACCACCGACCGACTCATAGTCTGTAAATATATTTACATCTTTCTAAATTCAATTTATATAGTAATTTTATTATGGCTGAATATAAAATAATACTGGTAAAACTAAGACAGGTTAAATTCAATTCATGGCAACATCGAGTCGAGACTAAAAAGATTAATCTGCACATGAAACCGCTTCAGAAATTACTCAATACTTAGTTATTAGAAGGGAATAATAAAAATGAACTCTGGCAGAATTCTGTTGTGTATCAAACGTCTAGTTATTAGTACGTAGTTTATTTGTAATTTAAAAACGTTACGCAGTGTGGTGTGGCGATGAAATTCAACTTATTATAATCGCATTTTGTGAGACGGCCAGATACCTTGCTGAAGATATTATTTGTTATTTATTTATCCATCCAATCGGTACTTCACCGTGATGTGGAAACGAGTCTATTATTATTAGTAACGGCGAGTACCTACGTCAAGGTTGCGAAACTAGGCCAGACGCGAGATTATACTAACTTTGCTACTCTATTGGGTACATTAAAAATATGTGTGTGCTCAGAAAAGTGGGAGTCGCTCTCCATGGTATGAACTTGAATATAATAGTCTATATGAAACCACAAAATGAGCAAGTGGTTCATCTGGTGGGGAGTGACGACCAAGGCCCATGAAACGTGGGTGTTGTCGACCTTTTAAAAATCCCCACTGGATTGTGTGTTGGTAAGGGATTTGTTGGATCTCTAGTAATCACACTGATATGACCGTACGTCACGCAATAGCAATGCTGCCTGCTACTTCACGTAGGTTTTCTATAAGACAGAATAGAATTTCTGAAATTACCAGAAGACCTTTACAATCACCCTGAACGTGCTGGTACGTTCATGCTTTAAACAAACTGGCTACATGAAGTACACTGTACTTTTTCAAAATGTATAGTTAGTCGTTTTTATTTATCTAAAAAATAAAAAAGAACGTACTTTTGCTAACGCGCCCACAAACCTATTGGTCTTATGATATTATAAAGGTTTATAAGTTGATGTACCGAAAAGTCGATTGACAATCGCTTATGGTTTCCCGCCAAAAAGATTTAATCATAGATAAATCATACAAATTTACTAAGTTTATAGACGAGGGCTGGCGACACTGTTGACAGTAGGAAACCACAATTGATTTTACTCAGTGAAGAAACTACGTAGGGTACGAAACGGTCGCAGTATTCTCAACTCGCTGTTCAGTGTTCAGTAGGTCAATGAACGTTGTGGTTGACTCGAGTACGGACTTGTTGCTAGATCGGTTGCAAAACATCGTTACCGACCTTGGAGAATGAGAAAAAACTGCTGCCACTTTTTTCAAAGAACGAGTATGACAATAACAAAATGTATGATTGTAAATAATTTATTACGCCTTGCCTGTGACTAGAACGGAATATGTACAAGTTTCAGTTGTGAACAAATTATAATGAGCATCACTGTATGGTTTAAAATTTAAACCATACAATGATAACTGAACAATAGATACATAGATAGAAATATAGGGACTTGCGTAAATACTTATCAGAACATATCGCTGACGTTAAACACCGATGCTTTACGAAGTCTGCAGTTGCTGAACATTCATAGGAAGGCTCCAAACAATATCTTAGATTTTACAAACCACAAATCCTTGCCAAAGAACAACCTATTCCTGCCTAGGATGATTCGCGAGGCTATTGGAATTAAAAAACATCCAAATTTCAATAGAGAAGATGGTTGGAACCTAGCACAAGCCTGGGATCCGATTATACATTTAATTAAATCGGAACCCAAAAGACTAATTGCCAGACTTTAAAACACAGTGAGCTCTCTCTGCGTAGATCGGACCACTAACAAAATTAAATTTTTACAATAATTGTAAACAGAAGGTAAACACTGTAACATCAACTTTTCTGGACAACCTACACTTTAGTCCACCACGTGACCACGAAAACTGAAAAGCTTTCGAAACGTCGGGACCAAATTTAAATAAAAAACCGCGATAAAATCCATTTGAATTAGTTTTATTTCAATAACAAATTGGTGACGTAGTTGTGAAGAGTAATTCTATTTAAAAAGAAATAACTAATACAATATGTATTATTTCTTTTTAGAGAACAAACATGATTTTATTCGTTTCATAATATACTGTTTATTGTAAGTAACAAATGTAGGTAAAGCATTATCAGAAATTAGTAAATTATAATAACTAAATCGAAATGCATGAAGATTGACCTTCGACGCTTAGTGTTTAATTTTTAAACCCACAATAAAAACGGTGTTATAGGTAGTATGAATATTATGACGATTAGTAATTCTTGAAGCGTAAAAACCATGTGGAAAATTTGCATCTTTATTTACCAACTACCTCTCGTATTATTACACCGTCACGTCACACGACTTCTTCCAGCTCTCTTGATCCCGACACTTGGCCGTGCTCCCTATCTAATCTTTTTTACTCTTCCCGATCACTAGCATTCTCGCGAATAACGCCAAGGACTTTTAAGTCTGTCTTAATTATATTCAGCTAACGAGTAATGTCAAAATCTAAAATTTATTGAATCTTTAAGACGTGTAACAACATTTAGATTAATTTAATTTTATCTCTACCGACAGTTCGGAATGCTGTTTCGTATTACTTTCTCGTATTAAGCACTGGAAAGAAAGGCCACTGAAGAAAGAGCATATGATAAAATGAGACTGGGTACTTTGTGGGTATTCAAAGCTGGCGGGAGTAAACCAAGGAAGAAAATGTCCACATAAATTCTATTGAAATCTATTAAAGCCTATATTTATGTAGCAATTAAAGTAATACACCTGATAAAGACGAATCGATTTATAATGTAACTTATAGTTTAAATTAAAAAAGCCGGGAGCTAAACCGTAGAGGCCCATTGATCAAAATTGGTGCCTCACTGATTGTGCAATTACTGTGTGCGAGTGACGAGGGTCTGAAAGTCGAAAGAGAAATAGTAACGTATGTTTACTTATAATTCGAGTAACTGTCCTTTTCGCTATTAGGTGGTCAACGATTGGTTTTCTACCAATAACAGAAAATAGAGAAATAGGCGGTGATCTGGCATGCTGAGTAATCTTCACTGACAACATTATCTTAGTAAATGTGATTTGGATGCAATAGGTCTTTGCATTTCGTTTCATTATTCTATTACTCCATATCACTCTATCACTAGCAGATATTTACTAACGAGCAAATTGTTCACCTAATATCCCGTTTTATCGCACATTCTTCTGCTACAGTGGCTGCTTCTACGGTACCAGAAGAATCATGGATGTGTTATAGACTATAGTGGCTCTTTAGTTTAGATTAGTTAACTTCAAAGGTTTTCGAATTACGAATCCAAGCGAATGTCACTGGTATCATATAAATAAAATAAAGCCCTTAAATACCCAAGGTTGCAGTATCCACAATATACTGCCGTGTAGATAAGTACGTGCATCTTTCCTCATTTCTTTCACTTCCGACAGACTCATGAATCATATACATCCGTATTACGGTGCTCCAAAGCACTTACATTAATTTTGTACACGCGCTCGGGATATAAGACTAGATCTGATAAGTTTTACTAGGTTAGACGAATGAAACACGTAGACAACATTCAATTTCATCATGTCCGAGTGGTTTCTTACAACACTATATATTTCGTTTAAATATTTTCAGGTTTTTATTCATCGTCATCATCAATCTCTTTCTTACATTCTCATTTCGGTGCATGTCGCTGTTCAGGCGAGCCAAGCCAAATCTAATCTCTAATTCTATGCCAACCTATTTCATAGAAAGCTCATGGTATTTTGAATGTCGTCGACCCAGGGTTTCTAAAGTATTTCAATATATTTTAATTGGAATCGTATTAGCTTCATGTGCGTATTAATTCTCGTATTTCTTTTTAATGCCCTTTGTATCAGACTTGTTGTAACGGCGAAAGTTTATGAACTTCGAAACGAAGAAACAAAATGTGTAAATATCACCGATTTCTTACAAAAAAAGGTCTATTACGATATCTCCGGAAAGTTTCGTCGTCTTTTCTGCAAATCACGACGATATTGTATTTAAGTAATTCATCGATTTATGGCATACCTATTACTTTAGTAGCATCTTTTTGCGGTTGATAACAAATGTTTATCTAATATGAATAATGATATAAAATATTATTTTTATCAACTATTGTTATTACGTCTTCTTACCTTCCGCAATTTGTAATAAAGTTTTGTTAAAGAATCAAGAAAAGTCTTAGATCTTCAATTTTATAGTTATTACATGTATTGAAGTTTTTACATTCTGTGCGAATTCATTCATATCATGCACTCGTATAAGTTTATTTTATGTAGTAAACACAATCTACATTGACGCAGTGGCGTCCGTTGATATCTTATATTAAAGGTTAAATAAGTGCACTAACCTCTCGAAATAAATTTAAAAGCGTAATTTATTAACACCTAATATGTTTACAATGGACCTGCTTACACAATATTCAAACCATCGTAACAATGCCTTTTGGAAGTATACAAATAGAGTAGCACAATACAAATAATTGCTTTTAAACAAAGCATGGTACCGTTTTTTGGTCACCGGTTTGAATACGCAAGTTATAATATTCTAAATAATAAAAATATAATAAACGTTTTTTTGTGAGTTACATTGTACGTTAAAATTACCAAACCTTACAATATTTATGTCAATCAATTAATGATTTATTGAATTCACAGAACTGAGGCAAGCTGACTTCATGGAGACTGAACATATTTGAGGACCTAGGATAAAATTAACAATACGCTTGTCGAAATCGTCACCGACGCCAGTCAAGGGGAAGTACTTTTTATCTCACGAACAAAGGTGTATAGAAAAGCTATTACAACAATGAAATTAGAACATGACAGCAGACGTACAAGTATTAACTGAGAAATTAGACGAGAACTTGAATACTGAAAAACCTGAATTTGATTTCCGCATTGACAAAATAAATAATATTTTTTTCCACATTAACATTAATATTTTTATGACGTAACAGATTAATGTCTATGACTATAAGATACAAAAAACCAGAACCTATTTACAGCAGTGAACGGGGACGCAAATATTATCAAAACTTACATAGCGTGAGAATATCAGATAAAAAATTTCACTTACATCACAGGCCGGGTACGGTAACACCGACCTTGAAACATATTGCTCTGTTAAAACAATAACACAGTCACGTTCTTATAGAGACCGCGTGTATACTTTAGTTTTGGCTATAAAACATACTTTATTATTACAGTCGCTCCTCTATATAGAAAATAGCGAAGGGCCTCTTCATTTACGCAACGGTGGACAAAGGTTATCAATATTTTTTATGAGAATACGATGTTTTGTACAGTGACACACTGCCGGATATTTACTAAAAGTTCGCTAAGTGTATAAACCTGATTTTGAGTAATGTTAAAAAACATAGGAATTAACGTATAACAATAAAAAAAATTGATTTATCATTAATTTTAGCTAAATTACAAAATTGAAGATTTACCATTAATTTTTAGCTACATTATTGCCTACTTTTTGTTTTATTGCCCCTAAAATTATAATAATAAAAATCTTACAGAATTTCATTCATACGAAACCAAGTCATATATGTTTTACACAAAAAGATAAACAGTTCAAAGTCGAAATAGTTTGTGATCTAAATAGTTTGGCTGTTCTGGAAACTGATTTTGTGAAACATGCGTTTCGGATCCACGAATAAATAAACTGGAATTTATTATTACAGCTAATTCTTAAATAGCGAAGCAAGCGTGTTAAATTTAAATATATATACACACCTGTATATTACACAATCTTGTAAATATTTGTAACAAACTCTTGTTTCAATATTGGAACAATGAAATAAAACATCTCCATGTCTTATATGTTTTAGTTGGACAAGTATAACTTGCTTGACTAATTATTTCTAAAATTATGATTCAGATTCTGCCCTGATCTAAACTAAAAATAATATTTTTGACAAATAAGTATTGATGATCGGTTTTTTTTTCATAAATCATACAGCTTGTTTATAAGGTAATATGGAAGTGATGATGATAATAATGATGTTGTAATTTTTCCTACAATCAGGAAATCTGCATACCTTTAACCACGGATACAATTAAAACAGATATAAATCACACAAATTGATACGATAAGTGTGTACAACGAAAACTTAAGGTAATTAAACAATTGTACCGTGAAGTCATCACACTTTATACTAACAGCGTGAGACGACCGAATCGCTGATATGACCTTGCTGCCACTGACCGACCTCGGAGCGATCCATATTCAATGAAGCCACATACAACACTGCGTTATAGCGCTTCACGTAACAAACTATCTACTACTTCATTTTCACATTATTGTACAAGTTTTCCGCCCGCATTGGTTTTTTGTGATTTATCCAAGGACTTTAGAAATTACGGCGATTGCTCACGGATCTTTGGAAATATACGGTTCCCAAACTTTTTAAGGATTTTGTGATTTTTAAAATGAATTCAAAATTTTACCTTCAAACCAAATAGGCTTTACAAGTTGATTGGAATGAACTTGGTTATAATGAATGACTAGCAAGCTTCGTGGGCGTTCCGAAGATTTAGTTACAAAATAAATTCAATGATTCGATTGGAGACCACCCTGTCACTAGGCAGTTAGCACTATCCATCACGCGCGGAATAAAATTGACGTGTTCCGGCAGTGTGTGAGAGTGTCAGTGACTTTACGTGTATAATCTGAGGGAGTATTTGAATGACAATATGCGGTCTGGCACAGGAAGCGTAATGTATGCAATTATGTATGCAAGGGCCACCTGCTTCGGAATTTGGCAGCGGACGCCGCGGCGTGTGTTCGAGTGATTACGTTAATAGAATTAGTTACTGGAACGTTGCTATGCAGCACCTCTATCGTGTAGGTATAAGTCAAACTCTTAAATTGTGCTCTACATCGATTTAGTATTCTGCTTTTATCAAATCTACTTCTTGTTATAAGAAATTTGATTTAATTGGGAAAACTATGCATGTGTGTAAATAATAAATAAATACACCCAACAGCCACACATACTATTAACTACACACTATGATACGGGTCTTGTATTGTCACGAATTGAGAGATTTTCGTACTCACAACACCCAGAATTATTCTATGAAACCGGGAAGCTAATTTACAAATCGTTCAGACATCATCAAAATTAATAAGCATTTAAACTTCTCTAACATTTATTTGACCTCAACACGTATAATTTATAAGCAGGTTCGTAGACTTAAATATTTTTCTCTAAGCGACCGGTCCGGCAAACTATAAATGATTAAGTACTTCGCTTTATGTTGTTCATAAAGCGGCCTAAATAGAAATGCAGTTCTTCAAGCTAAGAGGGTGACGAGAGCAAATGGAAAGGGCTGTATACGCAGCACAGTTTGAAAACACGTCAACATACGTATTTGTGAGTTACTGACGAGATTTGTAGGAGTTTACTTTGATAAAAAATATTTCTAAGACAAACACAATACACATATTGCATTTTAGTAAGTTAATCAGTAGTGCTCTGCTCATCCTCAACAATAACTTCATTAATGGTGCTGCCACACCGGTGTTATAAAATGTTTGTTAACATTTACTAACATTATCTAACATTGTGATAAAATGTATCAAATTTTTGTTAACAAATGTTTAATAATGTTTTGTAAACATTTTATAACATCGGTGTGGCAGCACCATAACAGGTTAGATAAGATTTATGATTTCAGCACATTCACTTGCAACGTTCCGGAAAATGAAAAGTTACACAGTGTACATTGTAGTGTCATATAGTCGTACGTGGGCAAAGCACGGAACCAGCTGCGCAGGCGCTCGCGAGCAGTGCATTCCTAGCGGTCAACGCTCGGCTGCGCAAGCGCGTGCAATTCTTATTGTTTTGCACTCGTATCCGTATCGTAAATATTTCTATAAACATGATAGTGTGTTATTACGCCGTAGTTTTAACTGTTTGATGTAAATTTACGCTTTGTTCTATCTTTAACAAATCATACACCAGTTCTACGATGGTTTAGAGTTTGTTCTGCATTCATTATGAAACGGCATGGCATGAGCTGGACTCCCCTTTTTTTATCTGTGCACGGCAAAGTGACTACACACCTAATTGTAAGCGCAGTGCAGTCAAAAAAACCAGCAACAACCGACAAATAATGAGTTTATCGGGGGTTAACAGAATCATGTCGACCTGTATAAATGCTTCCTCCCTCTTCGGAGAGGGAAGAAGCAAATCGAAGGGCCTACAACAGGACAGGCGGATGACCGATGCAGGCACAGGGATACAAGGATGTACCCCTATACGCGCCCCAACCAACCATCAATTCATGTCGCAAACCACTCGATAAAATCAGATATACACTGGCACTACAATCTATAACAATTAACCATTTTTAAATCTGTTGATATAATATTGTTGCGCAAACATAAGTTCAAACACATCGGTTGACTTCTAATGGCACCTTTCCAATAACTTGACAAAGAATGCTAAAAATATCGTCCCTTCGACGCTTTCGCCCTTCATGTGGGTCACGATTACATAATAACCACGTTAGAAAGTAAATAAACTTGTATAGGTATAAATGTGTGCATTATAGTGGGAGAAATCGAACACGTATCTATAGCCATAAGGCTATTGCGGATTTAACGTATAAGTATAGTTTTGACATGTTTGAAGAATATCTAATTATTTTATTAAACCCAAAATAACTTTATTGTATAACAGCAACGGAGCATAAAGCATTTTCTAGACACATAATATTGAACATAATACTCCAATTAATCCTATTTCTTCTTCACATATTTTCTCTATCATATCCTAATTTTATAACATACATTACGTGACCGAATATATTACGTACTACAAAAATGGCACAATGGTTTTAAATATCACTGTCTGTCAGTCATTAAATCCAAGATCACGCAAATTGTCAAGATTGTGAAGAACAGAGAGAGCGGGGAGAATGATAAAGCGGTCCAAAGGACCCTTCGGTTTGAGCGAGGCGTTAATTTTTCAGACGTGAATTAGAGGTGGGCCCGACTCGGCTAGCTCGTCTCAGGCGGTTTCGATCGATACAGGGTTACCGGGCTTAAGCTCGTTACTGTTGTACAGGGAGTAGGCAGGGAAATTTTGCTCCAGTTCGGCATTCTTGCACGCTTTACGAGCGCCTTGTGTGCTTGGGCTTCATATTTTTATATGACCTTATAAAGTATTGTTAAGCTGCTTATTTATATTCTGAAGGTACAGTTATTACAAAAAAATGAAAAACAGTGAAACCTGGATAAGTCGGCCGGGGATATGTAAGAAATTTATGTTATTGATAATTACAATTAGCTCCCGAAACTTTTGCATTGAATTGCCTCTATTACTGGGAATTAATTAGCGTAAACTCTCATCAGTGAATACCATTATATACGAATAAGAGAAATATAATAAAGACAAAAGATAAAATCTGTTACACTCAATTATGTTCGGTTGGGCAGCAAGGCCAATTTACCGATCGGAGCGAATCACAATGTCGCGTTTCAATGCTTGGAAAAATCCACGGAAATCAACGATATCGTAAAGAAAACTACACAAGGTTTGTATTAAGGATGAATTCATGAAATTCATAAATTTATTATTTTTTATGGCAGATTAATATAATATTCAAATTTAAAACCCTTGTCTATCTATAGCAATAGCCCAAAACCTGCATATTATATATGTTCTAAAAACCATGTAATTTTGATAAATTCTAGAGCCACGTTGTAGACAATTTTATCTATTTTTTCTACAAATTTATAAATGGGCCGATTCGACCATGCTGTTACCACTGTCTCACAGAAAACCGACGTGAAGTAACAGCATGGTGTTGCGTTTCGTATGGTGAGAGATATCCAGATGTCCAAATCCTTTTCCCTTCCCAATCTCTTAATCATCCGTTACCTTTAAGCCCGGTAACAAGGCCATGATTCTTTAAATATTGTTGATGTTCACGGGCAATGAAGATCATTTACCATCAGGTGACTCACTTGTTCGCTTGCCAACTTCTGCAACAAAAACGATCCAAAAATCCATTCCAGTCAACCAACGTAAGACAAAACTGTAAAACGATAAAAAAAATATATTAGTCGAATTGTTTTCTTATACCAATCTGCTTTCTCTGAATGTTAATTGTTTATCAATAACCTTTGAAACTGCGCTATATTTTTCCATACAGTTACGTGATTACGTCAAGTCACACAACTCTATGAATAATGCAACACAATGGCACGGAATGAAAAATGATTGGAATACATAACAACTTTCCTTGAATGTATGCGCATACACAACTTATGTGGAATTGATAGGGTACACCGATACACGTTGATAAAAAAAGTTTTGACAAATTGAATGGAGCCAAGGACATGCTAGTACCTAACTATCTGGCTAAAAACAGCTGCAATTTCGATATATGGTATTATAAACCGGATCTCCTGCATAATAAAAATAACGAAACAAAAACTAAACATGTTAACAAAACAACTTCAATAACTATTGCGACAACAACTTCACTAATAGTAGTAGCCATTCAGTTCCAGTTACCAATCTTTTTGGTTAGAAAAACACATTAGGTTGGTTATATGAATATAAAAAAAATCTGAAATCTGAACGCAGTAAATGTCCTTCAAACCTTTGAATAGTTAATAATACTTGTGAATTATTTAATTGCTTTCGTAACACAAACAAAACGTAATTCTAATAGAAAATTGTATAGCAAACAACGGGGTACGGATTCAGTGAATGCGAAACCAAGCCTTTTCTGTAAGTTTTTCAAAACATAGACCACTTAACCAGTAAGTGGGTCACTTGATGGTCAATGATCTCCACTGCCGATGAACACCCACAACATCACAAGAATCATGATCGCCTTGCCGACACTAAAGGGAAGGGAGGATTAAGGGAGTTCGAAGCGGAGTGGGGTCATGGACCTCCAGACATTTCACTCATCGTACGCTTCACGTCGCGTCAGTCTTCAATGAGACAATGGTAACAACCCGGTCGAGCTGGTCCATTCATGCTGGACAGTGTACACAGAACTGTCTACAGCGTGACTCTACCACTGTCTGTGTTGAGAAGAGTAAAAAACTTTGAAGTGAAACCGATGATTTAATTAATTTTTTCAATCTAAGTTCATAATTACAACAGTAAAATCTTTGTCCTCGGACAAGGTTATATTTGTCGTAATTAAAACAAATAGGTCAAATGGGTACTATAACAACAACAACTCTAAATAAATTAATTTAGTCGTAACCTTTCCAAAATACAGGTGTTTAAAATTAATATCATACACACGTCTAGAACAAAGCCCAAGTGCTTAATTAAGCTTTAGAAATTTAAAATAATTTTAACTTCAGAATCCCGTTCTAACTATAATTAAATCATGCCTAGCTTGTATACATAAAAATAATATTAAAGAAATACACAAGGCTTGTAGATACGTACCATGCAATTTGTGCGGTCATTCAACCTGAGAAAGTGAAAATTGGTTTGTGCCCTGCATAAGCACGTTTAATAGCGAAATAAATCTTAAGTCCGTTTTGTACCAAAAGGCAGACGTCGTTTGGTAACATTAGATATTATGCTACGTGTAAAAAAATCTGAAAAAGTCTAGCTCATTCATAAAATCCATATATCCAGAAATCATTGCATTAGCTGGATAGACATTTCTATTTAATGCTATGTTTGAACGTAAAGAACACATAAAGGTTGATAAGATTCATGGGAAAACAACATGACATACGTATAACTTTTTTTTTATCCGGGCACGGCAAAATCACTGCACTACATCTGATGGTAAGCGCAGTGCAGTCCAAAAAACCAACGACCACCGAAAAACAATAAGTTTATCGGTGGTCACCAGAGTCATGCCGGCCTGTATAAATGCTTCTTCCCTCTTCGGAGAGCCAATAAAATAAATTTAAGTCTAATGAAACTACATTGTTGCTACAAATTACCAACTGGCCTTAAAAATAAAATGTGCGTTGACTGATTTTAATAGCAGTTTAATAGTTTATTAATTCGTAACGCCGCGCTGTATCAATTTGGTTGTTAAATAAAAATACCACCTTTAAACTGTGCATCTCGATTAAAGCAGTTATCAAATGAAGAAAAAAACATTCAAAACGGTTCATTCGTTTAGACTTAAGGTACGATGTCACAGATACTCATATTGGGCTCTTATAACACTCTCCTTTCTCGTGACTTAAATTAACCCATTCGCTCGGTTTTCGCCTAGTAAGCCTCTTCTTCCACCTGCCCTAATGGCACTCGCAGTGGGGCCAGCGCAACATGTTTTTAAAAACAATATGTTACAGAAGGATGGCTTGTGATTTTTACGACCGGTCGCCTGTCTGAAGTCAACCCTTCTGGGGTAACACACCCCAGACTCGATACAAGTATTTGCGAATCACACAAACATTTATCTCGGTGCGGGAATCGAACCCGCGGCCTTACGGTTCACAGCCACCTGTTCACCAAGTGCGCCACGGATGCTGTGGCTATGAAAGGTTTGGCACAATTTTGTTATAAATGCTAAGTTACAGAGATTATAGATAAAAACAGATTATCGCTTTCATATAGTAACTTTATAAGAAGAAATACCCAATCGTTCTAATCTCGTGTAACAGTATCGTCAGATGAAAAAAGCTAGTGGTAGGATATCCATATCCGCCCGAATAGCGACCACCGTACACAAGGTGTTAAAACCTGCTATAGTGACCCCACCTTGTTGGGGGTCGCCTGTCCAACGCCTTTGCTTGCTACAATATTGACGTTTGCGTCTGACGCGACCATCGGAAGTTTGTCTTTATAGTTTTTCGCATAACAAAATATGCCTTGCTTCCTCTGTGTCGTGAGAAAGTTGTTAATCATGGATGCTTATATTCAGATTACTACATATAATATAATATAAGAAACTAACAAAATGACTTTGATCTTCGATAAACATATGTGTGTTTCTAATCCCGGAAATCATCGCTTCCTTTTGATAAATTTTATGACGCAAGCAGAGCCGTACGCCGACGAGCCGAGCCGACGCGCCGGCAGTTGTAAAGCAAATTAATCTATACAGGTCGCTACCACGTACATATATATACTGCCAGATCTCACTTTCGTAACTAACCAGTATTAAATAAATAAAATTAAATATTGTTCGGCGTCCACTGGCTCTTCGCCTATATTCGATTGGGCAGAGTTAGTCAGTACGCGGCCTTACAGCACGTTTTGTTTAATCATGCCGTTCTAGTGTTGACGGAGTATTGCATCAAGTCACAAAATAACTAATTAATATTGGGTTACCTTGATTATTAAAAAAAACATTGCATCTTAAATCGGTCATGTATTATTCATTACATTTTCTGCAGAATATAGGGAAGTATATTTTATAAGCTTGCTTTATTTTTTATACAGAATAAAACGAATTTAATTAACATATTAACATAACTTTAAATTGAAGATTAATGTTTGATAAAAAATAAAATCGATTTATAATCCTAATTATTGTAATACTGAAACGAAATATCTAATTTATAATAATACAGTATCGCACTTGATGGTAATGAGCAATGCAATCAAGGTTAATATTATGAAACCACTCACTAGATATTACCAATAATACTCTTCACGTCTTCATAGAGGTGCGCGACAGAAACAAGAGACAGCGAGCTTATTGCCAATGTTTGGTCAATTGGTTCAAAAATGAGCCTGTAATTATGACTCTAAATATTGGTGTGAGCAAAAATGCATGTCCCCACTACGCGATACTACGATCACTATCTCGCTCGAAGGCATGCATCGTAATAGGCATTTTACATAGTGACGTCAAAGTTTGCGTCGTCTGTTATTTGACAAGTGCCCCTCCATCTGATTTGGATAGCACCTAATATTTTTATATGGACGAATTAAATTCTTTCTGCAATAATTTTGGGTAACGTAACTTATTGATGAAATAATAAAAAAAATCAAGTGATCTACCCTATTATGACATATTGTAGTAACTATTGAAGTTCTAAAATCTGGATTCACCACAAGCTACGTGCCAGGCATCGGCTTAGTTCATCCATATTGTAAGGAGTTCGCGGGACCTTTCTCTTATTCTACTCAGGACCCTGTTTAATTATTTATTACATTCCGTTTTCGTTGTTGGGTTTCCCTGTGATGTAAGCTTGGGTCTATATTTGGCTTTACAATGAAGATGTCTTTATTGTACATCATATACAGTGATCTGATCCCCAAAATAGCATAGCTGTATCTCAGGAGTCCATTTCTTCCCATTAAGTGGTTAGTTATTTTTTCACCACTGTTGCTGTTTAAGTCTTGATATCTTAAAACAAAATCTTTAAATAGTAATATGTTGTATTGAGAGGTTAAATATCTAGATGTGCAAATTAAACATAATTATAGATTGAGTTTCTCACACTTCAAAGTTCTGTGGTGTTGGTTCTGTTTATGGGCAAGCGTGGGGCTTACCATCAGGCGACCGCCTTGTTCGTCTCGTCATTCAATCAAATACTCTAAACACTCTAAAACACTTCATTACTCCGAGATCATTTGAGAATGCTTAGAAATTTTAGCTTCTAAATATAGTCTATTCCATATCGATTATACTAGCGCCACGGTGGTAGAGCCACGCTGTAGACAGTTTTGTCTACAGAATGAATGGGCCGGCTTGTTACTGCTGTCTCACAGAAAATCAAAGTTAAATAGCGGCTTGCTGCTACGTTTCATACGGTAAGTGAGATACCCGGGGGATCAAATCGCCCTCATCGTCCCAATCCCTTAATGATCCCATTCCTTTAAGGTCGGTCCTTGCTCCTTCGCCGGTCTATAAAAATTGAATAACCAGTTTTAAAAGAATCATTGATACAGCTGGAATAAAGCAATGGTAATCATAACGTGCATTAACTACGCATAAATTAATTATAAGGCGCCTTGGCATATACTTCACGTCCTAGACCTAGGTTAACATTTTAAATTTTATCTCCACTGTCGCTAACCTACTTCCTAATTTATTACAATGTCATGTAGTATGCCACACGTATACACTTAGAAATTAATGTTTTTTTTTTTTATGGCATAGGCCGGCAAACGAGCAAGTGGGTGACCTGATGGAAAGTGGTCTCTACTGCCGATGTACGCCCACCACCAGAAGAATCATGGGCGCGTTGCCGACCTTAAATGATAAGGATAATTAGGGATTGGGAAGGGGAGGGGATTTAGGCTTCCGGATATCTCACTCACCGTACGAAACGCAGCAGCAAGCTGCTACTTTACGATCATACTTTACTACTACTACTTTATGTCAAGTTATTTTACTTAAAATGTGTTTTTTTATATAGGCTATCAAAAAAGCAAGTGGGTCACCTAATAGTGGGTGATCTTCACCGCCATTGGACATCCACAACTCTTGAAGAATTGTCGACGCGTTACCCACATTAAAGGAAAGAGATGACTAAGGGATTGCCAAAGGGAAGGGGATTTAGGCGTCCGGATATCTCAGTTACCGTATGAAACGCTACAGCAAGCTGCTACTTCACGGCGGTTCTCTGTGGGACAGTGGTAACAACCCGGTCGAGACCAGCCCATTCATGCCGTAGACACAACTGTCTAGAGTTCAGCGCGGCTCTTCCGCTTAAAATTCTACACTAGAGCTATTTAAATTAAGCCATCTTGATGAAATTTTACACCTGTTACAAAATTATGACAATACCTACTATCATTACTGTGCTTTACAGTGTGTGTCCATATACAAAATATCACTTCGATCGTCTTAAAAAAAACATAAATATATTTCTATAAATAATGATTCGCTTTAATATTAATTATTGCTGTATATTAATATCACATTACATAATCATCGATAATGGCCAACTTTCTACCACAGCCGTGCGTAAAATCAAACTTGTAAATGAAGTGGCAACATTTTTGGTACGAACGACATTTAATGTAAAATTAATGACGCGCCTTGATTAATCAATGTCAAATATTAACATAATGATATTCATCATTATTTATAACGCAGCAAGCTCGTTCTCATATACCGGGTGGTTAAGACCGTGAGCCGATCCTTTTAACCAAATGTAGTATCTAACATTACTAGACTGTCTACCAAAAATCAATTCAATTGGATCAATAGTTTAGCCACAGGCTCATTTTTCGATTTCGTAACGTTTAAACACGCTGTATGATTTATCTAGCCGCGTTGCCGCTCCAAAATCTGTTATCAGTGATACCGATAGTTCATTTCAGTTCATTTGTAACTCTTTCTCTTTCACACACGTACTACGTAATGCATAAAAAATGGCGCGCACAGCTGATGTTTCACGGAGTAAACAAAAGAATCGAAATAATTTTCTGATTGAAAACTAATTTCATTATTTTTAAGATCCCATAAAAATTATGTGCCTTCCCATAATAAGTAATGTTCCAAACATATTGGAAACATTTATAACAAAAGTTAGAAACGAAACCCTTACCTTATAAGAATCGGCGGGACGAGGCCGGGCTGATACGAATTAGACTGAGTAACATTGTTATTATGTTTGAAATCACTTCACATTATTTTGTATTTTTATAAAGAAATCATAGTATCCTCACTATTTAATAACTTCACTGAAAATACGCAATACTAGTCGTTTATTGCCGGGCAAAAGTTTTTCTAGTTTAAGACACATTGTTGGATATTTTTGGAATCGCTTCCACATTTTTGTCTTTTTATAAAGATAACGTAGTGACTTCAATATTTAATAACTTCACTGAAAACATACATTAGCCATTAATTGCCGAAGCAAAACATTTTCTAGTTTTCGAATGAACAAGACATTTGAACAAGACACCCTTCACACACTTAATTCTCAAAACAATTCCGAAAATGTTCAAGAGGCAAAATAAAGACAAATATTGTTAATCTAATGACCGATTTTAAAGTACTAATAATATGCAGTAAACAGTGTTGCAAGAATTACATTTTAATAACCGGTAACAGTGCCTATAAGGAAAACATCTGGAAATCAGGTGAAACCAGTAATTTCTACCAAAATCGTGTATTTAAAGTGTGATAATAAAATAGCTGCTAATTAATAATAAAAGATACGCATACCAGATTGTTAAATATGCATTGAAATAAAAATAGTAATGAACTATTAAGCAACCGAAAATCAGTGTTTCGGGAGACGTTGGCAAAAATCGGGATATTTCCCAATTAATTCAAGAACTTTTACTACACTGGCAATAAAAAATATTACAACGACCCCATTGGTCAATTTCAAATGAGCCAATAGAATTATTTGCGTACATTCCAGCAACATCTTTTGTAATAGGGAGAGGCTCTGTTTGACATAGAGATTTGATTATGATTGTGTACGACAAAAATCGATTAACGATAAATCGATTTTGAATTTTCATTTGTTCTAAAAACGTTATACGTTATCTCAACAAAATCCAATATTTTCTTGGTAATTATTTAAAAAATAAGAAAGTCTTAGGCAGTTAAACTAATTAGCCCCTAGGTTTAGGCATACGTTTAAAACATTTAAAGGCGCACTCAATGCTTCAACAAATTATGTCAGATATGGCGTTAGTACTTTTCTGCTCTGGTATTTGTTTGTCTTTCGTATCGAATTTTTCTTTAGTAAAATAAATTATTTTGAAAATCGATTTTAGAATCGATTTGCAATTAGTAACTAAAATGTAAGGAAGTGCGTGCTTGTTCCAATCTGTTTTGTTGCAATCTGTTTATTGTTTCGCCGCCGCGCTTCGCTGTTTTCTTATGCATATTGTGTTGTTTGTTTTCTAGTGGACTTTTTTGTTTGTAATCAGAGACTTTTATTTATTTGCGAAGTTGGACGCTATTAATAGTTTGTGTTTAAAACTATTATTATTAATTATTGGTTTATTATTTTATAATAATGCCGCGAGTTAATTACACTGCCTCGGAATTTGCTGATATGATTTTAATTTATGGTGAATGCCAACAAAACGCTGCTCTCGCTTTGCGTACATACAGAGAAAGATATGGCGGTAATCGTCGATGCCCTACAGATTCTCGCACAATCGTACGGGCTTTGCAAAGAATACGGGAAAATCAACCGTTGGTCCCGCTGCAAGAGGGTGTCGCACCACAAGAAATACCAGTGGCACGTGAAGAACGAATATTACAATATTTTGATCGAAACCCAACGACTAGTTTACGAAGGGCAGCCCGCCAATTTCGAGTGAATCACGCGACTGTTCATAAAATTTTGAAGAAAGATAAACGGCGGCCCTACGTTTACAGGAAGGTTCAGGCGTTGTTGGCGCGGGACAAGCCAGTCCGAGAAGCATACTGCCACTGGTTACTGGATAAATTGGAAACTGATTCTAATTTTGTCTTTAACATTTTGTGGACAGACGAGAGCACATTTACGCGTAACGGTATGTGGAATCGTCAAAATTTGCGATATTGGAGCCACCAGAATCCACATTTGTGTCGGGAGTCTTCGCACCAGCACCGATTTGCTGTTAATGTTTGGGCAGGCATACACAGAGACAAGATAATTGGTCCAGTATTTATCGATGGCAATCTAAACGCAAATAAATTTTTAGATTTTCTCGCCGGTCCCGTGTCAGAATACACTGACCAACTATCCGTAGACGCACATTGTCGATTGTGGTACCAGTTAGATGGAGCGCCTGCTCATTCGGGGGTGCTAGTCAGGGAACGCCTCACCGAAATGTTTGGCGAGCAATGGATAGGCCGTTTTGGGTTCCGACGCTGGCCGGCTCGTTCCCCAGACCTCACGCCCTTGGATTTTTTTTTATGGGGACGCATAAAAAATGAGGTTTACTCAAAAGAAGTAAACAGTGAGGAAGAACTGAAGGAGCGTATTATTATTGCCTTCAATAAATTGAAAAATTTAGCTCAACAAGGTGTTCTCTTGAATAATGTTCGAAGTAACATAGTGCGAAGATGCCATTTATGTATCGAAAGACATGGTGGCCATTTTGAAAACTTAAAAATTTGAAACCCTGCATTACGTCTTGTGAAATAGTGAGTGTGTAAAAGTGTCAATTGGTAAAACTTTTTACGTAGTTCACAAAAATGACATAAGCGCCCCCATGTTGTATATGCGAAAGCAATACCAGATCACCGACACGATGGACGGTGCAACGTCACTTGATGTCGCCGCGACGCGATGTTGCCGTTCTTACCAGGTCAGTCATCGAACCATTACAAATGGTGATTTGTTTCGTTATGCTATTTATGGTATTTATTTTGTTTGAAAATTACACTTTTTTATTTTCCATGAAATTTGTTAGGAAATTATTCTATTCTACTTATAACGGATTGTACTAGCTGCTGTTTCATTTAATGCGAAACCGCTCCCAACACTCTGTATAATATTAGTAGATAAATAACACTCAACAGTCACACACATAGATCTGACACCTGACCCCACAGTGATATACGATTATCTTATTTTATCTATCAAGTAGCAACACCCAGACCCGATACAATTATTTGTGGATCATACAAGCATTTGTCTCGTTGCGGCGGAACCCGCGGCCTCTCGTTTTACGGTCGGCTAATCAAAATCAACAAACCATTTATTAAACCAATAAAATGTCAAATATCATTTTATATTCAGTCAAATTTTATCTCTACCGCTATCTAGACTATCACGTCCTCACGCGCTTCTCAGTCGACTACTCGCTCACTGCACCATGGAGGCTGCCAAACAACATAAAACTAACGATGTTTTAATTTGCTTTTGTATAAAGAATTACGATGCATAGTTCATTGTTTACCTTTGCCCTTGCGATAAATACGAATAGAAAATAAAGTGTGAAGAAACACCAAAATTAACTAAAAGTCAACTTAAAAATATCTAGGAAATGGCTGAATGGCAATGGATGTAATTTAGGGCATACCACCTACGGCCTTAACCGGTAAACTGTAGCAATGACAAGTAGTACAAATTAACAAAACATTCGATCTATTTAATATTACATTCAATAACAGCAAGACATTTACACACAGATATAATAAAGAATGCATTTTTCTGTCTCCCATTTCGAAACAAACATGCCCGCGGTAGTAAATACCGCCCTCATTTCTCGAGTAGGGCTCGTCCCAATTTCGTCCCTTCACACTGTGACCCAGTTTTGAAAGCCGCTCGTTTGCCACGGTACGTTTAAAATAGGGTTGCATGTAATCGTACTTTGCACTCATACTATAGGCGGGTTTCAATTTTCCACTACAATACTAGCCCCTCTTTCTGGTTGAGTCATCCTCAAGCAAGAGGTGTGTAATGCGTTTTAAAGAATACAATAAAATGTAATGTAATAAGGTTAATTGACAAATGATACGTAATACTTGAGGCACATGTGATGTCCAGTGCATCGTGTTATCTTATAATAGTATAGGTGCACAATGAAATTGAGATTCATTGTTAATATATGCGTTTTTAATTTTATATCGAGCTGAGTTCGCTTTCACCTGTGACATCAATGTTAACGATTCTGATGGCATATTTCACAAAATGCACATTCCAACCGCCAGATAACGCCAATTGAAATAGTCAATGTGGAAAGTAGCATTTTGACACAATGTTGTATTTTAGTACAGGAAATATTTTTTGTCCTTGTTGAGTAACGTAAGCGCTTATGCTTGATGTGAAACTGATGTTTCAAATGTTCAATACAAACGAAACTGCATCTATCTCTGTTTTGGTGCCAATAAGGGCCAGTTCCGCTTGGTTGATATACTGATTTTTATTAGTCTAAAAAAATATTACTATCAAATCGTTCACAATCTAATTAATGTCTGAGAAGATAAAAATTCAGTCATAATCAATCAGACTTAATGCCGTAAATCAGAACCGCGATTTGAAAATAATAACTTATCTATCACAGTGGCAATACTATCAAAATGTATATGGACAGGGAGATAGCCGATAACTGTACTCTTTGGTCGTACTTTTATTCGATTCATCATTTTTATCGAATAAAATATAACAATAACAATTATGTATTAATTAAAACAGGCGCCTGTTATGCGGTGTATTGTCGGTGACTAAATGACATGTCATATGACAATGATTTGCGACATCGCAATCCTCATTCCTTGCCCTACAAGTCGACAACGCATCCATGAACTCACACACCTTGTGTGGATTGCGTTCCAAGATCAGCCAGTATAAACGGTTCTCCCGAGGGGCTCGCGACAGAACTTGCTGGTTGGTTAGGGTGGGTATAGGGAAACATCCTTGTAACCCTGCAACAGTCATGCGCCTGTCCTGTCGCACCTCGATTTACTTCTTCCCTTTTCGGAGTGTGAATCGGAATGATTATTTCTCGTGGCTAAATTCATTGTTTTCGCTTGTCGCTGGTTTTTTTCGAATTGCACTGCGCTTACAATCAGGTGTAGTGCAATCAATTTGCCTTGCTAGGATAAAGAAAAATATTCTTTAATAATGTAGGTGCTCTGCTGGGCAGTGGAGATCACTTACCATCCAGTGAATGACTTGCTCGTGTGCCAGCCTCTGCTATAAAAAAGGATTAAGGGCTCAATTATCTTTTACCTTTACCTTTATCCCAATACTTTAACATTTCAAGTTAGTGGAGGAATCGAATATTTTCTTTCTAGGTATAAAGTTTTATAGGTTGTAGTAGTTTATTATTACTACCGAAATTCGGGTGTTTCGTAAATATCCAGTCTAAATTACGACTATTGCTGTTTCACATTAAGATTCAATTTCTTACAGATTAAATTGAAATGGAAACTGATAACGGATATTATAGAAAATTATGTAATAAACAATAGCAAAAAACGCGAATACTTGCCTTCATTTCGTTTACAAAATTTTGTTTGAAATACTAGTGAAAGACATCAATAATGGACATAATGACACTTACAGTTTAAGTCTCCGGGTGACGGACGCAGTCCATTATACTTTATAATACATTGTTCTGTTTGGTGTTGGTACTGTTTATGGACAAGCGTGATACTTACCATCGTGCGAGCGACCTGCCCATCTCAACATTAAAACAAGTTCGAGAATCTACTCTAAGTTGATAATACCTTTTACCTAATATCATAATCAACATTATGTGTGCAAATTGAGAAACATAAAGGCACGCCGCGCGCGACATTTAGACTAAACTCTCGTACAAAGCTATCTCTACATTATGCAAATACGTGATATTTCACGATATACACGTACGGTAGAAATGCCATTTCGGCACGTTGCGTCATTTCACATTTGTACTTATCCGTTAACGAGAACTTTTAATAAAAATGGACAAAACCGACAAAGAAACGGCAAGACGCGACGCGCGACGCTCTCACACACGCGGTCAACGACCGTATTAACGCTAGGCGGAGTCGAATTTCGATGTCGAAATATTTCGACAAGGCCGTAACTGTCCGACTGGATGTATATTTAACGTCGTGTAAAATAGTGATAATTAACTAGCACGGTGATATGAAACATTTGATAGGAATTAGCCATGTGTTAAAGTCGCTAATGGACGCTTGCATGCACGACAAAATGATCTAGATCTTTGAAGTTTGAAGACTATTTTCAGTATGATAGGGCCACGCTTCAAAATTTTGTCGACAGTATGAATGGGCTTGCTCAACCGGATTGTTACCCACCACTGCCTCACAGAAAACTGGCGTAACGTGATTTGGAAGCCCAAAATCACGCCTCCCCTTCCCAATACATAAGGTATCCCCTTCCTTTAAGATCGTTAACGCATCCGTGACTCTTTAGGTATTGTGGATGTTCAAGGGTGGTGGAGATTACCATCAGGCGACAAACTTGCTCGTTTGCCATTCTCAGTCATAAAAAACACTGACAATTAAAAGGTTATTTATTACTATTTGTTTAAATTATTAGTACAATTTCAAATTAAGCAGAAATGCACTTACTGACAATCAACAAGACATAAAAAAATAGTAACCATAAATATAATTGACATAATTCCAATTACATAAAATTAATACCACACTAAGCAATAATATTGGAGACCAACAATAATACAGTGCCTACATAAGCAACAATACAGTGGTTACTTTTACAAAGAACGGAAATGAACCAGATATTACGCAATGGTTGTGTCCCAAAAGCGAAAATATATGTAAAATTAGATTTTATAGTCCTATTCGCTGTATCGATAGCAAACTGACCTTTGTTCGTAGCCTTGTAAACTTAACAGACTTTATATTAATTTATAACATTCCATCATCGATCACATTTGTAATCAACTCCTTAGTCTTAGTTTCTGCTCACTCGAATTTAAAATGGTAGGTAACGTTGCCATTAATAACAGATTTTAAAACAAGTATTTACAACATAAAATAATATTTACATTAACCTTAATCTGGGCTTCACAGTTTAGACATCTTGTATTAACTTAACTTGGTTACTTCAATAATGAGGACACTAGACACGTCAATTAAAACTTAATAATAGAACTTCATTATGAATATCCTCGTCGAAGCTTGTTGAATATTAAAATCGTTTTATATTAAATTTATCAAAATTATATTAAAAATATCATATTGCCATAGCAGTTGTTTTGAAGCGGTTTTTCATGTTACAATAGTTACCTATACTAAATAAAGGCCCAGTAGAGGCAGTATTTAGGTCATGAAATGACATGCAATGCCCGTTGCCATCAACTGTTGGACGAAAGCCTTCCCAAGTGAACGCCAACCATCTCGCTCTTGGGCAGCCGGCATCCATCCGCTACCCGCCATCTTCTTTAAGTCGTCGGTCCACCGTGGAGAAGGTCGCCCTACACTACGTCTGCCTAAGCGCGGTTTCCACTCTAGGACATGTCCACTCCTGTTTGTCTGCATGACCAGCCCACTTCGACTTCAATGTACTAGTGAGTAATGTTTGGAATTTCTCTAGCGGATGACTTCATTTCGTATTCGATCCACCAGAGAAATTTCAATCATTTTCACTTCATAGCATGTGGCAGGACTTTGAACTTTGGGGCCAGCTCACTGGTCAGTGTGCACGTTTTAACTCCGTTGGTAATTACGGGTGAGACGCACTGGTTAAAAACTCGTTTTAAAACACTAAGGGATCGACGACTCGAAAATGTTACGTAGCTTCCCGAATGCCACCCAGCGCAAGCGAATTCTATCTGCCTCCTTACGATGTTGCATCTGCCCAGTTGGATAATTTGGCCAAGGTAAAAGTATTCTTGCCCAAAATCGAGAATGGCATCCATGACTACATACATGTCTCAGGAGAATGTGACGGATAAACCTAAGCTTTGTCTTATCACGATACATCCTAAGGACTATATAAAGATCGGTTAAGGTTGTTCTGCATTTCTGCCATATCCTGCAGATATTGAGCCATGATGTCAATGTAGTCCGCAAATCGCAGATGAGAGATGTACCTGCTGGCCGTTCATCTTGATGCCCCGTCCTTTCCAATCAAGCGTATCAAAAGCGTCCTCCAATATACTAGTAAATTGTTTCCAATAGATTACATCTCTCTGTCTTACCCTACGAGACAGTTGGATTGGCTTTGTGCTATATTCTTGTAATTGAATTGTTGTCGATGCGGCTTCGTACAGGCATCGCACTGGATATATTTGCCGTCAATGAGGCATCTCTGAATGGCCTGCAAAACAGCCCAGGTTCGACGGTTTTGAAGGCATTCTCGTAGTCACATACACTAGGCATAAAAAGTACTCCTGGGCCTTCTGATGAATTTGCCTTAGTGTGTGTATGTGGCCTACGATATCAAAACTCCTCCGAAAGCTAGGTTAAAGGCCTATTCTTGAAGCACCACATAAAATAAACTGTCGAAATGTAGTAATTAATTATGGATGAATTCACGTACAAGTACCAAACCAATTCTAAGTTGAATAGTTCTAAGGCGTGAATTCATTATTATTTATTAATCAACACATAATATTCTGTATAATAATAAGACGACAGACACGAGCTGAGACGCAGAGTTTAATTATTCATAATAATAATATAGATCACGTCTAAAAACTACAGACTAAACTACCAGACACAGACGAAAATGAATATTTTATCAAAGCACTTTTTGCTAGTTACATAACCTTGAAAATATTCGAGAATTTTAGGTTGTAATAATTTTCTATTTTTAACCTCTGGCAAAAAGAGGGCGTGTGATATGTTTAATTTGTTAGTCTATCTGTGGGTGTGTCTGTGTGTATATGTGTGTCTAACTGTCTGACGCATCGTAGTGCACAAACAAATGGATTGATTTGAATGCAGTTTTAAAAGCTGGTTTAATCGAGATTGAAGAAAATCTGTTCAGCAGTTTTAATCTTAGATATTTTTTTAATCGACCTCGGGCATTTTGAACTGTTATGGTTGAAGAGAATCTAAATGGAATTGTACCAAGAGATATTAAGGGGCATAACCCACCACATTTGGATACGGACACCTATAGTGACATTGGTGATCTCAATGGCAGGCTATAGCTTCACTAGGTACAAGCCAAGCAGAAGGGTGTGCATGCACTTTTGTGTTCTCGTTTGAAGGACTTGGAAGGCACATAAATTACAAGAATTTTGATACTTAACATCGTCACGAGCTGACGAGCGCTGTATAGTATATTGCTTACGCTCAGGCGAACGACCTGCTCGTCTCGTCATCCAGGCAAATAAAAATAACAAAATGCCAGGAGTTTATTGCGAAACATACTACTGGCTTTTGGTTCTTTGTTGCGATTATATAATTAATATTTTCAAAGATGATAATAGGTATGATCATAACAATAACAGTTTTGTTGTTAATAATGACTAGCTTTTGCCAGCAGATCCGTCCACGAGAGCGAACTTTTGTGGCATAGAAAGTAATGGCATTGTCAACCCGTGTGCCAAATTTCTTCCAAAACCATTCAGCCGTTGAGGCGTAATTGATTAACAAACATCCAAATTTTCACAGTATATAAAGATATACACCTATAATAGTAGTAAGCTTAAAACGATTTTCTTTTATTATTTGACTATTTATTATTGCAATTAAACTGAAACTCACTGACTGTGTGACTCAGTTTTTATTACATTATCCAATAGTCATTACTAGTACATTTACAGCACAGCCATTTAATGTGCTAATAAGAAAAATACGGATAAAATGATCGTCTGCCGTCCCTCTTTATGTTTAATGGAATCGTCCTCGGACATAAAGGCCGCTTCGTTATCCTTGACCCAGTTTCACAAAAAACATTTTACATCCCCCAATAACAGAGAGTATTCCTAAATTAAAGTTGGCTTATGTACTAAAGTAGGCACAGGACGTTTCTAATTTTCGTTAAAGTTGTTAATAAAATTTTGTACCTTTGTACATATTGTGTATATTTCATGTCGACGTGAATGTACCCATTTTGGTTCTCAGCTAAGAGGCTGCTCCTCAAAAAAAAAATTATTTATCACCTTTATATGACTTTTGGGTCGTGCCTGCCCATAAACAAAAGTAACACCAATCAGAACTTCGAATTATGAAGTACTGCATGAGTCGTGACACTAGACTGTGCTCGTCGTTCCAAGATATAAGATGTCAAGTCTCATAAAGCCCAGTAATTCCCCTAGTTTCAATGTCCTTTAAACCGGAATACAACAGTGCTTTTACAACGCTACTTGGCAGCAGAATGAGACAAAGCGGTGATACCTTCACAGACGGCCTCTCGCATACGAGGGATCTATCTAGTAAATTTAAATGTAGTTTAAATTAAAGTTTACATTGAAAGTGAGTACTTTATCTAAACTGCTAGTGTCTTTTAAGGTCAAAAGATTTTCTATATTATTTTTATTGCTACCGTATTCTATTAATCGGAGTTAGATTGAATCCCGATTCTCTTGAGTCAAGGCTCTCATAACTCCTGGAATAACGAACACACCAATTACAAACCAGTACATTGGAAGTTATTATTTCAATAAAATTCTTCCACGCAACAATTACCTTCGCTATAAGAGCTCGTCATGTATTGTAACGATTCATGTTAGTATGTTTAAGTGATTCTATAAATTATCATTATAAATCCAGCTTGAATACTAAAATTGATTGATTTGACAATTACAACATTTAATAGGTTACTAATAATTAGACTTACAAATACTTGCCTTTCTTTTTATGCCGAAGACAAAGAGGTCAACAGATGAACAGTAATGTATACCTTAATACATTATACAAAAGAAGGCGTAAAGTGGTCAATACATAAACGTTAACAAGTAGGAATGTCATTCCATATTGATTGCTTGGGCAGTTACTCATGCACTTTTTGTACAGAAAACATGATTGAGTAAACATGGGTAATCAGTGAGTCAGCAACTTCACGGCGAAGACAAAGTAACGAGATATTATGATTCTGTTATAGCATTGTTTATTTTATCCCGCCGTATCGTCAAGAAGATTGTTGTATTATTTGTTTGTTATTGTGCCTTTTTGTCTGATGTGGATATTAGTCAACTCCTTAAATGGATACATGGAAAGCTACAATCATGCAGATGTTTTCTTGTTCATGAGAGGCATCAACAGTTTCAAATTATTATAAGTTCATACTGAATTTATTAGAAAACCAGATAATATTTTACATAAAACTGGTTTTTTTATTACGTTTATATCTAGTTTGTTTCCGATCTCTAAGTGGCATATTCATTAGTGGTACCACAGGTGTTATGGATGTTCAGTCAATGGGCCAGTATTAGATCAATAGAATTGCATCATGTTATTACATGGATGTATTGGAATACGTTCAATGAAGAATATTAATTCAATAGGTACTGCGAAAGTGCTTGCTCGGTACACCAGAGTACATAGCATAGCTGTTCAGAGACCGGTTTGCTGACCCAGCAATAAGATAGTGTTGCACAACAATCTCGGGTGTTTGTATGGATTTTGTAAAATGCTTAGATATTTGGAAACATTATCCGATACTTAAATTATAATTGCTTTTCGATACAACTATCATTGATTGAATTGAACAACTATCATCACTATTTCATTTTTACTTGCGATGTTAATATTACTAATATAAATATGTATTTGAATAACTATGTGGGACCTGCACATAAACTAGATTAGACGAAACGAAAATTGGTTTCTTAAGAGGAGTAACAGGAGTTACTCCTACTCTTCATATTTCAAAAGCCAGCGGAGTATCCACTTGTGGACAATGAAACCTGCCTATAATACCTGAGAGACATCATTATTCTAATTTGAATCTATATCTTCATAATGTTATCATTACTAGTGGATAACAAGTAAGTGTATATAGTATGTGTAAATGTAAAGACTAGGTACATAAAGATGTTACTGAGAGATCCAGCATAGGTCATATAACTAAAATCAACATTCTCGTATGATATCTAGAATGTAATAATTGAACTGTACAAAGGAGTAGTGTGTTGAGTTAGAGAACGTTTGTAGCATATCGTAGCGAGATATTTATAGGCGGGTGGCGTGATAAAACCACAGTAACTTGTTATCACTGACAAACAATAAAGACATAAACACATGTTGACACAGTACATACAGAATTTATCTTAATAGCGCACTGTAATGTCGTAACTAACGTTCTACACATAGGCGAAATAAACGATTCGTTATTTGTATTTGTAACACGTACCGGATCAATGTTAATATCATTTTGTATGGTTGTCCTCTGACAACAATACAAACAAGGACAACAATACAATTCTTCTACAAGGCCGCTTCATGGTTAATGCTTTAGGTATGTGCTATTTACTGACCGTACTGTTATTTGAGAGATTGCTAGCAAAATTCTTACAGCAGTACTCAGAGACGATGTTAATTAACATTATTTCTGAACTCCGGACCTGAGCATAATTGACTGTGTAAATAATCAAAAGAAATTACTTAATAACAACGAAAATTAAGTGATGTTTTTGTTTTGCTTTTTTCCTGATACGTGTCACTTTCGATTTAATTCATAGCTCTTGATCCATATCACTATATACTCTCATAATATATTATGCCTTAACATAGGATCAAATAGTAACAGCTATTTTCAGTGGAAGGTAAGTAGCCTATATCTTAACAACCATCTTTGTCTGGACACTACTACTATACTGCTCTGATTCTACCACCTGCCCTTTTCTCTCACACTGCGATCGGCGCAACATGCTTTTTATCACATGTCATAGAAAGATTTGGCTTGTAGTTTTTACGACCGGCCATCTGCCTGCCGTCAACCTCTCTGGAGAAGAAACACACCCAGACCAGAAACAAATATTTATGGATCACACAAACATTAGTCTTGGTGTGGGAATTGAACCTGCGGCCACTCTTTTCTGACTAAATCCAGATCATGGACGAACTATGTCTATTTTTATCCATATCCGTTAAGCCGTTAACAAACACAATCCACCGAAAAAACAAACATCCGAACATTATTATAATACCGATGCATCCAAATATGTAAATTCATTCACAAACATCCAAACCTTCATTTATAAGATTATTAGGATGTAGATGATTATTATTATTATGTAGTTAATAGGCCGCTAGTATATAGAAGAAAACAGTATTCTGAGTTTGTTGCAACACAACACAAATAAACCTATTTATATAAGAGTATTAAAACTAGGATATAAATCTTAAGCCACGATAAAAAAGAAGGTCGCGCGGGCGCGGGAGTAAACTATTAATATTACGTTTTTAGGGTTCCGTACCCAAAGGGAATCAAAGAAATTATATTACAGAGCCAACGCTGTCCTCTGTCTATCTGTCCGTCCGCCTGTCTATCTATCTTTCCTACCTTTAGAGTTTTACCTTTTGAACCGTAATAATAAATAAATAATTAGCCAGCTAAGATTTTTTACAGAATGTGTTATTATGTAGGGCCAGCCTTCGTGGCGTAATGGGCGAGTAGTCGGCTGTGACATGAGATGCCATGAGTTCGATTCCCGCTTCGAGATAACTGTTTGTGTGATCCACGAAAATATGTTTCGTATTTGAGTGTTGTGGAAACGCAAGTCCCTCAAAGTTCCTAATACCCGCGATACAGGATTAACATAGTGTAGGGTCAGGACTATTTGAATGACTGTAGTGTGTATTGTAGATTCATAAATGTAGAAGTAAGATGTGTCTGGATCGTAGTTTGTGGCACTCGATAGTCTCTCAATCTCCGAAAAATAAGAAAAAGTAATAAATTAAGGATAGGAAACTCTCGATGCTTGAATGTGACTCAAACTTCGCCTCCGTTTCGTGCATGCACCCATATTAGCCCCTCCACTAGAACGTTGGTCGGTATAAACTTCAATATTGTACGCACCGCCCCGTCTGCATTATTATTAAATAATTACAAATTTTTGAATATTAAAAACACAAGAAGCCTAAAGAACGGGAAATACTTATTATACATCTACACTAATATTATAAAGAGGAAAGATTTGTATTTTTGTATGTAACGAATAAACTTAAAAACTACTGGCCCAATTTCAAAAATTCTTTTGCCGTTACTTTTTATCCCGGAAAAAGCAGATCACGCGGGCGGAGCCGCCGGGAAAAGCTAGTATATTATATTTACATGTTATTTTTTATTAATTATAACAAAATCTAAATAGAATAAATTATTAAACGTTAATACTATAAAATATAAATATTACCTAGTTCAATTCGGCCGTGACACGTGAGCTTCATCCACTACTGACCTATCACGGTTACGTTGTTTTTAATTTCAATTGACCAAAATAAGTGTATTTTAATCATAAGATTATTTCAACTAAACACGTCAATGCGGGACACGGTCCATAGGATCGAGGACATAAAATTTTCATCGCAAACGTAGTACATACAAATTATATAATCAACAAATTTAATTAGACAGGAGGTTTCATTAGTGGGTACAAGGCGACGGGACTTGCGTAATTGCGATCGTCAAACACAGACGGTGTTGGGTCCACCACTGTATACACAGAATAATATAATATGTACATTCGTATTTCATGGTAATTGTCCACATTTCTAACCTCGCATCACGTACCTTAGTTCCGGGCAAATGTGACTGACCGTTCAAAACAGAGGCAATAAAGATATTTAAACGTGAAATTGAACGTTTTATAAGTGGAAGATACAAACCTATTCATGAAGAAAGAAGTACCTTAATAAATATTTATAAAGAATATTATGTATACCGAATGTAATAAATAAATTGAAAATGTGGATACATACCGGGAAATGCTAAAGAATAAAGATTCGATACAAAAATAATTTACCTCAACAGAAGTACATTAAAGTGGTATAGCCACTCTGTAGTCTGTTTTGGTGTCTGGATAGGAAGTTGTTACCCATTTTGTTACCAATATCTCACAGAAAAACGACGCGAAGTAGTAGCAGATTGCTGTTGCGTTTATTTCTTTGTATCAGGAGGCCCAACTTAGCCCAACTTACCGAGGTTACCCTTTTCTACTTTCCTAAATAACAAGCCGTGTTACGTGTGATGTGTACAAGTTAGGTCAGAGTCTGGCGCTTTTTAGAGTATCTAGTCAGTCTCAGTACTCAGGTTTTCGCAACACGGTTCTGACAAGCGAGACAATAGTATGTAAAGACGTGGCTTTTAAGACGTTTTTCATGTTTGTTTTAAATTTCCCCGTATTATTATTCCCTGAGTTATAAGTTTGCAGTAGCGAATTACCTCTCGAGAGACAGAATGTAGAAACTTGTTTATTATAATTTTAATGGAACCAAGCACACTTACAAGTTGTGTTTAAAAAAAATAACGGTAAAGCCAAGACACTGCCTCAAAAGACATCTGTCATTATTTTCGTCAGTTATCGGCGAAATTGTTACTTTTATCTTATCTGTAAATCAGACATTCATTACATAAGCGGCTTTATAAAATACAAATCACGCGATGAAATGCAATTTAGCATTTATAGTTAGCAAAATAAACACAACAAAAATGCGCAGAGTGCAGACATTGTTGCGAAATCATGATAATAAAGAAACGTTTGAAAAGAGCCTTCATTTGGAGCCGCTCACCGACCGACAAGGCCTACGGTCATGGCAGGACATGGTGCTACATTATAAGTCATGATAAAACATCGTGCAATAAAATTAAATAAATTGTTAGACACATTAACGTTATCAAGACCGTTGAAATAAAACTAATTTAAACGGATTTTATCGCGGTTTTTTATTAATTTTTATCCCGACGTTTCGAAGACTTTTCAGCCTTCGTGGTCACGGGGGGGACTAAGGTGTGGGTTGTCCCCAAATGTTAATGTTACATTGTCTACCTTCAGATTACAATTATTTATAAAATTTATGGTTTGGTCCGATCTACGCAGAAGGAGCTCACAGTGTTTTGAGGTCTGGCAGTTGGTCTTTTGGGTTCCGATTTAATTAAATGTATCAAGACCGGTTTGTATTACGTCACAAATCGTATGCGCTTTTAATGAATGAAAAAATTTAATCCTCGTTAAATTCGAATTCAAATCAGCTCTTCTAGAATCGGAATAGTAAAAACCTACGTGTTTTAAGAAGTATTAAGAAGTAACTCTTTTTCTATCGACTATAAACGTGAGTGGAAGCAAAAAATATGGCTTGTTGATAAAGTGAAATACTTTCGTCAGTGCATTAACAGGTTATTTAAACCGGTCCGAGTGGCGCTAGTATAAAATAACAGTTAATTTCTCGTGTCACGCTCCGTTAGATGGCGTCGCGTGTCCCATCAGGCTTCCTGTTTCACCCAGACTACATACAGTCTACGGATTCCTCGAGTTCGATCGTTTGTGTCAAACCGTTTCTTTATTTACTATAGATAAAGTCCCTTGTTTAAAAATGCCTGATTATGTAATAGTTAATTTAGCAATCGGAAATGTTCAACATACGTGATCTTTATAAAAGATAGTGAACAATTCGTCATTTGTACAATATCGTAATTTTGTAAAATGAACGTGTTTTATTGTTAAAAAACTTATCACCAAGATGTAGGCACTAAAATATTGTTGGTAGTAATAAATGATTGGATTTAAATTTATTATCCCTTTAATGACTAAAGCGAAAATAAAAAGCAATGCTTTTAATGATTTACCAACAGAAAATGTTACAAATAAACCAATATTTGTAAACTATAATAATGTCAGTGATAGTAACTATTTTGAATGCAGTGCAAACGATGTGACGCACGGACAGTAGAATTTACGGCGCGTGACCAGCGACAATATGCCTTCGGATTTTCCACCGAAAATAATATATAAAAGGCGATACCTATGAAGAAGGAAGAAAGGTTTATTGTCATTATGCATACATACATAATGATGCACAATAATATAATAATTCTTATTTGGAATACTATTAAATAAAACAAACAATAAACGTGACCGTATATAAAAAAGAAAAAACAAATAGTTGCAATAAATATCTGTCGATCTCACAAATATTAGTCTCGGTGCGGGAATCTAACCCACAGCCTCTCGCTTCGCAACCGGCTACCCGCCTACTGCGCCACGGAGGCTGTCCATTTAGATGGGGTACAACCGCCTAGTATTTGAAGTTATAAATACCTACCTAATTATTTGTTTATTTCTTTCTCAACGTTTCGGTCGAGTTACATCGGCCGTGGTCACTGGTTGACTCAAGACCCGATAAATACTATGGATGGGTACAAATCTTAATATCATAATATCAAATTGCTATTTCTTAAATTGGTTGTTTAGTGCGTTATTTGGCAGTTAAAAATTAGTTGTACATCGTAAAACAGACCTTAAGCTGACAGACTGAGAGCGAATCGTAATTAAAATTACAATGAAGATAAAATTACTTTCTAATTCATAACCTTAATTAACGAAAGTATATTGTTAATTTGTTTCCATTGTTCTTCAGATAATCGGATAAAAATACCGAGGTAACAATAAAAATAAACAATAGAACTAAAGGCTTTGTTAAGTATTACACGAGTATTATTAGACGAGTTAAGTATTACATGCAGCAAATTAAATAACATTATCATTTCATCTAATGTTTTTGATTGAAATCGATTTCGATGCGTCATGACATTTCGGTGCGCGATTTCCGTCCCATGATGTGATAGGGGGCGAACCTATCGCCATACCGGGCACAATTCCAAACACAAGGCTGACACTGAGGATTTTGTGATACAAAAACCTAATATCATTTTTACCTGACTCGGGGATCGAATCCTAGGCCTCAGCACAGCAGTCCTACTGCGTACTATCCGAGTATATATCTAATACTTATATATCACGTGTCTAATACTAGCGTCATTATTACACACACAAGCAAACGTATATTATAAGTCGTGTGGTTTTATTACTCAGGTGACAAAGCTATTTAAAGAATGGAATTCGAACCCATAAAATGTGAAGACTCACGGGATATTTGGATCGTCTGCAGTTTGGGCGGTAAGCTATTTCCAATTTTCCCCGTGCATCGAATTCCACGCATTTTGAGGCATGGAATTTAGACTTATTATGAAATATAGTTTGTTTTAGTAATGATGCAGACTTTGGCAGCTAAACATATTCAACAAACGTCAAAGCGTATGAAAATTTGACACTAGTAAACATGTTTAGGGGCCAAATAATTACGAATCTTTGATAAAGTCGGCCTCATAAATATTTACAATACAAGATGTCTAACAACGACGTAATCTCAGTTGCCCTTGAAATCGAAATTAAAAATAAATAAAATTAAGGAACTACTAGATGGTAGGGCCCTCGTATGCAAGAGGTCGTCTAGGTCGGTACCACCGCTTTATCTGCCGCCCAGCAGCACTGTCTAAGCACTGTTGTTTCCTTTTAGAAGGATATTGAAGCAGTGAAATTACGGCAATATGGGACTTAACGTCCTGTCTTTGATGAGGGTAGGCCAATGCCATTTAGTGCTTTAAATTCAAGATTTTGTGCGGTTCAGTTCAGTTTATGGGCAGGAGTGGCGGTTACCATCTCCTCACTCGAGCGACATGTTCTTTTCGTTATTCACGCTAATAAATCAGCGCATTAAAAGAAAGTAGGTATTTCCGTAATAACATGTAGAGTTCGAGCTTTTATAAAACAGGTACTTGCGCGTACCACCTAATTAGGTACTACATGTTACTCCATATATCCAACATAACCTAAACGGTATTCTTTACAAGGTGGCTAGAATCAGATATGTATAGACATAAAGCCCTTCAACGTTTTCCTTTGTGTCTAATAGCCGAGACTCCATTAATATTTCAAATTACATACTCTTGGTATCACGACCTCAGTTACACTACTGGATGATAATCTAGAAGTCTAGAACATTGGATGTAAAATCGTATAGTAATATGTAAAATAATCTATATTTTATTCTATAAATACAATAACAATAGCAGCGATAGTTCAGCTGGGAGTGGTACGCACTGTCGAGACGAAAGTCGAGGTTCGAAAAATTGGTAAGTATTTTGTATCAATAGGGAACAAACAAGATAGGATTTTTAAAATAATTTGGCTATGTGGGTCTGTCTGTCTGTCGACCTGATAAAGGTCGCAGGATGTCGCTGGATGCAGGCCGCTTCCAACAGGTCGGTCTGGAAATCTTTGGGGGAGGCCTATGTTCAGCAGTGGACGTCTTGTGGCTGATGATGATGATGATGATGTGGGTCTGTGGTATTAGTTCATTTTGGAAAAGGGGCCTCCTCCCCAAAATAGTTTGGGAATCCCTGGTCTAGACGTACAGGACTATTGGTGTGAAATATGAAGGCTACACAGATTGAAGCTCATACATTTAATAAAAAATACAATCTAAGATGCTAATGGTAAGTAGTCATAGAGCAGGGTTGAAAATAATCAGATAATCATTAGACTGAGGCACTCATAACCAGTTTTACTCGATTAGCAACTCGATTAGCGATTGTAAACGATTAGCGAGTTAAGCAACCTTTGGCGCGGTCAGTCTATGGATGAGTGACCGCTTAGCGGTATTTCAAATGAGCGCCTCCGTGCTTCGAAGGGCACGTAAAAAAGTCGGTCCCGGCTGTTACCAACTGATAGCTGTCGTTAAGACGAGTCGAAGGCCTTTGGGTGTCTTGAAAACTTTGATACTAGGTTGGCCACTAACTAATCGATATAGAATAGAATAGAATTATTAGATATTCAAATAGATATCAGATGATTATCAAGCACGCACATATCGAGCAATCATTGTTTTATTAAAATTTAGTTTTTAGGTGATAACTATTAAACCTTAAATATAGATAAATAGACTACGTGGCACAGCAGGTGAGTTGCCAACTCTAAAGCGAGAAGCTTCGGGTTCGGTTTACATACCGCGAGAAATGTTTGTGTGATACACAAATATTTGTTTTGGGTCTGGGTGTTTTCTCTCCAGTGGAACTGATGGCAGGCAGGCGGCTGATCATAAGTCCACCACCCTGACTTAATGAAATTTTTGCATATTTTTATAAAATGTTTCTTTTATGTAATATTTTGGTTAAAACGTTTAAGTTTTATTTTTATATTTTATATTTATTTTTCTTATAAAGAGTTTTTTGTCTTCCGTGATAGTCACACAACGGGCCAACGGAAGACCAGCGCTGGCTGTACTGCCAGCTTATTGCTGAGTTGGAGCCATTTTGAAACCAACATAGTTTTAAGTGTTTTTTTGTCCGTTTTCATTTTATACATGTGTTTTTTGTGTTTGTTTCAAATAAATTTAATTTCTTTCTTTCTTTCTTTCTTCTTTCTAATGCATGTTGGTAGATCTCATATACTTTAGAAATTATTTTTGGAAAACTCTCAGGAATCATCACTCTCATTTTCTCACAAACCTTTCACCGATAAAGCGAGCAATAATTTACAATAAATACACCCGTAACTTCGTAAAGTCAGAGGCGTATGCCCTGGAGTTTCGAGCCCGTGACATTCGTCTCGGCAATCCGCACCACACTCTACTAGGCTATGAGCGCCTTAAATAATTATCGATGATACTTATTAAAATACTCTTTAGTCTCGTTGCAGCATAGTAAGTCTGGGAAATCGTGAGCTCTAGACTATAAATCCTAGGTCGGGCATCACGATTTGTATTTGATTTTTCTTATACGAAAAGAATGGCGATAGGTTCGCCCTCTATTACACCATGGAACAGAAATCAGCTCGATAAACTATGGTAGTTACACCATGGAACAGAAATAAACTCGGCAAGCAGTGGTAGTTGTATCTCTGCTTACCATCGGCGATAGAGGCGTGAGAGCTATGTGCATATAATTTTGAATCCCTGATATAGAGCCATGAAATAAACCTGTCATACAATCGAGCAGTTTCAAGAGAACTACGTATTATGTGTACAACAATAACACTTTATTTAACGACAAAGAAACAGACGATTGTACTGTCATTGTTCACCGTAAGTGGTTTAGAACAATCGCTTACACAATCGATCAGGAAACTATGGAAATTTGAAATTGTCACCGCAGCACATCGTTTACGTTTCCTTTATAATATGCAAATAAGTTGCTTTTATATTTTATGGTTATTTTAACGATACGATATGAATAACCGCTGTATCTATCGATCCAAATATGATGCTGCGTGAAGAAAATGGTTGTTTTATTTAGTAGTATCATGTCCATAATCACTAACCATCAAGTGTCTTAGTTTTCGAATGCGTTACCCTTACATCCAATACTATATGTTATAATATATAATCTACACAGCCATGTTGCCATTGATATACAGGGTTATTTTTAAAACACCAGCAACCTCGCAGGGGTAGATTCCTAAGGTTATAAGCTACTACTTTTGTTCTACGACTTTTGATAATTTGTTAGATTTTATTTTCATACAAAAATAAGTATTCATTTAATTTCCGTCTTGAACGTTACAACGCGCATCGCAGATTACGTAAACAAATACGCGAAGCGTGGGGAACCGGGCTAGCTCCTTTGAAGGTCAACGCCCGAGCAGCTGAGCGGCGCCTTTGAGTCGCGCGCGCACGCCGCGCCGCGCCGCAGTCTACGAAGAAAAACACGACACAACAAAAACTTGTAAAATCATTTTTTTTTTAAATATATTGAGTTATATCCAAACTCGTAGAACAAAAGTTGTTCCGTATGGGGTCAGCTATCTGGTCCTGCGAGGTTGCTGGTGTTTTAAAATTAACCCTGTATATCACTTAAGGGTAAACCTCGAAAGGATCTTAAGTCATTTCGAGGTCAACGTCCAATAATACAAGCGACCGCGACACACATCAATAGCGACACGTCCGTTTTGAATGCAATATGTACTTATATTCTGAAATTAGCAACCAAAATGGGTGCGACCGTTTCCATACAATTTCATACAAAGCGTCATATCACCGTGACACGTTGCGGTCTCGTCTCCGATTTCGATCGAGTGGCTCCAGGGCAAGGACAGGTTCACACAGTTTCATTCGATTTGACCCGTCTGAATAGATACTCAATCGAATTGATCAACAAAAATCAATACAGCTTATGTTGATTGAAGTCAGTTGATCAACTAAAATAAAACCGTGTGATCCAGTATAATTTGAAGTCCTTTTTTCAGTGGTTTATCAGTCACAAACATAATGCCGGCGCGGTGTACAAAGCAATTGGATATACTTTGAGTGTTCTCAAATTCACCGAAGCGTGTCGTGGTGATGGCTTTTTTTACCATGGGTAAGGTAGTCACTGTCCAGATGAGAACCAAGTTTCCGCCAAGGCAAAGAGTGCTTATTATGAACAAGAGACTTCCCAGAAAAAAAGTGTCAGACCAACCGACACAATTCTTTATAAAGTATAGTAATAACAATCGTTTATTTGTAACCTTTTATACTACGTTATAATAACACAGGCCCACAAATTTCAATTTTTGGAACGTTGTTTTTATATGAGTGTTAAATATCGTTAATTTTAAGTGTTCTGAACACGGAAACACCACTGATTTTTTTCTATCACATCAGGTTTTTTTTTAAAACGGTAAAAACTTTTATCATAAAATTTTAAGAAAAAATCGATTGTTATGTTAAAAAAATACGTATATTTCGACGTTTATAAAAGAAATCTTAATTACAATCATTTAGGATTATTGAGAGTGACTTCTTTTACGTTTTCCTATAAAATTACGCCTGGGTGTGACTTTTTTGTGAATATTATCACTTAATATGTAAATTGCTGTGGCTGATTAGAAAACGGTTGAAAATTTCCATTGACTCTTGACGCTGTATATTTGGTTCTGGCGATGTTGAACTAAGATCAGAAGTTTAATTTGGAAGTACAGGGTATCATCCCTAGTATAGGGTAGTGCAGGGGCGTGTTGCACCGTACGATGACGGGGTGACGACTGACCCGTCTTCACCAGCTGCGCAGTTACCCATTTAATTTTTACTCTGTTACACTTATTGTTTTTTTTTGTAATAAAGTATCTTAAAATTTGAAATGAATTAATTTGGAAGTGGTATTGGAATTTCTGGACCGCGTGGGATTGGACGAGTAACAGAGGTAACATTTGCATAGGCTATATTATTTTTATTCTTCGCACTAATACCTTTCACATTCGTTCACCATAAATAGCAATCATTGATATGGTTAGTTGGTTCTCTTCATATAATAGGCATACGAATAGGTAAATTTATTTACAATTTGTCCATTGCCTTAATTGCTCGACACAAAACGAACACACTAACTCCGGAGTTCACAATTTCAGTTGTATTTTGAAGCCAAAATAAGCATTATATGCATTTTGCACAAAATCATTAATATTTTGTTGTTTCTACGAGGTTATAAAATTGCCACAAACGTAACAAAAGGTATTTTCATTATTATTACACTGCCTTCGAGCCATTTTGTTATAAAAATGTTGTTCAACCACAAATCATTGATAAGATTCAATAAAATCAAAAGTAAAATTCTAACACTCTTTTTTTTATTAAATACTCTTATTTTCGTATAAATTTTGTAAACAACGTTACTGTAACAACTTATTTTCAAGTAGCGTCTTGTCACTGGGTGTGTCGCTGTTACAACTAATAAGTTTTCTCACGTGAAGTTGCAAATTTTCAAAAATGAGCGCCAAAACTTAATAATTCAATTCACTTTTACTAAAAACATAAAAGATTCTGAAAAATTATTTATTTTTTAAATTTGATGTGATATGATAAAATGAGGTTCCGTCTTGCCATCAGTACTATAAAACTGTTAAAAAAAATCAATAATATTTGAAACAACGAAAATCATGTCGGCCAGTGTAATTTAAACAGGATAGATGTCACTGCATTAACTTTCATTGAATTGGATCACTTTGCAATGCAATTTATGGAAATTTTATGTTGAAAGGCCATTATATTCTTATTTCTATTGTGAATTATGAAGAACTAGGTGGTAGGTCACTTGTATGCGAGAGGTCATCTAGGTATGTTTTCGAAGACGAGCAGCATTACGTCCACGATGCAGCAGGACAAAATATTATTAGTTTACTATATGTAAGGTAAGTAGACACTTGTTTATGTTCATTGTATTATTTTTTTAGGCGACATAGCTTATATTTATCGAGAAAACATCTATAACGTCGCAAATCTTTTTAGTTTTGAAATTATAAGCTAATTACATCAAAAATATTTCGCTTTTATGATACTTTTATGTTACTTTTACGATACTTTTATGTTACCTGTAGCATAAACTTTTACGTTACAGTAGCACAACTTATGTTTAATTTTTTGGTAAAGTACCTTAATCTTAATCTTTTGTTATGTTCGCACCTGTATTATAAATTATGTTGCTTTTATGTTACTTTTATTTTTTTACTTTATGTTAAAAAGTGGAAAAATCTACGGCCTTACCCATGTATTCTTCTAATTGGACTATATTATTACACTCACAGTGACCCAAGACTTCACAGGCCTTACGAGTTTGTAGGACACTTGTATGTAAGAGGCCGTCTGGGTAGGTACCACCGCTTCGTCATTTTTTGTCTTTAAGCAGCGCAGTTCTGTTGTAGTCTAGTTTGAAGGACATTGAGACAATGTAAGTACTGAACATTGTGAGACTTAACATTTGTCTCTGGATGACGAGCGTAGTCCAGTGTCATGCAGTATTTTGTAATAGAAACTCTTGTTGAGTGATGTTCAGATTAAATATAAAGGAATGAATTTCAGTACAATATTATTATTACAAGACGAGGGAATTTCTCATCGAGATTATTATATAAACAAATAAAACTTTACCTGTTGTGATATAAATAAGATCCGTGAAAACGAGTTTGTGGCTCTGTATTAATTTGGCCGATGACACTGAGAGGCCTTACAGGTAAGCTGCAAAGGGCCGGCACAAGGTTATAGACACTACCTTTTTAAGTACTGTACATATTTATACTTTATGTTATGTTATTTACTTTGTTATTTCAAAAGAAACAGGTACTATACTGCGCATTGTATTTCCATATGACATACACCAAATAAATTGAATAGAAAGTAAATTTATTCCTTACTTTACAATTCGCTTGCACATATTATCATTGCGTAGTTGTAAACTTGAAATATTCACTCAAGGTACAAAAGAATGATTATAATCGCGTGTGTAGTGTGTACAGTTACACATGGGCAGTATGTATGCAGTTGTTGCAGAAAGTGGTATCAATAAAAACTGCACTTATAGAGCGAGTAATTAGTAAGTTACCCGTACAAATTAAAATAGCATAGACGTTACAGTTGCTGGATAATTTAAATTATATATAGTGATCACTATATATAATTTAAATTATTATAAAATATAGCAATGTTGCTATATTTTGTTACTAAAATTGATTACAAACGAAACATCTTTCAAACTACTGCATGCCGATACATCTTTAAATATTACTTTTTTCGGTTGTACTTGTAAAATCAATCAGTAATGGTCTAAGAGTAATGTCGTGTCGACTATTGAGAATTTTCGTTTTTGATCAACAATTTAAATAAATATGAACTAACATTTGAGACAAAACTTATGAAAAACGTTTAAGACTGCAAACGAAACGCTCTTTTTAGACCAAAAGTTTTTTTGCAGACGACAAATAAATCAGACATCGTTCACCGACCTACGCGTGTCAAAAAGAAAATGTCGACGACTGAATTGTCCTAGGATTCGGTTAACCTTTCAAATAGCTAACATCTGCTGATGTCGACCTCTCTTTTATATGAAATTGGAGTCTTCCATTCGCAACATAAACATCCGAGTACTAACAAAATTTTCAAAAGACAAGCTCGCTTTCCCTCGGCAGTCGGTACGCCGCGCTCTGTTGATAAGTGGCCTAAGGGCACCTCCCGCTCCCTTCTGACCTAGTTATGCCCTCGCCCTCGCGATCTTTGTGCCACACGCCCGACGCCACTTGCACAACAACCATATCAGCTGGATGATAGTGTTGATTGGAGCATTCCTCTATTTAGATCGAATTGCGAAAGTGCGTAAGAATGTTATTAAAATGGTTACGTTACACATACGTACATAGTTTCATGTACACCGCACGTGTACGCACAGGAAAGCCAATTAAAATTAACGGTCTTTCGTAATACCAATACTAATCGCTTTCTTTAAATTCCGAGAAATTAGTAATATGTACATAGTTTGGTATACAGATCACGGATATTAGAGCACTTAAATACCAAACCAAGCGTGCCAATTTTTACTAGAGTGACGTTTTCACTGCGGTGCGCAGATTTTAGATATTTTTGACAGTTGCGCAAGATATCGGCACGTGATAGCATAACAGAGAGTGACATGCGGCATCTTTTACATTACCCGATGTAATAATGATGTAATAATATGTGGGTGGACAATAATAATAATACTAGACCTGTTATACAGGTCCCAATGCTGGGTACGGACCTCCTCTACTGAATGAGAGGGGTTAGGCGTTAATCCACCACACTGGCCTAATGCGGGATGGCATACTTCGCATACCTTCGACATTCTTATGGGAAACTTCTCAAGTATGTAGGTTTCCTCGAAATGGTTACTTCACCGTTAAAGCAAGCGATAATTAACAATTAGCACATGTAACTTTGAAAAGTCAAAGGTGCATGTTCTAAGGGCTGGTTTCGAAGCGTCGACTTTCGTCTCGACAATCCGTACTATTCTCTGAGCTATCACTGCTTGGGTGGACAATAACATTAAAATAATTAATTATGAATATAATTAAGTAATGGTTTTACTACCTACATGTATAAATGTATGGCTATCGTAACTAATAGCAATACACATTTTTCTAACTGAAGCTTGTGCCAGAAATCGCTAGTAATATGTATCTTATTTTTCAATCATAAAGTGGAATTCAAACCTTTCTTTATAAGCCAATGAAAATCGACAGTATTTCGTGCGTATATACAAAATATTGTGCAGTGAACAAAGTATTGGCTTCAACTCAAAAATTCGTGGCACCGTTAACGTTCCTAAAATAATTACTGTTGCACTTAGAATAACTATAAATAAATAATAAATGTTACACCCAACAGTCATGCACATAGTCCTGACCCCACACTAGATCAACCTATATGGGGGGTATAAGGAACTGCGAGGGACTTAGGGAACACCCCACAACACCAAGACCAAAAATATATTCTGTAGATCACACAAACATTTGACTTGAAACTTTTATTTAGTCGGGGCATCTACCTGTGCTTAAATACCAGATCAAATAAGAAAATATACTTAATCGTCTATGGTTTTGCGTTTTTTTCTCGTTTCATCGCACTCTACTGTACCATTCGTCATCAAAATGTAATTGAAGGCGAATAACTTGTTTTGACGATAACATCAACAGTTTACGTACTTTTCGTGGGGCATTAGCAAATTGTACAAACAGTCCGTGTTTTGTAAACATTATGTGGCGCAACTACAAATTTCGTAGGTAATAATTGCACGCCTGGATTTAGAACTTCGGATTCCACTCGTTCTTTTCTCAGATTCCGCCGAGGCCAATATAATTTTACAACCGATTTCGTTATTCGAACTATTTTACGGGCGCTGTAAATAGTTACGTGTGGGAAGTTAATACTGTACAGGTAAATCGTACGAGAATTGTTAGAATAAAACTGCGACGTAGCTAATATCAATAAAACATTAATAGAGGTCAACAAAGTGCCTTGACTTAACACTGACACAGTTAAGCCACGCGAACATATTTATTACCCACAGGTGCTATGGAAAAGGAAAGCAAACAGTGATTGTTCATAATAAAACACCACGCTTGGCTCCATAATTGGATTATAATAGTAGGAATATCCTCCACGTCGTAGTGTTAAACTCCGATAATTATAATTTTATAATTGAAATTTATAAACAAATTTAGGACAGAATAATACTGATCAATCACGCTTTAACTGCTGAACGGATTTGAATTAAACTTGTGATTTTATGACCTCGATTAGGAGGGCATGGGCTCCTTTTTATCCCAGAAAAAAAAAATCAGATGGGTGAACGTGAGTAACAGCTAGAAGGCACTGTATAATGTAAGTAAATACTGGATATGGAATATGTACAATATTATATATGTGATCATTTCATCTATCATTCAAAATCCCATATCATGTTTATCAAGATAATTATCAACCTATATTTATCAAGATAATAAAGCCACAAAACAAAGGTATATTAACAATGACATCCGAAGGCAAAGTTCAAATCCTGCTACGATACCTAATTTTATTCCATGTGTTACATAAAAACTTTTATAGAGCAAAAATTTAATTTATATTTAACCAGGGTTCGAAAATATCCGATATTTATTATAAATATCAAAATATCGGATATTTATGATATATATCCGATATATATCAAGTTTGATATATATCCATTTTGTATGAAAGTCGTATTATTATTTTATTGTTTTATTTATGAATACTGTTTGCATATTGCAAAATCTACTTTTAGATAAGGCATAATCAACTAAAAAACATAAAATCTTCTTTTACAGCAGAAGTGTTGCCATTAATGGGTTAGAACTTACCATTAGGGAGTATGTTTTAACTCTACTCTCAAGCCATCTACATTTGGGAAGTAGAAATACAGTAACAAACATCTGATAAGTATATCCATTGATATATATCATCAAAACCAGTTTGATATATATCGGATATATATCGGATATATATCTTGATATATATCCATTGATATATATCCTCGAACCCTGTTAATTTAACAATCTAGGTTCGTTATAACGAATAATTAAAATATTTTAACATCTACGAATTATATTGTCTAGTCTAGATTTATTATACTAGATTTCTCTAGTGATTTAATATTAAATTTAGAATGTTACGGATTGCTTTTAAGGGGATGCTTATTGGATACATCGTTCTATTTGTTAGCTCCTAGACAATGATTACGAAGCACTGTTGAATACGTACTATAGATTCGCTTGATGTCCGAATAAAATTAAAGCATTTTTTGGCTAAACAAGTCCATCAATACCGCTGGAGACAATAAATTCTAGTTATTGTTCAGAGGCGCTAGCCAGATGAGCTGACTGGATAGCAGTAGCGAAGTGATAGGAACACGAAGTTAGTTTCTCTAAACTCAAGTTACGTATTTTTGACCTCCATCAAAATAGTATTAATAAGCTTGACGCCATTCTCTCTCTCTCTCTCTCTCGTGTGTGCGAGTTTATTAGTGTGTGTGAGTTTTTTTATCCGCATGTGGTAGCGTATAGCGCCTAAACGAATGGACCGATTTGAACTCGTTTTTTTTGTTTGAAAGGTAATTTAAGGTAGTTCTTAGATATTATGAAAATCTGTTAAGCCGTTTAAAAGCTACAAATGTATTTTTTTATTAAAGCCCAGTGTTGTTAGCGGTCAGGTTACTGTTTCTATATGAATTTATTAAATAAAAAACAAACGAGATCTTGTTCCGCGTGCAAACACTAAACTTGCTATCTGTGTAATTCATCTAAATCTGATTAAACAATTGATGCAGTAACAACATTACATAAACACACATAAAGTTCTATATCGTAACGAAATATGCAAATGAAAGCAAAACTAAACTGCTAAATTTCACACGAATTAGGTATTCTTTTGCAGCAAATTAGCAAGTTGGTAAGAAATAACGCTTAGTCACGACAAATGACTAACAATTACATCGCTATTACTAAATAATTTACCTGAATTACTATGACAGTGTGCAAAATTGTAATAGTAAGCTATAGAATATGAATTAAACGGCTATTACACTACGCAATTTTTCGGGTTAAAATTCTCGATCGGATCGTTACGTTACTTATAACGGTAATTTATTACTTACAACGGTATCCATGATGGGGCAAGCTTCCCACCTTGCTTGGGCAGCAAGCACCTGGAGTGAACAGGTCCATTGGTTCGCCCTAGTAAGGGACCCTTCTTCCCTATTTCTTATTATACCACCTTGTACCGTGAGATCGTGTAATATAATAGCCACTTAATATTGATAAGTATTGATATTATTACCTATATACCTATTATACTTAACGACAAGTAAGCATTACACGCATGATGTCCTAAATCTTGAATTACAAAGTGTTTACACTCTTCGTTTGATATTGATATAAAAATATTCGATTATAACTAGAAAAATACATATAACTTTTTTAAATTATTTAACATAATGTTTTCTTCAAATATAGATACGAAACCTTACGAACTAACTCAATTAAATTAGCTTTCAAAAAAAAACAATAACCGCATTCAAATCGATCCAGATTCAATCAGTCTCAGATAGACACACACATGTACACACCCACGGGCAGGCAAAGGGAACAAACTCATAAGGACCCTACAGCAGTCAGACCCTACAAACCCCTCAGCCCTCGTTTTTTATCTCGGGCTAAAAATCGTAATAAATAGTTATACAAAAATTTAGTTTAATTCTGTAACAAGATTTTGCTTGGGGCTCTGAGCGCCGTAAGTATTTTCAGATAAAAGTAGTTTATACATTCTACACTTGTATTGACTGGAGTTTCACTTAACCAGGTCGCCTGATGTTATGTAATATCTACCTCCCATACGCACCTGACGACCCATGGGTTCGTTGCCGACCTTAAAAGACAGGGATAATTAAGGGATTGGGAAGGGGATGGGGATATCTCACTCACTCACGAAACGCAACAACAAACCGCTACTTTACATGTGTATGCTGTGAGACGGAGGTAAGTAACAACCCGGTCATTCATTCATTTTTTTTTTATTACCTTGATAGGCAGACGAGCAAGCGGCCCGCTTGATGGTAAGCGGTCACCGCCGCTCATGGACATCGGCAATGCCAGGGGCACAGCCAAGCCGCTGCCTACCACTGAAGGGATACTCTTTTTAAACCTCGTTTCATTCATGCTGTAGATTAAACTGTCTACAGTGTGACTCTACCATGGAACGGATACAGATGGCACGAGGCCGTCGTCTGTAAAGCAGTGACATTGTAAAAGTGATAAATAAACCTTGAATCGAAGTGATAACTGTCTTTTGTGTTTTTAAATTAAATACACTTCCCCCGTAGTTTATAACAATACAACATCTATATTTTTGTTTAATTAACAGTAGGTACAGCACTATGTTGTTGCAAAGGAAATTACTTTCGCTTTTATTTAAGTAACATTACGCTTTAAACGAGTTTGCCCTTAAATTGTGCTCTTTTCATCTCGCACATCAAAAGCTTAAATACGTTATTTATATCGACACATTTGGGTCACGCACTTGTTTCTAGCCTACCACTGCCCAGTCTTTGTTGCTAAATTAATAAACATTTGTCAGCTTAATATTAGTATATTAAATTATTAAATAGATTTTTTTTAACATAGTTTCTTAGCTATGTTTAAAGAAAATTTGTTTCTTACCATGTCGATTAATTTACCTTTCAAACAAAACTATATCGTATTCAAATCAGTCCGTTTTTAAGTGGTATCGTGCCTCATAGAAAGATCTCAAAGATATAACATCCCTCTTTTTAGCCGGGGCTTAAAAAATGCGGAAGCGTTTACTTTAATCGTAGTAATCTACACCTATACATATATAAATCAACTTATCTAAAATTACTATCTAGTGACTAGGGCCTATATATACCTACGACATAGAGACGTAATAGAACGTTGTATTGAGGTAGAACAAGAAACAGGTACATATCCCTATATTCGTTCCAGTTTGTAGGTAATACAAATAAACAGTATCATGTGGTGCCCGGTGTGGGTGTGCCGTGCACATAGTTGTGTAAAGTTGGTCTGCCGTCTCTCACTCGCTACTCGGTGGGAGAGCGAATCGCGATGCAGTGGTATAAAGATATATCATCTATTTATAACTGGGGAACGTTGCAGCGGTACGAACGCATCATCGTCCGAGCCGGCTTTTGTCGTGTGCCTTGATTTTGTATAATGTACTTCTGAATGACAGTTGAACAATAACTCTTCTTGTTGGTACATGTCTGACGGGCCCAGTCAGCTTCGCAGTTTCATTTGCAGATAACATCACAGATGTTGTCGACAAACTTGTACATCATGTTGCTTTTGAGTTTTTCGAAACACGCTCGTAAATACATTTATCATGCATATGCATGCTGCTAAATATCAAGTAGAAGTAGCAATGTTGCAATGGAAAGTTCTATATTGTCATAATGCAACTAAATATCGGTTTTATGTAATCATTCGAGATAATGAGGTCTTGTCATTCATTAGTAGGTACTTGTGTTTACGTCGCGTCGGTTTCTTCTTATCGCGGCGGTATAAACACAGTAATACGCTAATGAATAATTATCGAAATTCTGACACTGTGTACCTAACTAGCTTTGTTAATACAATGCTTTGCTAAATGCTTTGTTGTGCTGGTGAGAGGATACTTGTATCCGACCGGATAGCGACCACCGTACACTGGTGCTAAAACCTGCCATAGTGGCCCACCTTGTGTGGGTCGCGTTCCAGGGTCAGCCAGTGTATATCCGGTTCTCCACAGGGGGCTTGCTCCCTGATCCTCACCCTTTTCCCATCCCTTTTTCCTTCCTCTCCCCTTGGCCTTTTTACAGGCCGGCATGATATTGCCGACCAACGATGGACACATTGTTTATCGTTGGTCGACAATATTCTTGGATTGCGCTACATTTACCATCAGGTGTAGCGTAGTCACTTTGTCGAGCCAGAATAAAAAACAACATACTTTCTTAAAGATTTATGAATGTAGCTACATAGATTGATAGATGTTAGTTACTCCATCTTGGTCGTTTTTTTTTATAGATATTGGCACGAAAATCTTTGCGTTCTAAAGTAGAAAACGTTGATCAAGGAATAGATTTGGTTCCCAAGAGAATCGAATTGAATTTAAACGCATACATCCGTGTCCGGAATGACTCGATGTGACCCTTCGATACGTCTTCAAACTTTTGCACACACCACAAAAACATTTTTGTTTCCCGCAAAAAATTACACGTATAAACGTTGATCGTAATTTTTTACGGTTGTTCCGACGTAAGTAAAGTTCGTAGCCATAATCTTCGTCCAGGTCTCATGATAGTACAGGTAAAACAGCAAACTCGTAAAGATAAGGAAGTAAAACCATTTATATAGTATACGAAACTGACAAGTTTTATTTGCGCCTCTGACTCGCGTATGACTATCTGAAATTCTTGTGGTTTTATATATTATGGTTTCTAACCATTCGGGTACTAGATGTAATTAAAACAATGTTTTTTTTGGATAATTCTCTCCAAGGTCACCGTATGACATTATGGTGTGCCAAAATATCGTTCCATTTCTATGATCTTTAAAATATAATGTGCCATCGTTTACGGATCAAACATTAAAGCGTTAGCGTTTATTGTACTTAAAACGATGGAGGCTGAAGCGCACAGAGAAACTCATTATGAACTAAATTTATATTTTAATTTAGATTAAAGTCGAAAGCGCTTCACTATAAAGCTTTTCCGTGTTTCTAGTTGTTTTTTTTCTTCATCCAAAAACTGACATTGGACCGGAGTCCGAACTGCCGACAACGTACACAGGCAACACGACGAAGACAGAATCGGCGGGCGGTCAGTGCATCGAACGCGGTGAGAGCGGGGTCGATGAACTGCGCGCCATATGCATTTGATTCCGTTCAATTTTGTACATAATTGCAATAATGTGAGTAAAATGCAGCAGGCATTTCATACGGTGAGTGAGATTTAAGGAGACACAAATCCCCGTCCACTTTCCAATCCCTCAATTTTCCCTTTTCTTTAATGTCACCAACTCGTTCATTATTCTTCTGGTATTGTTCGTTCATGGGCGGTGGAGATCGTTGACCATCAAATTATCCGTTTGCCGGCCTGTGCTATAGCGAAATTTAAAATAAATAATGAAAGAATAGCGTCAAACAGATTGGTTAAAAAAATATCCATTAATGTTCGCTTTCACTATAGCGCATGGAGCTAATGTAAGTTGAAGGTAACTACCTACCTTCTTGTAGCTTTGGACTGTATGTGAATTCCAGACACCCCACGTTCTAAAATCTACACGCGTCATCGATCACAGGTCGTAAAGTAATCTATGAACCAGTTCCAATTCAGTTCTAAATTATCCAACTTCTAATTCAAGTGTAGTATTCTGAAAAGATTTGTTATCTTTGTTGATGCTTAAATCGCGTACCTACTGCTATTTTCAGATAATCTGACCTAATTCTCATTAAATTTAAAGCTTTGCTAGCATATACCACCTTCCCCGTTTAACTTAATGTATCTGTTTAGCAATATTATTCATATTTCCGAAGTTATAGTCCGGAATTTATATAGAGCTATCTAATTGAAAACTATCAGCAATGTTATCTCACTTGTTCTAGTTTTTCTTTATTTTCAATAACACTAATTTGTGATCCCTTTTTTTATTCAAGCTGTTCACCTGATGGTGATTGGCACGCCTCTTCGAGAACAGAAGTAAAACTACACAGGACTTATTAACAAAGGACTGCGTGGCACTGCTCTGCGCTCATCACCCCAAGACTTAAGATGTTTCATAATACCTAGTAATTTCACTGGCTTCAATGTCCTTCAAAGTGGACCACAACAGTACGCAGTGCTGTATATATTGCTGTATTATTGGCGGTATATAGACAAAGCGACAGTGTCTACCCAGACAGCCTCGAGTATACGAGTGACCACTTGCCTAGTAACACCTCAAGTTGTGGGCCACTATAGGTGACATTAGATAATAAATCCAACAAGAAAGATGTGGTATTGTACATTTTCCCAACTTGTAAGAGTTGCTCGTTCATGTCAAGTATATTTCATTACTTTTTCAAATCAAGTTGCACCAAGAGTAGGTATGCAATTAAGTTGATAATTAATGGATGCACAGAATAGTTATCTCCAACAAGTATGTGTAGAACTGTTTTTCGGCAAACTGTTCTAAGTAATTAATCTAAGCGTACTCTACGTCAACGATTCCCAAACTTACAAAACTACGGAACACTCAACAAATCCCTTTTGTTTTATGGAACCCTTTATTAAATAATCATTACATTGAACGAGCAAACATATAAGGAGCATTCAATCTACGTATGAGTTTTAATGTAATCCTACCAGACTTTTCGTCACAATTAGACAAATGTAACTTATTCGCGGAACCAAAGTGAGTTTTCTACGGAACCCACTTTAGGAATCGATGCTCTACGAGATAGGTAGTATTAGGAACAGACTATTTTCGTCTGTTAGAACTAGCTCTCCCGCTACGCGTCGTTTGAAACGTATGGGAGATGTTAAATCCAAACAAAAATGATTTGCCATGTAATAGCGTAAAAATTGGGTGGTCTGCTTTTGAAAAAAATTATCACTTACATTTAATTAGATATTTTAAAAAACAAGTTTATTCGTTTATTAATATGCAATTATTTAAAGGTTTATTTTTAAAACAACAGATTTATTTTTAAAGTTGATAGTTTATATAAGTAAATTCGATGTAGTAGGTTGTGTAAGTAGCAGGTTCGAAATAAAATATACATTTCAATGAGCAAGATTTTACTAGGTAGGTAGTAGTGTTGCCAACTTAGTGGGATTACCACTCGATTAGGTGGTTTGTATTTTACACCCCGAGGAGCTAGTGGACTAGTTCATTTTTAGTGTCTTTGTAAATTTCATTTAGTGGAGAGACATGAAGAAAGACACCAATTGAACGAACTAACAAGTCCACGGTTTCGGCTCAAAAATCTAAAGTTTCACTAGGAATAAACGACTACTTCCGACTACCATGGCAGACTATCGGATCCGATTCATCCCAATCAACTCCATTTTTATTGACATTATATGGAGAGTGTGCGCTCAGACAATCGGACACTGTTTCCTACGCGGACGTGTGGTCCGGCTATCGAATCGGTACATTGTATATTCAAAACTATGTATGGCACAAATGCCTTCTGCGCTGGCACATTGGATGCGAATTCGTATCATACGTAAACGTAATATAATATGTTGAGTTGAGATCGCACACTGAATAGGTACTGCCAAATACGCAATGTTCCAGTGATGTCTTTTTCTTTGGAGCGCAATGAATAGTCTATAATATCTTTAAGATAATTCTCGTTTAAATTGAGACTACAGCGCGGCGACGTCGTCACTGTCGCGTGTGTATTATATTTAAATTTTAAAAATAAATGAATTCATCACATTATGGAAGACTTATATGGAGAAGACTTAATAATAACCATTATTCATTTTAAAAGCACGAAACTGTTTTAAAATCCAGCTACTTCGGATCATTTCCGGTAGTCGTAGCTATACGTGCGTATACGATTTATACAATACCAGGAGTTCCAAGATCGTTAGTGCGTGTTCGTAGGTGTTCGCACGAGTCAAATTCGTACGAAAATGCGTCCAACGTGCGAGCGGCCTAATAATTTGATGAGACTATCGGAGAAAAAACCGTACATCTATTCCTAGTCTTATACAGACGGAAGGAAAGATTTTTTACAAAAGCGGCAACGCTAACGGAGAGGGAACCAAAAGTAGGTGCGTAGCCCAACATTTCAGATGACCTTCTTTGGTTATCCAAGACCTCAGTTTAGGTATATTTTAACGATTTTATGGAAAATAAGAGTTGGCAACACTGCTAGATCTAATAAATAAAAGTACAATGCTGTTGTTCTTTGCTAACGGCATTACTTGAGAACGACTGGACCGCTTTGGCTATTTTTTGGTTGTTAGTAATAACCTGAACTAAGTTTTTATGGAAATATAAATTAGAAAAGGTTCCATAAACATATACGTTTCATACGAATGATATGCGTAATTCTTTTTTATTTTTTCGTTAAGGTTCTGAAAAAAAAAACTTATAATTTATAGAAACGTGCGAAAACTAGAACTAGGCCTAATTGGTACATACCTACCTACATAATTGAACTTTTAAAATTGTAAATACCTCCAAAGAAACATTTTCCTCCATGGAACAAAATGCCCCACCCCAAGTCCCCCACAAAACCCTGGGTGTGCCGCATATCATGAACTACTTTTATTAGAAGATATACAACTTTATTCTTTAACATAGTTTGTTATTAGCATATGTCACACGTACTATAATAAATTAAGTTGAAGTATAATATTCACACCGCCTATGTGTGAATAAGCAACCTTGGAAAACCTCTGGTTTGGGCTCTTTTGGAATGTCCGGAGACCGGATCTGAGCGTATAGCGAACCCTAGCTGGGTACCTCCCTTTCCGTTGTTACTCGCCCTATATCTATCTACCTACCATTCTATTGTTCTAAAATGTAGGTAGGAATATCAGATATTTATATTCCAAATATTTGTTTAAATCTTGTGGAAGATTGTCGTAATTTCACTACAAAAAGTATGATCTTCACACTTCAAACTTTATTTTTAAACTTGACACCAACTAAAACAGAATTATACTCTAATTGCGACATTGAAGATGATTTCTAAGGATCAGAAGTGAAAAGTACTGAATTTATGGAAACTAGCCAACGAATTGGGTAGACGTTAGCTCTACGCGCATCAGCAGCGATGATAATGTGGCGGGTCCAAAGAGCATTTATTTCCGTAATAAATAAGATCGAGTTGACTAAAAGCATGAATAAAACTAATATTAAATTAATTCAAAGGGTATTTTAAAAGCACCATGCTTTACCTGGAGCTCCTTGTTCTTGTTATCTTTGAGCGATGCTGCCCTGATAACACCAGCTTTCCATCCCCATTCGGAAACTTTATTCACGTTAATTTTTGTCACACCACTCACAGCGAGGAATCGTTTGCCAACTAGATCTTCACGGTATTTATAGGCCATAACGAACTACACAATCACATTATTCACTTTAAAAACTACACAAACGTCAAGAAACTTAGCGTTCAAACGCTTTACACGTCACACTCTTCGTTGGGCGAAGGGAAACTACGTGGAAAACACATGAAACGCTTTGCGGAACGTATATCATAACCACTAAAATGTAAAAATCATGCTTTCTCGGTAACTCTCATACTACACCACAACTTCTGAAATTGTTAGCATTTTATCGAAACTTGTATAAGCCGAATAAAATAAAATGGTGCTATAAGCTGCATTACCGACTTATAGTAAAAGTACTTTTCAAATAATTCAGATTATAAGGTAATGTTTAGATAGACGTTAATTTACGTCACTGTTTATCCCAAAATACATAGATGGCGCTATTCAGCTATTACATAAAATACCGTTTTTCCAATAAATTATGAATAGAGTTCAATAACGGTCCATCACAAATCGAAGCTACAATTATATGCTAGCTTTTATATTATGCCCTAATTAGTTTTTTTTATAGAAAATATGATTCAGTTAAACAGAAGTAGTGTTGCCTAATTGAACAACAGATAGCGCTTTTCAGCAATATTACAAATTTCCTTTGTATTTATATACTAATTTCAGCAGTAAACCAAAAACACAAATGTAATACAATTCAGGGTAAAAAAAAGAAAAATCAATAGATATTAATATATTAATAAAACTATATTAATAAAATTATTTAGTGAAGTGTTAACCCGGAGCCATATTGATTAATGTGGTCACGTGATCAAAACAACTGTCAAATTAAAACCATCATGGCAGTTTAGACATTTTTGTAGAGCAGTTGTGTTTTGTTATGTTTTCTATTGAGATTATTTGAGTGCATTTTTCATATGTGACCCGTTAATATGATATCGTCAATAATATCTCGACTAGTTATGTAAGTATTGATTTTTTTAATACCGATTAAATAGTGTTACATACCTATAAATGACTGTAATAAATTTTCTTTGTTTGAATGTAGAAAACGGATGATTCCGAACATCTTGGTTGCATCTGCATAATACTTTAGTACATATCAATACTTTCGTACTTAATAGGATCATAAATGTTATATAGGCTGTTAATTTAATTGAAATATAAAAAAAAATCAGCTGGTGTGTCCTCCCAACATCTAGCTACCTACGCATGAAGTGTAATTTTTGTAACAGTTGTTATTTCTTGCGAATTTGTTCAAAGCTTAATATTCTTTACAAAGCCCTTTGTCTACTATTTATTTCTTAGTACGTAACATCTAGTGACATATGACCCTAATACTTCTTTAATTAATACCTCTGTCTATTTTACTCATAAATGGACCTATAAGTATTATTATTTCACTAAACATTGAAATTCGCTTTAAGATTAATAAAAATATTTGAAATATGTAGAGAGAATATTATTTTTAGTCTTCAACCCAGTCAATATGTGTAGCCTTGGTGTGGCATGTTTTTGCTATTGCATTAATTCCAATAAGTTTTCATTTTATCATTGAACAAATTTTATATGGACCACTGTCAGGGTAAAATCTATCTCATACAAACAGAATCATCAAAATCACTCCTCACTAGGGGTATTGCATAACATATTGATATATATTTTTGATGTTGAAAATCGTAGTGTAGTAATTTATATTATTTATTGTGTTTTATTCTATTTATTTGATGAGATGAGCCGGTTCTGTCAGGCAGAAACCATACAGAACCTACACGGTTGTCAAAATACTGGCCTGGGTTCATCTAAACTCATGATGCTCAGCAATTTTACTGGCTTCAATGTATTTCCAACTCAAACACATAACTTATTACACATTGTTGCTTTGTGCCAGCAATAGACAAAGCTGTGGTACAAACCCAGATGGCCTGTCGCATATGAGACACCTACCTATTACAAATACTAAAGTTTAGTTATAGTTTGTATAAAAATGCGAAAGGAAATTTTTTTGAATGATAATTTTATGACAGTCAACATTGTATGAGCATGATACAATGTTAATTATAATAGCATCATACCTGATATAATAAATAACTTAATATAATCTTGTAGTTATTTTGAAATGGACAATTCTTATTACTTATTATTGGTAATATATGTATTTAATTATAGAAAACAATAATATAGCACAGCACATTTATGTACCTGTTTACATTTATTAGTCCACTAGATTTGGCTAGTGCTTCTGCCTGCTTGAAAATATGTCATTGGGATAAACATACCTTATCTGTTTTCTAAACTCTTTATTTTCTTCCAAATAGGTTTAGTTGACTTGATTTTTTTAAAATATTTAAATCCTTGAGTTACACCAAAACCTATTGCAAAAAATTTAATGCCATTCAAGTCTGATGGACATCACTGTGTAAAACTTCCATTATGGTGCATAGGCTCTTGCGATAGACTTGCTTGAGGCTGAAAAATATATCTTAAACAGCTAATTTTATCATGCATGCAGGGCCCTAGAATAGGTGATAGGTTTTTAATAATTTTGGGTTGTTTTTTATTTTTATTGATAAAATTTTATTTTACAACTTTTTTTTATATCAGCGGCCGGAAATACAAATTGGTCAACTGGTATAAATAACATCCACTTTCTCTAAACACCCACACTACCAGAAGAATCAGATGCATTACCAAGCTCTAATGGTTGGTATGGGGATTGGGAAGAGGATTTGGGATTCTTGAAATCTTTTAGTAATACTGATACCCCCACTCCTGTAATTTCTGAAGGGGTAGGCAGAGGTGTTACCAGTACACCCACATTTCGCTGAGCATATTTCCGTCCCATAATGTGATCGGGGGGTATTGCCATACCAGGCACAATTCCACACTCCAGGCGAATTGATAGTGAGCATTTCATGATTGAAAAACATCTTTTAGTAATAGAATCTTTATGGTGTAGTGAAATATTTTAGTAATAGATTCATTAAAATAAAAGTTAGTTCTTCTAATATAGATATTAATAATATGAATAAAAATTATATGTGTCATATTAATAAGCTTCTTTTTGGCGCTGGTTTAAAATATGAGGTCATTTAAAGGGCATCTGTGTCAAGAATTAATACATTTTAATGCAATTGTGAAATCTTTATTGAAACTTCACAGCTGTTGCCGTCTTAGTTTAAAGGGAAGTATAAAATGTTTTTTTGTTTCAAGCATTATTAATATTACTGACTTACACATTGTGTTAGCTTTTAATTTTATTCACATAGAAATTTTTGATTTTTAAAACAATGTTATTTTTCATGCCAGCCTACATAATATGTACATACATAGATAACCCATTATTTTTGTTGGTGAATCGGTGTTTATAATGTATTAAATTGGTTTAACATTAAATATTGACTGTAAGCAAGAAAACGATAGTATTCAGGACTCTGATTCATTCATAACAAAACTCAATATACCATAAATTTGCATAAGGTGATTATTTATTTTCTGTAAATACAATTTACACGCCTGTGGTTTGTTCTAGGCGTTTGAATAAAGCCACCAATAGAAGACGCAATTGGCAGTGATCCAATCATCTTAATTTTGGGATTGGTCAGCTGTTCTACATTTTGGCAACACAGCGTTACATGTACCTCTTTATTTTATATTCACCTCCAGACACCGACGAACTTTCTTGCCGGATAGTATATTTCCATTTTTTTTTCAAAAATCTATTATAGTCTGTAACATAATCTGCTCGGAGACGTTACACAAAGGAATATCGGGCTCGTCGACGCTTAGACATTCGTCACCAGGGTATCCCGATGCACTGCCGGGTGCTATTTTCGGCAAAGCTCGGCCGTTCGCCTCTGGAGTGCAGTTAAGCTTGGTCGGTGCTCACGACTTGCGCCCGCGCCGCCGTCGTTCTAGGCAAACACAAGTGAAGTGCGTTGACGCGTAACTGTAGAGTGAATCATTATCGACGTTAGGTCTTCGCGAGGATTTAATTTATTAGTGTCTGTTCCGAGTGTGCTCAATCTGTTCACATTGTCAGCCCGTACACCTTGACTCCAACATTATTGCCACCATAGAGAATTGTTGTATCGCCTTTTAAGATTTAACCTCGGTTGAATTACGTGTACCTTTACCCAGTTTTGCGGGTGACATAGTATTGTATAATTTATTTTTAATGTCATCGCGGACGAAACTCGATATACGAATTACGATATATTACGAAGATCATGTAGTTGTGATTTACATTTAGCTTGTGGTACACAAGTAGTTATGATTGTTACTTGATACATATTGCTTTACATCAATATAGGATGAGAAATAGAGTGTGTTTATTTTTCTTTGCTTCAAAAGACCGAGAACCGATAAAAAATATAACAGTGCCACTTATTTACTTCTAAAGCGATGGTACCTACGCATGAATACAACTGTGTTACAAGCAGGGTACTGGTAGACGAAAATAACTGGCATAATTAACAGAACTGGCGAATGACGTACCAACACTGTATGGTATGTATGTAGGATAAACTATCACAAACAAATAAAAAGTAAAAGCGAACGCTAGGCCGATCATGGAATTGGCCGAAATGGATTTATGATGTCAGAAAACCTTTGTTCTCAATAATTTTATTAATGACGTCACAATAGTAGATTAAATAAGGGTTTTGTTTCGTATATTCAACAGATATACTTTATTTTAAACAGGAATTACCTATCTACATCTACACTAATCTATACTAATATTATAAAGCTGTAGAGTTTGATTGTTTGTTTGTTTGTTTGAACGCGCTAATCTCAGGAACTACTGGTTCGAATTGAAAAAATCTTTTTGTGTTGGATAGTCCATTTATCGAGGAAGGCTTTAGGCTATATAACATTACGCTGCGACTATTAGAAGCGAAGCATCAGTGAAAAATATTGCAAAAACGGGGAAAATTATTCATATTTGAAGGCTTCCGTTGCTAAGCTACCCAAATAATATTATTTGAAGGCTTCCGTTGCTTAGCTACCCAAATCTATACTAATATTATAAAGCTGTAGAGAGCCGCGAGCAAAAGCTAGTAATATTATAAAGAGGGAATATTTGTATTTTTGTATGTAACGAATAAACTCAAAAACTACTGGACCGCTTTCAAAAATTCTTTTGCCATTAGAAAGCTACATTATAACTGAGTAACATAGGCTCCTTTTTATCCCGGAAAACCATATCACGCGGACGGAGCCCCGAGGAAAAGCTAGTATTTCATAAGCTCAGGCACAGACGTGAGCTAGATAGCGTAGATACAGATCTACAAGTGGTGGGCAGAGGCACAACTGGTACACCCACAGTTCTCCGAGCTTATTTGCATTTCATTATATGATAAATGGCGAGCCCATCGCCATAACGGACGGATTTTCCAATCCGAACGACAAACTGGGATTGCCCGATTTGCGAATTGAACCCAAAATCTCACCAGTATCTTAGTTTAATACATACGTCACAAGTACATACGTACTCACGCCTGTAATCTCCGAAGGGGTAGGCAGAGGTGTAACCAGTACATCCAATTTTTCACCGAACGTATTTCCGTCCCATGATGTAATAGGGAGTGAGCCTATCGCCATACCGATGACAATTCCAGACTCCGGGCTGTACTAAGCATTTCGTGTGATAGAAAAACCTAATATCACTTTACCCGACCCGGGGATCGAACCCGAGACCTCAGCACAACAGTCGTACCGCGTACGCAATACAACTGCGTCACTGAGTCAGTCATCTTAGTATAAACACGTTATATTAGCATATTAAACTGTTTATAAATGTACAAGTATTTCGAGTACTTAGCCTTTATAAAGGGCGCAGGGCCACTATACATAATAAAACGATACGAAACAATGAAGTTAGGTAATTTGGTCCTAGTATAGTAAAGAATATCGAAAACAATAATATTTAGAATATAAATTAGTACGATCAAGATATAGATGTGGCTAAAATCATGTATAATAGTGGGGAATGTTCTTTTTATTATTTGTAGCGTGGTATATTAGGGTTTTTACTATAATATACATTTGTAATTTTTTATGTAACATAAATTTTGAATGCTATTTTTTTGTTTGACAGCAGATTTGGTCGAGACGGATGTTTCAAGAAAATATGTTCCGCTGTTTAAAAGTTACACGTTATTGTTTCTTTTTGATGTTTGAGCTTATTCATTTTATATAACCATTGTTAGGTTATATGATCTTTTGGACTTCTTGTAGATATTGTAGTATTTACTGTACAGTATGGAAACATACTGTAACTGTATGAATGTTAAATAATAACCCCTTTACGCCTGAAATAGTCGTGAGCTCCTTTATAGTCCAGTTAATGATGCAAGTTTCCGTTGTTCACAATACAACAGAGGAAATTATTGAGGTCGACATGTTCATTGGTTCGTCGTGATGAGATGGCTCGAACATTTCGGGCAATATAATTAGTGGAAAAATATAAAGCACCATCATAAAACAAGCCTTATAGCAAATTAGAATGCAAAACGATTATTGGCACAGTTTATTATAGTGATTAATTTTATCAAACAATATTTCAGCTTAGCAATAGCTTTGAATGATATAGAATTTGGAATTATCTTAAATAATTGCGTATCCGATAATAATTATCAGAATATTTTAAACGAAATTTGTAAACAAATGTAAAATGAAATGTTTTTGATTACGTAAATTAATGAATCGAATATCAACTCTGCATTAACTGGAAGGGAATGAGGTATCTGATGATCCCGAATCCAAATTATATTTTTTTAGATATATATTTAACAGAATCATGATTATTTGCTGTATTTATCAAGTGTCTTTTCGCTTAAAACCTTAGAAAAGTAAACCTATCATTGTGCAGAATGATTGTACCTAAGTAAAAATATAAACTGCCACTGTCGATTTCCAACCTCATATTTAACACGAGTTGGAAACTCATTGAAATAAAACTAATTTAAACGGATTTTATCCCGGTTTTTTATTTTGGTCCCGACGTTTTATTTTAATTAAGTTTTATTTCAATGAGTAACATTCGCGTAAACGTAAGAAATCATTACGAGTTTCAAACTCAATAATTTTCACCATCTTTTTCTGACTCGCTAAATAATTTAGCTTTAAATTACCTTCACCTTCAAACCACTTTACTCTGACAACAAGCTATGACACATCGGTAAAGAATATCTGATATTTTCACCTTATACAGTTCCAACGTTGGCCACAAATGACCTTGTTGAAGCCACAAGTTGCTGTCCCATATTCGGCACTAATTTTTATGGACAACATTTATCAGTCTCTTAAAATGCCTAGCTTAACATCGGGTTTGTTACTTAAATGAGCTGATTTAACGAACGAAGGAATTTGTAATTTTAATGAACCACGCTTGACCGCGTGTTACAATAGACAGGAAGTTTTACCGGTATTGAGGTCGACTTATTGGTTTCCATTTTCCAACCTGGCTTTAACTGATTATCGTTTCTAATGCTGTTAATACGAATGTGAGGCGGGATGTTGTTTTTTGTTATAATCCTGGAACGAATTCACGAAGGAGTTCTAAATTCAGTTCCTTATGTACTGCCACCAGAAGAGTTTTAGCACTTTAAGCTTCTTTAGGATTGCGTTTCATCACGTTAGCCGCAGATAGGAATAGTCGGTATTTTTCATGCTATTTAAATAATATTTTTGCTATAGGTAGTTAAACTGATTTTTTCTGCAGATGCTAACTCTTTATACTACTGTAAATACATTATTTTTTGTGATTCAATCTAGCAGTAACCGCCTTCTACTTTTGACTTTTAATACGAAGGCGTACAAAGAAAGTGGGTTTCATTTATACCTCTCAGTTATACCGCGTTCGTAATAAAGCCACGCTCAACTGGCTGTTACATCGACCCTGAAGAAGTGATGGTACGTTGCGCCCGTGCCTTATTTGGTATACTGACAGCTCGTCTGTAGAAAGGATCCGTTTTATTATTGGTATAACAGGACGTATTATAACAATAACGTGATTGGAATATAGGTTATGTTAATAACATGTTTTCGAAGCCGTCGCTTCGCAAGTTATGCAATTTAAAAACTGTTTGTACTTAATGAACCCAGTTTTTATGGTGAATGATTCATTTAAAACTAGAGCAGTTCTAAAATATATTGTCTCTAACTCTCAAATTCGGATTTGGTGAATGGATCGACCAAATGTATTCAAATTAATTGAAATGCGCCATAGTTTCATGCAAATAAGTGTTTTTCGAACCCAAATATATTCTATGTCATCCGATATCGATTAACTTACAGAAACTTGTTGTATGAAGAATGAAGAGTGAAATATGAATATTTTATACGTAAAATGAATAAAGGATTTCTAACATCGCATGGTCTGAGATGAGTTCTAATGCACCGACCAATGCATCCGAGGTTCTTGACCTACATGCACACGAGTTTATTTTTGTAAATAGATTATAACCGGTTGTATTCCTACAGACTCCAGATCACTTTATCGATTTCGAAAGTTTTTACAAACCTGCGAGTGTTGTCTGTAGGGTTAACAACACTCCCAGATTTATAAACGAACGTTTATTCGTGTATAAATAAATGGGTAAAATAAAAATATCTCTTGATTATAAAATGTTGTAGATCCCCGAAATTATTCTGTTCCGGACAGCAATAAAGCTTCTTTGTAGGTAGATATAAAGCATTATACATAAAGTACTTATAATAGACGTATCTATATAACAAATTATATAAGAATCGTTTGCAACGCATGGTTTACAGTTGAATCAGTTTTATACATCATTAACTACGATCAATTTGCATATAAAGAATAACAGCAAACATGTTTATATAGTCTGCTTACGTATTTTATTTTGCTGAATGCCACGCTTTATTTAGGTATACCTAAGGGTGTCTGGCAATAAATACATAAATAAAAAAGAAATAAATAAACACAAACTATTTTGAAATTGTATGGTAGTTCGAAAGCTAATCATAATAAAAGGGTGAACTGATTAGTAACAAATAAGACTGATGATGATAGTAGTGAAACTGGGGGTTAAAATTATGATTTCTCACGTCGAATGAAAACCTACTTTATTTACAATGACATGTTACTCAAGTTTCTTGCTTATATTTGGACTTGGCTGGCCGTCCTTGAAGTCTAAATATTTAAATCTATAGTCTATCTTCACCTCAGAAGCATACAGGTGTAAGTCATAAATAACGTATGTATGATTTACGGTCTTTAAAAGATACCCCTTGAATTTTATATATATTTGCTACCTTCTTAAACAGCTAATGAAATATGTAGTTAAGAAAAAAGCAGTTAGTAAATACTAAAATATGTTGCCAATAACAACATTTTCGTTTATTTACTTCGTGTTGAAATCTGTTTCTAGCCGGTTGTGAAACAGAACGAAATAGTTCACATGTGCACGGAAACCGTTTCGCACCATGTTCCCGTTCCATTTTTATACACATTTAGTGAGATCCACTTCCTATGACACACAACCGGACTCCACAAACCATATTTTTACAGATGATATTTTGTGATATCCAATATTTCGTAGGACAGATTTACGAGCGCACCATTAAATGGAATCTTGTTCGGGTTGATAGTGGCGTTGAAAGTATTTCTGAAATAATGACATCATGTACTTTCTTTGTATTGGAATGTTTTTGTTCAAGGTGAATTAGTATGAATTTATAAGCTTATGGAATTTCTGCTTGTATTTTTACCAAAACTCGGAGATTAAGAGCTTAAAATTTAAAGATATTTATTTATTTTACTCCTACTCACTGCCCAGTTTAAACTTTCTATAGATTCATCAACGGTTTAGCAGAGATAAATCTATATTTTATTTTCTTTTCCTACGACTGACAATATGTGACAATGACAATGACAATATGACTAACATCTACATGTTAATTACCATATTCCCTTACTATCCAATTAATAGTTACAAATCAAAACACTAGCTATTAACAATGAAACTAAATACAGTGCTGTTTGTTGCACTATACAATACACATCGCGCATATCTTTAGCAAGAACGATGCATCTGCAATCCAATTGTTTATTTTTAAAACTGGCCACCTTACTGTGACCCAAGCTACCGCTGTTTGTCTCAGCGGCCGTTAAGATCGGGGTGGTTCAAATTAAATTGGTAAGGTCGTAAATGTTAGCTGCCCCATGTCCATTTTATTATTCATCATTCTACGTAGAGTACATACTTGTCTTGTATCGCTCGCTTCCGTCGTGTTTGCTTTGAAAAACGATCTGATCCTATGCAGATTTCTCCTTTGCGCTTTCTCAAATAGGCACCTAATATTGCAGCCCACTTTCAGCGTTAACGCTAACTCGTTAAGTTTTCACGCACTCGTGCACATCATTCGGATTGTGAACACGTATCGCGTAATGCGTGATATGTGAGATTGCTTCTTTTATTTTCTTCATGGATCATATTAGTTTCTAATGTCTGCAGAACATCACTGGTGTCAACACTTAATTTGCAATTGAAAGAATACAATATAAAACTACAATCAGCTTATCAGCAAACAACTGGATTAAATGATGCAAAAAATATGTGGATTCTAGATGTTATTTTCTGTTTTACTTCGCCTACGTTCACTTACAACGTCCCCGGAGTTAATAGGTTTTAATTTACAAGTAGAATCGTCACTTCAAGAATTTACCAATTGTGTCCAACATAGGAAAAAAAGTCAATTGAATTATTGCAACACTGAAAAATTAGGAACCGATTCGACAACAGTATCTCAAGGACATATTGTGTACATTCACTATTATCTATTACTGTCTATTGAGAGGTCAATAAGATTGAATCAGTTCAGAGCTATTGATTTACAAGGTGCCTAATAACACAGATTGCAGACAGATCTTGATTGAATCAGTCTCGATTCAACAGCTCAGGCGCGAGCCCATCTATTTCGAATAAACTAGCACTGCGTGTGCTCGGACAGACATTAATAAAGTTGGTGCACAAACATTGGATGCGAAGCTTTCGATGTCGCTGTTACCGTATCCATGGAAGCGGGTCGCACGCGTTACTGTGACGACAGCCTTCGCCCGCCGGCACTGAGTCTCGGACTGTCCAGTGTCCGGTTTATTGTCAACCAGTTCGAGTCGGAGTATACTCGTGTTGTCACTTCTGAACTCAAAAGCCGTAAACTCGAAAAACTCGGTAACAATCGCGAATACGATGACTCCCCTTTCGCCGAGGCGAAAGGCCGAGTCTGGAATAGATTCGCTGTGAACATCGGATTGGCATTAGGCGGATGCATACCTAGTGTTACATTTGGGAATTTCGGTGTGTTTGCCGTGACTACGGGACTGTTTGCGCCAAGGATGATTTCATATTTGGTCATATATCCGTTTTGCAGATTGGTATTCGGAACTCTCTATCCGGCTTATGCCTCCTATAAAGCTGTGCGCACGAAGAACTTGAAGGAATACGTGAGTAGATTCTTTTGATTGTTTTTATTGCGAACTTATTTAGTTAAAAATGAAATGCCACTCGTTAATCTTTGTCTAATATCCATGTGATCATAGAAATTAGAATATTTAGAGAATACAATAAAACACCTGTAAAAAAATTTAAAAATTTAAACATAAATATTTCATGAGTAGCACATATTGTTTTAAACTTAATTGATATTGAGTAATTTACCGAAAATAAAGATTATGCATGGTATATGAAATGAATTGTTCAGGAAATCATTTATATATTTTTTTACAATGTAGTAGGTATTTTAAAATAATGGCATAGTACGGTAAACTGAATAGCAAGTCAACAATGGCCTTGTTACGGCTCACGTTCACGTTGAAACGCTTCAGTTCCCACTGTGTCCTTTACCTTGTTCCCGACGCATAATGTGCAATTAGTCTGGACTCTGGGTACTTTGGTGCTGTATTGAGTCAATTATTTTTTTACTAAAGCCTATGAAAAGGTGACTAGAGCAAAGTTTGAAAATTTCAATTGGATTTATTAACCTTTAAGTTTTTCGACATACATATTATTATGTAAATAACTTCATACTCAAGCTTTACATCGCGCAGTCTGTAGCATCTTACGACCCCCCATTAGACTATCCACAAGGCAACCTATATTGTAAAACAATAATATAAAATATACGCTTTCACGCTTGTATTCCCGAAGAGGTAGACAGAGGTGCAAATAGTGTACCTTCTCTCACTCACCCACCCTCTGTCTGGACTCGGCGACTTCGACATAATATTACTCTATTGCGCTGTGCTAGACAAGAGTCTAAACCTTCCGGCCACCACGTCGGCCTAATTCGGGACGCTAGAGTTCACATGCCTTGTTCTTATGGAAACATAAGAATAGCATGCAGGTTATAGTTAGATAGGTCTGAAAAATAATGGGCCAAAGAAATTCATCATAAGCACGGCGATCCGTGAGCATAGCACTAGTAGCTCTTGTGTCTAACCCTTCAAACAAACACAAAGGCGTCTGATTAAAGAAATTCATACATTGATTTGTATATTAATTCCGCTTTTGCAGGTAAAATGGATGATGTACTGGATAGTGTTTGCACTGTTCACGTGCACGGAGACGTTCACGGACGTGTTTCTCTCGTGGTTCCCATTCTACTACGAGGTGAAGATCGTGCTCGTGCTGTGGCTGCTTTCGCCCGCCACGAAGGGCTCCTCCATACTGTACAGGAAGTTTGTTCACCCGGCGCTATGCAGGAGGGAACAGGTAAATACCACCCATCGACCGGGTCGTTACCACTGTCTCACAGAAAACCGACGTAAAGTAGCGGCTTGCTGCTGCGTTTCGTACGGTGAGTGAGATATCCGGAGGCCCAAATCCTCCTCCCCTTCCCAATCCCTAATTATCCCTTTCCTTTAAGGTCGGCAACGCGCCCATGATCCTTCTGGTATTGTGGGCGTACATGGGAGGTGGAGATCACTTAGCATCAGGTGACCCACTTGTTCGTTTGCCGGCCTATGCTATAAAAAATAAGGCTAAGCTCTTATATCATACTTGCACCCGACTAACTCAAACTCCATAAAATATTGCAATGATCATTATATCTAGTAGCTTCTTTCCTTAACTCCAAGGTCAGTCCAATGAAGAACATGCCAATATGCCAAGTGTGTCTAATTCATATTGCCAATATGGGCATATTCCAAAAAGTTGTATAAAAAAGAATAAAAACGTGTATTGATAATGTAGGGAACAAAATAGCGCTAATGACAAGTCACTACAAAAAAAAAGGTATTATGTAGGTATCAGAAACCAGAATACGTAAAGGGCACATATGACTATAAGATAACTTATTTATTGCGACTAAATAGAAGTAAAACTGCATCTGAATTTATAACAGGTGCGAACAGAGTAAAAAAAAATTCTTTACTACATACTAAAACAACCGAATGATATGTACAAAAGGTAGTAATGTTTATTTACAAGACAGAATTACGGGCACGCATTTCTGCAACTGCTGTTTATAAGCTAGTCGGTAAATATTATGTTGTTGATTCGGAGAATAATGTCGCTCATACTGAATCAGTTTTAAAGGAAACTAAAGTACACTCTCTGAATTCTGAAGAGTGCTAAAGGCTAACTTAATTTTGTTTTAGAAATAGGAATTAATAAACATATTTTGTATAAATTCAACATATACATTTACTATTAAAAAGATGATGATAATTAGTTTACATAGAAACAAAATATTATGATAATATAATATTTAAATCGAGTGAGACTATCGACTATGCATCGCTGTCCTCTATATTTTGATATACAGAAACTTAAATACTGAAAGTTTTCAAAAACTATTTCCTTGTGTTAAAATGAATTGATGGCATACAACAATATAGCATTGGCGCTGATCAACGTTTTCCTGTATTGTTGCCAATTATATTTCAGTACCAATCATTGGTAAACGTGATAAGTATTAATAACTAATGAGATGAACTTTTATGGTTTTGTGGTCGATTGGTATCAGCGATCGTATAATATATAACAATCTCAAATCTTAGAGTCATCCAATTATTCCTGAACCTCCAGTAATATACGATTTTCTTGTGTCGTGGGTATAAGAAGAAAATGTTCTTTTTTCTCTAAGCTTACGAGAATTGGGATCAAAACACCCAGACGCGACACAAATATTTTTGGATTTTATGAACAATTGAGTCGAACGCGCTGTCTCTCGTTTCACTGCTGGCTACCCGATGAGTGTGCCATAAAAGATCACGATTCCTATACATATTGTGTAAATGCACATGCGTATTAAACAAATAATAACATTTATAATATTTATTATTGAAAAGCCATGTATAGTTATGTACGTGAACTACACTTTCTTGTTTTCCATTAAATTGTAACTATTTTACTAGCCTTAAACTATATAGTTAATATTCGACGATTAAAATTTAAAATTATGAATTTCGACAATTTAGTTCTATCGATTATTTTAAAGTCTTCTTCCGAGTATTGATAGCACGTTGTGCATACGGTTGTTGCGGTTTACCGATGCGGTCACTATCAACGTTAGTAAATATCTCATGATTCGTATATTCTTACAAAGCGATAGTAGTATTTTCATTTATACCAAGAAAAACATCCCTGTTAACAATAATAACACCTTTCACATAGTCCTGATCCCGCCGTATTTAATTCCAATAACCACTATCATTAAACATCACAGAAATATTATCTCTGTGTGGAGATTGCGGATACGTAATAATTTTGTAACCGACTGAATAGCGAGCGACCACTGTACACGGTGAAAAACTCACCATAATTGCTCGTTCAAGCTAGTCGCGTTCCGAGGTTAACCAGTGTATATCCAGTAACTTCAGGCGTAATTCTCTCTCGACGGTGATATTATATTTTTATATTGCACTGTACTTAACATCAGGTCAAGTGTAGCAACTTAGTCACTTTGTTGTGTCAGGAAAAAACATCGAACCTGTGAGCACAGATGGAATATAATGGGGGTAGTTGAGAGTTTAATAGAAGACGAACGTAAAGCGTTGAAGTCCTGCGCTTCTTCATTCTGCCAAACAGATCTATAAATTAAGTACTGAATGACTGCGCAGGTGAAGATTGTACTCACGACTCGTGTACTAAAACGGTTTTCTTTTTATTCTAGGAAATAGATGAGTATATCGCAAAAGCCAAAGACCAGGGTTACCATACCGTGCTCAACTTGGGCACCAAGGGCGTTAACTATGCCACCACTGTCATTATGCAGACTGCCATAAAAGTAAGTGCTCACAGCCCTACCGTTTGTAGCATGCTTATATTTGTATTAATTACGTCATAGAATGCTTTATCGGAATACATTCTGAATATAAACAAAAGACAAAGATAGAAAATTTATGGATTCCCATTTCCCACGATTTGTTCTTACGATTTCAGCGTGTATTCCGATTTAGTAGAGTTTCTTTAAATTGTATTAAAACAAGGTTGACAGCGGGCCTTAACACTTAACAACATCCAAGTGCAAAGTGTTTGTGTTGTTTTCCTATCATTTATACTGTCTCGTCACTTTGCAGTCAATATAGAAGCAACGGTGTGGCATGTTTGATAACAATATGTGATGTAAATAATATGAGTACACACACTGGTGCTAATTTTTGCGCACTGCTTTCCAAATTTGCTTCTGAAAGCACTCAGCAAGCGATCATTTCTACGCCACTGTTGTCATCCGGCATGACCACATACAAATCATTTATAGTGCAACAAATCTAAGAAATACCATTTGACGTTTTGCGTTGTTCATTCTGCAATAACTTTGTATAGACTTTACCCATGATTACTTTTTAAATAAAGTCCAGAAATTATAATAATTTTATTTGTATATTAATAAGTCAATAATGAATATTCGAACTGCGCAATAAAAAACAATTTAAAAATATCTACGACGACTACGATAGCTCAAGTAGCGAAATACAATAAACAAACTAATTTTTTATCTCAGCTCTGCCTGTATTAAACTTTGCCATTGTAGCAATTACAAGTATAATTCAATAAAAAAGTATAGCGTGACAAATATGCGACAACAATAATGTTTAATTACTCGGTTATGATTTTAACAAATTTAATGTAAATCACATCTAACTAGTCTAAATCGTAATTGTAATCGATTACCAACCTTGAATAATTGAAGTCGATACCTATTTAAAATGGAATATTCCTTAGGGTACCACTTGTTCCACTTGTCCTTTAATAGAATAAGCCTAGCCTTCTCATTTGAGACAATTATGTTTTCCTTGTCTAGGTCAGTTAGTTTGACTCCTCTGTCAAACGGTATTTTTAAGATTCAGTATACTTTAATTTGCTACATTAAGATTTTAAAATCACATCGCAGCTTTGTTTTTAATTTGGTCATTATTTTTTAATTTTATTAACACGCTTTTTTAATTTCTCTCCCTTCCGACCCGGTCTGTTCCGATCCTTTCCTTTGCTGCTTTATTCAGAACTTCAATCTGCCTAGTCCCGAGCAAGACAGAGAGGGACGCGGTAGGCAGGCGATACGTGCCCGTGACGTCACCGATGGTTACCAAGACACGTACGAAGACTTAGAGTATCAGCGCGCCGAAAACAATATGGCGGGGATTGTTGAGATTGTCGAATTGGATAATGGTGATAATCAAGATTGTAAGATGGGTGACGGCGATGCCCACGACCCCGATTATGATCCAGAACAGTCTGCGCGTAGTAGAGGAAATGTTGTACGGAAACGCAAAGCCGCTAAAGAGAAAAGACCTCGCAGCAAATCTCGCGGCCGGCGGACCAGAAGCCAGGCCGCCCTAGAAAAGGACAACAATGAAATCCTGGTTGACTGAATATATTCTCGGAACGTAACTCAACTGTGATTCCTAGATGACTTTAGACAACGATTAGGATAATCGTATCTATAATCTTATCTAAAGGATCAGTGTACCTTACTTTCCTTCAAGTTTATATCACTGTCGTTTACGTTTTAGCTCAATAAAACGACGCAATGTGTTTATACCTTATAAAGTTTATTGTGTAATCTATATATTGATACGTTGCCAAAAGACGTTCAAGATTGATTGAAGCGGCCAATGTCGCGTAATGCGCAGGTCGCAACAATGGATATTTTAAAATATTTTATTAAATTAATGAACGTCCTTACTCGAGATCTCAAATAAAACCGATTTAGTAAATCTAGCTGCTTAGGTTTTAAGTTCTCTGCGACACTGACAACTATGTATGGAACAACATTTTAAAAATACAATGTAACCGGCGCCAAAGTCTACAAGTACACTTCATACTATTTTAGATTACTATTTTGTTCTATTTTCAGTAGATGTTCTTTGCTATGTCATTTTTGTCTAATATGAATTGTTATCGATAGTTTTATTTTATTTTCTATAAGGTGTCTCGTTGTTCCAAAATGTTCGCACAATCTCAACGCAAATCTTTTAACGTATGTTTTACATCGCATGACATGTTTAATACGATCCTGGTGTGAATTCTAGTTGTAATGATGATCGCATGTGTTGTAGATACACTGAAATATGTGTCGTAATATAGATTTAGTAACGTGTGACTTAGTTTAATTTCGATTACTTCCAAATATAAAAATACACCGATTTTGTATATGATTTCTTTTGAATTTCAACATTTTTTATTTGCTTGTGCTTTGCTTCACAAAGCTTGCAAAGAAGTACAAATCGCTGATCTCCACGTAAGTATCTTTATTAATTAATTTACAATAACGCTTTAATACCACATAGCATTATTTTTACTAAGGGAGGGTTGCTTCAATTGCCACTAAGAATTAATAAAAATTAAATTAATATCGCCATTTTATTTCATGTAATTTTACTTTGTTTAATTGTCAAAAACATTAAAGCATTTTATCGATATTTGCGTTATATCGATTTTACGATATATCGATAGATTATATGTGTTGGTCGGTCAGGGCGGCGGAGGACTAGTCCAGCAACTGCGGAAGAGCTACAGCTTGTCTGATCTGACTGAATGCGAGCCTCGTGAGGAGAGAGGCAGCGACGAGGCGGACGACGTCCTCACTGAACCTCGCCTCATACGACGTGGCGGAAAAACGTGAGTAATCTACCTACTAGTTGGTGGGTCCTTCTTATGCGAGGTAAAATCGCTTATATTATGAGACTTAACATCTCATGTGTCGGTGTGACGAGCGCAGTCCAATGTGTAGTGTTGCTTCTGTTTATGAGCAGGCGTGATGCTTTCGTCAGGTGAGCGACGTGATCGTGTCCTCATAGAGATAAAAAAAAATAGAAGATCTGTGATCGCTTAATGAAATTAAATCTATCAGCAAATTTTATTAAATGCTATATATTAATTTCATTTATATCTAATATTGTGAAATGTACAAAAGATTATATTTTTGGAATTTAAACTCTATAGAAAAAGTAATGTACAATTTATATAGTGTGATCTACGAATACCTAACGCTTCTTCCCTCTCCGAAGAGGGCATGATTCTGGTGACCACCGATAAACTCATTGTTTGTCGGTGGTCGCTGGTTTTTTGGATTGCACTAAGCTTACCATCAGGTGTTTTTTTTTTTTATTGCCTTGATAGGCAGACGAGCAAGCGGCCCGCCTGATGGTAAGCGGTCACCGCCGCTCATGGACATCGGCAATGCCAGGGGCACAGCCAAGCCGCTGCCTACCTAGGTGTAGTGCAATCACTTTGCCGTGCTCGGATAAAAAAAAAGAAATACCTGTTTCGGGTCTGGGTGTTGTGAGACCGAATGTATCTCGTAGTTCCTGATACTCACGACACCAGACTCGTATCTTACTGTGGGGTTAGGATTATATGTGTGAAAGTATGGTGTAAAAAGAAGTTTAATGCAAATTGTAATAACTATCTCATATTTGCAGTGGTTACTCGACACGTCGCAGCGCTTCCGAGTCGAACAGTCGACAGCCGATGTACTTCCCCGAAGTCGACGTGGACGTCAGAAGTCCTCGGCCTAACAGATTGGACGAACCAGATTTCAGGTAAGCATCGCGTGTAGTGAGTGGAGTTCTGAAGTAGGTACCAAAAGGAGATCAAATAAAAATGAGTTTAATTGGTGTAAGTGGGCTTAATTTTAATTCTTTATTTCAGTCTGTCTCATGGTCTCATGTACATTCACGCCAATAATCCCCTAAGGAGTAGGCAGAGGTGTAACCAGTATACCCACATTTCACCGATCTTATGTCCGTCCTATAATGCGATAACGGATGAGCTCACTGCCATACCAGAATACCAGCAGAATTCGAGACTCCGAGGTGAAACTGAACATTTCGTGATAGAACTGTGCCACTGAAGCAGTCTGTGCGCTCTCATTCATTTTAGAATTGCCAGAAGTTGATACACTTTACTGATATAACAAAAACATACATTGTACAAATTCTATTTAGCGTTCCCCCGTAAACAGACAACCATTATTTACAACTCGTAGTTTATACCATAGAGGTAACAGTTAACAAATTTTTATAGAAAAATTAAATTATTAAAATAATGGTTATTTTTAAAACACCAAAAACCTCGCAGGACTAGATTCCTAAGGTCATTTGCTACTACTTTTGTTCTACGACTTTTCATAATTTGTTAGATTTTATCCTCATACAAAAATAAGTATGACTTTAATTCCCGTCTTGAATGTTACCTACGCTGCGCGCATCGCAGATTACGTAATACACGCTGGCGCGAGCGTCAGTTCAATGACCCTTAAGTCGTGGCCGGGCCGTATCGATCGATAATACCTACACCCAGCAAACTAGTAAACTATTCAATATAGTATAGTGATGTTCATGTACAAAAAATATCGATATTTTTTCCGATATAATATATCGAAATATTGTATCGATATTTAGCGATATATCGGTCAAAAATATCGATATTTTCGATATATCGAATTGTAGGAAGGAAAAGACTTTATTAGGAGTAAATTAATATCGAATAGCTAAAAAAAAACAACATCCAATACTTATTCTGGTATTTGATGTCGTTTTTCTTTTTTAGCTACATCCGATAGAAAAAAGTCTTTCAGATACCACAGAGCTGTAATGATGATTTTTCTTCAATATTCTACGATATCCTTATTTCGATATATCGGATAAAATATATCGATATTATATATCGACTTCAATGATTCGATAATATCGCATTGATTCGATATATCAAATAAATGTATCGATATTTTATCACATATCGATACATATCGAGCACTCCTAATATAGTATGCACCATCTATTGGATACTTACTCAACCCAGCCTATAAATTACTTTACACCGCCATCTGTTAGAAATTTATGGAACTTACAGATAATTAAAAATATAGCGAACTTATTCAATCCAGCTGATAAATTACCTTACACCACCATCTGCTAGAATATTATGGAACTCTCAGATAATTATGATTCTTTGTCATATAATAAACAAATAATTTGCAATAAAAAAATATTGCGACTATAATTTGAGATATAAACTATCTTAACTATTTTTTTTTATAGTACAGGCCGGCAAACGAGAAAGTGGGTCAGCTGATTGTAAGTGATCTCCACCGCCCATGTACGCCCACCACCAGAAGAATCATGGGCGCGTTGCCGACCTTAAAGGAAAGGGATAATTAGGGATTGGGAAGGGGAGAGGATTTGGGCTTCCGGATATCTCACTCACCGCACGAAACGCAGCAGCAAGCCGCTACTTTACGTCGGTTTTCTGTGAGACAGTGGTAACGACCCGGTCGAATCAGCCCATTCATGCTGTAGACAAACTGTCTACAGCGTATCTTAATTAAATTTGATTAAAATCGGTCCAGTAGTTTAGGAGTTCATCGCGGGCAAACAACGTGCCACGAAATTTTCATACATAAAGATTTCATAATAAGCCATATATTAATATGTAGTATATTCATTACAGTCACATAAAATCATCGGAGGACATAAGCTCCGGGTACTCTAGCGCGGACAACTCCGCGTCGCTGACGCGCACCGCGTCGCTCGGCGCGTCGGCCCGCGCGCGCGCCCGCGCACACCCCGCGCGCGCCGCCGTCACCGTCACCGCCATCAAGCGCCCGCAAGCCGCCGAGGTCTGGTAACACTGCCACTACCACTACCACTGCCACTCATCTCGAACATTCTCACTTATATAGGGGATAATACGGTTATGTAGTTTGTGCATTTAATGTCCAATGTGTTTTTTTTTTTATAGCATAGACCGGCAAACGATCCAGTGGGTCACCTGATGGTAAGTGATGTCCACTGCCCATGTACGCCCACAATACCAGAGAAATCATGGGCGCGTTGCCGACCTTAAAGGAAAGGTATAATTGGGGATGGGGAAGGGGAGGGGGATTTAGGCCTCCGGATATCTCACTCACCGTACGAATACTGCTGCTGCGTTTCCTACGGTGAGTGAGAACTATGCCATAAAAAAAAACACTGGCGATTCCTATAGTATTGTAGAAGTTCATGGGCGGTGAGCATCCCTTGCCATCATGTTTTTTTTGTCGCGGGAAAGAGCGTTTTATCACTACCGCCCCGCCCCAGGGGAGGCTAGACGGTTATGTTGGGATCCCTTACCATCATGTGTCCTAACTGCTCGTTTCCACCTCATTCGCTTAGACGCGCGTATCTCGAATTCCTGACTTAATTCTGCTCGGTGTCTTGTGTCCTGGCACAACAGTAACCTATACTAAGTATAGTGCAGTCCAAATATTAACATAGTATCGACTGGCGAGACAAATTGTATCCCTTGAAGGGTGCCAGAATTGTCATTTTGAAGTAACTGGATATACCCCGAAACACGACTAGCTAGATCGAGCCATTATAATTGGTATTACACCATGTGTGTATTATTCATATTGCTGTGTACTACACATGATATGTTATTCACATTAATTAGAAAAAAATAAAGCATGAACCCATGCATTGTAAGGGATCCTGCTCGAAATGCGCGCGCCTTAGTATAATGCACAAACTATAACTGTAGATGGCGCTACCAACACAACAAAAGACAATCTAATAAAAAAATATTATATCGATTGTGTTTCGAATATTTGAAATATTTTAAAACCATTATAAATGTGCTAATTGTAGTACAATAACAGGCAATTAAACAATTTGTATTATGTCGGATACCGTGATAAACGCAAGCTGCTTGTATTGGCATGTCTGATTGTACTAGCACATGTGACGACATTCTGATTTCTGCTAGTTTTTGCCATGCAAGTTTCTAGACATTGGCATGCCATCTATGATTATGTTTACCAATTTGCCACGGAGCACTGGTATCTGGCTTGCCAATGCAGGCAGTGTATCGGGTATTTCTGAGGACTGAGAATATGAAATCATTTCAAAAGCGCCTCTTTGGAAAAAAATCAGTATTATCCCCTATTGACGTCGGTTATACGTGCTCCACGCGTCACAATATTGTTGGCCAGTGTTAATTGGTACTATCTAAGAAAAATAAAATAGGATTTTCTAATATATTTTTTACATAAACACATTCTATGGACAGTAAAGATCAGAGTGTTATAAAAATACATTCTTAGAGCTATTTATATATTATTATGTATGTGGCGTGGGGAACACTACTTATCTAATGTATCACAAGACGGTTAAAAGGCTTAAAACATGGACTATGTTGATTTTGAGCAGATATTATTCAGTTATATTCATTTTTATATTTATTATAATAAGGTCGTGACGAAACATTTCAATGAGAAATCTATGTTACCTGATTATATTTTATGTTTGGTTAAATATTATAGCCAATGTTACTTGATCAATAAGTTTAAAATTTTTTAACTACTCAGTTTATCTTAGTCTGCTCATAATCAACTATGCAAGAGAGTATTACTTATTATATTTGGTGTTGGACTATAAATAATAAATTATATAATCAAAATTATTGGTGGTGTATGCAGCTTGTATTGCATACATAAATTATTATTATGATTATTGAAATATAATTAAGTTGCATATGTGTCTAGCGTATTGGGACAGATTAGCTCCCTAGTAAACAAATTAAATGTAACTTATGTATCGCATACTATATTACATATTTACGGGTCCTAAGTGAATAAAAGACATTGTATTCACATATTATACAATGGATGTGCTATATAAATAAATAGCCATTCATATCAATAGCGCTAAAATTAAATAGTCTGTGTTCACCGCATTATGACTGTAATAAGTGTATAATGTAGTAAAAAATGGTGTAAAAGTGTTCAATTTGTAAATCACTGCCGAACTGGATGTACGTTTTGTAAAACGAATCAATATTGATAACACGGCCACAGTAATTGATTCACCACAATAAGCAGGCACAGTGCATTACATATTTTTATTTATATGGTTACACGTTAGGTCTAATTGGCGCACTCAGACACGTCAATTAACTTTAATGATCAATAAGTGATTTCTTAGAGTTTATTTCTGCACCCAGAGCTAATAAATGCTGCTTTACTGAGCTTTTTCTTATCCAGTGGTGCCCGAAGGCTTTCAAAATGGTTTTTCAACTGCTGTTAGTTGGTAACAGCCGAGACTAAGTTTTTACACGCCCTCCAAAGCGCGTAGATGCTCACTTGAAATACCATTAAGCGGTCACCCATCCATAGATTGATCGCATCAAGCGTGGCTTAAATTTACTGATTTGTCAGTGCAATTGGCTACTCCTCAAATTATGTTATGAGTACTGAAAATGCATTTAGCTTAATAACTAGAAACATTAATAATCTTAATTGTCGTCTCTGAGTATGGCCTGGGTCGTACCTGTTCTACAAATGTACATATACAATTATCTATATTGGTTATTGTGTAACTGATGACTAACGAAATAATCATTTGAAATGAGGATATATCTTTGAATAGCTTGTTTGTGGAACAGGTATGGCTATTAGACTAATTTAAACTCTGAGAAGAAACATGGTAAGAATAGTACTGAGAGCACATGAAGTCTGAATCCTGTATGATATTCTAGCATGCCAGGGTAGGAAAGGTGCTTATTGTTGGATATTGTAGATGATGGAATGATAAACATTATAAATAAAAGTTGCCTCATGTTTCTGCTAAAGAAAGTGGCGAATAAGATAGATGGTGTGAAAGCTCAAGAACATATAATATAATAATCGACGTTCAATGCTAATGCTTTGAATTATTTAAATGGGTTGTAAGAATAAGAAAACAAGAAGTCCTAGAACCGTTGCATTATGAATTAGTTGTTTCTTTTTTCATAAACAATATTGAAAAAAGTCGTATCAATATTATTTATTTAATTTTGTTAGTGTCTTGATTGCATGCTACACATACCCTTATTCAAATAGGCATGTAATTATCTACCAAAAGTCTGTTTATGCATTTATTAGCTTATATTGTTTATTTGATTATATTTCCTTTTGATATAGACTTAGAACTTTTTATTTAAAGGAAAGTGAAGTTATCATCGAGGAGCTACACGACGACGATAGTTTTGAATATGCGAATATGCCCCCTCTTGTTAATCATCCGTCCCCCTTATACTTATCCCATACTGACCCTCCGTTTATATACCAATATGTTGGTGATCAGATAAAAATAGTCCAAGTATTAGGTAATTACCCCTTACAAACAAGTTCTAATGACCAAACTAACAACACAGATCACCGGGACCAAAAAGAAGTCACTCCTAAAGAAGCTTCGTTAGATAAAGAATCCAAAATCACGACTGATGATACGAATGATATTTATGAAGATACTCAAGAAATTATTTTTAAAAACGAAAATGACAATAAATATAACGATACTGTTTACGAGAATGCTGAAGAAAGTGAGATAATAGACAATGTGTCTCAATCGAACTCCTTTGCTGTACATGACCTTATACTTACGGATGATAATAAAAACGAAGAAATCTCCGAAACTGTTTCCGACTCGTTTCAATCGGAGGATAATTTAGGTACGAATTCCACTAGCGTAAATATAGAAGAACAGAAGAATGAATTTGCTTCTGTAGAATTTGAACAAGATACAACTCTTAATAATTCTGACATATCATTTATCGACGTCGATTCTGCAGAAAGCGACGATGAAGCCTCTTATGGCACGCCAAATAATTCTCCTAAAAATAAAAAGAAATTATCAAAAGGTAAATACGGGAAGGCAAAAGCGCCACCACCACCGTCCCCGACTATCATAGCAGAAAAGAAAGATGTTGAAGAAATCATTGAAAATGTTGTCTTAGAAGCATCAGAAGAAAGTTTAACCGACATAATAAAAAAGATGCCGAATTTATGTTTTAAAAATAGTGGACTACACAAAGATTTACAAGTTGTAAATCCTATTTCTGAGCAAAAGCAACGGCATAAATCGAGATCACCGGGACGGATACCCAAAGGAAACAGTTCAGGTATCAGCAAATTATTACAGTTACCTACTAAATTTGCTTTTTGGCATAGAAATGAAGATTCGTCGAAGTCAGATAATGAATCAAACTCATCAGAATGTAACAGTCGAGCTTCTACAGCTTCTACAATAGAAAATCAAATAATCGATGAATTTCAAAGTTGCAACGACTTAACTAGTGTGGAAATCGCACAAAATGATTCTGTCAAGATACCACAAATCGAAATAACTGACCACCAATCAGATATAAACGCGGCATTGGAATTAGACAGTGAGAAAATAAACGAACAAATTAAAGAAAAAAGTGACGCACTACAAAAACTCATTGACGTGACATTAGAGAGTCACCCAGAATACAAATATATTCCCTTGCATAAAGATATGCCAACTACATCGAAAAGTACTGAAGTTTAGTTTCCTATAGTCCTGACTCCATTCATTATAGCTGCAGAAGTTGAGCAGAACAGTATGTTAATTTTGTTTTATGTGTAATTTACTAAGAAGGCATGATGTTGTTGACACCTAAAACAGTCTTGTCGTCATTCGCATATTCAATATTTATTGTAAATGACTAAGTTTCTACCAAAGCTAATAATTTTCTTGTGTATTATTGCAACTAATCCCCTTTTTAATAATGCTTGTTTAATGAGTTTTTTTTTGTTTGTTTTATATGTGTGCATTTTATAAGATACTAATACTTAAAGTGTCTATGATTTAGAGTTATCTTGCGGGTTTTATTTATTTATTTGTTTGTGTCGTCGTTCTGTATATACAATTTTTAATCAAATCATTGACTTGTAGACTGAATTACAAGTAATGGTGACACTTAATAAAGTTACAATAGACAGATTAATGTATTGGATGATAACTATTTTAATAAATGTTTATGAATCAATATCTTCTATTAGTCCATTGAAATGTTACATTTTTTAGGCTTCACCTTGCGTTTCTTAGAGGACGCAATTTTATTTTTTTGATGTGTAAGGGGGGTAAGTGTAAAGCTAAAATCAAGTTTGTGGGGTCGCCACCCTTGTCCCACGGCCGCCATCTTGAAAATAGGGGTTGAAACGGTTTTTACGATATATCTCTTAAACTATTTATCTGATAAAAAAAAATTGTTAACGTTTTTTGTTGCTAATTAAATTCTCTATAACTTTGGTCCAGTAACTTTTTCTCGTAAAACTATAAATAAAAAAGTTATAAGTGAAAATGTAATAAAGGAAAAAATAAAGATGATAATTCTCTTGACAGCCTAAGATACAAACAATTCGCCAAGGCAGTGACAAAAAGTACATTTAATTTATCTTCACTTCCTCCAACACAAGACACAGAACACAGTTCTCCAGAACAATGGAAGCACACTGCGGAACATTTTAGCCCTGCTTTTCGACATCCACACATCGCTCCACAGTTTCCTTTGCATTTACAAAAGATCAATTTAAGAAGCTCAGGGGGTGCTGGAGGTTTAGACGTCTGCACTGGCATCAATAATTTTCCACATTTTTTCCAGCCCGTCTTCAGGATCATTATTATTACCAAGCCACGACTGGACCTGATGGTAGACTCGGAAAGTATGAAAGCGAGCTGTGTCTTGTGTTGGAGGAAGTGAAGATAAATTAAATGTACCTACTTTTTGTCACTGCCTTGGCGAATTGTTTGTATCTTAGGCTGTCAAGAGAATTATCATCTTTATTTTTTTCTTTATTACATTTTCACTTATAACTTTTTTATTTATAGTTTTACGACAAAAAGTTACTGGACCAAAGTTATAGAGAATTTAATTAGCAACAAAAAACGTTAACAATTTTTTTTTATCAGATAAATAGTTTAAGAGATATATCGTAAAAACCGTTTCAACCCCTATTTTCAAGATGGCGGCCGTGGGACAAGGGTGGCGACCCCACAAACTTGATTTTAGCTTTACACTTACCCCCCCTACACAACAAAAAAATAAAATTGCGTCCTCTAAGAAACGCAACCCCAAATGTAACTTTTCAATGGACTATATGCCAAATATTTGAATGTTAGCTTTAATGTTTCCATGTGACATTAGGTGGCACCATGCACAAATAATAGATATGCTTTTGCTTTTTTTTAGGTTTTCAATTTAATTCTTTTATTTTCAGGCAATGCTGTCGGCCTCTGCTACAATACCCCGCGCAAAAAAATCTAGTAAAAGGAAAACTCAATAGACAAATGCATACCCAAAATAAGTATATTTGGTATTTAAACCTTCCTCATCTCAAAAGTCGCATCTTTATTGAGTATTTTACACAGGGTTCGAAAATATCCGATATTTATTATAAATATCAAAATATCGGATATTTATGATATATATCCGATATATATCAAGTTTGATATATATCCATTTCGTATGAAAGCCATATTATTATTTTATTGTATTATTTATGAATACTGTTTGCATATGTGTTACATACACATATTAAAATTATAAAATAAATAACTCGTTTTTGGATAAGGCAAAATCAACTAAAAACCATAAACTCTTCTTTTAGGGCAGAAGTGTTGCCATTTATGGATTAGAACTTACCATTAGGGAGTATGTTTTAACACTTCTCCCACGCCATCTATATTTGGGAAGTAGAAATACAGTAACAAACTCTAAAAATTACTTAATAACATTCATTTTTTAAACCATTTTTGTATTGCAATGTATTATAAAAAAAATATTAATATATATCGTCAAACCCAGCTTGATATATATCGGATATATATCGGATATATATCTTGATATATATCCATTGATATATATCCTCGAACCCTGATTTTACATAGTCGAAGTACTACTACTACTACTATAGGAAATAAACTCAACTCGATTTACCAGTAGTAGTTTTAAAATTACACTAATTCATAACCTCTAGAGATAATAGGAGTATTATACTTAATAGTAAAATATAGCTTTCTAGAGGTATAAGCTGTATTAGTTTTACAGTTTTCCATCCAGCATGATTGCCTCAATGAATATGCGTCTTGAGCCTGCTTTATAAATGGCATCAGCAATTTTTTTTAAACTTTACACTACAACATAGTCAGAATATGTTTGTTCAACTCGGCTTTCACCAGACATCGACTTAAATCGATGCTTTATAATATTTCTAGCGATATGCTATGAATTCTGAAAAGGCACAGAATTTGCTACACCTAAATGTTAATTACATAATTATCTATTCCACGAATTTAAAAATCTCCTTACATTGTATTACACGAGGTCTGACGGCGTACTTGTTTCATAATTCAAAAAATGTTATTTAAATTACAAAAGTTGTTGCGTTACCATGCGGTCTTGATTATAGGCATCAAATGCACAACGTTTTTATGGATATTTGCATGGTTTATGAGGACATGATTCTCAATAATGATACTCATTTATCAGACATACTTTATTTCTAGGTTTTAATAAAAGTTGTTACATTTGAAGTACTTTAATTTTGACGCACAATTTTGAAATGCAACAATAATTTATTGACAATCTTCCTTTTTTTAAATCATTTATCATGTCTCATATATTTTATTATACATGCAATTTACATTCTCATTGGTAAAATAATTTTGCCAAAATTTGCCAAATATATAATGCTAGACAAGTTGACAATTAGCTAATTTTCTTTATTAGTCATATTTATTAGAATTAGTTTGTAGATCAAATACACTAGTCTATAATGAATTACAAGAAAACAGCTTCAATGAGGCTTTCATATCGATGTTTAAAGGATTGGTGTGAATCTATTAGGCTGCATGTATGTTACACTAGATTCTTCAAGAATTTATCCCGATCATTAGGTATAGGTAAAAGATAATGGTTAAAATGTTGGCTATGTGGTTGTATTCTTACTATGCCACAGCTTTAGATGTTAAGAGCTTGCAATTAGCAACCTTACACTGTTTACTATTGTGGCATCTGGTCAGAGTAAGAATATTGAAGGAAAATTGGATTGCAATTAAAATATAAGAAATAAGTTAATATACTTAGGTTTCTGATTTCGACATTAATGTTTAAAAATTTTAGATACATACATGTGTGTATAATCCGAATTGTTTACTTTCATTTAATTTATAAATGTCCGATCTCCCCACGACCACATTGAGTTTATATTATAAAGATGTAAATTGATTGAATATAATTGTGATTTGCTAATGGCAGTATTATGCATAGTAACTAGTGTAATAAATTGTAATTTGGATGACTATCAATTATTAAGATTTTATTGTTTAATTGTTTGCTGTCTGTTGTTTAGTTGTGTTTGCCTCTACCAGATGGTTGTGTGATCAGTTTTGCATAATTTTTGTGTTTTGAGTTTATGAAATAAATGACTATCTTAAAATAATAACAGCATTTGTTTTATTCATTCCATTCCTCCAATTCTTAACTTTAATGTATCCAATATAAATTTACCATGATCACTTTCATAAACATTATTCAATAATTGACTTTCTAGCAAATTCAAAGATTCTCCATCCCATGGTTTGATCCAAAACAACAAGGAAAACAATTTGTGGTAGCTGTATGTAGCATTTGGAGCATCTGATATTACAATTTTGGGTAAATTCTCAACAATCCTTGTTAACTTAGGTTTGATAACAGAGTTGAACACTGTGTTGTTTCTAACTGCAAACTTATGTAGAATGTCTATAGTTTGCGCAGTTATAGACTCGCCCAATAATATATCAGGTAAGTTTTTAAGCCACATGTCATGGGCGTCAATGTTATGAAAGTGGCCTAATTTGTCATTTAGTGTAATTTTACACAATAGACTGAAAATCTGTTGTTTAAACAACCCAGAGGTTGTATTAAAATAAGTCCATATAATTTTTCTGAATAACGAATCCATAACAGTTAATGATCTCGTCCAGCTGTTAATTTCATGAGAAAATATAGAATGCATAACCCTTATGATAATATCATTGGTTTCATCCTGTGTGTTTTGACCAAACATCTTTTCAATATAGTTAAGAACTGAAACTATTTCTTTGTTATGTGATTTCACATTGACATTGGGATTTATTAATATGAACAAATTGCATATTTCTAAATTCTCAGCTATTAATTTTGAATCTGTTATGCCACTTTCAAAATCATTAGAATTAGACCTAGCTTGTGATCTTATATTAGTCACATAAGGGAATAAAAGCAGAAAGTATTGAGTGAATTGCTGCCTGTACTTTTGACAAAATAATGTTTGCATGTTAGAGCTGGGGTTCTTCTTAGATAGATACTGGACAAGTTTCCAGAGCAAGCAAATGACTTTAAGAGTGTGTTTTAACAGTGACGCTGCATCCTCATTTAAAACTGTTTCAAAATTTCTTTCTGAATTTGTATTAGGGCATACCTCAAGCCATGTTTCAAAAAGCAAAGGCATCAAAGTGTCAATGTATTCTAAAAACTTAGCCACTTCATCAATTGTCTCTGTTTCTTGGGACTTCTTGGGTGACATGCAAGTCAAGTAGCAAACAGACACATAACTTGGGTTGAATAAAGGATAATGGTTTAACTTTGTTTTGTCAAATACATAAGTGTTGGTTGCAATAGGCTTTTCTGTTTCCTGCATGTTGTTATGAAGTACAAATTTGTCCAAATAATCATGAAGTCTGTGTAAAACTTTAACTCTCCATTTTATACTAGTCATTTGACTCCCCATGTTCACAGTAAGTGTTCTGCCAGGCTTTGAATCCACTCGCAGTTTTGAAATCATATCAAGGAAGTTTGGCATAATCTTATAAAAATGTTGTGCTACATTTCTTGGTGTGCAAGACAAAAGGATGTCTAGAAAAAATAAAGAATCTTCTTGTATTCTGTTATCAATGTGTGTCATGGCACTTCTCAAATATGTGGATATGATGTCAAAAAAGGGATCTATCTTGTTAAAGCTTGCACTTGATAGAATTATGTGTAGGACTTTTAAAGATTCACGTCGTAACTGAAAAATGAATAAGCTACATTCACTTTGGTTTTTAGGTTAACTTAATTTCTAAAGGTTTTTTATTAATGAATACTTACAACTTTTTCAACGTTTAAAATTAATGGAGTAATACCAAGGGTAAGTTGTCCAAGATTATTGTCTAATACATCAGGATGCACTGTGATAAGTTCTGTTAGACCCTTCAGCGCCTCTGTTCGAGCGTTTGTATTAAAATGATTCAGCCGAGATAATAGCTCTTTAACGTTTAGTTTCCTAGTTGATAAAGCCTCAGTCGTTTCATGCTTTTTAAGTTGTTCTTTAATTACAATCTTTTTTACTTTGAAATTAGTCTTGGTTACATTTGTACCTTTCGGCAGCTCTTTTTTAGCTTTCAATTTTGTTTTGGCTTTCTCTGATTTGAGAAACTTCTGATAACGTGTTGCGCCGGTTTTCGGCATTTTCTTGAAATGTTTCACAGCTCACTTTGGCTTACACAATGTAATAAGAACAAGTCTGAAAACGGCCAAAATGTAAATACAAAATTAAAAATTTCAAACATGTGTCCCATGTTATGTCCAATAGGGATGTGCTGGGTTAGCCCGAGTGTTGAAAGAACGGTATACTGAATACTGGGTACGTGGATAATATCGATATTACAAGAAATGCACTAACAATCGGCTACCGGATAAAACATGTCTATTAATTAAGTATATAAAGTACATTTGCACGCATAGACCAGTTTATTGCACCATTAATTTGCTTAAACCATTCAAACTGTTTGTCATTAAGATGTTGACCAATGTTTTAAGTTAAGTGTCTTTCTGTACATTTATTTAAGGAAGCAAAATAAGTTGCACAATGACATAGATGAGTTTAATTATAAAAAATATATAATTTCAATTTCTTTCTTTTGAATGTTCTCAATGAATGATCTCATTTTTTTCTATTTCGTTACTATGACGTTTATACACACAGACAAAATTGCACGTATGGTAAATTACTATCCATTATTATGAAGCAAAATGTTATTGTGGCGACATCTAGCGCGCACAGCCCAACTGTTGAATACAACATCAACCGATACTGAACCGCGCTAGCAAAATTTTCGCGACGATTCAACTATTGGAACATCAACTATTGGAGGGGCCGCGGCCGGTCAGGTAACATACATAACATCATAACATCCGCCTGACTGGACATCTCCTTCGCCAGAGGGACACGTACACCCGTTCCCCTACAGTATAAACAAGATTGTTGCTAAGCGAAAAATGTTATAATCAAACATCATTCTTATGTTCTTTTTTATTTTCAATTGCGCGGCAACTGTCCTATAAAGAAAATTACTTGAATTTTCAATGTATGCATGAATTTTATATGTAGGCGTAACTGCTGCGCTTTTTGTTGTAATATTTGATCTGCTACCTTTTATATATTTGTGTAAAGAAACATGGAAATATTATTATTTTAAGAAATCCCGTTTATTAGAAGTCTAGAATATTCGAATAATGGGCACATATTCGAATAAGTTTGATTGAACCAATTCCTTTTGCTCATCACTATAATCGAATGTTTATGACATTACAAATTAGGGCTGCCATATTATATGAATGAATACAAAAACTGTAAGAGATGATTGTATCCTCTTTATATCTTATAATCACGTAATGACGTATAATTCGATACAAAATATCAAAACTCGGCGGTAATTTTTGCTTCATTGTATATCATATCACTATACATGTCATAATTGGATGAGAAATACTCGCAAAGTTGAATATTGCACGTATGAATATGTATTTAAAAACACCAGGGTCTTGTATCAGGCTTAAAATACTTAAATGAATATGGCACTTGGCAGATTCGCTAATGTACGGCTTTCATTAACTAGGTTTAAATGAAATATTTCATTCATATATTTTATAATTAGAGTCTTAGGATTATGCTAAATAATAAACAGAAAGCACACGAAGATATTCAGTGTTATAAGTTTACACCCCTCGAATTCTTTCTTATTATTTCTCGCCATCCAATGGTTTTTGGTTGCCTGGAAGAAATCTCTTTTAATAATAAGGTCATCTCTTATGGCACATTTATTTGCTGTAGTCTGTTTTCACATTTATTTGGTATTAAAACCTGCTATAGTGATTCAAACACCTTGTGTGGATCGCGTTCCTGGATCAGCCAGCCTATATCCGGTTCTCTCGAGTGGCTTCCGACATGACTTGATCGTTGATTAGAGCGGGTATAGGGGTACATCCTTGTATCTCTGTGCCTACATCGGTCATCCGCTAGTCTTGTCGCAGGCCCCTTGATATGGTTCTTCCCTCTTCAGAGAGGGAAGAAGCATTTATAGAGGCCGGCATAACTCTGGTGAACACCGCTTAACTCATTGTTTGTCGGCGGTTTTTTGGATTGCACTACGCTTCAGGTGCAGTGCAGTCACTTTGCTATGCTCGGTTTAAAAAATTTAAACAAAAAGAGTCAGTACCAGGCTACCTATGAGGTAAAAATAATATCAACTTAATTGTAATAACCGTACCGGGACTCCGCGCGCGCCTTAATACGTTTGGGCCCTTGTAGTGATGTAAAATGTATCCTAAACGTCAATTTTGTATAATTCTTGTACTGGGATGAATAATTTGTAAACATTTACTGGCAGCCCAAACAAAAAAAAACAACATCTCAATTGACAATTCTCAATTACACATGTGGCAGAGGTTATATTCGTGAATTTATCTACCTCGGATAAAATAACAATACATCGGTTTAACCGTTCAATAAAAATTTAGAAATCAAGTAAACTAAACAAAATGAAAGTTAAAAAACAACACCGTAAAAAAAAGTATTTGCATAAACTAAATAGGAAACGTATGAATAAAAAACAGAAGAATACTGGTGGAATACAATGGTATGCAGCTTGATAATTTACATTCACTGAGCATTCCTTAAATTTGTGGCTATTTTCAATGATTTATGTTTCAGCCCGATAGTAAAAGAAGCTTGGAGCGATCGCAAAACTACTCATCGTAATCTTAGAGACATGGGGTTGGCAAGTGATCCAAATAAAACTATAAAGATACCTAGTTTTAAGGAAGAACAGTTGAAGAGAGCCAAACAAATGTTTAATCCAGATGAATCCGAGGAAGAAGAGGTAGTGAAATTTGTCCGACCCCCAAGAAGTAAACATATAGCTGAAAAACTAGAAAAAGAGGCAAAGGCCCCTAGAGAAAGGAAATTTATGTAAGTCCCTTTATACAATTACACAAAATATTTATTATAATTTGATTGTATTATTAGGTCGTAGTATCGATGTTTAGCGATATATCGGAAAAAAATATCGATATTTTTTCCGATATAATATATCGAAATATTGTATCGATGTTTAGCGATATATCGGAAAAAAATATCGATATTTTCGATATATCGAATTGTAGGAAGGAAGAGACTTGATTAACAAAAATAATATTGAATAGCTAAAAAAACAACATCCAATATATTTTCTGATATTTGATGTTTTTTTTTTTCTTTTTTTAGCTACATCCGATAGAAAATAGTCTGTAATGATGATTTTTCCTAAATATTCTACGATATCCTTATTTCGATATATCGATATTATATATCGACTTCAATGATTCGATAATATCGCATTGATTCGATATATCAAATAAATGTATCGATATTTTATCACATATCGATACATATCGAGCACCCCTACGTCCTGTGTGTATTATTTTATTTTATTACAATTAATTGACATGGTGTAATCAAACAATAATCTGTTTTTATTGGTGCAACAAATTTATTAGATAATAATAATTATCTTGTCTATTTTTTTCTTGCAGTTTTCCTTATGTCAATAATGTGTTAATATAATATTTTTTTTAAGAATTGTGGGTATTCATAGTTGGTGGAGATCACTTAGCATTTGCTCATTTATTGTGTTTTGCTTGAAAAAAAATATAAATACACTATTTAAAATTATGAAAAAAGTTTTTTTCTTAGCAAGCATTGCATGCCAATAAAAGAAATAATTGGTTTACTTTTGAATAATTTCCAGGTTACCAAAAGGGCAAGTAGAGTTCATAACATACCTATTAGACAAATATGGACATGACTACAAAGCAATGGAGCGAGATAAGAAAAATTATTATCAAGAAACATGGAAACAGTTGAGATCAAAAATAAAAACATTCATGGGTATACCAAAACAGTATGGAGAATACCTGAAGGAAAAGGGTTTGCTGGACAAAGAAGAAGATGATGAAGAATTAAAGGAACAAGCTAAAGCTATGGCTATGGATGACTGATAGATATGAGTTGTATAGAATTAAGTTTTGTACATAATTTCATTTCATTGTAGATAGCTGTGGATAATAATTCACACATATCTAAACTACAATACTACAATGATGATGTCCTTTATTCATGTATTTTGAAAATATGAATATGTGTGGTGATGACAATCTAATATAGTCCTGTTACAAGTTACAACACTAGATAGCTGGGCATTCATTGCATATTCATACTGGTGAGTAAAAAGAATCATTACTATAAAGTATGCATTTATAACTATCATCATAATGTGAATATGACATGCCCATATATGCATTACACATAGCAAGTTGTGCCAAATGAGTCAATCAATAAGAAATAAAATTCAGCAGTCATCTCAATAAAAGTAATTGAATAAAACATCATTGGTACAGACAGGACAGGACATGAGAAATTTAAAAATAATGTAAATTTATTTCACATTTTTTTTGTGGTATTGTGTTTGTAATCATCAGCACCTCCAGCTGCTTCCATTTTCGGAAGGTTTTCCCTTACACCCAGTACAATGTTATTTTTTTCTATTTTATTGTAGCCAGTCACTCATTGGTTGTATTAATGATATGTTGGACATCCAAATACCTAACAGCTCATTGTCTCATCAGGGCCTTGGCAAAATATGGATGTTAGAATTTAAATTAATATGATTCTTTCAGTGTTGTGGGTGATAAGCATATTTTCTAAATGTTAAACAATTATTGTCTTTTATTAAATAGTAAAACACAATTTAATTAAACCTTTTTATTGCGTTTTGCACTCATTAGGTATATCCTTAACAGGTTTTACTTTCTTCAGTTCCTCATACCAGTCCTTATCCATATCTATCAGTTGTTGTGGCTTTTTGTACTGAAATTAAAATTATAATAAAGAAAAAAATATATGGTATATATTAGTCGCGACAGCCTAGCAGGGAGTGGAATAAACTTTTTTTTTTATCCTGGCTCGGCAAAGTGACTACGCTACACCTGATGGTAAGTGTAGCGCAATCCAAGAATAGTGTCGACAAACGATAAACAATGTGTCCATCGTAGGTCGGCAAGATCATGCCGGCCTGCCAAAGGGCCAAGGGGGAGGGGAAGGAAAAGGGATGGGAAAAGGGTTAGGATCAGAGGGCAAGCCCCCTGGGGAGAACCGGATATACACTGGCTGACCCTGGAACGCGACCCACACAAGGTGGGCCACTATGGCAGGTTTTAGCACCAGTGGACGGTGGTCGCTATCCGGTCGGATACAAGTATCCTCCCACCACCAACTGCTGAGACATATGTCACAGAGTACATCACAGGACACACACCTCTGCAATTTCCAAGTAATAAATTATTAATTAATTATCCCTCACTTTAACAGTGAATGAAAACATAGTAAGTAAACCTGCATACCTTCAAAACAAGGGTATGTAAAGGGGGCTTGAGGGTACATGAACTTAACCAAATTGCATTATTAATCACATTAGTGGACTAAAGCCTAACCTCATTGCCCAACAGTGAGACCGTACAAGGTCTCATACACTAAAAGTGTTTAAAATATCTCAGGTGTTAAGTCTTAAGTATTGATGCATTTATAAATTGGTGGAAGTATTAAAGGGATGAATCAAGGATAAGTCTTTCTGCTCTACTCAGATAGTGTCTATAGTGTCTAGAATTAAATTGATAAAACAAATACATGATTAAGTAAAAAACATGTCAAACTTACTGTAATAATCAAGGTATGAAATGTATGGGTGAAATTTATATTAGCTTGTTCTACAGGCAGATTCAGTCTTACAAGTTCTGGTATTTGTAACTTCTTATAATATTTCTTATTTGTAGTTTTAACAATAATGCTCTTTTCATCATTTTTGGCTTCTATAGAGTAAGTTTCAATAGGATATGGTAAGTTCCTGATTCTCCATTCCAAGTTTACTCTTGTATTACGTCTGGATACAATAGGCTGTAAAATAAATAGCATTATCATCTCTTTAGCATGTTTATTATTATTTCTTAATTAGGCATAGTTGTCATTTCCCTATAAATACAACAGTGAAACAATATTGACCCCATACTAGGTTAAACTGTACTGCAGGTATCAGGAACTATGAGTGACTTACTGTCCCTCAACCCCAAGGCCCTAAACAAATATTTGTGTATCACACAAACATTATTATTGGTGTGGGAATTAAAGCCACAGCCTCTCGCCTCATAGCAGGCTTCTCGCCTATTGCGCTACGGAGGCTACCATTCTATCTATTTGATTGGTTCAATTTTAGCATTCATCAAAAACACACCAATCTCATATATTTATAGAAATCTGAACATCAACATGCCTCACTTAAGTGTTGTTCCAGAATACGAGCTTCAGAATCTTGGAAGAAAGCCCATCATTTTTCCATCCGTATCATAACAACTTATGTGTAGAATCATTGTCTAGGCACACTAATCAGACATATAAACACTATTTATTAAACTCGGGAAAGTTAGAACACTAAAAAATTTATTGATCTTATAAAATTTTACATATCTTACCTGGTCTTTACTTTCTATGATATCTGCAGAATCATTATTAATAGTCATATCTGGTATAGGATCTCCAATTTCAACCTCCCATTTACCCTCTCCTCCCAGCTTTCCCTTCACTTTCCAAGCCCTGCGCAACAGTACTTGAGTGTCCACATTGTACTCTTCAACCATCTCTCTGTTGTCTTCAATTTTATAATGTATTTTTTTTATTTTCTCCTCTTTGAGACATGACTTCTCAGCCCCGAGTAATGTGTGATACCAAATAGTGTTTCTGTGCATTTTTGAACAAATTCCCGAGTTTATTCTTGCGGTCTTCTCCGTAATAACGAAATTATCGACGACTTCGATCAAACAAGATTTCCTTTTCATTGTTTCTATGGAAATGAGAAATAACAAATATAAACCTCTTTAGGTTATTTTTCGGAATTTAAGTAGGGTCTGGCACCTATCTAATTAGACCAGTATTTCGGCATTTCTTTGAGAATGTCATTAAAATATTTATTAGTATTTTATAATAGCATAAGTTAGCTACATTCTCAAACGAAATTTCACACCGCAACAGATCAGACTTTCAAAGAAGGATATTATAAAAAGTTATGAGATTTTGTTTACATTTTACATTGTCAATTGTTGACCATCGACTTATAAAAAAAGGAGGACGGAGCGCTACTAACATCGACAGTCAGTGTTACCAGAATATTTTTTCTCGAATCGCCTCGCCAGAGCGCTCGTGTAGCCCCGAGATAGCCCCATCATGGCGCACAGGTAGTTAAGGTGGGAAAGTTTAAATTAAGACAGTTAACGTTTTAAAATCCATGCTATAACATATACATACAAACTATTAAAACTGATTGTTGGTGTTAAAGTTTTTTTTTTCTGCATAAAAATGATTTTTTAATTAAATATTTCTGAGAAAAAAAATAAAGCCAAATCGGCTACCTGTAGCCAGCGGATAAAATAATATCGCCGCTCGGTAAGGGAGATAGCCCGATTGGCGCTAAATAGCCCCATCTGGCAACACTGTCGACAGTGATGCAGGTTTTTGATATATGTGTGCGAAAGTTGAGGGATACCACATAAACGAAAATTTTCCCCATTTTTAACCGACTCCTAAGAGGAGGTTTTATATTCGGCCCGTGTGTATTGATTAAAGTATGTAGATGGTAATTAAGTACTTAGTTACAACAATTAATTTCGTTAATTTCGTGTAATTGTGGCGTAAGTATATGAAAACTAAAAAATTAAATTAAAATCCTTTAAAATGAGTAATTTTTTTATAAACATGCCTTTTACTTTGCACGGACCGTTCAATACCTTCTAATATGGAAATATGGTGAAATCGAATGCTCAAATATTTTTCTAAAATGCATTTAATTAGATTAATCTTAAGTTCGGCGCCTGCCAGAGTGTGTTTTAATTCCAAATTGAAAAATATATTATTATTCGCTATAAAAGAATCCAATATTTTAGATAATATGTACGAATGTAGTTTTTCATTAGATATTATAATTTTTGCTTTTATAAGCCTCCTGACTGCCATTTCGCAAATGTAGGCCCTTTGGATTTCAAGCTTATTAATTTGTGAAAATAAAGCCTCTCATTAGTTAATAAAAAAGTCGTGGCTTGTGCCGCTGCCGCGCAACAAAAATTTTACTGAATCCAAAAATACGTGTAGAAATTAATGTTATTATTTACTTATCAACGAATTTCTGAAGATACATTTTATGTATTGGTAATCATAATGATATGAAACTGGATAGACTTCAAAAAGGAGGTTCTCAATTCGGCGAGTTATTTTTTTAATTTAGTTGTTTGTTTGAGGAGTTGAGGAGGAGTCTTTACTCTATATTCCGTTATCAGATTTTAACAATATATATATATATATATATATATATATTGTCCTCCTTTCGGCCATTGTTGATCAGGCTGAAATCCGCATTAATTGTTGATCCACCTTTACCCGCCTATTACTTAGGAAGTTTTGAGTTTATCGTGCTAATTCTGCTATATATTAATTCTCCTCCTTACGACGCTATGCTTAAGTGTGCCGTAAAGTCTTTAGCTTGTCAACGACTGACACGATAATTGTTGATCTTTTAACCGTCATTTTTTTTACACTGAGAATTCTTTTGTTGATCTATATAAAATTCGGTTGATCAACATTTGCCACGGATACTTGCTATTTGAGTATTGCGGCGGCAGAGCGGCAACGTTGCAAAAACGAAACGGGAGTATTATTTTAAGTGAGATAGATAGTGCACCCGCGACGTTGCGAGCCCCAAGTAAGTTGATCTAGCCTAGCTGTGAGCTCAGTCAGAATTTCAGTTGGATGACGTGTTTTTAACACGCTTTTATTAGCTTCAGACGTATGTTAGTATGTTTGTATGTAACGACATTTTTTAACAGTTTTGACCTCTTTTAAAACGGCGGATTAAATCGTTTTTTTTTTTATTACCTTGATAGGCAGACGAGCAAGCGGCCCGCCTGATGGTAAGCGGTAACCGCCGCTCATGGACATCGGCAATGCCAGGGGCACAGCCAAGCCGCTGCCTACCGTTGAAGGAGTACTCTTTTTAAGCCTCGTTTAAAGAAGGACATGTCACAGCGCTCGGGAAATACCGAGGCAGGGAGTTCATTCCAGAGCTTACACGTGCGTGGGATAAATGAACGCTGGAAACGTACGGTACAAGACCGTATTGTTTCCAGGTGGTATGGATGAACTCTACTACGGTGTCGGGTGGTGCGATGGTAGAATGGTGACGTTGGCGCCATCTTAAACAGTTCCTCAGAGCACTCCCCATGGAACAGCCGATAGAACACGCAGAGAGAACCAACGTCTGTCCGCAGTCCTAACGGTTCCGGGTTATCCGTGAGATCAGGATCATCGATGATTCGAATAGCTCGTCTTTGCAAGGAGTCCAGTGGGTTAAGTAGGTATTTGGGGGCTCCTGCCCAGAGGAGCAGTACTCCACGTGGGGCCGTACTTGAGCTTTATAGAGCATCAATCTGTGACCCGGCGTGAAGTACCGCCCCACTCTGTTCAGGATACCCAGCTTTTTACTAGCCAATTTGGCTTTGTCCTCCAAATGACTCCTGAACTGGACTGTGCTCGAGATTTCGACGCCGAGAATCCCAATACTCTCGGAAACCCGAAGAGGTACTCCTTGGAACTGAGGCGCTATGACAAATGGGTCCTTCTTCGCAGTGAACGCGCTTAGTTCAGTTCAACGCGCGGTTGAACTGAACTAAGTTCATTTCACCCCATTTGGAGGCCCGCCCCAAAGCGCTCTCGATTTCAGACACAAGTTGAGATCGTCTGATGATTTGGCATACTTTTGTTGGTGGTAGGATATTCATATCCGCCCGGATAGCGACCACCGTACACATGGTGTTAAATCCTGCCTTAATGATCCACACGCCTTATGTGGATCGCGTTCCAGCATCAGCTAGTGTATATCCGTTTCTCCCGAGGGGCTTGCGACATGAATAAAACAATGTATTTTATTGTAAAAAAAAGGGGTCAGCGTTAATTATCATGAGCCGTAAAGCATGTCCTTCAACAAGGACACGCATCCTAACGCTCATGCAGAAAGCCGGAGATCCACGTTTACAAGTTGTCGGGGAGCCCATATTCCGGAAGCTTGAAGAGAAGACCATGGCTTACGGCGAGAGCCTCGCCATGCTTTTCAAGTGCCTCCCCCCAGCGATATAGCACATACCCTAGAAGATTACTTGCCTTGGTGGCTTGGTTAAAGGCCGCTTCGTGAGAACTTATGTTGGTCTCCTTCATCCACTTAATCCACTCGCGATACGTAGTCTATTTCTCACTAACAGCGTCTGCGTAGTCGTGATTGAACCAGGTGCATCCGCCACCACCACCAACTACTTCCGAGGAAGGAATGTTATATTCAATTCCTAACCAGATCTCGTCGGTAATAACATCGGCACTCACAGAAGGATCGTTGCCCTTGAAGTAGCGCTGCCCCCAAGAGATGAATGCACAATACTCTCGCATACCATCCCAATCTGCCGCCGAATAGTGCCAGGTTCAGTGCCCGAGCTTTACAGGCAATGGGGCACGAGGCACTGCGGATCCCGGCAGTGGCCACCAACCAGGCAATGGTAGGAGGTACCCAATGGGGCGCCCACCGTCACATAGTACCCGGCTGGATGACTCATCAGCAGAAGGTCCAGCAATGAAGGCCTGTGACTCGCCACATCTGGGATTCTCGTGGGCTGATTCACCAGTTGCGACAAGTCGGTGAGTCTTGGAGAAGCCTAACCACAGCTCGTTGTGCGCGTTGAAGTCTCCCAAGACCATCAGTTGCGCTATTGGATACTGCTCCTGCGCATTGTCTGTCGCCTGGCTGATGTAGTTAAACAGCCGAGTTGTCTCGTCATCCCCGTCATAATAAACAGGTAGGTAATTAAGTATACTTAGTTAAATGTACCTACAAATTATCCTGTCCCTCTTGAAGTAGGGCAACTTCTAAAAATTTTAACTTTAAATCACTCTCCTGTAAAGTTTACTCAATGTCTTTTAAATATTTTTGCCTTTTAAGCGTCAATATCTATGACATTTATCAAACTAAATTAGTATCTTAATTAACAAACAAAACAACATGATTTCTTATCTTCAATAAAACTTTTCTCATTTCATCAAGTGCAATAATCTATGCCTATCACAATATTAATATAACTGCGCATAATAGAATACAACCAATCGTAGAAAAGGTAGCCTCTGATTGGCACATTTGAATCTGATCAACAATTGATGGAGCGGAATTGTATAAAAACTACTGTGTATAGTTCGTATTTTTGCCATTAGAGGGCCAGCAATTGTTGATCTGATCGGAGCCACATTTGTATGCCGAATCCTACATTAGATCAACAAAAGCTGTTCTGATCAACAATCGCTAACGGATCAACAATTAACTGATGCCACAACCCGTGTGATCAACATTTGCCGAGTGGAGATATCTATATATATATATATATATATATATATATATATATATATATATATATATATATATATATATATATATACAGTGTTATTTTGACACCCTGTTACTAAATGAAACCACATATTCGGCATCGCCTCTGCTTACCTTGTACCAAACATGAGGCTTGAGCTTGTAGTAGTTTTGCCAAAAAACGTGATTTAAGTTTTGAGCCTTTTAAATCACGCTGTACGGTTTTTGCACTTAACTCTATTGAATAAAATGTCACAGCTGACGATGTTATTATAAAACACAAACGCTTAAGAAGGGCAACTCCATACATATGAAAATACGTCTCAGACTCAGAAAGACGCTCTCGACACATTCACTGAAAAAGTTGCGACAGTATTACTTTGTTAATTAATAATGACAAAACGTAAAAAAAATGTGTTTGCGAAATGCACATACCTATAAATAGGTAACACAAATTTGACTAAAAACAAATAATCATTATAAAAGTTACAAGATTCGATTTTACTTGGGATTTTATTACATTTCATAGGGTAATCTAATATTTATTTCAATTCCTAAATTACTATTTTGAGCCGTTTGCCTTCTGTACGCTTGGCGTTTTTATAAAACGGTTACATTGACCTTGACGTTATAAAGCCCGCAATACATGTTGCCGAGTGATGACTAATACCAACGTATAGATAGTATATTTGGGTATCAGGATAGTATCGTGGGTATCAGCAACTACGAGAGACTTTTGGTCTCACAACACCCAGACCGGGGTCTGGGTTTGTTTCGGGAAACAAATATTTGTGGTTCACATAAACATTTGTCTCGGTGCGGGGATCGAACCCGCGGCCTCTCGCTTCACAGCCGGCTACTCGATTGGTTTTCGATAAACTTGCCGAACGTCTAGGCACTAGCGCTTGCCTTGTATTAATTTACCTACACTCGTGTTAGCCTAAGCTCGTCCAACATGTAATCCATGCTTAATGGTAATGTATGTGTGTGTGTGTGTCTCATTCATTCGATGATGGGTGTGTATGTTGATTTGTATATGTGTGTGCGCGCGTATACAGACTGTCTAAAATTAATCTAATGTTAACGGCATTTAATTTGTTAGGAAATATATTTTTTTTATTTTGACTTTAATAAGAAAGTGTCTTAGCTCAAAGTACTTATATTAACGAACACTACACATGGTTTCATTTAAGTATAGGGTGTCAAAATGACACTGTATATAGTAGCGTAGCTAAGATTGGAGGGGGGGCACTCCACCCCGGTTGTCACCGATTTTGGGAAGACACTCGACCAGGCATAACCCGAAATAATATAAAAAAAAATGGGTGCGTGTACTTATGTACGCGCGTGAGAAGTTATACTTCTTTGGCATCATTAAATAACCAATAATAAGTATTTAACATTAATAATTTAATAATATTTAGTGTTAATTATATTTAATAAAAGTATTTTAATCTATATCAATAAATAATACATACGGATAGTTAACCTCAATTATATTGGAGCACTTGAAAAAGTATATAAGCACAATTTTCTTCACTAATATTCACAAATAGTAAGTAATATCAATCAAAATATTCAATTTAAATCACTACTGAATATAATTTATTAGCACATATATAATTCGCACTTGTATGAAACTCAAACACGTGTTGTGAATGTATAAACTAGAGACATGTTGATAAATATTATAAATATGAAAACAGTGATCAGAGGTGACGAGCGTACCAACATGCGCGACTAATATCGAGGTTCAATTCATATTTTGTTGGTAGCTTTTTTTTCGAGACTTAATGAGCGGTTAAGCAGACGGCTTCATACTGTTAATTTTGTGTCACAGGTGCGCGCGCATCTTAAAATTTCACTCTCATCATTTTTTCATAACGCGCCTAAAGAAGTATAACTTCAAAAATTGGGAAATCCTCTTCTCTATCCTCCTTTTTTGAAATCGGTTAAAATAAATTAAAATTTTCATTTTAAAGTTTTCATTCTTAGGGTGACAGCCAAATCAAATCCGCCTGGGTGCCACCCGTGCTAGCTACGCTACTGTACATAGGAGACCGCATATTACTCAAACTTTATCGAACATCAACATATTTCAACAAAATCGGTTCATATTTAATGGGGAAATTTATGTCCATACATTAAAAATAAAATATACGCTCAACTGATAACCTCCTCCTGTTTTAAAGTCGGTTAGTAATATTTGAACTAATATTCTTAATCACAACGGAATACCCACACTTTGGGGAAAATACCTCATTCATTTTCTGGCAACACATGCACGTGTAGTTGACGTTTTGTGTTCCGAATATTACGTAAATAATTTTACCAAAAACATTATAAAAGTGATTATAAATTCGATTCTTTTTCGATGTCGAATTGTTTTTACAATGTTTTATGACACAAGTCGGCATTATTATAATTTTTTTAATCCAAGTTGAAGTGAACGTTACACAAGGCGGTCGTGTCGCGTAATGGCGGAAACTGGCGCACTATGATGAGAGTGTGTGCGTGAGACCCGTATACGTACAGCATTCTGGCACACTATGGGTCACTTCACTTTCGATGTATGGGACGTGGTGTCCCCCTTTTTGAAGTGATAACTTCTTATGGGAGGGTGAACCGAAACGTTCCGTAACGCGAGCGTTCCATCGACCAGCCAGCGTTAGCCGACCTCCCTGGAACATCGATAATTTCGAAGTTCAGTCGGACTTTCACAAGACTTTGACAGGACTTTAACCAGACTTTGACAGGACTTTAACCGGACTTCGACCGGACTTCGACCGGACTTTGACAGGACTTTGACAGGACTTTGACCGGACTTCGTAACGTAACACGTTAAGGGTTTCCCTTTCTCTCACGCATGCGGTAGCAGTAGGCAGGCTCCTACGCTCTCACTTTAACCCACATTAGTTTAAGTTATCACTTCTGTCGAGCGTCCCGAGACGCACTCTTTTTTTTTTATAAGTCGATGTTGTTGACAATGACATTTGAAGAACACGTCTAAAAATACTGTATTTTCTTCTTATTCATATTGAGTTTCTTCCGTCTTTGATTGATTGATAACTCTCGGGTAATCAATTCACATATGTACATATTATGTACACATTATGTACATACATATTGATTTCATTATCAATACCCTGCTATCGATTTATGAACGAAATTTATGAATAGATTTTATTGGACATGTTTAAAATAATGGCGGTTGTACACTTTCACGAGTTTTACCCGAATGCTCCCGCTTAGCTAGATAGTAGTTGTTTTGTCAAGTGAAGTTTGCCTGTGCAAACAACCATGTATGTTTATTGTGCAGTCTAAATTTTTATCAAAGTATACTAATATATTTATGTTTACCAATTATATTGTATGTTCTGTCGAGTTACAACCAATTACATTTATTTAGTAAGTACCTATGTAGTATGTTCCCATCCACTATATACTTTAAAGTTTAGAGTCTAAAGTTGTCTAAAGTTTAGACTAAACTTTAGACCATTCAACTGACATGTAGAATCAACAAGAGATATTGGAACTGATTCAAAATTGTATAATATCTTTTTTTAAGTTTCTGATGCGTTATAGGCATGGGCGTTAGCAGCAGTTAGTATATAGACTAATTTTTATCTGGGAAAAGAGATTCACGCGGGTGGAGCAGATTATTAAAAAAACGAGAGGAATTAAAAAGCTCAATGCTTTTCTGTAATGTAATGCTGTATCATTTATGACTCTTGCTAGAGAGTACTATGTTCTTATGTTCGCGACTCACGCAACTGGAACGCTCGCAGTGTCGGGAATAGTGTATAGTTGGCATTAGAAATTTTAGGTTATACTTTTACCACAGAGTACTTATTAGTGATGTTCATGTACAAAAAACATCGATATTTTTTCCGATATAATATATCGTGTACAAAAAATATCGATATTTTTTCCGATATAATATATCGAAATATTGTATCGATATATAGCGATATATCGGTCAAAAATATCGATATTTTCGATATATCGAATTGTAGGAAGGAAAAGACTTTATTAGAAAATGAGTAACAAAAATAATATCGAAGAGCTAAAAAAAAAAAAAAAAAACAACATTCAATACTTATTCTGGTATTTGATGTTGTTTTTTTTTTTTTTTTTAGCTCCATCCGATAGATTTTTCCTAAATATTCTACGATATCCTTATATCGGATAAAATATATCGATATCATATATCGACTTCAATGATTCGATAATATCGCATTGATTCGATATATCGGATAAAATATATCGATATTATATATCGACTTCAATGATTCGATAATATCGCATTGATTCGATATATCGAATAAATGTATCGATATTTTATCACATATCGATATATATCGAGCACCCCTAGTACTTATAATTTCATGGATTTTTTTAACAATATTAGTTTTTCAAATCAAATCAGTTGCATTACTTGTTACTAGATATTTAATGTTTATGCGTAAAATGCCTAAGCCTAACATACCAGACAGGTGATTATATATTCGTACGGGAAACAACTCGTAAATAATGTCTTTTGCAATAAGGTTCAAATAAAAGTATATGTGGCGTTTTAACTTTTGAACTTTCAGATGGATACCATACAAGGCTTGTGGAGAAGTTATTGAGGGCACAAGGATAATATGTTTCAAAGTGCCCCTGAAAAAGGTGAGTGATTTTTGGCTCATTATTGGCACATTACTTAGAATCAGTTTAGAGTACAATTTAATAATACAGAAATTGATTATCATTGTTTATATATTGTGAATGTTATTTAAACACGTTTTCTGTAAGTGGTGGAGGCATGGTGTCGATAGATAACTTTAGACAGAAGTCTAAATATGAATGGTGTTGTTCAACCAGGGTGTCATTGATGCAGAAAACGAAGGCAGCTTTACTGTTTAGTTTCATATATAAATAATACCAAAGAGAGTTGCCATCCATTTACTCAAAAGCCGTTGATTGTATAATATTAATTTTGAGTACTGGCTTGATAAGTGGGAAATCCTATTCATAAAACTTTATGACATTTTTTGTGGGAAATAAAATAAAAAGTAAGCAATAATTTCCCTAAAAATATATTGAAATCATAAAGATTAGTGATATTATTTTCAACTTTTCTATATACTATCAAAATTAGGTTTATTTACTTAATGGTTAATTACCTTTTAATTCTGACCCTAAAGATATATTATGTGATTTGTTGTGGGTATCAGGAAATATGAGAGACTTTCCTTACGAGGTGAGTTACCTGCTCGTTTCATCATTCAATTTATTTATAAAAACACTCATACCTGAAACAAATATTTTTTGAATCACATAAATTATACATGTATATAAACTTATAATAACCTTCTTTTTTGTGGAGGGGCTAAAAATCCGTTAAAGGTTTTATGTAGTGCCAAAAACGAACCAATGGGGCTTAGAGAAATCGTCACTATGCATTCAGGCTCATTATGAGACCTCATCGTAATGTTATTGAATATGGGGTGTATCTCGTGCTGCTGAGTAATTTCACTAGCTTCAATACCCTTCTAACTGGAGCTTTGCAGTACTTACACATTGCTGCTTCCCGGCAGAAATAAGCAATGTGATATATATCCAGCTGGACTCTCGTATGGGAGAGATGATACACCATAATTAATAAGGCTGAGACCTACCAATGCTTAGTACTACTCTAGTAAATGTTATTGCTTGACAGCGCCATCTATTTTGGCTCCGCGTACTTTTTCCACTTTGGTCATTCTAATGTAAACTATTTTCTACTTGTACCCTAGAGATGGCATTGGGATCGAGTAATGAAGTCGCCCATTTTTTGTAGTTTTTTATAGGTTACCTGAGGGATTTGCGTGATTAGTTGATTATTTTGTGCTATATCATTTTCTTATTTAATTTTATGAATCCGATATAAACATAAAAGCTATAGTCAAAGTCATACGATATTCGACTATGGCATCATAGTCGACGGGGTAACTGTCAAATGACAAAAAGTATGCACAGCTATATAATGACGTCAATATTCGCAATGGCCATTATTAGGGTGCAGGCGTCTATGGAAGGCAGGATGTTTCCAATACGCGCCCAATTTTATTTGTGTCTGAAAAACTAAAACGCATATTGTGAGTGCTCGTTGAGATTTCATTACTATACCGCGACAGGGTTTGAAATTATCCGTTAATTTCTCACCCCAGAGCATGAAATTATTAGACTCTTAATTATCTGATAATTTATCCGATAAATTACAGATTTCGCCACTGTACCCATGAGGTGAGATGATGAAAAAAATTAATTTCTCACCCCAGAGCATGAAATTATTAGACTCTTAATTATCTGATAATTTATCCGATAAATTACAGATTTCGCCACTGTACCCATGAGGTGAGATGATGAAAAAAATTATTTTAACAAAACTTAAAAACCGACTTCAAAAATATAACACTGAAGAGAAAAAATAACAATTTCTATAGATCTCTGCAGTCGGTTTCTGTGTCATTGCCGGTCAATTTAAATTGACATTCAGTGCAGCGTGCCCTTGTTCAATCGTTGAATCTGAGAGAAGTCGGGATGGCTCACTATAATGTTTCAAACTGTTACACTTTTATGCCACGTATTGCTACATTTAGTGGATTATATGTATTTAGGGCAAAGATGTAAAATGATTAAAGTTGATAGTTTTTTAATTTGTTGCAACACAGTAACGCTACGAGGATTTTTTATAGCATTCCACTTGTTATAATAGCGTTTATTAAGGGTAAAGGCTAATCGTGACCTAAAAATCTCTTAATCAAGAACGTAAATTACGCAAGAAAATGTAGATATATAGTTTTAGTCGTTTCATTGCTTTAGTGGCAGCAAAAATGGGCTCTGAGGTCTTGGGTTCGATTGATATGTCGGGAAGTTTGAGTTTTTCATACATTTTTTTTATATAGCACTAGATGACCCGGTGAACTTCGTATCACCTACATAATATATTTGTGTAAAATGTGGTCAAAACTTAATACAAATGTTTTATTTACATTAAATGCAATTAAGTGAGGTACTGCGCCATTGCACGTGAGGTAGCCCGTCGCACATTTAATTGACTTCGACGACCTAAGTCAGGTCGTCTCCCACCTCCCTCCGGTTGGACAGTCCTGTCCCCGTCCTGTCCCCGTCCTGTCCCCGTCCTGTCCCCGTCCTGTCCGCGTCCCGTCCCCGTCCCGTCCCCGTCCTGTCCCCGTCCCGTCCCGTCCCCGTCCCGTCCCCGTCCTGTCCCCGTCTTGTCCTGTCCCTGTCCTGTCCTGTCTCACTGTCCTGTCTCACTGTCCTGTCTCACTGTCCTGTCTCTCTGTCATGTCTCTCTGTCCTGTCTCACTGTCCTGTCTCACTGTCCTGTCTCACTGTCCTGTCTCACTGTCCTGTCTCACTATCCTGTCTCACTGGCCTGTCTCACTGTCCTGTCTCACTGTCCTGTCCCACTGTCACCACAAGGGGAGGGAGATTTGGGCATCCGAATTTCCAACTCACCTTACGTAACGCATCAACAAACTGTTATGCTGTATTCGACACAGTTGTGACAAACAGGTCGAGCCGATTCATGCTGTAGAGTCTACAGTGTAATCAAAACTATCTACAGCGTGGCTCTACCACTCAAAAGGTTTGCAGGTGCAATATTAAGCAAAGCCGCCCGCCGACAATGAAACGCATTATTGGTCCACAAGCGAGACGCACAATGGCTTGTTTGTATAACTGTTCGTCTGCCTGGGCGTTCACTTGGTCCACACTCCACACAGTTAGATGGCAAACACGGTCTCTCAACGATCTGTGTTAATTTGTTCTGCATAGCCGTTGCATCGCGGCGATATCACAAGTGTGTTTGGATTGGTCCGCCACTAGTCTTCATGATCATGCGATAATCAATTTGATCCGGGCACTATGGGGGATCTGTTTATGACGAGCGGAAAAATTTACCGTCTGTCGTGATTTGCTCTCTGTGATATATGGCTTCTGCATTACCGGAGTCTTATTCGCTTCAGTGTTAATTACACTCGTCATTCGATCGGTTTGGATTAATGCAGCATTTGGTTTTGCTATTTTGTTAGTTATTTCTTTAAATGTCATTGTAAATGTAATTTAAAAAGGTAAAGGAAAACACTTCGTTGAGCCAGCGTCCTTGACGCAGTGGGTGAGTAGCCGGCTATGAATCGAGAGGCCGCGAGTTTGATTTTCGCGTCGAGACAAACGTGTCTCACAAATATTTGTTGAGGATCTGGGTGTGTTTTCTCTGTAGAGGAGTTGACGTCAGGCATGCGGTCGATCGTAAATTAAAACTACAAGAAGAATTTTTCAATAACATGTGTAAAAATAAAAGGAATATTGCGCCTATCCCACTGCGAGTGGGATAAGGGTAGTTTAAAAAAACACTTTTGCATCGTTTACGTATTTTTTAATTTCTGAAGTTTCCAGTTCTAATATAAATGTGGAAAACATTTGTTATTCTTAATATTTGATTATTTCATTATTGTTTCTTCAGGATTTTCTTTAAGACTATTTTTTTCTTATCTTGATTAGTTCTTTTGATAAATTACTGATTACTTAAAACACTATTGTACAGGTTTGTTTACACTGCACCATTATATCATTGCTTACAAACGGACATTTGAATTTGTTCAACCCGTAGGTTTGTTAACTCAACACATTATTGTTTCAGTCAATAGAGTCGCCCGTGTCTTTGGAACTCTAATCAAAATGATTGTGAAACTCCAAACGGGCATTACGTACACATACTTAGCTCTCTTCCGCTATACAAAAGATGTTTTTAAAGTTAATTTTAAATCTAAAATTTAGAAATAATCTAGATAAAATTTTCATTCTATATCTTTTATACGGATTACCTAAAATGGAAAGATCAGAATATTAGAATCTTTGTAGTTTGTGAATTTGAAAGTTTGATTAGATAAGTACAAAAAATTACTAACTTTAATTAAGTGGTTATATTCGAAGTTCCAACAAAAAGGTTCCTAATAGCTATTGAATAAAATAATTCATTTATGGTTACATACAGACATATTTAAGAAAACATATAACACCAGTTAGTAATCTATACATGTATAATTACTTGTCCTGACTGATTCATCAACGTAGAGCGTAAACCGCCGGGACTACTAACTTAAAATTTTGGAAGATGACGCCTTGTATGTTGTGAGCAAGGAAGGATTTTTGGAAATGTGGGTGACATTAACTAAGAGGGTAAAATAAGATATCTGTGTTTCACAATGGCCTTTGCTGGACATGACATTATCAGCATTGAGCCATGGCTTCATCTTGGGCTCGGTGCAATTAAGTACCGTTTTATAGCTGGATGTATTCCTCCATTACAGCCTCCGTGGCGTAGCGGGCGAGTAGCCGGCTGTGAAGCGAGAGGCCGCGGGTTCGATCCCCGCACCGAGACAAATGTTTGTGTGATCCACAAATATTTGTTTCGGGATCTGGGTGTTGTGAGACCGAAAGTCTCTCGTAGTTCCTGATACCCACGACACAAGACTCGTATCTTACTGTGGGGTCAGGACTATGTATGTGACTGATAGGTGTATATTTATATTTATTACATAAGGCCGTTATTAAATCGGTCGAATGCTTGTAACGTCGACAATTTAGGACGGATTGCGGATTCATTCCCGCTGGCTATGCCAGTTATAGGCGTGTGTGGGATGACGCCCGTGTCAATGGGTCTGGGTCACCCCTACTAAGTCCACTCGTCATGCGGTTTGTAATAAGGTACTTACTAGGAAAAACCTAACATCTGTATTACGAGTGTGTGTACCTATTACGAGTTTAAAGCGAGTAAATGCAAAATAAATATTACGTAAAATTTTGGCTTATGTAGTGAAGAATTAAATAAGTATTCAGGGTTTCTTATTATGACTACAACTATATGTGTTCACTTACCTTCTAATACTTATTCCATACATGCATAAGCATACGCCTGTATCCCCGAAGGGGTAGGTATAGGCACAACTAGTACGCATAAGGTATAAGGATAGGTATCAAGACTCAAGTCTACCGCCATTTTGGGCATAAATTCCAATGCCGCGCAACTCTTCTGATTTTTTTTCTAATCGTTGGCTAAAAATTAATTGTAATGGCTCGATTGGGGATTTGAGCTTCGGCCCTACCTTGTGTCACAAGCAAGTATGCTGCCGTTACATAAACGCGGCGATTTATGCTGGTGAATAAAATTATAATTAGTTAATGATTCCTCATGTTTACGCGAATGTTACACACAGTCCACTCCGTGACCACGAAGGCTGAAAAGCTTTCGAAACGTCGGGACCCAAATTAAAATAAAAAACCGCGATAAAATCCGTTTAAATTAGTTTTATTTCAATTATAATTGTGTACTATCTTTCGAGTTTTCGTTGTAAGGGCATTCGCGTACTAACGATTCTCCCAGACATGCGATAATGCAGTACCTTCGCCTTTTGATATCACTCTCAATCTTTGAATTACGCATGCGGGACGATTGTTTGACTACCTTATTATAGATATAGCTTCTTTCAATTGAACGATGTCGAGAACTTTGAACAAGGTTTTGTTAATAGGTATGTTAGGTCGGACGTTTGAGTGGTTAAGCCAACATGCTTGTACAGTCCGATGACATAATTTTCGCACTGCGGTGATGTTCGGTATTTCGAATTGTTACGATTATCCGATAAATGGCCGACCATCCAGTTCCAGTGTTGTTAGTGAAGAGAAAAGAGAGTATTTAGTCTATTTTATTATTTATAACTTTATTGTCACACAAAAAGTATTGAAAATACACAACAGACATCTAATAATAATAAATAGAAGTACAACTGGCGGCCTTATCGCTAACGGCAATTTCTTACAAGCAACCTTTGCATGGACTGGATTGATAGGTAAATGAGCGGGCGGTCAACATATAAATGAAACCTAGAGTACAAATGTACACATTTTACATAATTTTAATCATAGTATTGTACCTACGAATGGAAAGACAAATATTAAAAAATTTAATGATATTTCAAGATAACATTAGAGATTAAATGTAATTGCAGTAAGAGATAATCATTTAATCCGAAACTCGGGAATATTTTATTTGCTAAGGCAGTTTTTCATAATATTTACCTAGTATAAAAGAAGCCGTCCCGACATCGAAAGGACTAATCCGGTATTTGATAAAGCAGCGGGTGTCATATACGCTTCTATATGAATACCGTACTCCTTTATCTTCATATCTTTTTGTTTTTTTTTTCGTATGAGAACATACTTACCGTGGCGCTTAATTCCATTTCTTTATTCAACGGTACCAGCCCATAAATTAGGATAGTTTTGTTCTCTTTGAATTATAAAGCGATACTGCTTTAATGGCAATCGGTAGATGTAATTTGATACGTTTCATTTTTCTACAACTGTTTCTTTACTATGATTCGAATCGGATCATTGTCTTCTTGTCGTTTTTGTCTTAGGGATACATTGTTTGTCATAATTGGTTTATAACCACAATAAATGTTTTATTTTGAAATGTCATATTTTATTGTAGCTTTATAATGTGCCTATGAACATAACTATTTCTGTTCTCTATTCTTACATATCGTTAAAGAGAGCTTCATACATGTGTATTTTACGATTTGTACTTGTTTCTCTAAGTTATTTGTTTTTATTGTATAATTAAATAGGCCCCTATCACATCATGGGACGGACATACGCTCGGCGAAATTTGGGTGTACTGGTTACATCTCTGCCTACTCTTTCAGGGATTACAGGCGTGAGTGCGTATGATTATATGAAGACAGGCTCTCGCCTGTATGCCCTTAAAAGAATAACTTGGTCAACTTGTGCACGCATGGTTCGTCGTGCATATTTCCGTCACGTGATGTGATATGTGGTGAGTCTCGTGCGCAACTTTTTTGAATTCAAAAATCTGCAACACAGATTGTGACAGTGCAGTGGGCTGCGAAGCGAGATGCAGTGAGTTCGATTCCCACACTGAGATAAATGTTTGTGTAATCCATAAATATTTGTTTCGGGTCTGGGTATTGTGGGCCTGCAAGTTTCTCCTAGTCCATGATACCCACGATACAGGTTAGCCTAATGTGGGGACAGTATGTGTGTATTATTATTATTATTTGAACCCGGGATCTCAGCGGATACTTAGCGTCAGTACGCCGCTGTCGCTAGACCCATGAGGCATTTAAAGAGATTAAAGAGAGAGAGTATTACATTTACATATTGTTGATAGCAATTTCTATAGCATAGTCTGGCAAGTGGGTCACCTGATGTTAAGTGACCTCCTCTGCCCTTGTACGCCTACAATACCAGAAGAATCATGGGCGCGTTGCCCACCCTAAAGGAAAGGGATAGGGAAGGGGACGCGGGATTTTGGCCTCCGGATAATTCACTCACCGTACGAAACTCAGCAGGAAGTCGCTACTTTACGTCGGTTTTTTGTGACATTGTGGTAACGACTCGATCGAGTCGACCCATACATAATGTAGACAAAACTGTCTACAGTGCGGCGTGTATATTTTTTTTTACCTAGCCCTGTATTATACATGTCCCACTGTTGGGCACGGGCCTCCTCTACTGAATGAGAGGGGTTAAGCCTTAGTCCACCACGCTGGCCTAATGCGGGTTGGCGGACTTCACATACCTTCGAAAAATCTTACAAAGATATACAGCGTAGATCTACCACTCATAAAATAAAGCATATGTATTTACCAGTGTTTTCATATAAACTTTGAGTTCAACAAATAAAAGCGATGCATCGAGCAGACGCCATATCATTACGTCAATCAAGCAGTCGTTGGAAGTTTCAGCAACAACAATATTCCCTTTAAGTTATGTCTTTTTATATGTCGGCGTGGAGGTTCTGATTCGCGATGACGTTAACGACCTTATGTTTTTTCATTTAAATACCAACTTGTAATCAAGCAACATCATGAGATTTATATTAATTTCATATATTTTATGCAACTTTTGTCCTTAGTTTGAACGGATTAAAATCTTTAATTGCCGTAAACCTTGCTAAGCTGTGAGCAACCACCACCCAAAAAGATGTTACAATTCCAACTTCAAGTAGTTGATTAATTTGTAGCAACACGAGTGGTATCGAAAATACCACGAATTCTTTATTATTCAACTTATTGTACATCTATAAATATGTGATCATAAAATACCGTAACGCCATCCGAGCCGTAGACCTCCCGAACTAGAAATGATATCTTCCAAAAATTATACCGAGATAATTTTATGTTTCGTCAGAAAAGGTGTGAATCAGCAATACATTACACTGTTTAATGCGATTGATCGATATCTCGCGGCGTTAATCGATCTAATACGGTATCGGTATGCGGTTGTTATGGCTGAGAAACTAAATCGGTGTCAACATCGATACGTCTCCGGTTTAATGTGCGATGTGTGGTCCTCTTAATGTGTGAAAGAGTAACGTGGACGTGATCCTTATGAGACTGTTCCACTGAGATAAAGCTGAGTAGGTACATATCATGTAATGCCCTCTACCATTATTATGACAGCTGACCATAACAAGAAATGATTATTACATACTGTTACTAAGCTTATCGAATTACAATTTTTGTCCTTTTACGTCGCAATCATATCTAAAATAGTTACGTATTTAACATTTCACTTTATGTATTATCTTTTATTTTTTGTGTAATAACCATAGTGATGGTCGTGAAACCCGTTAATTCCTCAATTTGTCTACATTATTTTCAATATGTTTGACCGAGTTTGAAGTGTTGTGATTAATCTAAAATGATTTACACATTTTGTAGGGCGTTGCACTTCACTACAAGCGTGGAAATCAGTTTCGTGAATGGTGTTGCATTTCTACGGCCATCAGGCCAAATAAAAAAGTCATAAAGCAATGACAGGCTTGGGAACACGGGGTCACTATGTAGGTCGATATCGGCCGTCTATTTTATAGGGCCGACAACGGCGAAAGCCAAATACGTTGCACTTATCGTTTATCGTCACGTAATTGATACAGAGTGCACGCTCGTAAAACACAAACTAAAAACCATCGGACATCACACGCGTTGAGGACCGCGTGGAGGCCGAGTGAGTTCTCGCCGCGCATTCTATTTCATCAGGGTGTGAAGGGTTCATCATCATCATCATCATCATCATCAGCCACAAGACGTCCACTGCTGAACATAGGCCTCTCCCAAAGATTTCCAGACCGACCTGTTGGAAGCGGCCTCCATCCAGCGACTTCCTGCGATCTTTATCAGGTCGTCTGTCAACCTTGTAGGTGGACGTCCAACACTGCGCTTGCCAGTACGTGGCCTCCATTCCAGAACCTTTCTGTCCCATCGGTTATCGGTTCTGCGAACTATGTGACCTGCCCACTGCCACTTGAGCTTGCTAATCCGCTGAGCTATATCGGTGACTTTCGTTCTTCTATGGATCTCCTCATTTCTGATTTGATCACGCAGAGAAACACCGAGCATAGCTCTCTCCATAGCTCGCTGAGTGACTGTGAAGGGTTCGCTTATTAATAAACAAAGCGACGGTGCATCACCAACTACAGACATTCTCCCGCATCCATTTGATCGACGTCTGGTAACGGTATCCTTTGAAATACAACAAAGTTCCGCGTCGCCCCCCAAAAGTCGCTTTTGTTAAATAATGTAGAAGCGCCGCGGTGGTTGGCGTAACAATCAATATAGAGCCCGCTTACGGCTTAATTTATGTTCTCCGTCGACGTTTGGATTGATGTAAATCATTATCAACATATGACAAGCTTACAAAGAGATCCTGCTCTATTGTCCTTTACGAATGGTGCACCTTTGCAGTGGTTTCGAACAATTGCACGCCATTTTACGGGAAATTACCTCACAATTATCGATGGCTACTTAATAACCCCCAGACTGTGCTTTTGTGTTCTAAGGGAGAGCAATAATTCATTCTCCTAATTTCGTTTTAGCAATACCAGAAGTAATATTTGTTGTCGATTTGAGGCAGACTGCGTGACTTTTACTCCCGTTTCTTTCCTTGGCAATGCGATTTGAGTAGTTGTAGATATTGTACCATACATTTTAATTTATTGAGACACTTGCTACATCATAGACGGTATTACATTCCATCCAATATGTTTTACGATGCTGGCGCTCGTGTGGATGGTTTTACAAGTGGTCGATGTCGCGAATGCCTCGATTGCGACCCGTGGTAATTGGTAATTAGTACCGACGTGCTAAAATCAAGTTCGCCGCTGTGTCGATTAGCGTCGCGTCGTATTGATTCGTCGTCGCCGATACCGGTGGGCAGTGTTAATGGCCTCCCATTTAGCTAATTGTTTAATCTCAAAATAGCCGTTTGGGAACATTTTGTTCTTGTCATGTATGCATTTTTGGCGTGTTAATCTGTAAGCTAAACATAGAGCCTTCGCCCGGTGCCGGCACCGTGTGCGATTGCGTCAAACGTGTCGTATTGTTGGAGCTGTGCTGTCATCGTTTCATTTTTGCTGATTGTGTTATGGTATTTTTTATTGTAGAATCATTAGGGTGATGTCACCGACGGTTTCTGGACACGATAATCGTGATGGTAACGCCCCGTCTGCTATTACCGTGCTAAGTTATGAGCTCATTTGTTTCGTCGATTTAAATTTTTTATTGTCGTCGCGCACCGTTAAGTAGGGGTTGGCATTAAGCCGTCTGTGGGAAATTAATATACGATTATTAGGTCGGTCGATTAATTAACGCGAATATTGTATGGCGCCTCCTCGATCGGAAGGGAAGGACCCCGGCAGCGTAGGCGGTCGCGTGGCACGCGTGTCCGCTTCAGCCACGGTCTGTCTAATAAACGCCAGTTGATTGCCAATTTTCACTGTGATATATCTCACATAGCTGCATTTAATTATCTAGTGCTCAAATAAGGTGCGTTGCGGAATGGACACACCACGGTTTTTGAAGACCTATTATGATCATATTGATTTATTCGGCTCATAATGAATGACGGTAAACCCTTTTCAAATAACTTGATTTATTAATGCAGTAATATCGGACCAACTTGGGTGTTAAATTAATATTATACAAATAATTTCCATTGTCGTTCACCAATTAAAGTAATTAAAATTTATAGTACGATCCAATTGAGTTACGAGCACAATTCAAATCTACGGTTCTTTGTTGATTTATTTCGCTCTACAATAATGAAGTGTTGACGATTTACGGCCGCACAGATGTGAGAGAAAGCTGTGAAGTTATTATTAACAGTCGCCATCGGAACGAGGACCACCAAAATGCTGAACTTACTGTTAATATATGAACATATCTTTAATATGAACAACTGAGTACAATGCAAATGATAGCTGGTGGGTGGCGCGCTTTATGTGATTTTCAATCAGTGACGGCTGTTGGGAGCACGCGCTGGCTACGAATTATAACACATATTATTATTGGCAGTATTTGTCCAAGTACCAGGCCCGGTGGCGTTGCTATGCCACTATTGTTCTTTTGGACCACCAAGGCGGCCTGTTACAGAATAAGGATAACTTATCAATTATTTTATAAGCGCCATTTGCGGTGTTATGGCAGATTGCGTGTAAAGAATTTACGTACTCCAACCTTATATTGCTCTGTAGTATATTTTATAGACGTAGTTACACGGTAGCGTGTAATACGAATGAATGGCTCGAATATCTGGGTTTAGTGTTTTTTTTCAATGTTTTTATTATACCGAATATGGCAATGTAGTTTTCGAGTACAGTTATGTTCAATTGCCTGAAGGTAGAGTTTCTTCATATATATGTTATGTTTAAATGTATTTGTGATACATATACGTTTCCGCCTGGGGGTAGGCAGAAGTGCAACTAGTGTTACACTCACGCCGCACCGATATGATGTAACCCATGTGACAGCGATGGAGTGTAAGTGGGCCACCAACATCTTTGGTCTAAAGCCAACCTTACCTGCACGTGGTACACTCTGGTGATTAGCGGACGAGCAAATGGTGAAACTTGGTTCCCGTTACGGGTTGTGGGGGTTAGACGGTGGGTTACCCCACGTATCAACAAATAACGTAAAATCAATGAGGAAGGTGGACCCTGGTATTGGGTTGGGATAACGCCAGATTGAAAGAAAAGATGTCATAGAGAAACTATCTACACACTGGACACAATTTTTTTATTCCTGGCAATTCATGTGTAAATTTTTGAATTGAAAACTTGAAACACTAGTTGTTATTGCCCAACTCGGGATTTGACTCTGGACTTCTTGGTTTCTCAAACTAAGTGAGCTGCCACTGAACCAACTAGTCGATTTATATATATTTGAATGAAATGTAGAATTGTTTCATTAAAATCACCTAGGTGATCAAAGTACACTAAACATTTGACTTAAATCATTTATTATCTAAACAACCTGGGTAAAGTGAATGTAAGAAATTATTATGGATTATTCTATTTAATTAAGTGTGTATTACTAATTATCAAATAAATTTTGTCAATCCATTTTAAATTCTAAAATCTATGCTATAATATTACTTCGACTTGGTCAAAACAGATAAACTGTTATTTAGTACCAACCTATCAAAACAAACAAGGTTTTATAATCAAGAATAAAAAAACGTAGGTACTGATTATCCCGACTTTCTTATATTGTAAGCACAACCTGGCAATCAATATAGACGGCTAAGAAAAGTGGCTAGCGCCACATCACAATGGCTTCGTGATTTACCCGTATCAATTACGGCGATTAAATGATAACTCGGCTATATATTATCATTGGATACTGATATAATCTCTATCCAATTGGTTGAGACGGTTAGTTTCGGATTTTTTGTTCACCGTCGATGATTTACTGAAGGGTTACGTCGACTTCTGTTATTTATCAAACTTGTAGACAATAGGATTATGTATTTTTTTAATAATAGCTTTTAGTTTTATTCTACATAAGTATTTTTACTGCGAAATTTTTGTTAACGTCTACTTTGAAGCATGATGTTTATGGTTGCTAATATCACAATAACGACTATAATGTTGTCGCTTAAGATTTAAACCTAATTGCCGCTCTCGGTGACGTTTAGTAATTAGCAATTAGTATTCTATTAGTGTCAGATATGACAATAAAGTTTATTTCTGAACTTAGGAACGTAGGCCAAAGCTATTTCTGTTCTAAGTAACACACCCTGAGGATATAACTGGCTCTGAGTGTGGATATAATCGAATTATAAGAAATTACTGATTCCCAATTAAAGTTAATTGGTACCTGTGAGTGTAGTAGAGAATGAATAATAATAGCTTGATTATGTTAAAATGACAACAAAATGACTAATTACTACACTAAAACCAATCTAAGCACAATGAAGAGAAGTGAAGAGGTTGTACACAGGTGCATTAAAGTAAATCCTCAAAGGCACGTGGTACTAATACGAGTGTTGATGCGGTGTATGTTTGTAAAGGCGCACCACAGTCCAGACCACACAGTAAGCAGACAATCACCTGACCATCGCTCACCCCGCTCCCACTCTGTAATCACGCCATCATTACCTCTAATGACGTGTTAACGTTGCTTTATGGGAATGCCAAACATGACGTCCATATTTCGGTCATTTACATTTGTTTGTCTACTATCTTCGTGGTGTTTGCTTACGTCTCTAGAACAGAGGGCGGCGTTTCGTCCAGCCACCGGTGTGTTTTTAAGTGCAACTCGGTTTCGGGTTACGTTTTACTTCGATCTTGTGCCGTCCTCTTTTGGCTTCATATTAATATTATCGTTAAATAATGGAGTTTCAGTGATATTGATAATTTTATTTATATAAAATATACCTTAGTTATATACCTTTGGGGGCTTGCCCCCTCTTCCTATCTGTTTCACTTCCCTAATTCCGTCCCCTCCCAATTTCCTTACCATGCTGCTGGTAGGATATTCTTATCCATACACGGTTTTAAGATCCGCCATAGTGACCCAACTTGTGTGGGTCGCGTCCCGGGATCAGCTAGTGTATATCTGGTGCTCCCGAGGGGGCTTGCCCCCTCTTCCTATACCATTCCCGTCCCTTATTCCTTTGGCCCTGGGATGAGATACTGCAGGGGTCGCCAGTATCCCATTACCAGGGACTCCTGTAGTTCATCCCAAGGGCTAAAAAACCCCTCTGGAGAGAAAACACACCCAGACCTGAAACAAATATTTATGATTCACATAAACATTTTTACACCATTCTTGAATAAATTATTTGAATTACCGATTTAATTAAATTTTACATGGAGGCATGTGTATGTTTATTTACGGGATGCGATTTTAGTAATACACTATACCGTAACAGACAGTGATTTTCGGTTTGGTATAGCATACTTATTTTCATATTATATAAGATTATATTTTTTTTCGTGTATATGAATATTTATTCATAATTGTTATTTCAACTACGTAGATATTTACTAAACTTGCTACATTTTGCTGAAACTTATATTAAAAATTTCATTTAATCTTTTTCTAGAACTCTATCCAACTCGCACGTATACTAAATATTATATTATTTCAAATATCTAAAGTATAAATTATACTACATTGTATTGACCGCCGATTCTTTTTTATAAGAATGGTAGAGTCTCACTTACGCCGGTATATCAATTGATAGTAATTTTTATTAGTGTAATAAAATATGTCCAAAACAAAAAAGAACCGAATGAACACCGTTAGTCGGACGAAACAGGTGTACGACTATCTCGGGAAGCCGTAGGTCAAACCACATTTTATTGGACCTTCCTCGAGTCTATTCCATATATTTTTTATTTGATTAACAGGACGATGCCATTGATTTTAATGCTTGTATCTGAGGTCCTTTATCGGATATGATAAAAATTATGTTTTATTCAATTTACGTATTTTATGATGTCATTTTTGTTGTAAGTTATTTCTTCGGATAATAATAGTTTACAATTGGGCACAATTTATTAATTTGCAGACGTTACTTTAAATGAAATAAAATATTACTGACACGTGGAGTATAATTTTTATCATTGATTATTGGTATGAACAAGATAAAGAGGTTTCTATGGCAGTTAAGACATTAGCGCGTGCTTCTTTCTCATTCACGTATATAACCAAATATGCTTTCGGTTGTTAGTGTGTACAAAAATACGGTCGGGTAAGAACCACCCACGGATTTCCACCATGCGTACGGTGTTAATGTGTCCCTGTTGGTTTAGTGTACCCGCCAAATTTGTTCCAACGTTGGTGAAAGCTAAAAAGCTCCCTATTTAGAAAGTGACAAGAGTTCCATTGACTTCAATGGGATTATGTGTGTTCGCAAGTCGCAACTAATTCACACCGTGTATTTAGCTGAACTTCGTGAAACACAACAAAGATGTAATGATGACTGTGGTAATGCATTTTTTCGTGTACTTAAAGACGTTCGCCGCGATGCATATGTTAATCAAATTATCATTGCAGACTTCCTTGTTATTATTTAAAACAGGTTTATCTACCAGGTTTAAGTTACTGTACTGTATATTCCACATTTGTAGCACGCAAGAGTGGTCATATTTATCACATTCCAGCGTCAATAATATAATTTGTCAATGTAAATGAAATTATTAAAATGCATTTTTTAAATGTCTTGATTATGCATTCTCGAGTCCGTATTGAGCTGTCGGCGGTTTACCTTAAACAGTACAGTCACGTTCGATATAAAGTGCACCAAAATGAAAAAAATCTATAAATGCTGATAATAGTCGCTGGTCACGAAGGTGTCCCGTATTGTACGAGGCGCCAGCAGTTAATGCTACCCGCTGCGAAACAGTTTAAGTACCAATTTAAAATGGCCTATTCACCCTCTCTATTTATTTATTAAAACACCAAAAGTGCGAGTTGGTTTTTCACCCGTGAGATCTTGTTAAATTGGTCTCCCTTGCCCCAGGACGTTGAAGTTCGCCGATTGAATTCACACCCGTGGTTTTCGTGTCCCCTACTCGTTATAAATCAAACGCAGGTATGATTTTGTCTGGGGCAGCCGTGTGGAATGCTGCAAACCCTTGCGGCTGTCATTTACGCAATGACTGTGTTGTTTTGCTGCTGATTTTGAGTTTGATTTAGTTGACATAATGTAGACATACCTACAGAAATCGATCTTTCTTCCTTTTGTGTGTATCTTCTAGATCTTGTATATTTTTTTTTATTATGAATTAGGGAATGAATAATTTGAAATGTCAAAGACGTTATATAAAACTCGTCAAATACTCTGCTGATAATTTTAATAAATGACCTTTGTAAAGCTATTAAGTTAATAAATAAGAAGATTATCTCAATAAAGATTTCATTTTCTTCACTTCGACGTGCTGTGACCGATTTTTGTTTTTGTAAACACGTCTATGAGCAATAAAAAATTAGGTGATTTTTGTACACAAACGATAATAATAAATTACTAGCTTAACAAATTCCATTATGTGATTATTTTACGTTTACACATATGCGTAGAATCGGATATTTCAATTGTACGCGCATGCGTTTAAATCTTTTGATTTGTTTTTTTTGTTGTGCCGGCCCCAATGTTTGTTTAACCTTTTTCTTTTCAATAGAAAATGTGTCACGTTGGTAATACATCGTGGAAGTGTTTCAACTCGACAATGAACTTGCCAGTCCGACGGGCTTGCGTCTTCCCATACAGCCGCGAGTTTACTATAAGTGAACCCTCCTCACGTGTGACGGCACTATGCATTTGTTTGTCCGCAGCTGCGGTGCCGACAACATATTTATTATGCTCATTAACCTTCAAGAACGCTATTTAATTGTCGGCCGTTTTTTATTCACTTCACCTTTGACCCGACTACGACTTATTGCTCCTCGGTCTCACTTTGAAAGCGAGAACTGGATGTTATTTATTATCCTTAGAGCAGGATGGGTTCGCTTCTATCTTTGTGTATTTGAGCTCGTCTTCACTATTCATGACATTATGGGGAAGCGATTAGTTGTTGCTGATTGATATGGCTAGTTCATTTTTTTCATTCAATTTGTATCTATTTATTTATTTGATTGAATGACGTGACGAGCAAGGCGTTCGCCTGAGGGTAAGCGCCACGCCTACCCATAAACAGAAGCAACACCTCACAGAACTATGTATTACAAAGCACTGCATGGCACTGAACTGCGCTCGTCACCCTGAGACATAAGATGTTAAGTCTCATAATGCCCAGTAATTTCATTGGTTTCAATTTCCCTCAAACCGAAACACAACAGTGTTTACACACTATTGCTTGGCGGCAGAAATAGACAAAGCGGTGGTACCAACCTAGACGGCTTCTCGCATACGAAGGACAACCACCTTGTTCTTAGTTATTTTTTCTATTTCGTTTATAATATCAGTAAGTGCAATCTTTATAAGCTGATATTCAAAATATGGCTTAATAAAGCAAAAGAACTCTAATAAAGAACATCCTTGCCAATTCATACACGCTTTCCATTACTTTCTAATAGCAAAAGGAACCTGTCCATTCACAACTTCGAACCGTTCCGCTATGAGATAATGAAGTCCTGTGTAATACAACTCGATGGGACATTGGCCGCATAATGCTGGATATAATCGTGGCGACGATATTGTCAAATGGCTGTCTATTTCTCACGCAGTGTGAGTCGGTACTTGTGGGGGTCTAATATCTAAAGCTAATGATCAAAACACACGGCCCACAAGAATTTGTGTGTTTATTAAATAAGGTTGTGATGCATTTTCGGCATTATTCCAATAGTTTCTTTTCTATTTGTATTGAATCATTTAAATCCAATAACGGATAAGTTAAATTAAATCTCAACATCCTCTCCCTGGTTAATGTGTGCTTGCGATGATGGATCATGTTTAGTACTATAGGAGATGCGTAACACAAAGGAACTGTTGTAACTATTGTTCCTTTGGTTACTATCTCATCGCGTTATTCACTCAAGTTTTGACGTCTTCATACGCGCTATCGGCAACAGTAAATTGTAGTATCATGTCGGTACCGTCGTCGGTATGGAACCGTTTATTGATTGGTATCGTAGTTTGTCCGCTGTTCACTTTGAATAAAATTCGAATTATAATTAATCACGGTTCGCGTCGCGTGGGAGAGCGTCGTCGCACCACCGACGATCTATCATATTTTGTGATAACGCCACTAGGACGCATCTCGTGAACGTATTGAGACGGTCGAGTTAGACGCTAAGCTACGCGACAATAGTCGTGTGCAACGGTACAATGCCATTTCAAAAGGAGCAGTCGGTATTATAATCGCTGTCATGTAAAGAGATATCACGAACAACTATTTTAATGCTTCTATATGATATATAGGTAGTGCGGTGTATTCAAACTAATGATGTTAAGAGTTCAATTATCCACTCCGTGCAAGGAGGTCTGCGGCAATGTTGCGGTGTTTATAAAGACGATAGTGTCGATGACAACAGTAAAATCGCATCATAAAGTTTCGATCGCACCCTTTGAGAGTTCCTATGCAATCTAGCCGCTCAATTTTATTTCCAATACCAGCGTAAATAGATAGGCGGGCTGTTGTAAACGAGGGACACCCTGGGGCTACAGCGGAGGCTCCTGTCAATTGAATTTGTCTGCAAGCGCTCCGTGCATTAATAGCGCACTAAATTACGTTGAATACTATTATTGATATTTTCATAAAAGCTTGTATCCATTGTGTGGTGACGATACTCAGCGCGCGTCTAGTTTTAGTGCGTTTCACGTTATGGTGTTTGATATTTTATGCCGGCGCTGCTCGTTATGGCTGTTGGTTCTGTAGTTTTACTGCTTTTGTGGCTTTGATTTGATCATTTTAATCTATAGCTTCCTGTGTTATTATATGGAATCAAATTGAATGTTATTATGTTGGTTTTGCAAGTACTGTTTATTTGCTTTGTCGTTTGTTATGTGTGCCTTGTTACAATAACCGTCTCCTTTCATCGGAACTCTTTCTCCATATGTTCCCACGTTCTCGTCGCTTAATCACGTCGGTTGTGCGCTCGCGCCTAATATCGCATTTAATGGCTCGTCATTTAATATACAATGTGTAGTGGTCCGTTTTGCACGTTGTCTCTTCATGGATACGACGGCACCGTTTTCATAATGATCATAGACTCCAATGTTGGCGATAATTTTATTCTTTATGGATTATATGGTTTCTAGTGCAATGCTGTTTGTGGGTTTATCTTATTGCTGTAATGGGCGAGCTTGTTAATGTGGTCTTTGAATGGAATTATATGTTATTTTATTTTATGACGGTTGTAATATAGTTGTATATTCAGCGTTTTAATGTTCTGAATCTTGCTTTTATGGTTAAAGTTACGCCTTTTATCATGAGCAATTGTGTAAATTTAAGCTAACATGTTTTATGGTATTTTTATTTTCTGCTATCGTGTCTACGATGTGTATGCTTTAGAAAAGTTTTAGTTATCGGTTTTATGATTGGTCATATTACTGCGGCGTTAGAATGTGGCGTAAAACACGACACCAACGTTCGTGCTGTCTGTTTGTGATTGGTCGAGAGTGTGACGTTTTCTGATACAAATCTGAGACGACGCGATGAAACGTTTCGTTTTTGATTTTTTGCATTCTAAGAGGGCTGATGTCCCGACTATATAAATGTACAGAGATTATATTTTACCAGCGAATCAAATTATGAACATCAAGATTCACAGCAACGCATACCATATTCACTAGGTCGATGACGTATAAAATGACATGTACAATTAATTGAAGTATTTATCAATGCCCAGACCAAACCGTCAGACGTAAAGAACTAAAATTTTGTCATCGTATTCTTATAATGACATAGATTACCATAAGAAAGTTTTTTTGATATACCACAATATCGATCTTAATTTGGTGGTTAAAGTTGTGTTGTAGAGCATATTTAACGAAACAAGTATATCGTCGTTTTTCGAAATACAACCTCTATGGGAAGGATGTGGCTTATCCCAAAAAAAGATTTACATGGGCGAAGCCGCGAGAAAGAGCGGGGTACCTCTACCTCCATATCGCAAAAGTTATATCTCTCGTCACCTCCACAAGTTGATGTCGTTATGTAAACTTCAGTCGGCTGCCTACAGGCAGAATACATTATTTGTGTTACATTCGCTACTATGGCATGAATAAAACCGTGTATATCGTGATTGTTGTGTTGTGAAGCAGTTTGTTGACTGACTTTATTTATTTTGCACTGAATATTTACTAATATTACTTTTTCTTCTGGAAAAAAAAGTATTATTATTTATATAATTATAAGGAATGAACATACCGCATTATAATGCTGAATAATTTACCGATTTAACTTTTTATGATAAATACTTTTAATTCAGATTGTATTCACATTAAACTATTACAATTTTCTTGAAGAACAAGTATAGCGTGTTCCAGCATTAGACTCTGTACAACCATTATGTCTACACGAATACCTTAATCGGCGCACATAAGTTGTTTATCGAAAGTGTTTGATAAATCTACACGTGTCATCATTACCGAATGTGATCTACGACTCTCATTAGCTTCCTCTAAATAAGATATTAAACGGTGATTAACCGCCGACGCCACTGATTATTTTATTGCACTCAGAACAAGCTACGCATTAACAAGTAAATATTTTACTAATATTTTTGATGTACTAAGCAGTGGCAGAGATGATATATTTCTACTATGATTGACCTGTCAAATCAGTCAGCCATTGAACTTTTAGAGGCTTTTAAGCTGAAATAGTATGAACATAAATCTGACATGGAACTGGGTCCCTACTACAACTTCTAATAGCAGTATTATTAAGAAGTCATGGTACGGAAAGTCCAAAGTATGGTTATAATAAGACTGCACTAAGAGGTTGTAGAAGGGCCCATGCAATTCTAGCAATGTAACTTTCATATATTTATTGGTACGCGTCGGCGGTTGATCGAACGATCGTCGATTCGTCGACTTGAATCTTCATCTTCCCTATAAGTCGGCAAACCTTATGTGCCGTTACGCTACCACAATTCTCAAGATTAATGTCTTCATTCTAAACGGTATTGTCAACGAATAGTAATCGCTTGAGATACGAACATCTAACGGTCGTATTTGAAATATCACAACAGCCAGCCGCAAAATAACTTATGGTTGTCGAGGGAAAGTTGCATATATTCTATTGCAACGTAGACGATTAAGACGTTCTACAACATTCGTTTCTTGCTCATTAACTTTAAATGCTCACTGATTGAAAATTAATGTGCAGCGCCAGAGATGCGTGTATTAAACAACTTGGCGTTGTTTTTAGGTTTTTATACGTATATTTTGGGGACACAAAAATTAATAGTTCCATTTTGTTGTTTTCGTTAGTGCGTCGTTAGTGTCACCGGTTGCCTCACGGCGATGCAAATTAAGATGTTCGGTCGGAATTCACTTTTTGATTTATGACCTTATAAAGCGGGCTCTCCGCTGGTGGGTACTTCCTTGTGGGATATAATTAATGTGAGATGCATTGTTTTAATATTATGACTGTGTATTACGGTTCTTTAGTTTCACATTTGAATTTATTCGTTTTATTGCTAATAATAATTTTGTATTTATTTTGCTGCATTCCACTTTTGTTCGGTGTCTTTTTTTCGCTTGAATAAAGGGACGAGCAGATCACACCTTTAATGATAAGCCATAAATAGTAGCGACATCGCCCAGAAATTAAAATGAAGAAATATTTCATGGCACTGCGCCACAGTATAAACTCTGTGTCTGCACTGCGATCATCACCCTGAGACCTGAGGTTATAGGTCCCAAAAATGCTCAGTAATTTCACTGGCTTCACTGTCCTTCAAATCGGAATAAAACAGTGCTTACAACTGCTACATTGGCTGCAGCATTTGCAGTAGCGATGGTATCTATCCAGACGGTCTCTTGTTAAAATCTGGCCAAATAAAGAATTTTCTTTCTTTCTTTATTTTAAAGAACGATATAATTTATCCGGGCACGGCAAAGTGACCACTTTGCACCTGATGTCGATGATGTAGTCCTTGCGTCCTTCGACATTTGGCAGAATTACGGCGCCGCCCTGAACCTACCACCTAAGATATTCGTGAATATAGCTGGCTCTGATGGCAGAGTTACAGCCGTATTTATAGACGTTTCTATGAGGTCAGATAGTGTGTGCGGACGCATATGGGCGATTTTTGTTTTGTGAACAATCACATAAATAGAACAACACTTAGCAAAAAGACTTGAACAGGAGCATTAGTGTGTGTATTACTAGAACATAGGTATGGGTGTAAAACAAATGCACTTTAAAACTAATAGATATTTTCCGTTCAGTTTAAGACATTTCACATAAATATGTAATTTGTATTCGTCATGGACAATATAAATACAATAATGTCGCAATGTGTATACAGCCGAAATATTTCACATGGAATAATGGGTGATAACTATGCGGTGTGATGAATGTCCTTGCAGAATGGAGGACGTGATGATACGCAATAGAGTAATTACCAGTACTCGTACAATGTACCTACACGTAAGAATACGACACAGGGATCTCCGGTGATATCACAGCATAGGAATCCTGTGCGTTATTGATCTAAGTGCAGCGTACGCTTTATACTGATATAATATGTTCATCTTACGTTACTATATACACAAGTTTGAATATTGTTACGTTTATCACTTAAATACTATTCTTTCAACATTTTATTACGCCCATAATTTATGTATTCACCAGACATGTGGATGCGGCAACGTAAAAATTAACTTGCATATTATTTTATAAAAACATGTGAAACATTTATACATATTCATTTATAAGACGGTGTCGGGTAATTTTTAAACATCGTGTTGATTGAACATCGTCGTCACATAATTAATTAATTAACGTATACATAATAGCGGCATTAATTTATTATTTAATGTTTTCCCATTTTATTACTCCATTTAAACGTGAATATTTAGTATGTTAGGAAATGAATTTAAACACATAAATCATAGATACTGGCGTAAGTTATGTTCAGTGCGACATGTTATTGCTTAATAATTTGAATGAGGCTAATGAAGTATCGCTTGCTCTCGTACACCGTACGGCCATCTCGGATATTTGATGTTAATATACGCTATTTTCATTAACAGAAATATTTGTGCTATCACGCATATTAATATACATTTTAATGGCCGTGGGGTCAGATGTTGTGCTTTATAGTTTAGTGTGGTGTGTAAAGTGATTTTTACGATCGTGTTAAATACGCCGAGGTCGGTCTCGATACATTTCGGGTCAAACAACATTTGCTTGTACGCGCGAGTGCCTCTGTTGCACTTATCTTTTAATTCAATTTACAAGCGTACCAAACTTGTCGAACGGTTATTTATCGTTGTTAATTTTATCTCCGGAACGATCTTAATTTCTTTATTATCTTTATAGGGGGTGTGCCTATGGAAATTTGCTTTATCAGATCCTATTTGAATAAATAGTTTTCTTTTTTTTCCTATTTGAAAGCAAATAAATATAAGATATAATTTATTTGTAACAATTGAGCTATCATATTTTATATAACCTAATCGTTAAGAAAACCCGATCAATCTAAAAAACAATTATGTATGCAAATTATAATCGGATGAACAGATTATCTTCCAACGTAGGTAAGAACCATTTTTATTAAATTACCTTTCACTGGGTAACTAGTAGGTCCCTCATATGCGAGAGGCTATCTGGCTGGCTACCACCGCTTCGTCTATTTCTACCGATAAAACAGCAGTGTGTAAGCGCTGTTGTGGTCCGGTTTGAAGTTGCACAGACCTGCGTAGTGCGTACAGTACAGCAGGTTTAGTACGAGCTACAAATACTTTCACAGTTTTCGAATGTATATAAAATTACTATTGACGATGTGTCAAACTAGTAATTCATACTATTCAAACGGAAAGAATCGTTCGAAAATTAATTTCTTATTCGACTAATATGATATCAATTTTAATTCATCATAGCTCCCAGTAGTGGCTACTGCTACTTGATGTATGGGTTTTAAACGAAAACTGTCATCGTTTTAGAAAAGAAATAAAAAAATACACCCAACAGTCACATACATAGTCCTGACCCCACAGTAAGATACGAGTTTTGTGTCGTGGGTATCAGGAACTACGAGAAACTTTCGGTCTCACAACACCCAGACCCCGAAACAAATAAATGTGGATCACATAAACATTTGTCTCGGTGCGGGGATCGAACCCGCGGCCTGTCGCTTCACAGCCGGCTACTCGCCCACTGCGCCACGGAGGCTGTCAAACTATCAAAACTTGTACTAGGCGTACAGCACGGCGCAGCAGTAATGGAGAGGTGTGCCGCCACGCCCCGTGGTTGATGCGCCGTCGACAGCGTTCGCAACAAGCCACTATCGTGTTGATTTTGTTCTATACATCTATTCTAAATGAAAAAGGAGGTTGCAACAGGTTGTGCGTACTTTTTAATTCAACCTTCATGGAATTGTTTTTTTTTGTTGTAGGGCGAGCAAACGTGCAAATGTATTCACCTACTGGTTAATGATCTCCACCGCCCATGAACACCCACCGTAGGTACTAGGAAAATCATGTGTTAAAGCAGTTTTGTTACAGATTATAACTATAACAACAGTTAAACAATTAACAGTTTTATAATATAATCTCTGTGGCGAAGTGGCCGAGTAGCCAGCTACGACACGAGGGGCCGTGGGTTCGATACCCGCACTCAGACAAATGTTTTGTGACCCTTGAAGGCAAATCCTCGTAGTTACTGATACCCACAATACAGGTTTAATCTGGGTGTGGGGTCAGAACCATGTGTTGGGTGTATTTATTATTATATACAGTACGTACTCTTTTTTTAAATCATTTAAAAATATAAAAAACTATCACCCTCCAATGGAGAGGCCTAGGACCCTAGCCACTGGCGGTTAGGACCCCACAGTGAGGAACCTCCTCACAATGCGTATCCAGTAACACCGCTTTCTAAATTAGACCTTTGACTCAACGCCAATTGGGACCCTCTGGAGGTGTTGGTCGAGGCTCTTTGGTATTGGCTATTTGGTAACCATTAGCAGTAACGACTATAGGGACAATAATCGTCTAGTCCACATCCCACATGCCGGTAACCTCGTGTGCCAGGTCTAAATATTGGGAAATTTTGTCTTTTTCGGCTTTAACGAGGTTTTCGTCATGCGGAATGCTGACATCAACAAGTATTGCCCGGCGCACTAATAGATCTACTGTATTATTCTTATCTTTTTTTCATTTTTGAAAAATAATATAATAATAATAATGTTTTTCTTTTTTTAATATTTAAAAATAGCCTTTTAAATTAAATATTACTGTACATAATAATAAACTACATTGCAAATATTAATAAGTAGTTATTTTAACTTTTTACACGTCGTCCACCATATTTAACTCGTTCAATAATATCTCGACATTAAAGTGCTCTTCAGTTAATCATGTCTATTTTATCAATATTATTTTTATATATTTTTTGGCTCCAGTATTTTTTACTTGATCAGTTTAAGTGTTTGCGTTACGTTGCCATCTACGGGTGAGATGTTTATGCATGTTGATATTAAAGTTTCATTACTATATTTTGTTTCTTGTGTCATAAGAGATATGGTCAGGGATCCCTGAGCCATTTTTCCACTTGATTACTATCAAGCTAATTTTCCGTGAGTAGCTTCAGCTCATACCTATTGGAAGGAGGGGCTTCCAATTGGTATCGATAACGAGGTCATAAAAAATGATTACTAACCAGCTGATTTTTTTGTTTTTACTTAGTTAATATTTATATAATTTAACAGTCATATTGTCCTACAAATAAAATAATAAATTTTTGGGACTCGTCAAATCGAAATATTCTATCCTTGCTACCTCTGTTAGCTACCACAATAGAGAATTTTCGCATAGGGAATTGTTGGGCGTCTCATCGAAACGAAGCTACTCAATAATTAGCTTGATAGTAATCAAGTGGAAAAATGGCTCAGGGATCCCTGAACAATATGTTTGCGGTTGCGGAATGTATTTATGTCATTATGAGAACACTTGTTTACCTTTGGGAAAGTATTGTACCGTGGTATTGTTAAATTTTTATGGTAGCTCTCTTTGCAACGCGCGATTTGACCTGCGATTGTGGAGACTTCGTATTGTAATTCTCCGAATGTTTTATCATGATTCATTTTGTCCGTTTAACAAGTTAAAGGTAATTGCGTGATGCAATGCCTGACTCGTTTTTTGTTCACATATTCACGCAAAATACATTTTCTGAATAATACTGTACGATTATGTGGTCAGGGCGGGCTATATGACAACACAAGATATTATTGTTAATCCTGAATTTCTTAGAACCTAAGGTGGTCCGATGTTTTACCATAGATACAAATAGGTAACAGAACTGACATGTTTAAAAACAGTTTTGTTTGTTAATTTAAGATACATGTAGAAATAATATGTATAGTATACTTTACGGGTTTATAAACAACAGAATAAGATGCATTTTAACCGACTTAAAAAGGAGGTTCTGTTTTTGCCCTGAATGCGTGTACAAATGTACTGATGAATCAGTGTATCTTTTATGATTCTTTCACTAACGTAATGTATAAATATTCTCAGGAAGATTTCAAACAGACTTATTTACAAAGCATTTTGGTAGCAAGTTTTGGGATTGTACGGAAATTATGAATATTATCAAAAAACTAATTTCCACATTAGTCTAGCCCAGTACAAATGCAATATACTTGCACTCGTATTGCAATTTTGATACGACGCGCTTTTAAATGTCTTTTATAAAGTCTATGCATTTATTTTCGTTAAAAATAATTACAATACATCTGGGTGCTCTTGTTATGAATCTCACCGAGACACGGGGCATACAGGTTGTACCACATTGTCGGGGAATGTCTACGTGTGTGATATTTGAACACCGGCGCCGTCGCAGCCATTCTCACGAATTTCGCGGCGCGGCGCCTGCGCGTGGGCGGCCTATCTTAAGCCGCCATCACACGTCTCACTGTACGCACTGGCCGCAACACCTGTATCGTCCAATCTATCGTATTGCTCTACTTTTAAAGTCTAAATTCCTCTAACACAACAGCATATTATAGTTTGTAAGTCCGCAAGCACGGCCCTTTGTAGCCTAGTGCGTCTAATTAGTCAGACTGTTTAGTACTACACTGGCCGCGGGCTAACATTAACAACGCGAAATGCAGTGTGAAATTTTGTGATTTATTGATATCCCCATAGTGTGCGCTTCGGATACTAAGATCGCTTTCATTGCACGGCTGATTAATTCAGTAATCGATTATTAAAAAATATTCGAGATATTTTTTATTAATACACACACACACAGTATACAGCAATGTTCCGTTTTTATATGCGATTTCGCCCGCAAGAAAATATCTGTCGCATGTGAGGTTTAACATTCGAGCATTTTATTTATTAATTTGGAAGAAAGACGCTCATAACTGTAAACTGGGTACTAACTGTGTGATTGGATATCTTTTTGGGGCCGTCTCCGAGCAAGGTCATCTGAACTTAGTACAATAAAACCCCATAAAGACGCAAGTTTGCGCGTTCACCGCATTGATGCTACGATTCGGCGGTCTTATAGCTAACTGCAATCTTTTACACACAATTTTAGTTCACCTCCCTACTAGACCCTAATAACCATATGACAGAATAACAGGTCCAACTGAATTTGATTCTTACAGAATCATACAGAGTCAGACAGATAAATTTAGAAAAATTATAAAATTTTGCATACCTAAATCAGAAACAAAGAGATGTTCTTGCTTTAGTTTTACAGAAGTGTCCTATAATATACTGACATGACCCCATTACAATTTTATAAAATAGTATAGAAGTGCAGGCGCCATCGGTACGCCTACAATAATGCAACAGCGTCTTCGCTTCACATTAACCGTCTGGTCGGCGGTCGCGGCGGGGACATCGTATTTCAAGAGTCGTGTACAGATTCATCTGAACGCGCTTATTCATAAGAATATTCACAAGTGACATTAAAAGTTCTTGCATTATGTTTTTGTACACAGCCGCATTGTCGACGGCTATCAAGAGGTATATTTTGTAGAATTTATTGCACTCGCTCGCGGTATCGTGTGTTGAATAGCTCGCGTCGCGTGATATATTTTTCCTCAAAGCGCCTTTTCGACTGCGCTTCGGTCGCGAAGTGTACAAATGTTTGCCATAACTGTTGACATTGAGCGCGATATTGTCTCGCAAGTTTCTATATATTACGGAGAAATCAATCGACATTTAAATTGTGAACAACAATTGGATATCTTTAAATAATGTTACATTGCAATGTACAGGCGGGTCACGAGAGATTCTGAATCAGAAATATGTAATATGGCGACACGGTGGCGCCAGCGGTGAAATTAATCTGAATCGTGTATTACCGATTTCGAATTTAAACGTTGTTTATAGTACTTAATACAAACATTGTGATATACCCAAAATAGTATTTCAGTTGCTCAACGCATCAGACTGTTTATTCGGTTATAATATCCCGAAGGGATTAACCAGATTAAATAGTGTATTGATAGAGTTTGTATTGCAAGATCGCGATTAACCGGCTTAGGTTTACACTAAATTAGTCTATTTGTAAGTAGTATCAGCTCGTGTTTATAATTGCATGGACTATAAAATTACTTCACTAAATATATCACTAAAATAAAAATATAAAGCTTGTAAGCGTGCGCCATATTTTGTTCTTATTTATTCGATCAGGGTGGTGAATCACGGCCAACTCTCTTTTTATGAATTTCAGTTCACTCAGGTTAACTTTGTTGTTAAGTAATGGACATAAATTTGCGATAATATAATATTGTATTTCAATTAATAAAAGGGATTCAACACTATGGGTATCTTTCGATAATGATAACTAAGACCGAAATGATAACTAAGAAGCGGCGTGTCGAACAAGCCATTACGAAAATAATAAGGAAAACTTGTAGAAAAACTCGCTCACTGCCGAAACTATAATGTTTTTTGTTAGTGAATTGTCGCGTTGGAGTGATTTATCTTCAATGAATTTATCGCTCAATCAACGTCTCAGTGCGCGCATGTTCACGCGGCCGCTGATTGGATTTCTTCATAATTACATCTTTTGACACGTACGCGCCAAGTTTCGTACTTCACAAGCGGCCAGGGCACGAGATCGTGGGAGCACCGTATAATCAGCTTTCTTGCCCGTCTTGTTTTAATCCGACATCAAGGAGTTAACTCACAACAGAACGGCTAGAGTAGGATGAAATATCCTAGCATTGTTCGACTAGATTAAAGTGACGTTGTTATGAGTCGGCGTCTAAGCAGGGAACATTTACATTACCTATAGAAGTACTTTAATGTTGCTTATACTTACCATCAGGTGTAGTGCAACTTCTCTTTGTCCTGTCAGAATAAAGGAAAGAAAAGTGGATGAAATGCTGATATATATTATGCCTTAGCAAATCCAATTCATCATCATCATCATCTCAGCTTTTTGTCGTCCACTGCTGAACGTAAGCCTCCCCAAGTGAGCGCCAACCATCCCGGTCTTGGGCAACCCGCATCCATCCGTTACCTGCCATCTTTTTCAAGTCGTCGGTCCACCGTGTAGCCGGGCGCCCTACACTACGTTTGCCTAAACGTGGTCTCTACTCCAGCACCTGTCTGCTCTACCGACCAAATCCAATTCGTTCAAATCCAATTGCTTGGATATATTAAATTTGCCAGTACTCTCAGATTTTAGAAATTTTCTGTATATTCTTTATTTACAAAAATGAATCACAAAATTTCTTTATTTCGTTTAACTTTAAAATCTATATCATCGTCAATGACTTGTTGGGTTCAAGGCAGGTCTGAATGCTTTGGCAATGTTCGAACATTTCCAGTAAAATAAACTTCTGAGTATGTTGCCCACCGTTCTTATAATAAAGGTAGGCGATGAAGGGCGTGTTTTACTCGTATGGTTTCGTTTACAAGTCGTTCGGTTGTCAGGCGCGAGTTATATTTCGGTGGTGTTAATAACAGCGATCAACACCTCCGATAACCATTACTTATTGTTAAGTTGCTAAATAAAATCTTGTATTGCGAATGGTTATAATTGCATCCTTAACGCGGCTTTTGTGTTATATGTTTTGGTTTAATTATATCATGATATAATTCCAAGGATCAACTAACTATGACTATAATCTATACTGACCTGAGTCCCATCTGATGATGACCATAGATTCCAGTATATGTCAGTGACGTTGCTTAGCGTAAGCAAGCAGCAACGTCAAAAAAATATTCGAGGTCCGTAAGAGATCTACTCAGCGAGGTGGAGCAAAGATTTACTCAGCTCTAGCCGACAGGCAGACAGGGTACCGGCTCGACCGGAACACTGTGTGTATCACAGAAAACTGACGATAAATGGTATCTTGCTGTTGCGTTTTGGTGAGAGATTTCCTGAGGAAAAATCTCATAAATCCTTTATGTTGTATGATCCGTGAAAAGTTTTGAAGCTGCCATTATTTTCATGGTTTACCCACCTAACAAGATTTATTCCATACATTTATTTGTTGTAAAATACTATCATGCCGCCAGATTTAAAGGCGTACTGTGAAAAAGAAAACAATTAAAATCTTCGTATCCGCAACACCCCAAATCTGGTATCGCGTACGTGGCCCATTAAATATTGAGTTATCTGAAGGTACTGTTATGGCGCATCCTTTTGGCGGCAGGCGCCGCAAATTCGCATAATTAATGATGGCGGTAAATGTTTGGGGAGTTAATTCCCGCTGTTTTATATTCAAACGTGGAGTTAAGGCCAGATAACTTATCGCGATGATTATCCCATTCAAAATTATAGCAAGTTTTAATGTAAAGTGAGGAAGCTTTATTTCCGAATTAATTGTCTTAATTTCCTTGTGGCAATCTTTTGCTTTTTTATTGCATTTCCTTACACTCAGTTCTTAATGTCTGTTTTGTTATAAGTAGCTTTCTTTGTTTACTTGGTTATTACTTTTTATATAACAAGTAATTTGATTTGAACCAATTTAAAACTAAATTTGAAACTAGATAGCTTTGTTCATTATCTTAAGTATCTAAAGTATCATCATATTCAATCTTGATGATTCTCATAATAACTTTATGCATTGTCACTTTTTGTAATTTTCCTTTTAATGACAGCTAATTATAAAAATACCAATTTAAGTAAAAGTTTACACGAATAATATCACAGTTTCTTTTACAGAAGTTCCATATAAAATAAAATTTGGGTTAGTCACGAAGGGTATCTTCCAAACCCATCACGCCACTGTAGTGTGTAAGTGTTTAACATGTATTCAGTGTGTCAGTCCTTAAATATACGTCGTACAACAAACACGTATTTCATTTATTACAATAACTCCCGACCTCTCTACATGGCGACCCTGCCAGAGGCCCGGTGTCGGGTGTTCGACGACGCGACGTAAAAATGTGCGGATCAGCAAGTTACCGTGGGACCGCGTCGCCACCGTGCACTACAAGGCAAGCTTTAGACTGTAAAGGATATAATTTACGACTAGATTTATTTTTTCCTCTTCTCGTTAAAAATGGGAAAAGAGTGCAGTAAGTGCCTTTGTGAGAATAAGGAAACAATAATTACACAGCACGGCGCAGAGAATAATACCGATGGATCTACGCATTTTCAAACCACCAATATATTATTGGGAGTAATGGTCGTAGTCGCAGCATTGGCGGTTCTGTACATCCTATATGCCCAGTACAAGAGATGTCATAGTGACTGGATGCGTGCAGCCATAGGAGACGGTATACAAGCAAACTTCATTAGACGACTGCAAGAACGGATGTCGATTCGCGGACGAGATCGCCCTACTGGAGAAGATATTGTATCTTGAGAAGCCTTCGTGTGAGTACTTACGACGTGTTATTAGTGTAAAGTGCATACAGTGTGAATGTGAAAAAAAAAAATGCGTGTAATCTAAAACAAATCTTCGAATGGATATCTGCCGCATATATAAACATTTTAGGAACTTTAAGTGATAGAGCATAAAAAAAAATATTTTTAGAAATTAGTTGTGATCTATGGAAATACAGTTAAACAAAATATATCAAGAATTAGATAATATCAGGGTAAGTCTTAGAAAATTAGGTCCAGACCTCCTGTCTGACTGTTGAAAGAAGTAGGTCAAATTAAAATAAGGAAAGCTAAAGAATTGTATAACTCATATAAAATATGTATAAGAGATTTGGACGTAAAACATTTAATTACTGAATATTCAGGGCTATTGATTGACGATTTATGTAAATTAATAGAAGAATCTTATATAAAAATATTAAGTTACAGTGACTCTAAATCATCTGACAACATGGCTAGTTTCGATTTAAAAACGGCGAGCTCACTTATTCCTGTGATGGATGGTAATGAGGAGACTACGGAAAAAATAATACAAGGTATTGAAATGTACGATTCTTACTTAACCTCAGAAACAGATAAGAAAATGCTGATTATTTTTGTGCTTAAGACTAGAATAACAAAATTAGCAAAATTAAAATTAAAGTCGGACTACTCCAGTGTAAATCTTTTAATTACAGATATGAAATCATTTCTTTTAACAAAAAAATCAGCAAATTCTTTACTCTTGCAAATGAATAATTTATCACAGAATGACTCAACTATATCAGAGTTCGGTAATAAATTGGAAGAACTTTTTATTAACTTAACAATATCCCAAAGTAACGACAACGAGGCAGCGAGTAACATTTTACAGCCGATAAATGAAAAATACGCAATAAAACGTTTTTCAGATGGCTTGCGGAATAGGAGACTTGGTACCATAATTGCGGCTCGCGATTACCAGCAGCTGAAGGACGCTATTCGAGCAGCACAAGATGAAGAACCAGCCCAATCAACTCAGCAAGCGGTAATGCATTTAAGAGGTAAGCCCAGGGGCGAAAGAAGATGGCAGAATAATCGCGGCCGAGGGATTTACAGTCAAGGTAATAACAATAATTATTATCATAATACTAATTTCTATCGTGGGCGTGCCAATTCTTCAAATTATAGAGGATGGAGTAACAATTCCTATAATCGAGGACGAGGTAATAATATTCAAAGGTTTCAATCACAGACAGGTTACGGACGAGGACGTAGTTTTAGAGGTCAGTATCGTCAATTTCGTGGTCGTGATAATAGACAACAAACTGCATATGTTGCTAACCAGCAAGAGAGTACGAGTACGACAGAAAACCGTGAGTTAAATAGTCTAAATACGTTTTTTCGAGCATAAAATACTAACATGCCAGGGGTTAGATTGCATTAAATTAAAAATAGGTAACAAGTCATGTTCATTCTTGATAGATACAGGGGCAACATTATCAGTCGTAGCTAAAAATAAAATCCCACAGTATATTACGTTACAATGTAACGATACAACAATCAAAGGCATAGGTGGTAACATTTATTCCAGTGAATTAGCTGACTTGCAATTACAACTTAGCTCACACACAGAGCCGTATCAAACAACAATGTTTTCATATAGGTTTCATGTTTTAAACAACATGCCGTGCCAGGCCGACGGAATTCTTGGCTTAGATTTTCTTAGAACATATAATGCAAACATAGACTTATCAAATAACGTTTTAACATTACAAAGGAATAACAAAGAGGTTTCAATAATAATGTACCAGAATAGTGATCACAATAAAGATCTGTATTTGCCACGCAGAAGTGAATCGATTCATTTTGTAACAGTTCAATCAGATTCACAAAATGCTTACGTAGTTATACCAGCACAGTTATCAGAAAACTTATTTATGGCAGGAAGTATAGTACAACCGAAAAATGGAAAAATACCTATTAAAATTTTAAATACGTGTGACGAAGATATTAGCTTACCATATTTTAGACCCGAATTAGAAAATTTATCGGACTACATTATTTGTCAATATAGCGCTACAGAAACACATGCAAACCGTGTAAAAAGGCTTTTATCTATCTTGAATTTGAATTATTTACAACCTGACGAACAAAAAACGATTGAACAGATTTGCGCAAAATATGCAGACGTTTTTCATTTAGAAGGTGACAAGCTGAGTACAACTAACATTATGAAACAATCTATTAACTTAAAGCCAGGTAGTACACCCATTTACACAAAACCATACAGACTACCGCAGTCTACAAAATCAGAAATTGATAAACAAGTAAGGCAGATGTTAAATGATGAAATAATAGAATCAACTAATAGTGAGTGGAATAGTCCCATTCTATTAGTTCCAAAGAAGTCTGAAAATAGTAATAAAAAGTGGAGGTTAGTTGTTGATTATCGAAAAATAAATGAAACAATACAAGATGATAAATTCCCACTGCCAAACATTACAGAGATATTAGATTCCCTTTCCGGTTGTGTTTATTTTAGTCATTTAGATTTATCTCAAAGTTATTATCAAGTAGACCTTGAATCACATAGCCGAAGCGTAACAGCCTTCACTACTAGCACAGGTCAGTATCAGATGAGACGGTTACCAATGGGGTTAAAAATTAGCCCAGGTGCTTTCTCTCGTATTATGTCAATTGCAATGTCAGGACTAAATTTTGAGAAATGCATTACGTATATGGATGATTTAATTATAATAGGTAGAAATTTAGAAATACATAATCAAAATTTAATGAAAGTACTCGAGAGATTGAGACAAGTCAATTTAAAAATAAATCCAAAGAAATGTAATTTTTGCAAGAAACAATTATTATATCTAGGTCATATTGTAACAGCAAAAGGTGTTTTGCCGGATCCTGAAAAGGTAAAGGCCATTCAAAATTATACAACACCACAGAATTCAGACGATGTACGACGATTTATTGCTATGTGTAATTATTACCGTAAATTCATTCCACAATTTGCAGACATTACAATTCCATTGAACAAACTTTGTAGAAAAAACATAAAATTTGATTGGACAGAAAGCTGTAAAACTTCTTTTGAAATTTTAAAACAAGCGCTTACATCTCCTCCTATCTTACAATACCCAGATTTTTCAACAGAGAATGAATTCATACTTCAGACAGATGCGTCGGGCATATCAGTAGGTTCAGTTTTATGTAATAAAGATTTAAAACCAATCGCGTATGCGAGTAGACCGTTGAATAAGGCAGAATTGAATTACCCAACAATCCAAAAAGAACTATTATCGGTAGTATGGAGCGTAAAGTACTTTAGACCATATTTATTTGGTAGAAAATTCACAATCATGACAGATCACAAGCCATTAATATACTTATTTAGTATAAAAGACCCCTCAAGCAGATTATTGAAATTCAGGTTACAGTTAGAAGAATATGACTATAAAATTGTTTATATAAAAGGAAAAGATAACGTAATAGCAGACGCACTAAGTAGAATAACATTAACTTCAAATGATTTAAAAAATCTTAGTGAAACTATACTGGTAACAACCAGAGCACAGAGTAAAAAATTAAATGAGGAACGGAGGTCATTGGATTTTTCTAGTAAACCCACAGATTTGAGGCCTGATCAACCAAAAATCGTGGAGATATTAAAGAAACCAGTTGACGCAGTAGAAATGAAGTGTATAGAAGGTAAAGAATTAGATAAACTTAGAGAAAAAAATTTAATAAGTAAAGAAGAAAAGTGTTTAGCTTATATAGAAAATCAATTAATTATTTACATTAACCTTAATTATATGTCACAATTCACGCGAGACGTATTTGTGAATATTTTAAGTGAGTTTTGTAAGAAAATAAATGTAAAAGAAGTTTGTATTATTAAAGAAAGAAGTAACGAGGAATTTATAAAAGAATTATGCGAAGAAATAGATAGTAGGAAAGAGTGGTCCGGACCACCACCACCTCGTATTCATATATTAAGAAATGTAAGGAGAATCTCCGATAAAGATGAGATGACAGTCATATTAAATGATTATCATTTATTGCCTTCGAGTGGACATGCCGGCGTCCGACGAATGGTGAACAACATTAAGAGTAAGTACTACTGGCCAAAACTCGAGAGCGACGTCAGAAATTATGTGAGTAAGTGTACTAAATGTCAGCTGATGAAGCACTCACCTAGCTACAAGGAGCCTATGGTTATAACAACCACAGCGAGCGCAGCGTTTGAAAAGATCTTTCTAGATCTTGTTGGACCCCTAGACAAGGATGATGAAGGTAATCAATATATATTGACTCTCCAGTGCGAACTTACAAAATACGTTGAAGCTTACCCAATAACAACAAAGGAAACAGCTGTCGTAGCAAAGTCCTTAGTAAGTAATTTTATTTTAAGGTATGGCGTACCGAAAGTAATCGCAACGGATCGCGGTACTGAGTTTATGTCTTCAACGATGGCGGAAATATGTAAGTTATTAGAAATAGAAAAAATATACTCCACTGCTTACCACCATCAGAGTATAGGAGCATTAGAAAACACACATAAAAACTTACGTAACTTCTTGCGTATCCAGTGTGAGGAAAATTCTTACACTTGGAGTCATTGGCTTCCTTTTTGGTGTTTTTCTTTTAACACCACAATACACACATCAACTGGCTATACGCCCTACGAGCTTGTATTTGGTAAGCCGTGTAATATTCCGAGTAGATTAAAAAATGAATTAGAGCCATTGTATAATACGGATAATTATGCTTTAGAATTAAAATATAGACTTCAGTTAGCACATAGGGATGCAAGAAAAAGGTTAATAGATAGTAAGTTAGAAAGAAAGAACATCTATGATAAAAACAAAAATTGTATTAGTTATAAGACGGGTGATTTAATTTTAATAAGGAATGAAAGTACTAAAAAAATGGACAGATTGTATAATGGACCGTATGTTGTCATTGAAGAAGATGGACCTAATGTTAAATTTTTTAAAAATAGTAATGTAGAAATGGTTCATAAAAACCGTACTAAACCTTATATATCTTAAGAAAAAAAAATGTATTAGAATAATTTTTTTTTTTTTGCTTATGAAGGGTGATGTAGTGTGTAAGTGTTTAACATGTATTCAGTGTGTCAGTCCTTAAATATACGTCGTACAACAAACACGTATTTCATTTATTACAATAACTCCCGACCTCTCTACACCACCCAACTCGTTCGGATCCGAATTTCGGCCGGTGGTCGCAATTAGGCGCGATAAATGCTCCCGACATTCGATACACCGGCTTTTCATTCGATTAATCGGTCGAAACGAATACAGAATCCGATTTTAACAGGTGATTCCTTTTGGTTGTTTATGTGGAGCTCCGTGCGATATTTCGATATTTATCTCCAGCTGGTACATACTTGATGTTCAGTTTTAATATGGACATTTTAAGTGTGGTCAATTTGAATTATGCGAATGATTAAGTGCGCATCATCGATTAAAATGTTTATCGAATTTGCATTATGTTTATTTGGTTTTCGAATATGGTAATACTTATAACATTAATTTTCAACTTTCGTATGTAATTAAATATATTAATTATTTATGAAGTAATTAAAATGTCCGATTTGATGGGTTTCCTCGTTCTTGCTAATATCGATTCGAATTGTAGTAAAAATTTAACAAATAATAGTTATATTAAAATAATGGAGTTATAATGACCCGTATACTACGTAGTTGTAACCAATAACGAATGAAGATTTGAATTAGTAAACTTGATGTTTCTGTTACAAATAGCGTTGACGAGCCCGCATTTGTGAGAATCGGACCACATATCATTTATTTTGACATCTATCGTTTGTAGTCTTTTACCAATTACATGCTATTATATTTTATGTCTTATTTTTCTGAGCAGATCATATATTTTATTAATGTCTTCCAATTGTGAACCATCAATAATAAACGCTTCTGTGTTTGATTGAGTCTGAATTATTATGTTAAACATATGGTCGAAAAACTGAAGAAACGTTATATATTCCATTATTATGTTAAATACAGCCTGAGATCGGTAATTTGTTTTATACGAACATGACGTCATGACGTATTCCGAATAGAACAATACCGCGTGCCACGTTCAGTCGATGACATTTACTTGTCTCGCGACGACACACAACATTTTCAATGAATATTTCACATTTGTCACAACACCTTGGTAATTGGCTTTGAGTGGTGAAAAGGACACAATTTTGAATGATACTACTCCACCTTTTTTAGATCTACCGCTGCCTTGGTTCAGTATCATAAATGAACGAGTCAGTAATGATGCACAAGACAATAAGAAATACACAACCATTACAAGGCGACAAAACTCTAATATCAATACAAAACAATGGGAACAATAGTTGCCCTCTGTCAATTATGCCATCATTACCATCGGAATAAACCACGTAACGGATCAGATGGCTGTCGAAAAACAACAAGATGACGATGCAACGCGTTCGACACTTCGTATTTGAAATTTTACAAACAAAAACAACACCTAATAGAATGAAAATAAATATTAATTTCTATTAAAGTATGGCGGATGAACTTGCATATTTAAAATGTCGAAACAGTTACTCTATAAATGATTTATAGACTGCGGCGGCGCCGTCTTAATTTTTGTCACTTAACAATATACAATGAATCAGTATAATTATTAAAGTATGTACCGCAGCGAATTAACTCTATTTATTTAATAAATGTAATATAATTGTTAAATAATAAAGTGTAGTAGAATATTAATCAGACAGAGATCAAGTTAAAGGTCGGTGATGCTATTTAGAAAACAAAGGACTGCTATGAAATAATTAACGTTAGGAATTAAATATTTATTTACTAATTGGAAAACTATTACGGCGTAAATGGTCTTATACCATACATTAATAAATAGTCATAAACATAAAAAACGTTCCTACATACCTACAAACCTCTTTGCCTACAAAGAGCTCTATTAGTATAATAAGAACATAAATATAAATAGACTATAATATAATCTACATTGAAAACTATGATTGATTCGCACGTTACTGATACGATTCAAATGGATCGGCGGCTCTACCGCCATGGATCAATGGGAGAAAGCAGACAAAGTTATTCGATGTTCGACTCATGATAAGTGACTACAAGCTGTTTCTTGTAATCTTATAAATTATATTCGGCATAAAATGGATTTGTTTTCCAGAACATTCGAATTGAAATTGAATACTCCAACATGACGTTGACTCACTCAGAATGTTTCAATTTTGCGTAACATTGAAACGACTCTATTGAGGTATTTTGTTCTCCATTCAAAACTTTTTGTTTTTACCCGCAATGTCTTCGTTATTTCCGAATAACAAGGCCATGTATCGAATCGAATTCCTGAAAAGTAAATTTCAATAAAAGTATTATATATTATGAACATTTTGGTTTTGTAATTGTTGTTTAGGCATCCTCATTAACCAGATATGAATAATTTGGATTATGAAGGAGTATTGTAAGGATTTAGGGTTTCGTGACAACATTTAATTAATTCTAGTCATTAATACAAGTGTATCTGTAAATTTAAAGCAGTCCTTCGTGCAGCTCAAGGTCTGAACTTACCCTTTCAACGAACAGGTATCGAATAACAATGGTTAACTAATTTATCTTGACAAATGTACTGTTTACTATTTACAAGCGACGCTACATCATTATTTCACGCGCGTCGATAAGTATCGCATGATTTGCGAATGTTGCTGCCATATCGATTGGATTCTTATTGCTTTCGTTGTACGTTGGATGTTATTGATTGTGCAGCGCGAGATGTATTTGTGATTATTTGATCCTCGCATTTGTCAAATATGATTGAGGTTTGCGAAGGTGTTATTCGTTTTGTCGACACGCGATCGTGCGATATCTCTGGCGCTTGCCACTGGTAATTCGATGGGAGGTCCGTCCTTTTAACATTTCATTTTTTGAGTGGGCATTTTGTTACCTGATATGAGCCGTCTAATTTTTATTAATGCTTGATTGAAACTGCCCCAAATTGATTATTCGGGCCTTGGTTCTGATTCTTATACATATTAGATTATGGCCTTGCTAGAAATATTGTTTATGTTTTGTTTTTATTGTTTAGTGTTTTGGTATTAAGGGTGACGCTTTTCAACATTTTCTTTTCATTTGTTTTTGACATCGATAATACTTTTAACCGCAGAAAGAAATAATCGTGGATGAAAAAACTAAAACAATTCTTTTGTGAAAAGTAGTAAAATTAACAAAATTTAAACCGACGTAAAAATACTATAATACATAAAAATAGAAGTTTTGAGTCGGTAATTGACACTGCATGGCACAGGACTGCGTTTGTAATCCGGAAACATAATGTCCAGTTAAGTTTCATACTGTCCAGTAATTTCAATAGCTTCAATGTCTTCAAAACCGAAACACAACAGTGCTTAAACACTGTTGATTGACGGCAGAAATAGGCAAATCGCGTGATACCAACACAAACGGCCTCTCGCATACGAGGGATCTATCACCTAGTGCAAGTAAAAGAAATTGTGTAAATTGCAATAGCAATGAAATAAAATTGGCTATTTTTATATTATTAGGTTTTATATTTTTAGACCTTAGTTTTGCTGGTGATATTTGTTCTGTAAATAATCTGTTTACGTTTTTCACCAGCACGCGATGAAAACCGTGCCAATATGCACGTACCAAAAGAAATTTGCCTCTTCATTATGATTATGATATTCGATATCGTGACATGTCCACTATAGCGTGGTTCAAATAAAAAAGTCTTATAATCATTAAAAGAATGTATCCCAATACCGTCAGGTCCCGGCAGGCGGTGGTCCTGTGTCCTCCGGTGTTTGCAAATGTACACACACGCGGCGTGTCGTAAAAATGACAAACTTACATTTATTGCTTTGTACAACACATGTAAGTAATGCCTTGTCGTGTTGTATGGTTTTTGTCAGCATGCAATCGACGATTTATTAAAGTTCATTGTTGATTATTTTATTAACGACTTCTTCTCATTGCGCGAATATTTATAGTTATCGTCTTGTCTCGTGTCGTTTTGCTGAAACGCTTGACGAATCAATGTTTACGATTGCTCGTAATTTACGTTCAAAGTGTGCGTACCATCTTCGTATTTTACTTCATGCTAATATGAGATGGGCTCATATTTATGTTCTATAGTTTCGATACGAGCAATAATACTCTCCAACAATTAGAACCAGTCACATATCTATGACAGATCAATGAGGAGCATCCATGTACGTCTTGTTAGTTATTATTTATTTCACATACTGATTCTGAAACTGATTTGTACGGTTAGCATGTGAGTATAATAAAGTTAAATAAAAATTCTTATCACATTATTTATTAATTTTATCAGTCTCTTAAAATATTTATTTCGTTTTACGAATGTTAATGCACAGAACGAATTTATAAACTTTGGCAATTGAGACATCAACCATTTTATCTTGTTCATACTCGTAAAATCTCTTGATTAATAGTTTTCTTAGAAACTTTTTGTTTATCATCAAATGATGATAAATTCAATAATTTATTCATTTTGTGATATATGTACTGTGTGAACTTTATCTCAATTTAACGCGTTGTTTTATATCGGAGGCCGGCCACGAGCAAAGAGGTCACCTGTGTGAAGTGGTTTCATTGGCCCATGAGAAAACACAATACCAAAATAATTTTAGATGCATTGCCGCCATTAAAGTAAAGGAATTGAGATTGAAGAGGGGGGGGGGGGGTAATTGGGCCTTCGGAAATCTTACCATACGAAACGCAATAGTAAGCTCTCTCTGTCACTGCCACTGCCACTGCACGTCGGTTTTGTAAAGAGTGTGACTATCACAGCCGAGGCGGTCCATTTATGCTATAGACAAACATGACTACAGCGTGGCTCTCGTAATATTCAAAATGTATCTGTGTTATTAGTTTAAAATAAATATATACTAATGTTTATTATTATTATTCTCATTAACATATTTTACTTAGGGAATTGATTTTCTGATATTGTTCACCTAGCCGTTATACATAGTCACTTTGTTAAGGTAGAATAAGCGAATGCATTTCTAGATTACAATAAGTTTCTTCCTTTTGGGCCACGCAATAAGGTTTTTGTATTGTGAGAACATACATGATATTTCTTGCGTTGACGTTATTTCAATGCCTCGCAAATAATATGGGTGCGTATTCGTGCGTGCAGAAACAACTTGTGATTGAGAGTTACGATTGTCATTAATATCGTAATGGACTCGATTTATGGCCGAGGATCATCTTATTGATTTTATTGCTCGACTCGTGCTATATTTAATTCTAGGCACACATCGAAGGCTGCGTTATTGCCGTACGCCAATTTGTAACCTTGTTTGTGGTGTGCAATTGCAATTATTTTTGCTCTCTAAAGCACTGAGCGATGTTGACTGCTCGATGCGTTTATATAAAGTTAAAGATATTCAGTGTGTTCACATTGATGGTTTTCGATGTTCATCTAAATATTTAGATTGTGTTATTCTGTCCACGGGAATGCATTATAATCCTTTGCTCAAAAATGCGTTAAAACGTGTAAGCGCATGTACTTCTTAGTTTCTAACTGATGTTTCAAAGAGTGCAATGTTTCCTATGGTCGCGTCATGGGTGTTACTGACGATGGATTTGTGCGTTAGTACTACGCACTATGTAAATCTTTGAGAGGCCATTAGCCGGTAGCGTGTCTACAGGGTCCTACAGGGAACATAACAGAGTAGCGATAGTAGAAGTATACCGCGGTAGAAGAGAGCGTCAATGACGCCAGCGTCCAACGCTTGACGCGGCCATCGGAGTATGCGAACGCGACAGGAGACCGCGATGTATGATGCCAGCGACAGGTGCATTTTGTAGTATGCGAGCAAGATAGGACACCGTGACGCGCGACAGTTTTGATAGAATTTCATACAAAGCGGACTTGTCGCTGTCGTCTGACTCGGGTCTCCCTGTCTCTGACGCGTGCTTCAAAACGTGCCCGTTCAGAGTAATATTATTCCAAATTGCCAATTTTATTATTTCACCGCGACCGTACTAAAACCACAGCAGTTTCGGTGTGTGCTCTTTTTCGGAACCAGTCAAGGCTGTACATTGTGCCTCTGTATTTTTACCAACATTCGCGGTTCGTATCAACTCCTTTGTCCTGACTGAGTTTTATTTGTTCCGGTTCTTTAATGTTAATTGAAATCCGCGGTAAGTGCGCCCGATGAGGTCGCGATTGTTCAAACCATCGACAGACTTAACGTTGTTTGCAAAACGAATTCTCGACCAGCTTTTGGACGCTAAAGGTAAAATATAAAATCATTATTTCGATGAAAATAAACGTGTTTAACGGTGTGGCTATGATGGTTAGTTCTTTAGCAATTTAGTTTTGGATATATCCAGTACTAGCTTTTCCTCGCGGCTCCGCTCGCGTGATCTGCTTTTTCCGGGATAAAAAGTAGCCTATATTACTCAGTGATAATCTAGCTTAACGGCAAAAGATTTTTTGAAATGGGTCCAGTAGTTTTTAAGTTTATTCGTTACATACAAAAATACAAATCTTGCCTGTTTATAATATTATAGCTTTTGCTCGCGGCTCCGCCCGCTTGATATTCATACAAACTTTCATCCCCTATTTTATCCCCTTGGGGGTAGAATTTATCAAAATCCTTTCTTAGCGGATGCCTACGTCATAACATCTACCTCCAAATTTCAGTCCGATCTAGTGGTTTGGGCTGTGCGTTGATAGATCACTATATCAGTCAGTCACCTTTGAGTTTTATATATTTAGATTGTAGATTAATAATATTTTCTATTTGCTTCTATAAAAATATGCACGTTGTACATACACTAAGGTGCATATAATATTGTTAAAATAATATAAGTAAGTATTAGAATAGTCCTTATCAAAATTCTACAATAAACTGCTGCGTTTTGATGGTAATGATTTAAGTTCGATGGAAAAGTATTTTCTCTTCGTTATTTATTGGTTACTAATTAAAATGTTTTCTTATACAATAAATTAAAGGTTTTACGATTGCCATCGTGTACCTATATTGGAATTAATTAATTGTACCAGTACTGGCGTACACCGTTCCCAAGTACCAAGAAGATGTCGCGACAATTTGGCAACTTTCACGATATGAACGATTTAATTTTAATTGACCATGTATAGCATTGATGAAGTAGCGATGTTCAATATTTATACAGGCTTCTCGGTATCGTAACCACTTGAATTTATTAAAGACGTTGTATTTTAATTTATAAAAGCCACCGGCAAAACCAAATTGAAAATTAACCCCACTTAGACACACCTCCTGGCGCTCCGGTTTTTTTCACCATAAGCTTTTTACATCATGTCAACACTGTCGATAAATTATTGCCACTCTCACAACCTATTATTATAGGGCCTGACATTTTATTTAAGAATTTTTGGGCGAAATTGAAAATTTCCACCCGAAATTCTTCGCCCGCGGTGCACCGTGAATGGGTTTCGAGATTTATGTCGAACGTTTATCAAAAATGTATTATTTAAAATTCTAATTCTTTGTTTATATTGCTGTTATAAATTTTCATACAACGGTGAATATTATATTTTGGTTCGGTTTGTTTTAAGTTTGGTCATTTTAATATTATTATCATACTAATTTTTGTTAATAACGTATCTGGTGTAGTCGAAAAGTTGATTCCATCAGGTGGCCCTCGCTGAGCAAAGTTCGTTGACACCGGTCAGGTGGGGCCGATGGATGATTGATCTGCTCCCTTATCACTGCACTGTCGCCTACGTGCGGCTTTCTCAAAGACACATTGTGTATGATCACAGATGCGTGTGCTAATGGCGCTCCAGCTTTTGTTATTACAAATCCGTTTTTCTCTTATCTCATGAAACTCACGTATACTTTTTTATTTGTTTCAGAGCGTGCAAAAAAATAATAGTCAGATCAAAGAAATGTAAGTATTTTTGTATAATCTTTTTTTATTTCGTACGAAATGTCTAATATGTGTATAACGGAAATTTTAAATTAACGTCAAGTTCAAAGGTGAACGATTTCATGCACATCATTTTATTTTAAAGGAAAGGTCTGTGAAATTACCGGATTAATTTCGTTTATTAAGGGCATGATAAATTGTGTATTACGTTAAACATTTTCAAGTAATTCCGAATGGACAACTTGCAAATTGAATTCTGCCTGTATATCATAAAATACGTCAACTGGCGTTATAAAATTATGGTAACTGAATAAAAATTAATGCGAGATGTTTCGGAAAACAATAAAAACGTTGATATGATTGATAAATTGGAACATAATGCAAATGTTTGCCGTCAACTAGTAGGCACCGTGGCGCCGCGATTAATTTAGAAAGTTATATTTTTATCTAAACCGTTCCGTTGAAAGACGTTTCCGTCATAGTTATTTGTTTAACGCCAACGGTTACACTGTTTTCTGTAATTGGATATATTTTTCGACCCACGCAGCAATATGAGCAATTTAAAACTTGTGATTCGTGATAGGAATGTGCTCTATTATTTTTAATGCGGCATATTTTTAAGAACGTCTGTTATGGTTTTCGAAATTAGGTTCACTAGTTTGGTTTGCCGCAGTTTAACGCCTGTCGGTCTTCTGATGTTTTCTTTATTTGTAGATGGGATATCCCCGCGCTGTTGGCGAAAGTTCCCAAGCTGGGAGCAGTTATTGACTTGACTAACACAAGTCGCTACTACGACCCCGCAGTACGTATAGTTTTTTTCTACCTTTCGTGCATTGGAGCGTGGAATGCATTCACGTGTGACTTTGTAACATAAATATATTTCTTTGCAGTGCAAATGTTTAGTTACGTCCACTTTCGCACATGCCTACATACCGAAACTGACTAGTCGAATGCATAAACATTCCTCCGTGGATTGTTACTAATAATGAAAGGTAACAACTCAGTATTCACAAATATAAGACAGCGCGAGTAGGTCCAGAATTATGACTTTTAGTCCGAGAGCGCCTGTAGGACGCTCGTTTCCATACCATGTGTTAGAATACCGGGAAGCAATAAAATTATGTTCAGTTTTACGATTGAAAGTCACATTTTCCACTACGATGCTTTGTTCGTACTTACGTCTGATTGCCTTGCATTCATCTTCTAGCATAATCCGATCGTAAAACGGCGTTTTCATGGGGCAGCTAAGTCCGCCTTTTAGTGTGGTCTAACTCAGGCGTTTCTAGATGTAAAGTGTTACTACTGCGCAATTGTAATTCATAATGTGCGCGAAAACAATGTGTAGTTTATAAAAGCTGTGATGAACTATATGTTGGTCGTGTGAAATGTTTGCGCAAATAAATATTTTATTTACTTTTTGAAGACTGCGAACATTAAAATTTCAATAGGTGAATAGTATGAAGTATTGAGTTTTAAGTAAAATGAAACACATTGTCATAACGTTATGCATACCTATGCTGGGTAGATTAACGTGTGTGATGAATTTAACACGTTCACTCATTACTTAAACCATTCAGTTTTCGCCGTTGTTGCGGTGATGTTTTCCTTTTCGACACAGCGTTGGTAGTTCGCACATTCTTAGATTTTACGGTACACCAGGGTTGGCATTTGCTAATCGTCATGATGCGCTCTGTTGTCAGCTATCTGTCGATCATGTGTGAACTTTTCTTGCACGTAATATGCGTAAGGAGGTAGCTGATGACATTGTTTGCGTGTAAAACGTAGGATTTGCAAGTTCTTTAATGGTTTTTCTTTTCTTTATGTATCCACGCAGTTTTTAAAACATTATAAACTATTAGATTATAAACTATTTTGTTAATTTATTCTACTCAGTATACGACAATGGTGTTTGTAATTATTATTCAAGCTAGAAAGCTTGACGATATATTTGTAATGTGGGAGGACACAACGACATCTGATTTAAACCTAATTATATTGTTCCCAATTGCAAAGCTCAATAAATTCCAACACACAACTAGTATAATCAATTAATAAATTAACATTGCCGACAAAGTCTTAAACATTTAATTAGCGTACCGTTAATTAGGCGTGAAAGTGATACCGTTTTGGTGCGCTCGTACGTTCCGGTTTATTAGATTCCCGAGCCGAGATTTGATGCGGACGTGGCGTCGCGCGTCGGATGCACAGCTCGTTGCGCCGCCGCGCTGGGCCGTGCCGCCGGGCCGTGCGCCACGCGGCGCCTCGGACCGTGAGCACGTGTCGCCGACTCTTGTCAACGCCAATGGCCTCTGTCAAACTAAATTATGCCGCTGTTTATTGATTTAGACTAAAAAACGTACAGACTACTCTTGGTGGGAAATGCTGTTTGACGTGTTCGGGTTTATCCCGCTGATAGGTTCAGCCTTTTGATTTGAGTTTCGAGGATTTGGAAACACCGGGTCGCTTTATTTTGTTTTGTGTAATTTATTGTATGTTTCCGTATCCCAATAGGATAAAAAATTAGTGAGATCTGACGACTAGATAGATATAAACTTTTGGGTATCTCATCCTGAATTGGGATATTTGCCACCAAAAAGCGAGGCGACGCGACGTTAGAAAACTTCATCACTCTGTAAACATTATGACTTCACATGTATGACTACCATGTGACTTTATTTCAACCGCTCATTATGCGTTCTGTTTATTTTCTTAAAAATAATAACCGCTACGCTACTTGTCACTATTTTCTTTAATAGCAGTAGCCAGCGTTAGAGTAACTGGGTCACTTAATGGTAAGTGGATATCACTGCCCATGAACATCCACAATAACAGAAGAACGCACCCATTACTTACCTTTAAAGTGTTGCGCATTTTAAAGGTCAGCAATGATGATTTTGGGGGCATTTGTGCCTTCGGATATTTCACTTAGCATATGAAACGCAACAATGATCTGCTACTTCACGTCAGATTTCTCTGAGAAAGTGGTAATAATACAGTCGAGACGGCACATTTATACTGTAAACAAATCATTCTACATCGTGGCTCTCCCACTAACTTCAGATTGGCTGTAAAGTTTGACGATACTTTTACCAATTCAGTTTCGAGCATAAAGTTCGAATAATGGTCAAAGCATAATGTAATAAATGTATTATTTGCTGTAATTTACACTATAGGAATCGTTATTACTAATACAGATGTCACTTTTACCTCTGTGTTAAATACATAAAGACTAAACCAATTGCCGTTGATAATTTGATACGACATTTCGATCGTGAGTCGCATTTGATCCGACAATTATTTATTATGTCAGAATTTAACGCTTCGCTTGTAATCTGATTTCAAATTGTCATCAGTTGTCATCGACATTTCTTACTTGACTATGCATTGGGTTAATTCAGATGTTGAATCAATGTCTTTATCATACTCAACTTTTAATCTTATCATGACATGAAGAATTGTAGAGTTACGGCCGGTTTTTATAGATTTATTTACTAGCAGTATTTTTTTATATATGTTTTCTATGTACAATCTGTTATAAGTGCTTTTGATAGTAAGTAAATCTATATGTCAATAAAATATTGAAACTGTCCATTTTTATCATCCTGGTAACGAGGTCTAGATTAGTTTAATTTTAAAGAAGATAGCTTCATCAATTGCATTTTTATGGCTGAGGTCAGCAAATGAGCAAGTGGGTTACCTGACGGTAAGTGATCTCCACCGCCCATGAACGCACACAACATCAGAAGAATTATGGATGCGTTGCCGACCTTAAAAGACAGGGATAATTACGGGGGATTAAGAAGAGGCGCATTTGGGCTACGCTTTGGGTACGAAACGTAACAGCAAGGTGCTATTTCACTTCAGTTTTCTGTCAGGCCGTGGTATCAACTGTCGAGCCGGCATGCATATTAATGCTGTAGACAAAGCTGTGTACCGCGTGGCTCTTTCACTTTTACAATAAACCGATTAAATAATATACATTTCACAATCTCCGTAGCATAGTGGGCGAATAATCCGCTGTGAAACGAGAGATCGTGTGTTCGATCCCCGCACCAAGAAAAAAGTATCTAGTCCATTGAAATGTTACATTTTTTAGGCCTCACCTTGCGTTTCTTAGAGGAGTCAATTTTATTTTTTTGATGTGTAGTGTAAAGCTAAAATCAAGTTTGTGGGGTCGCCACCCTTGTCCCACGGCCGCCATCTTGAAAATAGGGGTTGAAACGGTTTTTACGATATATCTCTTAAACTTTTGAATTGTTAACGTTTTTTGTTGCTAATTAAATTCTCTATAACTTTGGTCCAGTAACTTTTTGTCGTAAAACTATAAATAAAAAAGTTATAAGTGAAAATGTAATAAAGAAAAAAATAAAGATGATAATTCTCTTGACAGCCTAAGATACAAACAATTCGCCAAGGCAGTGACAAAAAGTACTTCCTCCAACACAAGACACAGAACACAGTTCTCCAGAACAATGGAAGCACACTGCGGAACATTTTAGCCCTGCTTTTCGACATCCACACATCGCTCCACAGTTTCCTTTGCATTTACAAAAGATCAATTTAAGAAGCTCAGGGGGTGCTGGAGGTTTAGAGCTCTGCACTGGCATCAATAATTTTCCACATTTTTTCCAGCCCCAGTCTTCAGGATCATTATTATTACCAAGCCACGACTGGACCTGATGGTAGACTCGGAAAGTATGAAAGCGAGCTGTGTCTTGTGTTGGAGGAAGTGAAGATAAATTAAATGTACTTTTTGTCACTGCCTTGGCGAATTGTTTGTATCTTAGGCTGTCAAGAGAATTATCATCTTTATTTTTTTCTTTATTACATTTTCACTTATAACTTTTTTATTTATAGTTTTACGACAAAAAGTTACTGGACCAAAGTTATAGAGAATTTAATTAGCAACAAAAAACGTTAACAATTTTTTTTTATCAGATAAATAGTTTAAGAGATATATCGTAAAAACCGTTTCAACCCCTATTTTCAAGATGGCGGCCGTGGGACAAGGGTGGCGACCCCACAAACTTGATTTTAGCTTTACACTTACCCCCCCTACACATCAAAAAAATAAAATTGACTCCTCTAAGAAACGCAACCCCAAATGTAACTTTTCAATGGACTAGTCACCGAAAGTATCTCGTTGGGCATAGAACTACTTGTGTACAATGTCAATCAAACTAAATTGAAGTACAAATTAATCTCTTCGTGCAGAAGTCGAGGCTCGGATCAGGTAGAATGTTTGAAAATTAATCATTATCTGCAATATCTGATAATTATGGTACAATGAATACTACTCTTGAATTAGGACTTACATGTTCTTGATGGATGATGGATAGATGTTTTGAATGTAAGTTGTAGGTTTTCTCCAACGATAGGCAGCGACTCGGCTGTACCATGGCGTTGCTGAGGTCCATGGGCGGCGGTAATCGCTTGCCATCAGACGGGCCGCTTGCTCGTCTGTATATTTCAGCAATATTTTTTTTTATCCGAGGCCGGCAAATTGACTGCACTACACCTGATGGTAAGCGTAGTGCAGTCGAAAAAACTAACGACCACCGACATACAATGAGTTCATCGGTGGTCACCAGAATCATGCCGGCATGTATAACTACTTCTTCCCTTTTCGGAGAGGGAAGAAGCAAATCGAGGGACCTGCGACAGGACAAGCGGATTACCGATACAGGCACAGGGATACAAGGATGTACCCCTTTTTTTATCCTGGCTCGGCAAAGTGACTACGCTACACCTGATGGTAAGTGTAGCGCAATCCAAGAATATTGTCGACCAACGATAAAAAATGTGTCCATCGTTGGTCGGCAAGATCATGCCGGCCTGTCAAAGGGCCAAGGAGGGGGGAAGGAAAAAGGGATGGGAAAAGGGTGAGGATCAGGGGGCAAGCCCCTGGGGAGAACCGGATATACACTGGCTGACCCTGGAACGCGACCAACGCAAGGTGGGCCACTATGGCAGGTTTTAGCACCAGTGTACGGTGGTCGCTATCCGGTCGGATACAAGTATCCTCCCACCAGCAAAATACCCACCCCTATACCCGCCCCAACCAACCATCAAGTCATGTCGCAAACCTCTCGGGAGAACCTACATGAACTTGAAATTACATTAGAATTACATGTTCTTGAGCGTTTTTCTTTCTTCTTTGCAGGCTTTTGTAACGGCAGGTGTACTGTACAAGAAAATTTTAATGCCCGGACGAATTTTACCGCCAGAAGACACAGTGAAAGAGTAAGTCAATAATTTTGATACGAAACATGACTATGATTTGATTGGTATTCTCTTATGCAATAACATTTGTTTAAGTTAGCTTCGGATTTGCGCGAAATGGGACAATCTTGTAGCACGAGCTACTTTTTAAAATTAAATTTCGGAGTGACGAGCGCAGTTCAGTGCCATGCAGTGCATTATAATTCAAAGTTCTGTGTGGTGTTGCTTCTGTTTATGCCGATAAGGCGTGGCGTGATATTTAGATATCGAATCATATTAGATACCAATAAATAAGGTCACTCAGACACATACCTTACAGCGTCTTAAAATATAAGCCGTTACGCCATCTGGATATTGCCGAAAGCACTTTGTTTGTCGACGCCACGTCTCCTTCTGTACCTGAGAGTACTGATAATCCGCTCGAGATCGTTTCTAACTTCGAGGCCAGACTAATTCTCAATGAAGTCTCATGGTTATTCAGTTTAACATAATATGTCATTACAAATTCGTAGCACTTACGAATGATTTGGTTTCTTGTGGCTCAAAATAATGGCAAAGATTTAATCTGGCGTTTATTAATTTTGAACTTGTTAATGCAGTCCAAATACAATGACGATCAATTAAGGGTGAAAGTCCCAAAGCCGCTCTAGGCAGGTGCAGTAATTCCATATCGAAGCTGTTTCTACTCCACTGAACCTTTAGTCAACCTCCGCTCCTCTTATGAAACAACAAGAGCACTGGTATCTTTAGTCGGCAAGTTACATGTTTATTCGGTTGTTGTGTAGATTAGAATAACACCGATAAAATCTATAAACGTTAATCGATGATTTATAAAGATCATTTGTTCATCGACATGTTACATCAAATAAGATACTAGTTAACAAGCTTACACCCCTTATACGGCATAGCGTAAATCAGATCACAACAGCTATCCATCAAACAACCCGTGTTCACGTTTCGCATTTGCGGCAGATTTTAATTTGAAGCGTCGAATTGGCGCCATTCGTAGGCCGAATATGGGTAATGTTATAAATCTACGGTCGGTGGCGTGGGAGGCGGCGGCGCGCGCGCCTTAGGGCCACGATCGAGTCGGCCGCGGCTGCTGTGCAGCCGAGGTGAGGTACCTATTCTCGTATTCAATTGAACTTGGTCACATCTAGCGCTCGTGTCGACGGCGTCTGCCGCCCACGCGCCGCGATGCCTTTCGGAATTTGAAAGGCATTCGTCGCTACGCCGACAGCGGCCAACAGTTGTCCCTCTAGTAAAACACACACTTTTTATATACGATCGTAAGTTATGGGTCATAAAACGTAATCATATTATAGGGAATAATCGACATTTGTCGTTTCCAATTCTTTATTTTTTAGTTCTTTCGATAAAACGCAGTTATCCTTACCATGGATGGGTAAAAATAGCTAATATACGAACAATAATATATTGTGTCAAATTTGTAATAGATTAATTAAGATGATTTGGGGAAGCTTACGTCCAACAGTGGACGGCAATAAGCTGAGATGATGATGATGATGAATAGAGATTAGGGTATAAATTAATGTTTGCATGTATCAATATTGTTATGTATTTATTTAGTAATTAATATCTATCTATTTGCTTATGGTTGTATTCGAAAATAATTGAGATTACTTTTATATATTACAACATTTATAAAAAGCATTTAACATAAAAATGAGAACAAAAACTAAGGCAGCGTTGTTTTAACAGTCTTCGTAAAAAGCAGTAGTTCATGAATTTTATCGATTTAAAGTATGTTACTGAAAATAACGATTAAACCTTAAATCCTTTTAAACACATTGAAAGTGTTCTAAACGCCACGGACAATAACTGGAGTTTGAAACAACCCAAGCTTAGACAGAAGATGTATCACGTGATGGATGTGATGAGATTTTATCACACTAGTTATTTCTTTATTTTATTTATAGGTAATTTAAAACAATAGGTCACGTTGTTTAATTAGTCAATTAAAAATATTTATTGTCTTAAATAATACATTTCTTCTACAGACTTCAACTTTAAAATGAAAATTCGTATTTACTCGTAACTGTACAAAAACTGTACTGGAACCCATATCACACGGCGTCTATCGGTTTTATAAAATGATCTGGTCCGTTTTAACAGTGAAGATTATCACTATCATTTGTCTGGTCTTTTGTCAGCCGCTTCGGTCCGTCGTCGGCCGTTGGGCACATAAATAACCATCGGCATTTCTCAGATACTTCGCCCCTGTTATCGTTCCAGTGTAGCTCGCATCTGTTTGTCAGTTCTCCTTAGACAAATGTACCACCCGTACGGCTACTTTGTAACGTCGATTCAATGATAGGTTCGAGAATAGACAGCTATGAGGATAGTGAAGGTTTCGGGTGGCAGACTTGTATTGATCTGTTAAATATAGTCTTGTGTGGATAATAAGTGAATACCAATTAATAGATTCTTTTTATTATTCTGGAACAGAGAAAAAAAAGAAAAGATAATTTAAATAAGTATTTTCAAATTAAACGGTACTTTAGGAAAATTACGATATTGGAAAATAAGACTTAATGCCTCTTCTTGTTGAGCTGATGACCATTATGGGTATGTTGATTTGTTTTTGGTGTTAATTACTGATTGATTAATGTTATTTTATTATTTTTCTGAAGAAACTATTCATAATGGAAACAGATTATACATCTTGTCAATTATACTAATGTGCAGGAATCCGCTGCTTTATAGTTACGTTTGCTGTGTTGCTAGTTTTTACCCCGTTAAGATCGTAATGATGCTCGCGTGCCCTGTTCGTCCGTTCATTTATCACCGCTGTATTTTTACTTGTTTTCCATGTCCACTGTCGACAATCATGTCGTCATTACAAGCGAGCCCGTTCACCTATCATCCCGTCAATAAATTGTAAACACCGCCGGTGGTACGATTTGTCGGATCAAGGATGTTTACTGCCTTAGTGTTTAAGGAATTTTATAGGCGACAGCGGCATCGTTAGTGCCTTATTTTTTGTCAACGCGTAGCTATTTATAGATACACACATAGCGACGTTCGTCATGCTTTGCCGAGAATCAAGAATGATTCAAGCACGATCGGTTAATGTCATCGCTTGATCCAATATTGATACGCCGGATTCTATGTCATGTACACGTGTTAAATCCGCTTTTGAGCTTTTTTCGCCTTTGTTTTTTATTTGTGATTGTATTAGCGAATGATTGAGACTTATAACGAGACAATTTGACATTGTATTAAGTCATTTCTTATTTTTAGGCGGTTCTCTCAACGGAAAAACCTAAAAATGTTATTTAAGACTTTGATATAAACGCGATGTGTAATCGGACTGTTGTTACTGGCTCAATGAGTAATCATTTTAATCAACCTAAAAAAGAGGATTATATTGTTTTATCCTGCATACCTGAGAACTCGATAGATTTTTCGTAGGTTTGTGAAGTCTGCCAACCCGCATTAGGCCAGCGTGGTGGACTAAGGCCTAACCCCTCTCATTCAGTAGAAGAGGCTCGTGCCCAGCAGTGGGACGTTATATAATACAGGGCTAGTAAAAAAAAGTGTTGTTTTATATACCTTGCGCGAACCATTAGAAATGGACCGTTTTTGAAGATTTGTAGGGTATTAGGGTGGTATACATATAAATTGGCTAAGTTTTAAAGGTAGATCACGAGGGAAAAATACAATTTTATTTAACTGTCACCGACATTGGCACCGACTCTCAAAATACCTTTACTATGTGTTATGTTTATTTGTGATTAAACTGTTCATTTTTATAGAGATTTTTTTTAGTTTTCGTTTAACTTCATTCATTAATTATTACGTCATGTTTCCTGTCAATAACAAAAGCGTGTTGGTTAAAGTTTTAGCAGACTCTATTATTTTAATGAGTTTGTATACTTAAGGAAATTCGTTATGATCGTCTCAAACTCTAATAACTCTACGCAAACGATGTATATATTTAATGAGTAGTGAATTTATTTTATCGCACTGGAGGTGTTAAAAGTAAATTGTCATACTGTTGACTGTTTGTCTAGTAAGAGACCAGATAAATCAGAGTAAGATAGGAGACTTCCGAGTGTGATAACAAACACATAAATATGGCGACCGTCGGCCATTGTACAAATTTACTGTCACTAGACAGTGACCCATTCCACTTTACAATGTATTTAAGTATTTTTCAGAAACTTCACTCGAACGCCTTAATATTAATGGTTGTTTCAGCAATATCTTTTTTCTTTATAGCGGTAAACGAGCAAGTGGTTCCCCTGATAGTAAGTGATCTCAGTCGCCCCAAATACCCGCGATATCAGGACAATAATAGGTGCGGTTCTCAAATGATATGGATTTGGAAGGGATTGGGAAGGATCTCTAGTATGTGAGGACTACCTGAGTTGGTATCACCGCTTTGTCTATTTTTGCGGCCAATTAGCAGTGTGTAAGTACTGTTGTTATGACAACAACAAGTTATGACATTTAACATCCTATGTCTTCGAGGTGACGAGCGCAGTCCAGTGTCGTGCAGTGATTTATAATTCAAATTTCTGTGTGGTGTTGGTTTGTTTATGGGCAGGCGTTGCGTTTGCTATATATTTGTATTTATTTATAATAAGACGTCATATTCTGTGAAATCTTCAGCCACCTCATTATGGTACGGTTCGATTACGGTACTCATTACGGTTCGATACGTTTTATAAGGCTAATTTGAGTAATTGATAGCAATACATCAGTTGTTGTGTGATGCCTATACTTCCTAATCTATCGCCCAGCACCTCGGCCAACAATAGTGCTAATGGCAGACGAGAGAACAAACCCGTCCCAGTATTTATAGAAGGACATCATGGATATCTCCATCGGTGCATGTGTTAACAGTTCAATATTATAACAGGTCTGAAGTTTATAATTTTACAGATAATTAAGTTGTACACGGATCGGACGAATTTGCATGTTCTTGTGTTTATGTATATTCATGTAATTGATAACATCTGCTATCGGTGCGAAATAGCGTTGAGTTTCTTGTATTTCCATGTAAATAATGTATTCCCTTGTGGGAATACTTATTAAATTATTTACCACATGAGATAGCGACCAGGGGTTTTTTTTATTAGCTTGAATGGCTGGACTCTCGCACGATGGTAAGCGCCACGCCTTGCTATAAACAGAAGCACCACCACACAGAAATGTGGATTATAAAGCACTAGGTACATAGCACAGGATTAGACTCGTCACCCCGAGAAATAAGATGTTAGTCTTGGGATTTCCAGTTATTTTACTGACTTCAATGTCCTTCCAATTGGGACACAACAATGTTGACACATTGCTATCCAGACCTATCCTAGTGGTTCCTATCCAGACGGCTATCTCCCATATGAGGGATCTACCACCTAGGCCTTCCGCGCGATCAGTCTATGGATGGGTTACCGCTTAGTGGTATGTCAACTGATCACCTCTGTGCTTCGGAAGGCACGTAAAATAGTTGGTCCCGGCTGTTATCAACTGATAGCAGTCGTTAAGCTAAGTTGAAGGTCTTCGGGCACTTGAAGAACTTTGACACGAGGTCGGCCATTAACCATTGGATATATTGTAGAATTTTTTATAACATAACGAGCTACCGGCTAACGAGCAAGTGGGTCACGTGATGGTATGTGATCTCCACTGCCCATGTACGCCTGCAATACTAGAAGAATATTAGGCGCGCTGCCGACCTTAAAGGGAAGATATAATTAAGGGATTGGGAAGGGGAGAGCGATTTGGGCCTCCGGATGTCTCACTCACCGCACGAAACGCAGCAGCAAGCGGCTCTTGCCCTGGTAACCGGTAATCCGGTCAAGCCGGCCCACTCATGCTGTAGACGAAACTGTCTACAGCGTGGCTCTACCACTCATAACTCATAAAGACACACATACACCACCTAGTCAATTATGTATGCACTAAGATGATGAGCTTCTGTAATCTTCGTTTCTTATGAATTAATATAAATATTCCATCAATGTATGACCAGGTGTGTAAGTAGTAGTAGTGTAAGTAGGTGTAAGTAGTAGTAGTAGTAGTGTAGTAGTGTAAGTAGGGGTGTAAGTGGGCCACCAACATCTTAGGTCTAAAGCCAACCTCACCTGCACGTGGTACACCCTGTTGGTCAACGGACGAGGCAATGGCGAAACTAGGTTCCCGCGATTGCGGGTTGTGGGGGTCAGACGGCGGGTCGCCCCACCTAATACCTAACTTCCGTCAAATCAATGGAAAAAAGAAAGGCAAGAAAAGTGGGTACGAAACTGCAAGGTTACTGACCATCAAGGTTACTGATGACCATCTAACCCGGTCAGCTGTTAAAGTGAAAAATAAGTAAATCACCAGCCAATGTAACATCTGTAAATATCAGATCACCGTCAACGTGGGCTAATGAGTTTTTAGGGATCATTATTCTTGAATGTAAGCAATAAAGAACGTTTTAATTTATTGGATGTCACTCAAATACATCAAACTTCTCCTCATTAACTGGCAAGACTAGATAGTCCATTGAAATGTTACATTTTTTAGGCCTCACCTTGCGTTTCTTAGAGGAGTCAATTTTATTTTTTTGATGTGTAGGGGGGGTAAGTGTAAAGCTAAAAGTAAGTAGGTAAGTAAAATCAAGTTTGTGGGGTCGCCACCCTTGTCCCACGGCCGCCATCTTGAAAATAGGGGTTGAAACGGTTTTTACGATATATCTCTTAAACTATTTATCTGATAAAAAAAAATTGTTAACGTTTTTTGTTGCTAATTAAATTCTCTATAACTTTGGTCCAGTAACTTTTTGTCGTAAAACTATAAATAAAAAAGTTATAAGTGAAAATGTAATAAAGAAAAAAATAAAGATGATAATTCTCTTGACAGCCTAAGATACAAACAATTCGCCAAGGCAGTGACAAAAAGTACTTCCTCCAACACAAGACACAGAACACAGTTCTCCAGAACAATGGAAGCACACTGCGGAACATTTTAGCCCTGCTTTTCGACATCCACACATCGCTCCACAGTTTCCTTTGCATTTACAAAAGATCAATTTAAGAAGCTCAGGGGGTGCTGGAGGTTTAGAGCTCTGCACTGGCATCAATAATTTTCCACATTTTTTCCAGCCCCAGTCTTCAGGATCATTATTATTACCAAGCCACGACTGGACCTGATGGTAGACTCGGAAAGTATGAAAGCGAGCTGTGTCTTGTGTTGGAGGAAGTGAAGATAAATTAAATGTACTTTTTGTCACTGCCTTGGCGAATTGTTTGTATCTTAGGCTGTCAAGAGAATTATCATCTTTATTTTTTTCTTTATTACATTTTCACTTATAACTTTTTTATTTATAGTTTTACGACAAAAAGTTACTGGACCAAAGTTATAGAGAATTTAATTAGCAACAAAAAACGTTAACAAATTTTTTTTATCAGATAAATAGTTTAAGAGATATATCGTAAAAACCGTTTCAACCCCTATTTTCAAGATGGCGGCCGTGGGACAAGGGTGGCGACCCCACAAACTTGATTTTAGCTTTACACTTACCCCCCCTACACATCAAAAAAATAAAATTGACTCCTCTAAGAAACGCAACCCCAAATGTAACTTTTCAATGGACTAAGAAAATAATTACGTATATTAAAACAAGAGCGCGTTCTTATCGAATCATGTACCGAGTTTCGTAACGATTTAATCAATACCCCGCTTACTGCGCGACTTTCAACATCGATATACCGTGTTTAATAATGGGATAAATACATTTAATACAATACAAAATGTCTCAATTATCAGCGTCTGTGTGGTCCAAAAATATACACGGGTTCTATTATAAAACTTGTCGATATTTAGATCGGTTATTATATCGAATGAAATGCTCTAACAACTAGTAATGGCGTAGTTATTAGCATTATTATGGACATTATAGAAAATCGACAATTCCTTTCATCTTACTACAGAATTTATGTTATTAGCTCACGGTTTGTTATTATGAGAGTATATTTTACTACATTAATATACGATATATTTTATGTTGAAAATATTTGTTGTAAATATATTTGTGGTGAATATTTGATTTGAATGGTTGTGTTTGTTGTTTTTGAATGGTAAAATAGTATTTGAAAATAATATCACTGTGAATGTTGTTTTTTTTATTAGCTTGAATAACAAAAAGAAAAGGTCGCTCGCCTGATGGTACGTCCCGCTAATCCGTAGAGCGTCAATATACACTCCCTTTGACCGTGCAAAGAAGAGAAGACCGCGAAACTTCCTCAACGACCCGGACGATGAGACCACTCTGGCCATTTGAAGGAGAGAGCAATTCAACAAAGCACACTTTACACGACCGCAGCGTCATGCTTACAGCAAGCGTCAACACAAAAAAAAGATACGCGTTACGCCTGTCCTTAAACAGAAGCAACCTCAGACAGAACTTTAAAATCAAAGCACTGCACGGCACTGGACTGCGTTCTTCATCCTGAGACACAAGTCTCATAATGTTCAGTAATTTCAATAGCTACAGTGTCCATCAAACCGAAACACGACTGTGCTTACACACTGCAGTTCGGTGGAAGAAATAGTCAAAGCGGATAGATACCAACCCAAACAGGCTCTCGCATATGAGGTCGTACCACCTTTAAGCATTCTCAAATTAGTAAATTATTTAGCTACTGTGATACAAGATTTCGATTACTAGAATGTTTTGTTCAATGACTTACTCGGTGGTTTCATGTAGAAAAACGATTTGATTGCAGGTGTTTAATACTTTTATTGCACAAAAATATTAACTAGCTACAGTTAATGATACGGTCAGAGAACTGGGTCATGAGTGTACTGAAGAGCGTGTATGGTTAACGAATTTTGCTATCACCAAATTAAATCGCTTATATTTAAATGTACAAAATAGTCCATTAAGTTGAAAGGATAGGCGCCACTACCATTGAACGGATTCAAGCCGTTGGGTCCATAGACGAAACCCCACACTTATTTATAAAGCTTAACTCAGCAGCATAATATGGTGATGATTAATGTTAGGTAGCAGTCAGTGTATTGTTTAAGGCTCGCGCTAACTGATTCGCGGAAAATTTTAATTCAAATGACAGACATGAAAATGATACTTTCTAGGATGACTACGCGCGGTGATGGGATTAATTGAAACGTTACTCATACAAAATCATCAGTGTTTCCAGTAATCCAAACGTACCGTGGTTTATGACGTGTCGCCGGCGCCACAGTTTAACGTTTGTCATAAATTAATTAATTTGCAAGTCTGCTGAGTGTGCCGAAATTGTTATTCTCATCATTTGTATTTATAACTCCATTACTGGTGTCGTTTTCAGCCTACTGCAAAAATTAGGGTCTCAATTAGTCTGTATTTTTTAACAATGCTCTGTAATATGTCAGCCAAGTGTGACCGATTGAGTAGAATCTTTTTTGTTTGATAGGGTTCACTCCAAGTTACATGGGACCAACTTTGGTCAAGGTCTGATGATGGAGTATCATCGTCATGGGTAATTGGAAAACTTCTCAACGGAAAAAAGGAAATGTAATACAATTTTTGTTTTGATGTTTCATTTTGAAAATTTACTTATAAAATATGGGTGTAATCATGATCTTAGCGTATTTTTTTTTTTTATCCAGGCTCGGCAAAGTGACTACGCTACACCTGATGGTAAGTGTAGTGCAATCCAAGAATATTGTCGACCAACGATAAACAATGTGTCCATCGTTGGTCGGCAAGATCATGCCGGCCTGCCAGAGGGCCAAGGGGGAGGGGGAGGAAAAAGGGATGGGAAAAGGGTGAGGATCAGGGGGCAAGCCCCCTGGGGAGAACCGGATATACACTGGCTGACCCTGGAACGCGACCCACACAAGGCGGGCCACTATGGCAGGTTTTAGCACCAGTGTACGGTGGTCGCTATCCGGTCGGATACAAGTATCCTCCCACCAGCAAGTATTATTATTAGTATTATTGACTTTGTGGAAAAGAGCTGAAATACCTTCATCTATATTCTTAAAGAAGTTGGCGAAGTCGCGTCGGTATAATCTATATGTCGTCGGCCTAATTAACAAATGTAACTCTGTTTGGGAAAATTTTACACGAGTAAAAAAGATCATTCTCAGATAAATTGTTTATCTACCAATGTAAGGTTTATTTTTATAATCCACTAGCTTTTACTCGTGGCTCCGCCCGCGTGAACAGCATTTTCCGGGATAAAAGTAGCCTGTTACCGTCTCCAGGGTCCCATCTTTCTCTGTAGATAAATTCATCAAAATCGGTTCAGTGATTTAGGCGTGAAAGCGTAACAAACAAACTCACTTTCGCATTTACTTTCACCCCTTTTTCATCCCTTATTAAATAAAATTTCCAAAATTCCTGAAACACGTATTTATTTGTTTTACGTCAATAACCGAAATACAAAATTTTGTTTATGTAACTTTCAAAATGACGGACTTTCATACATATTATCATCCCCTATTTTGACCCCTTTGGGGTGAAATTTTCTAAAATCCTTTCTTAGTGGGTGCCTAAATAACAAAATGAATATACAGTCCGAAATTCAATGCTTGTAGCCTTGATAGTTTGCGCTCGGCGATGATGAATCAGTCGGTCAGTCAGGACATGTTATTTTATAAGTATAGATTACTAGCACTAATTGTGGTTTTTTATTTGCGGGGAAAAATAATTATTTAATCATATTAGTTAAAAGATATGCGTCGATATATAAAAGCGAAAAACGACTCCCTCATTGATTGTTTAGATATATTATTTTATTAAATTTAGATATAGATTTTTTTTAATAATTTAGATACAATATCTATTGTACATAATATGGCGCTGCATGTCATGGCCATGGGTAGGTTACCTACCTAACCTACCTAATCACTCAGCATGATGCTGTGCTGCGGCGTATAGTCGCTCATCTTGGGCAATACCGACCTGCGCATGCGTCATAGAAAGTTCATGCTACAACGCCAACCGCACTGCAAACAAATGTGTTTCTCACGCGATTACCATATATGGTTATCCCGCATCATTATGTCATCTGCCGAGCTTTGCCTAATGAATAACAAACGCGAAGTGACCGCACTCGAGATTAATTTGTGTTTGGATGTAAACTGCGGTCGGAGCCGCGTGGTAACACCGCTGTTGTTTTTCAAACTGTCCTTATTGCTTTTTATAGTCATCTATATATATAAGAAAATATGTTTGTCTGTATGTCCTTTATAGCATCGTAAACTATGCATTTGATCATGTGATGATCTTTAGCAAAGTTGTTGTGCATGAGCCCACGAAGGTTTCTGAGTTCGTACGACCAATTTTCGACAGACGGCGCCACTGTGATTCCAATGAATTTCATATATTTGTGTAATGTCTTTCCTTCTAATTTATTTTAGTTGGTGGCATAGCAACGCGCGCAGAGTACAGCTAGTTTTATATATTTTGCTTCAACAGCCCAATTAGATAAAGTTTATTTTCGTAGCGTCTATTGTTATTATAATATTTTATGAACACGTTACTCGTTTAGTGGTTTATTTAATGTTTATTATGCTCCTTTTGATTGATTGTATTGTTTTTTGTGAAATTCGTGTTTGTTGTTAGTTATTTTGTCATCATATTATTATGACTTAAAGATTGACGATTGCTTGAAATTGAAAATCTTTCAAAGACTGTTCCTTTCGAAGTGTTGAATGTTTTGCTGGTGGTAGGATATTCATATCAGCCCGGACAGCTACCACCGTGCCCATGGTGTTAAAACCTGCTATAGTGATGCACACTCTTTGTGGGTATCGCGTTCCAGGATCAGCCAGTGTATATCCGGTTCTCCCGAGGGGCTTGCGACATGACTTGATGGTTGGTTGGGACGAGCACAGGGTTATATCCTTGCATTACTTATATATACTTTATCCTTACATTATTATTATATTAACCCAATATCATTTTAACCCGACCCGGGGATCGAACCCGAGACCTTAGCACAGCAATCGTACCATGTAGGCAATACAACTGTGGCACCGAGGCGGTGAGTATCATAAGAGCGTCAGAAAAAAGCTTATAAGCACTGCAAGTAAGCTTTAAAAGAAAGTCAATAAAATCTAATCAAACTCCAAACATTCCACAGCTGAAACAGTAGAATACGCTCAACTCATTTTGTACTAAATAGAGCAAAAAATACAAGAGAACATGACATCTATTTAAACTTAATCCGCCTTGAGCAGCTGTCTTTCACATTATTGTCGGTATATTTGATACAAAAACAACAGTTATTTTCGCAAATAAAATAACAACACAGACTGATAAAGATTTGGCGGCGGTATGTCCCGACCGCAAAGGAAGACCGTTTTACTGCATAACGCACGGATTGTCGACTTTAGAACGTTAAACCGTGTGATTCACTATTCGTAATTGGGATAGTTTTTACGAGTGGTGGTTTTCGTACACGACGATTCGTCCGTGAGTCACCATCTTTATGGGAACGTCATGGCGCTGTGGGCATGTGGCCACGTGGAATGGCCGATACTAATTTAAATGTTCGTTTTTAATGCGCTCAGTTGTGTCAAGCGGGCAATTTGTTCGATTCGTAATGTGCTTGCTGATAAATTATAATGATGTAGTTGAACCTTTGTGTGTGATTCTGCATAGTTAACTGTTATATACTCTGACGCATAAATGTTAGAAGTACTAAGGGAGTTAATGAAGTGCACCTTTATGATAAGTTAATTCATAGTAACGGTAACAAAATCAGCAGTTTTGTGCTTTTCTACAATTTGCGTGGAGTAGCGGACGAGTAGTCGGCTGTGAAATGAGAGGCTGCGGGTTCGATCGCCGCACCGTGACAAATGTTTGTGTGATCCACAAATTTTTGTTTCGGGTCTGGGTGTTGTGGAAATGCGAGTCTCTCGTAGTTTCTCATATTCACGACATACGATATCCGTATGGGGTCAGAACTGTCTGTGACTGTTGGGTGTTATATTATTTATTAAAAAGATTTTTAATGATAATATTGGTGCATTTCATTACATACTATATTTTTTTTTGTATGATCAAAAATAGTGTTTGGTTTTTCATAACAATCCCAGCATCCAATGCAGACAAAGCAAAAATTTTAATCCCGTATTCGAATTACATCACGTCGTGGCAATAACATCTTGTGTGAGAGTGCGATAATTTCCGAATCGTTGCTCGTCTCCGTCAGACCTGAAAATATTATATTTTTGTCGATATTCGTCAAATGCCGAAACATTAATGTCATTTTGACGTCAAAGATTCTTTCATAAAGAAGATTCTTTATTAAGTTCAACGATGACTAAGTTGACGAATGCTCAAACTCAAAATTTACTATTTTCGGAATCGATTTATAGATGCTGATTGAGATTGTTTATTGAAATCACCGGTACCTATATCTATTCTTTGTTACTATATTATTGTAAACCGCATTAGTGGTTGATTAAAGCCTGACTACTCTCATTTGTAGAGGAAGCCCAAGCCTAATAGTAGGACAGTATAATTTAGGGCTGATATTACTTAATTACTTTATATCATCTCTGCATCACCCAAAGGTCGACAGGTAGAGAACGCCTCAGGCATTATGTCCTCCTTTATATTATTTTATATATAAAGTGTCATCATAAAGAAAAAGAGAAACTTTTTATAACTGCTATTTCAAATCGAATATGACTCTCTTTCATATTTTTGGAAAGTTTTTAACAGACAGTGAGTCGTATCGGGATTTGTTGGAAAACTTTGGTATTGGAATTTCATTGCATGTACCTGGAAACCGTTATTATCCGTCGAAATTATAGAGTGAAACATATTTGAGATATTTTATGTGGTATGATACAGCGTGTGAAAAATATTTAGCATTATAAGAGAGTTTTCTGTTGTAATCTACGAATTAGCGTTTTTTGTCTAGCCTAGAGCTCGTGCTTCTAAAACATTTACCAATTATGCTGTAACGTGTTTAGACTAACGTCTGTGATGACTTCATTATGTAAAAAACCACTCAGTTCAGAAACACACAACATTAAACAATATCGGTTCACGCTTGTATCTCAAAGGTAGGCAGAAGTACAAGTCAGTACACACACAGTTCGCCGAGCTTATCGCCGTATCGGGCACAATTTTCGATTCCACCCAAGTTAGGTGTTATGTTTATACATTGGAATGAAACTAATTTAAACGGATTTTATCGTCGGTTACAAATTGTGATTGACTTACCTGGAATTTAAACCTAGGACCTCACGGATTCTCAGCATAAGTATGCTGGCACTAGACCAATGAGGCGACAGAAACCATTAGTAACATCAAAAGCTTGGCTCCTCGAAAAGTTATAATAACAAGTTTCAGTTTGCTACATTGAATAGAATCATATGTCACAATAGTTAATACTCTTGTTATTACAAAATTCTGGCGAAGTTGGTCAGCAATAAAGGTGTCTGTACGATTGGGCCAGACTAATCCTCGGGGTCTACTCGCAAAACTTTCCCGACGTAAACATTTCAAAGTCCAGTTCCATACTTTATGTTTGACGGAACGATGCTATCGGGAGTTACGTTGGTGTTCTATTACGGTAAGTGTGTCGTTGAACTAGAAATGAAGTAATGACAATTATTTCATGAAAATTATTAAAAAATATTTAATCGTTAAAACTCCCAATGTAATTATAGAAGTATCTGTATTTTTAAACTACTTAAATAAAGGAGTAGGTTCGCAATCGGACAAGTACAAGTCCGCCTTTGAACCTATTTTGTATCAAGTTTAAATAAATAAATAAATACATCGAATTCGCCGCCAGTTATGGATAGATTTTGTTGGAAAAAAAAATCATTCGATAGAGTTTAGCTGCGATGTGAATTAAATTTGGTCAAGAACTGATGTCGGCTTACGGAGTAAAAAATTTAACTCCTTAACGGACAACAGATAACTTGTCGTGATTCTGTTGCAATTTACATACCACATCTGTACCTAATACTGACAATTTAAAAAGAAATTAAGTTTTTATAAATCTTAAAAAGCGACTTCAAAAAAATAACAATAAAAAGTCAAATATTTTGGAGTCGGTGCAATTTCAGTAGATCGGCAGCGACACTAAAGAGACCGATAGAAATTGTTATTTTTAACCCTTCAGTATTATTCTTTTGAAGTTAGTTTTTTTAGTTTTAATTTAACTTATTTTATTCAAATGGTAGAACAGATTTTCTTCAGATAGCTTAAAAGCGTCTCGATTAAACTAGCTTTCAAACAAAAAAACCGCATTCGAATCGGTCTATTTACAGACACATAACCGATAATCAACCAATCAACCAGTCAACCTTTTGCATCCATATTTTTGTCGCGAGTTAAATATGACACGGTAGTTTTTCATACACATTGAAGTATATTACGACGTTTGTTACATCTTTGTTCCGTGGAGACTACCATAGACATTGTTGTATTGACTTATTCTATAGTTATGATTCGGGACCCGTTAATGTATACACAGTTGCTTTGTAAGCCCGGCAAGCCTTATTAGAGCCATCTGCTATTTTCCAATTGATATTTTATTGGAAAGTGTTAATGACAGTTCGAACTTTATGAACGTGTTACATTTAGAACTCCATAATGTCGATGACTCTTTGCCAGGTGATAGAAAGTTTCTAACAATTTCTCTATCGAAATTAGTTAATGCTTAGTTTTAATAGTATCAGAAAATCTCTTTTTATCGCGCTTTCTCGACTTTTTATACTCTAATTACAGTGTGAGTCATTGGCTGTGGTCTTATGGCTTCGACTGTTACATTTAAATGGTAAGACATTCCTTTTGATATAATAAAAATAGCCAAGTGTGAGACGGACCCGCGGACTGATGTTTCCGGACCACTCTCTTAAATCTTCACTGATACCGGTGGCATATTTCTATGGCATAATAACTGCTTATTAATAAATAAATACACCCAACAGTCACACACATAGTCCTGACCCCACAGTAAGATACGAGTCTTGTGTAGTGTGGATCTACGAAAGACTTTCGGTCTCACAACACCCAGACGCCGAAACAAATATTTGTTGATCACACAAACGTTTGTCTCGGTGCGGGGATCGAACCCGCGGCCTCTCGATTCACAGCCGGCTACTTGCCCGCTGCGCCACGGAGGCTGTCTTTGGCCCAATGCGTTCCAGTTATGGTATATCGATTGAATGTTACTTATTGCCTGTTACCATGACATATAAATGCGACTCATGTGTAATGGTCAGGGATTCCTCAGCCATTTTTCAATCATTTTTATGACCTCGTTATCGATACCTATTGGAAGCCCCTCCTACCAATAGGTATGATTACTAACCAGCTGATTTTTTCGTTTTTACTTAGTTAATATTTATATAATTTAACAGTCATATTGTCCTACAAATAAAATAATAAATTTTTGAGTATCATCAAATCGAAATATTCTATCCTTGCTACCCCTGTTAGCTACCACAATAGAGAATTTTCGCATAGGGGATTGTTGGGCGTCTTATCGAAACGAAGCTACTCACGGAAAATTAGTTTGATAGTAATCTAGTGGAAAAATAGCTGAGGGATCCCTGACCATAAGGGAAATATTAGCATGATATAGTAACCGAGTTTCTGTCTGCGATTTTTATATTCCATCCGCGTAAATGTAATATTTTTATGTCCCGAACAAGAGTGTAACAATATGTGTAGTTCCATTGAGATATTGTATTACTTTTTTATAAGGCTCGTCCTAAAAGCTTGAATAGAGTTGGAAATGTTCCAGACGAGAGTAATTGATGAGTAACCTTGATATCTTACTTTTTAATGTCACACTCGACGAGAAAATTGGTACAATTTTGTTACACTGAACTAATTCTCACTATTTTTGTTAGCTTCATTGAAGAGACAAGCAGGTTTCACCTGATGGTAAGCGCTACGCCTGCCTGTAAACAGGAAGCAACACTACACAGAACATTGTAGCTCGTCACCCATGACAAGATATGATGCATGGGCGGTGAAGATTACTTTCCATCAGGTGACTCACTTGTTCGTTTGCCGCTCTGTGCTATAAAAAAGGCTCGCTCACTATAACATCATGGGACGGAGATACGCTTGGCGAAATTTCGATGTACAGGTTACACCTCTGCCTACCTCTTCAAGGATTACAGGCGTGAGTGCGCGTGTACTTGTTTATACGTGTCGATTGTCAAATGACTGCATTTAGAATGTACAAGATAATTCAGATATTCCATATGAATTGTAGTTTGGTGATATTATGTAATTTAACTACGACGTCACGTTATGCTCAAGGAAAATAAATAATAAATAAAATTAAATAAATACACCAAACAGTCACATACATAGTCCTGACCCCACAGTAAGAAGTCTTGTGTCTTGTCGTGGGTATCCGGAACTACGAGAGACTTTCGGTCTCACAACACCCAGACCCCGAAACAAATATTTGTGGATCACACAAACATTTGTCTCGGTGCGGGGATCGAACCCGCGGCCTCTCGCTTCACAGCCGGCTACTCATCCGCTGCGCCACGGAGGCTGTCAAAATGATTTCTTTGAACAACACTGTCACCACTTTAAACATGTTGGCGTTATTTTAAGATGCTCATAAATACGATGTTTATACTGTGTATCAGAGTAGCAATTGATTTTCGGTACAAATATATGTGAATTAAATGTTGTTATTACGAAAATTAACTTAAAACTTGAGAGTTTGGAATGTAAAACGCCATCAATGTTGGTCGCTTTGCATTAAGTTTCGTTTATTCTGTCATTTGAATTACACATTTTACGGCACGTGGGTGTCGGAAATTTGATAATTTCCTCCGTATTATTTCTTTTAATTTCAGTGTGTGTAATTTAGCGTCAATCCGGGATATTAATGTTCATTTGACAGCCTCCGTGGCGCAGCGGGCGAGTGAAGCGAGAGGCCGCGGGTTCGATCCCCGCACTCTCAGTGTCAGTGTCAGTGTGGATCACACAAATATTTGTTCAGTCAGAACAAATATTTGTGTGATCCACAAATATTTGTTTCGGGGTCTGGGTGTTGTGAGACCGAAAGTCTCTCGTAGTTCCTGATAGCCATAAGACTCGTATCTTACTGTGGGACTAAGGGGTCAGGACTATGTGTATGACTGTTGGTGTATTTATTTATTTATCTTTTAATCCGTGTTTCCTTTATGCATGAAGGCTGTATAGTGCAAGTTGGATGCAACTTGAATAGTGGAACCGTAAATCTACATGCATGATGGAAGTTGCATACAAGTACTTTAGAACTTGAAACAAAAATAGGTAATGGTCACTTGCGTGCACGTTTTTTTTTAGCACATACACGCACATAAATTAGGTGCATGATACAAGTCGCGGACTTCATGCGACTCTACTTGTATGCAACTAAAACTTTGCATGCGATTCTGGCTCAAGACGTATTTAATGTTACAAATGCAGGTAGCTTGCACGCAAATGTAACTTGCATTCAAGACTTGCGCTGTGGAGCCACTGTCTTATAGCAGTAAACGAAACAATTTAATTTGCTCATTTTGCTTTATATATAATGTAACATTTTTTCTTTAGGCCGACAGAAGTTTCCTTTATACGTTAGAAATATAAGTAATGAGGGTTTGTGAATAATAACGGAAAAAAGTATGTGTTACAAGCGAAAGAAATTCTTTATTCGCACTATTTCAGACTTGGTATGACAGTTCCTGAATGTTACTAGATAAATGTACATAGAAGTTGTTTTGTTATTTTACGCATGAATAATTAAATTTATTCGCAATAAGTTTGTTACTGTCAAATATAAATAACTGAGATTTTGCTTCAATTTTGGTAGAGTAAAAGCGGCAGTGCTGTACTGTGCATAGATTTTTCTTCAGCATGAATGGGCAGCTAGACAGGGATGTTGCTTTACCCATCTTACTTATAACCAATCTGATGCTTGATCCCGGAACGCGATTGGCGTGAACGACCTACTTTGGCTGGTTTTTCACCATGTGTACGGTGGTCGCTATCCAGTCGCATATAAAAATATCAGGTGCCCTCCAACCAGTGCGATTGCTCGTTACTCTCTATAAAAAGGTGGTAGAAGCCTTGTCAATCTGTATAGCCGTTCTAAAATTAATCACTTCATCGCCCCTCTTTTAATCTCTCGAAACCAATAACTGCTCTACACCGCTCGTGATCTAACTTCAGTTCGGTCATAAACACTAACGCAAACTCTATTATTTGGCAAATGTATTTAACACCTATAATCCCAGAAAGAAATGTGAAATAAGACATTATTTTCTTTAGCAGATACAGGAGTAAGTTTGTATATCTCGGTACAATAATATATACAGTTTTGCACTATCTTATCCCAGTCGTAAGTTTATGGTTCGTGTTATACTCGGTTATTTTGTAACATCGAATAACGTACAGTTACATCGCTACCGTCGTGTAATCTTGTTCTGTTTGCGCCGGCGGCGTTTACCGAAGGCGCTTCACTGTTGTCGACACTAACTCATACACTTCATTTGCAACGTCGCGTCTAACACTTTACGACTCTATAAAATTCAACCGCAAAATAATTAATGTTCTTAATTAACTTGTTGTTGCCTAGGAATCTCTGTTCTGGCTAATGTTTCTTCAGTTTTGGGTATTGGGTCTATTAAAAAAAAGATTTTTTATTTGTGTATGAAACTTGTATAACTATTAACCTATGCTAAAGTGGCTTTACTAAACCCGCTCTACTTTATATTGTATTGAGATGAAATTGTTCTGTCAAGCCTAATTAAGAGATGGTTTAATTAGGCTTGACACAACAAACATTAAATTGAATCATTAGACTGCTATGGCTGTTTAATGATACTGGGTATACGCCGGAATCAGCCAGTAACTTCAAGGCAGCATAATTCTTCCGACTGTCCAGAGACGCAATGTCTTCACGGTCGACCAAATATAGGACTGAATAACCAGGTCCAGTCCAAGTTCAGTCACTTTGCCTTGCCAAGCGAAATAAAAATCAACTTGTTTAATATAAATGCTTAGCGATTTCTCGCTATAAAATTAATTCCAAGTTGGTTGCAATTGAAACGTATCGTTAGAAAATGTCCTCACATTAGTTTACGACTAGAGTTAATCGGCCAGTTGGCATTATACCATTTTATGTAAAATATGCCATTACGTTACATAGACATGACGCTCGGGTAAGCATCTCTTTCGATGATAGTCAATATATCACAGAATAATTAGTTTGCGAATTCGATGACTACGTAGTGTGCCACCGGACCTCGGCGAGTTCGCACGCCGTAAACATAGGGCTGACGACGCGCGAACGATCTCACCAAACATAAATTATACATTTTAATCTCGGAATTGTTTCGATAGTAACCCTCTTGCCGATCATGTTAATATCGTCATTTTGCATGCCTAATAACTTTGTAATATTAACGAGCGGCGCGACCTCCAGGCGCATAATGATCATCTATAAATAATACCAAGATCGTATTTATAGCGAAATATATTTAAAAGGCAGGACAAAGTTTTACTCGTGCGTTGTTGGTTGTATTTTGTCCACGTTTGACCTTTGTACTTCGACGTCGGGTCCCATGGGAGGATGAGTTGGAAGGCATGGGAACCTCCTTGGTCCTTATCTCGCGTTGTATCAAAATGTCGCCTATTATCTCCGTTTCGAGCACTTTCGGTGCTTGTTGCGTACCGACATAGCGACATGTTCGCTCGTACCATGATGGATGCGTTCGCGTCGCATATGTGAGGCCCGGGCTCTGTGAAAGCACGCCTGTCGCGTTAATGTTATGTGAAAATTTTGTAACACAATCTAAAAATAACATCTACAATGTACAGAACATTAAGTTCGGCGCCAAACAATATACGGAAGTGAAACGTCCATATATTGCGTGGAATCACTTTTTAAATGACAACGAAACGACAAGTTTGGGAATGTTGAATTCGTAATAAACGTCGTTGTTAATTTGCAATAAAATTATTATGCAGTTTGTACGCACATTTTATCGGCATGTGTCGTCAAAATCACTTAATGGTCTTGTAAATTTGGTGTTTTATTGTCTACAAAATTTTAAAACATAAACATTTTTCATTAACATTGCGCCTAAATGACCAGTTTAAATGCACCATTGTGATTTTATGCCAGTTTCGATGCCATTGTGAAAGTAATGATCGTCGTAGACATGAGCAGAAACACGATGAATTAATAAAATTAGCATGTAAAGTATGTGATGCGTCGTAAATCGATACGTATCGCTTTAACATTCGAGATTGGAAATCTAACAACCATATAGCGCACGTCGGATAACGTTTTCCAAAGGGCTGGACGTATTCTTATGTTAGTTTCTATATTTAAACGTTGAGGAGGGCGATAATAATTGCAGCGATGGGTCTTGGTGGTAACATAAATTTTCCAGTAACGCTGTACAGGGGCAGGGAGCTCGGCAGACGGTGCCGCATGAAAAATACCCGGATTATAACTCGGGAGCGATTCGAGGCACAGATAACGCGCACTAGACATAAATTACAACACAAATGCAAGACGCAACTGATATTAAATAAGAAACCGTGTAATTCACGTTGCTTCGATCTGCCGCCACAGCAATAAAATACACAATTTTGACAGATTTTAAATAATGACATCCGTGTCCAGGAAACGTTTAGAAAGTTTGATGCAGTGGCTTTGAAGTCGGTCAGTGTGGACCCTAGTAAATTACTGGAACGTATCTGGATTTTTTATGAATACCTTGTAGGTAACGAACCTGAAAGGTATAGTATAGACGAGTTAAGTTTTTTTTTAAAGCATAGACCGGCAAACGTGCACAAAACCAAACTGTTTACAGCATGCCTCTGCCCACTCGTCAAAGAAGAAGAGAAGAGAAGTAAGAATTTCTTAGCGTCATATAGTTACCGGATTTCTATTTTTATAGTGCATAAAAAACGTTGACGTCAGCAGCGAATATTTGGTGAAATCACGCTGGTTTTTAGGCCGGGGTAATTTTGACAATTAAATGCATCTTTAACATTCCTCGTAAACCAACATCCTTATTGTCGATAATGGTTGTCCGTTTATCAGTTTTTCTAACGATTTAAAAGTCGGAAAGTCCGGGAACGGATTCAGCGGTAACGTACACGCAATCACCAACCTTGGCGAAGTCGGTTAATTTTGACGAATCGTGACTTTATGCCTAATTAAAATGTTTGCTCTTTGGCGCCACACGTCGCGGTCAGTTTAAATTGGTTATTGGAGTAAAGATTAAAATTCCGTAGAACGCTTGTTAACATAGTTGTGTTTGATGTTTGTAGGCATTTTTAATTACATCTTCACGGTTAATTACAAATTTGCTTTGCGTTTTATGACCGTGGGGATTTTTGTGATAATTGTCGCGAACTTTATTATAAACATAAATATTGTTTACTTTCGCAACATATTTAAGACGCTGTTTATAAAAATGGACCGGGAGGTGCGGGTAACGTCGGCTTCCAGTTTGGAACTTGTGTAATAAAACCCTTCTGAATAATATGTTATTGCTCGGCTCGTACAGTAAATAAGAAGCAGTAAATAAATGTTCCTGTGAGAAAAATGGTCTGTACTAAATAAAATAAATCTCACTTAAGAAAATTATTCTTGAATAAATAGGCTTGACCGGGTTGTTACCGCTGTCATCGCGGTGATTAAGATGTCCGGAGGCCTAAATTCACTTCCCCTTCCTAATACCTTAATCATCTGTTTCCTTTAAGGTCGGCAACGTGTCCATGGTTCTTTAGGTATTTTGAACGATCATGGGCGGTGGAGATCATTTACCATCAGGTGACCAACTTGCTCGTTTGCCGGCATCTGCTGTAAAAAAACATGCTTACTACTAACAAAATCAACGAGCTCTTATAAAATTGTGCAAGATACAGCCATTTAAACTTATGCATTTATAATAGTGGGAATATCGCTTTCCTATTGCACGGTTCCATGCCATGTATAATCATAAACAAGGCTACCTACCATTACAAAGTCTCCGATATTTAACATTGATGATAAAGAGGGTGTTGTGAACGTAATTTTGATGTAAGGGTCACCTCGGACCTTGCGGAGAATTATTCGCCCATGCCTGCGTATTATTTTGCTGATAATAACTTCGACGTTGAGAGAATTAAACACAGATATAAAGACTTTCTAGCGTACTTTTGGCCGTGTATGGTTATGCAATTATTTTTTGCTTTTTTTTGTATTAGAGCCACGCTCGACGCATTTGCATAATAAGAAGCACATAGAGTTTCATCTATCGGTATATCTTGCCTTTGTTGATTATTCGATTATGCATTCGTTAGTCTATCCCACGCCACTATATTTAAGTTCCACGAAAGACAAAAAATAACGCCCATACACAACCGATAACAGATGGGGCAGAAAAGTTCTGGAATGGAGACCACATACTGCCAAGCGCAGCGTTGGACGTCCAGCTACAAATAGACAGACGACCTGGGCGCAGGAAGTCCCTGGATGCAGGCCGCTTCCAACAGGTCGGTCTGGAAATCTTTGGGTGAGGCCTATGTTCAGCAGTGGACGTCTTTGAAATAAAACTAATTTAAACGGATTTTATCGCGGTTTTTTATTAATTTTGATCCCGACGTTTCGAAGACTTTTCAGCCTTCGTGGTCACGGGGGGGACTAAGGTGTGGGTTGTCCCCAAATGTTAATGTTACATTATCTACCTTCAGATTACAATTATTAATCAAATTTATGGTTTGGTCCGATCTACGCAGAAGGAGCTCACAGTGTCTTGAGGTCTGGCAGTTGGTCTTTTGGGTTCCGATTTAATTAAATGTATTATCGGATCCCAGGCTTGTGCTAGCTTCCAACCATCTTCTCTATTGAAATTCGGATGTTTTTAATTTCAATAGCCTCGCGAATCATCCTAGGTAGGAATCGGTGTTCTTTGGCAAGGATTTGTGGTCTATCAAATCGAATATAATGTTTGGAGCCTTCCTCTGAATGTTCAGCAACTGCAGACTTCGTAGAGCGTCGGTGTTTAACGTCAGCTATGTGTTCTTTTACGCGGGTCCCTATATTTCTTTTTGTTTGACCTATGTAAGAGAGTCCACAGTCACAATCGATTTTATATATGCCCTGTTCCTGTAGAGGTATATGACACTTGACTGGTGGTAAAAATTGACTAATCTTCTTGGGCGGCTTGAAATAAGTTTTAATAGAAGCACGCTTCAGCACATAGCCAATCTTGTCGGTGACTCCTCTAACATATGGTAACACAACAGGGACACGTTCAACTGTGGCTGGTTTCACTCGGCTTCTGTGACGGCGGCGTGGAATTTGGAGCTTGTTGTCTCGCAGTACTCGCTTGACATGTTGCAGCTCGGCAGCCAGATGTTCATCGTCACAGATTCCTTGTGCTCTCTGGAACAAAGATTTACCCACGGTAGCTAACTGTTTTGGATGGTGATGAGATTCACCGTTCAGGTATTTATCTGTATGGGTCAATTTTCTATACACAGTATGGCCTAAAGACTGATCAGGATTACGGATAACTAATACATCTAGAAAGGCGAGAGATTTATTCTGTTCCAACTCCATAGTAAATTGAATTTGGTTATTAATGGAGTTAAGATGTTCTAAAAATGCAGTTACTTTATCAGATGGTAAAATTGTGAAAGTATCATCTACGTACCGTTTGTAAAACCTGGGAGTGACAGGGACATCGAAACTGACCATGATTCCAGTCGCTCTTCACAAGTTTACCAGTACAAGACTGCATTGAAATTGTCTCTAAAAGGTTAGCAGATAATGACATACCCTCAACATATGCAGATTTACTCAAACATTGCCTCACATCTGGCTATATGTTGTGGGAGAATCAATTCTATGTACAAGTGAATGGAGTAGCTATGGGTTCACCTGTATCTCCAGTAGTCGCTGATATTTTCATGGAGGACTTCGAGGAGACAGCCCTAAGCACAGCCCCTGTCACTCCCAGGTTTTACAAACGGTACGTAGATGATACTTTCACAATTTTACCATCTGATAAAGTAACTGCATTTTTAGAACATCTTAACTCCATTAATAACCAAATTCAATTTACTATGGAGTTGGAACAGAATAAATCTCTCGCCTTTCTAGATGTATTAGTTATCCGTAATCCTGATCAGTCTTTAGGCCATACTGTGTATAGAAAATTGACCCATACAGATAAATACCTGAACGGTGAATCTCATCACCATCCAAAACAGTTAGCTACCGTGGGTAAATCTTTGTTCCAGAGAGCACAAGGAATCTGTGACGATGAACATCTGGCTGCCGAGCTGCAACATGTCAAGCGAGTACTGCGAGACAACAAGCTCCAAATTCCACGCCGCCGTCACAGAAGCCGAGTGAAACCAGCCACAGTTGAACGTGTCCCTGTTGTGTTACCATATGTTAGAGGAGTCACCGACAAGATTGGCTATGTGCTGAAGCGTGCTTCTATTAAAACTTATTTCAAGCCGCCCAAGAAGATTAGTCAATTTTTACCACCAGTCAAGTGTCATATACCTCTACAGGAACAGGGCATATATAAAATCGATTGTGACTGTGGACTCTCTTACATAGGTCAAACAAAAAGAAATATAGGGACCCGCGTAAAAGAACACATAGCTGACGTTAAACACCGACGCTCTACGAAGTCTGCAGTTGCTGAACATTCAGAGGAAGGCTCCAAACATTATATTCGATTTGATAGACCACAAATCCTTGCCAAAGAACACCGATTCCTACCTAGGATGATTCGCGAGGCTATTGAAATTAAAAAACATCCGAATTTCAATAGAGAAGATGGTTGGAAGCTAGCACAAGCCTGGGATCCGATAATACATTTAATTAAATCGGAACCCAAAAGACCAACTGCCAGACCTCAAGACACTGTGAGCTCCTTCTGCGTAGATCGGACCAAACCATAAATTTGATTAATAATTGTAATCTGAAGGTAGATAATGTAACATTAACATTTGGGGACAACCCACACCTTAGTCCCCCCGTGACCACGAAGGCTGAAAAGTCTTCGAAACGTCGGGATAAAAATTAATAAAAAACCGCGATAAAATCCGTTTAAATTAGTGGACGTCTTGTGGCTGATGATGATGATACACAACCGATTACTGCAAAATATTATATTGATTGCTTTTAAAAATGCTTAAGGTCGTTCAGCATCGGGTATCCGCGTTTCTTATGCGCGTGTAATTTTCCGTCAAGTTTGCGCTGGCCCTAAGTTGGCGCCGGCGCTGTTGATACGTCGGGTGTCGCTTGAGGGGACACCTCGTGATTAGGAAGCGACGCTAAGCGTTTGCAATTTCGCGTGGAATTATGACATACCTTTACATAACTTGGCGTCTTATTTGTGCCCACGGGGCAATAAATATTTTGCTAGTATCTTGTGAATATTGCGATAAGTATGTACTTTAAAAAAATCTTGTATATATTGGCATTCTTGGAAAAATCTTAACATACAGCCTTCGTGGCTTACTATTACTGGGTATGTCTTTTAAATTTTGGATTTTGGTGATAAATTTTGTAGGCCATATGAATTTGCTTATAGTCTGATGACAAAGTACAAGAGAAAATTTTTGAATTAGAGTAATTTATGCATTTGTTTTATAAGTTCAATTAAACTTACGACTATTCATATATAAAATGGAAAACATAAACATATCATAACATATTACACCGAGCATATTTTGGTGCATTTTTTAATTTCATCTTGTATCATCACTTGTAAACTATTGATTGAAGCAGCAAAATAACACTCATAAAGGCCAAGACCACCCTTGCAAGTTATCTTAGGAAACATTCGAATAAATATGTTCGGAATCTGTCGTGGCGCCCCTTTTCACCAACCATTATAAAGCATTTGTTATTATGAAAACAAACATATTTCACTAAACGGTACCGACGGCGGGTCGGCAGAAACGCCTTGTAATTCCGTTACGCCCACGAAGCATGCGGTTTTAGGTGTAAAAAAATCGATTAAAGTATGGCGACACGCTGCGATCGATACATGATAATATTTCATTTCGGACGTGACGGGTGCCGTAGATTCTGTATTTTTGTGAAATTCAATTAAATGTTTTATAGCTGAATAACTGTTGTTATGTATCATTTTACATCGTGTTTAACTTTTTTTTATAGACAGTTTATTGTGTTATCGGTGTTAAGTTCTTCCATGTAAATAAAAAATGTGAAGCAACTTTTATTGTTAATTCTGTCTTAATTCATTTGATAAGGTGCACGAGACTAGAGGGCGATCATATTGAGTAAAGTTAAATTTGATTTATTTTTTTCCAGATTTTTTCAAGTCGTTGAAGAGTTGCTGGGAAAAAATCGCGGTGAGTCAAATTTTTGTTTGAACAAAATGTTAACGCAATTGATTAGTTTTGGACCGCGCCTAATGACGGCACGCGTGAGTGGTCTCAGTTCGGCGTTGTGGTTTTCTTTTACTTTAGTTGCCGTGCAAGCGGAGAGCGTTCATTTTAGTTAATCGAGCACAGGCTGTATCTAAACACGTAGTGTGCACAAAAGGGCGGGGTGTTAGCTCGCGTTTGTATGCATTGCATGAGAACAGTAAACCGCAGATGTAGGTTAAATTCACGAGTCTTGGAAGCGTCAGTGTAGTTTCGCGTGGGTGAGGATCTTGCGGCGAGGTGTTAATGTACGCCCATTGCCTAATTGTATTGCTTTACGAGACCCTACATAAAGAGTTCGTATCATTCCACCGCGTCTTTATAGTCACTAATCGTTATTCTATTGTCAGCGAACGTCTCAGATGAATATAGCCATATGTGTCGAGTCGAGAGCAGCTATAAAATGTTCTACAATTGAATACCGTCGCATTATGCAAGTCTACGAAGTGAATTAAGACATCGGTAACATCGATACGGTCGACGCGCGCGGTGGGCAGACAGCGACGTCAAACGAAAGAAAACGTTTATTTACATTCCGATTTAATACTATTTTAATCTTTTTAATCATATACAAATTCATTATTAATTGACGTTGATAACGCAATCAATGAAATGAACGTAATAATTAACTAAAATTATACGATTTCATTTTGATTGCATCTTAATTTGCATCACGGGCTTGTTACGTCAGAATGTCAACAGAATCGTATTGGGGCTTATCAGTGACGTTGGACACAACATACGATTTCAATTAAAGACCGCTTCAATTTTAACGAGGAATGCATTTCTCGTTCGAATTAAGATGAGCCTGTACTGTTAGTCGGGATACGTCTCTCTCGCCTTCCTGTGTAACAGTCGGAAGAAGCGGGAGGGCTCAACGGCCAGTGGTCCATCAATAAGTCATAGCAGTCAAAACCAGTAGGTTCGGTCCGTACGTCCGAGTTTATCGGCAGCCACGCTTTTAATTACGCTGACACAAATCGTACTTATCGTCGGACTTCTCACGGTGCCGAACTCAATATTCTGAATGTTCATTAAGTTCTAATTACGAATGGGCGCCCTTGTTTGTCTTGATCACAAAAACTAGCTTTTATTAGATTACGTGGGCAGATTCAATTAATTGTGAGCATGCTAGTATATGTCGGCATTCTCATTGGTAATGGCCGGTTATCGGTGTCGCTAAGTAGATTGAGTGAGATGTATATTATACTGGTTTGCTACGGCTTGCGCTAGAGTTTTGGAGAATTCTCGCCGTTCCGGGTGGTTTCATCTGTTTTATTATTGATGTTGGAGTAATTATATTTGTGCCGTTCATTGGGTTGATGGTTATAATTAAACTAGTTTTTTTTCCCATAAAATTGTCTCGGTATCTCTGTGCGGGTATGTATTTTATTTTTTTAAAGCTTGCCTCGTAAAGTAGGTGTCGTACAAACAAACGATGCGATTGGTGGCGCACCACTGCGTGGTAATGCGACGATATTCATATATCATTTGGTATCGCGTGGAGAATCGCGACCGCGTCCTGATTTACATGATATCGCATGTACGGCCGCTGTTGCTACGTCTGCTACCGCGCGCGACGTCGCACCGCGCCGGGGTGGTCGTAATGATGCACTCGTATTTACACCATCACGCTGTCACATGCCATTTGCATTTAATTCCTTTTTTAAATTCTGTTTGTAATAATTCACTACAAATATGATTTTCATTGTCTTCAGCCATTGTACCAGTCCAAAGGGTATCAACGGGACATATTATAGAGCCTATGTCGGCTATCTGTTTATCTGTCTTACCTTTGAAGGTTCTGTCTTCTGAACCAGATAGCCTATAAGTAGCTGAAAGTTTCACAGAATATGTGTTATCGCTGATATCTGTTAGGATAATATAATAATAAAAATAGCGCGAACTAAAATGTATGTGGGATACGGTGCCCTCGGTAACCGTTTTTTTTTGTATTTTACAATCGTTCCCAGTATTCTATTTATCCATAGTCTTGCCTAATATCAATAACAATTAGAGATCTGCCATAGAAAATATGTCAAAAATTACTAACAGTTCACTTGCAAATCGTATCTGTAAATAGAATATTATGGAGAACGATTCTAAACCATCGTACTATTTTCCCCACTCTATCATTCGAGATGATTTGTGAAATGTATTTGTTAATTGACACCCGTCACATTTTTTTCATATTTTGTCAATATTATCGTCGTTATTAACATACATAACTGCGTGTTGCGTCACAACCGTATCTGTTTCATATTAAAAGTCAATTTGAATATGTTATCAATATCAAAAGTAGGTGCATACAACACTTAAATCGATTATCAAAATTATAGTCGTGAATGTTTGAAATCGAGTCGGTAGGCGGATCACCATCATCTCTCATGTTCAACGAGTGTATGGTTGATAGATGAACTTTCAAATGAATAAAAGATAGTATTTTGATAAAGTAAACAATGATGATATGCCAATTTCATATCACAAATAAAAAAATGCATATTATGGAGATCGTAAAGACCAAATTAACTTTTAGAAGGAAAGTAAAATAAAATAAATTATGTAACTTAATCACTAAATGTTGAAATCTCTTACACTTTATAGTTCGCACACAAAGCAGTATTAATGTTTAAATCGGAAACATCATTTCACATTACAGATAAGTTTTAAAACGTCGAGTGATATATGTGAGACGTAATAAATGTCTCCATATAAAATTATTGAGCTGACGGCACCGAGAAATGAGTTTGGACAAACTTAGTTTACAAGTTTGTTGATATGAACGCAAAATATATCGTTGCGTTTGAAGCAGTTTTCTTACTTGCAACTAAGATAGCTGCAGACGAAGTTGCAGCTTCGGACTGTCCTGTAACAATGATAAATGTTGCCGGCAAATCTGTTTGTTTTTCCATACGTACTATGATAACATACTTTAAAGCTTCTTCGTTACGTATGTGCATTTCTTATTAGAAAATTGTTCATTTGTTTCCAAGTTGTTGGAGAATGTATTGGTGATTTTTTGGTTTTGTTGGATTTCATTTTAAGATTGGGGTTGTTGGAATAAAAGGAAGATTGCATATTGAGAGTTTTGAAGTGTATTTTGTTTTGATAAAACTTGCTTCATTCATTGCGGACTATGCAGTCTTATTTATTTGCAGCTTACTTCGTGTTACGTGAAGTAAAATTGCATATTTTATTTTACAGACATATTTCAGTAATATGAACCCACAGGAATCGACTATTTGCAGCGTATTTGGTAGAAAAACCACTAAGGTCCTGGGTTTGAATCTCGGGCAATCACAACAGCGCTGAGCTTGTGTGTTTATGTGTGGACTTAACGACGACAACTGTGTTTGTTACGTTAATTTTTAAACTCAAAAATTATTTAATTATTCCACTTTTCTCTTTATTAATAAACGCTCGGAAACACGACGTGAAAGAATGTGGCTCCATTGCAACAATTAATATTTTTAAATACCTAATCAGTCATTCGATCATCACACGGACGCCCACGCGTGGCGCCGCGCCGTGTATGTGGCAACACCCGGCTAGTTCCACGGCCACTTAAATTGCTCCTATGCATGGAGAAAGAAGGTTTCGTCGTCGACATTCGGTTGGCTTGATAGTAATAAATCAGTCATGTACTATATATTGTCCCACTCCAGGGCACAGGTCTTCTCCACTATTGTGAATGGGTAGGCCCTCGTCTATTTGCTAGCCTAATGCGGGGTGGTAGACTTAATATAGGTACTTTCGAATTTTTTATGGAGAGTTCTCGGTAATGCAGGTTTCCTAACGATGTTTTCATTCACCGTTAAAGCGTGCGAAAATTAAAAGAAAAGTCAAAAGTGTAAGTGTTGCTCTCCCTGCTAGGCTCGGGGAAGGGTACCTGATTATTTTGTACCCGAATGGATAGCGACCACCGTAAACATGGTGAAAAACCCACTATAGTGGGTCGGTCGATCAGGCGAGTCGCCTTCCGGTGCCAGCAAGTGTGTATCCAATAACTTCAGGCCGGCAAAATACTCCTCACCATCGAGGGATGCAATGTCTCTTTATAGTCGACTGTATTTGGACTGCACTGTACTTAACACCAGGTATAATGTATGGTACTTACATGAGGTTTAAGTGTTGGCACTTTACTGAGCCAGGATAAGAAAAGAAATGCTATCTACGCTGGTTAGTTACATTTAATATTAGTATTGGTATAGTCGTAGATGTAGGTAGTATGAACTACGTTCATTTTATTATTATGTTCCTTGTAGAATTCAATGCTACTCATGATATGGTGTCTTGGCCGGGTTGAAAATGTTACGCATTTTTTGATTAGGCAAAATATTTGTTTCGGGTTTATGTGCGGTGGAACCGCAAGTTCTTTTTAGTTCCTCATATCCACTATAAAGGTTAACCTAGTGTGGGGGTCTGGACTATGTGTCCAACTTATGGGTGTATTTATTTATTATTTATGCATTAAAAGACGCGATAAATAAAGAATGTCCTTCTCTTTGGAAGAAGGTTAATAAATTATTCATACAAACAATAATATATCAACAAGTATGTAGATAACGGACGTGATAATATAGGTGATATTTTTTTGCATGCCAGTTAGTTCAAAGAAAACTTAGGTCAATATGGCAACACCGTTAAACCTGACACACCAATGCGTGTGGTAAAGTCCTAATAAGCCGATTACGATGTAAGAAGGTCGAGCGTAGGCGTGCAACCGCGTATCGATATAGAGCCATTCACAATAATTATAATTCGATTGTCGACAAATGATCCGCCACGCGTTGCACGTTGCTAGTGATTCCAGATGCGGCTTTAAATAATCGTATGCAACTTTTATATAGAATTGAGGTAGGTGCGGACAGGAAATGTGCACATTTTTGTTGAATGAGGCGTTTATCCTTTGTAAAGGAAAACAGTGTCGTCGTTTAAGGCGAGAAAAAATATAGAATGCATTGAAACAATAAATGCATTTCACCACCAGGATATTTGTACGCCTGTTATTGTTAGAGGTCATACATCGATGTCGTACTTTGGACTTAAAGAGATGCCTTTGTACGAGAGTGTTAAATCAGAACAATCGCTGTTTAATTGGTCTGAAAATTATGAGGCGTGTTTTTAAAAACCTTTGTATCTTGATTTCGATTTCCATTGAAGTACTCGCTGAGGTACAATTTCGTTTCAATATTCTAAAAAAAATATTTATTACATAGATAAATATACGCAATCATAAGTTACGGGATCTATTCGTGTCAAGAACGCAAAGTACGAAGTAAATTTTGGGTGTGCGTCGCGTCATACGATAGATTATGTTTTGTTAATAAATTAACTCCACAACCTTTATCAAACTTTTTGCTGTTTCATCTGTCGACGTCAAAGAAAATGTTATCGCTAACGAGAAAATCTTGCAAAAAATACATTTTGTATTGTATCAAACTGCTTTGGCACACAGAAACGTTTTAGCGTTTGTGTGCGTCTAATGTTGACAATGTTATTATCGTTGTGTTTATACGCTATTTCCTGGCGCCCGTTCTGGTAGTTTCTATATCTATGGGATCCATTATGTAACAATTATATTCATCTTATTATAATTGCGTGACGCCCTATATTAGTACCTTTTGTCTGTTTGTTTGAACCTGTCTAGTTACCAGTGTTTATACTCTATCGAATTTGGTACAGACTAAGTGCTCGCTTTCTATGCTAATTGGCTCATAGTGGCAACATGTATTGGGATGTTGCTCATTGTGCTGCCAGCGCTTTGCATGTGAATTGGGTAGTGCGTAATAGATGTTTGATTGACATTTAAGTGTCCCCGTGTGGTATTAGAACCTGATACGTTGTTATTGTTGGCACGTCTCATAAACTGCTACTATGCGGAGTGAAAATCGAAACCGAAGTTGTTTTTAGAACCTCAATTTTTTCGTGACAAGATTCATTTCGGTTGTTATTCGTTTTATAAAAATAATGTCGAATACAACTTGGTGTTGCGTTGAGTGTCGAAAATCCATACTAATAAAATTAAAAACTGTAACTTTTCCAACTTCGCTTCAAAAGATATTTCATATTAAGCCTTGCAAACGAATGTATTCTGAATTCCGAGTGAGCTGTTCTGCAATTATCATTGCACATTTGTATATTTCTCAAATTGAACACGCGCTCACATGTTAATTAAGTTACTCGACGAAAGCATCTCCTGATGGATTGTTTTAAATGGAATCGTTTTCTTTTTGTTTTCACTGTGAGCTGACTTGAATTTGCATGTGCAATGTATCAAAAGCATTACCTCCCGTCTACTTTGTGGGAATTGTGCATTTAAAATTTGGTTTATTTGTTTGTTATGTCTCGTGCTTGTGCTATTTTTGACATCGGCTAAGTGTGGGTGTGCCGTGTCAATTACTGTTAAGCCTTTCAGATAAATACGTCAATGTGATCACGAGTTGTGGTAAAAAGTGCATTAAGGCTGATTGTCTTTTTCCAAGATAGTTTTGGAATTGTGTTACTGCCATGCTTGCTATTATTAGATTTAGCATTTACTGTTTATCCGTTTTCTTGACGATGAAAAGAGTAAATATTTTTCCTGTTTATATTTTACAATTAGTTAGGATCAGTTTATAAAGGGCGATATTCAGTTTTTATAATTTTGCAGCTAGCACATCATAAACTCAAAACGTTTTATTTTTTTCTAAAAAGTAGGTAACTGCATTCAGTTTATACGTACGTCTTTCTTGCTACTTCAAAGGTCTTCCTGAGGAAGTGTCAAACCACGACTTCCTTAGTCTCTCCCCATCGCCACCCCTCGCGCCCCACGAAGTGGTGCAAAGGGATGCGGCGGGGGCGGGTCAACGACCCCCGTGGTATACTGCGATTTTAAAGAAGCAAACAGCGTACTTTCTACTTGTTTACTGCGAATTTTATTTTTATCAATGTTATACTCGATTTATGTCAGTATATATAGAATTACGCAGTTAGTTAATAGATTTAGTGAATCCGTTTATAAGTTGCAAAATATGTGATTACAATTTTACTAATTACAACATTTTGGACTGTCGCCATTATGTATGCGATGCATTAACATCAGGTCCATTATAGTCATTTTGCCGTGACAGGATGAAAAAACAATTCTATATACTCGACCTGGGGCTTAAACCCAGGTTCTCGTGGTTTCTCAACATTTTTAAGCTACTACTAGACCAATGAGGCTGTATGATTTTAAGACTGTGCTAAGTGTAGGATTTGTTTTGTGCCCAGATCACCTGCTGGGCGTCCACTGTACGCACGGGCTCAACCGGACCGGTTACATGGTGTGCAGATACATGCGCGACCGACTAAGGATTCCCGCCAAGGACGCCATCAAGAGTAAGTCATATTATACATATACTTAAACAACTGTCTGCCGCAGCCAAAAACGTTAACTTAAATGGATGCAAATATGCAATAACATGTTAACCCACATCGAGTAAAAATTGAGATGTTGATTTTATTTTGCTCAATTTATTAGATTTAAATAAGTTAAATTTCGTAATTTATAAATAAATATAAATTGAACATTTGCCGCGTACAATTATGCAAAATAGAACTTTAAATTAGGTATTGATTTACGTCAATGAATTTAGCAAAATAAATGAACATATAAATTTTTACTCAATGTGGGTTAACATGTTATTGCATATTTGCATCCAATTGTTACTTAGTCATTTTTTAGAGTTCGTTTATTTTTCCTCTCGGAGTCAGTTAAATGGACCCAACAGTAGCATACCACACTGGGTTAAACCTTTGTGATGGGAAAACCTAAATAAATAAATAAAATATTAAATAAAAACACAACAGCCTCCGTGGCGCAGTGGGCGCGTACCCGACTGCGAAGCTAGAGGCCGTTCGATTTCCGCTTCAAGACAAATGTTTGTGTGATCTCTAAATATTTGTTTCGGGACTGGGTCATAAAAACTACTAGCCAAATCTTACTCTAATATGTGTTAAAAGCATGTTTACTAAGGTGTACAACAGAATTGGTACCAGTAAACGACTATGGAATAAGTACTTGACCACGATAATTTCAAAGAATTAATAATATAAGACCTACTAACATATTAATATAATTATTGTTCCAGGATTTGAAAAAGCACGCGGCTATCAAATGGAAAGAGAGAATTATATTGCAGACCTAATGGGCAAAGTACCACCTCCTCCAGATGTCGGAAAAGACACAGAAATTAAGGTAGCGAAACCAACAAGAAGAATTGCATATGTGTCACCACTTCAACAAGACGAAGATTACTATAATGAAGATAACGGTTACCATACTCGGAGTTACAATAGAAATATCAGTTATCAGCAAAGTAGTAAAGAAAGAGCAAAAAGAGATTACAGACATCGAAGCAATAGCAATGAAAGGGACAGATCAAGAGTGCGGAGATCCGATCGTAAAGAATCTTACGATTATAGATACGATTATTGAGAAATTTGCAAGTAGTAACTTCTTCAGTTTATCATTAATTTTTGGAATTATTTATTGGTGGCAGTTAATTATTCTAAAAATAATACATTGTAAATATACGCTAAGTTTTCTAATCCTGTGTTTTATTCAATCCTTTCGTGACTGCTGAATAGATCGATTGAATTAATTTGATACCAAACTTGTCGATCATCATCATCATCATATTTATTCGCTCAATTAATTCCAAAAATAGGATAAAAATGTTTATTTTCGAAGTTTCCAATTATTTTAATAGACTTCGTTATTAGAAATGAGATCGCTCTAATACCAGATGTATTTTAAAATAACTTTATATATCAACAAATTTTAATGCTTTTTGAAGTGATAACTTCTTATGGGAGGGTGAACCGAAACGTTCCGTAACGCGAGCGTAAAAAAATGACGATCGATAAAGAAATACTTATAATTTGAAACATGGTGCCGTAAAAAAAGTACCAGGTTCGCATAAACGCGAAGAGAGTAGAATGTCTTCTTTTCATGGCGAGTAGCCGTAATTAATAAACAAATGACGATTAGGAAAAGAAAAACTTTTTAGGTTTTTTCTTATTTAGAACATGTTGCCGTAAAATGTACCAGGCTCGCATAAACGCGAAGAGAGTAGAATGTACTTTTATCATGTCATCAGTGGGCATGTTGGCGTAATTTTGTATTCTAGCATCTTGTTTGGTAAGTTTTCACTTCTGTCGGCACTCCCAGAGTGCAACCCGTATTTTTTTACACTCTTATGTGCTTATTACAAATGGCGCTGAATTTTATTTGGTACTAGATTTTTATACGTACAATTACGATGTGTTTATTTGAAATAGAATAAAATTATGTTACAAATATAACCTAAACTCTAAAAGTACATAAAGTATTGTCACCATGAGGTAATCCTTTGTTAGAAATTTTCCACTATCAGCACTACTTAAACAATGGAGGCGGTCATGAGAACAAGTCTTGTTATAGTAAAATTGGTGAGATCACGTATAGAGACGTGCTTGATGGTATCGAGGCGTCTCGAAAATTGGGTGCTTATGACATTAAGTCGAGCTGAGATGTGGCCAGTGTCAATGTGGCAATAATTATGTCTATTGTAAGAATATATATTGACGCCGTAAACAGGTTTGACAATATCCAGTCAGGTCATCAGATATATGATGAAAGCCTAATAAAACCAACCGTATGTAAGTCTATTACAAAAAGGTACGTAATTACATAAAAGACATATGAACAATTATCCAATCAATAAATCTCTACGTCTCATTTAAAAAGAACGTTTATTAATTACGTCTACAATAAAGTTGTTTCTCCATGCTTTGATGCCCTTAAGATTGTCTTATGCTTACGAAATATGCCGTGAAAGAATTTGGGCTACATTGTGCATCTGGATAATTGTACCGAAATATTACATTTTGTATGACATCTCCAAGAATAAATTTGTGTACGTGACAGCCACAATTTCTGGACAAAGCTGGCCAAATACGTATTTTTTGAGTCGTAAACTTTAATTATTGTCCACATTATGTACCAAGATAACATAAATATACAGAAGCAACAAACAAAGAGCCTTATTGGATAAAATATTTTTACTTTTAAATTGCAAGATACTCGGTATTAAGTTACAAACCTGTGCGGTGACACAAATACAATACTGTATGTATTAAGTAGATAAATATTACATGTGTTTATTGTTCATTTGAGCAAAGGCATGTAGAAAATGGTGATTAAAAATGTGCAGTAGTATTAGTACACGATTGACTAGTCGTCTGGATTTAAGTGCCTGCTTAGAGGGGAAATAGAAAGTCAAAAGCCCTTACTGACAACAAACAATTTCTATGGAACAGAATATTTTATGTTACAGAAAAGTAAATTATGCTCCAGTGTTTGGATGGTAGCGTTCATCCATATATTTCCGGAGCATTTCAAGTGTAGTAGTAACGTCCGATGTAGTATCTGATTTATTTGTTGTCGATACATTTGTAGCTTTCTCGTTGGGTACAGTCGCTTTTATTGCTCTATTGTTCGCCTCCCGGGCGTAGATTACGAGTGCTTCTAGTAATTTACTTGTAACCACTATGTATTGTAACTATCGGTTTCTAGTCTCACTGTCGTAATGAATTGCAATATATTCGCGTGTGGTATGCCCTCTAATAGTAATTTTTGATGAGCGATTGTCCAACAGGTTTATTCCGTGTTTGTGTTTAGAAATCATGTTTTCTGTTATATAAAGGCTATGGCATCATTCAGCATAGTTTCCAGTAGATTGATCGTTAAAGACGCGGCTAGGCATATCCTTATCTCGTTACCCAAAAAGGACGTAAATTAGCTTCGCTTTGTTAGCTCCTAATAAAATTCAACATCTTAACCAGTGTTATCTCATATTTTTGTTTCGAATCTTAACTACCTGGCTTCCGTCAAGGCGTATTTCTTGAGGTCCTTCGACTTGAGTGACGTGGATGACTATTTAATTTATGTCCACCACTTTGAGGCGTTTCATTTTAATGTGCTCGTTCATTTCGGTGACAGTTGGTGACGCTTCGGGCGCCATTTTGATGGTTATCTGTTCATCGGTCTTTTCAAAGCGTCCGTGGGCCAGTTACGTTGTCAAGATTTTGTGATTTGTTTTAATTGATATTGATATATTTGCGCAATGCTACCTGGACTTTTTCTTTTAAAGCGCAAATATGTGATATGTTTCTTAATTTGCTTTAAGTTCGACTAAGTTGGTTTTCTGAATGCTCCTTCGTCATGCCAAACAAGTATCCAGAGTACCTACCTAATTTCTTACTTCAAACACGTCATTATATCAGACGGTTACCTACACGAAGGGTTTAATAAACAGGTTAGTTCAATAGCTTCCATAATTAAAGTAGCTGGAACAATATATAGGGGCATTACTCTTGAGATCCCATTATCGGATCGATAATTCAATCTGGGACGATATTGTCTGCGCCCCTTGGGGCCACAATATGCGGCCGCTTCTTTACCAGTGTTTAAAATTCTGAAGATTTGTAAGCTAAACCAAGCAATACTTTTGCCTTCACATAACTTGATTCTTAGAGACTTGGCAAATGAATTAGTCGTAAGAGGATAGTCAAGTGAAATAAACAATTTATTAATAAGTAGGTTTGTCTCTTTACATTATTTTTCTACCATTATATTAAGTATGTGATATATAATATAATTTTGGAATTAATAAACCATAATATGTATAATTTAGGTTAATAATTAACCAACCGTTTTGTATGATGTTGATTATTGTTCATAACTTTAGCAGTAACGTGATCAATCTTTGAATAATAAATATATACGTCTATATTAGTAGAGCCATGCTGTAGACAGTTTTGTCTACAGCATGAATGACCCGACTTAACAGAATTTGTTTTCACAGAAAATCGACGTGTTGCATTTCGTGGGGTGAGTGTGATATGCGGAGGCCCAAATTCCCCTCCCCTTCCCAATCCACTATTCTCCCTTAACTTTATACTGCAATCTTTTTGAAACGTCAGACGCTACCGACTCTGTGCCGTGGCGTTCGACGGACGACCGACACGCCGCCGGTCGAAGATTTATGGTCTCTTTGTTTTTTAGATCGCACGCTTGCCACGTTAGGTGGAGTTAAATTTAGCTCGCCATTGAAAAATGTAACTTCAAACATTTGTGTTGTAGGAAGAAGAAGAAAGCATTGCATCGCAATAATCAATTTTTTGGTAAATTTCTCAATTTTTAATTATAAAGCATCTCGCACATCATGCGTCGCGGCGTCCACCCGTCGCGTCGTCGCTGTGGTTTGTTTTGTTACCGACGGCGGCGTGTGCCGTGTGATCTTGGGCTGTTCTAACTCGCTGTCGCGCATGGGGTGCGAGCGAGACCGCGCTCTCATATTTACCATCATAGCACCGTAAGGCCGTCGTCGGCCACGAGTCGAGCGGCCACACGTCGTCAGCCGCGGTCGGCGTGTAGGCAGACAGAGCCCACCCTTAAGGTTTGTAATGCGTTCATGATTTTGGGTGTTTATGGATGGTGGTTACTTACTGTCAGGTTATTAACTTGCTCGTTTGTCGAACGATGCTGTAAAATATCCCAAAAGCTAGTGAAATATAAAAATGACGATATATTTCCAATTTTTATTAATTTACCAAAATTATTTCACGATATATTTTCAAAATACCAATTCTCAGCAACTTCAAAAACCATTATTCTATTTACATGATTAATACATGAATCGCCGACGTAGGTAAAGTGACCTTCGGTTAGTTTAATCTATGATGAATGGGGGGCTTAATAAATTCATTCGAATACTATCGTAAAGCTTCGATTTGAAGTCAATTAAAGGCCCTTGCCGCCTCGGATAACCCCACGAGCGCCAGTGACACTGGGTCATGTTTTAATTATAACTCGCTATATTTCAGATAGCTATTTCGGAAATTGATGTATTAATAGTAATTGTAGGCTCCGTTACAAAGGAGTACATATGAGAAGTAATTACGGGTGTTGATATTGCTTTTGACCTTCGGAGATCAGACATCTAATGGAATGTTGGTGGAAGTTTTACTTAAGTTTTTATATTATGTTCCTGGACAGCCTTTTCATTAAAATCAGCCCTGTTTCGTTGATTGTTCAGTGTCCTACTGCTGAGGTCGGGCCTCCTTTGGTAATGAGTCCATCACGTTGGCTTGATGCTGTTTGATATATTTTACATACCTTCGAAGTTACTCGAGAACCTTTAACTATGCAGGTTTCCTCAGGATGCGTTCCTGCACCGTTAAGTCAGCATTAAACTATGAATATATACGTAAGTCCAAAAATTGAGAGACGTGCACTGGGGCTGGTTTCGAACGCACTTCTTCCGTCTCGACAGCCCGTAAGCCTCCCCGCCACAGTGTCGCCACTTGACGTGGTAATTAATAATAATAATACTAGCCCTGTATTATATACGTCCCACTGCTTGGCACGGGCCTCCTCTACTGAATGAGAGGGATTAGGCCTTAGTCCACCACGCTAGCCTAATGCGGGTTGGCAGACTTCACATACCTTCGAAAAATCTTATCGAGTTCTCGGGTATGCAGGTTTCCTCACGATGTTTCCTTCACCGTTAAAGCAAGCGATAATTAACAATTAATATACACGTAACTAAGAAAAGTCAGAGGTGTATGCTCTTGGGGTTGGTTTCGAACCTGCGACTGTCGTGCCGACCGCGACAGTCCGTACCACTCCCCGCTGAGCTATCGCTGCTTGACGTGGTAATTACTGGAATTAATTGGTTATGATGAATTTTCTTATTTGTCTCTTATCCGTCTGCTTGGTAAACATTTTAGCACAGATTTTAATGTCTTTGGTAGGAACGTCTAGCATTTGCTCACAGTCATTTAGGTGTTCTGAAGGTATGCAGGTTGGAGGCCGAAATTACCCTCCCGTTCTCAATACTTTAATTGTACCTTTAAGTTCGGTAACGCACTCATGACCCATGGTGTTGATGGGTAGTGGCCATCACTTACCATCAGGTAACACACTTGCTCTTTTGCAGGTCTGCTATTGACATACCGAATACAAGAATCATTACATTAAAAGTGGTAGAGCCACGCTGTAGACAGTTTTGTCTACAGCATGAATGGACCGGCTCGACCGAGTTGTTACTACTGTCTCACAGAAAATCAATAGAAGGTAGCAGTATGCTGTTGCGTTTCGTAAGTTGAGTGAGATATCCGGAGGCCCGAATCCCCCTTCTTCGGCAACGACAACTATAATGATTTCTCCGATATTGTGGATGTTTAAGGACGGTGGAGGTCACTTAAGGTGACCTACTCGCTCGTTTGCCGGCCTATGCAAAAGAAAATATCACTTGACGGAGTTATCATGTCCATACATAAAAATATTTATATACGAATTGGGGTCTCCATTTTGGAGTCAGTTAAAAAGATACCACGCTTTATATTATCGGATCGTTTTGAAATAAAACTAATTTAAACGGATTTTATCGCTTTTATTTTATAGACTCCACCACCCCGTGTGACCACGAAGGCTGCTTTCGAAACGTCGGAATCAAAATTAATAAAAATCCGCGATAACATCCGTTTAAGTTAGTTTTATTTCAATATGTAATATTTGCGTAAACATAAGAAATCATCGGATAGTTTGCTTTATATTCAGTACATCGTCATTACGTAAATATTGTTTAAATGTATCATGAATCCTTGTAATGTACTAATAAATATTACATTATACACTAATTAATGGTAGTTTGTTTAGCGTCATATTATTTATGAGCGCTGGGACAAAGATCTCTAGGACTAAGGACGGGTTCTAAGAAATTAGACTGTTGATGATACTGTTATAAAATACGTTGTATATATCTACGACAACCTATAAGGAAAATGTTGTGGTCTGTGTGCGATGAGTAATGATATTAGAGATTACTTTGAAATATTAGGTTTCGAATTTTAGATGTTTACTTGTAATGAGTAATCGTTTGCTTCGTGAGTGTAATGCTATTTAGCGATAGCGAACTCTTTTAATGCACCGAATAAAATCTTTGATTCATCACAGGATTATAATTGTGTATCGAATGGTTAGTCATCCTAGTGTCAAAGTTTCAGGTCATCCGACGACTCCCAACTTGGCTTAATCACTACTGTCAGTTGATAACAACCGGGATATTGCGTGCCCTCCAAAGTACGGAGATCCTTAGTTGAAAAACCACTAAAAGGTCACCCATCCATAGACTGTTGTTTACCGATTAATGAGTACCACTGGCTATGACAGAATTTAATGTTACGTACGTCCGTACATAATATTCGCGATTCATTTCCAACACTGAACATGTTGTTCTTTAATAGATAGGTTCTCAAACTAGCAAGTGAGTTAACTGATGGTAAGTGATCTCCACCGCTCCAGAATGTCCACAATATTAGGGATTAATGGACATGTTGCGGACATGGGATTGGGAAAGAAACGAAGGAAAGAGGATGACCGAAACAATAAGATGCTGCTACTTTGATTTTCTGTGAGTTAGTAGTAACTTCCAGTCGAGCCGGCCCATTCATACTGTAGAAAAAACTATCCACAGCGTGGCGCTACCACTTACACGGTTTCAGCTGGTAGCCAGATTAATGCATGATGTAACATGCCTAGTTTTCACTTAAATGTGGTTATAACGTCAATAAACTGGTTAAAACTACTAAACCGATTATATGGAGTAAAAACAAAGTTTAATAACTGAACGTAATTAATAGGGCGCTCTAAATTAGCTAAGTGCGGAATTCATTGAGATAAGTACAAGGGTCAATAAATATCTCGTGTCCAATATAATAAATTAGTAAGATACTACGATGGTCATACTGATGCCTATGAAATATTTTTTTAATAATAGATAATAATAACAGAAACATAAATTATAAAGTTATGTATTTCTACGACCTTTATCAGGTCGTCTGTTCACCTTGTAGGTGGACGTCCAACGCTGCGCTTACCAGTACGTGGCCTCCATTCCGGATCCTTTCTGCCCCATCGGTTATCGGTTCCGCGAGCTATGTGGCCTGCCCACTGCCACTTGAGCTTGTTAATCTGATGTGCTATGTCGGTGACTTTTGTTCTTCTACGGATCTCCTCATTTCTGATTTGATCACGCAGAGAAACACCGAGCATAGCTCTCTCCATAGCTCATAGGAAGTCGCTGAATGCAGGCCGCTTCCAACAGGTCGGTCTGGAAATCTTTGGGAGAGGCCTATGTTCAGCAGTGGACGTCCTGTGGCTGATAATGATGATGATGTATTTCTACAGAGTAGTGCTGTATTTGCGATCATCATTAAGATGTACAGTAACGTTATAATATTTTACGTTATTATGTAATTGCATGAGCGGAGAATAGAAGAGTCCAACTAATGCGGATTAATCTATCACAATACCGATAAATCGAATCCAAAGCTAGAAACGTTATTTTATTCATAAAAGGAATAAAAAAACATCAAAAATATGAAACAAACCCACGGCCCTACCGATCACAGTTTATAGCCTACATATACGGCATACGGTACGTTATCACGAGACCATGGAAACGATGTTGCATTAAAAATATTCTTTTCATAAATAGAATATACTCAAGTCTTTTTATTGTCATCGTGAAAAGGATTTTATCTTCATTCGAAATAGTATCGATAAAGCGACAGGAAGCGATTTATTAAATTCCGATATCTTGATCATAGACATGATTACAAAATGTATCGGAGCTTTATAAACGCACGCCGCTTGTTAAAATTTTACTTTTTATGATATTATGTAGTGAGAGTGTTATGCGAGGATACGTGTTTGAGGTTATAAGGGTTTTTCGAAGATAAAATTACAAATTGATAATCGATGATGCAATATCGATTAAGTTTTTGTGAGTTGTGAGAAATAAATTGGTTAGAAACTGATTTTGATTTTGGTGCTGAATTTATTTAACGAGGAGAAACTCAATGAGTGGACAGTTGCAAAAAGGGCATCAAAATTATTTTCCTTTGTTAAACGAGCTATATTACGGATATAGCCGATGGGGCAGGAAGGTTCTGGAATAGAGGCCACGTACGGGCAAGCGCAGCGTTGGACGTCCGCCTACAAGGTGGACAGACGACCTGATAAAGGTCGCAGGAAGTCGCTAGATGTAGGCCACTTTCAACAGGTCGGTCTGGAAATCTTTGGGGGAGGCCTATGTTTAGCAGTGGACGTCCTGTGGCTGATAATGATGATATCAATATGGTAAAAGTTGTAATATGTTTACCGCGAGTATTAAATTGTACAACTACAATATGGGCTCGTCCGGGATTTGAACCCGGGACTTCTCACGCCCAAAGCGAGAATCATACCACTAGACCAACGAGCCGATTGAAGGGATATGTAAAGTAATTGCCGTCTTGAAGTGCTATAAAACAAGTTTTTAACAACTGTTCAAACATTATTTGAAAATGTTATTACATAGTCACGTATTCCTTTTGTGTAAATCATTATAGACTGGTGATTATCCGGTTGAAAATGATAAAAATAGAAACAAATTTATAGTAGAATCAAACCCATTGTAAAAGGAAGAGAATACAACAAAATTGATAGGAAAAATAAATTAACGGCGATCTGAGGTCGGGAAGTGGGAAGGGGGGGGCTTTTAAGGGTAAAAAACGGTTTATCTCGATTTCCGGAAAAACTACAAGTCCTATGGAAAAAAGTTAAATCGCAAAGTTGTAGGTAATAAAAAGATCTACAACTTTTGTATACACACTCTCTTCACATAACCTCAAAATATATGTGAAAAATTCAAATAACCAAGTTTTTTGTTTTTATTTTTATCTATTATAATAAATCATTTTTTTTCACGAAATTTCGTGAAAACTTACCTTTTTATATCCTAAATACACTGTAATTTTTTTGATCTAAAATATTCATTGTTTCACCTTATTTTGACTTAATATCGAAAAAGCAGCCTAATTTTCAAACGAAAAATCTCACGTCAAAATATCAGCTTTTTTAAAAAAGTCTGTTGGTTTCTTGTTCATTGAATTCTCTACTTTCTGATGGTGTAAAAAAATATATACATTACTATGATAAATGTGCTCAGAAAATGTAAAGTTATAAGTTAATATTTAATAAGACATATCTACAATATTTTGGGAAAGTTGTAGAATCTTCTTTAAATTATATGCGTAGATGCCTCTTTATTGTTATTTTAATATAACTTATATACCTGAGTGATCTACGGAAAATTTTAGCCCATCATAAAGAAGTGGGGAAGGGGCTAGGTGGGTCTGGGCCTTACTACTTGTTATTTAGTAGTTCGTTTCTTTGCATTTTCTGAGCACATTTACCATAGTAATGTATATATTTTTTTACACCATCAGAAAGTAGAGAATTCAATGAACAAGAAACCAACAGACTTTTTTAAAAATGCTGATATTTTGACGTGAGACTTTTCGTTTGAAAATTAGGCTGCTTTTTCGATATTAAGTCAAAATAAGGTGAAACAATGAATATTTTAGATCAAAAAAATTACAGTGTATTTGGGATATAAAAAGGTAAGTTTTCACGAAATTTCGTGAAAAAAAATTATGTTTTCTAAAAGATAAAAATAAAAAACTAAAAACTTGGTTTTTTAAATTTTTAACATAAATTTTGAGGTTATGTGAAAAAAGTATGTGTACAAAAGTTGTAGATCTTTTTATTACCTACAACTTTGCGATTTAACTTTTTTCCATAGGACTTGTAGTTTTTCCGGAAATCGAGATAAACCGTTTTTTACCCTTAAAAGCCCCCCCCTTCCCACTTCCCGACCTCAGATCGCCGTTAATTTATTTTTCCTATCAATTTTGTTGTATTCTCTTCCTTTTACAATGGGTTTAATTCTACTATAATTTATTTATGTTTCAAAATGGATAATCACCGGCCTATTACTATACCGAATGTAAATAAATTCTAGTTTCATACAAACCATTAGTTACATAACAATTACTGTTATTTTCAGTTTGAAAGGAACCGCCGCGCCAGGTACCGTGTCTAAGGGTCTTTACACACGTGCGGGCCGGATTAGATTCGTGTCGAATAAAGATCAATTGGAAATCATGGAATCCAAAGCAATATACTGAATAAGTGTATTTATAATACAATGCATTGCTGTAAACACTGAAGGATAGTAATGTGTGACAACTAATTATCAAGTATTACTAAGAAGCTAATGTCGAGGAGGTGACATCTAGTAATTAAGTAGTGGGAAGCAAACTTAATTATGACACAAAATACATCGTTGATTTTGTTTTTAGATCTTTCGCGACATTTAGATGAAACAAAAAAAACGTTTATTTTGTAATCAGGTCACATAGGGCTTCTATACACGTCAATAATTATAGAAAGATTGAAATGACTTTATAAGTTCTTGGGAAATGCCAATTGCTCTGAGAAGAAGCGCCAAAAAACTTAGCCGTAAGTCTTTTGAATATACCATACAAATGACGATCATACTACCGATCCGGTCCGATCCGGGATGCATCCCGTTCCGGTTCGGTTATGTGTTTAAAGACTCTTTGTAGTTAAGTCCTATTCACACGGAGAGACTTTGTCGCGCGACACATGTATACAGGGTTAATTTTAAAACACCAGCAACCTCGCAGGACCAGATAGTAGACATGTGTAAGTACTGTGAGTAATGCATGACATGCTATATAACACGACCGAGTACTGAAACAGTACACAGTACCCGGCGAAATGTTGCATGGCACATGGCAATCATGGCATGGCATGACGTGCGCACTGCCATAGTACATACACGGGCCGGGCGGCTCGGTGAAGCGGGCGCGCAATCGGAAACGTTCGGGCGGTCGGGATTCTGTCTCTGTCACGCCCCTTAGTAGAATTTTGATTTAGAGCAGTATATAAAATACTGTTCATAGGGTTTACATTTCTATGGCACCGCCCAGTAAGTAATAATAACTCAACTGGCGCGCTTTTTTTCGTCTTTTACTATTGTTTTGAATTATTTCACAATTCACATTTGTTTACGAGGACAAGGTTATTGTATGTGGTATGGTAAAAAAATTGTTGTTTTGGAAAGTGTTTGTTTTGTGTGTTTGTGAAGAAAGTACTTAATTTGTTACCTACTTAATTCTAACTGTAAATAACTAGAAAAAATATTGCTAGGTGTGTAAATATATTTTTTGGGTATTAATGTATTTGTTTATTATGGCGAATTTGAATTGTTTTTAATTCAAAGTTCTGTGTGGTGTTGCATCAGTTTATGGGCAGGCGTGGCGCTACCATCAGGCGAGCGCCTTGCTCATCTCGTCATACAATCAAATAAAAAAAGTGTGCGTCTCGGGACGCTCGACAGAAGTGATAACTTAAACTAATGTGGGTTAAAGTGAGAGCAGAGGAGCCTGCCTACTGCTACCGTATGCGTGAGAGAAAGGGACGCCAGACAGAGTGGCGCCTTAACGCGTTACGTTACGAAGTCCGGTCAGTCATGTCCAAGTCCGGTCAAAGTCATGTCGAAGTCGTGTCGAAGTCGTGTCAAAGTCGTGTCAAAGTCGTGTCAAGGTCGTGTCGAAGTCGTGTCGAAGTCGTGTCGAAGTCGTGTCAAAGTCGTGTCAAAGTCGTGTCAAAGTCGTGTCGAAGTCGTGTCGAAGTCGTGTCGAAGTCGTGTCGAAGTCGTGTCGAAGTCGTGTCAAAGTCGTGTCAAAGTCGTGTCAAAGTCGTGTCGAAGTCGTGTCAAAGTCGTGTCGAAGTCGTGTCGAAGTCGTGTCGAAGTCGTGTCGAAGTCGTGTCGAAGTCGTGTCGAAGTCGTGTCGAAGTCGTGTCGAAGTCGTGTCGAAGTCGTGTCGAAGTCGTGTCGAAGTCGTGTCGAAGTCGTGTCGAAGTCGTGTCAAAGTCGTGTCAAAGTCGTGTCGAAGTCGTGTCGAAATCGTGTCAAAGTCGTGTCAAAGTCGTGTCGAAGTCGTGTCAAAATCGTGTCAAAGACGTGTCAAAGTCCATAAGAAGTTATCACTTCAAAAAAAATATAAAAGGTCTCACTCTCTAATATTGCTATTACATTACACCTGAGTCCTGATTGAACATACAGTACACAACAGTACAAGTAATGGTGGGCCGTACACATTACTTCACATAGCGTGTCATGTCAGGTCATGCCTAGAGTAATGCTATAGTGCCATATTAGTAATAGTGGGCCGTACACATTACTTCACATAGCATGTCATGTCAGGTCATGCCTAGAGTAATGCCATGCCATGCCATGCCATGCTATAGTGCCATATTACGCCGTACGAAATGACATGCCATATGGCATTACTTCATAGCGTACTGTTTTGCGCATGTCTACCAGATAGCTGACCCCATACGGAACAACTTTTGTTCTACGAGTTTGGATATAACTCAATATATTTAAAAAAAAATGATTTTACAAGTTTTTGTTGTGTCGTGTTTTTCTTCGTAGACAGCGGCGCGGCGCGGCGCGTGCCCGCACGACATCAGCTGCTCAGCGGTCAAGGTCAAATGCGCTAGCCCGGTTCCCCACGCTTCGCGTGTTTGTTTACGTAATCTGCGATGCGCGTTAACATTCAAGACGGAAATTAAATGAATACTTATTTTTGTATGAAAATAAAATCTAACAAATTATCAAAAGTCGTAGAACAAAAGTAGTAGCTTATAACCTTAGGAATCTACCCCTGCGAGGTTGCTGGTGTTTTAAAAATAACCCTGTATACATGTGTGTATATTAGTGGTAAGAAAACTCTCTATGTCTGTTAAGGGCTTTAGGAAATTAATTCAAAAATTGAAATAAATTTCAGAAGGAATTGATAAAACATTACGAAATGTTGTAAAGTTTAAAAGCACTTTAATTATAATTTAATACTAAATAATGTCCAGGAAGATATTACTAAGTAGGCGATAATATTCGCGCCTTCGTATTGTTGCCATAAATTTACTTTGAACTATATTAACCGTAAACTTTACATAATGGGCAGTGATGACAGTTTTATTATGAACAGTTATATTTTGGGATATAAATTTTGAGTTACCAACATTTTGTTACTTCTGAAGGTAGTAGATTTTTTTGTATTATAGAATTTTGCATTGGCATGGTAGCGCAATTCGATTCCTGTAATATTGTAGGTAGTCTTGGGCGGTGTTGATCAGCTACAGGTGAATCACCAGTCTTTTTGCGTACTCTTTGTAGTAACAGAATGTGGTTTTAGAGAAAAGGTAGTGTGGTGTACGGCGCAATAGATGTCAGTAGTATATTTTTTACCCAATGGTGTCAAAAATTCTACCGACACTATCCAGTATAATTGAGGTTGATATGCAAAATAAGTATGATATCTACGATAAATAAAATCTTAAAAATCGCCACGATGATGGCAAGAGCAGTTCAACCGACCAATGAGGTATCAATATACCAATAATCGAGTGTTATCCGTGTGTTTTTAAATAGTGTTCTTAAGTTATTTGCGGTCTGGGTCTTTAGGGACGATTGGAGGCTAGATAGATACACCAAAAACACGGTACACTACGTGTAAGACAACAATTTTATTGATTTTCTAGAAAATAAATGCTTAGTTTGAGGTGGTAAGTTTAGTTGGAGGGAGGGTAACCGATACTTATTTGTACCTGACTGGATAGCAACGACTTTATCCGTCACGCAATGTCTCGATGGTCGAAAATATGGACTACGCTGTACTTACCTCTAGGTCCAGTGCAGTTCTGGGCCAGGACAAAGAAACAGTTCGGTCCAAAGTGATGACAAATGAAGGTTTAGAGGTTTTATTTCTGCTTGTATTGTAAATACTTATAAAAATGTATATAATAACATTATTTTGAAGCGGAATAATTTAATTGAGAAAAAATATAAGCTGTGAAAAACTAAATCTCTATAAACCCACAGTCGAAATAAAACTAAACATTACCAGTGACCCAATTCTGTACAGATTCATTAATGTTGACAACCGAATTCGAATAAACATAATTGTTGACTTTTGTAATCCTTTTAAGCGGAAACACGAAAGCGTCCGTTGAAAACCCGTTTCATAACAAACACGCGCAAGTAAACCCATTTTAATCTTATTAATAGACTTGTAAATACTGGATACATTTCAACAGGTCAAATAAAGCATTTTTCATGCGTTTGTCGTGTACGCGTGATAAGTATAATGTATAGGTAATTAGGTAGTAATATATTGAGCTTCGATGTTTCCCTTGGCTCATTAATGGGACATTACTCTTGCTTTACGTATTTTATATCGGATTATTTATCTACTATTTATTATAACCGTGTAATGTTACAGCGATAAGATTTGAAACGCGATTACTATTGAACAGGTGTGCATGCAGCAACCTTTATGGGGGGTTTAGTATTATAAAGTTTATTGTAAATTCCCACGAAATTGGGTAAATTAAATTGGATAAAAAGGTTTTTATAGGGTCTTAGCTCCGTCAGCTCCGGATGCGGCTCTGGGTCAAATATTGAATTTTTTGTAGGGATTTGATGATGCAATTGTTTATTTGAATAAACACTTGGCAATTTAATATGAATATCGTATTATTTATTATTATCTTTGACAGCCTTCGAGCCGCGTGCGCGTAGCCGGCTGTAACGAGAGACGGCGGGTTCGATCTCCGCACCAAGACAAATGTTTGTGTGATATATACAGTGAAACCTGGATAAGTGGGATCTGAAGGGACCTACATTTTTTGTCACCTATCATCATTTACCCAGTTTCCCAAACAGGTATGTTAACATGACAGTTGTGTTATTTATGATAAGGGGTCCCATCATGAGGTCGAAATGTTAGTAAACAGTCTAATTCCTTCTCAAAACAAACGCGTCATAACTTGTATACATCTGATGAATTGTCCCACTTATACGACCTATTGAGCAACAAAGTTCCAAGTTTATAGAGGTACACATCGAAAAAATCTAATAAATCAAGTCTTAAATACAAAGGTTTGAAAGTTCCCAGTAACAGAGGTATTTCGATACAAAAATATATTTTTCTGGTTCTGGTTTCTCACATATCTAGGGCACACTTATCAAGGTCTCACTGTATTTGTTTCGAGTCTAGGTGTTATGAGACCGAAAGTATCTCGTAGTTCTTGAAACCCACGATACAAGACCCAAGCCGATGGTTCCTTATCCATTCAAACAAGTATAGCTCAAAGTTGGTCCCATTTTAAATTCAAGAAGAAATTCTGATGATGGAAGACTCAAACTCAGACATTTACGCACCGATTTTATTGATTACTTCATTAAAAGTTATAAAATTAAACGAACGACGATTGATACATACTCAAAATTGTTTAGTTCTATTTTTAAGTTTTTCATTCGTTTTAGTCGGTGTCATATTTTTTAAAATTTATACGGCCTTGTATTATTTAAATTGCTTCGTTAAATCTTTGAAAAAACCTTAATATTTATTTTTATTATTTATAGAATAGGCCAGCAAACGGTGAAGTGGGTCATCTGTTGGTAAGACATTTCTATTGTCTACGAATAAAACATTCGTTTACAAGTAAACATTATTTACGCTCACACTGATTATGTTAAATCTCGCAACTGATTGAATAGAACAATATTCAACCACTACGCGACTACCAAAAATATATAATTACATAAATATTGTTCAAGAATGACCTGAAAGCTATTGATTAAATCACACTGTGGCCACAGAAATATTTGTTACCAAGTGCTACTTTTTATTGTATTAAACATTTTCCGCGAACAACCGTGATTCAGAACATGATGAAACGTCTATAATTAACACAAACCGATGAGATTATGTCAATTAACGTAAGCTTTATAACAATAAATTATTATATTACCACAATATTAATTGGGTTAATCCAAATAACCTCGGATGACAGTTGATAATGCTTGAATAATCCGTCGGCGACTTTCATGTTCCATGTGAAATCTATTATTTGCTATTTAATGCTATTTTGCCGCGTGGGACTTATGCATCAAGAATTTCCCAAATTTTAGAAATAATCTTTATGTGTTAATAAACTTATGCAAGTTTAGGATTATACTAAGCTGTCATTGATGTTTATCCGAAATGGAATGATGAGAAATTCTGATCATTGGCATTTATTCGACACTAGCGACGCGCGTCGGCTTCGCACGGGTAAAATCATGTTTGTTACGATATCACTTTACAAATCTTTGAATTTTTCGGCTTTTCTGTACTATAATATGTATGTATGTATTATACATATAAACCTTCATCACGAATCACTCTATCTATTGCTGAAAACTGCATTCAAATCCATTGAATCGTTTAAAAGGTCTAAGCGAACAGACAACGGAAGAGACTTTATTTTATACTATGTAAAGATGCATGCAATAAAGTGAAAAAAATTGCTAATCGAATTTTATACATGATAATACATTTTCATTTTTATTTCATCTAGAGGCTTTTACGCAACGTTAATGCATGTCTGACAAATTGAAAATAATTTTCCGCATCGTCAGTTTAATATTGCTCACGCATATTTATATTTCTAGGAAACCTTTTTCCTACCAACGTAATCTGATTTACAAAATGTTATTCATTTTTATCACTGTTAACGCTGCAGTTTGCGGTGCAGTGAAATCGAGACGATCGGTTACGTGGAAAGCGCAGGACCGCATTTTACGACATAACTCGAATTGGTCGGCGGGACATCAAAACGACACCAATCGACATAAACTCGCATGGGGAAATTATGAGATTACTTCCTCAGGTTGGGGCCAAGTTTAGTATGGGATGCTTTATACCTGACGCGAAAAAGAGTCTCAGGTCTATGTAAAATATCTTGGCACCAGGGATGATTTATATATAATCATATATTCTCTCAAGCTCTGCAATTATTACACCATGACACGGAAATGTGCTCGTCGAATTGTGGATTTACTTGGTGTACTTCTACCTACCACTTCGGGGATACAGACTTGTGTATATATATGGAAATTAGTAAATTGATTAGGAATAAAAATCCAACCAATATATTTTTGGAATAAATATGTTTAATATACAGTTTTACTTTCTTATAAAGACAAATGATTAAAGAATATAAAAATAATAAATTTAAATATTAACACGTATCATGATACCATTGATTTTCAATACTCTGTATGTCTCTTTTATAGAAACACAAAAAATATAATATCTAGAAATTATCGAAGTTATTTCAGCTATAAACATGTTTTCTGCGTTGTAACCTTTACTACCTTTACTACTTTACTTTGTACCTTTACTAATGTAGAAGCTAATATCACGCTCTGTATATTTTGTAGAATAAAGAACGTAATTTCCTTCACTTTCTCTCGAGGGATGTTAAGTAATTACGTCAGGTGCGATATCACCTTGTGTTAACTTTGTATTCTACTAACTTTTAAAAAGATAATCCTGACGATACGAGAGAGCTAAGTAGACGCTGTGCCTTTATTATATACAAATTATCTCTTGCATTTACTTTGAGTGAACCTTATAAATTCCTAATTTATTTTAATATGTAATGGCATAAGGTTATACAAACGTATATGATATACCTATGTTAGAAGTATTCACAAAAGTATATAATATTTTTTGTAAGTCTAGTTGAGTAAATTAGACAGACGTGAAGCAAATCTTATTTAAGGCACTTTGAAATGAGGATGATCATGAAACTCATGAATGAAAATATTAAAATAAAAATGTTAAAGCCAACCGTGGCATATTACAATGAGTGTATAAGTCAATGTCTAGACCGGCAAAACTTCTATAGGGAAAATAAGTATAAAGGCGTTAGGCACAAAACAAACAACTTTACAAAGTGCGCTATGTGACATGCAGCACGTCCTGCAGTCTCTAAAAATTCTCAGAAAAAAAAGATTATAAAAAAGAACAACGATATTGAGAACCTTCACCATTTTTGAAATGGTCTAAGTACAAAACAGACCTTTACGACATTATAGACCGTCTACATAATCCTCTACACTCTTATAGCCTGTCAACAACTTACAAGGCGCATAATCGATCTTTAATTCGGAATCGCCTTTACAGAATACTATCTTGTTTATTATTAACATAATGGCGTACATTTTATTATCTATAAAATACTATATTCTATTAGATTATGCAATAAAGCCGAGTTGCACTGCACGTTGCGTTTCTTGGAATAGTTCCATAATATTGCACTGAACAGCACTACTTATATTGAAAACTTGGATAATATTAACGTTTTCCGATTTATATTGGCGTGTTTGTATTAAATCGGGCGTCACATTGTATTGTGTCGCTATTCAGCGGTTAAAAGGTTTTTGAACTGTAAAATTTCCCATTTTAATAGACAGTTATTGATCAATTAATCAAAAAATAAATCGATTTCGTCTTTCTTCAGTTTCACATTTTATAATATTTGACCAAACTTTTATAAAATGATTTTAACTTAATAAATGAAACATTGTTGCATAATATCAATATTTATGAGAGATTAACATATTATGTTTAATCAAGATTCTTTTTTAATCTAATTCAACTTTGATATAAATCGGTTGTTATTTCTTATTAGAATATTTTTCAATAAGATATAATGTATCAAATGTGAGTGAGTGTGTAAATAAGAGTTGTACTAAAATCTAATTTTGTGCAAGTATGTTTAACGACAAGCAAGCAGCGATAGCTCAGTGGGGAGTGGTAGAGAAGAAGTCGCAGGTTTGAAACCAGCCTCAAGAGCATACACCACTGACTTTTCTAAGTTACGTGTATATTAATTGTTAATTATCGCTTGCTTTAACGGTGACGGAAACTTCGTGAGGAAACCTGCATACCTGAGAACTCGATAAGATTTTTCGAAAAAATCTTATCGAGTTGAAGTCTGCCAACCCGCATTAGGCCAGCGTGGTGGACTAAGGCCTAATCCCCCTCATTCAGTAGAGGAGGCCCATGCCCAGCAGTGGGATGTATATATTTTTTTTTTATTAGCATAGGCCGGCAAACGAGCAAGTGTGTCACCTGATGGTAAGTGATCTCCACCGCCCATGTACGCCCACCACCAGAAGAATCATGGACGCGTTGCCGACCTTAAAGGTAAGGGATAATTAGGGATAGGGAAGGGGAGGGGATTTGGGCTTCCGGATATCTCACTCACCGTACGAAACGCAGCAGCAAGCTGCTACTTTACGTCGGTTTTCTGTGAGACATTGGTAACGACCCGGTCGAGCCAGCCCATTCATGCTGTAGACAAAACTGTCTACAGCGTGGCTCTACCACTCAAATTACCTACTCAAATAACCTGTATATATTACAGGGCTAGTAAAAAAAATGTTTAATGAAATTAGAATAATATATATTTTATCCCAAATTCACAATTACTGACGCAGGACCTAGACGTAGACATACATTTACATACTATGATATTATCTGAATAAACAGATGATTGTGTAACTTCATGCATTTTGTGGGAACCTTGTCACATTACAGCGCAGTAAAACCTATTTATGAAATTAATATTTTATGAAGATACATTGAATGCATTTTGCCTGAGTTCAGTATTCATAGGAGACAATCAAATACCGCATAATGTAGATTTTCGTCAGTTCGCGGTCTTGAAGCGGAAACATGACAATTTTGGCACCAGTTTGAACTGCGAATGCACTGCCCTGACTGCCGACGGAGCACCAAATTGCGCACCGAGACGCGACACTACCTCGTAACTCATATGCCTTTCGTACATCTAGCAATATGTCTGCGGATGTCGCGGTTCATGGTTCAAATGGGCCAATTCACCAATATACCAACATCTGCAAGCTATTTAAAGTTTTCACTTTAGATTTTAAATATATAAGTACACCGGAAAGGCTAATTAAGAAACAGTACTTAACAAGAGTTGGGGTAAAATCTTTAACAATAATGAATTTCATTTCAAACTCTTATTAAAATAAAATTCACTTTTGTTACAATATTTACTAAAAATTGAATATGGCCTTTATTATAATTATTTTAGGCCTGAAAGATTTTTTATATCCTGTCAAGTAATGCGCAGTGCAAATAGTGTCGACCTTCGAGAGTTACTCATCACCTATCACCAACTTTCGAGTTTCGACGGTCGCCAGAATTATGCTCGCCTGACGTTATGGATATACACCATCTGCCTCCGGATCGAGTTAAGGCGACATGGGAGCGGATAACTGATAATCGCATTGAGACTATATTCAGATCTGATGTATGATGATTCATCATACACCGGTCGGTACGGTCGTTGATAACTCATATCATCTGTAGTTGCAAAATCTGAAATATTCCAACTGAACTAACTCTACCTATGAAGCTGTGATACAATAAACTGCAACTAACTCTACCACTTAAATAGGACACATAGTAAAAAGTCCAATTTAGAAGATGTCAACAACAAACCCGTTACACGTACTATTTATTTCATATGTAATTGTCGTTGTACTCGGTATTCGTGGCTTTATTGCCCATATCAAGTCGAGTTTTGTATTGTTCATACAATGTTCTGTAAAAGTACTTGCTTCATCGTTATTTGACGATAAAGCTAGAAAAGCTGATATTTCATTTATTATTTCATGCATTTCATTGGGCCGGTCGTAAAACTAAGCCAAATCTTTCTGTAACATCTGGTAAAAAACATGTTGCGCAGAACCTATTGTGAGTGAGTTAAGGGCAGGTGGAAGAAGATTTCATGCATTTTATCAATTTAATCCGAATTTATAAAGATATAGTTGCGAAGTTTGTGTATTTTCATCTTATCTCATTTTTCTTGTTGGAGTTAAGCTTCAGAAATTAGGTTTGTATTTTGCGTGATATAAAACTAACTAATAATTTCTGTAAACGAACCTATTATATTTACCAGATACTAGAAGATGTTTTTTTTACATACATACATACTGAGTCACGCTTGTTTCCCATAGGGGTTTGTCACAGACAACGGACTTCCACCTGCTACGATCCTTACACACCTCTTTGGCCCCCTTTACTCTAATTGTTTTTGGAACGAAGTTCCTTACGGCAGGCTTGGAGGGGATAGGGATTTTGCTGCGTGACCGAACTGAAAAAAATGTGATAGTAAAAGCGTAAGAAAACAGCGTAAGAAAAAAGCGTTAAAAGCGCCGCATAACCAGCCAGCGTTAGTTCCTTTTTGCCTGCACCAAAATTGTGTGCGAATTTCAGCTCAATCAGTTTTTAAAATGAAATTCATTCAGCCAGTTACACTTGAAGTATTTTTATATCTCCTTCGATTTTTAAAAGAATTTTACATAAGTTGATAAAAAATGCTATACAATAGCTTTACCGCGGCAGTCTCCGAGTGCTACACGTCTTTTTTTTATTTTGTTATTTTAGTTGATAATTTGTATTTTTTACAATTTGTGTCGATTCTACATTAGCCGAAGGAACTTCGTTCCTACCTGGTGTCCCACGACACACACCAATTTTTTTTTTTATCCTGGCTCGGCAATGTGACTACGCTACACCTGATGGTAAGTGTAGCGCAATCCAAAAATATTGTCGACCAACGAAAAACAATGTGTGCATCCTTGGTCGGCAAGATCATGCCGGCCTGCCAAAGGGCCAAGGGGAAAGGGAAGGAAAAAGGGATGGGAAAAGGGTGAGGATAAGGGGGCAAGCCCCCTGGGGCGAACCGGATATACAGTGGCTGAACCTAGAACGCGACCCACACAAGGTGGGCCACTATGGCAGGTTTTAACACAAGTGTACGGTGGTCGCTATCCGGTCGGATACAAGTATCCTCCCACCAGCAAAAATTCTTCAAAAAATATCTTTCAAAATTCTTCATGCATGCACGTCGATTTAGGGCACTTCTGACCTGGCCTTTCTCGAGATTATCTCCGGCTTGATCTAAGAAAGTTCGCTGTGGCCTTCCCCTCCCAATTGTAATATTCACACTCGCCATATATTTTTTTTTAGTCAATCTTCTTTCATACATCATCTTTCTACATGCTCAAGCTATCTCAGTATTCCTTTCTCAATCTTCGTCACTACATCTTCTCTCACACCACACCTCTTTCTTACTTCACTATTACTTACTCTATCTCTCATATCGGAAAACTACTTTTTATCTCATATATCGCATTGAATTGTAGTTGTTATATCGTAATCAACACATCAATAATTTTATACCATCAGTTTATTATTGATTATGCAGTATGTAACAATTTCATATCATTGTTAAAACGTTCAGTATGTTTTATTGAACTGTAAAAGCTTATAAAATCATAAAGTCGGTTTGACAGAACACAGTACTTGTAACATGGAGATTCTTACTAATGAATGAACGTGTAAAATACATTTCGTAACTTATATTGCTTTGATATTTTTAGAAGCTTGTGCTAAGTAGATTTCGGGTTTAATTTATCTTACGCCTACCTACATTATTATGACATTATAAAATTTAGTGCCTATTTAATACAGCGTTTAAACGGCGCCAATGTATATGGCGCTTAAATTAGATCGGGTAGCCGGTAGAAATGTTACTAATTTAATTTCTATTTGGTTTATTATTAAGCCCTTTCTCGCGGGATTGATCACGTTTCATAGAGATATTGACTTTTCAATATGCTGATTTGCGATACAGCAACCATAATTATTGTTTATGGTTAATAAAATGTATGCACGACACTGATACACAATTTAATTTAATCAATAAATGTAAGAACATCAAATTAGTACATCAAAATATTCAGGGGATCTCCAGTAAAAACCTTGAAATTGAATTGTTTATGAACTGTAATAACATTGACATTTTATGCATTACAGAACACTGGCTTAAAAGCCATGAGTTATTATTCAATTTCAATAATCATATGTTGGGTAGTTCGTTCTGCAGAGAAAATGCCATTCACGGTGGTTCATTAATATTAATTAACAAACAATTTACATTTAAAGAACGGAAAGATATTGTGAGCCTCTCTGTTGAGCGGATAATTGAGATAGCCTGTTTGGAGTTAGAGCGGCTTGTTGTATTGAGTGTATACAGACCACCATTGGCATTATATGATTCTTTTGAAAATGTCATGAATGAAGTGTTAGCAAAGATTTGTAAACTAAATAAAAATGTTATTGTATGTGGTGACTTTAATGTTAACTTGTTAGAAAAATCTTCCATGTGTCTTGGAATTAAAAATTTGTTTAACTCCTATAATCTTGAAAATATTTTCTTGGAGCCAACTAGGATAACTGCCACATCAGCAACATGTCTAGACAATATATTTACTAACATTGTTCCAAATATTAAACAAATTATTAATCAACTAGACTCGGATCATTGTGGACAGTTAATTACATTTCGGAAAGAAAGTAAAAATATGGCAAAAAATGTTATAACTGTGGTACCTAAAACTACAGGTCGCTTGGAGATCTTCAAAAGTAAACTCTTAAGTAAATTACCCTCTTTATTGTACAGTGACAATCCTAACCAGCTGTACAATTCCTTTTTTGAAATGTATTGTGCAGAGTTTAATTCTATTTTTATCCCCAAGAAGATCTCTGTTAAAGGAACTACAACATTCAGTGAATGGGCTACTATTGGTATATGTAAAAGTAGAAAAAGGCTTTATGACTTGTATGAGGAGAGACACTATAATAAGAGTGATGCCTTTTGTCAGTATGTAAAAAAATACTCTAAATTATTTAAAAAGATTTGTCATGTAGCAAAGTGTAATTATATAAGTTCTAAAATAAAAAATAGTAGTAATAAAATTAAAACGACTTGGGACTTAATCAATAAGGAGACTGGAAAAGTTAAACATCAAACGAGGGACTATAGCCTTGCTATTGAAAATAAGACTATCACATCAGATTCTGAAGTAGCTACTGCTTTTGAAAAATTCTTTACTGACATTCCAATCTCTACCACAAAATCTTTGAATTCGTCCCCTACTATTGCTGAATCACTATTGAAAGAAAATATAGATTGTTGTAATAATATATTTAAATTTCATTATATTAATGACATAACTATTATAAAAACATTTAATACCCTTAATGTTAAAAGAACAGCCGATCTTTGGGGTAACTCGGTTGAGCTTACAAAATCTATAATTACCATAGTAGCACCTGAACTAGCCATAATTTTTAATAAATGTATCGACTGTGGCGTATTTCCTGATTTAATGAAAAGTAGTAAAATTATACCGTTGTTTAAATCGGGTAGCACATCCGACCCCACTAACTTTAGACCAATTTCAGTGCTACCCACGTTTAGTAAAATATTTGAAAAATTACTACTTGATCAAATGCAAACTCACTTTAGCATGAATAATTTGTTAAGCAAGAAACAATTTGGTTTCACAAGGGGTCGTTCAACCACCGATGCCGGGGTTGAACTTTTAGAAAATATTTTTAATGCCTGGGACGATTTTCACGACGCATTAGGCATTTTTTTGTGACCTATCAAAAGCGTTCGATTGTGTTTCTCATGATACATTGGTCAGGAAGTTACATCACTATGGAATTAGGAATACTGCTCTGGATCTTGTTATTTCTTATTTGGATAATAGGATTCAGAAAGTTGATATAAATGGCCAGAGATCCTTGGGATCTGTAGTGACTATGGGTGTTCCGCAGGGTTCCATACTTGGCCCATTTCTATTTCTCGTTTATATAAATGATTTACCTCATGTTATTAATGACAATCAACAGATAGTGTTATTTGCAGATGATACTTCACTTTTATTTAAACTCAAACGACAGCAACCTGTTACTGACGATGTAAATAATACTCTCTTAAAAGTAGTGAACTGGTTTAATGTTAATAATTTACTTTTAAACGAGAAAAAAACTAAATGCGTTAGATTTTTGACACCTAACGTTAGAACTATTAAGACCTGCGTTAGTTTAAATGGAGAAGAATTGGATCTTGTGGACACTACCAAGTTCTTGGGTATAACTTTAGACTCTAAGCTTCAATGGGGACCACATATAAACCAGTTGTCGAAAAGGCTCACCTCTGCAGCTTACGCAGTCTACAAAATTCGCCAGCTAACTGATGTAGAAACAGCGCGATTAGTTTATTTTAGTTATTTTCATAGTGTAATGTCGTACGGCATTTTATTATGGGGAAATGCTGCCGACATTCAAACTATTTTTGTGCTGCAGAAAAGAGCTATTCGATCTATTTACAATCTCAAACGTGGGCAATCTCTTAAGGATTTATTCAAAGAAATAAATATTTTGACTGTCGCTTCTCAATACATATATGAAAACCTAATGTATGTAAAAAAACATATTAATGTTTTTACAAAAACCAGCGACATTCATATGTTAAATACTAGAAATAAGAATAAACTGATATTGCCCAAGACCAGACTTCAAAAGATTAGTAATTCATTCAAATGTCAAAGTATACGTTTCTACAACAAAATTCCTAGCCATATTCAACAATTAAGTCTAAATAACTTTAAATTATTTATTAAACAGAACCTTTGCCGAAAAGGTTACTATAATGTTAAAGATTATTTGGAAGACAAAACGGCTTGGAATTGAGCCGCTCACTCCATACAAAATATGGCTGTCCATGGTCCTCTGGTAAATTATTATACTTGACTGCTCTATTGGCGCATTTTTAGTATTTAAGATACATAATATGTAAAGTTGACATTTTTAATATTTTTTAAGAAAAATATTAAATTTATATTTGTTAATTTTCATTTTTTAATTTGTGAGTGCGAGTGCCATGTATGTTGGTTATACTCAGGACTATTTCTAATAGTCAATCCAGGAATTCCTGTACATTGTACTCGCACAGTTCTGGAAAATCAATGTCTGGACATTAAAAGAGGCCATAACCCATGAGTTTGTTTCGGCATTTCTTCTCATGGCTAGCCACGAAATGCCGAAAAAAGAAATAAATGTAATCTAATTTTAGTATAAAATTATTGACATGTAAAAGTGATATTTATGATCCAATTTACAGAATAAATGATTTGAATTTGAATTTGAATTTGCAAATGACACTAAGGGCCGATTTTTTACAGATCCATCTCGCTTGAGAAACTCCAGGAATTACTACAAAACTTGTCGAGTGGCTAAAATGACGCTGTGTGCCTTTAATTAATGTTATTTTGATATCATAATTGTGCACTGTAGAGTTTTCTTGTGAATGACAGTTTAATTGTTATATAAACGATTAGAATAACAATAAGACGGCTTATTATTATCGAGAATTGTCTAGTAAGTGGTTGTAGTGAAGCATTAATATGACATTCCATTTATTTAATTTCCTCTAAGCTGGGACTGTATTTTTATTTTTAATAAAGTATTTCAAGAAGTGTCAATGTTGTGCTCTTTTGATAAAGGTGACATCATTTGCAAATTGAAATATGTCTTAATCTTAAAAGCATTGCAAAATTAAATTAAATTATGAAAAATGAGCGATCTTTGCACGAAAATGCACGAGTTAAGACATTTGCATAATCTAAATAATGTCTCGGTTGATCTTAATTTACCGTTTTATTTTTGATTTCTATATTAATCCACTAAATGAGACATAAAACATTTGATTATATTACATTCTATCAATATTTTATTTATTTTAACCTATTTTCAACACGCTTTTTGTATAATGATTTAAATAAATCATGGTATTACCTAAATTGATTTGGCGATTCGATTACCGAATTTAGCGTTTCGAAAATGGCAGTATCGAGTGATTTAAAATATTATTATATAAAAACAATTAGGTAATAAAATTTTGAACATAGTCCTTTACGGTTACGATTAAATTCTCTTCAAGCAGACGATATAGCTCTAAGTTGTAGGTACTCGGCATGTAAAAATATTTGTATCAATAACGAGACGAGCAAGTTGCTTGCCTTGGGTCGTCTTGGTTCGCTTTGGGGTGGTGCTTACCACTAGTGTCTGGTGTCTGGTGTCCATAAACAATACCAACACTATTCGGAACTTTGCAATACAAAATACTGCACGGTCGTCATTGTGCTCATCATCCAGAAACAAAAGATGTTATCTCATGATGCGCAGAAATTTCACTGGCTTTAATGTCTCTAAAACTGGGAGGCAATGGTGTTTACATACTGCTTGATGGCAGAATAGACAAAGCAGTTGCAGGTACTTAACCAGACGGACTCCTGCCCACTATACGCAGAATTTGAGTATTGGATCGCGATTGAGTATTTGTTTATTTTTTGTTTAACTTTATACTGCCTTTGGCGCAATTTTAGCTCTCGGTGTTAACTTCGTGATGGCGCATACAGAACACGATTAGCAACATGTACACTAAAGTAATACGCCTTCAAGAATGTGAGGTCACATTGTTTTCTATATTTAAAGTCATTTTCTCGGCAATAAATGAGCAACGTTTTTTGTTGTGGACTTGCGCATCGGACCATTGAAGTAAACACATTTATGATTTCATATCATATACTTCATTATATAATCATTACTCGAATGAAATTGTACGAAAAAAAGGGGTCTGTATCAGTATATATTTTTTTGTCGGGCATTAACATTGACAGCCTCCGTGGCGCAGTGGGCGAGTAGCCGGCTGTGAAGCGAGAGGCCGCGGGTTCGATCCCCGCACCGACACAAATGTTTGTGTGATCCACAAATATTTGTTTCGGGGTCTGGGTGTTGTGAGACCGAAAGTCTCTCGTAGTTCCTGATACCCACGACACAAGACTCTTATCTTACTGTGGGGTCAAGACTATGTATGTGACTGTTGGGTGTATTTATTTCTTTATTAGCTTGTTTGCAATAACAATTTCAATGAATAAATTTTAACGAAACATATGTATGCAAGTTCACGATTCGATTTAGATATTGCGTTAAGTTTTATTGCTTCATTTGTTTAGAGGCAGCCTACTTAGGCTGAGAAACCACGAGGGCCTGGCTTCAAGTCCCAGATTGGTCAATTATAATGAAAAATCATACACGAGTTGCCCAGAATTGGCATTCGTGACCGGCGGTATGGCGATAAACCCGGGCGGAAATAAGCACTTGGAATGGAAATTGAAGACAGTGAAAATACTGGGCATTATGAGACTTAACATCAGTTCAGTGCTTTGTTATTCAAAGTTATGTGTGGTGTTGCTTCTGTTTATGAGCAGGCCTGGCGCTTACCATCAGGCGAGCGCCTTGCTCGTCTCGTCATTCAATTAAATAAAAAAAAAAAAGTGTGCGTCGCGGGACGCTCGACAGAAGTGATAACTTAAACTAATGTGGGTTAAAGTGAGAGCGGAGGAGCCTGCCTACTGCTGCCGTATGCGTGATAGAAAGGGAAGCCAGAGTGGCGCCGTAACGCGTTACGTTACGAAGTCCGGTCAAAGTCATGTCAAAGCCCTATCAAACTTCTGTCAAAGTCCGGTCAAAGTCCTGTGAAAGTCCGGTCAAATTACGGTTAAAGTCCGGTCGAAGTCCGGTCAAATACCGGTCAAAGTCCTGTCAAAATCCGGTCAAAGTCCAGTCAAAATCTGGTCAAAGCCCTATCAAAGTCCTGTCAAAGTCCGGTCAAATACCGGTCTAAGTCCTGCCAAAATCCGGTTAAAGTCCTGTCAAAATCCGGTCAAAGCCCTATCAAAGTCCTGTCAAAGTCCAGTCAAAATCCGGTCAAAGCCCTATCAAAGTCCTGTCAAAGTCCGGTCAAATACCGGTCTAAGTCCTGCCAAAATCCGGTTAAAGTCCTGTCAGTCTTGTCAAAATCCGGTTAAAGCCTGGTCAAAGCCCTATTAAAGTCCGGTCGAAGTCCGGTTAAACCCCAGTCGAAGTCCGGTTAAAGCCCAGTCGAAGTCCGGTCAAGTACCGTTCAAAGTCCTGTCTAAATCCGGTCAAAGTCCAGTCAAAGCCCTGTCAAAATCCGGTCAAATACCGGTCTAAGTCCTGCCAAAATCCGGTTAAAGTCCTGTCAAAGTCCTGTCAGTCTTGTCAAAATCCGGTCGAAGTCCGGTCAAAGTCCGGTCGAAGTCCGGTCAAATACCGGTTGAAGTCCGGCCAAAGTCCGGTCAAAGTCCGGTTGAAGTCCAGTCGAAGTCCGGTTAAACCCCAGTCGAAGTCCGGTTAAAGCCCAGTCGAAGTCCGGTCAAATACCGGTCAAAGTCCTGTCTAAATCCGGTCAAAGTCCAGTCAAAGCCCTGTCAAAATCCGGTCAAAGCCCGGTCAAAGTCCGGTCAAATACCGGTCTAAGCCCTGCCAAAATCCGGTTATAGTCCAGTCAAAGCCCTGTCAAAATCCGGTCAAAGCCAGGTCAAAGTCCTGTCAAAGTCCGGTCAAATACCGGTCTAAGTCCTGCCAAAATCCGGTTAAAGTCCTGTCAGTCTTGTCAAAATCCGGTTAAAGCCTGGTCAAAGCCCTATTAAAGTCCGGTCGAAGTCCGGTTAAACCCCAGTCGAAGTCCGGTTAAAGTCCAGTCGAAGTCCGGTCAAATACCGGTCAAAGTCCTGTCTAAATCCGGTCAAAGTCCTGTCAGTCTTGTCAAAATCCGGTTAAAACCTGGTCAAAGCCCTATTAAAGTCCGGTCGAAGTCCGGTTAAACCCCAGTCGAAGTTCGGTTAAAGCCCAGTTGAAGTCCGGTTGAAGTCTGGTCAAAGTCCGGTCCAAGCTGACTGGTCACTGTGTGACGACACCTGGGACTTCGAAATTATCGATGTTCCAGGGAGGTCGGCTAACGCTGGCTGGTCGATGGACCGCTCGCGTTACGGAACGTTTCGGTTCACCCTCCCATAAGAAGTTATCACTTCAAAAACATTTTGACAACTACGTATAGTCAGTTTGATTTTCGCTCACGCGTTTTCATGCATTAAGAAAAAGTGTTAAAACATCCCATCCCGAAGATCTTCTATGCAATCAGAGTCGCGTATTAACCTAGTGGTACATTATATTTATCGATATAAACTGCCATGTTTTATGTGATTGACAGTTGGATGTGTCGTGAGCGCGCGTCACCACCGCCCTATAAATGTCATCTTACATCACTTGCTCCGATGCACACTGTTATTGTTCCACGTGTTCTGTATTGTATTTAATATGTCGGTTTTGGAATGTCTTAATAAGGTTAAGATGTTGATAGAGCAAATTTTTGCAAGAATCTGATTACGATGTCGTTGGATTATGTCGTATGTATTGAAATACTGTATTATAACACTATTTTAAGTTGTCTCAAATAACGTCTTAGTGTGCCGCTACTATTGAAGGCTCTCTATTTATTTATTGTTGAAGGAGGCTTACACACTAATAAACTAAGATGGAATACAGAAAATGTAACATAAGAAAAAATTACCAATAACAAGCCTCCGTATTTGTATCCTACATGTTATTTTATATCCTCTGTATTATACATTTCTATAATTTTATAGTGTCAATATTAACTAATTTTTATATTTAATTAAAAACTCTTTCCACAGAGGGGTTGACGTCACGCAGGCAGCCGGTTGGAAAAACTACACGTCAAATATTTCTGTAATATGTGTTAAAAAGCATGTTGCGCCAATCCCACTGCCAATGGATCAGAGTAGGTGGAAGGAAGGAACTAAAATCCTAATCATACAGTGTCAGATGTCATCCGTTCATGAGTCTTCCTTCATATCCCGTCATCAGATATTAACTTTAGGTAATAGATTTGACTGGGTTACCTATTAATTGAGGATGGACAATTAGAACACCGGTGTAAGCCAAGATGATTTATTCGAGACTAAACTTATACTACTTACTGGCGGGCGCAGCCGCCTCTACATTTTACATCATAATAGTATATTAAATTAAGTATGTATCTATGTTACATTACATCCATCGCTCACACATACCTCACGCTACCGCAAACTTAACCTAATTATATATTGTGCGTGTCCCTACATTAACCAAATAAGAACATACCCTCGAGGTAAATTTTATCGAATATAACAATTTTAAATAATCATCTAAACTGTTTCACATTTAACGCAGTTATTGCGTAAGACACAATAAATTTAGTTAAATTAATAAACTCCTCCTTTGTTAAAGTCGGCTAAAAAACGTGGACTTCATTCATAGTGGAGTTCCACGTCTTAAAAAGTCGAATACATAAACGCTGCATCTTGAAGTCTTTGTTGCCAAACAGCAAATCAAACTATAAAAAATCCTTTTATTAAAGTGAAAGTTCACCGTACATAATGAATAGGCCTGGTCAAAACATTCGCGAAGGGCCGTAATAAAAATGTTTTACTTTGACGTGTCATGCCGAGCTGAGCGCAGGCATACAACATAAAAAAAAAACTACCTGCACTCGAAACACCTTCCGAGAACGTGAAATTGTAAAGTCAAACAAGTCAGCAGTTTGTTCTACTGACCATCCGAATGGCTTACAAGCGTTGGATATTGTATTATTTCTGTTTATCACTTTAAATTGCTACCTAGTTTGTATACGCACTTATATTATTATGGGTGCTTTTAAGAGGAAAATTAGTGCCCCGTGTTTGCTTTGGAAAGTTTATTTATATGTAACTGCATTCTAAGAATATGTTCTTACTTATGCAATTGATATTACTACGTAAACAACAAAAGCTGGCAACTGGAATAATATTTATTCATGTCGTAGACAAGGCAGATATGGTACTATTCAAGACTACTTAATATGAACTGCGTATCCTTTTTTTATTTGATTAAATGACGAGACGAGCACGGCGCTCGCCTGATGGTAAGCGCCACGCCTGCCTATAAACAGAAGGAACACCACACAGAATGTTGAATTACAAAGAACTGCATGGCACTGAACTGCGCTCGTCACCCCGAGACATAAGATGTTAAGTCTCATAATGCCCAGTAATTACACAGGCTTCAATGTCCTTCAAACCGAAACACAAGAGTGCTTCCACACTGTTGCTTGGCGGCAGAAATAGACAAAGCGGTGGTACCAACCCAGACGGCCTCTCGCATACGAGGGACCTACCACCTGCGTAACAATTACTACTAAGAAGATTACTAGGAAGCTAAATCGTATACTTAAAGAGTTGAGTACAAAGATAATCCCTTTAAAAAGTCGAAACTAGTTTTTGCAAATATAATCCTCGATAAGTCTTCAAAGGACTTTATCCCACCCGCCTCGTTCGTTTGGCCGGATCTTCGCATTGTGCGGTCTGTGCGGTTACATAAATGTAACCTGACATAAATGACGTTAATCCATCACGAACGACCACTCCGAATACAAAACAGTTCCCAGATACATGCACTTAGCGTTGGGAAAAAATTAACAAGCATGTCTGATGTCCGTATTTTCCCAAAATTAGTGATCAAATCGATTTTACATTCATCGGAGGAATAAACAAATCGATATACAGATCGATTTCAAAATTAATTTCATTTAAACGCTACATTCTTTTACCACCTGCCCTTATCTCACTCGAAGTGGCATCAGCGCAATATGCTTTTTAACACATGCTACATAATGATTTGGCTAGTTATTAGCCTACCTGACGTCAGACCCGAAACAAATATTTGTGGGTCACACAAAATTCTTGTCTCGGTGCGGGGATCGAACCTGCGGTCTCTCAACCGGCGATTCACCTACGGCGCCACGGAGGCTAAACACTACATTAATGAAAGTATTTTTTTCATGGCGTATAAATTGTTTTCCTAGATAATACTAATTCCCGCCATCTTTACCATTGCGCATCTCACTTTGAATGTTTATTCCGAGATGATAGTTCACTTACTTAATAAGTCTAATAAGTTCTTTAATTATAAATTTTGTTTCGCAATCTCTCTGTTAGATATGTAAATTAGTCGGATTGATCATTCATATAATGTGTACATCAAATTTACGAATGTTATTTTATTGATTGATTTATAAATCGATGTTTACTCTAAATTGTAGAATCTAAATGTTTGATTGATCTTTATATTATACTTAGACATAAGCCTTTAAGTAAATAAGGTATTTGCTAATTCCGTTATTCGATATATGAATTCATACTTTCTAGTTCCAATGAAAAAATCTATTTCATACTTTATCGATCTGCGATATATCGATTTACGATCGGCGCGGCTTATGTAATTTATATATACGTAGGAAAAGCTTTTCATATTTATGCATATATTCATATCGATTTATTAATTAATCTTATCCATTAAGCGCATTAGTTTGACGGATTAGAAGATAATATAATTATATTGATTACAGTTCATATACTGTTAATGGATAGTTTTATGACCGCATCAAATATTTTTATACATAAATTATCTATTATGTCCTCAGGTGTGAATAATAAATCAGTTTTAACATTTGGTTCGCATTTACAATATTTAATAACTAAGGTCCGGTTATTTTGAAGTCAGTGGGACTTGGTTCGTACGCACTTTCTTAATTCGGTACAGTCGAGAATATTGCATCGCGTAAATTAGAATAATTGACGGCTATATCAATTTGAATTGGCTATTGCTTTGATTTAATAATGTTATTTTGTTATGTTATTTATTATTCGGTTGTACTGTTTGCTTCTGCTTATGTTTAGTGCTTAATCAGTACTTGGTCAAGTAATCGGCGATAACAATCTGTTAGTTAAATCAATTGCTTAAGTTATATAAACTTACCTAGTTTACTTATAAATAACAACTGCATAATAAGCAATTGCTTCGTAGGAACGCTTATACTTTGGAGAATTTGAAATATAATTAAATCATAGTTGGAGCAAATATAAAACAGTTACTTACTAAGTAACTTATAACACTTACTAAGTAATACAGTCATTACATGACATAATACAGCTAATATTATATCATGAATCAAATTATTACTCAACAATATAAGAATATTTAAATTGCTAGAATCATCGATTGTCAAAAATATGTTCTTGAATTACTTTAGTTAAAAAAAGCAGCGGAACTTCATGGAGGAGTGGTACGGATTGCCGAGACGAAAGCGCTGGTTCGAAGCCAGTTGTAAAAGTATGCAACTCTGACTGAAGTTACGTGTGTATTCATTGTTAACTAGGGCTTGTTTTAATGGTGAAGGAAACATCGCGATGAAACCTGCATACCTGAGAAGTTCTATAATATAGTTCCCTATATTAAAGAACTTCAATAGTCCCCTCTCTCATTAAGTAGAGTAGCCACTTGCCAATAGTGGGACGTGCTTATGTAATACAGGGTTTGTATTATATTATTACTATAATCATAATTGACTTTTGGACACACGTATGCAGCCTCAGTAATAATTACATCACGTTTGTCTTTGTTAAAAATGCTCCAAATACGCCCTACGACATATAAATCTTAAATACCCTCAAGCTACAATTAATGGAATGAAAGTGTGGACGTCGCATAAAAATACTTATTTAATTGGTACTAACCCGCAATACATTATATAAACCATTGAATGTGGCCGCGCTTTTATTGCAGGAATAAAATATTGCTCTAGTTTAGACGGGCCATTTTTCGTTGCGTTGGTGAACTGATGTTTGTTGTTTACGTTGTTTTTGAGGCCGTCTGGGTTGGTACCACCGGTTTGTGGTACCAACCCAGACGTTGTTTCTGCAGCCAAGTGTGTGTAAGCGTTTCTGTATTATGGTTTGAAGGACATTGAAGACAGTGAAATTACTGGACATTATGAGAATTAATATCCTATGTTTCGGGGTGCCCAGTGCATTTCAATGGCATTCAGTGCTTTGTACTTTATGGTTCTGTGTGTGTAGCCCTTGTCATTCAGGCTAGTTAAAAAGATACTGTAAATAATAAACGCTGTGTCTTCTGATTCGCTGAGGAAAACGCTTAGGTTAGGCAGCCGGCTTGGCTGTGGCCGGGCATTGCTGAAGTCTAAGGACGGTGGTGACTGCGTGCCCTCAGGTGGGTCGCATGCTCTACCTGGGTAATAAAAAAAAGAAGCAAATATGTAATGAGAAATACTTGTTTTGCTCAAATTAAAGAACGCGTGCTTTCACCAGCAAATTAAGAACCATTTTCATTTAAGCGTAATTCTATGGTGTCGTATTGTTAGATTGTATGTGTTTAAGAAAATATCTCGGTATGAGCAGAGTGGGCGGTGGCGTCGCCCCAGTCAATGGAAAGTGGGCCGGCGTCGTAGCCGCCGCGACGCCACTGAAAACATGCTCATTCATCACAAACAGGATGTTAGAAAACATGGCTTTGTCTCAAAACATCCCGTTTTAATTCATGCATAAACACTTCCTTAAAAGCCTTTCCCACATAGTTAAATTATTGTATGATATGGATATTTTTATTTATGCTTCTGTTATTATTTTTTTCATTCGAATTGCTGCTTGACGGCAGAAAGAGACAAAGCGATGGTACCAACCCCGACGGCCTCTCGCATACGAGGTAATTTGATTGGACTTGGACTTTTTAAAGGTAATATTGGGTTTTTCTATCACGAAATGATTAGTATCAACCCGTAGTTTGGAATTGTGCCGGATATGGCGATTGGCTCGCCCCCCTAAAAATCATGTAACTGAGATACGCTCGGCGAAATGTGGTACTTGTTACACCTCTGCCTACCCCTTGGGGTTTACAGGCGAGAGTGCGTATGTATGTATGTAATTGTGAAAATACTACGCCCTGTGTATCGCGAAACACTCCCACTCGGATTTGCGGTGCGTAGGACTCGAGGGGTAAATATATTTGTAGTGTATTAGTACTGCTTAGTCACTGAGCACTGAAGTGTGGGCGGGCTAGTAAGGTGCCAGTTTTGGCGGGTGTGACGTACACATGTATGGCCACTGGACATTTGTTTGTGGACTGGCATCTACTTCCGATATAGATTAATAATGTTGGGTGTATTAAAATTGTATACATTGTGTATTTGCTGGTGGTAGGATATTCATATCCGCCCGGATAGCGACCACCGTACACATGGTGTTTAAACCGTGTATAACCGGCTCCCCCGAGGGGCTTGCGACATGACTTGATGGTTGGTTGGGGCGGGTATAGGGGTAGATCCTTGTATCCCTGTACTTGCATCGATCATCCGCCTGTCCTGTCACAGGTCCCTTGATTTGCTTCTTCCCTCTCCCAAGGGGGAAGAAGCACCTGCAAGCAAAACCTGTGACATCCTGAGTGCCATCTACAGGTTGGAAAATGAAAACTGGGATTCACTTATCGAAAAATACAGGTGAATTGCATGGGATCAAAATTGTCCTTCTGCCTACTTCGGGGCTAGAGATGTGAGCTATTATCCCGATCGCTACATTGGTGGAATATTCAATACAGAGCACACAATAATCAAAAATTGACCTATCCTGCAGAGCCTTATGGATAATGCCAAACCCCAAAGGCGATTCATACATTTGTGTGATGCACATTTCATTTCATATGATTTATTGCGATTGTGCGTATGCGAGATCGTAAACAGTTCTACGTACATTATTAATGAAATTATGCCATTGTTTTTTATTGTACAATAAACATTTTACTGTTTGTTTTCGCGTATATTTGTGGATATAGCGTATGCTCCATAATATTATTATACTTGTCGGACTCATAAACTACTAGATATAGCTTTATCGGATAGTTTTTTATATACTTACTTGTTATTGCCTCTAATATACAGACTACTACGATAACGCCTACGTAACGAGGCCAATCAAAGAATGGTCTGCCAAAATTCTATTCCTACTACGATTTTAATTATGCAATTCGCCACTCTTCACTTATCTTGGTAAACGCGAAGGACAATGTTGATGATTTTTTTTATTTAGTTCAATGACGAGCCGAGCATATTCATACAAAATCGTAAAAAAAACGAACATTGCCAAAGCGCATGGTTTATACAGGGTTATTTTTAAAACACCAGCAACCTCGCAGGGGTAGATACCTAAGGTTATAAGCTACTACTTTTGTTTTACGACTTTTGATAATTTGTTAGATTTTATTTTCATACAAAAATAAGTATTCATTTAATTTCCGTCTTGAATGTTACCTACGCGCATCGCAGATTACGTAAGCAAACACGCGAAGCGTGGGGAACCGGGCTAGCGCCTTTGAAGGTCAACGCCCGAGCAGCTGAGCGGCGCCTTTGAGTCGCGCGCGCACGCCGCGCCGCGCCGCAGTCTACGAAGAAAAACACGACACAACAAAAACTTGTAAATTCATTTTTTTTAAAATATATTGAGTTATATCCAAACTCGTAGAACAAAAGTTGTTCCGTATGGGGTCAGCTATCTGGACCTGCGAGGTTGCTGGTGTTTTAAAATTAACCCTATATAGAACTGTGTGTCTATGTCACTTTATAGTATCAGTTTTAACAAGATGGATAATTTGTAATACTAATTTTATAATACGATTATTATTAGAACTTTATATACAACTAGATGACCCGGTGAACTTCGTATCACCTACATATATATGTGTAAAATGTGGTCTAAACTTAATACAAATGTTTTATTTACATTAAATGCAACACAGTTATGCACTTAATGTAAATAAAAAAAAAAATTAATTAATGTACTGCACTATTGCATGTGAGGTAGTCCGTTGCACATTTAATTGACTTCGACGACCTAAGGCAGGTCGTCTTCTCCTTCGGTGCGCGGGGGCATCTGAGCCCCCCTACATTTGGAGACGGGCCGCAAGGCGGCACCGCGCAGGGGCGGTTCCGGCTGAAGCCAGGGCACTTCTCGCCTCGGGAACCCGGGGCCGAATATGGCCACCGCGGGGTTTTTAGTTGATATTTGCCGGCATAGGGTGTACATAGTGTTACGGACTCGGCCCAGCGGTCGCCCGGATGTTTTCCATCTCTCCCGGGTGGCTCAACGCTGGGTCGTAAGTCCGGTAGAGCCCAACCTAACCGATCCACCTCCCCCCGGTGGGACGGTAACGACAAAACGCTTTTCCCCGCGACAAAAAGTAAATAAATAAAAGAAGTGTGGTTCTCGAGACGCTCGACAGAAGTGATAACTTAAACTTATGTGGGTTAAAGTGAGAGAGGAGAAGCCTGCCTACTGCTGCCGTATGCGTGAGAGAAAGGGAAGCCAGACAGAGTGGCGCCGTAACGCGTTACGTTACAAAGCGATTTACCCTCCCATAAGAAGTTATCACTTCATTGGATTGCTCTGCACTGCACTGCTCTCCAGTCCGGCCAAAGTTCTGTAAAAGTCCTTCAAAAGTCCGATCAAAGTCCGGTCACAGCGCAGTCAAAGTCTTGTCAAAGTCCTGTCAAAGTCCTGTCAAAGTCCGGTCAAAGTCCGGTCAAAGTCGGTCAAAGTCCGGTCAAAGCCCGGTTAAACACCTGTCAAAGTCCGATGAAAGTCCGGTCAAAGTCCTATCAAAGTCCGGTTGAAATACGGTCAAAGCCCCGTTAAGGACCTGTCAAAGTTCGGTGAAAGTCATATCAAAATCCGGTCAAAGTCCGGTCACAGTTCGGTCAAAGTCCTGTCAAAGTCCGGTCAGTCCTATCAAAGTCCAGTCAAAGGCGGTAAGAGTCCGGTCGAAGTCCGGTCAAAGCCCGGTTAAAGACCTGTCACAGTCCGGTCAAAGTCCTGTCAAAGTCCTGTCAAAGTCCGGTCAAATCCCTGTTAAAGTACTGTCAAAGTCGGTCAAAGTCCGGTCAAAGTCTGGTCCAGGCAGGTCCAGTCCGGCCCAGTCCGGTCCAGTCCAGTCAAAGTACGGTCCAGTCCGGTCCAGTTCGGTCCAGTCGGGTCCAGTCCGGTCCAGTCCGGTCAAAAGTCCGGTCAAAGCCCGTACCGTAAATAAAGTTCTCGCGCACTGACAAACTGATGATAGTCTTTAATAATTGTCTTGAAATTTATTTATTTATTTTCTTTTTTCGTCAACCAACTGATACTTTTACACTTTTTTTATTTCTGAAACAAAACTGTATTGTATTCCAACAAAACAGACCAAAGAGATCGGACCTCATACCATATACAGGGTTATTTTTAAAACACTGACAACCTCGCAGGAGTAGATTCCTAAGGTCATTTGCTACTACTTTTGTTCTACGACTTTTCATAATTTGTTAGATTTTATTCTCATACAAAAATAATTATGAATTTAATTTCCGTCTTGAAAGTTACCTACGCTCTGCGCGTATCGCAGATTACGTAATACACGCAGCGCGCGCGTCAGTTCAATGACCGGCCGCGCCGTATCGATCGATAATACCTACATCCAGCCGTCAGCTGATGTACGAACACAAACACTACACAACAAAAACTTGTAAAATCATTTTTTTTCTTATGTATTGAGTATGTCCAAACTCGTTGAACAAAAGTTGTTCCTTATGGGGTCAGCTATATGGCCCTGCGAGGTTGTCAGTGTTTTAAAAATAACCCTGTATATCCATATTAGCTATGAAACAGACAAATTTCTGAACGCACCTATAAATATTTGACAACCAAGTGTCAATTTATTTCTAAAATGACAAAACACATTAAATTTTTCATACCTAGGAACGGTTTGTATTGGAAAATTTAATTGTCGTTTTTGGTATTTTCCTTTACTTATTATTTATTTTTCTCAGCGGGTAAACCTTCCCTGAACTTCCACAAATATTTCAAGATCAGAATTAGCCAAATCGGTACAGCCAGTCTCGAGTTTTTGCGAGACACACGCACAGCGATTCATTTTTATATATATAGATTTAATTGGAATAAATATTATTCGTTCTTTATAAAGGTATAAATACATGTACGGGTAAACTAATTTATGGGCGTATTTAATGGCAAATGGAAACAACTCAATTTACTGTATTTAAATTAGTTAATTATATAAGCAAGATATTATGTTCAAACTATGACTTTATATGTCTTGCTGCAAAATAAATTCCCAAGACAGTTGTCATCCTTTTAATTGTTATAAAATAAGTATACAATACTATACTAGGTAAACCGTGCCAATACTTCGCACAAATAATGGTTGGTTACGTAATTTCTTAAAGTAGATATTTATACGTAAATACAATACAACAAATAATTTGATTTTACTGTTGATAGATGGCACTGTTAACTATTCAACTTTTTTGGCACAATCTATAATTGAAAAAAAAACCTTCTTGTATAGCGGCAAACATTAGCTTTAAAATGGTGTTTGAATCATTACGTTTGATGAAGCATTACGGAAATTATGGCGTTCCGACAGAAAAACCACCTTTGAGAAATAACATATGACTACATAATATGCTACCTGACGTTGCGACAAGCCCAGAATGTGATGGCGAATAGGCTGGACGCGTATTGGAATGACTAGTTCCAGAAAATATTATGTTTAGAAAAAGTAGAATGAACCTTGAACATTATCACTGGGCTGCAAATATTACTGTATACTATATTCAACAACTCAGTACTCCTGTTGCGCGACTTTGCTGGCGCTCACAGGAGATAACATGATTCATCTTGCTAATGATGACCTTCTTATCCAAGATGGCACAGTCCTCTGCATTCTACATTTTATTCTTATTCTGGTATCTTCACCACTTCTTTCTTTCTGACTTTATCCCGGCTTAGTGCCAGGATCCGTCTTCCTACTTAAATGCTTCCACTTTACTCGATCTTGAGCATCCTCTATAGTGAGACTATTGGCTCTCATGTCTCCCTCCACTACGTCAAGCCAACACTTTTTGGGCGGTATCTTCACCACTACAACCATTAATTACGTGAATTATAAGCGACGTAGTTATTAATTTGTTTATACCATCAAGACGTTCAGCTTCAGCAACTAATTCCCAAGGGCAAAATGCAAATGTATTTCCAATTTCGGTTGCATCATTTTGTCGTCCTGCTTATATACATCCACTTTGTCCATATAATTTCGAGCGTAATTTGGGCCATCGAGGACACAGCATATTACTCCAGAAAGTTGGGTGTTACATTATTTTTGTCACCCTTAACCTTGCAGAATTTCGGCGGCTCTAGACACGCCCACGCGTCCTGCCTCGTCGTTTGGCCGACAGCCAGATTCGGTATATTCATTCATAATTTCTACAATCATTCGCTCAGTCAGTATATCAAAATGAATAAAGACCAAAACTGTAGCGGTATTTTACTTAATTTTAGATTGCCCGTAGTTACAAAAGAGTTCAACTTATTAGCGTCTGGCAATAATATTTTAATAGGCTGTACACTCCTATTATTGTTATTCATTTGGATACTTCTCTTTTCATTATATTGTTGTGATATTGTTCATTGAATTGAATTATTTTCAAAATATCAAGCAAACATAGTTTACGTTCGTAACGTTGGTTGTACAAACTGAAAATAATTGTAGAATTTGAATATCCTACAAAAGAAATCCAATTTCCTCCAGCAAGCGGATTGTCGGTCACATCCATATTTCTACATGCAAATTTTTTCATTCCATATTCTTTAGTACATGTAATTAAGATCGACATATACATAATATGGTATACCAAAACAAAGTGACTTAAACGGGTATCTCTACTTTATTAAATCTTAAGTCGCAACTTTTCTTATTGCAGCAATCTCGCTTATTAGTTCTTCAGTTTCTATCAGATATTTAATTTGAAGTCTGACCTCTAACATTTGGATATTATTTTTTCAGCCCACGTTCCAAGAACTGGCGCCTAGCCAGAAACTGTGACGTAAGTAGCTCCATGCTCATTCATAATTTATGTTTTCGTCATGAGTACACAGTAATGTATTCGTGTTGTTTTCAATAAGGAAATTTTGTTCACCTGCACGGTACGGTATTATGTATGTAGGTGACCGGATTCAGTGGAAAAATAATGTAGGATTTATATGAGGTTGCATTCACGAGGTGCAGTTTGTTTACATTATTATAGATAGATATTATCTGCAAACCATGTATGTTGTGTATTAGCCGAACAACTTAATTTAAACTTTGTCGTATTATTGTTAATTTTACTTCACTATAGATTAGACACATTAACATTTACATTATTTATTCACTGAAAGAGGAATAAGATAATTCCCAATATTAAGCTATAAGCAAATGAGGTAGCAGAAATCTGCAAGAATTCGGTTAATGAATCGACCGGTTGCAGACTCATCGACTACGAATTCAATTTATGCCTTCACGTTGGGAAATTGTATTGAATCGTTTTGTTCGTCGTCTATTTAATGCTGACGATGCTTTTTTATTTTCGTTCATTTATTCGTTTCAATTTTAAAAGTATAAATGAAAATTGTTTACCCCAAAAGCTGGCATGAATGTTTTGCATATATGCTGAATACATTATTTTCCGATTTATTTTAAACGTATTGCAAATTCTCTATGAGTTTGTTCAGAAGTAATCATTTTTCAAGGCCAGGCAGCGACTCTATTGAACGCCTTGTCGTACAAGGAAGAGTAGATGGCACCAGACCACGAGGAAAGACGCTCATGCGATGGACTGACCAAATCAAGTCTGCATTGGGCGGCCCATTGCATGAGAGCACCAGGATGTCGGCGAACAGGCAGAGATGGCGGGAGATCGTGAGGCCAGCCATACCGGCCATCCGGCGGTACCGGCATCAGCCAACGATGAAAAAGCACCAAAATTATGACCACGACCGCTCTGCCAAGAGCGTCACGGACAAGAAGAAAAATCATGTTAGCCGAATCATATTTTATGATACTGTAGTCAAAGACCTTTGAGTGTAAGTGGGTCACCACCATCTCAGGCCCAAAGCCAAACTCACCTGCAACACTGTGCTGGTTAACGGATAAGGCAATAGCGAAACTTGGTTCCCGTTGCGGATGGTGGGAGTCAGATGGCAGGTGGCCCATTTAATACCAAAACTACCTTCAAATCATGATGGAGAAATGGAGGAAGGCGGACTCAGGCATTCAGCCGGGAGCTATCCGTTCTATCTGCCGTGAGGCAGGCACGCGTGCTGGCTTGCGTTACCACAGCTTCGTGGTCTCCTCCATCTCGGCTCGAACTAAAAAGTTCGCGAATTCTTACTTCTGCCGGACCATTAAGCTATGGTATAGTTTGCCGGCACACGTGTTCCCTCCTTCCTATAATATTGGGTCCTTTAAACGGAGTGTGAAGAAGTAGTTATGCAGGCCGGTATGATCGTGCCGACTAACGATAGACACACTGTTTGTTTTTGGTCGACACTATTCCTGGATTGCGCTACACTTAACATCAGGTGTGGCGTAGTAATTTTGCCGAGCCAGGATAAAAAAATAAGAGAAGAATGCTGTGGTAAAAAAGTGAGTCATTCGCAATTCAACGCGAAGACCTTCTGCTTATGTACCTACGATTATGCATCGATTTCTTCACCGAGTGTGGACCGATTTTGATGAAATTTTATAAAATTGTTTTGACAGTCTCCCTGGCGCAATGGGCAAGTAGCCAGCTACTGCGAAGCGTGAGGCCGTGGTTTCAATTCCCACACAAGACAAATGTTTGTGTGATCCACGAATACTTGTTTTGGGTCTGGGTGTTGTGGGACCGCAAGTACCTCGTAGTTCTTGATTTCCACCATAGAGGTTAGCCTAGTGTGGGTCAGGACTATGTGTGTAACTGTTGGATGTTTTTATATAATATAGCAACCCGCGCCGGCATCTATTGCTGAAAACTGCATTAAAATCCGTTGAATAACTTAAAAGATCTAAGCGAACAGACAGCGGAAGAGACAATTTTATACTATGTAAAGAAGATTTATGTTTTGCTGTTTTTCATATAAGCCATTAGTCTCATTTTTAATATTTTAGTGATCGTTTCTAAAGTCTTTGTTGAAGCTATTTGATATTTAAACATACACCATTTATTAAAACTTTATTATTGTTTAATTTTGTTCTTCAATACATTTATGACCAGCCTTTAAACTAAATATTACAGTTATTTTGTATACGGTTTAAATTTAAAATTAAGTTATATTTAAGATAGGATATTTCCGTTCAAAACAACGTGAGGTAAATAACATAGCGTCAGGAAAACACGTCGCGTCGGTAAAAATATGTAATAAAATTATTCATAAAGTAATTCGCCTGGATGTTTCATTTGAAACGAGGTACAGTATGCTGTCTGTTTTCCGTTGTAGAGCTTAATAATATTTATTGAAACTTCTTAATAATCGTTGTGATCTGAAACTCGATTAAACAAAAATGCGTCACGATAAAGACAAACATATTAATAGGATTAGAATACATACATAAATAGGATTTAGCCTGCGAGAGAATGAGATAGATTACAATTAGTATACTATCACGTGTCATTGCGCCTTTGTACAACGAAGACTTCGGAAAATGTGTCATAAACAACGTGGTGTATATTATTCACGTATTCTATTTTTTTGCGTTTGTGTATTAAAATTCGTTGGTTAAATAATCTACTATAATTTATTTTAATAATTTTATTGTTTCACTTCTGTCGTGAGTGAATTGCACACATGCACTTTTTTAATCATTTATTTGACCGACAATATTCAAACAGGGAGTGGACTACCGAGACAGAGGTCGCGGGTTCAATGCTTTTGCCTTTTCTTTGGTAAACAAGTCCCAGTCCCAGTGCTGGGCAGAGTCTTCCTGTATGTCTCTTTTAATGAGAGGACTTAGGTTTTATTCCATCACGCAAAACAAAATGTGGATTCGTGCACTGAATATACTTTGGAAGTGCTTAGCGTATATGTCGATTTCTTTACAATGTTTTTCTTTATCGTAGAAGTGAGCTATAATTCTTTGTAAATTTGGATGTTTGTTAATTGATCATGTCATAGCGGCTAAATGAATTGGGATGAATTTTGTAAATTTTACCCCAAAACTTTTTTTTGTCTTTACATTCAACGCGGGCTAAGCCGCGAGCAAAGGCTAGTTTACTATAACTACACTCATAAGTCCGAAAAATCAGAACTGTATGCGCTGGGGGCTAAGATCGAAACCAGAGCTAACTAGATAAAGATAAGAAAAGCAAATAGTAGTTGTCACATCTTAACTAAGCGCACGTGTCTCACTTTTTTTTCCGAGCACAAAGTGACTACACTACACCTGAAAAGGTAAGCGCAGTGCAGTCCAGAAAAACCAGCGACCACTGACAGACAATGAGTTTAACGATGGTCGTCGGAGTCATGCCGGCTTGTATAAATTCTTCTTCACATTCCGAAGAGGAAAGAAGCAACTTCCGGAGCCTGTGATAGGACAAGCGCATGACTGATGCAGGTACAGGAATACAAGGATGAACTCCTATACCCTCCCAAACTAATCATCAAGTCATGTCGCAAGCCTCTCGGGAGAACCGGATATAAACTGGCTGATCCTGGAACGCTATCCACACAAGGTCACTATGGAAGGTTTTAACACCACGTGTACGGTGGTATACGAATATTCTACCACCAGCAATATTAATGCTTGTAATTTGTCAAGCATAAACTGTTCACACTGTTGTTCAATCCACGCCGAGTCTAGATCATTAATCAAACTGTTTACAAAGTATCTCACTGTTTTCGGTGTTTCATTAAAGCACAATTTCCCTGAAAATTCCTCACCTCTCATATTTTCCTCATAGTTTTATAAATGTGCTTTACAACTGAGTATGATTTAGTGTACTCGGAGTGATTAAGTGTTTTAGTATACCAAAGTCGGTTTATAGTAGTTTTATTGTTTGTAAAGTTATTGTGATTCATGAGATATTTTTCGGGATAAAAATAAAAATATAATGCAAGTAGTCCTACGTATCGTTATCACTACCATCACGTGTCCATTACTGTGTTATAAATTATAAGCCTATATCTTCGCAGGGGAATGTAGAAGTGCAACTAGTACTGTACCCACGTTTTTCAAAGTTTATTTCCGTCCCATGATGTGATGGGGGCGAGTCTATAAAGTATTAGAATGCATGCACGAATGGGCTGGCTCGATCGGGTTGCTCTCACTATATCACAGAAAATCTATCACAAGTCTCCCTGGGCCCTTTCCCAATCACTTAATTATCCTTTTCCTTTAATGTATTGTGGATGTTCATTGGCGGTGGAGTTCACTTACCATTAGGTGACCTACTTGCTGGTTTACCGACCTTTGCTATAAAAACCCTATCTCTATACCTGGTACAGTTCCAGACTTCAGGCTGATACTGAGCATTTCGTTCAATGCGTTTCGTTCGTCGTAAGCTCGGCGAAATGGGTACCGGTTGCACCTCTGCCTAGCCCTTATATTACAGCCGCAAATGTTTGTGTGTATGTAATGTGCATGTACTTCCTATGTCCATTTTAAACCAGCTAATAAGCTATTTAAAACAATTCTACGGTACGTGTTAATTAACTGTTCAAACAACTCAAAACCTTAATAGCTCATCGTGAGAATGCGCATACCAGCTGTCTCACACATTCCTACAATTCGATGTACATGCATTAATACCAATATGCACTGTGATTCCGTCGCGTTGGTTTGAGATGTTTCGAATATTTCCAATGTTTAGGTAGTGGATTATGTTGTTAACACGAAGTACGATATCTGTTTGGATTGTCTTAACCGACAACTTTTAAACAGTCTTGTAAAACGTTTCGGAACCTGTTCTATTTGAAGAAATGCTCTCAACAAAATGAAATGTAATGAGTTTTGGATTGAATTATTGATATATTGTAATTATTTATTTTATCAGAGGTTGGCAAACAAGTAAGTCTGTAAACTTGAGCTCGATCGCCAGCGGGAGTGGAAGTTATTTGGGTCTCCGGAAAACTCACTCACACTACGAAACGCAACAATAAGTTGCAATTACACAGTTCGCGACGTGTAGGCGGGTGTCTAGTAAGACAGTTTTTACCATGTTAGTCGAGCCTAAATTAATGATTAAATATTATAACCTTTTATTGGTTCTGAGCTTGCATATCATAGATTTTGTGATTTTCAACCGACGAATATAACGTAGGAAGTTAGAATTCCACGCATTTATTAGTTTTTTTTTGTATGTATAACTGCGCATAACTCCGCCAAATTTGGAGTCATTTATATGATTCTTTTTTATTCGAACAAGTATAGCTCAAAATTGGTTCCATTTTAATTTCAAGAAGAAATTCCATCTCTAAGGAGTTGAAATTGGGGATAAAAGACTCAAACGTCGTCATTTATGCACCAACTTTATTTAAACTTTTTAACAAAAAACAACCTCGAAATTAATAAAAACCAAAAATAGAATTAAACAATTTTAAGTCGGTGGTATCATTCATTGGCTATTAAACTGCAGAGTGGTATGGTGGCTTTTAACTTTTTTTTGAGTCGGTTGTTAATATATGTAGCTTTTTGTATAATACCGCAGTATTTTTGTTATATTTTTACCTTTGTTTGTTACTATAAAAAATATTTTGAAATGTTATCTTATAATCTTATTATCATAGAAGTAAAATGCACTCACTGATACTAAAATAGAGTGAACTTAATTTATTACAAATCTAATCGCCTCGACTCCGCTTAATCCATCCGCTGAACTCGTAACTCCCGAACTAGCGTACTATAAAACATTTATTTTTAGGGTAAAGCAAACACTTAGCGAATGTATTTTTGCGCTGACGGTGAGCAAAATATTTCTGCGTGAATTATGATCGGGGAATGCACTGTTTGTGTAGTTTTATTGCGGCTAGTCGAAGGTAGCTACGAAAGTTGAACATGAAATGTGAGTAAACAGTGTTTGAGTTTTTGAGTTCAGGTTGTAGATTTTTTTATAGCATCGACCAGCAAACAAGCAAGTGGGTCACCTGATGGTAAGTGATCTCCATTGCCCATGTACGCCCATAATACTAGAAGCATCATAGACGCGTTGCCGGCCTTAAAGGGAAGGGATAATTATGGGATTGTGAAGAGAGGGGGATTTGGGCCTCCGGATATCTCACTCACCGTGAAGCCGCTAGTTTACGTCGGTTTTCTGTGAGACTGTGGTAATAACCCGGTCGAGCCGGCCCAGTCATGCTGTAGACAAAACTGTCTACAGCGTGGCTCTACCAATCACAGAATTTGCGGATGGGAACTATGGTGTGGTACGATGTGTGAAACGACTGTTAACAAGTTTATATTGTTTTGATATATGATTTCAAAAAATCTTATGAATGGAGAAAATGGCAATAGTTTCCTCAACCAGAGTTTTTATCTACGAGAATATGTCAATAACGAACAAAATATATATTAATATTATATAGTGGAGACCAGCAAACGGGCAAGTATTTTCACTGGGTGGTAGATCTGTCATATGCGACAGGCCATATGGATTGGTACCACCGCTCTGTCTACTTCTGATATCAAGAATAAATGTGTAACCACTGTTGTGTTTCGGATTGAAGGACATTAAAGCCAGTGAAATTACTTGTCATTATGAGAAAACACCATATGTCTCGGGGTGTATCCAACGCTATACAGTGCTTTGTAATTCAAAGTTATGTATGGTATGGGTAGGTGTGGTACTTGCCTGGGGTGCGAAGTCAGGAAACCTCCCCGTGGTGCACCCTGGGCAACGGACGGTCAACTTGTTCATGCTTTTTGCATGTGACCGGACGGCCGATATCCTGACAACAGGTGGCGGATGACGGTCGTATCGCGTCGCGGCGACCGTCGTCACTTTCTTGGTCCACTTTGGGCCAAAAGAGTTTGTGGGTGGAACGAGTGGTCGACGGTCGTATCGCGTTGCGGCGGCCGTCGACACCTGTTAGGACCTCCGGGTTCTGTCCCGGGGAAGATGGCGGGCTCGGTGTGCGCTAAAACGCCACCGAGCGGGCAGCGGGAGACCGCTGTCACCGCCGTTCTCGTAATCCGTGAGAGGTCCGTGGCCATGTCTCGCGCTCTCACCGGACCGAGGGTCTTGGCTTCACCGCCCGGGCCGCGAGGTAGAAAACCTCTATAAAAAGTTACCCCGAATCCCAAGCGGCGGCGCACCGCGAGGGGATGCATGGCCGATGGGAGGTTCGGTCTTTAGTGCGACCCCCCGCCGGAGTCCAGCCGAAACTCCGAGCGGGTTACGCCTAGGCTTACCCAGGTACAGGGGGCACTGCCTGGGCGGACCATTTATTTCCCCCATACTCGTGGGATTTATTATGGATTTAATTCAAACTAAACCCAATGACGTGGAGAGGCTGTCTGTGCCTGGGGTCGTTCGCGACCCGAAGCAGACAAAGGAGGGGCAAACGCCCGTAGATAATGTTGCCGCGGTTACGGCGCCCGTCGCGAGTCTCGAGTCCGAGGCTGGGGCGAGTGGTGCGACCAGGCGTACAAAGAGGGGTCGCCGATGTCGAGACCGCACTGCGGCCACGATCCCGAGCGACAGCGACTTCGAGCCGGCGGAAAAGGTACTCGCTGTTTCTGCGAGTCCTACTCCGGCGGACGAGGTCGCTCAAAAGGAGGACACCGGTGTGCCAGCCGAAGAACTAGACTGGCGCCTTCGGCTGGCTACGACTATCAGGGACGTGTCCAAGAAGTCCAAAAATTTGAAGGGGACGGAGCAGCGGAGGCTGAACCTCGCCGCCAACGAGTTGTTGGAGAGGGCAGGCGAGTCGGGGTCCGCAGAGGTGGTGCGCCTGGAGGCCGAGAAGGCAGCGTTGGCGACCGAAATTGCCAAGTTGAAGGCGGCACAGGCGACGCAAGCGAAAGTCCTGGAGGAGGTGCTCGCGAGCGTGAGGGCGCTCGGGCAGTCGCAGCCGGTGGCTGTTTCGGAGAGCGCGACTGGAGAGACGTTCGCTGAATTCCAGCGACGTCTCTTCAATATTCTGGACGCGCGCTTTGAGGCGGTCTACATGCGGCTGCCCCCGGAACGCAATCCCCGTCCCCCCCTGGCTGCTGATAAGGCTAGGCCGGAGGCGGCTGAGTGGCCGCCACTACCAACGCCGCGCGCCGGGCCTTCGGTGGTTCCCGCGGCTGTGGCGGGGCCCTCCAGTGCTTCGCCCTCTGTTGCCGATCCACCGGCGTCCGGAAAGGGAAAGGGCCAGGGGAAGGGAAAAAAACCCGCCCATACTGTTGCTTCCCGGACCGCCCCTGTGATCGTGGCTGTGTCGGCCGAGGCGGCCGCCTCTGCCGCCCCACCAGTTCCTCTCCCGCGATCATCACAATCGGGGGGGAAGAAAAAGAAGAAGCGGAGCGCGGCTCCGGCTCCGATTCCCCGTGAGCCTCGCCCGCTGCCACCCGCCCCTACATCCATGGACGAGGGGTGGGCAACGGTGGCGAAAAAGGGGAAGCGGAAAAATCCCCAGCCCGCGAAGAGCGCTGCGCTACCCGCACAGCCTCAGCAACGGCCACAGCCGCACCGTAGGCCTGAGCCGAAGATCCGGCTGCACCGCAAGGCGGCCGTCACCTTGACGGTGACGCCGGAGGGACTGGCGCGTGGTGTAACTTATGCCCAGGTCCTCCGGGAGGTGCAGAGGAATGTGCGCCTCGCCGACCTCGGAATAGCGGAGATGCGGGCTCGTCTCATGGCTACGGGCGGGTATCTATACGAGGTACCCGGGCCGGACTCGGAGGCGAGGGCTGACTCCCTCGCCGTTAAAGTGAGGGAGGTGTTCCGCGGTACGGAACTGGAGGGGGAAGTTCGCGTCTCTCGCCCGTTCAAAACCGCGGAACTGCGAGTGTCCGGGTTGGATGCGTCCGCCGACCCGGAAACGCTCGCAACGGCCCTCGCCAGGGCTGGGGATTGTGCAGTCGACGTCGTTAAGGTCGGGGAGATCCGCCCCGACCGTTCCGGTCTTGGCTCGGCATGGGTGCGATGCCCAGCCAAGGCTGCAGACAAGGTCTGCAAGGCGGGTCGCGTATTGATTGGCTGGGTGGCGGCACAGGTCCGGCTTCTTGAGCCGAGGCCCATGCGGTGCTTCCGCTGCCTCTATAATGGGCATGTGCGGATGCGCTGCACCGAGGAGTGTGACCGTAGCGGGGTCTGCTACCGCTGCGGTCAAGAGGGCCACAAGGCCAAGGGATGCTCCGCGGAGCCGCACTGCGCAGTCTGCGCAGCTGCAGGTAAACCCGCGGGGCATCAGGTTGGCGCCAAGGTCTGTGTCGCCTCCTCCCGTCCCCGCCGCTCCAAGCGTGGTGGGCGCGGCGGGGTTGTGACCCAGCCGGACCCGTCAACCAGCGTCGCACCTATGGAGATCGCCCATTAATATGGCGCAAAGAATCCTCCAGGCGAATATCAACCACTGTGCCAGGGCACAGGACTTGCTTGTCCAGAGTCTGGCACAGTGGTCGATACAAGTGGCTGTGGTTGCCGAGCCGTATTTTGTCCCTCCCAGGGATGATTGGGCTGGGGACCTAGACGGCTCGGTGGCCGTCATCACTCGGGGCGCCGCCGGCTCCCCTCCCTTCGAAAAGGTAGCGAAGGGTTCGGGTTGCGTGGCGGTTCTGTTGGGGGGGGGTCTGGATTGTGGGAGTGTATTTCTCCCCCAACAGATCACTGGCCGAGTTCGAGCATTTTCTAACTCGGCTGGGGGCCCTAGTGGTGCAAGGCAGTCAGCCTCGCCCCGTCCTAGTCGCCGGTGACTTCAACGCCAAGTCCTTGGCTTGGGGATCGTCGGCGACCGACGTGCGCGGCGAGGCCCTGGAGGAGTGGGCGATCTCGTCCGGCCTGGCCGTCGTGAATCGCGGGTCGGTGGACACGTGCGTGCGGCACAATGGCGGTTCGGTGGTGGACATCACGTTCGCCACCCCAGCACTTGCCCGCCGTGTCCGGGACTGGAGGGTCCTGGTGGACGAGGAGACGTTGTCGGATCACCGATACATTCGGTTCGACGTCGCCTCGTCCACCATCACCCGGTCTGGTGGTGGCCCGACCTTCCCGCGATCGGACGGCCCGCGTTGGGCGCTTAAGCGCCTCGACGTCGAGGCCCTGAAGGAAGCCGCTCTGGCCCAGGCGTGGATCCCCGTACCGGCCCGTCCGGTACGGGTCGAGGACGAGGCGGGGTGGTTCGGGGCGGCGATGTCGCACGTCTGCGACGCAGCCATGCCCCGAGTCCGACGCCTGCCTGAGAAGCGCCAGGTGATCTGGTGGTCGGCGGAGCTCGCGCGGTTGCGTGCGTCATGCGTGGCCACGCGCCGCCGTCTCGCCAGGCACCGTCGTCGCCGGATTCGTCTGCCCGGCGACGAGGACCAGGAGCGGCTGCTTCACGGCCTCTACAAGGAGGCCAAGAGAGCGCTGCATGTGGCGATTGCGAGGGCAAAGTCTGCGGCTCAGAGGGAGTTCCGGAGTACTATCGAGAGCGATCCGTGGGGGCGCCCGTACCACGTGGCGATGAAGAAGTGTCGCCCGTGGGCGCCCCCGCTGACCCAGAGTCTCCGGGGCGACCTCGTCCAAGAGGTCGTCGCGGCTTTGTTCTCGGCCACAGAGGATGTCACTCCTCCACCGATGGCGCCACGTCCATCGGCGCCATCGTCGAGTTCGGCAGGGGTTGTTCTTGAGGTTTCGCCCGCTGAATTGCGGGCGGCAGTGGTTCGGCTGCGGGGCAAAAACACCGCGCCGGGGCTCGACGGTATCCCAGGCAAGGCCTGGGTGTTAGCCCTCGAGCACCTGGGTGCAAGGCTCCGCGGCCTTTTCTCCGCCTGTTTGGAGCAGGGCGTCTTCCCGTCGCGCTGGAAAACCGGGAAGCTCGTCCTGCTTAAGAAGGAGGGCCGACCCGCAGAGTCGCCATCGGCCTACCGGCCCATCGTGTTGCTCGACGAGGTCTGCAAATTATTCGAGCGGATTGTGCATGCTCGCCTCGTCGAGCACCTTGGAGGGGTCGGGCCGGACCTGGCGGATTGTCAGTTCGGGTTCCGGCAAGGCCGATCCACCATTCACGCGATTTTGCGGGTCAAGGCACAGGCGGAGGATGCAGTAGCCCGGGGCAAGTTGGTCGTGGCGGTGTCTCTTGACATCGCCAACGCATTTAATTCGCTGCCCTGGGCTTGCATCAATGAAGCACTGCGGTACCATGAGGTGCCACCGTATTTACGGCGTCTGGTGCGCTCGTACCTATCCGATAGGTACGTTGTGTATCCGGGCGCCGACGGGTGGCACCGGAGAGCAATGGCTTGCGGTGTTCCACAGGGCTCAGTTCTGGGCCCTCTGCTGTGGAACATCGGCTATGATTGGGTGCTCCGTGGTACCAATCCTCGAGGCGTCGCTGTCGTCTGCTACGCGGACGATACGCTGGTGACAGCGACGGCGAGGACCTTCCAGGAGGCCAGTCTGCTCGCCGCGTTCGGTACGGAACAGGTGGTGGGCAGAATTCGGCGACTGGGCCTCACCGTGGCCCTGGATAAAACCGAGGCCCTGTGTTTCCATGGGCCTCGGAAGGGGCCACCTTCAGGGGCCCACATCATTGTGGAGGGGGTGCGGATTTCCATCGGCTCCACCATGAAGTATCTTGGACTGGTTCTTGATAGCCGGTGGAATTTCCGCGCCCACTTTGAGAAGTTGTCGCCGAAGCTGGTGCGGGCGGCAGGTGCTCTTGGACGCCTGCTGCCGAACCTGGAAGGTCCCGGCAACTCCTGCCGAAGTTTGTATGCCGGAGTCGTGCGGTCGATGGCCCTCTACGGATGTCCCGTTTGGGCCGGGTCCCTGAACGCCCGCTGCGTCGCTCTACTGCGCAAGCCGCAGCGTTTAGTGGCGCAGCGGATCATCAGGGCTTACCGCACGGTCTCCCACGAGGCGGCCTGCCTGTTGGCGGGCACTCTCCCTTGGAATTTGGACGCCCGGCACCTCTCGTCAGCTTTTTTCTGGCGGGAGAGGGCGTCCGAACGTGGAGATAGGTTAGCTCCAAGGGAGATTGCGGCCCGATTCCGCAGAGCCGCCGTGGAGGAGTGGCATGCCAGGCTGGAAAGCCCGAGTGCTGGGTTGAGGACCGTCGCGGCAGTGCGTCCTGTCTTCGAGGAGTGGTTGGACAGGCGCCACGGTGCGCCAACATTCCGGCTGACACAGGTGCTGACGGGCCACGGGTGTTTCGGCTCGTACCTGTGTCGGATAGCCGGAAAAGAGGACTCGGCCGTGTGCCACCATTGTGGCAACTGCCGCGAGGACACGGCTCAACACACTCTCGAGGAGTGTCCAGCCTGGAACGACGAGCGCAGCGCTCTCAGGACAGTCGTCGGAGTAGACCTCTCGCTGCCGACCGTGGTCGCTGCCATGGTCGGCAGCCGGAGGTCATGGCGTGCGATGGCCTGCGAGTGCGTCATCTCGCAGAAGGAGAGCGCTGAGCGGGATCGTGAGCGAAACGATCCCGCTCGCCGCCAAGGGAGACGTAGGAGGCGCCGGGTGGACGACTGACCGGCGTCTCCCGCCCTGTGGAATGGGGGCGTTTGGAGAATTCCACCACGGTATCCCCTGCCTGTCGTAAGAGGCGACTAATAGGGGCCATCGGGGGTCGCGGGCGCGCAGCGGGGGACTGTCGCAGCGCCCATTTAGTACCTTTGTACGTGCGACCCCGAGATGGACGGCAGCACGGGTGGTCGGCCTCGTTGCTGCCGTTGACGCCGAGGGCGTCCTTCGGTGTGCGGGGGCTTCTGAGCCCCCCCAATTGGAGACGGGCCGCTAGGCGGCACCGCGCAGGGGCGGTTCCGGCAGCAATCCTTGGATTTCCCAAGGAGACCCCGGGACCGCTCCACATGCGCCGAAGAAGGCCACCGCGGGGTTTTGGTTGGTAGTTACCGGCATAGGGTGTAAATAGTGTTAGGGACTCGGCTCAGCGGTCGCCCGGATGTTTTCCATCTCTCCCGGGCGATTCGCTGGGTCGTAAGGCCGGTAGAACCCAACATAACCGTTCCACCTTCCCCCGGTGGGGCGGTAGCAATAAACGGCTTTCCCCGCGAGAAAAAAAAAAAAAAAAAAAAAGGTGTGGTACTTGCCATTAGACGAGCAACCTGCTCCTTTCATCATTTAGGTTACTAAAAAGGAAATCATCGGATGGTAAGTGATCTCCACCGCTCATTTACACCTACAATACCAAAACAAACATTATAATATATGCATTGCCGACTTTTAAAGATTAGAATGGGATAACGAAGGGAAGGTCTTACAAGGTGGTAGGTCCCTCGTATGCGAGAGGCCGTTTGGGTTGGTACCACCGCTTTGTCTATTTCTGCCGCCAAGCAACAGTGTGTAAGCACTGTTGGGTTTTGGTTTGAAGGACATTGAAGCCAGTGAAATTACTGGGCATTATGAGACTTAATATCTTATGTCTCGGGGTGACGGGCGCAGTTCAGTGCCACGCAGTGCTTTGTAATTCTAAGTTATGTGTGGTGTTGCTTCTGTTTATGGGCAGGCGTGGCGCTTACCATCAGGCGAGCGCCTTGCTCGTCTCGTCATTCAATGAAATAAAAAAAATTGGGCCTCCGGAAATCTCGCTATACGTTTTAGTTACGATGGCATATTGGTCTAATTGTGTTAATACGTGTCTTAAAATTTTCTCAACGTTTTCTTAACTTCATCAAACCAATTCTAATAGAACTTGTTTTAACCCAAAAGCTATTACAGAACGAATGTAAAACACATTTCTCGTTTTAGATTTCGTTTAAATTATATTTCTAATAATATTTTGAACATAAAAATAGCCTTTTTGTCGGTATGCTAATACGGTTGTCGCCACTTAATGTTTTTAATAGTGAATCTAATAAATTATAACATAATAATGTAATTCGTTATATTCCTCATAACAAAGGTCAAACTAATTCGATAGAAAATGAGCGGCATAGTTTAATGATATTCATTGGTCATGTAAAACTAGAAAGGATTTGTAGGTGCGTGCGTAACCATCGTAATCGTAAAACCTTGTATGCGAGAGGCCGTCTGGGTTGGTGCCACCGCTTTGTCTATTTCTGCCGCCAAGCAACAGTGTGTAAGCACTGTTGTATTTCGGTTTAAAGGACATCGAAGCCAGTGAAATTACTGGGCATTATGAGACTTAACATCTTATGTCTCAGCGTGAGAAGCGCAGTTCAGGCTGTCAAAAACATCATATTAAAATGAATATTTGCTGGTGGGAGGATACTTGTATCCGACTGGATAGCGACCACGGTACACTGGTGCTAAAACCTGCCATAGTGGCCCACCTTGTGTGGGTCGCGTTCCAGGGTCAGCCAGTGTATATCCGGTTCTCCCCAGGGGGCCTGCCCCCTGATCCTAACCCTTTTCCCATCCCTTTTCCTTACCCTCCCCCTTGGCCCTTTGGCAGGGCGGCATGATCTTGCCGACCTACGATGGACACATTGCTTATCGTTGGTCGACACTATTCTTGGATTGCGCTACACTTACCATCAGGTGTATCGTAGTCACTTTGCCGAGACAGGATAAAAAAGAAATTAAACACCGAGAATATCCTATATCTGTCGGCAAGAGCAGTCACCACATAAAATCCTGGACGCAGTTCCGCCATAAACCTCCTAAGTAGTGTTTATTAATAACATAAAGGAGCCGCTTCATTTATGCACGCTATCTCGTCAGTTAGAACATAACTCCCGTGATTGTCTTGATTGATGTTCAGTTAACACGTATCGTTAACTTTTTATGTCGCCAATCAATCAATTTTAATTCTTCAGAGTATGAACCGGGGAACTATGTAGTTAAACTCCTTTAATCGCGGCGCTATGGGTGGCTGGCTGATGGCTGGTTAATAAACTATCTTTGGGTATTCAAACCAACCGCACAAATGAGCCAATAAGAATACAGTTTGAACAATGTGTTACAATTACTCAAATTGGTTGGTTGATTTTCGGGATCAATGTGAAGATTCGGATTGCAATCGGGCGGATCAGAAAGCGAAACGCGAAGGCTTCAAACAGCCAATTTGCGAAGTACCTAGTTGACTACATACATATGTTAACAGCTCGATGGTTTCGTATTTTGGTGTCTTATATATTTATTTGATAAGTTACGCTTACTTGGACGTTGTGCTGTTAGACCTAAATATTTATTTTAATTAAAGTAATTCAATTATTTTAAATATAGGTATATCCATAAAATAGTAAATTCTAGTGTGATAACAGCTCTTTCTTTTTCTTATTGAATATGATAAAAATGATTTAACTTGATATATTATTTGATTATAACAAATAGTGCCTTATGATTAATGACTTGCATATCATATTTATATTGACTTTACACTCTACAAAAGCCGTAAAAATATAAAGTTTTTATTCTAAGTGTCAGTTTTCGTACACACACAACTGACGTAAGCATATAATAAAATTAATGAAGAAATAATGTTGTCAAAAACCATACAAAACCGGACCTCTACAACCAACATGGAGCAATGATTTACAATCGAAGTTGATGCGCAAACGCCGTTTTTATTGCATACAATAATGTAATCATTATATTTATTATATGCGTTATCAGTTATTGATCTTTTCTTTTGACAAACAGCCTCAAAACTCATTATATTTTGTCGGTATTTCGAAAGTGTGCGCTCCCACCTCGTCTCTCATATACAAAACGTTCGAAAAAAATATAATCTTTATGTGTGAAAAACACGATAACTGAAGCAGAATAGAGATATAAGGGGTCGTATCTAGAAATAAAACCTCGGGTTTTCCACTTGCATCCAATAAAATACAAATTTAAAAATGCTATAAAGATATTTGCATAATAGACGAAATTTATTTATGGTTCAATATTTATGACCATAGACGATAAGAAAGCGTGATTTATGCTTGACTTTAAGTATTTGGACGTAGTTTATCGGTATTTATTACTAGGTAAATGCATCTAATGTTATAAATCGTGGCATGTTCACTGAAGGGCAAATATGTGTTGCAAATTTGTCATAATTTGTTTTACCTTGACTTTAATTCTGCTGAAATTCCATCAGGCGGTATAACTAACGGAACTAACCGAGGGATACAGAAAACTTCTATATATTGTTTGCTCAGCTCGTGGACTTGAGGTAATGAAAACCCCGATTTAAGCACTAAATGTCACTATGAAACTCAAGTACGATTGAGGCATCGATATAACAACTATAAGTAATCTGTAGCACTGTAAATACCATACTTTTTAATCTGTGGGTTACAAACTATGGTATTTTTTACATCCTATCTTTTTGAGTAATGTGTAAAAGTAATTTTGTGTAAATTTTCTAGACGATTAGGCTGCATAATCGTGTATTAGCGGCGTGTAATGTTTTTTGTTATGAATGAAATCAATCTGTGTCCTTATTTCGAAGATAAGAACACTTTATTAATCATAATAATCGAGTATCGCATTTTTTATCGTAAGCATGTCATAATGTTATCAAAGTAACCGTAAGCTGTCAAGGAAGCAGCTGGTCTATTTTCGATGCTCATTAATTTTTGCAGTTTATTTTTTGCGGTAGTGATATTCCTGTGTTTCCATGGGCCTCGGAAGGGGCCACCTTCAGGGGCCCACATCATTGTGGAGGGGGTGCGGATTTCCATCGGCTCCACCATGAAGTATCTTGGACTGGTTCTTGATAGCCGGTGGAATTTCCGCGCCCACTTTGAGAAGTTGTCGCCGAAGCTGGTGCGGGCGGCAGGTGCTCTTGGACGCCTGCTGCCGAACCTGGAAGGTCCCGGCAACTCCTGCCGAAGTTTGTATGCCGGAGTCGTGCGGTCGATGGCCCTCTACGGATGTCCCGTTTGGGCCGGGTCCCTGAACGCCCGCTGCGTCGCTCTACTGCGCAAGCCGCAGCGTTTAGTGGCGCAGCGGATCATCAGGGCTTACCGCACGGTCTCCCACGAGGCGGCCTGCCTGTTGGCGGGCACTCTCCCTTGGAATTTGGACGCCCGGCACCTCTCGTCAGCTTTTTTCTGGCGGGAGAGGGCGTCCGAACGTGGAGATAGGTTAGCTCCAAGGGAGATTGCGGCCCGATTCCGCAGAGCCGCCGTGGAGGAGTGGCATGCCAGGCTGGAAAGCCCGAGTGCTGGGTTGAGGACCGTCGCGGCAGTGCGTCCTGTCTTCGAGGAGTGGTTGGACAGGCGCCACGGTGCGCCAACATTCCGGCTGACACAGGTGCTGACGGGCCACGGGTGTTTCGGCTCGTACCTGTGTCGGATAGCCGGAAAAGAGGACTCGGCCGTGTGCCACCATTGTGGCAACTGCCGCGAGGACACGGCTCAACACACTCTCGAGGAGTGTCCAGCCTGGAACGACGAGCGCAGCGCTCTCAGGACAGTCGTCGGAGTAGACCTCTCGCTGCCGACCGTGGTCGCTGCCATGGTCGGCAGCCGGAGGTCATGGCGTGCGATGGCCTCCTTCTGCGAGTGCGTCATCTCGCAGAAGGAGAGCGCTGAGCGGGATCGTGAGCGAAACGATCCCGCTCGCCGCCAAGGGAGACGTAGGAGGCGCCGGGTGGACGACTGACCGGCGTCTCCCGCCCTGTGGAATGGGGGCGTTTGGAGAATTCCACCACGGTATCCCCTGCCTGTCGTAAGAGGCGACTAATAGGGGCCATCGGGGGTCGCGGGCGCGCAGCGGGGGACTGTCGCAGCGCCCATTTAGTACCTTTGTACGTGCGACCCCGAGATGGACGGCAGCACGGGTGGTCGGCCTCGTTGCTGCCGTTGACGCCGAGGGCGTCCTTCGGTGTGCGGGGGCTTCTGAGCCCCCCCAATTGGAGACGGGCCGCTAGGCGGCACCGCGCAGGGGCGGTTCCGGCAGCAATCCTTGGATTTCCCAAGGAGACCCCGGGACCGCTCCACATGCGCCGAAGAAGGCCACCGCGGGGTTTTGGTTGGTAGTTACCGGCATAGGGTGTAAATAGTGTTAGGGACTCGGCTCAGCGGTCGCCCGGATGTTTTCCATCTCTCCCGGGCGATTCGCTGGGTCGTAAGGCCGGTAGAACCCAACATAACCGTTCCACCTTCCCCCGGTGGGGCGGTAGCAATAAACGGCTTTCCCCGCGAGAAAAAAAAAAAAAAAAAAAAAGGTGTGGTACTTGCCATTAGACGAGCAACCTGCTCCTTTCATCATTTAGGTTACTAAAAAGGAAATCATCGGATGGTAAGTGATCTCCACCGCTCATTTACACCTACAATACCAAAACAAACATTATAATATATGCATTGCCGACTTTTAAAGATTAGAATGGGATAACGAAGGGAAGGTCTTACAAGGTGGTAGGTCCCTCGTATGCGAGAGGCCGTTTGGGTTGGTACCACCGCTTTGTCTATTTCTGCCGCCAAGCAACAGTGTGTAAGCACTGTTGGGTTTTGGTTTGAAGGACATTGAAGCCAGTGAAATTACTGGGCATTATGAGACTTAATATCTTATGTCTCGGGGTGACGGGCGCAGTTCAGTGCCACGCAGTGCTTTGTAATTCTAAGTTATGTGTGGTGTTGCTTCTGTTTATGGGCAGGCGTGGCGCTTACCATCAGGCGAGCGCCTTGCTCGTCTCGTCATTCAATGAAATAAAAAAAATTGGGCCTCCGGAAATCTCGCTATACGTTTTAGTTACGATGGCATATTGGTCTAATTGTGTTAATACGTGTCTTAAAATTTTCTCAACGTTTTCTTAACTTCATCAAACCAATTCTAATAGAACTTGTTTTAACCCAAAAGCTATTACAGAACGAATGTAAAACACATTTCTCGTTTTAGATTTCGTTTAAATTATATTTCTAATAATATTTTGAACATAAAAATAGCCTTTTTGTCGGTATGCTAATACGGTTGTCGCCACTTAATGTTTTTAATAGTGAATCTAATAAATTATAACATAATAATGTAATTCGTTATATTCCTCATAACAAAGGTCAAACTAATTCGATAGAAAATGAGCGGCATAGTTTAATGATATTCATTGGTCATTTATTTATTTATTTATTTATTTATTTATTTATTTTAGAACGGTTACTAAAACCAATTACACTAAAATATACACAAACAGAAAATAAAATAATCAAAACAAGTAGGTATACATTAAAGTCACAAAACAAACACAAAAATATCTACATAAAACAAGTAAAGATCTACTTATTCAAAAAAAAAAAAAAACAATTAACAAAAAAAACAATAATATTAGTTATGTTTATACAATTTCACAAAATCGAAGCAACACGGGCATTAGCTGCGACCATGTATCCGCAAACAAGTCACAGTCAGGATTGGCCTCTACGAGGGCATTGAGTGCGGACAGTGTGCGAGGGACGGGTGAGGCTGCGCGAGCTACTGTGCGGCAAGCGGGCACGGCCAGCAGTCTGTGTCGTCTATTCCGGGTATAATTATTGGGGACGTACAGCCGAACCAGCTCATTGAACAAGCCCGGGGCTTCCGCTATGCCGCGCCACAACTTAAGCATGATGCGCATTTGATCGTATGCCCTTCTGGTTTTCAGCGTATTGTATCCCAGACATCCTACAAGGAACATGCTAGGGTACATATACGGATAGTACCCAAACGTACGCTTGTACAAAAAGCGTAGAAAAGCTTTTTGCACTTTTTCTAATATAAGCGTATAGTTTGCCTCATGCGGGTTCCAAATGCATGCACTCGCTTCGAGTTTACTCCGGACGAGCGCGCCATATAGTAAGCGTATTACATTGACATTCCGGAAATCTTTTGCGTTTCTTAAAACGAATCCCAATCTTTGATAGGATTCCTTAGCGACAGTGGTGATATGGTCATGAAACGTGAGTCTTTGATCGAATGTGACTCCTAAATCTTTAATGTTCTTGGGCCGAGATATTAATGTACCGTTTGCTTTGTAATTGAATTTAATTGGATGCCGCATTCGACCAAAAGTCATTACAAAACACTTTGAGGGGTTCAACTCCATTTTGTTAGCACTTGCCCATTCAAATACCGCATTAATATCGCTTTGGATAGCTTCACAATCTGTTATGGTGCTGACTCTACCGTAAAGCTTCAGATCGTCAGCGTAAAGAAGACACTTGGAATATTTGGGAACATCTGATAAATCATTGACCATGAGAAGAAATAGTAAGGGTCCCAGGATAGAACCTTGGCTTACACCAGAGCGCGTATGATATAACCCTGATTCATATATACCCAATCGTACGAACTGTTCACGATCTCGGAGGTAGTTCGCTAAAAGTTTTAGAAGATTTGGGCAAAAACCTATGGCGCTAAGTTTAAGGAGCAATATGTCATTATTTACCCTATCGAAGGCTTTGCGAAAATCGAAGTATAACACATCTACTTGTCGTCCATCATCAAGTTGTGTGGAAATGTAATTCGTAAGGGTTAATAAATTAGTTTGGACTGAACGTTTGCACATGAAACCATGCTGGGAGTTACTTAAATATTTTTCTACCTGAGAATATATGTATTTGTGAAGGATGTTCTCGAATACTTTGGCCGGTGATGACAATATTGCTATAGGGCGATATTCTTCGACAGATGATTTGCTAGTGGATTTCGGTATGGGTGTGACTCTGGAGACCTTCCATTGAGCGGGATACTTACCAGTTTGTAAAGATAAATTAAATATGTGAAATAGAGGAACAGAAAAAGTTTCTCTTGAATTTTTTAATAAAAATGGCGGAATATTATCGGGTCCTATAGAGCTACTGGGTTTCAATTTATTAATACCAAGGCTGACATCTTTGTGCGTTATACAGAATATGTTGATGTAATTACTATTTGAATTGCTGTCAGAACTTTCGGCAAATGTGACGTTCAATTGGGGTATGTCAGGCAAGAAGGCACTCGAAAAAGATGTAGCAAAAGCCTTCGCTGCTGCTACTCCTGAAAAGCTTTCACCTTGGTAGGTAACTAAAGGTTCAAAACCTCCTTTGGTGCGTAGACTGGAAACGTGACGCCAGAAAACGCGTGGGTTAATATTAATATCCGTTTCAATACCATTAATATACGAATTATAAGCTCTTGCAGCGCGAAGTCTTAACGAGTTTCTGAGATCAGAAAATTGTTTGTAACTGTCAGGGCAGTTGGTGCGTTTCCAGATAGAATGTAGCTTTAGTTTTCGTTTGGAGTCGTATATTATTTCAGGAGTGAACCAAACCGGATAGCGCTTACCTTTGGATTTTGGACGATATTTTTTTGGTATACACTTGTCAAATATGCAATATACAATATCGTAAAAGGAGTTTACAGCAGTAGAAACATCATTAGAGTTTAATACTGGTTCCCATGAAACTTCGGATAGCAACAGATAAAGATTTTCAAAGTCGCATTTATTCCAATTCCAGTCCTTTGCAGATTCTATATTAGATGGCTCAATAGAATTTGAACATTGAGCTGATTCGAGCTTTACGTTTATATCCAGAGCCGGGTGGTATGCATCGGGTGGAACAATACCATCAGTAATACAAACCACCACCTCGCGCAGTCGTCCCCGGGTCAATACAATGTCCAATTTACCTCCATAAACATTTGGTACAAAATTTTTTTCAACTAAGGAACAAAACGATATAAAATAATAATAATAGTTATTTACATTTGCTGAAGCACTATTTAAGTTAATGTCTCCCAAAATAAACACTGGACCTTTAAAGTCGTTAATAAAATTTTCTGTTTTATGAAACCAACGCATATAATCCTCATCGGTGGCACTAGGTTTTATGTACACTACGCATACGAGGCATGTAAATCCGTGCCAAGAAATAGTTGCCCATAGATCTTCACCGCAGTCTGTTTCGTATTCGAGTTTCCTCCGCAACACTATGGGGGCTTGCGCTGCCAGCAGAACTCCTCCACCTAGAGTGTTTCTATCGCGCCGTTGGATCCTCCAATCTCCGATCTCGAGCTCAGAGTTTGTTACAGAAGAATCAAGGAATGTTTCAGTAACTGCGACTAAATTATGTTCCAAAAGGGCGAGATTGGTACGCCACATAGAAAGTTTAGTCTTAAGACCACGGACGTTTTGGTAAAGAGCACTTACTTGGGTAATTTTATTGCGAGGAAATGCTCGTGAATCCTCGAAAGGGCTGCGGTGGATCAGGTATCATGTCGACCATATTACTAGATCTAGTTCCACGAGCTGTTTTCCTGTAGTTTATCCAAGGTTTGATTCTAGCATTTACTGGCCAGGCACTAGATGAGTAAAATAAATCAACGTGCGTTAGTGGAATTCCAATTTTATACGACTTATAGTCACCACGGGCTGTGAGCTCTTCTATCGAAAAATTAGCGTTGGAACACAATTGTTTCATATATTGTCGGACTTCATCGATTTCCGAAGCCATGTTCCATAGGTGGAAATATTTGCGGACTTCTACGGCTTTTAAACTAATAACGGTAGGATCAGCGGTTCCATGTATTGGTGGTTTTCGTCTTGAATTCTTGTTTTTTACCAAGACCCATTCCTCGTCGTTCTTATTAGTTGTGGTATTAGTTGGCTCGAGACTGATAACATCTGACTTGGTGGAAGAAACTATTACGTTTTTAGAGGCGATTGGTTGGCTTATTGGAATTGCTAGCTGGGAGTTCTGGTAGCTTGTTTGGTTTTCTATCTGCTGTACAGATTGAATGGCAATTGACTGAGAAGTAGGGGTAGAATGTGCCACAGCCACATGAAGATCTTTCTTTTCGTAAGCCTCAAGCTTCTTATTTAGTTGTTCTACTTGAGCGGCATATTTTTCTAATTTATCTTCGTGACTACTTATTAAAGATAGTGCTTTATTAAGCAAATCACTCAAAACTGACATTTCAGAACGTATGAGACGCATATCGGTGGCGAGATTGCAGCTTTCGATGTCATCAGTTTTGGTATAAATAGCTGAAGGCTTTCTCCTGAGTGTCACGTTCGGGTCTAGTCTTTTAGTAGAACCTACAGGAGTTTGAGTATTATCTCCACCTTTTTTAATCATACAGCGACACTCTGGACAAATCCACGAAGCAATATCATCATTAGAGAAGCTTTTCCCGCCCATGCATAAAAGGTGGTATAATTTCCCACAATCACCACGCGTGCAGCAAAGATGGTCCTCATTAGCGTTAATATTAATGCAGCATGCAAAGCAGTTCGTATATATTGAAGCCATAGTAAGTATGTACCTAAAGCGCACTAATAAAATATAGATTGGCAGTTCGTCAAAAAAATGCACAGTAATAAAATCTCGAAAGGAATTTGGTGCACGTGCGCGATATCGGGAGGCGTCGCGAGCGCAGGTGTTCGGCGATGTGGTAGTGTGCGTGAACTCCGCGCGAGCCTTCACGGTTGTGAGAGACGCCGTACGCGCAAAATTCAACCGTTAATTACACAAAACTCTGATGTGTTTTGTAATTACTCAGTGTTCTTACTAGATATTTGAATCACAGTTATAACACAACACAGTTGTTCAGTTCAGTTGTACATTAGTTAAGATATTTTGGTAAAATTCTTATTATTTATCACTACTTTTGAATTTACAATACGGAGCACGACTAAACGCTGTTGACGGTTTGGTACCGGCGGACGAACTCATGTCATGTAAAACTAGAAAGGATTTGTAGGTGCGTGCGTAACCATCGTAATCGTAAAACCTTGTATGCGAGAGGCCGTCTGGGTTGGTGCCACCGCTTTGTCTATTTCTGCCGCCAAGCAACAGTGTGTAAGCACTGTTGTATTTCGGTTTAAAGGACATCGAAGCCAGTGAAATTACTGGGCATTATGAGACTTAACATCTTATGTCTCAGCGTGAGAAGCGCAGTTCAGGCTGTCAAAAACATCATATTAAAATGAATATTTGCTGGTGGGAGGATACTTGTATCCGACTGGATAGCGACCACGGTACACTGGTGCTAAAACCTGCCATAGTGGCCCACCTTGTGTGGGTCGCGTTCCAGGGTCAGCCAGTGTATATCCGGTTCTCCCCAGGGGGCCTGCCCCCTGATCCTAACCCTTTTCCCATCCCTTTTCCTTACCCTCCCCCTTGGCCCTTTGGCAGGGCGGCATGATCTTGCCGACCTACGATGGACACATTGCTTATCGTTGGTCGACACTATTCTTGGATTGCGCTACACTTACCATCAGGTGTATCGTAGTCACTTTGCCGAGACAGGATAAAAAAGAAATTAAACACCGAGAATATCCTATATCTGTCGGCAAGAGCAGTCACCACATAAAATCCTGGACGCAGTTCCGCCATAAACCTCCTAAGTAGTGTTTATTAATAACATAAAGGAGCCGCTTCATTTATGCACGCTATCTCGTCAGTTAGAACATAACTCCCGTGATTGTCTTGATTGATGTTCAGTTAACACGTATCGTTAACTTTTTATGTCGCCAATCAATCAATTTTAATTCTTCAGAGTATGAACCGGGGAACTATGTAGTTAAACTCCTTTAATCGCGGCGCTATGGGTGGCTGGCTGATGGCTGGTTAATAAACTATCTTTGGGTATTCAAACCAACCGCACAAATGAGCCAATAAGAATACAGTTTGAACAATGTGTTACAATTACTCAAATTGGTTGGTTGATTTTCGGGATCAATGTGAAGATTCGGATTGCAATCGGGCGGATCAGAAAGCGAAACGCGAAGGCTTCAAACAGCCAATTTGCGAAGTACCTAGTTGACTACATACATATGTTAACAGCTCGATGGTTTCGTATTTTGGTGTCTTATATATTTATTTGATAAGTTACGCTTACTTGGACGTTGTGCTGTTAGACCTAAATATTTATTTTAATTAAAGTAATTCAATTATTTTAAATATAGGTATATCCATAAAATAGTAAATTCTAGTGTGATAACAGCTCTTTCTTTTTCTTATTGAATATGATAAAAATGATTTAACTTGATATATTATTTGATTATAACAAATAGTGCCTTATGATTAATGACTTGCATATCATATTTATATTGACTTTACACTCTACAAAAGCCGTAAAAATATAAAGTTTTTATTCTAAGTGTCAGTTTTCGTACACACACAACTGACGTAAGCATATAATAAAATTAATGAAGAAATAATGTTGTCAAAAACCATACAAAACCGGACCTCTACAACCAACATGGAGCAATGATTTACAATCGAAGTTGATGCGCAAACGCCGTTTTTATTGCATACAATAATGTAATCATTATATTTATTATATGCGTTATCAGTTATTGATCTTTTCTTTTGACAAACAGCCTCAAAACTCATTATATTTTGTCGGTATTTCGAAAGTGTGCGCTCCCACCTCGTCTCTCATATACAAAACGTTCGAAAAAAATATAATCTTTATGTGTGAAAAACACGATAACTGAAGCAGAATAGAGATATAAGGGGTCGTATCTAGAAATAAAACCTCGGGTTTTCCACTTGCATCCAATAAAATACAAATTTAAAAATGCTATAAAGATATTTGCATAATAGACGAAATTTATTTATGGTTCAATATTTATGACCATAGACGATAAGAAAGCGTGATTTATGCTTGACTTTAAGTATTTGGACGTAGTTTATCGGTATTTATTACTAGGTAAATGCATCTAATGTTATAAATCGTGGCATGTTCACTGAAGGGCAAATATGTGTTGCAAATTTGTCATAATTTGTTTTACCTTGACTTTAATTCTGCTGAAATTCCATCAGGCGGTATAACTAACGGAACTAACCGAGGGATACAGAAAACTTCTATATATTGTTTGCTCAGCTCGTGGACTTGAGGTAATGAAAACCCCGATTTAAGCACTAAATGTCACTATGAAACTCAAGTACGATTGAGGCATCGATATAACAACTATAAGTAATCTGTAGCACTGTAAATACCATACTTTTTAATCTGTGGGTTACAAACTATGGTATTTTTTACATCCTATCTTTTTGAGTAATGTGTAAAAGTAATTTTGTGTAAATTTTCTAGACGATTAGGCTGCATAATCGTGTATTAGCGGCGTGTAATGTTTTTTGTTATGAATGAAATCAATCTGTGTCCTTATTTCGAAGATAAGAACACTTTATTAATCATAATAATCGAGTATCGCATTTTTTATCGTAAGCATGTCATAATGTTATCAAAGTAACCGTAAGCTGTCAAGGAAGCAGCTGGTCTATTTTCGATGCTCATTAATTTTTGCAGTTTATTTTTTGCGGTAGTGATATTTGAATTAAACTTTTTGCTCGCGATGATCTTTATAGCTTATTAGTTTTTGCTAGGTCTGTGGTTTAGTTTCCTGCATTCCCAGACCTTGGCTCTTCCAGATGTTCAAAGTTACTAGGAGCCATAACACAATAGAGTATTATTACTATATTAATTATTTTATTTATACAGTATATTACTATAAAGGTACTACTGTATAGGTTGCCTGGAAGAAATTGCCATTAGCGATAAAGCCGCCAATTGTACTTCTATTTGTTATCTTAAATTGTCTGTTGTGTATTTTCAATACGTTTTGTGTGATGTACAATAAAGTTATAAATAAATAAATACTATTATTAACGAAAATATTCTTACCATTATTCCTTTTAGTATTATAAACAGGATGAGAATTATTTCCAGTTAACACCTATCCATAATCCTGTAAAACATACATTTCTAAGGAATTCAGTGGTTTCTTACCATTTTCTCGAAACAAGTCATTGAACCTTCTCGTACTGAACTTTTGTTTACAAATGCTTAGTTCATTGTTCTACATTAAAATCCTTTCGTAACTCGCTGTCAACTAGATTACTTATAAGCGACACGCTGTCTGGCGAATTGTTTTTTGTTGCATACAACATAATATAAATGTTAAATGATGTAGTTTTTGTTTCGACGCCGTATAAAGACACAATTTGTATTGATGTGGTTGAGAGATTGTTCTATTAACAATGAGATTAATTAATTATGTGATTTAACGAATTGTTTTATCCTACATTTTTTATTGTATAATTTTTAGTACTGAGGAAAAACTGTAGGGAAAAAATCAAGTGTTCTAGTTTCTTTTGTAGGCAGAAATGAACCATTTTTTTTTGTGGGGCTCTATGCCCCACTCTCGTCCCTCTGATATTATTTTTCAGAGCTTTTACCCATCTGTGAATTCACTACATCTTTTATTAATAAAAACCCCGTAATAATGCATATATATAAAAAGTGTATATAAAAATATATAAAGTAAAAACAATTGCACACATCGCTGTGCTTGTCTGCATTATTAGAGATGTAAAAAGTACAGAGACATAAGTTTTTTTTTTAAACTTTAACAATACAAACATACATAAAGTAAAACAATCACACATATTGTGCTTGTCAATGTCTCTGTACTGTCATGAAAAATATTCGTCCGACAACTACATAGTAAAAGAGGTTTAAAAAATCACTATAAATATGCCAATAAAAAAGTACAGTCTTAGAAATGAACCATTAACCAATTTAAAGACTTCTAGTGACGTCCAACGAATCACAACTACATATTATGTTTCATTTAAGGACTATATTTTTGATGGGCTTATTTATACAATTAAATGAGATAGTGAACCAGATCGTTCGCCTGACACATGGTAAGCGCCGGTCGAGCGCAGCATTACTCGAATTTTGGAATTAACGCCCAAATGTTGGAACGCTTTTGAGAGGCCGATTGTCTAAACTCTAACGGGTGCTTATTTCCATACAACTTTGGCAGCTAAGATGGTCTTAAAATGATTATATCGTTCTTAAATTGTTGATTAGCATTTCTGTATTCTGCTTTAAATATTACATGACACAGTACTGCGCTCCTCGTCCAGATAAATGGTAAATATTATTTATGTCTAATATGAACCTAAACTCTAACTGGAGTAGAGTCGAAACCTGATATAAAATTGGTGCAAATATGGAATCTTGCAACTTGAAGATAATATTGTTATTAATCTTCGTTGACAAATAAATTCCCGGTGTGCCTATGCTTTATTCGCTGCCCATTAAAATTTGATTAATGTTTGGGAAAAAAATAATCGGCATTCCGAAATTCTGGTCAATGGTCACAATGGTGGTAAATTATTATTTGGCACCTATTGTGACAATCAGCGGCTAATGCGATTATAGCTATTGTGGGAATGGACACGTGGCTACGTTTCTCGCATATGGCAGATGGTAGAGTATAAGAATATGCCATTGTGATTTTAAATTTGTTATGATTGGATGTGGGGGATTATTCCTGAATACAATTGTAATAATTGTTAAATTTTTCATCAGATTTTTATTTGCTGTTGGAATTTATTAGTATTTAGTTTAGAATTTGCTTTACCATTTCGGAGAATAATCTTATTGACTATCTAAAACTACTAGGAAGGCAATAGTGTATAGGCGTAACCATTATTAGTTCGTTAGTCACCGTGGTCACCGTCACGAGAAGTATATTGGGACAAATGGTTGTAAACGGATGTTGTAGGAACCTCAGTCTTTCCTAGTTCATGTTAGTAGTATGTGTGTGATTTATGTGTGTATTATGTATGAAATACTTATAAATTATGAATTCTAAGAATTTTGATTCATCTAATAGCAATAAGATGTAATGTGTTTCGTCTAGACGCGTTTTGTCCACACACTCAATTGTGGTCAACTAACAATAGAGATCATACAGCACAATATCTTTCTACAATCCAGACAAAATTTACATCTATTGTTATCAACAGAAGGTGCAATTTTATTAAATTATATAAATCAATACATTTGTCCATTCTGTGTCGAATTGTGTCGTCGATTTTGTACGGAAATAGAGCAATTTAAGCGTTTAGTTTGGGGTGTACCTAATTGTTGGTCATTTGACGGGTGTTAAATACTGCCGATGATGTAGGTAAATCCATTTATTATTAATACGTAGGGGACGCTTCCTGGTCATATATTTATTGGTATTTGTGACTAATCGAAAAGACGAGCCATAATGGACGTTTGACGATTGCAAAGTAGATTTGGTTGGTAATAATTATTTAGTAGCGCAGATAGACCAGCGGGGACTGAAAGTAAAATAAATGGAAAATCTGGTGGCTGGAAGGAGGATACGTGACAATTTTATACCCGACTGGATACCACCATACACATGGTGAAAAATCCGCTATAGTAGCTCGTACAGACGAGTCGCGTTCCGGAGTTCAGTTAGTGTATATCCAATAACTTCAGGCCGGCATAATTGTGTCGACCGTCGAGGGACCCAATGTCTCTTGACGTTGGATTTAAAACTAGGTTTCTAACAACTAGATAGAATCTAGTTTAAGTTAGAATACGTTTTGTGATAAGGCCCTTAGGCTCTTAATATTAAATCGGTACCTATTTATAGCAATTAATTTAAATCATGTTTGTATAAGAGGATTAAAATTAATCACAAATCACTTCCGTAGTTAAAATATAAGATTATAGTATAATGAAGATGCTTATCGAAAGGTATTCCCCCTTATTTTTATCATAGCGTATATCAAACAAGAAATCAGAGAATATTTAACATCGGAACTAGTGTTTAAACGTTATTATTTGAATTGTAAACGAGTTGACATAAAACTTGGCGTGGGTCTTCCCCGACTAGTATTGTTGAACTTGGTGAAACATCATACTGAAAATTTATTTCAAAACGGTGAGTGAGGTATCCGGAAGTCCTAATCCCCTACTTCGCAATCCCATAACCCTTTCCTTTAAGATTGGCAACGCGCCCATGATTCTTTTTGTATTGTAGGCGTACATGGGCGGTGGAGATCTTGCCACCAGATAATGTGCTCGTTTGCTGGCCTATGCTATGAAAAATGTGATATAATAATTATATTGTCAGTTTTCAGTACATTGGTAGGCCGAATGAAAATCGTCTTTCGGGCCAAATATATAGAGAAGATCGTGAACAGCTCATCCACTAGCACTAATACTGGATAGCACTAGGATATTCATATCCAAGTGGAAAGTGACCACCGTACACATGGTGTTAAACCTGCCATACTGACCCACACACCTTATGTGGATCGCGTTCCAGGATCAGCCAGTGTATATTCGGTTCTCCCGAGGGGCTTGCGACATGACTTGATGGTTTGTTGGGGCGGGTATAGGGCTACATCTTTGTATCCGTGTGGCTGCATCGGTCATCCGCCTGTCCTATCATAGAGTGTGAACAAGCACTTATACAGGCGGACATGATTCCGGTAAGCACTGATAAACTGATGGATTGTCGGTGGTCGCTGGTTTTATTAGATTGCACTGCGCTTACCATCAGGTGTAGTGCACACTTGGCCGTGCTCGGATAAAACAAAGTGCCGTGTGTACTGTGAAGTGTATCGCGTGACTAGAGTGTTCTAGGAAAATCACATATCCGCTAATTGACCCAGCCTGATAATAATTAGCAAGTAGGACACGCCTCCAATTATAAAATATATTATACAACCACGATAATCATCAAGATATAGTACATCTTGTCGATAATGCAAAGGACGTGCTGCGCAGTACAATTAGATAGCGACTCGTTTGTTGATTGCAATTAGCGTAATTATGTTTATGAGGGGGGATTACCGATGAAAATAATTATATCTAGGTCATTGGAGTGGCTCTTGTGAATGTGTACTTTTGTATGATATGATATAAATATAGTAAACTCATTAGGTATCTACTAGACTCATTGGTCTAGTGGTAAACTATTTAAGCTGAGACATCGTAAGATTCTGGGTTAGGATATCCGGAAGTCGAAATCCCCCTTCCCTTTTCAATCTCTAATTATCCCTTTCCTTTAAGGTCGGCAACGCGCTCATGATTCTTTTGGTATTGTGGCGGTGGAGACCACTTACCATCAGGTGACCCACTTGCGTGTTAAATAATTATGAAGTTTTAATGTTTAATAGACCATATTAATAAAATAAATTTATTAAATACCTATTGAACAATAAATTAGTTAAATATCTATAGTATTTGATCAGTAACTTGGTGCAACATAAAACCACTGTTGGTATTTTTTATTTATCCGAGCATGGCAAAGTGACTGCACTGCACCTGATGGTAAGCGCAGTGCAGTCCAAAAAACCTGTGAAATAAACAATAATTTTATCGGTGGTCACCAGAATCATGCTGGCCTGTATAAATGCTTCTTCACACTCCAAAGAGGGAAGAAGCAAATCCAGGGTCCTGCGACAGGATAGGCGGATGACCGATGCAGTCACAGGGATACAAGGATGTAGCCCTGTACCCGCCCCCAACTAACCACCAAGTCCTATCGCAGGCCCCTCGCGACAACCAGATATACTCTGGCTGATCCTCGAATGCGATCCACACAAGGTGTGTGGGTTAATATAGCAGGTTTTAAAATGTGTACGGTGATCACTATCCGGACGGATAATTATGAATATCGTACCATCAGCATAATAAATATATTTTATAATAAATTGGTTTACACAGGGCCATCTGTAAACAGAATGTTTACTTTCTTGTAGTATTTGACGAAAACTTTTTATGTCTGATTCCCATAATAAGTATTCAAGCGCTACGGATACGTTCAAATATTGGCAACAAAAAGATATAAAAGAAACGTACGGCTCAGTTTTATACCCTCTCGTTTCGTACCACATTACACCTTATAGAAAAGTTTTATTACTATGTCTGCGGATATCCTTGAGATGTTTTTTCCTACAAACTTGTAGCAACACTTGTACGCCTCAAAAATCACCTGGAGTTTTACCTGCCTTTTGGAAAACAGGAAATCTTGCCCCATTCAAATATATCTGAAAACAATTTTGAAGAAAAACCGAAGTGTAAAAATGTTTTGGTATGTTATACCGTTGTTCTTTTACGTCTTGTTTGAACCAATGTTTGTGTGATTCGCAAATATTTGTTTCGAGTTTGGGTGTTTCTCTCCAGAGAAGTTGACGTCAGGCAGGCGGCCGGTCGTAAAAACTACAAGCCATATCTTTCTGTAACATGTGATTAAAAGCATGTTCCGCCTACCTCACTGCGATAAGGGTAGGTAGAAGAAGAAGAAGGAGGTCTTTTACGTCTTTCTTTCTATGAATTACATTTTCATTATAGTATAGTAACTGTACTTTGCGATTAAATATATTTCGCATTTTAGAATACATATGTACTTGAAAAATATTATAGATTCTATTTTGGTACAGCTGTGCTAATGCTAGTTTCGTTTATATCATGAATAGATTTAAACCTCTGGTAATCTCATTCAGCGTACGAAACGTAACAGCAAGCTGCCACATTACCTTAGCTTTCTGTAAGACAGTGGTAATTTCCCGGTTTAGCTGGCCCATTTATGTATTTATTTATTTATTTGATTGAATAATGAGACGAGCAAGGCGCTCGCCTGATGGTAAGCGCCCATGCCCATAAGCAGAAGTAACACCATACATAACTTTGAATTACAAAGCACTGCATGGCCCTGAATTGTGCTCGCCATCCCGAGACATAAGCTGTTATGTCTCATAATGCCCAGTAATTTCACTGGCTTCAATGTCCTTCAGACCGAAACAACAGCGCTTACACACTTTGGCTTGGCGGCAGATATAGATAAAGCGGTGGTACTAACCCTGACGGCCTCTCGCAAACGAGGGACCTACAACCTTGTAGATAAAAGTGTCTACGACGTGTGTCTATACTGAATTGCTTATGGTCTAAGATCCCGCGGAACATTGACCTTCACCCATCTGTTTACCGGATGAAAATAATATTTTAGGGTATAAAAGGTGTTGCTGAACACATACAAATAGGGTTGCCTAAAAAAATATGGTCAAGGATAGGTTTTGCGAATTAAAAAAAAAAAAGAAGATATTATTTCACTGACTTGCTCACCAAATAAATGAACCTTCAATGAAAACCTACAATGTATACTACCTGCAAAAGCTAGGAGCTAGATGACCGCAATTACCACTTTTTAGTTACCTGTTTGCACACGGCAACCAGGTAGTAGTGGCCAGAAAAAAGTAGGCAACCTATTTTTTGCAGATAGTATACATTGTACACTTTTCATTGAAGCTTAATTTTTTTTGGTAAGCAAGTCAGGGAAATAATAAAAAAAAAAATGTTTTTAAATGTTAATTAATCATATCCTTGACCATATTTTTTTAGGCAACCCTATTGGTATGTGTTCAGCAACACATTTTATACCCTAAAATGTTATTTTGATCCGGTAAACAGATGGGTGAAGGAAATGTTCCCCGGGTTCTTGTACTATTACTACTTGTACTTATAAAAAATGTAGTCTAGTACGCTTATGTCAAGATAGACTATTATTTTTTATATCACACTAGATGACCCGGTGAACTTCGTATCACCTACATATATTTGTGTAAAATGTGGTCAAAACTTAATACAAATGTTTCATTTTCATTAAATGCAATTAAGTAAGGTACTGCACCATTGCACGTGGGGTAGCCCGTCGCACATTTAATTGACTTCGACGATCTAAGTCACGTCGTCTTCCACCTCCCCCCGGTGGGACAGTCCTGTCCCTGTCCCTGTCCCTGTCCCTGTCCCTGTCCTGTCCTGTCCCTGACCCCTCCCTGTCCTGTCCTATCCCTGACCCCTCCCTGTCCTGTCCTGTGCCTGTCCCTGTCCCTGTGCCTGTGCCTGTGCCTGTCCCAGTCCCTGTCCCTGTCCCTGTCCCTGTCCCTGTCCCTGTCCCTGTCCCTGTCCCTGTCCCTGTCCCTGTCCCTGTCCCTGTCCCTGTCCCTGTCCCTGTCCCTGTCCCTGTCCCTGTCCCTGTCCCTGTCCCTGTCCCTGTCCCTGTCCCTGTCCCTGTCCCTGTCCCTGTCCCTGTCCCTGTCCCTGTCCCTGTCCCTGTCCCTGTCCCTGTCCCTGTCCCTGTCCCTGTCCCTGTCCCTGTCCCTGTCCCTGTCCCTGTCCCTGTCCCTGTCCCTGTCCCTGTCCCTGTCCCTGTCCCTGTCCCTGTCCCTGTCCCTGTCCCTGTCCCTGTCCCTGTCCCTGTCCCTGTCCCTGTCCCTGTCCCTGTCCCTGTCCCTGTCCCTGTCCCTGTCCCTGTCCCTGTCCCTGTCCCTGTCCCTGTCCCTGTCCCTGTCCCTGTCCCTGTCCCTGTCCCTGTCCCTGTCCCTGTCCCTGTCCCTGTCCCTGTCCCTGTCCCTGTCCCTGTCCCTGTCCCTGTCCCTGTCCCTGTCCCTGTCCCTGTCCCTGTCCCTGTCCCTGTCCCTGTCCCTGTCCCTGTCCCTGTCCCTGTCCCTGTCCCTGTCCCTGTCCCTGTCCCTGTCCCTGTCCCTGTCCCTGTCCCTGTCCCTGTCCCTGTCCCTGTCCCTGTCCCTGTCCCTGTCCCTGTCCCTGTCCCTGTCCCTGTCCCTGTCCCTGTCCCTGTCCCTGTCCCTGTCCCTGTCCCTGTCCCTGTCCCTGTCCCTGTCCCTGTCCCTGTCCCTGTCCCTGTCCCTGTCCCTGTCCCTGTCCCTGTCCCTGTCCCTGTCCCTGTCCCTGTCCTGTCCCTGTGCTGTCCTATCCTGTCCTGTTCTGTCCTGTCCCTGACCTGTCCCTGTCCCGGTCCTGTCCTGTCCCGGTCCTGTCCTGTCCCTGCCCAGTACCTGTCCTGTCCCTGTCCCGGTCCTGTCCTGTCCCGGTCGTGTCCTGTCCCTGCCCAGTACCGGTCCTGTCCCTGTCCCGGTCCTGTCCTGTCCCTGCCCAGTACCTGTCCCTGCCCAGTACCTGTCCTGTCCCTGTCCCGGTCCTGTCCTGTCCCGGTCGTGTCCTGTCCCTGCCCAGTACCTGTCCTGTCCCTGTCCCGGTCCTGTCCTGTCCCGGTCCTGTCCTGTCCCTGCCCAGTACCTGTCCTGTCCCTGTCCCGGTCCTGTCCTGTCCCGGTCGTGTCCTGTCCCTGCCCAGTACCTGTCCTGTCCCTGTCCTGGTCCTGTCCCTGTCCCGGTCCTGTCCTGTCCCTGCCCAGTACCTGTCCTATCCTGCCCTGTCCTGTCCCTGTCCCGGTCCTGTCCTGTCCCGGTCCTTTCCTGTCCCTGTCTTGTCCTGTCCCTGTCCTGTACCTGTCCTGTCCTGTCCTGTCCTGCCCTATCCTGCCCTGTCCTATCCTGCCCTGTCCTGTCCCTGTCCCGGTCCTGTCCTGTCCCGGTCCTGTCCTGTCCCAGTCTTGTCCTGTCCCTGCCCTGTACCTGTGCTGTCCCTGTCCCGGTCCTGTCCTGTCCCGGTCCTGTCCTGTCTCTGTCTTGTCCTGTCCCTGCCCTGTACCTGTCCTGTCCCTGTCCAGTCCCTGTCCTGTCTAGTATAGCGTGGCGACCCGTCATCACGGCAAGCTTCGCAACGCCAACAATCCGGTTTATACCTGCGCTTATAGATGTTTCACATCAAAAAGACATAAAGTGTTTCATACCCAGGAACAGTTTGTATTGGAAAATTAAGTTGTCGTTTTTAGTGTTTTCCTTTACTTATTATTTATGTTACTCATTTTTTCTCACCGGGTAAACCTTCCCTGAACTTCCACAAATATTTAAAGATCAGAATTAGCCAAATCGGTACAGCCAGTCCCGAGTTTTGGCGAGACACACGCACAGCGATTCATTTTTATATATATAGATTAACATTTATATTGTACGATTGAACACGAATAATTTCTAATAATAATTGTTCAGCGGATTAGCAAGCTCAAGTGGCAGTGGGCAGGCCACATAGCTCGCAGAACCGATAACCGATGGGACAGAAAGGTTCTGGAATGGAGGCCACGTACTGGCAAGCGCAGCGTTGGACGTCCACCTACAAGGTGGACAGACGACCTGATAAAGATCGCAGGAAGTCGCTGGATGCAGGCCGCTTCCAACAGGTCGGTCTGGAAATCTTTGGGAGAGGCCTATGTTCAGCAGTGGACGTCTTGTGGCTGATGATGATGATGATGAACACGAATATCCTGTAACAATGTGTCCAGAACGTTACGAGTGCGTGACTGGCGATTCAGAAGCGCACTACACCAGACATAACTGGTTTTTTAATACAACTACTATTTGCGTGTGATTATCGTGTGACGCTTTGTGTTTGTATTTTTTCATTTTAATAATTTAATATATTGCATACTTTTCTGATGCTTCAATACGAGTCCTTGTCTTCTATATTACTCTCCTCAAGGCTAGAGAATGAATGCATGCGACAAGGGGCCCTCGACACATTAGACCGTAAAATAAAATATTGATCCACTTGCTGATTTGCTTAAAAATCAAATTAATAAAGGATTATATATATTTAATTTGAATCACCTACTCTGTACTCCTTTAGGATAGGCAGAGGCGCTACCACAACCCACGTTCCGCCGGTTTTTGTCCCGTGATAAGAGGAGCTTATGGCCCTACCGCTAAAAAATTCCAAATTCGGGCAATCAAGTGTAGTTTTTCGAAACAAAAACTTAATAACTGTGATAGCTCGACCCGGGAAATGATCCAAGTACGTCATTCAGCCCTATTATGCTACCACTAAACCAATGAAGCTAGAAAAAACAACACTATAATCATTTAATTCACATCCAACACAATATTTGACTAACATTATCAATTCTTTACAACAAACCTCGCAACTGGGTTCCAATTAGTGGCGTTCTACGACCAATATAACAATTCACTGTTTCCCGCTTTTCCAATAACAATGTAGCCTCTTAAATTTTATGGTTGTTTGAGCTAAATTTCGCATTAACATGGTAACTGTTCGAAACATAAACGGCCATGATACATATGTGGGATGAACAACACTCTTCTATACAATACCACAGTTATAATTGTTGGTAGGCGTAACCTGTTTTTTTTACAAGTGGTAGACATGAAATAGATAGTTTTGTCAAGTTGCTACCATTGTCTCACAGAAAAATGACGTGAAGTAGCAGCTCTGTGAGACCGTGGTAATGTCCTGGTCGAGCCGGCCCATTCGTGCTGTAGACTAAACCGGCTACAGCGTGGTTATACCACATATAATATTGTAGATTTCACAAGCCAAAGGTAAATTTCATCGTAAATTCGCAAAAGATAAAACATACATGGATTAGAGAAACCTCTTCTATTTTTGTGTCGATTAATAACTAAGTAATCTGTAAACGTTATGATCGAATCTAATAAATTGATAAAGGCTATGGATTTTCGATCCACGATATCGGGAGAGTCAGAAGTTCTTGAAATGTTTTCAAATTTTATAAGGATATTGCTATAGCCGTAGACCAATACTACTATTAGAGGCAATTCTCATTTCCCTCGAAATAATCTCGGACTGGAATCGGCAATACGAGTCATTAAAAAAATAAAAATCGTACATCGTAATAAGTGCGTAGTACATCGCCGCTCGACATTCTGTTGTGTGATAAGGGTTTTCCAATGAAACAACTTGACTCGCGAGCTCATTTCCGACAGCGATTTAAACGTACCGCGTCCGCCATAGTGCTTTAAATAGTCAAATAATTAGTTTATCATATTAACATAGAGTTAAAAGAGTAAATGACTTAAACATACAGTATTTTTCAATAGATCTTGTAGATAGTCTAAGCAAGCCAGTCAGTGCTCCTGGGGAAAGTTATTGCAAGTGCCGCCATGACTGTCATATTTACAATACAATCCGCTAGGGGCGCTGTACGGATCTGCATACATATTTACGTAAATCCGGATGACGTGAACGGTATCGAAAAACTCACAAAAAGTTGTCTACACTAAGGGAACTTTATTTTTGTTATAATTATAATCAAACTTGTGATCAAAATCTTATTTGAATCAATTTGCGAAGTTTTGTGTAAGTTATAATTATAACAGATTTGCAGTTCATGGTGTAATATTTATGTTGACAAGGTTTGCAGTTATAATAAAAAAAAAATATTTTAATGCTAATGCTCTATTCTGAATATAATGTAGACCGCTATTCTAGATTCAGGAATGTATTTTTACTCCTGAATTAGCCATCATATTTTATTCATTTTTCAGCTTCATTAAAATAATAATATTTGTTACATTAATAGTTGTCACAAGTCTTCTCTTAAATTGTCGTGCAATTACCACGTTTTACATTATTTAGTTTAAATGTTTAACGCAAATTCCCTGAACATCGCCTTGCGACGCGGTTATTTGGGCTTAACGTAGTATATTAAGGAAAATAAATATGACACAAAACTTTACCTTCGCAGGTCATTGTTGCTCAATCCAGACGTCATAACGAAGTGTCAAGGCTGGTTATAAAATATATTTACAATATTAATGACGCATCAAGAATACGATAAAGATATACACTCCTTTGCAAAAAAAACGGGCGGGTTTGATTTTTTAACATTATTGGTAATAATTTAGTTCTTCAGAGGTTTTAATAGCCAAACTATGTTACTGGCACTTAATAAAGAGTCTGGGTATGAAAAAAAGTTCATTCCAAATTCAAAACTTTTGTTTTTTAAATTATTAATCCCTTTTTCATTTTGTGACACTTTTCGCGGGTTTGCGGTTAAAAGGTTATCAAGCAACTAAAAGTAACTTTTCGTTATTTTTAGTACAACAATTTATGTTTATCGCATAATTCTGCCTTATTGTGACTTAAAACAGATATCTTTGTGTCTATCGTAATGGCAGAAAAAGCAATGAGAGCTAGTAAAATTATAGCGCTGCTGGAAGAGGGGTGTAGCCAATGTTACGTCTCACAGCGGTTAAACGTGAGTCGTTCAACCGTACAAAGAACCTGGACTCGATACCAAGAGACAGGTTCCGTTCAGAGAAGGCAAGGTTCTGGGAGAAAACGTTGCACACAGCCGCGAGACGATCGCTTTTTAGTGACTCAGGCGCTGAGGAACCGCAAATGCAGTTACATAGACCTCAAAAGAAACCTTGAAGAGGTACGAGGAGCACAAGTTAGCCTATGGACTGTGAGGAGAAGACTTTTAGCTGCTGATATACGTAGTCGACGACCAGCGCGGGCCCCCAAGTTACTCCGTGAGCACCGGATTGCGCGGTTGAGGTTCGCTAGAAATTGCCTATCTTGGACACCAGGTAACTGGAGTAGCGTACTCTTCTCCGATGAGGCTCGAATTTGTCTGCATGGTGAGGACCGACGTCGGCGAGTGTTACGAAGACCAGGGGAACGCTATGCCGATGTGTGTTTTGAAGAAATCACCCCTTATGGTGGAGGGTCCGTTATGTTTTGGGCGGGCGTAACTTCCAACTATCGTACCGAGATAGTATTCATAGAAAATGGCTCACTAAATGCGCATAGGTACATAACAGAAATCCTTTCTCAAAATGCACAACCCGCACTGACTGTAATTGGTGAAGATGCCATTTACATGGACGATAATGCTCGGGCCCACCGTTCTGGCGACGTAGATGCTTATATGCAAGAGGTCGGTATTCGTCGTTTGGATTGGCCAGCGCGGAGCCCCGACCTTAACCCCATTGAGCACGTTTGGGACCTCCTAAAAAGGCGAGTACGATCTGTCCAACCACCTCCACAAAACATCAGAGAGCTTAAACGTGTAATCTCGACTGAGTGGGAACACATTCCACAGGACACCATCAAAAGCCTGGTGGGAAGCATGCCAAGACGATTACATGCCGTAATCGCTGCAAGAGGAGGTCATACTCGTTATTAATTTTTATTTTTTAATGTCTCTTTTATTAAAATACCATAAAAATACTCGTAGTCTTAATTTCATTATACCCATAAAAATGTCCATTTTAACACGGCTCTCTGTTTACATTGACTAAAACACCGATACCAGGATAAAAGTGTTAAAAAACTAGATTCTCATTGATAATAAGAAATTTCTAGTCATCCAAGCTAATGACATACTAAAAATATAATAATATTTACCCATAGAAAAGCTAAGGTAAAGTGTGTGTGTAAGGTGCCCGTTTTTTTTGCAAAGGAGTTTATTAAAGTTTTTTTTAGAGATATATACATTTTAATATGTCGACTATTATATGGTGCTACCGTTATGTTGTCCTATAATTATCTGAATATCCATTGGCCGATTTCAGCTCACAAATACGTATGCAAATATATATAATATGCACACTGAATATTCCGATGGGGTAGGCAGACAGGTGTAACCAGTACACCCACATTTCGCCAATCGTATCTCTGTCCTATGATCTGATAGGAGGCGAGCCTATCGCCATACCGGGTACAATTCCAGACTCCGGACTAATACAGAGCACTTCGTGATAGAAAAACACATTGTTACTTTTGCCCGATCCGGGATCGAACCCGAGACTTCAGCATAGCAGTCGTACCGCGTACGCTATATAACTGCGCAACCGAAGCAGCCATTTATTGATTAAAAAATAAAATAATAATTATTATTATGTACGTATTAATAATTTTTTCTTTATTTAATTGAAGTCTCTGAGGTAGCAGTAATTATCGCACATAGATACAACAACTTGATACTTAATACATTCTTAGAATTCGATTATTTCCACACTCAGGGCAACTTAATACTTTATGCTCTGTTACTAAGGACAGAAATAATCTTGAGTGACATGATGAGAGGTGATTGAATTAGAAAATGTCTAATTGTCAATTTTAGTTAATTAACGTCTACAGCAGCAGCAAATACGAACAACTATGCCATGGCGCAGTACAAAAAAAGTTATATTTATAGTAAGTTATTTGACAGCCTCCGTGGCGCAGCGGGCTAGTAGCCGGCTGTGAAGCGAGAGGCCGCGGGTTCGATCCCCGCACCGAGACAAACATTTGTGTGATCCACAGATATTTGTCTCGGGTTCTGGGTGTTGTGAGACCGAAAGTCTCTCGTAGTTCCTGATACCCACGACACAAGACTCGTATCTTAGTGTGGGGTCAGGACTATGTATATGACTGTTGGGTGTATTTATTTATTTATTTATATGTAATTAGTATGTGCAACTGTTGTGTCTGTCGAGGAGAATAAACAATCAAGTGTCAACACTCGAAGGAACGATGACTCGCGCGCCGGCGCATCTTCACGCGCCTTGAACTGGACAAACTAGTAGTGCATACAATACCAACAGATTTTACCTTCCTACCGAGTGGCGTTTGTAAAAGAATACGAACATATTTTATTATTTTTTAGAAATTTTTTTACTTACCGCATACGATTGAAAACGTTGAACTCGTGACATGTTTTATTGTAAACAGCGCTGCACTGTGATCTCTGTAGCTTACCGTACATGTATGAGGTATAGTTTAGAATCTATTGTTGGGCAATTAATGAATGAGGTTTTCAATGAATTTTCACTTGAATTTTCGCCACGTATCTTAACATTAGATCGAAGTGTTGCCCGCGGAACTTGATAGCTTCTCCCCTTTGTCTATTTACTATCGAATACAGGCGTGAGAGTATGGGACTCTTGTGACTAGTAAATTTGTAGTTTAGATTAATACCACATATTTTGAGTACATTGATAGTACATATTTTATGTTATCGTGTTGTTGGTCAGAGATTATTTTTTATTACAACCACTGCCAGATGTAGTTTACGTGAAGAATTTCAATTAATATATTTTTACGATACGAGGATAAATTAATATGAAAAGATAATCCAACGGTGCGTGGTCGACAGCCAATAATATAATTTAAGCCGGCACAAAGTGGCCTATTAAAATATATCCAACTATAAATGTATTGAATAAACAAACGTAAAAAATGAAATGTTTTAAGCAAATCACGCATTTATCGGCGAGATACGTGCGTTTCGTTCTGTATGGATGATAATTCCCTTATAATCACTAGATTATGGGGCCGCCCACTTGGCTCCCATAGAGTTTTACTTTATGCACCATAACAGAAACGATGGCCATTGATGTACGAATGAAAATTTTATTGTGAATGAGCAATACCTTTATGTTGTAATGGTTGATGTAGTTTATTGAAATATATGTTTATATACGTATATTCACGCATTATTGTATGGTGCGGATAGAAGCTATTTTTTCCGCATTTACTCTTGGAGTTGTAGGTATTAAACAATTGGATAAGACATGTTTAATAACTGGACAGTTTCAGGTGCATGGTAATTACAATGGTAAAAATTACCAACACTATAAATATACCTTTTATAAAGATAGAAGAGAGTCCAATAGGTTTGTCAATCCTTCTGTCCTCATTAATAAATTTGTTTTTATTTTTGTTACATAATATCGTTGTCATATTCATATTTAATTACCAAATTATTTAAAATATTCAAACGCACCAAAACAATTGAGAAAATAAAACTCTCATAATAACAACGGGAGATGCTTTGATTATGCAGTTACTTATGCAATATGGATGTTACATTGAAATTAGTCAGGCAGCTTGTCAGAAAATCGGAATGATGTGTATGTTATAATCATTTCAACAAATATTGACGAACCGAAGGATTCTTCTAAAATTTATTTTATGACTGCAGAATGGAATTTTATATACTAATACATAATTTTATATATTTTATTATATATTTAAGTAATTGCCTAAATAAATCATTAGATACTAATATCAATATCTTAGATATTAATACGTTTATAGCATAGGCTGATAAACGAGCAAGTGGGTCACCTGATGGTAAGTGATCTCCACCGCCCATGTACGCCCACAAAAGAACCATGAGCGCGTTGCCGACTTTAAAGGAAAATGATAATTAGGGATTGGTAAAGGGAGGGTGATTTGGGCCTCCGGATATCTCACTCACCCTACGAAATGCAGCAGCAACCTACACGTTACATCGGTTTTCTGTCAGACACTGGTAACGGTCCGGTCGACCCGGCCCATTCATGCTGTAGACTGAAAAGTCTACATCAGTGTTTCAGGGGGGCAATTTGATAGTTAATTTAAAAATGGACTCGATACGACTTTAACCCTTTCGCTTTGGGTTATTTAAATGCAATGCTAGACATCGGTGACAAATTTAACAAGAAATGTTAAGTTGGGGCGTGGCCTAAAAAGGTTGGGAAATACTGGTCTACATCATGGCTCTACCACTCAAAAAAAAAATCAATTTTGCTATCAATAAAAACCTTATTCAGATTATTACGTACAATAAAAAAATTGCTAAATCGGTCCAGCCGTTCTCAAGTGATACCGTTGCCAACGAATAATTATGAATTTTTATTTATATAGATTATATTTTTAACATAATTCATAATTCAAAAATCTCATTTATAAATAAATCTTGACCTTCTTTCTGATTGTTTCCTTCGTTACCATTTGTTGATTATGATTTATTTATATATTTTCGTCTTATTTTAGCATATCCGTCTATTAATTATTAATATTTTTGTTATTGACTCAAATAGACCAATAATTTTGTGGAAATACCAAAATGTTCAAGTTTCCGTTGTATTCTCCAAGTTGAGAGACACTCTTAACGTCAAACAATAAATTACTTTATTTTAATATATACAGTTTGAAAGCGACTGACTTTTGGCGATAGGCTAAGAATCTGTATATTAATACCGGGAGAGAAAACTTTGTACTGTACACCTTTTTTCCTGCGCGCTTCCCTAAAGGAGTGTGAGATTTGGCAAAGTTAAATATTATATAGAGAAAGAGTGCAGAAAGCGTCAAGACATATTTAATAAAATTCATATTCATGAATTATTTTATTATATGTTTTAAAAATAATTTTCAGAATGGTAGACTCACGCTATAGACAGTTTTTTCTATACTATAGCAGGCGCATTCATGCTATAGACTCTATATCATAAATGGGCCGGCTTAACCGAGTAGTTACTGTCTTACAGAAAACCGACGTGAACGTAAACTTGATGTTGCGTTTCTTACGGTGAGTGAGGTATGCAGAGGTCCAAATTCCCCTTTGCAAACCCTTAATCAACTTTTTCCTTTAAGGTTGGCAAATAATTCTTTGAGTATTATGGTTGTTCTTGGGCGGTGGAGATCACTTATACCAGGTGACTGTATCACGTTTTTTGCCCTAATTTATTCAAAAAAAGAAAAGCAAACCGTGAATTACGAATCGCCATTAACTGGAATATAAAACATGTAACCCATCAATGATTAATTATAATACATTAAATCCAAATCTATTTTAATCGAACGTGGGAACGCCATTCTTAATGTGTAAAATTATAATATCCATATTAAATGTTACTTTTATAAAAAAATAATAGCCGGACAGAAAATCAGTTTCCAATAATATTGAGTGAAACCATTGTTAATTCTATTTCACAATAGTTTTGTTGCGTTACAGCCTCATCCGTCTATTGAGATTTTACTGATGTTTAATATGCTATAAATATTTATTTACAACCGTTCACTAATACGCCATTTCATTCGGTTTATTGCGTTGCTTCAAAATTTATTACCGAAGATACTTCTTATTAGTAATTTGATTTGGTTGAATATGATATTAAACACTGATTAGAACACATTCTATCTTATTTTGCATAATTGGTTAATGGAAAGTGAATTGAAGAAAATTTTTACAGTCGAGAATTTGTGTTTTAATATGTCATTAATTATGAAAATGCGCGGTAAACTTTTGATGGATTTTGCTAGATTAATCCATGAGTACGTCGGATTATAGTGCTAATCCCTAATAGTGGCAGAAAAACGTTCAATGTTCGTGGGAACTTAAGACATTCGATTGATGTAATAATTATGGAATTTGGTATAGAGACATTTTCCCTTAGTATACTCTGTTCGGACATGCATACGCGTCATCTTTGTTGTGAACTATGTTTGCTATGTAAATGATGTAGATACAGTACGACGACATACATTTTTTTTTTATCCGAGCACAGCAAACTGACTGCTCTACACCTGATGTAAAGCGTAGTGCAGTCCCAAAAAACCAACGACCACCGATATAATCAATAACTTTATCGGTGGTCACAAGATGCCGACCTGTATAAATGTTTGAGGCCTGCGACAAGACAGGCGGATGACCGATGCACGCACAGGGATACAAGGATGTATCGAGCAGGTCGCCTGATGGTAAATGCCATGCTTGCCCATAAACAGAAGCCACCATAATTTTGAATTACAAAGCGCTTCATGACACTGGACTGCGTTCGCCATCCTGAGGCATAAGTTGGTAAGTCGTAGTACTAAATTCGTATTTTCAATTACATTTACTTCAGTTGAAATTATTGTTAACCCTTTAAAAGCTGCTACTATGTCTGTATTTACGATCGCTAATCAAGTTTTCTAATTCAGGGAGTCGATGCAACATTGTAAAGCATCCGTGCCGTTTGACCCCTCGCCTTATGCAAATGTAACTTTGCTAAAGCCAATTAAAATGTTAACAATAGTCCCCGTAAGTATAATGACAAATTAATGAAGGCCTGCGATTAGTATGGCATGCCATACAATCGGTAGTTCTTTAGTGATTTGTGTTTGTTTATGAATGCAAACCGGTTTGACACACGCTAAAGGGTTTAACATCTTCATCCTAAAGATTGGGGATGCTTTGCATAATCATGTTTAGTTTTATTACGATGCATATGTCGTAATAAGACCTTATTGTGATGGAGTATCTATTTTAACCCTCGCCAAAGACGAAAAGAGGGGTAATTAAGTTTGAAGCTTTATGCACCTTCACTATCTCCCTAGTAGCTTTCACTGTGTATTATCTTTTCTACACGTTTGAACTTCCTAAGCACGAGTATAAAATGGAAACAAGATATTTCTAGATTGAAAAGTGAAGATTTTATTGAGGAAATAAGTGATTTATTCAGTATGGGATTTAAGTTCCGATAAATAATCTAATCGCATAGAAAAAGTAAAAGCTCGGGAAAACTTAAGCAGTTAAGATGTAATGCCAACTTTGAAAATTTGGCATGAATCGAAAAAAGAAAATTGTTATTGTTCTCGACGCCAGTGGCGGTGACCGACGTTATAAGCTACCTCTTCACTTGTGAAATTTCTCCGTATCCAGAGAAATGGCTGTGACCAACAACTATGACAAACTGTGGACAGTTGCTACGTCATAATAGCAGATCGAGTTGAAATATTTTTTGAAAGATGAAAACAATGACTGCGTAGCTGTTTTGATTAAATATGGTAAACACATTAAAGCTATATAGATAAATCAATCCAAAAATGTTGACGCCAAACAATCATAAGAAGTTGATAGATCAATAAAAAGATATAGATAGGTAATCGTTAATAAACTGATACATAAAAAATATATTTAAAACATTTAGATTTTTCCAAAAGTCCCTGCAGGAAGATGAACAATTGGGATTAAAATGCTAAAATTATTTCGGCATATAAAATACTATAATAGAATACCATAGAACTAAATAAAGAAACTAAACACAATGCGTTGGAACATCAATCAAAAGCGATTCAAAAACACCCCATTGCGGTGACAGCGGAGATCGATACATATATTGTGAAGGAAATAAAACCGGTATCACTTCCTATAGGAGCCGCCCTGGGCTTCCGAATGCACCGCAACGGTTTTGTTTGTTACAATAATTTGTTATTTTACGCGTTTACTATTGATGTATGCACCCTTTAGATGGTGTTTTGTTTGACAGGTTAGGAATCTCGAATGTTCTGTTTTTTGTTTCAATATGGCGATTATTCATTAATCATTAATGGTTACCCTCGTGAGAACTATCTCATACTAAAATATTGAGATTGGAGATTTCCTTTAGTTTAACACAACTTTTTTTTTCTTACTAGGTCGTATGCGAGATTTGTATATTTTTGCCACCAAGTAGTAATTTGTAAACACTGTTCTGTTTGAAGCCAGTGAAATTACTAGACATTATGAAACTTAACATCTTATGTCTCGGAGTAACGAGCCGAGCGCAGTCTAGTGCCATGCTATGCGTCATAATTCGAATCGAATCTGGTTGGTGTTGCTTCACATAAGATGTTTGGCCCATAAGGCAGGCGTGACAATAACCATCAAGCAAGTGACCTGCCAGACCTGGCCTCTCATTGAAAATCAGCGTCGCAGTATTGCTTAGGTCGTACTGCAACATCAAGCTGAATGCGAGGTACTTTTGCTGGCATTTATTTAATTTAATTTTTAGTCTTATTTAAGTATGTAGTTAATTATAGGATATTTTTATATAGATATTTACTGTTATTGTTAGTAATAATTTTATTGTACCAGCAAAAAAATGTTTCTTTCTTTCTTTCAAAATAATATCATGACTTTGCTTCTAGAATTAATCAAGGGATTTAGTAGTGTTAAAGTCATCGTTACAGTTATCGTCAAATTTGACATAAACCTTAATTATAACCGCTATTATGGTGCAATCCAGCCTTAAAATAATAAGGCTAAGTTCACTTGCACAACGATGCTTAAATCATATTTAGTCACGTTTTTAAATACGTTTAGTCTAAACACGATTTAAGGATCGTGCAAGTCGGTCCTAGTCAATAAAACATTTTAAATCTGAATGTTAACTGCTTCATTCCATTAGTTGCATAGCACACCGGTTCTTAATAAACATTTAAAATATCTTTATCATATTATAATTGTGACAGATGGTCATTTCATAATCGTTTAAAATTCCGCAACTATAAACAGGTAATTTGTTAAACTGCGGTTTGTTCCATCGCAGTATTAAATTTCAGAGATTTAAATCATCAATTAATTAAAACACCGATATGAAAAAGCGAATAATTATGAGTACCGCTGAATTAATCGAGTGAGTTCACAATAAACACTGTATTATACGTCAACAACTTTTATAAGTAATAAAATATACCAATAAAATGATATCGGTTTAACTGCGGCCATTAATTTCGACTGTTTTAAGGAATATCTAAAATGGAGATCAACAGGAGCTGACCGGAGGAAATTAATATGTTTTTTGTTTGTGTCCTTAAGGACTCGAATGTTATTCAAAGGGATGTTCAAAAACACATAATTTAGAAGTGCTATTTATGTTCGCAATTTTTAGATGTCAATGATTCGAGGAATTGTGTCACTTTTGTTGTCAGCACTTGAAACTAAAACAAAATTCTTTAACTCTTGTGTAGTTTTTGTTTAAAGTAATTCTAGATTGTTCCATGTGTGTCGTGTTGGAGTTGTCTTATGTCAATATTGTCAAACTAAAATTATTCAAGCTTTGACATTTTGAACCCCCTCAAAAAAATAAAGGCTTTCGATTCGTCTGTATATATCATATATATTTTTTATGTATGTACCCATCACTCCGACAAATGGGGACTGATTTGAATATACTACTGTGGTAATTCCATTTAAATTCGAAGCGGTTGACGCTGGGTATGAACTACTAAAACTCTGTTATTGACTGATTCAAGTACCGATGTTGATAATTTTTTCACTGAAAATAGTGAAATAAAAACTTTTTGACAAAAATAAAACCGACTTAAAAACTAAAATTAAACAATTTGACAGATGTCAACAATAACGTTGTCCATGTCCTAGTTTAGTTTAGTACGTGACAACAGGATTGACACTATAGTTTTCGTTGATTGTGAACCGCGAGGTGTAATAAAAGATGTCTCAATTGGTACATTTTACCTATTGCTATATAATTATATATTTACGTATACCTAATTTTGGTTGGCATTCGGTAGGTACCACATAAATGATTTCTACCATACGCGTAATTTTATTCACATAATTCTACAAACATTGTGAGATACATTAATTATTTCAAAAATATAACCGCTGTCATTTAACACAACTAGAAATGGCGTATACCGATTAACAAGCAAATAAAATAGTAAATCGTCGATAACGCTATAACAAATCACACATAATCGAATCGCAGTTGGTAATCGATTTGATGCGCGCTGCCGACATGATCGATTGATGCGCGCACGCGGCTGCCACCCCTTTGTACACCCACGGATTTAGGGCGTGAAGGGTAAACGAACAAGAGACCTTAGAAATATTAGATTAGGACGCAGCTGTTGCCACTTCTGAATATGTAATGGGTAAGGCCGAATTCGTAACAGGAAATTGTGCGATTAATATAGTTGTCTGCGTAACGTTAAAAATAATAGCGGGCTTATCGGCGATAATGTTTAAACTAAAGGACTATTTTAAGGTACGCAACCAAGACATGCGATAGCGATACGTCCGCTTTGTATGATATTATTGAATGATCTTCTGTCTCGCCCGAATACCTCAAAACGTCGTATCTATACAACTGCATTTTTCGAGTGGTAGAGCCACGCTGCAGACAGTTTTGTCTTCAGAATGAATGGGCCGGCTCGACCGGATCGTTACCACTGTCTCATAGAAAACCGACGTAAAATAACGGCTTGCTGCTGCGTTTCGTACGATGAGAGAGACATCAGGAGGCCTAAATCCCCTCCCCTTCCCAATCCCTAATTATCTTTTCCTCTAAGGTCGGCAACGCGCCCATGATTCTTCTGGTATTGTGGGCGTACATGGACGGTGGAGATCATTTACGATCAGGTGACCCACTTGCTCGTTTGCCGAACTATACTATAAATATCGTCACTGGAAAGGCAAAAAGACTAAAGCGCCAATACGTGCCATTTTAAAGTGTTCTTTTACGATAACAATTCATATAAATTTACCTACTGGATAATTTTCAGTTAAACTTATATGTTACTGAAGCACACAACAACAACACTTTTTTAATGCTCCACCGTAAAGTTCATGTATTGGCGCTTCAGAATTTCTGCCTTTCCACTGACGATATAAAGCGGAAGTTAAATCAAATAAAAAAAAGTGTCATTGTCGTCGTGCGTCGCGCTTTTTTGTCTCGGTCGTGCACCACAAAACATCCTCTATAGCAAAACGTCGCTGTTTTTTTTTATAGCGTAGGCGGAAAACGAGTAACTGGGTCACCTCATGTTAATTGATCTCCACCGCTCATGTTCCCTCACAATATCAGTAGAATCATCTACAGCATGGTTTTAACACTCGAGCTCGAATTAATCTTCGAGTACTATTACAATTACTTTGCCTTATGGCGTATATCAAATACTATGCAATACAAGACCAGTAATCAGTCACAAGCTGTTTGTGTGGTGCGGCTCTCAAACCAACGTATGATCAAAAATGCCGTAACTTTGCCAGATAATTTTGGCGTAAGGGTGGGCACTTGGTAGGTAGTAAATAATACGGCGAACGATCCGCTTATCGCAGATCTGGTAGCTTAAATAGTCGCGGTGGCCAAGAGTATCGGATTTCTGTTTATTACCACAGACGGTAGCTCGCAGAAGCTGCCTACGAGTGAGTTGTCTGCAAGATCAAGATACATAGCGATAAGGAGCATTTACATCTCGAGTTTATCAAACTCGTAACTAGTTTGCAAGTTTTAAAATTAATATCGTCGATGCATTTAATAATTAACGTTTTTTTTTAGATGTTATTTTGTAAGTGATAGAGTTTCTATAGACAATTTTGTTTACCGCATAATGGTCCGGCTCGACTGAGTCACAGAAAACCGACTTAAAGTAGCAGCTTGTTGTTTTCGTACGGTGAATGAAAATGAAATCTGGACGGACAAATACTTTCCCAATTTCTTAATTTTGCCTTTCCTTTAAAATCCACAATGCGTCCATTATACTTTTGAGCCTCATAATTATTGTGGTTGTTTATAGGTGGAGATCACTTACTATCAAGGGATATACTTACTTCTTTGCCGGTCTACGCTATAAAAAAGTCATTGACATAAATTGAAAATACCTAATCAAACCTCCTTACATCTCTGGTTTATAATAATATGGACATGGACAGCTTCTGTGGCGCAGTGGGCGAATAGCTAGCTGACTTCAAAGCGAGAGGCCGTGGATTCGATGCCCGCACTGACATAAATGTCCCTCGTAGTTCCTGATACCCACGACACAGGTTTAACCTAGAGTGGCGTCAGGACTATGTGTGACTGTTGGATGTATTTATTTATAAGTACATAACGTAGTTACTGATTCAGTTTTATTAGTAGTATTCACTGAGTTCTAAAATCATATAAAACTTGCGTCATAAGATTGTCATTCTGATGCCTGTACAAGGACGAGCAATTGGTCTCCGTCAAAGTTTTAAATGTCCGCCGCGACTGTCATTGGTACCGTTCAAAGGGCATTAGTCCGTTAAGAGAGAGAAAGTTTAATGAATGACAGTGTCGTCAACGAGAATTTCGACGTATTTAAATATTTATATTGATGCTTTTATACCATAATGTTGTTGGTATGTTAAAAAACCAGCACAGATTAAATAATGACTGCACAGCTAATGATTATGTGTCGGATGGTGTGAGAGACGTACGTATTTTCTCTTGAAATATTGATAATAGCTTCTGGTGTCTTCATCTTTCCACATTCCATTGAGCTGATTGAACGTAAATACATAAAAGACCATTGGTTATAAGTGGTGGAGCGACGCTGTAGACAGTTAGTCTACGGCATGAATGAGCCGGCTTGACGGTTCATGGTCACTGATGTGTTTCGGTTTGAAGAACATTGAAGCCAGTGAAATTACTGGGCATTATGAGACTTAACATCTTATATCTCGGAGTGAGGAGCGCAGTTCAACGCCATGGAGTGCTTTGTAATTTAAAGTTCGTTCGTCGTTCGTGTGGCGTTGTGTCTGTTTATGCGCCGGCGTGGCCCTTACCCTCAGGCGAGCGCCTTGCTCGTCTCGTCATTCAATTAAATAAAAAATATAGTCATTGGTTTACTATATTTTTCAAATTATACATAGGTAAACGTAACTATAAAATCTCTAAAGCCAAAATGAATATAAAATACAACGGTATTCATTGTGGTCTTTTGTATCCTTAATTCCAGCTATATAATTAAGCAAACGAAGCATTTACGTTCAAATTGTTCAAATAACGACTAATTGATGTACCTTAACTTCAGTATGACACATTTGAATCTCGCTTTGTTAAAACACAACGGCACTTTGAGCCATGTCTACAATACTCAAATGGTCGAACAAACGAAAACGTCAAATCTCACGTACATAAAACGGCCGACCCCATTTCCCATCGCAACTAACAATCATAAACAACATTGTGACAGCAACAACAGAACAATAATTGTCACAAACAGTTCCATTGAAGTTTGTACTGTATCCTGCTCCTGTCGCTTCCTGGCATCGCATCCCCTCCGCCGACAACTGGGTTACTAGACACTGTAGCTTTAGTATCTCCTGACTACAAGCGTGTTCATACCCAAGTGTCTAATTGTATGATTTCTGCTTGTCATTCTTCCTTTATATACGCGATGACGCTTGCAATAGCACGCGTGCTAAAATAAAAGTATTGTATTATTGACGATTCATAGTGCAAGTAGCATTTATGCACAGTGATCCATAGCCGAATCAAATCTTCTTTTCGACCGTCTTTTCTAAGTTACGTGTGTATTCGTTGTTAATCATCACTTACTTTAAAGGTGAAGGAAACATCTTGAGGAAATCTTAATACCTTACAATACTCCATGAGAATTTCTAAGGCATGTAAAGTCTGCCAACCTGCATTAAGCCGATGTGGTGGATTAAGCTTAACTCCTCTCATCCGAAGGGGCCGGTGGCTAGAAGTGAGATAATATGATATTACAGTACTCTTTATTCTAAAAGGTTTTTTTTACATTTATAAATATAGCATTTGTAAAAAATAAAACATTTAAAATTTATATTATGATAATATTAATATTATATTAATATTATTATTAATATTTTTTATTATAGAATACAAAAGTACACTGATATTCAAATCAGAAGATAAATGTAGGGAGTTTCTACGAATATTTTGTTCCTTAGATAATTATAATTAAAATGTATTTGATGTTAATTTTATTTATCGGTCCATTTATATCTATGACTGACAACGACACATAAATAACAACCTTTATTTGCAAAAAGTTAAAAAGATAATGTTTCATACTACAGAGCGGATTTTGTTATCTTTTGTGTTTCTATAAATTATTATTGAAGGTGGACATGTGAAGGTGGTAAAAAAGTAAAGTCGTGCCATCTTAGGGCGAAATAAGAATTTTATAATACTCTTATTATGGCTTAACAGAGCATGTTATTATTAATTAATGGTTAGGTGGTAATAGATGACGGTGATTTTAAATAAAGTTAATAAGAATTAGGCCAAATAGATCAAAATTACAGATCACTTAAATAATGGCCACCTTGGAACGACGTTAATTTTGAAAAATTACAAATTGAGTCCTACTCTAAATTGTATTTTGTCTAGCAGCAAAAGTATGCAAAATTTCAACTCAATCGGTTCGGTGGAACTGTTTTATAATTCTGATGCAAGATTTGACCCACACATATTGTCAAGTTAAAAAAAGTGGCGTTGCGTGAAGTTTGATGTGGATTCTAAAATAAAAGAACTAATTCTTGGCCGAAGACTTTATGATATTATATGAAAGTGATGCAGATTTTGTCTCGATTTCGTAGTATGATTATTTGAACTAGTTTAAATAGCACTATTATTTTTATAATAATACAGTATTCTAGCCTATGTGTATGTGCTAGTGTGAGGGTACTCGATAACTTTCTTTCTTTCTTTCAGAAATATAAACTTACATTAATAAAACTGACTCAAAAAAATATAAATATCTAATTTTGAGTCGGTGATTTCATCCAATAAATTGATAATTAAACCGCAATAGCACCGACTGAGAATTGGTTATTTTTATTATCCTTTTTTTACATTTTTGAGTCGGCTATATTCTTGTTAATTTGTAAACAATATTGTTTCGCGGTAACTTGTCTCTGTAGGCAGAGAAATGGTGTAATCGGTAATGGTAAGGCTTTTTATGAGAGATGGGGCAAACGGGCAAGAGGGTTACCTCATGGTTAGTGATCACCGCCGCTCATATACACCATCAATACCAGAGGAATCGTCGGTGCGTTGCCGGCCTTTGGGGAAAGAATAGGCTCTTTTCTTGAAGGTTCCTAAGTCGTATCGTTCTGGAAATACCGCAAGTTGATTTCGCAATGATGCTGTACGTGGAAATAAATAAATAATAATTTAAAGAAATGATGGACTATAAACAAATAATAGAATAGGCTTGTGATAATTTATAAATGTTATGCATACCGCTTTTCCGTTCTGTGAATTACTTACTAAACTCATTGCGGTTTGCGGTTTATTTTTATAACGCGATGACCCGCTGAAACCATTACTGCAATCTGTAATATATTTTATTCCATTTATATTTATAGCATTATTCAATCCAAATAATTGTAAGAATTATGTGATACTATGAATAATAATTGTATAGTCACGCAGGAATTGAGCGCGATGACTAATATTTTATTTGTATATTCAAAGTGTTTGATTTATTTATAATGCAAATTGTGCCTATTATAAATAATGACTATGCCTGTCTCATTTAAAACTGCCCTCATTTCCCCCGCAGGCGATCATGCAAAAATTTCTGTGTCAACAATATTCATTCATAGTTCTACGCTTCTACCCTTACCGTAGTCCCGACTCGTCTATCGATCGGTTTGGCCGCAATGTTGAATAAAAAATATATAGAGATGTCAGTAGAATAATAAGTGGATTAGAGACTATGCCGAGAAAAAATTTAGTCACTGTGTTAAATATAGTGAATTAAATGTTCCTGGATGCGTCACTAGTCGCCGGAGCTGTAGGGCGACCGGTCGGGGCGAAAGTCGGCTTCGGCCACACAGTTGGACCGACGCGGTACCACACCACAGTCTCATCTAAGCCATTGCTATGCGAACATCTTCCCCATCATAGCCGAAATTCCACATTCGAGTCCGGGACGCTCGCGTGCCGACGCGACGCGAAACTTTAACATTCGAATTTCGTGTTTGCAAATTATTCTTTTTCGAACAATTATTTTTCTAAGCTGCCGTAGAAAAGTTGGCGAAGTTGGCGGCAAACGGTAAAGTTGTGTGTTTTGTGTATGTAACAGTGTTTAGACAACTTTCAGAGCTTTATAAGATTTTTAATTTCTGTGCTTTTTCGGTGTATTGAAACATTTTGTTAGTGTGAAGTGTTTTATTATTATTTTGTGCACATTTTCATTTGGATTTTTTTGCTCCGGAAATTTGTGGTTGGTTATTATTTTATGCACTTATTTTTATTTTATGATATTTGCTCTGACTTTTATATGTAATTTCAGATAATTTTATTAAGGAAAACTCTTAGGAAAATGTACAAATATTCCTGCATACTTATCTCCAGTAGCAGCATCATTATGTTCCTCTTTAATGTGTAATTATTTTTACAACTTACATATTTCCATGTGTTTACGGTATGTAGTGCCAATAAAATATTATAGCGTAGCTCTAACAATGTCGATAATATTCTGCAACATATATTTACTAATTTTTAAAACAGCTTAGTAAATACGATTTCCATAGAAATGAAACTTTTTCTTTCGATTCAATATTTTATTTTTTACATACAATTTAATCTCAATGTAGCATTTCATTTTTGATTAGCCTCATTTTCATTACCGAACTTTTCCGGTCTGCACAGCGCGTCGCACCGTAGTGAAAATATCCTAAAAATTATTTTAATTGCCACTAATGCAGTCTCATCCTATTTGGAAAATGTATTAATGATTACGCGATTTCAAAAAAATTTAATTAAAAATGTCGTAGTTTATAACATGTAGATAAATATGGCCTGCGTTAACGGCTTAGAGACTTGGTATATTATTTAACTCGCGCGTCCGGCGACTTAATGATTGATTTCTAATAGAGACTCTATGGGTAGGGTTATTTGATAAAATTAGTATTTTAATCACTCAACGTTTTATTTAGACAATAAAAATTCTTATACTAGCTGGCAGAAGCGACTCAATATATTTTTCGATGTTAATTTAAACTTTACTTGCCGGCTAATGAGCTAAGCTGAACTTAAATTATTTTCATTTTAGTTTTTTGGGGTAATTTGTTCTAAAATATAAGTCTAATGCGGATTTACCCGTGTGAAGTAATTTTGATGAATAAATACAAATTTTTAAATATTTCACACCTTTAAATCCTCTTTAAAACATTAACAATTTTAAAACAAATATTTGTGGATCACACAAATATTGGTCTCGGTGCAGGGATCGAACTCACGGTCTTTCGGTTCGCAGCCGGCTTCGCAGGATGCTATCAATAATTCTAACTTCAAAGTTACAAGCAGTTTATTATTTATTGTGTATGGGTATAATAAGGTACCATTATAATTATTATTTTTTATAATTAAATAATTATAAACCATTATTTATTTAATTAATTAATTAATTAAATTGTCTTATTCAATTTACTTACTATATATATGTATCGAGTTAGAAGACAGTCCCGTTAGACCTTCTCTAGGACCTTTAGAATGGGAATAATTTTCCGTATATAGGAATCAAAGTCATGTGTGTCACGAAGTTGCGGTCGTTACTGTATATACAACTAATACATTATTAAATGTATCATACATTCACTCACGCCGTAGGGGTATGCAGAGGTGTAACACTACACTCACATTTCGCCGAGCTAATTCCCGTCCCATAAAGTGATAGGGGCCGAGCCTATCCCCATACCGGGCACAATTTAAGACTCCGGGCTGGTACTGAGTATTTCGTGATAGAAAGTTAAAATATAACTTTTACGTGACCAGGGGTTTGAACCTGAGACAGTACAGCAGTCGTGGTTCCTATGCAATGCAGTTGCGCCACCAAGGCAGTGAAATTTATAAAATGGTAATTGTATGAAGGGCAGTTAAATGTATGATTAATTTAAAAAATTGTAGTGATGTTGCGTTTAATATTAGGTCTAGTGGTAATCATATTCAAGTTGAGGAACTGTTGGGGTTTCTGTAGATAGTTTTGTCTACAGCACGAATAGGCTGACTCGACCGGGTCGTTACCACTGTTTCACAGAAAACCGACAAAACAGTAAAGTAGCGGCTTACTGCTGCGTTTCGTTCGGTGAGTGAGATATCCGGAGGCTCAAATCCCGCTCCCTTTCCAGTCCCTGCCCTTTAACGTCGGCAATGGGCCTATGATTTTCAATACTGTGGGCGTACATGAGCGATAGAGATCACTTACCATCAGATGACCCACTTGCAGGTTTGCCGGTCTATGCTATAAAAAAGGTTCTGGGTGCAATTCCCAGGTCGGGGAATCACAAGTTGTTTTAATTTTCGATTTGACAGACCATAAATGAGTTGCCCGGGATCGGAAATCGAGCGCGGAATGGCACTACTCATCCGCTATCACATCATGGGTCGGGAATAAACTCAGCGCATTTGCACATCTACCTACTCCATCGAGACACAGTCGTGAGCTTAATTTGTGTATGTAAAATTATATCAAGTTTGACCTTGTAGGTAGCTTCTTATTACAAGACTGGAGGTTGGTTACGAACTCGAGGTCACAAGCTACAGAAAGCTTTAGGTATTTTAGGTAGACGGGTAATTTGCTACGGTTAAAGCGGTAGTTAAGATGTCGGCCCTCCGCGTCGATGTTAAATTTGAGATTATTAGGGTCTTATTTTATAATATAGTATTTGATTAAATACGGTTATATTACCATCTTTTTTTGTTTGATTGAACGACGAGATTAGTAAGGCGTTCGCCTGATGGTAAACGCCTGCCCATAAACAGAAGCAACACCACACAGAACTTTGAATTACAAAGCACTGCATGGCACTGCACTGCACTCGTCACCCCGAGACATAGGATGTTAAGTCTCATAATGCCCAGTAATTTCATTGGCTTCAATGTCCTTCAAACCGAAACACAACAGTACTTACACACTGTTGCTCGACGGCAGAAATAGACAAAGCGGTGGTACCAACCCAGACGGCCTCTCGCATACGGGGGACCTTTTAGCGCCTTTGAATTTGACCCATTTATCTAGCCGTCAGTCGTCTGTCATTCAGTCATTTTTTTCCATGTTTAGTTTTGTTGAGTTATATCCGAACTCGTAGCACAAAAGTTGTTCCTTATGGGGTTAGCTATCTAGTTCTGCGAGGTTGCTGGTGTTTTAAAAGTAACCCTGTATATGTATTTAAGTTTAGGCATTTTGGAACTTACACCTTATTGTTATAGTGGTGCTTATTATCAAGCGATGCTCGAGCTCATCATTCAATAGCTTATAAAAATGTTATGACACTAGTAAGGTCCTTCGAAAGGGTTCGAACCCTTGGCCGGGCAATTAAAAATCGATTCGAAAAAGACGTTTAAGTCACCCGTGATTAGAATTTGTAGCCGGTAGGGCATTGGGCTCCACGTACCGCATCGTGGAACGAAAATAATCTCGTTAAGCTGTGGGTGCACTAGTTGCACCCCTGCCTAGCCCATTAGTTATTTAGGCGTGAACCTGATTGTAAGTGATTACCTCCTTGTATATAAATAATATTAAGTAACTTCTTTTGCCGCACCAATTTTTTGCGACAAACGCGTCGCGAGCAGACTGCCAACAGCCAACAACGCATGACATTTTTATAATCGCTGCGATTTTTTATCGATCGTTTTTTTATTATTTTTTGTTTTTCTAAGAGATGAAACAAGCAAGTCGTTTGTCTGATGTTAAGCGCCACGCCTGCTCATATGTAAAAGCAACACCACACAGAACTTTGAATTACAAAGCACTGTAGCTCGTCACCTCGAGACATAAGATGTTAAATCAGTAAAGCAAGTAATTTCACTGGCTTCAATGTCTTTCAAACCGAAACACAACAGTGCTTATATACTGTTGCTTGGCGGCAGAAATAGACAAAGCGGTGGTAAAAACCCAGACGGCTTCCCGCATATGAGGGACCAGCTACCATTTAGTAAGGTAGTTTCGAATTTTGAAACGTCTTGACAAAAACGGCGGACATTCCACACAAAACCGAAGCGTAGGACATTCTTCTCAAGTCCGGGCATTTGGAAAAATGTTTCAAGGCCAGTTTTTTTACTCGATGATTATTAACTTCTTTGATTTTTTTATAATTTTCCAATTACTTAAGTCTGGAATCCCAGACAAATAAAATGTTTGGATAGAAAACTTAGGGTCTGTTATACAACAGAAAAGTAAACCTACAAAACCAGTAAAATTGAACCAACAAATTTAATGTATTATACAGCTATGATATGAAAATGAGTTTTGTATTTGAACGTGTCATAATTTGGAGAATAAAATGTTTTATTGTTATTTAAGATTATTATAATTTATTTAGTAAGTAGCATTTAGTTAAAGGTGACGAAATATGCGCTAATATCCAAAAAAATCGGACAAATCAAGTAATCAAGCAACCCTATATTCTAGTAGGTAGGTACTAAGTATAATAAAGTACCTAGTTTTTTTTTTATCCTGGCTCGGCAAAGTGACTACGCTACACCTGATGGTAAGTGTAGCGCAATCCAAGAATAGTGTCGACGAACGATAAACAATGTATCCATCGTAGGTCGGCAATATCATGCCGGCCTGCCAAAGGACCAAGGGGGAGGGGAAGGAAAAAGGGATGGGAAAAGGGTTAAGATCAGGGGGGCTAGCCCCCTGGGGAGAACCGGATAGTTACATAATTTCTAGCACGAGGATTTTATATTTGTTAAATATTGCGCTAAGTTAAAGTTTAAAACAATTTCAATATCGAAAGACCCTAATAAAATTGCACAAATTACTGAATCATTTATTAAAACTTCGTACAATTAAAGTAAAACTTTGGAACCCGTTCCGCTTATATTTTATAGTAGAAATGTACTGTGCCTAATTAAGTAAATCGAATAAGCTTTCTCTTTGCAATAATTAATCGTGAAATGTTTTATTTAGTTTGAATATTTATGAGTCAATTGTATAATTATTAATGTTGTAGTTAGAGTCAAGTTTTTTAAGCATAACCAAAGATTTGAGGGTTTCTTCGAAATTCAATCCCTGAGGTGAGAAAGCGGATAGCAAAGTTTGTATGGGACATTATAGATTTATAATCAATTTACTTACACATGGAGAATGCGGAGAGGAAAAGCTAACGTTTAATAAAAGGACATTATTAGTAACGGTAGACACAGAAAAAATATCTCTAGTTGTATTAGTCAACTAGATTTTGCTCGCGGCTCCGCCCACGTGATTAAATAAACAAACAAACAATCAAACTCTACAGCTTTATAATATTAGTATAGATTTGATTTTGATCTGACAACGGAAGCCTTCAAATAATATTATTTTGGTAGCTTAGCAACGGAAGCCTTCAAATATGAATAATTTTCCCCGTTTTTGCAACATTTTTCACTGATGCTTCCCTTCTAATGGTCGCAGCGTAATGTTATATATCCTAAAGCCTTCCTCGATAAATGGACTATCCAACACAAAAAGATTTTTTCAATTCGAACCAGTAGTTCCTGAGATTAGCGCGTTCAAACAAACAAACAAACAAACAAACAAACAATCAAACTCTACAGCTTTATTATATTAGTATAGATATCTAATGAATAATATAATTTAATGTAAAAATATACATTTTACATACATACATACATACATACGCTCTCATGCCTATAATTCTTGAAAGGGTACCCACATTTCGCCTAATTCTGTCCCATGATCGAGACCGAGATGATCGCCATACCAGACACAATTTCGAACTCCGGGCTGGTATTGAGCATTAGGTTAATTTATATAAAAATTCAAAATTATATCTCGTGTAATCCTTTCCAGAGCAGCGAAAAAAGTATATTGACCCAAATATACCCGCTTGACCAATCTCGCACGTCCGTGTTGCGCAACAATCGACATTGGGTAAAGCGAAGACGTTCCTATGATTATTGCATGAGTAGGGCTGCTGTCTGTCTGGGAATCCCTGGATTCGTCCTGACCTGTAAAGCGACTAAGAGCGGCTATAGGAGGTTTTTCACAGCATAAGTGCCGAAGTATAACTATACCCGATTTGTTAATAATAAACAAAAAATAAAATTAAAACCCTAAAGTAATTAGTAGGTCTGGGCGTAAGCAGCTACAGTATTTAAAAAAGAGCAAGGCAAATCTAATATTCACTTAAACATTAAAAAGATATTTATTATACATGTTACAAAATAATTATAACATTTTCATTACGAATTAAAGTCCTCAGAATATATTACTTTTTATCAATATAGGTGTCCGTATCAGGGGCTTTTGACGTCACTGTACGGTGTCGGAAATAATGGCTGGCCTACACATGAGTCACAGGAAGAATTAGAATCAATATACACAACGGGAAGTAGCGTCGGGTTAATACCGTGTTAGTAATATGAGAAGCTGGCATGGAGAACGTGTAAACTAAGATTTTCTTTAAAGTTACCGTTAGAGATAATTAACATGTTATCTAGGGCATGTAAGGAATAGGTGCAAAACATTTTGGGAACAAGCAGGACTATATTTATTTATTAAAACTGTATTGTTTATCAACATAATAGAAAGTACAAAGTGGTAGGTCCCTCGTATGCGAGAGGCCATCTGGGTTGGTACCACCGCTTTGTATATTTTTGCCGCCAAGCAACAGTGTGTAAGCACTACCGTGTTTCGGTTTAGAGTACATTGAAGGCAGGAAATTACTGGGCATTATGAGACTTAAAATCTTATGTCTCGGGATGACGAGCGCAGTTCAGTGCCATGCCGTACTTTGTAATTCAAAGTTCTGTGTGGTGTTGCTTCTGTTTATGAGCAGGCGTGGCGCTTACCATCAGGCAAGCGCCTTGCTCGGTTCGTCATTCAATCAAATAAAAAAAAATATATAAATGTCTATTGGTGAGAGGGTGCTTGATATTTTTATACTACACTGGAAAGTAACACCACCGTGCACAGGTGAAAAGCCTGACATAGGGGCTCGTTCCGGGATCGGCTAGTGTATAGTAACGTCATTCGTGCCGATTTCTTAGAGTGTGTGTGGCTTGTTCTAAAGCGCCACCAATTTCGCTAAATTCTGATTTCTCCCAACCGCAAAAGCAGAAAAGTCAACAAAAAAAAATCTATTATAATGAGAATGAAGGCCAAGTGCTAGTCTAAACGATTAATAACAAGAAAGTATGTGAATAATAAATAAGACCTAGGTACTCTATGCGAATTTAGCCAAATAGCTATGAATCCACGATAAAGTACAGTACTTAAAGATATTTTCGTACAGACGTAATAGGCCGGGGCGATAACTTGAAATTAATGAAACCCAGTTTTATGTAACCTAGGTCTTTCTATACTGTATGTACAGTACTTTTTCTTTAAAAAGGCTTTTTTTACATTTTTAAATATTAGTTACAAAAAAAAACAAAATATTTAAAATTATAAAAAAAACATTACCATCCAATAGCGAGACCTAGGACCTAAGCCACCGGCGGTTAGGACCCATGAGAGACAAACCTCCTCACAATGCGTGCCGTGTCCAATAACACTGCTTTCTGTATAGCTGGCTCTTGACCCAACGACAGTTGAGAGCCTCTGAAGATGTTAGTCGAGGCCCTTCGGTATCAACCCAGAGACGACTATCGGGACAATAATTATTGAGTCTACATCCCACATCTCGGTAACTCTCTATTTCTATACTTATTACTAGGGTATTCGCATTAGTCAATTACATTCACAATTTATTTTGAATTAAACAAGTAAGTACATGTTTATGACCAACAGTCAGTACCGTAGATTTTATCTAGATAAAACAATCTGAGAAATTCCCAGCGCTTGTGGAAATAAAATCAAATGGCTTACAAATATAACCGTCGTATATTTAAAAGTACGATGTTATTGACTCGATGAGTATAAGTTTTCGTATAACAGCGGACGGTGAATCGACAGCGATTCAGTAAAGCTCGCGATCAGTTGAAAACTTTAACAGTGCAAACACTGTTATGAAGGTGCGCCAAATATATTTTCGACGTTTCCGCAAAATAAAAGTTCCACAGACACTTATTTTGTCGTCTTGTTTTGCAATAGTTTTACTGTCTTGTTTTTGTCTTTGGTGTATTGCGTCTTAAAAAATTATGTGCATTGCGCCGTTTGGTAAAGTTTCTTTATTTCGTTGCCACGCTGAAGTGGTCATTTCATTACTGTGATGTAATAACAATACTTATAAATGCAATGATAATATAATAAATAAATGAAAAATTAATCAAACTGTAGATAGAGTTAGTATATTTTTATTAGGTAATGTAATGAAAATTAAAGCGCGTAACGTAAAGCTTTTATGACTATTTTATTTATTTATTTGATTAGCATTAGTGATGAACAGTTCGCTCGTCTGATATAAGCATTTAGTTGGAAAGGTTTGATGAATAAAAAAAATTAATAAGATGATCTTAAGCCATCACTTAATCTATATTCGTATGTCACACAACCTAGGCTAAAGTAACTGTGAGACCTATTTTATACGAGGTCACTAAGTAATTAAACTATGGTATTTGGCATTATCTCGAGCCGCTTGATTAATTACAGAGAATTCTGACTTGCTAACATTTAGAAGGTAATCTGATACTAAAGCTAATTTGTCTGGCTGCTAGACTAATTATAAAATGGCTTGGTACTGTTCTCATGATATTTCGTATATTATCTTTCGAGCGAACTTCATCTATTATGAAAATAAATTGGATATGTCTACGTACATATTTGACAGTGACCGAAGATAATATTATAGAGAAAAGCCTATAACCATTGGATTAGATTCTAGCTTGCGGCTCCGCCCACGTGCATTATTTTTTCCGTGATAAATAGTAATCAATGGCCTGATTCAGGACATAACTTATTTTTATTCCAGACTTAATCCAAATTCGTTCAGCAATTAAGGCGTGATTGATTGAGAGAAATTGCGAACATCCAAACTTACATTAATTATAATATTAGTCTTCTTTTTCCAGCTGCCTTTATCCCACTCGCTGTGGAGTCGGCGCAACATGCTTTTTAACACATGTTACAGAAAGATTTGTCTTGAAGTTTTTACGACTGGCCGCCTGTCTGACATTAACCTCAAACTCAAATATACAAACATTAATAGTCTCGGTGCGGGAATAGACCCCATGGCCTCTCGTTTCACAGCCGGCTACTCGTCCACTGCACCACGGATACTGTCAAATGTACATTTATAATATTAGTGGATAAATCCCAACCTGATAATGTTTTTCGCACCCAAACTTCTTTCAAAAAAGCACGCATTATGGGAGTTGATATCGAGAGTTCCCGACTCACAGCTGATACCTTGCCAAAATAGAGTCGAAAAGTGCATTTTTAATTTAATATTTGTCAAAGTCCAGACTAGGTATTGGTCGCGTATCTCATGTCAGATTGTGGGTGAAGTGTACGGCCAGAACCGATAAATGCAATCACGATAAAACACTCGCCGCCGCGTCGTCACTGCAGTGTTTTTCGCACGTTTCATTGTGACCGGTACTTTATATTGTGCACGAAAACATGGTTTGTTTTCCCGTGCCCAGCAATGGGACATATGATAGGGGACTAGTAACAGCGTCTTATAGAAACGTGTGGTCATGTTCGAGTATCTTTACATATACATAACAGTGAGTGTTTTTGTACCGAATCTTAAATTTAGATATTCAAAAATTTTACGCTAATTTTAATCACTCATTTATTAACATCACTATAAATTATTTACATTACCTCTGCCTACTATCAGCTGGTTATCAGTTAGTGTTGTCCAAAGTTGTAAGTCAATTATCGACACTAGTCATTGGATAAAAAGAAAATGCTTTATGTCCTAGCAATGGATTTGGTACGGGTATGAAATATTTAAATCGTTCAATAAACGTTAGTTAAATTTGACATTGGTTTTCAACTACAAGTAGAAGTTATATCGAAGAAAATTGACTTCATTCCGTAAGATAGTTTAAATTTCAATGTGGACATTAAATCACCCGTGAGTAAATACCCTAAATCGTTCATTGCACTCTGCGATGTCTCTCGATTTGGCGACGACCAGACATTTCCCAATTTCAGATACGTTACTTACGTTAAATCGTACGTGCGTACTGTAAAATGAAAGTTGTTACTACGAGAACTCGATATGAGGAAATTTCTATTATTCGAGAACGTGGTGAGATGTTGTTTTAATTAGTTTTTGTGAAGGTCTACCTATGTTGTTGACTGACCCTGTTTTCCAATTACAGAGCATAATGCGACTCAGTGGCGCACAATGACGAAAAAACACTTGTTAATTTTCTGTCACTGAGTTAATATCGATTGCATGTATCACCCGAAAGCAGTACTTTTGAGAGTGCTTGATTGTGCGAAGCGTTGCTGTAGTTGAAACATTCAACGTTGAGCATTATGCCGCATAATGCGCTCTAGTGCTGTAATTGGAAAACGCCCAGTAGTACTGTCTCGGTACTTCCGGCCCATTTATGCTATAGACAAGAGTGTCTACAGCGTGACTCTGACACTTAGGTACCTATACTAAGTATCAGTATGTCAAAGGCCTGATGCTTATGATTGTCTTATTTTTAACACGCTTTTATTTTTTATCCTATGTTTTATAGGTTAAGATAGATAAAATTGTTAACACAAAATGTTATTTGCGTCAAATATTAAGAAATTAGCACACAGTATAGTCAAGCAAAGTTGCAATTGAAAAACTTCAATTTTTCAGTCGAGTTCTTGTAACAATTATTTATGACTACCTATAGCTCGTGGCGCCGCCCGCGTAAGCAGCATTTTGCGACATAAAATTATCCGGGATAAAAAGTAGCCTATAACCGTATCCAGGATCTCGTCTATCTCTGTACCAAAATTCATTCAAAATCATTTCAGGGATTTAGGCGTGAGCGTAATAAATAAACAAACAAACTGACTTTCACATCTAAATATAGGATTTAGTAGTAAATTGACTTATCAGAAAAAAGCCTTGTACCACAAGGTGCTTAACTGAAGAGAATCAACCGGCGAACAACCCATGCAGCAAAATAATGCCTCAATTTGATATAAATTTTACAATATGTACCAAAAAAATTTGGTCCGGTTAAATTTAGTTACTTTATCCACCTCGCATCACCCCTTATTCTTTAAAAACAAAAGCCGCGACGCCGCTTGTTGGCTTACTTCAGACCGGCCAAGTTATGTTATGCATACTATATAATGAAACATTCAAATATATAATGGGTATTGTCATATTACCGTTTTTTTAAATTACCCAGTTAAACAGCTTACTTAACTTAGATAAAATTTCTGTAACACGATCGAGATACAAATGACTTGCGAACTCATAGTACGTACAAAATAGCAGTAAGCACGCATTCACTAACTCGCAACTTCCGTACGTTTCGGTATAAAATGTCTATTGAGAAATGTCCCGTGATTTATTAACGGTTCGGATATTTTCACAACGGTAGATAGATGGTTGTTTTCTATACATAAACGTGATAGATTTGTGTTGTTAGTCACCAAACGATGTCGTTTTTCTTTTATTTAAAAAATAATTTAAGTGAGTGCTTCTGCTTTTATTATTGTTAATGCCAATAGTAACCCTATTGGTATATGTTGTGATAAATATGTTTGTCATAGGGATTGACAACACGCGTTGGATCGCGTTCCAGGATCAGACAGTGTATATCCGGTTCTTCTGAGGGGCTTGCGATATGACTTTATGGTTGATTGCCCGCCCCAATCAACCATAATAGTAGTAACCGTAGTAGTATAGGGGTACATCCTTGTATTACTGTGCCTGCAATGGTCATCCGCTTGTCCTGTTGCAGGCCCCTCGATTTGCTTCTTCCCTCTCCGAAGAGAGAAGAAGCATTTATACAGGCCGGCATGACTCTGGTGACCATCTGTAAACTCATTGTTTTTCGGTGGTCGCTGGTTTTTTGGACTGCACTACGTTTACCATCAGGTGTAGTGTACTTTGCCGTGCTCGGATAAAAAAAGGAACATGATTAAATCCTGCAAAGATTGAATATAATTTGGCAATGATATAATGCATTGTTCATTAAAAAGGATATCTTAAACCAAAACGGCTTACACAATGATGTTTTTTAGTAGAAAACAGCCTCTATCATTTTGATCGATTTAAGAGTTCTCATACATAAGGGTGTGCTTTAGTCGCATTTTTAAATTCGTAACTCGATAGTACACACGCGAACGGACCACCCAGCATTTATTCTTTTATAGCTCTTACGTATAATTAGCTTTGTATACTGAAAATATTTTGTTTAAAGGTGCAAATAAAATTATATATTTCTCTTTGTTTACATTATACAGAATTGAATAGATTTTCACAAAAGCAGGTGCTTTTGGTTAGAAATAAATGTACCTATTTAACACCTATTATGCGTTTCTCAAATTTTTAATCCTAAGAAGGTAAATTAGTGGTTGAATATCTATATGGAGCTTTTTTGCCTACTAACACTCAAGCCTCATTTTAATATACGTATCTACGCGAGCGAAGCCGCGGGCAACAGCTAGTAACCTATAAAGTACAGTATAGTGTAGTAAAATATACAAATGAGTACAGTGCGGCGTTTCATTACAATGAGCATGACTATAATACGTCTCACACCGCTACGCCGCTGTCTAATTCACCAAACGACCACGCGACTGTAACATTTCTACGCTGCGGTTGGCATACCGCAAGTGCGTGTACCGAGACTTAGTTAAGACTAGATGTGGTTAGCTTTATCGACAATAATCAACCTCCGTGGCGCAGCGGGCGAGCAAGAGGCCGCGGGTTAGATCCCCGCACCGAGACAAACGTTTGTGTGTTCCACAAATATTTGTTTCGGGTTCTGGGTGTTGTGAGACCGAAAGTCTCTCGTAGTTCCTGATACCCACGACACAAGACTCGTATCTTACTGTGGGGTCAGGACTGACTGACTGTATTTATTTATTTATTATGGGAACTTCAGACAATCTATATGTATATCGACATATACTTACTATAAATTTAGTAGTATACACTTTATTACATACATTAGTCGTTGGTTTGATGTGTTGTTAAGTTGCGAGAGTAGTGTACGTAATTTTTTTCTATCTAAATTCTAATACGCCATTAAATTGAATGGAGTATTAAACTTTTGATCAATAGCAACATACAAATGAAACAAACTTCTTATCAGAAATAATGATATTATGACCACGAATACGAAAATCACTGTTAATAAAAAAATTGGAATAAAATCACTAGTGGCTTTGATTTGATATTAGGTACTCAATTGAATGAATTTGCTTTGACGAGCATATGTCGTTTCCAGTAAACCTATATTGACGTGCTTAAATTCAAGCCAAGAGTACCTGCGATCCGCACTAAGGACCTTCACCTTTATTTATGTACACTCAGACAGAAATCACCCTTTGCGTCGCCCGCTCGACGCATGGGAACCGAGAAAGCGTTCAAAATGATTTATTGTAAATGGTTTTCTACTTTGTTGGCTAAAATAATAAGACCCAAGCCCGGATTGGTGTTCTAAATTCGATATTTGTTATTTTTTTTCTCTTTACACCGCTCACCGGCTCTCCATCCAAAAATTTAATTTGCAATCCTTTGTTGGTCCATCAGGGCTGGCGATTTAATGACTCAGCGATACGGTAATTAACGCTCAAAACGAAAGCGTTCGAATCAAAAAGAAGAAATTTTCGCTAAACCCATAAATGTGGCTAGAGAACCACCTGAATGAGATATGGACAATGCAAATAATAAAAATGTTAAAAGCACGGTAGGCATTGCGGGTGGCTTTGTCCACGCGCACAATGGCAACGTCCCTTGTGGAGATTGACGCTTTAACTCCGGAGGTGTTATGAGAATTAGTAGACCATTATTGCTCTATAGAAATCGCTATGGTCAAGCGGAAAGCAGATAACAATAATTAGCTCGGACACAAAAAAAGTGACATAAATCCTGCATAATAAGTTCTACGAGGTGAAAAAAACATGGTAACAGTTTACCTGAGTTCCTTTTTTGCAGATTCACTCGCAGCAAAAATAGACGGGATAAACACCTCAATTCTCGGCAGAGGCATTGTTTAATGATTTTTCTGTTGTGATCTTGCACAATTCTCAGCGATCTCGGTTTTTTTAATGCAACTTGCGAGAAGATTTTTTTTCATTGGTAGCCTTTAAACAAAAGGGACCAGGGATTGTGTGAAGGTGTGATTTATTTACGACTTTACCTTTTAAAGGCCCTCGCTTGACCGACTTTGGGTGGTTCAGCATAGATCTCGCTTGGACAATTTAATGTTTGTGTATACTGATTAAAACTGATAGTTTAATCATGTTTCTTTTTGTTGCAGGAACAATATGGAAATTTCGTTCGAAAACGGCACGCCATTAGGAGACGCATAATTAAATTTCCTTTCGAATAACACCAAGTTTTTTAAAACTGTCCGAAAAACAAAGATGCTGGGGTGTGCTCGGCGAAGAGTTACCTCAGTCTCCACTTCCTTCTCACCAAAATACATCATCTTCAGCTCGGCTCATGATAGCCGGTGCTTAGATAAGTAGATCGTATAATTTAACTTTCCTAAAACTTTAAATTCGAAAATCCAAACGAACGAAATACGAAAGCATCTGAAACTAAACTAGTCAACCTAAAAACAAGTTCAGTAGTAAGTTACCAATAGGTGAAGTAAAGGAACAAAGCTCTAGTGCGTGCTGTCGGAATTGCCACTGCGGTGGTATGCTTTATATTGCACCTTGGATCGACTGTGCGCTGACAGGTCGCTACGTCACGTGGCTTCCAGGCGCGCGACTTCAGTGCTGGATGCTACTAACTGTATACACGTAAGTACTTTTTATAATGTATTTGAATTTACCGTTTATTTCGTGCAGTACAATTCTTGGTGCTATAGGAATGAACATCTTTATTTATTCTATCTGGAGTATGATGTACAGCGGTAAAGTCTGTGCATCAATTTGAATCCTACTTGTTTTGTTTGCATATGCTGTAGTAATTAACGTGCCAACATACATGATTATTATGGGTTCTTAATTATGGAAAATAACTAGTTTTGAAATGTTTATAAAATATGTTTAACATACAGTATAACCGTTACGATTTTATAAGCATAGTTTCCACGAATTAGCTGTTTGTATAGAAATTCATCTTCCCGCACTCCCACCTTGCCATTGAAATGCAGCCTTTTGAGGTTGTTTGCTAATGAGTTCGCATTTATATTCCTGAAACTGCGCTCAATAGCTATGAATATTACGTTTATGAATATAAATTTTATGTCTCGCGAGATGTAAAATTATGTCTAATTGTACATTTAGCTTACAATGTATCTAATTTAGTGATTTTAATGGTTAGAATATATGATGATGTTTCAACATACTATGTTACACGGTTGATCATATGGAACGTCCGACATTTTCTACTTCATGCTCATCAATGTAAAGGACATAAAACTTGTCTATACATTCCGTTAAGTTCCCCGGACTGCCTCCTTCGACGGGAGTGGCTACTTACTTCGCCATTCGATTTACGATGTAATTTTCATTACTAGTTTCTATGTGTTTTACCTTTGTTCATCTACGCACGTCAGCAGTAAATGCTCCTTTCTTATTATTGTCATTATCTACCGCCTCTCGCACAAGAGATATAGTATTTTCATGTTTGTTGACAATGCCGTCGTAAAAACGTTTATATTTTTTCTTACGTTACTTAACCTTAAAAACCATACATTATGTATTGGCGCAGTATGTGGCTAGTGACAAATATTTATTTAACGATTTTTATTGTAACCTTAAAAGTAAATTTCGAGATACAACACAAATAAACATTGTTTCCTTATATATTTTTAAATACATTTTAAATCGTATAAAAACTGGTTTCCTTAACTGTGACGTGTGTACGGTCTTTGGTATAAGAAATAAACTTCCATCGACAGATTAGAGTAAGTGCTTCCAGATAAAACAAGATAAAGTTCGTTCACACAGTTAAAGGTACTCTGAATCGTACTTCCGACTGATATAGTGCACAAGAATTTACAATAGAATTAAATGATAAAACTAATTGTGAGCATTATGACAGGAGAGAGATATCAACATTATAATGCTCAAAAAACTTTTAAAAATATGAGATAATGCCACATCAAACATTTAGATAGCAGAGTGTGCATATTATATTTTAATTAAATCTGTATAAACAGTTGTTTTTTATGTTCTTTGTAAGAGTATCTTGTTCAAATATATTTTCATTTCAGTTACACGATGTCTTCTATGCTTCGTGAAGCTAACTATACTAATAACTGTGTATATTCGTGAATATACACAGTTATTGTAAAATATCATTATTAATAACTCCTAATCAACCATCTACGCTTTCAAACCAAATTCAAAAACGTATTCTATGTTCCGTTACCTTATCTGTTCCTTTCGGTTTTTGAATTTTAGTAGGAAATAGGTTATATAATTTAATACCTCCAAATGTAGGTCTTACGTGAGCTGCATGTTAATATAATAAAGTGTACGTAAAATATTTGGCAACAACATGAGATGTTTGCTCTCATGGTTTGTTGAAAAAGTCACGACGATGTGTCAAATTGGCTGGAATGTCACATTATTTGATGTTAAACAGATAATTTGCTATTACGAGATTAATTTACATGTTTTGGGCTTGTTCATAAACAATGTGAGGTTGGTAGGATTATTCCAACTAAATCGGCGTCTTGATTATTTGCTGAACATACTGTTGCTCAAAAATTTAGAGTCACAGCACACAATCATTTTAGCATCAGCCATTACCAATTTTGCGACTGCATCATGTTTTGCCAAATCTATTACTGTATCGAAGTCGTGCTTTCTAGCAATTAGCGATTAAACCATATTTTGCGATTTGATATATTATTATTTATATGTGGCATCAAAATTTCGGGGAATGTCTTCAGGCGTCGAAAAGCAACTAAATCGGAATGTGCTGTGGCCACGGTTAATAGTGAGGACATCTGAAAATTATCTACCAGTCTGCTTATTTAAATTAAAAATGAATGAAGAAAAGATTTAATAATGTTAAATGATTTCATAATTGAAAATGACAAAATGATGAGTGATATTTTGAAATGAAATGAAATGAAATATTATTATGTGTTTGAGTTTTCAATCGGAAAAATCATACATGAATTTCTCGATATTGTATTTATGCCCGGTACGGCAATAAGCTCGACGAAACATGAGTGCAACACGTCTGCTTACCCCTTCGCGGATACAGGCGTGAGCTTATGTATGTATGTTTCGTAATCAGTTTTATATACCTAAATAAACTTACGATCATATGTAATATAAAATAATATTTTTTGAAACATCTAGGGTTTCTTACACCAATGAATCATTTGTTCCGTTTTGTCGAATTTGGAATATCATATGACTTTGTTAAATCTTTATCAATTTATATTTGGATTATCAAATATGTCAATAAATATCCTAGTATAATAATAAAGCCTTATGCGAATACATGTTGCTGGTTATAAATATCCGATGAGACATTTATGGCATCCGTCTCCATCCATAGTAAAGGTTATAAAGAGGATTTTAGGATGAAACAGACGAAATGTACCCTTGACCGATCAGTTCCACCCACTATAATTATTCAGCTCGCACCAAAAGTGGATACAATAGGCTAATTAATAACAAGAGTTGTCTGGGACGATGCATAGCTAATCAAAAGACGTGTAAAGTTGCTTCAAAAATAACACGGTAGGTAGTGGATACTTTTGTCATGTAAATACGATACCGTTAAGCAATATATATTTGCATACATATTGGTTTTTTCTACTCAATGTGGCTAATTAGAATTTGGCATTCTACACATACAATTACGTCGGCACATCTGTTTGAATTGATTAGAGTTCCCGCTTAGATTTTAATCGGTTGCTTCTTTTGTTAGGGTGTTTGGATTGTAATATCGACATTGAATTTTAATATGTGTTTGGCTTTATTAAATTTTATGTAGTCTGCATTATGTAGTACCTATTTATAGCTTTTTTTTGCTTGTTATTATTAAAGTCACACTATAGATATTTTTTAAGTCCATGAATGGATCTCGGCAGGCTATGGTGATGTTTATAATAGACATTTTAGGATAAATATTTGTGTAATCATACAAGTCTTGGCTGGAATACCAAGATAGAAACTAACGTTCATATGGTGTTAAAACTTACCATAGTGACCCACACAAACAATGAGCAATAAATAATATGTAGTGCAGTCACTTTGCCGTACTCGGATATTTTTTTTTTGAGTGGTAGAGCCACGCTGTAGATACTTTAGTCTACAGCATGATTGGGCTGGCTTGACCGGGTCGTTACCACTGTCTCACAGAAAACCGACGTAAAGTAGCGGCTTGCTGCTGCGTTTCATACGGTGAGTGAGATATCCGGAAGCCCAAATCCCTTCCCCTTCCCAATCCCTAATTATCCCTTACCATCAGGTGTACCCACTTGCTCGTTTGCCGGCTTATGCCGTAAAAAAAAAAAGTTGAGTTTGTAGTCTTTAGCTTAGTTTTCCATAGATTTACATCGTGAATAGTAGGTACTAATGTGTAGAAGCGGCATTGACGCTTTGACGCGATTGTCAAGTCAAGCCAGGCTTAACGAATTCATATTGACTTTGGATGGATTTTTCTAAAATGTTTACTTAATCTCGTCTTGAATATTATGCATTCCAGTGTACAAGTCGAGTGTGAGCCGAGAGGTACGAATTCGGTATCTGAGACTGTGCAAATATTTTATTACCATCTACAAGTGTTTGTTTCTTGTCTGGCTACCGGAAGACGGCCTACGCTGTTCAAAAAATCTACATTATTGAACACATACAATATGCATACGCATTCTGAAGATGACTATACACAAAAATATATAAATATATTGAATTTTAAAATTTTGTTCTGCGATAATATGTAGGAATAAGAGGTTCCGTACGCAATGTCTCCTAATTAGCCGGCAAAAAAATAGAATAGAATATGTATTGTTCTAAGGGATATTGTAACAAATATAAAATAAAACACAAAAAGTAAAAAAAAATAAGAGTTGGTCTGTATCAATCAGTACCTCTTACTGCGTGCCTGGTGCGTGCCATGTGAATTGGTAGGTCCAATAATATAATACTAGTCCTGTATTATACATGTCCCACTGCTAATTTCCAATATAGGAAATTTTCTCATTTCCTATATTGGAAATGAGAAAATTCTTACAAAGAACATATAGCAGCGCTAGCTCAGTGGGGAGTGATACGGACTGTCAAGACAAAGGTCGCAGGTTTGAAATCAGCCCCCAGGGCCCCTTTAACTTTCTAGTTCTTTTTACTTTGATTGAATGAAGAGACGAGCAAGGCGCTCGCCTGATGGAAGCGCTAAGCCTGCCCATAAACAGAAGCAATACCACACAGATGTTGAATTACAAAGCACTGCGTGGCACTGAACTGCGCTCGTCACCCCGAGACATAAGATGTTAAGTCTCATAGTGCCCAGTAATTTCACTGGCTTCAATGTCCTTCAAACCGAAACACAACAGTGTTGCTACTAGTAGTCCTAGTAGTTTTAGAATATCTTATACGTAGACTGCCTCAGTGGCACAGTTGTTTTGCGTTGTAGTACGACAGCTGTGCTGAGGTCTTGTGATTAATCCGGGTTGGGTAAAAGTGATATTGGGTTTTTCTATTACGAAATGCTCAGTATCAGACTAAAGTTTGGAGTTTGTGCCCGGCGGCGATTGGCTCGCCTTCTATCATATTACGGGACGGAAATGAGCTCGGTAAAATGTGGGTGTACGAGTTATTCATTTGCCTACCCCTTTGGGATTACAGATGCTTGTGAGTGTGTGTATAACCTTATACGTGTGGGTTGGTTCATACATACTTTTTTATGTCAGATATGAAAAGATCTTACGCTGCTTTTAATGAGTAGTAATATGTTATATTGTGATAAGTTTGGTGCGATTGACTCGGCCCAGCGGTCGCCTGGATGTCTTCCATCTCTCCCGGGCGGTTCGCTGGGTCGTAAGGCCGGTAGAACCCAACATAACCGTTCCACCTCCCCCCGGTGGGGCGGTAGCAATAAACAGCTATCCCCGCGACAAAAAAATAAATTAGTGCAATTTACTCATTTTTTGATTACTTGTAAGTTGGTAGCCTTTGGCATGACAGGGTTCAAATTGGTTGTATTTTGTACAACTTATGTGGTGTGTGAGTTAATCATCTGCAAAAATAATTGATGCAACTGAACATTGAATATGAAATTACCCTATTTTTGGACATGATGTTATAACTGGGATAAATTTGAAATATTGATATGAAATGAAGCAGCTAACTTGTAACGTCAAACATGTATACCTATTATAGCAATATACAATTCACAATACATACGTACGCATGTACTTGCGCGCACAAACTCAGATAGATAAAGTGGGCAAACTTATAACACCTCCCTTTTTTCGAGGGTTAAAAAGTAAACATCAAAACGTAGACGAAGTCAGTTTAAATGTATCATCATTTGCAGAATGGAAATTTATTCAAATACCGGTATCGTTACGTTTGAACTATCTTTATAGTCATCTACAGAAAAGAATTTCAAACTTGTTCAAAGTAGGGTTAATATTTACATATTCATACTATTTACTTACAGTTAACAGTTAAATTACTTTGCGAACTGCAAGTCAAATATTATTATGCAAACCGGTTATATAAATTGGTCTCGAAAAGTTCCAACTAAGATTTACGATTTGGGACGCTATGTCTGTTTTAATTCCAATTAGAATGAAATTCTCTATTAGTTTGGTTGGTAAAGTGTTACGATAAATAATTTAATTCAAGTATATTGATTAGCGGAAATGTTTATGACTCCAGTTGTTGCTATTATTTCCTTGATCAGAATTGAGAAATATGAATTTTAGATCGATCAACAAAATTATTTTTTATTTTTATTATTTAATTATGATTTTAATTGTTGCTAAATTCAGAATTTTCCGAAAGCAACTACCATCACCGATAAATTTGATTGGGTGGAAGCGCCACACCGATTACTATAATAGCTGATAGCGAAACGACACGTAATTATGACGAGTTTCACACCATGTATGTGATAGTTCTAATCCAGGCATAGGCAGAAATCTACAACCAAAGAAAGCTAACTTATATTTGCCTTATGATGTGGCTTAACATTAAGAAAAATACCAAATTACAGCTCTGGTGTTGGTTAAAGAGGGTAAGAATTAGTTGAAAGACGGACCGCATACCTAGAAAAAAATGTTAATTTAAATGTAATTTATTTCCATTGTTATTCAACACATGCCGTTGTAAAATCTACACTAGATTTAAAAATAAACAGTTTGGTAATTTACCACACACGTTGTCATTACGTAATAATCGTGCAAGACTAGTTCGAGGCATGTAATGCTCATTAAAAAACGCAATACAAATGTAATCAGCAATCTTGGGATTGTAATTCTAATCCTGTCTCGGTCGCGTTCACTTTATATTGCTCGTACACAAATAGTACATTAGCTGTTGGGAAGTCGTCATCACAGTCATGTTCAAGTTGGTCATGACATTGAACATTACATTGATCTAGATGTCCTTAATGGGTATTTCGTTAATTGAGGTCACTATTTCAATATAGGGATTATCCGTTTAGCCAGGCGTATTGGTTATGCAAGTTGATTTGCTATGTTGATAAGAGCTGAAGGAATATCGATACTTAATAGCTTTAGGCTTATATCTTATAGCACACGGATCCCTTTTTATAAACCATATTAAAATAATAATTTGCAATTTTTTGTTCTTTTTTGGTGGTCAGCTAATTTGCTCTGCAACTTTTATCATTTATTGTTGATGTCACACGAGGGATCTATCTTAACATCTCATGCAAAATGTTTACTAGCTGTTTACTCGGACATGTTTTGGGTATCAATTTATAGAGTGACAAATCCACGTGCTACTGGAACAATACCGTGTAAAAAATCTCAGCCACCTACAAGCCGCACGTGGCTTCATGTAACTTGTTTTTGTTTCTAACTCAACACGTATGTCAATCGTTGTGTGGGCAGAATCATTGTTTGAACTCATGCGTCTTAGCTCGTGTTACGACACCGGTCTAGACATATTGAAAGGTAGACATTTTTTATATCACCCGCTACTTGTACGTTGTAGGTGTTTTTTAAAAGCTAATTAATCATGTTCGATTGTCTTCGGAACAATATAGTAGGTTTGTACGGCGATCGTTTGTTTCGATCGTGTGGGCTATGATAGTGATTTAGACCCGTTATTTATATATTTGAAGACGATCATCTTTGTGATGATGTTATTTGAATGCAGGTTCATATCCGTGGGTTGGGCTATATGGGGTGATCGATTTTTGGCTATTGATGAGTTTATATATAGTAATAGTTTTTATTAGGGTATATGCTATCTTGGCTTACGCTGATGTATAGGAGTTCCTCTTCAGTTCAGTCATGATTTAAGAAATATGCAGAAATAACAAAGTCTCTAGTATTACAATGAATATCAGATACCATATGTATATCGACAATCCCGGAAAAAGTATTCCTGATAGCGATTTAGCAAAGAAACGTTACGTATAAAACATAGAAGACTTTGAATTTCTCGACTTAGACGTAAATAAAATTAAAAACTTTACCGATTCGCTTGAAAACACCAAATAATAAGAAATTGAAAACAAAGCATCCGTACATTAAACTCTATTGTTTCATTCCAAAAATAAGGACACTTACTACCAAATTTTTTGTCGCTATTTCACCAGTTTTAATTTCAACTTTTTTTTGTAGGATGTCGCGAGTCAACGACACGTATACAATGATATTCATATGTCACTCATAATAACACGCTCCGTCCAAACAAGAGGGTTAATTAAATACACAGATTTAAGTGGAAGTTGGTTCCATTACAACATTTTATTTCAATTGTCAGTAGTTTATTTTACACATGTTTATAAACTTACAAAAGTTATTTCTATCACGCGTAAAATAGTTAAAACAAGTTTAAAGTGCCGAGCACCCTTGATTCCGGGAGCCTTTGGGTAGAAATGTGTAGGTTGATAACTTGGTAGTGATAAAAAACATGTTAATTTAACCTCTCGCACAAAAAAATAATTATCTACTACCCATGGAACATACGATAATTTGGAGCCAACCATTGGGGATTTTAACTAGTCTGTTCCATCTTATACAGAATGGTTAGTGGACAATCGCGTGCTAAAGTTTTTCAAGCATTCCAAAGGCCTCCAACTTTGCTTAACGTCTACTGTCATTTGATAACACGCGGGGACCGCCTTTTACGTGCCTACAGAAGCACGGAGACGCTCAATTGAAATACCACGAAGCGGTCACCCACCGATAGACTGACCACACCAAGGGTTTGCCTAACTCGTTAATCGTTTACCAATCAGTGAATGCAAATGGCTATTAGCGCCTCCAGTAATAGCCGCTCAAATGTGAGTCAGACTTGTGCATCGAGGATGTACACACATCTTTAAATGATTACTTTTATTCTCTTCTTATTTGTTAAAAAATCTGTCATAATATTACATATTCTGTGAAAATTTCAGCCAGATAGTTATTATCGTTCAAAAGGCAGAGCCCTTTAAACGTAAGACAGACAGACGGCCGAGGTTCTGTAATAGTACCATCCTGTACAAAAAGGGTACCAACAGAACCCTAAAGATTGAACTGTTCGCCGCACGACAGGAATTTTTATATACATGCATTGGAACGCTCAAATGCGGCATCGAGATTCCGAAAAGCAACAAATCGCCGGTCGCCGGTGCTAATAGTAGCAAGTCCGCGTTGGCCCAAAGTTATGAAATACCAGCTAAAGAGCACGAGCCTCTTTTAATATCAGCGAAAATATAATATCGGTATTTCCAACTCCAACAAGCTGATGTCATATCGCGGAGTTAAGAAAACTGTTACGTTCATAATGCTGCAATTTGTATTCCAAATTGTAGCAACTTATATAAAGTTTTAATGTATTTTGTATTTGTTCTAGTGCTGGGAAAAATCCTATTCACGGAATATAATTAGCGTATTGGATTTCACCAGGTGTTATGTGGTTTCGATCTATAAAATGCTTAAATCAAGTTGTAATCGAAAAAAGATTTACAGGATGGGTTTCATTATTTACTCAACATTCATAAGTGGTTTACAAATGACAGTTCTCCGCTGTTGTAGACTTTTTGTCTACAGCATAAATGGGTTAGCTCGACCATGTTGTTATCACTGTCTTACAGAAAATCGGCATAATGTGGCAGACTGCTGTTGTCTTTCGCAAGGTGAGTCATATTTCCCACTACTAAAACCCTTAAAAACCTTTCCCATTCCCCTTTCCTTTCCTTGAAGGATGGAAAAGCATCCAAGGGTCTTCTGGTATCGCTGGTGTTCATTAGTGATGGAGATCACTTAAAATCAAGTGACCCATTTGCTCATTGGCCGGTCTCTACTATAGAAAACGCTCTGTACCTAAGAGCGGGATGATTTATGGTCTCCTATTGATTATTATTTTACTAAGTTAATTTAATAAACACTAATGTGATTATGAATTATCGATTAATCTACTGAGAGGGAAATAAGGAAATTCTCAAAGCTCATGATGTTTGCCTTCAAACGGAATAATTTTATTAAGTATAGAAGTTCCAAGAATATAACTTATAATTGAATGTACCTAATTACATTTACGATGGTTTATATAAAAAATAACATCTGACACCTATTCAAAACTTTTAGAATGAAACTAGGCCCAACCAGGATGACTGGTAAAAACAAGGAAGCTTTAATGCGACATTTAGAAATGACCATAAACTTCAAAAAACATAAAGATAAAACCTAATGCCATTTAATTTAATGTATTTTAAATTTATTCTGTACTTAATATTCATGTTTGAAAATAATCTTATAGTATACTGCGCCTTAACAACGCCCAATACAAAATACTACAAATTGATTCAGTTAAGTGCCGCACCGCCTCTCAATACTCACAGTCGGATTAGTTCTCTCAGTGATACTGATCGAAGACGAAAAGCTACATTAAGTGTTAATGACATTAACATTTTAAATGTGACTAGAGTATCTACTCGTGTATACGGCAGTGTCCTTATTGAAGGCGATTGTTTCAGTCATAAGGTCTTGGTGATACTGACCGCGTTTTTTTAAATTCTGGCACAACAGTGACTATACTGAAATTGATGTTAACGTGCAGTTCAGTGTAGTTCAAATATGTAGTCTCCCGAGACAATGCGTTCCTCGAAGATCGGCAGAATGATGCCGGTTTGATGTTACTGAACCCGGGAACTGACTCGTTTGAACGAACTTTTCTCCTCAGAGGGGTTGATGTCGGGCAGTTGGCCGGTCGTAAAAACTACAAGCCAAATCTTTCGGTAACATGTGTTAAAAAGCATGTGCAAGCAAGCAGGGCAGGTTGAAGAATAAATTAGTAATAATATCGTTAATAATATATAAAATAGCAATAAATTATACAATATATTAGATACTATTTTCGCTAAAATCAAGCTAACATTTATCATGATTTAATTATGTATTTAGAGAAAATAATTTCTCATTCTTAATCCTGTCTAAAAAAACAAAATATTAAGTTTAATGTTGTATTAAAAATCTTTTACGGGCGAAAGGGCCAAGTCGTTACGATATAAGCACACTTTATATAAACTTATTGATTAAAATTCTATAACTGACCATTATCTCGTATTAACGAGATCATTAGCATTCGCTTTCCGCCCACACGCTAGCCACAACAACCTTTATTGTAGTATACTAATTAAACAGCAGTTATGTGTTTAATTATGAATTGTGCAGCTAATAGCTAGTAGTATGGGCAGATAATTGTTCACATTACGTCTTCGTTATAGCTCGTCTGTATTATACGATGGTTATGACATGTTATATTGAAAAGGATTCCATTGATGATAAATTTTATTGATGTATAAATTGCTTGTTTTGTATTGATTGTGTGCTTATATTATATCTTTGTTTGTGACATATTGGTTAACATACTTAATGATTTGATTGCATTTTCCTATATTTAAAATAAAAAAAAAATAACTTTTATTTTAAGCATGGAAACAGAAGTGTAACACAATCGTAAAACATATAAATAATTACAAAGGAACTTATACAATTTTGAAACATTCATAAAGTTGTTCTTTAATACTATTCTAAGTAGCACGAATAGTGCATCCAGACAACTTACGTCACATTATGGAATCCGATAAAAGAGTAATAATACCAGCCCTGTATTACATACGTCCCACTGGTCAATGGCTTTAGTCCATTACGCGGGCCTAAAGGTTAGCAGATATGTTATAGAAGTCTTAGGGCTCTTTCAATTTAGACGTTTCGTGTCGGACGGCTGCGGTGCCGAAGCCGTGTGTTTGTCGTACTGCACACGGACGGTCGTTTGTTTTCATACAAAAGGCGCGGTGCGGCAACCGTGCGGCGTCGGTACCGCGAACGCACGACAACAGGACGGCAACGTCGCAAACACCACGTGTTCATTTCGCTGCTAAATAGTGCGGTGAATAGACGACTAATTTCATCGTACTTTCATTTATTATTTAAAATGGATGATATAAACGTGGAAGAATTTATAAATGAAATTGAAATACGCCCTGCTATATGGAACTCCAAAAGCAATAAACACAGTAATCGTTATGAAACAAAAAATGCTTGGGAAGGTATCTGCGAAAAATTTATAGATTTTAGAAATAAAACTACAAACAGAAAGAAACATTCTCTAGATATTCTTAGGTAATAAAAAAACTGCTTGGTTTTAACCTAGGGTAAAGATTATGGAAATCACCAAAATTACGTGTTAACGAAAACATCGGTAACGCTCTTTTACGGCGGCATCGTTTTTGTTTCTGTTTGATGTTTTTCAACAAGAGCACTAACAGTAGTGTTTCTTCGCCAGAGTCCATGTCGTAACTGCTGTCAGATATATTTAAGACATCACTAGTATACAAACGCACGGCAGTCAGATACGCTTTCAATTTAGGCGTTTGGTGTCGGACTGCTACCGTACGGCAGCGGCACCGCAGCGGGTTATAACCAGCGGCACGTTAAACGTGCGGCAGCGGTCCGACATGAAACGTCTAAATTGAAAGAGCCCTTAGGATGCATGTTTCCTTATGTTTCATTAACTGTTAAAGCAAGCGATAATTAACAATCAATACACACAACTTTAAAAAATCAGGTTTCGAACCTACGACTTTCGTCTCGGCAGTCCGTACCATTCCAAGCTGAGCTGTCGCCGCAATAATCCAAAAATAAATCGAATGTTTATTAAAAATAAAATGATAAATTACGCAATTTGTAAAGTACTTTAAGACAAGTGTATTGGAAAGAAAGGCCGAAGCAACAACCTGTCGCTCTACACAATTGTTGGAAAGCTACTTTTACTCGCCTCGTGCGTGGGCGGCTTTATTACGACAAGGACTGCACTTTAAAAAGTAAAATAATTTTTATGATGTATTGCTTTTGTATTTATTTAATTTTAGAGCATAATGTATATTTGTAAGTTGATATATTACATTTTCCTAGTTTAAATTACAATGAAGAGAAAGGTAATAATCGGTTATTTTTCTTTAAAATGGGTTTATGTAGGTATTTGAACTAGTTTTTTATGTCGGTTTGTTTTTGTTAAGGTATTTTTTTATTTTCTCGTGGGTTTTATGACAATTCATAGATGCCAGTTTTTACATAAATTATTTGTTCTTACGCCCATATCCCCAAAGGGGTATGCAGTAGTATAACTAGTGTATCCACGGTTCAGTGAGCTTATTTACTCATGATGTGAGGAGGCGAGCCCATCACCATATCAGGCACAAATGCCATTTCCAGGCAACTCATGTGATTTTCGAAACGAAACATAGTACATAGCTTCTTAGTCGAAGAACCTAGGTACTGCCAGTAGAGCGATGAGGCGATTTTACCGAAACACATTCTATTTTTAACCGACTTTTTTTGTTGTTTATTTGATTGAATGAAGAGATGAGCAAGGCCTCGCCTGATGGTAAGCGCTACGCCTGCCCATAAAACAACACCACACAGAACTTTGAATTACAAAGCACTGCATGGCACTGAACTGCGCTCGTCACCCCGAGACATAACACATTAAGTCTCATAACGCACTGGTTTCAATTTCACTGGTTCCAATGTCTTTCAAACCGAAACACAACAGGGCTTACACACTGTTGCTTATTATAGAAAAGCGTCATTGGTTCATGTCCCTTGCATCATTAGTTATTTAAAAAGTAATTTGAAACTTGTTGGACGAGATAATAAAATATATTGTCGTGACTCGTGACGCAAAAAGATCTTGATGAACCATAAAATTATTTATTTAAACCCACAATTTATGCTATCAGTAATCCTCTTGCTGATTAAATCCTTTTAAAATAAGTCGTAGTTGCTTTATTAGCAGAAATCATTAAATTTGATTAAGTATTTAATAAAATGGCAAAATATTAACGATTTATTCTGCATAATACTGACATAAAACGCTGCATTATCTATAAATATGATATTTGAATACTTTATTATAAAATCGATAAATATATTTATATAAACGATTTTAAATCAATTGATGGCTGAATGCACCTCTTTACAAATTTAGTTAAAAAAAAGTCATTGAAGTACCAATAACTGGCATCAATAGATGCCCGTTCGGCCTCGTCCCATTCAAATGTAAACATAAATAAACATCACAAAAGATATATATAATAAGAAAAGTATATTGTACGTGACAATAAATTAATTAACATGGCCCTGCGATCCGGATCTTGATACTTAAGTGTGGGTCAGGTGGTCTTGCCCCCGTGAGTTGCGACGTTGGTCATTATAAAAAATAAATATTTTATGAGTTATGTAAGTTTTTCCATCGGGGGTTAATTAGACGTGTACGAAGAGCAAAGGAAGGATTTTTTTATGGCCGAGGTCAGCTAATAACAAGTGTGTCACCTGATGGTAAATGATTTCCACTGCCTACGAATGTCCACAAGAAGAATCATGAACGCTTTAAAGCAAAGGGACAATTAAGCGATTGGGAAGGGAAGGAGGACTTGGCTTTGGGAATCTCACTCACTGTACAATATGAAACAGCAATCTACTTTATCATGTCGGTTTTCTGTGAGACAGTGGTAACAACGCGGTCACGCCGGCGCGGCCCAGTCTTGCTATATATAAGGTTGTCTATAAGTTGTCTATTACAAGGTAGGTCTCTCGTATGCGATAGGCCGTCTGGTTTGGTACCGCTGCTTTGTCTATTTCTTCCGCCAAGCAACAGTGTGTAAGCACTGTTGTGGTTCGGTTTGAAATTGAAACCAGTAAAATAACTAGGCATTATGAGACTTACCATCTTATGTCTCGGGGTGACGAGCGCAATTCAATGCCATGCAGTACTATATAAATCAAAGTTCTGTTTGGTGTTGCTTCTGTTTATGGATAGGCTTGGCGCTTATAATCAGGCGAGCGACTTGCTCGTCTCGTCATTCAATTAAATAAAGAATACGTTGCTATCATTTTCAGAAATATTTTTATCGTACAAATATGGCACATTGTGAATAGGTATATTTTACGCGGCCATGATGGTTGTAGTAATGAATTCTTAGCGAAAATAATATGTCATCTTATAGTCCATTGAAATGTTACATTTTTTAGGCCTCACCTTGCGTTTCTTAGAGGACGCAATTTTATTTTTTTGATGTGTAGGGGGGGTAAGTGTAAAGCTAAAATCAAGTTTGTGGGGTCGCCACCCTTGTCCCACGGCCGCCGTCTTGAAAATAGGGGTTGAAACGGTTTTTACGATATATCTCTTAAACTATTTATCTGATAAAAAAAAATTGTTAACGTTTTTTGTTGCTAATTAAATTCTCTATAACTTTGGTCCAGTAACTTTTTGTCGTAAAACTATAAATAAAAAAGTTATAAGTGAAAATGTAATAAAGAAAAAAATAAAGATGATAATTCTCTTGACAGCCTAAGATACAAACAATTCGCCAAGGCAGTGACAAAAAGTACATTTAATTTATCTTCACTTCCTCCAACACAAGACACAGAACACAGTTCTCCAGAACAATGGAAGCACACTGCGGAACATTTTAGCCCTGCTTTTCGACATCCACACATCGCTCCACAGTTTCCTTTGCATTTACAAAAGATCAATTTAAGAAGCTCAGGGGGTGCTGGAGGTTTAGAGCTCTGCACTGGCATCAATAATTTTCCACATCTTTTCCAGCCCCAGTCTTAAGGATCATTATTATTACCAAGCCACGACTGGACCTGATGGTAGACTCGGAAAGTATGAAAGCGAGCTGTGTCTTGTGTTGGAGGAAGTGAAGATAAATTAAATGTACTTTTTGTCACTGCCTTGGCGAATTGTTTGTATCTTAGGCTGTCAAGAGAATTATCATCTTTATTTTTTTCTTTATTACATTTTCACTTATAACTTTTTTATTTATAGTTTTACGACAAAAAGTTACTGGACCAAAGTTATAGAGAATTTAATTAGCAACAAAAAACGTTAACAATTTTTTTTTATCAGATAAATAGTTTAAGAGATATATCGTAAAAACCGTTTCAACCCCTATTTTCAAGATGGCGGCCGTGGGACAAGGGTGGCGACCCCACAAACTTGATTTTAGCTTTACACTTACCCCCCCTACACATCAAAAAAATAAAATTGCGTCCTCTAAGAAACGCAACCCCAAATGTAACTTTTCAATGGACTATTACTGTAAAATATAAAAAGATGGAACATATGCTTTATTTTAAATGTATTGTATTTTTTGTTCGTATTATATTGTCTTTTTGCTATAGATAATGAGCATATATCGTCATATTTCAAGAGGGATGTAAGTTTTGGGAAGGGTTATAGTGTATAAGTTTAGTGTGTTACTCACGGAAGTGAGTTTGTAAAGATAATGGCAGATGTTCCGGACGCAATTATTAAAGTGTATTCATAAAGAACAAAACGATTTACACTTTAAATAAATAAATATGATATAAAGAATAAATAAATCATAAATACAACCAACAGTCTCTCCTGACCCAACTCCAGGTTAACCTGTATTGTGGTTATTAGGAACTACGAGGGACTTGCATTCTCATAACACCCAAACCCAAAACAAATATTTGTGGATCACACAAACATTTGTCTCGTTTCAGAAATCGAACCCACGGCATCTCGCTTTACAGCCGACTACTCTCCCACTGCGCCACTGAGGGTGTTCAATCAATCTTTGTTTCTTTAGATGTCGATTCAATTATCACGAATGAAAACAACGCATTCTATTTGGAAAACAATGTTTTCAAAATACCTATTTCGTACTACCTCGAGATGAAATAGGGGTGCGAAAATCAAATAATAATATACCCCTAACGTTTCAGCTTAAGAAGCTTAAGAAATTTAGTTCATTGACTTCTTAGTTAATCTCCTTATCAATACTTTGCATACAATTCATTCGTCTACGTGTTAAGATGAATTGAAAGTAAATTAGTCTAATTTTTTTCAAGTACCTACAGGAATGAAGACAGCTAATACTAAATGGTGCAAAATATATTTCCTACGATTTACAATTGAAATTACTGGGCAGTATGAGACTTAACATATTCTAATGTCTCGGCGATAAGAGTTGAATCCTGTGTCGTGTAGTATATGAAATTCAAAGTTCTGTGTGGTATTGTATGAAATTATTTGTTATGTCAACCTTTGAGAGGTTGCGTCCTTGACGGTCACCGGAATTATGCTGACCTGCAGAGAGAACATGACATTCCAATGTTCATGGCTTAAATATGACTATAAAGTAATTGGATATATACTGACCGATCCCAGAACGCCTGTACCAATCACTGTGTCAAGCCACTTTGATAAAAATAGGGTTTGGTTTCACCATATTTACTGTGAACACTATCCAGTCTACAGATATGTATCAGCTACCAGCGGATTTATTATTAGTGGCAGATTCATTAAACAGCAAAATCTTTGAAAATTAATTCAGTGTACGCGTGATAATAGCTTCATGTCGGTGTTTTTGATCCGATCGTTCAATATAGGTAATTGTGGGTTTAGTGGCCGGTGCTTCGGAACAAGCGACAAGCTTCGGCGTGGGCGGTGAAAGTGCTTGACAAAGCAGCCACAGTGGACATTCGATGTTGATATTTTATGATAAGACATGACGTAGTAGCTGATGCAAGAGATTTTATGGAATTTTTGTACGTTCAGGTTTAGTTTGATAGGACTGGAATTAAAATTATCGAGACGGTAATGTGGTAAAATTTATTATGGTTACGCTAAAATTTATTGTTCTGGTGTTGGAATACTATGATTTAATACAAATTACAAATTCAACATTATTTATCAGATTATTATGTCATTTATATATATCAATATAATTATGATTTCTAATCATCAGCAAATAAATTGAATTAACCATATATTATTTATGATTTTTTTAGCAATGATAGTTTCCTCGATGGTAAAGAGTATTCACGCAAGGTGTTAAATTGTAATTTATTGCTGGCAATAGTTTGTGACTCGTGCCAATGGCTATTTTATCTTTTTACACTGCGCAAGTGTTTTTAATGAATAGGTATTATAATAAGTCGGAGGCAGGATTTTTACCATAAACCGTTGATGTCTTATTAATGGCGTACACCGGCGGCTTATCTTGATTTATTCATGATATTCAGTGTTAAAATTTATTATTGCTTATTTTTAGCTTGATTAACATTACTATGTCATTATATTTAGCATTCATCAACTATTATATTCCATGTTTTCTTATTTTAACGGACGAAAAAGCGGAGTGGTTCCTTAATTCGACGCGTGTAGTTTTGTGTGTGTACGTTTTTTTACCTATTGACCCGAATTTGATGATTCCTTTACTACAAGCCGTAAAATAAAACTCCTGAATAAAAATAAAACCGATTCAAAAAGCTAAAAATTATATGAACCAATTTTAGAGTTACTGCTCAGTACCAATCATTGGCCTTTAAATTGCAATAAAACCAAAAATATTTAGTTAATTTTATTTTTCGCTTTTAATGTTGTCAGTTTTTTATGATGAAAAATTATTAAATAATGCAGTGGCATTTGTAATATGAATTTATTATAAACTAGCTTTTGCTCGCGGCTCCGCCCACGTGATCAAACAAACAAACAAACAATCAAACTCTACAGCTTTATAATATTAGTATAGATTTGGGTTAGCTTAGCAACGGAAGCCTTCAAATATGAATAATTTTCCCCGTTTTCGCAACATTTTTCACTGATGCTTCGCTTCTAATGGTCGCAGCGTAATGTTATATAGCCTAAAGCCTTTCTTGATAAATGGACCATCCAACACAAAAAGAATTTTTCAATTCGAACCAGTAGTTCCTGAGATTAGCGCGTTCAAACAAACAAACAAACAAACAATCAAACTCTACAGCTTTATTATATTAGTATAGATATTTTCCATTATAATATACGTTTAAATTAGTACAAACGTTAGAATAATGTAACGAATAAGTCACGTAGATTGCGCAATTAGAACAAATAACACAATATAATTCCAAAGTCAAACCAATATAATAGCGGACAAAATCGTATAACTATTTCAATAATGCTAAAAAACATAAATTACGTCATTGAGTTGAGTTGAAATTTGCATCTTTATTATATCATCTTCTTACCAATGTATTCAAACAAGTACAATAAAAGTAGGCTTCAAAAATAAACCACGTGTATCTGTGTTGATCGTCCTCGAACAACAGATTTTACATCCACATCAATATATCAATAAATTGATTTTGGTCCTTTTGTGTTGGTCAAGCGTGTTTACATTTTTATTGATAAACACAATACAATAAAAACAGATGATCGATTGAGTGCACTTCCAGCAAAGCCCAAAGCATTATGAAAATTTAGAGAACACGGCTTTAATCGTATTGGGCGTTGAGAATTTCGTGTATAAATTACTTCCCGATTAAGGTAACGCGTTATTAGTCGTCCATACTGTTAGAACTGTGAAAAATGATCGGCAAGCGTTTTTTTATAATTGATGATAATTATAACCCTTTTGGACATTAGTAACGCTATATTTCATAGTGCAAGTAACGCAATAATTAAGTACAGTTTATAACTAAGGAATTTTGAAATGAATTTTTATCGCTTGTTACTTTAACTAATTTAATAATAAAAGTGACTATTTTTAGATAAACAACAGATATAATTGCCACTTGCGGTCATAAAATCGATATTAATGTTCTTATGTCGCACCATGAGATTCACAGCGTGTTTTTAATATAATTTTAATAAATTAATATCATACGTGCGTACATGGTATTCAGTACTCATATACACATATCATCTGGGCGCATAACGTTGCGATGGCATTAAATTTCCTTAATATTATTATATTTAATGATTATATACTTTTATTTCGGGGATTTGACAGGCTTTTGTTGTAGAATGGATTAGGGAAGATTGACTGATGTTACTCTGTGATAGATGCTTACACAATGTAAGTATTTTAGCTTGTTTTATATATGTTATATTATTAGTAACCATTGTAATTATAACTGCCCTACTTAGAGACGTCAAAGAATTAAATTGTCATTCAGTAATTTCTTAGTATTCAATTCCATACTCAAATCTAATTAATACTTATGCTTCGTTACTGAGTACAGTACACATATACACATACATAACGCTTGGTCCTCAGTAACTCTGCGTAGAAATAATCGTGACACCTTAGTGGGATAACCGAATTCTAAGAAAGTAATGACAAAATAATGAATTAATAATTTCTGACTACTGCATTTAAGGTCTTAGCAGATTTAACTTTACTCCTGCATCCTGGAAAAGGTAATCAGACATACAATTAACAGCCTCCGTAGCGCAGCGGGCGAGTAGCCGGCTGTAAAGCGAGAGGCCGCGGGTTCGATCCCCGCACTGAGACAAATATTTGTGTGATCCATAAATCTTTGTTTTATCTGGGTGTTGTGAGACCGAAAGTTTCTCGTAGTTCCTGATACCCACGACACAAGACTCGTATCTTACTGTGGGGTCAGGACTTTGTGTGTGACTGTTGGGTGAATTTATTATTATTTATTAATTATTGTACCTATAAGAGATTAGCTCTAGAAAATATAACTAGGATAATATGCGTGTTTTAAATCAGTGGCCCAGAGAGTTGTATAATTGTTTACTATTGTAATATTTATCTAATTATATTGTCCCGCCCTAGCCTAGTTGTAATATTAATATCAAATCAATTTATATTCAAAAGACAACGAGTTAAGTGAAAAACTACGAAACAATAAATATGCAGTGTAACCCATAAACACAATAAAATACGACAATAAACGATTTTATGAGGTAACGTGCCGTACATAAATTCTAATACGCATTACACTTCGTGTTGGGTCCCGGGCAATTTGTTTCTTTTTTGCAAATGGCACAGAAAATTCACGTATAAATTATTCAAGTACGTGAGTCTATTGCTTGTGTACGACGTATAGACTCAATATTAATATGTCTATGTGCCTGCACAGAATACTTGTCTCCAAACACGAACGTGTCTTGAGTAGATCAAAAAACATTTTACGATTATTAAACCTCACGATTGACAACCGGGAAGGCATTCTCATCGTTCCCAATATTTTTATTGCGTGTAAAGCCGTCGGCGCTTTTTTATATCATCTCTTTCAAGTGACATAAATTCTAATACAAAGTCCATTTGTGTATCTCGGACGTCTTAAAAGGTATGGGGATAATCGTTTTTCTGCTTTTTACAAGGAACTCATTTCAATTATCGGTCGATTTGATGGGTATAAAACGCGATGGTATGTGTTGTGAGGACGGCGCCCAGCCGCGGCCGGTAGGACGTCCCCTGTGTTCTTTTCCATTTTTAATTTTCGAAGACGCTAATTTAATTATGGAACCTCAACCTTTTGCTTTTTTGGAACGAAGTTCCTTACGGCAGGCTTGGAGGGGATAGGGATTTCGCTGCGTGACCGAACTGAAAAAAATGTGATAGTAAAACCGTAAGAAATATGCGTGGAAAAAATGCGTGGAAAAAATGCGTGGAATAAAACCGTTAAATGAGACTTTTTTTAAACTTAATTTGATATCTAGCACACAAAGTTAAAGTCGAAATTCCGTTAATAAAACAGATAGATAACTTATGACATTTGGAAATGTAGACGCGGTTTGAAATTTGAATTTGAATTTTTGATTATAGAACACGGCCGTCCACCGTTTAGTAGCCAGTCTAAGTCTAAATTAATAAGTTTTTATTTATAATTACATAAGTTGATAAAAAATGCTATACAATAGCTCTACCGCGGCAGTCTCCGAGTGCTACACGTCTTTTTTTTATTTCTATTTTTCTATTCTATTTCTATGTAATTTTATGTTGTCAAATAAAAATAAAGAGACATATTTTGTTATTTTAGTTGATAATTTGTATTTTTTACAATTTGTGTCGATTCTACATTAGCCGAAGGAACTTCGTTCCTACCTGGTGTCCCACGACACACACCAATTTTTTAATATCTCACGCAGTTGTATCCTGCCGGTGTTCAATAATTTTTACATGTCACACGATTAACGGACTTTTTGGCGTAATTATACTAAAGATAATTGAGGCTATCAGCGCAAAAGTGGTGTAATCCACAATTTTTGTTAGATACGGTTTTGGTGTAAAATACATTATTTTTCATAATAAAAATAAAGTATTATATTATATACGAATATTATTATATATTATTATGTAACGAATAATGTATACGGTTTTGGTGTAAAATACACTATTTTTCATAGTAAAAATAATGTATTTTACACCAAAACCGTATCTAACAACAATTGTGGGTTACACCACTTTTGCGCTGATAGCCTCCATTTATTATCTATCGTTTTTCTATAGTAATTCAATAAAATTAATCAGTCAATTAATAAAATAGTTTACCGGATAGCTATTAACGCTCATTGATTTTAAGGATAAGGATAGTTATGTAAGTGTCCATTATTGGATCCGTCACCATCTCGATACCAAAAACTGTGAACGAATATACGAAGTATATATAATGTATTTTTATAGGCCAAGCGTAGGTGTACAGGAATAGATAATGTTAAGATAGTGAGTTTATATGAATATTTTACTGATGGAGAAATAAGTTTTGTTTTATACGACCTTAAAATAATTACAGCTGTGTAACTTTTATTTAATTTATTCCACAATAAAATGCATGCTCATCCAGGTTTATATATTTTTTATAGGATTTTAAATACTAATTCACATTACCAAGATTTTATAATTAAAACGGGGTTTTTAAAATTAGAATACATTATTATTCTGAAATACAAATCATAAATTAATTTGAAACCATTTATTATTTGATAAGGCATAATTTGTTCTAAGGACTATCTCACACATTATTTAAAGGCGCCGAAGGGCTGTCATCATACAGTGAATGTCAGACTAAGTGTCAGTACAAAGAGACGACTTAAAGACTTATAGAAAAGGGATAAGAGTGTAGTTCAATACACACTTTTATTACATTTTGTATGTATCGATATGATTTAGGTGACACGTCTTGTTTTATGGTATGAGATAGTGTGTTTTTGACGTTCATTGGGTATTAAATTATGCTTGTAGAAACAGGTGCAAATAGATCATACAAGTAGTGTATGTTTAAAATGAAATATTAATTACATTTTGTGAACAATGTTTTAAATTACGACATCGGTTTTTACAGATGATGTCTTCAATTGTTATCTTAATATTAAAAAGGCATTTTGAACTCGATCAATACTAAAGGTACATAACATCTTATATCTCAGGATGACGAGCACAGTTCAGTGCTTTGTGAAGTTTTGTGTGGTGTTGTTACTTCTGTTTATGGGCAGGTGTGGCGCTTACCATCAGGCGAGTTACCTACTCGTCTCGTAATTTAAACAAATAAAAAAACATGTTAGACACTTACGAAATAGACCACGCACATATTCGATATATCACGAACAAATTTTCAAATTAAAGCCGATCGCAGCAGCATACCACCAAAAGACAGATGGGCCTCAGTTATAATGTAACAAGGTGGCTAAAGCAATTCATCAACAGCTTGTCAATTATTTATTCTGGTAGCAAACGTGGCCATCGCGGTCGGCTGTGTTCGATTTAATTAAAATTTATTTGACACAAACCACGGTGGTCATTTCTAGCTCTGTTGCGATATGTCGCTGTTGTAAACTATGGCTTCTGAAACGTTCTTTTGGTATTGGTATATGATTCATCTTCAAAAATTATAAAAGGAAGTTGCTTCCGCTGTCTGTTTGCTTAGATCTTTTAAACTATTTAACGGATTAATGCAGTTTTACGCAATAGATAGAGTGATTCATGAGGAAGTTTTATATGTATATCATGCTATGACCCACGGGAGCCGGGCAGTAACATGCAGGTGAAGATAATTTATAAATGCAATTGCCGCACATTTAGGAGTAACCCAGTGAGAAAAGATGAAACTGGATAAAGTCGGGACGAATATCTTAGCGGAAAGGAGAAAATAATCAGCAGCCAATGCACCATTCTTGATTTAAAAAAAAAAAATGGGTGCGTGTACTTATGTACGCGCGTGAGAAGTTATACTTCTTTGGCATCATTAAATAACCAATAATAAGTATTTAACATTAATAATTTAATAATATTTAGTGTTAATTATATTAAATAAAAGTATTTTAATTTATATCAATAAATAATACATACGGATAGTTAACCTCAATTATATTGGAGCACTTGAAAAAGTATATAAGCACAATTTTTTTCACTAATATTCACAAATAGTAAGTAATATCAATCAAAATATTCAATTTAAATCACTACTGAATATAATTTATTAGCACATATATAATTCGCACTTGTATGAAACTCAAACACGTGTTGTGAATGTATAAACTAGAGACATGTTGATAAATATTATAAATATGAAAACAGTGATCAGAGGTGACGAGCGTACCAACATGCGCGACTAATATCGAGGTTCAATTCCTATTTTGTTGGTAGCTTTTTTTTCGAGACTTAATGAGCGGTTAAGCAGACGGCTTCATACTGTTAATTTTGTGTCACAGGTGCGCGCGCATCTTAAAATTTCACTCTCATCATTTTTTAGATAACGCGCCTAAAGAAGTATAACTTCAATAAATGGAGAATAGCTTTAAAAATAGTATTCTGCTTAGTATTTCAGGATTGACAAAGTCCGGCCAAGAGGGATTCGTACTGTATCTTACAAAATACCGATGTAAAGGAGCGGCTTGCTACTGCGTTTATACGGTGAGTGAGATATCTCGAGGCCCAAGTCCCTCTACCCTTCCCAATCCCTTAAAAAAATATTCCTTATTTTTAAGGTCAGCAATGTCTCCACAAATCCTCTGGTATTGATTGTTTAAGGGCAGTCGAGATCATTTACCGTTAGGTGAAGCAATTCTTCGTCTGCAGGCCTATGCTAAAAAAATATTTTCAATCAATTTAGTTACGAGAGATAAGGAGTAAAAAGCAAAGTTTGAAGATTGGAAATCGTATTTGCTTATTTTTAGGTTTACACGCCCAAAACGTTCTGATAGAATCTGATTACAGGCTTTAACTTTTGAAAATTTGAAAAACATTAAAAATTTAAGGTACAAAGCCTTGGTGAGCAAACCTCACTAGCACTTGACCGGTTTTTTAAATAAACTAAAGCCAATCATATAGTTATGCGGTCTAACAAACATTTTAGTCATAAAACGTGTTCGTAAAGATGAAACTAAAAGTGAAATAAACGGTCCATTTTGTGTTGAAGCAAAGCTTCATTAAACTAATAACACCGTGGAGTATATTACACTACATTCTGACACTTTCATAACCACTCCGTAATATTATGGCAGTTTCAACACCGTGACTCAAATAAAATTAATAGAGGTGGCCGAAAATAGAAATGGGTTAGACGATTAAATATCGTTTATAATTGTTATTGTGACAAGACGATAATTGCTACTAAAATATCGGTATTTTAACGTTACATTAATTTTTAAAATGTTCAAATATGTTGTCGGAAATGGGTCGTTATCGCATGCTTGTTAACTTTTCATCTTTTAAACGGTTTTATTTATTGTACAGGCGATAGGTATGTATCGGTTCTGATTTTTCTTAACTGTTATATTGTGTGCCTGCTTAAATATAATTCAAGTTTTGTATGTAATTGTACAATATATACCATTAGGCTGCGGTTAGACGACGCGAAAAATTTTGACACGAAATTTTTCAGTCATAGCAAATGTATGTCTTATTAACTAGGACTTAACGTTAAATTCTTTGTGAGTAACCAACGCGTGGCGGCCTCGCGGTCGCGTTTACACGATCGCGCAGTCGCCGCGTGGTTGGAGCGTTGCGAAGAATTAAACATTATGGCTTAGTCAATAGAGTTTACATTAGTTTTTCGAGTGATTCGAGCGAGGCGCCCGCGCGGCCGCCGCGCGGCCGCCGCGCGGCCGCAACGCGGTGGGATTCCTTGTCATATAAACGCGCCCTTAATCAATCTCTTTCAATATTAACTTACTTTGTACTTTTGAGCATCCTTAAAAGGATTCATATTTTGTAATTATATTTTTACATTGCCTTTTATGTCCTTTATATGCTTCGGTAGAGCAGTCGTGTTGCATACGCAGTACGTGTGCGCTGAGGTCTCGTGTTCGATCCCCGGGTGGGGTTAAAGTGATATTGGGGTTTTCTATCACAAGATGCTCATCCCCGCCCGGAGTCTGGAATTGTGCCTAGTATGGCAATAGAAGATAGAAGAAAGTTTGGCAAAATGTGGGTGTACTGGGTACGCCTTGCTTGGCGGCAGAAATAGATAAAGCGGTGGTACCAACTCACACGGCCTCTCGCATACGAGGAACCCAACACTTTGTATTTCAAACCGGAACACAATAACACACTGTGGAATCTACACAGCCGGAGATACGAGATCTTGCATACGGGAGGTCTACCGCGAAGAAATAAAAAATACTAACTTATTCCTGACACAAATATTCCGCTACCGGTGTTAGACGGTTTGAAAACGAGCGCAATAACAATTTAGTATAACGAAACAGTTTTATAGTTAGTGTTGCCGGCGCAATTACCGGTATTTATAGCTATAAAATAATCTCACGGTTTGTTAATTTAAATTAACCAGCGTGTAATTATAACATTCGCGGTAATACACGGTTCTCTTGCTACTGTATGATTAAACGTCAGTCCGGAATGGGTTCTGTTTACTATAGAGCGAATAGTAAAATTGCTGAGCTTATTGTAATCATAGTAGGGTTGCACCTATCGTTAAATAAAATTATTTGGGAAATGTCAAGAAGTAATAATTATATGGGTCAATATTTTAATATCCGAATAAATAATGATTTCTTACGTTTACGCGAATGTTACTCATTGAAATAAAACTAATTTAAACGGATTTTATCGCGGTTTTTTATTAATTTTGATCCCGACGTTTCGAAGACTTTTCAGCCTTCGTGGTCACGGGGAGGACTGAGGTGTAGGTTGTCCAAAAATGTTAATGTTACAGTATCTACCTTCAATTTACAATTACAAAAAATCTTTATGGTTTGGTCCGATCTACGCAGAAGGAGCTCACAGTGTCTTGAGGTCTGGCAATTGGTCTTTTGGGTTCCGATTTAATTAAATGTATAACCGGATCCCAGGCTTGTGCTAGCTTCCAACCATCTTCTCTATTGAAATTTGGATGTTTTTTGATTTCAATAGCCTCACGAATCATCCTAGGTAGGAATCGGTGTTCTTTAGCAAGGATTTGTGGTTTGTCGAATCTAAGATAATGATTGGAGCCTTCCTCAGAGTGTTCAGCAACTGCAGACTTCGTAGAGCGTCGGTGTTTAACATCAGCTATGTGTTCTTTTACGCGGGTCCCTATGTTTCTTTTGGTTTGACCGATATAGGAGAGGCCACAGTCACAGTCGATTTTGTATACTCCCTGTTCCTGTAGAGGTATATGGCACTTGACAGGTGGTAAAAATTGACTAATCTTCTTGGGCGGCTTGAAGTAAGTTTTAATTGAAGCACGCTTCAGTATGTAGCCAATCTTGTCTGTGACTCCTCTTACAAAAGGTAACACAACAGGTACACGCTCAACTGTGGCTGGTTTCACTCGGTTTCTGTGACGGCGGCGTGGAATTTGGAGCTTGTTGTCTCGCAGTACTTGCTTGACATGTTGCAGCTCGGCAGCCAGATGTTCCTCGTCACAGATTCCTTGTGCTCTCTGAAACAAAGATTTACCCACGGTAGCTAACTGTTTTGGATGGTGGTGAGATTGACCATTCAGGTATTTATCTGTATGGGTCATTTTCCTGTATACTCCTGTATACTATTTTCTGTATATCATTTTCCTGTATACTATAATCCTGATCAGTCTTTAGGCCATACTGTATACAGGAAAATGACCCATACAGATAAATACCTGAATGGTCAATCTCACCACCATCCAAAACAGTTAGCTACCGTGGGTAAATCTTTGTTTCAGAGAGCACAAGGAATCTGTGACGAGGAACATCTGGCTGCCGAGCTGCAACATGTCAAGCAAGTACTGCGAGACAACAAGCTCCAAATTCCACGCCGCCGTCACAGAAACCGAGTGAAACCAGCCACAGTTGAGCGTGTACCTGTTGTGTTACCTTTTGTAAGAGGAGTCACAGACAAGATTGGCTACATACTGAAGCGTGCTTCAATTAAAACTTACTTCAAGCCGCCCAAGAAGATTAGTCAATTTTTACCACCTGTCAAGTGCCATATACCTCTACAGGAACAGGGAGTATACAAAATCGACTGTGACTGTGGCCTCTCCTATATCGGTCAAACCAAAAGAAACATAGGGACCCGCGTAAAAGAACACATAGCTGATGTTAAACACCGACGCTCTACGAAGTCTGCAGTTGCTGAACATTCTGAGGAAGGCTCCAATCATTATCTTAGATTCGACAAACCACAAATCCTTGCTAAAGAACACCGATTCCTACCTAGGATGATTCGTGAGGCTATTGAAATCAAAAAACATCCAAATTTCAATAGAGAAGATGGTTGGAAGCTAGCACAAGCCTGGGATCCGGTTATACATTTAATTAAATCGGAACCCAAAAGACCAATTGCCAGACCTCAAGACACTGTGAGCTCCTTCTGCGTAGATCGGACCAAACCATAAAGATTTTTTGTAATTGTAAATTGAAGGTAGATACTGTAACATTAACATTTTTGGACAACCTACACCTCAGTCCTCCCCGTGACCACGAAGGCTGAAAAGTCTTCGAAACGTCGGGATCAAAATTAATAAAAAACCGCGATAAAATCCGTTTAAATTAGTTTTATTCTATCCGAATAAATTTTATATGCTCGTTAAAGCAACCCCTCGACTCAGGTTCAATGCCGGCGTGTACATTTTTATCGAAATTCGAAAAATTAAAAAATATATTATAAAAAATATAACAGAAATTAAAAAAAAATGGCGTTTGACTTACGCTTCTCTGTTTAAATCGACAGCATGATAATTTTGTGCTTTGCCGTATTATATCGGATCTACTTCAATTTTTCATAGTAAAGGCCGGCGAACAAGCAAGTGGGTCACCTGATAAACGCTCTGCACTGCCTATGTACACCCTTATCAGACAAATTATAAATGCGTCGATCCTTGAGGATAGGAATGAGGATCAGAAAATGGGGGGATTAGATAGGAATTGCGGGTATGCAGAAATTACTTTCACCATACCGAACGTATCTCTTTTTTATTTGATTGAATGACGAGACGAGCAAGGCGCTCGCCTTAGGCGTAAGTGCAATGCCTGCTCATAAAAAGAAGTAACACCGCACAGAACTCTGAATTATAAAGCACTGCATGGCACTGAAACACATAATGCGCAGTAATTACACTGGTATTCTATGTCCTTCAAATTGAAACACAACAGTGCTTACACACTTGCCTGACGGCAGAAATACACAGAGCAAGAGCTCTTGCATACGAGGGACCTACCACCTTGTACTCTTCTCCGAGATAGTGGTAATATCACGGTCTAGTCGGGCTGTTCATGCTGTATACAAAAGAGATTGCAGGCCATACCACTTATAAACAACTGACTATTTACCAGTGAAAGGTGTTATGTGTGTATTGAAGTTGTTGAAACGATTAAGATATACCAACTATATAACGTTCTTGCATCAAGAGCGTGTGTAGTCTATTATTTAATGAGTATAAAAATTCATAGTAAGTCGGTAACGGGGCGTTTAGTTTACTTATTAGCATTCCTCACACCTGTCCGCGCTGTGTTTACTTAACCTTTCTACTTAAATTGTTTATTAAATTTGAATATTGTATAATTAGTCTCACTTAATTTTAGTATTTACAACGGAGGTTCCAAGACTGAAACTGTTTTTATTATTATTATATATCTATAATTCGTTTCATATAAAGGGTTCACACTATTATATTGTTTGATCAAATGCTAAATCGCATTTGATTCGAACCGTCTGAACAGACTTTAAATTAAATTGTGTTGTAGCTGTTCATCGAAGGCGACCACTTCCCATCCAAGTAACTTACTTAGGTACTCCTTCCCCAATTAATTAAGGTAATTTATTTTTCTGTCCCAGCCTATACTGTAATTTATTTTCTGATAAATTTAATAACCAGTTTAAGAAGAACTCTTTACAATATAATATCTGTTTAAATTTGCGAAATAGCCTAACAACTACAAAATGTGCGAAATAATGTAACTATGAAATAGCGGAAAAGCCGCGGGAAATTCTAAATATACATAAGTTATACAGAGGCCACGACCTTTTTCCTATAGCTCAAGTTTCCACTTTATCTTACTTCAAGATCTGAACTAAACGGTTATCGGAATTCCTAATCATCTAGGCTTTACGTAACTCGAAGTTCAGGCCGATGGCTATCCACAGCGCCGGCGTGTTTGAGGTCAAACGAAATTTCATTTTACAACTTACCTACTGCGCAGTATGGGTAGTATAATTACTGAGTGCATTGCATTTTATTGGGATTTTGTTCGTATATGTAATGTAAAAAAGAAGTATGTTTTCTATGTAGCCTCATTAATTTGAGTCACAATAAACTTAGACACCCCGGGATTCTTGGTATTTGAGTGACTGACTCGACTCGCTCCCGCGCCGCCGCCGCCGCCACCCCGCGCCCGCTGGCTTCGAGTCCGCAGCCTAAGAGTCAAAATTCTGACGAATTATTAATCACACAATATTCTCGTAGTGAGTTGTTGTAGTTCCTGATACGGTTCGCGCCATTGTGAGTTGATAACTGCACCATTAAATGTATCACTAGCGCAATTTCGGTGACAGTTGTCAGGATCATGACTAAGTGACACAAAAGTGAAGTGTGACTTATCGGACAGAATCCCTATAGTCGATAGTACGTTCCCTTAAGAAGCCCCACTCATTATGCTTTTTACACGCACCGAGACATGCATTTGCGTGTTCTGCGACCATTTAAATAATTATCGGAATCAATCGGCGACATTAAAGTACGTAAGTGAGACTAAACGAGAAATACAGAAAAATCCATGTTGTATCTTATTTAAACCTGTACCTCTAGTAAGTAACCAATTAGCGAGTCGAATGTTTCAATGATGTTGTAAGCGAACGACTTTGTATGCGGATACACCTCATATTATGCGCATTTTCATAAATTTGCGAAATTTATTTATATTATCACTGTAATTAGTATAGGACCTTTTGTCATATGTTTTACACCACTTTATATATATTCAACATAATGATTTATTCTTAAACTGTATTTTCTTTTATTTTTTATGGGACGGAAATAGAGTCGGCGAAATGTGGGTATAGGGGTTTTACCTCTGCCTACCCTTTTAAGGATTACAGGCGTGAGTGCGTATGTAATACTAAATATTTTTACTTTTCATCCAAACTCAAGCAAATTGATATAACCATTATACATACATATATACACTTTATAATATTATGTTACATATGTGCTGTTCTATAAATAGCTTAACTAACATGAATAAAACAGGTTTGGAATATATATACTACATTCCTTACTACACCATTGGTTGAACGTTCATCGGTAGTCAATTTGTAATCGGCATGTCTTCGACGATGCAAAAGTGTCGCTTTTAATGATAATAAAATACTTGGTTTATATCTTCGATGCCTACAATTAAAAACATAATGGCGAGCTTGTAAAAAGTTTACAACAACCAAGAATTTTTATATTATCCAAAAAGATTTTATCATACGCTCATAATGTTTTATCAGATCGGCAAAGGGACTTTTCATTGAAATAAGGCTATCAATATTGTTGTTCGATATTTTTAAATTATGATATTCCTAGGAGAAGGTAATATTAGGTGGTGGAGGTAATAAATTATGAATTTTATTAACTTCTTTTTTATTTAAGTTTTGATAACCAATATAAGTGTAGAAGACATTCAGTTGGCGAGAAATTCAAATAAATACGACTATGTATCTTCAACAGGAGTAGGGTAGGCAGACATCAAAATTGCAAGTATCGGTGTGCTGCTGCGTTTCGTATGGTGAGTTAGATACCCGGAGGCCCAAATCCCCCTCCCTTTCCCAATCAATTTCCTTCAATGTCGGCAACGCGCCCATGATTTTTCTGGTATTATGATGGGCGGTGGAGATCACTTACCATGATGTGACCCACTTGCTCGTTTGCCGGCCAATGATATAAAAAAATCCTTTAAAAATTAAAAACTTTAATTCGTAAAATTATTTAGATTTTCTACACCGCTCTATCATATTTATAAGACAAGTGTGCCATCCTTAACTGTGATATTAAGAAATTTTTACGTAAACATTAATTAAAGACCTCGATTTTTGTTAATTTTATCTGTGATCAAAGGTACTATTAATAAGTTTTCCTTCATTTTTCGCATTAAAACAAGACTTCTGTCGTGCTTTTTTAAAGGACCGTGAATAAGTACTTAATGTCATAACGTGACGAACAACCCATATTTTATTATAAGTAATGATCTTGATTACTACTGAAATGTCAAGAAATCAACCAAACCAGGTGAACATTTCATCGTTAATATAATGACGTATTTATATTGTGCCTTTAAGTATATTTTCGATCGTATATTGACCTTCGACTGCAGACGTTATGACGGTCCATCTGATGGTAAGTGGTTAATGTCGTTCATAGATATCAGCAATAGCATAGCCATGCAACTGGCTACCGTCGAATATTTTTTCATCTTTCTTCTGTATCACAATACTGACTGATAGACTATCACGAGAGATCTACCATCTAGTAGAAAAACTATAAGAATTATTACGCTGTCCAACAATTCAACCAGGCTATACAGCACACTATGAGAAAACGTAGTAATGGTTTAATTGAATAAGCGACTTATAAAACGCTACGAATTTCTCCCATAGCCACACTATTTATTGGTGTGCCCATTAGTGACGGTTCCATTAAGGACACTAAGGTGGCCGGCAATTGAATTAATGTTAAAGAAGCGATGGATAACGCACTGCTACGCCATCATGTCTGCCTCTGATTAAAACTGATTTTGTAAGGCTGTTTTAGTTTTAATCCATTTCCTATTAAAGAAAGACAAGCAGTATGTGCTATCTGAGTATACATGTACGGCAGTATCATAAGAATGATAGGTATTTGTTTCAGCCACCTCTACGATTTATCACCAAAAAAATAACTCCTGCAACAGGATATAATTATATGATTAAACGAACTTACCTTAAGTGAAGTTCTATCATAATTATACGAAGTTCCTTCTCCGAGACAGATTTACGAGTAGTAACGCTGGATTGTACCAGCGCCGTCACAATTATTTCAAAGCTATAAAAAAAAGTAGACACATATTATGTTCGCTCGACTGGCAACCCTGTAATGTCATTCCGTTTAAAGATAGTTTTATGAACAACCCTGTATAGGGGAAAAAACTGCTGTTTGGGGGGGGTTGGGAGACTTGTCTCGGAGAAGGAACTTCGTATAATTATGATAGAACTTCACTTAAGGTAAGTTCGTTTAATCATATAATTATACTCCTTCCTTCTCCGAGACAGATTTACGAGTAGATGTTTAAAGAATGGGTTGTGAATAACTACTCGATTGTAAGAATAATATAACATCTATATCAATCACTTAACATAATATCCATTAATAAAACACTCTAATATAAGTCAATAATCACGCCCTTTTGTTGACAATTTCACAAATTACCTCACTAAACGAGGTATGGTCGTGCATAATCGGTCTGTTGTAATGATTAGCGAAAGTGGCAGAATTCTGAGATCACCCCGCCGTTCTCTGTATTAGGTCTATATTGACTCCAGACCTTATAGCGGCTGACGTAGAGTTATGTCTGGTACTATGTGCCGTGAAAATAGAGACATCAATGTCAAACTCATTTAAGATTGCTTTTATCCAGTGGCTTATTGTTTTCTCTAAGTAACACTTAACAGTAGTGACAACACAAATCTCAATTTTATTTCCAAAAGTTTTGAGGTGTAGTATTTGCTGAAAAGTTCCTGCTTTTGAGGTCTTAATTATGTCTGGAATGTATATTTAAATTTCATCACTCATAAATTTAATATTAGCAACCTTAATTAATGATAGAGTTTGTACTCTATGTCCTGCAGTCAACGGTAGGGTTGTTACAACTTTTTTAGTCAATTTTCTAGATTTAAGTCTTCATTGGGGTACAGACTTGCTAGATATGTTAATACAACACCTGGATCCCAGGTAAAATTATACTTTGGGGTAGGCGGTTTTAACCGGTATATCCCCCTCTTGAATAGCTTAAGTCATTCATCAGTTCCTATTTTGGGACTAATTAGCGAAAGGGCTGACCTGGTGATATTTATTGTACCATGTGAGGTTTCAGACTCAAAGCATTCACTTAAAAATTTTAATATATAGGAGATAGAGGCCCGATGAGTGTCTATGTTTACTTTATTACAGTATAACCACCAGGATTTCAGAGATGAGTCATATTGTTTCATAGAGTTACTTTAAAGTGAGTTTCACATAATTTTAAGGGCTGAATTTGGTGTGCCACATCTTATGTATGCCTTGCTGAGGGAAGCCGTGCAGCAAGGGTAAGTTGTTGATGAAGAGGGTGGCTTTCTGGATTCTCTATCAGCTTCGTGCTTATCTTTTGCGTTAATGTAAGATGCATAGATCCATAGTGCTCTTTCTTCACACCATTGCCATATATCTCTAGTAATCCCATTTAAATGAGGAAATTGGATTCCTCCCATTTTATTGATATATGCAACTGCAGTTGTTTTATCAATTCGCAATAAAACTTCACAGTCATGTAAATGTGTGGCGAAACATTTGAGCCCTAAGAAGGCTGCTTTTTGTTTTAAATAATTAATATGGTACATTTTTTCTGCATGTGACCATGGGCCTGAAGCTTTATTATGACCACACACTGCTCCCCAACCTGTACTTGATGCATCTGTCTGTATTTCTGTTATAATTTATGTTGTTTTATTGGATTGTCTTTATATACATTTTTATTACAGCAATCCAGTTCTGGGTAAACAATACTTTTAAGAGGCATTATTGCATCATAATTATCATTTGATTGTAACAGAGCCATATATTTTCCCTTTCTAAAATTTTGTGTATACCCAGCCATATGGAATAGCTGGGCAAGTTGAGCTTATTGTTCCTAATAATTGAGAAAATTCTCTAATCTGACAACATCTTTTACCTTGAAAATATTTAATCTTTTCTAAAATTGCTACTTGCTTTTGTTGGGGAGTAGATATGTTAATATTAATTTATTGAATTCAACATAAAAAACCCGAATACCAATGTTTGCTTGGTTTAAGAATGCTCTTTTCAAGATTAATTACACAACCTAAACCTTGTAACAGTTGAAATGCAAGTTTTAGATTTTCCTCACATTTCCTCCTTGATTTATTAAAATATAAACTGTCATGTAAATAACAAGTCATTCTGATATTTTTGAGTATAAGGTAATTGCAAACTGGTTTTAAAAGCTTTGTAAAAACAAATGGTGCTGTACATCACACTAATATTATAAATGTGAAAGTTTGTTTGTTTGGATGTTTGTCCGTTAATCACGCTGAAACTACTGAACGGATTTTTATGAAATTTGGTATACAGCCAGGGTATGAGCTGACTTTGGTGATAGGATACTTTTATCCCGGAAAAAGCAGATCACGCGGGCGGAGCCGCGAGCAAAAGCTAGTAAACCATAAGGTAAAACATTAAATTCAAATAACTTTCCATCAAAACTAATATTAAGTATTTTTTATGGTCATTAGCTATTGGTATTGAAAAATAAGCTTCTTTTAAATCAATAGAGGCCATAAAGCAGTCTTTTGATAAGTAGTTTGCAAGCTGTTCTAATATCCTCTAATTTAAAATGTTCTGTGTCTATATGATCATTAAGTTTCCTTAGATTCAGTATAAATCTGTATTGACTGTTAGGTTTAGGGACCAAAAATATTGGAGATGTAAATTGATTTGGGCAGTGAGAACACCCTGAGTAAAGTGATTAGTTTTTCAATTTCTAACTTAATTAATTCTCTTTCGTTTTGAGACCAATGCTGTGGTCTTGATGTGTAAGGCAGCGGAGTGGTGCTGAATGGGATCTCATAACCTTCTATCCATTTTAGAACTACTGGATCGTTGGTTATCCCGAGCCAGTTATTCTTAAAATACTTTAATCTGCCTGCATGTACCTCAGGGTTTATCTGTGGTGTTTGCGCGTGGTGTTGTTGTGGTTGACGTTGCTGCCCGCTGCGAACTCGTTAGTGTTGGTGATACTGCAGCAGGCCTCTCCAGTTTACCTGTTTCTATGCTGGGGGCCTTGTTTTATTGATTTCTTTTCTACAGACTTAATCAATGCACCTGCCTTTTGAATGGTTTGAGCAGCTCTAATTTTGTCCGCATAGTCTACTCCAAACAAGAACTCATCAGTTTTTGCTATTTGTGCCCACTAAGGCAAAAAAAAGAGAATCTTGAAGAGAAGTCCTCGTTGTAGATTTAAATTAATTTTGCTGCATCATTCATTTCTTCCACGAAAATGTTAGTGGCAATATTTCCATTTAGAACCTTAGTTAATAATTTGCCCAGACAGGACATTAGTTTCCCAGTTAAATTTTGGCTGTGGCAAGTTCTTTTATCTCGTTTTAGAGATGGTTCTGAGAGGGAGGCTGTTATCTCTGGATTCATAATTGGAGCCTGCCCTTGCAAAATTTATTGGTGGAGGATACTTTTTGGTAATAGCCTCCCACTAGACATGTCTATCCGCTTAGTGATAGCTCTAAAGTCAGTGATATTTCCATGTGGAAATGAATTTTTTGGCATTGTCTATCCTCAATGTGATAGCTCTAGCCATGTATATCTAGGACAGTTGGAGCACGTCGTCCACCGCATGTGGTGGCGCGTAAGTACCCAAGTGTTTGAAGTTTCCATAAGATTTAGGCACATAATGCATAAGTCCATTGTACGTTGTATGAATTTTTGGCATTGTCTATCCTCAATGTGATAGCTCTAGCCACGTATATCTAGGACAGTTGGAGCACGTTGTCCACCCGCATGTGGTGGCGCGTAAGTACCCAAGTTTTTGGAGTTTCCATAAGATTAAGGTACATAATACATAAGTCCAATGTACGTTGTATGAATTTTTGGCATTGTCTATCCTCAATGTGATAGCTCTAGCCATGGCATTGTCTATCCTCAAAGTGATAGCTCTAGCCACGTATATCTAGGACAGGTGGCGCACGTTGTCCACCCGCATGTGGTGGCGCGTAAGTACCCAAGTGTTTGAAGTTTCCATAAGATTTAGGTACATAATACATAAGTCCAATGTACGTTGTATGAATTTTTGGCATTGTCTATCCTCAATGTGATAGCTCTAACCATGTATATCTAGGACAGTTGGAGCATGTAGTCCACCCGCATGTGGTGGGGCGTAAGTACCCAAGCGTTTGAAGTTTACATAAGATTAAGGTATATAATATATAAGTCTAATGTACATTTTACAGACCTGTGGTTTCAGGAGTGTCTTTGTGTGGAGCCAGAGAGACTGGCGTCGGTGAATTGGATGATCTTCACGAACCACTAAGCAGTTTTTGAAGTTTTAAAGTTTTAAACGACTAACGAATTTACCGAAATAATAGGATCCGTTTACGGACCAGAAATAGTCAACTGATTTTACGTGAATTTTCACGGAAATCGTTTTAAAGTTTATAAATTATTAATTGGAACCGGAAGTAATCTTAAGCATGATAAATACCTTGTATTTTTCTAGGCTTTTAGGTTATACATTTTTGCAAATTTTTAAGTTAATCAAGGGTCTTACCTTAAGTTTGCTTCAACACAGTGATATTTCACTTTATTTTCATTCAATACATACCCAAACAAAGCATTAAACACTCACGCCGAGTCATGTCGAGACCGGTGTCGAATGCACTTGATATTTCACAATAAGTATCCTTGTATTATTGATTAAAACGACATGTTTGAGAAAATTACTCATTATGTAAATCCTGAGTATGATTTTACACAATATTATGTGGTAAATACAAATTTTAATTGTATTTTTGTCGAGAACAAGTGACAGCGCTGCGCACAAAAAAACGTAATGACATTACAGGGTTGCCAGTCGAGCGAACATAATATGTGTCTACTTTTTTTTATAGCTTTGAAATAATTGTGACGGCGCTGGTACAATCCAGCGTTACTACTCGTAAATCTGTCTCGGAGAAGGAAGGAGTATAATTGTTGGATCTTGTTTTAGATGTTATTTGAACGTTATTTCTTTATGTTCGCGCTATTAAATACCTACATTTATCCCTCAAACTGTCTTTTGATCCATTATCAATTATTTTACTTGATCGTAGATCAGAGATGGAACGTCTGTTAGTTTATGAATATTACACAACTCATATGAAATCATGCAGTATTAAAAGGCATGTTACAATCAGAAGCATATTAGTAGCTCGATGGGTGGTTGACAGCCCAACAAATGATCTGACTAATGAAGAAACATGAGCTGTGATTATGGCGGAATTAATAAAATCATTTATTATTCCACTGGCAACCGTTTCACTTGACCCTTTGTCTGTTACGCTATTTGTTATAAAGGGTATCTTGTACACTACTGATAATGTCATTGCATTTCACTCGGTTGCTACACAAATAGATGCCGAATTATTAATACCACGGACCGTGGGCAGCGGATATATGTTGCATCTGAAGAATTTTGGGAACCGTCAGTATTGTTGCATTTAAAGTTCAAAGATCGATATTAGCGCTTCCCTATCCTGCATTTGTACTCAGAAAGTCATCTATTAGTTAGTTATTTTTGTTTTTGAACTGTACCAAACTTGTGATCATCTTTAGTTGATCAATTTTAATAGGCGATGCAAGAGTGAAGTCAAAATAATAAGACGCATTGGCGCCCGACGCTAGTATTTCATAATCACAGTCGAAACATGTCAAAACATTAAAAACAAAGCATCAATACAAACATGAAAGTAACAATGCGGAAGTGGTCATTCAATTCGTAATCGATCTACAGTAATGACGCCTCAAATAAATGATTATGAAACTAATATTGAATTTCCGACGTACCATCTTCAACAGTCACGAATTGACAGGCAACACTCATTAGCATTATTTTCAGTTTATTTTCTATGGTTAGTTTTAATACGGAGGCGCCACATGATATTTTAAATCTTTTTGTATGGTATGGACTTGTCTGTTGCTACCTGAGATGTTGCTACCATGTCTGGGAGCCAAATTGGGCTTTTGCAAACCTGACAAGTGAAATTAATGGAGTTATTGATGATGAGCATGTTCTGTAGGATCTGGATAGCCCACGGCAAGAGTCATTAGCAATGTCAGAAGTTGAGTCACCCTTATTATATTGCATATAATGCACCGAAAATCATTCAAGTTTAGTGTTATAGCAATACAAAAAGACGTAAAGGTAATAATTAATATGATTGTTTTTAGAGGAAACTTTATCTGAAGTCTGAACAATGTGATATCCCAAAACATACAAATTTTAAAGCTTGATAGGCGTTACTAACTACGTAATAAATCCTCGTCTCAACTCATAGACATTTTGATGAATGCTAAAATCCAATAAAATTTTAGCTTATACTCTTGAAATGATAATAAAAACATCATCAAACTGATGTATGTAATGAAAATAAAGAAAATTGTCATATTTCCAATAAAATGAAATTCACATATCGTACCGTATGCTTGACATTAAGCGGGCAGTTAGCAACTCTTTGACGGCGCGTATAAAATGCCATTTTATAGCGCAGTACAATGGGTGCCCCGGCCTCTGTCATCTTGAAAGGAACTTTTGCATCTGCCTTTTCACAAGCATCTTTAAGTACGATATATGAGCAGACAATAATATAAGTTAAGATGTTATTATTAACATAACTTTCACAATAAATCATATTTATTCTTTTCGCGAAACAGGGTTTATGGACGCCGAAGCCATTTAAAGGTATCGTGTGATGAAAGTATTTTCGATTTTACAATAAATATATTCTCGTATTGCGCACACATGATAAATATGTCTCATATTTTTTTATTTTTATTCTTAGTTCATAGTGGGTGGTCAGGCACTTAATTCTAAAAACCAGTAACATCTTCTAATACAGTAAAGGTGTTACAAAGACTCGTCAACATTTAAACTAGCGTTTCTAAGATGCTTTTATCTGTCACTTCCACATTCCGACGCTAAATGGGAAAGCATATCTGGGTATATCATTCATCTTGTTTTGACTGGTTTATAACATTTTATTTTACGTGAATTTATTTGTATATTAATATGTTTTATGTTGTTATGGTACGAGTAGGCTTATTGTACTAGTAGTAGCATACGTAAGCTATGAACCATTTTCGATTTGGTTACCAATCTATGAAATATAATTTATAAGGAATTGAAATTATGTCGATGGAATTGTATCTATTACATGTTTGTATGAATTGTTTGTGAATTCCTTGCACCTCTACCTACTTCTTGGACTTGCGTGACAGTTTCATGATAAGGTATTATTGACAATGTTTTAAATGTCATTTAATCTACATGACGTTTTCCATCGGAATGTACACATCAAACAAATATTCAATTACCGAAACACAAACGTTCCTTGTAGAATGCCAACACGCGACGTCAATGCAAATAGTCGGAAGTCTTTACAATCGTTTTCTTAATGTCTACAATGTACGTGACAATCGATGAGTTTGCCGCTACAGTGCATAAGTGTGTCCCTGACACGAATAGCGGTGTTCACAATAGCGATTTGTTCGTAAAGCTCGGATGTTCTCTGTTAATACTGCCCTGTTAATGGTTGTACAGAATTAACACTGCTTTTGCGAGCCTCTATTATCCTTTATGTCTTCATTTCGGCGCTTTAAAGAGATTTTGACGCGTATTTCGTACTTTCGTTGGAGTTTTATGAGTTTTCGGTTTGTATTAGTTGCAGGGAAATTATTTAAAGGTTTCTGTCTGGGTATATTCTGGACATAGCCAACGTTTGTGGCTAGATAGGAACAATAATTTGTACATTGAGTGTCGGGAGTATAAAAAGTAAAGAAACATTAATGTATACATGTTTTTTTTTACTTGGCAAGGCACAGATTGCTCACAGTTATTCGACTTAATGTTCAGTATTATGCAGTCCAAATATAATATCTATAATCTGGAATTATGCCGGCCTGCAGTTACTGGATATACAGTGGGTGATGCCGGAACGCAACACACCTGACTGAGCAACTATTGCGATTTTTTTAACATCTGTACCTATCCAGTCGAGTACAAAAATTATGATGTACAACCAGCAATCAATTTTTTATGTAATTATTTTTCAACAATGCTACTCATTCTACAAATATGTGAAGAGGTTTTAACAAGAATTGTTATAGACATAATAATATACACAATTCATTTTCTCACATGTAGGTTTGTCGAAGTATGAGGTCCCAGCAAACCTCTTAAATACCTATAATTAGTGGCTGGTATATAAGTGCCATCACAATGCATTGGTCATAAACCGCCGGCCACCAAAGAAGGCGGCGCGACACCGTCCACTAACAACACTAAATCTCCATTCTACTTCTGTTTTTATTACATTTGAAACTTTATTGCTATTTGAAGTTTTCAGACCCGCAATTCCAAGTAAAGGTAGTGTTTAATTTTATACGTTTTATGCCCGTCGTCACATGGACATTGTAAAACAAGACGTCCGACGTAATTTTTTTTTTATTAGCCCTATATATTATATTCGTCCCACTGCTGGGCACAGGCCTCCTCTACTGAATGAGAGGGATAAGGCCTTGGTCCACCACGCTGGCCTAATGCGGGTTGGCAGACTTCACATACCTTCGAAACATCTTATCGAGTTCTCAGGTATGCAGGTTTCCTCACGATGTTTCCTTCACCGTTAAAGCAAGTGATAATTAACAATTAATATACACGTAACTTAGAAAAGTCAGTAGTGTATGCTCTTGGGGCTGGTTTCGAACCTGCGACTTAAATTACCGACGTAAATTATCGCATATTAATATTGTCACATAATTGTTCTGGTTTCCTCGCGTCCATAACTCATGCTGACGCGAATGATGCTCCCTAATACAGCCTACAATCTTCCCTTATCAAAATGAAATCTTAATGGAAACTATGAATTCATAAAATTAATTGTGATGTTTTACATATTGAAATTAATTGTTCGTTGTGGACATCGGGACGTGGGAGGGCACGGTGGTAGTGCAATGAAATGTCACTTGGCAACTTCTCGAACAATATTTATTCAATAGCACACCGTTGAAAGATGGACACTCGAAACTCTTATGCAGGAAATAGTTAATGACATTCACTTCTTAGATACACAGCTGTTGAGTGTGTTAATATTTCCTCTATGTTGTACCATCGGTACTCATTGGTATGTTGTACTTAAAAATTCAAAGCCTAGGGGAAAATACAATTTTTATTTGAGTTTTCTGTACGAAAAAAACAACTTTTTTTTTATTTGCTTGAATGACGAGACGAGCAAGACGGCCGCCTGATGGTAATCGCCACGCCTGCCCATAAACAGAAGCAACACCACACAGAACTTTGAATTACAAAGCACTACATAGCACTGAACTGCGCTCGCCACCCCGAGACATAAGATTTTAAGTCTCATAATGCCCAATTTTTCACTGGCTTTAATATCCTTCAAACCGAAACACAACAGTGTGTAACTGTTGCATGGCGGCAGAAATAGACAAAGCGGCCCGCCCGCCAATTTGCCCGTAATTTAAATTAGTTGCCAATATGGCGATATACTCGCCTCCTATTACATCTTCTGTGGGAAGAATAAATATGTCTCGGCATTCCCCGTCGAGGATTCAGGTGTTCAAGAATTATGTCTTCGCACTTTAATGGAACCTAAAACTCAACCTGAACCATCGTTGTGTGAACCATGTCAAAAGATATACTGAATAAGCAACCATTGTATTCCCCACATTGTCTTTTATTACCGGTAGCGAAATAATGAAGATATAAAAATAAACTTTACAATATTTATGTAGAGAATTGTTGTTGCATATTCACTGTTCAGCAGATTTAGATTTTTTGCCGACTAGCAACAGTGTGTAAACACTGTTGTGTTTCAATTTGAAGGGCATTGAAGCCAGTGAAATTACTGGGCATTAGGAGACTACGCGTCTAATGTCTCGGGGTGACGAGCGGGTGACGACGGAGTGACGACAGGGTGATGTTCAGTGCCATGCAGTGCGTTGCAAAGTTCTGTGTGGTGTTGCTTGTGTTTGTGGGCAGGCGTGGCGCTTACCATCAGGCGAGCGCCTTGCTCACTCGTCACTCAATCAAATAAAAAGAAATGTAAAGTTTGCGGCATATAACGCGAAATGTTTTTAAATAAAACTACATTAAACGGATTTTATTGCGGTTTTTTTAATTTTGCTCCTGACGTTTCATAAAAAACAGCGATAAAATCCGTTTAAATTAGTTTAATTTTAATGTGTAACATACGCGTAAACATAAGAAATCATTGCGGAATGGTTCGCCAAACTTCTGCAACGAATTTTGATTTTGATCGTTTCGTTGCAGTCACGGTGATCAATTAATTGAAAGAAAAACTTTGACAAATGGCATACGCGGCGATACTAAAGCTGTGGCGGTGGCGTAACCAAGGAAAAAACTTGATACAGTTGGAAGTATGATTGATGATCGTTGCGTATATTACCAAGGACGCCTTAATTGAATTACTACGCCAAACGCGTTGCATCCGATGTAAGTCAATATAGTCGTAAGCCCACAGAATTAGAGTTCAAATTCGTGTGTCAATATCTTTATGTGAATTCTGCACGGCTCGAAGGCAAGAAAGGCGAGCGATGGTGGTATTGCCTCTGATCGTTAATTTGCCTCGCATCAGCAGCGGCTTGATATGCAAAATCTTCGAGATATAGAGCGGGTTGTAACTGACGATTTTACCTCGCTACCTATGATATAGTTGTCTACATAAATAAATATATTTTTTATATTTCATTCAATGTTGTTCTCCCTTATGCCGTGCGAAAATCTCTCTCAATCAAATGAGGCTCTAAGATCTTCTTTGAAATTTTTCTTTGAATACAATGCACGGATGCTCCAACATTGGTAGGGTAATAGAGCCCCAGTTGCAATATGCAGATTTATTAATTAAATTATCTGAATTTAATAATAATCAATGAATATGTAACTGTCAAAGTTATCCTAAAAATGGTTAGAAATGACATTTTATAAGTGTTAGAGCTGCCGAGTTAGACATTTTTGTCGACAGCATGAACGAGCTAACTCGACTGGGGTGGTACTAATGTTCCACATAAAACCGGCGAGGCGTGGAATGGCAGTCTGCTGTTGCGTTTCTTATAGTAAGATGAGATATTACGAGGCCGAAATCCCCTTCTAAAATACCTTTACTTTAAGGTCGATAATGCCTCCAAAATTCTTTTAAAATAGTCGGTGGAGATGATATTTGAGGTTTAAATTAAATTTAATATATTAATGACCGTTTTTCATAAATCGGCAGGATTGCGTACGAAATCTCTTGACCCAATAACCTCACATATCCGACTCTTACACCCCAAACAGACGTATCAAGTAATGGTAATAAAACACTGTCAGCAAAGAAAAGGCCAGTAACAAGAATACAACATTTCTCTTCATAATACCAAGCCGGTAAAAAAGAAATTCTTAATTAATCAATTGATCCATATTTAGCAGGATCAACCGTGTACCAGACAAGTATAAATGCATTTTAATAATTTCATGTCATATTTTTGTGTTCATATCAATGTAAATGAAGAATTAATTCAATTCAAAATATTGGTGCATTGTTTTTAAGTAACTGTGCATAAGCTGTGTAACTGTGTTAAGCTCACGCTTATATCCCGAAGGGATAGGCGGAGGTGCATCTAATAAACCCACATTTCAGCGAGCTTATTTCTTTCTAAACTACAGTGCAGGTGGTAGAGCCAAAAGGTAGACAATTTTGTCTAGAGCATGAATGGGTCAGCTCGATCGGGTCGTTACCACTGTCTCACAGAAAACCAACGTAAAGTAGCGGCTTGTTACTGTGGTTCGTACGGTGAGTGAGATATCCGGAGGCCCAAATCTCCCTTCCCAATCCCTTTCATTTAACGTCGGCAGCTCGCCCATGATTCTTCTGGTATGTGGGCGTACATGGGCGGTGGAGATTACCATCAGGTGACCCAGTAGCTCGTTTGCCGACCTATACTATAAAATAAAGTTATTCATGCCGGAAATAATAAATATGAAAATCTTTACATATTCGTTTAAACTCAGTTTGGATTACACTCGGAGCTTAATCGCGTGCGCGGTGATGTTCAAAGTTTGTCCGGTGAGTCGACAGTGGCGCCGCGCCCCAGTGCTTGTTGTACTAACCGTTCTCGTAGCTCTGGTTAACAGGTGATTAATGTACTTCATAATAAGACGATACATCAATAAAACATTGGTTTCGTCATATCGTTCGATGAAAAGGATAAAAGTTTCGTGAATGTAAAAGGTTTTGTTTACTGACACTTTATTTTGACATATGTAACATTAATTCTATATGCTTTAATTAATACCTATTATTGCTGCTTAGATAGCTTCATTCATGCTACATCATGAAAGAATTAAGAATGAATACTCACGTAACTCAGAAAACACGTAGATGTATCCCCTTGGGGTTGATTTCGAACCTGCGACTCTCGTCTTTTCACTCTGCACCATTCTCCGTTGAGCTATCGCTGCTCTCAAATAAAAGTACCTAAATATGAAAACTTTGGGTCGTAAGACAAATCGCATTTAAATTAAAAAAATAGTATATAATATGTAAGACTTTACTCGAAATATCGTATAACACGTGGGTATATTTAGTTAGTTTGTTATTCAGACGACGTGTTAATACAAATTGATATCAGTTCTAAATCGACAGTGTCATGTATTAGGAATGCTAAGTCGGACACACTGGTCGTAAGCGTGTATAGAATACAAACGAAACGTAATTTTGGAAGGCAGACTGTTTTTAATAGAGGTCGGCGCATGTGCGTTTTACCTTGTTGACGGTAAATAATGTTGCAGATTAATTAGTCAATGATACAAAACACTGTATGAAAACTGTAGGTATGATTTTATTTTTGGCTTTAATGCTTTTTAGATCTTTTAGTAAAACATAATCAAAATTGGTGAATAAATATGGAATGCCGCACCCACGTGAAATAACTTTAATTGACATTATTTAATTTCAGGTAACGCTTTATGATCCGTAACTGAATACAGAAAATGATTTATACTCCGATATCTCCGACACTATGTATCGGATTCAGATACTTACTATCATTTAGAGCATTTATTCCAGAAGTTTTATGTGTATACATATAACGCTGTGACCCATAGGAGCAGAGCAGTCAAATTGAAACCACGAGGGACAACTAGTAAAATTAAATTTTACAAACACGATATTATTATTTTTTGTGGTAGGCAGCGGCTTGGCTGTGCCCCTGGCATTGCCGATGTCCATGAGCGGCGTTGACCGCTTACCATCAGGCGGGCCGCTTGTTCGTCTGCCTATCAAGGCAATAAAAAAAACACGAAAATAATCTATTTTTTTCTGCCATCTTATTTATGTCGCAATAATCAATTTATTACGTTGTTATATTAAAATAGACTATTGATATATCACAAAAGACTCGGGCTTCGTCGTTGCGGTCTCGGTTAATTAAATAAAAAACTGATAGGTAATAAAATATACTATAAAACTTCTATTGCTAATTAATTATGTACTGTTGCTTAGCCCACGGTAGCTCTATAAAATACAACATAGTTTCGCGTGTCTTCTAACGGCTAATGCATACTGGTCTAAGAGAAGCGTTGCGATATTTTTAATTTATATTAATTAGCTTGAATGGCCACGCCACAAATATCATTAAATTACGAATTATTGTAAGACTATGTCGTCATCCCGAGATTTATGATGTTAAATCTTATTATCAGTGAAATTTCAATATCTTAAACTTGTTTCAAGTCCTCTTTTTTGTATTTTTATTTTGAGAAGGTGTGTCACAAAACACTTACTTCCATTAGAAGTACTTTCTAAGCTAGTGACTACAGATTAAAATGGTTTAAAGTATATTATCCTGAATAAAGCAATTAACAAAAGAAAAATGTAATTGGATATTTATTTCCTATTAGATTTAGATTCCCTTGATCAATTGACTGGAATCAACAAAAGCTGGATGCTTTTTGTTCATCAATAAGATTTAAAGTATGTTCATATGGTAAACCCTCTGAACATACTAGATTTTAAAATATCCTGTGATTTAGAAGATGATCAACTAAAATCAAACCGTATGAACCTGCTTTTAGACAAAATAAATTTCAATGATGTGATCATTTTTTAGATCATTGTTAGGTGTAGGAGTGTCATAGTAGTAGCCTATGACGATTCGAGTTTACCAATTATTTATTAAAATATTTTTTTTTTTAAGTATAGCATCCTCAGTGTGTAATTTCTGACTTCTATGGAATGCCATAAAAATAGACGAAACAGCATGCAAATCAATATTGTAAATTAGAGAATTTACATGGTCTTCCTTCTAAATGTAGTTAATTATATTATTTTGCTTGTCATTGTACAATTTACAACCATTCAAACGACTGTAGAAGTCATAAATTTTATATTTTTTGTGCAAATAATCGTTGTATAGATTACGTTGTCTCGTTTGTTTATAATTTTAATTAAACGCAACATGAGATTTTATTAGATATTAATTGTGCAATTTCTTGTTTTTATTACGTGTATATTACAATATTTTGATTTTTATCTTCTTTCATACTAAAGGATGCAAGGTATCTAATAATTTAATAATAAATATTGATTGAGTTATTCATAAGTAATAACAATCATAAATAATTGATGAATTCATAAATAAAAATATAACAAAACTTAATGCTGGCCAGAACCAATTGTACGCAAATATGCAGGATTCTGGGGTCATCCGGCACAGACAAAAATAAAAAAATGAAACTGTGTTACCTAATTATGCAATCAAAGATATAGTTCGAGTGGTAGAGCCACGCTGTAGATAGTTTTGTCTACAGCATGAATGGGCCGACTCGACCGGTTCGTTACCATGACTGTCTCTCAGAAAACCGACGCAAAGTAGTGGCTTGCTGCTGCGTTTCGTACGGTGAGTGATATATCCGGAGGCCTAAATACCCCGCCCTTTCTCAATCCCTAATTATCCTTTTCCTTTAAAGTCGGCAACGCGCCCGTGATTCTTCTGATATTGTGGGCGTACATGGCCGGTGGAGATCACTTACCATCAGGTGACCTACTTGCTCGTTTGCCGGCCTATGCTATAAAAAAAACCAGTAATATCGGTAAAAATCCGCTTCCCCACGAAGAAGTAACATGACACTCGCCCATTATTACGATTTAATATGCCATTAACACATAATAATTAAAATAATTTTAATTATAAAATTCAACAGGTCACATCATTAGAACACGTATCGGGATATTTTAACATGAAACAATAAAAAAGATGATGAAAATTCCGCAAAACCAGTAAGTATCTATCGAAAATAATCTTATTAACATAAATGAACGATAAATTATCGCTTTGACAAATAGATATTAGTTTGAACACGGAGATGATTTTGGAATTTGCAGGATACAAATTTATTATTAAATAATATATTTCTAGATAGGTACAATTAGCTAATTTATTTAAGCGACCTTTAGTTGTTGTTTAAAGTTATTGTTTTCCTCCATCTACTAAAATAAGTGATTCTTTTTTAGTTATTTAATTGTGCTGCCAATGCTTGTGCGTAAGTCATGTTTAATATGTGCTTATGAACATTTTGGGATTCAAGAGTGTCAGGCCTCTCTATTACTTACAAGTCTGTATATAAGCTTATAAGTAGCCCAGTTTCCCAGTGAAAGGCAGTTTATTTATTTACAACCATAGAAAACAGAGACAATACTGCATGTTCTTTGAAACTAAACTAACCCGTATTCACGTTACTGTGAGGTCTACGGCACTGTGAGACCTCACTAGGCGATTTTTATATATATAATTGGTCTGTTATAGTGGCAAATAAAAACGTACCAAACACGTACTGTTTAAGTACAACAAGGACTTCACATAAGTGTCATTCTTGAGTACGCGCGAAGTCTCCACAAAATCCTTAATTTGACCTTCCTAAAATTTATACACTGAGTGACAATATACTGTTTTAATATGCAAATGAATAACTATGTACAAGTTGAACTTTGTATACGAAATCAGAATTATAAAACAGGTCAAATACCAAAAGGATGAATATATTGGCCACCAATGAAGATAATCACTAGAAAATTTTAAACTATGTTAAATATACACATAAAAGTCAAGTTTATTAAAACATTACATATTCATACATTACTTTATGAGTTACACGCCTCATAAGTAATATTTAGAAATTGAAATACCCAATATAAATGTATATTATGTTTGGATAAAATTAAGGATGTTTGAATAAAATATTCATAAATATGAGGTCACTTTATATTTTTTTTGCAATAATATGAATATTCTACGAAATTAGAATATTAATTATGTTTATTTCATTTTTACTATTAGAATTTAATATGATATCGATAGTGGCCGACTTAGTGTAAAAGATTTTCAAGCCGCACGGAGGATTTTAACTTGGCTTAACGACTGCTATCAGTTGATAACTCGAAGGACAAAGGCGCTCAGTTGAAATACCACTAAGCGGCCACCCATCCATAGACTGACCCCGCCACAGGTTGCTTAACCCGCTAACCGTTTACCGATCAGTGAGTGCAATTGGTTATGAGCACCTCAAATTAAAGCATTAATGAACCGGTGCGAACAGAAAACCGACGTAAAAGTAGCTTGCCTTTCGGACTAGTGAGATTTCCGGAGATCCTTTACAAGGTAGGTCCCTCGTATGCGAGAGGCCGTCTGGGTTGGTACCACCGCTTTATCTATTTCTACCGCCAAGCAACAGTGTGTTTAACACCTTTGTGTTTCTGTTTGAAGGACATTGAAGCCAGCGAAATTACTGAGCATTATGAGACTAAACATCTTATGTCTCGGGGTGACGAGCGCAATTCAGTGCCATGCAGTGCTTTTTAATTCAAAGTTCTGTGTGGTGTTCTTCTGTTTATAGGCAGGCGTGGCGCTTACCATCAGGCGAGCGGCTTGCTTGTCTCGTCATTCAATCAAATAATAATAATACAAAAAGGTCTAAATACCCCTCCCCATCCCAACCCCCATTCCTTTCCTTAATCGCCGGCAACACATCCATGAATCTTCTGGTATTGTGAATGTTGATGGGTGTTGATGATGGAGATCAATTACCATCAGGTGACCAACCTGCTAGTGTGCCTGCCTGTGCTACAAAAAAAATGCACACGGTTGCTCAATATCTTACTTAAAACTAGCTTATATTTAAATTATATCGCAATTCGATAGCTAAGCTTGTAAGTGAAACTCGATAAGAAATTCCCATATATGCGTAGTAGCAAGTTAATATCATTTCTAAATGCGAAAATAATTTTCCAATGCCAACAGTATTGACAATTGCCGACATTGCAGCCAGTTTGCCCGAGTCCGGACAGCCTCAGCTATGTAGCAAACGTTACAATCCCGACATAATGACATCTGTATGACCAGGCAGCACATAGATTTTCTGTTCGTCCTCAGTGTACAGATATGTATAGTTTTTTTTTTATTTGATTGAACGGTAAGCGCTACGCCTGCCCATAAACAGATGCAACACCACACAGAACTTTGAATTATAAAACACTGCATGCCACTGAACTGCGCTCGTCACCCTGAGATATAAGATATTAAGTCTCATAATGCCCAGTAATTTCACCGGATTCAATATCCTTCAAACCGGTGAACAAGGCTTGGATAACAATTGTTTAAATCATATTATAGGTACTATCTCGTGGTATATGATTTTTTAATTTGCATTTCCTAATTGACCAAAGCTAACTTAATTATTAATTGTGCAAGGAAAGTGTATTTTTAATCTTATCAGGTTACCTGTCTCGTTATCAAGTGGAAGTCTAGACTTATGAACTATGACGTTATGTTTAACCGAAAACTGTTCAAAGATAAAGTATTATGAATGACCAACTTTCTATTTTTTGCTTACCTTATCACCGTCAGCCTTTTATTAATAATTTCTGATAATAAGTTACGCAAAAACCGATAATGTGGAGCAGGAAAATATAGGAAATTAAACATTAATAATAATAATTGTTCATCGCTCCTGAACGCACCATACACATAACACCAGAATCATAAACGTATGTGGAACATAGATGAAAGGGATAATTAAGGAACTGGGAAGCATAGGAAATGACATATGGCATGAAATATTAATTAAGTATTAGCTATTTGTACGCCCTAATGGCAAACATAGTCTAGGACAATCTATTTAATTTTAAGATCTATTTATAATGTAATACCTATGTTTACAAATAAATGATTCTGATTCTGAAGGGGAGATAGGATTTAGCCTCCGGATCTCACTCACCGTATGAAATGCAACAGCAACTTTAATTGATTTGAATTTCACGTTAATTTCCTGTGAGGCAGTCATATTGATCTTAGTTTGATTCTCCGGATTGATCCCGGAAATAAAAAATTTGATTGTTTGATTTCCGTGATCTATCCAGATCAAATTAAGATCGAAGAACTACGCGAATTGACCACTGACCAAGTCAATATTATAGATAATAATACTGTGTCAATATCGTTACGCAATAGAAAGCAAGAACTAATACTAATATAATTACATAACGTGTTAAGTACCTCGATGATATTTAGACGTTTGGAAATCAACACATCCAACGTTTCAGTGAGACGTAATTATAAATGCACAACAACATTATTTCCTAACAAACGCCCGGTTTCCTTTATATGAAACAGGTTGATGAAGACGTGTTCCTCAAGTCATCGCTGCGGGGATTCGCGACACGGATGTTATTGGTCAAGGTTCTACTATGAATATTCAAATGCTGATAAGACTCCACACTGGTCCCCTATTTTCTTTTTATTTGCTTGAATGACGAGACGAGCAAGGCGCTCGCCTGATGGTAAGCGTTACGCCTGCCCATAAACAAAAGCAACACCATACAGAACTTCGAATTACAAAGAACTGCATGGCACTAAACTGCGCTCGTCACCCCGAGATACAAGATGTTAAGTCTCATAATGCCCAGTAATTTTACTGGCTTCGATGTCTTTCAAACCGAAACACAAAAGTGCTTACACTCTTTTGCTTGGCGGCAGAAATAGACAAAGCGGTAAGAAGATAACGATAAAAGCAAAGAAAAAGGGTAAAGATAACGATACGGTCATATGTTAAAATCACCTTACAAAGTAATTAGAGACACTGCCGTCCCTATGGGAACGTGTCAAGACACCTAATAGGTAAACTTAAGCCAATGTAGGGAATAGCAGCCATATGACACCAGTTCTCCTAGTAAGATCTGGCGCAAGCATTTGTTTTTATATAATTTAAATTGTTAATTAATCCGTTATCGGTCTGAGCAGCGAGCAGCGATAGCTCAGGGGGGAGTTGCACAGACTGTGAAGACGAGAGTCGCAGGTTTAAATTAGCCGACGTAGAGTGGAAAATCCAATTTTACATAGCAAATCATTTGTGACGTCACAACAGAGAATTTTTTATTAAGCCTAGCGCAATGATCGATCAAGTATGGACTTTTTTAACATGCTGATATATCTATTTTTTCTATAAACTAGTAATGAAAAAGTTATTCATTTTTAACTGATCTAAGAAAGAAGAAGTTTCTAAATTTGACGTGTATATTTTTTGTATGTATAACCATGCTAGTTTTTAGAAAAGCAGGCCTTACTAAACAATGACATCGTCATAAATACCTTAATATATGACTAACCTGTATCAAATATTTAAAATTTCGCTATCACTGTCACCGTGCAAAAAACGTTATCTTGATGAATTAGGTGTTCACAGAAAACTCGGTGACTTGTTACATGCTTAGTCAGACTGCTTGACGTCAACTTTAATTATAATTGTGAAGATTCAGTTTTTCTGCAACGTAATGATTATAAAGATAAAGAGATAATAATCTTTTAGTCGAGTCGGGTTCCCTGGGCCATTTTTCCACTTGATTACTATCAAGCTAATTTTCCGTGAGTAGCTTCGTTTCGATGAGACGCCCAACAATTCCCTATGCGAAAATTCTCTATTTTGGTAGCTAAAAGAGGTAGCAAGGATAGAATATTTCGATTTGATGATACTCAAAAATTTATTATTTTATTTGCAGGACAATAACTAAGTAAAAACAAAAAAATCAGCTGGTTAGTAATTATACCTATTGGAAGGAGGGGCTTCCAATATTGATAATTTTAATTTTGATAATCCTATTCAATTAACATTTTTCTTAAGTTCTTTGATGTCATGTTGTATGTTACGTCACACCTGGAGTTTAAAAATAGTCTTTCTCTTATATTTGAGGTGCATCTGCTCCTTAACATGTTCATCATTAAAAGATGTCAATAGAAGACCATTGATTCAAACAGCGGAATATATATTATCGATAAAATAAGACTGATTTTTTTTTTAGTTTTGTCTACGACATGAATGGGCTGACTCGATCAGTATGGTACCACTGTATCACAAAAAAGTGACTTAAAATGGCAACATTTCGTTCCTGAGTGACATTCCTGAAGTCCCAGATTCCCCTCCCCTTCTTAATCCCCATTCCTTTCCTTTAAAGTCGGAAATGCATCCATAATATTTCTAGTATTGTCGCTGTTCATAGGTGTTCGAGATCAATTAACATCAGTTGACCCAATTGCTCGTTTGCAGACCGCTGCTATAAAAAAATGAATAGCGCCTTAGGCGGATGATAAATAAATGATATTTCTAATAGCAGCGAACACAGTTAACGCCGATTGATAAACACAAATATTTGATTTCGCCAACATAATTAACATACTCATCCAACCGCGGAGCTATCTTGCAATGACTGATGCTTCGGATTTAAAGGTTGCGCTCAGAATGAATAATAATAGGAATACTAGCCCTATATTATACACGCTCCACTGCTGGGCACGGGTCTCCTTCACTGAATGAAAAAGCATATGCTTTAGACACATACCAGCCAGACTTCATGAGAGATTCTACGTTGTAGTTTATCAAAAATATAGAGATTGTGCAATTTTGTTGTTCCACCAGCAGCAAGCGGTGGTACCAGCCCAGCCGGCCTCTCACATACGAGGCACCTGCCACCTTGTAATATGTTATGTAATACACCTAGTAACTTAATTACTAAAGTCTCTATATATTGTTAAACTATGTCGCTAATAATATAATCATGAAAACGGCAATAAAATCAACAATACGTGTCTACATTTCGTTGATATTTCTTCGTACATGTCTAATGAAAATACATTGTTGATTTATCATATTGACACGTGTACCCCACTGTACTGCACAGGTCAATTACCTGCAGCCTGCACTGTTCAAAGGTACTCAATGAGTAAAGCTTGTTATGTAACTAAATCCATGTGGTGTTTCTTACTGACCATAAAAACCTTCGATTTTATAGTTTTAAAATTGTCATCGCGAACGACGGTTATATTCCGGATCTTGAGAACAATGAAAATATGTTTTAATTGGAAATCATATTTTACAAAGCGGTAGTACTGTGTTGCTGATAGTTTTGTGTGTATTATGGATCTGTCGCTTCGACCGTACCACTTGGTACCTTACTTACTTAAACTTGGTACCACTGACTCGCAGAAATCTGATGTAAAGTAACAGTTTATTGTTGTGTTTCGTACTGTGAGTCCAGAGACCCAAATCCTCCGTTCCTTTTCTTAAGGTTGGCAACGCGTCCATGATTCTTTTTTTGTGGGAGTAGACGACCACTTGCTTGTTTACCGGCTTTTGCTTTTCTTTCTTCCTTTTTTTATCCCGGCTTGTGTCAAAGTCCTTCTTACAAAGACGCATCTACTTTGCCAAATCTTGAGAATTCTCGTGAAACCATTTTTTTTTAAATAATAATAAAGCTAAGTTTGGTCTTTGAATTTGGCGTACAAACTACACTAGAATAAACATTCACTTAGTTAAAATTACAGGCTGAATACAAATTACAGGTAAATGCAATTTTATTAAGATTTTTCTTTTCTTTAGTACTTGCAACTTCTGTTTTGTAACGTTCAAAATATGTAAGCTATTTTTATATAAGTAGTATATAAGTAAATAGAAAGTATTCAAATTTCATAGTAAGGTCACGTTTAACGTAAATAGAAATCGAAACGCGATCGCCTGCCGACGTATCTGGGTAAACACGGCCTGAACCAGGTTGGGGTCGTTGAATTAATCGGATTTATATGAAGCCACTGAAACGATAAGTCTTCATTCCCATTGGGGTATCAATGAAATGCCCTTTGAAATGAACCAAGTCGAAACACGTGAATTTGGGCGCTGATTCACTGGATTCGAATGGTTTGTCAATTATGTGTTTGTTATTATTAGAAGTCTTTGATTACTTCAGGTAATTGATAAGTTTAACGATGTGGGAGTCTTTGTAATCTCTATAATACTCTTACTTCTCCCATATTATATCCCCCTCCCATTTAAAAGACCTCATATTATAATCTTTATAATATGGTGTCTTTTAAACGGAGTGTGAAGAAGTAATTTGGCAGGCCGGAATGATCTTGCCGAACAACAATGTACACACTGTTTGTCGTTGGTCGACACTATTCCTGGATTGCGCTATACTCACCATCAGGTGTAGCGTAGTCACTTTGCCGAGCCAGGATAAAAAAAAGATACATTCGTGAGTGCGTATGTATGTATGACCTTTTATTCTGATCATGCCAACATTAACAGACGAAAAGTTTTTTTTTTTTTTTTTTTTTTATAGCATAGGCCGGCAAACGAGCAAGTGGGTCACCTGATGGTAAGTGATCTCCACCGCCCATGTACGCCCACCACCAGAAGAATCATGGGCGCGTTGCCGACCTTAAAGGAAAGGGCTAATTAGGGATTGGGAAGGGGAGGGGATTTGGGCTTCCGGATATCTCACTCACCGTACGAAACGCAGCAGCAAGCCGCTACTTTACGTCGGTTTCCTATGAGACAGTGGTAACGACCCGGTCGAGCCAGCCCATTCATGCTGTAGACAACACTGTCTACAGCGTGGCTCTACCACTCAAAAAAGTTGACAAAAGTAAAATCGGTATAACATCGGTAATAGGAAATAGTTATTAATATTGGTTTGAAATATATAATAGGCTTTAGGGCAGTAATAAATATTCATATTACTCCTACAACAATGTCATATCGTGATGATATAAAGTTATGAAACATAAATAGAATTCAACGAAATGATTAAAAAGTAGATAAAGAACAGTGTAACACAAACGCCATCGCTTTATAAAAATACTCCTAACATAACATTATAATTTCTGCGAATATTTTGTGATGTAAATTTTAAAGGTAGGAATAATGTATTGGATCTTGGTAATGATATATTAGTCGTATAAAAAAAAATCGTTTCTTATTTCTTCACATACATTATAAAAAAAATAATTAACAAATTTTTCATTAAATAACGTTTCAGAAACAATTAGAAATATTATTCGGTTATGACGTCGAAATTTCGTTATATATGCAGAGACTAGTATGTTTGTTGTTTTAATTAATTATTCTTTCAGTTCTAAGCAAATATTGGTTGGTAATTCAGATAAACACTACAGATATCATCACGCTACTAGTTAAACGGGCCTCTAAGTGTTTGCGCATTATAACAATTGAGGAAAATACATAGATGTTTAATAATGTGTTTTCGGAAGTTTCTATATGAATAATTCTAAGAAATTTACTAGTGATTTCGACGAAGGTACAATGTCCTGTTTAAAAAAAATGAATTGAATAGCCATTGACGTTGAAGCTATGGTCGTTTAGACAGTTATATGACAGAATTAGTATTCTGATACTATTATAAGTACTGTTAGTATCTGTTATAAGTATTATTAATAAAACAATAATTAAGCAAGTAACAATGGTACAATTCAAAAGGAAGAGAAACAAAACCATTGAATCAATTAAAGGGACGTTTAAACTGAAATGCGTAATGGCAGGGCAGATATAGTAGTCAATCCACTTTCGATGGTATTGTGGCACGAAATATGAAATTTAAATTATATACTGAAAAGAGTTTGCTCCATATAGATGCCAACAAAAGCCGCGAGCTACCTACGCTTTTCGTTTTAAAGTGTAATTGTTTCGAATCTAGGCCTCCGCTGTTTTGTCTCTTGCAAGAGAGGTTTTTAAAAAGACAATTTTCACACCTGGGTATAAACGGCGTTGTGATTTTGCTACCAAAAGCGTGGCATTTCGAGCGCTTTGTTTCCACGTAGCGTATTTTAATAAATTTTCCGCCTTGAGCATACAAGATACGCTTCGTGAAGTAGGACTTCTTGGTAGTATTATTGCTAATGACAATAAATAATAACAATTTCCAGTGAAATTACTTACAGATAATTCAAATTACTTGAACAAAGTAGCAATGATAGCTCAGCGAGGAGTTATACGGATTGTCGAGACGAAATCTCTGACTTTTCAAGTTGTGTCTGTATTGATTGTTAATAATGGCTTGCTTTAAAAGTGAAAATAATATTTTGAGTGGTAGAGCCACGCTGTAGACAATTTTGTCTACAGCATGAATGGGCTGGCTCGACCGGATCGCTACCACTGTCTCACAGAAAACCGACGTAAAGCGGCTTGCTGCTGCGTTTCGTACGGTGAGTGAGATATCCGGAAGCCCAAATCCCCTCCCCTTCCCAATCCCTAATTATCCCTTTCCTTAAAGGTCGGCAACGCGCCCATGATTCTTATGGTGGTGGGTGTACATGGGCGGTGGAGATCACTTACCATCAGGTGACCCACTTGCTCGTTTGCCAGCCTATGCTATAAAAAAAAAAAAAAAAAAAAAAACCTGCGTAGCTGAGAATTCTTCACAAGAATTTCATAGGAGAAATCTACCAACCCGCATCTTATCCCATCATCTTAACCCCTGTCATTAATAGAGGGGGTCCGTACCTAGCAGTGGGACCAGTATATTATGGAATTGATGTTAATATTAATACATTTAAAAATAAACAATAACACGAACTGATTACGAATGAAGATACGGATTAAATGGCAATTAATCATATTCCTATTTAATACGATTCAAAATGTATAAATTACGTAAAAGAATCTCGGAATATTTTCCTAATATCCAACGGTTGTCTTTATGTTACGAACATTAAACAAATCTGATGAAGTGTTTATTGATGGAAACATCTATATTAGTATTTGTTTTGTCTTAATAATTGTGTGGGTGGGATGCCCTTAGTTGAAGGTTAAGTTGGTCAAAGATCATAAACATGAGAAGAGTTGAATATTTTTTTTTAATCGTATGCAAAAAACTTGTTGTACTTGTGTGAGAATAGTTAAAATATTCAGCTAGTTTTTGCTATGATCTTAAAAGACTCATAAACCAACTACTTTGAAATAAGCACGAATATGATTGAATTTTTAATAGGCAATATAGATTTATTAAGGTAATGACGAAAAAAGCTGTATGGGTGTATACTTGCATGTCACTTGTCGGTGCCTTAAATATCACCACAAACAGACAAAGCGATCAAAATTAAAACACCCCATTTTATCTGGATATTATTTCTTGGAGTAGTAGAACTAAAGTCTTATATAATGAGACGTTCATAGCCAGTTGAACTATTGTTGCAGCAAATCTGGGCATTGTTAGTCTATGGATGGGTGACCGCTTACTAGTATTGTAGTAATTCAACTGAGCGTCTACATGCTTCAAGGGCTTGTAAAAAATCGGTTCCGGTGGTTATTATGTGACAACAACCAATAAATCAAGGAGGCCTAACGGGCGGCTTAAAAACTATGACGCTAGGTGGGCCGCTGACCATTCGAAGGAGATAGAAAGAAGAAGAAGATCTAGGGTTAAAACATATTCTAGGATCCCAAATACATTTTGCATCATACTATAAATCTTATCTAGGTGAAAACTCCAGTGTAGGTGTAACTTATATTTAAGTTAATTACGCCTGCGTACAATATTTTTTAAAGATACAGAGGTTTTACTACTTATATAATAATCGTATGATTCTAATTACTGATTAAGTATTTGATTCTGTTTTTTGGCATAATGCAATCGCATTAGTCTTTGTCATAAAGATAAGCTTGCATCATTGTTTCTAGATAAATGTATGAATGTTTTTACATTTAATATTTTTTGTATATCAAAAATATGGTTAATAAATTACTTGAGAAAAGGACTATTTCCATAAAAATAATGTTAGTTTCAGTTGTAATTTTACCTCAATACCAAAGTTTAAGCAAATCCAATACCACACAGTACTTTGAATTATAAAGAACTGCATGGCACTGAACTCCGCTCGTCACTCCGAGACATAGATGTTAAGTCTCATAATGCCCAGTAGTTTCACTGACTTCGATGTCCTTCAAACCGAAATAGTGCTTACACACTGTTGCTTGGCGGCAGAAATAGACAAAGCGGCGGTTCCAACCCAGACGGCCTCTCGCATACGAGGGACCTACCTTGTAAATACTGCCTATAATAACAGTCAAAGAATCAACATAAAATCTCATTACCATAAAGACGATTCAAAATAAAAAATAACACCAATACCTCAAGCAATTCCATCAAAGATCATGGTTTGTCTGGTGTCAGATAAATTAGATGAAAGTGTTGCGGAGCTTCACAATGAACGATTCTCATCCGCTGCGGTTTTCATTAGAGCTAGTATAATTGTTCAGGCATGTGGTCGCGGGATGCCATCGCAATAATCGTATTTTCTAGCTCTGGTGCTTAGACCTTGGCGGTGTCAGTATAATAATACTGGGCGGTTTTAATTTAATGCTTTCTATGTGGGGAAGATATGACTTCGGGCTTACATATGGAAATAATACGTGAACGTGAACTAGTAGTGCTTTTGGGAGAATCGAACCCACTTGTAGAATTTAACCAGTACACTCACAATTCGCCAAGCGTATTTCAGTTCCATGATGTGATAGGAGACGGGCTTATCGCCATACCGGGCATTATTCCAGACCCCGGGCTAATATTATGAATAAATTATTTTATGATAGAAACCCAATATCACTTTACACGACCCGGAGATCGAACCTGATACCTCAGCACAACAGTTGTATCGCGTACGAAATACAACTGCGACACTGAGGAAGTCCCACTCACCGAACGAAACCGGAGGAGGATGACCTTATGGAGGAATATCCGAAGGCAAAAGTCCCCTCCCCTACCCTTAATTGTCCCTTTCTATTAAAGTCGGTAACGCCCATGATTCTTCTAGTATTGTGGGCATACATAAGGTGGTGGAGATCACTTACTATCAGGTGACACATTTGCTCGTTTGCAGGCCTAAGCTATAAACAAAAAAAAAACTCAAGTGAAACTTGTTACAGAATAAATAAATATTATATTTAGCACGCGAGGCATAGTTCTTATAAAATTATGTAATTAACGGAGTGACCATTCATCGGTATGTTTACCACTGCTATTTGCATAATAATTAAAAAGAGCAAATTCGACATGCTTCGGGTGGATATGAACATATTGAGCCATGGGACAATCCCTTGTGTTATTCTTCCTATTCATAACCTCACCTAGGTAATAAAATATTATTTCATCTTATAATGTAAGTCAGCCATTACCTTATTGTTTGCTAATACTCAACTATTACATGTATGCTGTCATATTTATTTACATTTGTGCATACCGAGCATGAAACTTACTCGTGGTTTAACATCATACTTTGTTACAAGAACTCTATAACCTTGCTATTCACTAATATATAATTATCCGTAATAGGTAGGGTCCTATTGTTTTGTGTCATGTAAGTGTGTACATAGGTATAATATAAGAATATGACAATATTACTTCATGATGTTTTTATACATCAACTATTATGGTGTCAAAGAAATCGTAGTGATTTAGTGACGCTAATCGTGCGACAAATGCGTTCAGGTATTCCAAAAAAGGGAGCGATCATAGTTTGGAAAAAAATAAGCTTGTTTTGTTTTGGAGAACTAGTGATGCCGTGGGTTCGATCCCCGGAACGAAAAAATGATTATTTTATCCACATATATTTTTTCGGGTTTGGGTATTGTGAGACCTAAAGTCTCTCATAATTACGCTTGACTCGACTTGAGTCCTGTACTCGTATCTTATTGTGAGTTCAGAACTTTGTGTATGACTGTTGGATGTATTCATTTATTTATATTGTGTGTGACAAGTAATAGCTGTTACAAGTCAGAGAGTTTGTGATTGGTTTCAAATCGCAGCAATAGACTACTAATCTAAAAAATATTCATAGTGATGTCATTTAATCTAAAAACTAAGAAAAAAATTAAAATAAGAAGTGGAATTTATATTGACCAATTATATAACGCCTTGTAAATCTTTTACAGTTTAGATAAGAAATTTATAATTCGGTAATAATGTGGTCACCATACACACTTTATATGAAAATGTTATGTTGTCGTGGGGCGATAGACAGGCCCGTGCCGGTGCATTAATTAAGCAAAGTTGACGACTTTGGTATAAACATTTGTTTGCGCTTCCATAACTGAGAAAATACTGGACCACGTTTGTAATTTAGAACTTAAAATTACGCAATATGAATAAATCTTTTCGAATATATTGACATTGTAGTAGGGTGAACTCGTTTCTAGAACTGTATAGCTTTTGACCAGTATTATCTGTTATATGAAACTTCTGTAACTATTTTTATGAATGAATACGACTATACAGTATATTCTGTAGTCTGATTAATACATTTAATAACAATAAATAAATATTTTGCGTCGGTGCTAATGTAGTTTATTAGACAAAGATTAATAACACCGACTCTATGTTAATTAAATTTAGTTTTATGGTGTAATTTATTATTTTTGTTATTAAAGTTTTGATTATCAATATTTTAGTGAGTTCATCATCAAAATCGATCATAAATGACCAAGTTGTAGTCTCTCATCCCCTGGAGGTGGAATGTTTCCTTCAAATTTCAGTGAGACCAACATTGAGCTATTCCTAATCAAAATCAGAAAAGGAACATAAAAGACACGTATCCAATAGAGAACCTCCTTTTGACCGTCGGTTTCACACTTTCCACCGATATGGGGAGTTCATATGATCCACAATAATGGACCTATGTGTGAATATATACAATGTGTTTATTTGTCAACAAAAGCGAAATTGATGGATTTCCGATAAAATCTTTTATTTCCTCGACATTTTATGAGTAAATAATATGATGCATTGTTTGTTTAAGATTTTTCTGATGTCATCGCACTCAAGACCTGAGTAAAAGGTGTTAATACGACGGAATTCGAAGCCCTTTATGGCCAAATATTTATTGTTTTAACCTTAACTGCTTGACCGACTGTAATGCCAACCTTCAATGGAGTTTGATGCATGAGTTATGACCTGGATATTTGAGTCGACGATTTTAGGGATCCGTATCTAATAGGTGTCCAATGTAACACAATTACATTACAAGGTGGTAGGTCCCTCGCATGCGAGAGGCCGTCTGGGTTGGTACCACCGCTTTGTCTATTGCTGCCGCCAAGCAAAAGTGTGTAAGCACTTTTGTGTTTCGGTTTGAAGGACATTGAAATAATTGGGCATTATGAGACTTAACATATTATGTCTCGGGGTGACAAGCGCAGTTCAGTTCCATGCAGTGCTTTGTAATTCAAAGTTCTGTGTGGTGTTGCTTCTGTTTATGGGTAGGCGTGGCGCTTACCATTAAGCGAGGGCCTTGCTCGTCTTGTCATTCAATTAAATAAAAAAAATCGCAACGTATTTTAATTATCATTTAGATAATTTATTCCGGAAGGATTATAATGTATATCACGCTATGACCGACGGCAATAGGGCAAACAAGCCTGCAGTGAAACATGCGACAGATAGTAAATAATAAAAAAAAATAACGTTGCTGGTGTGGAACTCTACGTGCGTGTGTCCGACTCGCACTTAGCCGGTTTTTCTATATTGATAAAATATACAGAATAACGGTAAAATCAATGCGCAGTATCAAACGTAAACATTATGATGACACGTGTGTGTCATTGAAATCATATAAATAAGGTTAATGGTAGGCATCTCGGGAAATGGTTTTTTTACACTCATTTTATATATATGACATACCAACAGATCGTACCAGAATGCATGACTGTGACAAACAGACCTAATAAGCTTCTCCTTAGTTTTTATTTTGTCTCCCGCTTTGCTATGGAGGGAAGTGGACAATTAATATTTCCAACTCCTCCCTAACTTTCTATCTAAATAATTTCGTTGCGGGACAAAGATATTTAGGCATTCCCAGAGACTCGCCGAGCTTCACTGCTCTATTGATTTAGTTTTTTTTTTACTTTTTACCATTTTGTACTATCAATCAGAAATACAGCTACCACAAAAAAAACACTAGAGACGCTCGTTTCATTTTTCATCCCTTTCTAATTCGCAAATATTTGCTCCAAGCTCAGGGCTGCGGAGTAAGGCTCCTTGCACACTTGTGTTTTACGGTTCTGTTTGCGCAGTGACCTTGCAACAATGCTCAGGCATGTATTCTACAAACATACCTCAGCTTAGGGCATTTAAGTACACGAGATTTGACTTAGCGTGTCTATATTTACTTTATGGTTATTTGTATGGTCAAAATATCATATTACCTGCATTGTGAATACCTCAAATTCACAATAGAATTAAAAAATTAAAATTACGACGGACTAAGTCCTGATCCCTCTCATTCAGTAGAGGAGGCCCGTGCCCAGCAGTGGGACGAATATAATATATAGGGCTAATAATAAAAAAAATGTTTTTGGAATTTCGGTGTATAATTCTGAAAGCCTCCATGGCACAGTGGGTAAGCAGCCAGCTGCGAAAGAGATACCGTGTGTTCGTTTCCCGTGCCGAGACCATATTTATTACAGGTCTGGATGTTGTGGGACCGCAAGTTCCTTATAGTACTTCATACCTACGATACAGATTATACCTAGTGTAGGGTCAGCACCATGTGTATTTAATTACACATGATAAATTATACTTATTTGACTCTAAAACGAATAAAAGGTAATTTTAAATTCCTCTAAAAATCTTTAGCATACTATGCCACTGCCATCAGCCTCTGACGCGCATGGTTTGATATCAAATTATTGAAATATGGTAAGGTAGGTAAATCTGATCATTTTTTTACTTAGAGCTTGCAAAAAAATATCCACGTGGTGTGGAAATGCAAAAGAACAATTCCGTTTTTAAGTGTTTAGCGAGTTGCAAACTAACTAGTCATAACTAGGGTATTCAGTATGCAGTTAGTATTTCCATACCGGTTCGTACCGGAAAAAAATAAATTTCTATCTATTTCCAGTTGTTAGTAAAATGCTATGTTAGTGAAATGGCTCGACGGTATTTAGTAATGGATTTATAAAACGGATTTTGAAAGTCACAACATTTTTATTATTTGCAGAATCAAAGAAAACATTAAAGATAACATAAAAGTTGTGAATGTGAATTAGTAAAACAAACAATGAAATTCAAGATGCAATATTTTTCATTTCTTCAAATATAATGTAACCTAAAACGATTAGTCATGTTTGGCCTTTATGGTTCACATACAATTAACAATCAAATTCAAGCCGACTTAACAATTCAAGAAATAATTATTAAACAATTTAAATAAGAGTTAGATAGACGTTACATAGAATACAATAAAATTGTATAAATTACGAAAATGTTCAGTAATATTATCGCTATTATTTTATTATACATAGGATATTCTACATAGGATTAAATACCTTTTACACACCTAAAGAAAATTCCGATTAATACGATGATGAAATTCCATTTCATTCCGAAACTCCGGTATTGCCAACCCTATCTATAGCAACTGCTCATTGCTATTCGTGAAAAGGTTAATCGCATTAGCGGGATAATGATTATAGCCGACGAACTGTTTTCAACTAGTTACGATTGAGGGCATGGGGTATACACCGAAAATAATAGTGTTATATAGATGAATAGTCTGAAACTACTAAAACATTACTACTTATATAAGATTGTTATTACATGAAATAACCACCATCATACCACTGATTATGAACATCCAAAATACTAAATGTATCATGGTTGTGTCACAATCAAGTATTGTCCAAAGATCATTAGATCAAACATCGAGAGGCCATCTGGGTTGGTACCACCGCTTTGTATATTTCTGCCGCCAAGCAACAATGTGTAAGCACTATTGTATTTCGGTTTGAAGGACACCCAAGCCAGTGAAATTACTGGGCATTATGAGACTTAACATCTTATGTCTCTGGGTGACGAGCGCATTTCAGTGCCATGCAGTTCTTTGTAATTCTGAGATCTGTGTGGTGTGCTTCTGTTTATGGGCAGGCGTGGCACTTACCATCAGGCGAGCGCCTTGCGTTCGCATTTAATCAAATACAAAATAAAATAGACCAAAGAATCCGAAGTGACTGGTGAGATAAATTAAAGAAAAAAAACTAAAAAAGCTACAAGAAATCGTATTCTGAACTGAAGAATCATATTATTTATGCCTGACGCCATCCTGACTCGATGATAAAGTTCACCTACCTCTTCACTCTGTTCCACTTTGACTGATGTTCCGCGTCATCACGAATGAGATCATTAGGTCGCCTATCTCTCTAAGTGAGGTTGAGTCGGTATTTTGTCCCCGTAAGAATCAACAAAAATATGTAGATATAATACCATTAGTAGGAGGAAACTTTGATCCCGCATGGAGCTAAACATTTGCATGACTTAATAAGTATTTGCGTTGAGCCTGTGTTATGTGTACTCATAGTTTAAGGAACTTGAACTGCCACTTTTTACCTGGAAAATACTCTTTTTACTAAAACATTCTTATCTTGCGATGGTATAAATTCAAATCTGTAGGAATGAATAATTTTGTATAGCTTACGGGGGTACGTATATACATATCACCATCTACACTAATATTATAAAAAGAAAAGATTTGTATTTTTGTATGTAACAAATAAACGTAAAAACTACTTTACCGATTCGAAAAATTCTTTAACTATGAGAATCCTACATTATCCCCGATAAACATAGGCTACTTTTTATCCCGGAAAAAGCAGATCACGCGGGCATAGCCACGAGGAAAACCTATTGTTACATAATTGAAAATAACTCGTCGATCTTAGTTGCTGCTGAATTATAGTACATAATAGTAATTGCTGCTTTTTTGTCTCGGCAAAGTGACTACTGTGTCTGGTGTTAAGTACAGTGTGATCCATAACAATGTCGACCGTCAAGACATTTTTGCTCTACCGTCGGCAGAAATATGCCCGCCTAAAGTTACTAAGTGACGCATTCTGGTATACTGACTGATACCAGAATGCGTTTCGCCTAAACTATCCACTATGACGGGTTTGTAACTAAGTGTATGGTGGTTGCTATTCAATTGGGTGTAAAAAGGTATCAGGTACCCCTCTAGTAACATACTGGCAATAAATTGACCACTAGGAACTCAATTCTATGAACAGATTCACAGCGATAATCTATTCATAAATTAATATTACTTTAGAATTCAAAAGAAATTAGAATGAAAAGAAAACTCCTGCCAGATTAAGTAAGATATTAAGGTTTTCTAATTATTTTAAAAAATAATGCCATTGTTATCGGATTAATCAAAATTACTCACAACCAATGACAGAATGGTATTACGTCATTTGAATACGACATCCCTTACGGGAAAGTAAACTGATAAAATGATGACGAAGTTTCTTGTAATTTTTAATTATGTGAAATAATATTCATCATATAATCCGATAAATTAGTCTTAGTTTTTTTATATAACGTTACGCCTACTGCACGATATAATTAAGAACAATACAGAAGTCCAGTTACCTGTATAATTTACATTATGCGAGGATTTCTTGGTCCTAAAATAACCTACTTCTTGTCTTTATATCTCGGAAGAGGGTTTGCGCAACTTACTATACATATCTGCTTACAATTTGCTCTATTTTTTCGCTACGATTTACTACTTTTCTACTAACAGCACTTGTGGGAAGTAATCTAGTTATTTTTCGCCGCGTTGAATGTCCTGTTTACGGAGACCTTCCAACCCCGGGGGAGGGGGGATGGTTATGCTAGACTCAGCTATCTTTACCTGAAGTAACACTGGATCGGACGCTAAGCGTAATCTTTACGTTGCTATATCAACCAGGCAGTGGTCTTTTAGGCGTGAATCAACGGTCTCGAGTGATTCTGGATTGCTGCATGAATCGCTGGGTTAATTACGATTTTATCAAAACAAGACATCAGTGATTCAATTACTGTCCTAGCAATCTGATTTTATCTCTCACAGCCAAACTACACAGCCACTACACGATAATAATTCTTTTAAAAATATATAATCGAACACCGTACTGAACTTTATTATACTGTACAGTCTACGTATCGATAATGCACATGGCGCCATGTATCAATGAGTGCTTCGATTTCGATAACAACAATAATGATTACAAACGATAACTCGATAACTTTCAACGTTTCAGACGGCCAATATGTGTATGACATTTGATAAGAGAGCGTTCGAGTTATCGTACATCTCTACGCTTATATGTTTGACACAATTTTTTCTATACGTTGCGTTTGAAAATTGTTAACTGGTAAATATTGATACGCTTTGAACAAGTACTGTGGATATTTTGCTATAAAGTTTTGAAATGTATATTGTAATTAAAAGTTTTCCAATTTTGCTTTATTCAAACACTAGCTGTCCCTCTTGGTTTGACCTGCACGTTAATGCCCTGCTCTCATGGGTGTTGGTGATAGACATATAAACCTTCCTTATGAATCACTCTATCTATTGCATAACTGCAATAAAATCCGTTGAACAGTTTAAACGATCTAAGCGAACAGACAGCGGAAGCGACTTCATTTTATACTATGTAAAGATTAGGTATAGTAATTCAATATTTGGATTTTCTTTAGATCCAATCTTCATAAGAGCGAACAAAGCGAAAATCAAGATATAGCAAAAATTCATCACGGAAATCCAATAAGCAAAAGGAAACATGTTTACTTTCAATATCTGAGAGTATAACTTGGAGTGCAATACTATAAGCAGCTCATTTATAACATTGTGTCTTACTTACACGGGTTTTCGACGTCTGTGACATGTCAGCACATGTAATTGTCGGATACGGAGTATCTGATATTAGTTAAGTCTGTGGTACACATATGTTCCTATTTATTTAACATAATAACAATATTACAATAATAATAATATTACATACCGGCCTGCTGTTACAGATATACACTTGCTGATCCCGGAACGCTACTATGGCGGGTTTTTCACCATCTCTATGGTAGCTATCTAGTTGGGTACAAAGATATCCAGTACCATCCCTCCACCAGCATGATTTGAATGATATGAATATAGACGTTTTAGAATCATTTTTATGACCTCGTTATCGATACCTATGGGAAGCCCCTCCTTCCAATAGGTATGATTACTAACCAGCTGATTTTTTTGTTTTTACTTAGTTAATATTTATATAATTTAACAGTCATATTGTCCTACAAATAAAATAATAAATTTTTGAGTATCATCAAATCGAAATATTCTATCCTTGCTACCTCTGTTAGCTACCACAATAGAGAATTTTCGCATAGGGAATTGTTGGGCGTCTCATCGAAACGAAGCTACTCACGGAAAATTAGCTTGACAGTAATCAAGTAGATCAGCTGGCCCAGGGAACCCGGACTAATAGTCATTCGTATTAGAATTTTATTTAACGATAACGGTTCTCTTTAGTTTACAATGGAAAAATCCAATCCATTCACATCTGAAACTTCTGGTAATTAATTACCTATAAGAAATGTCAGTAGTATCAAGTACGTTAATATTATAAAAAAAAAATAGTGGTATAGCCACGCTGTAGACAGTTTTGGCTACAGCATGAATGGGCCGGCTTTAACGGGTCATTACCACTGTCTCACAGAAAACCGATGTAAAGTAGCGGCTTACTGTTGCGTTTCGTACGGAGAGTGAGATATCCGGAGGCCCAAATCCGCCTCCCTTCCCAATCTCTTAATTATCTCTTCGGTGGTCTTAAGGTGGGCAACGTGCCTATGCTTTCAGTATTGTGGACGTGCATATGCGATGGACTTACCACAGGTGACCCACGTGCTCGTCTCGGTCTAGGCTATAAAAAATGAATGAATATTTGAATACATACATACAATATTTGAAGTTAACATAGAAAAAAACTGGCTCGATGTACCCACACACGAAGTTTGCTGTAGTTAGATAGATGTGTTTGTCGACAGGCGCCTGCTATATGTAATTATTCGAACAAACAGATATACAGCGTCGAGGCGAGACGTTGTGATTTACTAATGTATCTAGTTTTAGCACTTACACAATTACGTCTATCCGAAACGTTCACCTCTAAGTAAAAATAGATGGAACATTCTTATAGCAGAGGCCGGCTAACGAGCAAGCGGGTCACCTGATGGTAAGTGGTACCCATGAACGTCTACAAAATCAGATGAATCATTGACGCGTTGCCGACTTTGAAGGAATAGGATAATTAAAGGATTGTGAAAGGGGATTCGCGACTCCGGATATCTCAAGTCTCTTCGAAGAGGGAAGAAGCAATTAAACAGGCCGGCATGATTCTGGTGACCACCAATAAACTCATTGTTTGTCGATGATCGCTGTTATTTTTGGACTGCACTACGCTTACCATCAGGTGTAGTACAGTCACTTTGCCGTGTTCGGATAAAAAGTCCCTTATTTGGTCATCAGGCCAATGATACTTCAGGTAGCTTGGACCTGAAGTAGTATTAATTAAGTTTTCCTAGTAAAAATACAGTATGTCCGTATTAAAAACATATTTTATAGCTATTCATCCGTTTGTCGGAATTAAAGTTATTTGTATAGTTGTTTACTAAATACATTTATTATTCAATTTGATTCATCTCGATTACTTGTAACGGATAATTAATGTATTATGTACTATGAACAGCGTATTCAGTGAATTAATTAATAAAGTTAATAGTAAAGTTATATTAGGATTAGAATCATATGTATATGACGCACAGACGCTTCGCCTTTATCACAAGGTAAATTATTTCAAATTCAATCTGAATACCTTTAATACGATTTCCTCGAAAATGATGTGATTTTGATGTCATATATAATTGTATATAACGTCACAGGCCTTAATCAATTCCGATTTAAAACAAGTATAATTTGCGGAAGTCGTTGATTTGTAGTATATTATTGTTGGGTATGGCAATAAATAAACTAAAGTTAGCGGATTAGCAAACTAAAGTGGCAGTGGGCAGGCCACATAGCTCGCAGAACCGATAACCGCTGGGACAGAAAGGTTCTGGAATGGAGGCCACGTACTGGCAAGCGCAGCGTTGGACGTCCACCTACAAGGTGGACAGACGACCTGATAAAGATCGCAGGAAGTCGCTGGATGGAGGCCGCTTCCAACAGGTCGGTCTGGAAATCTTTGGGAGAGGCCTATGTTCAGCAGTGGACGTCTTGTGGCTGAAGATGATGATGATGATGATGGCAATAAAATGGCGGAAAAGCGGATCACTGGAGTATGTTATTGTTGGGTTGTTTTTATAAAGTTTAATACAAAAGAAACTATGGATAAAGTATTCAACGTATTTCGTTTGGTTACTTAAATATAGTATACACGCTTTTTCTTTAGAAATACTGGTGTCGCAGATATTTGGTGAAAGCAGGCTCCTCAAAATCGGAAGGGTTAGCGCTCGCTTAGGACCGCCTACATCAAACTGTTCCCGAAAGCGTAGGCAGAGCTGTAACTAGTGCACTCTCATTACGCCAAGCTTATCTTCGTCCCATGGTGTGATAGGGAACGAGCCTATCGCCATAGCCGGCACAATTTTGACCCCGGGAAATTCACGCATGATTTTTTAAACGAAATCTCAAACACTAGTTGACTCTCAGACTCGGGAATTGATGCCACGACCTCAGGGTTCTCAGCCTTTAGCCACTAGTTCATTGAAGGGATATATATATGACAGCCTCCGTGGCACAGCAGGCTAGTAGCCGGCTGTGAAGCGAGAGGCCGCGGGTTCGATCCCCGCACCGAGACAAATGTTTGTGTGATCCACAAATATTTGTTTCGGGGTCTGGGTGTTGTGAGACCGAAAGTCTCTCGTAGTTCCTGATACCCATGACACAAGACTCGTATCTTACTGTGAGGTCAGGACTATATGTGTGACTGTTGGGTGTATTTATTATTATTTATATATAAAAGACGTTCATAGGCTAAGATCAGTGTGTCTTCTTCATACAACAGCTATATATTAAATTTAAATATAAATTAGTTAAATCTTACTTCTGCCGGACCATTAAGCTGTGGAATACTTTGCCAGCATACGTGTCCCCTCCTTCAGTTAGGCAGGCCGGCATGATCTTGCCGAACTACGATGGACACATTGTTTGTCGTTGGTCGACACTATTCCTGGATTGCGCTACACTTACCATCAGGTGTAGCGTAGTCATTTTGCCGATCCAAGATATAAAATAAATATCTTGTTACTATCTGACCCATAGCTTAGCTATATATGGATCACAATAGTAGGTTAAAGATTTCGACCTGCAAAACCATAAATAAACTGTAAAACAAATTTCTTATGTATTTGTTAATGTGCAACTCTATTTTATACAATGCCCTCTTAAAGTATTGACACAGTTACACAATTTGCAACTGTTAAGTGCCATTTATTATTTCTAATAAATATTTTCAAACAGTTTATATTTAACATATATTTATCACTCTACTTAAAATAGTCCGAATATGTTAAGTACATAATTATAAAAATAATCATATGAAGACGTAGGCGGTGTTTTTAGGTATATGTTTATTTTACAGGTTTGCATGTTGACACGTAAGTAGGCTATAGATGAGGAGGCTGATGTATTTTCCATTACATACTCTATTTCCATACTTTTAAGAGTGATAGTCGCGTGTAGCGTAGGTGAAGTAAAATTTTCCGACAAGTACGGTCTTGACCCAAGAGCTACGAAAGGCGTGATCGAATCAATCGTAAATTACGTCATATTTGTGCTGACGTTTAATAAAACTTAATTTCCGTATGTACATGAATGCTAAGGATGTCACTTGTGCGACCTTATGCATTTACATCTGTTTACGTTGATGGAAAAAATGTGACCCTAGTTTCATTTAGTGTTTGGCCAACTACTTATTGCATCTAAATAAATAAAAACAACATAATCGTGACTTATGTAACATGTTTATCGAACATGGATACAGAGATATAATCAATAATTTGGCATAGATAAAGCTAATAACGAAATCCACGCGGATTTATAAGATTTATTAAATTAATAGGCTACCAAGGTGCCCATGCGTAGGTATCCAGGGAAGTTTTTATAGCATAGACCGGCAAACGAGCGAGTGGGTCACATGATGGTAAGTGATCTCCACCGCCCATGTACGCCCATAATACCAGAAGAATCATAGGCGAGTTACGGGATAATTAAGGGAAAGGGAAGGGGAGGGGGATTTGGCCCCCCGTATACCTCCCATACCGTACGAAACGTAACAGCTAGCCGCTACTTTCCTTCGGTTCTCTGTGTGACAGTGGTAACGACCGGATCGAATCGGCCCATTCACGCTGAAGATAAAATTGTCTACAGCGAAGCACTGCCTCTCAGTCTTTTTATAACAGCACGAATGGGCTGGAAAATTTATGACCACTGTCTCGCAAGAAGATGTGCATTATTGGCACCATGCTATTACGCTTCGTATGATGAGTGAGGTTTCATAGGTCGAAGTCTCGACTCTTCTTCCAAATCCCTTTCATCATCCCAGGTATTGTGATCTTTCTTGCCGGTTCATGTCCAATTACAAAAAAAAAACAGATAATTTAAATTGGTTTATTTATATCCTTTAAATCACAGTAAATTTCAGACTCAAATTGAGCAATATGGCTATTATATTTTTAATAATCATTTGTGATTTACATTTTTAGGCGGCATTTATAATTATTCTTATAAGAAATATTAGATTTTTTTCTTCGAGTACAAGTAAAACGTATTAGACCTACCAAAGTTTGATTTATATTAGACATGGAGATGTATGCAATGTATTGAATATATTTAAATCATTTGTTTGACAAATAAATGCCATCCGTAGACTTTGTGGCCACTTTCTACTTTTCAAATAGATCGAGTTGTCACGAATGTGGGCCAGATAAAGTAAGTTACGATTTGTATTGTTGTGTTTGCTTTTGTCCAGATATAGGTATATTTTTAGCCGAATCAAAAATGTCTGCAAACGGGTCAATTCAATAATATATTTTTTGGCAAAATTCCAGAATAGAAATATTTATATAATAGAATTTTGTGAGTGGTAGAGCCACGCTGTAGATAGTTTTGTTTTGGGCTGTCTAGGTTGGGTTGTTACTTCTGTCTCACGGAAAATCGACACAATTTAGCTTATTGTTGCATTTTGTACGGTGAGTGAGATATCCAGACGCCAAAGGGCCACAATTGATAGTTGTTACATGTGCTAAAGCCACGCTGTAGGCAGTTTTTTTTTTATAGCATAGGCCGGCAAACGAGCAAGTGGGTCACCTGATAGTAAGTGATCTCCACCGCTCTTGTACGCCCACAATACCAGAAGGATCATGGGCACGTTGCCGACCTTAAAGGAAAGGGATTATTAGGGATTGGGAAGGGGAGGGGATTTGGGCTTCCGGGTATCTCACTCACCGAACGAAACGCAGCAGCAAGCCGCTACTTTACGTCAGTTTTCTGTGAGACAGTGGTTACGACCCGGGCGAGCTGGCCCATTCATGCTGTAGACAAAACTGTCTACAGCGTGGCTCTACCACTCATAAAGTTTTATCCACAGCATGAATAGCCGCGGCTTGGCGGTCCCAAAAATAGCCAACTTGAAGTCGGAGTTTACTGTTTCCTTTCGTATGATAATTGTGTCGGTGCCCAAATAACCATCTTCCACTCCTTATCCCTATTTTTAAGGTTTGCCCTGCAGCTATGATGTTCTGGTTGTTCGTGACTGGTAGAGATCACTTACTATGATGATCAACGTGCTCTTGTTTCAGTCCGTGCTAAAATAAAAAATATACGGCGTGTAAGAGAAACGCTTCCAAAAACGTAGACAGATGGTAGTGCTGGTGATTACAGACACGATACTACAATAAAAAAAATGCGAAATAAGTCTACATATTATTATTAATTTTTTACGTACAATTTTGTTTGGGCCAATAAATACAACGACGTTTTATAAATATAATAATTAAAGTCTTTTCTTTTTTTTGATTTTCTTACATAACTTAATGTAAAGCTAATAATAAAATCAGGTTACATTCGGGATCAGCTGTGCAACGCGGAGCGTGGTGTTAATATCCTCAACAAATGAGTAGGTCCGATTTGACAGCTATCAATTGATATAATATTTCCAAAGTTTGTGAGTATTTTATCGGACCTATTGGATTAGCCAAAGTATACCTACTGCATGTTGGCGCGCGGATTATTTTTAGCATTATCACGCTTTACATAGCGGGCTCACATTTCCAAAATAGCAAATAAACAGCAAAAAATAGCGTTTTCCGTTTTACTACCTCTTCGGCTTCGGAAGCAGTTCGCTTACACCCGGTATATACACGCTCTTATTTACTTATATCGCTTAGCAAATTGTATGATGCTTAATTAGCCTGGAATCACTTTCATCAACCCGGTAGCAACACTTCTTACGTTCCTAGATTGCATAGTGTAAAACTATCGACACTTATTGAAATTGCCCCTATTCGTTTTACATTTCATACGTCCATTTATATATCTATTTTATGATTATATCATTTTAATACGCTTAAATCTGTAATAATGTTATTGATAAATTCTTGTGAATAAAGATTTGAAATGTAGCCATATTCTATGATGTAAAACATTAATTTACTCAATACACAATGCGTGATCTATCTGATTATTAAAAAATAGTAAATATGTCATATATAAGTAACAAAATTATGGGAATGTCCAGCCGTGAAAGACATTTGAGGAGACGTCAATGAAAATGTACGTGTTACTAAACATTATTTACTTGTGGCAAGGGCATATCACGATTATGTTACCGGACAGACCGCATTTTACTATAGATTTAGCTAAAGCATAAATTTTCAGAATTGTCGGCTGTTACACGAACTTTGTTGACGGCAGTAAACGTGGAATAAGATGTTACAATAGGGTTGGCAGGTGTTAATGAGACATTAAACAACGCTGAGGAAAATATGAGTAATATTGTCTTCACGTTTGAAATATTTTTGGTTATATATTCCTGTATCAAATGCATTATGTTACAAATCGTCACATAATTTATATCAAATTATATAGAAACCCAAGACATTTTTCTTGGTTTATTAAAGATGAATTTCAATCAATATTTTATGTTATGTTATATTAACGTAATTTAAACTGAAAAAAAAGAGTAAATAACTTTATTTTTCCTGGGATAATAAGTAATTTTTCCATGTAATCTTTCGCACCCCCTTCCTTCCCTTGGAAATTACATTTTGAAAAACGGTTAATTATACAATACTAGCTTTTGCTCGCGGCTCCGCCCGTGTGAACGGCATTTTCCGGGATAAAAGTAGCCTGTAACCGTCTCCAGGGTCCCATCTATCCCTGTAGATAAATTCATCAAAATCGGTTCAGTGATTTAGGCGTGAAAGCGTAACAAATAAACTCACTTTCGCATTAACTTTCACCCCCTTTTCATCTCTTATTAACTAAAATTTCTAAAATCCCTGAAACACGTATTTATTTCTTTTACGTCAATAACCGAAATACAAAATTTTGTTTATGTAACTTTCAAAATGACGGACTTTCATACATATTATCATCCCCTATTTTGACCCCTTTGGGGTGGAATTTTCTAAAATCGTTTCTTAGTGGGTGCCTACATAACAAAATGAATATACAGTCGGAATTTCATGCTTGTAGCCTTGATAGTTTGCGCTCGGCGATGATGAATCAGTCAGTCAGTCAGGACATGTTATTTTATAAGTATAGATGTTTCGTTAATGTCGATGAAGTCTTTTAATACAAAGTTTCAATACAAAGTTTAAAGTAGGTAAATACTAAAAAAACTCAAAAGTTAAAAATTAAATTAACTAATTTTGAGTCCGGCATACTTACATACAACTGGTCATCCCTTATTGTATCCTTTAGGGGTGAAATTTCCGAAAATTCTTCCTTAGCAGATTCTTACAATATAAAAGGCGTCAATTGCTAAAATTTCAAGTTTGTAGCCCCAGGGGTTTAGGCTCTGCATTGATGAATCAGTCAGGATAAGGACAAGTGATAATTGAAATGTTTATATAAATATATGTAAATAATTATACAAAATATATACCTTTTGACAACCCTAATGCACCCAGGCTGTTTTTATCAACGTAAAACTCTGGCTAAATAAAAGCGGCTACGTTAACAACGTAAAGTGTCCCCGCGGAGTTTATTTATTCTGAACGCGGTGATTATAGTGTTAGCTGCGTAAAATAATGTGATGCATTGTAGCGTCGTGTAAATAAATACTCGTAAGCGCTACTCTGGGGTCTCCGTGACACCGACTGCTTTTAACTACGCATTAATGTTCATAAGTTTGTTGAGCTAATTAAAATATTGTGAGGGTTAGGAAATATATGGTAGGGCTGAGTTTTAATGGTTGCCTATTAAATACTTTGCATTTATAAGAAGTGATTTGGAGACACTGGATAAACTTAAATGCGAGAATACGTATACACAGGTATCACTGCTATGCCTATTTCTGTCAAGTAGTAGTGTGTAAATTCTATTGTATTCTGCTTTGAAAGACATTGAAGCCAGTTAAATTACTTGGCGTTATGAGACTAAGGTCCTATTTCACAAACTCTAAGTAAACGTTACTGCTAAAAAATAATAATATCAGAATACAAAATGATCACGCAGCCAGTCAAATATATATAAAATTGGTACTTCGTAAATTGAATGTGTAATTATCTGGTGGTTAACATTTTAATTGCATATTGTAAAGCAGGCAGACCAATTTAGGAAGGCTTGACTTTATGCAAGTGGCCGGTCATTAAAACTATAAGCCAAATCTTTCTGTACCATGTGTTAAAAGGTACGTTGCGCCAACCCCACTGCGAGTGGGATAAGGGCAGGTGGAAGAAGAAGATTGTAAACAGAGATCTTATCCTCGGAATAACGAGCTTAATGCAGTGTAAAATCCTACTTTGTGTTTCATTTCAATGAACAGGTAAGTCGTCAAGCCTCTGTGGCGCAGCGGGCGAGTAGTCGGCTGTGAATCGAGAGGCCGTGGGTTTGATCCCCGCACCGAGATAAATGTTTGTGTGTTCCACAAATATTTGTTTCGGGGTCTGGGTGTTGTGACACCGAAAAGTCTCTCGTGGTTCCTGATACCCACGACATAAGACTCGTATCTACTGTGGGGTCAGGACTATGTAGGTGACTGTTGGGTGTATTTATTTAACATCAGCCGAGCACTACGCTCGTCTTGTACGCTTCTTGATATTCATACATACACGCAACATATAGCTGTACCTATATGGAAAATTCTGCCTATGAATACTATTACTTTTGTGATTTCTATTTTAGTAATGTATTTGTCAATGTAATGTCCTAATAGCCACTTTCAAGGGCTAAAGTATTAGCAAAGGTGTAAAATTAGGAAACAGTAAAGTGACCTTTTTCCAAAATTAATAGCTTGTTACCCGCCGATTACTAAAGTGATGGCGAAACTTTCTATGATCGATACGAAGATTTCCGACCAGCGATAACATACCTGCTAAAAGAGGAATTTCAAAGTAAATAAAAGAAGGTAAATGATATTCGAAAGGTCAAGTTTTGTTGGGCGACAACAGCGGTTGGTCGGGTCAAGGCGACGTTACTAAAACAATCCTCTTTACTGAATTACAAACTTATTTATGCGGTCACGAAAATTTTGCGTGCAAAGAATTGATATGATCAAGAACCCAATCTAGTTATTTTTAAACGTTTCTTCGTTTTACCTATCTTCTAAAACGGCAAAATACATAAGGAAAATAATTTTGAATAAATAATTCGGTGTGAGTCGGAAGTCGGAAATGATTCAGAGGTCAATTGTTGTGTTTTTAAGATCAAATCCACGAATTTAAAGTAGGCTTTCGACCGAAATTTTGAATAAATCATGAATAGTTTAGAAAATATGCCATAATATTTCCATTTCCAAGATACTGTTATTTCTGAGAAACAATATGTTTTAAGGAAAACAAAGTGGATTTATTTTTATTTTTTCGTTTGTACTTAAAAATGATTCATATACTTTGTATTCTTGAATTATATATAATCTCGCACACCTACCACATCGTGCTGCGGGGATAGATGCGCGCGCACAATATGATTTTATACAACGAATTTTTTAATTCGATGAATGACGCGTGCGTCTTTTCTAGCGTGTTTAGGTGTTCTGCACCCTAAATAACATTTACGCTATACTGCAGTTTCATGACAAAAAACATGTTAAATATTTTGGCCCAAAAATAGTGAAACTCATATTCTCAAATTCTGAACTTAAAACACGTCCGTCTTGATACAGAAACCGAATCGAAGCTATTCAATTTTGAAGGTACAGAGAACATCGTTGAGAAATACACACATACTTTTTGGGAGGACTCGCAGGCCTCTTTCAGCTAATCCGAGAGGCTAGAACTTTGATTTTCTGGGAAAAATTAAAAATTAATACTTAGCACGTGACCATCCAACACGTCACACGAAATAATAAATAGGTATATAAGTATAAATTGTAACATTGAATGGAGCAAAACATCATTATGTTGATATGACAATGACATAATTTTGTACACTCTAAACACACGATTGGTCGGTATGTTAAATGTAAATAATAACATGTACAAGGTAATTTTTAAGGTGTGTTTTTTAATCTACAAGATTGACATTTGACATGTTTCTATTGAATTCTATTGAGGGTAATAATAAGGTGTAAGGTCTGTTTTGAGGTACGCGAACGAGGGGGACCGCAACGCGTGACGCAAATCAGGTGGTAGCGATACATCCGCTTAATATCAAATTGTAGGGAAAAAGTCGCGTATCGCGCTTTTACTGCCTCAGTCGCATGCGTCAAAACGTACCTTAACTGACGCCCTCATGGTGCTGCCACACCGATGTTATAAAATGTTCACAAACATTTTCTAACATTAAATCTAACATTTTACAACATTTCTTAACATTTTATAACATTTCTTAACATTTTCTAACATTTCTGAACATTCTTCTTTGACGGTTTCTTTGACGGCGCCGCTCTCAAAAGAACCGCCGCCTGCGGTTATAAAATGTTAAGAAATGTTACAAAATGTTACAAATTGTTAAGAAATGTTTACTAAATGATGCTGCCACACCGGTGTTATAAAATGTTATATAACATTTTCTAACACCGGTGTGGCAGCACCATCAGAGACGACAAAGTCCCATTTCTATTAATTTCATTTTTTGTACTCAGTAAGAGGGCTTTTAAGGCTTTAACGTTTTAACGTTAGCGAGCTTTCAGATCGTGAAATAATGGAGTTCTAAGAAGTGACTTATTGATAATTAAAGTTAATTGATGTGTCTAATGACCGTTCTCTTTATTCTATTTACAGATAGATTTAGTATGTATGTAAATACATATTAAATAAATAAATGACAGTTCAGTCTGTCAAGACAAGATCTGTCAAGACAGTTCTGTTTTGACAGATCTTCTATACAAAATATCTCAAAAATTTACTGCCAGTAAGCAAATCTATCGGCAAACTGAATATTGGGAACATCCATAATTGTAGTAATTAAACATCAATTTAATATACTATAAATATGTATTTATAAAAACATTATGAATATGCCTCGATGGCGCAGTTGTACAGTTACTGCTATGCTAAGGTCACGGGTTAGATCCCGGGTCAGGTCAAATGATATTGGTTTTTTCTATCAGGAAATACTCAGTATCAGCCCGGAGTTTGGAATTGTGGCAAGTACGGCGATTGTCTCGCCCACTATCACATCATGGGACGGAAATACGCTCGGCGAAATGCGCAGCGCCACAGCTTTGTCTTCTTCTGGCGCTAGTTCGCCTGATGGTATAAGCGTCACGCCTGCCCATAAACGGATACAACACCACACCGAACTTTGAATTACAAAGCATTACATAGCATTGGACCGCGTTCATCATTCCGAGACAGAAGATATTAAGTCTCATAATACCAAGTAATTTCACTGGCTTCAATGTCCTTCAAACCGAAACACAACAGTGCTTATACACCGTTGCTTGGCGGCAGAAATAGACAAAGCGGTGGTACCAACCCAGACAACCTCTCGCATACGAGGGACCTACCACCTTGTCATCATCATCATCTCAGCTTATTGCCGTCCACTGTTGGACGTAAGCCTCCCCAAGTAAGCGCCAACCATCCACCTTGTAATATGATAATATTATGGTTTTATACCATAACTGGCACTTCACAGCTTACCTATTTATATGCCCTTGGTAACGAGAAGTTATTGGCATCGCAAGGTTAGAAATCAAATGTAAAGTCGTTGTCATTGATTGCTAATGATTTTGATTTGTTATGCAGGAAATATATTTTTGATCGTTGCAATTTTTTTATTAGCCTTTGCAATGAGTGTTTTGAAAGATCACACGAGGTAATTGGTTGTTTGTTTTGCTAGTATATTTTATTAATGTTAATGAATATGGCATGTTGATTGATATTTAATAATTATAAATTTTAATAATAATAATAAATAAATACACTCAATAGTCACACACCTAGTCCTGACCCCACAGTGAGATACGAGTCTTCTGTCGTGGGTATCAGGAACTACGAGAGACTTTCGGTCTCACAACACTCAGACCTCGAAACAAATATATGTGGATCACACAAACATGTGTCTCGGTACGGGGATCAAACCCGCGGCCTCTCCCTTCACAGCCGGCTACTCGCCCACTGCGCGACGGAGGCTGGCAAATTTTAAATATCAATTAGTAACTTTGGAGTCGAAAATGTCTGCTAGATTGTACTAGAGATGAATTATTCTACGTCCAGGCCTAAAGGATTGGCTTCTAGGTTGAGACGACGATCTAAGAGGCTATTTTACTTGGTGGTAGGTCCCTCGTCTGCGACGGTTCGTCTGTGTTGGTACCACCGCTTTATATATTTTCGCCCTCAAGCAGCAGTGTGTAGGCACTGTTGTGTTACGGTTTGAAGAACATTGAAGCTAATGAAGTTACTGGGCATTATGAGACTTAACATCTTATGTCTCGGAATTATGAATGCGGTACAGTACCATGTAATGCTTTGCAATTCAAAGTTCGGTGTGGTATTGTTCGCTTACCATCAGGCGAACTACCTACTCATAAAGTTAAAATATGTACTGAAAATTCACATGTAATAGACTTCAACCTTTGCTCACATCAATACTATTCATTAAAAACTTCAGTGACAGTAATCCAAATGAACCATCCATTGACTGCTCCATTTACAGCCTTAAAACACGCCGACAAAAACTAGCAATGTACATCGAACAACGAGTATCTAACGTCCAAGAACGGTTAAGAACCGCATTGACCCATTTTGATAATGGCGTGAAGATTACAACCGCGTCCATACCTCAGGTGCACGCATTTTCCGTGCTACGGATTGCTTTTCCATCGCGACCTTTACGCTAGCGTGTATTACGTGCATTGAATTTTCGCGCAGTGAAAATCTTTTAAGGTTTGACGCAAGAAATGTACGTTGTATGCATATTGTTAGCTGACGTGGCAATATTAACGGATTGCGTAGTTTTATGGCATTATCTCAGATTGTGGATCTTTTCAATAGGTGTCACGTCTTTCGTGAATTTGTATGAAGCTAAAACGTTTATAGTATGATGCACTAGTGCCGCTGTACAGATCTGCACACATACTTTCGTAGTAATGGTTGACGTAACTATCGAATAACTCGCAATATCTTGAACTAGGAGCACCGTCTTCACTTGGTATTTAAGGCCCCGCTAGACCACGAAGGAATATACGTAACAGTTGTTGCCGATATTCTATTTTCAAATTTTAATGTTGAAAGTTTTTGTTTTTTAGCAATTTGAAAAAGGAAGTGAAGTATGCTGTTCCATTCTGTTTCGCAGTAATATTGTTGAGCCCTTAGTGTGAACTAAGTGAGTCGGTATAGTGGTTGCGTAAATATAAAAATAAATATAATTTTTCATAATATGCAGATGATTAAATTTTTTGTTGACAGTTATTCGAAATAAAGAGCTAAGCTCACGTAGATATGGGAACCTTTTCTTTCGGAGAAACTTTATTCTGTTAATGAACTGCAACTAAGTAAACTAACTTAAAAAAACGATATTGTTATACGTAATAGTTTTTAGATTAATAAATTCTCTCCGTTAATTTTCTTTAGTATTTTAAAATGATATATGATTAACTATGAGGAAATATTCTGACATCCCAATTCGCCTGAATAAAAGGAGGAGTTTCCTTAAGACGCTGCGCTTTTTTTTGATGTTGTATGTACCGATGATCATTGAATTCCGCTAAAGACTTCAAATACAACACTGGAAAGTCAAAAATAAGAATTCTACAAGTATATAAGTCTTTTCTATAAGTCTTTTTGGTGTCAGTGCAATTTCAATTGACCGGCACCGGTTCCAGCATGACCTTTAAAAATTACTCTTAATTTAGACTTTTCAGTGTTATTTTTTAATTCGTTTTTTTTCAATATAAAAATGTTCCTTTAACAAGTCTTAATCAAGATACGTATACGACATACGTAGTCTTTAGTTGTTAAAAATGATTATAATAATTTCATAATTTTTGTACACATCTTTAGTTAATTCTTCATCAGACCACTAGAAAGTAAAGTTGATCAAATTTTGTATTGATTAGTCTAAAGAGAGAAAATTCTGTCTAAGACCATTAATTGTTATCATACGTGAATAATCTTAAGTACAGAGAGGTGAATATACTAAAACTAGGTAATGAAGTCAGTTATTTAACTTGGCGATCCGTTGGTCTAAACCAGTCTTTCTCAAAGTGGACGATATCGTCTCCTTGTGGGCGCTAGAGGCTTTCACGGGGTGGTAAATGTAAGTTTTAACTCCGAAAAGGGATGACTCATATGACATACTAGGTATATTTAAAATAAAGGAATTTCGGGGGCACTAGAAAATAACTGATTCTCAAAATGTATGAATGCAAAATTTATTTATCTATAATTTAAACATAATTGCAATTTTTCATAATACAATAGTTGGTACAAAATTTGTTGTAGACGAAATAAGTTTGAGAACCTATGGTGTAAACAGTTTAAAACAACGGCCCTCGTATGTATAAAGTATCTATGTATAAACCAACGTGCATAATTACTCCTATATACAAATGTATACTAAACCATATACCTATTATTTACACTTTACTAATGTAAGTAAAAATGTTGGCTGAAGATTTTATATTTTTAAATTAAAAAAAAATATGATCTTAAAGGGTGTCTAAAATAATGACATTTCCAAAGGAATATCTACGCAAGTGAAAACTTTGTAAGGTCACCAACAAAGCCTCGCGTGCACACCGTCACACACTCACGCACACGAACAAAAAAGTTTAGCTTATAAGTTTATAATCAAGCGAGGTTTTTATCTCGTAGTCGTTGGCCGCCCGTCGCGCAGCGCGCATGTCGCTCCGCTGAAGCCTCAGGAATACGCGCGTGAAAAAACACAAACTCGCATACGAAAAATTAAAAATACAAATTCATGCTTACTCAAAGAAGCCCCGGCCGTCAAAGCCGTTTGACAAATAACAAGGTGTTCCATTTTTGAAATTGCGCTCGGTCGGGCTTCTTCGGAAAATTATGAAAGTGATGTGAAATGTAGGTGTTATGTTCAGAGCACGTTTAGTGAACGCACTGTATTTTTTCCTAGTGATTATAAATCCCATTGTTCCCTAGTTTGAATCGGTACACAAAAAGTATACTGTTTTTCAGTGTTTTGTTCATTTGAATGAGAAGTGTATTGAAAAATTGTTACGTAAAAGTGGATTGTTCAGTTTTAGTAAAGCAAAAGCGGCAGAGTAATTCAGTTAGATGTGTGTTCAACATAATATACAACGGTACACAACATGACGGCAAAGTTCGGCTATGTAAGTATATTTTAATATTCGATTTCTTTTTCTTCTAGGGCTCGATCTGATTTACTCTAATTTTATTTCTATTAAAGATATGAGGGCTATTTATGTTCTTAGCGACACATAAATCTAATCGATTGACTATCGACAGTAGGAACTATCGTGTGATAAACAATCGATTTGGATCCTTTATCGTGTTTTTAAGTGGTGTATGTGTAGAACAGCTATATTATCTTTATTCACCAGCAAAATACATGAATGGATTATTTTTCCATTTATCTTTACAGTTTCAAGAACGATACACGTTATATTAATCTTTTTACCGTGTAATTATTTTTTGACACGGTTTTATTTTTTGGAAAAACAATAATTAAGAATTGAAATGTGGAATTAATTATTAGATTATTCTTTTAAAATTAGTTGTTTTCCTCATGAGCAGTATTTTTAACCGATGAGAAAACGACAGAGGAGGTTCTAAATTCGTCGCGTATATTTGTCTTTTTTAACGCTTACCACCGCCAAATGTGGATCTATTTGGATTTTCTTTTTTCATTAAAACAGTATAGCTCAAAGTATTATAGATCCACCAATTTTGACGATTCTATTACTAAAAATAGTAAAATAAAAAACTCTTTAACAAAAATTAAACTGTCAAGAAGTTGAAATTTAAAAGTAACCTATTTTAAGTCGTTTTTTTCATAGCCTGCTATGCCAATCTATATCGGCAAACGAGCAAGTGGGTCACCTGATGGAAAGTGATCTCCACCGCCCATGTACGCCCACAATACTAGAAGCATCATAGACGCGACCGACCGTAAAGGGAAGGCATAATTAAGGGATTGGGAAGGGGAGGGGGATTTGAGCCTCTGGATATCTCACTCACCATAGGACACATAGCAGCAAGTCGCTACTTTAAGTCGGTTTTCTGTGAAACAGTAGTAACGATCCGGTCGAACCGACCCATTCATGCAGTAGACAAAATTGTCTACAGCTCTACCACTCAGTTTTACTATAATATATAATATTAAATTTCAATAACATCTACTCAACATTTGTTCCTTTTTGTTTTATGTAATCGATTTTATTTTGTCAAAACGTTTTTAAATAATAAAACCGTACATTTCGTAATCAGACATAACAGACATATACAATAATGAACCGCACGTTTGTCTACAATATTTACCTTTTATTTTACATCGCGAGTGTCCTTCTCATGGTACACAGAGGTGCAGACGCTGCAGACGCCTCGTGTTATTTATCCTCATTATTGTCTATGATTGTTATGTAAATTATTTCACGTTCATCGAAAATATTAAGTTGTTTTCACGAATGATATAGAGCTGTATTTATAATGATACGTTTACGCGAATGTTACTCATTGAAATAAAACTAATTTAAACGGATTATATCGCGGTTTTTTATTTTAATTTTGGTCCCGACGATTCGAAAGCTTTCAGCCTTCGTGGTCACGGGGTGGACTCAGTCCAAAATTAAAATAAAAACCGCGATAAAATCCATTTAAATTGGTTTTATTTCAATGAGCTATATTTATTTTTTCTGTATCGTGAAGCAAGTTTTTAATATCAAACTTTCCAGTAAATAAGAATTTAAAATGAATGTCTTGAGAATCGATATGTTCAATAGATAATTACTGTAAAATTACTGAGCATTATGAGACTTAACAATTTATGTCTCGGGGTGACGAGCGCAGTTCAGCGCCATGCAGTGCTTTGTGATTCAAAGTTCTGTGTGGTGTTGCTTCTGTTTATGGGCAGGCGTGGAGCTTACCATCAGGCGAGCGCCTTGCTCTCTCGTCATTTACTCAAAGAAATAAATAAAACTCATATAATCCCTAATATTATAATTCAAATGCAAAAGGATACATTTTTGTTAATCAATCGTGATGTACCGGCTGACTGGATTGGCATGAAATTTCGTGAATGAATAATTTGTGACTATCAGTAGCAATGTTCCATATAACACGATTCCCTTCGGCTTCCCTTTATAAAACTTTTCAAAAACTGTAGTCTAGATTTACATGCGTATTATTTACGTATTTAAACCAAAAATAATTACCTTTTTTAAATAATAGCGTGGAGTAGAAAATATAAAATAAATAATTTACACAATCGTCCATAAATTCAAATTTGTTTCCAAGAATGTATGTGTAGAGTGCAATTTTAAAAACAAAGTATAAAGGGGTCAGATACCCGTCTCCAGGGTCCCATTTATCTCAATACCAAAATTTCATCAAAAGCGGTTCAGCAATTTAGGCGCGAAACCGTAACACACAAACAAACTGACTTTCACATTTAAAATATTAGGATAGTAGATACACATTCGCAGCAAAGCCATTTTGCTCAATTTGTTTTTTTATCCGAGCACGGCAAAGTGATTGCACTATACCTGATGGTAAGCGTAGTTCAGTCCAAAAAACCAGCGACCACCGACAAACGAGTTTATCGGTGGTCACCAGAGTCATGCCGGCCTGTATAAATGCTCCATTCTGGGTCTTCTACAAAAATAAAATAAAAAATCACTAAGTCCATTCTACGAAGCTTATGCAGTGTATAAAATATCTTCATACGTATCATATTATAATCTTGTACAAATATTTCCGTAGCTATACCGCGTCAGAGTTTATAGAGGTATTTTCTTGGCAAGTAAATTTTTCTCATTATTTTTTTATCCGAGCACGGCGAAGTGACTGCACTACACCTAATGGTAAGCACAGTGCAATCCAAAAAATTAGCGTTAACTGACAAACAATGAGTTGATCGGCGATCACCAGCGTCATGCCGGCCTGTATAAATGCTTCTTCAATCTTCGGAAAGGGAAGTCGGTGGTGTGGTCTCGGGTTCGATCTTTGGGTCGGGTAAAAGTGATATTAGGTTTTTTACAGGTGTGAATGCGTAATTATTGTTTTTGAAGGCAGGTATTATGTTGAATGTCTGAAATAACTTAATAACAACACCCAGCTGCATTACATATATTTTGATGACTCATATTTTGAAAATATTTAATTTAAGTATGCTATAATTCATGTACGTTATCTGTGTAAACATTTATCAGACTGTTTGTAAAATAATTAGACATGTCTAAATAAGTCTTATGTCTCAGACATTCTTCAAATATTCTTAAATTCCTTGAAAAACACAAATTAAAAATATTTTTCGGGATAAAAAATATTATTGACGTATACCTATATAGATAATTAAAAATATATTATATAATATTTGATACAAAATCGTCACGCACAACTTTCCATCAACTAATCGTTTTATTCCAATTAATCATAATACTAATGATGATTAAAAATGAAATTTCACCATATAGGTAATGTTATTCAATTTCTTAATCCTTTATTGTAATCCCCTGATTATTTTTGCTGATATTTGTAAGAAAGCAGTGTTTAATTACTAATCATAAATTATTAATTTGCCAATTTTATGTTATTTCAGCTTTAGATTGGTGTACTTATATTTCAGATTGTAATGTACATTTTTTGTAAGTCTGGGTTTGAAATTTGAGTCCGAATTGGAGTGCGACAAAACTTATAAATGTCTCAAAACTCAAATAACGCGAATGATTTAATGATGGGTTAAGTGAAATAGAAATCTTCAGTGTTCCTAGTGCGAGTTTTTCGATACCTGTCACGTCATCATTACTAATTTATGAAAATATATATCTTAGATATATTTTTACGATACGATACCTACCTATGCATTCATACGATATCCATAATTAAAATTGTCGTAAGGGACACGCGGCAAAATATCCTTTACGACAAATTGATTTATTTAAATTGACTAATTGTTATGAGGTATGTGTTATGAACCCGCGTACATATTTGTAATCTGTGGTCAGTGTAATATTATTCCCAATTTGTAATTTAGTACACGCCTCCTGCATTAGAGGGCGTGCCACATATGTCACAGGCCAGAACGTTTTCATAAATTAAATAATAGGTCAAGATATAACTAACGGTGAAATATTATTTATGGAGTGTACTCATACAATTATATTACAAAAGCTAATGTCACAAGTGTTGGATACTAATTTCAAAATATTTCATTAACCCCGACAATAAGAGAGTTGCTAGAAATTTGACCCATTTGTCTCTGAATATGTCTGTCTATCTGTCTGTGGTGCAGTGTGGTCCGTAAGCGAATAGATCGATTTGAATATTTTTTTATTTGAAAGCTGGTTTAATCGGGACGGTTCTTAGCTATCATCATCATCATAATCATCAGCCACAGGACGTCCACTGCTGAACATAGGCCTCCGCCAAAGATTTCCAGACCGACCTGTTCGAAGCGGCCTGCATCCAGCGACCTTTATCAGGTCACGGATATCACGGATTGATAGTCATTTAAAAAATAATTTATGATGTCTGAAATACGCAATAATATGTCATAAAATCAGGCTTATATGCGTTATCAAGACCAAATTGTCAATTAATCTTAGGAAGCATATTTCTACTTAAGATATTATCGAAGGCCGTCTATCTCAAAAACTCGATACATTTTCAAGCTTATTTGCTTCCGTTTTTTCCAATCTTCAGCACTCTTATGACAGCGAGAAGTGGAGTGCTCGTGAATGACTCTAGTCAGTGCTTCATTCACAGCTTCGCATAAAAAGATGTAAAAATAGATAAAACTGGGAATATGTTGTAGAAAGCCTCCACTTTTTACAGGAGAAGCCATTTTGCTGGTGGTAGGATATTCATATGCGCCCGGATAGCGACCACCGTACACATAGTGACCCATATACCTTGCCAGTGTATGTCTGGTTGCCCTGAAGGGCTTTCGACATAACTTGATGGTTGTTTGGAGCGGGTATTAGGGTACATCTTTGTATCCCTGTGCTAGCATCGGTCATCGGCCTGCCCTGTCGCAGGTCCCTTGATTTCCTTCTTTCCTCTCCGGAGTATGACAGTATTTATACAGGCCAGTATGATTTTGGTGACGACTGATAAACTCATTGTTTGTGGGTGGTCGCTGGATTTGACTGCACAGCGCTTACCATTAGGTGTACTGCAGTCACTTTGCCTTGCTCGGATATAAAAAAAACAATTAGCGAGAAGGCTACCTGATAGTAAGTGATTTCCACTGGTCTTTTACAGCACAGCACTAGGTCATGGACGTGTTGCCGAGCTTAAAAATAGGAATAATTAAGGAATTGTTAAAGGAAGGTGGGTTTATTTGGAACTCCGGGTATCAAAGAGATGCACATTGTTAGTTTTATTACGAAAACCAATTTAACACTTTTTTTAAAAAAAAAATTGAAGAATTTTTTTTTATTCTAAAAAATTGTGGGGTGCATATGGTCCGGCTTCCCTGGGCCAGCTGATCCACTTGATTACTATCAAGCTAATTTTCCGTGAGTAGCTTCGTTTCGATGAGACGCCCAACAATTTCCTATGCGAAAATTCTCTATTGTGGTAGCTAACAGCATACTCAAAAAATAACATAATAAATTTTTGAGTATCATCAATTCGAAATATTCTATCCTTGCTACCTCTGTTAGCTACCACAATAGAGAATTTTCGCATAGGGAATTGTTGGGCGTCTCATCGAAACGAAGCTACTCACGGAAAATTAGCTTGATAGTAATCAAGTGGATAAGCTGACCAGGGAACCCGGACCAACAGTACAATAGTTATAAATATTTTATTGACAGATATGAGTAGAAGGATTATCATTTTGATAATATTTTAAAAAGGACCCCACGCTTGTTTACAATAAAATACATTTTTTTTTTTCAAATTAAAAAGTGTGTTAAAATGTTTTTCGTAATTTTTTTAGTTCAAGTGTATTAAAATTTATTTTCTATTTTTTAGTTGGATTTTCTATAAAAGCGTGTTTTACGTAAGAATTTTTACGATGTCAGTAAATCTGTGTCTACATGTCAATATAACTTATCTGATAAGAACATCTTTGATGTAATGGATATGATTGTCATATGACATATTGAGATGGCTCGCATAACCTACATACGGCTCTACTTTGGTGAAATGGTGCATTTTCAGCTGGTACAGATAAAAGCGGAAAAATATGTTCGAGATAAAAACAATCCTCATTTCGAATAATCTTTATGCCAGCGATCAAGAGATTGGTTGTTCTGAAAACAACAGATTCGGCCTTGGAAACTTATTGTATAGTTTATTCTAGAGTTATAAGGAAATTACTTTTTAAAACACAATGGAGTGCTACTATGGCCAGTAGTATTTAAAATATTAAGCCATTTTTATTTTTTAAAAATCTAGAATGGAATAAAAGTGCAAAAATATGAGTATATAGTTTTTGCTCGTAGTTCCAACCACGTAATGTTTTTTCTAAAAATCATCTTTTGTTTTATCCAGGTCACGGTCTACCTATGTGTCAACTATCATCCTAATCCGTTCAGCCGTTAAGGCGTGATTGTTTAATAAACATCCAAATTCACAAACGCACCAACACCCTGACTTGCACATTTACAATGTTGAATTAGTATTTCCTATTGAATCTTGTCACTGTTGTTTTTCTGCCTGGCGTTATTCCGGCTTAATGTTAGGGCTCTTCCCACCATGATTTGACGGCGGATTTGGTATTATGTGGGGCCTACTGCCGAAGCTGGTTCGATTTTACTATATCAATTGACTTGAACCAATAAAATCTGTATAGCTTTTGTTGATAATTCTATTGAAAGTCTGTGCAGACCGCATGCGATTTACCAGAAGATCATCCCGGATTACGATTCAATAATGAAGAACCGTCTAAAACTAATGGAAATTTTATTTCAAGTGAAATTATCGACAAGATAAATTTATCTAATCTTATTTCATAGTATACATTCTCTATTAGTACATTTGCTGTAGGAATGCGTCTTATCGAAGATTTCATAGACCGGGTTTATATCGACATATTTTATAACACATGTACTACGTTTTATTGTATTTTTAATAGACTCTATAGCGCAGTTGATGATTAGCCGGCCGTGAAGCGATAGGCTGCGGGTTAGACACCCGCACATAGAAAAAGTTTGTGTAATCCGATCCACCGAAATTTATTTTCATTATATTTGAGGGTAGGTCGGTAAAAAGAAGCATTAGGGATACGTAATGGTATTTTATTATTGGCTTGTATAGTAGTCTTTATTTTAAAAGGTTATTATTACATATTATATATTTAAAAATATTAAATAAAACATTGTAAAATATTTAAAAAAAAACTATCATCTTCTAATGACTAGGACTCAAGTCACTGGCGGTTAGGACCCCAGAGTGAGGAACCTGTGATGAGTAAGTGACAATGAGTGAGAAGGTTCCTACATATATTGGCTTTATTATTATTAAACTAAGATTTAATTAAACTTTCTTGGTGGTAAATAGTTGTATTGCGTACGCGGTACGTCTGCGGTGCCAGGTCTTGGGTTCGATCTTCAGGTCGGGTAAAAGTGATATGTACGGGTTTTGCTATCACGGAATGTTCAGTATCAGAAGTCTAGCAAAGAATGGTGCTCGGTATGGGTATGGGTTCGCGCTCTATCATATTGTGGAGTGGAAATAAGCTTGGCGAAATGTGGGTGTACTCGTTACATCTCTGCCTACCCTTCCAAATATTACAGGCGTGATGGAGTATGTGATTTAAATGCAAAATTTCATATACGTTGCTAATAATATTAGAACAAATAAATGCACATTTTATCTTGTCGCGACGAACGGTAATTCATTTTTCTAATCACTTTGATAACCATTTTATCAATTCATATATGCGTTGTTTTCGTAAAGAAAATCTCATTGATAAATTTAATTATCTAGTAACTGTGACGTATTAAAAAACTTTTGTTTATCGGAGGTTTGGCGGTAGAAATGAATGAAACTGTCGAAAATATGGTATGTAGGAATAATACATTGGTATACCTTATAACATTCTACCGGTATTGTATAAGATCATATTTAAGGTACGCTTAGACGTTTGCGACCGAGCTAGGAACAGCGATGCGCGACTTCGATCAGAACATCGATGCATCCGCTTTGTATGCAATCGTATGGACAATGTCGAGTGTTGCGACCCCCGATCTCCATCGCATTCCACAAAACATACCTCTATATTTGCATAAAATCGAACGTGTCGCTGCCGTCACGCGACACGGACTCTTGTCTCGGTAGCGCAACTTAAGATGTACCTTTTTTATAACATAAATCGGCAAACGAACAAATGGGTCACCTGATGGTAAGTGCTCTCCACCGCTCATGTACGCCCACAATATCAGAAGAATCATGGGCGCGTTGCCGACCTGATATGAAAGGGATAATTAAGGGATTGGGATGCGGAGGGGGGATTTGGACCTCCCGATATCTCCCTCACCGTACGAAACGCTATAGTAAGCCGCTTCTTTACATCAGTTTTCTGTGAGATAGTGGTAACGAGTCGGCCCATTCATGCTGCAGACAAAACTGTCCACAACGCGGGTTCCTTACTACGATATTCTTACCGTAATATAATTACCAAAGACACCCACACAAAAAACTCTTTTATAGCACAGTGCAATAAAGACAGCGATTGAACTGAAAACCGCAATAATTCTAGCTTTCCTGTAAAACAATCCGTGATTACTGTTATTGTAGAAATCAATACGACAGTCGACGCAACACTTTTATCGCGTGCCACATGTTATACGCTTGTTATTACTATATAATACTAATGTTAGGGACACACACGCAATCGATACTTCATGGACATAGCTATTTCGCCTTGAATACAGTTCATGATTTTTGGTTTGAGCGATTACAGCTTAACTAATTCGGATCATTTTTTTACCGTAGTATGGAATATATACACTCTCCATTCACGTCATTGGTCTGTTGGCGTGCTACGGCTGAGAAACGTGGAGGTCAGGGTTTAAATAGTTTTTTTTTTAATTTCGCTTTTGACGAGACTTTCATTGAAAAATTTAGGACTTTTCTAATAGTAATATCAGCTACCGTATATCCCTTAAATTTAGACTTCTGTGGGAGCGGAACAGCTACATGCACATTCCTTTAGACCATGCCCCACCTCAATTTTTTTTTGTTAAATTTGTCACCGATATCTAGCATTGCATTTAAATAACCCAAAGCGAAAGGGTTAAAGTCGTGTCGAGTCCATTTTAAAATTGCCTCCCTTAACTATCAAATTGCCCCCCTGTGGGCCGTGGGCCCCGCGTTGGGAAACACTGCTTTAGACAGTTAGTTTTCAATATTTATTAAAAATATTTTAATCAAGATGTAATTCCTATTACACCACGGCAAACATTAAAACAAATGCATGAAATATTGCCTATAAATATTAAATGGAATTATAACGTTCAATTAAAATTGTTTTCAAATATCATTTTGATCTCTTAATTAATATAAATACGTTTACGAGCCGTAATAACTCAATTAAACTAGAAAATTACTAAATGAAAGGCTTGGCTTTGTCGTTTAATTGTATGATTGGACTGTAGCTGTTATATTGCTTTTACGTCATTACACAGGTGTACAGGTGCTCTAAATCTCTTGTTCATAGCATTACACAAAGTAGATGTTAAATATTTTTTATGGTCAGATGATTAAGTGGTTTTATGCTGGTGATGATTTTTTTAATTATTGTAAATATAAAAGTTATATCATTAAACGCTTACTTCACCACTTCTGACTAAATACTACTTAGGAAATTAATTACGACACATTCATTAAATTCACTGTGACATATATACCGATTTTTTTTAATTAGGTTTTTCAAACAAGGCGATCTTATGTGGTTAAATCTTACTTAAAAATTGTGAAATAGACCTTAAGTATATGTTCGTAAATTTTCAAATAATTGTTACTTATTAAATTAAGTATAGACAGCAAAATATTTAACGATAGTGCTGACAATATCGGCCCTTAAAAATCGACACATAAAAAAGCAACTATAAAAGTAGAATTGAAAACTTCCTTTTTTAAAGTTGGTTTAAGGATAGATATTTTATTTGTAGAAAAACATAATGTTAAAAAAGTCTCCGGTTGCTGAACATTCAGAAGAAGGCTCCAAACATTATTTTCGATTTGACAAACCACAAATCCTTGCCAAAGAACACCGATTCCTACCTAAGATGATTGAAACTAAAAATCAGCTGAATTTTAATAGAGAAGATGGTTGGAAGCTAGCACAACCCTGGTATCCGATTATACAATTAATTAAATCGAAACCTAAAAGACCAACTGCCAGACCTCAAGACACTGTGAGCTCCTTCTGCGTAGATCGGAAAAACCACAAAAACTAATAATTTCAAATTGAAAGTAGATAATGTAACATTAATATTTCGGGATAACCTACACCTCAGTCCACCCCGTGACCACGAAGGCTGAAAAGTCTTCTAAACGTCGCGTCGGGATCAAAATTAATAAAAAACCGTGATAAAAATCAGTTTAAATTAGTTTTAGTTCAACAAAGTTAATTTTTACAGATATAAAGAGACATGATTTTGTGCATTTATTTTTTCTTCCATCTGGCCTTATCCCACTCGTAGTGAGGTTGGCGGAATATGCTTTTGACGTGGGTTTCGGAAAGATACGGATTACCGGTACTAACTCTGATGGCGACTCACATACGAGGGACCTAGTATTTAATGACAAATGTTATTTTGTACATAAAATGCTGCAGATAAGTGTATTTTTATTATTTAAAAAAGAGAACGAAACTTATTGAGAATGCATAGTAATAATTCTCAAAGACGTAATAAATTCTTTTGGTTTCGTTAATTCGAAGTGATTTATATTTTTCGGCGAATACATTTAGGGTGTTATTTGCATATAACATGTTGAAAACACGACTTAACAGTGATATATGTTGGAATATATCAGCATTGATGTCTTTATGTCGAAGATTCACGATATAATTAGCAATTTTGTAGTATTTTCACATTGATATGTTAAGTGGGAAACCTGTGGCCCTAAACATTATGACGCATACTATGGTTCAATGGAATCTATAGTTAAGTATTACATTTAGTATTTAATTTATAGTCAATTTCGCAGTGTTCAAGTAAAATTTAATCACCAATTATTATTAATGTATAGAACGGTTATTTTTGAAAGCACCCAGTAGACATCTTTCTTCCAATATATAATACGTCGTAGGCGCGTATTCACCAATAACACTTAACTCTTTGTCAAGTGTCGAATTCTGTGTGCATGATGATTGGTCTGTTTTTATTTAGCACCAAAAACTAACCAATGGCGTTTAGATAAATCGTCACTATGCGTTCACGTAATGCGTGGGTAAATTCATTTGGTAATTTACTTAGAGGTGGTGAGATAGGCGCTTAGTGTTTTACGCACTTATAGACTAATGGTGCTGCCACACCGGTGTTAGAAAATGTTATATAACATTTTATAACAGCGGTGTGGCAATAACATTTAGTAAACATTTCTTAACAATTTGTAACATTTTTGAACATTTTTTAACAGCGGGCGGCGGTTTTTTGAGAGCGGCGTCGTCAAAGAAGCCGTCAAAGAAGAAGGTCCGATGTCATGTTTTCAAATGTTATAAAATGTTAGACAATGTTAGAAAATGTTAAGAAATGTTATAAAATGTTAGATTTAATGTTAGAAAATGTTTGTAAACATTTTATAACATCGGTGTGGCAGCACCATTACTTATAACCGTTACTTTGGCTGTAATTAGTTAAACCATCTTTTGTTATTCTCTGTCAACGCGATTTACAAAACGGCTACAAAGAGACGAAAACAGTGTTTAACTAAGCACTGCTTAAAAAGTTTACAAGTAAGGCCCATATTGTAAATTGCATCATCCACCTGTTAATGTAAAATTTATGCAAAATGAGAATTCTATTATCACGCACAAATTTACTTATTATCTCGGAAAAAAACAACCTTGACGAATAGATTGGATATGCCACGGTTCCGAGTATCTTGCAATTAGTATTTCTATTCCAATATGATACCCTAGCCTTTCCATCGATCATACCCCGTGAAAAATAGAAAATCTTCCATAAAAATCACCTTACTGGATGGAGGCACCTAGTATGCCAGAGTCCGTCTGGGTAGATACGATTGTTTATTTTTGCTGCGAAGCAGTAGACTGCAAGCTCTGTGTTCAGGGTTGAAGGACATTGAATCCAGTGAAATTGGTGGGCATCGTGCGACTTAATATCCTATATCTTTATAGATACAAGCGCGATGACAAGCGCAGATTTCTGCTGTGCAGTACTTTTTAATTGAAGGTTATGTGGTGTGGCTTTTGTTTCTGCTCGTCTCGTCATTCAGATGAATGCTGTCCATCTGAGGTTTATAATTAAGTTTCAATCCAATTAATATTCTTGGTCACACCTCTAAATCATTCAATAAAGAACTAAATGGCCAGTGTCGTTTCATATCACCACGGAAAGGAATTGACAGATAAGAATTAACGATAATCAATGCTCGTGACATAGATTTGATACATTTATTTTAAACATAAAGTTTTAGTATTTATTACGCAAAACTTGCTGGTAGGATGATAATAAAGACAGGCAACAGTCACACATTTCACACAATTACATACATCACACACAATTCTGGTGACCGTACAAGTACGCATATCATAAATAGGACCTTACTTGTAGATGTTATTTAAGCACTAATTAACACTGCCAGCCATTAATGCCAGCGTGGTGGACTAAGGCCTAACCCCTCTCATTTAGCCTAGGCCCGTCCCCAGGAGTAAGACCTATATTATACAGGCTGGTATAATTAAATGGATTTAAAATTTTAAAAATAGAATTCGTCATCCAACTGCATAGAATAATTGTAATCATAATTTCCGTGTTTCCAAGAATGTTCACGTAAACTGTACGTGTTTTATCATTTACAAAGGTATGTCAACATGACACAGATCACCTCAGGGTGATTAGATGTCCTATGAACTCAAGTATTTGTGTCAAATAGCCTCGCATTCCGATACCTATATCGCATTAGTTATTTGTGACAATGAAAATGAGAATAAGAATGATTAATGATGCTAATGTTTGATATTTCTCAGCTTTATTAATTCAACATTTTGCACATAACCTTTTAAAACTGGCGCCATTGGCGCAACTGGCGTCGTAGTTTTTGTGTGTTTATAAATCTTGCGGTGTCAAACGCGGTGTATCGAATTTATGGTAAATAGTTCTTTTTCTGTTAGAATTGAAGCAATTCTCGAATAAAAGTATAAACATTGTGGTATAAAAATATTGCTTTTAATAGCGACACTGGTTATGGTGTTATTTGAACACGCGTGCATAGTACATTGCTTCTATTGATCATATATGTTTTAGGACAATACAAACACACTCAAATATGTTTACGCTTTCCATTTTCAATTAATGTCGTTCGAAAATTAAAATGTTTTATTGTACAGCCATCGCAAATGTACATACATGAAGATGAATGATATAAAAAAAAACGGATTTAGGATAAGGAATGTTTGGTTTGAATGAATGGTTAACAGGAGTTACAGTGGCTGGTGTGTGGCCGGGATAATTTCTACATTATTCTTTTGTAATATAACAGATACTAACTTTTGTTTCTTCTTCTTTTCAGGTTACCACAGCTTGCCGTCTCTGCGAAGATATTGTGCCTCCTGATGGTAAGATATTTACATATTTCTAAGGTGTTATGAAATAACGTAAAAATTATATAATATCTGATAGCAAAGATAACATAACGGAAATTTGTTATAATCATGTTGATGCTAGTTGCAAGATATATTGTTTGAATATTATCGAACTCATTAATACTAAATTATTCGTTGATTAATTGGCAGTCATATAAATTAATATAAGTAACAAACTTAATTTATGTCCACTGGAAAGATTAAAAAAATACGACTAAATAAATATAATTTGTGAGCAAGTTTGTTCAACGTTGATTCGATGAGATTTATAATAAATTCGAGTATAGCATAGTTTTAGTATCATTTCCATATTGGTGACTTTTAGTGGAACAATTTTCTTTTGTTTCGTGATGGCTTTGCAAAATAATAAATTTTTATTTAATCATAATTCTTTGTTGTACAATACTGGAGTGTAATTATATGAAAAATAATAATACAATAAAATATATCGTACAATTAGAAGCCTTATCGCTCAGGGCAATATCTTAAAGGCAACCATATTACGGACATAAGAGGACTAAAAGAGGAAGGGCAGTATATAGCCATACATAAGAAAAAACATATAAAACCATTTAAGAGTAATTTTACAAATAAATATCAAAGTCAACAGTACTATGTAGAACGTAGTGCTATGAGTAGAATTTGCCATTTAAATTATTTATTCCATACTTTTACTTTTTCCGATCTAGTACATATTACGAGTATAATTTCTGTATTATTTAAACAATTAATATGAGTTTCCCGATATTACCCAACATCCTCATCGATTGTATATTCGAAGTTTGAGTTTAGGTAGGCGAAGCCATTGGTACAGTCTAGTAAAGAACGATAGACAAAAGGTTATCAAGCTAATAAAAGTTTTAGATAACGATAATAAAATTGTTCAATGATAAAAATTTAAAACGCTACCGTACGTTAGAACATGGCCTTTGGTGTTGATTAATTGATAATTAAAACAACAAACTTCCCAAAAGGGTAGCGGCATTGGGTCAACTTTTATCTGTTTATAACAATTGATTATTTTGATAGAGTAAATTAATTTCGATGCGATATAAATATTTTAATGAAACGAATATACAATTTATTAGCTTGAATGACGAAACGAGTATGTCGCGGGCCTGATACTAAGCGCCACGCCTGCCCATAAACAAAAAATACCATACAGAACTTTCAAATACAAAGTACGGTATGAACTGAACAGCATTATTACGCATATTAGTTTCAAAAACCATAATATTATGATTATATGTTAAGGGATGCGTCCGAGACAGGGAGATCGCGACTCGTGTCGCGAGTCAGGCTATAGCGACACGTCCACTTTGTATAAAAGGGTACGGAAACGGTCGCGTGTCGCACTCTCTTGTCGCGACTGAGGCACCTCAAAACGTACCATTATACTAGCTTTCGATAGAATGCGTGATTAGGTTTATTTATCCTAGGGCATAGGTTCTCAAAATTATTTCGGTTACTACCCAGTTTGAGAATAAATTATTTTTAGCCTACCTGCACGCCCCTTCAAATTACTTTATTAAAATATACCTAGTGTGTCATATGAGTCATCCTTTTTCTGAGTTAAAACTTACATCCTTCGACCCTTCACTGCCCCCCTGAAAGCCTCCAGCGCTCACAAAGGGTCGAACTCGCCCACTTTGAGAAAGACTGCCCTAGGGTATGTCTTGGCTGATTCTGACCTACACAATAACAAATATAGAATACCCAAAATGTTCCTCTAAATATTTTCCACGGCATGAGCATTAAACCGGCTACCGGGGTAAAAGTGTTCTATAAGTGGGCCTAACATGCATCACTGAAAACCGCATCCAAAATGATTCTGTGATTGCGGAAATTAAATAAAGCAGTACCATTTAATATATCTATGAAACATCAAATTGTAAGAATATTTGACATTAGTAAACTTGATTAATGGCTAAATACGTTTAGGGATCGTTGAGAAGTCCGCCTTTATCAACTAGACACGTATAATATAATACTAATTCATCATCATCATCATATCAGCTTATTGCCGTCCACTATTGAACGTAAGCCTCTCCAAGTGAGCGCCAAGCATCCCGGTCTTGGGCAGCCCGCATCCATCCGCTACCTGCCATCTTTTTCAAGTCGTAGGTCCACCGTGGGGCCCGGCGCCCCACACTACGTTTGCCTAAGCGTGGTCTCCACTCCAGCACCTGTCTGCTTCACCGACTACTAATTAAGCTGCGAGTAAAAAGTTAACTTAACCCAGTATAAAAGGACGTGCAATTTCAATTGAACTTACTATCATTTTATTCACATTAGTTCACGTAATGAGAGAACGTCTTCTGGTTAGTTTATTACCCGTTCCACAAGATACTGTGCGTCATTTAATATTCCCAGGTTGTTTTTATGTGGAATAAATCGGGATGCATGTTTTAAAAGTGAAACGTGACGCGTTTATTGATTTTGAAATGTTACAAAATATGAATGTGTGATGGAAATGGGATATTCGAGTTTTTAACCAGCAAGAAAAAGCAGGTATGAGGAAAAAAAGGAGTTTTGTAAATTTGACCCTTTTTGTCTCTGTGGCATCGTAGCACTTAAAAGAATGGACCGGTTTGAATGCGGTTTTTTGTTTAAAAGATGGTTTAGTAACAAAATAGGTTACGTATTATATGTAAACAATAGCCTCCGTAGAGCAGCGAGAGAGAGTAGCCGGTGATAAATCGAGATGCTACGGTTTAGATTACCGCACTGTGATAATGTTTGTATGAGTTTGTTTCGGGTCTGAGTGTTGCAAAACCAAAAGTCTCATAAAGAACCTGATACTCAAAACCCAACTATATCTTACTGTGGGGTTAGGAATTCATGTGTTCGGTATATTTTTGTATCAATTGTTATGATCATAAAAATGATATTTTAAATATTTTTCTACTGACTTATCTATGTATTATTTTGTCGGTTTCACGTGCAACGTGTTTTTAAAAGAGCATTACTGAGTTTTTTATATCTAATGCCATGCATAATCTAGTTTGCCATGAAAATGTAGTCTCAAATAACCGAATTCAATAGATTATGATATGAGTGTTAATTTTGCACACGATTAATGGCGAGTAATTTGATCTTGCACGCATTTTTCATTACATCTGGATGTACGCAATGGTGATTTGATTCGATAAAATAATTTCCGTAAACATGAGACAGCGTATTTAATTTGTGTGAATGCCGAATTTAGATAAATAATTTAAATGTCCCACTACGTTGAATGGCTGCATAGCTTTATACGATTTCTATTATAAAATTTTAAAGCAATTCCAAATTTATGACATGTTAATAGATATGTTTCGTCAAAATAGATAAAATCCTAATTAATTAAAAAATATATATTTAATACAACGCCCATTTGGATCAAAACAAGTCAAGTTTTGCTGGTGGGAGGATACTTGTATCCGACCGGATAGCGACCACCGTACACTGGTGCTAAAACCTGCCATAGTGGCCCACCTTGTGTGGGTCGCGTTCCAGGGTCAGCCAGTGTGTATCCGGTTCTACTCAGGGGGCTTGCCCCCTGATCCTAACCCTTTTCCCATCCCTTTTTCCATCCCCTCCCCCATGGCCCTTTGGCAGACGGTACTTGTTTGTCGTTGGTCGACACTATTCCTGGATTGCGCTACACTTACCATTAGGTGTAGCGTAGTCACTTTGCCGAGCCAGGATAATAAAAAAAAAGTCAATATAAGACGTAGAATCAGGTTTTTGCATGATCCATTACTCGGTTTATTTCGGTCTTTCTCTGCCTTGCACTGAATTAACCAATAAGCGAGCGATTTGCTCGTCATAATTCAGGCGGATAAAAAACATTGTTAAACCTCATTAAAAATAAACAATAGCATTTATTAGCATTAAACTAGTCGCACAGAGATTCCACGAACGCATTTCTCACTCCACCCGTCCGGCATAATAATTTTCTAATACCCGAGACATCATAGGCCCATGTTTACCGATTACCTATCATTTACAGTGATTACATACACAAACACTTTACCGTGCTCGATGAAGAAATTTGATCTTATTGAATAGCATCTATTATGAGTTTTCAATTAGACTATGCCTTAATGACTAACTAGCTGTGCCCGCGAACTTCGTTTCGCCATCAAGAAGCTTTCATTCAAACTTTCATCCCCTATTTGGGCCCTTTAGGGGTTGAAATTTAAAGAAAAAATACTCTATGTTTAACCCTGGGTCATCAACTATATTTGTGCCAAAATTCATTGAAATTTAGTTCAGCGGTTTAGATTTTTCATACAAACTTTCATCCCCTTTTTAAACCCTTCAGGGGTTGATTTTTGAAAAACATAGTAGCCTATGTCCTATTCTGATGTATAAGCTATATTATTGTAAAGTTGCATTAAAATCCATTCAGTAGTTTTTACGTGAAAGAGTAACAAACATACATCCATCCATCCATACTTACAAACTTTCACGTTTATAATATTAGTAGGATATATTGATGTGTGGTACCTATGCAATTTGTGTGTCGACGTGGCTTAGTTAGTAAAGTCTGATTTCGACCGGAGTTACTTATCGGAGTTAGGCTACTTTTTATCCCGGAAAAAGTAGATCATACGGGCGGAAACGCGAGGAAAAACTAGTAACTAATATAACCAATTGGGACCTTATGAACGCCTAGAGCGATTGAGGTCATTTAACACCAAATATTTGTTTTGTCGAGACGTTAGTTCACAGCTTTATAACATCATGCTATGAGCTACGGGAGCGGAGCAGTAGCATGCAAGCTGCTGAAACCGCGAGGGACAGCTACTTAATTATAATATCTAGGATACTGAACAGTAAGACAAATATTGACATACATTAGTAGAATAAAAGCATATTAAATAAGATAAAAGTGCTACTTGCGACCTTTATAACTTTTAACATCTTTTCTATAAATATTAAATTAAATATTATTCTACAAATCAACACCTACCAATTGATAAAACTTGACCTATGCCACATAATGGAAAGAAAATTAAAATCAAATCCGTGTTCTTGTCAAAAACCGAATTTACTATGCATCCGTACAAAAATGCTGCAGGGCAAGTTTATTTTACTGGTGCTAAAACCTGTCATAGTGGCCCACCTTGTGTGGGTCGTGTTCCAGGGTCAGCCAGTGTATATCCGGTTCTCCCCAGAGGGCTTGCCCCCTGATCCTAACCCTTTCCCATCCCTTTTCCTTCCCCTTGGCCCTTTGGCAGGCCGGCATGATCTTGCCGACCTACGATGGACACATTGTTTATCGTTGGTCGACACTATTCTTGGATTGCGCTACACTTACCATCAGGTGTAGCGTAGTCACTTTGCCGAGCCAGTATAAAAAAAAAAAAAACAAGTGACGCCAGTAACGGAACGCGCGAGTTTCATGAATTAACGTTTAGCACATTCTGTTTGCGGATTTAGATACCGTCATTGGACGTATATTGGATGAACTTGGATCAAATCTGACCTTCTCAAAACATTAAATGACATCTCGTAATTCATGAAAATTAGATCGGATAGATTTGGTAGACTAGGTTCATACGATTCGACTGTACCTAATTGGTAAACTTACTTGAATCGTCAAAAGCTGTATGTTGTTGTTGGTTAATTTGATTTAATAGTATAAGATCCCGGGGAACATTGACCTTCACCCATCTGTTTACCGGATGAAAATGATATTTTAGGGTATAAAATGTGTTGCTGAACACATATAGGGTTGCCTAAAAAATATGGTCAAGGATATGAATTATTAATTTAAAAAAAACAAGATATTTAACTGACTTCTAATGCGGACTTTAACTAAAACTATGAATAACAAAGATTTATATTGGTTATAGAAAAAAAGAGTTATATTATTATAAGATTGTATTAATAATATAATATTAATTAATACATATCACGTTTTCCCCTATCTTGTTGTTCAGATTAGAGATATCATGTCCAATAGTAAATACTTATCTTAAAATAATAAATTTATTTATCGTAAAGCATTCGTAAAAGTCCGATATCAGATCTTTCAACAATTTCCGCATTACACTCTACACTTTACAAAAAAGGTAGTGTTATTCATAACATTCCATGCCTTTTTCAAGTGCATATTGTTTATATTATTCATTAAAAATAAGATAAAGCAGAGGTGAAGTCTCCCCATAAAATTCCTTCCGGTTTCCCTTTATAAATAGTCGGTACTATGGATTACTATTTCGTAGTTTTATATGTTATGAAGACGTCACTAAGCAAAAAAAATAGCATTTTATAAAAAGAAAAAAAATTTAATAACACCGATAGAACAGCGGGGTGCGGTAAGGATTGTTGAGACGAAACTCGCAGGTTCGAAACCAGCCCATGCACCTCTGACTTTTCTAAATTACGTGTGTATTAATTGTTAATTATCGCTTGCTTTAACAGTGAAGGATACACTATGAGAAAACCTGCATACCTGAGAAGTTCTAAAACGAATTTCGAAGGGGTGTGAGTTCTGCCAACCCGCACTAGACAAGCGTGGTGGACTAACGCCTAACCCATATCATTCGATAGAGGAGGCCCGTGCCCAGCAGTAGGACGTGCATAATACAGGGCTAGTAAAAAAAAACTCAATCTTCTACACTAATCACTATCACCTTACAAAAGAATATCCTTCACTGCTAAAACAGACAGAAGCCTTTTATAGTTGCTATGCGTGTGTTATCTGGGCGCGCGTGTGTAACCTAATCCTAACCTAATCCATCGAATAGACGCGAGATAGCCATGTCGAACGTGCCCTAAGATCGACAAAATGGGCTACTTTGGACACATCTCTATAGTTAGGAAGCGATAACGGTATACCTATCTCAATAGATTAACTTTGGGTGTTAATGAGTATAATAAAGTATCAATACATAGTATTTAAAACAAAGTCTTGTATATTAAACACGTCCCATTGCTGTGCTACCTCTACTGAATGAGAGGGGTTAGGTTTTAGTCCACCACGCTTATTCATGTGGGTTGGCAGACAATTAATACCTACAATTTATAATTTCATATGCAATCTAATATTTATAGCAAATAAAATACAGTGCTGGTATTTACATAAGACTAAAGTCTGGAATCCCTCCCGGAAATAGCACTTTGGCATTTTTATTGGATATTAACAAAACTTATTATAACATGTGTGTTGTAATGATGCATATTTTTCATACTAGTGAAAATTTATTTAACAAATCGCGAGTTACTGTATCCGTCTGGTCATATTTGATGATGAGATCAATGTATGTCCACAAACAAACATGTGTACTGCGAGTGCTGATTTTTTTACTATGATTTAGCGTTAATGACGGGACGAATAAGTCGCTCGCCAGATACTAAGCGTCACGCCTGCCTATAAACAACACAACACAGAATTTTGAACTGCATGGCACTGAACTGCGCTCGTCACCTCGAGACACAAGATTTCACTGGCTTCCATGTAGCATACTTTAATCCCACGTGGTGGTGGGGTCAACTTTCCTCGTCCTATTCCTCCACTTCGCCTTTTAATGGGCATCTTCCTCGGAGACTCCGCACTCTATGAGATCTTTTCTCACCACGTCACTCCACCTGATTTTAGGTCTTCCTCTGGATATCCTGCCGGGCATGGATAGATTTAGTGCTTGGTAACATCTATACTTAAAGTGCAATTAGCACATCACGACTTGCCGTATTATCTTCGGAGAGCGAAGAAGAAAATCGAGGGGCCTGCGACAGGACAAGCGGATGACCGATGCAGTAATATGAGGATGTACCCTTATACCAGCCCCAATCAACTATCAAGTCGTGTCGCAAGCCCCTCGAGAGAAACGGATATACACTGGGTGGAACGCGATCCACATAAGACGTGTGGATCACTATGGCCGGTTTTAACACCATGTGTACGGTGATCACTATCCGGGTTGATATGAATATCCTACCACCAGCAAGTAAAATAAGCAAAATGGAAAAATATTCTTAGAATTTATTTGCATTATGCATTGGCAGTTAACCTACAAAGAAGGAGTACAAGTAAAACATTATTTACTAAGTTCAAACTGTTCATTGAATTGCAAACCTTACACACATAATAGGCAGTTTAGCATCCATTAGACTGACGGTCGTATAATAAAACGATTTTTTCATACACAAACATTTCAATGTTACATCCAAAAGCCATGCTGAGTGACGTAGACTTCATAGAGGTAATAAATAAAACACGGCATTAAATTATACCCTACAGCTATTGAAGGTTAGTGAATCGATACGCAAGGGTGGTACTGTTGTTTTATTATATGTACATACATAAGTTCGCGCTTGTATCCGCGACGGGTAGGCAGAGGGGTAATTATTTTATCCATGGTTTACCGTGGTGAATAATGTCATAAGACGTGAAAGGGGGCCATACCGGGCACAAATTCCAATCACGGGTAAATTCTGTGTGTATGATTTTTCATATAAAAACATAACCCGAACATTTGAAGGCCTGGCATTTGACAGGACATCACAGTTTCCCAGCCTAAGTAAGTCGCCATTAGACATATGAGGTTCATTGAATGTTGATATATACACATGTATATACCTCTGGTTTTGGCGGATTTGACATTTAATCAAGCGTTAATAACGCGTTTGCTCGGGTCGGCGATAAGCTCAATGACAACACGATCACTGACCTCCCAATAATTGATAATTGCATATGATATGACAATCTTCCTGTCTACACGTACAAGTTCTTGGAAAACATCAGGGTTGATTTACAAAGATTTCAAATTTAATTTGTTTTATTTCATGACAATTATAATAATCTGCTAATTAGTACTTTTTGTGGCAGTGAAGGTAACCTAGTAATATCTTGAAAAATTTCGGTGTTTTTGAATTTTCCTTTAATCTCTCCTCATGTTTTATATTATACAAACTTATCATAAAATTATAAATAGATATCAAGAAGTCAATTAATTAAAGTAAAGTCTTTGATGTTCATGTTCAAATATTTTTGACTTCATTTTCACACGATTTTTTTCGGATACCATTCCCTTAATTAAGTTCCGAAACCTAACACTTGAATAATTACATTACTGTTTCTAATAAATCCAAATAATAATATATATCTCATTTGCATTTACGACATTAACTATTAGAGTCCGATTACACAAACGGCGCCACAAGAACTATTCATATAACTTAAAGAAAACGTTCAACTTTAAAAAGTAAATACAGTATTGTTTACAAAAAGTTTGAGTGAAATGCAATATGGCTGAATAGTGACCACGTCGCGGTAGCCTATGCTTTCCCACCTGAATATGACACCGGGTTTACAGTTCTAAAAGGTATTATATCAATAGCACAATAATATAGAAAACAAACCTCTGTAGACAATGAAATAAGATTTAAAGTTGTCCAATAACATAATAAAAACCCTCAGTCTGACGGATTAGTTGAGCACGGCTGACCCATTAAAACGATCGATTGTTTCCTTATTGTGGTACCCGGGACGGCTTTTTATATTTATAATTACAAAATCTGAAAGCAATTTACAACTAACACACAAAATACACACTAAGATTAGAACTAGGAAGACATTGTCAACAGTTTATTAATTAACACATAGTAAATGATAGTGTCATTCATGTTAAAATAATGAGCTAAGAATTTATTGGTGACAGAGAATCTAGATTGGACAATTACAGTTCAAATGTCGAATTCTATTGAAGTTAATGGTTTTAATAAAAGCGATCGCAATGTTCGCAAGGTTGTGGTTGATGAGATAAATGAATATTTGAGTAATGAGGACCTCGTTTGAGGTAGTGCTACTGTTGAAATGTTTGTGAGAGATCAATATCAATACAAGTGTGGTTATTAAGACGGAATCTCGCTGTTGCAGTTGAATGTTTACCAATATAAATTACATCCAAGTCTCACACATAGTCCTGACCCCTCACTAGGTTAAACCTATATCGTGGGTATCAGGAACTACGAGGGACTTGCGGTTCTAGAATATCCAGAGCCGAAACTAACATTTGTGGATCAACAAACATTTGTCTCGGTGCGGGAGTCAAACCCACGGCCTCTCGCTTCGTAGCCGGCTACTCGCCTGCTACGCCACGGAGACTATTGCGCATAAATTGTATTCGAAGACAGGTTCTGCTACATATCATATATGTAAATTATGAACTCCCATAGTTCATCTCGATTCAGCCCAGGATTTGCAGATTAATTATGTACAGGCATTTTGCGCTTCAAATATCAACATTTACGCATCTATTATAAAACCAATAAAATGCGTATGCAAACAAAGTACTTTACGGATTCCTACATCCGATGCTAGATTTCTGATATCACAGGCAAATGTTACGTCACCCGTATACAGTCAGAGGAATCACGATTAGCCATGAAAATATGACTAACCCTGGCATAAATCAGTGTTTTACAGCACACTGTTATCGTTCAGTTTATTTGCCATGACCATCGGGGCTTTTAGCTTCGACCATTGTATCGTTGTTTTCATTAAACGTGCCGATGTCATACAATTGGTCACTCGCAACTCTATATACAATTACATTTTTAACCGATGAGAAAACAATAATCATGCACCGATTTTAATGCATATTTTACCAATAATTATAGAATAATTTGACCGATGAAAAAATAGCAGAGATTCTCGATTCGACGTGTATATTTCTTTTCTAAAAAAAATAAAATCGATAAAAAATTGAAATATAACAGATACAATTAATTTATTCTAACAGATCTTAAGTAGTTAATGCCCTATCATCCCGGATTATTTTTTTAATAACATATAATTTTATTTAATGCTTTTCAGTTTTTTCAATGGGTTTGATATTTTCAATCTTTTGTGACAACTTATATGCAATGTATACATATTTCGCGGAAATATGATCCTTTATTGATATTATGACAAAGGAAGAGTATTACAAAACGTTTTTGTAGGCAGTACCTTTTAGTATTCTGTGTTTCCCCGAAGAGATGCCTCAATAACTTTCAGAATTTAGTGGACACCGTCTCGCCTGCAAGACGATTATTAAAATTTGATTGGACTTGGTAATTTTCATAATTATCTCATCACGTGTGTGTAGCAAGTCTGTAACCAGTTGCGGCGCTCATTAAAATATTTTGGTACTTTCTACGTAACCGATGTTGGTTTAGAGGTATAAAGGTTGTGTATTTGAATATTACACGTTCTTAATTACATTATACCTCATTTACTACATTAAAGCCAATGTTTCTGCTTTAATAACGGCTTTAAAGCCGTGTATTCACTAGGCATTGACGCGCAAGTGCTCAACATGTAGCTGAGAATGGCATGAAAGGTTGGCAATGAAGCGGAACTTTTTTTAATTACATTACTTATCTATATTATACTTCTTCCTGCTTCATATTACCCTACTAGTATGTTATGTGAATGTTTCTGTGTGAATTTAGATGTTTGTTAATCAATCACTCCTCCACGACATATAGGTAAACTATGACTTATATAGGCTATTTTTATCCCGGGAAAAGACATTCACGCGGGCGGAGCTGCGAGCAAAAGCTAGTACGTGTATAAAACATGACTCGCGTTATGTTATGCATTATCTGGCAAATTCGCACGCTGGATACAAACAACAGCATGTGTAGGTAGTATCATATATTGCACCCTTTGAAATTCGTGATCCTTGCCAATAATTATTGCCTAGTAAATTGTAAAGTCAGTATGTATGTAAGTTTTTCCAATTATTTCACGAAGAAGCGAAATCAGGAATGAGGAAGTATAACTTCATCCGCATCTTTTGATGATAATTTCACTACTTGCTCTCACATATAGAAACGATAAAAAAAACAGAAAAGCTATAAAATAATATTAGCTTTTAAATTAGTAATTTCGTGTCCATCCAGGTTTTAGACTCATTATTTGTTTAATTTTCTACTGAATCTCCGATTCGTTAATTTATATTCCGGATATCCCATCAGTTTTGAATTTCGCGTTACATGGAAGTGTTTGTATGGTTTCAGGTGGTGATCTGCGGCGCGGTGCCATCGATGGTTCGGTCGGTTCGCCTCTACAGCCAGTGTTCCCATATGTACGTCAACGTGTTTCCAAACGGCACCGTCATGGCTCGCTCCGATGGAAACGATCAGCGTAAGTATTTTTATTTTTGCAAAACCTGTGAAGACACTTCTTTATTTGAATGGTTTCATCCAAAATTTAAACAAGACATTTATGTTTGATTTTTTTATGTTCGGATTATGCTGTCTTGAATTTTTATGAATTGGATCAAATTACTCCAGTCTGACTCTTAAATGATTTGAAGCCCTCAATAACACGTGATCTGCGTTTATTGTGTGGTTTTTAAAAGGATGAACATACATTACCGAAGTTATCAATGAATTATAAGCGGTGCACTAGAACATACCAGCAATAGATGTTACAGTTGATTAATGACAAACAGATACACATGATAATGAATATGCAGATATTATTCTTATTCCATTTGATGTTTGTGCTTGAGTTTTGTATCGTATTAAGGAAGAAAGTATTGTAAAAATTACTGCGATTTCAATTATGCATTTCAGCAATCTTTCATTTTTGTGAATAAAATATTACGAATATCCATTGACTAACTGGCTATTCGGGCCAGTAACATTTTATACTTAAAATCTATTATTGCAACAAATCTTTATTAGGTCATCATCATTACTCGTTTCTATTTTCAAGTTATAAGAATATTGTCGAAACGGATAAATCGCAGTACCTGCTGTATCTAGATCAATATAGACAGTTAAGTTATTATAACAAAACAATGGCTCAGCGATTAAATTACACACTACCGATGCTTTAAAAAGGAAGGGTGAAATGAAGCGAAAACACTGTATTTTTCACATCAATCAACTCATTTCCATTAAAATGTCACAGAATACACTTATACAAGTGTATTATTTTCACATACCATTCACGAGTGTCATTTTTGCAACTTATAAGTCCTGTTTGACGTATTAAGCAATATGTACATCGGTTTGATTGCAAAACAACCGAAGAAATTGTCAAGCCAAGCAATCTTAAGTTAGTCCAGTAGAGAAACATGGCAACCGTAATCGTTGGCTGGTAGGAGCTAGACGTGAGAAACTATAGGAATATGTCAATACTTGACGGGTCAACGGCCAGTCGCTGCAACAGGTACTGCCCACTGTGTGCGATATAGTAACGGGGTATGGTCACAATGGGTGAATATTGGTTGCTGGTAGGCGAATGGAACGAAAGGAATTTGAAAATAAAAAAGAATTCCTTTGATCCCTCTAGCACTCACAATCACAATAAGTTCATGCGCTACCGTCGTTGTTATGTTAAGGAAATGTGATTTGCTCTTTTTGCACTTGTAGCAACATGCAGCTACAACTTTACTTTAGATATCCTCAATAAATATGGAATACTATTTGAAAATGTGGATTTGAAACTTAGTTACTTGCTTCTATGCATTTATCTTGTGTTTATTTAACAGGTTTTCCTTTTAAGGCATTTATAAAACATCAAAAAAAGTTAACCGATTGCATTATCACACTATTTATTCTGAAAGTTTTTTCTTCTTTGGAACAAGACTTGGCTTTTACCTCTTCGCGACACGAAATCCCTTTCATTTTTCTAGCATCGATAAGCGAAAGCGCTGCAAATGTTCGCGAATATGTAATGTTATTACTCTTGCTGTTAAATTACTTAATGTTTGATCAAAAAACACGCAACTTTTAGCAGAGTCACTTGTTCAAATAAAACATGCTTTCACATTTCTTTTTATTTTTTTACCGCCCACGTCTTGCGGTTTGTATAAGACTCATCTTGAGTTGTTTCAACCTTATCCATGTCAAAGCACAAAGGATTTTTGACATTATTGGCTTTGCTTTTATAAAATGAACATCCGGAATCAATGAAAAACGTATACTGCTTATATATTGTTTGTTTTGTTTGTAAAATCAAAGGTTTTATCAAACGTTTTACCTTAAGGAATTGTGAATCTTATTGCCTTTAAAAAGTGATAAATTTTCTCTGCATTATATGTGCCTTATTTGTTTTGCTTATTAAATTGCCTTGTGTTGTGAGGTTCGTGTTACAAACGACACAAATGTTCAGTGACCTAATGAAGACTGTTTCTGCATATCAGCGTTTTGATATATCGGTAATAGTATTTTGTTTTCTTCCATTTGAAGCATCATTGGCTTATTTTTTTAGCCCCAATGATGTAAAATGTCAAAACATGTCAAAGATATGTGAATCTGTAATCATCGACCGTTGTTTGATGACCAATAAAGCTTTTATTGTGAATAAACGTATTTATATTGATATGAAAATAAATATCCTTGTTATTAAAGTTGGCTTGTTTGAAAAATTTGCATGCATCTCATTTTGATTTGTTTTCTTGTTCATACCTACGTAGGATGAGGTTTTATCACCCATTTAATCTGCAGCAAATTGTTGATAAAACACAAATTGATTTGTTAAGAACTAGTACTAATACAATATAATATAGTACTAATTTGTTACAACTACTTTTATTGACTCTAATATGCCTTACACATTTCAATGTAATTTATTGCCCGAATGATTCAATTAAATAAAACTATGATATCAATGCTCATAAAAAATACATTCCGTGTATGATAGTACCGCATGAATTCAAGTTACAAAATATACACCTCCGACAATATTATAAATTAGATAAAGAATTCTTACTTTCTACCGATAAATCAATACAGAACGGAAAACTATTAATTTAATACGAACAATAATCGCGTGAGAATAAACATTTATTTGTTGCTACAGAAAAAAATTTAATCACTCGACCCATGTTAGCATACGTGTTAGTTGTAAAGCAATAAAAGAAACTACACAGCTAATATTAAATTTAACGATTTAATATTGCATCACCAACGTTGCATGATCTATCATCTCTATCATGGGTGTCCGTAATATCTAATAGCGGACGGTTCATAATAAATTTGTCAGCTAACATCTCATCGAATCCATTGCACCGCCTACCGCCGAATACGTGAAATATGTGACGCTTTTTAATTAAAATTAGATTTGAAGGTGCTGATAACGAAATTTAATTATTGACAGCAACATAGAAACAGGTTTGGCTATTGCTATTAGCAATTTTGCGGATGGGATAGCTCATGTTATTTATTGTAACATTATTTATTACCTGTTATAAAAATTATAAATATCGTCATCAAGGTATCTATTTTCGTTTTTTTTATTGTTTGATTTTATTATGTCGTTAATTATACATTGTAAATCTTATACGTTTTAGCAAAGATATTAACATAAAAGGCTCCCGCTTGACTACGATGTATTAGACGCTGACTATAATATTATGTAAGTAGTCAAACTCTTTTTTTAATTTTCACGTTCATACATTTGAAAATCGAACACCTCTGGCGTCTGGCGCTATCCTAATTTGTTTATTTACTTGAAGCCAAGCGGTGTATAAATCGATTACAAAACTCAAACTACAAATTGAGAGCCCTTGAGTTTTGTGGCATTTTTTACACCGATTCATCGAATGATTGTGGAACGAAAATTATATGAAATCAATCGACGTAGGCGGTTAAGCACCGTCCAAATTAAGTTGTTATACATTTAAAACATTATAATAAAGATCCATAAGGCCCTCTGTTTTGCAAAAAAGATACCACACGCATGCACCCTCATTAACGTGGTATACTTTAATAAGAAATTAATAACGTAATCGTTTTGGTACAAAAACAGCGATTTATGGGAATGATCTTCGATTTCTGTAATCTTTTTTAGTTTGTTTCTAAGAAAGGTGATGTGCCGAGTGCTATAATTTTGTTATTGACTGATTTTGAGTAGTCTAAAGAAATTTGTGTTGTTTTTCCGAACAATACATTTAATAGTATGTTTAACTATTGTGTTAAAGCTTAATGGCCGTCTATAGTGTGGATGTACCACTCCTTAGTCTAGCAGGGTTGGATAGATTATTTTTGTTTAACATATAACAGTAAAGCAATTAAACACAACAGAATTATGATGATTTTAGTTATTTCTACTTCAAACAAACATGTGCAAATATCAAATTAGATACAACTCTGTGTCAATATATTTTAATGAACTAACCTATCCTAAGTCGCTACATTGTTTCCAACAATTAGTTAAAGTTTAAGACTTATACTCATTCTATGCATTTTGTTGACCATCACAATTAATTGTGTTGATATGATCTTAGTAATTTATTGTGAGGGGAAGGGGTGTCTTCGTTCGTAAACATTTGCATATTCAATGTCATTAGTCAATCTATCGTCGTCATTATCATCATCATCAGATACAAGACGTCCACTGCTGAACATAGGCCTCCCCCAAAGATTTCCAGACCGACCTGTTGGAAGCGGCCTGGATCCAGCGACTTCCTGTGACCTTTATCATTCAATTGAATTAAATCAAATCATCATCTAATTTAATTTAATAAAATCTATACATTCAGTTAAATTTAGAGTCTCTCTGGTGTCTGTCTGTCTGTTTAATGTCCCAATACTGAAACGCTACTTAGCTGTCTGACCGCTAACGGCTACTTATTTTCATACAATTTTGACAGCTAAGAGGGACTCAACTTGTTTAAGACGATCTTAAATACTTGAGTAGCGTTTCAGTATACGGGCGAAAATCACTTAAATTATGTTATCGTTTAGCTGTGTGAAATAATTTAGTTGCAGATTTCAATAATGTAATAAGCGAAACTCCATGTAAAAAACGGCTATAAACACATTGAAATCAATGCGAGAAGTCGGCTGCGAAGCGACAGGCCATGGGTTCGATTCACGCACCGAGACAAATGTTCTATGATCCACATATATTTGTTTCGGGTTTGGGTGTGTTTGGGACCGCAAGTCCCTCGTAGTTCCTAATACCCACGATACAGGATAATCTAGTGTGGGGTCAGGACTATGTGTGTGACTGTTGGGTGTATTTATTTATTTAGTTATATATATCATGCGTTACTTTTATTTTCTGGACCCTGATTTAAATTTGGTCAAGTGTATTGCACTTCGTACTTACAACGAGCATTTTAATAGAATAAAAAAAATATTATGGTAAACAGATAAGAGGTGAACTACACATATCTGTAATGCGTTAATTAATTATAAGAATTGTTTATTTAACCCCAGTTTAACCTGAAATTAATATTGAAATCTTGTGACGCTGTTTTTGTCATCACCCGGGTTCGTGGCCATTAAAAATGCTGATACGAAATTAATACATTGGCTTTATCAACTGACAGATATGTACAATAGTTTATTGCTATTATTTTAGCATGTGTTAGTAACAACGCGCGCTGGGTGGTCCTGCAAAGTATTTCCAATGTCGCAAATAAAAAATATAAACCGCGTTTAGTAAACACAAGTACAATGTAATAAAAATATGTTACGATAAATGAAAACATAAGGCGATGTTTCGTCTCTGGCACATTTGGCTCATGATGTAATTGTAAAGTGCAGGTTTGTGTGCAATTTTTGGCAGGTTATGTACATGTGTTATGTACATGTAATTGTTATTTAAATGTTTTTGTACGCTATTTTAATATTGGTACCTAGACGTACGTAGCCACATAGACAGTTTTGTCTACAACATGAAGGGGCCAGCTTGACCGGGGTAATAAAAAACAACTTACAGAAAACCAACGTGAAGGAGCAGCTAGTTGCTCCGTTTTGTAGGGTGAGTAAGATTTCTGCAGGCCTGTCAAAACTCTCCTCCCCAGTCTTCACACCTTTTCTTTAGGGTTGGCAACAAATAGGTTCATGGACGATGAAGATCACTTACCATCAGATAATCCAATTGTTCATGTGACAACCTTTGCTAAAGTAAAAAACACGTGAAGAAGGTTACACGTTGCAGCGCATTACTTTAACGATGTGAAACTTATAATATTAATTCCCTTGCGGTGTATGCAACAAAAAGAAAATTTGTGCATGTCCTTAATGTGGCCATAGGCAGTGGAGATCGCTTCAGGTGCCCATTTTCTCATTTGTTGGCCTATACTATAAAAGAGATTAAGAGACAAAAGTAACTCGACCCAAAGGGAGGTGATGTGATGACGTATTTAATATTCATGTATTACTTGTTGGTAATGATATACTTAGTTTGTTACGTTTTCTCAGGGGAAAAACGATATTAGAAATAGTTGAACGTGCTTTATTTGATAGTGAACATACACTCTTTCGATACTCCTCAAAGAGGTAGGTAGATGTGTAACCCGTACACCTACATTTCGCTAAATTTATGTTATATTATATTATTCGTCCCATAATGTAAGAGCGGGCGAGCCTATCGCCATTTCTAAACCTAAAACTAATTGAGGTTACGAAGAAATTGAAACCCATCGTTTCCAACAATCGAAATGTTGTCATATCTCAGTTTTTTCGAAAGCGAACTATTTTATCTATCTAAGACTGTGAAATTCGCATTTTATCAAAAATTGCGTTTGACCTGATTTCCACTGCGACGGTTCCTTACTCAATCATATCGATAACGTGTGTTCTTGTCGAAGATTCTTATATCGTTGCAATAGATTCTATTTTAGATTGTATCGAATGCATCGCACCATTTGTTGGTTGCAGTGGTGACACAGTTTTCAATGACGCTGACATGTTTTTTACTCTAGATATATCTAGATTTTTGGGTAACAGATAAACGTTGCCAACGAAGATCTATGCAATTCCTAATTTATTACTGTCAGATAAAAATTGGCACAAAAATGACGGGAAATGACATAAGGTACATATCAAATATGAAGAAGTTACAAAATTGTTAAAATACACGTCTGAAAGAGAAATTGAATGTGATGTTTTTGAATGGCAACAATTGATTAAAACAGTAAGTTTATAACTTGATAATGGAGAATTCAAAACACAATGTTCATTCTAACAGTCATTTGTAATTATTTTTTATTAAAAAGTGACGAAAGGACTTCTTATTTAGGTATAGTATAATATTGCAAACTGTGATTCAACATTTTCAGAACTATTGACTCCCTTAAAATACTTTATTCAGCGATTGCATTATGTATTCAGCTATTATACTAGAAATTGGGCCAATTCTTAAAGCGGTGATCTAATCCATCACATTTGGAATAATAGATAATGACGACCTCAGTTTTGATCACCTTACGAGTAACAAACAATAATAAATAGCAAGTAAAATACGCATTTATTTATTTACATTTACCAGTCAACCTAACATAGTGCAGAGATATAGTGTGGTAAGTAATTGAAGTGGAATGGATATCGCAAAAAAGAATGAAACATCAAATTGTGTATGAATGTAAATGACGAACCTACAAATGACAAAAATATAAATATGGGTAAACTATCGATAAATGTAAACGAAACTGGCATATCTAGTATTAGTGTCAATGCCACAAAGTGTTTGTGGTCACATAATCTAGTCTGACTAGACAGTAACTTGATATGAGTATCGCAGCTAATGTAGTATATTTGTAGTCTTAGGTCGCGATTAGATACGAGTTAGGAACTGACGCACTCAGTACTAACGTTAGGAGTGACCGTAGCCTAGTTGAGTATACGATGGTGGAATCCAACAGAATGATTTCATATCCTGGTATAATCCGCTAATATATTTGATCATTTATTATGTTGTAGATCGTCATGATCATCTTAAAATGCCTTAAAATTATCATCAATTTTAGTACTTGATAAAGTCATGACAATGAAATGTTCATCAACACGTCTCATAGGAACAGCATCTTATCTAAGCACCTTTTAATTAGAGCCTTGGAATTTTGAATATTCCCAAAGTACTACCAAAGTAGGGCAAGAAACAGCTGTTGGATTTAAAATTAGGTCTACTGCGGAGACGTTGTTGCAACGGCTTGTAATTCTAACAGCGTTCCTAAAATGCAATGAATCACGATATCTGATTTTTACTTATTGTTAGTACTGAAAACGAATGTTTTTTTTATAATGAGAACTAATATTTATTTAGAATACTGTTACAAACGATTAAAGCAACCAGGATATTTGCTGTTTCATTACAGCTTAATATTAGATATCGCGTATACATATTTTCAGTAACCGAGACTGCCGAGGCGCCATTAGTTGCAGACTGCGGTCGACTGTACCTTCAATATTCTCTCATCATTTGAATACGAAACCCACGTCTCATTAGACGTTTATATCAATATGAATCAGTATTGACCAGATGGGTAACCGATGAGTAACATACCGGTATATTGAATTAAACACTTATTCTGCAATTGCTTCGTATTGATTAATAATTAATACCTATAATAGATTTGCTATTTATTGAGCGAAGGTATGTGGTCGTAAAAGCATACATATATAGCTACTAATCCTATTTATGAAGATACATTAAAAATGTAGGAGATATTTTCTTTTATAAGCATACTAAAACTGTTCAGTATTAGTAATTTGTGCCTTTTCAGGTTGACGCTTAATATAGGTAGAAGAAAAATAGATTTTGTCATTTTAGGTTGCATTGGAGTAGAAACTGCTACATAGAGTTTTAAGCAATAGCAAATGTGGGAAATAAAATAATATGTTCGTGTGATCCGCGAATATTTGTTTCGGGCTGGGTGTTTCTCCCCAGAGGGGTTGTAGGTAGGCGGACGGTCGTAAAAATTACAAGCCAAATCTATCTATAAAATGTATTAAAAAAGCGTTTTGCGCTGATTCCACTGCAAGAGACATAAAGGCAGATGAATTGAATAAAGGTGATAGATATACAAATCATTACATAATATAAAACAAAGTCGCTAACTGTATCTATGTGTCTCTTTGTCCGGTTATTTTTTCTAAAATATGCAATGGATTTAGATGTCGTTTAACAATCATTTAGGTATATTATTCCGGAAGGTTTATATGTATATCACGCTATGACCCATGGGAGCAGGGCAGTAACATGCCTGCTGAGGGACAGCTAGTAAAGAATATAAAGAACATTACGTAAAAAATACGGGTGTGCGTACGGAACTCATGGACGTGAATCTGATGTGTACTTGACCGATTTTAGCTTTATGACACATAAAGTAAAACAGTCTTTGATTATTTATTAATGAGCGTTTATGAATCATAAAAATCGAAAATCTTTATGGACGCGATTCAATGTCGCAACACATGAACTAGGTGAAGCATTATTGACGTCACTAACATGTGGAAGGTTGATAAGGAAAAAACGTGCGAAGGCTCTGCTTAGGAATCCATACTTTAAATAGATTATTCACCGGACAGAAATGTTTCTTGTTAGAAATGTGATTGCTAATACCTAAATACCTATGTATTAAGTAATAGATACTTACACTACTACGATTAATATTATGCTCTTTGTTATATATAAGTTCACGCCTTTATCCCCGAAGGAGTAGGCAAATGTGCAACTAGTGCTGCACCGAATTCCTTGGGCACAAATTCAAATCACGCGTAATTCATTTGACTTTTGGAATCGAAACCTCACAAATTGTGATTTCTCGACCTGGGAATTGAACTCACAACCTCACGGCTCTCAGCATTACTACGCTGCCACTATATCAGTGAGGCGATCGAGGCGAATTTTAATTATAATTTTATAGTATGGTTTGTTCGTTATAGAAAAAACATTATTCCTCTCCCTAGTATCCCTGTGCCTGCATCGGTCGTCTGCCTGTCCTGTCGCAGGCCCCTCGATTTGTACAGGTCGGATTTATACAGGCCGGCATGATTCTGGTTACCACCGATAAACTTATTGTTTGTCGGTGATCGCTAGTTTTTAGGACTGCATTACGCTTACCATCATGTGTAGTGCAAGCGCTTTGCGTTGCTCGGATAAAAAAAATCTTACGTTTAGCAAAATACTGAATATTTTGTAAGTAAGTAATTCACGCTTCAGTATATAAAATGCTACGACTACTAATGAGCTTTCCAACCTTGAGGTTGTATTTAAGTGCCGACCTCAAATGATAAAAAATATAGCAAAGGAAATTTTTCCCCTCGAGAGCGGCAACTTTGCTATTTGAAAAACTGGTATTAACTAAAAACATCTGAAATGTTGTGACTTTTAAACCCCTGAGAAAATAGTGGGGTGTTCTTAATAGTGTAGTATATAGTTTTTGTTAGTCTGCGTGGGTATCGAATCGAGTAGACCGAATTGAATGATGTTTTTTTATTTGTAAGCTTTAATTTAATCGAGACGGTATTTGAAGGAACTCTGTTCATCCATTTATAAATTATAGATCATTTTCAATTTGATGTAGGAAGTTTTTGACGATTATAGCGGGTTTACATGATTCGATTTTAATTGTTCAACTGTTAAATTCTTCAACTTTGAATCGGTTGGACGGACTTTCAATCGAATTTATCAACGAAAACCATATATACCTTTTGTTTATTCAAGTCAGTTCATCAACTAAAATGGAACTCATGAGAATGCGGTGTTAGGTTATTAACTTTGATGTGCAAACAATGTTAGTAATTAATAATTGATTATTTCTGCCGCCAAACAACAGTGTGTAGGCACTGCTGTGTTTCGGTTTGAAGGAAAGTGTGAAATTACTGGGCATTATGAGACTTAACATCTTATGTGTCGGAGTGACGAGCGCAGTTCAGTGCCATGCAGTGCTTTGTAATTCAAAGTTCTGTGTGGTGTTGCTTCTTTCTGTTTATGGTCAGGCGCTTACCATCAGGCGAGCGCCTTGCTCGTCTCGTCATTCAAATAGACAATAAAATATCGTTATTTTCATCTATATCGAAGCAAGTCCCTACATATTCATGAAGTCATTATTTAGCCGTTTCGATTTTATGAGTCGCTTGTGCAACAATTATTGTAATTCTACGCTTTATTGTTTATTGATTACCGCGTATGAATATTGTTAATTAAACAGTTTGATGTAAGAGATGTCTCTGTTTACATACGCATCACGCCTGTAATCCCCGAAAGGGTAGGCAGAGGTGTTACGAGTACACAAAAAAAAACACCGATATTTGGCCAAGCGTATGTCCGTTCGTATGTGATAGATGGCAAGCCCATCGCCAAACCGGGCATAATTCTAGACTCCGGGCTCATACTGAGCATTTCGTAGAGAAAAAAAACACTTAAATCCAAATATCACTTTTACCCGACACGGAGCCTAACCCGAGACCTCAGCACAGCAGGCGTACCACATACGCATTACAAATGCGGATATTTCAATCCATCACACCTTAAGTCTGGACAGCTTAGGACGAAATTTGACAGACAGATAGTCGATGACTAGGATTAGGACAAAGGACTTTATTCCGGAAAAACATATTCATACGGGCAAAGTTGTGAGCAGAAGCTAGTCTTTAATATGTACTTATTAATGCATGGTGAGGTTCGGAATTAGCATTGCCCGCTCCGGTAGGATTTCGGTAGTGTTAGTAAATCTCTGTTTACACATCTAGGCGCTAGCATCCTGTCGCCGGGAAGGCGCTCCGTTACTATATTTCCATTGTATCGCGATACGATACATTTTAATTCTTAATTTGTAAAAAATGAATGCAAAAAGCAAAAAACCGCGAAGCGTATAGTCAGCAAGGGAGGAATGTGAGTTAATTCTTACATAGTATAAAATGAAGACGGTTCCGCTGTCTGTTCGCTTAGATCGTTTAAACTATTCAACGGATTTGAATGCAGTTTTCAGCAATAGATAGAGTGATTTATGAGGTTTGTATGTATATCACACTATGACCCACGGAAGCAGGGCAGTAACATGCAGGTGAAACCGCGAGGGACAGCTAGTAAGTAATAAATAAATACACCCAACATGCACATAGTCCTAGTTCCACACTATGTTAACCTGTATCGTGGGTATCAGGAACTACGAAGTCTCATAATGCCCAGTAATTTCACTGACTTCAACGTCCTTTAAACAGAAACACAACAGTGCTTACACACTGTTGATTGGCGGTAGAAATAGACAAAGCGGTGGTACCAACCCAGACGGTCCCTCGTATACGAGGGACCTACCACCTAGTATTAGTTTTAATAGGTATTAAAATCGGATAAAATGATAGCTATAAATCCGTTTAATTGTAGTCTCAACTTTCAGGCAAATAATATATCGTCAAAACGTTGAAAACAAAACGAATAAAATTTGAAACCGTTGAATTGACTTGATAAAATGTGAACGGGCAGCTACTTGGCGAGCAGCATGTACGTTAAGTTTCGAGATGAATGTCGCTTACCTACCGCAGGCACGATCCTGCGGGATTTTCCGAGATTACACGCGTTTATCCTGACTAAATCCGGCATTTATGCTTCTATTCTATGCGGCTGCCACAAAAATAAAATGAAACAGAAGAGTTAAAGTATTTTTGACGGTTTATTTTCGCTAGTAAAAAAAAGATTTTTTGTATATGTCCTACAAATGTTAAAAATATTCTTAATAATTTATCAATCAAATAACTGATTTAAATAGTAACGTATAACGTAATGGCGATATTAAGTGAAATAACACTTAACTTGAAATATTATGAACTATAAGGGCTAAAAATTTTAAAGCTGGCCTTTTTATATAAATAGTGTTTTCGATTTTAAATGAATGAATGTTTAAAACGACCTTGCAAACTCAGTCATAATATTCAGGACAGCTGTGTTTGTCTTTTTATATTTATAATTAAGTATACGTATTACATTTCACCAGGTGGTTGTGTTCTATATAAAGCATTTATTTATTTAGAAATTGCCAGAAGAACACAACACTAATATAAAAAAAACATCCAGTGTTAAGATGGCAGACAGTTTCCCCTGTAAATAACAGCTTAGAACATGTAGGTAAGAATTTAAAATAATATTTTTTAGAAAAATAAACTTTATTAAACATGCTTAAGACTTAATTGATAAGTAAGCCTTCTGTACAAGTTATGTTGTGGCAAAGCTATTTCATCGGGATTTGACGTTATCTTTTAACCCAGCATAATTAGTTCGTTTAATCTTCAGCAAATAAAAATATTATTGTGGCATGGTTATTTTCATTAATTTAATGTAAATCCTTTAATTAAGGCGATTTTATCTTACATACTAATTAAAGGCTTATGGATTAAGAGATTTAAGTCTTCGTTTTAAAGTGTCTTTAAATGTACGGCACAACAAAAATATATTCATACTATAAAAGTAGTTTATTATCTTGTAATTTGTATATAGTTGAAAGTGTGATTTAAGCCATTTATCTCTGTCTTTTTTTAATTCCTTTTTTTTGTTCAGATTGGATTTTGACAGTGGACACTTTCCTATTTTTTTTTATCTATGGTATACAGGGTTATTTTTAAAACACCAGCAACCTCGCAGGGGTAGATACCTAAGGTTATAAGCTACTACTTTTGTTCTACGACTTTTGATAATTTGTTAGATTTTATTTTCATACAAAAATAAGTATTCATTTAATTTCCGTCTTGAATGTTACCTACACGCATCGCAGATTACGTAAGCAAACACGCGAAGCGTGGGGAACCGGGCTAGCGTTGAAGGTCATCGCCCGAGCCAGCTGAGCGGCGCCTTTGAGTCGCGCGCGCACGCCGAACGCTACGAAGAAAAATACGACACAACAAAAACTTGTAAAATCATTTTTTTTAAATATATTGAGTTATATACAAACTCGTAGAACAAAAGTTGTTCCGTATGGGGTCAGCTATCTGGTCCTGCGAGGTTGCTGGTGTTTTAAAATTAACCCTGTATATATTGTTTCAGCATTATGTCGCAGCTGTGGCATACATTGTGTTACCAATATTTTTATCTAATTAATTACACAATATTTGTGGTTCAGAAAAACAAAAATCATATATTTTATAATAATCTGACATGTCGTAAAATTTTGTGACGTTTTAATAAACATTATTATTAAAGTTATGTTGACATTGACGTTGATAAATATTAAATTTATCGATTTAAAGAGGTCATGGTTCACTTTATTTCCACTAAATAATATTAGATTTAATTACGATAGAATCATTTTATTACGATTGTAAGTATACGTAACAATGTTGATAGGAAGCTTATTGTAAACATACATTGTTTTTTATTTCTACGTAATCAATTGTTAAGAAAGTAGTTGATAATGACTAGGAAATATGTGTCGAATGTCCAGATTGACGCATATAGTTGATAAACTTTTGCAGTATATCTTTTTGCATTGTTTACATCTGATAATCATTTCGAGGGTTTGTTGCTAATTGTTTTCACCTCCTGACAAAAATAAGGGATGTTATAACTTGAGTATTTGTAGGTGTGTATTTATCTGCGGCACCTAAACGGATGGACCAATTTAAATGCTGTGTTTTTGTTTAAAAACTGGTTTAATTATTAAGCTTAGATGTCTTCTAATTTCCGTCGGAAGGTTTTAATATATGGGTTATTTTGACATTAGACCTAAATGCATTATATCAAAACGAACAATTCAACAAACAGAAAATTCAATTCTCGCACCACTATATTTTGGGCGTAATAAGATTGGAAATTGATTGGCTTCGAGTGTCAATTTAAGGTGCAGATAAACTATGCGTGATGGCGCGAGCTGACCCACAGACGAGGCGAAACTTACTCGTATGCACAACGCCGCATACCATTTATTCGGGGCGATTATTAAAAATAAGGTGCTTTTAGAGACACTTCTCAAATAGTGGCTCAGTTTACAAGGTGATAGGTCCGTTGTATGTGAAAGGCCATTTACAAGGGTACCACCATTTTCTCTATTTTTGGCGCCAAGCAGCAGTGTGCAAGCACTGCTATTTTTCAGTTCGAAAGACATTGAAGCCTTTGAATTTACCGGGCATTATGAGACTTTACAAGTTATTTCTCGGGGTGACGAACGCAGTTCAGTGCCATGAAGTGCTTTGTAATTCAAAGTTATGTGTGGTATTGTGTATATTATTATATAGGTGGCGCTTACTATATAACGAGTGACCTCCTCATTTCGTCATTCAGACTAGTGAAAAAAGACAAGTGTCGTGTACTCATCTCGCCGCACTCGTCTGTGGCTAGGCTCGCGTTATTACGCGTCGCTTACTTACGCTATTATTAGACGATCTCCAATAAAACTGATAATATTGTTTTGTTTCGTCACCAAATCTGTCATGTTTACTGACTAGATCGTTTTCAATTATCACTAACAATTGTATTGCGTACATGAATCTATAAATTATATAGTAGACCAGATAAGAGGCGACCGACATTTTTATGCAGTTTGCTTCATTTTAGCCAGTTTCGACTGGTAATACGTTGCCAGTATCAAGGAATATTAATGAAAATATTGAATCTTAGCTGATTCGTTTCTTGATAAGCAATGTTTTTAATGGTTAGATATTTTATACATCCGGAATTTTTGAATTCTATAAAACGCTTAGGTATAATTACGTTACATTATAAAGATCATAGATAATATTTAACATGTATAATTAGTTTATAATTATTGATAAATACATAATGACGTCAACATTTTTAAATGCAAAGGTAGTTTTGCCGCTGCTATCAAATTTGGTGATGGTCTTCGGATGCCTGATCAATTCTGTTCCGGGTTTCTTTCTTTACTTATTATTGAGGTAATCGCGGACCACACTTTACGCCCATATTTAAGAATAACACTTGGTATGCGTAGATTTCTATGAAGTCGCCCATATACATTCGCGCGCACTAAATAATAATATCCGAATCGCCCTACCACAACACTTATTGTGAGAGCCTCCGTGGCGCAGCGGGCTAGTAGCCCACTGTGTAGCGAGAGGCCGCAGGTTCGATCCCCGCACCGAGATAAATGTTCACAAATATTTATTTCGGGGTCTGGGTATTGTGAGACCGAAAGTCTATCGTAGTTCCTGATACCCACGATACAAAACTCGTATCTTACTGTGGGGTTAGGACTGTGTATGTGACTGTTGGGTGTATTTATGTATTTTATATTTATCTTACTTTAACTTTCCGTACTATGACATTCTGGTTGGAAATGCAACAGATTTACTGTTGTCACCGACGGATTCTCCAAAATACTATTTTATATAAATAATTTATACAGTTAAATTATTCACACTTTACACTTGTTCTGAATTAGGAATATTCAAGACTTAGGAACAAAGAGCATATTAGCGTGCATTCATATATTATTGTGGCTATTTTAGTCCAAGCCTTTTCGGATTCGTATACATATGACCTATACATGTGAGTTATCATCGTTATATTATAATATTCAGATTTAAAAATTTATTGCGTATAAAATTAAAAAGCAAATTTGACTTCGTAAATGAAATATAAAATTACATATTTTTAACAATAGCCTGTGATGGCCTGTTGGATAATTCAGGTAACAAGTACAAAGATATCGATAGCACGTTATCAATATTCGTTTGTCGGTCATTGACCCGACAACAGCCGTTTATTTACTAACTTTGACGGTTTCGTACGTATTCAAAATGTAGATCATATTACTCCCAGTCTAGTTATGTTCGTCTAGTTGCGGACTTAGACTGAGTCCTGGGTTCATATCTGAGGTCAGGCAATTCCAGTTTGATTTTGATTTTTTTTTTTCAAATATTCACGTAATTTACCCGAGATGGAAATTGTATAGCTACAAGCTCGGAACTATCACATAATAAGACAGATATCTCAGCGAAGCGTGGATGTATTGCACTTGTGCCTACCCCTTCGGGGATACAGACATGAGCTTATTATGAATAAATGATACTCAGTCTCAATTAATAATTAGATTAAATTAATCATTTATTTTATCATGTACAAAAACAGATAATAGTAGGTGTAGGTAGTAGGTATGGTGATAGGCTCGCCCCCTATTACATCATAGGAGGAAGATACTTAGAGGTAGAAGTACTTACAGGTTACACCTCTGCCTACCCCTACGGGGATTACAGGCGTGAGTGCGTATGTACTATATTTCGAATAAAGTTGAGATCTATTAATATATTAATTAAGCAACAAAGATGGTGTTTTTATGACATACATAAAACTTTATCGGACGTATCCTTCCACAAATGATCGTAAGCGGACACTATCGCATCGTAACAATGCAATAATTGCTCAACAATAAGCTGTAAATAATACCTTAGTATTTGCAATAAATTCCTTTCGATTTCCTAATAATACATGCAAATCAATAATGTTATCCATTATTGTGTTGAAATCAATTACTCTCTAATCTGGTGTCAAGGAAAATTGTAAAAGAAAATTGGTATTCTCTTAGTTTTATTTTAGTGTTCTGTCCTGTACTCCTTGTGTACAGTTAAGTTTAAATAAATGAATAAAAATAGTATTTTCTTATTAATGAATAAAATATTTTTTTGCTACTTCAGGTGTGATATTTAGTATCAGAATGTGTAGCTGTGCAAAATAAATACATACATCTTCTGGACATGTGTCCTTAGTATCAATTTTTACCAGTTTTTCGATTGCTTCTTAAATAGAGCCAGAGTAGATAGGCCTCAATCACCCTCCCCGTCCCATTCCCTATTTTCTTTCTTTAAGCTAGCAATGCTCCCATGATTATTTTGATCTGTTTATGTGTGGCGGAGAACACATAACATCAGGTGACCCACCAGCTTGTTTGCCAGACTTTGCTATAAAAACAGCTTTCTATTGCTGGGGCAGACAAAGGTGGTTCTTGCTGAAATAAGCTGTCGATAGCTCACCAGAAGTGGTACGGATTGTCGAGACAAACGTCGCAGGTTCTAAACCAACACCAACATTATTCACCTTTGACTTTACGAAAGTTACGTGTGTATAAATTGTTAATTATCACTTGATATAATTGTGAAGGAAACATCGAAAGGAAACCTGTATACCTGAGAAATTCTCCATAATAATTGCAATAACCCATTCATTGGTAGAGGAGGCCCGTGATACGTACTAAACAAGGCTCCCAGTGACCGCCCTGAGTCGAGGTCCGTACCCCGCAGGGGGTGCCCCAGCGAGGTCGCTTAAATGTAAGGGTTGAAAGCACCTAAAGCGCTCGCCTGAAAGTCCGGTGAAGCTGTAGAAAGCCGACTCGCGTCAGGCTAACAGCATAAAGCTAAACAGCAAAACAAAAAAAACCCCACAGGGCTGTTAATATTTAATTTTATTAATGAAGAAAAGCTACAAACATAAATTTAATTTCCTATATAAATAATAAAACGTGCTAAGTAATACGCTGAATAATTTTCTAAACACATATTCAATGAAACAATGTTTAACAAAAGTGAAATTTATGCGTCGGCTTCACTTCAAAGACATGTTTGCTTTGGCGACTCGAGATTATGTTGTCTCTACAAAATTAGCCCGTCTATATTACGAAGGTTGGGCAATGTTTACGCGCTCCGTTAGTTTCGAAAGAAATCCCCCTTTGAAACAGTTATGCCTGTCTAACCAGTGGGAAAACTTCCAAATTTTCATAACATGATAATGCAAAGTGTGCCCCACTACTTAATGTTGTATAACTACTAAGATTCAAGTCTACACTGGTGCTATAACCTGCTATGGTGGCCCACCTTGTGTGCGTCGCATTCCAGGGTCAGCCAGTGTATATCCGGTTCTCCCCAGGGGGCTCCCTGATGCTAACCCTTTTCCCATCCCTTTTTCCTTCCCCTCCCACTTGGCCCTTTGGCAAGCCGGCATGATCTTGCCGACCTACGATGACACATTGTTTATCGTTGGTCGACACTATTCTTGGATTGCGCTACACTTACCATCAGCTGTAGCGTAGTCACTTTGCCGAGCCAGGATACAAAAAAAAATGCTCTTCAGCAATCATTGTTTATTTTTAAAAACATGGAGATCATGATTCATATAGAGCAGTGTATTAACATAGCATATTAACCCCTGGTTTCTGAAAGGCTGATCAAATTAAAATTTTAATAACAGATGATTTTCCTCAAGCAAATTGAAAAGACAAGATCGATCAATACCCTTGGTCAAAAATAACCTAAATTTGTTTATTTCAATGTTTCCATACATTGTTTATCCCTAACAATGTTTATTGCACAAATACATACCACCTTTACACAACAACCGATCTTGTAGAGTTACCTATAGAGTATAGTTTAGTCTAGTATAGAGTATAGTTATGTCACATTTCCCGCCAAAACTCGTATAATCTATACTAATAATAAAGCTGTAGAGTTTGATTGTTTGATTGTTTGTTTGTTTGTTTGTTTGAACGCGCTAATCTCAGGAACTACTGGTTCGAATTGAAAAATTCTTTTTGTGTTGGATAGTCCATTTATCGAGGAAGGCTTTAGGATATATAACATTACGCTGCGACCATTAGAAGCGAAGCATCAGTGAAAAATGTTGCAAAAACGGGGAAAATTATTCATATTTGAAGGCTTCCGTTGCTAAGCTACCCAAATAATATTATTTGAAGGCTTCCGTTGCTAAGCTACCCAAATCTATACTAATATTATAAAGCTGTAGAGTTTGATTGTTTGTTTGTTTGTTTGATCACGTGGGCGGAGCCGCGAGCAAAAGCTAGTTATTTCTATATAAATCACGCATTATGTGAAACCATCTCGCGTAGTAACACGATCGCCCATAAACCCGCGTCACGGTCCCAAGCCCCAAACACGATAGTGCTTTTCCGCTCGCGCTCTCACTATCTCATTCATAGAAATTATAACAAATTTATGTGCGTACGACATTAAAGTTATTTTTATATCTTTAATGCTAATTGAAATTACATAGTCGGTGTCGAGACGGGCTTTTATCTTTTTTTCAAATGCCTTTAGGTTTGATCGTTGCCGTCCACGAACTAACATATCATTGGTGGGTTATATGTCGTGTAAAATACGAGTATTAGTTTGTTCATTGTTTTGTTCACTTAAACTGAATGTTTAATAATCTAAATGCTAAAAAGCGAGACAGAGAAGTATAGCTATAATACAATTGTGCTGAACTAGTAAATGTAATAATAAAAAGTATTTAGTTTAGTCTTGTTTAATTTCTAACTATGACTCCCACAAATATGTTTTATAAGTTATTCAGTGTAATACAAATTACACTTCAAGGTTTTTTAGTCATTTATACATATTATTGCAAATGATGTTGTTTTCTATTCTGCAAGTTGTTCAAATATTATTAAAGAGTAACTCACAATATTCCACTACGTGTGTCGTTTAACATATATTTACAACAAATTAAGGATATTTAAACACTTTAAGCGATAAAATATTTCCCAAGTTATTTTTCGAAATTACATTGGAAACGGCCAAAGGTGATTTCAATATATTAAATTTATATAAGATAATCAAACCATTTATCTCAGTATTAAGTTGTATTATCCACAAGTGATAATTAAATACCTCAGCTATATTTGTTAATAACTCTTCAAGTTTTAAGCGAGAGGGCATTGCTTTTACGTAAAATAATTTTCCAGTTAAAATATTCGTACTTTTTTAATTCCCATTCGTTGAATTGATCCTGTTTCCTAGCTTCAGAATGGGCCGCGCAATACATTTTTTCTCGCATCAGTCACATAAAAAATCGCTTTAGATGGGACGACAACCTCTAATGAGAATGTAGTCGGCGTTTATTGGAATTTTAAAAAAATCACCTACGGTGTAGTAATTACATCTTGCGGGAGTAAGGTTGAAGATTCCTTGAATATTTACATTATACTGTGTTATGGGTTAATTAATTCCTGTATTGGATTTTAAATATGTCGTTGAGAAAAGAAAGTTTTATTTTTTAAATTGTCCATTAGTTTTGAACGAAATTACACATGTTATAACAAATTACATTATGGTGATATTGGATTACGAATTTTTAAGATTTTTGTTTATTAATATTGGAGATCGTGTTTATAGTTGTTTGATCAACTCAACTCCAATTAGGTGTTGGTACTGAATAACACGGTTTTGTTTATTTACTGTAACAACTTTGTAATTTGTACTAATGACAATATTCAGGTTAACAAAATAACTAAATATTTGTACTGTTATTAATACTTCTTGCTGGTATTCATCTGGATAGCGGCTATCGTACACAATATGGGGGAAAAACCGCCATAGCCCGAGTTAGCCGATGTATATCCACTTACGTCAGGTCGGCATAATTATAATGATGGTCGATGGACGCAAGGTTTCTCTACGGTTGATATATTTAGACTGCACTGTACTTACCATGAGATACAGTATAGTCACTTTGTCCTGCCAGTATAAAAAATCGGCCGAGTGCGTTTTGTACTCGCACAATGAAGAGTTCCGTAGGTAGTTTAGCTGAAAATATACCATGCCTCAAAAACTACACAACCTTATTTATAGAAACGAATTTTCATTGGGTCGAATATTTCAGCCATAGTTTATATTTAGAGGCGGCATACTCATATCTCACAAACTAATGCCTTATATTAAAAAGTAATTAAGCAACCTCTATATCATTTTCAAGAATCTAACCAATGATGCCACATATGCTTATGTGCAATGGAACACAACTTATCCCTCAGCTACATGTATGGAGCCACCCTATTTTTTTTCTTAATTTATTAGGTACACCTTTGCATAGCGGTTCATACAGTGCACCTACTACCCAAATAGCATTCATACAATGCTAATATGAGTAAAATGTCTGTGACGGACAGACAAAGAGACAATCAAAGCGACAGACGAATATGATGAAATTCCAGATTTGCTATTTGGCTACGCAACCCTAAAAGGAACATATCAAAATTATCAAGAAATATGTTATTCTAATTGTATTGAACATATCATAATTGTTGTGTTGTTTGTTGCAGCGAATCTCACCATCAGTTCGCGCTTCAGTCTAGAACTACTCATCTACTCGCCCGTGCAGGAAATGTACCTCTGCTTCAACCGATCGCGGCTCGTCGGCAGGCGACTGGTCAGTTACTTATTATATTTCGACTGTTTACACACCGCATCCGAATTGAATCCGACAAATCTTGACAGCTTCCGTGGCGCAGTGGGCGAGTAGCCGACTGTGAAACGTGAGACCGTGGGTTCGATTCCCGCATACTGATCCACAAGTATTTGTCTCGGGGTCTGGGTGTTGTGAGACCAAAAGTTTCTCGTAGTTCCTGATACCCACGACACAAGACTCGTATCTTACTGTGGGGTCAGGACTATGTGTGTGACTGTTGGGTGTTATTTATTTATTTATTTTAATCTCGGTCCAAACTTAGGACGGACGATAACTACTTCGGACTCCGAGAAGGACCGAACTATTTGTATGAAGAGTTTCGAATTAGATCGGAATTCGATTTTACAAACTCAAGAATATTTCCAATTCGCATTATAATGTTGATCTCGGTCCGATATATATCGTAAATATTCTTATTCAATGAGATACTTTAAAACATTTTAACGGCCCATAAAGATCCTCAAAATATGTTCACAAACTGAAATTGTGTCATCTAATGTTAAGTGATCTCCATCGCCCATGCACACCTAGAACACTGGAAGAATCGTAGGCGCGATGCCCAGCTCAAAGGGAAGAGATAATTAAGGCATTGGGAAGGAGGGGGATAAAGGCCTCTGGATATCTCACTCACCGTACGAAACACAGCAGTAAGCCACTACTTTACGTCAGTTTTCCGTAAGCCAGTGGTAACGACCCGGTCGATCTCTACCACTCAATAATGTGTTAGTTCTTTTTTTCAAGCCCTGTATTGCCTGCCCTGCCTCCTCTACTGAATGAGAGGGGTTAGTGTTGCTGTTTTTTGCAACTATTCGATATGTAACCAAGTAACTATATTATTTTGTTCACAGTCCCGTTTCCAAGCAGAGAGACAACCCAACTGTCTGTTCAAAGAGGAGTTTGTGGACGGCTACAACAGATACCACCTGGTCAAGAACGAAGACCGTTACATAGGGTTCAATCGACGTGGCGTGCAGCTGCGGCGAGGCAAAAGCCGTCTGACCGAGCGGCAGCACAAGTGCTTCTTGTTCATGAAGGAGGCCCACGACTTCGACATCAGCAGGCACAACACTCTGCTTGCCAACGCCAAGTGGCGCTCGCAGCGTAGACGACCTCCGCCGCAGAACTCCATCAAGCCCCCGTGCCACGGCGTACGCCACCACCACGGCAGGCATCAGAGGCGAAGGAACTGTGACGGCACGTAGGCGCCGCGTCGACGACACATTAGCAGCTTCATGCTTCAATGCTTCGCGCGTTCCGTTGCCAGCTGTCGTTGGACATTGTGAGTGGACAGAGTATTAGTCAACTATCGCAGTATTATTACAGTGACGTGGACTGGATAGCGTTAGGTTAGCCGCGGTGGCCGCGGTGTTTCAAAAGCCGCATGAATGGTAGCTGAAGCGAGAGAGCAAACATTTGAATGGGGGAAAAAACGCCGAGCCGGGACGACGTCCGCAGCTGTGAAATTCCATAGGGACGTGTAACATCATGGCGCTCGTTTGCTCATGAGCCAGCGGTCGGACTCGTGCTCTAAAAGGAAAAAAGGTTTTCTGTGGAACGAGCAAATAGTAGTCGCGCCGGTCACGAGTCTTCCTACAGACCACCGCTGAACTCAAGTCCGTGTGACGTCACCGTCGGACATGCGACGTACGTGGTACGTGATGCAGCGGCATTGACGCACCGATACATCGCGAGGGACACACCACCACATCTAGTGAACGCGTTGGAGCCTCGTAACCTACTGCTCCGGCTGGCCAGCTATAAATGTAGCAAAACGCCTTTACGTCAATTCTCAGTGTGTTATTATTTAAAACGCTTAACTATTAAGTACGGATTGTGTTATCTGCTTGTAAATATAATAAAACCATCGTGTTTACTTATTTATCGAAAAAACCGTTAATCAGAAATTTGTAAACGTAGGTGTTAGATGTAAAGTTGTATTAAAATGTTTTTTATGTATTTAATTATGGGTATTTAATCTATCCAACCGACCGCTCTCTTGTGATTAGCCACAGTTGATATGACCTAGATTTTCTCTACTAACTTCATGTACTGAACTTTTTCTTTACTAATGTTCATAATGAATGTTTCTCGTGCGATTCTGTGAATTTGTTTGTATGATTTTGAGCGCTTTGTAAATATTGTTTTAGGAGTTCGTATGTGAGTGATAGGTTTTTTTTGAATCTCTTTAATATCGAAATTCGTGGATTTCTATTGACGCTTGTAGTAATTTTTCGAGTAATTACGCGCCTATGTGTTGCAAAGAAACGCCTTACCTGTTATGCAGTTGTACATCGTGTCTACCTATTATATTTAATATGATTAATGTAAGATCTGTGCCATAGCCTAGTAGCAGAGATAGCTACCGGTTCGTATTGCAGCTCTGTTCAATTTGTGTCTGTAAACTTGATGTAGAAAATACAAATATTTATATTAAGAATAAATGCTGAAGTTTGTAAAATTTACACTTAGAGGACTTTTCTAAACACGATAATAGTTTGAACTGTTTTTTTTTATTTATTCGATTGAAAGTTGATGTAATAATCTGTGATCCTCTACGTGAAAATAGTTACAAATTAAAATGTTACAAAGTGTAATATTGTATCTTGTATCCATTGTATACTCGTAAAGGTTGGTAGACTGAATCCGAACATTGTGGAATAATCAAACTTATTTATTGTATGATACTTTTTTCTATTTATGTAAGATTATTCTACCTTTTTTTGAATTTGCCACTAAAACCTAACAGATATATACTCTACAACAAATAAAACAGTTTATCTTTATCTTTATAGATACTGTTTACTACTTAAACCTTCAAATGGCTGAAAAAATATCTGTATAAATGTAGCTAAAATCATCTTTATCGAATCACTTTTCAAATACATATTCAATTAATTCGGTTCATTAATTTAGGTGTTGCAATGAAAAAAAAGGAATACACTGTTTTTTCTGGATAATAATATTATAATAAACACGGCAATGAGTTAAAAACATTTTATAGTTTCATAAATGTTCCGATTCAGTCTATTCTATTGTATTAAATGTTGTTAAAACTCAATGTGAACTTAAGCTATACATTCCTCCAATATTCCATAGTAGTATACAAATAAAAAGACATTCAAACATTCCAAACAATGTTTAAAATAGTTTTACAAAATATGCGCTTATATACATAATAAAATCGTTAATGTGACACTATATTGTAATACTGTGTCTAATTATAAGTATTCAGATGCAAACGAAATATAATTGCTAAGAAAAATTACAAAATTAAATCATATTTAACTCGCTACAGTCGTGTCATTTCTGTAAAAACAACCAACCATAGTATATAAAATCACCACAGCACACATGGCGAACAACCCGCCATAGTTTCTTGTTCCTTCGAATCGCGTTCCGGCTTCAGCCAGTGTATATCCTGCATAACGGCATAATTCTGTCGGCCGTATGGACGCAATGTTTCTGGGCGGTCTACATTGTTTTTAGGCTGTACGGTATTTATCATCAGGTGCAGTGTACTTTATTTGCCGTGCTAGGATAAAAAAGCCTATTTAGATGCAGAGTTAATCACACCTTATTTATTTATTTATTTTGCTAATTAGACCTTTAGAATACAATCACATCACTTAATATATAGAGGGCGGGTAAAGTGACTAACTTCAGCTAGACCAAGTTATTTTTCGTATTATAAGTAAAAGCGGCGGTAGCTTAACGGGGAATGGGACGGATTGAAGATGAAGGTTGCAGTTTCGAACCCTTACTCCAGGCTATACACCTCTGACTTCGAAGTTAATTGTGTTTTCATTGTTGGTTATCGTACGTTTTAACGATGAAGAAAACATTCTGATTATCTTTGCATACCCAGCAATGGGACATTATAAAACAGAGCTAATGATGATGTACATCCACGTCAGAAATCCTATAAGTGCCCAATTAACGCCCAACTATAACCCAGCCGATTTCAAATGGACCTAATCCGTGGCATTACAACTACAGTAAAATAAATAAATCCATTTTTGCATACTTAATTTGTATATGATTTCTATAAAGGCATTGCTTGTGTGTCACTGCGACAAAAACATATTTACAGGTTCTCGCATACACATAAAATAGCACGCCATATTATCGATATCATTAAATTAGCCGATTTATCTATTTAAACATTTTGTATTAAAGGGAGGCCAAAACCTAATGGTGTAATCTGTTCTGCATATTTCTTAATGGTCAACATATTCTTCTCTCTTCTAGTGATCATTCTTATCGTTGTTGTTGCAATCACAATTTATCTGGCTTGGGTGTACACCGAGTGTTGTATTCATGTTTATTAGTAAGGTCTTTAGGATCGTGCCAGAGCGCAATATAATCGTTGACAACGTTTTTTTTACATAAAAAAATCACAAATCTTAAGCGACTAATATGCTATAGTCTGGCGCGACCTTTAGTCCATCAATTATATTGCGGCTATCATCTTTGGTCCCATTAATGCCAGCGATATTGTTTACCAAAAAGTAGCCGAGCCGGGTGCGGCCACAAAAAAGGAGATATTTCCAATAATCTCGCCGGAAGAGGGTGTTTGCGGGTGAAATGTAAGTTTAAGAACAAACAGGGTAAAGTGGGGCTAACTGGGCGTGATGCCGCGGCTGCGGGATGGGCGAGCGTGTGCGCGCCCCGATTAGCACCTACGACTGCTGCATAGAGTAGACTGGGGACAGAGATAAAAGTCTCTGAATAAAGGGCTGTCATGATTCTTATTCATAAACATCAAATTGGACGTATTCAGGTAAAAAGGGTACAACCAACAGCTAGTAAAAATGGATCTATACTACTTCTGTTTTGTGAATATTTTGTATTTTTTTCATGATAACCATCTTGCAAAATGGCTGGGATTGCAGACAGAAGAAAATTGACTATTATGATAACTACTATTATAAATAATAATTAAGATCTAAGCGAACAGACAGCGGAAGCGACTTAATTTTATACTATGTAAAGATATAAATATATAAACTCAATAAAGTAAGTGTCAGATACTATATGAAAATAAAACTACTATCGATCCATTGGTTGGGGACTGTCCCGCATAAAAATAATAAATAAATTATCTCAGTAAATAATCCTTGCTTATCATAATATTATTTATTAGCATTATTTCTGTGTTTGATTATATTGGTTGATAAAACAGTTCTCATTTTACAAAAAAATGTGGGCATAATATTGACTTCCATATGTGGTTTTTATGGTTTATGGTAATGATGTGATTTTTGACTCCTGAAACAAATGTTTGACGCCCTGTCTGTTTTTATGTAGCATCGTAACGCTTAAATGAGTAGAGCGATGTGAATGCGGTTTTTTTTATTTAGCATGTGGGCTTAACATTTTTTTTATTTGATTGAATGACGAGACGAGCAAGGCGCTCGCCTGATGGTAAGCGCCACGCCTGCCCGTAAACAGAATCAGCACCACACAGCACTTTGAATTACAAAGCACTGCATGGCCCTGAACTGCGCTTGTCACCCTGAGACATAAGATGTTAAGTCTCATAATGCCCAGTAATTTAACTGGCTTCAATATCCTTCAAACCGAAACACAAAAGTGATTACACATTGTTGATTGGTGGTAGAAATAGACAAAGCGGTGGTACAACCCAGACGGCCTTGCGCATACGAGGGACCTACCACCTTGTATATGTATATATACGCCTCGAGAAAATGTCGACTTCTTTTGTTGAAAAACAACCTCTTTAAGTGTCAAAGCTGGTTGGGCATAAGACTCGACTTCAGAAGAAGAGATAAAGGTAGAGAAAATAATTTTATTTCTCTATTGTATTTTGTCTGGATTATCGAATATTGACACTCTAATGTAAGGTATTGGTCAGCGCTAGTTTTCTCACTAGTGCGCGAGATATTTTATCGTCTCATGTTAGCCCTCATGGTTTCGTCAAGATGGTTCTTAGTTGTTTCACTAAAATCGGTTCAGCCATTTAGAAGTCATAGATATTTTTCTTTTTGTGTCCGAGTTTTTAAACACTTATGCTAATAATTATTATAATAATTTAGTAACGTTATGTATTGCGATATATCGAATATCACTCAACCAGAAAGTAAATAATTTATTAATGTAAAATTATCGAACAAAAAAATGTTTTTGTTATTGCTTCTAACAGTCTCATAAATTTGAAAAAAATATTTTCATAAAAAAACGATGGTATTGATGTTTTTAACTCAAGTGTTTATACAAACTGCCTTCTGCAAACGTATTCCATATTAACATTGGCAGTGAAGCGTAGGGAAACATCCGAATTTGGTACAGATATGTTTGTCAAACGCTTTCAAGAGGTTTTTAAATAATGTTAGGTAAGAATAATAATGTCAATCGCTACTTGAATTCTTTGCAATACGCCCTACATCCACAACACTGTAGATCTTTATCATTTAAAAATAAAATAAAATAACACCATGGCATGGTGCCGTTGAGATCATGTGATCTAGAATCGTGTCGATGGGGGTTGCTCCCGTATGGACTTCCCGGTAAAATATCGAAGGCTTGCATGCGAGCTTAATTGATGTCTCGCAACACTAACACACTTGTCATAAGCGTTATTTCAATTGCCTACATGATTAGTACTCTATTTCATTTCATTTCACTAACTGCAGAGATAAGGTCGCTCATCTCTTGCGGCTGAAATGTCACCAATAATGATTTCCGATTTGCAAAGTTGAGAAGTCAACAAGTAACCCGCAAGCGCAATCCGACATGATTGTATCATCGGGTTGACAGGTACTTTCCAGCTCAATATAATACTTCTGGACAAAAGACTGAAGTATTATTTATAATTTGTTTATAAGAACTATTTTAATTTATTTGATAAGTTGAATTATGTACTTTTCCTTTATTGGAACAGTTCATGTATTTTATGAATTACCCGAAAAGACAAGCAGATCGCTTGCCAGTAATTTCAGTGTCTTTAGTGTGCTTTGTATTTTATGCTTTTTATACGTTAAGTGAGAAAAGCATGCGGCCCACCTGACGATAAGCGGTCAGCTCTGCTCGAAGACTTCAGAAATATGAAGGTACAGCCAAACTGGTTTCTATAGTTGGAGGATTTTTTTTAAAGAATAGTTTAAGGGAACTAGCGCTTTCGGAATACCAAGACTGGGCGGGATTATTTCCAGGTATTTTGGATAAACTCTACCGCAGAAATCTGTAGCAAATAAAAAAAAAATTGCATCTCATATTTATTCGTAGGTATTACAATTTTGGAAGAGCGAAGTTGTAACACACAACGTTGAATTTCCCTTCATAGTGGCCCAAAATATTAAGCTTCCTTTAAGTCAGTGGACATTAATCACACACGCACCATCATTTCTTAATAATTGGTAGATGACTCGACTCGTATCGATTGCGATTCAATCTGTCAAAGTTTATTAGTGAAATATATGTGTAAATTACCGCCTGCCATCGCTTATTTTTGTTCAAAACTCATAATATCAACGAAGTAGATAATTGCGTCAAATACACAATTATTACCATAAAGACTAATTTGCATCGATTGAGTATATGAGACTTATGTCATAGCCAAATATGCCAAATAAAGCAACGGAACTAAAATTGTACAAAAAGTTTGCATCTAATTATAGAAGTGAGGAGCACATATTACATAATATTTGCTCATCTCAAACAGATTGTTCAATTGATTGAATTATCATTGAAATACGTAATATCACGTCGGAATAAAACGAAAGTCCAAATCCTAGTTGTAAAGCGTAAGATAGTCATTACGAATCTCCCTCACAACTATTGGATTATGGGTGGTGATTTTATGGGTCTAGAGAAAGCATACATGGCGTGAAACCCTGGTTTCGACTATCAAGTCGGGCAATCGATATTTTTACCTATTGAGTAAAAAAAAAATAACTTTTCAACAGACAGCTCAGTTGTCGCGATTGCGTTATTGAGTTGGAATTTACATACCTTAGCTGTACTTAACACTGATATTTGAAAAATAATATTATTTTTAACATAACCTGTATCGTTGTCGGTCAACTGAAATTCCACTTAATCCAAAGAGACCTACAGAAATTGTTATTTTTGACTTTTCAGAGCCATTTTTTTAGATTCGGTCTTTAAGTTTTTTTAAAACTTATTTTTATTGTTCTTATTAAAAAATTTACGTATTTATGAATTAACAAATGAAGTCCAAAACAACAACATGTTCAGTAAACAGTGTCTGGACTATAGAATTCTTTGTTTAACGTACATTGTGTTTATTACGTACTTTGAACAGTGTTGATTCGACACGCCTTTGTCAGCGTTATTGTAAAACATTTATTTCTAAAACATTATTATCGGTAGTATTGCGGTGGATTCAAAATATTTGCGTCATGCATGTTTTTTTTATTGCGTGACGTTCAAAATTACATCATAACGCTTTATTGATATGGTTTCGTTTTTTATGCGTAATTTAAATGGTTTATGTAATAATTGATTTTTTTTCAGTACTTATTTCTATTTCGAGTGAAATTATAATTTATTAAATATGTTATATCATAAAAATAAACCACTTACAGGACTGCTTAATTTTTTTTAGCATAGGCCGGCAAACGAGCTAGTGGGTCACCTGGTGGTAAGTGATCTCCACCACAGTGATGTACCCCCATAATACCACAAGAATCATGAGCGCGTTGCCCACCTTAAAAGAAAGGGATAATTAGGGATTGGGAAGGGGAGGGGGATTTTGGGCTCCGGATATCTCACTCACTGCACGAAACGCAGCAGCAAGCCACTTCTTTACGTCGGTTTTCTGTGAGACAGTGGTCACGACCCTGTCGAGCCGGCCCATTCATGCTGTAAACAAAACTGTCTACAGCGCGGCTCTACCACACAAACAATTTACTACCAATCAAAATTTTAAATAAATAAATAAAATAGTAACTTGTACATAAAGCTAAATCGTATAAAAACGAAAATTTCCGAACCGCTATTATATCATTTTTACCAACCGTAATCTCTGTGTTTCCCTACTCTACGCGCTAGAGAGAAGCAAGCTCGACATATCGGCCACTCCAGCGCATACGTATTCGATTAATATGTTTGTAGATACTAACACATGTACAGATGTAAGTGCTAACTAGTAAGTACGTGCCGTTGCATACCACGTTTTAGTACAAGTGTTTAGTGAGAGGCGCCTTAAAGAATGAGCTGAGAATATTAATTTTAACATAAACATCCGCTAAAAGCATATTAAATATGAACAATTGTTTAATGATAATGATGGGGCGTAAAAATGCATAATTTTACTTCTATGTGTTGGTGTAATTGTCGTGGGAGTTGACCTTTAGAATAGAGGAATATGGACATACGACAGTATTGCTAATATATTTGCGAGTAAGTTAACACACCAGGACATTAAAAAATTGCAAGCAAATGCAGCCAAGTGCAAGACGGTCTTGTATAATGAAGGTTTCGAACACCCCCCTTAAATTGTTACTTTTGTATTTTTTTCTATTTCTTGGGATATCCAACGTATTAATACATATTGTTTTGTGAAAATTTCAACCACCTACCAACGACGGGTTTAAATCATAGACTCCTTTTTTTCTTTTTAATCATTAGATTCGGCGTGAGCTCTATAATAGGGTAGCATTGGAACCTTTTGAATACCGAACCCTAAATAGAAAGTTAAATATTTAATGTGCGATAAAATTAAAAGTGTTGAATATTATACACAGATTAATGGAAAAATATAGATAAATAAATCTTAAAATATGTTTTCACGCACATAAATGAAACTAACAAAATATATACCAAATAGAAAAACAAATTGTACGTTAATCAAAGTACATGATGCCTCAGCCAACTAGTTGAGGGTTCGCTCTAAGTGTTTGACCAAACATTTGGACCGGTTCCAACCAGTACCAAATGTGTGGAGGCTTATGAATCTCAATGTGAAATATTTTATATTCATCATGATGTACTCTTAGCTTAATTTGAAACGTATTTATTGCTATATTTTTGAATATTGGTTTAGTGTAGATTTTTCTTATTATAGAAGCTGGCAAACATTCTAGTGGGTCGCCTGATGTTAAGTAATAACAACTATCTAAAAACACACACCCAGAAGTATCATGGATGTGTTGCGATCTTAAAGGAACCTATTCCTCGGGGAGGGAGGGAAAGAAAGAAAAACACTTTAATTCAAAGTTTAATCCACGCTAATATCATTTACAAGTACTATTAAAATGAAGAACTACGATGAAGTCATCATAACAGGTAGGTGCCTACTCCCCATGCTGCTGTGATGTGGCATGTACATACCACAACATGGTGCTGGTTTTCGGTGGTCACCTTATATAAAATACGCCTCGGTGGCGCAGCGGGCGAGTAGCCGACTGAGAGAGACGAGACGAGAGGCCGTGGGTTCGATCCCCGGAAACAGATAAATGTTTGTGTGATACACAAATATTTGTTTCGGGTCTGGGTGTTGTGGGACCGCAAGTCCCTCGTAGTTCCTGATATCCACGATACAGGTTAACCTAGTGTGGAGTCAGGACTACGCGTGTGATTGTTGGGTGTATTTATTTATTTACCGTCGCCAGTCAGCAATTATACCTAACTAATAAATGGTATAAAATACAATTAAACTGCGCATGAGAAATTAATAAAATAGCCAGTATAAGTTATCAAAATATAGGGGCTCTTTGGACTTCCAGAAATCTCACTTACCTAAAATGAAATCTAACAAATTATCAAAAGTCGTAGAACAAAAGTAGTAGCTTTTGAACCCAGCTATCTAGTCCTGCGAGGTTGTTGGTGTTTTAAAAGTAACCCTGTATAAGGCACAGTAAGTATATAAGGCACATTTTGATTGAAATGATTTAGAACATTTACAGAACGCATTGGTATAAAAAAAAGAACTGAGTCAAAAATGCATAAACCCAGAAAAAAAAACAGTCAAAAATGCAAAGACTCCGCAAAAATAGTCCGCAGAAGCCAGAAGCCAATAGTAGAACGCTGGCATATGTTTGCACACCACTACAATTGCCTTGTAGGACGGTTATTAAAAGCTTAGCATCGAGAGGGTTATTATTTGGCTACACCCGCTGGACTTTTGCCCTAACGTTATGTCTAACCGCCGATGTCAAGGGGAAGAAAATTTATTTATCTTTCTAGACTCTTAAAAATATTGTTTTGTGGGTTTTGTTATCATTGTTACTTTGATTGTCTAAAATTTGTGTTGTGTGAAACTATTTGCAATGTTTAGCCGTTTTTTTATTTTCCTTAACAGATAGATTATAGAGTGCCTCAATAACGACTTTAGTCATTCCTGCGTAGTGATCGAAATTCAACCTCTATTATCAATTTATACTTTTTATTGTAGTTTTGTTATATTATGTCAGCTACGAGTTTTGACATTCAGACATTGGCAGTAAAACAATGAATGTTTTAATTTAATGTAATATAATGTGTCAGACGCTTGCCTGATGTCAACCTCTGTGGGCAGAAGTATATCAATCAGTCATTTTTATAATAACCCCAATATAAATTGCGATTGCTGACCTGGGATTTGAACCCAATACCCTTACCGTTTCTCAATTTAAATCAGCAGCCACGAGACCAATAAGGCGATTTACCCTTTTTTAAATATTCAATATCATTTTCCAATAATCTTAGGAGTCCTAAATGCATGGAGAAACTATAATTACCTGATTATTTTTAAATTGTGCACCAATCGATCCGGGCGTCACGTACAAAGTACCGACCACCGTGGGAACTCGTTCTATTTGTCCACAACATTTGTGGCTCACCCAAGCCGAGACCAAACACTCGACGTCTTTTGTCCAGAAACGTAATGGGTATAGATAAATAAAAATAAGAATACGTCACCGGGAATGGCGCTAGAGGACAAAGTATTTGAACGGGAAATAAATGGCGATATTAGGTTGAAAGGCAAGAAAGATATGTTGAATAAGTTGTTTGTTTGTCATTGTATATATTCTTTAATGCTAAAATGGAATTTTAAAGAATATTGTATAAAACATAAGGTTTTGTTTTACAGTATTATTATTCATCCACTTTAAAAAGGAGGATGTTCTCATAGTCCTTGTAATGTATTTTTACTTTACTGGTAGATCCCTCGTGTACCGTCTGGGTTGGTTGTAAATCGGTTACAGAAAAAACAGACACAGATCTTGACAAGACTTGGTTACAGAAACACAACAGCGCTATACATTACTATGTATAAGCGCTGTTGTGTTTCGGTTTGCAGGACATCGAAGCCAGTGAAATGACTTGCCATTATGAGACTTAACATCGCATGTTTCGGGGTAACGTACGCAGTCCAGTGGTATGTTGTATTTTACAATTCAAAGTTCTGCGTGATGTTGCTTCTGTTTATAGGCAGGCAAGGCGCTTATTCATATGCGAGCGACCTGCTCGTTACATCGTTCGAGATAATAAAAAAAAACAATTAAACTAATTAATTCGTGTGTATTATTTTTATGGCTTAAAATTAAAGTTCTTTTTTTAGTAGTCATTATTCAACGAAATATTTAACAAAAAAGTGTATATTTAGTTTGGTTTCATTCCCAGCGATGTAGAGAAAGTCACGACATATCCGCAAGCGAACCTAATGGACTTGTAATATCCGAAGACTTCAAACACACGAGTGGCGTTAAAAGGACCAAGGGACAATACAATACGTTTTCGGTGTGTGTTACAAGTTAAAAGATTATGACTTGTAGGCATTTCTGCAACATCGAATTTACTTTGTTTTCTATGTACGAACCTTCGTGCGCTATGAATATTAAACTTAGTTTTAAACATTGTTTCTGAGTAAGTGAATTATGTATGTAATTTTTCATGAGAAATAAAGTTGTTCCTAAACCTTATTTTCTTCTTCTTTTTCCACCTACCCTTATCCCACTCGTAGTATTCGTAAAATGCTTTTTAACACAAGTTACAGAAAGATTTAGCTTGTAGGTTTTACGATTTGCATGCCTAAATAGCTTTTTATGGAATAAAAGTAACGTATGTACTATTCCACGTCACGGTCTACATATGTGTCTTTCATCTAAATCTATCCATCCATGAAAGCGTGATTAAATAACATACACCCAAACTAGGATAGGATACGTACGGAATTAAAATACACCACGAGTACTTTTACATATTAAAGTATATTCAGTGCTTCATCCCAAAGAGGTTAACGTCAGGCAAGTGGCTGATCATTCAACCTACAAGCCAAATATTTCTGTAGACAAATGTTAAAATAATTATAAGGATAAATTGGAAGAAGAATATTGTGATTAAATAAAAAAATACTACATTATACTTAGATATAAAAATAGTAAACACTTCACATCGCTATATTTTATAGATTGTACCCATCGCTAAGACACTGGACGCCAAATATTTACCAAGCGGTGTATTTTTTGTCAAGCCCGAATGGAAGGGTTGAATGGTTGAGGGTGTTTGAAGACCGCCTACTTCACCGGACTGGAATCTGGAAAATTGTGCCGGAATATTATTTTGAATGCCTTTATATTGCTGTCAACTACCTTGTCTTTGTATTGTTTGTTGTGTTCTCCTTTGTTACTCCGCCTGGGTATATTCTAATAGAACACTATGGATACGCGATTGGTTCGTTATCTAAATATATAAAACTCAAAGGTGATTGACTGACATAGTGATCTATCAACGCACAGCCCAAACCACTGGAGGGATCGGGCTGAAATTTGGCATGCAGGTAGATGTTATGACGTAGGCATCCGCTAAGAAAGGATTTTGATAAATTCTACCCCTAAGGGGATAAAATAGGGGATGAAAGTTTGTATGAAAATTACGCAGGCGGAGCCGCGAGCAAAAGCTAGTGCGTTATAATCTGAGTATTTATTACAGTACAGTGTCGATTTTCAATGGGAAGTCTGTCTGTCGTGATCAGAAACTCCTATTAAATAATTGTTACTTATTCATTTCCTAACGCCTATTTCATCACCTCTGAGTGTAATTTACCAATTAAACATGACACGTTCAAATACAAAAGTCATTATCTGAAATATATATATATATATATATACACTCGAAGAAATATGTCTATTAGGAACTTTCAGAAGAAGCTGTCTTATGGATTACGATATGGCTTATATTGCGTTTGTTGGCAAAATTCAATATTTCGAAACAGAGCCTAGAATTCGGTTAAAAAAATAATAAATAAAGTCACACACATAGTCCTGGCCCCACAGTAAGATACGAGTCTTGTATCGTGGGTATCAAGAACTACGAGAGACTTTCGGTTTCACAACACCGAAAGAAATATTTATGGATCACACAAATATTTGTCTTGGTGCGGGGATCAAACTCGCGGCCTTTCGCTTCACAGCCTGCTACACGCCCAGTGCGCCACGGAGGCTGTCATTATATTAATTTCCATATTCAGAGTCAGTTAGTGCTTTATGCTCCGTTACTAAGTATAGAAAATGCTTTATGCTGAACTGCTGAGTACAGAAATAATCATAATTGACGATTCTGAGAAAAAAAAATAATCTAAGAAATGGCTAATGAATACTTAAATTTAATTGAGTGCAGTAAGTGAAGTTTTTTTTTAATGGCCCTGTATTTTATACGTCCCATTGCTGGGCACGGCCCTCCTCTACCGAATGAGAGGGATTTGGCCTTAGTCCACCACGCTGGCCTAATGCGGGTTGGCAGACTTCACATACCTTCGAAAAATCTTATCGAGTTCTCAGGTATGCAGGTTTCCTCACGATGTTTCCTTCACAGTTAAAGCAAGCGATAATTAACAATTAAAATACACGTAACTTAGAAAAGTCAGTGGTGTATGCTCTTGAGGCTGATTTCGAACCTGCGACTTTCGTCTCGACAGTCCATACCACTCCCCGCTGAGCTATCGCTGCTTATTAGTACGAACGCTAACGGACAATAAAATTATAAGAATTAGAGAGTGTTGCACGCCTCACATCAGCTACATCTCATTACTTTACTCAACAATACATTATTTATGACACAAACCTTACAATCAAGGTGACATCAACCAATACATATATTTACAGGACGAACATCCTGACGACACAGCTAATTAACAACTAAAATAATGCTCCAATTCTAAGAACTTACATTCCAAAGAGTTCTTAAGAATCAAATCAAAATCTCCAAAACACCGATAAAACCAAAAGTCACTCGTTCATCCGATAACTTACTAATGACTGGTAGTTCAAGTTATCTTGATGAGACGGTTCAGTCGAACAAACCATTAATAACCCCACCGTATAAATAATATCATTACAGGTTAGGACCACCCAAAATCATCACCTTAACAATATGTACATTATTCTGCGATCGTAAACTAAGTAGATAAAGAACGAAAATTATGGGAAATGAATGACGAAAAATTAAGAGAAATCGACGGTCGGTCAACGTAATTGTAGGCCCCGTGTTGTTGGTAATTTGCATACGATATGAGGAGCTAATGGATGTAAGATACGGATTTTTTTTCACTAAATATTCCGTACATGAACATGCACAATCGTTATTAGCATAGATAACGTTCAAAGAAAATGTATGTGATAAATTTGATACGAGCATTACAATTGAAGTACCATTTATAATAAAACATCAATGTTTTATTGTCACGGGTGTGGCAACAAATGTGTTATTTGACATTTAAATGCTGAAAGAACTATGGGGTATAAGCTAAACCGTTATTAACATATTGCAATATTTCTTCGGTGTTAACGAACTTCAAGATACCTAGGGGCTATCAGTTATTACAAGGTAGGTCCCTCGTGTGCGTCTGGAATGGTACCGCCGCTTTGTCTATTTCTGCAGTTAAGCAACAGTGTGTAAGCACTGTTGTGGTTCGGTTTAAGGACATTGAATTCAGTGAAATTACTGGGCATTATAAGACTTGCCATCTTATGTCTCGGGGTGACGACCGCAGTTCAGTGCCATGCAATGCTTTGTAATTCAAAGTTCTGTGTGGTGTTGCTTCTGTTTATGAGCAGGCGAGGCACTTACCAGCAAGCGAGCGCCTTGCTCGTCTCGTCGGTTAGGGCGAGTATAGGGGTATAGGGATAGGGATATTCTTGTATACCTGTGCCGGCATCGGTCATCCGCTTGTCCTATCGTAGGCTCCTCGATTTGATTCTTCTTTCTTCGGAGTGTAAAGTAACCTTTATACAGGTCGGCATGATTCTAGTGACCACCGAGAAAATCATTACTTGTCGGTGGTCGCTGGTTTCTTTGGACTGCACTGCGCTTACCTTTAGACATAGTGCAGTCACTTTGCCGTGACCGGATAAAAAAAAGATTGAATTTAATAATGGAGCTAAAATAAACCTTAAGTTGATTTAAAAAAAGATAATTCTTTCGATAAATAAATATGACATCAGACATAATAACAGGCATTTAAAAATATATGAACACAAACTCTTGTAATTCAGCAAAAAATGTGGTGGTAAAACACAAGTTCGTCATTTTGTGACTCCAATAAAATAATTGTTTGCTTAACTCAATCAAATTTAAGTATAATCGCAACACAAATACGAAATACGATGTCGATATGTAAAGGTATTTATTATATTTTCTTTATTTTTTAACCAACGACAAAAAAAGGAGTAATTTCTTCATTCGACACTTATTTTTTTTTGTATGCGTAATCACGCATAACTTTTGGCACAGGGGTCTGATTTTGATGTGAACTGGGTCCTATTAAAATTGCATGAAGAAATTTCACCCCTAAGGGTCAAATCGGAGATAAAAGAGTAAAGGTCATTTTTGTACTGATTTTTATATTATGAAGGGAAGAAATCTGCCTGACTACGCACAGTGAAGGGTTCCTTAGTGTAACCGAAAATATCCCATATCCCAAAAACTATACACAACTTAGCTTATTAAAAGGTACTTTTTAAGTGATGACTTAGAAACAAACTAATATGCTACCTTGAATTTTTCAAAAATTTCCACTCCGTAGTTTAAAAGTTACAGGGGAGAATTACGCATTTTACGATTTTAAACACATATCATATATTTAGCATATCTCTATGTGACCTAGAAAAAAAATCATTTTGTAATTTAAATCATAATGATTTCTTACGTTTACGCGAATGTTATCCATTGAAATAAAACTAATTTAAACGGATTTTATCGCGGTTTTTTATTTTAATTTAGTGGTGGTGGTGAGTCCACCCTGTGACCACGAAGGCTGCAAAGCTTTCGAAACGTCGGGACCATAATTCAGATAAAAAACCGCGATAAAATCCGTTTAAATTATTTTTATTTCAGTTTAAATAATTTTTAAAAACCTATCTATTGATACCACATAATATTTCTATGTCCAATGGAAAACTCGTCCCTCAGTTTAATCACCCCAATATATATTTTTTAATTTCACTACAGTTTAGCGGTTCATAGAATACACTTACCATCCAAAATTAATCTATATAATGCTAATAGTCTACGAATGAAACGGCTGTGACTGTCAGACGGACATAATACGTATCCACTTATACATAAATTTAAATTAAGAATAACGGATAGACATAGTTTTTGTTAGTTAGTTAGTGTATTTGTCGGCGATGATGTTCGATTTTCAAATTTTTAAAAAAAATTCGTTGCCAATAAATGGAAAATGGAACGTCTTCGGTGTCTATCTTAGACTGAAGTAAGATTCAAATATAACATTCTTGTTAAAAGTACCTCACAATGTTAAATTATTGCTGGATTGTCAAATGAGGAAGAAATCATGAGAATACAGAATACAAATGACTTTCTCCTGGCATGTTGTCAACATTAGGCATAGACATAAATTTTATTTGAATGGTCCGAACGAGTCATGCGCACAATTTATGTTTTGTCTCTGAGAGACGTCACTGCATTATGCATAAAATATATTACATTTTTATTACCACAGATATAAATTATTCTGTGTAGTTAACTGTACTGCATGGAGCTACTAAAATATGCATCGACAGTTTTGGTAGGCGTTCCATCATGTAATGAGCATATTTAACGGGCGTTATTTAAAAATAATTTATTGAACGCTTCTTACATTTTTAAGGCGTGTGTTCGAAAATTTCGAAAAAGTTGTGAGTTGTGGTTCGAAAAATTCTGACATGTTACGGTCGTTTCTTGGTCTTTCATAAATTTTCATTGAGAGAGTTTTAATGTGTAATGTACTTAACGCAATAAATTAGTTCCTAGCTTTTGTTTGTGTGTCTTGTGAAGAAGTAACGCATTGTTTATTTTATAGCGTTTATAGAATCTAAATGCGAGTTTTATTCCGGACTTAGCTTACCTAGAATATTCTTCTTGCACCTACGCTTATCCCACTTGCAGTGGGGTTGGTTTTTAACACATTTTACAGAAAGATTTGGTTTGTAGTTTTTACAACCGATCGCTTGTCTGACGTCAATCTCTCGGAAAGAAAGCACACCAAGACCCGAAACAAATTTTTGTGGGTCAAACATTTGTCACAAACATTTATCTCAATGCGGGAATCGAACCCGCGGCCTTTCGCTTCAGAGCAGGCTACTTACCGACTGCGCCACGGCACCTTACCTAGAATACTGCAACAATGTAATCTTAAATTTCAATAACATTTTAAACTCATTTCAAAAATTTGCATTTAAAAGTAAAAAATAATAGAGATGATTGTATAAGAACGATTACTCTAATTATTTATTATATTGTTCTTATGGTGTTTCTGGAGTAGATTTTATCTTGCTAACTAGTGATTAGTATACGATTGTTTAAATTCCATATGTACAGCATTAAGCCTTGATTCTATTAAGTCTATGCCTACTCAATTTAAAACAATCGTTATGAATTATTCAATTTGCGAATTCTTATAGCGTAAAGGTCTTGATTTCTTAATCATTAATAATGATAGTCGAATTAAAGCTATCTTTGTACTTGACATTGGTATTAATGTGATATAAACCTGACTTAATTATTATGGAATACAAAATGTAAGTCGATTTGATACAGTAGGGAGGTAGCTAAAGGATTTCGGTCTGACCATTATCCATGTATGTAATATTTAAGTATGTAAATACTGATAATCATGTGATAATCATATTATATAACAATGTGATTTTTTAACTCTAAACTCAATTATTATGATTGATCGCTACAGATTGGATAGCAGTCCGTAACAAAATTGTGAAAATTTGGCATAGTCGTATGAAGTCGGTTTTCCTGTTGAAATGTTATACCCATGTTACTCATAGATTCTACCTTATTAATCAAATAAGATACACACTTCAAAAACATGTTAGATAAGAATCATTTGTTATCACACAAAATCACAGAATCATTATTATTAAATCTAAAGAGTCAAGAGTAAATGTAAAATTAATTTTATCGTCTCTGAGACTTAAAGATAAGAATCTTTAACGATTCATTTTAGTCTAATTTTTCACATTCTTTTATAATCATTGTGATTATTTTACACGGAAATAGTTTCTCTACTGAACTAGATAGCTTCTGTATGTCCTCTGCAGGTTTCTGATTTTCGTCATACCACACTAAATATATATGAGACAGGGTGCGCAATATTTGGATTTCGCTTAAAACAATAGAGAGTAGAGTGAGAATAAGATTGTATAATCACACGCATCAAAATGAGATTTGAGTGTATTTGGAACAGAAATAATGTAAACTATCTATTAGTAGATTTTTTCACAGCAGTGGTTATGCATGGGATTGTAGTCATGTGATTTTACATCCCTCGTCTTGGCGAAAGAGAACTGGTGGAGACTAGTGGTATTAAGCACTAGGGAGCGCAGGGAGATATAGAAGAGCAAAGAGATCTTCCCGGGCCCGATGTAGACCAGGCCGTTTCTGTGGCTTGATTACTTTTTGGGGAAACCGAGGGTTCTGTCTTTGCAATTACCAGCAAAGTTGTCAAGACATACAACTATAGGAAATACATCATAAATAAAGAGTATAAAGAAAGACACCCAACAGTAACACACATAGTCCTGACCTCACTCTAGGTTTATCCTGGGTATCGAGAATTACAAGGGACTTGCGGTCCCACAACAACCAGACTTGAAACAATCTTAATCGAACAAATCATCGTCAAATGTCTTAATCGAACCCACAGCGTCTTGCTTCGCAGCCGGCTACTCGACGTCAAGACGGAGACAGTCAAATTATATTCAAGTTCTGATTATTTGTGATGTAACTTTAACAGCCTTGCTAATACATCGGTATTTAAGAACATTAAGAACACCTTTGATATAGGATAACCCACATACAGGCACGTTCCACACATTTCAACGATCAATTCTACACGTTACGTAAGCAACGGTGCTTCACTGAATATTTAAGGGCCAGTTATATTTTGGAATAGAAACCGGTATTCAATTACATTATTATTTGAAAACCTGTCGCGGTGCTCCTTAAAGCTGTTTGGAAATTATTTTGTTGTATTTAATTACTATTTCAAATCTCAAGAAATTAGCATACAATATGAACTAGCTGGAACGGTGGCGCCGAAACGCCTACGTCACTTGATTTGGTACATAAAAAGTCGTGACTATTTCTTTATTGGTTTCGTAAAATATAAATTATAATGTGTTCGCTCTAGTTCAATAATTCTAAATGAACATGTATTTACTAGATGAAAGAGCCACGATGTAGACAGTTTTGTGTAAAGCATGAATGGGGCAGCTCGAACGAGTTGTTACCACTGTCTCACGGAAAATCGAATTGAAGTAGCAGCTTGCTATTACGTCTCGTACGGTGAGTGAGATATCCGGAGGCCCAATTCCCTTTAATCTCAGGAAAATATTAATAGCTGAGAAAGCTGACATGTTTAAAGAACGTCCTTGCATTTTTATAGAGATTCAAGTCCAATTGCCATAAAGGAAGATAGGGACAACGAAATTGCTACGATCCTTGGACACCTTTTAGTTGTCTAAAAAGTGATTTGACACTAACTGATATGAAGGATAATACATCCAATTTTTTTATTAATCCTCGCACGGCAGTGACTACACTGCGCACGAGCACGGTACAGTCCAAATTAAATGTTGACCATGATGTTCCTCGACGATTGGTTTGAAGTAATTGTATGTGCACCTACTGACTCTGAAAGCGACATGCCGGATTATAAGTATTAGTCTAGATATTTAGCTCCCAAAGTGGTCTAGGTTAAGGTAAGTTCGTCATATGCGACCGGCGATCTAAGTTGGTAATTATATAGACAATAGACATGGCTATGTCTATTGTTGCTGCCACGCAGCGATATGTAAGCGCTGTCGTTTTTCTTGAAATGAGAAACTAGTTGATATCGATAAAGTGTTCTCTCTCGGTTGTATCGTATCTCGTGAGTTCATGCCATGCGGGCTAGTGTAAGCGTATATCGCGTCAACTCGCAAGTATTATGAATGGCCGTAAGTAAAACCTACAAATGTAGTTGAGGTCTGAGATTAAATAATATTTATAACGAATGAAACCACCGCTTTAGCTAGTTCTAAAGAAGTTGCCATATCCAAAAAACCATTCATAATAATTCATTGTTTCTAATATCTAATCATGTTATTGTGTGAATGAAATGATCTTGGTTTTATTGTAATCATGAAATGTCATTAATCAGGTTTATCGAATGGGTATGCCCATTTTGTTACATAAAAATTTACACTATTAAGAATGGTATTAAATTTTAATTATGCCTTTCCTTTCAAGTGTGTAATGCTTCCATGATTCATCTGATATTGTGGGTGTTCATAAGGGGTCGATATCACTTGCTTTTAGGTAACCCACGTGTAAATTTGCTGGCCTCTAATATAAAATAAAATACAGAAGAATCGAGAACCTCCTACTATTTGAAGTCAGTTAAAAATAACTTAAATCCAAGCCAATACAAACGTACGAAACCATCCTTCTTCTTAACACTATAATTGGTTTCCACAAGTAGGTAAATTTATTATTATATTTAAGGCTCAATTACACAGCGCGCTTTATAATTAGTGGTACGATTATGTTACGCGAGTAATATACGACGGTTAATCGACGATGATCGCTCGTAATTATTTTCGATCTTGTATAGTTTTTTTTACTTGAGGCGTGCGAGCTTGTTTTTTGAGTTTCTTTTTTAAGTAATGAGCCGGATCATAAATATAAATTGATTGATCATGAGAGTTGGTTTGGCACGGTTTCGTGTGATTTTCAGGATGACATTGAAGAAGCGGCAATAATGGAGTGACTGGACCATGTGTATTCTGAGATTTGGAGACTTTTTCATGTCTTTTATGACATTGAAGAAGCGGCAATAATGGAGTGATTGGACCATGTGTATTCTGAGATTTGGAGACTTTTTCATGTCTTTTATGACATTGAAGAAGCGGCAATAATGGAGTGATTGGACCATGTGTATTCTGAGATTTGGAGACTTTTTCATGTCTTTTATGACATTGAAGAAGCGGCAACAATGGAGTGAATGGAACATGTGTATACTGAGATATTGAGTTTTTTTTTTTTTATAGCATAAACCGGCAACTGAATAAATGGGTCTCCTGATGGTATCTAAGTGATCTCCACTGCCTATGTACGCCCACAATATCAGAAGAATCATAGGCGCGTTGCCAACCTTGAATGAAAGGGGTAAATAAGTAAGGGGTTGGGAAGGGGAGGTTATTTGGGCCTCCGAATATCTCACTATGTACGAAACGTAGCAGCAAGACGCTACTTTACGTCGCGTCGGTTATCTGTGAGACAGTGGTAACGATCCGGTCGAGCCGGCCTATTCATGCTTTAGACAAAACTTTCTACGACGTGGCTCTACCACTTAAGGACTTGTTGCTTCTATATATGGGCCGGTACGTGGCGCTTACCATCAGACGAACGACCTTCTCGTCTCGTCATTCAGACTAATAAAAAAATCAATATAATTTACTTTCAAACTCTAACTTCGCTGTGTTTTATTGTATACCTAGTCGATAATAGTGATATATGATGAAATTCAAATTATTTTGTGTTTACATCAATTTGAATTCAAATGTTATTGCCATTCTTAGAATTCGATTATTTTCACACTCAGAGCTAGTTAATGTATTATACTACGTTGCTGAGTATATAAAATGTTTTAAGCTCATTTACTGAGTTCACAAATTTGAGAATTAATCAAATTTGTTCAACGAATACTTACTTAAATTTAATTGACGTTTCTGAGTACAACAGCTATACTGTATTGGTTAAATAAGGTTTACTTGGATATTGAAACACGCTCAACATGGGCTTCTTCTTTAAATAGTATAAAATGAAGTCGCTTCCGCTGTCTGTTCGCTTAGATCTTTTAAACTATTCAACGGATATTGATGCAGTTTTCAGCAATAGATAGAGTGATTCATGAGGAAGGTTTATATGTATATCACGCTATGACCCATGGGAGCAGGGCAGTAACATGCAGGTGAAACCGCGAGGTACAGCTAGTTTAAATAATAAATAAAATAAATAAGCTGTTTGATGCGTTATCTGGCATCTAAATGAGCATTGTGGAATTCACTTACGTATTCGAACGATGTTTAGAAATAGTAAATTAATATTTATGTATATCTTATCAATTAGGCTTGCGGGTTTTTTCTGTCTGAGGCTTAAAATCGGTCATAATGCCCCCAACCGTATCGTTGCTTACTTCTATTATAATAATAGTGTCAGCCCTGTATTATACATGTCTCACTGTTAGGGATAGGCCTCTTCTGCGAATGAGGGGGTTAGGACTTAGTCCAACATGCTAGCCTAATGAGGGTTGGTAAATTTTACATACTTTTATACCGAATGGTAGAGTCACGCTTCAATGAGGTTTGGTAGATTTCTTTCATACCGAGTGGTAGAGAGAGAGAGAGCTGTAGATACTTTTGTCTACAGCATGTATGGGCCGGCTCGACCGGGTCGTTACCACTGTCTCACAGCCAACCGACGCAAAGTAGCGGTGTATGTGGTACTTGTATTTCGTACGGTGAGTGACATATCCGGAGACCCAAACCCCCTCCCCTTCCCAATCCCTAATTATCCTTTTCCTTTAAGGTCGGCAACGCGCCCATGATTCTTCTGGTATTGTGGGCATACATGGGTGGTGAAGATCACTTACCATCAGGTGACTCATGTGCTCATTTGCCGGCCTGTGCAATAAAAAAAACTTTCGAAATTCGTATGGAGAACTTCTCAGGTATTGTTCACGATAATACAAGTTATTATTAATTAACTATGGAAACAATTAATCATGCATTGCCACCTATCACATTATAGGACGGAAATAACTTCGGTAAGCCGTTGCACTACTTGCACCTTTTTTATTTTTTTTATTTGAGTGAATGACGAGATGAGCATGGCGCTCGTCTGATGGCAAGCACCCCGCCTGCCCATAAACATAAGCAACACCACACAGTACTGTGAATTACAAAGCACTGCATGGCACTGAACTGCGCTCGTCACTATGTTAAGTCTCATAATGCCCAGTAATTTAACTGGCTTCAATGTCCTTCAAACCGAAACACAAAAGTACTTAAACATTGTTGCTTGGCGGAAAAAATAGACAAAGCGGTGGTTCCAACCCAGACAGTCTCTCGCATACGAGGGACCTTGTAGTAGTTGTACCACCACTGCCTTGATATTTAAAAAGTATTTTTTTCATTCGCTTAGCTATTCTTTAACTTAACCTAGAAGGGAATTTATATTTCCTATAATCTTGGAATTACTCGTAAACTATAATAGCACCATTAAAATGCCAGGAATTTCATCGCATAGCAACAAAACAAAGTGCGAAATGTGGCATGTTTAATAACACGCCGGCTTTAGCGCGATTTTCGCAAATTGATATCCATTCCAATGGATTAGTGGGAAGATTCCGTAATTACGAACTATTTAACTGGCTGATTCATTGCCTCGATTTATAGACAAAACGGCTTAACCACTTCGCACTGATTATACACCGTGCCTGGTTCAAGAGCTACAATAAATTAATACTATCATCGATTTAACGAATGTTGCTTATTAATCGTAATAGCGGGTCTACACGGTTCCATATTAGTTGATCAATTGATAAATGCTCAGTTTGCAACGTCTGAAAAGACTTTCAATATAATTGATCTACAAACCTTTTGTAGGTTCAAAACAGTTGACTAATTAAAATCAAACTGTGGAAACATGCTAAAATAAGAACTTTATTTTGTCTGGTAGAATACTTTGTCAGTTGTGGTATAAGCGGTTAAATAATAATATTGGTCATAGTCAATTGGTTTAATAGTTTCTTTTAAGTGTTATAATATGTATTACCTGCTGATGATCGAATGCAATAAAATAAAAACAAAAAAAATGTTCAAGACGATATTACATACCATATAATCATATACTCAATAAATAAATACAGCTATAAATAGGGAAAGATGGAAGGAGTAAAGGGAGAACTTTATAGGTTAATAAAAAAAGGTTTAAATTGGGATTGTACAACTTTATAAACCGTCTCTTTCCTTAATTATCCTTAGTTAAAATAACAGGCTAATAATTTCGCTCAAGTTGTCACCAGCCGAAATAGCTCAGTTGGGAGAGCGTTAGACTGAAGATCTAAAGGTCCCCGGTTCAATCCCGGGTTTCGGCAAATGAACATTTTTTTATTTTGATGTATTTTGCACATTGTGTCATATTTATATTATACTATCCTATTTAATGGGGCTTACTGACGCCGAAGGCATTTCAGTTTTATTTCTGTATAAGAAATAATTTTTGTCGTCTCTACGGACATGTAGAGACGACGAAAATTAAAAAACACAGCTGTTAAATTGAGTTAAAGTATCGATAATCGGCAGCATCTGTTTTTCGTAAATTTTGCGTGGTCAATAAACAATAGCAGAAAAAATATTATCTTCAAAAAAGATATTATCTGCCGAAACCCGGGATTGAACCGGGGACCTTTAGATCTTCAGTCTAACGCTCTCCCAACTTACGTAATAAATGCAGTGCCACATTTTATATATTTTTTATTCTTTTACTTATTATTTCGTTGTACATGATATACTAATATATACAGAAATAATGGCATACAAAGCAATAACTCAATAAAAATAATACTTAAGATTAAAAATAGAACAATTTAATAAAATATTTTACTTGTTGTATAGTTAATAACAATAAATTAATTACAATAATTAATTACAATTATTTAATTACAATAATTTTGAAATAATTGTCAATCGTTTCTTATTATGACTATTAAATGTTACACTCTGAATCAAACTGGATTTTATAGAGCCTATTTTTTGTTCCACTATTCATTCCAATGGCAATAGATGGCAGCACATATAGGTTTCATTTTGCCAGATTGTAGAGACAGTCGAATCCAGTAAAATAATAATTGTATTTTTTATTATTAACCAAATTAATATTTAATGCTAATATATTATTATGCTATTGTTTATGTTATAATATACATAAATTTATTAATTCACTCATATCACATATGGGATATTAATATTAGAGATGGTAATTAGCGATTATTCGATAATCGAATTTGTCATCCTTAAAACAAATAGTAAACAATAGAATACCTCTATTCGTGTTGAACCTACCGAATGTACGCTATTATTAGCCATTCGAGTCACACATATGTCTACCAAATCAGCCTACATTATACATGTTGTTTTTATACTTAAGTTATTAGTCGCTACATAAAAAGCAATTTAGTTTATTAGTATAATTGAAATAAAACTAAATATATTAATTTATTCTGGCATTGGTTGGTGGATCACGATGCCTTAAGGCTTAAAGATGACTGGCCAAGATGCTATCCGTTCGGACCGAGATAAAAAGAGCCGCAGGTAGCGTCATTAATTGAGTATTAAACGCGTATCGGCACAAAAAGGCAAAGATCAAAAACAATGAATTTCACCAAAGTTGATAACTCAATTTGGATGTGTACGGAACAGGAGAAGAAGTAGAGTCGTCTGTAAACTATAAATAAAACCTCTGACGCTTGTGTCCTAAGATTCTGCGCAATGAACTACGCCCAAAGGTCATATTAACAGAATCGTCTTCATTTTGATTATTAATTTAGTGCCCAGCGGATAGTTTTTTTAGTCTGTCTAACTGATATGTTCTTATAGCACTCATGGCGTGACAATCTTAGTTGGAGTACATACAAAATAAGTACCAATTAAAATTGAACTGGAATGTAGGTAAATAAATCAACGCTATATATTCTTCTATCGCTCTTTCGCATTAAAAGCAGTTTGAACTGTTCTAATTCTAATTGACTTTTTGAAAACCTTTATGCTTTCAATAATAATAAAATTGACAATTAATATTGCAAAGGTTGCGTTAGAGTTTTTTCTGTTCCTTTCTAGCGAACAGCATTCCCAACTGGCGGTAGAGTTATTGAAGCAATCTTAATAATGTATAACATGTTATAGATTAGATACATATTTTGAATTGAATAAGTATAAAGGTTTGTTAAGCACGATATGTATAGATGATTTATTGGTACTATAGACATCTATAGGCTATATTAATAGTCCAAAGAACTGTAATAAAGAAAAACGTAAAAAACTAAGATTGCAGAGGCGTATGACTATAATCTCCGTACTAAAGTGATTAAAAATAAAATGATATAAAGACCAAATTAACCCAAAAAAATTAACATCGGGTCGTCACGGTAGACTCTATTCGTTTATTTGTTCGGACAAATTCATCACTGGCGGCACCGTTTGTGAAAAGATGCACACTGAATAATAATAGTACGTTTATAATATCGATCGTTTTACCTACATGGTCGAATCATGTGAATCAAAACCGTTCCCTATAATACCTAATTTAATACAGTTATATTTGAGGTTAGGTATCACTGTTTTATTTATTTCTGCTGCCAAGCAGCAGTGTGTTAGCACTGTTGTGTTTTCAAATACATTAAAGCCAGTGAAATTACTGGGCATTATGAGACTTATCTTGTGTCTCGGTGTCACTAACACAGTACAGTGCAACGAGCGATCGCCCTGCTCGTCTTGTCAAATGAAAAATGTTTTCCGAATATTGCCATGAATCCTGGCAACGCGATTTAATTACAATCCATCGATTTGAAAGCGGATGTCGCAGTAATAGCACGTTTACATAGGGCGGACATTAATTTCCTGTTGGTAACACTATTATCCGCGAATCCTTATCAATTTTGTACAATATTAATCCTATGAGTATACGTTAATTGAAAACTGATAATACATATTTCATATCACTAGGTACGCAGTAAAGGTCAAGACTATGTGTCTGATTGTTTGGGTTTATTTAAAATTATAATTATTATGATGGCTCATAACGAATACTTATTTCTAAAAAATATTACTAACTTTTGTTAATTAATAATTGTTCCTAAGAAGGGAGGTAGAGCAATAACTGCAAATGTGTCATCAAGTAAACATTGCCCTAAATTATGAAAATACTATATTGTATACTAGCTTTTCCTCGCGGCTCCACCCGGTTGATCAGCTTTTTCCGGGATAAAAGTAGCCTTTGTTACTCAGTGGTAATATATTACCACAGAGTAACATAGACTAAAGCTATAGCTTTCTAACGGCAATAGAATTTTTGAAATCGGTCCAGTAGTTTTTACGTTTATTCGTTACATACAAAAATACATATCTTTCCTCTTTATAATATTTGTGTAGATTATTTAAACGTAGCATGACTGTCAAAATTAAAAAGAAAACATATATAAAAACATTGTATTTAGCTTACCTAAACGCTTTGCCTTTTTCGACTCTACATGACTTTTGCCTTCTATACCTGATCAATGTTCATAATGACCATAGATAAATCAGTTGTTTAACAGCTTATGGTGTTTTAGGGCGGCGCCGTTTAAAAGGGGTATAATTGGGTGATTTTAAGGGTGCACCGTCACCGTTGGCGAGTTAAGGGGAAGCTTGGAATAAGACAATAACATTATTTTTCTTCTATGTGATATTAACGTAAAAAAACCACTCTATATATCCGCCACGCAATAATGGCGACGGGCCCGATCGCAATATGCGCGTACTATAAGACTCAGAATTGAGTTGCAGGCGCATAGTTTTATATAGCATATAGTTTCGGTTTGAAGGACATTGAAGCCAGTGACATTACTGGGCATTGTGAGACTTAACATGTTTCGGGGTGACGAGCACAGTTCAGTGCCATGCAGTGCTTTGTAATTCAAAGTTCTGTATGGTGTTGCATCTGTTTATGGGCAGGCGTGGCGCTTACCATCAGGCGAGCGCCTTGCTCGTCTCGTCATTCAATCAAATAAAACTATGCCTTAAAACTGATTGGAGTACATAACAATGTACGGCTATAGTTTTAATACTGTGAATTATATTAACAAGCAATGCAATTTACTATTATATTATATCTCGCAAAGGACTTCCCCTTAAAACTGATTTGAGTGCATGGCAAGGTAGAGCTCATCTGGCATAGTTTTAATGTTGTGATTTATATTAACACGCCGCCCATTGTCTGATGAGGGTGACTGATGAATGAGAGTTAGATGGAATCTCTGAAAAAAATATAATTTATCATATTCCTTTTAATTAATGCGATGACTAATTATGTTTCGAGCTATATGTATTGATTATAATGTGTAACACGCTTTAGTTTGTTGGTCTAACTGCTGTAATCAGATATGTTAATTGAGTGTAAGTCATCATTAGGCATTTCTTAAAATTTGATTATTTTTCAGATATTATATAAAATTATTTCTGTATTCAGTAACGGAGAATAAGCATTGAGTGAGACTGGTTTTGGGTGTGGAAATAATTTTATTACAAGAAATTACTTAATGATAATTAAATTTAAGGGCCGTCCGTGAGCAAAACACCGCGCGATCGAGGTTTTTAGAGGCTATCTAGTCATTACTTAAAATAAATATTGATTAAATAAATATACAATATATTTTTACAATCTGTCAGCTTTACTTTGTTCGATTCAAATTCATGTTAATGCTGATATATATTTTTAAATTGTCGTTATAAATGAACCATAAAAATGGGAAAAATGCAAAGATTCCGTGCGTCTCCTTTTAAAGTACAGAATGTTATCAAATGAGATTAACATCACTAGATAGGCAATTTAATAACGAATATTTTGCCCGTTTTAAATTTTCGAAAAGACCAAAACCTGATTTTTTAAATCAATTATTCGCTAAATACGTGCATATTCTGCACTCGCCGAGTACACGATTCAGTATGGCGCGAGACAGTCAAGGTCGTTTGCTCACGGACGGCCCTTAAATGACGTCTGTACGGAAGTAGGTTTTGCTTCTAAGTTCGTCTAAAGTATCCCTTTACACTTGGTTTCTCGTACCGGTAGGCGAGAATTTACCAGAAAATTTAGTTCACGAGGCCGAGTCATACGACTCTCATTGTCAAATTGCATGACGTGTCCTCGTAAACGAAGGTATTCTGATAGATTCTGACTTATGTCCAGTGATAAACTAAATATTTTTCTCATCAGAATATATTTTGTTTTCTCTTAACATTGATTCTTATGATAACACAGGAACTACCAATCAGCAAGACATTCAAGGTGTTTGTTTTACTACTTTGTTATTACGTTTACCTTTACAATAATATAGTGTTTTTTTGTACATAATCGCCAGTTCGTGATATGCCCGTCTGCCACTCATCTACCGTAACCAATAATTTCAGTTCCTCTACTATTTTTGCACTATAATTAAAACACATGCTTATTTACTAGTAATTTATTTGTATAAAATCTATTAAATAATATTTATATGAAATTACGAGAAATAAACAAGAAGAATCAGATTGGAACGAATATCTTTGGATGTGAATACTTGTCACTTGATTTTAGAAATCGTAAGTCTGTCTTGATCTTGATTATGGGCTCCTTTTATCCGCAGTTAGCACATAAAATACCGACCTATTGTGCGTGAGGCTTAATAAGTACCTAATATAGGCGATAGAAAACTAGGCGGCCTTACCCTGACCAGAAGCGCAGGAACCTCGCGGTGTCTCCACATCCTGTCTGGTGTATAGAGTATTTCAGAACACTGTGTAGCCTTCGCATTCCAGAATGACGTTAGAAAGCGTTCCTCCTTCATTCACCATACTGGACTAGTACTGGTTGGTAGATATAACTTCAAAATTCTCATTAAAATTATCATAGAATGAGATAAATTATAATTTTGCAGTACATAAGTGCAAAATGGCCTGTGAGCACTGACCAGCGGCCTTAACCTACGTTCCCTACACAACGCGTGATGGAATCCGAAACAATGCGCCATCAAACTGCTGTGCAGGGGATTTTGTTCTTTTATTGCCCACCGGTTATTGTCAAATGTTTACTTTTTGCTGAGTTGCCAGTAACAGTAAAGTTATAACCTAGTTGCGTTCGAAATTTGAATAATATTTTCAACATTTGTTTTATATTTAAGGAAACTTGATAAAGCCAACAATAACAACGGCCAGCAACTTTTAACTAAACTTAATCAATTCACACACAATTAATTCAACAGGAAGCAATTCCTGTGGAATTGTCATAAATTTTTTTGGCAACAAAGATTTATAATATACCCTACGCAGGAACCTACTTAAATACTAACTTAAAAATAATATGTGTTTGGAATTGTATCCAAATAGGCGAATAACATTTTCGTTATTAGGTATTTATTATGCTTATGTTTTTTTATGAATAAATAACGACATTTTCTAATATTTCATAGAATACCTAAAGATTTTATGAGATTTAAAAATCAACCACCAACGAACATTTACATTTACATATTTACATATTATTTTACTTTTACATGGAATAGCCCCTTTTGTCATTACAGTTAGCGGGATCGTAGTAAAAATCAGCCCAACTAGGACATAAGTTACAATCAAGTGTAATTGAAATATTTAATAAACACATAAATTCAAAAGTCATACACATAATATTATTTGTCTTGTGTAGCAATCAATAGACGGATAAATGATGTGAATTCCCGCATAAAACAAAATTATTCCATGATCATTGAAGAATTTAAAATTTGAAGTTGAAGGCTTGGAAGTGAAAAAAATATTAAAAACGGAAAAGCGACAACATAAAGAATAATATGCTGATTGGAAACCATTAAGGGGTTATGTACAGTTAGAATTTTCAAAAAATCGATTTTTGTTTTATTTTATTTTCGTAATGTACATATATTTAAGAATACACACAGAAAATTTCATATCGTTCCGGTGAATATTTTCGAAGTTACACGCAAATTTGAAAAGGCGTTTCAAAGTGCTTGAAAGCTTACCAAAGCTTTAGAGCGCTTACCTGTCCCTTTACACTGTCCCTTTTATGCACCTGCGTATTGTAAATGTTCTCTTCTAATGTATTTAGATGCGTAAAGCAACAGTGTGTTATTGTTTTTTTTATGCCTGAAAGGTAAATTTTTATTTTTCTCTCCCCAAACTGGAAAATATTTAGTGCTATTCAAACTTTAAAGGCGTTTTTCTCAAAATGGTGTTTTCAAAGTCGGTGACCAACATTACTCAAAAATGGCTCAACCGATTAGTCTCAATTTTTAACACGAGCTTCTTAAATATATTTTCTAGTAATTAATCGAATATTTTTTCTTACCGATAAATATATTTTTTTTATAAGCAATTTAAGCTCGAAATTTTGGTAAAAAATCGAAAATTATATTTTGCTTATTCCTTCGATTAATTACTAGATTTAACATTACTTTAACGAAATCTGTTTGGTTTTTTAATTTCAAAGGATCCAGTTCAGAGATATAGTGGTCACCGCAAAACGTCTTTTTTGAGAGGAGCTCCCGGAGATTAGCTGTAGCTCCTTTCCAAATAAATATTTTTATTAATACTAAGTCTTAAAATACAGCTAAAAGATACAATAATATGTGTACAAATTTTTAGATCAATGAGTTTAAAAGTTTTCTCAGAAAAAAATCTGGAAAATTCGCTTTTTTTCGGCCTTCTAACTGTATATAACCCCTTAATAAATCATCTTTTAGCCGCGTAAAAAAACTCAGTCGTTAGTATAAAAATAGATGTCTATTTATTAACTGATGCCATTAATTTTAGTAATAACATATTGTAATTTATTTCATAATAAATTATCCTAATAACACGCAGTTGTTTTTATTAGCGTAACGTGATGTCATATATTATTAATGCTTGGTTAATTTATTATCGATTATCTTATAGGTATCTAAAAGTATGCACAATTAGCTTCATCCGGGTCGAAAATAGAATTTAGTAAAAAGAGTGATTAAAAATATTATTTCTATAAACTGCCATCTATTGTGCAATGAACGTACTACGTACTCTGCTACGTCACAATATTAGAAAATGAAAAGGTTAGTGAAGCAGTTTGAGTAAAATAGTATAGATGGCGTTAAAGCAAATGTGTAGTAGCGCCATCTATTGAATTATTATTACAACTTTTTTAAAATGTTTTAGAATTTAACATCCATTAGGTGTCACCTCAATTCAAAAAAATTGTATAGTACATAATGACTAAAGGTACAAGTTGGAAGCGGACGACATGACGCAGCAGCAGACGACGTGTCGCAGCGACACTACTGGTTACTATGTATTTCTATGAAATTACCTCCGTAGTCAGCGACACGAAGCTAGCGACGCGTCGTCGAGCGGCAGACGCCAGTGTCGTCCGACCGCGGATCAGTAGTGCCGCTGACGACACGTCCAGCGAGTTTCTTTTCAAAATGAATTTCAAGATTCAAACGACAATACTGTCTGAATTCTTTAATATCGCTTTCTAAATGGTTTTTAATCAATATTGAATAGGTTCCCTCACTTGTTCTGCATTTAAGCATAGGCCGTATGGCTTCTCGTCTTTTTCTGTACAAGTACAACAAAAACTAATCATCATAGTCTTCTTCCTCTTCTAATAAAAGATATAAAAAATGCATCTTGTTTCACGGAACACTCGGTACCAACTGGATTCCATCTGCTGTTGCCGTCTGCAGTCGGGTTCGAAATCATGACTGCAGCGACACGTCGTAACGACGTGTCGTGACGACATGAAGCGACTACACGTCGTCTGCTGCTGCGTCATGTCGTCCGCTTCCAACTTGTACCTTTAGTTTGTAATTTTAATTACATAGTCATTTTCTATTACATAAAAAATATTAAGGGTAGTTTCTGTTTAGTTTCACTATAATTAGATGGAAATATGCAATAACATTTAACCCACATCAAATAAAAATTTAGATGTACATTTTATTTTGCTATTTTATTTTTTAATAAATTCGAAAACTTAAATCAATATGTAATTAAACGCGGGAAATGTTCAATTTGTTTTTTTTATAAAATACGAAATTTAACTTACGTAAATCTAATACATTTAGCAGAATAAAATCAACATATCAATTTTTACCTTCTTTGGGTTTAAATGTTATTGCATATTTGCATCCGATTAATTTTTTTTTTTTTAAATCTGGTTTTATTTATTTAGGGGTTTTTGTCATGGACATGCCAACCCCATCATACATTTTTATGTTATTAATAATTATAACAATTGAAGTACTACTAAAATAATGCAAAAATTATGCCCCGGGTGAGGATCGAACTCACGACCTTAAGATTATGAGACTTACGCGCTGCCTACTGCGCTACCGAGGCTTACGTAATCTGAACGAAACAACGGTACTTAAAAATTATATTATGTAATAATAATTTAACATCATAAATTAATACAACCATATAAACTAGCCTAGTGGTCGAAATTAGGCCATAATTCGTTGATTTTCAACCGACTTAAAAAAGATGAGGTCCTCTTCTCGGTGCGTATATATTTTTTGTTTTTTTATATATGCAAGTACATCGATATCCCCACCAATTTTGGACCGATTTTGTCCAAAAGAATATTATATTGCAATTTATATACCATAACTGTACCTAACACTGAAAACTGAAAAACAAAATAAGTTTAAAAAAGTTTTGAAAACCGACGTCAAAAAAATAACACCGTAAAGTCAAAAATAGCAATTTCTATGGGTCTCTTTGGATTTGGAGCAAATTTAGTTGACCGGTAGCAAACACAGGCTGAAAGCCGACTCAAAAATCAAATATACTGGTTGTCAGGTGTCTGGTAACAGGTTGTCTGGAAGAAATCGCTCGTTGCGATAAGACCGCCCATTGTATCATCCTTACTTTTAAATTACTTTATTTCGTGAGCAACAAAGAATATTCTATCTATCTACTGTAATAAATAATATCTATCACAATGATAAGACATTAGAAGTTATATTACAGGCTATATTTTGTTATGATGCGAATAAAAACAAATGTACGTAATACGCGTCGAATTGAGACACCCTTTTTTTCATCGGTTAATAAAAGTATTAAATACGGATTTCAATGACTAAAAATAATTTCACGCGCTTATCTCGTTGTGACAACTTTAAGCCGTCTCGGCTGAAACTTTTACGGACGAACTTTTACTAATCGACACCTAAAACGCCATTATATCTCCATCACTCCCCGACGGTGACAAATTTTGCCCCGTTTTTGAGTTTTCCAACCCTTCCGAACTGAATATTTAAAAAGTCGTTGGCAACATTTTAATTGGACAATCCTGCAAGGATTAAATTATCAAGACACCTAGTTAAGGCTCCTTCAAATTTAATGAATTCGACATGAATTCGCCACGGCCCCCTTGGCTGTGGTAATTGTGCGAATTCATACTTTTACACATCGCGCTGCCGTTTAATTAGACGCTTGTGTTTATGTTAAAAGAGTATTTAAAATGTGTTTATGTTTTTTTATTAGCATTAATGACGAGACGAGGATAGTCACTCGTGTGATGGTAAGCGTCACACCTGTCCATTAACAGAAGCAATTCCAGTCAGAAATTCCAATAATTATGAAACACTGCATGGCACTAGACTGCGCCACTCTGAGACATAAGATGTTAATTCTTATAATGCCCAGAAATTGTACTGGCTTCAACGTCCTTCAAACTAAAATGCAACAGTTACGCACTGCTGCTTGGTGGCAGGATCAGATCAATTGTAACGACTAGATAATATTATGTGATTCAGAAAACAAGCAAGTGGGTCACTTGACGGTAAGTAATCTTCACCACCCATGTACGCCCACGATACCAGAAAAATCATGAGTGCGTTGCCGACTTTAAAGGAAATGGTTAATTAACGGATTTGAAGGGGAGGAAGATTTGAGCCTCCGGATATCTCACTCACCGTACGAAACGCAGCTGCAAACTGCTACTTTACGTCAGTCTTCTGTACGACAGTGGTAACGACCCGATCGAGCCGGGTAACTCATGCTGTAGAAAACTGTCTACAGCATGGCTATAGCACTCACAAAACCTCGCTGGTTACTACGCTGTCAAATTGATATAACATTTATTCCAAGTTTGAGTATAAGAACAAAAGTAATAGCCCGAATAGAATATGGGCCCGTTCGCATTGTCAGCCCTAGTACCTACCTACAAAGATTTTTAATTCGCGTTCACAAATTTCTAAGCGAACGTAAAATGTTTACTCTAGCGAAGAGGGGGGACATTTAAACTTTTATTTTTTCACTCTCTTTGTGAGTTAATTTTTTACGGTGAACCTCGAGAGACCGATGGCAGATTTTGTTTTACTGCAAAGTTGAAAAGTTCCTTGAGTTTGTTAAAAAGTCACTTTTACAATGGGTTACGTTGCTTGACTTGAATAATTTTAGGGCTCCCTTATGGCGTCTTTTCATTAAGTTTTTTTAGATATCTCTTAAGTGGAGTTTGTTAAAGAAATCGTTGCTAGAATACAGTGAAAATAATTTAAGAAAATACTTTAACAAAGTACGTTACGAAATAATAAGATGTCAGTATAATAATATGTTTATTTAACATAGATAGGAGGGCGCTGCTGTGCTCACGTACACATCGATTCTGTGATCTTTATCAAAATAAAAATATTAATACTTGCTATTCTGTCTAAGAAAAGTGATAAATCTGTGAAACGAACTGTGAAACTTCTTAATAAGGTGTTATTAGCTAGAAAACTACAATATTTTGAATGAAAACTTCAAAAAACGATCACAACGGTTTTTATCACCAAAACGAAAGTACGTGGAATAAACGAAGGAAAAATACAGAAATACAAGGTCAGTGAACACAAACACTTGTTCAATAAGTGCTAAAAGTAAACATTTTGAGTCAATTTCATAAAACATAACCTCAAACAAAATAAATCAAAACAACCGTCACCTAAGACGCCATCTAGTGGCAAGCGGTAATACTAACTGACCTGATCTGATACTTCCGCATAGCTGCCTGATAGAGGGCGCTATACTAAAAAATGGAAGACATTTTAAAAGCACTACATATCATATCAGACGTGAAAAATATGGAAATAAATATAAAAGAAGCGATAAAAAAAAATAGCCAAAGAATTTTATATAAAAAAAACAAGTATGTTGAAAATAAAAATAGAGCAACAACAAACACAAATAGACTATGTAGACAAACAACTAAGGAAGAGAAACATAGTCTTCTTTGGTCTTGAAGAAAGGGAAAAGAACTATGAAGAGTTAATCTTACAGCCCGTGCCTCACTGAATACATATGTCCAAAAAAAACTCAAAAAACGTAAGTCACGCTCCCCCACCTCTACCAATCCTATACGAAAATTTTCTTAAAAGTTATGAAAATCCAAAAATATCTCCCAATACGGTTGGTCCGCGCGGGATGATTGGACCAAAACCCTCCAACCAATGTAAAAATCGTACGAAACATGACAAGAAAAATAACAAGAAATCAAGAACATAACAAAATGATATTTATATCTGTACCTGGAACGTCAGGTCGCTAGTAAATGATACAAGACTTATAGAACTGCGACGTTTAAATGGGATGTTATTGGTGAAAGAAGGAAAAGAAATAATAATAATAGTTTATTTATTTCTCCACAGTTAGTACATAAAATGAGCACATCATAAGACATAAAAACTGTGGAGGCTGGTGCCTGATCTAAGGTTTAACACCTTGTGTTACAAGACACCAGGTCTCCACCCTCGGAAACAGCCTGTGCCTATTAAATTTTTACACAATACGGAAAAAATATACAAAGACAAAAAATAAAATAAAAATACTAGAAAATAAAAACTATATTTTGATATAATATTATGGCGAAAAAAGTGAAAGAAACGGAGTTGGCTTTCTTGTAAATAAAAGCTTAAGGTCTAACATACTTGACATTAAAACTATTACCGGCAGAGTCATACGATTAGAAATATCGCTCAATAATAAAATAGTCCACCTAGTACAATGCTATGCTAAAATTTCTTGCCTTACATCCTTAATAATTGCATACCTACTTGTTAAAAATCGTTTTTTAATATACTTAGTTAACAATCAGAGAATCGCAGCATTCGCGCAAATAACGCACATGAATTTTCTTTTATTTTTATAACGGAAAGTATTACGAGCCACGTGTTATTTTTATCCTAAATACTTAATTATTTTTACGAATTAATTCATATAAAACAGAAACAATCTATTGAATATTCGTTTTACGTACATATTGTAGTATTAATTTTATCGTACATGATCTAGATGCCGCGACCTCCCTGAGGTAAGAAACACCCCTACCACGCGATAATAATTCGTCCGCGACATTAAAATTTATCGCAAACGCGAGAGTTTACGGGAAAGCCGGGTGATAAAATAAAATGACAGTTGTTTAGTACAGGCCCGGGAATATTGTAGGTGCACACACTAGGTACAAATTGAAAGGTATGGGGCGCCCGAGACAGGTTTTATTTATGTTAGAAAATGGCTTTTGGATTGCCCGCGACTACGTGGTAGGGGTATGCCGTATGACATCTGTAAAACTGCGAATACTTAAATTCTATTCGCGAAACAGCAAACAACATTCAGTTAAGGTGTAAATTCATACGATAATAAAAAGAGAGGCGATAAATTCTCAGATGTCTTATAATATTCACATAGCCTCATTTTTCCAGTGGCAGTACACTTGGTTGAGACAACATAAGGGGGTTCCGATCCCAGGTTGGGCAATCACAATTTATGTGTGACTTGCATTCTAAAATTCACACGAGTTCACTAGAATTGCAATTTAAGTATCTCCGAAAGGGCGATAGGGTCTTACTGAATATCATGCCACGGAATAAAGCTTGGCGAACCGTGGGTGCACTTGTTAGTATTTGCATCTCTGGCTACCCCTTCGGTGATACCGACATAAGCTAAAGTATGTATGTAACTAAGGTATATTTTACTCGTGTTTAACAAAGTCTGTCAATTGAATTTTACTCAGCTTAATTAAAATATTATTTTCGGTATGTCAAGCTTTTTTGTGGCCTAAAAATCAAACTCCGATTCACATGGATCCCACTGATGTATTTCACTAGATTTCAGACAAAAAGATATTGAAAAAAACTGGAATAATTAACCTCGATAACAGACTGTTCATACAACCTCCGCGCATCCAAATACGTTTCCTTATTTTGAACCAAACTATATCGAAAATAGCCCTTGCAAAATTCACGGCTAATTCCGTCGCCATGTGTCTATAAACGTTAACTTTCACGTTTACGTTCACCGCAATACGGTGGCAATGCGATGAAAATTTCACGCAATCACGGCGTCTCGCTCGTCGCTGTTTCATTGCTCACAATGAGACGAAATCACTTGCCGTCGCATTAAAGCGATTGTTACGATTCCGTATTCGGAATACGTCTATTTTTATTCATTTATACAGTTTTTAGATGTGATTCTCTTTATTAAAAATTTTAGTTTAAATTTTTAATAGAACTGTTACTGTTACATTACAAATTGAAGAAACTGTCATAAATATTCTGACTTTATATATGTAAATTACAAAGCAACGAAATAATGTAAATTTAGCATAGAATTGTAAATATTTTTTGAGAGGTTCTAGTTTTTTTTTATTCGATTGAATACGACGAGATGAGCAAGGCACTCGTCTGATGTTAAGCGCCACGCTTGCCTATAACCAGAAACAACACCACACAGAACTTTAAATTACAAAGCACAGCATGGCACTGAACTGCGCTCGTCACCCTGAGGGCATACGATGTTAAGTCTAATAATGCCCAGTAATTTAACTGGCTTCAATGTCCTTCAAACCGAAACACAATAGTACTTACACACTATTGCTTGGCGGCAGAAATAGACAAAGCGGTGGTACCAACCCAGACGGCCTCTCGCATACGAGGGACCAACCACCTTGTAAAATTCTTTTTATTAAAATTTAGAGTGTATTTTTTGAATAAAACACTTAATTACAAATTCAAGATACTGTCATAACTATTCTCTATATATTTTAATATTATAATATGTTATTTATTATTATTATATTATATCATATGTAAATTTGGCATGAAATAATAAATACTTTTTTAGAGGTTCTGGATTTATTTAAAGCCATTCTCGTGTGCATTCACATCCATGTGCCTTAAATATATACCTCCACTTTACAGTTCCTTTTTATAAACTTCACCCTCCGTGGTGCAGTGAGCGAGTAGTTGGCTGCGAAGCGAAAAGCCCTGGCTTCAATTTCCGCACCGCGACAGATGTTTATGTAATCCACAAATATTTTTTTCGGGTCAGGGTGTTATGGGACCCCAAGTACCTCGTAGTTTCTGATACTCACGATACAGGTTAACCTACTATTGGGTCAGAACTATGTTTGATTATCGGAATGCATTTATACTGGCCTTTTTAAATTTTCAATTCGCGTTATAACAATTAGCTAGCAGTGCTATGCTCCGTATGAAATAAGTGTTTGACACCAACTAAAATTAAGCATAAATATCATATATGTTACAAAATATAATATAATTGATTAAATTAAAAATAGTAGTTCATAATCTCAATTTTTCTCCTTGTACAGCGTCCAACACTAAACATTCAAGATGAACGTAAGTGGTGCTAGCACCTAACATAAATAAACAATACATAAGGCAAAGATTTTACTGTCGAACACAACATAAAGGGGTTGGTACACGGCTTTACGTTGTCGGGATTAGTCTGGCCAAGCCGTAAACTTAGCCAGGGTTGCTTTTATATCTCGTTGCAAATAATAGCACATAAAACTTGTGTGAAAAACACTAGTTATGGACACGGTGTAGATGAACAGGGCCCTCGCGGTACGGTGTGGGCAAAAATCTTATGAAAATAAAAATATATTATTAATTGTCTGTTTATTAATTAGGGTGACCATAGAAAATCAGTACTGATCTGCGTCTCGCGCCACAACTGAGAAATATGCTCAGTAGTCAACCTATCATGGCTACGACATGCAACTGCGTATAATTAGGCTACTCTTGTTTTTGTCATATTGATTTGTAACTGCTTTAGTAGGTAAACACCTACGGCACCTACGGCATACATACATAAACATGTATGTATGCCGTTATCTGTGACAGTTAAATTGTTTTTCTTTCTTTCTTTCTAATACGTGAAGAGAAACCTTTGTACTCCTTTTTGATATTGCACGAAGGAGTGTGAGGCTTAAAATACATGGAGAATCAGTGCAGAAAGCTATCTATATACAGTTAGGTGTTAATTTTTATTTTAATTTTTATTAATCTTTGCGAACGGTGTTTATGAAATTGTCGTCGGGTAGATACGCCTAAAAATGTATAAAAGAGTGGCGCACGACTCGACAGGGACAGTTCGCATTCCGTCATCGCGTAGTAAGCACCTTAGTCCCAGTCGTGGTCGTTATTATGGTAGTCAAGCCTTCTGCTTGGCTGACCGTTACAGCAGTAGTAATTCTGTCGTAGTTAATCATATTAAGTGTGTACAAGTGCAATTAAAGCAAGGCCTACCATTTGTTATTCCTGACACGAGTTTGTTCTTTGTGAGTAAAATAAATTAGTTTGAAAGTGATCATTCCTCCTATTATTTTTACTCATCTCACTTGAAATTCCTTAATATACAATATGAGATTTAATATTGATTGTTGCTACTCAATGTGTCAATGTCAAACACACCTGTCTCGCTCGCTGTTGACGTAATAAAACGAAATTCTTAGTTTTATCGTACCAGTTGTACATCTTCTCGGTTGTCCAGAAGATGCTGACTTGGTGTTGTAACGAAAACCACAGAGTAATAATTTTATTAAATAGAATCTTTACAAACCGAAGATATTGCAAGAACTGGAGACGATTGATTTAAAACACATCCGTAATAACATTTGTATTTGTTCTTCGTGCGTATATTTTTCTGCTATCCGTACTGTAATTCCTAATTCCGACTAAGCAGTAGGGGTGAAGAGGCTCTTATAAAAATGTCAGGATAAGATTTAGGTACCCGTGTGTATTGGGATGTGTTGTATAATACTAATTTCTTTTGTTGGTACTACCAGCGTATTCATTCGGATATTCTTTTGTTTTTTACTTTTTACGTTTGAAATTACCTAACTACAATCAAATTATAAATGAGTAACTTTGGAGCGAACAAATCTTGTTTTTAGTACTGTTGTCGTGACTAATTTTGAAAGAGTAAAAATATTTCCCATATTTTATATCTTCTTGGTACTTACCAATAGATGTGTTTTAATTTTTTAATCAAAAACAGACGAAATACAAACATACTAAAACCAAAAAAGAACGTGAATAAAAATTTGTTTTACAGTGCCATTAATTTCAGTAATATCTCAATCTCCCGCCAACTTTGCGCAGTCATATCTCATCAAAGATTAAAGAATTAATCGTGGATTGTGTTATGGACGCCGAGAAGTAGCGTAATGGTGGACTGCGGCCATAACGTTCATCGTAAAAACATCTCGTAAACTATGAATATGCTATAAAACTTAGTAAATTAATTTGGGAGTGTCTGGGCCCGGTATCAAAGTATGTTTGTATGTTTATTACATTAAGGCATGCTCTCTATATCTGGCGATCGATACAGATTCTATTTTATTAAGATTTCCAATTGTCGCGTTAAGTACCATAAACAATTTTCAATGATACCGTCGCATTGCCTATCAATACCTTACTAACGACGTCAATAAGGTACTGAATTAGTGGCGTAGAATGATCTCCCATAGATTCGCGTATTGCACAGAAAAACATGCAAACCCAGTCATCGCAGCTCATGTTTGAAGCTTGTCGCAACCATCCGAAGTCTACCTTTGCGACGAGAATAAAACTACATTTAGGATAATTTAGTTCATTTGGTACTCATTTCCAGTCAACAAATAGATAAACTGGAAACTTTAGTCCTAGAACTTGTATAGCCAGAAAAAAGAATAGCTAAGCTTACACCTCTTGAAATCAAATTAGCCACAGAATAATGGAGTAGGTTAACAATAATACACATTTATGTATTTATAACTATAAATGTATCATACACATTCAGTTTTGGAAGTCAGATATGATCCTTCAAAACTGCGACCCCTCGGAGCGTAGCGGTGTGTCATCTGGAATATAATATATTGCGTTGGCCGGACCCAGGCCTTCCCCAAGGAGTCCCTGTTAATTATCAAGTACAAGTCGCCTGTCGCGCCGAGGGAAACCTTTTAATGTTTTGTTTCTATTTATTAAAATTGTCTTAAATATATTTATTTAATCAACAAAAACATTACATTTCTATCTAAGGATGAGTACTTTTTATAGTGTTAAGATATTCATTAATATATTATTTACAATAAGCAAGTTTCATGTGACGTATTTAGCAGAATAAATACAATACAAATTTAGACGGTTTATAACTATGAAAAAGGGTTATTTCACATAAAGTAATTTATAATTTTAAATTAAATCTATATTATAAATTTAATTATACAAATATATCGATAGTTTTTTGGCCATATATCATTTTAAAAGTTCTAGATTTTTCATAGTAATATTGTTTAGGTATAAGTACCGTCTTTATTATTTTAGTTCTCTGGAATGGAAATTTAAAATGTAAAGCAATTTTCACCTTTTTAATACTCAAATAAGGTAAACATTTTAAGAAAATGTCACCTGATTGTGTCTTAAAAAAACTTATATAATTATTATTTTCTTTTAGAATTACTTTTAAAAGATGTTATTCCACGCTTAAACTTGGTCCTGCCACAGGGGATATTTCACGATGTTCCAGTTCGCAAATTAAATTTAAATCCCCCAACATTCTTTCCACTCGTCAAATTATTGCCAACGTGAAAAAATATTACGCGCGTTCATTGATTTTTATTCATTTTAGTTTTGTATTCAGGAAAACGATAATTTAAGATTCGAATTGCTTTGTATTAACAATTGTTATACAACCATACAAAAAAACAATTTGCAATTTATTTATTACTAACAATTTACAGTTGTAACCTACAATATTAAGTCCTAAGGGCCCTCCGCTCGAAGAAAAAAAAAAATCTCACTGGCGAAAATTAAAATATGGCGCCGACCAATTTCCATAAAAGGTATTTACTTTGTTTCGTTACATAAACTGAATGCTTACGGGGCCATAACTGAAAAGGTAAGAAACAGAGGCCACGAGGGGGCAGCTCCGAGGCACTTGTCAAAGCTCGTAATATTTTATTAGATAACCAAATAAAACTCACCGGTCGACGTTTGCAAATTTTTGCCTGAGGTTATCGTGAATTTTTACTTTTAGACGTTGGTAAACCAGATTTGCTGAATAAATAGATTTGGGTTTATTTTATTGAACGAAAATATTTTTTGCCTCGCCGTATCTTCAGAATTGTTACTATTACTGTAGTAGTTTGAAATTAGATATTTCTTTATAATACTATATAAATACTCTACTATAGATACAGGGGTATTATACACGTCCAACTGCTGGGAAGGGGTAATCCCAAATGAATGAGAAGTCCACCATTAGTCAGCCACCACCAATTAGTCCACCACGCTGGCATTATGCGGGTTGGCAGACTTCATACACCTTCGCAACTCTTCTGGAGAAGTTCTGGGATGTGCAGGTTTCTTTACCATTAAAGTAAGTAATACTTAACAACAATGAATACACACGTACGTAGGTAGGTAGGTACGTACAGACAAGCCGCTGCCTACGATTGTAGGCAGCGGCTTGGCTGTGCCCCTGGCATTGCCAATGTCCATGAGCAGCGGTGACCGCTTACCATCAGGCGAGACCGCTTGTTCGTTTGCCTATTAAGCCAATAAAAAACACTCAGAAAAGCCAGAGATGCATGGTCTTGGGTCTGGTTTCGAATATGCGACTTTTGTCTCGGCAAAGCCCGGTGAGCTAAACTATTACAAATTTAGTTCATAATGTTGAGCGGAGCTCAACTATGCAGATGCATAAAGTAGAGCGTTTCTTTTCTTGACATGCCTGAGTATTGTAAAACTATTCAGTTACCACATCAACCATGCCTTTAAGGTAAGTATTTATTTTAGTTAGTGATTTTAGTTCAATGTCAATCTCATTACATAACGACCAGAGCAAGACATACGTCTATTAAGTATATTTTATGGTATTGATAAACATAGGTTGTCTGGTAGAGATGCTGCTGCTTTTAGCGATAAGACCACCTTTTGTAACATAATTGTAAGTTATTGGTGTACAATAAAGGAATTTATATCTCTCTAAGTTTAGTTATTTCATATCGTTACCCACTTATTTGTGCAATAGAAAAGATAATAATTGTTTTACAATTTAATTATTTTGGGATGCTTAATGAGTTTACGTGACAGTTAATCTATGGTACTCAAAAATGTCACATAAAAATTAAGATTTAATTAAGTCGTCAACACTCAAGGCATAAATTATATGATACTGTCATAACTTGAAACCAAATCTGAGTCATAAAGAGGGATTCGTATGTATATGACAAAATACGTTTGCCACACACCTACACCTATTAATATTCATAATACAATTTAACGTTGCGAGGTTAATTTCACCTAAATATGTAAATTATCATGAGCCGACCACCGTTAATTCGGAGATGTCAGTTTGTAAATATTTCTGTCTTTTTCTCACGTGAAATTTTGATTAGTGTGCGAAAGAGACAGATGCACCATGTGTATTATGAATAAGGTGGCAGGGAAAAATTTAACGGCGCCTGTGAGGGTTGTGAACGCTGAAATAACTTTCAAATATTGTCGCTAGGTGGACGGAAAGTTTGGCTCCTAAGGGAGGTTGTTTGCCGGTTCGAGCCCGTCTCTCTGTATATAAATGAAACGCATATCATTTTAAAACCTTGCCCTTTGTGTCATACGATGTATCTACCGTCAAATGAAACAAACTCGAATGATAAATTTATACGATGCATAAGTAAGTTATTAAAACTTTCGTTCTAAATTTAATGTGTAGTTTTTGGATGCATTAAAAGTGACATTTTGTCTTAAACAATCCCATATGGAATAAATCGTTATTTAGTCTGCGTAATAATTTTTTAAGTTATTTTTTTTAGTTAATTTGTTAAGTTATCAAAGTGTATATTTAAATGTTATGTCAAATTAATAATTACAACTATCGCATTGCACTGAATCTTGTGCTGACTTTGTTGAACTTACTTAACTGCAATATAAAAATAAGGCTTTAAAAGTGTTAAATATTATTTAGTACATTCATTATAATGTATACCAGAGAACTTTGGAGGAAACTCGACTCAATTAGAGAAACATCCATTATAAGATGGCTATTAGAAGTTTCACTAGTTGTTGGTCTAATGTAGAGGGCTTGTAAGAGCCGCTGACTCTACAACTTTGTGTACAACTCTGTGACTTAATATGAGTCAAGGGGGTAGTTTTCTAGAGAACATTATTATTTATTAGTAAATCATGTTGAAAATGGTAATGGTACTACTTTAACAAAAATATTAATACTAGCGTTGCAGTAAACAAGTCTCACTGCTGGACACGGGCCTCCTCTACTGAATGAGAGGGTTAGTCCTTAGTGTGTATTGGTAAATTTCACATACTTTCGAAATTCTTAAGCAGAACTTCTCATTTGTGTTTTCTCACGATGTTTCCTTGAACGTTATAGGAAGCGATAATTAACATTTAATACACAGGTAGCTTAAAAAAGCCAGAGGTTTTGGGGCCGGTTCGAAACTACGACTTTCTTTTCGACATTACGTACCACTAAATTATCACCACTTTTGCATTCAGATAACAATATCTATTGCGTAGAAATTTGATGATTAAACATATGTTGATATTATATATTTATGATTTTAAACTTTCAACTCAGTCGAAAAGGAAAAATCACGCGAAGGCGATCCATCAAAAAGTAAAAAGCAATAGCAGCGGGAATCCACTGAACATTTAAAAACGCTGTTAATCCGGCAAATTGCGAATCGCGCGCCGTAAAACATAATTAAAAATTCAATTCGGTGAAAAAATCGGGTGCAGAGAAAAAAATCGCGCGCGAGAAATCCGGCGTCATCAATCCGAGGAATTATTTCATTTGTGTATTAAAATCCTCGTTTTGTAGGTCCGTGAATTATTCTTCAACGCGTTAATTACTTGCACCCGGTTTACAACACCCTCGCGATTTAGACACTAGAGAGAAACAATAGACGGTGCATTTAATTTTTTGCCGAGTAACTGGTAATTTCATTAACTTTCATGGAATGTTCAAAAAATAATTTTATAACGTAATTAGCGAGATGCTGCGGGTTCGATTCCTGCACCGATACAAATGTTTGTCTGATTCACAAATACATCTTTCAGAGGTGTTGTGGGACCGCAAGTCCCTCGTACTTCCTGATACCCGCGATACAGGTTAACCTAGTCTGGGATGAGGACTTTTATAGTGTGTATTTATTTATTTATCTAATTAGAATACAAAACTTAGACTAAAGTAAGTCTTTTTGCAATTGACCTTTTTTAAGAATTCGCACAAATATGCAACTAATTTACGACCGTTCTTGGTCAGTTACTCCAGAGAAAAAATATATAAATCCGTTCTGTATAAGACGCTCTGTTCGCGCAAGGAGACGAGACCCTTACTCAGCATTTAATCCAAACAAAAATTGTTTTTAAATCGACCACTTTTTTAACACTACTATGCCACATATAGGTATACAAACCTCCACAGATAGAGAAAGGGTTAGAGGGGTAGAGAAAGAGCGGGCGTGGCGCTTACCATCAGGCCAGGGCCTTGCTGGTCTCGTCATTCAATCAAATAAAAAAAGTAACTTTATAAGACCCATTAGTCACTACTCCCATAGGATACAAGCATAAGAGCTAGTTTATATTTTAAACATTTTAATACTTATTTACTTTAGCTTTAAATCTGTGAAAAAAGGTCAAATTTATAGTACTGCTCTTTTTGTTGGTGGTTATTCCTTAATGCAGCTATCCTGAATGTTTAAGCAGGAGGCCTACGGCCCCTCTCAGCATCAATTACCTAGATAGTCGGTGTCTATTAAAATCAGAGTTGGTAACACTAGTCTAGACACCCCCGTTTTAGGGACGCATTTCCGAAATAGAATCTATTTACTTATTAACCGGTTAATCCAAAATTTAACCTAGGAAAGCATGACCATTATTTTATGGAAGGGTAAATAATTCTCGACAAAAAGAGGGATGTCATAAGTTTGTCTGTCTGTCTGTCTGCATGTCTGTGTGTATTGGACCAGTTTGAATTGAAGTGAACAATTTTATTTGAAAGCTAATATAATCGAGTTTGGGGAAAATATGTTTAGCCATTGAGAAATTGCATATTTTTTTCTAATTGGTTTCGGTTTTGTTTTATAAAAGTAGGTTAGCTAAGCTATTAATACACTCCTTTGCAAAAAAAACGGGCGGGTTTGATTTTTTAACATTATTGGTAATAATTTAGTTCTTCAGAGGTTTTAATAGCCAAACTATGTTACTGGCACTTAATAAAGAGTCTGGGTATGAAAAAAAGTTCATTCCAAATTCAAAACTTTTGTTTTTTAAATTATTAATCCCTTTTTCATTTTGTGACACTTTTCGCGGGTTTGCGGTTAAAAGGTTATCAAGCAACTAAAAGTAACTTTTCGTTATTTTTAGTACAACAATTTATGTTTATCGCATAATTCTGCCTTATTGTGACTTAAAACAGATATCTTTGTGTCTATCGTAATGGCAGAAAAAGCAATGAGAGCTAGTAAAATTATAGCGCTGCTGGAAGAGGGGTGTAGCCAATGTTACGTCTCACAGCGGTTAAACGTGAGTCGTTCAACCGTACAAAGAACCTGGACTCGATACCAAGAGACAGGTTCCGTTCAGAGAAGGCAAGGTTCTGGGAGAAAACGTTGCACACAGCCGCGAGACGATCGCTTTTTAGTGACTCAGGCGCTGAGGAACCGCAAATGCAGTTACATAGACCTCAAAAGAAACCTTGAAGAGGTACGAGGAGCACAAGTTAGCCTATGGACTGTGAGGAGAAGACTTTTAGCTGCTGATATACGTAGTCGACGACCAGCGCGGGCCCCCAAGTTACTCCGTGAGCACCGGATTGCGCGGTTGAGGTTCGCTAGAAATTGCCTATCTTGGACACCAGGTAACTGGAGTAGCGTACTCTTCTCCGATGAGGCTCGAATTTGTCTGCATGGTGAGGACCGACGTCGGCGAGTGTTACGAAGACCAGGGGAACGCTATGCCGATGTGTGTTTTGAAGAAATCACCCCTTATGGTGGAGGGTCCGTTATGTTTTGGGCGGGCGTAACTTCCAACTATCGTACCGAGATAGTATTCATAGAAAATGGCTCACTAAATGCGCATAGGTACATAACAGAAATCCTTTCTCAAAATGCACAACCCGCACTGACTGTAATTGGTGAAGATGCCATTTACATGGACGATAATGCTCGGGCCCACCGTTCTGGCGACGTAGATGCTTATATGCAAGAGGTCGGTATTCGTCGTTTGGATTGGCCAGCGCGGAGCCCCGACCTTAACCCCATTGAGCACGTTTGGGACCTCCTAAAAAGGCGAGTACGATCTGTCCAACCACCTCCACAAAACATCAGAGAGCTTAAACGTGTAATCTCGACTGAGTGGGAACACATTCCACAGGACACCATCAAAAGCCTGGTGGGAAGCATGCCAAGACGATTACATGCCGTAACCGCTGCAAGAGGAGGTCATACTCGTTATTAATTTTTATTTTTTAATGTCTCTTTTATTAAAATACCATAAAAATACTCGTAGTCTTAATTTCATTATACCCATAAAAATGTCCATTTTAACACGGCTCTCTGTTTACATTGACTAAAACACCGATACCAGGATAAAAGTGTTAAAAAACTAGATTCTCATTGATAATAAGAAATTTCTAGTCATCCAAGCTAATGACATACTAAAAATATAATAATATTTACCCATAGAAAAGCTAAGGTAAAGTGTGTGTGTAAGGTGCCCGTTTTTTTTGCAAAGGAGTTTATTTAGGGTCCGTCCGAGTAAGTCGCATTAGTCTCCATTACCATTCCTTTTTAATTTTCCAAAAATTAAAATTGGAACGTCTTTGGCGTCTATTACGACATAGCAACGCATTCTTTATTTAAAATGTATTTGAAATAAAGAACGCGATGATGAATGAACGAAATTTAAAATTTATTTAAAACCATTGGTACATACTAGTTTTTATTGTTAAATTGTTGTAAAAACAACAACTGACTAGTATTTCTAAGTACAAGTATATAAAGCTAAGGACAATAAAATAAGATAAGAACGAAATTAAATTAAACAAACGGGTTTTCAACATTGTTTTTAAATAAAATATACTAACTAATCTCAAAAGTTTTTGGGAATTTCGGATTATGCATAAATAATTTTAGTAGCATCACCTGATTGCTAAAAACAACTTTTTAGATACATGTACTTGGAAAGTAATACATTATCTACATACAAATATTCACCCAAACTGGTCAAGCCGTTTCTGAAAAATCAGATCAAAATGGCGTATATTAAAGGAGAAAGTGCCATTTTAATACACATTTTTAGTGCGAAAAATAATGATGATGTGTACTTGCAGTCTTCTACCGATAAATTATAATTATCTAATGACACTAATGTTCCATGCACGTGGACATATGATGACCTTCGTTGTAATTGAAATGGACGAACTAAAGCCAAATTGTGTAATTAGATGTTTTAATTCCGCAAAACATATTGTAATCATTAATAGATATTTATTTTCCCAACTGCCCCAGAATGTTAATGTTTGTGGACTTATTGAATTGCTTATATTTACTTATGCCAGTTTCTTGTAGTATATTATATACTTGTTGACAATTTACTTACAATTTCAAGCCTTAATTATAATTATTGAAATTTAATAAACATTTTTTATCAATCGTATAACCTTTAACGTAAAAGTCCTGAAATTTATTATCATGTTCCTTCTATTTTTTTAAAAAATATAACTGCCACCAAACTCAAATAAGCTGCCGTTTGCATAAAAAATAATTAATTTAATTCCAACTCAAATTACCAAATGAAAAAGTAAATTACGTGTTGATTACATTTATCTCGCACCCTCACCTGCACGTGTGAAGGTGTGAATATGAAACGCGTGACTCCGAGCGTGATTAGCGACACGTGACAACCCTGCGTAATGACTTGCGGCCGAGAAAATATCCCGTGTAATAGCGATTACGGACGGTGAATTTTCATTAAGCCAGGAATGAAGCTCTAAGCTGGATTTTTATGGTAGTTATTTGGGCCTAGTTCTATTTTTAAAAAAGGATCTTAAAATGTTTGGTAAGCTTATAACTCCATTATACATATTGATGATGATAACATCCACCTTTATAGCAGAAGGCGGCAAAAGAACAGGTGGATCACGTGATTGTCATATCCACTGGCCATGAACACTCCCGATACCAGAGGAATCATAAATGCCTTAAAGGAAAGGAATAAGGAATTGGAGAGGTGGGGGATGGGCGTCCAGAACCGGCAAGTTGCTTCTTCACATCTGCTTACTACCAGACAGTGGTGACTCACCATACGCAATGTACCGGCAAGTTGCTTCTTCATATCTGCTTACTACTAGACAGTGGTAACGAACCAGTCAATCTAGCCTATGAAGTGAGAAACTGTCAACAGCGTGGCTCTACCACGTAAAAAAACCTGCAGGTAAATAGTTGTTGCAATTAATAATCATGTTACAATTAATTATTAGTGACGCGTGACAACCCTGTATGATGATTGGTGGCCATAAAGAAACCCCATAAGAGGTAAGTTGCAGTTTAAGAATAGCATGTTACTTAAGTCTAGATATATATCTTTCATAAAATTCATTCATACAAGGTGGTAGGTCCCTCGTATGCGAGCGGCCGTCTGGGTTGGTACCACCGCTTTGTCTGTTTCTGCCGCCAAGCAACAGTGTGTAAGCATTGTCGTGTTTCGGTTTAAAGGACATTGAAGCTAGTTAAATTTCTGGGCGTTATGAGACTTAACATCTTATGTCTCAGGGTGACGAGCGCAGTTCAATGCCATACAGTGCTTTGTAATTCAACCTACTGTGTGGTGTTGCTACTGTTTATGGGCAGGCGTGGCGCTGACCATCAGGCGAGCGGCTTGCTCGTCTCGTCATTCAATCAAATAAAAAGAAATATATAAATATATATCATTTAAAAATATTCAGATACACTCTAAAGCGGTGTTTATCATTTTTCCCCTGGTACTCCGCCATCAGTTCATAATTTATATGGGACCAACATCAGTGTAAGCTCTATTGATAACCAATAACACATCAAAATTTATTCAAATTTGATAGATATGGTATAATCAGGAAAAATACATAGACAAATTAATTATATTTCCGAAGTCTGTTGAAACATTACGACCTCAAGACCCTAATTAACCCGTTCCTACTTCCTGCAATGAATAGTCCTATACCAAATATTAGATATTCTGTGGTAATACACATTCGACTTTTGACTTCTTGCCACATCTATCATTGCGTTGGGCATAAATTACCCCCACTCGACACATAGTGAACTATTGCACCTAACCTGTAACTATGTACGCGGGTCAGACAGACCAGCCCGCACAACCGTCACGCGCTCGCCTAATCGTGTCACGCGCCAATGACTAGCGTTTGACGTGTTTAATTGGACACACGTTACGCGGTAATTTGTGCTAATTCGATCATTGTTAACCTGTGTTACGTACGTTTTGTTACTTAACGTACTGATTTGGTGGGATTTTAACCCTTTTTAGCTGGGATTCGTGCATTTTTTGTTATATTTAACATACGTAAATCTAAGTAAGCTAAGTAAGCTTGGTAGAGCCTCGGCGTAGACACATTTGTTTACAGCATGATTGGGGCGGCTTAACCCCGATAGTACCACTACAGCATGATTGGGGCGGCTTGACCCCGATAGTACCACAGTCTTATAAAAAAACCGATGTGAAGTGGAAGCTTGCTGTGATGGTTCGCACATTTAGAAGATTTCTAGAGGGCAGAATCCCCGAATCCTTTTTCTGTGTTAAACCCTTTGTTCAACTTAGAAAATTATCACACAAAACACTAAATAACATAGAAGTCCTTACTTTCTCCCTAGAGGGGTTGACATCAGGCAGGCCGGGCATAAAAACAATAAGTCAAATCTCTCTAAAACATGTGTTAAAAAGCATGATGCGCCTAACCCACTGCGAGTAGGATAAGGACAGGTGAAAGAGAACATAGAAGTAAATACACTAATCCTTATAGTTTAGTAACTAGCCGCTAGTACAGTAAGGTACTGCCTTCTGCGAGGGTAGCGCGGCGTCCTCGCCAATTCCCAGACCTCGTAACGTCTAATTCTCGTCGACTTACACACATCAGCGTTTCCGATATCGTACTGTACTCCCTTCACGTAGGTTAGTTTGACAACTGTTTTTACACATGTGTTTTTATTTATTATTATTTATTTTTCTTTTTATGGCATAGGCCGGCAAACGAGCATGTGGCTCACCCGATGGCAAGTGATCTCCACCGCCCATGTACGCCCACTGCTAGAAGAATCATGGACGCGCTGCCGACCTTAAAGGAAAGGGATAATTAGGGATTGGGAACGGGAGGGGATTTGGGCTTCCGGATATCTCACTCACCGTAGAAAACGCAGCAGCAAGCCGCCACTTTACGTCGGTTTTCTGTGAGAAACTGATGAGAAAAATCCTGGGATTCCGGGGACTTAAAAAACTATTTAACAAAAATAAAAGAAAACACCGCAAACATATATAGAGTCGATGTTATTGCGGTCAATGATAAGCTTTATTTAATCCTGGTGTGGCTTTTATCGGCTAGATTAAATAAGTTCGCAATATTTTTTATTGCAAATTATTTGTTTATTATATGACAAAGAGTTATAATTATCTGTGAGTTCCATAAGATTCTAATAGATGGCGGTGTAAGGTAATGTATTGGATTGAGTAAATATCCAACAGATAGTGCATACTGTATTGAATTGTTTAGTACAATATAATTTAACACAATTATATCTTAGCCACAGGAACGCATAGCCGGGTCTGCTGGTATAATAAAGAGTTCAATAACATTACCTAATAGTGTAAAAAAAATCATCATCATCACGTGTTGCCTATGAACATAAATTATCTTAAATAATCTAGTAGTAATGGACTATTGTATTGTATTGTAGTACAATTTGTATTTAATTCAATTTAAATAAAATAATCCTATTCAATTTTTTACTCTCTTACATTCCTTTAGAGTAACATGACCTTACATTACTCTGTACCTAGCATCCTTTTTCCATTTGCACGGAACCGCACAAATATTGCAAACTAAACGGAAGCCGGCGGTATTTACAATTTGACCGTGTCGGTTATGTCCGTCAGGGCACATTCACATCGTCGTTACGTTGCCAATGTTTATATTGCTTGTCTATTGCGCCTACACTGTTATTGCCTCACCTCACCTTATTGCTTTTATGTTCTAAATTCAAATTATGTTTATTTTTTCGCATTGATTTATAAGGACAGTATTTTTTTCTGAAAGGAGTATAATTAGCCGTTGTTAATTCTATTTTTAATATTTTATATAATATTATGTATGTAATGATTTTAAATGAAAAAAAGAAAAGAGGTATTCATTCCTATAGAAAAGATAGATGATCCAAAGAGGAATGTATTTCAACGTTATTTATATCAACTTTCTGTAGAATGGAAGGTACATACTCTAAGGATAGGTATCAGTTGCATTTTGCATTAGTGCATGTAGGAAGACATTCTAGACAGATATGCTGTCTAGAGAGTTCACGCTCCATTATCGGTTCGTAGGGTAACTGTCCCCATTGTTGGCACTTACCGACGCCGACGCAATTGAAGCGTTGGCTTAACTTGAGACTAACACTTTCTGTTGTGCATTGAATTGGAGATTTTAAAATTGGAATGTGAATGTTTTAGTACTTTGGAGTGTGTATTTTGTATTCTTTGGATGAAAAGGCTGTTTCGAAATTATTTTACCAGTAATGCGAAACGATTGTAGCCGCAGGAGAAACATAATTATGATAATTTATAACTCCATCGTTATGTCATATATTTTCCAAATATAATGCATACACAACATCTTTAGGAGTATGAACCCTATAATAACTTAATAAACGCATCGAATTGAGTATCTCCTCCGTTTTAATTGTCGGTTAAAATGTGAAATGGTGTAAACAATAGAGGATACTCTGCATTTACAAATAATATCGTTCGATAAAAATTCACGTTAACACATTAATAATCATTAAAATAAATTAAAAAAAACCGAAAGCAATTGAGTTTTATAAACAGAAGAGCATAATAAAACATACACTTATATAATTAATCTTCAACCTAAACGCTCAGTACATAATATATCATACCATGTACAATACAATTTCGCATATTGTATTTATGATAAAGTTAGGTGGAATCGATAATTAATTAATTACAGTTATAGGCAGTGCCGCGCCCGGGTTACATCGCAGCACCTACTCGTAACTAGCGAGCAACACTCGATTTCCCTTGAGGTCCACGTTCAGCGAAGACATAGATGAAACACGCACAGATGAGAGAGGACCACCTATTTTATTATTGAAGTGAAACGTCTTTGGAATCGTTTTGATTTGAAAATCGATGTAACGAAAATGCGTCACGACAAAGACAAACATATTCATAAATAGGATTTAGCCTGCGAGAGAATGAGATAGATTACAAGTATGCTATCACGTGTTTTTGCGCCTGCGTACAACGCAGCCTTCGGAAAACGTGTCATAAACAACGTGGTGTATTCACATGTTTTATTTTTATTCATTTGTGTATTAAAATTCGTTGGTTAATTTATTTATTTTAGTAATTCTGAATTTCCACTTCTTCCGTGTGTGAATTGCACACACACACTTTAATGTAAATAAATTTATTATTCGGGATATGTACATTGTTCAGATAAAAATACCTACACTGAAAAACAAGTGTTAAGTCAGTTACTCTTTGACAATTCCGGTAGAACGCCGCACCCGCCATGTTATTTCGCCCATTAAGGCACCTGTCATGTGAGTTTACAATAAGTAAATAAGGACGTGCCACAGACGGGAACGTTTACCTTATTAGTTCAACACTATAGGTGACAATATTGGATTTTTTGTTTGTATGAAAAATTAACTTCTATTAGATGGGGTGACCATATTAAAATATAGTCTATAGTATGTGTAACCATGGGATTTATGATAATAGTGTGACAGTATTGATGTGACTGAATGTGTTTATATATTTAGTTGGTATTAATGTTTATAAATATAATATTATGAATCCGGCAATGACGTAACGGAGAGTGGAACCGATTGCCGAGACAGAGGTCACGGGTTTGATTCCAGTCTTCAGGGCATACACTTCAAATTTGTTAAAGTTATGTGTGTATGCATTATTGCTTATCACTCGCTTTAATTGTAAAAGGAGAGATCGTAAGGGAACTTACATAAATAAATAAATAATAAAGGCAACCAACAGTCATACGGTGACCTCACACTAGGTTAAACCTGTATCATGGGTATCAGGAACTATGAGGTATTTGCGGTCACACAACACCCAGACCCGAAACAAATATTTATGGATCACACAGACATTTGTTTAGGTACGCGAATTGTATCCACGACCTTTCGCAGTCGGCTAATGACCTACAGCGTCACGGGGGCAATCATATAAAAATCATCCAGTCTATCACCCCGCGTTATTATATTAATCTCTCATTAATAATCTCAAAAGAATACAAGGTATCTTTTTGAACCTTTTTCATATGCTAAACAGAGGCTCCAAAGATTTCCAGACCGACCTGTTGGAAGCAGCCTGCATCCAGCGACTTCCTGCGAGGTCGTCTGTCCACCTTGTAGGCGGACGTCCAACGCTGCGCTTGCTAGTACGTGGCCTCCATTCCAGAACCTTTCTGCGTCATCGGTTATCTCATCCACTTACTTATCATCATCATCAGCCACAAGTCGTCCACTGTTGAACATAGGCCTCTCCGAAAGATTTCCAGACCGACCTGTTGGAAGTGGCCTGCATCCATATATTTATAGATAATTATAAAAATATAAATATAATACTAATATATTGATTAGCCAACCAAATAGCACAGACAAAGTCTCACCACCATTTCGTATATTCACATGATTGTTTAATGTTCGTTACAAACATGGATTCAATTTGTGTTAAGACGTTATTATTCATAAGTAGCAGGCAAGTAACACCTACGTCAAGGTAATTAACAAAGGTCTGTCACCGGTGAGAGTCGGGGGATTTGTGATAAACCCACGTTTTGTATTATATCTGGCATGAGCAATGATTTAAACAGACGAATAAATTTAAGTGTTTGTTTTTATATAACTCAGGCGGGTATGATTCTGGTAACCCCCGATACATTGTTTGTCAGTGGTCGCTGGTTTTTAGACTGCACTGAGAGCAGTGGTAAGTGCTCAGAGGTAAATTATTCAGCGGATTTAAATGCAGTTTTCAGCAATAGATAAAGTGATTCACGAGGAAGGTTTATATGCATAATACATACATATTATAGTACAGAAACGCAGAAATATTCAAAGATTTGTAATGTGATGTCGTAACAAATATATTTTTACTCGTGCAAAGCCGACGCGGGCGGCTGGTTGCAAATAAAACATGATCAATAAATCTTTATATCAACATTTCAATAAAACACATTCATTCAGTTACATTCATATAAAGGGTGAAAATAAAAACAATATGGACCCGGTACGTCCCGACGGGAACATTTTCGCCCCAATAATACTTTTTATCATATTTATTGACTGATAAATGGTAACGTGAATTCGAGTGCGTTTGTATGTTTTTCTAACTTAGTTTTATTTTTATTTTAGCGTATAATGCGATTTCGGGGTGGGGATTAAAACGTGAATTTGAATAACATTCTTCCATTTAGAAAATAATAAATACATTTTTAATACGAAATCCTTCAACAGTGACAGCACGTAAAATTTCCATACGATGTACGTGATTTTATTTATCGATGACTATTATGTTGAAGATTTATTGTAAGGATTAATAAATTTAGGAATAATACAGATCTTAATCTAGGGTCAATGAAATTACACATCTAGGATCTCTATTATTCTGATTGTACTTACAAGGCCTTTAAAGGTACCTTTAATTTTCCATAAGTTCTTTCTATGACAAAACTAGCATGTCACTCGCTTGATAATAGGCGTAGCGCTGCCCAGAAACAAGATCAAACTACAGAAACCTTTGATTCCAAAACACTGCACGTTACTGGACTGCGCTTGTCATCCTAAAACAAAATGGGAAGGTGCCGCGCTTGCCATCAGGCGAGCGACCTGTTCTTTAAGTCATTCAAGATAATAAAAACACTTAGCATGTTAAATGTCATAATGTCCAGTAATTTAATTGGCTGCAATGTCCTCTTACTGCAGCACAATAATAAAAAAAATATCAAAATTACACCACCGAGCAGAAAAATAATTATGGAAGTGATATTAAAAGACCATATAAGCATTATGATTAACGTAAACGTAACGATAAACGTAATATAACAGTATTTAGTTAATTTTGGTCCCGACGCGACGCGACGCGACGTTTCGAAAGCTTTTCTGCCTTAGTGGTCACGGGGTGGACTCAACATAGAATAAAAAATCCGTTTAAATTAGTTTTATTACAAAATATACATTTTTAATAACGAGAGTAGACAATTTATGATCAATAGTGATTATAAAAACCAATGCAAAAACAAATAATTTGAAATTATAATCAACACTTTATAATGCATCCATATATAATTGTTTATCCATTTTCTAAGATATTCCAGCAAAATAGTTCATAAAAGTTATATTCTCATGACAGATGTATTACATAGCTGAAATAAACAAATTCTGTTTATACAAAAAACTGGTGCCTTTGAGCAAAGCACTACTATATCCCAAGTGGCATTAACAGATATCGCATACCGTATTCGTATCGGGTAAAAGCATGGGGAATACAGATTTACATCGTGGTAGATCGCGACTCGAATTTCAAAGGAGTTTTTTAGCTGCAGACGACCTATTTCTCGGAGCACGTTGTGGTTGAATAATGTGAAAGGCAATATGCTTTATCCAATCATCCAATTGGAGCTGACGTTTTTGATAGTTTATAAATATATAGTTCAACATGCAAAGGTAAATATGAATAGCGTTAAAAAAACCACAGTTTGTTGTTTATTTTTTTGATAGATTTTTTGATACAACAGTTCTAATTGTAAAATTTGTTATAAATTATAGTGAAGCCGGAATTCTAGCCGCCCAAAATAGTAAGAGCGTTATTGAGACTTAGCTCAGAATGTGAGAATAAACCGTGCCTTATGTCGAGTGGTAGAAACAAAAATTGAATTGTATACGTGTTTTCTATACATAACTGTGGAAGTGTGTCAATAAAACAAAAGTAAATTTATGCTTATAATATTATCTATAATTTCTTAACTCTATACAATATCAATCTGCAATCAGCTAGTGGTAGGATATTCATATCTGCCCGGATAGCGACCACCGTACACATGGTGTTAAAACCTGTCATAGTGATCCACACGCCTTGTGTGGATCGCATTCCAGGATCAGCCAGTGCATATCCGGTTCTCCCGAGGAGTGTGTACCCTCAGGTGTAGTGCAGTCAGTTACTTTGGCGTGCTCGGGTAAAAAAAAATCTTCTAACCTTGTTTTACTGGGGGAAGGGTACCTGATCATTTTGTATCTGACTGGATAGCGACCACAGTATACATGGTGAAAATCCCATCGCCATAGTGGCTCGTTCAGTATAGTCGCATTTTGGGTTCAGCCAGTGTATAACATCTAGTACCTTCAGGTCAGCATAATACTGCCGACGTTGAGGGACGCTATGTCTGTTGACGGTCGACATTAAAATGGTATTTAGATTGCACTGTACTTTACATCAAGTCCAGTGTAGTCAATTTGCAGTACCAGTATAAGGGAAATTTTAATCGTAAACAACATTACTTAACATCTTATGTCTCAGGGTGACGAGCGCAGTTCAGTGCAATGCAGGCTTTGTAAATCAACGTTCTGTGCGGTGTTGTTTCTGTTTATGGCCAGGCGTGTCGCTTACCATCAGGCGAGCGCTTTGCTCGTCTCGTCATTCAATGAAATAAAATAGATAAACATAGTTATACCAACATTATGCTAATGAGATTTTTATACAATTTGCTCGTACACAAAACGTTTTGAACACTCTAATCCTCACTTAAAACCCTGGCTTTGGCCGGCTTCTAATATTTCTTTCGGTAATTGGATGGGATGTGCGTAATAAAATTGTAATTAAAAATTAACTATTTTATACCAGTTGAGTCTCCCATAGGGTGCATACTAAGTAGTCATGTAGATAAATACGAACCGCATTTGTTTCGTAAACTATAATAAACTATTTGAATTTATAACGTTGTTAGTGAAGCTTTTATTGGGTTAAGTAATGAAATGATAATTCCAAAATGTCATCCATTACCTGGATAACTAGAATTAGGTAATATAAAAATTAATCCAATGGTGATATTTGGTTATAATCGTACATGATGTTACTGGAAGTGTCTCCATCATATTTCCGGGATAAGATTATCATATGCCACTCTTCGGTACATAAACTATTTTTATGTAAAAAAATCATATAGATCTGTTGCTCTATTACTGCACACACATTTTCACATTAGTTATATTAGTATAAATAATAACTTAGTAAACTAAATTTCTTATAACAATAATAAATGTATTTTTCGATCTCCGTTGTCGTCACGATTGCTGATTGATATGGTTTTTATCACCATTAAATATTTTACCAGTGCTTAATTATTCCTTTTTATTAAAATCTCTAGGTGCCGTCGGAGTTTTATCTGTCGCAGAAAATATGAATATAGGTACATAAAATTCTAATAGTCGTGTATACACATGTTACAAAAGTATTTAAATATGTATATTATGATAATAATCAAGTTTAATCAACTACAAACTGAGTCACACGGGCGCGGCTTATGGCCTAAATAATCTATATAAAAGACGGGTGTAGGGCACTAGCACATAAAGTCTATCATCAGGAATTTTAAAGTAATTATAACCCTTTACGGCTCGCATGTGCACAACATTTTAATTTACAAAATTCGCTAATTAAACCCACTTTGGCCCCGTCCATTAACAGGACACGGGGTTGTAAGCATCAAAACACATTATAATAAGTTATTACTGAATAATTTATTATTCTGTCATTACTGTGACACGATCGCGTGCCCTCCCGTCATAAGTTAAACACTACCGATGTAATTTCATTGGACATGGTGACAAAAATTCTGTTTACTTTACCCCCAACGGTGAGTGCGCAGGATCTTCGTAAGTAATAAGCTATTATGATAAGCATGCTAATGAAGTGAATTTAATTATTTGGCGTTTTTGCTTGATGAGTTCTTGAGTGGATCCCGCTGGCTTTTGACTGCTTGTGCGGTTGAGTTTTGAAATGCAGGATGTTATTATGTCAAAATGCAATTTTAATGCCTTGTGAAAACTATAAAATAATTTATCGTTATATTGCGTCATTACTGAGGTAAAATTGGCAACATTAGTATTGGTAACATGAATTGCAAAAATACAATCTTTTCGGTGGAGATACACCTTTACATTTATACTGACACAATCCAGTGCGTTCCGTTTTTATTTACTAAATTTCATAATTTTCAATACTTTTATGTATTTACCGCATCAGTAAGTAAAATTATTAACCACATAATATTCTTTTTTTTATAGCATAGGCCGGCAAACCTATGCTATGCTCTAACCTATCGTATCCAAGCTCAGCACACATCGAATAGGACACAGCTGTCGTAAAACGAGTGAGAAACGAGTGTTGGGAGCAAATCGGACAAGCCATCAATTGCGATACGTTATTGATATTGGCGGGCCGCTTGCGCCGGTGTGGTCACCCTACAGGTTTGGTGTTGTATGACATGTTTGTTTGATAAGTGAAGTTAGTGAGGAGAGTAATTATTATTTTTACCTTAAGACATTAATTAAGTCTGAAATCCGCTCTTTTCGTAATCGGGACCACCGTGCGGCACCTCTTCTAGCATTGTAGGCGTAAATGGGAAGTGGAGATTACTAACCAAGTAACCCACTTGCTCGTTTGCAAGCCTATCCTATAAAAAAGTCTGTTCTACACACACTGTAATGACTGACACAGCAAAAAAATATGTCAAATTTGACAATCTAAATAACATTATTCATATAAACGATTAATAATAAACGATTAGTTAATTAAGTTAGAGTTGCATACAACTCTAACTTAATTAACTAATCGTTTAGTTTCATAAAAATTTCCAAGTTTGATATAGATTTAGTCTTAGCCTTAGGCGTTTGTTAAAACTTACGAAAATGAAATAAAAGAACCACAAACAAAAAGACTGTCCCTACATCTCGAAAATAATATAAATCCGCTGTCGGCAAAATAACACCTGTATTACCATAACAAGACGTAAAATTTGAATGTCCGCAAATCGAATAACCCCGCCGCGGTGTGTCGGAATTAAGTTATCCACTTTTTGCAAGAAAAGACGGACACGTTAACATATGAATATGACAAATTGTCCGGTGGCGGTCAGCCTTCCGACTATCCGGCGTCCGACGGAATTTTACGGCACCCTAGGGACAGTAGGGGGACCAAGTTGAAAATTTTTCATTCCAGCCGACCGCCAAGAAAAACGGTCCGGTCACTCGTCAAAACTGTAACAATTTCTCAGAAACAATAATGGGATAAAAAACGTGCGCCCACTTTTGACCAGCGGAAAAGCTATTATGGCCACTGTCAATGTTATTTATTTGGGTGTTGCATGCCGGGAATTTTTATTCTATCATGGGATTTGAAGTTTTATTGGACATTAGTATTTCAAGTTGGATTGAATTCACCTGAGATTTGATTGTTCTGAAGCGATGCGTGTATTTTAATTCAGTTTATTTCCGTGATCGAGTGTTTTGCGAAACGTTGATAGTCAATATAGAAGATGGATTGCTTGAAGAAGATAACGCTTAAATATTAAATACTATGTAACATGTGTATTATTGGACAATCATAGTTAATAAATATCAATCACCATATTTTTTTAGGCAATATACAGGGTTATTTTTAAAACACCAGCAACCTCGCAGGGGTAGATTCCTAAGGTTATAAGCTACTACTTTTGTTCTACGACTTTTGATAATTTGTTAGATTTTATTTTCATACAAAAATAAGTATTCATTTAATTTCCGTCTTGATTGTTACAACGCGCATCGCACTTTACGTAAACAAATACGCGAAGCGTGGTGAACCGGACTAGCTCCTTTGAAGGTCAACGCGCCGCTCAGCTGAGCGGCGCCTTTGAGTCGCGCGCGCACGCCGCATACTACGAAGAGAAATACGACACAACAAAAACTTGTAAAATCATTTTTTTTTAAATATATTGAGTTATATCCAAACTCGTAGAACAAAAGTTGTTCCGTATGGGGACAGCTATCTACCCCTGCGAGGTTGCTGGTGTTTTAAAAATAACCCTGTATATTACTTATATATTGTATGTGAATACGGGCCTTAGAGTATGTAGATTACGTTAATGATAGAATCGCCAAAATAGATTGATTTGTTTTTATGAAAATCGGTAACAAATTTACATAACATACGGGTCGAATACAGAACCTCCGTTTTTAAGTCGGTAAAAACGCCATCAGGCGGGCAAATTGCTTGTATCGCAATTACGGCGAATAAAAAAATAGCTACAGTTTTGTGTAAAGTTGTAACCTTCGTATGATACATAGATATTCCTATACCGTGTCAGAATATTGGTACACGAAATATGTTTCTGTAAGGTTCTAATGAAAGTACTGATTTGTGAGTTTGCGGCGACAAAGTAATTCCCAAATGGAATCAGGAAGAGTGCAGCCTCGGCCGTGAACCGAATTGCAAATACGCATACGTCGTCGACTTTATTCCATCCTTTCACTGGAAATATGTGCTGTAGACATAGACTTTGTATGGATAGATATTTCTAGTTTTCCCTATATAATACATTCGATTTTATACGTGTTACGTATCGGTATCGTGGATTGGAGACTAAAAAGTGCACGTAATACGTACAGAACCACGAAACTACTTCTACATGAACTTCATGTAAAAGTAGTATCAATCTTTTTTTTAGGAATTAGTACTTTGAGTGGTAGAGCTACGCTGTAGACAGTTTTGTCTACAGCATGAATGGGCTGGCTCGACCGGGTCATGAGCACTGTCTCACAGAAAACCGACGTAAAGTAGCGGCTTGCTGCTGCGTCTCGTACGGTGAGTGAGATATCCGGAAGCCCAAATCCCCTCCCCTTCCCTATCCCTAATTATCCCTTTCCTTTATGGTCGGCAACGCGCCCATGATTCTTCTGGTGGTGGGCGTACATGGGCAGTGGAGATCATTTACCATCAGGTGACCCACTTGCTCGTTTGCCGGCCTATGCCATAAAAAAAAAGTACGAAAACGCAGTCAGTGTCTGTCCATATCAGCCTGTTCAGTGACTCAAGAGAAAAATAAATAGGTACGTAATCTAATGTAACAGGTCAAAAATAGAGCAATATAAATTGTGTGATCCACGAATATTAGTTTCGGATTTTGGTGTTGTGGTACCTCAAGTCCTTCGTAGTTCCTGATACCCACAAACAGATTGAACCTAGTGTGGGGTGAGGACTATGTGTGTGACTGTTGAGTATATTTATTCATTGATTATGGCTTTGAGTTGGTTTTATTTTGTTAAAAAAACACAATTTTCATGGACTTTCCAAACTATTTCCAAAAAATTGCATCATTGTACAACTGAAATGATATTTCATGCGTTGGACGAATCGAAACCACCGCATCTGAGCCTTCCAATATAAATGTAAATAGAGAATGCGGTTGAATGGTGAAATATGACAGTTATAATTGCTTTATTGTACTTGGGACTCACCGCGTGCCAGTCAGGCATATGCTAATTTATATGGCTCCTGTTCAAACTTTAGGTGGCGATATTTTGAATTTGGTGTTCAGTTCTCGATACCTGATACAGTTGTTACAAGACTTTATGAAGACGAAATAAGCTGACGACCATAATTCAACTGCGGCTACATTGCTTTCCATGTCTGCAGATAATAAAGATAGTAGGTCCTTAGTATGCGAGAGGCCGTCTGGGTTGGTACCACCGCTTTGTCTATTTCTGCCGCTAAGCAACAGTGTGTAAGCACTGTTGTGTTTAAGGACATTATAGCCAGTGAAATTACTGGGCCTTCTGAGACTTAACATCTTATGTCTCGGAGTGACGAGCGCACTTCAGTGCCATGCAGTACTTTGTAATTCAAAGTTCTGTGTGGTGTTGCTTACCATCAGGCGAGCGCCTTGCTCGTCTCGTCATTCAATCAAATAAAATAATAAAAAATAAAATATAGGACACTGTGATTGAACATTGGTTCAAAGTATTATAGTAAAGAGGATTAATTCAAATAACCATAGCATCCTTTGGTACGAAATATCCAATACAGGGTAATTTTAAACCGTTTTCAATAATGTGAATGCTTGTAGAATCTTTAACACAGTTTTCCAGCCGTAATATTCTTATCTGTACTAACAAATTCGATCAAAAAGAGCGTGATGTTTTTAGAGGCAGATCGCCGCTCATAAATATTCACAAGTAACACGAGACGGCTCATTTAGGACTCTCTGCCCCTCTTTTTTGCGTTATTGGCTTAATACACAGGAGGGTTGTTTGGATCAACTTATTACCGTAAGATGTAGATCGATACTCCAGTTTAATGGACCGGGTTTTTATTAATTACAGGAAAATTTCACGCGATAAATGGGTTTCTGAAAATGGGATTAATTAAACATTAAACCATTAAAAATCAACGTTCTTTTAATTAATTTTAAGTTAAAGGTTACAAAGGGTCATACATACGAACAAATTAATATCGCAGTCGCTCAAAATTATATCTTACACAAGAAATTCTAATGTATAATCCGAAGTATCTATGATCAAAGATCTATAGAAACTCTATAACGTAGGCATCTCAAAATCCCCAGAAACATTGCTACACAACTTCTGGACTATAGTGTCACAAACTAAAATTATTTTAAATCTTTTTTTTATTTTTTAATCTTTTGATGAGACCAACTATGGGCTATATTTGCCGAATAATGAACCATAACTGATCACTTTCTGAAAATATATTCAGAGTTATGTACAAAAATATAAACGCATCGAATTGAAAACCGCTATGTTTCGGTTAATAAACATTTGTTTCCGTTTGGAAATCGAATTCACAGAAGCATCCTTAACCACATATCTAAATCCTTATATACTTGTTACGGTATTTAGTTACGTATCTTAACAAACGTCTGTAGTAAAGCAATAAATCACAGGGCGTACGTTTCGACCGGCCAGGCTATGTATTGGGAATTGATCAAGAGTTAAGTCACGATTGTTGCAACGTCCGGAACATTCCTCCGGGATTCATTATCCGGGAACGCCACGACTGATTGCTGCCGCTGTGCGTGTGGTATGGGCCATAGACACGTGATTGACCCAGTATAATTATATTTATTGATATTAACTTTAAAAATATGTATTTAAAATAATAAATAGTGGTCATCCAAATATTATACATTTAAACAGTACTAGCTTTTGCTCGCAGCTCCACCCGCGTGAATACCCTTTTCCAGTATAAAAAGTAGCCTATAGCCGATTGCAGGGTTCCATCGATCTCTGTATCAAAATTCATTCAAATCGGTTCAGTGATTTAGGCATGAAAGGTTCTAAGTTATGTGTGTATTCATTGTTAATTATCGTATGCTTTAACAGTGAAAGAAACATCGTATTACCTATACTTGCATACGTGAGAATTTCGCCACATCAGTTTCGAAGCTATGTGAAGTCTGCCAACACGCATTAGGCCGGTGTGGTGGACTAAGGCCTAACTTCTCTAATTCAGTAGAAGCCTGTGCCCAGCAGTAGGACGTGTTTAATACAGGGAAAGTATTATTATTATATATCCATAGGTAGTTTTGGTCATCATTGAAAAACTCACTAAAAAGTCGGATAAATAATAAAATGGCAACTAGGATAAGAAGAATTTTCACATCCATAGATACATTTTCTGTCACCAAACAGCGCCACTTGTCCCAGCAATTATCATAATAACAAAAATAATAAAATATGAGTTGTTATAGACACTTATAGCTTACATAATCAAGTCTCTTTGTTATAGCAAATAATGATTTGAGCAGTGAAGGGGCGTGTTGGGATGGTTGCGAATAATTTATACTACGCAGCGGGTGATCTGCACAACAAATTGTCTAACATGTGGCCTGATAGTGAAATCGATATGTTTATGATTTTTATACAATATCTGCTATTTTTTTTTTATTAAAGCGTTACATAGTGTTATGTCAGAAAAACATTACTAAAACTAATGACGTTTTGGAAGACACGATATTTAAAAGTTTTAACTACAGTGCGTCTATCGCGAGTTTCTCGATACCTGTCATGTCCGTCATTCGTGTGCGTGAAAATGTGTATACTGTACCGTACAGCGCTGATAGCGGATCGTTACGGAAACGTATTAAACTGATACATATTTCTTGTACATGAATAACAGTCGCAGACATCGAAATATCCCGCAAAAGGCACTGATAATATAGTATTTCCTTTAAGATCGGCAACGCGCATCCTTGAGGTTTTCTGGAAGTACATTGGTGGTAGAGATCACTTACCTGATAGATAACTTATATGCTCGTTTGCCGGACTCTGCTATAAAAAACGAAAAAAATAATAGCAAGTATGATATATTACAAATATAATTAATATTTTGATGTTTTTATTTTTATTAATATTCATAGTTATTATCAAACAAAATTACTCCGACTAAATCTGGTCGCGCAATTAAAAACTACGATACCTGATGAAAATGACTTTTCCCTTGTTAGTTTACAAAGCATTGTTTAATATACACGGAATATGTTATAATCCTTAATCCATACTGTTTGAAAATATAAACACATGTAGCATAAAACGCAAAAAGCTAAGTAGCTAATGCATTGCGATATAAGCGTATAATGGAATTTATCAAGAATCGAAGGGGTGTGTCGTTGCATCATCTTCCCCTAATTTGGTTTTTATTTTATTTCAACCCCAACGTAGGGGCCAGTGTGTGGAATTAGTCTTACCATATGCGCTCCTACTTGTGTTACACTTGGGCCTCGACTGTTCATTTGGGCGGTGTGCGTTGATGCTGTCATGTCTAGTTTTATTTAAAAATAAATTGAACCATAATTTTTATTAAGTTTATTTTATTTTATTAAATATTTTTTGAAGATGAATATTACTAATTGGTATCTGTAATTAAACACTCAATAATATGATGTCATAATTTCCATTCATATATTAATGTTTTCAAATATTAACGCGCGACGTAAGTAAATAAATTTAATATTATTGCTCCACTCATAATAGGTGTCCCTAAAAATAGAAATAAGAGTAATCAGATTGTCTCAGAAATATAAATTAAATACGGATTTTAAAAAATATCTACTCAACATTATACGGCTACTTTCTAATTCACTAATAAAAAAATAACTAAAAAATATTAGTGTCCCTATATTTCTAAGTTTCACAATGACCTTGCCAGCACAACGCACACAATAAGGGTGGTGGTACAATACGTAATCTGAGTGTGGAACATGTGCATGTGGCTTTAAATTTTGATCTAATACCGATTACCACCACGCACCGCTTGTAATGTACATTTTTACTTGCATTAAGTACGTGCATTGCGGCTCTTTCATTTGGTGTGAATAGAGTTTTTAAGTTACCAATCTAGTGTTAGGATTAGCTATTTCTATTTGGCTAGAATCAGTGTGCCTAGTGCAAGTATTTTCGATAGGTGCTACGTCAACCGTGTATGAGAAATATGTATGTAATTAATACGCTTTCAATACAATCTGCTTGTCACTTTTGTCTTCTGCTTGTAATTGTTTTTTTTTTATTTGAGTAGAAGGAAGTTAATACATTACACCTGATATTAAGCGCATTTTTTTTTATCCTAGCACGGCAAAGTGACTGCACTACACCTGATAGTAAGCGTAGTGCAGTCCAAAACACTAGCGACCACCAAAAAACAATGAGTTTATCGGTGGTCACCAGAATCATGCCGGCCTGTATAAATACTTGTTCACACTCCGAACAGGGAAAAAGCAAATCGAGGAGCCTGCGACAGCCTCGCGGATGACGGATGCAGGTACAGGGATACAAGGATGTACCCTTATACTCGCCCCAACCAACCATCAAGTCCTGTTGCAAGCCCCTCGAGAGAATTGGATATACACGGGCTGATCCTGGAACACGATCCATACAAGGTGTGTTGATCACTATGATGGTATTAATACCATGTGTACAATAGTCGCTATCCGGGCGGATATGAATCCTACCACCAGCATTTTTTTCATTGTGATTAATTTTGATTATTTTTATACTGTTCTGAGTTTGATTGCCTTCAAAGTTTTTAAAGTTATAGAACCATTGATAGGTATATTAAAATCCAATTAAGCGACGACGAGTTTAATACGTAGTTTAAAAAAATGTTAGCTGCGACTGTCTGTCTGTTTGTCCGCTTATTTCTTTTAGACTATGCAACGTTTTTAAATAGCGTTTTCTTTATCATTTAGATAATTTATTCCAGAAGGTTTATATGTAACGGGGCACTTACATGTGTACAGTGAAACCGCAAGTCTATAATAAGTGATGTTAAACGTTCAAATATAGAATTCTTATTTATTTGCAACACACCCTCAAAGTACTTAAGATTACACTGAATGACGACCCTTATCGTTTCCTAAAACCCATTCAATGCACAAGAAAATCAAAGATCGTTTGCATAAGCCTTATCAAGCGTTATTTACTGGAGACAAGTTTTAAACACACGCGGTATCGTTGTTCAGTATAAAAAGCATTAAAGTAACGGGACGTGTTTAATCTATAATGCGCCTTATCGCAATATTTTCCATTTCCGGGGAAACCGTGAGCGTCGGCGGGCCATCGCCAGGGGAAATAAGGAAGGCTGAGTTTCACTTTGTTGTTTTTTTCCCCGTGTGCAGGGGAAAATTTTTCTCTACCTTCGTTTACACTTACAACAGTTACCGGTGTTCGGCGCGATTGTTACTTGCATTCCGTTGAATTAAATATCACCGGGCAAAGGGTGAAACGTCTGGATTTGCATTTTGCTACGGCGAGATTGGCGTTTGCCTTTTTTAGTTTGAAAGTTTGTACTTGTCGAGCATGTAATGAAAAAGGTTTTCTGGAATATTAAATTTGTGTTATTACAGTGTATGTTTTCCGCGTTTTTTAACAAATAACTTAAACGTAGACAACTTTCGACGCTCGACACTATAATGGGATTGCACTGGATTTCCCATTAGTTGCAGTATAGTCACTTTGTTAAGCCAGAACGAAAACAAGCATAACTATTAAAGTTAGATATATACATACACACTCACGCATATAATATCCGAAGGGGTAGGCAGAGGTGTAACCAGTACATCCACATTTCACCGAGCGTATTTCCGTCCCATGATGTGATATGAGCCTATCGCCATACCGGGCACAATTCCAGACTCCGGGTCAATACTGAGCATTTCATGGTAGTAAAGCCAATATCATTTGACCCGACCCGGGGATCGAACCCGAGACCTCAGCACAGCAATCGTACCGCGTACGCAATACAACTACGACACCGAGGGAGTCTATTGTAAGCGATATTTTTAAATTGGGGGTAATTATTATAAAATACCTGACCTATTTAAGGAAGCTAACAAAATTTCTAAATATCGTCATTTGAGGTTTGGCTCCCAATATTATTTTATTAATCCAAATTCTATATATTTAAATTCTCACGAAATATTATCGACACTAAATTATTCCATAATATTTTAAAACAATATCGTTCAGCTATCGGTGCCTTAATTAGTTAATGTGCTTTCTCATTTCCGATAATTTATTGAGACGGAGTATGATACCTTTCGCCCGTAATTTCCAACTTCCCCCCATTTTGTCCGGGACTCGCTCCCGGGAATTGGCAGCGGTGAAAAACTCAACCAAAATATTAATGCACAGGTTCTACGGTAAGTATTGGCGCGAATATTTAGAGCGCTTCTGATATCTTGATCCTTTGTTCATTGTGAGTTTTTTTTATCATAATAAAAATATTGATAACATTATTATCAATATTTTCAGTATGTAGGTAGTCAAACTTTTATTCCGGCGCATTAAAATAAAAGAACGTGTTGCCGATGCAATGGCTATATTTTAATTAACTTTATTACACATTACAACCCTGCAAATAAGTACAATACAGTGTGTGGGCTTAATCTATAAATTGAGACCGACAATACAGAGTAAGCGTCTCAGTCCAGAACGGACGCTTCGGGACTTTGGATAACTAAGGTTGGTTCGGATCGTTGCATAACCGCCCTGTGGAATAGGGGCGTTTGGAGAATTCCACCACGGTATCCCCTGCCTGTCGTAAGAGGCGACTAATAGGGGCCATCGGGGGTGGCGGGCGCGCAGCGGGGGGCTGTCGTAGCGCCCATTTAGTACCTTTGTACGTGCGACCCCGAGATGGACGGCAGCACGGGTGGTCGGCCTCGTTGCTGCCGTTGACGCCGAGGGCGTCCTTCGGTGTGCGTGGGCTTCTGAGCTCCCCTAATTGGAGACGGGCCGCTAGGCGGCACCGCGCAGGGGCGGTTCCGGTAGCAATCCTTGGCTTTCCCAAGGAGACCCCGGGACCGCTCCACATGCGCCGAAGAAGGCCACCGCGGGGTTTTGGTTGGTAGTTACCGGCATAGGGTGTAAATAGTGTTAGGGACTCGGCCCAGCGGTCGCCCGGATGTTTGCCATCTCTCCCGGGCGGTTCGCTGGGTCGGAAGGCTGGTAGAACCCAACATAACCGTTCCACCTCCCCCCGGTGGGACGGTAGCAATAAACGGCTTTCCCCGCGACAAAAAAAGAAACAAAAAAAAAGGATCGTTGCATAACAAGTACATAACAGAACGAACAAACATTTTTAAAACATTTCATTTATATAGCAATAACGGACTTCTAAGCTACTCGGCCAGAACATCACAGTTTTTTTTTAAAACTATGACTCCACTGCACCTCTTGTAATCCAGAATCGAAAATGGCGTACGTTTTTGGACACCGTATAGTAAAAACTAAAGTAAGTACAAGAACATAGCACAAAGCCAATCCAACTGCGTCGTGGGGTAAGACAGGGAGATGTTATATCTCCAAAACTGTTTACCAACGCGTTGGAGGACGCTTTTAAGACGCTTGATTGGAAAGGACGGGGCATCAACATCAACGGTCAGTACATCTCTCATCTGCGATTTGCAGATGACATTGTCGTCATGGCAGAATCTCTGCCGGATTTGGAAGGAATGCTGAACAGCCTCAACCGTTCTTCAAGACGAATAGGTCTCGGGATGAATCTTGATAAAACAAAGGTTATGTTTAACCGCCACGTCTTCCCGAGACCTGTAGTCGTGGGTGATGCCACTCTTGAAGTTGTGCAAGATTATATTTACCTTGGCCAAATAATCCAACTAGGCAGGCACAACTTCGAGAAGGAGGCGGATAGAAGAATTCGGTTGGGCTGGGCGGCATTCGGGAAGCTACGCAACATTTTCGAGTCGTCGATCCCTCAGTGTTTAAAAACGAAAGTTTTTAACCAGTGCGTCCTACCTGTAATGACCTACGGAGCTGAGACGTGGACACTAACTAGCGGACTGGTCCATAAGTTCAAAGTCGCTCAGCGTGCTATGGAGCGAGCAATGCTTGGAATTTCTTTGGTGGATAGAATCCGAAATGATTTCATCCATTTCATGATTGCTCGCAAAATTAGCACGCTGAAGTGGAAGTGGGCCGGTCATGTCTGCAGACGGACAGATGGTCGGTGGAGCAGACAGGTGCTGGAGTGGAGACCACGCTTAGGCAAACGCAGTGTGGGGCGCCCGGCTACACGGTGGACCGACGACTTGAAAAAGATGGCAGGTAGCGGATGGATGCGGGTTGCCCAAGACCGGGATGGTTGGCGCTCACTTGGGGAGGCTTACGTTCAGCAGTGGACGGCAATAAGCTGAGATGATGATGATGATGATAGTAAAAACTTGTCGAGTCTCTGGGATTCTTTATACTACCCAACTAAATAAATCAAATAGAAAAACAGGGAGAAGTGCAAACTATAAATCTACTTCATCGATCTGCAGAAGCTCTCATATAAAATTATTCATAGTAAATATTAACAGTCGTAAAGTATCAAAACATTTACATCCCACAAATTACCATTGAAGCTCCAATAGGCGGTCTCACCGGCGGATTAATCAGGGATTGTTCCGTTCCCACTTGGCGGTGAAAAATTGTCACCATCAGCCGCGTCGGCGTCTCCTCCGTTATAAACCGATGATGCATTGCCTTGTTGACTGAACCTTCTATTTTTCTACATAGTACATAATAATATTATCAGTCGTAAAGTATCAAAACATCTACATCCTACAAATTACCATTGAAGCTCCAATAGGCGGTCTCACCGGCGGATTAATCAGGGATTGTTCCGTTCCCACTAGGCGGTGAAAAATTGTCACCATCAGCCGCGTCGGCGTCTCCTCTGTTATAACCCGATGATGCATCGCCTTGTTGACTGAACCTTCTATTTTTCTACATTCACTTTACATAAGCTCCAAAGGAGTTTGAATATTTATGAGTTTGTTGTGTTGAAATTAAATGTATGGGTTGAGCTAAATATTTTCCACTAGTGATGTAAGTTGGTAATTGTGTCAATTCTGTCACGAAACTTAACATGAATATTGTGTACTCCTATGTAAGGAGTGGCAATGAAAATGATAGGAATTGTCTTGTTTTTTAATTTAATTTTAACTTATTAAATTTTTAATTTTGTCCTAAAGCGTTTGTGTGATCCACAAATATTTATTTCGGGGTCTGGGTGTTGTGAGACCGACTCTCGTAGTTCCTGATACCCAAGACACAAGACTCGTATCTTACTGTGGGGCTATGTGTGTGACTGTTGGATGTATTTATCTAATTTAATTCTAGTGTAGAAGGGTGACAACAAATTTGACGCTTATAAATTTAAGTCAAAAATAGTGTAAAAAAAATGTTTAAATATGACATAAAATATTTCTTCGTACATTACCTATTAGATTTGATTTTCAGCTACATTTTCCAAAAGCTGTAACTTTGACATTTATCCTCCCAATTTCCCAAAGTCGTGTTGCTGTGAGTTTCCTGTCGCCAATGTCAATGAATTAAAAATTAAAAATAGAACTTATCGCCAACATTTTTCTATTTACCCAAAAGTCCGGCGTTTCAGCATCCATACTTTTTCCCATAATAAGTTCACATCTCGCTGCGAAACCGTGATTGGTTCTACTCCCGAGGGGTTTGAACTTCGTCAGCAAATGAGCAGTGAGCTAACACGATAATAATTTATAAGACATGCTGTATTATTTATTATCTGTACTGAGTTAGCAAACTCTGGCAGTTTGCAGGTGGGAAAATTCCATAACTTCGAGCATGTTTACTTTCACTATGTAAGTATAATATGGGATATAATAGTTTCTCTAGTTTCATATCTTAATGGATGGAAAGTAGGTACTTGTTATAATAGTTACAGTAATGTAAGTCCATATTTTAATAGTTTAGCGCCTTTCACGACCTAAATGCTACATATCAAATAATATATGACACGCTTGTTCAGATACGAAAGTTACACTCTGATATATATATATATATATATATATATATATATATGAATATATAACAGTAGGAAGAAGTATGTCTTGTTAAAAATAGCTATGTTATCATAGACTTAGAAAAATAGTGTTTATACGTTAATTGTTGGAAATTTTTATTCGAATATTGTGAAATATGCCCTGAACTTTCTAAGGCCGATTTTCACGACGATCCTTAATCGTATTTAACAATGTAACATGTTTACTAATGTACATTTTTCATGGGATTTGGCGTTTCTTATACACGTTTAGTGGGTAAGTATAATTAAGAATCGTTGTCCAAGCCGACTCAAATAATGGCTTACTATTACTAACTTAAGCAAATCCTAAATTAATTATTCAAATATTTTATTAAATTCTAAATTTAAATAATGTTGCAATCTGTCCACACTAAACAAATGATCCCAAAAAACGTTGTATTTTTTCAGCCAGTTACACCATTCCAGAAATAAATAAATACAACGGCTGCGTGAAGAAGATATATGGTGTGGCGGGGGAATACAATTCTGGATAGCAAAGGTCGTTCCCGTTAGTATAAATGTAAGTAAATTTGAATAAAACATTGGGCGGCTTGGGCGGGGTGAGGGACGCGGGCGCTGGTTTGTGTTTTGTAAAGATTCCAACCTCAATACAACTAGCCATAGGTAATTCATACGGAAAATCTTCGATATATTTAATTATCATATTTGTATATAAAAAAATTAAGCGCGAGTCTGAAAGAGCCTGTTCATTGACGAGGTAATTTTGATGATTAATGATTAGGGTGATGTCATTTATTGGACCATTTCTATTGTGAAAGTTATATCGAGAGAATTTTAAAGCTAAAAAATGGAAAAAAATAGATAATTCAGTTCAGCTTTGCACGTTTTGCTGTGTGCATGATGTATTTTGCAGAGAACGTGAAAATATGACTAAAGTACTACACCAGAGTATGTATTATTTAGGTCATTAAAATATCCACTATCTACCCAGGGTTTACTATTTTTGAATATAATTTATTTAAAACAATTTTTTTCAATTTAAACAGTGTCACAGCTATATGCAATTAGGAAAATACGGGAGGCAATAATGAATGCGCTAGGTGGCGCTACCAACACTCGAAGTTAATAAAAACACGAACACACACTACTGTAACAATATAAATTACCATGACAGTTTAATACTAACAACCGAAAAGGGTTAAGTAGATATGTATGTAATCCGCCACAAGAAAACAAGGTACTTAACTTTATTTTAATTAATGTGCCCCATTTATTTAGCTTGCTATTTAATTACGGCGTCATGTTTAAGGGTTAAATGCGTGTCTTCCAAACCTTAAATGGGAATGAGTAACTATGAATATTTTAAAATAATTTATTATAGTTGAAACCAACTCTAATAACATAGTAGTTATTAACTAAATGGGTTTAGTACAGGCTTAGTATGATATATAACCATAAACAGATAATAAATAGGTCATTTTACAGTTTAACACCAGAGCTGCCTACTCATACTTACGTTCTTATTTTGGGGGTATTTTTACAATTTATGTTTAGTTATATTGTTTTAATTTAAATATTATTTTCAGAGAGACAATATTTACTAACATATCAGCTGCTTATAGTTAAAAGCATCATTATTTATGAGGCCAGTTTGTTTCTTAAAGGTACCTACTATACCTAACTCTACCTAAAGGTAATTAATTTCAAAACTGGGTTAAAAGGCTCTGGGCTTACATAAATTGCTACAATAAAAAGCTGTATACATTACAATGATTCGGTAATCTTGTTTTTTTCCTATTTAGTACAAATATTCATACAATGTCTTCCCTTCCGCGCCTCATTAGTCACTCAAAATTTATGTACATGATCTAACGTTATAATTGTAGAGTTATAAAATATATGTTATCAGTTTTCGAATTCGTATAAAACTACAAATGACGAAGTGTCAAACTATTAATTCATACAGTAAAAAAGGAAATTTTCGCTAGAATATTAAATTTGTATACATGCGAAAGTGGGTTTGTTTGTTACGTTTACATGCCTTAATCGCTGAACCGATTTTGATGAATTTTGGTACAGGGATAGACCCTGGAGTTATAGGCTACTTATTATCCCGGAAAAGGCTGTTATGTGGGCGGAACCGCGAACACCTAGTATAATATATGTTATTCATATTAGCAATTTGTATTCATGATATTTCCCTAGTGGCTACCATTACTTGACAAATGTGGTGAAAACGAAAACTGTCATCGTTTTAGAAAACTATCAAAACTTGTACTACGCCTACTGACCTATATTGGTTGATCACCATCATCCTTCATATTTAATGATTTCTTATGTTTGTACAAATATTACACATTCAACTAACTTTAACGGATTGGACTGTCCACCCCGTGGTCACGAAGGCTGAAAAGCTTTCGAAACGTCGGGATCAAAATGAATAAAAAACCGCGATAAAATCCGTTTCATTTAGTTTCATTTCAATCCTATATATTTCCCAAGAAAAGAAGATTGCCGACGAACATAGCTTACGAGTAAATCATAATTCTGTACAAATATATTTATATTTATATGAACGCTTATTTCGCAGTGAATTTCGTTCTCAAATGGGGGAACCTTGACAATCCGTTGTCGCTCATCCAAAAGGGTGTTTAAAACAAATGTCATATGTTTATGGGATTTCCGTGTTATGTTAATGTGAATGTGGGTTTGGTTGGGTTTTTACGTGTTTATTGTTTAGATATACCGACTGGAGTATGAAAAAATCTTCCTTGTTTCTAATTAAAATAAATCTTAATACATTTCTTATATTTAATCGGCTTTAAATTAATCACGATTAATTAATTGTCTTATCGCCCTAGTGGCAGTGTACTTAGAATGAGAAATGAGATCCTGGATTCGGATACCAGGTCGAGGAATTATAATTTATCTTTGACTTTTCGAGGCAAAATATCACACGTGAATTACTTGATATTGTAATAAAAAAAAGGCACTCCGCCTCCGACGACATCTAGGTACTTACGTCTTTTCTATGATCAAAATACTCCAGAAAGAAGACGTTGAGCAATAATTGTTTATCGACCAGTGTCATGCAGGACAACCTTTGCATTTCGACTATTCAACTAATAGAGTTTCAGAGTATCCATTAAAATCAACAAAAAGATCTCTGTTTACAATTTAATTTGAATAGGCATAGTATTAAATAATAATAGTTTAATAAAAAAGCTAAAAAATACGCTTTTATATTCTATAAATCTAACTAAAAAATAGAAAATAAACTTTAATAAAATTGAAGAAAAAAAAATATTTTATTGTAAAAAAAGCGTGGGGTGCATGGTGTCAATAGTTATAAATATTTTATTCGTGGTAGCTCACACCTAGTTACTTAATATGTCAACATTTCATACCATTTTGTTTCTCAAACAGATTAAGTGGTTAAACACCATTTAGGATGGTTGTGCAAATCGACCTTAGTACTATTGAATTTGCAGTTTCAATCAAGATTTATTATTTTTTTAAATCATTCCTACTTATACAAATGCTTATAAACAAAGCAACAATCAGTGCCGCAAGCATAATGAAGCACAATAGATAAACTGAATTAGGGCCGGAGCGCGGTCGCTCCCCAACTAAACTGAGCTAAATGCTAACCCGATCAGGCATAATTTGTGACCAATTAGAATAATGGTCCAAGCGCCGTGATGTATGCACTACGTGACAAGATCAACAACAGGCATGGAGTAGACTTACACGCTTGTCAATGGTCACTCTTATCGTCTCTTGTAAGACTTAAGCTTCTTAAGATAGTTGGTACTAACTATTCTATTTATATAGACCCAATAAAGTCACAGTGTATGGACGTCACCGAAACTATTTTAACGGGTACAAGATGGCACGTTCCTCAAGAGCGTTTAGGAAACCATTAACTCAAACAGTCTTTTTTAATGTCAGTTTGTGGCATCATAGCTTATAAATGAATAAACCGATTGGAATTCGTTTTATTTAAAAGTTGGCGTAATCCAGCTGGTTCTTAGCTATATATAAAGAAAATCTGTTCAGATATTGACTTTACAGCTCTTTATTAAGATGAAAATAGGTTAAACTTCATGCTTTTAAATCGACGATGATCACCGATGTTCACTATATTGGTATAAATCTAAGGCTCATTTATGATGAATACATGTTTTCTATTGAAGACATTCCTGACAAATGGATTACTTTCGGTAGTCAAGTCCTATACCTATATGACCAGAATTCATTGAACATTTTTTGTAGTGTTATATCTATTCCACGTATTTCCTAGTTCGTTAATAAATGTTTGGGGAAGCGTTTGTCCGGTTGCATGGCATCAATGTCGCCGAATGTCGCCAATAATTATATGTTTGTCGATTGTACTAAACAATGTATTGGATCTAATGGTTTTCCGACACGGTCAGTTTTTTTCTTCTATTATTACATTGGCTCGGCCGGGTCGTTACCACTGTCTCACAGAAAACCGATGTAAAGTAGCGGCTTGCTGCTGCGTTTCGTACGGTGAGTGAGATATCCAGAACCCCAAATCCCCTCCCCTTCCCAATCCCTAATCATCCCTTTCCCTTAAGGTCGGCAACGCGCCCATGATTCTTATGTGGTGGGCGTACATGGGCGGTGGAGATCACTTATCATCAGGTGACCCACTTGCTCGTTTGCCGGCCTATGCTATAAAAAAAAAACAATTTGATTTTCTTGGAATTACTTGTAGATTTTATTACTAGAGTTATTTAGTTCAGAATTATCTTTTGTAGAAACAATCACAATTTCTATTTTTACTGTGCCTAAGGCTGCTATACATCGTAGCTGTCCTGGAATCATAAGGTGAGGATGGGATAAGGTCAAACATTTTTGAGTTTAAAAAAAAACACAAAAAGAGGCAATGTTCCTACGCAGATGTATCGGCTCTACGTTTTGCAGTAATTTAAAAACATATTTTAGCTTGTAACATCTTATTTGTTGTGCCTTTTACACCTGTGTTTATCTACATCATTTGTACTAGTATAGGTTTACTTAAAAAGTATATAGACAGTATTCCCCGCGTCAGATACCCTCGTCAATCTTCAGCTAATTTATATCCGCATTTGTTTAACCGAAAAACGTTTGAATTCGCCGATTTACGGCCCTTGTCTCAACTTTTTCGTATAAATTACATCTTTTGTTGAATTTTACGGTAATTTTTTTTTTAGTTTAATATAATCAGTTCACTGCAATTACTTCTAAAATAAAATTGATCAATGAGACTTCCGGAGGCCCAAATCCCCCTCTCCTTCCCAATCCCTTAATTATCGCTTCCCTTTAGGCCGTGGACTCGAAGTCAGCGGGTGCGGGGCGGCGGCGGCGGCGACGCGGGAGCGGCGGAGAACCGGTCTCGAAGTCAGCGGGCAGATCGCGCGGCACTAGAGCGGCGTAGTTTTGTACTATGAGAAATTAGTGTCTGTTCGCGAACGAAATTGATGTGAATATGATGTTCCATATTATAAAAAATCATTGAAATAATTTGCTCCACCACGTCGGCGGGCATTTTTGAAAATACACAGCACTACGTCAATGCAGACACGCTGGTGCCGCTCGACTGGCGCGCGCCGCTCGTACGTCGCTCGTCGCGCCCGCGCTGCGCCGATGCTTTCGAGGTCAGGTCCATTTAAATCTATGCATTTGAACGCGCCGCTCCCGCGCCGCCGCCGCTTGCCGCTGACTTCGAGTCCGCAGCCTCAAGGTCGGCAAAACGCCTATGATTCTTTAGGATTGTGGGCGTACATGGGTGGTGGAATTCACTTCCCATCAAGTGACCCACTTGCTTGCTTGCCGGTCTAAGCTATAAAAAATACTATTAAAAACGTTATATTTAATTTACATAGTTACATCGTTAACGGACCGTCATTTTCATTTAAAACGTAATAATAATATGTTTTGATAATTAATATTTTTTTGCATATACATAAACGTTCAATTTATTATGATAGTTGCCAAAGTACGTGCAACATCCCAGAGGGTAATGTTATAGGTACGGAAGGGCTGCCATTAACATGATACGTTTAATTACCTGCGCATAAATTGCATACGATATTGATTGTTTACTAGTACTGAATGGGGATTAACGAAACAAGCGGAGCACGCGGCGACACGTGCAGTGAACTTTATGTAGATATCATGTAGTGAATTTAGATCCTGCGGCTTCATAAGAAAATATCATGTTTGAATTTATTACGGTTAGGCCACTAAAGTTAGTACTAATTGAGATTAATCTCTTAAAGTAGTCGGATACGACAATCAACTTTTTTTATTTTTATAACATAGGCCGGCAGACGAGCAAGTGGGTCACCTGTTGGTAAGTGATCTCCACCGCCCATGTACGCCCACCAACAGAAGAATCATGGGCGCGTTGCCGACCTTAAAGGAAAGGGATAATTAGGGATTGGGAAGGGGAAGGGATTTGGGCTTCCGGATATCTCACTCACCGTACGTTACGCAGCAGCAAACCGCTACTTTACGTCGATTTTCTGTGAGACAGTGGTAACGACCCGGTCGAGTCAGCCCATTCATGCTGTAAACAAAACTGTCTACAACGTGGCTCTACCACTCAAAAACTTAAATTAACACCAAGATATTTCTTATAATTTGATTCTCTTCATGGGATTTCAGTTACGATTTTGACAGGTGCATGTATGATTTAAATGCAATTAAATTTTGCAAGTATAAAAATGAGTTCCATACAATTTCGTAGATGAAAGGCGGCGATCATAAATATCGACGACAAATTCCCGCCAATCGCGACAACACGCATTCTGTTCCTCGTAAATTGCGCGCGTAAATAATAACGCGGGATGAACGCAACTTTATCAACCCTTATTTATTGGCTCATTATCAACAGAATGTGTATTTTATGAACATATCACTGTATTAAAATTACATATTTTTTTTCTATCGGTTTCTGTGTTGTATTTAACAATAGGCATAGTCTGCGAGAATGGTGTTAATACTCGTAAAGTGAGAGCAATATGTGTAATGTGATTTTGGTTTTAGACTGATTTTTGTTGGTGATACATTAATGCTATTTTAACGAAATTAACATGTCGCTTACTTTATGCTAAGCGCCACGTCTGCCCACATAAGAACTATGAATTACAAAGCACTGCGTGACAATGGACTGCGCTCGTCACCCACAATATTAAGTTGTTATGTTAAGTCTCATTATGTCCAGTAAGTTTTTAAATACCATACATTGTAAATTTGTAGATCTATATAACAAACAGCACAAATAATTAATCTCGAAGGTAAATACTATCGCGATAAAAGTTCTTACCCGTTATAATGCTCTGTATTAACATAACTAGTATTTATTTGGCCACAATTAAGCATGTTTTAACAATTACCATATCATTTTGCTTAAGTCAATATTCACGCGAACTCCTTAATGATGCGAATACAAAGGCTTTGTGTTATTAATATCGAATATAATGCATAATATTCCCCTGAGTCTACTGTACAACTATCCACAGGTACAAAAGCGTACAATCCACCAATAATGATACAAAATTGGTGAGTCTCGCTTGATTTGCCAATAAATGTGGTAAATTGAAATGTTTTACGGTTCATTACTATTGGGGATGAAGGTAATATGGTAATCGCTACCCTATTATGTGACAATATTGTAGGACTTTCATTCGATAAAATTTAATTTGTACCGGTTTTCATGGTTGACTCGCTCTAAAACATTTGAAGCCTATAAAATATTGCTAATTGAAAGACAAGAAAAAAATTGTACAGATTATTTTTTTTTCACTATCTGTCTGTCTTTAATGGATGGTTTATAGCTAATCTAATATCAAAGCAGATGTTTTATTTTGGCCATGCCTACAAGGTGTACATACACCTTTCAGAAAAAAATATAAAAAATAGATTGGTTTAGGAAAAATACGCTTACAATTTGTTGTTGGCGAATTAAACTGCAATGTTTATTTAATAATTTAAACGAATTTTCAGTACTGACTTAATTAATTGTTAATCGTAATTGATTAGTGAGTGCAATTGGCTGAAGCTATGGGCGTCGCAATTTTTTTTCACTGACCTCCATTACATAAGTAATATTTTAGATTAGATTTATATCAATGAGCAGATTAAGTAACCATATATACTTAAAAATCTATTTCAAAACCCGAATTGCGGTGAAGAATTATTTCAGAATTTCCATTTTCTCACGCAATTTATACAAACCTACAGAAGAATAATTATTAAAGTCCATCCACCTGTGATGGTGCTATCGCGTAATATACATGTAATCTTTTCTAAACAATCCATTCTACAACGACTTAAAATCTCTTCGTCATTTTAATACATCTGATACAGGAGACATTTGCAGTGGTATTTGACTGGCTATGCCTCGGGGACTGACCAGACAGTCGGCTAAAGGCTTTGACTCTACAATCCGGAGAAATTAGATTACACCCGTTGGCTATTGTCTGGACATTTATGTACTTCCAAAATCTGATGTCTATTTATAGTTTTGATATTTTGTATAGTTTCTAAATTGTAATAATATCAAACCTGTATAATACTGTCCCACTGCTGGACGCCGGCCTCGTGTAATAAAGAGAGGGGCTAGGCCTTTATCCCCCAAGGGCTAGGCAGAGTTGTAACTAGTTCTGCATCTTCGTTAAATTGAGCTTATTGCCGGTCCATAATACTATAGGGCGCAAGCATATACCGGGTACAAATTTTAATTTCGGAAGTTTCATGTGCGATGGTTCGAATCAAAAACTGAAATACAAATTGTAATTACCGACCTGGGAATTGAACCCCAGACCCCACGGATCTCAGCCTTAGTACGCCGTAGTAGGTTTTACCAATTATTCAAAATGTTTATTTATGTACAAAGCAAAATCTATATCATAACTGAGTATAGTATCATTATGTATGCAATAACCTTAACAGTAGAAATATTGTTACCGTACACATGGTCTGATAAAATTTGAAACAAGAAAAAAGGCAGATCAGGTCGATTAAAAGAATAAACAAAGCACTCACCGGAAGCTTTACAGTCTCCTCAAAATGCATAGCCCATTACAAGAGCATGTTTATTGTGATTTTGCGTTTAAACAAAGAGGGGGCGGCGTTTTTACGCGGCCGTGTAATGAATTTCACAATGGCGAGACATCGGCCGTTTTAAATATTCAACAAGATGCAAGGCGTGCTGGAATTCCGTACACCTCATTGAATAACATTGCTTCATGCATAATTTTTCGTTTTAAAAATTTGTCGCCGCGTGAAATTACAAGGGGGATTGTATATGGGTAAGTATGTGCCAATATGTTTTAGAAACCGAATTCATAGTGTTAGATTTATGGTTACTAATAGTTGTTATACTCGTCGAAGGAGCAGTGATGCATGAGCAATTATGACACATTAACGTTCAATTATTTTAACCGACGAAAAAATGGAGGCTCTCAATTTGACGCCTGCACAAGTTTTGTCGCGTATATTTTATAGAACAATTCGATTTTGATGATTCTTTCACTAAAAATAATTTAATTAAAACAAACAATACCGATTCCTGAAACACTGAAAAGTTAAATAAAACCAATAACTTTTTAGTCGGCGCTATTTAAGCTTAACACAAAATTGGTTAATTTAAAATTATCTTTTTCTGCTTTTATTTTTGTTACATAAACAAATGTAATATTTTCTTTAAATAATTTCCCCAACAGAACAAATTTCTCCCTGTGCACGCCTACCGGAATCTCGTCCAGAAACTTTATTAGCGAAGCCAACTACAAGTAATATAATTTCTTGTCGGATCATATCCTCGGGGATCCGCCGTCCTGCTAAGGATCAAAGTTGTCGCTAACACAATTAGAGAGACGGATTAGTTTCGGCCAGAGCTGCCTCATACCTGACCGCTGCGGATTGCTATTAATTTTGTTCATAAACTAGTTTAATTCAGCTCGTTGATTAGCTTAATTCGAATTCAGACGTTATATTTTTATGTGGTGTTGGTTATATGTTTGTGCTTCATGTGACGATTTATTAAACCTACAAAAATATAATATAAAATGAATTCCCTCAGACAATTTTTATTAATGATATAATTCTGAAATAATCATGTCTTCATGCCTCAATTTAGAATTTCTGTATGCAAATACAAAATAATTTATTTATTTGTAATTGCATAAATAGACGTTCCGTTTTTTATTTGATAAATCTGTGATAAAAAAGAAAAATAATTAGCAAATATTTAACCCGCAACATTATTATTAAGTAATCATTCAAAAATTATGCCTTTTATATTTTAATATCCACCAACTAGCAAGCAGTAGCGAAATAAATAATTTTAAACAAAAACATTATCTAATTAAAGCAAACAAAACAAATTCAACAAAACAATATTGGCACGAAGCGAATTAAAAGCCCCTCCGAAATAGAAGCGGACCTCAAACTAACTCCACTGAAATATTAAACAAGTGACATTTTCAAATATCGGCCCCCAAGTAATTGCGTGTTCGATGGATAATGTATACTTAAACATTAAGGACGTTCGGACTCCGAGGATTTCGATATAGGACTTCGAAATTGGATATTCCGTATGAATTTTATAAGTATATGCCGTTGGTGTTTCGATTGCTTTGCATTTATGAATAGAGATGGATTTTTTAAATGTCTAATACCCATGAGAACAATATTTAATAGGTTTTTTTGCAAATCAGCATTTATGGGTAATAACTAATACATTTTATTAGGCCGTTTCGGAACAAGACCAGAATCATAAAGATTATAGGGATATAGATATAGGATTACAGAAGGTTATAGGTGCTGACTGCTGACCATAATGACGACTAGAATGGGAGAGCTAACTCCACTTTTGCGTGGTCAGTTGAAATACATTTATCTGTATTATTGTTTATAATAATTATATAAAATATCTCAATTATAGCTCTAATATAATATTTTATGCAAATAACATAACATTAAGGTAATAACAGTTAAATTTAAAAGTAAAGTTATTTCCATACTCGCGGAGTATATCTCTGGAGATTCACCGACATCCGAGGTAGCCAGTAACTACATGCTTGTTAACTCGTCTCATATATTATGAAGCTGTGTCAAATGTATCTCGGTTTACATTTATACAGGATGTTTCGACTTCTGTGTGGACTTGAGTTAAAATAATATAATACAAATCCAAAAAGAACACATCATTCATGTGTGATACTTACTGTTGTAATGCTTAGTTATTGTATTTTTTCAGAGACGTCACTAAACTTTTAGTGTCATTAAGTAATTTCTTAGAATTCGATTATTTCACACACTTACAGCTAGTGAATGCTTTATGTATTGTTACTGAATACAGAAAATGATTTATAATCCTTTACTCATTACAGAATCAATATTAATTTACTTCTATGTGAAGTAATCCGAGTTATAAGAGATGACTTAATTACAATTAAAGTTCAGTGACATCTCTGAGCGCGGTAGTTATACTTTTAATAAATACAAAGTATTTTAATAGATGAAGCAAGATTTATTAGACAATTAGCGAACCGCGCCGGCTTCGCACGGGTAAAAATATGTTTGTGACGACATCACATTACAAATCTTTCGGCTTGTCCGTACTATAATATGTATGTATTGTACATATAAACCTTTTTTATGAATCAGTCCATCTATTGCTGAAAACTGCATTAAAATCCGTTGAATAGTTTAAAAGATCTAAGCGAACGGAGAGCGAAAGCGACATCATTTTATACCATGTAAAGTATGTTTTGTATATCACAAAAATTGTTAAACCGTTGATATCTCTGTAATTTTATCGATGACCTGAAGTTTATTTATAAACTATAGACTAAATTCTTTAAACTTGAACTATGAATTTAAACTAGCCACCAGAATGGTACTTTAGACCACGCGTGCTTTAGAAGCACGATGTATTTATAAAGGGTGCTCTGAGGCGCGGTAAAATAAAGGCTCGCCGAATGTCGGATGTCGCGACCTTTTGGGATTTGCTCGCGGCTTACTTATTTAACTTCAAGTTGAACTATCTACCAGTCAAATATTTGCATGTGTGCTGCTATACACAGTTGAGTAATATATCGTTAGTCTGGATGGACAAAGAAAGGGTGCTCGTCAAGTTTATTTATAATTTATTTAGTGCAGATAGTAGAAGTGATAAATGTTGTCCAAAATGTATTACATTTTATTGTAATATGGGTAGATGAATAAGTATAACTGAAAACACATTGCTATTATCATCATCATTATTATCATTGCTATTAGCTTCTGACGGTTAAAGTAATTATAAGATTAGATATCCATCGTAATTAAATAATTCAATTATTAATTTATTACTTTATTTGGATTATGGTACTTAATTTACAATTTCACAGATATTTTTTCCCCTTGAATGACGCCCATATTTTGCCCATAAACAAAAGCAACACCATCCATAACTCGGAAATACAAAGTAAACTATTTCAAGTAACACAACTCATCACTCTGAGATATAACGTGTTAAGCCTCATAAAGCCTAGTAATTTCACAAGTTTCATAACGCATTAGGTCTCATAACACTCAGTAATGTCACAAGTTTCATAACGCGCTAAGTCTCATAACACCCAGTAATTTCACAAGTTTCGATGTGATTAAAACCGTAACAAAACAGTGCTTACACGCTTCATTATATTACCAATTACCAACACTTTTTTCCGCACATGCTAAAATCAGCAAAACCTTAATTTAACTCTGCCGCGGAACTTTTTCATACATTTAAAACATAAATTGAGTCGACGTTACCCTCGGCAAACACACCTTTAACAAACGCGAACAAAGAAAAGATGATTTGTCAAAATAAATTAAGCATAAGACAGTCTGTGGCGAGTAGTCACAATGTTGTCAAATATTTACACCGGGGTTACGGGGGCCCACCGAAACGTTACGAATGATAATGTACGCAGCCTCCTACTTTGGGGCACAGAAATTAGGCACCTTTGCGTACTATGAGGTACAGTAATACGATTTATGTTATATTATATTCTTTTCTTTCCTTTTTTTTTTTTTTTTTTTTTTTCACATACATAGTCCTGATCCCACAGTAAGATACGAGTCTTGTGTCGTGGGCATCAGGAACTACGAGAGACTTTTCGGTCTCACAACACCCAGACCCCGAAACAAATATTTGTGGATCACACAAACATTGTCCCGGTGCGGGAATCGAACCCGCGGCCTCTCGCTTCACAGCCGGCTACTCGCCCGCTGCGCCACGGAGGCTGTCAATGTTATATTATATTATGCGTATAATACGCACTCACACTTGTAATCCCCGAAGGAGTGGACAGAGGTGTAACCAGTACACCCATTGTGCCGAGTTTATTTCCGTCCCATGATGTGATAAGGGCGGGCCTATCCCTACCGGGCATAATTCCAGAATCAGGGCTGATACTGAGCATTTCTTGGTAGACAAACCCAATATCACGGATAAGAATCCGACCCGGGGATTGAACCCGAGGCAACACAGCAGTCTACATAAGCAATACAACTGCGAATCACAGTTTTGGAACTCGGTTTCATAAGTTTGTGGAAATGATACCGTACAATTGGTGAAAAGCCCTCCATAGTGGCTCCTTCAGGATAGTCACGTTCCGAGGTTAGCCAGTGTATATCCAGTAACTTCAGGCCGACATAATTCTGCCGACCGTTGATGGACGTAATTATATTTGAATTCTAAAATTAACTGTACATCAGTCCTTTCCTCTTCTTTTCCCTCATCATCTCTTTCTTGCATCCCTCCTCCCTCCTCCCTCTTATTTCCTCCTAGCACCATCTCCTCGCTCCCGTATTTACTATCACATCCCCATACGAACCCCAAGGATGAGATACGGCAGAGGTCGTCAGTATTCCATTAACAGGGATCCCTACAGTTTATCAGAAGTGTTAAAAAGAAAACTGTACATCAGTCCAGTGTAGTTACTCGGCTACGACGGGGTTTAAAAACAGTACCTAATGATTTCTTACGTTTATGCGAATGTTACTCATTGAAATAAAACTAATTTAATTTAATTTTTTTAAAATATAAAACCTCGATAAAATCAGTTTAAATTAGTTTTATTTCAAACAGTACCGAAGTTAAGAAAAAATATTATAACAGTGTATCGCAACCACAACGGCTATTCTGAACCACAAGCTCTGTGCCGAGTTATAAGGGTACTCAAATCTCGTGTGATTTGGTGCGTACAATCCATCATCGTCCACGACGGCTACTATAATGCAGTAGCAGAATAACAAGGAAAAATATTTTATTGTGAACACCCGTATCAAGAATCTATGGTTGGTTTCAGAAGAGTTTCACCCACATAGATGATATCTGTATGAATAAGTTTGGTCAACCATTGCAATTATTTTAATTTGAAATTATTTTAAATTTTAATGGCTGTTTTAGGCCTCGGGATAGCACTCACACGAAACGCAACAGCAACTTGGTACTATTACGTTATTATTATTACGTTAGTAGTATTACGTTAGTATTACGTTATTATTTTATTATCTTTCTGTGAGACAGTGATAACAATCCAAACGTGCGGGCTCATCCAGGGTGTAATACTGTCGGCAACATGACTCTACCTTAACTGTTAATCCGCTTCAGTGAACGTTAAGGGAAACCGACACTAGTCTCTTAAAATCAAATTATCAGTAAAAAGTTTTAATGTTTGAATATTATTGAAATTTATATTAATTACATTAAACGCTAATACGCTTGTTACATCAATACAAGCCACATTTCCATTCTAAATTCAAACTTTGAGGAAAAAAATCGAACGTCTAACAAACAATCCATATAATGGAATGCCACCTTTTATTCGAAATCAAGTCCCATAGGTTTTAAGAAAATTAAGTGCGTAACGCGTCGCGAGATGGCGTTGTTAACCCTGTGGGCGCTACGTGTGCGCTTAATATTCATTAATTCCAAAACAAAACACGCGCGCTCACTCTTCCGCGTCGCTGCGGTAGGGTTAGAATCAAACACATTATTGTTGTTAACCCGTGTGCTGCAAAAATGTGCTTATTTTATTTCAGCCAGGCCTGAATTATATTTGTGACATAAATTTACATTATGTTTCTTACTTACAGCTTACGTAATTTTGTGACATCTACAGTAAGCAATTTACTAAGCTAAAGTACTAAAGGAGTTTGTCATAGAATCTAGCAATTTGATACCATTATAGTATGAAAAAAATAAAATAATACTCCAGAACTCCAGTCTAGAACTAAATAACTGTATCATAAACTTCAACAACGCGATAACACATAGCAGAAGCAAGAAATTAAGAGTTGAGTCGCATCACTGCCCTCGTGGGAAATTCGACCAATCACGACGGGCGGAATTGCTCATTGCTCGGTGTCTGACCATATTGGGATACTATTTGTTTTATATTTCCTACTTTTAAATGAAAAAATGAGACTAGCTTGGTACATTCGTAAATAGCTTTAGCTTACGGCTCCACCCACGTGTTTTATTTTATTACCAAAAACAGTTAACACAATTACTAGGTACTGAACTGCGCTTGCCACCCCGAGACATAAGGTCAAGTCTCATAATACCCAGTAATTTCACTGTCTTCAATGTCCTTCAAAACGAAACACAACAGTGCTTACATACTGTTGATTAGCAGCAGAAATAGACAAAGCGGTGGTACGAACCCAGATGGCCTCTCGCATACCTACCACCTTGTAGATTAACCAATAAGAATCACCAACGGTACCGAGTTAACCTTGTGTAAACGTTCACATCTGTAACACGATTTATTTCACACGCTTTCCCCAATTTCACTCAGAGAATATGACGTGCCTCCCCACTTATAACCATAGCTTCATTCTCGATATTATTTTTATATCAATAACTCAAAGGATATTTTTTAATCACCAGCGCACTGGGTGAGTACCCGACTGCGAAGCGTGAGACCGTGGGTTCGATTCCCGCACTTAGATAAAAACAGCTACCAGACCAATATCTTAAAACTGTAACACTTCTTATACCAATTAGCAAATGCTTTCATTCTCCGCACAGAAATCGAATTAAGGTGTTTAACCCCATACAATGAAGAAGGGTGTTATAAATTTCACGTCATTGTCAATGTTTGCCGGCTATGGCATCGTGGCACTTACACGAAGGGTCCTATTTTAATGCGTTTTTTTATTTGAAAGCTGTTTTTTTTCCGAGCACGGCAAAGTGACTGCACAGGCACAGTGATACAAGGACCCCTATACCCGCCCTAACAAACCATCAACTCATGTCGCAAGGCCCTCGGGAGAACCGGATATACACTACACTGGCTGATCCTGGAACGTGATTCACACAAGGTGTGTGGGTCACTATGGCAGGTTTTAACACCATGTGTATGGTGTTCGCTATCCGGGCGGATATGAATATCCTACCACTAGCAGTTTTACCTGGTTTTATCGGGATGACTCTTAGCTATGTTTGAAGCAAATCATTTTCATTTAAAAGTTACAACTGTTTTAAATATGAACTACAATGTTACCCTCAAGCTTTTGTTCCGTTTAGAAAAGGTGCCGCCATACTCAGTAATCATAAGATGTCAAAACATCAATAATCACCGAAGATGGTCCCTAAGGACTGTAGGCAAATTCCTTAAATCATCCGCAAAGGCTTTTAAAATTACAGCCCATTCATTCTGCTTCTTTTGTCATCGCCCTTTAGCGTTTTCGGATCCAAAAATAAACAGTAGGCGCGTTATAATAATGGGATGAAACGATCTGACGGAATTCCTAAAAACAGTCGTAGAATACGAATGGTAAAAATATCAAATCTACAAATGAAAAAGATTTAAAACCGAAACCGATGCGGAGATATATCAAAAATATCGAATGTATTAAAAAGACATACGAAGTCCTACTACATCGTTTATAGATATCTGTATTATTATCACATATTAGCAATTACTATTTTTAGGGTTTCATAAATGGCAAAAACGATACCCTTTTAATTTCGGCATGTCCTGTCTGTTTGTATGTCGCAGCAATTTTACTCGGCGACTATCAGTGCTATATGAATGGAATTTGCATGTTAGGTGTATTCTATGAACCGCTACACATAGGTGTAGTGCAATTAAGAAAAAAAAAGTGGCTTGCCTCGATACATGTAACTGAGGGATCATTTTTCTGCCATTTCACATAGGCATGTGTGGCATCGTTGGATAGATCCTTAAATATTATATAGAGGTTTCTAAATGTTTTATACATATATGTAATTAGCTTTTTAAATATGCATGTTGGAAGTGTAAAAAAATGTAAAACCTTTAATAAAGACTCTCTAACTTTTAAACTACGTGGTGGAAAATTCTGAAAAACTCAAGGTAGTATAACTCAAAAGGGTATTTCAACGAAAATTTTAATGAGCCAGTATAGTTTATGAGATATCGAAAATTTTCGGTCACATAATATTTTATTCAATCGCTTGAATAAAATATTATGTGACCGAAAATTTTCTGAAACGAAAGCCATTGTAAAGTTTACTTTACGGTCGCCCGTAAAGTAAACTTTACAATGTCTTTCAGTAATACAAACTTATTTTTATGGTTGCCTTATTTTAGGTGACTTATTTAAAACTATGAACGTTAATCTCGAGTACGGAATCCTTCACTGTGCGTGGTCCGACACGCACTTGGCTGATTTTTATAAACTTGGTGAATAAATAAAGTAATTAAATAATTTATCTTAGTGCGTTAATCGAACCGGCGCGGCGGCCTCTCGCTTCGCAGCCATTTACCCGCCCACAGCGCTACGGATTGTATTAAGTATTATTCATCTCTTTTCTATTCAAACAATGTATTGAATAGATCATAGAATCGGTTTAAGAACGTGATATTTCTACCTCAAATCGAAAGGCGGTGCTGCACAACCGCAAAGAAGTGTAAAGTTTGAAAGCTTAGTTGGAAAATATGGATTCCCCAGCGGTTCGCACATCACAGCCGATTCGACAGTGTCGCTGATTGATTATGCATTCACGTCACGATTGACGTGCGGGGTGAAAAACAATATAATACGCTATATGTTCCACATTGCAATATTATAAATGGATTCTGTATTGTTACATGAAATTAACAAGTCATAAATGACACTATATTATCACCACTATACTCAAGTCACATGTTTTTATACCTTAGAGTTTTGGTTTATATTTTTTGTTTTATTAATTGATTCTTGTCCAAGGATACGAATCCTTTAGACGATTACATAAATTCATATAGCACAATATTGGCATTTGAGCTAATGTTAGATATATTTTGATATTCCTTATTTTTATAAGAACGATGCAACACGGCTGCGGTCGATTTTAATGTTTTCATACACTGTTCATTACACAAAAACAAATTAAAATAAGAGATGAACCGCATAGTCAGAATTCTCGCCAAAACCCTTAGAATTATTCAATAAAATGATTGCTAGTATAGATGTCAAGTTTTAAGACATTCCTATAGTTATCCTAGCATGGCAAAGTTACTACACTGGATCATATGGTATGTACAATGTACATTGCAGTCGAAATAGAATGTTGACCGTCGGGGGAAGTTCCATCATTCGACGTGCACTAGAATCAAGGTCTGGAGTTACTACATAAACATTGGTTGGCAACAGAACGGGACGCTTCTAAACGAGCTGCTATGGTGATTTTTTTACCAAGTGTACAGTATTAATTAATTGGTAATTACATTTTTTTTTTATTTATCCTGGCTCGGCAAAGTGACTACGCTACACCTGATGGTAAGTGTAACGCAATCCAAGAATAGTGTCGACCAACGATAAACAATGTGTCCATCGTAGGTCGGCAAGATCATGCCGGCCTGCAAAGGGCCAAGGGGGAGGGGAAGGAAAAAGGGATGGGAAAAGGGTTAGGATCAGGGGGCAAGCCCCCTGGGGAGAACCGGATATACACTGGCTGACCCTGGAACGCGACCCACACTAGGTGGGCCATTATGGCAGGTTTTAGCACCAGTGTACGGTGGTCGCTATCCGGTCGGATACAAGTATCCTCCCACCAGCCACATACCAAGGGATTAAAGAAGACTAATTCACACAATAATATTTCTGATAACTAAATAAATTAGAATAACGAGCACATTCCGACAATATTAATAAGATTACATAAAATCAATTATTTTATTTCCAATATCCTAATTTCCAAACAAAACGTGTAAACAATACCCATTAAAGTTAATTTCAAAATGCGGTAAACTCATTAACACATACCCTATTCATAATGAAACAAGCTTTTCATCTTGACACCGGGGTTCGGCCGCAAGTCCGCTGACCAATTTACGACCCCTAGTGATTTCGACCTCCGATAACGTTCAAATGTCCTGCCGCTGTCTGATAAAACAGTAAAGCCAAATGTTCTAAAGACACCCGGGCGACAGTAAGCCCCTTTGTTTAATCTAATATGGTGTTATTATTCATTTTAGTTCATTAGACTGGGATTGTTAATGGAAAAATAGTTAGGAACATATTTATTATAAAATGTTGGAAAATATATAATAATAAATGAAAATATATGAAATGATGTCAGATACTATATGGACTTAATATGCTAGCTGGTTATTGCTTGTACTGTGAGCTAATTCTGAAATACCTCCGGGCAGTACGTAGCATCAGCTGTCAATAATTGCATCGGGTAGATTGTCATTGCGCTACCTATTGCGCAATAATTAAATTTAAAATTTTAAATTTTTAAATTTTTAATTTTAAATTTTTTATCAATTTTTAATTTTACCTATTTTCTATTGCGCTATTTGATGGTCTACAGATGGTGGCGTACAATTAGTGAATAATCAGTCATTTCTAATGTATGCTATTTTAATTAATTATACAACGATAATTTGTATCGTTAATCTCAACTATTTAGAAACATTTATACAGACCGGCATGATTCTAGTCAACAGGGAAAAACTCATTGTTTGTCGGTGGTCGCTGGGAACTACGCCATCATCAGGTGTAGTGCAGTCACTTTGCCGTGTTCGGATAAAAAAAAACTAAGTCATAGATTTTGAGTCTTTTTATTTTCTTGCATTCGTTTATTTTTTAAATATTAAAGTTCACATATGGATCATGCAAATACTCAACTAGATTAATAAATCATTGTAATTATGGCAAAAAAGCTTTGTAAATATTTAAATGTCGCGCAAGATAAAAAATAGGGGAGAGTTTAGTGTTGTACCTACTTCACCCTTTTACAATATCGATATCGTTAATTTATGATTTCAATGCCTTTTATGGCGAGTATTTTTGTTCGTTTAAATTAGGTGAATAAACTAATTGAATTTTATTTAATGGTTATATAAGAAATAACTTTTACATAATTTATTAAATAAGGTATTAATTAATTTAGTCAATTAACCTAACTAAACTAAAAATTTAAAATGTTGAAGTCTTGATGACAAAAATAATCTTTAGATATATATAAACCCTCGCCTGTAATCCTCAAAGGGGTAGACAGAGGTGTAAACAGTACACCCACATTTCGCCGAGCGTATCTCCGTCCCGTGTGTATAGCGGGCACGAATCCAGACTCTGGGCGTATACTGAGCATTTTATGATAGAAAAATGCAATATCACTTTTACCCGACCGGATCGAACCCGAAACCTCAGTATAGCAATCGTAACGCGTACGCAATACAACTGGGCCACCGAGGCAGTCTTAACAGTATTAAGTAAATAAGTATTAAGTAAGTAAGTCTTAACAGTATTAGTAAGTATTAAGTATCTCAGTAGATAGTAGTCAGTATCTGTAATAAGCCCTATAGAAAAGTGTAAATATATAATTTACTTTCACAACACTGATATCGATGAATGATAATTTGAACCCTAATTCGGGTGCGCCCTTCAAAGCATGTATGTTTGACCACCGGAGCTCTTCACCCAAATTGAGTGCTACTTTAGTTTCCTAATAGGCCGTGTGCATACAAAGTGCGGAAATTAATCCACTATCTATAATACCTTCAAATATTTTTTAAAATAAAAGATATGATATTCCGTTTTATTGACCTCTTCATTTATTTATATTATACAGATATAAAATACTATAATAACAATAATACTAGCCACTATTCATGTACCATTACTGGGCACGGGCCTTCTCTACCGAATGAGAGGGGTTAGGCCTTAAGGTACAAGTTGGAAGCGGACGACATGACGCAGCAGCAGACGACGTGTAGTAGCTTCATGTCGTCACGACACGTCGTTACGACGTGTCGCTGCAGTCATGATTTCGAACCCGACTGCAGACGGCAACAGCAGATGAAATCCAGTTGGTACCGAGTGTTCCGTGAAACAAGATGCATTTTTTTATATCTTTTATTAGAAGAGGAAGAAGACTATGATTACTTGTTTTTGTTGTACTTGTACAGAAAAAGACGAGAAGCCATACGGCCTATGTTTAAATGCAGAACAAGTGAGGGAACCTATTCAATATTGATTAAAAACCATTTAGAAAGCGATATTAAAGAATTCAGACAGTATTGTCGTTTGAATCTTGAAATTCATTTTGAAAAGAAACTCGCTGGACGTGTCGTCAGCGGCACTACTGATCCGCGGTCGGACGACACTGGCGTCTGCCGCTCGACGACGCGTCGCTAGCTTCGTGTCGCTGACTACGGATGTAATTTCATAGAAATACATAGAAACCAGTAGTGTCGCTGCGACACGTCGTCTGCTGCTGCGTCATGTCGTCCGCTTCCAACTTGTACCTTTAGTCTACCATGCTGACATAGTACGGGTTGGCAGACTTCACAAAAATACTAAATAAATACGCCCAACATTCACAAACATAGGCTTGACATTACACTAGGTTAAAGTTGTATCATAGGTATCAGAAACAAAGAGGGACTTACGGTCCTACAAAAAAAATTCTCAGTGCGCAAAACGAACCCACAGCCTCTCGCTGTGCAGCCGGCTACTCGCCACTCGGCCACAGAGGCTGTCAGATCTTCGAAATTTTTATGGAGAACTTATCAAGTAAAAACATACTGGTTGTAAATAATATTAGAGTTTTTTTTAATTATAATTTAAATTTAGAAGCTCTGACGTAATGTTCCAACGGTTTTTCCTAAATAAATAAAGGATTTTCCGTTCGTTAAACTAGATTTAACTAATTTAATGTCTTGCGACGATCGCTGTGCAACTTATTTTTTAATAATTAGTAGTTATAGCATCTGTATCTATAACATTTATTTCAATTTGATAAACTTTTATAGCTACAATTCAATAACAACGTAACATAATGTTATATGCAACAAATGTCACCGCACTCAAAAATCCACAAAGATTTATATCTATCCAAACAGCCAATTAAAAACCAGATATACGTCACAACTGTTTGACTTGTTTGCAATATTTTTAATTGAGACAGACCCTACGCGTGCTGTCAAACAATAGTTTCAAATACCCACTGTTAGGCGACCCATCCTTAAAGCATAACATGACGGGATCGAATAGGATTTGGTAGGTCAATATTTTTTGGTTTATGTATGAGGTCATTGTTTACCCAAACATGGCAAATAATTAAGAATGTTCATTGGTTTTGTCAACACAATCTATGGAACCAGCGGTGTGATTACCAGGGGCTTCTATTGTTTGACCTTTCCAATATTGGATTGTAGACTCAGGTTTATTGGTTTTTCTCGTGGTGAAATATTAACCATTTCTTTTTGAAAACAGTGGTATAACGTATTGTACATAGAAGTTTAAATAAAATATACTTAGTGATTCTTAGAGGTATCAGAGTAACTGTAAATAATTTATTAATCAATTTGTTGACAATATATTATGTTTTAAAATCGATTTCAACTGTTGTTACAATTAACCCATGTAATCAAGGTTTGTGTTTATAATTTATCATTGCTATAATTTGTATTGTTTTGAATGGAAATGTGTGTAAAATTTATAGATAAAAAATCACAGAATAATACTATTATTAGACCGCGCATCTCGTCAAATAATAAAAAAATAAAACAAAATTGGTATGGGACCCCAGGTGCATAAATATGCCTATTTCTTTTAAGTTTAGGTTTGCAGGGAGATGTCTAACCTTATACCATCAACACATTACACTGTATTAAACATTTATAATGTACTTATACCAATTTGCAATTCAACAGAAACACATAAAATCTTCATGCCAAATTATCCGGACATGACGATATTTCACGCAGGACGCGTAATTTTCTTTCCTCAAACCCGTGAAGCGAGACGGTTTCTTTTACAAAATGGATTCTTAAGGGAAACTTATTCATTCTGTTATTAGGCGTCCTGTTTGTTTTGGTCGGGCCCGGGACATTGCTCGGGAGATTCTCGGGTCATTATCCGGGAGCGGGACACGTGATGCGTGAAATTATTTTGTACTTTACACAATTTCGGGGCATGGTGCGCGTACGCGTCGCTTGTGAGGGGTGAGGTACGGAATAGAATGGATGGGACGTTGGTTAGTATTTTTTATTAGTAGTATTACTTACCATATCTCGGGACTACAGAGTCCCGGACCTTTGGTAGGCGTGAGTGGGGCCGAAGCCAACACGTTGAGGCCCGTTAGACAAATTTAATCTAATATTATGATGTGACACCGCCCGGCGGCTATCCCTGTATACATTAGTAGTATTTATTACTATTACATGCAATATAATGCGTAATATAACTAAATTGCCTTATTGATCTCATGTAAATTACTTATTGCTTAATAACTTACTATTTATTGTTTGTCTTATTTCTCGTTGTTTAACTAATTGCTAAATGTTTATATAATTAATAATTAATTAATTGTTAACCATGTGGTGTAAGCTACTAGTTGTAAGTTGTGGTTGCCTGTTTACGGGGGAATCCTGAATTTTATTCTACAATGTATGTTTTTTTATGTTCATTTAGTGTACATATCTCCTTCTGGTAACTCTAAAATAAATAAATATGTAAATGTACTGTTATTCGGATGTATTAGATTTTTAAACACCGCAGTGTTAAAACCATGTTATCAGTCATCCATAAAAACTGTTTATTTATGAAAAAAATAAATGATAAAAATCAATTACATTTGAGACAGTACTGTATTAATCGAAAAATAAAAATTCAATTTTACAAAGTCATGTCCACGTAATACAACGCGCTAGATTCGTTACCCCGACCCCGCCCGATCCGGACTCGCAGAATGAAGTTGTAATGCAATACATCTGGTACAATGCCTTGTTTGACACACTGATGTATTGTTCGACAATACGAACATAATTTACAATTGTATAACGGGATTGTGTTTATAGAGCTGTTTGAAGCCATTCTAATGACGCGAAAAATTTACAAATTAACTGGTTGTAAGATTTATTAAACAAATTATAATGTCAAAATAAGTAAATATTATTTAAAATTGATTTATTAGTGTTTATTCCTAATAATAAACAAATAAAGTGTTCTTAATGGTTATTGATTACAATATTTGGGTTAATATTGTATAATATATTATTATTTAATATTAGTTAATAGCATCGAAACGATATTTTTAATATCTACCACAAGAAACAGTACTACGATGAAATGAATGCGGTTATAACAAAATGCTATAAAAATCTTTTAAAGACCCAACTAATTCTCAATAATTTAACAACGTATGCTACTCAACAGTGCTCTATTCACGGATTTAAAAAGCTATTGCAAAGCGTTCATTGGTTTGCATTTCCCCACACGTAAGAGATGTCTCATCTTATTTGGCAAACGTAATAAATTAAATTCACAAAGAGGTGTAGCGAAGAACGAATAAACTCAACGTTGTTTAAATGTACGGAAACAAACTTCGGTGACTGTCTCCGAGGGTAGGCCAAATTTATTTCAATAATCTTTATAAAAATCTTCAAAAAGGATGAGATTCTGAACTCGTCTGTATCTATATTTTGTTTTATATATTGCAGATGGCGGCAAACAAGCATGTGGGCAAGCCTGATGGAAAGTGATTTCCACTGACCATAAATGCCCACAATACCAGAGAAATGGATGTCTTGCTGGCCTTAAAGGAAAGGGATAATAATTAAGGGATTAGGAAGGAGAGGGGCGTTTGGGCTTACGGATATATTAGTGACCTTACGAAACGCAGCAGCAAGCAACATTACGGCGGTTGTCTGTGGGAGTGGTAATGGGCCGGTCCAGTCGGCCTATTCATACTGTAGACAGAATTCTCGATAGCGTAGCTCTACTGATCAATAAATAGGTTACATCCAGTAGTACTTCGATCAGTTGAAAGTCACAGTCCATTCTTTATATATCAATACTTTTGTTTTATACACTGACATATTCTATTCATTTTATTCATAAAGTATTCTAAATTCAAATTACCATCTGCGAATAGGTTTTATATCAAACACAATTCTTTAATTCTTATTTTTTTTCAGACTGAAAACCAATTCACCTGAAATTCTTCTAACGGAGACACAACCCTAGTAACATATATAGGGAAGAAAAATCTGATAAGTGCGTTTGTTTATTGGAAAGAATTTCAATTTGAGAGCGTGTCGGCGCGCCGCCGCTCCACCTGTCGCGGATTGTTACACCTCACCTGATATTAATGATTCCGATAAGAACGTAGGTATTTGCTCGGATTTCGCGAAGTGCTTACCCTCGTTTTATATAAGCTTGGTGAAAATGGTGTTCCTACTTTGAGATTAAAATATACATAGATACGGACGTACTCTCGCCTTGTTATTCCCGAATGGGTAGACAGATATGTTACCTGTAACACTATAGCTGTCCACATTTCGACAAGCGTATTTCTCTCCCATGATGTGACAGGGCGAGCCGAAACTGATATTATGCATTTTGTCATAGTAAAACTCAATATTACTTTTACTCAACCCGGGGATCGAATCCTATAGATCTCAGCACAGCACCGAGGCAAATAAATATATTATTAGTTTTAGCTTATTGCTAAATTGATTGGTTTTGAAGAAATGTTATAAATTCAGATAATATAATTAATCTACATGTAATAATATTATAAATATCATATTTTGCTATGTGAATGGGTACTAGGCAAAGCAATTGTTATAACTCGCAACTGTATTACCTACTCAATAATATAATAATAATATCTGCTTTGTATTATATTGTCCCACTGTTGGGCACGAGCCACCTTTTCTGGTTTCAGTTCTAGCGGGTTGATAGACTTCACATACCGTGGAAATTCTTAGGGAGAATTCTTAGTTACTTAGGTTTCCTCACGAATCGTTAAAGCAAGCGATAATTAACAAATTCAATGATATACACGGAACTTAGAACAGTCAAATGCTGTAGCAGCAGCAACAACTCTTGCAGAGGGTTTCGAGCATCCAATTTTCGTCTCGACAGTCTGTACCACTCCCCGCTGTGCTATCATACAAATAGATTTTAATAATACTAACTTAATAATATTACCTATTACCTAAAACTTACTGTGCACAATTGCGTACAAAACAATTTGAATTTAATAAATTCAAAAATACCTAAAGAACCGAATGAAAACGCAGTTCAAAGCCGGCGGCGTCTAAACAATCTCGCTTTGAAATTTTGTTGCGCGTCGCTTCGGCTACATTTAGCTACACCTAGGCAAGACGTAATTGTAGCTCTCACTCGCTCTACAATTTTCTTTCCACTTTTATTCTTATCGCAGGGGAAAGCTTTTGCAATACGCGAAGATGTGCCATTTTGTGCCAGTAATTTTACTGTTAACATATCAAACTGTCTATATTTATTAGTATATTTTGCTGGAAAGCTATTTATATATTTTACAACTTGGAATATACGTCATCATATACCCCAAGAAATATGGAATTAATTCTAATTGTAAGTGTAAGTGTTTAACAAACACAGACGAGCCTCTTTGAGCCTCTCAAACATACATTCTGTTACTCTAAGATCCGTGAGCAAGCTGTCATTATACGTTAGTTTATAGTGAGACACACATACTCTGACTGAGCCATCCCAGTAATGCTGTAGTAAAAACCGTCCACAACTTTGCCGCTTTATATGGCCAAAATTACCAACTACTAGATGCTTGCGCAAATCACTGCATTTTCTATTCAATTAAATCTATAAAAACAAACGTAATCGCCACAAATGGTCATACCATAAACATTTAGACACACATTTCTAACCCTAAATGTCTTTATTTCATCGAACATTGAACACAATGGCAACACTGAAATTAAATTTATTGCTTGTCAAATTTTCGCACTTGTTATATCTCACATTGTGGTGTGGTAATTGTTCCGACACATGGTATCACGAAAGGGGTGACAATGGGTATTTATTATTGATAAATGCTCGGAATATTATTAATTCTCGTTACGTAGTATACAGCGATAATTTTTCTACTTATTCAATAATATAGCAAGAAATCTAAATAAAAAACAAATTTAAAACTCGAATCGTGGTGCGTTTACGTATCAAATTTATCCGTTGACCAATTTCCTATCTTACTTTGTACTTTAAATACAAATCTTATCCAAATTTATATGGTACCAATATCGAAGTAAACCTAATCCAACCATAACAGAAATTATCACCATCGGGCACACATTTGGCAGAATCGTTAGTAACTTCTGATATATTATCTTGTTTATGTATTTTACTCTACATTCGCAAAAGATTACAATTTTAAATTGAATAGAATAACTAACTGATGGTTTTTAACTAACTTTTTGACACTTGAATTAAATCTATTTTGTCGCGTCTTTTTTCTCCGTATGCTAAAGTAGGTAAAAACACCAACAAAATTCAAACCACAATAGTCTCTACCTCCCCTTTACCCGTATTTTCACCTCACCTCAAAGGTATAACTACCGAAACTACTATTAGGTAACTGCCACTAAAAACCACTCTCCACGCTTTAAACTCACGAAAGTGTAGTTCGCTTAAAAGTGCTAAGCCGTGTCGAGACCGCCGTATTCCCAGGGACACACACAATGCTTATCCATCAATATACCTTTGCATATGGGTAAGGAATATTTACGAGTTTACAGAATGGTTAAGATAGTAAATTTCCTTGTTCATGTGAATATATTTTGGTATTTTAATAGCTTAGATTTGAAAAGGAGAAAGTATATAATGATATCTACAAACACATGCTATAGAAATTTTCAGTAACTGTATGCGTAATTCTATGCTTACTTATATATTATAATTTATATAAAACTCCGGTACGCAGTAGGTGCGTATTCGGCTGCAAAGCGTGAGGTCGTGGATTCGATACCCGCATTGAGACAAATATTTGCGTGATCCACAAGTATATGTTTCGAGACCGTCCATAATCTGCCTTTATTGATTACTTCTCTATTTCTAAAGTTTCTTCGCTTGTTGAAATCAGTTCAATCAAATTTAATAACATGTATAAATGCAGATAATCTTTCTGTTCAGCGTTATGCTAGGTTATTTCTAGGGTCCGTCTTCCTACTTAGACGCTTCCATTTCGTAGGGTCTTGAGCATCCTCTACAGTGAGGTCTCATATCTCCCTCTAATACATCAAATAAAACCTTTTTCGGCCGTCCACGATATCATACCCCTGGTACAATCTTGTACAGGCACATGCTACCGACGTACTACCGTGGTTTCCTTAAAATATGACAAGGCCATCTTAAGTGACATTCTTGAAGTTTGTGCGTTACGTACGTATATAAATGTAGTCAAATTTAATCTATTTGAAGACTAATCTGTCGATGTACCTACTGAGATTGAGGCAAGCAACGCCGAAACTTTATGAGTCCCATAAATATGATTTACGAGTACAAAAATAATCTACACGTAAGTATTTAAATTTCATTTTCAATCAACCTTCACAAACATGCCGGTGCGACCGACCATAAATTCTCAATTACGACACCGGTGTACGACGTATAAAATTACCTATTTCCAACATTTTTTTTTCGATCCAACTCCCAGTAGGCATCAGAAACTGGGTAGGTGTGGTCGGGCGAGATGCACCTCCCATTGGCGGAGTTGGTTCCCTCCCACCTCGCTAACAAAAAGGAATGATTCAATATAACACTTCGTCCCCAAACGCAAGAGCCTTGAGAATTTCTCTCTCCCTTTCTCAAGCCGTTACGTTTTGTTTCAGGACGGTCGCCACTGAAACTGGGTTCGTATCGAAGTCCCACAAGTGTGACTAGCGTCATCTTACAGAAGCGTGTGGAACTACGTGGCGGGTTGAAATAGCAAGATGGCGCTGCTGTGGCCGTGAAAGCCTTAATTTGTATGAAACAAACATTGTACGTTGTAGAGAAAAGTTCATCGGAAAGTAGAGTTTTCATATATTTAAAATTAGAATTTGTCTTGCTCGATATGTTTTATCAAACAGCAGATATTTTAAAATACATATAAAATAACATATTAATCTAATTCACCAAAAAATTAATAACAACGCAATTGAAACATAACTTAATTAGGTAATGAACGCCGTATTTACAGGTCGTTAAATTGATATCATTTCCGTCTACCAATAAACCATTTGCAAATTAATTTTTATTTCTCCTGAGTATTGTTTTAATTTATCATTCAGTTCATTTTATTTTCATGTGAAAAATAATATTTTACATACTTTTTTCAATTAGTAGATTCAAGGTAATGAGTCAGTTATTTTCGTAAACATATTGTCCTGTAAGTATGAAAATACTGGGAGTATTTTTAATTTTTTTAAACTTTTTATTTTTGCTGTTAACATAATACAGTTAATTCTATATGTTGTATAACCTAAGAAAATGACAATTTAATATAGATACGTTTGAAAGTAGTAAAGCCACACTGTAACCTGTTTTCTCTACTATGACTGGCCTACTTCGATCGAGGGACTACGACTGTCTCACAGCAAAGTGACGAAAATTGGCATATTGCTGTTGCGTTTCTAAAGCTGAGTGAGATTTCCGGAGGCCCAAATCTCCGCTTTACAATCCTCCCATCATTATTCTGGTATTATGAGTGTTTACTACTCTTTACGATAACTTATCATTAAGTGACTAGTTTATTTGTTTACTGGCATTTGCTAGAAAAAAGACGAAACAGAGTCGACCATGCCAGTCTCACAACACCCGGACGCGAAACAAATATTTGTGGATCACACAAACATTTGTCTCGGTGCGGGAATCGAACCCACGGCGTCTCGTTTCACAGCCGGCTACTCGCCCGCTGCACTACGGAAGCTGTCATAATAAAATAGACTTCTCACAGAATATTACTTACAGACTACAGTCAGTTACACAATGTCCGTTTAAATGTTATACATTAAATAACGCATAAACTAACCACTCTACGCATTGAGCGGTAGAGCAACGCTGTAGACAGTTTTGTGTACAGCATGAATGGGCTGGCTCGACCGGGTCGTTACCACTGTCTCACAGAAAACCGACGTGAAGTAGCGGCTTGCTGCTGCGTTTCGTACGGTGAGTGAGATATGCGGAAGTCCAAATCCTCCCCTTCCCAATCCCTAATTATCCCTTTCCTTTAAGGTCAGCAACGCGGCCAGGCTTCTGGTGATGGGCGTACATGGGCGGTGGAGATCATTAACCATCAGGTGACCCACTTGCTCATTGCCGGGCTACGCTATAAAAAAAAACAACCAATTTAGTAAATACTAGCTTTTACTCGCGGCTCTGCCGGCGTGTTCTGCTTCTTCCGGGATAAAAAATAGCCTATGTTCATCAGGGATAATGTAGAATTCTGATGGTGAAAAAAATTTTCAAATCGGTCCTGTAGATTTTATGTTTATTCGTTACATACAAAAATACAAATCTTACCTCTTTATAATATTAGTGTAGACCAACATTCGTTTTCATAATTTTAAATTTTTCTGTCATGTTTTATTTGAGATATTTTAACTTGAATATTGTGAAGCAAGCTCTTATTCCAATATTGTCCAGATAAAACTGGAGACAAAAGTACAGCGACATTATATCGATCTCGGCTAAGTAGCTTATCAATTTATAAGGGCTTAAGATGACTAGGTACTGAGTGCTTATCTGTTACAATAAGCCCTTTTATTATAGGTTATATGGGTGACCTAAAATTCTAAATCTCTTTTATGGACGACAATGTGTATGAATTAATTGAGTACTTAACTGTTTTCTTCTTGTTATTATTATAGAAGAACTCTGTACCAGTGTTATATGTTTTTAACCCCCGACAAAAAGGGGTATTATAATTTTTATTCCTTTGTCTCTGTCTTTTCTTTTATTTGCTTGAATGACTAGACGAGATAAAAGATAAAACCGAAACAGGTACAACGGGGAGTGAAATAGTTATATGATGCACTATACATTGCTTAAATGTTACTACACTATTCTGTAATATGTTGTTTATAGCCTGTTTGTTCAAGCGTAAGCGCACTTGAAACGGGTAGTACTGGGATCGATTCTCTGGCCACACTACCCTTTTTACGGATTTTTGATTTTATGAATTTGGAGTTCGCAGGAATTGATTTAGAATTGGGAAAGAATCCACTATTGCATAAGACAGAAATACGGTATATACACATCTATTACTCTTCCAGGAGTACGGGCGTGTGTAGTGTATGTCTTTACGTCTATACGTATAATGCCTATGCCGAATATAGAAAAATCTTTATATTTTATACGAGCAGGGCAAAGTGATTACCGATGGTAAGCATAGTACAGTCCAAAAAACCAGCCATCACCGACATACAATTAGTTTATCGGTGGTCACCAGAATCATGCCGGCCTCCTAGATACTTCTTTATACTGCGATGATGGAAGCAGCAAATCGAGGGGCCTGCGACGGGAAAGGCGGATGACCAATGCAGGCACAGGGATACAAGGATGTACCCCTATACCCACCCCAACCAACAATCAAGTCATGTCGCTTGCCCCTCGGGAGAACCGGGTATACATTAGCTGATCCTAAAACGCGATCCACACAAGGTGTATGCGTCACTATAGCAGGTTTTAACTCCAAGTATACGATATTTGCTTTCAGATTATTGCAAATCAAATCTGTTCTTAAAATTATATAAAACAACCTGTTAGTAATGATTTCTTATGTTTACGAGAATATTACTCATTGAAATAAAACTGTATAAATAAAAATGTGGCATAATTTTAGCCTAAAAAAAATGAACAGGCTGTTTTTTTTTCATTGATATAAAACTAATTTAAACGGATTTTATCGCGGGTGGGCCACCTCGTGACCACGAAGGCTGAAAAGTCTTCAAAACTAATCAGAATTAATAAAATCCGCGATAAAATCCGTTTAAATTATTAAAATAAAACTAATTTAAACGGATTTTATCGCGGTTTTTTTATTTTAATTATGGTCCCGACGTTTCGAAAGCTTTTCAGCCTTCGTGGTCACGGGGTGGACTGGGTGGGTGTGGGGTGGTTTCGAAACGTCGGGACCGTAATTAAAATAAAAAAACCGCGATAAAATCCGTTTAAATTAGTTTTATTTCAATGAAAAAAAACAGCCTGTTATTTTTTTTAGGTTTAATTATGCCACATTAAAGTATTTGTATAAAACAGCAATACAACAATGTGTATCGGTAATAGCTAATTAGCTGTAATCCTATAATCGGGCTGGTTAGAAAATTACCCGCTCGGGCCCTATTTGTGGCTCCCGCGATTAGACCCATAAAACTCGCCGAGATCTTGATAAGGGATGCGCGAAAATCGCCAACCTATCTCGCACGTATGGACTACCGACGCACAAAGCGTTTGTTTAGAATTTATGGTACCGATGTTGGATAAATGCAAATTAGATTTATTAAAATGGAATTTGTGCATTGGAATTGTTTGTGGATATATTGCTGTGGTGTTCATAGAATCGTCTAATATTTAAGAGGATGTTTTTATCTTGACAGTATATTCGTTTTGTTTGATACGTTATAGGTTTAGCGGTAATGTTCGCGAACCATGAGTGTTTGAATTCAATTTCCATTATTAGCAGTGCTTGCGAACTTTCGGATGCGCAAAATGTTTTATTTTCCGGATCCTCGTTTATATTTTTGCTGAACATATTACGTAGCCTATTAGTGGTATTGCACGGTTCGATTTTGTTTGATCAATTCACTTAAAACAACAAATAATTTGTTGAACAATTCGATTAACAGTTTGTACAGTAGAATCGAATCGCATGCGGTTAGTTGTAGATCAATTAAAATAGTAAAGTGTGAATCCGCTATGAGACTACGACGTATTAGACGCCGATGATGTTCCATTTTCAACTTTTGTACACACATACACACTCATGGCTGTAATCCCTGAAGGGGTTGGCAGAGGTCTAACCAGTACACCCAATATTTGCTGAGATTATTTCCATTCCATGATGTGATGGGGGCATGCCTATACCATACATGGCACAAGACTCCAGGCTGGTACTTAGCATTTCATGATAGAAAAGTAATATCACTTTTACTCGACCCGGGATCGAACCTGAGGACTCATCAGGGCTGTCGTATCGCGTACGTATCACAATTGCGCCACGAAGGTAGTCAACTGTTGTATGAGAAAAATTTTACTAGACGGCGTGAACCTAGTCACCGGCGACAAGCAACAAGGCAACATATTGCATTCACAAGACGCCTCGAGCAAACCACTTATTTGAGTTTTGAAAAATACTACAATAATTGTTTATTATATTTACTAGGTGGTAGGTTCGCAAGCACGTAAGCACTGTTGTGTTTCGGTTTGAAGAACATTAAAGCCGGTCAAAATACTGGGCATTATGAGACTTAACATCTTATATCTCGGGATGACGAGCGCAGTTCAGTTCCGTGCAGTGCTTTGTAACTCAAAGTTCTGTGTGGTGTTGCTTGTTTATGGGCAGGCGTGAAGCTTACCATCAGGGGAGCGCCTTACTCATCTCGTCATTCAATTAAATTAAAAAATCAAGAATGCCTTCAACTCTACATTTTAGCATACCTAGTTGGTACACCATAAATGATAACACGCTATAGTAACGCGCATTAATTTCGAATGCACTATTTTTACAAAGCCCATTTGGACTTCAAGTTTTGGACAGTGCATGTCGGAGTTACAACATTTTTAGTAAACTGCCGTTGAATTTCGCATGATTTTGGAACTTTTGCTTGGTAGTTGATACCGTCGAGGGTTTGTTCAGACATTTCCAGCTAGAACTATATTTGAATTCAACGTTATTAACGTCTATGCATATTCAAATAGTTGGTTTTTGTTTCGCGAATGAGTTGCGTTAACTAACTAAAGTGGAAGCGGTTATATCAATCTGCTTCATTTGTTTTAGCATTTTTGAATGTAAATTTTTAGTTTAGCGTGTTTTGTTTCAGCATAAGGTGATGTTCAGTTTTTTTATTGTATTAGACATACGCAATTACGCATGTAATCCCCTAGCACTTGATTTTTTAAAATTAAATTCTTTAGCCATTTCTTAGAATTCGCTTTTTAAAAATTCATTAATTAAAATTAGTTCTGTACTCAGTAACGAAGCATAACGCATTAACTGCCTCTGTGTATGGACATAGAAATGCCTTAATGAAATTTTATGATAAAAAAATACGCACCCAATATTCCCGAAGAGGTAGGCAGAGGTGTATCCAGTACGTGTAGTGTAAGTAAGTGTGGGTACACTTCGCCGAGGGTATTTCCGTCCCGCGATGTGATAGGTAGCGAGCCTGTCGCTATAGTGGTCACAGTTCCAGACTCCGGGCTGATACTAAACATTTTGTGATAGAAAAACCCAATATCACTTTACCCGATCCCGGGAACGCACCCGAGACCTCAGCTCAGCAGTCGTACCGCGTAAGCAATACTGCGCCGCCAAGGCAGTCTTGTAATAGAACATTTGTATTAATCATTAATCTAGATTTGAAGTATGTGGTGGCGAGGACTGGGAGCACTATAGTTTTTAACACGCTTTTTTTTCATGGAACCTTGTGAACGAACTATATAATCATCATATATTTAATTGCTTTCCATAAATTATTTCTAGTTCTAAAAGTGATACATGTTACTTTCATTATCTGTACTTATTTCTGACCATAAACATAAATCAAACAGACGACTCAAATGCTTTCACGTGCTTAAGTAATATCCTGGACAAATTCATGAGCACCTGTACTCTGATTAGTTTTATTTGTATGCTTTCAACGATACCGTAGTGAGATATATTTTTTTTATAGCATAGGCTGGCAACCGAGCAAGTGGGTCACCTGATGGTAAGTGATCTCCACCGCCCATGCACGCCCACATTACCAGAAGAATCATGGCGTAGCCGACCGCGAATCACGTAGCCGACCTTAATATAAACGGATAATTAGGGATTGGGAAGGGGAGGGGGATTTGGGCCTCCGGATATCTCACTCACCGTACGAAACGCATCTGCAAGCCGCTACTTTACGACGGTTTTCTGTGAGACAGTGGTAACGACCCGGTCAAGCCGACCCATGCATGCTGTAGACAAAACTGTCTACAACGTAGCTCTACCACTCGCGAAATGAAAATGACTTATCGTAACTTGAAGAATTGTAAAATCTCTCCAATAGCGGCTCTCATCATTGATCCTTACTTTTACTTTACTAGGCTTGTATTATATACGTCCCACTGCTGGGCACGGGCCTCCTCTACTGAATGAGAGGGATAAGGGCTTAGTCCACCACGCTGGCCTAATGCGGGTTGGCAGACTTCACATACCTTCGAAAAATCTTATCGAGTTCTCAGGTATGCAGGTTTCCTCACGATGTTGCCACACATCGTTAAAGCAAGCGATAATTAACAATTAATATACACATAACTTAGAAAAGCCAGTGGTGTATGCTCTTGGGGCTGGTTTCGAACCTGCGACTTTCGTCTCGACAGTCCATACCACTCCCCGCTGAGCTATCGCTTATTCTCCTTCCTATCCTAATCCTCCTATTGATATAAAAAATGATTTATCAGTGTAGTTCAATAGAGTTAGGATGTAAACATCTTGTCTACACAAGAACGTATGAGGCCAGACAGAGAGACGTACAAAACAAAGTGCTACAATTAAGACGAGACCCGCTCGAGCGGAGTTCAACAGTTTTTCCCTCGTAATTCTATTACATTATTAACTTACACCGTGTTAAGGAAGTAAGGATGTGCCATTTGTATCGATAATTCAAACATCGAAGCCAATTTTGACAGACTCTGTGGCACAATGGAACAGTAGCTGTAAAACGAAAACCTGCGGGTTCGATCCCCGCGCCTAAACTTATGTTTATTTTATCCACAAATATCAGTTTTGAGTATAGGTCTATTTTCTTTTAAGAGGAGTTGATGTCAGGCATGCGTACAGCCGTTAAAACTACAAGCTAAAGCTTTATGTAATAATGTGTTAAAAAGAATGTTGCGCGGACCCCAGTACAAATGGGATAAGGGCAGGTGGAAGAAGAGTATGATAACAGTTGAACCATATTACAGAGAACACCTCTGCATTATTTGGAAAGCATTCTCCTTCCTGTCATTGCACAGTTGTAGTTGAGATTTTCTACTGTTGATTTATATAGTTCGATTATTGTGTTAAGCTAAATGTTATTATATTTTAAGTGCCTAATAAAAAAAATACGGGACGCCCTAAAAACTTTATAACCAGTAATATATAAATAAATTTAGATACCTAGTGATTTGATTTTATATCCCACTATAATATAACTGTTATTCTATCGCTACATTATCGATGTCGATACCTCGCTCATTCGCCAGGTGCACCACAAACAAGTGTGCGGCGTCGCTCGTCGCGCTTCTCGCAAGATCGCTAGCTGAAAACTTTTAATACTTTAACTCGACTTTCACTCAATTTCGCTTAACGCCTCCGCTCGTTGACACGCCTCGATGCCGCTTCTCTATCGGTTTATAACTGTTTTACTACTGTGTAATGTTAGCGAACTTGAACTTCGCTTTTAAATGTTATACTTTTTATTAAAAACAAACTTAGCCTTGTTGTAGTTGTAGCGTTTGTTAGAGATGACTCGGCTGGCAAGGATAAAAAAGTCACAAGTTTGAGATTCAGTAGAATAAATTATTTATATGATTTTTAAGCCATAATTCCGTACCATATTGATATGGGATCAATGTCCCTGAAGATTTTTATATATCTTCGAGAGAATCATAGTGTCAAATTCGAAATAATATTCTTCGAATTTGTCTCAGTAGTCCGTTATTAATCTAAAGCCATATATGTAACATAACAAAAAATTTACATTTGGTATGAAAATGAAAATGCAAATCTAAAAGTATAAATATACCTAATAAAATCTATGAAATATGTATTAAAATTGTTTTGATGAAAAACTTTATAACGATCTATAGATTTATAAAAACCTCAGTGCTATTTAACTATTTAGTCCATATAAGTCTATAATTAAATTTAATATTTTAGTTATTCGTTGGCAATTTTTTAAAAACAGACACATGATATATAGTAGTAAATTAAGTAAACAAATCGCAAAACACTTCCAACGGATAGTATAAAATGTCCCCACACAAGTTCTAAACCTAATGAACCGCTGCCGAATCGTTGCGTTCAATGAAAACATACTAACAAAAAAATTCGCAAAAGAAGAAACAAAATAAAACCCCATCACGACACGACAAATTGATGTCATCCATCCCTCTCTCACTAACAGTCGCAACATATCACTCGGCGTGCGTCTACGGTATTTTTCCTCTATATATTATTTATACATAAGTACGACGATGCACTCTTTCCACGCATAAAAGAGGCGCAAGTCTATCTCTTTCTATATTGTTGGGTCTAGTTTTCCCAAGCGACCGAACCCCGAGGGTAAAACTCCCTAGGGTCGGTATTGACTCTACTATGGAAGGAAAGTTATCTGTACACCTATTGTCGACCACCCTCCCCCACCCCTGCGAACATCCCGTCCGCCACTCCACTTTCTTATGCGCTTTGACTTTTATTTTCTGATTTTTTTTTCCGTTTTTGTTTGGAATGTTTTAGTTTACATCAGTTGGTATTTATTTTAATAGTACGCCAGTTGGATTTATAACTTGATAAATGGTTTGTGTTAGGAAAACATTACTGTTTTGTTTGTTCACTGTTTTAAATAGTTAACTTTTTAACTTATTGTTTTTTATTAGCTGTATAATGACACAAGCAGATCGTTCACCTGAGGGTAACCGCGACGCCTGCCCATAAACACATAAGCCACATCACACAGAACTTAGTATCAAAAATCACTGCATGGCACAGAATTGCATTCGTCATCCCGAGACATAACATATTAAGTCTCAAAATGCACAGTCATTTCCCTAGCTTCAATGCCCTCAAACCGAAAGACAACAGTGCTTCTTCGCAGCAGAAATAGACAAAGCTGTGTACTAGCCTACAAGGCCTCTGATATACGAGGAACCTTAATTAATTAGCTCGCCTTAATTCACTAGAATTGCTTATGAAATTTTGTGGTAAGATAATTCTAACGACAAAAAAACATACAAATTTCGAAGATGTGCGAAGTATGTAGACCGGCATTAGGCGAGTGGAGTGGACTAAAGTCTATCCCCTATCGTTAGTATAGGAGTCCCATGTCTAGCAGTGGAATAATATAATGTAGGGCTGATATTAAAAACAGTTGATAAATATGATTTGTAAATGGTTAAAGTATGTACAGTACAATGATTAAAATTATGCGCTCCGGCAACGTTCGTTTATTTCTGAAATACGAACTCGTATTGATGATAGCTTATGCCGGTGGCAACACCTGTTACATTAGATTATGTACATATTTTTCACATGAGTGATTAACTAGGATGGGATGAACATATAATACTCATAATTGCGTGATTCGATTCCTAAAAAACGAATATTGCCATAGTGACTTTAACCCTACTACGTACTTCCTTGAGTGGTAGAGCCAAGCTGTAGACAGTTTTGTCTACAACATGAATGGGCCGGCTCAACCGGATCATTACCACTGTCTCACAGAAAACCAACGTAAAGTAGCCGTTTGCGCCTACGTTTCGTATGGTAAGATTACCGGAGGCCCAAATCCTCCTCTTCCCAATCCCTAAGTAACCCTTTCCTTTATGGTCGGCAACGCACCTATGATTCTTCTGGTATTGTGGGCGTATATGGGCGATGGAGATCACTTACCATCAGGCGACCCACTTGCTCGTTTGCCGACCTATGCTATAAAAAAAAGTACTGTCATGAATGGAATTTTACGAATATTATCCATCGACATAAATCAATACCCTAGCAAAAACAACTACTTTTGACTTCCACTATTGAGTTTTGGCGGGAATTCTGACAGTGCAGTTCATCGCTTATTTTAATTTATTTCATAAACAAGTTTAGAGTTGTATTTGTTGTATAAAAGTGGTGTGGTTTTGTTCAATAAACATTGACGGTGATGAACAGTGTATGGAAACATTGAAATAAGTGAATTAAGAATCGTACTAAAAGGAGTTAACACCAAAACTCCGAAGAGACCTTGAAATCGAACGCACCCGTGTTTCATCGTTCTTGTAAAAATAACTTGAGAATAAATTATACGTGACACTGGCAAAATGCATAATAATGCGAAAGCCATAAATAAAAAAGAAGACTTCCACTATTTTTATTATTTCAATGGACTCGCATTTTCCACAAAAGTAATTTGTATCGGTAACATGATCCGCCCCCGCTTAATATGATTTAAGGCTAGGTACACACCGGACGCTAATTTGGTAATGCGCGGCAACGGCACGCGTCCGTCACGTGCCATGTGACCGCCACGCGACAGATTGACGGGGCCACACGATTTGTTCACTTAACTTGTTTATCATGAAAGATGTGCAAAAATAAAAATGTCATTTGAAACTATTCTTTTCATACTAGAGGCTGTTCATCTTTACATAGTATAAAATGAAGACGCTACCGCTATCTGTTCGCTTAGATCTTTTAAAATATTTAACGGATTTTAATGCAATTTTCAGCAATAGATAGAGTGATTATAAGAAAGGTTTACATGTATAATGCATATAAATGCACAGAAAAGCCGAAAAATGCAAAGATTTGTAATGTTATGTTCCTAACACAAACATAACCAACACACCACATTGCCAAACAAGCCCTTTTAGTTGATTGTTGAACGGGCATAGTGAAAGAACCATGTTTTATTAATTGTCAAAGAATTGTATTACTTTGCATTTAACCTAGCTCGTCTATCTCTATAAGTCGTAAACAAAGCTTATAAACGAACCTCTTTAAGTAAAAATATAAACCAATAAAAACTCCTTAACTCAAACCCTTAGTAAGTAAAAACCTCGATAACTCAAATTATTTAACGTTTTCCTTGGTATTTATCTTATCGAGGTTCTACTGTAATAGATGTTAATTTAAATCATTCATTAACTTAGTTACAAGTTTACCTTCGCAAGGAAACGCATCCGAAGTGCATAGCTACGGATATCCTCATCAGATAGTGTTCTAAATCTATCTAAGGCATACCTTATACAGCGTGTTCCAATCAGCATAGAAGTATGGTGCGACATCCGGACGCACGCGAGATGCCCCCGCCACGTGCACCGCACACGACGACAAACGAGCTCGACTAATCGCTATTTAGATTATTGCATCGCAATCAACTTAGACAAAGTGATCCGTGTGCCCGCAGCCTTATAAGGGATTGAATATCAATTTAGGTAAAGTGATTTGTTAACTTAGGAAGTTTGAAAATCTTAGCATTTGAAATTGTATAATTCATTCATAGTAAAGTGGATCAATTTACACGTCTTGTTAGATACCTATTTTCAAGCTCACACACACATCAAGACGGGCAAAATAAACTGGAATATCTATACAGTTTATAGCAAAAACTACTCATAAACTGCATCATGTAACACTATTCAAAACTTGATTCTTCGAAGTTAAAATAAGTTCCTGTTTCACCACCTCTGAGTAAAAGCTACTGACCAAATAAAATTCGACATGTTTAAATTCAAAAATCACACTCCGACATATTTCCGGAGAAAAGATGTTAACTAGTTACATAAAAAAATAGCTATCTTATACTAAATTGGGCGTTGAACTTTACTCGAACATTATAAAAAAAGTCCTAAATAAAATATTGAAGCGACTTTCAGTCCCTCCAATATCAATGATAAAGATGTCCATTTCGACAAATATTTTGCAATACTATACCTTACTAAACGTATTATTTATCCATTTGCAGCCCTTACACGTAATATAAAATTACCATAATTAATTTATATTTACAATGAACTAAAAGACGGGCATTGCATTTTTATGCTAATCTAAAAGCAACACGATCCCCATTCTTTACTCGTACAATTAGAAGCAGCGATAAACCCATGCATTATCTAGTCACGGGCTAACAATAGAAAATATTACCCGTAGTAAAGGACAAAATTGTTAGTATAATATTTCAAGTGGGGTCGCAGATAGTACCATGTGTGAAATCACAATGGTCTAAGAGTGTTTTTGTTTGAGTCATATGCGCATGATGGATGGACGTACAAGGCGGCTAGATATTGGAAAAAATATACTTTAGATATATTTGTCATTGATTTTCATGTTATCATTTAAAGATTGTCTTCCGATCGTCGTGTTAACCGTCCGTGTGATCGTATTTTGTCAACGCTATACGGGCTTTGTTTTATATAATCAACTGTGAAGTCAGGGGCCTTATTCCCCATGGCCGTATAAACTCGTAACGCGACTGTATTACACCAACTTCGCAAAACCAGCACCGAATGGAATTCTTTTTACGCCGGTTTAAAATCGTATCTTTTTCTAATATTCAAGTTAATGTCAAATGTTCATAACAGGCACGTAACACATCACATAGCGTTTACAACACTTTACATTGGTTCTGAGAATATGTCCCACTGAAGAATGTCAATTTCATGAAGTCATAACATAACGTAGGCACCGAATCCAATCATAGGAATAAGACCTTTGAAAGCGCCACTAACCGTGCGTTATGGTCCACGTGTTAGCGCGAGCCGAGCCACGGACGAAGCGCAATCTACTCGTGTACACGCCGCCGATCACCCTTTATTCGCAGTGACTTTTTGTAGATGCTTCAGTACTTTGGGAGACGCGGAGCATCATGTACACGAGTAGATATGTAGCATTAGCTTTTTCTCGCGGCTCCGCCCGCGTTATCTGCTTTTTCCGGGATGAAAAGTAGTCTATGTTCATCAGGCATAATGTTGGATTCTAATGGCGAAAGAATTGTTCAAATCGGTCCAGTAGTTTCAGAGCCTATTTAATGCAAACAATCAAATCTTTCCTCTTTATAATATTAGGTAGTTATGCACCCCGCTCCCGCTCATGACATTATAACCGCATGCTAATGTGATGTAACCTTATTTACTATATGAAGGGCATTACAATTGCTGACACAGGTACTCAGATGTAATTCTATCTATTTGTAATATGATATTCTTGTTTTGTCTAAAGCTCTTAATATCAAATTATGTTGACCATAAAAAGTGCTAGCCTAGCGTCTAGACGGTGATCTTGTTATGATCATAATGCGTAGATCTAAGCATTCATTGTCAACAGATGAACAGGTATAAATAAGGAAATTTGTCAATTGTAATTCAGTTCGCAATAAAGCTTCATTGTGAAGACTCGTCTTTTTTTAAAAACCTCCGGGCGCTCCCGCGTAACTTATCTGGCGCAGCCGGTAGGATATCCGCGACTGTAAAGCTCTGTCTGCGAGTACACAAGCATTGGTCTTGCGGCATAGCTCCGGGTATCCTCGAACCAAACAAATTTGATAAACGGCGGGAACCGAAGGTCGTCGCCCACGAAGTCAGCTTTACGAGAAGGCATGGGATCGAGCGGATTGTAAGTAGACCTCTTTACATTTCCTGTCTCATCCTTGCTATTTTTCCTGTGGTTGATTTTGTACGACACAATTTTTTTTAAAAAAAAGGTGAACTCCGTAACTTTTGAACAAAAATAGTCGAAAGTTATTTGACTTCTGCACAAACATAGGCAGGCTAATTTTAAGAAATAAGAATTTTTGATTGAAATATTTGAATTTTTGATTGAAACATTTGAATTTTGAGATATTAATAGAGAATTTTAATTTACTGTGTTAATTTTTTTATTTACTGTGTGTTAATTTTTATTTTAATTTACTGTGTGTATAATTGTGTGTTAATTTTATTTTTTATTTGATTGACTGTGTTATATATACGTGTGAAAATATGTCGCGCAACGGTGAATTTCAGATGATTCCCAAAGACTTTATATGCTTAATTCCAAAATTTGATGGAGATCAAAGTATATTAAACTTATTCATAAGAAAAAGTGAATATATTTTGAGAAATTTTGGTGAAGTAAATAATCCGGTTCAATCCACATACGTTTTTCAGTGTATTAGTAGTAGATTGTGTGGTAGAGCCGCAGGTTTATTAAGTGAACGCGAAGACATAACCACATGGGAACAGCTCAGATCTGTTCTCATCCAACATTTTGGAGATCCTAGATCTGAAGAGTGCGTAGCCATTGAACTAGAAAATTTAAAAATCAATTCTGGCGAAAGCTACTTACAATTTTGCAATCGCATCCAACAAATACGCAGCACTCTTCTTTCTAAGATAAACTTATTATTGGACGAAAATATTAAAGCAGCAAAAATGATAATTTATAATAATTTGTCTCTGAACGTGTTCATGTACAACCTTACAGAAGATTTAATTCGAATTGTAAGATTGAAAGATTGCACAAGTCTTGAAAGCGCACTTAGTGTTGTAATGGAAGAAGTAAACTTTCAAATACAATACAATGCGAAAAATAAAAATAGAGGTGCTGTAAAGCCACCTCAACATTCTTACCCACCTACTAATTCAGATGTGAATAAAGCTCATTTCCAGCCGACATTTAGACCAAACCCTTTAAATAATTTAAATCAACAATTTAAATTTGGAATGCCAAATCAATTATCCAATAATTTCAGGCCTGTTAATTCAAATGGATTTAAATTTGGTCTTCCAAATCAGGGCTTTAATTCCAAACCGAATTATCCACAGCCCCAAAACAATTTTAAATTTGGTTTACCGAATCAACAAGGGTTTAGACCAAATGTCAATTATCCCCAAAACAATTTTAAGTTTGGCATAGTGCCCCAACAGGGATATAGACCCCAATTTAATAATGCTCAAATGAGACCGTATACCAATGCACCAAACCAACAGTTTAAGTTTGGTATTCCATATCAAAGCCACAAACAGGATGGAAACCAATAAATTTGGATGCTGCTGAGTTGAAAAATCTACAGAATCTAAATGAATTGTTGAAGAACAGTGAAAGTGAAGTGGAAATTCGTGAAAAAGGCATTTTTGTGAAAAGTGTTAGCGCAGCTACTCTGTTATTATATGTAATCATATTTCTGTTCCTTTTTGTGTGTATAGCGTATAAGTATAACTTTTTAAAATATATTGTGTGTCGAAATAATCAGAGAAATATACATCCCTCTGATAATTTCGAAGCTATGGGGGGAGGAGTTATGCACCCCGCTCCCGCTCATGACATTATAACCGCATGCTAATGTGATGTAACCTTATTTACTATATGAAGGGCATTACAATTGCTGACACAGGTACTCAGATGTAATTCTATCTATTTGTAATATGATATTCTTGTTTTGTCTAAAGCTCTTAATATCAAATTATGTTGACCATAAAAAGTGCTAGCCTAGCGTCTAGACGGTGATCTTGTTATGATCATAATGCGTAGATCTAAGCATTCATTGTCAACAGATGAACAGGTATAAATAAGGAAATTTGTCAATTGTAATTCAGTTCGCAATAAAGCTTCATTGTGAAGACTCGTCTTTTTTTAAAAACCTCCGGGCGCTCCCGCGTAACTTATCTAGGTAGTTTAGATTAGTGACGCTCCGTTGAATGGTCTCTCTTAGATTTACGTAGTTCACAGTAAAAATGCGTAGACGCGAACACTGATGTCATATTACTAACGCCCGCAGCTGATGGAGGCAACCATCGGAAGTCTACCTTAAGCATAACAATTTTTGGTATTGGATGTAGATCACATCTTAAAACTGGCAGGTAACTCAATAAATAATACAAAACATTGTTAATCAAGTAGTTTAATCTCATATTTCGTGATAATTTGCTTTACGAACGATTACAATTTACATTTCTTATTCGATACAATTCGTTAAATAATACATAACTACACATTCCATTATTGAATAATCCACAAAACTATTTTGTGTATCGAAACTGTTCTCCAGTTATTCGTATACATTTTCGTTTTCGGCGATACATATTAATATTTTCGTTGTTATTTCTTTACATTACATTACGGGATATGTTTTGTTACAAGATATGGTCGTTATTCAAGAAATACTTTCGTGTCAATATTGATTAAAGTATTATAAATGTTTTCATATTTTCTCATTTTAGTTTACATTATTAATAATTGAATAAATAATTCAAACAGATTAAACCAACCACTCTTCCTTAATGTTGATTTATGGTTAAATTAAACAGGCCTTGTTTATGATATTATATATTATACAATTATATGTATTCGATGTAGAGCTTATATTGTTACTAAAGTTTGAATAAAACAATATTAAAATTCAAGTATAGACAATTTTATATTACGATTACATTAAAATTTACAACATTACTTACAATAAATATATCACAGATTTTACAAGAACATAACACACGCAAAAGTGGAGTGAAATTACGAATTATACATTACTACCGCACCCTGAGATGTCAATTAATTTTAATTGTCATTAAAGAATTTCTTAAAAGTCAACTATTTCCACCCTCAAACCCAGTTTATGCGTAATTACTGAACACAGAAAATTCTAGACTCTGTTTCTGAAGACAGAAATAATAATAAATGACGTCTTAGTCGAATTAGGAATTGAGGAATAATCGAATTTCCTTAATGCTAATTATTGTTACAGACGTCTCTGAGTGCAGTAGTTAATATCGTCCTGAGCATGTTTAAATTTTATTTTACATATAAAAATCTACACTATCAATCTAGCAACCGAACTATTGAGTATATGAATTATTTACTTATATATGTACACGTTAATTACATTGTTATATACATGAAACCCACACCGACCATTTACTGTTACAATTTATATTTAGTTTGAGAATTGCAAAATAGTAACAAAACTTTTTAAAACCTGTAGAAATACATTTGAGGTCTTAAAATATTTTCAAAAAAACAAATACCGGCTGAATATTATATTTTCTACTTTTATGTTAATGAAAATAAGTACTGCTAAATAAGAACTTAACAAAAATTGTAAATACCTTCAAAATGGTCCTCTCAAAGCTTGATCCTACATTCCCATTATATAACGGGTTAACCATCCACGCCCAATGTCCGTAGTTAAAGTGTTTACGAGTTATTCGATAGCTATCACTTTATTTGTATTTAAGGAAATATGTATGCAGATCCGTACATAACATATAGTTATGTCCGAACTCGTAGAACAAAAGTTGTTGCTTATGGGGTTAGCTATCTAGTCCTGCGAGGTTGCTGGTGTTTTAAAAGTAACCCTGTATAATTCTGGTTACGTTTGTGACAGCTATCGAAAAGCCTCGCACTACGGCTACAATATCGACGCGTACAACGTGGGCTACTTGGAGGCGAGCGGCGCCGTCTGCGCGTACTGCTGCGCGCTACAAGTCGGGAGGGAGAACGGATTCACGCTGAACGGCGATGAGACTAGACCACCCATTCCTGCAGACAAAAAGGAAGACAACTAAGTAAGTCTCTCGGATACGAGAGTATGGGTTGGTATCACTACACATTGCAAGTGTGTTTTGGTTTGAAGGACATAAATGTTAGTGAAATCACTGGGCATTATGAGTCTAAATATCTTATGTCTCGGGATGACAAGCGCAGTCTACTGGTTTGTAGTTCAACGCTAAGTGTGGTGTTACTTCTATTTATGACCAGGCATTGCGCTTACCATCAAGTGAGCGACCTACTCGTTTCATCCATTAAAGTAATTAATAATATAATTCCAAAAACTCAAACACACAGAAACACATAAGACTTATTTATGGCCGACTTCAATAAAAAATATCGGCTATTTCCAGATCGATCCCAAAAATTAACCAATCAAACCACTAAAATAAACTAAGTATTTTGTATGCGTGAATTTAAAACTGTATTCTTATTGGCTCATTTGTGGGATTGATCATCATCATCATCATCATCTTCAGCCACAAGACGTCCACTGCTGAACGGACGTTCAAAGATCCTCTCCCAAAGATTTCCAGACTGACCTGTTGGAAGCGGCCTCCATCCAGCGACTTCCTGCGATCTTTATCAGGTCGTCTGTCCACCTTGTAGGTGGACGTCCAACGCTGCGCTTGCCAGTACGTGGCCTCCATTCCAGAACCTTTCTGTCCCAGCGGTTATCGGTTCTGCGAGCTATGTGGCCTGCCCACTGCCACTTTAGCTTGCTAATCCGCTGAGCTATGTCAGTGACTTTCGTTCTTCTACGGATCTCCTCATTTCTGATTTGATCACGCAGAGAAACACCGAACATAGCTCTCTCCATAGCTCGCTGAGTGACTGTGAGCCGTCTTATACGGCCCATATTTAGAGGCCACGTCTCAGTGCCGTATGTCATCACTGGTAACACACATTGATCGAAGACTTTAGTCTTCAGGCACTGAGGTATTTTGGACGAGAAGACCTTGCCAAGTTTCCCGAACGCTGCCCAGCCGAGCTGGATTCGACGATTGTTGTTGATTGTTGTGGGATTGATCAGGAGACTTAAATTGAGGTTAGAAAACGGCCGTTAGACAAAGAGAGTTTGTCGCATAATACAGACGAGAATGTATCAGAATAAGAATAATAGTTTCACGAGGCCGCGTCATACAATTTGAAATAAGAACCTTGTGACGCGGCATCGTAAATGCCAGTTTTCTGTTATATTCTTGCCCATGTCGTACCACAGACTCTCTCCATCTAGATGGGGCCCTATAAAAGTTCACGTATTATTGTAGTAAAGGCCGACTCCTAATGATCGGGTCAGGGTCAGACGCTGGAATCAGTTACGTTCTTGTCGGTCAACTACTTATAGAAAATTCAGCTTCACAGGTTATTACTGTCAAATTCTCTACGACTGATTTGCATAGTGCATAGTAGTAATACAGTGACGCTACCATCGAAAGTCTGCCTTTAGAGTGTCATTAGATACCATATCAAAGAAAAATGATACTGAATTGAAGTGAGATAAAATGTATTAAGTACACAAAAGCAATCAACTACACATGACTCCAAACATTGACGGTACAAACAATAATGATATAGCAAACAAAAACATGCGAGACACAGAACAAAGCAAAGTAAGACAGAAGCGGGAACACGTAAATAAAACAAAACTACTAACATTGAACGGCGAGATGTTGCCAATTGTGGTGGTGAACATTGGGCGCGCGAGGCGGACTGTGTCTCACGACCGCAAAGGCGCTCCTCGACTTAGCCTCTTTATTCTCGGGCCCTTTCATACTCCCGGTGCATTTGGAATGAGTGTTTGCCGGACAGTCAGACGCGCTTTTAGAATTTCCATTTCTTTCACTGTAATGTGCGCTATCTTTCGTATTATACGCGTTATAGTGGTCAGAAGACAAGTGGCCATTCATGTTCGCCGGGTGATACGGGCCGAGAGACACTGGACGGGTAAGAAAACAGGGGTTAAAACAAAGCGATACATAGCGTGCTGCAAAGCGTTCGTGTTCACTTTAATCTTGTTTGTTATGTCTTAGCGTTACTTGATCTAGTGTCATGTGATGTTAATGTACCATAAATATTGTAACGTCATTTTCTTTGTTTGTTATTGTTGTTTACTCAAAGACTCACTTGTGTGAAGTAAACAGATTAATGTAAGTCCTATTTGAACATGAATTAATGATATAAGACAATAACATTTTGAGTTATCACAATAAACATATAATTTAAATCTTAATATAATATTCAATTAACTACATAATAATATATGTTAATTTTTTTATTTAATACCTACTCAACATTGAACATGGACACATAACTATAAATATAAATGAAATGAAATAGTTTATTTATCATGTAGGCAATTAAAATAGAGCTTATGACAAGTAAGTACAAAAATAAAGAACTCCTATTAGGTTTTTCATTAATTTTCATAGCTCACATTAAATTTTCATACACCCTACCAGCTTAATATCGTGATATTGATTAAGATTGATTAAAAAAAAAACAAAATAGGCGAAATATCTTATAGTTTAAACAAGAAAGTAAAATACAGCTGCTATATTATGGACTACTAAAACTATATTGAAAATAAACAGAATCACCATCTTAAAAAAAGAACAATTATTTAGATTATAATCTACATTCTGCAGTGCAAAGTTTACAGGCTAATAAAATAATAGCAATTGGTATTATCAACAAATGTGTATGAATGCAGTCACCTCTAAGAATAACGGAGCTTACTAGATCATAACAATACAAAGGCTAAATGCTTTGACCCAATTAATTATGGAAGACAGAAAATTAAATTTTGGTAGGTGGTACACGATGGGAGATAAGTTGAAACTTCTGAAGTATTATTAGAGTATATAGTAAAAAGAAAAGGGTATTCTAGGTTGTAGCCATTAACAACCGACTCGACGCTAAGCTTGCCTCGAATATTATGGAACGACAGTAAAATAGGACTTATAGGTAATAATTCACTTTGTGTTGATATAGGCAATATATTATTATCTGCAATAAGAAGTCGGTCCTACGGAACAAAATATTTTGTTATTTATAAGATACGTCAAGAAATCGATACGGTGAAATTAAAATTTGTCACACTAGGAGAACATAATTACAAGAACCAGCAAATAACAAGTCCTCACTTATAGGAAAAGACAATTTTGTTAATTAACACAACTACATACTTAATATTCCAATATCGAGCTCATATACTGATTAACTACGACAGAATAACAGCACCAGTAATAAAAACTAGTCACTATCTTCAATAAATTGTGTTGGAAGAAACGTATTTTCACATATAAGAGATATTTCTTGGATATCAAGAGTTGGATTAAACACAAAACGTTCCGATACAGAGCTTGAATATACTAGAAGAATGAGAGCATGAGGAATATCAAGTCGTTAACATGAACACTAAAGTATATCCCGGTTGTTACAGGAAGCTGTGGTTATATTTAAGTGTCGTCTTGTACATCTTACAGTGAGTTTTTATGATCCGGATCTTTTCAAAATCGAAACAAAATATCACGTTAATTTTAATCACTCGTTTCAAGATCGATTACATTCATATTAATTTTTAACAACAATATGTTTTAATAAACTTGAAAAGCATGTACGTAATTCTAAGGATAAACGTACATATATTGTAAGTTAAATACAAATTTATCTTACAAATTAACATGGAAGAAGCCTGTGTGTTGGAGACGATATACTATCTTCTAGAAGCAGTCTAAAGATTTAACTCTTGTCTTTTCCATCTATGAACTTGACTTAATACAGCCATCGAGCCTTTCGTAAGCTAGCTGATAGCTGCACCAATACAAGACACCAATTCATTATACTTGCTTTTAGTCAAATACAACATATTTTTAAATTCGTAATCATACTTCCGAAACTCAGGAAATTACCGAATTGAATGTATCAAATAAATGTTGACATATTTTGACAACTGTTTTATAACAATACAAAATTTAAATGAAAGACCAATAAAATTTTACCACATCTTTTTGTAACACGTAAATAAAATAAAAGAGCATCAGGAATGTTAAGTCTACAAGTAAAATAATCAATAAGAAATCGAACGTTGAAACAACTATAAAACATACTATTGTAGAACATAGACAAACTGGAATAGCTAAAGAATATCAGGCATAAGTCATTAAATAGTAAGAGATGAAGTTAAAAGTTGACACGAACACTATAAAACATACCGTTACAGAACATAGAGGTACTAGGGTAGCATAAGAGCATGAGTATGAAGTGTGTACACTGTACTCACGGGACGTGGTGTTGAAGAATGAGGTGGGCGGCGCGCGGGGTAGGGGTAATATGAAGTTAAAAGTTGACACGAACACTATAAGACATACCGCTACAGAACATAGAGGTACTAGGGTAGCATAAGAGTATGAGTATGAAGTGTGTACACTGTACTCACGGGACGTAGTGTAAAAGAGTGACATGGGCGGCGCGCGGGGTAGGGGTAATATGAAGTTAAAAGTTGACACGAACACTATAAAACATACCGTTACAGAACATAGAGGTACTAGGGTAGCATAAGAGATCAGTATGAAGTGTGTACACTGTACTCACGGGACGTAGTGTTGAAGAGTGAGGTGGGCGGCGCGGGGTAGTGCTGCGGGTGCGGGTAGGAGGCGGGCGGCGCGTGCGCGTGCGCGTGCGGCGTGGACGCGGCCGAGCAGTAGCGCGGCGACACCGACCCGCCACCACCGCTGCGCGCGTACTCTTCTAAAAGAAAAAGCCTGGGGTCAACACGAAACTACCGTTAGGATATCACGCACATTCGAATGGCTATTATATAATCTTATATTATGTTAAAAAAACACAACTAAAATAACTTTAGGACTCTATGTGATTGAATGACGAGACGAGCAATGGGCTCACCTGATGGTAAGCGCCACGCCTGCCTATAAACAAAAGCAACACCACACAGAACTTTGAATGACAAAGCACTGCCTGGCACTGAACTGCGCTTGTCCCCCCGAGACATAAGATGTTAAGTCTCGTAATGCCCAGTAATTTCACTGGCTTCAGTGTCCTTCAAACCGAAACACAACAATGCATACACACTGTTCCTTGGCACTATTGTTTTCTATAGACCAAATCACTAGTATGTTCTACAAAGATGATAAGTCAGTAGATTAAATAGATCTGTAACGATTTTCATTTTCTTATTCCGAATTCTAATTGAATACAATAACAAATAATGAGCTCCTCTATAGTTCGTAAAAAATCCTTTACAGAAAAACTGATGGGAATTCAGTTCTCCTTCTACAACAGCTAAATAGGAAGGAGGGAGCGCCCTGAATAAATGGTCATTAGTTAAACATCTATCTTGAAATAAAAGATACCTAAACTAGCCATAGCACTAATGAAGTAATCACGCATACCTATTATGGGTCAAGGGATAGATAACTCTTAAAAGCTAAGACTGACCAGTTAGATAGACTGACGGGGTACGCTTAATAATAAGGTTCCATTGTACTCTTTAGGTACAGAAAGCAATCCGTTTTTTTCTATTAATTAATAGCTTTTCCGGATCCCATGCAACAGTAGTGACAAAATCAAATCAAAATCTAAATATTTATTGAATCCGTAAAATGTTTTACGTCATTTGCCGGACCACTAAGTTGTGGAATAGTTTGCCGGCACACGTATTCCCTCCTTCCTATAATATGGGGTCCTTTAAACGGAGTGTGAAGAAAGTTAGACAAGCCGGCATGATCCTGCCGACCCACGATAGACACACAGTTTGTCGTTGGTCGACACTATTCCTGGATTGCGTTACTCTTACCATCAGATGTGGCGTAGTCACTTTAGCGAGCCAGGATAATCGCCAGAAAAAAAAAAAAAATTGAGAGGTGTCAAGGGACACCCGGATGGAACGAAGTTCCTTTCGATTAATTAGTGAAGGAATTGTAATATATATTTTTTTTTAAGTTATAATAATATTTTTTTTCTTATTAACAAATATAATCTATACTAATAATAAAGCTGTAGAGTTTGATTGTTTGTTTGTTTGTTTGTTTGTTTGAACGGGCTAATCTCAGGAACTACGGGTTTGAATTGAAAAATTCTTTTTGTGTTGGATAGTCCATTTATCGAGGAAGGCTTTAGGCTATATAACATTACGCTGCGACTATTAGAAGCGAAGTATCAGTGAAAAATGTTGCAAAAACGGGGAAAATTATTCATATTTGAAGGCTTCCGTTGCTAAGCTACCGAAATAATATTATTTGAAGGCTTCCGTTGCTAAGCTACCCTAATCTATACTAAGATTATAAAGCTGTAGAGTTTGATTGTTTGTTTGTTTGTTTGATCACGTGGGCGGAGCCGCGAGCAAAAGCTAGTGTTATATAAACTTAGTCAGTAGGCTATAAAAATTTTCGTAATAATATTATTTACAAAAAACCTGTATACACTCAACAAAAATAATCGTCGCGACACCACACTGTTCAATGCGAAATAGAAATGAAATACACCGGCTGCTACGTCGCCCAGCCCGTAAATCGTGTTCGATATTCAAAAAAATTCAAATGCAAATTTCGAACCGCGTCTACATTTCTAAATGTCATAAGTTTCACACCCGTCTGGATGGGATTAAGTCCTTTTACTTTTATTAACGGAATTTTGACTTTAACTTTGTGTAATAGATATCAAATTATTTAAACAAATGTCATAAGTTTCACACCCGTCTGGATGGGATTATATCCTTTTACTTGTATTAACGGAATTTCGACTTTAACTTTGTGTGCTAGATATCAAATTAAGTTATCACTTTAAAAAAGTGTCGTGACAACTTTTCGTAAGAATTTTTTCCGTCTAGCCCCCTTTCACAACGCGCGATAAGGAACTTCGTTCCAAAAGAAGATGAAAAAAAAATTATTAAGTCAAATTTTAACGCGACCGCCAGTTTGGAATGATGTGGTGTGATGCTGTGCGGAATGCTTGCTCATTAGAAAAGAACGAAGTAACTCCGAGGGTACGCACCTTCTGTCCACTGCGACGCGGCGGTGTCCTGCACGCTGACTGCCAGCTGTCCCGTGTACGAGTTGAAGGGCATGCTGGCGGGCGGCGAGCGCGGCGCGCCCAGACCCAGCTGGTTGTTGCGAGGCATCGAGTACAGCGCCTCGGCCAGATCCGCTGCACGTTTTAGAATTATTTCCTAGATAAAAAAATAACACGGATTTTAGAACTATGTCTTAGAAGACAGCAATTGAGCAAGATCATCATCATCATCATCGGCCACGGGACGTCCACTGCTGTACATAGGCCTCCCCCAAAGGTTTCTAGACCGACCTGTTGGAAGCGGCCTGCATCCAGCGACTTCCTGTTACCTTTATCAGGTCGTCTGTCCACCTTGCAGGCGGACGTCCAACGCTGCACTTGCCAGTACGTGGCCTCCATTCCAGAACCGTTCTGCCCCATCGGTTATTGGTTCTGCGAGCTATGTGGCCTGCCCACTGCCACTTCAGCTTGCTAATCCGCAAGTTAGTCACCTGATGGTATTTTTTTTAACTTGGTACTGTATAGCTACTACACTGCTCCTGATGTTAAGTATGGTCTTTAAACATAATGACGATCGTCAAGAGACGTTGGGTCCGTTCGTAAAGTCCAAGTTGGAGCTTTAGTAATTTCGCCTTTCCACTGTCGATATAATCCACATGAAATAAGGGCTTTTTGTGTTTTGAACGATTACTGACATTGACGAGACGAGTCACTTACTCGCTGGCTGATTTTCTGCCATGAAAAAACTAGCTAGCTAGTATACACAATTATATTATGGGTCGACTTGAGTCTCACTTTTGGACCTATATTAAAAGCACAAAAGATAGTGAAAAACACTAGATCGTTATTCTCTGTTCATCAAAAAATTTACTTATCTTTTAGCTATACTAACATTCTATAACATACCTTTGGTAGCTTTTCCGGATCACCGGGATGTCTTGGTATAAGTTTCTGAAGCCTCTGAAAGCCGTAATCTATCGTGGGCTCGTTGAGTGCTGCTATGCGAACAAGACAAAAACAAAATCAATCATTAGGTTGGTCTCACTAACAAATGGAACCCTAATTGATGGATCGTACAAGAGATTGCGCCGAGTTTTCCTGATTACATCTTAATTTGAGGGAAAAAGTATTTTGCAAAATAATGAGACCGTCTTATTATACGAAATGAAATTTATTCCCGTTGAAGTTATGTAGGGAAATGTTGAACATAGATTATTTGTTTCGTTTCGTACATTTCATGATAATGAACAAACATCCTATGTATATTATTTTGTAAAAAATTATGAGCAGTATTTGGAAAGTATGTTAAAGAAACTACAATAAATTGAATTTGTGATATTGTTGATACTCATCTTTTCTTTAAATCAATTAAATTGAATCAAAAAGCAGTAAGATCCATATTGCATCTCGATACCAACATTGGTAAATTGATTGTGGTGGTTATCAAGAGGTAGAGTCGTGCTGTACACACTTGTCTACAGTATTAGTGGGTCGATTTATCCCGCTTGTTACCACTGTCTCTCAGAAAACTGACGTAAAGTAGCAGCTTATGCAACAGCATTTCTTACGATGAGTAAAATACCCGGAGGCTCAAATCACCTTCTTAACCTTTTCGTTTATCAGCTGCAATGCCTCCATGATTCTTCTCGTATGACAAGTAACAAATTTCATAATAGTAAAAATGCTGCTATTAAGTATTTCTGAATAACACCCTAAGTACGTAGGTAGTACATATTATATGGGTCATGTAAATACATCTTTCTAATAATACTCACAAACATAAACAAATCTCCCCGGTGCACCTTTGCAGAACTGCTTGCTTTTATATGATAAAGTTACTTCCACCACGCCAGGTATGTGCCGCGGAGGCGTTTGGACTCTGATAGCGTGTGACGTAATTAACTGTTAACAATAAATAAAAAACTAATAATTGTCAATATAGAAGTTGGTAAGATATACAAAACTACACGTAGAGATGTCTTGTATGAATTCTTAACTTCGATGTGCCACATGACAAAATGGTATACTCCAAAATTAGAGTAATATTCATTTCACCTAAGAATACAGCTTGAGATTAGATCGAGTCTCTCGTATGTTGTAAACGAGAACAGAATGCTACAGAAAACTACGTACAGCATGAATAAGCCGGCTCGACCGGGTTGTTACCACTATCTCACAGGAAATTGACGTTGACGCTTACCGTAGCATTTCTTACGGAGAGTGAGATATCCTGAGGCCCAAATCCTCTTTTTAACCCCTCAATGATCCCTTTACTATAAGGTTGGCAACGAATCCATGATTCCTCAGGTATTATGGATTTTATAATCGATGGGAACACTTACTATCAGGTAACCCACTACCTTGTTTGCCGACCTCTGCTATGGAAAAAAACTACCGAGATATACGATTCATTTTTCAAAGAGTACAAAACGACCTCGGTAGCAAAAGTTTTCTGTTATATTCTCATCTATTATGTGTTAAACTCTCTCTCTAAGTGAGTCTTTAATTTGACACTATATTGTTTTTTATGACGATTGAAGATGCAATCCGAATTAATCAAAATCGTCTATGCAATGAAGTCTGCTTTACATTAAAACTATGCACAAGTATTTACCTCACTCCAAACAAGCATAGTCCCAAACACAACTTGCAGTCCGTCGAAGAAGTTATCACCCACTATGATGACGGTCGACCCGCCTGACGTCCAACCTTCGCTCGGTGATATCGCCTTGATGCACGGCGTCGCCACAGGTAGTGGTGGATATAGACCAGCTATTGAAGAGATAGATAATAATAGTAAGAATATTTTTTGTATTTTTTTTTATTTACTGGAATGACAAGACGAGCAAGTCGCTCGCCTGATGGTAACCCGCACGCCTGTCTATAAACAGAAGCAACACTACACAGAACTTTGAGTTATAAGGTACTGCATGGCATTGGACTGCGCTCGTTACCCCGAGACATAAGAGGTTAAGTCTCTTAATGCCCAGTAATTTCACTGGCTTCAATGTCAGTTTTGTTTAAAGGTTTATATGTGCAGTTTAGGATAAGAATTTGGATTTGGTTTAAATTAACTTAATTATAAAAGCTCGTACTTATTTGTGAACATTGTCTGCTCTTTCTATAAAAAAAATACTTTACAGTAGTATTTTTATCTTTATGTTGTCACTACATACATCTTATATCTCTGTCGGGATGTGGAAAACGTAAACCATCCTTAGTAGTCCCGCAGTTGGAAAGGTACGCTAACAGTTTTGAAAATAAATATAGCTAAGTTATCTTTTCAACTCCATCTATCTATAATTATATTTAGTTGTAAAATACATCCCACAATATTTTGTGAAATAGCTCCCGAGTCGTAAACAGCACCATTCCGAAAACCTCTTTGCCCGCGAACTAGGAACCTGAGATGTGTGGCCCCACAACTTAAAAGTTGAATAAACGCCAAAACACTAAAACTGGTTTCGTCTTACTTGAACAAATATCTTACAGCGTTTCGGAAAAAGGACAATCGTATACCGTAAAAGTCACGGAATATATTGTACCAGATAATAAAGTGTTATTATGTATGTTGTGATAATTGAAAATGAATTTTGATGTGTAGTATTAGGGTTGACGTGTATCAAAGATTTGATGGTAGTTATGACGTTATGGATTCGTCATGTCGTATGCAAGAAGGTTCTGAGGGGGACACGCGTCGCAAGACAACAAGGGGAATCTCAAATCTTGCGAACAAAACTCCGTTGTAATAAAGAGGAGAGAAAGTGAATTTAAGGGAGGGAAGCAGATTATATCTCAGAGTTTTTTTTTTAATTTTGTTAATATCATGCTGGTTCGTTAAATTTTAATATTCCACGTAAGTACCAACATAAATTTCTTAATAATGTGAAATTGTTAATATAACGAAACATACAAAAGTCTAATAAAAATAACGAAAAGTTTATACTGCTTAATTATTAATTACAAAAACTGAATTTATATATGACCATTATTCTAATATATTCAAGACCCTGGACCAATTTCTATACTTCCGTAAATTGATCATATTATAACATTTAACAGACATTACCTGCGATTATAATAAAGAAAGAACACATTTAAATATTCAGTGCACTGTAAAATTTGTAGACAACAAACTGAAAATAATACACAAGAAACTAAGTTTCATTGCAAAGCTAACGGAAGTTGTGCAAATTTTCTCATTCGCACCATGTAATCCATTCGAGTCGGTTTCACGCCGTCTGGCCTCACCCAAAACTTTGATGCTCACATAATATGGATTAGAGTATGACAATAAATTCTATATAAGGTTTAATGATAAAGCCTATGTAAAGACAATAAATACACAGTTTTTAAACGCGTTTATATTTCTAATGAAAACAAAAAATAAAACTAGTATTAAAATATAATAGTAATACTGATTCAACCACGAATTTAACCATCATAAAAATATTTCAAAATGCATGTTCTAACTTTTTACACAGCATAATTCCTCACTAAATTATCCCTATTCGGTTCATGCTCGCTTCAACACCCCCTCATCCCTACCACCGCCTTACACCCCGCTCGAAGTTCTTTGCGAAATGTCTACAGTGATTCTTTGAATACAAACGACAGCTTAAAACGGTTATATTATGAGTTTTGCACAATTTTATCGCCAATCGACTGCTAAATTCAGCACGCAGCTTAGCGCGAAAAATTCGACGCGGATAGTAAATTATAAAAATAATATCAGCCCTGTGTTTTGCAGAATAATTATTTAACAAATTAATACTTATGTATTGGTTGGAAAATAATATAATGGCATATAAATTAAAAAAAAATAAAAATAGAACAAAAGAAAATAAAACAAAAACGTACAAGTGTTTTCTGGCGCGGCCTCAATACCTTCAGTTGGATCTAGACGTTTCGCCCGACGGCCGTGTTTGCTGTTGTTGTGAACGAACATGTTGTCTGATATCGCTAGTAGGGGACCGTCGACCATCACTTGCGTTGATATCACCACCTGAAACAAACGATAAGGGTTAGATTTACCAGACATTAATGTACTCGGGTATCCATTTTAATGACTCCATTATTACATTTAGACTTAGTATACCTGGTCGTAGACGTTTTACTAGCTTCTGAATTGTTACTCATATAGACTGAAAGCAATAGTGACAGCATGTGTCTTCCTACAATTGATCAAGGTCACGCAATTGCTAAGAATATCACCTCAAACATCCGGTACGCATATAGCACACAGACATCGCAACCCACACATACATGTAAAGGGAATCGAAAGGGAGAGTCCCTTGGGAGGAGGAGCCAATGTCTCGGGACTCGACGAAATGGACGAAACTCCCCGTATAGGTGTGCAAGGAAATGCATTGTGTGCATACGTATTGGATTGTTGTGTGGGTGGTCGTTTGATGGAGTGCCATTCAATCGGACCTTTTTTTGAATCTGTATTGAAGTGTTGTTCGTTCGTACCTAAAATTACAGTTTTCCAAGATAGTGATAGGATTTTGTTTTGTTTGATTATGTAGTGAAATGTGCATGGTCTAATAGAAAGTTTAAAAATATTTCAAATAATTAAAACGTAAAATACGTTAAGTTTATACCTAAATTATTTTCTTGAATACCAAATATCAATTTACATAATTTTGAAATAATTTAATACCTATTTTAAACCAAATATATTCTACTAGATTTTTTTTCAATAACCTTTCGTTATTTTTTCTTTAAATAATTAATTCCAGGAATTACAAATTTTAACAGCTAGTACATTGAAAAATATATTTGAACAATCCTGCTCTAATAAATAAAAATTTAAAAATATAAAGAAATATACACCTCAGTAGAGTTAGTTTACGATCACATCTAATTCATTAGATACATTTATATTCACATATGCTACGAAACAGACGGCTGTACTGCAAGACCACTTCGATTCCTTGGCGCACCTACACCGACATATTTATATCCACGTATATATTGTTACCCTTGAAACGTTGGGGAACGACCACTGAATTATTCAATGACACACAGAAAGCCCAAATATAGACATAACTACACTAACACAAGTATGGAATCGTTCGAACCACCCTCGTGTACTGGAAACAAAAGAAACACAACTACAACTACACGTAAGTTCACACCTATGAACCTGGCAATTTGTTGAAATGAAACTGGTTTTTAATTAAAATTAATTAAAGTAAAGAAAAATTTTTTATTTTCCTTATAAAAGGAAATAGAACTCCTTTTAGGGGACTGAGTATCCAAAAATCTCTTCTCAAACGATGTCACCAGTATAAAACTAAAATTGTTCCAAAATTTAAAAAATAATATCCTTAACGTTTTGTATGTGCTAGGTAATCATGATGAGTGTCTTTTATAAAAAAATATGATTTTTTATTCTACTCTATATGGACTAACTAACGATTATAATACACATAAATAACATCTAATCAAATAGTAATTTTATAAATTTTAGTTCATTTATGTTATGTACCTACGCACTTTACTTTACGATATACAGTTAGCCATAGTTTATTAAAACATATATTATAATATTATGAGTTATAATTAATTAAACATAGCATATGAAATTAAACAAAAAAGTTAAAAAATTTAATAACATATATTTAATGCAACACCCCTTGTGCCTATTTAGAAGAAAAATAAGCTTAAAACAAGCACAAATCGGTTGAAAAGTAAATAAATAAACTCGTATAAATAAATTTAATTTCATCCCTCGCGTAAATTGGAGGCGCTTCAAATATTCAAGAGTCGTGAACACAACCCTTCCTTCAGTTAAGGGCGATATAGCGACGTGTTTGGTGCAAGTCACGACCGGGACAGTGTGCGGGTGTTGAAAACTACCTTCCTAATTAGTTTTATTTTTAATCAATCTCAAAATCTTAAGTACCTTTTTAAAACCTTGTCTAGTCATGGAAAATCGCATTTCTTCTTTCTAGAGAACTTACATATAATAAATAATATGATGTATCTTTCCAATTTAAAAAAAAACTATTTTCCATAAAATCTAATTTTGGACGAATATTATTGTACTAATACGTCGCATATTACATGGTTCCAAAGTGATAGGTATCTCTTGTGCCAAACTCCGTCTGATTAGGTACCACCGCTTTGTCTACTTTTGTCGTCAATTAGCAGTGTGTAAGCACTGTTGTGTTTGAATTGAAGAACATTGAAGGCAGTGAAATTACTGAGCGATATGATAATTTGCATAGGCATAGTTTAACAATAATATTATTGTTGGGATGATGAGCGCAGCCCAGTGCCATGTAGTGATTTGTAATTCAAAGTTTTGAATGATACTACTAATATTTTAGAGCTGTCGTGAGGTTTACCACCAGGCATGCGACCTGCACGTCTCATCATACGAGCAATTAAAAAAAATGTACTATACATAACCGCTTATTACTTGGACCGTACACGGATAGTAATACAGACAGACTTGTGTAAAGACCGTGGCAATTTTTTGTACAGTTTTATAAGAGTTTAAATGGCCATCATTTGTTCGTCGACAGAACTGAAATGTCTGTAAGCCATGTACAATATATTTTCGACCGTAATAAAATTTATATTGAGGAAGTATTTTACTGTCAAATATATTAAAAGCATTTAAAGGTAAGGCCATCATGTTTCCTTTTAAGCAAAGGTCTTATAAGCATTTCGGTATAGACTACTAGTGAAATGTTATAATGAATTAGGTAACGGATCTAGCCGATGTGTATTTAGACATTCTGTGATTAGCGAAACAATTATGATTTACGAATATATTACCTTAAGTCATTTTCTTCATTATAATAGACTGCCCATGAATATATATACCATGAAGACATTCTGAATATATAATTAGTTTTTATAATAAGTTTATTGTTATACGATAAATTATCAAATCTTCTAAGCTACTCAGTAGTCAATTTATTTATTTATTCGAGCAACTTATAGAACATACAATCATAAGAAGATTTCGTACAATAAGTATGGTGGCTTACGCTTAATGTTGTCTTAATTGCAAGTTCCTACGGCATGCGAAAATGGACAAAAAGAATACTTAAAAAAAGAAAAGAAAGTTTAGGATGTAAGTAATAATCATACAGACATAAGCGTGATGACTAATGTTAGATTGTAACAGACATCCTCACATTAACGATACGGGTATTTAAACCCATAGCTTAATAAACTTTACGTTAGAATAGTTTTGGTTTATCCGAGAAATATCAAAGTTTGTCTTTGTTTTAATTTATGAAATAACAAGATAAACTCACTTGAAATCGTCTCATATCACGCGGGTTGCCGGCATTCTTCAAACAATTCTGATTGCACTTCAGGAAGAACTTGAGAAAAAATCTGAAACAAAATGGTACAGTTAAAATACGTTTAAATTAGTATAATGTGCTACAAAAATATTGAACGAATAAAATATTGAGCATCGGGCGTGTGAACAGATAATGGGATGCAAATGATGCGGACACATAAATCACGACGCGACGCCATTCGAATTACCGACAAGATGTTGTTTCCTATTAATACGGTATGTTTTTTTAATATACACGTTAATTTGTTTAATTTTTTAGTTTTTGTAACATATTAAGGTCGTCTTCTACGATATTAAATCGGGTTTATTCACTAAACATGTTTACTTGTGTAAAAAATTCATACAATTTAGCGTTTCACAAACATGATTGACGGTTAAATACGATTTAAGGCCCACTTGCACAACAGTGCTTAAACATATTTACATAGTAAACATATTATTTACGATACGTCAAATCGTATGAAAAGTTGACATTAGTAAACATGTATAGTTGTTAAATATGGTACTTGCTTCGTGCAAGTTAGCCTAAGGAACGTCGTGCAAGTCGTTAAATACTTACAATAAAGTCAGTCTGGATATATTATCTAAAATGTATTTGATATTAGCGAAATTTTATTATTGATTTTATTAAGGCTTTGATGCGGTAGCATGTTCGAAAACCACAATAAATGAATATAGAATAATTTAGTAGTCACAAATCTTATCTTAATAACATAATACTAATGTCTAAATATTTTACACTAATCATTATATCCGTATGACTACAAAACATCTTTAATAAAATGCAAGCAAAACTTTACAGCGAAGCCAGATGTTCCCACTTCACAATGCCGACATGTCTCGCCCTAAGTATTAATTTGCTTCTCGTGTTCTCTAATTTGTACCTTCCGCTCTTCCGTTAAATCTTGAGACTTTTTTCGGTAGCCACGTGGAAGATGTGTGAAGTTTATCACACACTTTACTTCTTGCGCTGATTTAGGTCCTTCATGATAAAAGGCGTAAAACGGACGAGTAAATACATTTTTTATTATAAAATTTTTCAAACAATGCAGTAGTATAAAATAATGCCATCGACAAAACCTTGCAACTGAAAACATGTCAGAAAAAAGGGATTTGCTTTATTGCCTGTCAAAACGAAACCTCGAAACGAAATCAAACAATTTCCAACGGAAAGTCTATCGGGCCAACTATCGCCATATCGGATTACATACAATAGTTGAACTTGGCAACTATATTTGAAGTCAGTAAATTTGTATTTTGATCTTTATGCCGAAGAAGGAAGGAACTCGCGTCGGGTCAAAGTAAATTGGTCGACGCGTAATGTTGAGCGTACGTTCGGGCGATCACGATGAATGCTTTAGCAGAAATATTTTACATAGCCTGAGGCACCGGCGATGCCGCCACCGAATATTGCTGTGCCAACATAATGTGTGGATTTTATGGAGCAGCTACACGAAAAACAATTCATTTTATAACCAGTAATTAAGTATTATTATTTAACATTGCTGTTCAGTAGGTTTCGTGCCTTGACTAGCGCTAGACTACGATGTACTAGACGCCGACAATCTTCCATGGTCAAATGTTTAATAATTTTTCTGCGTAAAAATTTCAATATGGAACATCGTGGGCTTCTAATACATTGTAGTCTGGCGTTGACTGAAAAAAACTTTAATCAAAACACTGCAAACACAGAAGACACAATTAAGAATATTTAAGTACATGTAAGAACATCAAATGCAATTAAATTATATAAATCGAAGTTTCCAAAATATGATATACCTGAGACTTAAAACATCATTAAACAAGACAAAGTTACTATGCCAAAAATAAAAATATATTTAATGTAACAGCTCTATGTCAATCCTAAAAAGCGTCCAAATACGAACAGTGGTTGGTGCGGCGCGAACGTATTTACGCCGCCGCGGGCACAACACATCTGTTGCCGCATTATTTATGTTAAACACCTTATGTCACAATATTGCGAGTTAGGAGTTTGCGCCGCTGTCAAACGACGTCTCAAAGCATGAATGGAAATTTTATTTCGAGGATACCCTGATATGTAGGTGAGAGAGAACTGAGAAGGCAGTGTTACGAATTACGCACCGATTCTATTTACGCTTAAGCCATACACGAGTGTTGTACTTACATGTTTACATTGTGTTACTGTGATTGAAGAAATAAATAGTAAAGAAAATTGATTTATTATACAGATTCTGCGTGTCTACCACTTTCGTATTTAGTAGTTACAAAAATGTCTTTATTTTATTTGAACACTAGACAGTATAATGTCAACCTTTATTTTAATTAATTTGCAATCCCCTAACTATTTGTTTTCTTTTCGACAACGCGTCCATGATTCTTCAGGTATTGTGGATGTTTATGGGCGGTAGAGACCCCTGGCCATCAAACGGCACATTTGCTCGATTGCTGTAAAAAAAATATTTATGCAACGCTCACTTTTGTATAATGTGGTAAGAACCTTAAATTTGTACTTTGACAACAAGAAAAAAAATGAATAAGTCAAGTCGACCAACAAGTTGACCAATTTACAGATTGTTTTGTGTATAAGCACTCATATGTATACTGCAATGAATGGCACGAGGTTCGTTACTCTGAGAAATCAAATGTTTAGTCTCATGTGTAATCAGTTGTTATAAACCCAGTTTAAGGTTAGTCTGCGTTTTATATTAAGCCTGTAACAGTCTAATCTCTAATATTGCTACAGAAAGCTTACGATGCTCTTAAAAGAAAATATTAATTCTTACTTTCCGTTATGCACTTTTATTGCTTTCCAAACCGATCTTTATATTTCCACATCTTTACCGGTCATCCAAGTGTCCCTCAGCTCCCCTGGTCTTATAAAGCCTTAACCATTAATATAGTTGCAAGGGAGAGGTGACAGTTGCGTTATCCGCTAGTATCGGTCTTGTACGGTGACTGGTAAGCCGAAAAATTATGGCTGCTCCGTAAATAGTATGTATGGGATGTCCGAAGGGGCTCAGTAGGGGACACGTTAGTACATAGTTTATTTATAGATGGTTTATGTATAGCTTGATGAATTATCCTTAGATTCTTGTGTTTTTGTTGAAATCTTGCTGATTTATTTATTACGGACAATTTCAGTAAACAGTCCCGATCCGAATTTACAGATAGTTCCTACAATTTAATCAATAACAATATATTTGAATACCAGGATTATAAATTACATAGTTTAATTGAAATTGTAATTTATTGGAATTCTCATTCTGGATTGGAATTTTGACATTCTCATTGGAATTTGCGCACATTATGGTGATAAACCCTATCACATAATGAGACGAAGTTATCTAGGCGAAACGTGGGTGCACTAGCTGCAGCTCTGCCTACTCCATCGGGGATAAAGGCGTAAGCTTATGCTTTATGTAGTTGTATTAGTTCAATTTACCTGTAGATGCGGATTGAGATTGTTTATTAAAATTTGCTTTAAGAGTTAAGAACAGTTTAAACACGATTTCGGTTCTAGATTACTAAAATAGTATTTCTGCCTCGGTGATGCGGTGGACAAGTAATCGGCTGTGAAAAGAAAGTCCGCGGGTTCGATACCCACAACTTTCTTTATATGCACCGCAAACATTTGTTTCAGGTCTGAGTGATATAATATCGATAGTGTCTTATAGTTGCTGATACCCACGACATTGTTACATTTGTTATTGATAAAACTAGATAGCTGCGCTTGTCGACCTATTATATTCTATTATATGGAACAGCCGCCAATGAATATAAATGATCCAAAGATTGAAACGTGTAGAGTACTTTTTATAGCAGACACACAAGCAAGAGGGTAACTCTATGGGAATAACCTCCATTGCTCATAAACCCTATAAAGATAACAGTAAGCTGCCACTTCGCGGTTGTTTCCTGAGAGACGGTACTGCGTCGGTTGAGCTTCATTCATTATGTAGACAAAACTGTCTACATTGTACGCCTCAACCTTCGTCTGTCAACCATAGTAGCTACCACGGCCGACAGACATGACTCTCTAGTGACGACTAGTTTGAGAGTGGTGCGTTGTTCATATCGGGCTGGGCACTCTTCGAGGGTGTGTTGGGCAGACTCTTCCTTTCCAATCAGACACAGGATCGAACCGAAACATATGTGCCCCGTAAGTAACTGCGTTAGCCATAACCGGTGCACCGCAGTGCCTGTCAAGCCGCTGATTAAAGACAGAACACATTGCTGTGACGATCCTCAATCTCGCACTAGAGCTCTCCAGAAACCTTGTTAATTTCTTTTAATTATAAAAAAGAAGCATTTCTTTACTACACCACGCACGGGTCAACGTGTAAGTGTATAGGTAAATATATTTCCCGACTATATACGTATCACATCAGGGAAAGTAACAAAAACTCGATGTTTACGTCGTAAAAACTGCCCTCACTTTTCATCCCTACGCACTACGCAGGTATCTACCTACTAGCCCTTACTGCCGAGTGCCGTTGCTTATCGGTTTCCTTCAAAATGGAACAGGGCATGTGACGTTTTATTTACATAATATAAATGGACAGCTTCTCTGCTTGTACTGTTTTTTTTTTTATAGCATAGGCTGGCAAACGAGCAAGTGGGTCACCTGATGGTAAGTGATCTCCACCGCCCATGTACACCCACCACCATAAGAATCATGGGCGTGTTGCCGACAAACACTGTTTGTCACTAATGTTAAAGGTGTAAGAATGATCTTTATGTTTTTTTATTATTGTGTAAAATTGCGATTTTATATTTAAGACGCAGTTAAAATAATTCTAGTTGATGTTGATTTACATTCAATATTATTGAAATACCTTTATAATATTTTTTTCGAATTAATGGAAACTATTTTCTTTATACGCATGTCTAAACCTAGCTGCGGCATTTTTTAATGGCTCTACAACAGGTGATATAAAAATGATTTTCATAACACGTAGTCAGGCGATCTATACTTATGAAATTGAATTCCTACTTTCTTTACATTGACTTGATACATCTCCAACTATTCGATGAAAAAAATCTAGTGCGGCATTAAGTCGCGGCTAGGAGGCGAGGCGTAGGTTGCCCTCTTTCAAGTCGGAACACTTGATGCCACCCCGCCCCACACCACCGCCTAGCATAGACTATGTTTATTTGCATTCGATATGTTGTGGATAAGCCGGGTAAAATTAACGATACAAATATACCCGTGCTATTAGAGTAAGAGTATTTAGAAAAAAGTTATATCCTGAACAAGTAAAATCTAAAGAACATTTTATTAAATTAAGGCCGTTGAATAATTGTTATAATGAAAAAAAAAACAATAAAACTAAATGTTAACAGTATTCAAATACTAGAAAATATATCTCTGATCATACGATATAATGTATGCATTAAAGACAAACGGCTTATTAGAAGTTAACTCATGAATTAAGAGTTCCGATACGGAATCCTCCTTATATTTATACTTTTAATAATTTTCATTATTTGTTACGATATCCGCCATAATTATATATTTTCTGTGAGGATTCCAAACGGCTACCTGTTACAATTCATATGGTAAATGAATGGTTCTCTAGGTACGATAGATATACATGAAGACATAGACTTCGATAAAAGGACATTCTTTAAGTACGAAACGCTAAATAACACATGTTACGATCTAAAAGATAACCTATAACCACATAAAGTAACATAACCGGTCCAATAGCTTCAAACTATTAAAAATCCGCAATATAACATTGGCAAAACGAACTGGGAGCGCGCGATCTGCCAACAAGCGGTCTCTTATAACTTTTCCCTTTTAACCTTTCGTCCCCCCGTGCGGGCCGGCGACTCGTCCCTCGGGAGGCGGTCCCCAGGGCCGCCATCGACTCCCCAGCGTACGCCCCCGCCCCGCCAGCACTCAATACCGACACGCCATGCGGACGACAAAGATTATGCAGGTAGTTCTGTCGGCGTGAATTTTTCACGCGGAATATTAACAGGTAGTTTATGGTGTGACGCAATTAATGGCAACATAGTGAATCACAGTTTTTTAATATAATATTTTTTTCTTGATTATTATTTGGGTGACATTATTATAAGCGACAGTTGTTTATCCTGGCACGGCGAAGCAGCTACATTGGACCTGGTGTTAAGTACAGTGCAGTTCAAATATAATGTCAACTATCAAGAGACGTTGCGTCCCTCGATGGTCGGCAGAATTATGCCGGCTTGAAGTTACTGGATATGTACACTGGCTTGTACCGGAATGCGACTCGCCTGAATAAGCCATATCGGCGAGTTTGCACCATGTGTATGGTGGGCGTCACCAGCAAAAAGTATTTCGTATCCTTTTGGTAGTCCCTGGAAGCGGGGATAAAATGTCCCCGAGATTTCTCAGATACCGGGGATACTGAAAATCTTTAAAAATGCTCATTGTATACCTTTATAATAATCTATAATCCATATTTATAGGTATTTATATGGGTCAAAATATAGTGTGGGTTCAAAACTGTAAAAAAATAATACAAATAAAATGCAACAATCTATAATCTTAAATCGTAATGTTTATACATATATATGGGGAGGGGAACTGCTGAGACGAATGAAAATTTTGGTTCAATCAATGTTGATTGGTTCGAAGTTATATAATATGAATTCATGTTAAATATATTTGTTATCATTTATTGTTAATTGCTTTGACAGTGAAGATAAACATGAGGATACCTGTATACTTGACAGTTCTTCATAAGAATCTAAATATATAAAACTCAAAGGTGACTGACTGACATAGTGATCTATCAACGCACAACCCAAACCACTGGAGGGATCGGGCTTAAATTTGGTATGCAGGTAGATGTTATGACGTAAGCATGCGCTAAGAAAGGATTTTGATAAATCTATCCCAAAGGGGTCAAAATAGGGGATGATAATATTTAAATGCTATTCACGCGGGCGGAGCCGCGAGCAAAAGCTAGTTCCGTATATATGTGAATTCTAACCTTTATTAGTTCAGCGTGATGGAGTAATGCCTAATCAGTCTACTATAAGGGTGCCCAGTAGAGGGCCAGTATATGGCTAATATTATTATTTAGATGGTCCTGCACTGTAAATACAGAGCGAAATATTAGTTATTTTTAAATCGCGAATCAGAGCATCGTCCCTTCTATAGGACAACGACAAGTTACACTTAATCTTTGCACAACATGCGACGGGCCCATAACGGTTCCAGTTTTCGACTTTGTTTTTCCGCGTGCTTCCACAGCAGGCGTTAATATTTCAGTGTGTACTGAATTCAAGGGTTAACTGCGCCCCTACTCCATTGGCGCAAACATGTACGATTCCTATTGTGATTAAATAGAAAAGCAAGTAAACAGACAGTTTGACAGCCTCCGTGGCGCAGCGGGCGAGTAGCCGGCCGTGAAGCGAGAGGCCGCGGGTTCGATCCCCGCACCGAGACAAATGTTTGTGTTATCCACAAATATTTGTTTCGGGGTCTGGGTGTTGTGAGACCGAAAGTCTCTCGTAGTTCCTGATACCCACGACACAAGACTCGTATCTTAGTGTGGGGTCAGGACTATGTGTGTGACTGTTGGGTGTATTTATTTATTATTTATTTAGTAAACATGTCCCAATATGCCTCCGAATACATTACATTGCATTTTCGACGAACTTTACAAAAAAATGCATTTTTAAGATGGAAATATTATATCAAGAGGTAAATTAATAGATTTATCATTAGACATACATCATTAGGAAACTTGCATACCTGAGTTGTTTATAAGAATTTTGAAGATATGTGAAGTCTGCCAATCCGTATTGGGCCAGCTTGGTAGACAAAACCCTAAGTTCTCTCATTCAGTAGAGAAGGCCCGTGCCTAGCACTGGGACCTGTATTATATAGGACTACTAGTATATACACTCCTTTGCAAAAAAAACGGGCGGGTTTGATTTTTTAACATTATTGGTAATAATTTAGTTCTTCAGAGGTTTTAATAGCCAAACTATGTTACTGGCACTTAATAAAGAGTCTGGGTATGAAAAAAAGTTCAAACCAAATTCAAAACTTTTGTTTTTTAAATTATTAATCCCTTTTTCATTTTGTGACACTTTTCGCGGGTTTGCGGTTAAAAGGTTATCAAGCAACTAAAAGTAACTTTTCGTTATTTTTAGTACAACAATTTATGTTTATCGCATAATTCTGCCTTATTGTGACTTAAAACAGATATCTTTGTGTCTATCGTAATGGCAGAAAAAGCAATGAGAGCTAGTAAAATTATAGCGCTGCTGGAAGAGGGGTGTAGCCAATGTTACGTCTCACAGCGGTTAAACGTGAGTCGTTCAACCGTACAAAGAACCTGGACTCGATACCAAGAGACAGGTTCCGTTCAGAGAAGGCAAGGTTCTGGGAGAAAACGTTGCACACAGCCGCGAGACGATCGCTTTTTAGTGACTCAGGCGCTGAGGAACCGCAAATGCAGTTACATAGACCTCAAAAGAAACCTTGAAGAGGTACGAGGAGCACAAGTTAGCCTATGGACTGTGAGGAGAAGACTTTTAGCTGCTGATATACGTAGTCGACGACCAGCGCGGGCCCCCAAGTTACTCCGTGAGCACCGGATTGCGCGGTTGAGGTTCGCTAGAAATTGCCTATCTTGGACACCAGGTAACTGGAGTAGCGTACTCTTCTCCGATGAGGCTCGAATTTGTCTGCATGGTGAGGACCGACGTCGGCGAGTGTTACGAAGACCAGGGGAACGCTATGCCGATGTGTGTTTTGAAGAAATCACCCCTTATGGTGGAGGGTCCGTTATGTTTTGGGCGGGCGTAACTTCCAACTATCGTACCGAGATAGTATTCATAGAAAATGGCTCACTAAATGCGCATAGGTACATAACAGAAATCCTTTCTCAAAATGCACAACCCGCACTGACTGTAATTGGTGAAGATGCCATTTACATGGACGATAATGCTCGGGCCCACCGTTCTGGCGACGTAGATGCTTATATGCAAGAGGTCGGTATTCGTCGTTTGGATTGGCCAGCGCGGAGCCCCGACCTTAACCCCATTGAGCACGTTTGGGACCTCCTAAAAAGGCGAGTACGATCTGTCCAACCACCTCCACAAAACATCACAGAGCTTAAACGTGTAATCTCGACTGAGTGGGAACACATTCCACAGGACACCATCAAAAGCCTGGTGGGAAGCATGCCAAGACGATTACATGCCGTAATCGCTGCAAGAGGAGGTCATACTCGTTATTAATTTTTATTTTTTAATGTCTCTTTTATTAAAATACCATAAAAATACTCGTAGTCTTAATTTCATTATACCCATAAAAATGTCCATTTTAACACGGCTCTCTGTTTACATTGACTAAAACACCGATACCAGGATAAAAGTGTTAAAAAACTAGATTCTCATTGATAATAAGAAATTTCTAGTCATCCAAGCTAATGACATACTAAAAATATAATAATATTTACCCATAGAAAAGCTAAGGTAAAGTGTGTGTGTAAGGTGCCCGTTTTTTTTGCAAAGGAGTTTAATTTATTATTGCATATACACTACAATATGCATAATATATTCCATAGTTAGTGCACTTTATATTATTACGTATATTTTATATTCGCTATTAAACAAAACAGAACTCCAATATTCACTCAACTCAGTCATTATTAATAAGCTATGCCAGTTTAAGCCAATATGGGTTATTAAGATACGCATTCCTATGAAAGGAACAAACTGGTAAAAATATAGATGCCAGACCATATCAATACAGATCTTAAATGACTTATTGGAAACTATGCGAATATGTGATGAGCAAGAACGTCAATGAGCTTTTTTCCTACTATCACTTAAGAAGTACGATTGGCTAGGAAAATCATTATTACTCTAATTGAGATCACTTTTCAGAGTAAAATTTAAAACTCAATATATATCTATATAAAATACCATATATTATTAAAAGACTTGTAAAGCCAAAATGTGTAATGTCACCAAAAACTTATCTCACAACTCGTATTCGTACGTATACGCGTAGGTATACATATCGTGAGGCAGTAAATATAAAGCACTGTAGTAGTTTTTCCAATGTGCCGAGTGCGAGGAGGGTATCGCGGGCGACGTAGCATCCCGCCGTTGCCATGGCAACGCGATAAAACCTCGCCTTTTCATAGCCCACCACACAGTAAACGCTAAAGTTTCAGATGATGCACATGCATAGGATAAAATAAAAGTTTGTATGAATTTTAAATGCGGAATTTCGCAGTTTTAATTATGTATGATTTAGCATGTAGACAAATAATTTAACGAAATATTCATAAATATGCTCAAACTCTCAACGTATTGTACTGTTAGTCCTGACTCAGAATCTCAAAGGAATACCTTTAAATTTTTATTACATTTGAACTCCTAAACCGACTATTCAAATGTTAAAAAGTTTACTCGCGGTTCCACCCGCATGAAAGTCGGCACTGTCATATTCCCGGCATACTTCCATACATTCATCCCTTATGGGTAAAAATTCCAAAAATCCTTCCTTAGTGGAAGCTTATAACATAAAAGGCATAAACTGCCACAATTTCTAGTTTGTAGGCCCAGCGGTTTAGGCTCAGCGTTAATGAGTTAGTCAGTCGGTCAGAATAAGTAATTATATATGTATAAATTACACAGACAGATAAATCCTTCCATGCTCCTGTACGCCTTATGTACAATATCCGAATAAATAGTATACGCAACAATGATTATTCTTGTTGATATTAATTATTAATAGTGTCGTAAGTACACTGCAGTTTTGTGGTTGGTTCTTTTACATAAATTTTTCACAAACATCTGTTTGAATATATTCTTTATAATAGCAAAAGTATCTGAAAGGCTTAACTATACTACACAACATACTCTTTCAAATCTAAAAGCGCTTGTGCTCTCGGAGCGGAGTAGTTTCCAATTGACAATATACCTACTGGTAGAGACGGGGCAATCGCTCGCGGCTTGTAAGCGCCTTTATCCCTCCCGCACACCCTGCGACACCACAGGCACGTAACCAAAAAAGATATCCTGGGAGTTAGCCTCACTATTCATCTACTCGATACTCACGTTTGATCGAGTTTGAAAAAGGAGGAGCCAGGAATTATCTACGAAACACGATTTACCCGATCCATGTAGATGTAGCACGGTAACTGATTCTCTTCCTTTAAAATCATAACTTTATTATTTTTAAATTCTACTTAATGACGCGACACGCAGATCGTTCACCTGACGATGGATGGATGTCCTTAAATAATAGCTAAATCACCCGGAACTTGGAATTAAAAATGGTTTATGGTGATCCACTACGCTTGTCACCACCATGAGCCATGAGACTTAAATTGTTAAGTTTCATAATGCCTGATCGCGATGTTTCTCATCGAACAATGAAATCAACTAGTGCATGGTTTTTAATTGCATAACAAAGAAAAAGCCAGATCAATACGCTCATACTAACAGTTTAAAAAAACCATCCCAGAGATTTATCGTTAAAATTCCTACAGCCGTACCTGCTGAGGCAGAATTCGCCTAAAAATATCTGGCATTACACCGATATTATGCCGTTTCTTGTTATCTTTGCGTAGAATAGTCTAGCTCCTAGCTAGTTTTCGATTGTGTATTTCGGATACACAATAAATAAGTATTTATCTTAAAATTGCTTACAAAGGTGTTATCATTTACTAAACGTTACTATTTGTACTGTAATTAAATATAGCTTTATAAAGATTGATAATAATTATGCTCAACAGCAAATTTTCCTATGCTGTTTACATCAGCGGTACCTATAGAAAAAAGATGCGCAACTAAAATACTAGGGACTGGACAAAAGTAATAAATTACGACATCAAAATGAGATCGATATACAATTATTATTCTTATTATTTAGTGTTTTAATTTATGTAAGTCAATATTTTTCAACATAATGATTGTAGTAATACATCATATCAATAAAAAAATACAACATTAGCGCTCTACTACCATCAAACATTTGCATTCGACGTAATACCGCATTGCAAATAGCGTCTCGGCTCCACAAACGCGCATGTAAAGGGACTGTAATATTCATAAGGCGTTAGTTGATACTAACACATTACAGAGCACAGTAACAGCACAAACGTATCGACCTCTTTCGTGCACAATCAACATACAAAGACAAGGGGCAACATTACGCGGGCATCACTTCATTGTGGGCACCGGTCTAATTGTAACTACACTCTTGGGCGCCATCAGCCGCTCAGCGCTCCGGCGAGTAGGCGTGTGCCACTAATCTTCGACCCCTACATACCGATACTTGCCTATAAAAATACAAAATAATCTCAACCTTATACCCTCTACACAGGGTTAAGTATCAATTGGACATGTAAACCAGTATTTGCAAACGTAGCGGAGGGTTAACGCACACTATCAACTCATTAAATTGCATCGCCTTTTTAATGAGTCTGAAAGTGAACAAAGGATATTGAGTGCGATTACATTAAGTACGTAGTTCTAGTATTATAGGTTAGGTAGTTGGCGATGTTTTCAATGTGCTAGTTGGTGTTAGGAACATTTCCTTGCGGATAATTACTTTCAATTTTGAGCGATATCACAACTTTCTTGTGTTTACAGAACAATTTATAATATTTGTAGTGGAGTTTTGTGGAAGTTAAAATGTTATGAGTGGCGTTTTACTATTATAATATTGACTTGTACGATACTATATTCGTATCACTAAGTGCCAATAAATTTAGAGGTGAGCAATTCATTTTATATTTGCCACTTCACAGTATTTCAATTGTAGAACTCATAAAAAAAAATAAGTTATATTTGCTAAGTGCAGTCATATGCCACCAAAAGATATTTATTACAGCACAAAGATCATTAGTCGTAAGTCTTTGAATTTCTGCTAAAAATCGACGCGAATTAATTCCCTTACATTGACCGGAACCGATAAAAATGTCGACGTACCTCATATTCATACACACACACACACCACACCATGCAGGGATAAATATTATTACAGGCTTCCCTCATATTTACCCGGTGAATACGCTATAAAGTGATATCACGTGATCGTTTTCGGCCGGGTAATAGTTATAAATTACCCGGGTAGTTTATAAAAGCCGGTTAACCCGAGGTAAGCGGACAAGAAGTATAATTTATTATTGGGAAATTTGCGGACGCGTATTTTCATACGCTGTAACAGAGGATTATACTATACGTTTGTATAGTGCGTTTAAATTGCGCTTTCATAATTTACAATGTGCTTTCGACATACGATGTTCTATCTATAATTGCATCGGAAACTTTTATAGCTACTGCATAGCAATATAGATATTGTCCAGAAATTGTATTCAATACCTACAATCTTGTAGCTTATAGGTATATGAAGATGACTTATTTAAATTTTACAATTTGAAAACGTACTGTCAATAATATATTTTCTTAACAGATTAGTTATTTACAAAAAAAATGATCATATCAATAAGTAACGTCATCGCAATGTAATGTGAAATAATATCTACCTAACAGATCTTAAATCTCCATGACCATTTTATTTAACATTAAAATCGATTTCTTGATCAACTGAGAAAATGTATACGTAGCTGCATTGCGCACTGTATCATATCCGTAAGAGGGACCCGCTACTGAGTTATTGTGCCGTTCGTACACTCGCACACATAACTCGTTTCAAATGTACCAAACTAATCTATGTGCCTGTTATTGAGTCTCGACTCAACAGGACACCATTTTCTTATAAAAAGTAGATACAGTGACCCAATCCTTACCTTTCGAAAATACCTCTTCTGTCAGCCACTGACGGCCTTTTCAGATTCGTCATTATAGCTTTAGGTGCCTTTTCTCTGTTGGTTTTTACGTTTTCTTATATATTCGTAATATATATATATATACCTTCCTATGTTCTATAAAATACTTTATGCTACGGAACACCATTTTCTTATAAAGTAGATACAGTGACCCAATCCTTACCTTTCAAAAAGACCTTTGCTGTCAGCCAGTGATGGCCTTTCAACTTCGTCATTATAGCTTTAAGCGCCTTTTCTCTGTTGGTTTTTACATTTTAATATATACGTAATAATTACACTGGCCGACATGATTTTCGTTGTTTCAAATATTATTATTTTTTTTTAACAGTTTTATAGTACTGACGGCAAGACGGAACCTCATTTTATCATATCACATCAAATTTAAAAAATAAATAATTTTTCAGAATCTTTTATGTTTTTAGTAAAAGTGAATTGAATTATTAAGTTTTGGCGCTCATTTTTGAAAATGTGCAACTTCACGTGAGAAAACTTATTAGTTGTAACAGCGACACACCCAGTGACAAGACGCTACTTGAAAATAAGTTGTTACAGTAACGTTGTTTACAAAATTTGTACGAAAATTAGAGTATTTAATAAAAAAAAAGAGTGTTAGAATTTTACTTTTGATTTTATTGAATCTTATCAATGATTTGTGGTTGAACAACATTTTTATAACAAAATGGCTCGAAGGCAGTGTAAAACTAATGTAAATACCTTTTATTACGTTTGTGGCAATTTTATAACATCGTAGAAAAAACAAAATATTAATGATTTTGTGCAAAATGCATATAATGCTTATTTTGGCTTCAAAATACAACTGAAATTGTGGACTCCGGAGTTAGTGTGTTCGATTTGTGTCGAGCAATTAAGGCAATGGACAAATTGTAAATAAATTTACCTATTCGTATGCCTATTATATGAAGAGAACCAACTAACCATATCAATGATTGCTATTTATGGTGTACGAATGTGAAAGGTATTAGTGCGAAGAATAAAAATTTTCTTCTTTCTTTCTTTCTTTCAAATGTTATATTACCTCTGTTACTCGTCCAATCCCACACGGTCCAGAAATTCCAATACCACTTCCAAATTAATTCATTTCAAATTTTAAGATACTTTATTACAAAAAAAAACCAGTAAGTGAAACAGAGTAAAAATTAAATGGGTAACTGCGCAGCTGGTGAAGACGGGTCAGTCGTCACCCCATCATCGTACGGTGCAACACGCTCCTGCACTACCCTATACTAGGGATGATACCCTGTACTTTTAAATTAAACTTCTGATCTTAGTTCAACATCGCCAGAACCAAATATACAGCGTCAAGAGTCAATGGAAATTTTCAACCGTTTTCTAATCAGCCACAGCAATTTACATAAGTGATAATATTCACAAAAAAGTCACACCCAGGCGTAATTTTATAGGAAAACGTAAAAGAAGTCACTCTAAATAATCCTAAATGATTGTAATTAAGATTTCCTTTATAAACGTCGAAATATACGTATTTTTTTAACATAATAATCGAATTTTTCGTAAAATTTTATGATAAAAGTTGTTACCGTTTTAAAAAAAAACCTGATGTGATAGAAAAAAATCAGTGGTGTTTCCGTGTTCAGAACACTTAAAATTAATAATATTTAACACTCATATAAAAACAACGTTCCAAAAATTGAAATTTGTGGGCCTGTGTTATTATACCTTTCTATGTTTAATAATTTATGTTATTAAAATACCTAATTAATCATAGAAAAATATTAGTAACTTTTCAAGTTTATATTTAATTTAGTAACGAAACTACTAGAAACATTATTGGATTGTGTTTATTTAATGTATTGTTCGTGACTGTACTGTTTTATATTCGCGAGCCCCGCAGGGTATTTATCACTGGAAACTTTTAAGGTAAGCATATTTACGTATTTTCATGACTTGACTGATAATAATATATTCTTACTATTTCATATTTCTACAATTTAACAATTATTTTACTTGATTTACAAAGACGTACTTTTGTTAAGTAACAAGACGTCATAATATATGTAGGGCGCACTTCAAAAATCTCTTTTTTTTCTGTGTATACACACAAGATACTATTTTATTTGATTTAATGACGAGACGAGCAAAGCGCTCGCCTGGTGGTAAGCCGCACGCCCGCCCATAAATAGAAGCAACACCGCACAGAACTTTGAATTACAAAGCACTGCATGACACTGGGTTGCACTCGTCACTTTGAGACATGAGATGTCAAGTCTCATAATGCCCAGTTATTTCACTGGCTTCAATGTCCTTTAAACCGAAACACAACAGTGCTTACACAGTGTTACTTGGCGGCAGAAATAGACTAAGCTGTGGTTCCAACCCCACGGCCTCTCGCATACGAGGATCTACCACCTTGTGGTATTATGATGGTTTAGCTTTGTATACACGATACCGTATAGGCTTTAACCAAGGAAATGTATTTAATGTTTAGTTATAAAGATAAATCTGGGCAGGCTATTGGTAAATAAAAGTTTACCAAACGATTCAGAATACATTTTAATTCAAATAAGAAAAAGCACGAATAGACTTAAAATACGCACAGAGTAACAAACAATAAACACTAACGAAGGCGTAGGAACAAAAACTGCTAAAGGTATGCCAAAAACCAAAACATAAACGTTATATCGGCGATCCTACCAAACTGCTCTATCAAAATATAACGACCGCGATAAAAGCGATGGAAAAGAAACCAAACGTTTCCGTCGAATTTCCAAAGATCGTACAATAACCGTGTACGCGTCCTTGTCTTACATAACTTTATTATGTATATCCCTCTTTCTCTACAGTTTTCCATTTTATAGGCAAGTCGATAATATTTGGACCGCTCTGAAAGATATGAGTGTTAAATATTTTATGATGTCCAGTGCGGACGTAAGGTTTGTAGTCTAAAATCGACTGCTCCAAAGTCTTCGCAATACTATCTACAGAAATATAGAGAAATTAATATACGTTACCGTGTACACTTGCCTAATATCAACATACCTTGGCTTGTTTACATTTATTATTGAAAATATTGACAAACTATTACTTGACCACAACATACTATTAACTTAATTACAACTCAGTTTTTTGTCACGTTTTGTCTCCTACAAACTGTCTTGGCGTAATGTCATTAATCTTAGGAGGCTGGCAGCGCAGCAAACGACCTCCCGTTAAGCCCCTCCATGGGCTGGGTACCTCGTAATATGCTTATACAGTCAGTAAAGCGAATAACTAAACACCAAAAATGTACAAGCCAAACCCAACCTTCCACTAATTGGTATTAGAATCATTAACGCTTGTACAACCGTCGACGTTATCTGACCTTTAGTCGCGGCGGAATGTAGAAAATAAGAAAATAAAGGAATCTTGAGAAAAAAAGGAAATACGTAAGATGTATTTTTTCGCAGAGGAGCGTGTCGGTACCATTGTTAAATATATCGTCCAATCAGTATCACGGAACGAGGAGGAATTAGCGTTTGGAAGCGAACGGCCCAAGCGACGAATCCTGGTCTACCCTTTTATACGGCACGGCGCAATAAAAAAGAAATCTTATTTGAATTTGGAAGACGAATTAAAAAAAGAAAATGAATACCGCACTAATTTAAACAGAGTGAGTTTCTAGACGATTTTCGGGGATCGGCGCGACTTAATTAATGCATTAGGGTTGAAAGTTCTGCGTTCAGTTCGCTTTGTGGAAGCCTATTTCAAGTCGCATTTTATCATGTATTTAAAAGCTCACTGTTACATTATTTATAAGTAGGTATATGTGGAGTTTAACTGAGAAGACGATGAAGAGCTAAGTCAAATATCTAGACTAAATATTGAGGTAGCGATGTAAACACACATTGTGATAGTTTGAAATTAGGTTTGTACTTTTGAAATCTTATTAAACAGTACTCAACTGACATTAAAGGGCTGTGTTAATTTCTTTATAATCCCCTTGCTATTACTTATAATTTATCACGATTAACTGTTCACGAAATGCAAAAATAACTGAATCAATTTTGACGGTACTTTCATAATTTCATATGAGATGTCAGACACTCATAATTGTAATTGTTTCCCTAGCGTTTTAATTTAAATAAACACTAAAATACATATTTAAAGCATCAGCTAAAGTTAAGCTTACGCCACCGAGACAGTCCGCGGCGCGTATCGCGAGTCAATTGATCAGCGACAAGTCGGCTTTGTATAAAAAAAAAGCGGTGTGCTGCATCGGTCGTATACAACATACTTTACACAGAGCAGACATGGCAATGTTACTGTGTGTCGCGGTCTCCTATCTCGGTCGCGTACCTCAAAACATGCCTTAAGCCCTATTCCACAATAAATGGAAATCAAAGTCGTTAAATAGACTATAAAACGTCAGTACTACTGAAAATGTCCAGGCACTTTATACGTGTAAAAAACTAATCACAGATAAGCGCCGACCTCTCACATCGATCCCCGCCCATTCGAAAGGTTACTAAGGCACTTCGTCTTCATTCGGGAATCCCTTTAAGGAATCGTATCAAATGTAATGAAAGCTAATTCTTTCATTAACTCCTCGTGACAACGGGGAAAAATTGTAACACAAACGAAAACAAATGTAGGACACAATATGTCCTTTGTGTAAGTATGTATGGGTGTTCAGCTTTCGATACTAGATTATGATGGGTCTTGTTTTTATAAGTTTTTTAGAGACAGGTAATAAATATACCCAACGTCACGACGTGAATTAACGTGGTATTATCGTCGTGATATTTTACGTCATGGTATCGGAAACTACAGGCGACATTCGGCCTCACCGAATCCAGAACTGAAACAAATATTCACAGGTCTCATAAACCTAAGATTCTCTGCGGGAGTTTGAATTCGAGACATTTCGTTTCATAACCTGCTTCTTTTTACGTGAAGCCCTTGTGACATCAATATGGTTCAATTAGTGTAATATTAATTATATTAATGTTATCTATACGACGTAAATTGAAAAAAAATATCTACAATAGTCGATCGATGAGAGCGTACCCTAATGGTCATATACTTTCCACGGGTGCAATATATCCAATTTATCGAATGTATAAAATCGAAATCCGATCTGACAGGGCGTTAATAGGTAGCTCAATGCAATTTAATCTACCCCACTTGGAGTGTAACTGAATTTCTTTTAGTTTAGTATCGCTTATAGGAGAAAGGAATATCCATTATTTCTATCATCAGGTTTATCTTTGGTAATCGTAGAATAACTGTGTTTTCATAATACTTTCGCCTTATATAAATATAACTGATTTTCAATTTACGAAGAGCAAGAATACGAAATAATAATCTTTATTTTTAAAAGCTTAAAGAATGAATTAATTGATATTTACTTTACACCAAAAATATAGTGTAAGAGACTTAATACAAATCATATGTCGAGTAAAATAATTATAATAATTATTGCTTGGGAAGTCTCATAAATACAAACATAATTTATGGTCGTGAATAACATGCATAACATTACAAAATTTCAAATTTTTTATCAATGTTCAATTTACGAAACATAAAAATTATTAAGGCAAATTACGTGGGTAATTACTCCGCATTCAAACCAGTCATCTCAGTCTCAAGCAATCGCTTCACTCGACCATGGCTGTAGTATATCACGTATCTATTTATAGTGTCGCACCCTTCGACGTGTAAAACTAGCAATATAAAGTGAAAATTGGATTTAGAACTGACAATTGAAGAACGCAGTTCAAAAGCGACCCCGCTACATATTTGCCGAAATACACTTTAAAAGCACTTTCTTTTGTCACACTTGTGCGCAACTCAACTCAATGTGTGGATTTATACTGTTCATGCCTTTACCACAAAATACTAAATTCAATATTTAAATTGATTCAAAAATATATGTAGTCAGGTTATGAAATTGTAGAATAGTGCAGTACTTTTTCTTTATCATTTTATGTTAATCTATATTCCACACGCAAAGACGGAGAGGTTGAATTTTGTATACCTATTATTAATATGAAAGGTTGGATGTTTGTAGATAAATCACGCCTCAACGGCTGAAAGGATTTGGATAAAATTTGGCACACAAGTAGACATTATAAATAAGAACATAGGTCACAATTATCTCGAAAAAAGACATTCACTTGGGCGGAGCCGTGGCCAACGGCTGGATTTATTATATTACATTTCCAAAGACTAGTTCTAAAATTACTAAAATTCACGTTTATAATCAAGCTGTGATATAAAATCTTTAATATTTCCTAGTAATGCACTCATATTTAAGTGTTGTAGATTGAGCGCATCTAATTCGAATTCCGAAAACTTCATTTGATGTTGTTAATATAATTATAATTTCTCCGTATCACATAAAATTTTATCAAAATATGCTCCATAGTTTTACGTAACCACGTCCAGATCATTAAATATTTCTTGTGAACGTTTTTAACAAAGCGTACGTAATCATACACGTAAACAAACATAATCAAATCACTGTAATGCAATTTACAAAGCGGGCAATCACTAGAAGCAGCCACATTGTTGTACGGTCCTCGTCAAAGAGCCAAAGGAAGGAGCTCAGTGTTCCTTAATAATTAATTGGCGCTTAAATGCGCTGACGTCTTGCAGAGCCCGGCTGGGGCACTAACAGCTCTGTGCATATGCCCCGTGTAAACACCAGATAACTTTGAGCTTGTTTTGAATTTACACAGTACAAAGTTATATATCTATGTAAAATGTTATAAAATTAGTTTAGTTTTATTTTTGACATATATTAATCTCTTGTAGTATCATAATATTTTAAATAAATTCAAAACATTTAACAACCAAAAGATGAATCAAATCCTTTATTTATTTAAGGATCACCAACATGACATATAATAAAATTAGTACATAATTAGTGTATTAAATAGTAATATTCTTCAAATGTCACTATTATAGGCGACACCGGCATTTTATTTCGTAAATATATTTGTAACAATATTAATGTAACAAAATAATAAAACAATACGTACAAAAGTCGTGTTCTTTAATTAAAATAATCACGATCATCAACGTAATGGACACATACCTCGGTGGAAACAAAACAGTTGATTTGTTGAACTTCAATTAGTTAAACGTAAAATTGGAGGAGATTGAAGAGGCCATCAATCAAGTAAAAAGGCATAATTATATTCAAATCTAGATAAGTAAATGAATAAGCCACTCGTATGAATTGAATTTAAGTGATGTTTTGCTTTTTTCGTGATATGTATGGTTATTAATTTTTTAAATGATGGATAAGGAAGCGTGGTTCTTTCAAACTTTTTTCAACTGATGGTTTTAGTTTTATTAATATTACTTTGTTTAAATATTTTTACAAGGTTGCTTGGAACGTTTGTTTGTCATCATTATTAGATGCATGTATGCATTAAAGATAGACAGACGTGCAACAAATACATTGTACATTATGCGGCAGGTTGCCATCCTATCGTCACATCGGGCACAAATGTAATTTCGGGACACATTTTTTTTTATTTTATTGATTGACGAGACGAGCAAGTTACTATCCTGATGGTAAGCGCCACACCTGCCCATACACAAATGCAACACCACACAGACTTTGAATTTATTCAAACAAAACTATGAATCTCCCGATAAAATCAGCTTTCAAAGAAAGAAAAAAAACGTTCAATTGATTTGAAACTGCCATTCGCTTAGGCGCCACAACGCCTCAGACAAATACATACACACACATTCAAGGATTAACGAAGGCATCAAAACAATACCCCTCGGTATATCTCTTTTTCATCACACAAATAAAATCTATTTAAATCGGATGCCACATCCGAACCAGCATACATTCCAGTAGTAGGATAAAAGTAACAATTTGTTCGGCATCTGACCCCAGCTCACGCGATGTCATCATAAAAGCAACAATTAACGATAGTTTGTTTTACTATCCGCTACTCGGCTACCCAGTACTCGGCAGTGGGTGTGTGCGCTTCAAAAGAGATGTCACCAACAAATTTGTATTTAAATTTAATGACGTTTCCACATAAACACTTTTATGACCACACTTAATGAAAACACATTTACAAAACCAGATATCTACGGCGAAATCCGAAACACGTCGAGCATAATAAAAATACACTTTCTTTTTCGAGAATTTTTCTATTATTAGGTACGTCCAATATTATTTAAGCTTCGACAATATGGCCGTATTACGGTTGAAATTCTGAACGGATGGAAGCAAAGAGGGGATGATAAAACCCCGTCACTAATTAAATGGGCCCGAGACGTCCCATTCTTAATAGATTTGTCGCTAATTTGAAGTAATTTCGCCGAGCTCTACGTAATATCAAACGTCGAATTAAATTTAATTTAGATATTATATTTGGAAAAGAATATTTAAGATTATTATTTCTTCAATTAGATATAGCAATGTTAAAATTATTTAATGATATAAGTTCTTGATATCAAGGTTTAAGTACATTTTGGTTATTGAAAATCGTAAGAATTACCACCAATTCATTCGTATATCTGTTCTAAAATATTCTATATTATAATGAACCATTGCCTATTCTAGTAGTTCTCGAATTATATGAAACAATAGCTGTAATATATACGAGTATAATGATCTAAAATACATTTATTATAACATAAAACTCGATGTATTTATCCCGCTTTTAATACTATCAAGAAGCTTACTACACAAATAATACTTTTATTTAATCATGCAGTAATAATATAACGTAAATGTTATATAGATTAGATATAACACCGAGATCTGGACTAGTTGCAATTCATCATTATTATTCCAGACAATTTATCAAGCGGTTGGCTCGCCGCGCCCGACCGGATCGCACATTCTAACGAGATGGTGAATTTTCACCGAATAATTTGCGAACCGACGAATCACGTATTGGAATCGGAAATGAGGTCGGAATTGAGATAGAAGACCCGAACACGGCCGAATAAAACGAGCTAGAAGGAAAAGTATGCAATAAAAATGATAATTACGATGCTAAAGTAAGGATCATTATCGGGTGTGATGTTTGCGAATACCTATCTATTATTAGACCGTATACTGTTAAATTGGCGTGATTTTTCGCTTCGTAAATCTCGCAGTCAATGTAGAGGGTCGATGCTGCTAGTCCTTATTACTGACTTTATCATATTTCAATTTATGATCGTCACCCGGACGAACTTACTGAGTAAAAAAACTAGAGGGCAAATATAATAAATCTCGAATAAGACATCTCATTAGTTCGGTAATTTGACTAGCTGTGCAAAAGTTGCGACTTACGAGGTAGTTTCTTATTGCATGTATTTAGTACTTACGGCAGGTATATTGTTGAAATTTGCGAAACAAACCTATTGATATCGGTAACTTCAGTTTATTTCGGAAATCCAATATGACGTATGTTACTGGTGTGGATCAACGCCGATACAGCAAGACGTATGAAAGCAAATAGTCAGCAACGTGAAGTGATATGTACCGTTTCGAAGCACCAATCAATATAACTAGAAGTTTTATTATGAAATAGGGAGTAACCGAGTAAGCGGGTCACCTGATAGTAAACGATCAACGCCGCTTAATTTAGGTCCATTGTCAACCTTTATGAAAAGTACCGGGGATTTTGGGTATTGGGTCTCTGGAAATCTCATTCACTCTACTAACCGCAACAATAATCTGGCACTTCACATCAAATTGCTGTGAAACTGTGGTACCACCCCGGTTGAGCCGCTGTTAAAACAGTGAATAGCTGTAACCTGGCTCTACCACATACAAAATACAATTATTTATATATAAACAATATGATATTTAAATATTAATGTTTTCAATTTTTTTCAACTAATAATAAATTATATTATTTGGAGTCTCACATTTTCAAATTGAATAAATAAAACCGTGCCGGTCAAAATTAATATTAAGGATAAAATTCATAAGCTCCGAAAGTTAGCCGCTTACATTATATAGGAATTTTAAGCTGAGCAGCGAGTGGCGTTAGATAAGTCGGCGCGGGCAAGAAAATGCTTGGTTGGAGGGAATAAGAAAACGGTCCTAGTTGTTAAGTCTTGCACAGTTTCTGTCGCTATCTCGTGGATAAGACGCCTAATCACCAGTCGTCGTGTCTGTATCGGGCCGGCGGAGCATTCCACTATCCCCAAGGGTATGCTTCAGGACCACTTTTCTTTTTTGGTTTACATTACGTTGTAAGTGTGCCGAAATCTTTTGTTGCGCCACTTCTTTGTACTGATTCGCTTGACTTGTATCGTATTTACTTATATTTGAAACGCTTTTACGTGGAATATCTTTTTTTTTATCCTGGCTCGGCAAAATGACTACGCCACACCTGATGGTAAGTGTAGCGCAATCCAGGAACAGTGTCGACCAACGACAAACAGTGTGTCTATCGTTATATCGTTATCTGTATTAGAGTTGTGGATTTTGCGTATTCGTTTAAAGTTTTCTTAGGTTAAATTATACAGCCGCGGAGGTAAGAAAGTCGGAAGCTATTAATAAAGGCTTATAAAGTTATCGAAAGTTTTACTGTAGTCGTACCGTTCCGAGGTCATGCTCCAGCAAACTTTTGGTGGCAAACTATTTGTAATATGAATTTATTACGTTGACGCCGGCTTTCTGTGCCTTATAAATATCATGTTAACTCTTGCAATGGATTTTGCGGAACACAAGTTTTAAATTTAAATCATGATATTATTTATTAAATTACGCGCTAAATATATTTCACATTATTGAAGGAAGATGCAGTATGATGACTTAAATTATTCGCTTCGGTAATCTTCGTCTTCTATGAATTAAAAACAATATACAGCGAATGCCTGGACTTCCGTTACCGGCCAGTAACATTATATATATTTTCATTAGAATATCATCAACAATAAATACATAGACGAAGATTTCCGAGGCACATAATTATTCCTAGTACTGTAAGGTATTATTAAACTGTATTATTTAAAAAAATAACTGACAAGAATACTAAGATACCCGTATCATAAAAAAAATAATAGAGATTTGAGCGGCAAAAGGGGAATTTATTTGGCGAGAAGGAGAAAGAGGCGCGCACCGCCTCGCCGCGGCGTGTCTAATGAGATAATATAATAGCCGTGATTCGCGCTACCGTTCACGAGACCGAAAATCACCAGAAAACTGCACCGAACCTACCCGCTTTATACTGTAACGTGTTCAATTATAAAATGTATTTTATGTTCGCGCTAAATTCATATTCTGTTTTTCACGGATTGTGGAAATAATTTTTATGTTTTCTATTTTGATATATTTTTGTCGCTTTAAATTTTCTTGCTCTTATACGATATGCATTTTTTAATATCATAAATGTACTTTTGATGTTTGTGAGTTTGTTAATCAATCATAATATCTTAACGGCGAACGGATCCAGATGTAATTTGGCACATAGGACAAAAACTAGATTTTTCCTGCTTACATTTATTCTGATAATAACAATACGTAAAATAAGATTAAAGCAATATTGTTACTGGATAGTTGTATGAATGGCAATACGAGGAGCTCACTTGCCTGATGATAGACACAACACCTACATATAAACACTACACCATATATATCATTGAATTCCAAAGCACTGCACAGGCCTGGACTGTGTTCGTCACCCCGACACATAAGCTGTACTGACAGCTTATGTGTCGGAGTACAAGCGTAGTCATTATGATAACTGTATCATAATGCCCAGTAATTTCACTGGCTTCAAGGTGACAAACCAAAACAACAGCGTTTACACACTGTTGCTTGGCGGCAGAAATAGACAAAGTGATTCCACTAAGCCCTATATCTACTTAAAGAATTTTGTCAGTAGTCTGTTATTCATTTAAGATAATACCTAAAATGACTTGAGAATAAAGTTTACATCATTTGTTCTGATACTGTACCAGACATAATGCCATATTAAATGTTTCCAGTTCATCAATAATGTGAATATGACTCTATTAATACAACACGAGGGTCATATTGAATTGGGAATCGATTTTGTCGCACTCCAAATAGGGTGTAAAGATCCCATAGCATAGATGCCGGCCATATGTCGCCGACGATTGGAATTTGGCTCTCTGCCTCTCTACGTCATTAAAAAAAACAATTTTAACTTTCAACTAGCGATAAAATTGAGACAAAATATTATTATCGCAATAAAATTATGTAGTGGGTTTCACGTTTCAAATAATAATGTACAGAATTTTAGTAATTCGTTTTTCGTTTATACGCTCTACTCTCCAAAAAGGCAAACATTAGTTAATTAATGAAACGTTAATTTATTTTATTTAATTAAAAATGTACATACTTTTCATTCAAATACGTAGGTATCATAATAATATATTGTGTTCCAAACGCATCAAATTATTATTATAAGATCCAATGATGACCTTTTTATTAGACACAACAGTAAACCCTGACATTTACTTATTTGCCTCATAATTCATGATACGAGAATGTAGGCGTTATAAGTCACATAATCAAAAATTGTTCAATCACTTAACCCTTTCGCTTTACAATCCATACGCATTTAATCCTTTAATAGACATTCTAGTCACAATATGCTTAACACAAATAGCTTAACGAGTAACTCCAACCCTCAGTTACTGTAAAACACGACAAAACATCTTAATCATTACGGTTCATAAAATTCTTAAGTGATTGCGTAGGGGACCCGATTGCGTGGGCACGAATTGATTTGATATGTCCATCTTCTAAAGTACCCGGGTCTTGTAAACGGCGTAATTGTTACATAGAATCTATTTTGAGGGTGCATTGATCGTCTTATAGTCTCTTTTTACTTTTCAATCCATAAAATACTTCATACAGCCATAACTGCTACTTCTACGCTATTAAATTCACACAAATTGCATAAAAAACTAGCTAAAGCTAACGTTAGCCCAAAACTGTATCTGTTCAATGATTTCCTGCAGGAAAAGGAGTGTATTATCTGTTCAAGCACAGTAATTAAACTATTGGCTGTAAAATTTAAATTGTTATTGTTATTGAGAAATTAAGGGGCAATTAATTTCTAATACAATCAATAACCAAAAATGAATTTAAAAAAAAATACGCGAAAAAGTGAAAATAAATTTCATATAATTTCCATAGCTGTACAGGGTACCGCGTAAGTTAATAGTATAGTCGGCCGCGGGCAGACAGGCAGAGATAATGAAATTGTGTACAGGAGCGCAACGAGCCGCGAGCGTGTCTCGGGCAAAAATCCACTTAACAAATTGCTGCTGATTCGTAGGGTTCTGGATTGTTGGCCGCTTTTACCTTTACGTCAATTATTCGCCATGTTATCGATACCCAAATGGTTTAGCGTTTTGTTACATTTTTTGACGGTTGTACCATGAAATCTAATCTGAATGTTCGCTCACTCACGTATTAGTCGATTGCGATTTATTGCTTTTGTGGGGAAAAATATTTTTAAGGATGGTACTTTTTTAAAGTTATTATATCATATGAAGTCGATGCCAATTGTTCTTTACGCATTATTGAATTATTGGAATTATATACCAAACTATCAAGATATAGGCGCGAAAAATTAAATTGCAATTAAAAACAATAAACATAATGTCCCGTCAGTTATTTTAACAGACCGCGTGTAAAGAACGATTAGTGTGACTCATCGCGTAAAATGATTAAACAAACAAAAAGGTATCATACCGCGAACACTGGTCGTGCAGAAAAAAAAGAAAATAGCGAAAAATACGGCTGTAATGAATTCGGTGTTGGACGTTTCGCACGCAATTGCACAATTTCAATTATCACATTAGTTGGCGAGTGTGTCTGTGGATGGGCGAGGCAGTACATTGGTCTGATGGATTATATTATTACAATGATACGCTTTTATATACACAGCTACTTATTTATTGTTCGAATTGTCATGGTTTAAATCATATACGTGAAGCAAATTCAGCTGAGCTAATAATTGAGTATTTGTTTTACGTAATAAATAAAAAAAACTACGATATACTAATATATGCATACATTTTAACATGAGCAACAATTATCCTCTTAACAAAAATATTCATAAAAAAAACGTTTCATAAAAAAACTCAAACCAATAACAAAAACCAATGAATAATTATCAGCGTAAAAAGCTATATGAAAAAATAACTGCATCAGTGTCTAATAATGAGAGGCGAACACGTTTGAACGGAGTTTAATCTACATCAAACGTTGAAAATCAAGTTCAGTGGCGGCTCAGTTTATTTTCCACGATCAACTTCATGCGCCGAAAGCAAAGGAAAGTTGGCACAAAGGCCCGTCGTTGATTTTTTTTTTGTTTTCAACGTAGAAAAAATTTGAATCGGTCGAATTACAAAACCAACGTGCGACGTTTGATTATGTAGGGTTGATGGTGTCGTGTAATTATTTTGTTACGCGAATTAATTATTGGTGTTCTATTTATTAAGATGGTAAATAAGTTTCTAATAGGCGAGTTTAGTATAATGACTATGGAATACGCTTCTATTAAAATAACAAATTTTTAGAGTGTATATAGTCTGGACTAGTCATGAAGTTCGCGGAGTACAGCAATAGTTTAATCTCCATTATACTATGGATAAAGACTATAATAATATAGAATAATTCACTTTATTTAATAAATAGAATTTAAGAATCAAATAATCAGTAAAATTTACAATAATTAGCAACCCTGCATTTCAAATATCGAACGTACCAAACGAGAGACGCCTATCTCTATTGAATTGCCGAAAAAGTAAAAACAAAAAGCATTGATTAAGTGCTGCAAGCCCCTCACCTATTAAACAGTGCCCGCACAGTGCTCTATTCAAATATCGATATTTGTCAGCCTGATTAGCCCACGCTCCTCCCGCTCAAATTGTTCTATATCGAATCTCTATGAATGACTCAGCGTGCGATCGGCATCGCACAAATTTTGGGTGGCTTTTGTTTTTCTTTTCTGTGATCGCGAAGTGTTTGCGGTGTGAGTTTGCTTGTTATGACGTCGAACGGTCTATGATTAAAGTTGTGCGATTCGGCAATCTTAGTCTATTTTTTAAATCATCTAATATATACCTGTTTCCAAACATAAATTATGTTCTCATTTATTACTTAGAAACTGAGGAAACGCGGTTGGCTTTACATTTGTGACATATCCACACTTATTCTTGAAAATCAAGGGTTTTCGAAGCGCATAACTATATTCGTAGTCAAGATAGCACAATTGATTTAAATTGGATGTGTAAAATTATTAATTATTATTAGTCAAATTCTAATTTTGTCTCCCGTAGTGTGACCGAATATTTCTCATAGTGCAAGATACCCACGGCACAAGGCTCATATCTTACTGTGGGGTCAAGACTATTTGTGTGAGTTTTGGGTGTATTAGTTATTGATTAGTGTCAATGATTCCATGTTCGCAACACGTACACATTTTCTTTAATAAGCCAGTGTTTTAATTATAATATAGTGCAGGTATATTTTCTCAGAATCAGATAAGTATTATAATAAAATTGTATCAAAGAAACTGCAATCAAGCGCTAACCCTATACGCCTAGAGTACTATAAAATCACACCTTTGCCTTATTCATAAAGGTATACAAATGGAGATACAAAGTTTTCCGTATTGTGAAAATGCATTACCGCGTGCAAAGTTTTGAGTTTGCCGTCACGGCTCGCAGATGAATCGTCATACATTGGTTTGCGAAATTTAAAACAAACTCTGTATTGTTTGATACAATGGTCGATAACAGTGGCTTTCGATGATTTCTATTTTATCGGCTTCTTTAGTATTTTTATATGGAAAGTTCTTATTGAAATTGATCGTTTGGTTACACCTAAGTAAAAGGAAAAATGTATTTAACATAAAAACATAATAATATATCGGTAGTGACAGTATGTTTCATTGGTCAATATAAAAAACACATGATGTAGTCGTAAGTGGTCACTTAACCGTTAAAAACCCACCGACGTTAATTAGAAAAATATCTGTAACTTTTTAACGACTCTACATATATTTTTTAAATATAACTAAACCTTCGCGATTGAAGAAGCTTTCAAATAACCGCAATGAAATCGGTCCATTCGTAAACGAATGATACACCTAAAGGTGATACGATGCGATATATAGATCCCCCCTGCCCCGCCACAGACAGACAAAGGGGTCAAACTTCTAACACTTCTATTATTAGTCGAGTGTTAAAAACAAGTTGACAAAATGAATCAAGTGATGGAGGCGTCTGATGGCTGATGAATCACACCTTAGGTATAGAGAATCATAACTAGGGTAAAAATTGTATCCTTCGAAATCACGTTTATTTACACATCTTTCCGTCTTATGTCTAGAACGCTTGACGACATAATGCTCTTTTTTACGAGATAACCTGTCTGTGTTTAGGTAGATGCTTAAACACCTGTTAAAACCTTGTCCAGGTTCTTTTATGTCAATTACATGTTTATGATATGTTTAACTAAATATAGTAGAGGCTTTAGAAACTTATTAAACTAGCCTAAGCGCATATTTAAATTAAAAAAAAAATAATGCATTTTAACGTAAACAACGGTTTAACACTAATTTGTAGTACGGTATTGTATAAATACATGTTTAACGAATGTACATTTTTTTTATAATGACTTGGTCCATATCTTATAGGTTTCACAAATATACATTTTTAGTTCATTTATTTGAAATAGGGACTCACCGGTCGATGATAACAGGATCTGATGGGGTTTCATTTCTGTTTCCACAACTTTTCTTATCACAGCACCGACTGAAAATAATAATAGTGTCAATTCCGGATGAAACATATTTTATATACTATTACCATCCAGAAACACATATTATACCATAAGAATCTTAGTGAGTTGCCAACTTTAAGGGAAAATAATACAGATTAGAAATGGAGAGGCATATTTGGGCCTCCGGAAATCATGGCATGAAATACAACAGGCTGTCGCTTCATGTCGGTTTCCTTTGAGACAATGGGATCACCCCGGTCGAGGTGACATACTCATTCATGTGGAAAAAACTGTTCACAGCGTGACTCAACGGCTTCAAATAATATTTCGTAAAAAAATATATAATAATCTTTCTACATAATAAAACAACATTTCTAATATTCTCTCTGAGAAATCTCTCACAATAGTGCAACACTCTACTGTGACTGTGATAGGGAATAGACTGTGTATAATGGTTCGAAAAATCTAATAAATATCCCCCATACAGAAATAGTCATCGGGTACCTGCATAAAATAAACTACTGCTCAAAGGGATCCTCGGAAGAAAAATCAATATATTGCCAGCAAATGTACCGAAGGGTTCCCGAAGATGCGTATCACTCATAGCCACGATTATATAAGTAGTTGTGGACTAGACACGATGCTGTAAAGCTAAATAATGTGTACGAACTTTTATCTTTGATTTTTTTTATCCCATTGGCGTTAGCTACTAAGTGAAATAGTTGAGCTTAAAAGTAGTACTAGAAGCAAAATCTCATACAATTCAGTGACATATGGTAGTGTAGTGAAGTAGTTATAATTATTTGTTAATTCACATAGTGGTGTATTAACAAATAATTATAAATGTCATAACATATAAACTTTGATTTAAAATATTTTACGTCACTCTTTTATACTCTTTAACATTGTAGTATATTAACAAATAAACTAATAATATTATGTCAAGACATGTGAATGAAAAGTTTGGTACATAAACAAGCCGTATCCACGCTAACCGAGCGCAAGCACGCGCCCTACCGGGGCTCCTTGACGCAAAGGGCAAAGACATCGAAAGGACAGACTCCCTAGAGACTCCTCCCCTGAAGACGTGCGACCGGGACAAACATATCTCGCCAAGAGAGACGGAGATATACAGTCTAAGGTGGAATAAAATTTTAATTGCTCACACAGACGCGGTCTGTTGTCAAACACTAACACATTGGTAGGATAATAAAGGTATAGATAAACTGGGTGTAGTATTGTAAGTTGGTACAAGATTAATTTACGACAGATGTTAAAACAATAAGCAGACACAAAAGCATGATTAGCTTTCATGGTTCTCTATATATAAAAAATATTAATTTAAAATAGGCATTGTTGACAACTGATGGTAGGGTACCTGATACATGTTTGTACCCATCTGGAAAGCGACCAGCATAGATGTTCGTTCAAGCAAGTCTCGTTCCATGATCAGCTAGTGTATATCTAATAAGGTCAGGCTGGTATCATTCTGCCGACCATCGAGGAATGTAAGGTCTCTTTGCGATCAATATTATATTTTTACTATACTGTAATTAACATACATCAGGTCCAATACAGTTATACCTCCATTGCCCACGCAAATTCAAAAAAATACACTGTTCCTTCCGAACTCTACAAAGGCAATCTAATTGAGTTCAAGTAAAACAATTTTCACTTCCTACATGGTATCTACTTCCATATCGTCTCAATAATTAGTATGTTTTCTATTTACTAAAACATTACAAATTGAGCTTTATTACTTCAATTAAGTATTTGATTTGTATTAGAAATAAATTAGGCATCACAACTGCACATATATTATTTGCAGATAGTTCAAAGATATTCATAACAAAACCAATAACAAAGTTGTACTACTGAGTTGTTAACTGTGTGCTCAGGGCGGCGAGACGGTACATTTACGAGCGGAAAAACCACCCCAAAACAAAATGTTTAAATTAATAAGGATGTTCACTTCTTTGTTAGCATGTTTTGTAATTAGAAAGTTACAAGAAACGTAAACGTTCTGTTTACATTGGAATACTGAATGGAATTTACAAATCGAGAATTTTATTTAGTAGTTTTGAATATAATGTATCTTAAACATTGTCATAATAAAGTATTAGTTAATATTAATTTAAAAATACCCGATAGATCATAATTCCTCCAAAAGTATGGCTAAATTAACGCAAATATTGGCATAATTACGGACATGTAAACTGACCTACCGTTACAAGTTATTGCTTTCAAAAATTTATTACAAAAAGTCTAAAAATAATGGTAAAGCCAAAAACCACAAAAATGCGATCTCGTCATAGATTATTAAGAAGGTCGAAAATGTCTCTTATATAAATATCATATTACAAACAATAGAATCATGTCACAAAAGTTCTACGTCCTATTTTAGGAAACATGACTTGCAATATCATGCAAGTTTTTATTTATGATTAATGATTATCGCAAGTTTAGTATGGCTTGCAAGTGTACAAAAACAAGCCCATTGAACGAATCCCACAAAACGTTTGATTTATATAAATTATTGTTCATAAATCTATTATGTAATAAATATACACGTACCAACGTCTCTATTTAATATGAAAATGTGTTATGAAATGACTCAATGTAAAAGTAAATGAAATTTACCTGCACATAACTTCATGTGTAAGTAGAACTCGGCACATCTCTGGATTTTTGTCTTGACCTTCGTACACGATGGGCTAAAAGAAAAAACATAGTTTGTAATTTGAAGTAATGAGAGTTTTTCGAGATTAAGCACGTCACCTATAATTACTAAAATATACAGGGTTACTTTTAAAACACCAACAACCTCGCAGGGCTAGATAGCTAACCCCATAAGGAACAACTTTTGTTCTATTAATTTTTCTATGAATCTAGTCCTGCGAGGTTGTGGGTGTTATAAAAGTAACCCTGTATAAGCAGATCCGTACAGCGCCCCTAGCGGATGTTATTGAAAGTGCTGATTTCGTTTCAATTCGTGCATATTTCTTTATGATACGAATGATGTGAAAGCTATAAAAAAAAACTCGCACTGGAGGCATTGATTTACAATTTCAGTTATACATAGAATACAATGGGCATTTTAATTAAAACTCATTAAAAATAGATAAGATAAAAAATGTATTGTCTTCATCCAGTTATTACTTTTTTTTGGCTAATTTATGCACCCTGCCGGCGCATAATTACATTTCATTATCAAAACCAAAAACTAATTTACATAGATGCCCCATTGACCTACCTATGAAGATGAGAGATAGTGATGAACGCAGTGCAGTGTTATACAGTGCGTTTTATTTCAAAGAACTGTGTGGTGTTGTGTCTGTTTATGGACAGACGTGACCATCAGGCAAGCAACCTGCTCGTTTCGTCATTCGGGCAAATAAAGAAACCGCATTACGCCTGCATGGTAGACAGAACTTTTTCATTACTAGAGGAGGCTCATCTCAACAGTGGGAAAGTATGCAGTATAAGTCTGCTTTTCCCTCTGTAAGCATACCGGCTACCTTGTTGATACTTAAGTCAAGTTCCGTATTTGTCAAAATTATCAAAAAAGCACCTCGAAATATATAACTATATCGCACATTAAAATTTATTAGAAATTAAAGAATGCCAATGTATTTTTTAAAATAAAAAAGCATTTATTTTTATTTAATCTGGTAGCAAAACACTACCCGACATGAGCACGTGTCGGATTCGTTTATCTATTAATATCTAATTACTTGTAACCCTTGAATTATACGAAGGGGTACATTGTAATTTCGCTCATCAAATATAAATTCTGTTAAAAGTACATTTTTACACATGTATAAATGTTAGATTTGTTTTGGATAAATTATTAAATTGCAGCAAAATAGATCTAGAGAATAGATCTGTAGTACTACAGTAGAAGCACCGTGCTATGGTATTTGGGACGTATCCACGTTCATTCAGTAAATTTTTAAATCTACACATAAAATAACATTCGCCATACTTCAGTGCTGTAGTAACCGGAAAAGTGACGTACTGCTGGTGCTATAATGTATTGAAAGTACGATGTGATAGACTAATGTAATTTGTTTTAAGTGTCATCTTATTGTATTGGTAAGGTTTCAAAATGCAAAATGTTTATACTAATCTGTCGGGGTCCATCAGGTGACCCACTTTCTCCTTTGCCGTACAATGCAATAAAAAAAACTAACTTATAAGTGACTATTGCCAGTAATATCAAACAACCCTTACATAAGCGCTTTGCCAAATGTTAAATTCGCTGTACACGGTTGGTCCGTTTTTTAGCGCCAAAAACTAACCAATGACGTTTAGAGAAATCGTCACTATACGTTCGCACTCACTATGAGGTCTGATAGTAACGTTTATGAACACGGGAGTAAGTCATGCATAAACATCAACCACCTAACTCCCCAAAAATCCCTAATAGATTTCTTTATCCCTGGCAAAATATTTAATTGAATATGAAATAGCCCGGTATTATCATCTTTTGTACTGAGGATTTGTAAGGATTTTGTTGTGCATGAGGGTGTTTTTCAAGGGTCATATAGGAGTAGTTAAGAAGACAAAATAGCTTGGGGTTACAGCCTGGTGATTAGAGAGGGGCCCGGGGTATCAGGTGTGACTTTAAATCTTATAAGTCAGCATTGATTTTGTATAGCGTGAAGTAAAGCTTAAATGTATCTTTATACATACGCCTACATCCGAGAAGGGGTAGAAAGAAATGCATTTAGTACACCTTATTCCCGTCTATCATCAAATCGAGCAAAACTTCCAATCCCGGACAACTCATGTGTGATTTTTGAAATAGAAAATTCTTACTTAAAATTTTCTTCAACCTGGGTCGAATCCCCATACCTTATCAATTTATTAGCCTAAGTACCTTCACTGGCACTAAACCAAAAAATGATGAATTATTTGTAGAAATTTAAAAAAAAATCAATAATAAATAATACTAATGCATACTGTGTTTATTTCTAACCGTACAACATATATTATGAAATCATATCCATCCTCAACATTGTTAACAAAATACAACTCAGAACATGAATAAAATCTCATACAAAAGTGTTGGTAAGTGGTAATGATAGTGTGCCGGGCAACATTTTTCAAGTTCACTCCCTGAACCGAGATAGTCCCACAGGGTCGACGGGGACGAGCCGGCCGACCGCCGTGGGCATACGTCGTCGCATGGGATTCAATCTCTTGGGAATTTTGACAGATTTAAAAAAATATCGTATTTGTAAGCTACTGTTGGTATATTTATATATTTGGAAAAAGTTACAAAATATGCATTAGCTATATTAGCTATATACATATTCTGTAACTTTTTCCAAATATTTAGTCAATATTTCTGCAAATAATTCAAAGACGGAAATAAAAATGGCGAATGTTTTTTAACAAGACAATGTATGCACTTAATAATATATTTATTTCTAGAATTTATTATTCATTAGAATCGTAAATTTACAACAAAAACCTTACCAAATTGCTATCACTTAATTTTTTGCTTTGGTAAAATAAATACAGTTGTCACAGTAATGCAGTTAAAAATGTCTAAATAAATTTTATTCTATCATACTGTATTATGAGCATTGTTCTAAATTTATGAACAAACAACAAATAAAAAGTTTCTAGCAGTACGCAGTAAAGCGAGGTAAGACATAGTGTGCGCCAAACAGCGTTGGCGCGTGATTTACATGAACGACAACGCAGACAGACTTAGAGATTTTGTACAACAATCTAACACGACTGTATAGGATTAAAACTTTATAAATGTTTTCAATATGACTATACATGAATTTCATTGTGACATAAAAGTATTTTGTTTTGTTACATGCATTGTGTGAGTTTCAGATATGATGAATCAATAACATAGGTACAATAATTAATATGTATACATATATCAAAATAATTAAATCACTAGCTTTTTCTCGCGGCCCGCGGTGATTTGCTTTTCCCGGGATGAAAAGTAGCCTATGTCTTATTCTGATGTATAAGCTATATTATTGTAAAGTTTCATTAAAATCCATTCAGTAGTTTTTACGTGAAAGAGTAACAAACATACATCCATCTATACTTACAAACTTTCGCGTTTATAATATTAGTAGGATTATCTATAGGAGTTAACTTCATATATTTATTTAGCATCTTTTTTCTCTCTTAAATTTCACACAAGTACAGTAAAATGTACTTGAAGCCCCCAGCGCAAGATGTCGCAATATTAAATTGGACTTTTGTAAATGATGCCTTAAGCAGTATATCATTAATATTACAAACTAGCCGTAAGACTAATGAGTAATTCAACCGTTTTAATTTCTAATGAGACTATGATTAAGAATACGCCCATTACCACAGTTCTTATTGTCTCTACTAAAGTGGACAGATCTTTTCATAAATAATCTTTTTCAATTCTGATTGAAATTCTATCGGCTTTTAGGCCAAAAAAACTTTAATCATCAATTACGATAGAACTAATTAAAGAAAACATGATTTATTACCACTTCGAAAACCCTAGTCATGAATATAATTTGACCACAGGTCCGATATGTGTATATAAAACAGCAAGTGTGTACACATTTTATCAATAACAGGAGTAAAATAATGCAATAAAATAAAAATACAAAGAATAAACATAAAGACATTAAAGAGACGAGGAATGCAATGATTTACGCGCCTACATTCACGACGATGCTTTGTTACGTTGCCAGTTTTGTCCCCGTTCCGTTTTATTATTATTGCTGTTACTTTAGTTCACTTTTATTGACACATTACACTAACATTTAAATATGTGAACATTATTTTCATTATTTTAACGTGTTTGCGGATTGTTATTGTTATAATTATGGACACCTTGGTGGTACTATAACAGACTGTTGTTGCTTTGTGAGTCACGCAGCAGACTAATTTAAAAAATGTTTTACGTCTCTGGGGTCATTTTAGCATATTCTCCGTGTAATTCGAAATACTACTACAATAAGTGGTAGTTTTATCATATGGGTGATACTATCTGCGGAATAACCATGGCTTGGTCCTCCTGCCGTTAAGGAACAGTTTGTAATTACTGTTGTGTTCCGGTTTGAAGGAGATTGAAAGCAATGAAACTCGACATTTCGAGTATAAAAATTAACGTCTTACGTCCAGTACAGTGTAATACCATACAATACTTTGTCAAAAATCAAATCAAAACTTCCCTTTAAGTTACAAAGTTCTCTGAGAGACATAGTTTCTGAATGTATATACCTACGTGGCTTGCCATAAACAAGGTCCTCTATTTTTAATCGCACGAATTCGAAATTTAATTAATGTGGAGCTTGGAAAAAATCTTTATTATGACTTGCAAACAAGCCTAACTCGCAAAATAAATACACGAAAAAGTCATTTATTCTAACAAAAACCTACCAAATTAATACGTTGTTTGAACATAGTTAAAGTAAACATAATCATAAGGCCACGTGCGCCGCGCACGCCTCTCCATTCACAGAGCGACTATACTCTATAGGATTTGGCTGGATCCCATTCGGCCGCGCATACAGTTGGTATCTTAAGACTATATTCAAACAGAGGGCTGCCAGATTGATATTTTAGATATTGATATGATAGTGATTTAGTATGGGAACACAAATAATCCGGTTATTATAAGTTATTTTGCAAAAAGGGCGTTGCGATTTACATATTGCATAAAGACCTACACTTTACATGACGAAAAATGTTTTATAATAATGTGCATTATTTGGCGACATCTAGTTTTTTTTTTTAGTTAGCCCTGTATTATATACATCCCACTGCTGGGCACGGGCCTCCTCTACTGAATATGAGAGGGGTTAGGCCTTAGTCTACCACGCTGGCCTAATGCGGGTTGGCAGACTTCACATACCTTCGAAAAATCTTATCGAGTTCTCAGGTATGCAGGTTTCCTCACGATGTTTCCTTCATCGTTAAAGCAAGCGATAATTAACAATTAATATATACGTAACTTAGAAAAGTAAGTTTTAATTAATTTGTAAAAAATAATAATAATATTCGACCTGTATTTTACAATGCTTAGTACTGTGCACGGGCATCTTTTACTAATGAGAAGGATTACCACGCCAATGTAATGCGGGTTAGTAAACTTCCCAAACCTACGAATTTTCTTTAATGTTATCGGGAGCGATTTATTAGTACCGGATAATATGTATAGATTATACAGCATTAGCTATATTTAAATTTTATTTGTATTATATTTAATCAACTGGGACTATTTTTCCATTTAAATAAAATAACACTAATTTTTAAATATAGTTTCATTAAAATCATCCAACCAATCACGTATTCCAAAACATCAGTACGCTCTCTATCTCACCAACAACAAGAGTTGCGTGTCCAGTTCGCATGCACCGAACATTAGCTGATTGGCCGTGCGCCCTAAACCTAACGTTTTAATACAATTAAATCGACCGCAACTATTATCCAACGACATCTTTCCATCGAAATTTTTACCGAACGACCCTTTTGCGTGTCATTTCTGCACAACGTAAATGACTCGAGTCTATCTTAATTGAGGTTGCATTTTTTCTTTTGTTTAGTGATGTTATTTATCGTAATTACTTGATTATACAATTTAAATTAGTAGGCATGTTACTGAAATGAATAGTTCACGATGAGTTTATGAAGGATCTAAATAAATCTGCAGAGTTTTATTATGATTTTGGCATTACTTTGCCATTAGGAGACGAGTAGCCGACTGTGCAACAAGAGGCTGTGGAATTGACGATCGCGGCGAGACCAATGTTTGTGTGGCCCACGTATTTTATATGTGTTGTAAAACCGAAAATCCGTCATAGCTTATGATACCCACGATAAAAGTTAATCTTAAATTACTGTGGGACCTGAACTATATGTGTAACTGCTGTAGTTTTATTTATTTACCTTCTACCAGCATATATTTACAATTAAAACATAGCAAATAATAAAACAAGTATAGTGTATCCTATACTGCATAATACCATCCCCGCAACGCGCAAGATATTGCACCCTATACTGCATAACACCATCCCCGCAACGCGCAAGTTATTGCACCAAACAGCACACCCGCACATATAAATACATACAAAATTCCGTAATTCTTAGTTAACAACGTTCGGCCTAAGTTAATTATGTTCGTGGCATAAATCTTTCGTAATTGGCCTCTTATTTCACAACACTAACAGCTCGGGACGTGTTGAAATTATATATGTGAGGTGCGCGAAGTATCAACGTGTTTTCCTTAATATGATTTGTATAATTATAATCTATATAGTCGATAGAGAACAAATAAAAATTAATACGAATAAATAAATTAATAAAATAATTTATTTCTTTAGAAATCGTTTTAATACAAATATACAGGTGTGATAATGTGGTGTCAATAATAACCTCACTTATAAGGCGAGACACTAGTAATTGATCGGTAAATCACATAGATATCATATTTTCTAAATATTAGGGTTTTGAAATTTAGATTATTTTTTCTATGACTCTTGGCTTACCTGCTGCATTTTAAGGATTTATGTATGTATTCAGGGGATAATGTTTAGACGGTATAGACATTCGCAAATATAAAAACCTATGAACATTATTACAAGGCAATATAGTTACCGAGAATTCTAATTTAAGCATTCTACTTTATACATCATTTAACTAACATTAGACTTGTAATTTCTACATAGACAGTGAAGGAATTAATATTGCTAAACTTATTCAAATATAAGAAGCTCACATTAATAGAATACTTTAGAGTAGATGTTGAAATAAATTGAGTGAAAAATAAATAATTTATTTACTTAAATTATATAATAGACATTAGACAAAGCATATTGAAATAGGTAATTCAACCCTTCCATGCACGTCTTACGCTACATAGCAAGTATGCGTAAGTTTTGTATAGAGACAATAATTGTGTGTACTGGACTTGGATGAGTAGGTTGACCAATAACGCACCACTGCCACACAGATAAAAAATACATGCTCACCCACACATTAAATAACCGAACTATCTACTCATATCAGAGAATGAATTAGACAAAAATAAATTAAACAATTTTTCCAATGATAATTCTACTCCCATTGTAATGAACCCTAAGTTCCATCAAATTCCATATCACCAATTTATCACCAACCCTTTACACGTCGATCAAAATCTAAACCTGACACCGCATTCGGAACTAACTTGCAATGAAATTGTAACACGAGATAACAGTAATGATTCTCCTAAAACGCAATGCGATTCTGTTGACCAGGGGGCGTGGGGATTAGGGTCTAATCGGGCGTCGGCGATGACAATCAGCCGCGTGTCGGCCGCGTGGGTAACGCGTGGCTCAATTGGGTACCTCTCTCTCGCGGTACCCATCCAACATTGACGAAGGGACTGCTTGTCATTTTAAATTTGGAATTTGAAATGTTTTTAATTTGGTGAGACGGAAAAGGTTAAAATGTCTTGATTTATTACAACAAAAAAACAGTACGTAACTACGTAACGTAGTGCTGTGAACGGTCCTCTTCTATTAATATGGTTAGGCCTTGGCCACCACACTGGCCTTATACCAGTTTGGTTACGATATATTCTTTCATCGTTAAAGTATGCATATAGTATTAATATATCGTTAATTTATTATTAGATCCTAAAAATATATATTTTTGTCCGAACGACAAAACAAGCAGATTACTCGTCTGACGGTTAGCATTATACATATCCTTAAACAGAGAACACTACACAGAATCCAGACAAAGCAAAGCACTGCAATGGCATTAGACTGCGATCATCACCCCAAGACATAAGAAATTAGTTAAGTCTCATAATGCCCAGTAATTTCACTAGCTTCAATGTTTTGAACACAACAGAGCTTACATACTGCTGCTTGGCGTCAGAAATAGATAAAACGGATACCAATCCAGACGGCCTCTCGCATATGAGAGACCTACCACCTAGTCCCCTACATTATAATATAATATTAACTATAGAGTGATACCTCTTTCGATACTAAGGTCGTCTTGAATAACGATCCTAAATCAAGTTTTACCACTAAGCATGTTTAAACATTTTAAATGTTAAATTTTAATTGGATTTTACATTTCATAAACAGGTTGAGTTTAAACACAATCTAGGATCGTTAAGTCAGCCTAAGGCTTATGTAACTTTTATTTTAGAATAGACCGGAACATTACCTCCACAAGGCAACGTATATTATTTATGGATTTCATGTTTTGTTATTTACGATAGTGCTTACCTGTTTTGTCACTGAATCGATGAGTCGAACAAATATGTCTTGCTCTTGTCGAATACCTGAAACACATACTGCATTTAAATATACTTCTATATAGCCAGCCACGAGGTGCGCGAGTTACCAGTTGTGTAACGAAAGGCCGCGGGTTCGAACGCCGTGACGAGACAAATGTTTATGTGGCCCACAAATATTTGTTTCGGGTCTGGGTATTGAGACCGAAAGTCTCTCATAGTTTCTGACACCTACGACACAAGACTCGTATCTTACTGTGGGGTCAGTGCTATGTGTGTGACTCTTGGGTGTTATATACAACAAAATAAAAAATGGCCCGCTTGATGTGGGCCGTTAGTTGTTGCTACACACGATACAAGTGATCCTAATATGAAGCCAGGACTATTGGTGGCTATGTGTGACTGTTGAGTATATATAAAATCACGCCTGTGTCCCAGAGGGAGTTGGCAGACGTGAAACTTGTACACTCACGATTTACCGAGGTAATTTCTGTCCTATTATGTGATAGGAGGTGATCCTATAGCCATAACGAGACGAAGAACGACAAATTCCAATGTCAAGCAACCCATGTCTGATTTTTCAAATAGTAAACTCAAACTAAAATAAAGATTCCCTAGCCTGAGATTTGAATTCAGGACTCAACGGTTTGTCAGGCTAAATACGCTGCCACAGAACCAATAAAGAGATCTATTCTGTAGAGTAAAAAAAAAATTAAAAAACTTCCCATAATACAATATTATACAAAATAAATTTAACTGCGTTTTATAAATAATATTCATATTGAAATTTAAATAAATTATGCATCAGCAATGTTTCTAGATAAACTTTGGTACAATAATACATTAAAGTTTCGTCTAATTCATGTATATAACAGTAACATTTACACGTTGTAGTAATAAATATCGTAGCCAGCTACGGGCTACGAGCGTAGCGCCGTAGAGGCAGACATTGCACAATTTGTTAACATCCTGAAATTGCCTCTACATTTGTTCTTTACTTTTCTTATTTCACAGAGAAAGAATTAGACTACCATAGATTGAGAGTAACTACTGACATTTTATTGTTAGAAATAAGTGTTGACTTGTTTAAGGACCTACTTCAGAATATAGAGTTAGACTTAAGCACCAATTAACATAAAAGAAAGCTATTTTTAAAAGTAATTGGTTTGTCAGAGTGTGACCTTCATCTTGGAATGTGTCATATTATATTTGTTAAGTAATTTAGTATTAAGTAAGTGTTGTTGAAACAGGCGCTAAAAACTTATTTATGTATGTCAGAGTATGACCTTTGTCTTTAAACGTGTCATATTTTATTTGGTAAGTAAAAAAAAACAGATAAAACTGTCTAAAGTGTGGCTCAATCACTTTTAATGACATCTCATATACAAAGAACTTAGTGGAGTAAAAACCTAACACCTAATTACAATAACTAATACAACAATAGCCACTTCATGTGTGCACATAACTTCATACTGCCAATAACATCGGCATACAGTCATTCATAGTCCAGGAGCTGCGTCGTGCCAATTTTCCATTATCCTCTCTAGCAAGACGGCAAATATTTACAATGCAGCCGCCGCATCTATACCGTTGTCATCGTCTGTTGAATACTAGATTAAGGTTTACATTCCACGTGTCTGCGGGGTGCAGCATAAAGGATCTTATTGATTGAGTCAATATTTTACGGTTTCTCTTTTGTGATGTGTTTGACTGTTGTAGTTGTTTGTTTTGTTGTCTTGTTAAATGTTGATATGACATTATTATGTGTGTTTATGACTTACTCTGCACTATGGCTAGTGATTTTGGGTCGTATGGTATAAATAAATGGCACGGCGTGTCATTGATACAAAGATGATTTATGTGTAATGATTTCTTATGTTTACGCGAATATTACACATATAAATAAAACGAATGTAACAGGATTTTATCACGGTTTTATTAAAAATAAAATCCGTTATATTAGTTTTATTTCAATGGTTTATATATGTTCCAGTAGTATAACTTCGCCGCACCAAGAGACGTGACTCTGACAAACTCTCAAGTGTAGATGATTTTCAAATATTTCGACCTAATGTTACGAAACGATCCGCTGTGTGACTCCGAAATATTTCACCATCATGTTTAAAAATATTTAAGGTTTTGCTTATTATTGTTTTAAGCCATGGCAAAATGACACAGTGTATGTTACGACACCTGTCACCATTAGCGTTACAAGTAGGTATGTGTGACAGGCTTTTCGATGCAGAGAAATGTCACAGAAGCAGTCCAATGCGGGGTTACTTTGATGAGTAAAAAGAAAAATTCAAACTGATTTAAAATTGATAAATGTCTAATTATATCTTTAACAATAATATTATGTTTATAACTCTGCATTTAACCATATAATGGCAAGCAATATAGCAATTGATCAACTAAATTCGGACAGTGTGAACACACTATAACCTATCCGAAAAAGAATATTCGGATATTGTATAGGCTCATAAAATAAGTGAATTTATATTTATGGGCTATCGCCATACTTGTTCGAGAAATTTAACTTTTTTCAATTAAGTATCTCTAATATGGTAAATGACAGTTCCTAAGTTCTTAACAAAGAAACTATTAGGCAAGTCTGTTATATTTGCTTACATTTCTGAAACGGGTACATATCGATTAGACTCTAGTTATAGTATAGGATCCCGGGTAACACCGACCTTCACCCATCTGTTTACCGAATGAAAAATATATTTTAGGGTATAAAATGTGTTGCTGAACACATACCAATAGAGTTGCCTAAAAAAATATGGTCAAGGATATGATAAATTAAAATTAAAAAATATATATTTTTTATAATTTCCCTGACTTGCTTACTAAAAAAATTAACCTTAAATGAAAAGTATACAATGTATACTATCTGCAAAAGCTAGGTTGCCTACTTTTTCTGGCCACTACTAACTGGTTGCCGTGTGCAAACAGGTAACTAAAAAGTGGTCATTGCGCTCATCTAGCTTCTAGCTTTTGCAGGTAGTATACATTGTATACTTTTCATTGTAGGTTTTTTTTGGTAAGCACGTCAGTGAAATTATATTTTTAAATATTAATAAAAACATATCCTTGACCATATTTTTTTAGGCAATCCTATTGGTACAGAACACATTGCATTTTATACCCTAAAATATATTGTTCATTCGGTAAACAGATGGGTGAAGGTCAATGTTACCCGGGATCTTAGACCATTACTTTGTATCGGTTAATCGATATAAGTAACGATAGAATCTAAATTAAAACAAAGAAACAAATTGAACGAACTCACCATTTGCATAAAGTAATTGCAGTCTATATTGGATGCCGTTGTTTGTCTTCTGACCTTCAGCTTCCTGTAACATATATATTTATAAAGCCACCAGTATTTTTATAGATTTAATTTACATTTTTCTTAACAATGGATTACATCAACTTATAGTAAAACAATAAAGTAAATAAGTTTTGTTTTTTATAAGTTTACTTGGCGTACCGTGTGAACACTAGATTCACCTCTACGTACCGCGAGGACGCGGCCTCGGTCCCCGTACCGAGACAAATGTTTGTGTCATCCACAAAAATTCGTTTCGGGTCTGGGTATTATGAGACCGTAAAATATACGTTCTTCCTAACTACCGATATAACCTACTGAGGGATCAGAACTATTCTCGTGACTGTTTATAAAACATGCAGACTCCTGACTGACTCATCATCACGCAGCCCATACCGATAGAGACAGAAACTTGTCATTTGAGAGGGTGTTTATTGATTTTAAATGTTAACAGCGTTTAGAAAGGGATTTTGCATGCGGAACCGATAGAACTGCTTATTTATAAACGCCTTGCTATTTCATGGGTTTCTTAATGTAAAGCAGAAGCAGTTTACCACGATCGAAAAAAAACGCCAAATCAATCAACAAAAAATACGTCCATAATAAACACATCGGATTAACCAAAACCGTTTGGCATAGCACCCAATTAGCGGCACGCAAGTGAAAATTCATCGGACGTCCAAAAGGTGGTGTACTCACTAAAGTACATCATAAAGCGTGCGACACACGCGCCGTAAAAACGCGGACATGAATGTTTACTATGTGAATAATTAACGTGACAGCACTCGGCGCCAACAAACAAGACGTGCGAACGCATTGCACACCTTCTCGCTCCATTTTGTACGTGTACGATGGTGCACAAGTAATGCATTTAGCCAGTGTCAAGTACAATTCATTCTCAAGTTATGTTTACAAGAACGATGAAACACGGGTGCGGTCGATTTCAAGGTCTTGTCGGAGTTTTGGTGTTAACTCCTTTCAGTACGATTCTTAATTCACTTATTTCAATGTTTCCATACACTATTCATCACCGTCAATGTTTATTGAACAAATCCATACCACTTTTATACAACAAACACAACTCTAAACTAGTTTATGAAATAAATTAAAATAAGCAATGAACTGGACTGTCAGAATTTCCGCCAAAACTCCGGTGCACAAGTTCCTACATTTTTCACTCATATTACCTGAACTATGCGAGTCTTTTGTGGCCTATTGTTTTATGTGACTCTTATGCTGGATTGCACCAACTTACTTTAGCAATAACAAACATGTTAAACTACCGGTTAAGCAAATAATGAGTTGCACCTTTTGACAAATGTTAGATGACGTCGTAACTTTAACTGTTAACCGTAACCGCCCAAGATTCGCTAGTTAAAGCTATTATTTAAGTTAAATAGCTGTTAGATGGTGCATCTATAACCTCCAAACCGATATATCTCCTAAAACATCTGTGGTCCAAAATAATAACATGTCCCTGCTTCTAGAATTAATCGAGGAATCTAGTAGTATTGGAATACGATGGTGCAACACATTCCGCAGTCAATGTTAAAGTCCGCGATACTATTATCGTCAAATTTGGCATAAACTTTAACTATAACTACTATTCTGGTGCAATCCAGCCTAAGAATATTTTTTCCTAACAGCATACTATAATAATATCAGCCCTGCTATATCACATTACGCTGTACGCTTTATTTTGTTACTTGTGTATGGATGGTAACCGGACGACACAGTATGCCGAATGTAGGAACCCTTTTCACCAACTAAACCCATAAGTAGATAGCAATAGAAATATGAAATATGAGTCAAGTCTTTTATATTGTCGCGCTACTGGGCCCCGACCTCCTCTACATACGAGGAGGGTTAGGGTAAAATCCACCACGCTGGTATTTAGGTTAGCAGACTTGGCATACATTCAAAATCCGTGTTCTATTCTCAGATAATATTGTATTGACTCTATGATTAAATATGCTGGATATTCAACCTTTATAGAAAGAAATAAAAAATGTAATACTGATTTAGTGATAATCGTCAAACTATCAATTTATGGTACCCCGAAGGGGTAGGCAGAGGTGTAACCATTACACTCAGATTTCGAAAAAATTGTACATATTAAATACAAAAATAAACTTAATTCTCATCACCAAAAAATATTTACATAATTAAATTTTTACCAAAACTTAACAGGTTCACGTAAACAAATTCTTTATTTATACTTAATAAAATAAAATTTTTGTTTTTAAGTCGTGCCACCAACGCACGCGCATTATGGATATAAGCATTGTGCACACAATAGACATCATGTCAGCCATATCCTGATTGATGAAGCGTGTCTGATTCCAGATACACATCAACAGAGGATTTACTGATAAACCAACAATAATAACTATGTACTGAAAACCGTTTCGATTTTAAATTCATGGTAAATTCTTGAACCTTAATTTGATAATGATTTCTTTCGTTTACGTAAATGTTATGTTATGTTAAAACTAATTTAAACGGATTTTATCTGACTGACACCCTACACTTCAGTTCACCCCGTGACCACGAAGGCTGAAAAGCCTTCGAAACGTCGGGATCAAAATTAATAAAAAACCGCGATAAAATCTGTTTAAATTAGTTTTATCTTAATTTGATGTATTAATATCAAATAAGTAATTATTAAAAAAAAGTTTTTAGGATTGCTGATACTTAAAAATATCCTCGATATTACAATATTCAATAAACAAGCAAGTCAAAGAAAATTTAAATTATTCTTATTTATGTTTAAGCATAACTAAAGCAGCGGAAACTAGTATCGAATGTCGAGACGAAAGTCGCAAGTTTGTAAATAGCCAAAAAAGTACACATGGCTTTTCTAAGGTACGTGTGTATTAATTGGTAATTTCTTGAGGAAATCTGCATACTATAGAATTTTCTATATGAATTTCGAAGATATGTGTAATCTACTAACCCACATTGGACCTGCGTGGTAGGCTAAAGCGTCACCCCTCGTTAGTGTTTTTTTTATTTGATTAAATGACAAAACGAGCAAGGCGCTCGCCTAATGGCAAGCGCCATGCCTGCCCATAAACAGAAACAACACCAGACAGAACTTTGAATTACAGAGCACTGCATGGTGCTGAACTGCGCTCGTCACCCCGAGACATAAGGTGTTAAGTCTCATAACGCCCAGTAATTTCATTGGCTTCAATGTCCTTCAAACCGAAACACAACAGTGCTTACACACTGTTGCTTGGCGGCAGAAATAGACAAAGCGGTGTTACCAACCCAGGTGGCCTCTCACATACGTGGGACCTACCTATCATCTTGTTGGGTGGAAGCCCGTACCCAACAGTGCGATAGTATAATACAAGGCTAATATCATTATTATATTACATAGGCATTACTACACCCTGTCTATACGTTGAATAAAGATTTTTTACCTGATCTTTTTCAATAAAGCCAATGAAAGCAGTTCGTTCGATCTCGACTGGTTGCCCGGCACGGTCGTACAGGGCAACCACGAAGTGGAAGAAGTTGCTCTTGCGCAGGTTGCTCGGCGGTTGCTTCTCGAAATGAGCACGGCCGACACCCACGCTACTGCAGAAAAAAATATTGTTAAAAACAATAATACTTAGTATATCAAGTAAGTTCTGCTTAGTAACAAAAATAATAGACAAATACAATATAATATTTTTTGACGTGATAACGTCTTATAATTCGATTATAGAGCCGGCTGCACGCACGAAAAAACATGACTCATGCGTCGTTACCTCGCTAGATGTCACGTTCCATGTAAGGCTTGAAAGGCAAGCGAGAGCGCGGAACGAGCGACAAAGAAGCACAATCGGCCTTTGCGACTTAACATGACTTAACATGACTTAACAGGACTTAACAGGACTTAACAGGACTTAACATGACTTAACAGGACTTAACATGACTTAACAGGACTTAACATGACTTAACATGACTTAACAGGACTTAACATGACTTAACATGACTTAACATGACTTAACATGACTTAACATGACTTAACAGGACTTAACATGACTTAACAGGACTTAACATGACTTAACAGGACTTAACATGACTTAACATGACTTAATAGGACTTAACATGACTTAACATGATTTAACAGGACTTAACATGACTTAACATGACTTAACATGACTTAACAGGACTTAACAGGACTTAACAGGACTTAACATGACTTAACATGATTTAACAGTACTTAACATGACTTAACAGGACTTAACAGGACTTAACATGACTTAAAATGACTTAACAGGACTTAACATGACTTAACATGACTTAACAGGACTTAACAGGACTTAACATGACTTAACAGGACTTAACATGACTAAACATGACTTAACAGGACTTAACAGGACTTAATAGGACTTAACATGACTTAACATGACTTAACAGGACTTAACATGACTTAACATGACTTAACATGACTTAACAGGACTTAACAGGACTTAACATGACTTAACATGACTTATCAGGACTTAACAGGGCTTAACATGACTTAACAGGACTTAACAGGACTTAACATGACTTAACATGACTTAACATGACTTAACATGACTTAACAGGACTTAACAGGACTTAACATGACTTAACATGACTTAACATGACTTAACATGACTTAACATGACTTAACATGACTTAACATGACTTAACATGACTTAACAGAACTTAACAGGACTTAACATGACTTAACATGACTTAACATGACTTAACATGACTTATCAGGACTTAACAGGGCTTAACATGACTTAACAGGACTTAACATGACTTAACATGACTTAACAGGACTTAACATGACTTAACAGGACTTAACAGGACTTAACAGGACTTAACATGACTTAACATGACTTAACATGACTTAACGTGACTTAACGTGACTTAACATGACTTTTAACATGACTTAACATGACTTAACATGACTTAACAGGACTTAACAGGACTTAACAGGACTTAACAGGACTTAACAGGACTTAATAGGACTTAACAGGACTTAACAGGACTTAACAGGGCTTAACAGGACTTAACATGACTTAACAGGACTTAACATGACTTAACATGACTTAACATGACTTAACATGACTTAACGTGACTTAACATGACTTTTAACATGACTTAACATGACTTAACATGACTTAACAGGACTTAATAGGACTTAATAGGACTTAACAGGACTTAACATGACTTAACAGGACTTTGATATGACTTGTTACATGTTTTGATTGGGTATCAAGTGCAGTGAAAATTGAATGTGGTGTCAATTGTTTATAGCAACGATAATTACAGCGATAAAGGTAATGATTCTTTCGATATTAATTATATATTCAGTGATATATTGTCGAATATTCGTGCTTTCATCATTAAAATGAATAGCATCGGTCCGCTAGTGCAGCGATTGTAGGTTATGCTATAATTGTCAAAATTAAAACAATAAGTTAACAGAACTATTTCACGATGAGTAAAAAATCGATGGCTTTACTATTCAATCGAAATATTAAACAAACGAAATTAAAATTTTCTTTTGAAAAATGCTACCATTCCATCAGTATTTTCTTAAGACGTTATCACGTTCAACTATCGTCAGTAAACCGACTTTACAGACAACCGATTTTTTTTCTTTTTTTTTTATCCTGGCTCGGCAAAGTGACTACGCTACACCTGATGGTAAGTGTAGCGCAATCCAAGAATAGTGTCGACCAACGATAAACAATGTGTCCATCGTAGGTCGGCAAGATCATGCCGGCCTGCCATAGGGCCAAGGGGGAGGGGAAGGAAAAGGGATGGGAAAAGGGTTAGGATCAGGGGGCAAGCCCCCTAGGTAGAACCGGATATACATTGGCTGACCCTGGAATGCGACCCACACAAGGTGGGCCACTATGGCAGGTTTTAGCACCAGTGTACGGTGGTCGCTATCCGGTCGGATACAAGTATCCTCCCACCAGCAATTAAATGAATGCACCATAATTATAACTATTAACATGTGTTCAGTTTTTTCTTATGGCTTCGCATTTAAGTCTATGGTTTCGCACAACTTAAGCATCATGCCAATGGCAAATTTGTAGGTATGTATTATGAAACACCGGTACCGATCAGAAGATATTGTTAAAGTTTTGGTGTTAATTCCGGACAGTACGATGCTTTTTTGGCGATTTGCTCTAAGCAGATATAAGAAATAAGTCGATCAACGCGCCCCGACAAAATAAATTATTTTATTGTTTCTATACACTATTCATCATCGTCAATGTTTATTGCACTTTTATACAACAACATTTAGAACTTTAAAGTAGTTTAAGAATTAATTAGAATAAGTGATTGATCGCTCATCGCACTGCCAGAATACCCGCCAAAACTTCATTGTAATATGTATTTTTTTTTATTATATTTCCCCTTTTACTGGGAAGGCAAAGGGATCTAGCCCATACAGCCTCCTCGTATGTGATAGGTATTTCAAGAACGATTAAACACGAGTGTGATGGATTTCAAAGTCTTGCTGGATTTTGGTGTTAATTCCTTTCAGTGCTATACTTTTTAGACGACTTTCTTTTAGCGAATCGAACGTACAAGGTCGATCAATTCGCTTTGTCAAAAGACACCTAAATTCGCCTTCAAGCATTGAATGCTTCCAGCAGCAATCCATACCATTTTTATACAACGAACACAACTTTAAACTAGTTTAAGAATTCATTGAAATAAACGATTAATCACACTGTTAGAATTCCCGCCAACACTCCTCATTATTTATTTTCATAAGTGTTACATAAAAGTTTAGATTTGTGGTTAAAAGCATATTTTTGAATATCGACCGTGGCTACCAGTAATATTATCAAAATTAATTCCACCATAAACAAATAATAATTGTATTTTGAATTTTGTTATTATTTCTAACACGGAATCAAAATTTTTAAACAAACGTTTTGAAGTTATTTAATTCTTATTCTAATTAATTGTATCAAAAGGAAATACGGCTCTTTAAATAAAATTATGCCAAAACGAACAGTTACAATTCAATAAAAACTTTATTGTAAGCAGATTTATGAAAAAAAAACTGCAAAACTCATAACAAAGTCGTAAATTAAGTACGCTGTTCACAGTTACTGCCCGAAAATTTGTCAAAAGCATCGAACATATTACCACTAAAAGCGATTAGGTTGCCTATTGTGTATAACCACAGAGTATAAAGACAAAAAGAAAGGGATTATGAACCTTTTAAAAATTGATTTACTGCTGCGACCACTAGTTGAGACATTTTGCAAGATGGCATTTTTATTGTCAACCCTTGCATTTTTTATGTGTAAAATATAATTTGTCAACCGTTTCAATGCTTCATTGTATGTATATACATATTATTTATATATTTTTTACTGTCAGGAAATTATTTAAGGTGAATATGATCTTGACGTGATTTTATATATTTTTATAGACTAAGTAATTATAATTGATGAATGTTTAATAATATATTTATGTACGTGATTAAGAAATATTATAATTTTAAAAATCTCTCTGCACTACATTCTCTCAAAACGCATAAATCTAAACACTGTTCTAAAATATCGATAACACAAATGAAGTGATGATACACAAATGTCGCCACACGCCTCGATATCGACATATGGTGACTTGATTTTGGAATTTGCTACAAAATATAATATTTCATACAACTAATTCCTATATCACTTAGAATAAGGTTGGATTTAGTTTGACAAAACGGCATGGAGTTGTCGTCAATGTGTGCAATAAATACATCGATAGAACAACATTTCAAATGCGTGCAGTTCATCAAATCTTCGGTCTCATTTCTCACTGTTGCTCCGTTGATTTTGCTTCCACATAGTGTTGGCTTTAATTTTTAGTGTGTATATCGGTGGAATTACTATGGATTTATTTAATTTACCGACAGTTATTTGTAATAAACAATGGAACATTACATAGTCTTTGCATAAATCCGTTTAAAATGACACGGAGTTATAACGGAAGATAAATTTTCAAGAGTTATTTAAAATGGGACGATTTATAATAAAAATGTGATTAAGAGAATGTGAACTGATTCATAATAATATTAACTAGGAAACAGAAATTCTACTATCTTACTACCATTATGAGTATGAAAGTTTGGATATCTGTGATTTAATGTTAGTCAATCAAGCCTTAACGGCTGAACCATTTTGATTGAAATTTGGCATTCTGGGAGACCATGACTTAGATTGTCATCGATGTTCTCATTTTTGATGATATATTTACAAAATTATTTAAAAACCATAGTAATACAGTAATTCCGGACTAAGCAAAGTAGATGAGTCTAAATAGGTAAACGGACCTTAACACTAAGCCGGGATAATACCAGAGAGAAAGTAAAAATAGTTTTCCATGATATACATTCATTTTCACATTCATCATTATAAAATTAAAATTCAGCAATAAATATAATTTAATGTATTTCCCGGGCTATTTTATCGCCATATCGATATCGACAGTAGCCAGCGGTAGAGCACAATATTACCCGGCCAGGAGCATATTACGCTATGGTCGCCCATTCATCTCTCCCCGCTGCAGAATTTGCGTAAACAAATTGGTTTCGCGATTGCCATTTTATACTCTCGCACGCGACACTCCATTGTTTTATTTATCGCAACCAGTTTCAGCGAAGTACTCGCGATTAGGTCGCAGCGCTTTTTCCGCTTACAGATCGCGAGCGCTTTGTCAACATGTGGCAAGATTTTTTCCTGTATCGGGTAAACCGGAGGATAACATGGATAAAAATCCGCGGAAGTATTTACGGTACGAAAATTAAAATACTGATGTAGATATCAAATCGTTTATTCATGACTATTTGGTATTTTTTTTATTACTGTCTTCCATAAGTTGAAGATTATAAGGGAGACAGAAACAGAACACTAAACAACAAATGAAATGGTGATGATATAAAATATTTTTGAATACAGAAATATTTTTAAGCTAGATATATTCATTTTTTTATTATCGTCACAAACTTTTAATCAGAATATAAAAACGGCCTGATAAAAAAGATATTAATAAAATAAACCAATTTTGAGTCAGTAGTATTAACCATTGACCATTAAACTGCTATAGCAACAACTCAAAATGTGTTAATTGAATTTAAATGCTAGCTGTATCTTCTATTAAAATTGAGACTAAAAAATAACACAAAAATAACAATTGGCAGCAACATTGTAATTTTTGATTCTTCTGGTGCCGCTCAACTGAAATTGAACCGATTCCAAAAATTGATATTTTTTATCTTTGCGTATTATTTTTGGAACCGCGTTTTAGCTGTTTAGTTTTTTCACAATTTTATTTTTCGTCAATACAATCAATATACTCCTATTTTACTTTATTGAAAACGACGATATCAGATAAGCACATAGTTAATGGGTGTCATTAACTGGTACTGAAATTTAATTTATTAAAAACGTTGCGCCTAATCGTGGAGGCGCGGCTAATGATTTAAAGCCGTTTATAAATGAAACTGTCATCGCGGACGGTAGGATATTTATCAACATTTGTCATCCGAACTCTTGATGATTCTCTACAATTCAGTTAATTGCTGTATTTATTGAATTAAGGGTAAACATTGGGATAGTCATTTTCGAAATATTTAATACTTTACATTTAAAATGAAATAAGTCGTTTATGACTTATTAACTTTAAGAAGTGTTCATGTGTCATAATTAGTCATAAGATATATAGTGATGGTAAAATACATGTTTGTTAAATTAAATATAGATGGGGTATCTAAAACCAAAAAACACTTAACATCAACTAGAAATGTTTAAATGTCAAACAGATGTCCTTAATACACACTAAGAACCAACTCGGTTAGACCAGCTTGCAAACCAAAATATACTGGATTCATTTAAACGTTACAATGCTACAGATAGATACACACATAAGGACAGATATGGTATTTACTTATAAAACCTATCTTTCTTTTCTGGGGCGTTATTTTTTTATTTAGCTTTTTCCTCAAGTAGATGTCAAGTAACCGGGGTTTTTTGAAGATTAATAAACCCAAATTAATATTAAAGTTCGATGGTAATCATATATAAATAACAAGTAATATGCAATGACTTTGATAGTCAGCATGCAATCGTAGTGCATTTAAAATACTGCAAAACCTCATTGAAGCATTCGAAGTCTTTAGTAATAGATATTGTAGATCGATAGAAAACCAAAAAACTTGTCGAAGTAAGCGATAATGTACAAATTAATTAACTAGTCCTTAAAAACGGGAGATCCTAATTCTTTACAAACAAAATCAAGCGCCTGTTACACAAACACTTGATTTTCCAAGTAAACATTTTAACTAAAACTCGTTTAGCTAAAACACGACAGATGCGGCGAGTGTACAGTGCGCCGGTCCACAAACAATGTGCACTAATTCCAGTACGCATCAATACGTCATATTGAGCTGACTGTACTTCGGTATTGAGCAAAATATTATTATTTAAATGAGTGGTTATAACATTTGTGTGTGTTTATGGAGAACATTAATTGTTTCCTTTTTTTATAATTTTTCATGTTGTAGATTTAATTGTTTTTTTTTACTAGCCCTGTATTATATACGTCCCACTGCTGGGAACGAGCTTCCTCGACTGAATGAGAGGGATTAGGCCTTAGTCCACTACGCTGGCCTAATGCGGGTTGGCAGACTTCACATACCTTCGAAAAATCTTAATAAATGTGTATTGATTGTCAATTATCGTTTGCTTTAACAGTGAAGGAAACGTCGCGAATGAACCTGCATATCTGAGAAGTTAGAACTTCAAAGAAAATGTGACGTCTGTAAACATTAGACCAAAGTGGTGGACTAAAGTCTAAAAACCCTCTCATTCAGAAGAGAAGGCCCGTGCCTAGCAACGGAACTATAATACAGGGCTAGTATTATTAATATTATAACAGATTAATTCATTTTGAAAAAATCGATCAAATACAGGTCGGATTCACGGACAAATTCAAGGCAATATTGTGAAGTACAGTCGCGAGCATAAATCGCCACCGAAACTCTCCATTTTATGATTTGCATTACCCTCCGCGTTTATGAATACGGACTTGTTACATTCCCGGTTCATTATCGGCCGTACGAAATTTGCTCCCCCCTGATTGGGCACTGCGTAATGCACTCATTGCGGGCTTTCGAGTATCCGTTTGCAGGTGCTATTTTGTTTACTGTATCTTTGTTTTATATTGATTTATCTACATTTGTGTGTTAATATATTCTATAGGTATGTGTTTAATTTAAACAGTCTTATCTAAAGAAATTGATAATGTATTAATATTATTCTTGTATATTTTACCATTGTAAGTTTATTCATACGCTATATTTAATTAAAAAACTCAAATTATTTAGGTATTGCAATTTTAAGTGGTTATCACACAATCAAATTCATCAGCTATTCACTCTATTTTACGTATTATTTTTAGTATTTTCCATATGAAAATACTAAAAATAATACGTAAAATATGATGTGTACATCATTGCCGTGAATTTTAAATTGAACCCCGTTATATTTCTACATAATCCGTTTCGGTTGTTTATTGTTGAGCCGAACCGTCATTTGTTCGGTTTGTTCATTTCACCAAACTAATACAATTTCGGCGGCTTCCATTATTTAGCGTTGCTCTTTTCCACCACTAAAAGGATTATCAAGAGTGTGTAAATAGGCATTAGCCATGTGTATCAAATGTAACTAAATAGACTTGTTTAGATGTGGAAGAAAAATAACAGTTGGGTTTTCATAACGTACTATAATTTATGCTACATTATTAATAGTTATACTTAGTGTGATGATTCAATAGTTGCAAACAATTTATCTATTATATTAGGAAATATGGAATTGGCATTGAAAAAATATATTTATAATGTAGTTTTACTTTTATGCTATATTATTAATAGTTATACGTAGTGTGTTGATTCAATAATAGCAAACAATTTATATATTATATTAAGAAATATGGAATTGGAATTTAAAAAAATATTAGTTTTAGTTTTACCATTCATAATAATTAAATGTCACTGTGCAATAATTTATAATATTTTGAACAACTAAGAGATCACTTTGATGATTAATAATGAAACAAAGATAGATTAGCGATCGAGCGACAATATCTATTGACGTTTTTAAACTATTATTTTTTTCAAAAAGTAATAACACTATTAGAAAAACTACTTTAAATTTAACTATTTATGTGGCGATAATTTGACATGATATATTTATTCTAGCTAGTACAATTTTATATCCAATTCTAGCTTCAGTATTTCTATTAATTTGTGTTTTAACATTTAATAAAGCACCCCACAATAACTTAATATTAGCTTTAATCTACCTTTTTAAACTCGATAATATTACATATTTTAGATAATTATATCATAGATAGATACTCTTGTACTAGTAACCAACAAAAATACACCAACTTGAGATCAAATCGAGGATTAAAACCTATCAATTCATACTGCCGTTATTATATCGCATGCGATTTGAATCATCGTGAACAATCTTTCAATTGAATTGACCAACAAATATCATACCGATATATAATCAAAATTGCACCGTGTGAACTGGCTATATAAATCAATTCACTTCCAACTTATTTTGTTCTTAAAATTGCCATTTAACATTAGTCCTACAGAAGCCATCTTAGTTTAATATTACAACTTACTTCGTATTGTCAACTAGGGAGCTGGGTGTCATCCAAGCCCTGGTGAGTGGTTCCTCTTTGAGGGACGTGACCGGCCCTCGCGGCTGTGCGTGGAGGCCGCCAGCCGCCTCTTGGTGGTGCAGGCCGAACATAAGCCCGCCTAAATCAAAACATAAAATATGTAGGGCGACCGAAATTGAAAAAATAAAAATATTCATAAAAAAATGTGTGTTCTTAATTCAAAATATTTTATTATACATTCATAATATAAAAATAAAGTAATAATTATTTGCATAACAATTTACCACATGCTGGCTTTTAATTCAATTTTGATTTAATCTACATATTTTGTCATGTCATTCAAAACTATTATTTATGTGCTAATGGTAAGTTAAAATAGTATTATTTTAAATTCATACGTGAAATATTTCAAAACAGAAAATAAAACTTTATTTTTTTATAAACGCATAAAAGGAACATATTAGTTCAGTTTATTAATATTTTACATAATATGCCACATTTTTTAACAAAATAAAACTTTAATATGAATAAGTGTCCTTTTTTCTAAACATACTTTACTTAAAGTATTTAATAAAATCTTTAGCCATATTGCAAAACACCAAGAACATTGCATCTGAATCTGATATGAAATTAAATTAGAACAATAGCGGAGTTCATTTGTTACGCTACGCCGTAGACCGTAGACGCTCCGTCCGTAGCCTGTATATTTACGTTGATAAAGATATTCACAGTTAATTACTTCGTTGGATAGAAATTAACATTTATTCGTAATGAGAATAATTTTAATATACACTTTGAATTTTTACTGTCTTAACTAAATTTATTAACTGTACCTACTAAGAATGATCTAGCGCATATTTATGGGAATAAAAATAGTAAAATACAAAGTTTTTACGTAAATATCTTTTAACGTTTATAACCTCTCTTGTAATAAACAAAAATATTTTTAAAATGGCGTACAATGTTACCTCATGACTCGGAAACAATAATGTTATAAGTTCGTTTTGGACATACCTGAAGACCTGGGCGCTCCAGATGGATACAGTTTCCGACCCCATCCCACGGGGTCGAGCTCTAGCGGCGGCCACGGCGAGCCCGTGTACCCGCCCGCCGCCGCGTTTAACTCGTCCGACCGAATCTCGAATCACGACACGCACCCCGAATCAGTCCTCCGAGAGCGCACGAACACCCCCGGAAAAACGCGAACTTTCCCGAAAATCGCCTTCCAAATTCAAACGCGGTCCGCACAAATGTAATTTATTATTAGAAATTAATTCCCGAACAAAATCCGTAACATGATAAAAATACAACACGATGACTCTACACTTTGAAAATAGAAGGAAATTCAAAAATAGAAATTGTTAAAGTATGAAATGTCAAACAGTATCGTGTAGGTACCCAATAGGCGGCTCTGTGTTATCGTATGTGCGTTTAGGGATCGTGTCCCGGTTGTGCGGGCGATCCCGCTGTGGATTTGCGGAACACTAACAAGCGTCGCGGGAGAGCGCCGCCGAGTGCCCGAGCTTCGCGGCGCCCCGTCCGTCCCCGCGGACTGTGGGAGGCGCCCAGGGGACACGCCCTCGCCTCACGAGCGGGACGACAATAGACAATAGTGGTGGCGCCACTGGCACACCCCGACAATAACATTCTAATATCAAAATAATTACTCATATTGGCAAGAAATAACTACTAAAAATAAAAATAGATTTTTTCGCAGCTATACAGAGTGTTCACGTGTGGTGTGTTGACGCGGTTTATTATAATGAGAGGCCGGTTCGGAGGTTTTCCTTTGAGACCGCACGCTCCACGCGCGGGTAAAGGACGGAAGGAGAGATGAGACGCACAGCATCTCGCTGGACCAGCCGGCCTCTGCTCTGGGACGGCCCATAGCGCAAGTATTACTTATTAAACCCAAGTTAGATTGACGATGATGAAATTTCAGTGGGAATTGACTAACTGTACGCGAGATGAGGTTTTGTCGCATCGTTAATTATATGCAAAGCGTGTGTGAGGTGTAAGGGTACAAATCGCATATCTGGTAGAGTCGTAAAAACCAAAATGTATGTCATGAAAAACGTTTTCATGAATGCGATATCAGATTTAAATTATTCGGTTAATTCAGCGCATAATGCTTTCAATAAATCTACGAACAAAGTAATGATTATAAAAAAAAGCTTTTATCACGTTTGTGCTAGAATAAGTAGCTTTTCCGATTACGTAATACGTACCTACAGTTATTTTGAGTATTCACCCAAGTTACATATATAGGTACTGACGCTTGTAATCCCCAAAGGGGTAGGCAGCGGTGTAACCGGTACACTCCCATTTCGCCGAACTTATTTCCGTCCCAAGATGTGATTCGTTGTAGTTGAACATTTATTGATGTGTTAAATGCTTGACTGCCTCTCCGTCTACCCCTTTGGGGATTACAGGCGTGATTGAGTGCGAGTACAAACTTAGTCGTTAGTTATTAATAAAATAACATATTCATTCATAGTTAATATAGCAAAAATATTATGTTTAATATTCTTGGAAGTACAGCCACACCCATAGTCCTGACCCCACAGTAAGATTCAGGTCTTATGTCGTGGGTATCAGGAACTACGAGAGACTTTCGGTCTCACAACACCCAGAACCCGAAACAAATATTTGTGGATCACTCAAACATTTATTAGTTCGGGAATCAAACCCGCCGCCTCTCGCTTCACAGGCTGCTACTCGCCCGCTGCGCCACGGAAGATGCCATTTGTAGGTACCAGTAAATATATTGCTGGTATTAAATCGAATAATTCAAATGTGAATTTTATTTAATTTCCCTTCGAACTTTACTGCACACCGACACCTAATTAAAATATCGAGTCGTCGAGAAATACCTTTCTAGAGGTAAAGTTTTTTAACCGGCTTAAAAAGAGGGGTTCGTTACCTTAATATTTAGATCTCAGTGTCTGTATTAATCAGCTATTATTAAGTAGCAAATAAAATATAATAAAATAAAAATATTTAGTGCTGGTTACTGTTTTAAATGGTTTATTATATTAGATTTTTATACAAGTTAATGACGAAAACGAGTAGGTGGTGGCTTGCATTATGGTAAGCGCTATGATTACCTATAAACAATACCAAAAACACTTAGAAATAATATTTACAAAGCATTGCATGCACTGCATTGCGCTCATCATTACGAGACATAGGATGGTATCTCATAATGCCAAGTAGTTGCACTGGCTTCAAATTCCTTCAAACGCAAACATATCAGCACTTACACACCCATTTAATCTGAAGACCCTGAGCTTCAGGGAAGTACATCTTTCAGGCCACTGGAGATGTTTATGAACGAATTATTAAGTTTGTTTGTTTAAATTTTTAGTTCGTTTACTGGCAACACAGATTTTGTACACCAACACTGACGTTCAATTTAGTGCCACGGTTTTTCTAAAAAGTATCACTAATTGTTTTATCGATCTTTTTGCATCGTTTTTTTTTTTGAAATACAATCACCTCAAATTTTCCAGACAATTTTCCAGAATGGTGGTTGATGATAGGGTCCACTTAAATCGTATACATAATAATATTCAGGTTTCAACAAGTACATACTTTCTTTTCCTGATATGTAATTTATTTATAAACTAGCGACCCGCACCGGCTTCAACAACAAATATCAGTATATTTCAACCAATTTACACAAATCCATGACAAATTATATACCTTCCTCAGGAATCACTCTATCTATTACTGAATACTGAATTAAAATCCGTGAATAGTATAAAAGATTTAAGCGAACAGACAGCGGAAGAGACTTCATGTTATACTATGTAAAGATACACAAACGATCCCGTTTAAATTAGGCTAGGAAATCGTAAATTCCTGGGTTCATATACCAGATCGGGCTATCACGATTTTTTTGAGTATTCCATACGAAAAAACACACAAGAGATGCTTAGGTCAAATTTGTGCCCGGTAAGGTGTCGACCCTACCACATCATGAAACAGAAATAAGCTCGGCAAAACGTGGGTGCAGCACTAGTTGCACTTTTGTATACCTCTTCGGGTATACAAGCGTGAGCTTATGTAGTATTATAATAAACGTTGTTCAGTACCAGGCAGTGCTTAGTATTTTTTTGTGGTGTTGCTTCATGAACAGGCAAATCGATTAACATCAGACGAGTGACATACTCGTCAAGATACTCACAAGATCAAAACAACATCGGTCTACAAACTAACAAACAGCAGAACCACGCTGTAGACAGTTTTATCCAAAGCATGAAAAAAATAATTTTATGAAAAAAAAAAAAAAAAAAAAAAAAAAAAAAAAAAAAAAAAAAGCATGAATGGGCCGACTTGACTGGATTTTTGTAATACAAAATTCTGTGTGATGTTGCTTCTGTTTATGGGCAATCGTGGCGCTTAACATCAGGCGAGCGCCTTGCTCTTCCTCCTTCCTTGCTCGTCTTGTCATTTAATCAAATATAAAAAAAGTTCTTCACAAGAATTTCGAAGGTGTGTGAAATCTGCCAACCCGCGTTATGCCAGCGTGGTGGATGAAGGCCCTAAACCCTCTCACGCAGTAGAGGAGGCCCGTGCCCAATGGGACGTGTATAATACAGGGCTAGTATTTTTATTATACAATATGTAAATATAGTGTCAACTGTCGCGAAATATTACGTCCATAGACAGCATTGATATGCCGGCCTAAAGTTACTGTATATAGACTGGCATAGAAAGCAGTTTGGGTATGACATGTTCGCTAAAATGTCTGTGGTTGCGGTGGCGTCGTGTGTCGGGTCGGTCACTTTCCCATAACATCGTTGGGGAGGCCGATTGCTGGCACATGGGTTATGCTCGTGAGCGGGTGCTGCTTGTATGAACTGGTCTACTGAAGCTCTAATTGCGTGTTTTGTTAATTTGTTCATATTGCTCTTAAGGATCATGCACAAAAACTATTATATGTAATCTAATTATTTTCCTTTATAACGTTCCTCATTAGCATAAATTGTATATGAAGTGCAAATAACTAAATAAACCGAAACACGACAGTGCTTACATACTGCACCTTAGCGGCATAATAGACAAAGCGGTGGTACCAACCCAGACGACCTCTCGCATACGAGCGACCTACCACCACCTTGTGAAATACGCATACCTTACTACATATGTAAATAAAGTAAATCTAATCATACACAGAGCCTCATGTGCCTCCGCCAGCCTTCGTAGGCGAGTAGCCGACTGTGAGACGTGAGGCCGCACGTTCGATTCCCGCACCGAGATTAATATTTCTCTGAGACACAAATATTAGTTTTGGATCTGGGTATTGTGGGGCCAGAAGTCTCTCGTAGTTCCATAACCCACAACATCATCATCATCATCAGCCACAAGACGTCCACTGCTGAACATAGGCCTCCCCCAAAGATTTCCAGACCAACCTGTTGGAAGCGGCCTGCATCCAGCGACATCCTGCGACCTAAAAAATACCTCAGTGCCTGAAGACTAAAGTCTTCGATCAATGTGTGTTACCAGTGATGACATACGGCACTGAGACATAAACCCACAACACAAGATAATCGTATCTCTTTGTTCGATGTTATTTATGATTATAATTCTAACGTATAAGAACATAAAATGACTAATATGAGAATAAGTTTTTTTTTTTTTTTTTTTTTTTTTTATTTTTTTATCCTGGCTCGGCAAAATGACTACGCCACACCTGATGGTAAGTGTAGCGCAATCCAGGAATAGTGTCGACCAACGACAAACAGTGTGTCTATCGTTGGTCGGCACGATCATGCCGGCCTGCCTAACTGCTTCTTCACACTCCGTTTAAAGGACCCCATATTATAGGAAGGAGGGAACACGTGCGCCGGCAAACTGTTCCACAGCTTAATGGTCCGGCAGAAGTAAGATTTAGCGAACTTTTTAGTTCGAGCCGAGATGGAGGAGACCACGAAGCTGTGGCTCCGCAAGCCAGCACGCGTGGTTCTGTTAAGGAAGGGTGAGGATGGGATAAGGTCAAACAATTCTTCAGAGCACTCGCCATGATACAAACGATACAAGACGCTCAGCGAGGCAATGTCCCTCCGCAATTGTAGCGGTTCTAAGCGTCTTGTAACGTCTGCATCATTCACAATGCGGACAGCCCGTCGCTGCAATCCGTCCAAGGCATCGAGTAGGTACTTGGCGGAACCGTCCCAAAGGTGCGAACAGTACTCCACACCCGGCCGAGCTTGCGCTTTGTATAAGCGGTAAAGCTGGCCGGGTGTAAAATACCGACGCACCCTGTTCAGGATTCCGACCCTGCGCGATGTGGCTGATATTACGCCCTCGATGTGGTTCCTTGGATTCAGATTGCAGCAAATATCCATGCCCAGGATATTTAGGCTATTCCGCATTGCGAGCGGGATACCCTGAAGATTGGGGAGGGGAGAGAACGGGGATTTTTTGCACGTGAACGCGCACACCTGAGTTTTCTTGGCATTGAACTTAACCAGATTCCTTGTACCCCATTCCGAAATGAGATCCAGGGTCCGGTTGAGCTCAATGACAAGATTCTCTCGCTGCCTCTCAGTGACTTCCCGGCAACCAGGAGGCTTACTGCAGTAACGCCCATGCACTGTGCTGTCATCTGCATAGCAATGGATGTTACCAAGTGGTAACATATCATTGATATGCAGAATAAACAAGGTGGGCGAAAGCACAGAGCCTTGTGGGACTCCAGCATTAACTGACATGAGCCGTGAAGCATGCCCTTCAACAAGGACACGCATTCTACGCTCATGCAGAAAGCCGGAGATCCACGTGCACAGGTTGTCGGGGAGCCCATATGCCGGAAGCTTGGAGAGAAGACCACGGTGCCAGACCCTATCAAATGCCTTAGCAATGTCGAGGCTTACGGCTAGAGCCTCGCCATGCTTGTCAACCGCCTCCCCCCAGCGATGTAGCACGTACGCTAAAAGATCACCCGTTGATCGTTTAGACCGGAAGCCGTACTGTCGGTCACTGATCAGCGAGTGATCCTCCAGGTAGCGGATCAGCTGTGCGTTTATGATCCGCTCCATTACCTTGCACATCACTGAGGTTATGGCGATTGGACGGTAATTGTTAGGGTCCGACCGATCACCTTTCTTTGGGATCGGTTGCACATTGGCCTCTCTCCAAGATTGGGGCACAATACCTGAGAAGAAGGAAGAACGGTATAGGCGCGTCAGCACAGGAGACAACTCGGCTGCGCACATTTTAAGAACCACCGCTGGGATACCATCGGGACCACTAGCCTTGCGGACATCGAGGGTCTGCAATTCACGCCGCACATCACAATGCCTGATACGAACATCCGGCATGGAATATCCGCAATCAGGCACCGTGGGCGGCAGTGCATTACCGACCTCGAGCCGCGAATTAGCCGCAAAGAGTTCTGCCAAAAGAGTGGCTTTCTCTTGCGGCCTATGGGCCAGGGATCCATCCGGATATCTCAGCGGTGGCAACGAGGGGCGACAGAAATTAGATTGGACGGCCCTGGCAAGACTCCAATAAGCACGACTGCTCGTCGGATGATCCGCCAAAGTCCGTCCAATCCTGTTGATGCGCTGGGCATCCGCTCTGACGTACGCCTTCTTGCAGGCCTTGGTGGCTTGGTTATAGGCCGCTTTGAGAGAACTTATGTTGGGATCCTTCATGGCGCGACCCCTGATCCAATCGCGATACGCAGCCTGTTTCTCACTAACAGCATCTGCGCAGTCGCGATTGAACCAGGAGCGTCCGCGACCACCACCGACGACCTCCGAGGAAGGAATGTAATATTCCATTCCTAGCCGGATCTCGTCGGCAATAGCGTCGGCACTCGCGGAAGGATCGTTGCCCTCAAAGCAGCGCTGCCCCCAAGGGATGGATGCAAGATATTCTCGCATTCCATCCCAATCTGCCGACGAGTAGTGCCAGATTCTGCGCCTGATCTTTACAGATGGTGGAGGCGCAGCACCAGGCACTGTGGATCCAACCAGACAATGATCGGAGGTACCCAAAGGGGCACCCACCGACACACTGTATCCGGCTGGATGACTCGTCAGCAGAAGGTCCAGCAATGAAGGCGTGTGACTTGCCACATCTGGGATTCTGGTGGGCTGATTCACCAGTTGTGACAAGTCGTGAGTCAGAGCAAATGCATGAGCAGTACGTCCAGCATGGTCAGTCTTGGAGGAGCCCAACCACAGCTCATGGTGCGCGTTGAAGTCCCCCAAGACCACCAGTTCCGCTGTCGGATACTGCTCCAGCGCATCATCTGTCGCCTGGCTGATATAATTAAACAGCCGAGTTGTCTCGTCATCCCCGTTATGGGATCTGTAAAGGCACACATAGATCCGGCTCAACAACAAACAAGTTGTTGAAGCCTCTCGGGTGTCGGAGTGCTCGGGGACGGCACAGAGGGACCGCCCACCTCTCGCCACGCCCACCACACGCCCCGCCCACTATGTGCCTAGAGAATTAAAATACTAGTTCTTTAACTTACGATGTATTATAAATTTTAAGGCATGCACACACCTCGCCTAATTAATCTGTGTTGCCATAAACTTGATATGAATAAATATCTTACTGCCAGTACTGAGAGACGTCAATTATGTTTAAATATTAATTAGCCAGTACAGTCCGATTAATATACAGATATGTCAATTAAGATTATTGATCTGCTCAACAATTGCACATAAAGCATTTTTACTACTCTGTAACGGAGCAAAAACTATTTACTAACTGAGTGTGGAAATAATCCAATTCTATGAGATCAATAACGAATACTTAAACTTAATGATAAATAAGATCCAAGCTGTAGATAGTTTTGTATACAGCATGAATGGGTCGACTCGACCGGGTAAATTAGCGGCTTGCTGCTGCGTTTCGTACGGTGAGTGAGATATACGAAGGCCCAAATCCCCCTTCCCTTCCGAATCTCTAAGTATCCCTTTCCTTTAAGATCGGCAGCGCGTCCATTATTCTTCTGCTATTGTTGGTATCCGTGGGCAGAGGATATCACTGAATACAGGTGACCCACTTGCACGTTTACCAGCCTTTGTTATAAATAATCATCAAGTCGTCACCATTCTTCCAATACAATAAAAGTCGTATTATTTACTCATTAATATTATTTGGAAGAGGCGAAAGAAATCGTCGCAGGAACCTTACTTATGAAATTCAATAGTATCTGCCAACCCCCATAGAATATATAGACGTAACCGTGTACCTCTATACATTTACTCATTAACCTTGAGTTTCATTAATGAAAATTATATTTATTGTTCAGCAATAATGCAATTTCTAATACATTCTGTGGTACATTTTGCATACAAAATTCATTTCCTGCATCACCTTAAGTAGAACAATGGGATTTAGATCCAGGCATTACAATCAGAGCACTATTGTACACCGGCGTCACATGTTGCAGTCATTCATGTGAAGGAAGTCTATGGTCGTTTACAACTAATCCTAGTAACCTCGGTTGATAAAGATTTAAAGGGGTGGGATATTCATATTCTATTATATTTATGTATACATACTTTCTGAAATTAGCTTATTGTACACTCTTGACTGCCCTTTCTTTCTCCTTCTTTCATCTCACTCCCATGGTTGCCTGTAAGACATTGCACTGAGAGATAAGGCCGCCAATTGTACCTCTCAACTTAGTTATATTTGAGTGTTATGTCCTGTACTTCTTGTGTGCAATAAAGTTTAAATAAATAAATATTCGCCCGGATAGCGACCACCGTCCACATGGTGTTCACCTGCCATAGTGATCCATACGCTTTGTGTGGATCGCGTTCCAGAATCAGCCAGTGTATATATTCTGCCGAGGAGCTTGCGACTTGACTTGATGGTTGGTTGGGGCGGGTTTAGGGGTACATCCTTGTATTACAATACCTGGATCGATCATCCGCCTGACAGGACAAGCCCCTAGATTTGCGTCTTCCCTCCAAAGAGGGAAGAAGCATTTAGACAGGAACGTGGTCCCAGGATATCTGCAGTAAAGTGCAAGAAAAAATAAAAAATAAGCATTAATTACAAGACGAACAGGTCGTTCGCCTGATGTTAAGCATCACGCCTGCCCATAAACAGATGCAACACAAATGCAACACTGGATTGTTCCCACCACTCCAAGATTAATGTGTCAAATCTCAAAACGCTCAGTAAATTCATAGGATTCAATAACGTTCAAACCGGAACACAACAGTGCTTACACACTGCTGCTTGACTGCAGAAATATACAAAGCCGTTATACCTATCCAGACGGCCTCCTGCATACGAAGAACTTACCAATGACGATGACAAATATCATCATGTTATATTACTAACAGATATATTACTACCATTATATAAACAGCTAAGTTTTATAAGTTGTTCTTCTATAGCGTAATGAAATTTATCAATAACACTAACGCAGAAACGCATACTTTTTCGAAGTCTGACCATGGAGTTTCAAACAAATTTAATAACAACAAATATATTATTGATTTGTTGTTAATTTATTAATAAAAAACCGCGATAAAATCCGTTTAAATTAGTTTTATTTCAATGTGTAATATTCGCGTAATTATAAGAAATAATTATAATTTGTTGTTTAATTCAAGCGTCTTCGCCTTCGTGTAAAATGTAGGATATTGAATAGAGACTACGACACATAACTAGAGCGTGGTCAGTTGGGAAATCTGCATTTGCATTGGACAGTTGATCTGCTGAATAATAAATTGATATTATCGGATACCACGTGACGCGATCAATGCAGATCCAATGCCAAACTATTATCCTTTGTATTAGCCATCGATATTTAAAAAACGCATTATCTATGTACACGCATAAATCAGTCAATTATAAACCGATTTGGAAGATTCTTTTTGTATTAATTAGAGTTTATTTTAGTGGTGGTATAGTTTAAATTTCAATCCCTTATGGGTTGAAATCTCCTCCCTAACTTCGTCATTGATTCATAGATCTTGATGACAATTTCACTAAAAAAATATAAAATAAAAACAAAAAATAAAACCGACTCAAAAAAACTAAAAGGCTAAATGTATAAATAAATAATTTTGAGTTGGTAATTACAATCACTGACCAACTGACTCAAAATTGTTTAGTTTTATTTTCAGCTCTTTAGTTTATTGACACATTTTATTTTTTTTATTTTGTTTTTTCGTATAATTAGGCACAGTACATATTTTAAATTATGCTCTTTGGTATTCTGCGTTGTTTTACGACTAAGAACAAATTTCCAATGAATACCTAAACATTCGGTTCTTGTCAGTAATACAAAATAAAAATAAGTACACATATTTATTTTGTATTATGACATCATCATCACAGGCTAGTATTTTCGAATATTCAAAGTTAGCCAAGACGCAAAAGCTTAATCGTAGGTCTGTATTTAATAATCAACCGCCCCGAACTTCACTTTTAATTCGATACCTTAAGTCAGCTTTAAATTATACTTTTTGCCAGCGATATAGCCCCCCCGACGCCTGTCCCGGATTAAGAGGCTACCAACGGATACTTTTTCTACCAGTGTCAAGAAACATCGTAGTGCGTTTAGAGGCACCCCAGGGGGTACTTTTAGACCCTTAACGTTTACGACTACCCGATTGCTTTTCTATGAAGGGACAGTAGGAAATGTCCGTGACAAAAACCGACAGCTGTGCTCCTCGGATGTTTGTAAATGTGGACATTAAATTGCAAATTTTGATGTTTTGTGGCTGAGTCAAGTGCGCCTTTTTGAATTCACACCTCTCGAGTGGTTAAACAGATGCTGACAAACATGTTTCTACTTATGTTTTTATGTGGTTGATTTTATCACTGACGTGACTAATTAGAACAGGAAATTATTTTTTGTTTCACATACATTCGCGTCGAGCTGTCTGAAATCTCGCGTTCAATTTCCATAATGATGTTTAATATATTCGTGATTAACAAACACAATTAATAACAATGTTGTCTTAGCCTAAGTATTATAGGATGCCAAGAAATACGTAATCCTAATCAGAAAAACGTAATGTACAGACTGTACTGAGATTAAAATTACGCGCTTCGGCAATCTTCGTCTACATCAAAAATACGAACTTGCGATGATGATAGTATAATGCATTCTGGCAAATCCTGTTACAATATTAGGATATGTAGTAATTTTTCACTCGAGTGACTAACCGGACGCGGACGACCGGGCATTCATTTGCATATTCGTAATAATTCGTAAATAGCGGTCAAGTGCGAGTAGAATTTACGCACCTATAACCATACGCATAACTCTGAGTTACCACTTTATTTAATTTCGTTCTTTGTTAATATATCCGTAACAATAAATGTTTTGGAAGAACTGTAGGCACCTACTTTCGGTTCAAAGATGGATAAACAAACGCCCAACTCTCTGTGACAATATTCTACTCCTGAATCCTAAAAATGAAGAATGTCGAAGTACAAGTGTGATTGTGAGATATTTTTATTTGTATTTAGTAGAACAAAGTAATACAAAGTAATTTTAAAAACAAAAAATAAACAAAGAACATTTCGTCAAAATCAGATAGATACAGATATGCAGAAACCACAGAAATATTTTAATAATATTAACGCAGCTTCTGTTATTGTCCTTTGTGGCGAAAGCCGCAGTATCACGCTGCGAAGACAAATTCCTCAAACATGGGTACAAAAGACCAACAAATACGCGTTCAGCGATGTCTTTCACAAAACAAATAAGCAATAAAGGAGCATTAATGTATAGTAAAAGGGTTAACAGGGATCACCGGGTACTACTGTGTTGTTAAAATGCATGAAAACGCCGACTTTTTCCTACTATTTATTTGGAAGCGTCATGTGGAGTCTTTGATATTGCAAGTTGTCTTATTGAAATGGTTTTCATTTAAATTGCTCGTCTCATCATTCAAGAAAATAGAAAAAATAACAATTTTCGTTGTTAATTCATAATAAGGAAATATTTCAGTAAATGGGATAGTATGAGAAGAATATCAATTCGCTCAATATTAATGTCCAGTAGATATCACAAACCAACTGCGTAAATATGGTCAATTTCAAATTTTGATTGATTATTCCATACATTTTCAATTAATATCAACATATTTTTGTCAAGGGCAATTTATAATTGCTGGGCTATACCTAACATTCTATTAAAAATATTCAGACAACCAGCGAATGAAACACGAAAAATATTTCGGCTTGAACACCACCAACGTAACAAAAGGAATTTAATAGGTAGTGAAACAGACAAGTCTGTTTTTAAAAACGCTAACAGCTCTACGTGTCAGTTAAAAAAATAAGACCACAAACGCGAACTATGAAATACGTCCGTGCGAAGTGAAACTAGAAAATTAGAAAAAATAAAAATCACCCTCCATGAACCGTGGAAAAAATGCTGCGAAGGAATTACCGTTGTCGTTCCACCTGTATCCATGGAGTTGTTTTCCACACGATTCATACGAACACCATGGCAGTATTTTAAAATAAGATTACTCGTCATAATCACTTTAGCAGTCTCTACGTTCAACTGCAAAGAATAAATCAAATACAGATGAGATGAAAAGTACACTGTTTCTAAATCGTATAACAGATGATGGATAATTTATAAGGTGGTAGATTCCTCGTATGCGAGAGGCCGTCTGGTTGGTACCACCGCTTTGTCAACTAGAAAATAAAGAACAAGAAGACAGAGAAAGAGAGAATAATATGGGTTAAGAGTAAAATGTAACGTCGTATCATCGTATTATCGCCTGTATTTTTAATTGCGACCGAGAGAAGCAATCTTTTACCGAATGTGCTGATTTGCACTTGAACTATCAGTTCGAGAAATCACGCATAAGTTGCCGGGGATTTGGATTTTGTACCGTACTCCTATCATATCAAAGGACGGAAATATCCTCAGCGAACCGTGAATGCAGCGACTCTACCTCTACGTCTACCTTCGGAGATACATTCTTGGGCTTCAATCATGGTAATAATATTCTGGTAACAATTACATAAAAATTATCAATTTATCTCTAAATATCATTTTGATCACTGCAATCTATGCCATGTCGCTTCTATTCACATAACCTCACCTGGCAATCATATTCCGGGGTTGTTTAACTTATTCAATATTTTCAAATTGGCCTCACAACGTTGTTATGAACGGGAAAAAATACGGAAACCGTAGCAAATGGATTTGCGAGCTCATTACATATTTAGCGTCTCAAAATATCTTCATAACCGGATGCTGGTCTTTTTATCCATTCTTTATTTAGCTAAGGCTGTATACAGTGGCTTCTTTAGACTTCTTAAATGGATTTACAGATTACGGCGACTTAATTTTAGCATTTGTAGTTATGGGACGGCTCAATTTGTAGATATTATACATAGCCGATAATTAACTAGACAAAGTAACTTACTAATCGAATAAGCATAATACATTGTATTTTATAAATAATATATTATATAATAATAATAAAAATAAATTTATTATTGAAATTTTAGTGCTGACGAGTAAAAAAATACATCATAATAACTGTATTACTTTATAAGTTAATAACTATAATGTCATTAGTCTCTCCACAGTACAATTATATTTCTAATATAATATTTTTACCCATTATTGTTTCTAATGCTTTAGATTAAATATATAGAAGAAAATAATACATAAAACGCTAAAATACAAACCTGCTTTTTCTATTCTATCCATAAATGGGATACATCGAAAATAATCCACCATACGCATAAACAAGTGAATCTAAATTCGCCATATGAGCATCGTGTCAGGACGGCCATTTATCATAAGAGCTGTGACAACTGAATTTATTTATAAAAAAAATAACAAACAATAGCACGTTAGGGCACCAGTAGTGCCCCATCATAACATTTTAACTCGGCCTTCGGTTTTTTGTGTAGGGTACACTTGTTCAGAGACTTCGGAATATTTTTATCGTAGGCAAACTCCGTAATCACTGCTTTACTTGAATGGTAATCATTATAGGCTTTAATATAGTTTGTATAAAGAATTAACATTTATAGGACTTTAATAAGGACCAAAAAATGTGAATTACGTATCACAATTTTAACTCTACATTTTCGACACATTTAATTTAAGAAAAAGAAAATATAGTCATTCCATATCTCTGACTCTTTGCGATAATCAGATGGCTATAAATCCTAATTCGAACTACCATATTACACCTTATTTGCTTCTGATTAGTGTGAACACACACAAAATTACCAGAAGCTCTCTGTTCATCCACTACTCTATCCCGTTGCTCCTAAAAACAGGGGGTCATTTTGGCGCTGCGCGATTTAGGGTGCAACACAATAGAAAGATAGCAATTTGATATTCAGGCCACATTTTTAATAAGTAACGCCGCTTGTACCAATGTATGAAAGTGTATGAGCCCACTGTTCAATAGCTTTTTACTGGGCCATTAGCCGGTTGAGTGGCCAATGCATAAAAAAGCATTCTTTGCTAGTTTACTTGTAAATCGATGATCCGTTTACTTAATTATTTCGTGATCCCATTAATCAATTAAAAAAATGTAAAGCAGATTGGAGGAATAAAATAATTGTATTATTGTATTTTAATTAAAATCTATACACGCATATCTAAAAGCTACATACAACATTACAAACATTGCAACAAATAAAATATATATTTACACTTTAGATTTAGATTGAAAATTCTTTGCGATTTAATTACATTTCAATTATTTATTTACCAATAAATTTCTGTTTTTTTAAAACTATAATTTCATTTCCACAAATACCTCAAAATTATCATTTTCCTAGATTTACTTGTACGAGTATACTAGATAAACAATAATATGAAAATCATGTTTGTTTAAAATCGCATCTGCACATTGAATCATACATTATATTTTTATGAATGTGCCAAGAGCGCAAGGCGTTCGTTGTAACGAAGTATTGTGTTGCATCTGGTCACTTGTTCGCTGTAGTGGTTTTTTGTGTTTCGTGACATTGATGGGTAGCTCTGCCATAGATTTAGAACACTTATTATAAATATACCACATGGACGATTAATTCTAATTATTTGCCTCGCATTTGGTTATACAACTTTTAATTAATGATCTTAATTACAATTTTTCAATGCCCGAACAAATTTTAACCGCCAAGTAAATAAGAAAGCCAATTTGAAATACGCTTCTGCATATATATTGATAGCATGATGATTTAATTAAATAAGTGATGTGATTAATGCACTAAAATATTTTTTATGTAAAAAATTAGGAATATACCTTACATACAAGACACCCACATTTCGTCGAGCGTATTACCGTCCCATGATGTGAAATGGGCCCAACCTATCGCCATATATAATTATACGCCAGTAAAGAATATACATACCGAGGAACCTACCATCTGGTAAAACTTATAAAACGCAGCGTAATAATGCATTGCTATTTCCATCCACAAACAAACAAAACTCTAAGGTGGTTGTCCAGAAAGTTGAAATAAACTTAGACAATACAAGTTGCAAACTAGCTGGGCTCGGGGAACAGTCTTGTATCACTTAATTAGCGTTTCGGTAGTGACTCTATACCAAGTTGGCTAACTTGCCAGAGCTAATTAGTAGGATCTTGTAGTGGTTTACTGTAGCGATGTGTGTTGTATACTCGTATGTACAAACTGTATATAGATAGATGGACTATAGATACTAGGCGGTAGGTAAAATAATAATAAATACACCCAACAGTCACACAAATAGCCCTGACCCCACAGTAAGTTACGAGTCTTATGTCGTGGGTATCACGAACTACGAGAGACTTTCGGTCCCACAACACCTAGATCTGAAACAAATGTGTGGATCACACAAACATTTGTCTCGGTGCGGGGATCGATCCCGCCGCCCCTCGCTTCACAGCTGGCTACTCGCCCGCTGCGCCCGAAGGCTGCCAAAACGGAGGCTGGTAGGTCTCTCGAATGCGAGAGGCCGTCCGGGTTGGTAACACCGCTTTTTCTATTTGGTTGCTGAGGCGTACATCTTCTTTTAGCCGAGTTTATTTCCGTCCCATGATGTGATAGGGGGTGAGCCTATGGCCATACCGGGCGAAAATTAAATTAATTGGCAATTATTTCTGAGAAGATGTAAATACTCCGTCACTTATTTTAGGAAAAAGTATTAATATTTTTCATTTTTGTACGTCTTGCGTGTGCTAGATAGATAGATAGTAAATTCTTTATTGCACACTAAATAAAGAAACTTAAAAGTAAGGATCATAGAGTAAGGGTGATATAATGGGCGGTATTATCGCAACCGGCGATTTATTCCACACAATCTTAAAAGCTTAGAAAGCTCATCAATATCTACATATTTTTGATTTCAGTGACAGTAACAGCCTTTATCCTATGCATTTACACCAAGTAACAGGTACACAGTCAAGATCACAATAAACAAGACGTGCAAGAATCGGTTGAATTATCTATAACTGCATAACATGACAGCTTCATAGATGGTAGTTTAATGCTCGGCTTAATATCCGACCGAGGTAAACCACACGCATCAACTTGAGGTCGACATAATTAAATACAAATCTCAAGACAATACGGTGCACGGATTTCGACCGGGAAGGGGTTTACACACGATGGGAAAATTGGGTAGATTCAGCATGAAACAATATTGTGTGGTGTTTTTTTTATTTATTTAATTGAATGACGAGACGAGCAAGGCGCTCGCCTGATGGTTAGCGCCACGCCTGCCTATAAACAGAAGCAACACCACACAGAACTTTGAATTACGAAGCACTACATGGCACTGAACTGCGATCGTCACCCCGAGACATAAGATGTCTCATGAGTAATTTCAACGCCTTCAATGTCCTTCAAATCGAAACACAACAGTGTGTAAGCACAGAAATTGACAAAGTGGTAGCACCAACCCAGTCGGCCTCTCGCATACGAGGGACCTACCACCTTGTTGTGTAAATGTAAAGGCAGTGCAGGCTTACCTTTGGACGGAACCTTACAAAATGTAGTGCGGTTATTCGCAAATTAATTTGAAAATCGAATGAGAAATCACCTCGTATGTTTACATACAAATCCATCTCAAGTCTAAACTAACGGAAGTTATAATTTATGAAGCGAGTTCCGGCCTCCGCCTTCACGACCTCGCCGCTTGGGGGCCGGCTGCTGGTAATGAAACACCTCATCTATTATTCAGGCCCGTCTGAGATCACCTTAAAACTATAACTTAAGGAAATTAGTTTCGGTTTAGTTCAGTGGAAGGATGTTAATATAGAAGAAGGAAAGGCTTTTATTAACACAAAATAAATAGTGGAATAAAACTAATTTAAACGGATTTTGTCGCAGTTTTTTATATTAATTTTGGTCCCGACGCGACGCCACGTTTCAAAACCTTTTCAGCTTTTATGGTCACGGTGTGGACTGACAGTTCGTTTAAAATAATTTTATTGGAATTAAACTCAATGAGTAAAAATTTTAATAATCAATGTGTAATTGTCGCGTAAACATAAGAAATCATTATACAAAATAGGTACTAATAGGTACATATTGCATGCTTCTATTAACACATTTTGTAAAGAAGAAGTATACAAAAAATACAAATAAATATATTTTTATTGCTTTAATTTTGTACCACTGCTTTAAATACTTCTAGCCTATTACCAAATATCTATTGCCACATAATGTATGCATGTATATAGTATACTAAAAAAAAATACTTTCTGGACATGTTAATATGTTCAAGGCAGACACGGTCACGAAATTAATGAATAGATATTATAAATATGACAATGATTACTCCGCAGTTCCATTGAAAGTTGCGCAACGATTATGTAGATACAGTCCAGCCTGCTAGCGATCATGCTATGAATGTCGTATTTTTTTTAATTTATTTAAAGCTTTGTCGCTGTGCGACCACATCACCCTGATATTGATATTTGACAATTAATATATAAAGAATCGTGATATAAAATAAATTGAATAGCACCTAAAATAATGTTACGTTGCATATGTGACCTAGTAAGTGCAAGTGGGCCAACATATTAGGCCCAAAGCCAACCTCACCTGCATGTGGTGCACTTTGCTAATTAACGAACGAGGCAATGGCGAAATTTGGTTTCCGTTGCGGCTTGTGGGAGTGTGTAAAATTCATCTATGGCCGGGTTAACACCAGGCAGAAAGGAAGAAGAAAGATTGCTCATGTAAAGGTGTACAGGCTAAATTTATTACCCCTAAGTGACCTAACCTTTAGTATTAAAATGTAGATAAAGTAAAGTAGTGTTTATTTTATCTACATTTTAAATGTAAAAGCAAAAACGGTCCCTAAGCAATTTAAGCGAGTTGTAATTTATTATTTAAAAATAAACAGGCAGCCAGCTTAAATATGTAGTCTCTATTAATATGATAATTTTATTAATACCATAGAAAAGTGTTGCCTAATCTCAAACAATATTTTAATGGTGTACAGCGACATCTAGATTGCGTACAGAAAATTTACACCAAGATTGAACTGAGAAAAATAAAATTGTAGATAAGGAATTTACCAAGTGATTTCAGTTATATCCACTAGATGGCAGTAAAATAAAATTTGAAATATTGTTTAATTTAATAAGATAAAATACGATCAAATAAGATCTAATACATATCTAGTGTGGTACAGTTGCGAGGGGAAGGGCTCGGCTAATTTTCTGAGGTCAAGTTTGAGATATTCTCGAGAAAGGCCAGATCAGAAATACCCTAAACCGACGTGCATGCATTAAGAATTTAATGAGAGTGAAGGAGGCCAAAGCGGTGTGTAAGGATTGTAGCAGGTGGAAGTCCGTTGTCTCTGCCTACCCCTATGGGAAACAGGCGTGAGCTTATGTATGTATGTGATACTCTTTGGGCTTTAATAAAATTGGAATCGTCAAATAAAATGACATGACCTTTTTGTCATTCAGATTAGTTTCATATGCCTAACCTATGCCAATATTTTTTAATTTGCATATTTTTTGTTCAAATTTGTGTGCCGCAGTTGTTAGAGGAGCCAGTAGGGTTTGAGATAGTACCAAGAGTGGTCAATGGTTGGCCTGCAAAAAAAGGAGATGTGCCCTACCAGGTACCTACCTACCTGTTTACAATTATATTTTTAGGTCGGAAAAACTATAAAATATGAATTTGCATTCATTCCATTAGGAATTACTTTGAATTGATTATGTAGTTGTATTATTTATTCCGAATTGATTACCAATATACCAACCAGAACACACCAGGATCAATAAATAGCAACCGCTGTACACTATTGCTTCATCACATTTTAGCATTTGCAGAATCGGAAATAGTTTATTGGGTATTTTTGCTGAATTATTACCTAAAAATATAAGGTATCTACTATATAGATACTTATACCCTATTTTCGGCAAACTGTAGCGAGAAGCAAATGCTTATTGTGCACATGTACTACACAAATAATTTTGTTGGCGCACTAATTGTTTATAAACCTTTTTTTATAGCATAGACCGGCAAACAAGCATGTGATGGTAAGTGATTTCCACCGCCTATGTACGCCCACAATACTAGAAAATTCATAGGCGCGTTGCCGACCTTAAAGGGAAGTGATAATTAAGGGATTGGGGAGGGGAGGGGGATTTGGACCTCCGGATATCACGCTCACCGTACGAAACGCCACAGCAAACCGCTACTTTACATAGGTTTTCTATGAGACAGTGGTAACGACCCGGTCGAACCGGCCCATTTGTGCTGTATACAAAACTATATACAGCGTGGTTCTACCACTTAAAAGTATATTTGATGTATGCTTGCTGTATGCTGCAGACTCACCAGGGCACTGCAGCGTATAATGTGCTACAATTCACAAAATGTTCATTCCAGATAGCGTTCAAATCGTTACGTTATCGTTATAGAAACCTTTACGTGACATTTTGTGGTGGAGTCATTATAGCGCCTAGTAAATTGGTCTCCGCTGGACATTGCTTCGATGAAAAGACGAGCCCCTGTCGCAAAAGTTGGGGCACGAGGTACATAACATTTTATTACCACACGCTTCTTTTTAATGGCATGCGTAGGTAGATATGGGATTCTCCCGATAGAAAGTCCTTGCCGAAAATAAATAATTAATATACTTCTGAGTGCTTTTAAAAAATTCAATTTACAGATATATAATAATATATAGAATTAGATAATTATATTAATAAACGTGATTTACGATGTCGTCTTCAAAAAGTAGTCTCAATACCTGTACCGTGCCGCGCTGGACTGGTAACTTACGTATCTAGTGTCCTTTCTCAATCTATCTAGCTCCACATTTCTAACTAAATATAAGGATTTAACCAATTTGGTGTAATAATACCACGTGATATATAAAACATTTCCTGCTGTCTTCACGTGTCTTTATAGCTTCGATCGCAGAAAAAGTACTTTAAAATAACAGCCCATTTAATGCATTTTAATTATCTACTTATTTATTATCTATTTATTTATTTAAGGATCACCAACGTGACATACAATATAGTTAATAATTAGTGTATTAATTAATAATATTCTTATTTTAAATGTTGTCACAATTATAGGCGACCACGGCATGCACAAGAATAAAGCGATGTTACAAAGAATTTATTATTAGTTTATTTATTGCGATCTTGCATAATTTATTTGCTCTCACTGACTTAATACTCAGCAGTGGATAGGTGGTGATGATGATGAAGATATGGCACTTGCTAATACAAAGTACATCTATGTTTCAGTGTCAAAGCCAGCAAGCAGGTCATATCTCGTACATACGCTGTTGCCGGTAACCTGAACAACTTGGCCGCTTATCCAAACAAAGATACGTTCGAAGATGGACAGTGGAGAAGACTTACGGAAGTCATATATCCTAGAGTTTATAATTTTCCTAAATATGACATTGCAATTGCTGTGAGTAAAGAAATATCTCAAGCTCAAGCTTTGTTCGATTCACAAACTTTTTTTTACTTCATTAAATCGTTTAATTGGCTTAGAGGAAACGTAAGCTATGAAATCCCAGGCCGGGATAAAACATGTGTAAGAGGTTTGCGATTAAAAAAGATCATTCTACCGTTATTCGGGATTGGAATATACACACGGTATGACGATAGTCTTCCCCTCACATATCATAGGACTGAAATAAATAAGCTTGGCAAACCGTGGGTGCAGTACTAGATGCAACTCTGCCTACTCCTTCTAGTATACAGACGTGATCCCATGTTATATTATGAAATTGAATAATTTTATGTTTTTAGTTTACTCAAGCTCCATTTAATTTTGATGGCTACGTCGGCCCTATACCAATAGCGAGTAAATATCGTGATTACGTCGGGAAGTGCTTGGTATCCGGCTACGGAAGGATTTCAAAACAAGTTTGTAATCTTACTTACTCCAATAGATTTAAATAATCAATCATTTCCACCAATTCGCTAATAATACCTAATACACTTTGCCAATGTATAAAAATTTGTTTTCTTTGGTCGCAAAATTTCATTTGAGAATCTTTTATCTATAGGAATCATCGGAAATACTATTACTAGCTCATTTGGAACTAATCCCTCGACGCAAATGTAATGTGATACATCGGCGGAATATGCAACATTTCGTGTGCACTTCAGGTCGAATTAGCGATGTTCAGAAGGTCAGTATGGAGTAAGGTTTTATTTTGCTGGCATCTCGTATTCCCAGGACTGGGGAAAATTTTGTTATCGTTGGGTAATAGGATATTGACTTTTTTTACAGTATGCCTAATTTAAATGTACATAAAGAATATATACATACATACATTAAATTTATTTACAGTATTACGATTTAAATTGTTCTTCGGTAATATCCGTTTTATGAACTAGCACAAATATTTAATCAATGTCTGGTACTTTCAGTTTTAGAGAACTTTATTTCCCATAAGACAATTCACTTCCTTGAGAACAATATTAATCTTTAATGATTACATATAACAAGTTGTCAATCACAAACAGTGCTTTATTACACATTTAATACATTCTTATGTTTATTAGTCCTTTAAACCGAAACACAAAAATGCAGCAAAAATAGACAAAGCGATAGTACCTACCCGGATCGGTAGGCAGCGGCTTAGCTATGCTCTGGCATTTCTTAAGTCCATAGTCTCTCTGAGCAATAAAAAATAAACATCTCTTGCGAGAAACCTTGATAGATGTCTCTACCTAATATTACCACCACCAAAGCATACCATAAATTATATTATTATCTAGTCTGTGAAAATCCTCTATAATATTAATAATACAAGCTTCTCTATTAACAAGAATTCTAAACTATTAGTCTACCACGCCGTGCTGGCCTAATGCGAGTTGACAGTCTTCACATACCAAATTCTAATGTTCACCATTCACCCTCGAAATTCTAATGTTCTCAAATATATAAGTTTCCTCAAGATGTTTCCTTCACCGTTCAAGACAGCGATAATTAACAATGGAAACACACGTAACTTAGAAAAGTCAGATGTACATGCTCTTGGGGCTGGTCTCAAACATCGGCTTTCGTCTCGTAAATCCGCTCCGCGCTTAGCTATAGCTGCTTAGTAGTTTTTAATAAGTTTATTTCATAACAGGGTGATTCAGGTGGTCCTCTCGTATGCCAGGGTACTGGTGACCCCAACGAAAATGACAAAGGTATATTAGTCGGAATCGTCAGTGGTCACAGAGAAGGTGCTGGGTCTTTCTTTACGAGAGTATCATCGTATTATAACTACATACAAAGCAAGACATGTTGCATAAAGACAAATCATTTATTATATGTATTGATAATATACAGGAGATTTATATTTTGATTTTGTTTTATTTGTTGATTTTCATTTTATGAACTTCAAAGATGCCAAGGTTTTTTAAACCTATGGGTGTACATGAGCGGTGGAGATCACTTACCATCAGGTAACCCACATGCTCGTTTGCTGGTCTATGCTAAAATAAAAGAATAGACAGACAGTGACGCTGTGCCTTATCTCCATATTCACAAACAACACATAAAGAAGCTCCTACACATTTAAAACTATTCACAAAGCGCGAACGCATAGTTATGATTTCTCTAAATATCATTGGCTAGTTTTTGGCACTAAATAAATCAGACCAATCAAGTACACAGAAATCGACACTTGGCAAAAAGCTTACATAAGTGATGTTTGTGACTACGGGTATTGTGTCTCTGACGTAGAATTATCTCCAAATTCTCATGTTGTAGGTAATGTATTTATAAGTTATACACATAACCCTGACCCCGTAGTAAGACACTGTTTTGGTTTCGTGGGTATCAGCTACGAGTGCCTTTCGGTCTCAACACCCAGACCCGAAACAAATATTTCTGGATCACACAAACATTTAACTCGGTGCGGGGTTTGAAGCCTCGAACTCCCATTTCGAAAAATACATATAATAACCACATTTGTTTCAATATTGAACACCATTTTACATATACCTATAATCCTTCCTTCCACCTGCCCTATCCCTCTCTCAGTGCGGTCGGCGCAACATGTTTTTTGAACACATGTTACAGAAAGATTTGGCTTGTAGTTTTTACAACCAGCCGCCTGTCTGACGTCAACCCCTCTGGGGAGAAAACATCTAGACCCGAAACTATTATTTGTAGATTACACAAACATTCGCGGTGCGGGAATCGACCCGCGCCCACTCACTTCACAGCCGGCTACTCGACCACTAAGCCACGGAGGTTGTCGAATTAATTCTAATAGTATTTGGATCAAATTCATAACTCGCTTTTTCATTTCTGTGATGGGTTTATTCATTTTTCTCATAGATTACATCAGTAATTGCTTTTACTAGTCCTTCAGTTTTGCTAGTGTCGCTCAGCCCCCAAGAATTGGTACCGTCACCAGTTCTATCGATTCTTTTCTGAACGAGATCCTCAGGAGCCGTTTTCAAATCGTAAGCCCAGCCAATCCACGCGAAGAAATCTATGACCTTCGTAGTGAAATTTAAACAATTATTTCCTAGTTCGGCAGATCGGTAATCCCAGGGGAATACGTGGTGATAATTATGAAAACCTTCGCCTAAAGTGGCGAATGTTGCCAAGTAACTCTGAGTCGGTGCTATGTTTTTGTCGTATGTCCTATAGCCCCAGCGATGAGCAGCACTGTTTACCAGAAACGTCGTATTCAAACCAATTGTGTATCTTAACATGGTCATATGCCATGCCACATTTAAACTCTCGTCCCAGCAATACATTGGGATGATTGTTGGGAGAATAAAGCTGATGGTAGCGATTAAGGGAATGGCGTATCTGGAAACAAAATTATGTCGTCAATTGCGATGTCTTTAATTACAATATTTGTTGTAGCTCAGGCAAGTAAATCTGAAATGTAAAACCTGCTTGCAGACAGGAATAGAGAATTTTATTTTTTAATTCAAGTTGTACATTGATGTAACTTACTACTACAGCTGGATACAAAATGATGTCAACCGATGCTAAGATTAAAATATGATTATAATAATAGCTAACTACAATGGACAATCTTATAGTCACAAAAAAGTATGCAGGCCAATATACTAATATAGAAATGCGAATATACAAAACACCAGGCATACTTACTTTTTTTGGAACATTAACACTGGGTTATTATAGATGTCAGACATGTTCAAATGTTTCCCGCGCTTAACAACCTCAGGATGTTTCTTCACCAGCAACCATCCAACATGGGAATAGAAGAAACCTCTAGTAGAATTATGAGGGTCCGCGTCTGTATCACTATATTTGTGATGCATACGGTGATCTCTCACCCAAGAGTAAACTGTATCCTGAAACGCTATGGTATTGCACAACATCAAGAGTATTTGTAAAGGTAACTTCGCTTTGTAGCTCCTGTGAGCCCATAATCTGTGCGCTCCTGCAGTAATACCTATGTCTCCTGCCACGAACAATAAATAACCTGAAACATTAAAGTTAAACATCGTTTTGATGTCATTCTTGCAGTGTGGCAAAGGCCCAAAACAGATGAGTACCTCAAAGATATTTCCGTCTCATTGCTTTTTTTTTATCCAGGCTCGGCAAAGTGACTACGCCACACCTGATGGTAAGTGTAGCGCAATCCAAAAATAGTGTCGACCAATGATAAACAATGTGTCCATCGTAGGTCGGCAAGATCATGCCGGCCTGCCAAATTTCCTGGGATGAACTACGGGGTCCCTGCTAAAGGAATACTGGCAACCGCGCAGTATCTCATCGCAGGGCCAAGGGGGAGAGGAAGGAAAAAGGGATGGGAAAAGGGTTAGGATCAGGGGGCAAGCTCCTGGGGAGAACCGGATATACACTGGCTGCCCCTAGAACGTGACCCACACAAGGTGAGTCACTATGGCAGGTTTTAGCACCAGTGTACGGTCGTCGCTATCCGGTCGGATACAAGTATCCTCCCACCAGCAAGATCCCACCATATTTGTCCCATTTCACACAAAGCATTGGAGTTTTATCATGGATGGAAAGATTATAATCGACCAAAAGACCCAGAGCCTAGACCATTGATGTAATCAATACAAAATAATACTAATATATTGAGGTGTTTGAATTACATAGTTATCAGTTAGTGTAGATATATTTATTTTACCTAGAATAATTGTGGCCCATTTTGCTGAAGTGATGGCCAGATAAATTCCATAGAGTCCAGCTATATGCCAATATAAAAAATATAATATATTGGCGTACATAATCGTATATTTTCGAGGTCCGGCTTGTGGAGGTATTAACTTCTTAAATCTCTCCTCCTCGGCAATAGATTCGACCACGTCACTCGCATTTGGCGCCATTCCTAAAACAGATACTATGGTATTACCACTGTTGCGTAACTGACTACTAACGAAGAATATTTCAACCGTCTACAGTAATTTTAGCAGCGCAGTGTTCAAAAGAAGCAATTGTTCGCGTTAATTAATTAATTTATGGTACATTGTACAATGTACCATAAAATTAGAACCTTTCTTGAACCTTTATTTCTTACGAACAGGGTTACAAGGATGTACCCCTATACCCGCCCCAACCAACCATCAAATGATGTCGCAAGCCCCTCGGCAGAACCGGATATACGCTGGCTGATCCTGCAACGCGATCCACACACGTTGTGTGGGTCACTATGGCAGGTTTTAACACTATGTGTACGGTGGTTAATATCCGGGCAGATACAAATATCCTGCCACCAGCAAGTATATTTATATATTTCTTAATAAAATATACTCTGTACTATAAATGTAAGAACGATTTTTTTTTATCGACGCTACTTAATGCCAAGTTATAATAAATTACAGAAATCAATAATAATGTCTGTTCTGCTTGTTTAGCTACCAATTATTGTTTTCTCGTCAATACTTAATAATAAATAATGACATCGGATTCTTATTTTTTCTATGATAAATATAATGTTCCCGACCACGCACCACACTAGTACTGACTCAAAACCACAACATGAGGACAGTACCTATTTATATCAACACTTTGAATTACAAAGCGTAAATATTTTAATGAAAATTACCTTATTATGTGATTATAGGCACTTGTCTTATCTACGTTGTGATATTCAGTAAAAAGTCACTATGTTTTCTCATTCTATTAAACTAGTATTTCCTCGCGGCTCCAACCGCGTGATCTGCTTTTTCCGGCATAAAAAGTAGCCTATCTAGTAGTAGTAGTCTTTTAGAAATCGGTCCAGTAGTTTTTAAGTTTATTCGTTACATACAAAAATACAAATCTTCTTCTTTATTATATTAGTGTAGAATTTAAGAAAACATACGATAAGACTACTAATATTAAAGAAAAACAAAAAATAAGGTACCCGAGGACAAAACATAGCATTGTTTTTGGTTACACATTATTTACAAACTAATTGAGATCCTTTGCGTTTTTATTTCGCTAAAAAAGTGTCGACGAACAGACGTGAACAAAAAATTATGTCGTCATATTTAGTATAATAACGTTTATAGTAGTAAATAATACCCACATTAACAACTTTTCACATGACGATTCAATTCTTGTCTGCAATCATGTCAGCTTCGAGAAACTTATAAATATAAGTAGGTGGTAGGTACATCGTATGCGAGAGGCCGTCTGGGTTGATACCACCGCTTTATCTATTTCTGCCACCAAGCAACAGTGTTTAAGCACTGTTGTGTTTCGGTTTGAAAGATATTAAAGCCAGTGAGATTACCTACTGGGCATTACGAGATTTAACATATTATGTCTCGGGGTTACGAGCGCAGTTCAGTGCTATGCAGTGTTTTGTAATTCTAAGTTCTGTGTGGTGTTGCTTCTGTTTATGGGCAGACGTGGCGCTTACCGAGCGAGCGCCTTGCTCTTCTCGTCATTCAATAAAATAAATAAAAAAAATGAATTCAAACACAAAAGTCGAATCAAATAGACACCAGTTTAATATTCAAATAAACTAATACACAAGTATGTAGCGTACACGAGACTGATGCGGATCGTCGGTCTGGTACCACCGTCGGTTATCCATTTATTGAATAGTCCCACTCGCGTGTGAAGGTTCGGCAGTCCCATGTTCACTAAAGCTGTAACTCCCACTAAGATGCCTTGAGTCTCATCTGTCTCCGCTGGATCTCCAGTCTCAAAACAGATCACGCCGCCGCCTTGTATTTCCTGAAATATTAAATTTATAGAATATAAAGAGTATCCTTTTACATTTATTATATTTTTATTTTATCCTGGCTCGGCAAAGTGACTATGCTACACCTGATGGTAAGTGTAGCGCAATCCAAGAATAGTGTCGACCAACGATAAACAATGTGTCCATCGTAGGTCGGCAAGATCATGCCGGCCTGCCAAAGGGCCAAGGGGGAGGAGAAGGAAAAAAAACCTAACCCTTTTCCCATTCCCTTGCCCCGTGGCAAGCCCCCTGGGTAGAACCGAATATACACTGGCTGACCCTGGAACGCGACCCACACAAGGTGTGGGCCACTATAGCAGGTTTTAGCACCAGTGTACGTACGATGGTCGCTATCCGGTCGGATACAAGTATCCTCCCACCAGCAAAAATTTAAAAATTAAAATATTAAACTTAATGAAACGAACTGGACGTTCGCCATATGGTAAGCGCCACCTATACTCATAAACTGAACCACCATCAGACGGAACTCTGGATTATAAAGTAATGCATGGCATTGGACTGTGCTTGTCATCCCAAGGTAAGATGTCAAGCCTGCAATACAAATTAAAACAGTGCTTACACATTGTGCTTGGCGACTAAAATAGACAAAGCAGTAGTACCAACCTAGACGGTTTCACGCAAACGAGGGACCAACCACGTAAACTACATTCACATTTTATGTAGATACCTAATTTTGTTGTTTTCTCTACCAACGTTCCAAAAGGTCTTAACGGATCAAAAATATATTTTTGACTAAAATTATCTAGGCGCATGTCAGATGTGACGTGATAGCACTAACTAGAGATGGAGGTACAGCGAATTGATGTTGAATGCAATATTCACAATTCTAATATGGCAGAATGCCTAAACACCTATGTGCTCCCAACAACCCGGCAAGCAGGCACTAATTTGGAACTAGTACAAAACAACCTAGAAAGTCTACCATTTTTTTATTATTTTATATAATATAATACGTGACGTCATGGTAAAACGGTCTCACATACAGGGTTAGGATGCCAGTGATAAAGGTCATTAGACGTGCACAAGTAGAGATGGCAACTCCGCAACAAGCGCAGCTCGCATTGTCGTCGTTTTATCAGTTTCACTTCTTCAAGAAACACGTACTTGTTAATTGCCCAGCTCTGTTTAAAAAGCAAATAAATAAAATTATAATTTAAAGTGCCGAATTTTAATCGCCAAATACATAAACGTTATAAATCACATAAAACATAAGACGGCAACATTATTTAGATACACCACAGTATGTGGCAAAGCAACGGGCGCAGGCGTGTATATGTATATTTACACGAACTATTCATAGTTACTTTCCACCAACCGAGACCTCAAAAGCTACAGACCTACACACTTGAACACACACACCTACACAGATTTTTATCCGTGAGGGTTAAGAGTCCCTCACTTTTTCACTGGCTGATGACTCCCATCTCATCAACCTAATCTACTACTGGGTGACTTAATTCATTCGGAGACGATATTTTGAATATTTATATCCCTTGCGTCAACTGCCGAAACTAGATGACTAGACCATTTTACACAATATGTGGACAGTCGGGTGCAATTCGCTTGCGACCCGACCCCGCAAACTTGCAACTCTGCAAAAATATTAACAAGCAAATCCACAACTGATTAGTTGTGAATATTCTTTTTTATGTAAGTTACATTTTTTTTTATTTTTTTTATTGCCTTGATAGGCAGACGAGCAAGCGGCCCGCCTGATGGTAAGCGGTCACCGCCGCTCATGGACATCGGCAATGCCAGGGGCATAGCCAAGCCGCTGCCTACCACTGAAGGGATACTCTTTTTAAACCTCGTTTGAAGAAGGACATGTCATAGCGCTCGGGAAACACCCAGGCAGGGAGTTCATTCCAGAGCTTACACGTGCGTGGAAAAAATGAACGCTGGAAACGTACGGTACTAGACCGTATTGTTTCCAGGTGGTATGGATGAACTCTACTGCGGTGTCGGGTGGTGCGATGGTAGAATGGTGACGTTGGCACCATCTTAAACAGTTCCTCAGAGCACTCCCCATGGAACAGCCGATAGAACACGCAGAGAGAACCAAAGTCTCTCCGCAGTCCTAACCGTTCCAGGCTATCCGTGAGATCAGGATCATCGACGATTCGAACAGCTCGTCTTTGCAAGGAGTCAAGTGGGTTGAGCAGGTATTTGGGGGCTCCTGCCCAGAGGTGAGAGCAGTACTCCACGTGGGGCCGTACTTGGGCTTTATAGAGCATCAATCTCTGGCCCGGCGTGAAGTACCGCCCCGCTCTGTTCAGGATACCCAGCTTTTTACTAGCTAATTTGGCTTTGTCCTCCAAATGACTCCTGAACTGGACTGTGCTCGAGATTTCGACGCCGAGAATCCCAATACTCTCGGAAACCTGGAGAGGTACTCCTTGGAACTGAGGCGCCATGACAAATGGGTCCTTCTTCGCAGTGAACGCGCATGTATATATTTGTGACCCTTTAACTACATAGATACTACTTTAGTCCATTAAAGTGGAATGAAACGTTTTTATTGAACTTAATAATAAATATCATGTAATTATGCCCTTATAGATTATGGCATATCCAAAGATATTGATCTCAAAATTCTATAAAAAATGCACCTTATACTGATTCTGAATATGTTGAAACCTAACTCAATTTTGAAAAAACAAATATTGATGCCCTTTCTCTTTACGACGGCAGATTATTTTAATTATTTACTTTAATTGATCGAATTCCGGTAGCCAAACACGTCCCATCAAAATCTTGATTCAAAGTAGCATAATTAATCTTATTCACGAACTGGTTAAATATGTAAGGCTGATCCACTTGCTGAAAAGGAATAAAAATTTCTATATACCTAACAGATATGTTTATCTTAAAATAAATTCTTTATACTACATAATAATTATTTCATGTGATTAATTAATTTTAAATAATTTGATTGATATTAAATAAAGTTAGTGCATTTTTTAAACATACTTTATACGCGACACTATTCCAGGATTGCGGCCCAACCAGGATAAAAAAATGCACTTTGATATTTGGGTCTCTCTTCCAAAGCTGTGATCTTACGGGTATATATTTAGTATTATTTTTATGGGGATGTAGGGATTACTTTACGGGACGCAAAAACGCAGCTGACATTATTGCAGCATAGGAAGAGACGCTTAAACCTGCGCGAATCCTGAACAGATCATTGGTTTGATAAATATAAATAAAAATTGGTTTAATACGTAGAATTAATTTTAAAATATTGAAGATTACCTACCAAAATTGCCAAATCGAAAGCGGGGAACCTGTAAAACTTTTGCGAATAGATATGTTCTACTTCCCTCCATTGCTGCGTGCTATGTTTAATTGGCTGTTTTGCAAACGTATGGATAATACCTGCAACGACTCTGACATATCGCAAGTCCTGTTTGTATCTAAAACGGTTAAAAAAAAAATTACATATCTCTGATATTTATCCTCAATTTTTTTTTTTATTTAAACAAAAATTGTACCCATTTAATTCATAGTAGCTTAGTGCAAACTTCAAGTCTACGACATGATTTATTAAAATCGATTGTATTGGATTGGAGACATTTTAAAGCAGACTTCTATAACTAGTATTCTAATATAGCAAAAATACCGTCAGTACATTATAGTGCAGCCACATTCAGCTCAGAGGTGAGTCCGCGAGAGGTCTGGGACGCCGAGATGGGCATGAATTTTTATAAGTAGCAGTCCGAAATGAATGGCGACTATTAGGTATGTCAGTAAACCTGAGGAGAAGACTACGAGCAATCTGCCAAGAGTGTAGCGACTAAGAAGAACAGCAATAATGGAGGCAGCATGAAGATGGAATATGATTCTTACAGGCCTTGTATTATGTATGGAATTTGTATTTTGGCTAATTATTAGATGTATTACTATCTAGAATTATGGACTCGGAAATCTCCATCTTAGCATGAATGCTAAGCGCTTTGTAAAACATTTTTTTCTTAAATCGTGTAAATTTGGCGCCCCCCTGAAATTGGCGCCCCGGACAGGTGCCACAGTTTGCGCAAATATAGGGCTGGGAATTATTATTTTACACTGCTTATACTTAAAATGTATAAAGGCGGACTTAAAGGCACTCTCTCCCAACATTAGTGCAATATAAAAATGAACATAGTAAGTGCAAAAGATGAGGATGAGATATGATTTATTCATCCTATTAACTACAATCTGCTTAACAAACCAATAACTCAAATATTCTAAATATTAAATAATGAACGCTAATCACCTTTTTTTATTAGTTAAAAAACAATTAGCAGACGTCAAAACCCGGCTTTCTGTGATGATGCTTCCTGCACAAAACATTAATACATAAACATAGCTCACACCTTTATACCCAAAAGGGTATGCAGAGGTGGAATTAGTGCAGCACCCAGGTTTCGCCTAGCCTGTTTCTATCCCATGATATAATAGAAGGAGAGTCTATCGCCATACCGGACACAAATTCCAATCCTGGGAAATTAATTTTTCGGATCGATAACTCAAGCTTAAACTGTGACATGCATTATTGAAATAATAATCAGTTATTGGGCAATGCAACTTTAATGAGAATACATTAAATAATTGCTATATTATTAAGAAAAGTATTTGAGTACGACTAATAGCCGGTCTATTATCAGAATTTTCAAACGTAACAGCTTTTACTCGCGGCTCTTCCCACGTAAACGGCCTTTTCCGGGATAAAAAGTAGCCTATATTCTAATCTAATATATTGTTCTAAATGATTGTTTTGGGTCTGTGCGTTTCTCCCCTGAGGGGTTGACATCAGGCAGGCGGCCAGTCGTAAAAACTTCAAGCCAAATCTTTCTGTAACATGTTATAAAAGGCATGTTGCGTCGATCCCACTGCGAGTGGGGTAAGGGCAGGTCGAAGATATCGTATAGACTATGCTCAAAATAGATGAAGCTAATAGCAAGCTAATGCTAGTTAGGCGTGCTGTACCTACATAGGGGCCGTCAGCTTGAAAAACAGGCTTAGCTCGCGTGATGCATGTATACATGAATGCCTAGCCTAACATAGTAGCTTGAAAACAGTCTATGAATTACAATCAAATACTATTTAATGTCTAATAAAAACCTTACATAATGTTTTAATTCTCCAAGCTTTATTTCTCTGTCGTAATTATTTGTAAGGGCAATTCGCACACTTGGATTCTGAAATAAAATCGTTGTACAAGTTGAAAAATAGTATAAAGTCACACACTTGTCCTTTGTTCAAACTGGAACAACCTGAAACATGGGTATCGGGAAGTATGAGAGACTTATGGCTCCACCACTGCCAGACATTTTTTTATAACAAGGCCGGCAAACGAGCAAGTGGGTCATCTGATGGTAAGTGATATCCGCCGCCCATGTTCGCCTATAATATCAGAAAAATCATGGACGCGTTGCCGACCTTAAAGGAAAGAGATCGGGAAGGGGAGATTTATTTTTATTATTTATACTTAACAATCTTATGTAAATATAATATAAGCATAGCAGAATTATCTTTTGATGAAAATATTGACTGATTATCTAAATATTAGGTACCTATGTTTTAAAAAGACCCCCAAATCCCTTTATATATTTCCCATGTTAGATACCAAATTCTATTCTATTCCAATTTTAGATTATGGCCCCATCGCTTTTCAACGATTTCGCCAATATTAAACATCAAAACGTGGACATTTTTCTTATCAAAACTCAAATACGAAATTATAAAACTTTCTACACTTTACCTACCTCTTGAGTAACATTAGTATAAATGGTGTCACTGTCGTAAATCACAAAAAATAGCACAAGGATACAACAAAACTTGGAACGAAACACCTTTAAAATTTTTATTGTTTAATTTAAATATTTTTAAATTAATTTAAATAGATAAGTTACATAAATCTGCGCTCATAAACATTTTCTCATTTTATTGATACAATATAATATATCAAAATTGACAAATAAAGACAGAAGTCAGTGGCCAATAAAATTTCACATTAGAATGAGTAAAAAAGAATTCATGCATGCGCACGCACGCATAGAGCCTTAGATTTAGGCCGAATTTTTTTACTGTAGATATTTCTTCCAACTCCTTGATCACTATCGGAAGGAAGCAAAAGCAAAAATTGACGGACTCTATTTCTGACTCAGATTCGACAATCGGATCGCATATCCAAAAAATGTTTAGCTAGCCGCACCAGTACCTATCGCTAGTCTGATCAAACTGATGGAGAAAAATGCTGGATAACTATTCTGAGTCTTTGATTGGCGTACAATTGTGGGAATATTCAGTAAGCATCCGCAAACCTACGGAAAAATGTTAACTGCAAACCTAGTCTTGCGTTAGGTACTCAGAAACAAATATCACAGCAAATAGTTTCATTTAATTATATTTGTATTTGAATTGCATTCATAACAAGTTTTTGTTTTTTTTGCTTTTTTATGAAATGTATGAAGATCCGTCTCTTCAACGTTGTGGTTATATCCTCTTAGCTCTCTTTGGTTTCCGATCGCGGCACATACAATGTCGTCCTGTGTATAATAGTATATTTTCTAAAAACTAAATACGTATGAGATATTTCATTATTTATCTAATTGATATTATTAACTATTTTTTTTTTCGAGCACGACAAAGTGACTGCATTACACCTGATGGTAAGCGTAGTGCAATCCAAAACAACAAACAATGAGTTCGTGGGTGGTCACCAGAATCATGCCTGCCTGTATAATGGCTTAATGAATAATTAAGTAAATTAATTATTAATTATGTGATTAATTAATTATATTATTGATTATGTTATTGATTAGTGATTAATTATACTATTTATTAATAATTAAAAAAGTAATTTCGATTTAATCAGACAAATATTATGCAGATTTTAAAAAAATCTGCGTAATACCTCGCAAATCCCCCTATCTATTTTGGTAACCAGGATTTATAAATTAATATCTAGCCCACTCAACTTTTCATTCATATTATTATCAAGTTTTTTAGATTTTCCCAAATTTTATTATAAACCTTTCTACACTTTACCAACTTCACGGGCACTTACGGGTATCATTGGTATACCTAAACGGGTATAAACCGTATAAATGGTGCCATTTACGTGAAGCATAAAAAATTTGTACAAGGACAGTAAAACTGGGAATGAAACACCTTTATAATTTTTCACAATGTCTTAAGGAATACAAACTTATTTTTCATTATTTTAGATGTATTATTTAAAACTATGAAGGTTCATCTTGACTACGGAGTCCTTCACTGTGCGTGATCTGGCACGCACTTAGCCGGGTTTTTTATAGCACAGGGTGACAAACAAGCAAGTGGGTCACCTGATGGTAAGTGATCCCCAGCTTTCATGAACGCCTTTAATACCAGACGAATAATGGCTGCGTTGGCGACCTAAAAAAGTGATAATTAAGGGTTTTGGGAAGGGAGGGGATCTGCGCCTCCGGATATCTTACTCATCTTACGAAACGCAACAGCAAGCCTCTTCTTTATTACGGTTTTCCGTGAGACAGTGGTAATCACCCGGTCGAGGCGGCCCATTTCTGGTGTAGACAAAACTGTCTATACAGCGCGACTAAGCCAGTAATGATGTAGAGCCAGAGCTTTAGCCGTTATGAAGTCTGCCAACCCGCATTTGGCCAACGTGGCAGACCAAGGCGTAATCCATCTCACTCATGGAGGACACCCTTGCCCAGTATTGGCATAATGAGCTAATTTTATGTTATGAGGTTAATTATTATTATCATAATATTATTATAACAACCGAAAAAAAATAGCAATCCTACCGAAGACCCCTTAATGGTGAATGCTAGTAATATCACAGGATTTAAACGCGGCTGTAGAGGACACGGGGCGCAATATGATAGTAATGTGGTCGATAAAAACAATCGATAGAATCGCGGAAGTGTGGTGGAGGCTTTAAGCGAGCATGACGTATCCAAATTGCGTAATAAAGCACTAGAGTCCACAGTCGAGGTCCAGACTGCAGTAGTGGTGGCGAAAGGCCCGCATGCCCGGGAACCAGTAAACATAGAGTTAGTCTTGCCAGCATGGCGTGCCAACGCACATCGCTCGTCGTTTTAACATGTGAGTTGTTGACCTTTAACTCGATATTTTGTTGTTGTTTATCGGGTGCATTATACTGTAATAGTTAAGATATTCAAATAATTATAAAATATCGTTTTGGGATATAGTTTTAAAACGGAATCATGTGACTGTGATGGAATCTAAAGGTATTTATTTGATTATTCAACGTAGGTACCTAAATCATTTTTGTGAATTAGTGCCTAAGAGATTATTTTAGTGTTTGTTATCAACCACTGTAAATTAATGCTAATCAACTACGCTTCTCACGATCTTTGTAATTAGCTTTTATTTTCCTTGATATTAACGTCACTTATTCTAAATTCTTATTTTGATGTACCTAATATTAAAGTTTTATTTATTTTTTTTTTCTTGGTAATACGACATTTCATAAACACATTAAGTTTTATGACTTTAATGCTATAAAATTGCAAATTGGTAAAAAATATAATAATATTAAGTATAATGTTTGTGATCACATTATCCGATAGCTTTGTGCTGCGATATAAATCAGATTTTTTATGGATGTTTTTGCTACAGTTTTATTCACAATGCTTGTTATGTCTTGCGTCATTTGCAGGTGCTTTAGATTAATAGCACAGCTCAGTTTTTTGTACTATAGAGATCTGAGAGTAGAGACCACGCATTTCATACATTAAATTCGCATAAATACGCTATACTACTTAATTTCTCCCTTCCAATTACACTTGATCATGCACCGAGATTTCACTGCACGATTTAAATGGCACCTACAAAAATGGTTTACTAGGACTTAAGTCGGTATTTTATTAATAAATCTACAGTCATTAAGTTGAGGCGAGGTCGACAGCCCTTGTCAACGACTTTCTTGTTCTGTTTCTTTTAGGTTATGTGGGCAAACCTGTCTCATATCATGACGTACTTGCGAGCAGGTTGTACGATTTTTCGTTTATAGCATAGAGCACAGCCGGCCCTGCAAAACGACGGAGCGGCCGCTCTATGCTCCACACTTGGAGAGAAGTCTTCTTTTTTCTTGGAGTTCAGGCTTATTAGCGGCAAGAACCGTCATATTTTGATCTAGCTCAATCCTAACGTAAGCCTCGTGACGGCAGCAACGCAAATACAAAAAAATGAGACGTGTACAGTCTCCCCTACATATATCCAAAATTTATGAGGACCAGGCATAGATATTAACTATTGGCTAGCTAGTATTGTCTACTTACATGATTGAAAGTGGTAAAAACTAATTTGAAAAGCGTTCGCTAACTTTAATAAACTTTAAATTATTGTTATATTGCGAAGAGTGTCCAAAAAAAATGGAAAGCGGCCGACAATAAATTAATATACCTAACCATCAGGTCAGTGCCCTAAAAAAGTAATATTCGTACTAGATACCAATGCATGCCAGTCTACAGTTACGTATTATTTATGTTAAAATCTACTTTGGTGCATAACGGTTTCGTGAGCAAACACGGGCGTGTCCGCTAATGCTGCGTTCATAATTAACCATCTCAATTGTGATAACTTTAAATTGTGCGTGTGTATTTTAATAGGTATAAGATGTAATCCGATCATAATTCGCACCTTAAAAACAAAACTGACACTAAACGAAAATTGTCGATTTTTAATTATGAACGCTATTTTATGAAACATTTAAACTTAATCTCCCATAAACACATTTTTCGTTCAGTGTCAGTTTTGTTTTCAAGGTACGATATGTCATTTTTTAACTGACAGAAAAGACGGAACAGGTTTTCAATTGCACGCATATATTTCTTTTCTTTATTGTATGATTTCAGCATAACTCCGAGAAATGTAGACCGGTTTGAATGATTCTTTTTTCATTCGAAAGATTATAGCTTAAAGACCTATAAAATATGTCGAATAAAAGTAATCATCATAATCATATGTAATAAGTTTCTAAAAACATACTTTTGGTCAACAATAAACAAACTAAAGAGAAAAATGCACAATGAATAACTGTTTTGCGTCGCGTCATTACAAAATAATCTAGTTCCATGTCAATTAGAGTTACCCTTAAATATCCATCGCACAATCTCGAATTAATCAGCTCTCTTATGATTATTAGGGCCTATTTCATAGAGTTAGGGCAAAATTTAAGCACCAAGTAACATACCTATAAAGCAGGTATTTTTAAACTACTTACCTAGTAATTATATTTCTATTGTACATATAGGCATGCCAGCATTTGCCATTTTAACAATATTCGAGTAAGGTTTAATCACCAATTAACGTATAAAACAGGCAACAGCTCTTTTTCAAAGGACTTAGTAGACATCTTTCTTTTGATATAGTATAATTCAGACTGTGACTTAAAGTAATACAGGGGCCTAAAGTAATTGTAAATGTAATGACAAACGTTTTGAAGCATTTGCTTTAGAATAGTTACATTACACAATTAGGTGATCACGGAAACCTTTATATAACCTACATAATACCAGAATACGTTTAAATTCAGCCGAGTAATTGCAGGTAGGTACTAATCGTCTACCGAGCATAAGATGTACTCGTAACTTCATTTAAAGGCGAGTATAGACTAGAGCATTTTCTCAAACATTCCTGTGCAATGTAACATTCTTACGAATGGTACAATACAGGTAAAAGCTCAGTTTCCAAAGCATTTCCATTTAATGTAACGTTCCTGCGAATGCTCAGCGTAGTGCTCACAGCGAGTGTGAATTTACCCGTAACGTTTCGTTGTACCTTGCGTTCATTCTTCCTTGAAATGTCGGACCTACAATTGCACCCGCGCATCGCCCGCGCTCGTGCAAAGGCTCGACGAAATGTTACACCAATACGCTCGTTGGTTTGTACAATTATTGTTGTAACAAAACGGCAAGCGTGCTCGACGTCTGGTTCGTGAAGGGTGATACACTAGAACTTATTATAGAGCGGTACGTGCTCTAGTCTATACTCACCTTAAGGCGACTCAACTGACAAACTTGTTTTAGGACCGATCGTACAATGTATGAATAAATTTTATCTGTTAGATAGCGCACTAATAACCCAATTTAGGAAGTATAAATTCGATGTACGTATGTATATGCGTGTGGTGCATGTCACTATATGTGCGTGTGCATATACGCGCGTGTGCGTTTCTAATCGATATCGGGAATTCTAACGGTCGTTCATTGCATCTTATTATTTCCCTTCATGATTCATATGCCTTATTGTTAGTAAATTCTCCAGTGTAAATGACCTAGCAATAAAACGACATATGTATAATAGTACCTGGGCGACCGAGCTTTGCTCGGGTGAAAAAAAAAAAAGTAGTATTATTATTCGCCAATAGATGTCAGGAATTAAGTCTAACCTCAAAGCAAACACTTATTGACTTAATTAATTAATTTCTAATCTTAATCTAGATGACCGGTGACCTTCGTATCACCTACATATATTTGTGTAAAATGTGGTCAAAACTTAATACAAATGTTCCATTTACATTAAATGCAATTAAGTGAGGTACTGCACCATTGCACGTGAGGTAGCCCGTCGCACATTTAATTGACTTCGACTACCTAAGTCAGGTCGTCTTCCCCCTCCCCCCGGTGGGACAGTCCTGTCCCTGTCCCTGTCCCTGTCCCTGTCCCTGTCCCTGTCCCTGTCCCTGTCCCTGTCCCTGTCCCTGTCCCTGTCCCTGTCCCTGTCCCTGTCCCTGTCCCTGTCCCTGTCCCTGTCCCTGTCCCTGTCCCTGTCCCTGTCCCTGTCCCTGTCCCTGTCCCTGTCCCTGTTATACCTGTGCTTATAGATGTTTCACATCAAAAAGACATCAAGTGTTTCATACCCAGGAACAGTTTGTATTGGAAAATTAAGTTGTCGTTTTTAGTGTTTTCCTTTACTTATTATTTATGTTACTCATCCCTGAACTTCCACAAATATTTCAAGATCAGAATTAGCCAAATCGGTACAGCCAGTCTCGAGTTTTGGCGAGAGACACGCACAGCGATTCATTTTTATATATATAGAGTCATATTTTTCAGTTTTAATTGGGACTACTTTAAGTTGATAAAACACGAATAAAATGACATTTTTTAAAAATTATTCCTAGCTAGATCGATTTATCGCCCCCGAAACCCCCTACATACTAAATTTTATGAAAATCGTTGGAGCCGATTCCGAGATTCCAATTATATAGGTATATACAATATATATATACAAGAATTGCTCATTTAAAGATATCTATTATATAAAAATAAGTCGGGTTTTCCTTCCTGACGATATAACTCCAGAACGCACGAACCGATTTCCACGGTTTTGCATTCGTTGGAAAGGTCTCGGGCTCCGTGAGGTTTATAGCAACGAAAATCTAGGAAAAATTTCAATAGAAAAGCGGGAAAATAGGGAAAATCGTTTTTTTAATACAGCGCCATCTCTGATACATAGCATGTACTACAAACCAATATTTTAAGTAGATGGCGTCGGTGCGTGACACATTGCTGACAGATGGCGCCACTGTTAGGCTACTTTTATCCCGGAAAATACAGATCACGCGGGCGGAGCCGCGCGGGACAGCTAGTAAGATATAAGATAGGACGGCTACGGCACATGCCGAGCCGGTGCGTTCTGAATGTATGACGCGTACTGTTTAATGATTTCTCAGAGAGTACGCAGTAAGCATAAACATTCCAGTGGACATTAGGATCGGCAATATTGAAGGCTTAAAATATTACGTTTTTAAGTGCGGATGTTTGTAAGTTTGTGAATTTAGATATTTGCTAATCAATCACACCTTAACGGCTGAACATTTTTGTACGAAACTTTGCATGCAAGTAGACCATGACCTGAATTAAATTAAATCAGAAATGTAAAACTCCATTTTGTCATTTATTCAACGATTTTGATAATTTTTTCACTAAAATTAGTAAAAAAAAATCTAAAAATACCGTCTTGAAATCACTAAAAATGAAAAAATTGGAACGGTTGTATCAATCATTGACTATTAAATTTTAGTAAGTACTACTGACACAAAATGTTTTACGTAATAAATTGTGCCGCTTTATTTTTTGTATAGGGAAAGCAAACACACGGGAATATGAAGTGTATTCAGAATAATTCACGGTTGACTGTTTTTTCTCGGAACATTTTTTCCGCTCTGCCAACATTCTACATAGTAAAAACTCAACGAGTAAGCTCTGAGGCTCATTTGCTTAACAACTCTCTCAGAAAAAAAATGTAACTACCGGGAACCGAGTAGTTTATACCTAATTATTATTTCTTTGTCTTTTCTTATAAATAGTTTTAGACTCATAATAATTTGGGGTAGAGCCGTGCTGTAGACAGTTTTATCTACAGCACGATTGAGCCGGCTCAACCGAGTTATTACAACCGTCTTACAAAATTGGCGTGAAGTCGCAGCTTGCTGTTGTATTTCGTACGATGAGAGAGATATTCGGACACCTCAACCCAAACTACGGCTCAACATTACCGAAGCTATGCTAAAGAACTAACAAACCGTGCGTGTCGGACCACGCACTGTGAGGTATTCACACACATTTTTAACGACTTTGAACACACTAAATATTTATTTAGCAACACCTTTATCATTTTAACGACCTATCCAATGATACCACACATGCACATGTACAATGAAAAAAATATTACATGTATGGAACCACCTCATTTATTTTTTTTTAAATTTCACTACACTTTTGTGTAACGGTTCTAAGAATACACCGCATATAATGTCCGTGTAAAATGGCTGTGATATTCGGATGGACAGATTTTTGCTACGTAACCCTAAAAACTAATGTTGTACCACTTTGTTGTGTGGGGTGTTAGGGGTAAACTAAAATTAAGCATAGGTCGGCGAAAACCCGCATTAGTATTTTTTTTTTATGGCAGTGATCGGCAAACGAGCAAGTGGGTCACCTGATGGTAAGTGATCTCCACCGCCCATGTATACCCACAATATCAGAAGAATTATGGGTGCATTGCCGACCTTAAAGGAAAGGGATAATTAGGGATTGGGAAGGGGAGGGTTATTTGGGCCTCCGGATATCTCACTCACCGTACGAAACGCAGCAGCAAGCCGCTACTTTACGTCGGTTTTCTGTGAGACAGTGGTAATGACCCGGTTGAGCCGGCCCAATCATGCTGTAGACAAAACTGTCTACAGCGTGGCTCTACCACTCATAATTATTTATAAGTATTTCACATCGTGTATCATATATACTATTATAAATGTCAATGTAAGTTTGTTTGTTACGCTTTCACGCGAAAACTACTTAACCGATCATCATTTAACTTTTTACACATATTCTTTGAGGTATTAAAAGTAATATAGGCTACTTTTTATCCCTGAAAATGCAGATCCCACAGCCGGAGCCGCGAGGAAATGCTAGTAAATTATACTTTCGTACTTTTATGGATAGACAGATACACTATACATAGTGCTTTACAGTTTAATATTTGTATCAATGTAGGTGAAATACATTTGCCGACGCCATATTGCCATCATATCAACATAATTGCTGGTTGCGACGTTGTCCGGTCACTTTTTTGTATCCTAAAATAAGCAAGTAAAATCACATCAACGGATATTAACAATGTATATTGCCATATTTACAATCACAAAAATAACTTTATATTGTATCATAGTAAATATAAATAAATACACCCAACAATCACACACATAGTCCTGACCCCACAGTAAGATACGATCTTGTGTCGTGGGTATCAGGAACTACGAGAGACTTTCGGTTTCAGAACACTCAGACCACGAAACAAATATTTGTAGATCACACAAACATTTGTCTCGGTGCGGGGATCGAACCCGCGACCTCTCGCTTCACAGCAGGCTACTCGCCCGCTGCGCCACGGAGCGGCGTCTTTGATATGACCATAGGCGATGAAAATCTTAGCATCAGACCCACTTGTTCGTTTGCCTTTTGTTAAAACAAGATAAGCAGAATGTCAAAATCCAATCCAGTTGTAACTGGAGGTGAAAGTTTCGACTTCCCACTGCGTACACCCACATTGTCCGGTGTTTATAGAGCATGCGATTTAGTCAATGAAACGGCAAAGGGTAACCCGGACCGGGGTATATGACCTCGCGACAGAGTGGGATCGCAAAAAGCGGTCCTTGAAAACCAGTTCGGAACAAGACGTGATGCAGCTAAAATTAAATCAACAACTTGCATTGTTTTATTGTGTTATTAAAGATTTGTTGTTTGACATTAACAGTGGAGACTTGACTTATACTTTGACTGAATCATTTTTGCATTTAATGTCGTTACATATTTAAACCTATTTGAAATTAACTGTTGTATGTAGTTTGTAACTTTGTGCCTATATTTATGAGTTCTAAGCAAATATATGTAATTATTTTGAACCATCAATTACAAAAAAAACCTGCATGGTATTAGATTGCGTTCGTCACCCCGAGACATAAGATATTAAGTCGCATAATCCCCAGTAATTTCATTGGCTGCAAGGTCCTTCAAACCGGAATAGAACAGTCAGCTTGGCGGCAGAAACAACTTTATCACCAAGGTCATCAAAATACACAGTACATGCATGATTTTACTTAAAAAAATTATTGTTCTTTTCCAGTGTTACAACTATGTCGAGCTGAAATATCGGACAAACAACCTAAGTCATGGTACTCAGCAAACGTGATTAATGATGGTTTCCAACCAAAGCCCATTTCGGAAATCTTCTCCACCGAGGGATCTTTTTCATCGACGAATCCTATCATAGTTATGTCAAAATCAAATGAAATTCCTGATGAAATCGCATTTCTATCCACGCTACCACCCCTGACACGGTCCACTTCAACTACTTCCGAAGGATTTACAAACATACTGCCAATATCTTCAACGGCATCGACAGTGACACAGGCGCCACCTATATCATCGTCGCAACCTCCATCTCCGACGATTGCCATCCAAATACAAACCGAACCCGAAACATCTGCCCCCCCTATCATACCCGATGTTCCTCCTGCACCACCTCAAGTACAACCCGTACTACCACTGGTGACAACAGAGCCACCGATGGTGCAACCATCGTTACCGGAGGTGCAGCCACCTCCGATGAAACAACCGATATCTCCGGTAAGTCAGTTAAGTCTGCCAACTCAACCACTGGTACAACCAGTTCAGAGTAACAGCGGTCAACCATCACGATCACAGTCAACGCAGAATCAATCACAGCAGATTCGATTGGAATTGGTGCCTCAACTGCAAACGTTGCCTATACAACCTACGTCAAATCCACCAGAAGCACCAGCACAGCAGATAGTTACTCAGCTACCAAACGTACAGTCTTCAACAAGAACTCCTCAATCGAATTATTTTTTGATATACCAACAAGCGCCGCAGAATATCCAAAATTACCCATTATCACCTCAAGCGCCTGTAGGTGTTTCGCAAAGCTCCACAATTCCAACTGTAACTTCACAACCTACTATAGCTCAACCAATACCTACAGTATCAGCACAATCTATTCCTTCGTCTCCTCCCCAAACGGTGCCACCCGCTGCTTCGCCACAAACAAACCCACCTGCTGCTTCATTTCCACCACGAACGGTACCACCTATTCCGCCGTTTTCTCAAACTGATTTAACAACATTGATAAATACTATGAAAACAACGAGAACTCTGCCCACCACATCAAGCCCATCTTCCGTCAATTGTCAAAACACAGCAAGACCCTTGCCGTCCAAAACAACACCAATACCTAGAACGGTGTCACCACTTACATCGTATCCTCTAAGAATTCGGGTCATAGCCCCAAGTGGATCTATAACTAATGTGAAGATAAATCCAACAACCACAACGAAAAAACCGAAGACTGCTAGAACCCGAAAACCAAAGCCGAAGGCGAGAAAAAATTCCTACGATGTGTGTATTGATTCATGTAAGGGCAGAAGAGATCCAATATGTGCTGCTCCGCTATCACCTGGGCAGGTAGACCCAAATAACTTAAAAGGATTCCCTTCAATATGTCACATGGCGTGCCACAATTCCTTTAGGAAAGACGGTGAGTATCGATAGATCGATATTAATGACAATGACTTAATGACATCCGTGGTGCTTTGCATCTGGCTTCTCCAGTTGTAAATGTCCTTACACTTGAGGTTAATACCTCCTCAATTCATTATTTTGTCTCCCGCTTTGCTATGGAGGGAAGTGGACAATTAATATTTCCAACTCCTCCCTAACCTTCTATCTGATTAATTTCGTTGCGGGACAAAGACATTTAGGCATTCCCAGAGACTCGCCGAGCTTCACTGCTCGGTGTCAACAAAAATGCGTGCCACTGTTGATCCTGGTGCACAGGAGTTACAGTGGCGGGTGTTTGGGCGGGATAGTCAAAAAAGATCGATATTAATAATAGAGTAATCTGAAATAGTTGACAAATAAAAATGTATATCATGTGATTTTAAAGACATTTTACGCGCTAGGCTTCCATAGTACACATACTAGTCTACATCATCATCTATAGACCAAAGTATTTTCCCTAGCCAATCAATACTTTAACGCTGGCGAAGTGAGGAAAAAAGTTAATATCGCAATGTTATGATAAATACAATTTTCAGTGACGAACATGACTCTCCCTTCTTATGTCTTTACAAAGGACTTACTATAGGTATAACGAAAGCCTGAAAAAAAAACTTATGCCTACACAATAAACTATAAAGCAAGAAACATATCAATTACCCTAAAAACCCGATTCTTTCAATAAGTATCTTGCTACAGAGCCACGTATTATCGCTATAAATATTAACAATTAGCAAATAGTGCGTGTAAACTACAAGTTTAATAACTAAAAAAATTATCCAACCGGTTTCAATTTACAAATCCTTAGTTACCACACCTACTTCATTATAAATACAAGTGGTATTGTCTATAAGTTTACTACGCAACGAAATTCCGAATATGAGATTATATCGACTCTTGTCAACTCTATCTACCACTTGGTATAGGTATTATCACAATATTTTCATTTTGGTGGGAGGATACTTGTATCCGACCCGATAGCGACCACCGTACACTGGTGCTAAAACCTGCCATATTGGCCCACCTTGTGTGGGTCGCGTTCCAGGGTCAGCCAGTGTATATCCGGTTCTCCCCAGGGGGCTTGCCCCCTGATCCTCACCCTTTTCCCATCCCTTTTTCCTTCCCCTCCCCCTTGGCCCTTTGGCAGGCCGGCATAATCTTGCCGACCAACGATGGACACATTGTTTATGGTTGGTCGACAATATTCTTGGATTGCGCTACACTTACCATCAGGTGTAGCGTAGTCACTTTGCCGAGCCAGAATAAAAAAAAATAAACAAAAAATAAAATTCGTAATAACATTTAATTAATCTTTTTACAGTTTATGAAAAGTTAGTTGACGGACGTTGTGGTAAGCTGCGCACGCGCATAAGGACCATCGACTCCAACACCAAGCTCAAGAGAGATGAACTCATTAAATCGGAATACACATTGGACAACACAGGACCAAAGACTATTGTTGAATTTTCTGGATCCATCAACTAAATTTTTAAGACGTTAGCTCATGAAAATTCGGGATAAACACGAATTACGAAATTTTTTCTGGGTAGGCCAACAGGATGCTAAAGTGGGCTATGTCTAGTAGCCCACCGTTTCCTACGCCTATATTTCAAAGATAATATACACTACTCAGACATCGATTAAACGTGCGGTGCGTTACATGTGGCGCAAGGCGTGTATGTGCAATCATAGATATAAATATTTAAATAAGAATTATAAGGTTGACTCACAGACAACTTAATCTAGGTTGAGTTGTCTGTGGGTTGACTTGTACAATGATCCTTAAATCGTATTTAGCCTCTTAACGTATTTAAGAAACGTGAAATCAAATGATTTTTTTAGGCGTTATATACGATTAAATATCGTGGTGCAAGTCGCCCTAAATATCATTAATCGAATTCAAACTATATTTAATATCCTGTCATTAATCAAACTACAAGTGAACTTAAAAATTATTATTGATATTTAAACATTTATAGCTATGACTATGCTCAAGACACGAGTACTATCGAATTAAAATGTCAAAAATCTACTTATATCGACAATGGAAAAGTACAATGTCTAAAGCACAAATATGTGCACTTTACAGATTTTGTTTTTTTTTCCAATAAATTCACTTACTTAATGGATAGTTTTTAGTGAAACTTATATTTTAGCGAATCATAATTTTTCCCTATAATTTCGTAAAAAAACACTTTAAAAATCTCTCCGTAAGTTCGCATGTTACTTTAGTCATTTTGCTTATCCCCTGACGTTATTATGTACGCGTGCTGACGCGAGCCGAGCCATAAACGGGACGCAACTAACTCGTAAGCATGTATACACGACACGCCAAGTACTCAAGTTTTAACTAATCACTGCGAATAAACGGTATACGGCGTCCTGTAAACCAGTATCAAAGAATATGATTACTGCCATTACGTTGTGCTTCTTCTGTGGCTCGGCTCGTAGTACCACGTTTCATTTAACTGAAGAATTATTGTGTTCATTAAACAATAATACAAAGAAACAATTAAGATAAAATGTCTTGGTTTTTTTGTCCTATTCTCTTTTTTATTATTAATGCGTGATAAGTATTCGTAAAAAGGTGAGTTACGTTGCTGTATCGTTTTTTTATTATTTTATTGTAAAGGATGGCAATCAAGCAAGTGGATCAGATGGTAAGTGGTCTCCACCGCACATAGACACGCACAATACCAAAATAGTCATGGGTGCGTTACCAACTTTAAAGGAAGGCCTTTAATGTTGGCAATGACAATGGCCCCATGATAGGTAGATTGAGAAGAGGATTTGGCCCTCCGGAAATCTCCCTCACCAAACGAAACGCAACATCAAGCTGTTACTCCGTCGTTTTTCAGAGAGACAGAGGTATCGAACCGGTCGAGTCGGCCCATTCACGCTGTAAATATTGTCTACAGCGTGGTTCTACCACTCTGAATCTCTAGCTACAGCAGCGTCTTATTTTTACATATTTGTGGATATTCTTTAAACAGATATACTCCTACCTGCACACTGTATAATATAGGTCATAGATCATCAAACATATGATCTGTCGGCAAAAATGGCGCTTTTGTTCAAATATAATAGCGGCACTGCACCATGTCACTCGAGACGTTTGCACGCTCATGAAATTTTCTAAATATTAACAACTACGTGTTATAGAACAATTGCCTACATTATTGTTGTAGGAACTGAGATAGTGACGTACTGCTGAGCTATACCACAACTACAGGGTTACATAATGATTCCTTATGTTTCAATATAACACATTGAAATATAACTAATTTAAACGATTTCGAACGCTGAAAAGCTTTCAAAACGTCGGGATCACAATTAACAAAAAACCGCGTTCAAATCCGTTTAAATTAGTTTTATTTCAATGTACAGTGGGTTACATTGTAAGTTGTCATATTTGACATCATCAGGTACCACTACTGCAGTTTCACTCTGTCTTGCCATCTATACATGTTATAATCAACCTGTGATAAAAAAATAAATAAAAAAACATACATTTTATTTTAAAATATCTTCATAATCGATCAATATTTACATGTCACGTATGTATAAGGGAATAGGAAATCTTAAATTATTATCTTATTTGACATCTATTCATAACATCATAGTGAAACAGTTTTAATACATAGGTACATATTATCATCTTCCACCTGTCCTTACCCCCCTCGCAGTGGGGACGGCGCAACATGCTTTTTAACACATGTTACAGAAAGATTTGGCTTAGTTTTTACGTCTGACGTTAACCCTCCTGCGACAAAAGCACCCACCCATACCCGAAACAAATATTAGTGGGTCACAAAGACATTTGTCTCAGCGTGGGAATCGAACCAGCGGCTCCTCGCTCCACAGCCGGCCCACTGCGCCACAGAAGCTGTCGAGGTATATAATACTTTCATCGTCATCATCAGCCACAGGACGTCCACTGCTGAACATAGGCCTCCCCCAAAGATTTCCAGACCGACCTGTTGGAAGCGGCCTGCATCCAGCGACTTCCTGCGACCTTTATCAGGTCGTCTGTCAACCTTGTAGGCGGACGTCCAACGTTGCGCTTGCCAAATCAAATAATAATAAATAATAATTGTTGAATTCAAAATCTCTGTTGAAAGTTTCCTTGTTGCTGCGAGCTGCCCTGTTGTTGCCCTCCAAACATCATCTGTTGTTGTTGATGGAACTCTTGTTGCCCGCCTCCTTGCGCATTGTTGCCTTGATTAGGGCCTGTAATAATTAACAATAAGAATAAATACACCCAATAGTCACACACATAGTCCTGACCCCACAGTAAGATACGAGTCTTGTGTCGTGGGTATCAGGAACTACGAGAGACTTTCGGTCTCACAACACCCAGACCCCGAATCAAATATTTGTGGATCACACAAACATTTCTCTCGGTACGGGGATTGAATCCGCGGCCTCTCGCTTCACAGCCGGCTACTCGCCCGCTGCGCCTGAGGCTGTCCATATTGTCCACCTACCACCTTGTAAACTTTGTAACCTATTCATCCGAGTGGGGCCGCGAGCAAAAGCTAGTAATTATAATATTTCTCACCAGTCATTCTCATTCTTTTAGCGTTGTTGGCTCCATGGTCGTGACTATTCTGTTGTACTTGATTTTGTTGTGTCTGAAAAAAGCATGTAAATAATTTATTACATTCAACGAGCGACCTGCTCGTCGCATCAGTCAGACGAATAAAATAATCTAAAATTAGTATATTCTACAGAAAATTCAAATATCCGTCTCATCATCGCACAGCCAAACCGTTAAGAATTTCAGTTCTAAATTTTTAAGGGTGTTGGTTAACTTTAAATTGTAGACATTTAAGGGATTTTTCGAAATAAGGAGCTCCTCCCCTTTGTATGTATGTACATATAATAATTTAGTTTCTACTTATATTGCGAATTCATGAGATAAAAATTGACCATAACAAAAAATGTTGCCGTAAATAAAAGCAAGAAAACCAAATCATCAAGTTTAACTATCCGTCACATCAGACGCGAGCGAACAAACGAACAAAATATACTTAAGTAACTGTACAAATAATATACAAACATTAGGTTGTTGTTGATTCTGTCGCGCTTTCGAATCGCTCTTGTCTTCCTGGTCGTCGTCAGTCAAGAATTCTCTCTTCGGATAAGGTATGGGACAGCCAGCGAACACGTCCTGAATAATCAAAAATAAATAACACCCAAGTCACATCCATACCCTCGTAATTTATAACGTTTAAGTGAGGTCTTTGCGAAGTGTAGATTTGTGTAAAAACGGATCAATCACGCAAGAATTGTCACTCCGATTTTGTTGAGACTGGGCCTTATATACATACAATTTTAGGAATAGAGAGAGGTGACCTTTAAATAAAAAGCACACAAATAACATGATCACTTTCAACCCAGTTTATTCTACTCACAGATAACAAACTGGTGTCAGGATTAACCAATTGTAGGCCACTTTACTTGAACTAGTATGATAAACTACGACGGTATTTCTACTACAGTAACGGTCAGCCACGCTGAATGCAGGCAACTATGATAACAGGAGTGGTTGGACAGGCGCCACGGTGCGCCAACATTCCGGCTGACACAGGTGCTGACGGGCCACGGGTGTTTCGGCTCGTACCTGTGTCGGATAGCCGGAAAAGAGGACTCGGCCGTGTGCCACCATTGTGGCAACTGCCGCGAGGACACGACTCAACACACTCTCGAGGAGTGTCCAGCCTGGAACGACGAGCGCAGCGCTCTCAGGACAGTCGTCGGAGTAGACCTCTCGCTGCCGACCGTGGTCGCTGCCATGGTCGGCAGCCGGAGGTCATGGCGTGCGATGGCCTCCTTCTGCGAGTGCGTCATCTCGCAGAAGGAGAGCGCAGAGCGGGATCGTGAGCGAAACGATCCCGCTCGCCGCCAAGGGAGACGTAGGAGGCGCCGGGTGGACGACTGACCGGCGTCTCCCGCCCTGTGGAATGGGGGCGTTTGGAGAATTCCACCACGGTATCCCCTGCCTGTCGCAAGAGGCGACTAATAGGGGCCATCGGGGGTCGCGGGCGCGCAGCGGGGGACTGTCGTAGCGCCCATTTAGTACCTTTGTACGTGCGACCCCGAGATGGACGGCAGCACGGGTGGTCGGCCTCGTTGCTGCCGTTGACGCCGAGGGCGTCCTTCAGGCGTCCCCTAGGCGGCACCGCGCAGGGGCGATTCCGGCAGCAATCCTTGGCTTTCCCAAGGAGACCCCGGGACCGCTCCACATGCGCCGAAGAAGGCCACCGCGGGGTTTTGGTGGGTAGTTACCGGCATAGGGTGTAAATAGTGTTAGGGACTCGGCTCAGCGGTCGCCCGGATGTTTTCCATCTCTCCCGGGCGATTCGCTGGGTCGTAAGGCCGGTAGAACCCAACATAACCGTTCCACCTTCCCCAGGTGGGGCGGTAGCAATAAACGGCTTTCCCCGCGAGAAAAAAAAAAAAAAAAAAAGCAACTATGATAACAACCACAACAGTTACTAAGGTCTTCACTGCGCGGCAACGGAATGCGAACCGCCCGTCAAGTCGTGTGCCTCTCTTTTATACGTCATTTTATATAATTACCTATCCGATGACAATTTTATAAACAAGAGACGGAAATAGTGTTTTAACTATGTAAGCAGTGCTCAGAAAGTTTATCGGTAATGCCACGGTATAGTAATGCTGTATGAGATTACATAGTAAAATATAGGGGCTATTCTTGACACGACAGTAAACCCCGCTCCACATATTAGCCTGGACTTTATATACTTTTTATCATTTACCTGCGTGGGAAGTGGATCTTCGGTAAAATATGGATCTTGCATCGCCTGCTCCGATGTTATTCTCCTGTTGGGATCCATCAAAAGTAACCTTTGCAACAAACTGAATGCTTTGCTGTCAGGTTTGATTTTGTGCCTGTCCATATATTTGCTGAGTGAACAATTCTGGTAACTGCAAACAGAAAACTCACTCACTATGTGCGTCGGCAATTTATAAATAAAACGATATCGCTATCCGCGTGTGTCAGTATATATGTCTGTTTAATTCTTCTAAATTATGGTGGTCAGAGAATAATGGCTAGTTCGGGTCAGGAGAGTTCTAGTGCCCGTCGAGGGGCGTTGCCTCACTTTACAATACTTAGCATCAGGTGCAGTGTAGTCAATTTGAAAAAAAAAATAGAATAAAGAAAAAAAATGTAATGCAAAAACACCCTATTCCAATTTGAAAATACAAAACATAGCTTAAGTATATTATAATGATTTGTTATGTTTACACGATTACAGATTAAAATAAAACTAATTTAAACAGATATTATAACGGCAAATTTTTTATTTTGGTTGCGACGTTTCGAATGCTTCTCAGCCTTCGTGGCCATGGGGTGGAATGTGGACATCGGTGAACGTCGGTATTTTATACTAATAAATTTAAGAAATATCCATCCCCAACACCGACTTCATTACCTCCAATAAATTTACAAACGATTATTCATAATAATTATGTTTGAATTACATTGAATATTTTCCAAACGCATTGCCTTGGATGCCACTTACTTCGATCTTTTAAAATCTTTCACTAAAGTTGCATGCTCAGGCATCTTTCTGATATCTTCCCAGTCTTTCTCTTGAGGGAATCCCATGACATTAAATATTCTGTCCAATTGATCATGATGGTACGGATTGCTTGTTTTTATGTCCTCTTGACGACAGTGGAATATTGGTTCTGATGTCAGTAACTCAGCAAATATACAACCTATCGCCCATATGTCTGAAAAGTAGATTGATATGTTTAAAATCTATATTTGCCTCATAGCTCCATTAGCAGCATACTTAGGCTTATACCGGACATAGCATCAAATGTTTGAACATATTGTATGTTTGAATAAACCATCAATTAACACATGACAGAAATTTTTGAAAGTACCTAGTGGACCCATTTCCTTCGGTGTATATGTCAAAGAGTGACATTTGTGTTTGAATGTGTCGTATTTTATTTTATATGAATTATTTATTAAGAGGTGGTGAAACGGCCTCTAAGTATATTTTTATACATACCAATAGCTTTAGTGTAATGCCTAGCACCTAGTAGCAGTTCCGGAGCTCTGTACCAGAATGTGACAACAACTGGATCTAGATCAGCCAGTGGTTTCAGTGGTGCATTAAACAGCCGTGCAAAGCCCATGTCGGCAATCTTCACCCTTCCCCTTTCCGGACCTTCGCCCATTACAAGAATATTTGCAGGTTTCTAGAACATCACAATAACATGTTATACTTATTTTCATATTCATAAACATTACTCTGTGATCTCATTATGTGCACGAATGCATAGTAGCGATTTCTGCAGGCGTGATTGGTTGGTTTTTAATTTTAAATAAAGACATGACATGTGTACAGACACTTAGCAAAGATCTCACTTTTTTTTTTGTTTTTTAAACTGCCACACACACAGTCCAGACCCCACAGTAAGATACAATTCTTGTGTCGTGGGTATCAAGAACTACGGAGAGACTTTCGGTCGCACAACACCCAGACCCGAAACAAATATTTGTGGATCAGACTAATATTTGCTCGGTGCGGGAATCGAACCCACGGTCTCACGTTTCACAGTCAGCTACTCGCCCACTGCGCCACGGAGGCTGCTTAAGTGTTGTTCTTGAATATGGGTGTTAATTTTACAATATATTGTTGGTTAATGGTGGTTGGTTATGTTGGTAATGGTTCTTAGCCTACATGATAAATAAAGATTTTAAATTAAAGTCAATATTTTAATTATCTAAAACTGTATTCAATTGAATAAGATATTCAAATGAATTTTGTAACTTAATTAGGTATATCTTTGCATAAAACATGTTATAAATAGAGATGTGCCGACTAGTCGGCGACTATTCGGTAAAGCCGACTATCCGGTCACTATTGTAGTCGGCGACTATTCGGCAAAGAGCGCCGACTATCCAACTTCTTACACTTCTTAAAAAATCCATACACGAGACTTTCTTTTTAACATGATAAAATTTTAATTGAGCTCTTCACTTTAATAAACTATACCGGTATTATCTTAGCACAAAAATATTTTTTTTACACAATAACACCGCTCTGACCATACAGAAGCAAAAATCAAGAAACAATGCGACGTAAATAAAATAGGTTCCGACACGCTCGCAGGCGGCGGTTGCGCGCGGATCAGCTGTAAACGAAGCGTCCCGGATATCCCCGAAACGATGATCGGCTCGGCCGAATAGTCGGCCGACTAGTCGGCCTCTTTACAACCGACTAATCGGCTAGTCGGCTAGTCGGCCAAAGTCATAATCGGCACATCTCTAGTTATAAACCATTCCAATTGTAGATTAAATGCTTCCTTGATTTTTGATAATACCACCACTATTTTTTTTTATAGCATAGACTGGCAAACGAGCAAGTGGATGGTATGTGATCTCCACCACCCATGTTTACCCACAATACTATAAGAATCTTAGGCAAATTACCGACCTTAAAGGGAAGGGATAATTTAGGAATGGGAAGGGAAGGGGGATTTGGGCCTCCTAATATCACACTCCACATGTGAAATGCAGCAGCAAGCCACTGTAGTAATAATACCGGTTAAGCTGGCCCATTCATGCTGTAGACAAAACTGCCTACAGAGTGACTCAACCACTCAAACTCTTGTTATACAATCATATTATATTTCATTCATAGTATTATTTACCACCACAGCTTTGTCTTTTTCAGCCACCAATCAGCACAAACTTTCCAATGTTCCCATTTGAAGATCTTCAAAGCCATTTTGCACACATTTTAAAAATAATAATTACCAAATCCCTATGCAAGACCCAATTTGAATGCAGATAATGAATCCCATCCAATATCTGGTAGAGCAGACTCTTGACCATTCCTTTTGGTACCATCACTGACTTTTTGTTGGCTTTAGCAGCTCTGTGAAACTTTATTATGTGCCACAAATCATGTTCCGCATAGTCAAACAGCAGCCAGACTTTACGATCCGTATGAGAGAGAAATACTCTTATTAGATTTATAACATTTGGGTGTTTTAGCTCTCTTAGTAACTGAAAGAAACAAATTATGAACGTTGTTTGGCAGCTGTACAGGTATGTTAAATGCAGATTTCAATTATTAACACTATGATCACTATACTTGGTACTAGTCAAGTTGCTTGTGAATAATACAATGTTATTACATGTTTTTCTCACACAGCTTTTTGTAAGTGATGGTGCTGCCACACTGCTGTTATAAAATGTTTATTAAACATTATTAAACATTTGTTAACAAAAATTTGACATATTTTATCACAATGTTAGATAATGTTAGTAAATGTTTAATGTTAGAAAATGTTTGTTAACATTTTATAACACCGGTGTGGCAGCACCAGGACATTTAATGCTTCTTCATGTATTGCAACAAAAAATGTAAAAATTATAGCCTAAAAATACTGTTAACAGTGGTAGGCAAGTAGGTATATGCAAGAGGTTGTCTGGGTTGGTACCATCTCTGACTATTTCTACCACCAAGAAAGTGTGTAAGCACTGTTGTTTACTTTTGAAGGACATTGAAGCATTGAATTTAATTGCATATTGTAACACAAGCCCTAAATCCTATGTCTTGGGCGATGAGCACAGTCTTTTGCCATGCAGTGCTTTTTAAATTATGTGGTGTTACTTCTATTTATAGGCTGGTTTGGAACTTATCATCAAGTGAGCAACCTGCTTGTTTCATGAGTCAAGCAGATAAAAAACTACCAGTTTCTCAGTTGGAGCATATTTTTTTAAGTTTTACATGACTTAATAAGAAAATAAAGTACCTCCTAAAAATGTATACTTTAATAAGATTGTGTTCTTGTTTACATTAATTGATGAAACTGTTTATTTACTTAGTTTTATCATCATATACCGATTGACTCATAATGGAAGATTCAAGAACAGTTGAAAAATCAAACTCACTGCTATTTCTCGACATGCGGACATCGAAAGCCCCGTGCCTTCGATTTGTTTGAGGGCATAATCTTTTGTATCCGAACCATCTTTCCTTCTTGCCTTATACACATGGCCATAGGTACCCCGGCCAACCTTACAACCTTCGTAATCAAACAAGTCTTCCACTTTAGATCTCTCATTCTGTGTTTTTATTTTAAAATCATAGTCCATCATCACAGGCGCCATCGGTTTGTTGTTTTGGAAATTGTCTCCCATATTCGCTTGTCGCTTGATAATAACTGGTGAACTATTCTAACCACAAATTTTTGCACTGATATCGATGAGTGCATACACCCTATAATTTAGTTCATAAATGAATTCAACCAATTTTAAATTAAGGAGCTCCGTCGGTGTTCGATTATTTTGTTTGCCAATCATTGCCAATTGCCAGCAGAGACAAATATTGCCAGTGATGGCCAGTTCCAAATAAAACATTCAATCTTGACCACAGACTACTTAGGAGATCTTGATTTGATATTTATTATTATTATTAAATTATTCCTGTCCATGGATACAAGTCCTTCAGACGCATCCATAGATATTGAGCAACTTCCCAAAATTGTCTCAAGAACGATGAAACACGGGTGCGGTCGATTTCATGGTCTTGCCGGAGTTTTGGTGTTAACTTTTCCTTTCAGTACGATTCTTAATTCACTTATTTCAATGTTTCCATACACTGTTCATCACCGTCAATGTTTATTGAACAAATCCACACCACTTTTATACAACAAGCACAACTCTAAACTAGTTTAAGAAATAAATTAAAATAAGAGATGAACTGCACTGTAAGAATTCCCGCCAAAAAACTTCTTGATTTGATAGCCTTTGTGGTGTTGCCATGCCACAATTCTGTCCGTGTCACGACGAACTCAAAAGTATGTAATACAGTAATACCCCGACTTACGCGAATTCGGAAATACGCGGTTTTTATTTTTGATGGCCGCGTGCATCAGCTCTCCCACTCTGCCCAGTTAGTGTTCTGTTTACGACAGGTTCGAACGTGTTCCGTGTGGAATTATTTTACGTACGTTGCGTTTTATTGATAACCTCAGATTAAGTCATCCAAAAAAACAAAAAATGTGTCATTTGAACCTAACAAGAAAAGAAAAACACTGTCTTTTGAGCGTAAACTGAATATTACCAAAGACTTCTAAGCAAAAATAAAAATTTGTGATATGGTAAAAAAAAATTGAACTACCGGAATCGACAGTCCGAACAATTATAAATAGTAAAGAAAAAAATATAGAAGCTGTGAAAGACTCTCAATTTTTGAATTCAAGCATCATTTGTTCGTCTAAATTATTATTTTCTTTAGACTCTGGTCCCGATTAAACATACTTTATATGTATTTACATGCAAAGTTGTACCCCGACTTACGCGAATTCGACTTACACGCGGGGTATTACTGTACTATTCTTAATACAAAGAATAAAACATAAAAGCTTATTTTTTTCTAGCGATGTCAAAAAGATTATACGGCTGTGGCACGTAGACTGCTACTAAACGTGTTGCAGAAAGAGACAGAGATAAAATATAGAGGATTACCTTATTTTGTCCTTTACGAAGAATTAAACCTTTCGAAAAATTACGCAAGCCCTCACAAAGCTCAGCTTTTCTTAGTCATATTCATTGAGCATTTTTTCATTTATCTTTTAATTTAGCTAAATTACTGTTTGAAAAAATATTAGGAAATAAACCCTGCTTTCCAATTACAGAGCATAATGCGACTCAGTGGCGCACAATGCCGAAGTGTGCTAATTGCTAATTGGAACGTGAATTAGTTTTCTAGTGCACCAGCAGAGTGCGCTAAGTTCAGTGTTGAGAATAAAAATATAAATAGTCAATGTTTATACTGTTATATTTTATATTAGAATAAAATAAAATATTAATAAAATAAAACGTCCATTGTCAAGCTTGTCTAAAATCACACAGATTTTATTTTTAAAGTTTTCTCACTTGACTAACAAATAGGTCATAACACAATACTAAAGAGTTCTGATATGTAAACTAATAAATACTTCATCTTTCCCTTTATGAAACGAAAATAAAATTATTATTATTGAAACAAAAACAAAGAAGAAAAGGGAAATAACAATTAACAAATTATAAGTATCTATAGTAAATATATTATGCAAGCAAATATTACTAGAAATTAAAAACATTATACTTTAATTAAATAATACTATTTCACCCCTTTTTTTTACTTAATATTGAAATCTTTTTGGTGGGATAATACGCCTGCCGAATTTACTGATTTTATATTCACTACTCGTTCCTGGAGTTGCAGTGCGGTCTGCAGAAACCTGCGGCGACATACTTTTACAACCTAAATAACTTTTATTACCAATGTCATCATAATCGGGAAGATTTTCCGTGGTTTGCTCTGTTGCTGGTATCAAATGTTGACGATTACGACGATATTGACCACCATCTTCCATGCGAACCCAATAGGAACGTGGCTGAGGTGCGATCCGCTCAACTCGTCCACGCTTCCACAATCCGTTATTTTCACGTACTCTAACAGATTGTCCTTCCTTTAGTTTAGATAATGAACGAGTTCCTCTATCATAATAGCGCTTAGAACGTTCTATATTTCTAAAACGATCCTTCTTCATATCTTTGAACTCATATTCAAGCTTATTTTTACAAACTGGAAGCTTATCATTGAGGCGCCTGCCAAATAATAACTGAGCAGGAGACTGCTGCTCTCCTGTTATTTGCGTGTTTCTTAAATTAAGTAACGCAATGTAGACATCTTCACCAGCTTCAGCTGTTTTAACAATTAATCTTTTGATAGTTCTCACACACCTTTCAGCCAGCCCGTTTGATCTTGGGTAGTATGGAGAGCTTGTCTCATGCTGAAACTCCCATACCTTAGCAAAATTTTTAAATTCTTCTGAAGCATAACTACCTGCATTATCGGATATTAGCTTCTTGGGTATACCAAATCTAGCAAACATACTTTTGAGATGTGATATTATAGTAGAACTTTGTAAATTGTTTAAGTAAGCAATTTCAATATACTTCGAATAATAATCAACAACTAAAAGATACTGTTTATTGAGCACTTCAAAAATATCGGTAGCTAACACCTGCCATGGTAAATCAGGCACTGGATGCGGAAGCATCGGTTCACGCCTGTTTCCTTCTCGCCTGCGCTGGCATATTACACAGTCGTTTACAAATTTTTCAATATCACTCGACATTCCTGGCCAATATAAAACATCCCGCGCTCGTCTTTTACACTTCTCTATACCTAAATGGCCTAAAGAAAAAACACTTGTTAATTTTCTGTGACTGAGTTGGTATCGATTGCATGTATCACCCGAAAGCAGTACTTTTGAGAGTGCTTGATTGTGCGTAGCGTTGCTGTAGTTGAAACATTCAACGTTGAGCATTATGCCGCATAATGCGCTCTAGTGCTGTAATTGGAAAACAGGGAAAGTTGCATGATACGGGATACCTATCTTCTTGAGGAAAATTAATATAAACACGGGAAAAGTCTGAATCTGGATCTAGCAACACTGGTATTCGGATCGATCAAATATTTTTTTATTGGGGCAGAAAGTAAATGATGGGAGACGTACTAAGCAGTTTCATAATTTATTATAAATACTTTGATAATGTTTTTGTTATAAAATAATCAGTTACCTACAAGGGTTAAGGACCGATTTACATTATCTCAGTGTAACATCAGTGCGCTTTATTCACTCTGGTATATGAGTTAATTGCGGGCGGTTTAATTAGTAATTTCTCTTCACAATGGAGAATATTAGTTGTGATGATTCTTCTGTTGTTGATACAATTGCTAATATGTTTGGTGATGTAATAACTAGAGAAGTTATATGCACAGTTGTGGAGAGCTGCGAAGGCGATCGTAAGTATTGAAACCATTGTTATAGATTCTCACCCCACTGTACCAAAGGGCTGAGTAAACAAGTTATTGATTTTATACCCCGACACAGCGAGCCCTGGTATATGTTCTATAAATAGATGCTGTATGGGGGGTATACCATCGAGGCCTCGAAATCTGCGCGTTTACCTGCGCGAATCGCCAATTTTCACATATTTGGCTGCAGGTTGGATATATCTGTACTATATCTATATTTGTAGCCTCAATCGATGCTTTAGTGCACGTCTAACTTGATTGTGCATTGACTAGAGTGGTAGTGTTGATATTCACTTGCAGTCCAACGGAGTTAAGACAATGTGACAGTTATCATATTCTGTTTAATTACTGTGTAGTACCCTTGTGTAGATATTTATCAAGCATATCCACTATGTGTAGTAATGTAAATTGGTACCTTTAAATTTTTATATTTGTTTACATCTTATTTATTTTTTATAACTTTCATCTTTTAATTTATATTTTTTTTTGTATTTATTTTATAGTGGATCTATCTGTAGAAGCCATCATGAATATCACAAGTGACACCAAGAATGTGAGTCAAAAAGAAGATAAAGTAGAAACTCCCATCCAAACACATAGCACTGATATACCACCTTCAAGTAATAGTGATCATACTGCCAGGCTCATAAATTCCACCTCAAATATGGTGACATCACCTGTAACATCTTATGCATCTGCCTCCCAGAGCAAAGGAGCAATACCTAAACAGATTGCAAAACCAAAGATAGTTGCTAATAAACCTATTTTTTGGACAGAACAAATACGTCAAATCATGACATACCATAATCAGGGTGCCAGAATTCTGATAATCTTGAGAGGAGCACCAGGCTCTGGTAAAACATATCTCGCTGAACAGATTGTCCAAATGACTATTGGGTCCACTTATGATGATTTCAAAAAACATATATTCAGTACAGATGACTTTTTTATGAAAAATGGCCAATACCAATATGAAAAATTCAAATTAACTGAAGCACACACATGGAATCGTCTTAGAGTTAAACAAGAACTAAGTAATGGATTGAGTCCAGTTATTCTGGATAACACTAATATTGAATTGTGGGAGATGGAATTTTATATAAGAGAGGGTGTCTGCAATGGATATTATATTGAAATAGTGGAACCCAAAACACAATGGGCAAGAAAACCAAATCAACTATACAAGCGGAATGTGCACAATGTACCATTACCTACCATTAAACGAATGTTGGATAACTATCAAAACCACATATCAGGATTATACTTAATACAAGGTTTTGGCCTGTCCTATCCTGGAAACATGGTTCCACCGGTTTTAAGAAAATATCCACCTATGTTGAATGAAGAAACCACTCAAAGTGAAGATCTCTCAGATATCAGTCAGACGGAAGATCAAAAAAAGAATAAGGAGATTACATTACAAAATGAATCATCTACTGTTAGCCAAAAAGAGTATTCTGCTTTGTTGCAAGTTCATACAGCTGGTACTATAGAAAGATTGACAGAAGCTGTCCCTGAATCTGAATATTTAGAAAATAATGCTTATGTATTAGAACAAAACGTTGAAAAAGAGCAAGATATCAAAGAACCAGAAGTGCTAGATACAAACACACAGGAGAACAGCTTAGAAGAATTATCTCATGAAGAAATTATAAAACTAAACAAAGTTTTGGAAGCTCAAAAGCGTTTAGATGAAATAGAGCAAGTTGAAGCAGAATGGGAAAATGGAGAAAGTTGGGAAGATGATTCTAATAAGTTGGACATGGCTTGTAGTAAAACTACTCCTATATTAAGTACAGAATCAAAACCACCTAGACACCAAGATGCTGCAAAATGTGATATTTCTGCTAATATTATGGATTCTGTTAATAAATGTGATGATTGGTCTCAAATTTCAATGTTTATGCCATCCTGGAATGACACTCCACACCCAAGTACTTTTGGGAATGATGTGATGAAAGAATATGCTTATGTAGAGAAAATAGCTAGCAGCACCTGCATTGAGATTGGAGATACAGATGTCATCAACAATAAAAATAATTATAAAGTAATCAGTGCTACACCTAAAGATATAAATTTGTTTCATGTGTCTTCAAACAATGAAAAAATACCAGATAAAAGAAAACTAGATAAAAGTACTTTAACTTATGAGCATACAATTGCAGAAGCAAATAGATGCAAAAATGAAGAACATCATTTCAAAACTTTTAGAAAAATGTTTAAAAATGTAGGGCGAGCCGATTTGCGAGATATTTTTGACAAGTGTCGTGGAGATGTAAATTGGGCAGTGGATATCGTCTTAGACAGTATGACTAATAAATTGCTGGATATGGTTGAAGATCAGGATTTGTCAGATGTAGAAGAAGCAATTATTGAACAGTGTGATTGTCTAGCAGCTTATAATATTATACCTGATGTAGCTTCTTCTACTTCACAAAACATTGTGACTGATGATGTTCAAGAAATCGCTATTAGTAGGCCACAGGTTCTGAGGAAACTGAAAAAAGATGTTGTTTTGTCAGAAACTTCAATGGAATTAAAACGTCAAATTGAAAAGAATGTTAATATTTCGGAAAATCATTATTCTCCACACTGTTTAAAATTAAAGAAAATACGCCATGGCGAAACCGTGAACACCGGCAAATCTTCAGAGCAGCTAAGCAATCCAGAAGGTCAGAATATGGCATTGCCTGTGGGATCAAGTGCAGCAACCACTGCTAGCTTAGACAATTCAGATGACGACGAAGAAGCCAACTCAGAATGCATTGAAGAACCCACTAAAGTAGTGAATGTAAATGTGGGTATGGAATTTATTAGCATGCTAGATGAAATGTTTGGTCGAAAGGACATGGTCTATCCAAATAATGTGACGCCAACTCTTACGATTTCTGTTTCCACCCTGAATGAATTAAATGCATCATGGATGGAATCATTAATGAACCAGATCGAGAATGAATCAAAACAAATTCAAGAGATGATAAAACAGGACGAGGAGTTTGCAAGGTAACCAAAAATGATTATCACTATAGCTTCCTAATAATGTAAGATTACGTTTTTCGTTAGTTTTCTTATCTACCATATTATTAGTATTGTCTGTTTTAATGTTGTACTTTTTATCTGCCTTAAATAAGATTGTATATTCGATTTGTATGTATGTATGTTTGGTTTGCGATTTACATAAAACTAATAAGTTGCGTGCTGCTGTATCCAATTGGATAGCGATCAACGTACATATTGTGAAAAAGCCGCAATAGTGGCTCGTTTAGGCGAGTCACTTTCTGGGGTCAACCAATTATATCCAGTAGCTTCAAGCTGGCATAATTCCGCAGACCTTCGAGAGATGCAATGCCGTTTTACGGTCGACATTATATTTGAAATGCATGGTGCTTCACTACAGGATTACTCTAGTCAATTTGCTGTGCCCAAATAGAAAAGTGAAAATAATATTGTAATAGTTGTTTCACTAGCATAATATAGCATATTATATGCATAAATGTCACCCTTATTATCATATTTTATATATTTTACCCTGTACCTCTGGCGTTTTTTATCTGGATAGCACTTGTAAGTGACATTTTATATAACAATTCATCACTTGATTTGATGCTAGTCTGTGTTAGAAGTCTAAACTGTTTATGTTTGTTATTAGGTAAAGCTTGCACCATCTATAGGTTTCACTTATTGTAATAACCAATGGCTCACATATATGTATAGATTGTATCATTTGCTTTCAGTACTATTAAAATATCAAAATCTGTAGATGTGTAACTAATCAACGATTGCTCTAACCTGCTTGATTTAGCATGTTTATGCAATTCTCGAATTTGTTTTAAAAATATATATAAAATAGGCCTATGCAGTTGCAAGATTTGTTTGCGTGCGAATTGAAATAATGCTCTAAGCTATTATTTGTTGTTACAATATTTGCTTACCGCGATAAAATCCGTTAAAATTAGTTTTATTTCAATTTGTGGTTTTGTTAAAGGCACTAACAGAACATTTATGGTCAGAAACTTTGATCATAAATATGTCATAAGGCTAAGTAGGTACTGTTATGCGTAACTGATCAAAGCCACATTGGCCGTTCATAGTGATGTGCCGGATATCCGTATCGTATTTCATTTTGTGGATCTTTAACTGGTTTTTATATTAGTAAATTTCATTACGTAGCAATGAAATATTCGTTAATAACTTTAAAATACTGTACCGTTAAGTTCACGTAGTGACCCTTTCGTATGTTTGCCACCACTGATGATATAGTAACGCAAAGCATCATCTATCGATCCAAGGTCACGTAGTGAAGCCCACTGAGCAAAGTTAAGGTCCGTATTCGTATCCGTATTACCGGATCTAAACACTTAGAGCGGTTACGCACTACATCCGATTCGAATCCGATCCGACCCCGTGAAAATATGGATCTAGAAAACTCGGACCGAATTCGGATATCCCTTACGCACTAGTCCGATCTCTGATACCAATCCAAGCCACCATTCGGCATAAGTCATTTTACTCGTCTATAGATTTGTCCCATAAACAGGGTTTATCTTCAACATTTTCAATTAAAGTAAAAACATCGTAGGGAAACATGATGCAAAAATCAACGGTCACCCACCCCGCCGCATACACCCCCCGCCCCGCTGCCTCTCTGCTCGTACGCAGTTCGGATTCAAGTCGGACGCAGTGCGCGAGCGTCCATAAAAATAATACTATGGCTCCTTCGGTCCGTCAACGGTCCCTCAAAATTATCTCCGGGATGGAGATTCTAGAAAAATCGGATGACGGAAATCGGATCTAGTGCGTAAATTACCATAGAAATAGTTCTACGCCTACGCCGGACCCTATTTTCACGGGTTCGGATCGGATGTAGTGCGTAACCGCTCTTAGGATCCGCATCCGCGGATATAAATTTTTAACAATTCGTCATATCTCTAGTTGTTTCACAAAAAGGATTTCGGTTTCAATAAGGGTAGGCATCCTTTTCCGTTACTACTCGATAAATGTCCAATATGGCACATAAATATTTATTAAATCCTCAATATCTTCCTAGTTTGGGAGTCAGGGTCACTAATCACTTACTTATTGTAATCTAATCAATGTCACTAATAATCTTTAAGGAAATGATATAAGCACTTTCGTTTCTGTATAAATAAATATCAACGCCAGACTACTTCTCAAACATAAACACAACAAATAAAACTTTAATTTGTATATTTGTTGTATAATAAAATATAATATTAGTGATTCGTGCGAAATCTATCCAAAACGCATGATTCATCTTAAATTATTTCCATAGTATTAAATAATTAAGTAAACAGATAAGTATTATTTATAAATGTGGTTCCTTGTAAACCTGTTAAATTTATTTAGCTGTAATATTTGTATTGTATAAATGAGTTGAGACCCTTTACCGTCCCCCAGAAAGGCTCCAGCGCGCACAAGGGGGCGGTATCGCCCACTTTTGTGAGACTGCCTTAGCCTCTGACAACAATGGTCGTGACATCGCTCGTGACAAAATTCATTCCGGCGAAATTATTTTGCGCATACTATATGGATGTGATTGTAGTACATTGGTCACGTATTGATTTTAAAGAGCCGATGATATTCATTACGACGCAATAATGACCTTTGTGCGACAGTTGGCGAGTGTTTTCCAATGTAGAATTAAATTGTTTTAAGAGGGTATGCGAATAACGATCGATAAATCATTATAATGTCTAGAAGCAAATTGAAATTAAAATATAAGACACGAAATTTTCCTTTAAAATCCAAGCGAATGCAAATAATAGGTACTTGCTTGTATACAATGTTTTAAGATGAAAATTATGTTTAAAATATTTGCGTTACAATAAGAAATAACGACTTAGATTAAGTTAACAACAGAAATGAATAATATTATCGACGACTTCTTGCGAATAAATTAGATTTTTCTTTCATTTTCCGTTTCCAATAACAAGAAAACGACTCGATCGGTTTTAAAACTACCCACATTATAAATACATTCGCTTAATCGGATTTTTCATACATACATAATCTCATACGTATCCCCGAAAGGGTGGCCAGGGGGGCAGTTCATCCGTGGTGTGCTTCAGTCCCATGATGTAATACATAGGTAGCTAGTCTATTACAAAAAGGATTACAATTATTGTAATCCCGGGCAATTCATGTATGATTTTTGTTAACCGAAAACTCAAATACTTACAAATTAGTGATGCAATGACTGAATAAGACCCCAGACCTTACCGATTTCTTAGCATAAATACGATGCCAGTAGACCACCGAGAATATCCTCTCAGTATCATTTTGAAAGAACATTGAAACCACTATCGATAGTAGAATTATATGCCACATGCCTTTTGGAATAACTTACGTAATCTATTGTATTCACGTATCATATTGTTTGTTCAGGGAGCTCGCACTGAAAGAAGAGGAACTCCTTATCGCGGGGAAAGAGCCCGCAGTTCCAGATTTTAAAGAGATAATGGATATGGACCTAGCTCTCAGCTTGTATCAGAAAGATCTTGCCGAGTGGCGTAATAGTGAACCTCAGGATTTGGCCGGGAAAATGACGAGGGATAAATTGTATAACTTGTTCCCGGAAGTGACTCAAGACGTGTTGGCCGAGCTGCTCGTCGCGCATCACAACAATTTTCAAGCGACTGTTGAGGTAAGTTTATTGCACTAATATCGTGATGCCGTAGATGAAGAGGGCGTCCTAACAGGGTAATTGGCAATATCTAATTTTACACGCAACCGACAATACGAAAAAGAAAATTAACGTATGTGTAGGTTAATGCGGGTTTGACAGCCTCCGTATGTTTAAATCTTGCAACTAAACGTTAAGCCCAGTTCCACTCGACCGATTCAGGAGCTGAATTTTTGCACACTTTTTGTGTAGCTCTTGTCAATGTTTGTAGCCTCTCTGAAGTTGATCACGAGTGGCATAGCAGTGATTGTTTTTAAGAGACTAAAAGGTGCTACTAGCGTAGAGGGCGGGTGAACTTACCTCAGAGCGGCCATAAAGTGCGACGAGAACTATACGTAGTATACACAGTTATGTATACCTTATTTGATTCGCAACCCCCTAGATATACATATAATAAATGGTTTGATGAAATAAAAAGCCTGTTTTTTTTTTATCCTGGCTCGGCAAAGTAACTACGCTACACCTGATGGTAAGTGTAGCGCAATCCAAGAATAGTGTCGACCAACGATAAACATTGTGTCCATCGTAGGTCGGCAATATCATGCCGGCCTGCCAAAGGGGCAAGGGGGGAGGGGAAGGAAAAAGGGATGGGAAAAGGGTTAGGATCAGGGGGCAAGCCCCCTGGGGAGAACCGGATATACACTGGCTGACCCTGGAACGCGACCCACACAAGGTGTGCCACTATGGCAGGTTTTAGCACCAGTGTACGGTGGTCGCTATCCGGTCGGATACAAGTATCCTCCCACCCTGTTTTAACAATAGTTTCTTATTATTAAGGATTGGTTTACGTTGTACATTGTAAAGTATTTTCAGTCGCTCTTAATCTCCACTGGAAGACAAGATATCTTGGATCAAGAGAACGGCCTTAATAAGTTCGTGATGGAGAAAGAAATTGAGCGTCAGAAGAAAATATTGGAACAGGAGAAGGTGAGCATTTTTTTATCCTGGCTCGACAATGTGACTACGACAAATAATAATACCACCCCTCTGTTATATACGTCCCGTTCTGGGCATGGGCCTCCCCTACGAGTTAGAGGGGGTTAGGTCTTAGCCCACCGCGCTGGCCTAATGCGGGTTTGCTGACTTCACATTCCATAGAAATTGTTATGGAGAAGTACTCAGGTGATTTTACCTTCATCGTTAAACAAGCGATAGTCAATAACGATTAAACACATAACGTAAAAAAGTTAGAGGTGTATGCTCTTATGGCTGGTTTGGAACTAGTGACTTTCGTCTAGGAAGTCCGTACCTCTCCGCGCTGAGCTATCGCTGCTCTTTCACTACGCAACACCTGATGGTAAGTACCTACAAATCGAAGAATGGTGTCGATCAACGATAAACGATGCGTTTAAATATAGTGGGCCTATAAATGTAGCGACAGGCAGACGACGGTGTGTTAGCAAGGATCCTCTTGGCATCTTTTGGGTACGAACCTTAAAAAAAGAGCAAGCGGGCACAGCAGATGGCACATGATGCCGTTTATGAATATCCACAGGCTACAATGCGAAAAGAATTGTGGCTGCTTGGTTGACTTCTAAGGGGTTTTTTTGAAACTGATGTCTTTAGTCGATATTCACATATTGAACAATATTACGATTAAGGTTCGGTTTTGTGAGTGGTAGAGCCAAGTTGTAGACAGTTTTGTCTACAGCATGAATGGGCCGGCTCGACCGGTTCGTTACCATTGTCTCACAGAAAACCGACGTAAAGTAGCGGCTTACTGCTGCGTTTCCTACGGTGAAATATATATAATAATATACGGTGAGACATCGGGAGGTCCAAATTCCCCTCCCTTTCTTAATCCCTAATTATCCCTTTTCTTTAAAGTCGGCAACGCGCCCATGATTCTTCTAGTATTGTGGACGTACATGGACGGTGGAAATCACTTACCATTAGGTGACTCACTTGCTCGATTGCCGGCCTATATCATAAATAAAAGTTATTCAGTGATTTTGTCCAATTCTGAAATACGAAACTGTGATTATAAACTAATGCAGGCCTGTAACAACTTACCACATTAGAATATGTCCTTACTTTTCTATTTAATGATTGTTGACTAGTTGTGGTGCCCGGATATTAGATACATATTCGTAAAATCACAAATTGCCGAAGCGCATAACTTCTAGAATCGTTCCAGTTTACTTGTTTATGGTTTAAATAAACAACCGGTCGCCTATAATTGTGACAACATTTAAATTAAGAATATTATTAATTAATACACTAATTACTATTGACTACGCAAAACTTATTCTGCAATAATATGTATTGAAATAATTTGTGATCCTTAACAAATCACGTACACCCGTCATGACGATTATTTGCGGTTTTGTGAATTTGTAAAATTGAGTTTAAACGATTAATTTATTATATTGTTATACTTGTCATAGGAAAATGCATAATAATTTACTGTTAATTACAATTGGGTATAGCTGAGTAATGCTTGATAAGGCCTTAAGAACAGCTTAAGTACGCATTTAGTATAATTAAATCCTTTTATTAATTCTGCCGCCAAGCAGCAGTGTGTAGGCATTGTTGTGTTTCGGTTCGAAAGACATTGAAACCACTGAACATGGAAACCGCAGCGCCATGCAGTACTTTAAACGGTCAGATCTGATGAGCTTACGTAGATTTCGTCTTTTTATTTTATCCGAGGACTGCAAAGTGACTGCAGTACACCTGATGGTAAGCGTTGTGCTATGAGTGTTGTAAACAAGCCTCTTCATCTCTTCGTTCCGATCGTTGTATTCTTTGCATCGGTTATGTCATTTCTTATGAACTACGTATAAACTACCACTGCTTTGTCTATTTTTACGCCAACCACAGTGTTTAGGCACCTATTGCGTTTCGGTTTGTGAGACTAAACAACTTATGTCTCGGCATGATGAACACTGTCCAGCGCCATCTAGTACTTTGTATTTTAAAGTTCTGTGTGGTATTGTGTATGATGGGCAGGCGTAACGGCAACGCTTAGCATCACGCGAGCGAGCTGCTTGTATCGTCATTTAGGCAAATAAACAAAACAGGTAATATTTGACCGAATGTAAATGATGCAACTCATCATTTACATGCTGCTGGTGGGAGGATACTTGTATCCGACCGGATAGCGACCACCGTACAGCTGGTGGGAGGATACTTGTATCCGACCGGATAGCGACCACCGTACACTGGTGCTAAAACCTGCCATAGTGGCCCACCTTGCGTGGGTCGCGTTCCAGGGTCAGCCAGTGTATATCCGGTTCTCCCCAGGGGCTTGCCCCCTGATCCTCACCCTTTTCCCATCCCTTTTTCCTTCCCCCCCTCCTTGGCCCTTTGACAGGCCGGCATGATCTTGCCGACCAACGATGGACACATTGTTTATCGTTGGTCGACAATATTCTTGGATTGCGCTACACTTACCATCAGGTGTAGCGTAGTCACTTTGCCGAGCCAGGATAAAAAAAAAAAAAAAAAAAAAATCATTTTATGGATTCAATAAATAATTTTGTTTGTTTTGATTTGATTTACAAAGTACTAAATGGATAAAAGGCCTTAACAAAGAAATTATTTGTAAAGTGGGTACTATTTGTTTAGATTTCTTTTAGTTAGTGGGTTTTTTTTTAATCCGAGCATGGCAAAGTGAGTGCATTACACCCGGTAAGCGTTGTGCAGTCCAAAAAAAATAGCGACCACATAATTATAATTACAAAAAGTCTCGACAGTGTCTTTTCCATTTGAAGCCTTCACACACATTCTTTTATTTTTGTATTAGTTTTTTAAATCGTGCTTATTAATTTTTCAGGCTCTCTCTGAGGAAGATTTTCCTCTGTTGCCAAGGGGAGAGGTGGCAACAATGGCGACCGTCAACGAATATCGCCATAAAGCTGAGAAGCACTTACTCCGCCGCAACCTGTAAGTACACGATAATCGTAATCTTAATACAGTAGAATCCCGATTATCCGAACATCGATTATCCGAATATCCGATTATCCGGACTCATTCTTCACGGCTCTAATTACCGATGTAGAAATGATTTGACAGCGCAACGAGACATTTTTTTCCTTCCTCCGACGTGTAGGTGCTGCTCTCATTTGTGTGCGCGATATGTAGTGTTTGCTATTATTTCATTTTAATTGATAGCATCCAACTAATACGTTGTATGTTTTTTACATTTCTGTTTACGTTTTGCGTTAGAAATCTATAATGTCTAAGCGAAAAAGAGTAATGTTATCTCTCAATGACTGCCCTGAATTCCACATTTTAACTGATGAAGAACTCATTAACAATAATTTGAAAAGTAACGTTAAAGAAGATGAATACGAGACTGAAACTGGTGATGTATGTGAAGCTATTGGAGCTCTAAATAGCGCTTTTAAATGGTTTGAAAGACAGGACAAATCGGATCCCATACAGTTATTACAACTGAAGCGTATTTTTTTTTATCCGAGCACGGCAAAGTGACTGCACTACACCTGATGGTAAGCGTAGTGCAGTCCAAAAAACCAGCGACCACCGACAAACAATGAGTTTATCGGTGGTCACCAGAATCATGCCGGCCTGTATAATGCTTCTTCCCTCTTCGGAGAGGGAAGAAGCAAATCGAGAGGCCTGCGATAAGACAGGCGGATGACCGATACAGGCACAATAATACAAGAATGTACCACTGTACCCGCCCCAACCAACCATCAAGTCATGTCGCAAGCCCCTCGGCAGAACCGGATATACACTGGTTGACCCTGGAACGCGACCCACACAAGATCACTATGGCAGGTTTTAACATCAGTGTACGGTGGTCGCTATCCGGTCGGGTACGAATATCCTTCCACCAGCAAAGTATCAGGGACTTGGCCGCAATGAAAAGATTTTTTGAAGTGAAACTTCTTTATCGGCGTTAGAAAAATAAAATCGTCACATTTTTCCGTTACGCGGCACGCGTCACGTTTTTGACTTTGACTGGATTTTGACCAGACTTTCACTGGACTTGACAGGACTTTCATCGGACTTCGACCGGATTTTGATCGGACGTTGACCCGACTTTGACCGGACTTTGACCGGATTTTGACCGGACTTTGACCGGACTTTGACCCAACTTTGACCGGACATAGACCGGACACAGACCGGACTTTCACCGGACTTTAACCGGGCTTTGACCAGACTCTGACCGGACTTTGACTGGACTTTAACCGGGCTTTGACATAACTTTGACCGGGCTTTAACCGGGCTTTGACCTAACTTTGACGGGGCTTTGACCAGACTCTGACTGGACTTTAACCGGGCTGACCGGACTTTGATCGGACGTTGACCCGACTTTGACCGGACATAGACCGGGCTTTGACCGGACTTTGACCGGACTTTGACCGGGCTTTGACCTGACTCTGACCGGACTTTAACCGGGCCGACCGGACTTTGTCCGGGCTTTGACCAGTCTCTGACCGGACTTTAACCGTGCTGACCGGACTTTGACCGGACGTTGACCCGACTTTGACCGGACTTTAACCGGGCTTTGATATTACTTTGACCGGACTTTGACCGGGCTTTAACCGAACTTTAACCGGGCTTTGACCTAACTTTGACCGGGCTTTGACCAGACTCTGACCGGACTTTAACCGGGCTGACCGGACTTTAACCGGACGTTGACCCTACCTTGACCGGACATAGACCGGGCTTTGACCGGACTTTGACCGGACTTTGACCCGACTTTGACCCGACTTTGACCGGACTTTGACCGGGCTTTGACCAGACTCTGACCGGACTTTGACCGGACTTCTTCTGTCGAGAGTCCCGAGACGCACACTTTTTTTTATATTCATGTCTATGATAATAAAAGCCTTTTGTTTAAACTTTATCTAATTTAACTTTATTAGACCAATTTCTGTAAAGTTGCATATAGTAGATCATTTTTTGAAAAATAAGGTCATAAAGAAGTTTCACTTCCTACGTGTGTACACTAGTACACGCACACATTTTTTTTTTATTTGATTGAATGACGAGATGAGCAAGGCGCTCGCCTGATGACAAGAGCCACGCCTACTTAAAAGCAGAAGCAACACCACACAGAACTTTGAATTACAAAGCACTGCATGGTGCTGAATTGCGCTCGTCAGCCCAAGACATAAGATGTTAAGTTTCATAATGCCCAGTAATTTCTCTGGCTTCAATATCCTTTAAACCGAAACACAACAGTGCTTACACACTGTTGGTTCGCGGCAGAAATAGACAAAGCGGTGGTACCAACCCAGATGGCCTCTCGCATACGAGGGACCTACCACCTTGCAAAATGTGATTCATTACGTCAAAGATTAATCACAAATTATTTCCAACCAACATTTTACTGTGATTTTACATTACATAGGCTACTCGATGTATGTCCCTTTCTATAACAAAAAAATTATTAAAAATTGATTATTGTTTTATATGACTTTGAAATCGATTATCCGGATTTTAGGTTATCCGGAATACCCCTGGTTTTGATCCGGATAATCGGGATTCTACTGTATTTAAAAATGTCGTGTCACGTTGTTTGTCCGCGATGAATTCCAAAAAACTGAGTGCAGTTTTATTCAATTTGAGATATAGGATAGTTTATATCTCAATTTATAGTTGTAATATTTTTTAATGCAAATTATCTATAAGTTCAAATGGAGATACTGATTTTGTTTTCATAAATTCAGTAATTTAAACTAAATTTATCTCGTAGTTTATGGAAAATTTAGGCATGAAACATGTTCCATGCTCGATTTTGCAAAAAATACGGTATTAAAGTCAATTTAAATTAATGAATTTAGTAACACAAACTCAGTATCTCAATTTGAACTTGCTGCGGTTTGGATCCTTTTTGAGTAACTACGTCAAATTATAATTATGCATTACATTGTAATAAAATGATGTACAGACTTTAGTATATAGTATACAGTCTTTATCTTTCGGAACGACCATTCGGGAATTCCCTGATTATACAATGAAACCGTTATTCAATTCCCACAGTCTACAGCCATTCACTACGCGAAAATCGGGGACTTCCCCAGTAACGGACAACATCGAAATGATTAGTTAATTGCGCTTTGTACTTATCGTTATATAAATAAATAACTACAGTGGTAAAAGATCATTTTTGTCAATCACAATATTATTATGTAATGTTAAATGGCTTACTCGTAGCAAAATAAATGAATTTTCGTAGTTTCTATACTTTTTTTGGCCGTCCGCGTCATTGTATGTTTTGGATATTATATTATTTTGTAGACTCATCATCGATCTGGTGGCAGTTTGTTGTTGGTAGTAGGATATCCCCCCGGATAGCGATCACCGTATACATGGTGTTAAAATCTGCCATAGTGTCTCTTACACACCTTGTGTAAATCGCGTTCCAGGATCAGCCAGTGTATATCCGGTCCTCCCGAGGGGCTTGCGACATGACTTGATGGAGTTGATGGTTGTTTGGGGTGGGTATAAGGGGACATCCGTGTATCCCTGTGCCTGCATCGGTCATCCGCCTGTCCTGTCGCAGTCCCTTGATTTGCTTTATCCCTCTTCGAAGAGGGAAGAAGCATTTATACAGGCCGGCATGACTAGTTACCACCGATAAACTCATTGTTTGTCGGTGGTGGTGGTGATGCACTACGCTTACCATCAGGTGTAGTGCAGTCACTTTGCCGTGCTCGGATAAAAAAACCTAGCATATAAGATTGTCTGGAAAAAATCGCCGGTTGCGATAAGACCGACCATTGTATAACACTAACTGTATGATCCTTATTTTTAAGTTACTTTATTTGGTGTATAATAAAGAATATTCAATCTATCTTCTATCAATATATCCTAATCCAGTTCATGGTCTACCTATGTGTTAAATTTCATCCAAATCCGTTCAGCCTTGGAAGACGTGATTTTAAACAAAAATCCAAGTGTACAAACTTACAACCATCCAAAATTTCACAATTATAATAGTAGTAGGATGAATTTTACTACATTTTTTTTTATTCTTTGCAGGCATTACCAAAGGGCTCAAGAATTCATACACCGCGGCATGACCCAAGTAGCCAACCATTACTCGAACATTGCAGCTTATCACAAGCAACATTATGAGCAAGCCAACAGCTGGGCAGCGGCTGCTCTCATGCAGGTAACTTGTTTATAGCAGATCACGACAAACGCGCAAGTGGTTACCTAATGGTAAGTGATCTCCACGGCTCATGAACATTCACAATATGAGAGGAAACATGGCTGCATTGCCGACCTTAAAGAAAAGGGGTTATTAAGGGTTAGGAAGGTGACTTGGGCCTCCGAATATCTTACTCACCGTACGTAACGCAACATCAAGCGATGCACGTCGATTTTCTGTTAGATAGTGGTAATAACCCGGTCGTGCCGGTCCATTCATGCTGTACTAAATTAAAGATCCTACAGCGTGGCTCTACCACTTATAAAATACCAGCTAGTACCATTTGGGTGCAAATATGCAATAACATTTCAACCCACATCAAGTAAAAATTGAGATACTTATTTTATTTTGCTACATTTCTTTGACTAAAGTAGGTTACATTCCGTATTTTATGAAAAAATCATAAATGGGACATTTCCCACGTACAATTATGCAAAATAGAACTTTAAATTATTGATTTAAGTTATTGTATTTAGCAAAACAAAATTAACATCTCAATTTTTAGTTGATGTGGGTTGAAATGTTATTGCATATTTTTTTATCCTGGCTCGGCAAAATGACTACGCTACACCTGATGGTAAGTGTAGCGCAATCCAAGAATAGTGTCGACCAACGATAAACAATGTGTCCATCGTAGGTCGGCAAGATCATGCCGGCCTGTCAAAGGGCCAAGGGGGAGAGGAAGGAAAAAGGGATGGGAAAAGGGTTAGGATCAGGGGGCAAGCCCCCTGGGGAGAACCGGATATACACTGGCTGACCCTGGAACGCGACCCATGCAAGGTGGGCCACTGTGGCAGGTTTTAGCACCAGTGTACGGTGGTCGCTATCCGGTCGGATACAAGTATCCTCCCACCAGCAAATAATAAATATCAATATGTGTATCCATTTATGTATTTTCACAATTGTTTCGTAGGTCCACGCTCAAAACCATCGAGACAGCGCCACCATCGACCTGCACTACATGCGCGTGGGCGAGGCCAGGGAGTCCCTGGACCTGTTCCTGGACATGCACATTCGGAAACTGCAGGAGAACCCGAACAGAGGTCCCAGATACATGAATCTGTTCTTCATCACCGGCCGAGGCCTGCACAGCCACGGTCAGCCGCGCATCAAGCCGGCCGTCAAGAAACGACTGCGAGAGAGGGGACTGACGTGAGTATATTATTATTTGGATGCAAAATTAATAAAACATAAATTTAAGAGTGGTAGAGCCACGCTGTAGACAGTTTTGTCTATAGCATGAATGGGCTGGCTCGACCGGCTCGTTACCACAGTCTCATAGAAAACCGACGTAAAGTAGCGGCTTGCTGCGTTTCGTACGGTGAGTGAGATAGCCGGAAGCCCAAATCCCCTCCCCTTCCCAATCCCTAATTATCCCTTTCCTTTAAGGTTGGTAACGCGCCCATGATTCTTTTGGTGGTGGAGATCACTTACCATCAGGTAACCCAATTGCTCGTTTTCCGGCCGATGCTATAAAAAAATATATATATTTATGTGCAATAATAATATTTCAATCCACGTGGAGTAACAATTTAGATGATGATTTTATTTTTTTTTCATTTTTATCAGATAAAAGGCATCAATCAATTACAATACTTAAATACTAAAAATGTAATGCTCTATATCGTCTTCCTAAGTAAATGTTCTAATAAAAGCACATTGCCGCAGTGTACCACTAAGTAAGAAAGAAAAATATAAATTTACACCCTACTTGGGGTTTTTCAACACTACGCAAAAAAGGCCCGGTCTTGGTGTTCATGATATCAACTGAATTGTCTTTCGCATTAAGTTTATTGTATAACCGACACATCCATGTGACTGGGTTATTAGATTTAAGATGGTTAAATTCCGTATTTTGCAAAAAAAAAACATGAATTGAACATTTCCCACATACAAACAAAATAGAACTTTAAATTTATTGATTTAAGTTAATGAATTTAGCAAAATAAAATTGACACATCAATTTTTACTTGATGTGGGTTGAAATATTATTGCATATCTACATCCATTTACTTTGATGTTTCAATTCTTTTTATCAAAGTTTTAATGGCATTGTAAGCTCATTTAATAATGATTTTTCAACGTTGTGACCATTATTATGAGTTATTATTTAACACTCGACAGTGGCGCAATCATCGAAAAACGATGGAATCATAATCTAAAGTTTGAATAGAATACCATTTTTTTAGTCTTAAATTGCTATAATGGCTGGCGATAGTATTCTTTTGAGTCTTTATTGAAATTACATGAGCTATCACATGTATTGCAGTTACTTTATTAAGCCTTTATATTGAAAAGCCCTAAGCAAGTTTCTGATACTCATTTCTTTATGCATCTTACGAGGAACGTATAACAGTGGTGACTATGCCGTTGTCACAGAATTCTCTACATTAGACTAAAAATCACTAAAATTAAGGTTAGTCTTGTCAAATGTTATTTCGTATTCTGAAATCGTTTAAAATGACAAATCATAAATGATTTTCCTTTGACAGGCTTAAAATTAGGTCAAGTTATTCAACTCGTGGTCTAAGATCCCGCGGAACATTGACCTTCACCCATCTGTTTACCGGATGAAATTAATAATTTTGGGTATAAAAGGTGTTGCTGAACACATACAAATAGGGTTGCCTAAAAAAATATGGTCAAGGATAGGTTTTACCAATTAAAAAAAAAAAAAGAAGATATTATTTCAGTGACTTGCTCACCAAATAAATGAACCTTCAATGCACACCTACAATGTATACAACCTGCAAAAGCTAGGAGCTAGATGAGCGCAATGACCACTTTTTAGTTTCCTGTTTGCACACGGCAACCAGGTAGTAGTGGCCAGAAAAAGGTAGGCAACCTATTTTTTACAGATAGTATATATTGTACCCTTTTCATTGAAGGTTAAATTTTTTTGGTAAGTCAGAGAAATTATAAAAAAAATTTTTTTTTTTTAAATGTTAATTAATCATATCCTTGACCATATTTTTTTAGGCAACCCTATTGGTATGTGTTCAGCAACACATTTTATACCCTAAAATGTTATTTTGATACGGTAAACAGATGGGTGAAGGTCAATGTTCCCCGGGATCTTGTACTATCGGTCCATATTTACATATTTTTTATTCTGTTGTACGTCCTAAACTTCAAAAATGGTCTCAAATTATAAATTTCACATTAATTCTAGATGCCATGTATATGTCGAAGGCATTTTGTATGATTCCGCCGTTTACATACGGCGTCGTCAGTTTATAAACGCTTGCTGTTATGTAAAATGCCGAAGGCAAAATGTATAATGCCGTGTCAGTTTTTGTGAAATTAATTTTTAAAGTTTTGTAGGTAACTGTAATACAGTTGTACACACACTAATATTTACTTTTTGGGTGGTTTAAAAAAAAAATAACCACGTAGGGGATGGCAGGGTCTGCTCGCTCGCTTCGCTCGCTCACTAGACCCTACCATCCCCTTCTAACCTAAATTGTCCGAGTCGGGGTGCTCCAAATCCCGAGCTCGCTTCACTCGCTAACGCGTGCATAAGCCTCGAATCCCGCACATGGATACTAAAGCCAACCCCCCCTGCACAATATTACTGGTCAAAAAAATAAGAGGTAATGAGTATTGGTCACCCTAAAACTACAACCAACGTTGAAATTACAACAATTGAACGAGTTGTCATTTTGCCTTCGGCATTTTACATAACAGCAAGCGTTTATAAACTGACGACGCCGTATGTAAACGGCGGAATTATCCAAATTGCCTGCGACATATATACATGACGACCAATTATAGATTGCGAAGTTACCTGCCTGAAATATTGTATGGTTTTAGTAAAAAATAAATTTAAAGGAATCCTTTAAAAGGAATTACCTTGGAAAGGTAGGAAAGGAGGAAGGAAGGAAGGAGGAAAATCCTTGCGGCGTAAAGCTATGTAAATTTTACAAACATTTTATTAGAATTAAGTAAAAACTAAATCACCCTTATTTTGAAATTAATGTTTTAGAGACTATCACTATAAAAAAAAAACGACATAAGATACGCCGAGACATGAGATATTAGAATACGTATATAATCACTCTAGTAATACAACATGCATCAAATGTAATATTATGTTTTTTTATCTAAAGATATTATGACCTGCAGTTTACATGTTTCCAGCTGAAGATCATAATGATTATAAAGTAGGTCATGAAGTGAAACTAAATCTTTTAATTGTTGAACATAAAGACCAGGCTTCTTCTCAGAAGCTAGAAGAGTTCGAGAATAATTAATTTAAACACATTTTAGATAAACTTATGTTAAAATGTTTATTATAAATAAATAAAAAAAAATCTTCACTATACTCACACCATCTACACACACAATAAACTTAAAATAAATCCTACTAATATTATAAACGCGTAAGTTTGTAAGTATGGATGTATGTTTGTTACTCTTTCACGTAAAAAGTACTGAATGGATTTTAATGAAACTTTACAATAATATAGCTTATACATCAGAATAGGACATAGGCTACTTTTTATTCCGGAAGAAGCTGATCACGCGGGCGGAGCCGCGAGCAAAAGCTAGTAAAATAATATATAGTTACTTAAACGTTTTTCATGCGAATTAAAAGAACAACCCGGCCAGATTATCAGTGTTTTATCTCTTACTAGCTTTTGCTCGCGGCTCCGCCCGCGTGATCAAACAAACAAACAATCAAACTCTACAGATTTATAATATTAGTATAGATTTGGGTAGCTTAGCAACGGAAACCTTCAAATATGAATAATTTTCCCCGTTTTTGCAACATTTTTCACTGATGCTTCGCTTCTAATGGTCGCAGCGTAATATTATATAGCCTAAAGCCTTCCTCGATAAATGGACTATCCAACACAAAAATAATTTTTCAATTCGAACCAGTAGTTCCTGAGATTAGCGCGTTCAAACAAACAAACAATCAAACTCTACAGCTTTATTATATTAGTATAGATGGATTCTTAGCAAAATTGAAGCGGGATTGGGGACGTCAGGTAATTTCATTCAAGTAGTAGCGCAATCCAAGAATAGTGTCGACCCACGATAAACAATGTGTCCATCGTAGGTCAGCAAGATCATGCCGCCCTGCCAAAGGGCCAAGGGGGAGGGGAAGGAAAAAGGGATGGGAAAAGGGTTAGGATCAGGGGGCAAGCCCCCTGGAGAGAACCGGATATACACTGGCTGACCCTGGAACGCGACCCACACAAGGTGGGCCACTATGGCAGGTTTTAGCACCAGTGTACGGTGGTCGCTATCCGGTCGGATACAAGTATCCTCCCACCAGCCAATATTCTATACAGTATAAGTATTCTATACATAATATTTGGCTACTTCTTATTTTAAAGCGAATAAAACTATATAAAACCATAAAATAAAATTTGAGTAATACGTCTACGTAGCAATATACTATTTTATTAAAATAAAAAATTATAATAGGTACCTAATGAATCCATTTCTATGGCGAGAAGAAAAGTATAACTTACTTCTTACCTCAATATTTGCATTAGAATGTAGTCATTATAATATAAAACCCCGCATTAAAACTAATTAGCGGTAAAATACAAATTAATATGAATTTTAACGTCATGCCATATCCATATCATGTAATTAGTTCGCTTCTAGTTTCCTGTTTCAATGAGAAAATTTACGCAATCTTGTTACGTACCAATGGGTAGTTGCCTCAGCTTGAATTTGTACATTAATTTATACGAAATAAAATATAATATAATACAAAAAGGAAACTGTTATTAGGAAGACAGAATCAAAATTGTTCTAAAACTAAGGCCGCGATTAAAATTAAACAGCTGACTGTCTTCCTCGTACGTCGGCATCGCGTAATGGCCATCGAAGTGGATGACGTCACCGACGTCGTTGTGCAATCTTTTTGTGTATATTTGACTATGTTTAATTAAAAAATTGAATAAAAAATTAAGCTGCTGTTCATATTTTAAAAATCGGTATGTGCAGAGTTAGGCTTGTAGTGGAAACATTTCACTATCTCCGTCGCACGCCTGCACCGTAAAGGCACGAGCTGTCTTGTGACGTCACAAGACATGTCGTCGATCCTTTTTTGTCATTTGACAACTACCCTTCCCTTCAGATTTATATGGCTTCTAATTCAATTATTATTTACTTAATTTATAAAACTATTTCAATGACAGATCTACGGCACCGTAACTTATTAATTTAAATAATAAAAGTAATCGAGTCAAATACCGTATTACGTCTTCCACCACAAATGAATGTCTTCTAAATTTGTAGATTTTGGGTAAGGTACATAACTTGTTGATTAAAAAGTTAAACAACATTGAGTCAACTACCCTATTGACACTAATACAACATATTAAACTTGTATAGTGGATTAAATACCTATCCTTAAAATAAAATTCCACTCATTTACATATTTAAATATTAATAGATTCCTTAATAAATATAATAATACTGCTTATGTAATTGAATACATATTATGTTATAATCCTTTATGCATTTTAGTGTAAACAAATATTTAAATTACCATCTAAATGTTCTATAACTGCTTGTCACAGCTTGATTTTAATTTGCAGCTTCAGCGAACGCAATCCCGGCCTGCTTACAGCTAAAGTGTGCGCGGACAACAAGCTGTCATATCAGCTCTCAAATGAATAGGAAAGACGGGACCCTATAATAGATTTCCGAAGTGTGAATGTGCATTTAGTCCTGCAAGGTCATTTATTAGTTGGGCCACATTTGTTCCCGGTTTATGCATTTGTTTCTGTCAATCATTTTCAAACGCCACGTATACATTACTCTGCATTGAATTTACAGCTCCTCTCCGCTTTCAACGGTCATTATGTAAATTCCTCGTTTGCTTACCAACAGCTAATAATTAATCGGCAGAACCATATGTTACCGGTTCGGCGCATTTTTCCGTACCCGCATTTTCATTAACTTTGTGCGAATGTCACGAAAGCAGGAAATCTAGATGGGTGTCCTTAAATGATGTTAATTGGATCATACGTCATCAAATTTTGTCGACGGCGTAATACAGCAAATAAAATTAAAAATACATTGCTGTTCAGCCGCTCAATACGCGTGACTAATCTAGTACACTTTGGATATTGACTAGAGCTGCATTTATGCTATGTGCCGCTTTTTTAGATTATCGACGGCTGGTGAAATGTTGATAGGGACGAGGAATTTCCAATGACACAATTCAAGTGGTTGGTTTGATCGTGATTGATGAAGCACGACATGGCGTTGTTAGACTATAGTGAACTCTAATTTTAAAAAGTTGAACTCGATAAGTTTGTGTTGAAAGCGGCAATTGTGATGTGAAAAATCGAACAGGACTTAGTGACTTGTGTAACTGGAAGACTCGTATATTAATATCATATGGACTGACATCGAATTGTCAGTCCAACTCTCACTTTATACGTAGTTAATACGGAGGTTGATTTATAACATACTAATCCCGGCCTAGTACTTGTCTATTGACATATCCACGTTGTGCCAATTTAATCGGACTTGACTAAATGTACTGCTCGTACATGGCTATCGACGCTAAGGAGCATTTTATCGCCTCATATAGCGTTCTCGTTGATAAGTGTTTAGTGGAATAAATGTATTGTATTCAATGTCTTATATGTGATGTTTAAAAACGAGATACATTTATCGATCTAAGAACGTCCTCGATTAAGTGGTATAATTGAAAATTATGCACATTTTAATAGTTGGTTCACTTTGAATCGACTTTGTGTATTTTTTGTAATACGAGGTCAAATTTAGAATTTTTCTACGAGGACTTTTCACGTGAAATAATCTGTATCTTGGGTTTTTACATATTTGATATATTCCTGTCTTTTAAATGTATGTTTAACGTAATCATAGGATGTAAGATCTCTCGCTTGATTTGTCTACTATGCCACTGGACGGAACTGTTATAATTAATTTTATTTTAAGAGTTTGACAAATGTTTGTATAGTTTGACACATTTTTTTACACAGAGCGTAAAAGAAAAGCACGCCGCAATGTTAATGAAACCCAAAGTACAATAAACGCTATTTAATAGCGTTATAAAATTTAACAACAAATGTATACTGTAAGCTAAAAGTATTATATTTTGTAAATATTTGCTCAAATAGGTTATTCGGATTTTGGGTATTTGTTTAGGATAAAAAAAACACTAAATTAACACCGCACACTGCATCTGTATATTAACATTTTTATATTTAATTATTGGCTTCTTTCACAACTTACAATACGCGATATAGATTGGCCGGCTTGAAGTCAGCCACAAGCGGGGACGTAACTACTGTCTTTAGACTAAGAGTGAAAGAGGCAAAGTGACTGACTTCGGCACGACCAAGTTATTTTGTGCGCATTGTAGATTCTCATTAAAAGTGTGTCTTGCTTCTATATACTTTACCTACTTCTAGATTTTATTCGTTTTTTATTACTTGTCAATGAACAGCCGTTCGTTGTTATTTACCTAATAAATTAACAATAGGTTTTCAATTGCTGTGTATAGGTATACGTATTGCTATATATATGGGATCACGGACATATATACTCACTTCGCGTGCCGCGATTAAGCGCAATATTAAGTGCAACGCGCCCTCTGGCACTATAAAATCCATGCGTACTGCGATGACGTCACTTCATAGTAATTGGCACGCTTGGTTTCTATACAGATCTACATATATGTCATGTCTGCTATATAATCCGTGATCCATGCATAAAGCTTATAAATGATATTTTTTGACAATTGTGAATTATTGTTAACTACTGTCAATACTCTTCTTTCTCTTTCTTTTCTTTATTTCTTCTCTTTGCTGCTAGATAGTATGTAAATATTTGTTATGCATTTTTTCGTACATCGCACAAAGGCGTAGTGTGTTCTTCATTACAGTATTTATGAACATAAGTATCGTAAAAGATAAATTAAAATATGTTCCATTTATCGTTAAATATATACATAAGTAATTAAGTTGGTACGCTTAATTTTTATCCAAAAGACAAAATGTGAACATGGCGGTAAAATCTAAGTTGACAAAGTAAATATTTCTTATAATTATAACAATTGTTTTGTTCTTTGTATAAGTTAAACAGTGATTTTATTTACCTTACAATTATAGGGAGACATCGAATACCTAACTACATACATATATAAAATCGTATATTATACGTCTATATAATCGAGACTAATTCCAGTGCTGATTAATAGGGTTATAAAGCCTACGGATACATTTACACCTCTAAAGATTTACGATGAAAGTTATGCGAAGCAACTTCGTTTTTTGCGAATAAATAAGAATACGCAATCAATATCCGGCCATCCCGTCCCAATCAAGATAAAGAAAACATAACATTAGCTTACGCCTTTATCCCCGAAGGGGTAGGCAATGGTGCAATAGTGCTTTACGTTTCGACGAACTTATTCTCGTGATAGGGCCGAGCGTTTCTTAACATGGGGAAAATCCTCTTGGATTCCCGACCACCTTATGAGATAGGCGTGGTATGCCGGATATTTACCGGCTAAAAACCCCATGGTTGTCTCCATCTGTACCATGGAACTATTTCGGGACTAACGACGTACCTATTACAAATTCCCATCTCGGGCAGTTCATGCGTCATTTTTGGAATAGAAAAGTCAAACACAATCTGTGGTAACCCGACATGGGCATTGATCCCAGGACATCAGGATTCTTCAGTCGTAGTACGCTTCCACTAGAGTTCACTAGACCAATGAAGCGATAAGATAAAGAAAAATCAGTATATAATCTAATGTTCTAAGATCTAAGGTCTGTATTGGATCATAATCACGTGCTCGTATTTTCGAAATAGACGAAGGTTGCTAAAGCGCATAACATTAAGCACTGTACATTTATAGTTACTACTACGAATATACTTTGTGTTTACATTTTGTCTCATGGAAAAGGAATCGAAGTACCTACACAATTTATAACAAAAATAAATTGCGGTCGTGTTTTGTGCGCCGTTATTTAATAACTAGCTTTTCCTCGCGGCTACGCCCGTGTTATCTGCTTTTTCCGGGATAAAAAGTAGCCTATGTTCATCAGAGATAATAATGGTGAAAGATTCTTTCAAATCGGTCCAGTAGTTTTTAAGTTTATTCGTTACATACAAAAATACAAATCTTTCCTCTTTATAATTTGTCGCTGGGAATTTTATTTAGTATGTAATTGTTTTTTAATGTTGTATTATGAAAAAAGGCGTTAAGGGCCGATAATTTTATTTTCTAATGATACATGATTCTTTATCAAAATATGTCTTCACTATTTTCTTGTAGTAATAAGTACATGTTGTGCTCTTGTACACTAGTAATAAGGTCCTAAGTAATTCCCATTTTAATTATTTTCATAACGTTAGTTCGTAAAAAGTTACAATTTATGTATAAAAACCACCTTAATATTAATGATTTCTTATGTTTACGCGAATGTTACACATTTAAATAAAACTAATTTGAACGGATTTTATCAGTTTTTTCAGTCCACCCTGTGAAGGCTGATAAGCTTTCGAAACGTCGGGACCAAAATTAAATAAAAAACCGCAATAAAATCCGTTTAAATTAGTTTCACCTTAATATTAGTTCAGTATCTGTGATTATTGCACAGGGTGTAAAGCCACTAGATTTATTTATACGGGAGTTTGTATCTTTGAGATTTACAATATTGCAGCGTCTGTGAACGAATTTACTTTTTACTTTCTTTTTTACTATCCTAAGATTATTTTTTTAAATAATTATTGGACTCCGTGCAATTGGCCAATGTCTGTTGAATAATTAAAATTAAATTAAACGATAGTATGAAAAGTGGCGTAAGTGCGTGGTCTGCGTACGATTTAAAATAAAAAAAATAAGGTTAATAATTGCATATTTTGGACTTGACAGTGGGAATTTTGAACGATTTTTCTAGATTTATCAATAAATTTGGAAAGAAAAATCTCTGTCCACTTAGGTTTTAACTTAAATACTTTATAAAAATGTAGTTGTTCACCACTCAAATAAATAATGAACGCTAAAGTTTATTTTTGAGGATAATTAATCTATGGAGTACTAAACTATTTTTTAAAAATCTTTTAGACAGTATATCTGAGTTTTATATAGCTGGTGGGAGGGTACTTGATATTTTTGTACCCAACTGCATAGCGACCATAGCACACATGGTGGAAAACCCTCCATAGTGGCGGTCAGCCGAGTAGCATTCTGGGGTCAGCCAGTGTATATCCAGTAACTTCAGGCCGACATAATTCTGCCGACCGTTAACGCAGTATCTCTTGACGGTCGACATTAAGTTTGGACTGCACTGTACTTAACATCAGCTCCAGTTTAGTCACTTTGCCGTTCCAGGATCAAATAAAAAACGTGTGCGTCTCGGGTCGCTTGACAGAAGTGATAACTTAAACTAATGTGAGTTAAAGTGAGAGAGGAGGAGCCTGCCTACTACTGCCGTATGTATGAGAGAAAGGGAAACCAGAGTGACGCCGTAACGCGTTACGTTACGAGACGGTTTACCCTCCCATAAGAAGTTATCACTTCAAAACACTTTATTTTTGATTTAGAAAAGTTAGTTCGTTACGCCACATTCAGCGTTCAAGAACAATATTTTTTAAAACTTGAATGTGACCTCATTTTCAATACAATTATTTACATTCCGCAATGTTCTATAATATATTAACGTATCAATGTTATTTTTATGTAGATTTCGTGGTTGTTTGCCGAATGATATCATATTTTAAACCAGTGTCAATTATTATTACTACATATCTAATTTATCGCGTGTAAGTGTTTAACCGGTTTACACGATTCGATTTTAGTCGATCAACTGTCTTGAATCAATAAAAGCTATATGGTTTTTGAAGTCTGCAGCTTTAGTACGAGTTACAAAAATACGTTCATAGTTTTCGAATTCGTATAAAATTGTTATCGACCAAGTGTCAAACTAGTAATTCATATTGTAAAAAAGAAAAGTGTCACTCGAAAACTAATCTCATATCCGAGTACATAATACATCTATACTAATATAATAAAGCTGTAGAGTTTGATTGTTTGTTTGTTTGTTTGTTTGAACGCGCTAATCTCAGGAACTACTGGTTCGAATTGAAAAATTCTTTTTGTGTTCGATAGTCCATTTATCGAGGAAGGCTTTAGGCTATATAACATTACGCTGCGACCATTAGGAGCGAAGCATCAATGAAAAATGTTGCAAAAACGGGGAAAATTATTCATATTTGAAGGCTTCCGTTGCTAATCTACCCAAATAATATTATTTGAAGGCTTCCGTTGCTAAGCTACCCAAATCTATACTAATATTATAAAGCTGTAGAGTTTGATTGTTTGTTTGTTTGTTTGATCACGTGGGCGAAGCCGCGAGCAAAAGCTAGCATAATATAAGATTAACCGTAGGTACTAGCAATTTTAATTCGTCATAGTCCCTTGTAGCTTTTAAAACTGTCATCGTTTTAGAAAACTATCAAAACTTGTGCTAGGCCTACTGGTCTGAGGGACCATAATGATGAGGATGCGAATTATATTAGATTTTAAGGTAGATTTACTAAATTACTTGAAATGTAAGTGTTACCAACAACATTTTAGGCCCAAAGCAGCCTCCATGGCGCAGCGGGCGAGTAGCCGGCTGTGAAGCGAGAGGCCGCGGGTTCGATCCCCACACCGAGACAAATGTTTGTGTGATCCACAAATATATTTTGTTTCGGGGTCTGGGTGTTGTGAGATCGAAAGTCTCTCGTATTTCCTGATACCCACAACATTCGTATCTTATTGTGGGGTCAGGATTATGCGTGTGATTGTTGGGTGTAAAAAAAAAGCTAAACTTACCAGCATGCCGTACACTCGGGTGTACACTGCGGGTCAGACGGTGGATCCAATACCAGATCCACCGACAAATCATGATGGGAAAGCGAAACCTGGCACTAAGCCGGTATAACGCCAGGAAGAATAAAGGTTGACTCAAATTGAACCGTGTGAACCCGCTATTAGAGTCGATATTTCAATCTCCGAATATGTTTCAGTCACCAATTAACGCATAAACAGCCTTTAAGAACACCTGCTAATATTCGCCATATATATAATTAAGATCATAATGACATTCGATTTTGCAGTCCTATTTATATGTTAATAACCTATTTGGAGATTGGAAATAAATCAAAAGATATTTTAAGATAATCATACAGTCTTGTTTTGTTACCATAGTATTCTTGTTTGTAAGTTTTATTATTTGACAACTGTTCAAATTTCATGATCCTAGCTTTAGCCTTCTTATTCCCCTACCAAATGTATATTTCAAAAAACTCATTCTTAGCAAGTACAATGTACCCGGTATATTCTACAAACTATTATCTGACCAATTTTCGTGAGCCTAGTTTTAGTAGTATTGACATATGATTAAACAGCGATCGAGTGGGTGATATTTCACTTTTATATTCAATATATAGATTTTACTAAATAGGAAATATACTTTTGGCTCTACAGGTTTTTAGAAACAAAAGGTAACAAGTCAAGGTTTATTTTGTTTAAGTTTTTAATATTAATATTTTATATTTTTTACTAGGTGGTGGGGCAATAGTAAGCGAGGTCTACTGGGCCTCTAAGCTATTGAAATTACTAATGATTATGAGACAACTTCTTATGTCTCGGGGTGACGAGCGCACTGCACTGCCGTGCGGTACTTTGGTATTTAAAGTCGGCATTTCTACTGCCTATACTGTGTTACTATTGCCAAGAGTAGAGCTTACTATCAGGCACCTAGGACGTCTCATCATTGAAAACGATTAAAATAATATACATCGTTTTGATGATAATAGTTTTCTAATCATATTTGATTGAGGATCGTCAAATCGACCTTAATGTTTACAAACAAAACAATTTGCAGTCACCTGATGGCATTGATGTTCACAATGAAAATATACATTTAATGATTATGAATAATTTATAAGCATAATTGTAATATATAACATTTTTTTGAACGTATTTTTACGCAATGTATAATTCAACTTTTTTGACATTGGCCGATTGTATTCGTTCTCATTTAGTGTAAGGATAACTTTTAATAGGTGTTTGGTAGTAGTCGATATATTCATTCGGTGTTTGATGTTAAATGTTAAAGTAATTTTTCGGGGCATGGATCATACGTAAAGGCGTGTTTTCTTCAATGGTATGTTCGGACCACAGATATAATCCTAAATGGATGACGTAATCACCTCAACCTGTGAAAGCGTGTTTTCACGATCGGAAATCGATCAAACCGATCGATTAAAAAGATGAAGTATGCACTGAACGTATAAAATCAGGCGTCAGACAATCAGGCGTGATTTGACGTCGATAGACCAATTTACACAATGGAAGCACTTTGTAATAGGAACGCCGATTTAATAATGATGCGATTGCTTAAGGATTTGTCCAGGATTTCGGTTTGTTTCGTCACAAAATACATTTGCGTCATCGCTTTATTCTATATCTGTGGCTCGGACCGAGTCTGTTTGGATGTCTCTTTTCGAAGTAATATGTAGCGTAAAAATGATCTTAGTTGATGTCATCCAATAGCGTGTCATCATCTCAGATTATTGGCGTCCACTGTTGGACGTAAGCCTCCCAAGTGAGCGCCAACCATCCCGGTCTTGGGCAACCCGCATCCATTCGCTACCTGCCATCCCTTTCAAGCGTGTACTGTATTGAAATGTTGGCATCCGAATGGACTCGTTACGTATGCGTTTGAACAATCCGGCGCTGGTGACTTCGATGGACATTCACGATAAAAACGAAAGGTTTTGTGCTAGTCACGTTGCCCCTAATTAATCTTAAATATTTTAGACGTAGATCTCGTAGGTTAAGCATGTTTAGATTCGTAGTCTTAGAGAGATTGGCGTCTTCGCCTGTCGCCCTTTCGACTTGTCGACTTTGAAAAGGAGGTTCTGTGTTCTTATATTTTTCGGTGCAAGTAAGGCTTGTGGCCTTAGAATGTCAATTTGTTGTACGAATTCATTTCTCCGACTTCTCTTGTCGATACTCTTTACGATTTACATGAGACTATTTTTATATTCTCATTTTAAAGTCACATACGCGTTATTATCGATCGATATATGTTTTAACAGATATCGCAAAAATGCTGCGATAGTACCGACCGATAATATTGCAGCCGTGGGAGAATCTTGATATTTTTTGCAGTCGCACTTTTGTGTCTCAATTTGTCGCTATTTCTTATTTAGTTTATACATACAGTTCTACATTTTTTATACATTTTTAAGTCGGAGAAATAAATTCATAGGTGTAGGTAAGAGATTTTCACGTTAGACCAAAATTGACGTTATATTTTGGAAAATATTACATGCAGGCTTTTTGGCCTGACTAACATTTTTACATGTTGATAGTTAAGTAATTGGATAGAAAATACAAATTCAAAATTTTTACAATTGGCTGTTAAACTTTAATTGTTCAAAATTCAATCACTATGGTGTATTTAACACTAATATTCATCACGATAAACAGCGTGAGCTAGAGATGTCACTTATCTAACTCAAATCGATTCTATCGACAAATCTCAGGTTTGTCTTTTATATCAATTGCGACGGCGAAATTTTGCTTCAGTAGTGATTTGTTCTAAGGCTTAGTAAGTAAGTATTATGTGTTAGTTTTAATGACCACGCCTACAATTCCGCTTGTTAATGAAACGCACATTTGCTTATATGTGGTATTGAGTACAACAGTCGGTGCTGGCCAAAGTACGGTACTATTGTTTTAATTATGACCTTCGGTAACTTTATCTTGGAAAACACAAAAGGCGATGATGATGATAAATATAGAGCATAATATAATATATGCTCTACATTTTTATTATGTTATAAAATTGTTATATGTGTATTAATTAGTGCCTGATGAGGCCCGGAAAACCGGACGTTTATTGCATATTCGTACTAAATCGTAAAACCGAAGGTTACCGAACGGTATAATCACAATCGTAGTACTGTATCCAGTTTTTTTTATTCGTCTAGTAGAGGTATGCAAGGGAAAGCGAGGGGACTGCGCATAAAAATGAAACAATTGCGATATTATTTACGTATGTGCCAAATCATAGTGTTTGTACCGAAAAGATATTGACGAATGTTGCGTTTATACTAAGATATTTTATAGTTTTTAAATTGTTCTTTCTTTATAATATGATTTAAATGTTCTTTTTTGTTGATTTCCCTCACAGTTCTCCGTGAAAGTATTAAAATAAAAAGCCAAAGATGTTTTTATGTACGGATTTGTATGTAAGTTCTGTCGATTCATTCTGCATTTAATGTGCCTCAAATAAGTTGTGTTTTGTATGACAATAGTACATATTTTAAAATCTTTAAAGATTTCTCTTTATTCGATAATGCAACTTTAGATAAAATCTATAGCTTTTGCATTTCATTATAAATGACGTTTGTTTATAAATATGCAGCTTTTCGTGATTCTTTATTATTTTTTGTGCTCATAAATTGTTCGATTAAAATAGCAGTATGTAAATGAAGGAGTTTGAAATGACTTTTTTTCGGTGGGTATCTTCCTATCTTAAAATTATTATAATAATTTGATTTTGACACGTACAATAAAATATGTTTTTTTTTTTGTAATTTAAAATGTAGCGAGCGGCCATTCAATTTTGAATATTACATCATACAACATTGAGTGGTGCAAGAATTGATTTTAGATTAGACGATCTAAATATGGATGGTGCTTTGAGAATGCGTGATACATGTAGAGACTGGGAAACAAATGGATAAGATGTATTTAAACAAAATTTTGATCGAGCTTAACAGATGGTGTTTTAAACAACATTTAAATAAGTCGTGTCTTTATAGTACCTGTTTGGTACAATTTATTATAAAAATAAACAAGCGCAAAAAAATATTGAAAAAAGAGTGTGTGGATCAATTCACACACGGCAGAAGTGAAACTTCTAAAAAGTAGCCAACAAGAGAATGAGATAAATATAGTGTACCAGGAGTATTAGAAAAATAAAAGGTTTACCTATTATTTTATTATTAATATTATTTCCCACCGAGACATCAAGGCATATTTAACATAATCCACATTAATCAGCGTTGGTGGTTAATGGTTTAGGCATTTTTGGAAAATAATTTATTAAATAAAAAGATGAATATATTCACACTGTCAAAATATTATATTAATTTTTTTACACAATATACATACAAATAGTATTGTGTGTAAAATCAATACAAATAATTTACTAATGTTAATAAATTTAATTTTCGATAATTTATAGAAATAAAATTAACCATCGAAATTTAATACGCATATTATGCAAAAAAATAAAACACGTGAATGACACACCACGTTGTGTCATAAACATATTTTCCGATGGCCTCATTGTACGCAGGCGCAAAGACACGTGATTGCTATCACGTCTATCTCATTCTCTTGCAGGCTAAACCCTATTTATGAACATGTTTGTCCCTTTTTACGGTCGCTTTTTCGTTTCATCGAATTTTCAAATCACAACGGTGCTAAAGAAGTTTCACTTCAAAAATATAAAAAGCGTAACGGCTAAGAGGGTATTATAGATTTTTGGAAATGTGTTTAAGTGCTACAAACGAAATTTAGTTTTTGATATTTTTTTATCAAAATGATCAAAATGTATGATTAATTTAATTATATAGCTTGAAAAGCAAATAATTTTGGAAAAACGTGGCTGAAATGCTTGTAACAATTTTTAAACATATTAAATTTTTATTTGTCGACTAGAACTAAGTTCATCCATTTTGAAACAAATCGAGGTCGAATCCCGAATTTTTTAATTAGTATACCTAGTTGCTTTAATGTTACTTGTATTTAGTAGCGTATGTCAATTAAAATCGGGAGTAGCAAAGTACATAATATGTTCTACGACGATTTGTTTTTGTTACCTGCAATTCTCCTTTATAACGGTTAAGAGTGATATTATGTTTTGTTAAATTGTTTAGTTTTAATACAATTTTATGCCAACAGTAAACTATCAATGTAATGTGTAGTATATTTGATGTGAAATTGTTGTCAATTAAAGGACAAATAAAAGTATTAAATGTGATTTTTTATAATTATTTATTCGATCGCGTATTCGCTGACACGAGATTAAAATATCAAGGTGATTTAAATGCCGATAAAAATAAGTTTTTTTAAGTATACGTATAATTATATGCGATCCGGTATTACTATATAAAGCTGTCGTTATTTATTAAAATGATGCTTTGAGACCGTGAAGGCACAGATATTAATCCAAGTAGACGCCGCAAGCTGTAGCTGTTTTCGTGTTTAACAATTATTGGACTGATTTTGATTAAACTATAAAAGTGAACTCTTAAAATAGATTACATTTGTGAAAAAAATCATTAAGATCCAAAGTTATTGCGTAAATTACCTACCTACTATATTTGTACTAGTGAAACATAGACTCCTATACTGAATTAAAACATTAGGACGTGAAACACATTTCTTGTTCACTATTATGCTAACAATAATAATAATGCTAACATCTATTCTTGTATATAGTTCCGTGGCTATGGCGGTACTAGAATTACTGTGCTCAACCGGAAGATACCATTCGGTTTATTTCCTACTAAAATATGACGTTGAACATCATTTCACGTGTTAAGGGATAATCTTGTCTTGTTTTCGCCAGATCTTAGTTAATACTACACAGCAAAACAAAAGAAGTTTGTGTCAGTGTTTGATTATAGGCTGCAATATTGTGCGACGACTTAATTAGTGTTAGCATTTTAGATTCGTTAAATGATGAGGTTATTAGTATACTGCGTCGTCTATTGGATTAATATCTGTGGTTATCGTTTCTGCGTATAGCTGTCGCCTGCTTGCCGCGATAATGAAGCCAAATATTTGTAAAATTTGCATTTGCAAGGCCCAAAGTTCTGATTGACCTGCTTTTCATTTGTTTTTTTTTTAAATACTTTTAGATACATTTGGGGCAAAAATTTACTTCATAAAAAATGTTCAGTTCTTTCAACTAACTCATTTGGTCCGTTAGCTCACTTGGCCCCTTTAACTCACTAGGTTCCTTTGCTTATTTGGTCCCTTTAAAATGTTCGATTCTTTAGCACACTCTAGCACTAAATGAACCGAAACTTATTTCCAGGAATACCAATGGCTGCCGGTTTATAACTTCATGGTACAACAACCCGGAGATAATATAGGTCCTGTATCCTGACTCGACAAAAGAAATCATTACTAATAACTGTACCTACTTGATGGGAACTGCTATACAAAAATGAGGACAAATAGAAGTGGGTGTAATCGACATATCGGCCTATTAACTTTTATAATAACTTCAAATAGATTAGTACATTGCTGATCTCTGTATCGGACTCGCTGGAGGTTATTATGTTAGGTCCTTCACATTTACGATGAACGCTATACGAACGGAAACCCCCAGATAAGCAAAAGGACGTTTGGAATTCGATTTGCTTTTTCTTTAAGTACTCTTAAAATAAAGAAAACTACACCAAATGGCATCGAAGGTTCGACTTAACAGTAACCTTTATTACGATCTGTAAAAGTACTTCTAGGGCAAATTAAACTTGTTATATGACATTTATTATAAAATCATTACCAGCAATTACGTCATTAATGTCCGGCAACTTGCGGCCTTCGTTGACAGCTCCGCACGTAAAGGCATCGAGGAATTGATCGCGGTTTGCCTCGACTTTTAAGCGGCATCTTTCACTATTGGATATTTGAGAGTCTAATTAATCGTAAAACCTATTTATCGTTGGTCATTTTTGAAATGTTTTGCTTACGGTTAGATGACAGCCTCTGTAGCACGGGTGTGACCGGTTGTGAAATGCTTCTCATTTCACAACCGGTCACACCTGCGGGTTTGAACCCGCACGGAGAAAATGTGTGATCCACAAATATTGGTTTCGCATTCGGGTCTTGTGAGACCTTAAGGCCTTCGCAGTTCTTTATACACACGATACGGGTCAGGACTGTGACTGTTGAGTATATTTATAAATAAGATTTATTTTTAGATGGATCTAACATTTGAGTGGTGTATCTATGTACCTAAATAGTTAGTAGGTGGCAGGTGTGTCGTTACGAGATGCCGCCTGAGTAGGTACAACCGCTGCATTTATTTTTTCCGCATTGTAGTAGTGTTTAGGTTCCGGTTTGAAGGACTATGGAGCGAGTGAAATTATTGGGCCTAGTGAGACTTAATCCACAAATATTAGTTTCGGGGTCTGGGTGTTGTGAGACCGAAAGTCTCTCGTACTTCCTGGTACCCACGAAACAAGACTCGTATCTTACGGTGGGGTCAGGACTATGTATGTGACTGTTGGGTGTTGGGTGTATTTATACAGGTCGGCATGATTCTGTTGACCATCGATAAACTCATTGTTTGTCATTGTGTTTGTGCAGTTACATCTCCGTGTTCGAATAAAAAAAAACTGACTTGAAGTAACAGCTTGCTAATACGTTTCGTAGGCCCTTCCTTTCCCAATTCCTTAATCCCCCCTTTCTTTTAAGGTCGGCAACGCGTCCATAGTTCTTCAGGTATTGTGGATGTTCATGTGGAGATCAATTGGATACAAAATATGCCATAACTCACATCAAGTAAAAATCGTGATATTATTATTTTGTTAAATACATTAGCTTAAATCAATAATTTTGAGTTCTGATTTGCATAATCTTATATGGGAAATATTTCATTTCATATTTTTTATACAATACGGAATTCAACCTTTTTAAATCTAATGAATTAACCAAAACAAAATGAATATCTTAATTTTTACTTCACGTGACTTAAAATATTGTTGCGTAAGTATTTGCATCCAATTACCATTTGGTGAGCCACTTGCTCTTTTTCGGTAATTTGAAACTCAAGGGACCAGAGAAAAAGGAGAGAAAGAGGGGGGACTCAATTAAATAAGAGTTTGATCAAAATTCGTTATTTATTATTTATATATTATTATTTTTGACAATTAAATACAATAATATAATTATTCATAAATTTTTATTTCGAAAAGAAATCATACAATCGACACACATGTAGGTATGTAAACACACGACAGGTATGTGAATGATAAACTTTACAAACTATAGAGAGTAGGGAAGCCTTGACTTCAAATTAACGCATGTTGGCGAGCAAGATACTCTGCCTTCAACTTCAAATTACCGAGGGGAACAATTAACATTGATTTTATTAAATTTATCGAATATTTTTCAAGGGACCAGAATTAAATTTCAAATTATCGAGAAATTGAAATTAACGAGTGTCAAATTATTGAGAGTCGACCGTATATACCTTTAGACCCGTGTTTCCCAAAGTGGGGCCCATGCCCCACAGGGGGACAATTTGATAGTTAAGGGGGCAATTTAAAAATGGACTCGACACGACTTCAACCCTTTCGCTTTGGGTTATTTAAATGCAATGCTAGATATCGGTGACAAATTTAACAAAAAACATGTTAAGATGGGGCATGGCCTAAAAATGGTTGGGAAACACTGCTTTAGACTCTGCGGCATAGACAAGAGTAGGCTGCGCGTCGTTCGCAGCTCGGCTCGCGTTTACCCGCGCCGTGTAACTGCGCTATTAGGAACCTGCCAAAGACACGATGAATGGGTTATACATCAGTAAGGTCAAACAATACAAAATAAAGTATTGCAAATATGAACGCTTATTGTTGCAATTACTCGCGTGATTTTGCACGTTTCGATTGGTCACGTGCTTTAGTCTCGCTCATATTCAAGTGTACATAGTACCTAGTAGTATATATAAAGGTATAATAATATATATCTCTGATCGCATTGAGCTTTGATCGTAAAGTTGTTTGTTAGTTTTAACTGCAGATGTAGGAGTTACCGAATGCTTTTTGAACACCTTTGAAAAACCTGACTTAGCTAGGATAAAATTTTGATGAACATTGTGTTTTAGGACTGCTATCTGGACATTCCAGTTTTTATATATCTCGTTTTACCTCATTGGACTACAGCGTATTTAGGTTGAGCAACTAGTTCGATCCTGGGTTCAAATCCCACGGATGTAAACACAGTGTTAAGATTTTTTTTTAAAAATCACAGTTGGGTTGCTTTTGGCTTCGCATTCTTTATCTAGTTAGTTGAGTAATTTTTATTAGTCAATAATGAATACTTACGATTCAAAATGGGTTAAATTAATAAGTCTTAATTATATTCTGGATATTTTGACACTGATAATATTTTTTCATAAGGTAAATACAACACGGACGAAACCGCGCGTATCAACTTGTAATCTAATGAATGTTATTAAAGCGTAAAAAATACAATTTAATAAAAATATATTGGTTTATCGAGGTTGGGTTTTATGAATTTTAAAGGTTATTAAATCATTACATTCGATACTGTACGTAGAGTTGATTTAATGGGTTAAAGAATGTATGTTGTTTATAATTCAATGATTTAACACATAGGTATTGTTATTACAAAGTAATATTTCTTTTCTTTCTGCCTGGCGTTATCCCAGTTATGGCTTAGTGCAAGGGTCCGTCTTCTTACTTAAACGCTTCCACTTCGCCATAATCTTGAACGGGACGTCCACGGGATCGTACCCCTGGTACGATCTGACTCAGGAATCTGCGATCAACATACTCCTGCGATTTCTTCAAAACACGACCAAACAACCTCAAGCGACATTCTTGGAGTTTGTCTGCCACGTCGCGGACACCAACGCTGCCGCGGATGTACTCGTTATGAATACGACCTAACCTTGTAACATTGCATATACCCCGCAGCAACTTCATCTCCGTGACATGGATTACTCTGACGTGATGGTCTAAGATCCCGCGGAACATTGACCTTCACCCATCTGTTTACCGGATGAAAATAATATTTTAGGGTATAAAAGGTGTTGCTGAACACATACAAATAGGGTTGCCTAAAAAAATATGGGTGAAGGTCAATGTTCCCCGGGATCTTGTACTATGAAGCTTAAAGGCCAGCCACCCATACAGGAGAACAGTATAATTATTATAAAGTAATCAATATTAATAAAATAAGTACCTGTATAATAGGTTGTTTATTACGACTTGAAAATGTTTCATTTGAGGTACTTACATTCAACTTACTGAATTTTATTAAGATATCTATAATATAAAGGTATCTCGTACACACACATTAGTGATATAAAAATGAGAAATAACACAAATAAACATATTTAATGTCCATTCTATAAAATTATTCAGATTTATGTAGATGACTCAGCGGGGAGTGGTACAGACTGTCGAGCCGAAAGTTGCAGGTTCGAAAGCAGCCCCAAGAGCATGCACCTCTGACTTGTTTTTTATTTTAACACTGCCCTGATAACAAAGAATGCAGTAATCGACATTTTTGAGATATTCGCTTTTTTCCAGAAATGGCATCCCAAGAAATATGTTTTTTGCGTTTATCTCGTAACCGCCATTTTGCGATTACTGCATTCTTAGTTATGACGGCAGAACAGAGGTCGGCAAACGAGCCAGTGGGTCACCTGATGGTAAGTGATCTCCACCACCCATGAATATTCATAATACACGAGAAATATGGATGCGTTGCCTGTCTTAAATGAAGGGGGTAATTAAAGGATTGGGAAAGGCCGGCCCATTCATGTTGTTGATAAAACTGTCTTAAGCCGGGGCTGGCTCAAGCGGGTTGTTATCACTGTCTAAAAGAAAATGGACGTAAAGTGGCAGCTTGGTGTTGCGTTTCGTACGATGAGCGAGATAATCGGAGGCCCAAATGCCCCTCCCTTTTCCAATCCCTTAATTACCCCTTTTCTGTAAGGTCAACAATGAACGAAAATGAACGAAAATCTATGAAATTTCCCCGGGTATTATTATGATTCGATATAGTCACTTACGGCGGTCGATTACACGGGTCAACACAAAATTTGACCTTGACTTTAAAGCATATTATTTCGATATTTTAGGTCGTAATTAGACGAAAAAAATATATATGACATGAAAAAGTTTGCTTTTGTATTGAGGAGGCCGATTTAAAGATATCTTTCAAAATCTGTGGTTTTAATTTTTTATTGAAAATTTATCTTTTCAAATAAATATTTTTATTATTATTTATTAAGTTTTATTATCAAAATAACTTACAATAAGTGGAAAATAATTTAAAAGTGCACGCTTTTAGTTTTTCTTTTATGTTCATAAGTACTTTTTCTCACTAAACCCCAAATATATTCTCCCATCATCTTTTCATTGTATTGGCCTTGATAACGTTGTTCAAAGCTCATAATGTCCTCATGAAAACGTTCTCCTTGCTCTTCTGAATACGCCCTTATGTTGTTTTTAAATGTATCTAAATGATAATGTAGCATATGTACATTTAATGACATCCTACAGAGCATGGCTTTAATATTTTTTAGCATATCATCAACAACGTAGTTTTTAGCTTTGTTATTTCCTAAAAATCCAGAAACTACTGCTTTAAAACTACTCGCTTCTTGAGTACGATTCAGCAACGTTGGAAATAAAACAAATCGCCTTTTGAGTACGATTCAGTAACGTTGGAAATAAAACAAATCGCTTTTTGAGTACGATTCAGCAACGTTGGAAATTTTTTATCGGCGAAAATCTGTCTAATTTGCGGACCATCAAAACCCCAGCTTTAACTTTTGCTTCTGACTTGTAATCTATATCATTCTCTCGCAGGCTAAATCCTATTTTTGAATATGTATGTCTTTGTCGTGACGCATTTTCGTTTCATCGAGTTTCAAAGCACAACGATTCTAAAGAAGTTTCACTTCAATAAAAATGTATATATTATCTTATATTTGATTCACTGCTTAATAAAAAATTGCTTACCTTCCAAACATCTTTTACAATAACTACAAGCGAGGCCATGGCTTGTCTTGATGCCGAACAAGACAGTCAAAATATGCTTTGTAGGCTTCACAAAGAACGTCAGATGTCTTTAGTTCGTATTTTACATTGCAAACTTTAATAGATTGACCATATATATAAAAAAATGCATCAGCATCATATTTAAACTTTCGCGACGATATTTTTGAGTTGTACAAAACACCTAATCGTTGTTTATTACTCGAGTGCCATCTAGCGGCAATTTTTGAACGTAAAAACCCCACTCTAATCGCGCAGTAGTTTTAAAAGTATTAAAATTTATGAAATAATCAAAAATGAGTTTTGTTACTATAACTATCACAAAAGCAAACTTTATACCAAAAAAATATAATTTCTTATCGGTTTTGTGCATAATTAACCGAAAAATCATAAAATAAACTTTAGGACAAAGAACAAATTTTTTTTTGTAGACCCGTGTTATCTTTATATATATAATTCTTCTGTGAGTGTGTATGTCACTGAACTTCTCTTAAACGACTGGAACGATTTTGATGAAATTTTTTGTGTGTGTTCAAGGGGATCTGAGAATGGTTTAGATTCACAATTTTGTCCGCTGGACAATGTTTTTTTAATTAATTTTTAATTTATTAGTAGTTGTTGATTTTGGAATGTTTTACATTGGATCCGACAGACGGCAGGGACAGGGACAGGGACAGGGACAGGGACAGGGACAGGGACAGGGACAGGGACAGGGACAGGGACAGGGACAGGGACAGGGACAGGGACAGGGACAGGGACAGGGACAGGGACAGGGACAGGGACAGGGACAGGGACAGGGACAGGGACAGGGACAGGGACAGGGACAGGGACAGGGACAGGGACAGGGACAGGGACAGGGACAGGGACAGGGACAGGGACAGGGACAGGGACAGGGACAGGGACAGGGACAGGGACAGGGACAGGGACAGGGACAGGGACAGGGACAGGGACAGGGACAGGGACAGGGACAGGGACAGGGACAGGGACAGGGACAGGGACAGGGACAGGGACAGGGACAGGGACAGGGACAGGGACAGGGACAGGGACAGGGACAGGGACAGGGACAGGGACAGGGACAGGGACAGGGACAGGGACAGGGACAGGGACAGGGACAGGGACAGGGACAGGGACAGGGACAGGGACAGGGACAGGGACAGGGACAGGGACAGAACAGGGCAGGGACAGGGACAGGGACAGGACAGGGACAGTTCAGGGACAGGACAGGGACAGGACAGGGACAGTTCAGGGACAGGACAGGGACAGGACAGGACAGGGACAGGACAGGACAGGGACAGGACAGGGCTGTCCCACCGGGGGGTGGTGGAAGACGACCTGACTTAGGTCGTCGAAGTTAATTAAATGTGCGACGGGTTACCTCACGTGCAATGGTGCAGTACCTCACTTAATTGCATTTAATGTAAATGAATCATTTGTATTAGTTTTTACCACATTTTACACAAATATATGTAGGTGATACGAAGTTCACCGGGTCATCTAGTACAATTTATAACATCTATGACGACACAAAATTATTACGTTGATAATGTATACGGAGAAGCGTGCAAATTTGAATATTCTTAAATTGACTGTCTACGTTATCTAACGGTTAACATTTATTCGGACATTGTTTTTTTTTTATTTGATTCAATGACGAGACGAGCAAGGCGCTCGCCTGATGGTAAGCACCACGCCTGCCCATAAACAGAAGCAACACCACACAGAACTTTGAATTACAAAGCACTGCATGGCACTGAACTGCGCTCGTCACCCCGACACATAAGATGTTAAGTCTTATAATACCCAGTTATTTCACTGGCTTCAATGTTCTTCAAGCCGAATCACAACAGTGCTTACACACTGTTGCTTGGTGGCAGAAATATGCAAAGCGGTGGTACCAAACCAGACGGCCTCTCGCATACGAGGGACCTACCACCTTGTAAATCCTGTAAATAAATCAGCCCTTACTCAGATATAACTTGTTCATTAGGTTTACAACATTCTTGTAAGGTAGCTAAGATTTTGCAATTTTGCGTAGGTTCATGACATTTCGAAATGTATATTTGCCTTATTGTCTAAGTGCGAGTATCTTGCTATCTACCTACGTAAATAGATCATGTACCAAGTATGTATACACCCGAATCATACCTAAATTGATTGAGGAAATACAATTTGTCCTTGGCTCGCCAACGTTATTGTGTATTGCAGTATTAATTTAATTTTGCGTATATTTCTTAGTAACTATCTACCCACCAGTTATCGCCCCTGAGTTCCGGTATGGGAACTTTAATTAATAATATGAAATGGTTATGTGTGTATAAATGTATTTTATTGTTATGGTGTTGGATACCTTTATAATTGCTAATTCTAAGGCTGGAATCTATAAATTTAACTTCGGCAAACGCCCGATTTTTGGAAGGCTGATCAATATCGAAATTAACTAACTCAGGAGTTAGATTTATTGATTTATTGAGTATCTAGAAGTGTGGTCAACGCTTTTTTTTAACTGAGTGCCATTAGTAACTAAATGATTAACTCTACATTTAATCACAATCAATCAGAACGATGCAGGCGTTACAAAGAGGCTTAGAATCGTTGTAATTGCGGAGAGACAATGCCTCGCTAAGCGTCTTTTTTCGTCTGTATCACGGTGAGTGCTCTGAAGAATTGATTGACCTTATCCCATCCTCACCTTTCCTTAACAGAACCACGCGTGCTGGCTTGCGGAGCCGCTCCACAGCTTCGTGGTCTCCTCCATCTCGGCTCGAACTAAAAAGTTTACAAATTCATACTTCTGCCGGACCATTAAGCTGTGGAATAGTTTGCCGGCACACGTGTTCCCTTCTTCCTATAATATGGGGTCCTTTAAAAGGAGTGTGAAGAAGCAGTTAGGCAGGCCGCCATGATCGTGCCGACCAACGATAGACACACTGTTTATCGTTGGTCGACACTATTCCTGGATTGCGCTACACTTACTATCAGGTGTGGCGTAGTCATTTTGCCGAGCCAGGATTAAAAAAAAACAATTCAATCAGCTACATTTAATCCTGGCGCTCGCCGGCTGATCCCGCGGCCCGATTTCTTCACTCGCTCAATTCACGTATTCATTTTTACAACACCCTATCATAAGGCACATTTTTTTAAAACGGAAACGCAAGAATCCGCATCAATAGGGTAACAATAATAACAGTACGGTAACTTGGTCGCCTCGACATGACAATAAGTTCGAAAAATTTGCATTTTTTATATGGTTTTTATTTTTCCTTTTGTTACTTCCGTTACATGTAAGTACCTAATATTTAAAATGTTTATGTACTGGAAATGTTGTCACTTTTCCAACAAAAACTCCGTCAAATAAGCATACTTAAGTTAAATTTGCAAGCTCTTGAATGTCTTCTAGAAGATATAAGTCAGATTTATTTAACTCAGTCTTAGATCTGGATATATTTATGGTTCTTTGGGACATGATGAAAGAAATATAAATTGTACATCGGAAACGTTTAATTAAAACTATGATAACTCTGATACAATATCTTGTTGTCTAGACCCTTCCGCTATAGAAAACGGAAGCTTCTGTGTATACAAATTAAAGGCAATCCTGTAATACATCACTTAACCGACCTATAAACTAGGTCACCTTGATATTTCCTCTTGTACGATTTATGACTAATCCATGGTTTTTTAACAAGCTTACCTTGTAAATACTTGCAAAGGTAATTGCTTGACTATTTATCAAATATGTGTCGCTAGACCGTGTGAAAATCAAGTGAGAGCATTTGATTTTAAACGAGGACGCATTGTACAGATTCGTTTCAAGGCTAAAGAGCCCGCCCTGTGCTTCTGCGAGTGCGCGCACGTAACAAATGAAATCGAAAGGCTATCTCTGAGTCAGAGGCTTATGTGCCCGTAGGCTAAGTTACTTGCTCAGTACGCTTGCTCGCCTTGACAATGAAAGTGAATTGGACAATGTGGACGCAGTCTAGTAGTATAAAAACCAGGGCACTCCTTGTCGAAATTATTCAGTTGCCAACATCAACAGCATAAACATGTACGCCAAGGTGTGTTATAGGGTTTATTACTGTGTTCAAAGCATTGGATTATCTGACGCAATAACTTGAGTGCAAAAGAATATTTTAACTATGACCAGAAGTTCAGCGTTGCATTTATATTATGCGGTTAAATATACGAGTGCCTATGGGATAGTGGTTGTTGATGAGAGTTAGATCAAGATATGAGTTTTTAAAAATGTTAAGCTCTGTGTTTTTATGCTATTTATTATGTATTTACAGCTGATCGTTGCTCTGTGCGCTGTGGGTATTGCCCATGCTGGTGGCCTCCTGGGAGCTGGTCACTTGGCTTACACCAGCCACGCCATCGCTGCCCCTGCTGTGGCCACTTATGCTGCTCCCGCTGTGGCGACCTACTCCGCTGCGCCTGCCGTAGCAACCTACGCCGCTGCTCCCGTTGTGACCAAGACCATCGCGCCCGCCGTGTCTTCTGTGTCATCCTACTCTACCCACACCGCTCACGGCGCTCCAGCGTATACCGCCTATTCGGCTCCCGCTGTCGCCGCCTACTCCGCTCCTGCCGTCGCTGCCTACTCTGCTCCCTTGGTAGCTAAGACCTACGCTGCTCCTGCCGTCGCAGCTTACTCCGCCCCCATTGTGGCTAAGGCCTACGCCACTCCGGCAGTTGCGACTTACGCCACCGCGCCAGTCGTCACCAAGACCATCACTCCTGCTGTGAGCTCCATTTCTTCTTACTCCACCCATACCGCTCACGGTGGCGCTTACGCCGCTCCCGCCGTCGCTGCCTACGCTGCTGGTCCCGTCTACGCCAAGAGCTACGCTACCCCAGCCTTCTCCACCTACGCTGCTGGCCCCGTTTACGCTAGGAGCTACGCTGCCCCAGCCATCTCCACCTACGCCGCTGGCCCCGTCATCACCAAGAGCTACGCTACCCCAGCCTACTCCACCTATGCTGCTGGTCCCGTCTTCGCCAAGAGCTATGCTGCGCCTGCGTATACCACATACGCCGCTGCCGCGCCCGTCCTCAAGTCAGCTGTGACGTACTCTGCTGCCCCCGCTGTATCTCACATTTCCTACAGCGGTCACGGTGCCACCTATGGTTGGTAAACTGAATCGCAGTATATTTAATATTGTAAATAGACCAATGAAATAAAGAAAATGCCATAATTATTTTATGTTTTTGATATTTATTGACGTATTTTCCTTTAATTTCACGATTATATTATTTTATTGTGACATATGTCATATTGTGACGTATTATGTAGTGTCTAATGGCAGAAGAAAAAGATAACATAGTAATTTCCTAACGAAATATTTAATTAATTTCTTCTTACATTATATTGAGTTTATTTATTGTTTTGCTATTCATAAACCTTAGAAGGTTTTGTATTAATTACAATCTCAACTGGAGCAAATCTGCTGAAATTGTTGTTAGTACCTATAGTTTGGCGGAAAGAGCTACATTAACATTTTGGCATAAGACGTTGATATACCATCTTAAATGAACAGAATAAGTAACAAGCCTTAATTTACATCAACAACATCGGCTTAAGCCGAATGTACAATACCACTTGTATAATATGTACCTTAACATGAATCAGTAGGTATTATAAAGTTTACGTTAATATGGTTGTGCCGTGACCAACCGTGATAAGATCTTAAATTAGAGCATATATAGTATATTTCCGGCCAAACATGGTGATAAAATAAAAAATGACCACTGGCCTTTAGCTTTCTTCAGGTCAGCTCTTGCTTGTTTGGTGTTGAAGGGTCAAACTAAACGAAAATACTTTTAGCACCTACATAAAGCAATCGTTCCACTCGCCCTAATTACTAGAGCCAACTCTATAAAAGGATGCGTTGTTGAAATGTTGTGCCTTTGTAGAAATTTATGTACGTCTATTTGTCGTAGTAGAATGACAATCTCAATCGACGCAAGTTCTTAGGATCCAATAACTTTTGCTAAGTTTTATTGGTAAGTTTGTTATAATCTATGGAGTAAGCTAACTCGTTTTCTTTTTTTTGTGTGGAGCGGTATGCTCCACTCTCGTACCGCTAATCGCAAACATTCTTCCCTAAGAGGCTAATAATTTTCCTAAGTAAAATTAAATAGATGGACCAATAAAGTCCCTACTTTATTAGTCCGTCTTTTTTAATTTTCTACATCACGTCAGCTTACTGCAAGGGCGCACCAAATTGGTAATTCTGCACATTTAAAATGTATTCAACACGTTCGCAACGCAAATCCTACTAATATTATAAACGTACCTAAAAGTTTGTAAGTATGGATGAATGGATGTATGTATGTTTGTTACTCTTTCACGTAAAAACTACTGAATGGATTTTAATTAAACTTTACAATAAAATAGCTTATATATCAAAATAGGACATAAGCTACTTTTTATCCCGGAAAAAGCAGATCACGCGGGCGGAGCTGCGAGCAAAAGCTAGTATATTCCTTTTTAGTATATTCATTATAGTTTATAACAATGTATAGAGCCGCGTATGATGTGATACACGAGCGTGTGATATATAGTGGTACAGAATGAGGTTTGACCTCTGAATCTGTTTTCAAATGCGCTACGCGATACATGACCTACGCGTCATAGCCACCTCTTAGCAATTTTCGACTGTTTAATTACAGTATTAGGTACCGTAATATGACTTGCGATACGAAACTGGTCTTGAAAACCCGGTTATAAGTATAACCGAGGGACCAGGTTAACTTTAACCCAACAGGGCTGTCTGGTATTGTAGACACAGAAAATCTTAAGGCGCTAATCGATCAAAAGTAAAACCATAGTCTTAAGCTCGTGCCAAACTACGACCAATTAGATGCCGACGATGTTCCATGTTGCATAAGAAAATTAAAAAAAAAATAGAGAACGGAAGATTGTTGGTGCCTAATACGTCGTAGTCTGGGTCGAGACTAAAAAGACTCTCCAGTTAAATTCCCTAGTTTATGACTGCTATCGAGCGACTTTTTATCAAGGGCGTAAGCAGAATTTGCTTCAAGGTGGAGCAAGATTTGCTGAAAGGGCAACAACCCCAGGGATAGTAAATAGAAGTCTGTCAGTTGTGGAGTAGAAACGAAGTTGTATGACCTCGAGCACCACGCACCGGTATTTCGAATTAGACGTGATAATTTTAAAAGAATAGTAAAGGTGATTTTTTTAAAAGCGATCATAAATAACCATAAATCTTTTAAATGGTACTGGTCAGGGAAGAAACATTTTAATGAATCTAAAAAATACAAATATTTTGTAATCTAATGTCATTGTGAGTCGAACTCACAGGGCGATCGAGCCACCGTATTGTTAATACTTAAGAAAGTTTTATAGTAAGTAGGTATAAGCAACAAAACGACGTAAGTCGGAAGTTTTTTCTATAGATCTCAGCGTACATTTAATGTTGACAGTCTAGAGCCTTAGTTCCCAAAGTGGTCCAGGTGGACCCGTACGTTGGCGTGACAAAAAAATTGGGTTCACAATTCGTAAGCAGGGGACAACTAAAATTTATTTGCTTTCGATACTGAAGAACTAAAATGTTGGCTTGACTTCACCTATCAATGTAGGGCAGATAATATTTAAGGCTGCGTTTAGACGACGCGAAAAATTTCGTGCGGCCGCCGCGCGGCGGCTGCACGAAATTTTTCAGTCATAGCAAATGTATGTCTTATTAACTAGGACTTAACGTTGAAATTCTTTGTGAGTAACCAACCGCGCGGCCGCCGCGCGGCGGCCGCGCTCCCGTTTACACGATCGCGCAGTCGCCGCGTGGTTGGAGCGTTGCGAAGTATTAAACATTATGGCTTAGTCAATAGAGTTTACATTAGTTTTTCGAGTGATTCGAGCGCGGCCGCCGCGCGGCCGCAACGCGGTGGGATTCCTTGTCATATAAATGCGCCCTTAAGAAGCTCAGCGACTGTTACTTGTAAACACTTGCATATTCCATATAAATACATACATAACCAATGTCACGTTTATTTTTCGAAAACTATTAATTAATTCGTGGTTGGAACTCAGCCGCAACGCAAATTATTTATTTATTTATTTACACTTCATACACAAAATATGTATATAGGCGGACTAAATGCCAGAGGCATTCTCTACCAGTCAACCTTAAGATGGTGCAGAGATAGACAAGGTAGGTGCATCAAGGACAGAAATATTCCAAGATTATGAAATACATATTATAAACGTAACGATACAACAATAAGGAAATGTATAAACATATACATACATAAATAAAAATAATACATAAATATATATATGTATATACATAAATATATACAAATTACCATAGATCTTATCTTTATTTTTTTTATTTTGTCAAAATGGTAGAAATGTAGCTGCGGCGGGTTCAACGGAAACAGCTAAATTTTGAAAGTGTTCTATGAGAAAAAAGGTCTGGGCTCCTCTGGTCTAGAGACATTATGTTCCGCGATTGCCGGCAGAATTATGCCGGCGTGAAATTACTAAGTATAGAAGTTTTAGTCTTTCATCCCCTTAGGAATATTTTTTTAATTTCATTTATATGGAACGTTATTGGTAGTAAAAAAAATATGTGTGAACATTTAAATAAAAAAAACATGTTTATAATATATACAGACGAATTGAGAATTTCCTCCGTTTCTTTGCGTCGGTTAATAAAAAAATTATACTTATTTCTAGGATTTATTATTAAAGGATGACCTTTTATAAATAATCAGACATAATGATTAATCGTTCGTAACACACAGAATATTTGCATAAGAATAATAAATAATATATTATTCTAAAGACATTAACTTAACTTTGTATATTTGATAAGTCAACATAGGAAAGTAAACGACACGAAGAGAAAAGACATATTTCTTAAAATATACCCACTACGTACCTATGCTTTTATTCCCAAAGTGTTTACTGTAGGGCCTTGATCGTCTAATAGCAGCTCGCGAGGCTCTTGCGGCCCGCAAACCTAAATCGTAGAATGATCAACATGATAGTATGAGCTTGCATTTTTGGATCTAAATACTACTCATACACGTAGTACATGCTCGTTGATGTCTCAAGTCAATCAAAGATCGATTTTTTATTTATTCTAACCAAACCACGGGGGAGGGGTTGAATCGATATGCGGCCCGAGGTGCCACTCTATTTCACCTCTATTAGTCCATGACCAAAAAGTTTGACGACCGCAGGTTTAGTGTGTCCGATTTTAAATGTTTAAGTTTTTAATGTTTTAAAAGTACTATTTTAAAACATTTCGATACAATTACGATATAAACGTCATGCGAATATTATGTTATCAAAACATAGACATTTACTGAACTTCTGAAAACAGGAAAAACGTCATTTCCAATTAAAAGCTCAAGTTTGGAATTACCATTCAGACCACTTTTAATTGAATTACTACTTTTTCTTCTCACCTTTTACTGTCAAGGTCAACTCGTGCCTTTTTTGTAACTTTGAACCTCTTAAAAAGGTCAGGTATACGCATGTGTTAAACAAATCCGATGGGCGTAATGGTAGTATTAAAAAAGAACATTATTTTTCAACAGCATAGGCCGGAATATGAGCAAATGAGTCACTAGTTTTTTAGCTTCCTCGTATATGAGAGGCCGTATACAGACTAGTATACAGACTTTCAATTGACTTGATCAACAAAATGTCTACAGCTTTTGTTGATTCAACTGAGTTGATAAACTAAACTTGAACCGTATGAACATTCTCTTAGGAGTGGATTTATTTGTTCTTTATCACGGACTGCTATCGGAGTATATCTTACCGGATAAAAAAAATAGTTATCCAAATCAATAGTGTTATTGTGTGTAAATAAACTACACTTAAACGTAAATCGATCCATATATAGCGCAGTTTTGCTTGCACATACGTAAACTTAGGTTTTTTTTGTAGTCATTAGCTAAACTAAACTAAAACTAGTTTAAATCTTATCTAACAGTTGAGTCGAATGATTTTATCTACCTTTTTTTACAAGACTAAAATAAGTTGTGTTACATTACATAGATTTTTAAAATTTAAAGGTGCAGAAGTTATTATTGGATTTATTTTCATATTCATATTCATTCACAGAGAGTTCCATTAAATTTTAATAATAACCTGTCAATGGTGTTAGGTTGCCGTTTACTTGCGACAAGTCTGCATTTTAGTTACCCACGTTGATTGTATAAAACTCATGACTTTGAACTAAAGCCAGATTAAACTAACAACTAGTTTAGTTAGGTGTAAACAGAATACCTACCGATCTCAATACTTGCTTTCCAATGTTTTTAATTTTCTGTAAAAAAGAATAATTAATAAACTAAGAAAATGTAAGGCCAAAATACATGTAGGTACAGCTGTTATGTAATTACATACTAAAAAAGGTCTTTGTTTACTTTATGTTTATTACCAGTTTTTAATGTGAACAACTTTTGAATAAACAAGGAGATGCCTAATAATAGATTATCAACCCAATCAATGATTTTACGAGTATTATGTCACCAAACCCAATAATATTTAAATGCAGGAAATATAATTAAAGGCATTAAATTATCATGTTTCCTTTATATTTTGGAGACTGGGCACTACAATGTACTTAATTGATACTTTTTCTTCCCAGAGGGGTTGATCACACTGCGAGGGGGATCATGTCGGGTGGGAAAAGAAAAACACGGTAAAATAACGTTACGTAGTCGACGTAGTTGACGTAGTTGACGTAGTCAATAAAAAGGGCTGTGGTAAAATTATTTAGTTTTTTCAGTCATCGAAGTACGGTAAACCATTTTATTATATCATATTCTGAAGGCTTACTATAAGTCGTAATGCTGCCTAATGGTTGATTTTACGATGTAATAAGTTGTATATATAGGATATTGCAATACTGGTAGTACATATTTATTTATTTAATGTTCATTTCATTTATAACTCCATTCTTATGACTGCTAAATACCGAACTAGATGAGATTTGGAAGTTGGCAACATTATTTTACAAAGTCACATTTCAATCCGTCGATTCAATGTGTTTAATCATCAGATAAATTAAAATTAGCATACGATAACGTTAACTTTCCTACTTGGGTGTAAGTTTGCTTCACTTATGATGCAAGTACTATACTCCCTGTATGATGTTACACTACACTGAGTAAACTCTACATTAAAGTTTAACTCATATTTACTGTCCTCCTCGACAATAGGGATGTAGTTTTTAAATAGTTGAAGTTAATACTAACGACAATCCGCTTCCAAGTAATTTGTTTTTTTTTTTGCAAGTACGGCAAAGTGATTTCACTACACCTGATGGTAAACGCAGTGTAGTCCAAAAAAAAACTAGCGACCACCGACAAACAATGAGTTCATCGGTGATCACCAGAATCATGCCGGCCTATATAATTGCTTTTTTACACTTCTAAGAAAGAAGAAGCTAATCGAGGGGTCTGCGACGGCGCCAGGCGGATGACCGATGCAGGCACTAGGGAGTCAATGATGTTTCCCTATACTCACCCCAACCAACCATCAAGTCCTGTTGCAAGTCCCTGGGAGTACGGGCTGGCTGGTCCTGGAACGCGATCCACATTAGGTGAGTGGGTCACTATGGCAGGTTTTAACACTATGTTTACGGTGGTCGCTATCTGGGCCGATATGAATATCCTACCACCAGCATAAATGGGATTAAAAGATACTAATGAAAAATTTAACTATTGTATTGCGTCCTATAAAATGACGATACGAAGTATACATATTTTAAAAAATAAGTACATCTCATCTGTCAATTAAGATATAATCGAAGACAACGAAAGACTATAAATAAAGTTCAATTCACTTGACAATGAAAGTGGATTGAACAACATGGACTCGGTCTAGTGGTATAAATACCAATACGCTCCTTGTCGAAATTATTCAATTGCCAACATCAACAGCTTAAACATGTACGCCAAGGTGTGTTGTGATGATAATTACTATATTAAAAACATAAAGTTGTCTTTCATCTGACGTTACACTTACTTCAGTGCGAATGGATTACTTACTCTTTGGATGTAAACTATTACGTGATTGTTGTAGACCTTTACCTTTATTATTTTCGAGATGTGTCACAGTTTATTAACGTACTTTAACAAGCCGATTAAAATTTTGTAGTTCTATGTACTAATATTCATTGTTAATTTATAGGTGATCATCGCTCTGTGCGTTGTGGGTATGACCCGCGCTGGAGGCCTGTTGGGAGCTGCTCCCTTGGCCTACAGCAGCCATGCTCTCGCCGCCCCCGCTGTGTCGTCTGTATCCTACTCGACCCACACTGCACACGCCAGTCCCATCACCACCTACGCCGCCGCTCCCGTCGTCACTAAGACCTTTGCCACACCTGCTGTGGCCACATATGGCGCTCCAGCAGTAGCCTCATACGCTGCTCCTGCTTTGGCGACATACTCTGCTGGTCCTGCTGTGGCCACCTATGCTACTGCCCCCGTCGTAGCCAAGACTGTTGGACCTGCCGTATCGTCCGTGTCATCCTACTCGACCCACACTGCACACGCCAGTCCCATTGCCACCTATGCGACCGCCCCGGTTGTTACCAAGACTTTTGCCGCACCTGCTGTTGCAGCTTACGCCGCACCCGCAGTAGCATCTTATGCTGCCCCCGCTGTGACGACCTACGCTGCTGGCCCCGTTGTAGCCAAGACTATCGCGCCTGCCGTGTCTTCCGTGTCTTCTTACTCTACTCACACAGCTCACAGCGCACCTGCGTACACTGCCTACTCTGCCCCCGTTGTAGCTAAGGCCTACACCGCACCCGCAGTCGCCGCCTACTCTGCTGGTTCCATTTTGGCTAAGAGTTACGCTGCCCCAGTGGTCTCGTCTTACGCTGCTGGACCCCTCTACGCCAAGAGCTACGCTACCCCAGCCATCTCCGCGTACGCCGCTGGCCCTGTCTACGCCAAGAGCTACGTTGCCCCAGCGATCTCTGCCTATAATGCTGGGTCCATCTTCGGCAAGACCTACGTTGCCCCAGCGATCTCTGCCTATAATACTGGGTCCATCTTCGCCAAGAGCTACTCTACGCCCGCCATCTCTACCTACGCCGCCACTCCTCTGTTCGCCAAATACGCCTCCCCTGCGTATACCACTTACGCCGCCGGCGCGCCCGTCCTCAAGTCAGGTTTGGCGTACTCTGCTGCCCCCGCTGTATCTCACATTTCCTACAGCGGTCACGGCGCCACTTATGGTTGGTAAACTGAAGCATTGTATAATCAATAATGTTATTAGGCCAAATAAATAAAAACATATTTTATCTATTCGTCGTTTTTATATATTTCTTCTGCTGCTGACTCTAGAGATATATCTATAGTGGTAGAATAAACCTATATTTAAATAGTTTCATAATTATTTAGGTATTTTAAATAAACAAGTTATTAAATTAATATATACACCGAATAATAAAAAATTGGTGTGTGTCGTGGGACACCAGGTAGGAACGAAGTTCCTTCGGCTAATATAGAATCGACACAAATTGTAAAAAATACAAATTATCAACTAAAATAACAAAATATGTCTCTTTATTTTTATTGACAACATAAAATTACATAGAAATAGAATAGAAAAATAGAAATAAAAAAAAGACGTGTAGCACTCGGAGACTGCCGCGGTAAAGCTATTGTATAGCATTTTTTATCAACTTATGTAATTATAAATAAAAACTTATTAATTTAGACTTAGACTGGCTACTAAACGGTGGACGGCCGTGTTCTATAATCAAAAATTCAAATTCAAATTTCAAACCGCGTCTACATTTCCAAATGTCATAAGTTTCACACCTATCTGTTTTATTAACGGAATTTCGACTTTAACTTTGTGTGCTAGATATCAAATTAAGTTTAAAAAAAGTCTCATTTAACGGTTTTATTCCACGTATTTTTTCCACGCATTTTTTCCACGCATTTTTCTTACGGTTTTACTATCACATTTTTTTCAGTTCGGTCACGCAGCGAAATCCCTATCCCCTCCAAGCCTGCCGTAAGGAACTTCGTTCCAATAATACACATAGGCCTAATTCAAGAAGCCCTCTGTGTGAATCAATAAAATAAGTTTTAACAAAACTTAGAAATTGACGTCTAAAAAATAACACTGAGAAGTCAAAAATACCTAACTTTTCTCTTTGGAGACGTTACAGTGTTATTTTTTGAAATAGGTTTTTAAGTTTAGTTAAAACTTAATTTGTTTTTCATTTTTTAGTGTTAAGTCCAACTATAGTATGTAAAATCCAACTCAATATCACAATTGCGACGACTGAGCTGTTGTCCATTGAGGATATTTGTTTCCGTATATTTTCATCAGATCTTAACCATCATCACATAAATTTGGTTAAGATCACATCGCAGCTAAGCTCTGTCGAATTACTTTTTTCCGTGAAAATCGTTCCACAATTGACGGAGAAATCAAAACAAAACTCACCGAATTGAGAACTTGTTCCTTTTTTGAAGTCTACAAGTCTGAACTTTTAAAAACTAGAAGGGAATTACGATCCCAATAGCCCCAGAACCGAAATAAATATTTGTAGATCACACAAACATTAATGGTCTAAGTGCAGGGTGTGGTGATTATATCCGAAGCTTCTCGGTTCCCAGCCGTCCACTAGGTCACTACGTTAGGAAAACAAACGACTGATATCACAGAGAAATATGAATGAAAACATAGGGCACCCTCATAATACGCTACGAGTGCTAAACGCTTATATGTCCGTCTTTATTTCATCAGAATGTTCATCAAAACTCAATTTACAATAATAAGGACGGAGATTGGGTTTAAACCTGTTTTAGTAATTATTTTGTATGAATCTGTCAGACTGTCAGGCAGATGCCACTGTTATTCACATAGATAGTTACGCAACCAACACCTCAACCCATAAACAAATATATAACTACAATAGCCATACACTAACCAGAGGCTATTCTATGGTACACTTCTATAGTTATTATTTAATATTAGTACAAGTCTTATGGCCCGGCCGGTCCTACACTCTGTTTACAGACAGATTCACTTGCTGACAATAGTGTTTTGATAGATATTCCATACAAAAATCCACTCCTAGCAAGCAAATCCGTCGACAAACATAATATTGGAAATGGCCATTAGGTTATCTGATACCATCCACACAATGTTGAGTCAGTCTCATGCATGGCTTGGTGCCGTTTACCAAATAAAGTGTTTCATTAAAAGATCAAGGTGGTCCTTCGTATGCCAAAAGCCGCCTGGGGTGGTACGACCGCTTTACCTATTTTTTTTTTTTTTTTTTTTATAGCACAGTCCGGCAAACGAGCAAGTGGGTCACCTGATGGTAAGTGATCTCCACCGCCCATGTACACCCATCACCAGAAGAATCATGGGTGCGTTGCCGACCTTAAAGGAAATGGATAATTAGGGATTGGGAAGGGGAGGGGATTTGGGCTTCCGGATATCTCACTCACCGTACGAAACGCAGCAGCAAGCTGCTACTTTACGTCGGTTTATTTATTTCTGCCGCCAAGCAACAGTGTGCAAGCACTATTGTGTTTCGGTTTGAAGGACATTGAAGCCAATGAAATTACTGGGCATTATGAGACTTAACATCTTATATCTCCGGGTGGCGAGCGCAGTTCAGTGCCATGTACTGCTTTGGAATTCAAAGTTCTGTGTGGTGCTGCTTCTGTTTATGGGCCGGCCCTGTGCTTACCATCAGGCTAGCGCCTTGCTCGTCTCGTCATTCAATCAAATAAAAAAAATCCACCATGGGTGCTTATGTATCCCGATATTATAGCACTAGTAGATAAGAACAAACAGCGCTTAAAGCAGAGGAAGGGGCCTATAGACGGAGACGCATGAAAACATTGGTGTGAAACTTAATGTGGCGAAGTCCGATATAACCTCCGGGAGTGTAGACCCGACCCTGCGCAACCTTGCCGTGAAACGGATAAGTGTAAGTTTTTTGTAATTTATTCTTAGGATACAAACAGTTGTCGATCTTAATATAAATAGTTCATAATAATTATACATGATTAATTGTGTGGTTCATAACGTTGTCCACGTATTGTCAAATTTTGTGTAAAAGTGGCGAATGCAGTATGCAAATAATTTGTGTCTACTTTTTAATATTAGTTTATCATATGTGCAAGTATACATTTTCCGACCATGTTACAAGCCTCTTTCATTAAAGTCCTTTTAAATTCACTAAATGATAATGAAAAGATAGCAATATAAAGAAAATGTATGTAAAAATGTGAATGTGAAAGCAAGGCGCTCGCCTGATGGTAAACGCCACGCCTGCCCATAAACAGAAGCAACGCCACACAGAACTTTGAATTACAACGACGTACCTATTTGTAATTGGTATGGGATGAAGATGTTTTTAAAATAAAGTTCCCTAAGTTTATACTACATTTTTTTTGTAGCAGCTTCAAAAATGACTTAGAACATTTTCAAATGTATAAATTTAACATGTTTTATTGTTTAATTTTCATGTTGCTCATAATTATGCTTGAATATCATTTTTATTAGGAAGCCCAATGTATGCTTAGAAACCTAGAACAAAAAAAAATATAGATTTTGTAAAATTTAAAATGTTGTGTACATTGTATGATGATTTCATCTTAGTATTAAAAATAACTATAACTTCAAAACGACAATAAATTTAAATGTATATCTTAGATACTAATTCCCTCTATTCCCCATACCCTGTTGGTCCACTACTTACGGGACACCCTGTATAAATCACCAAGAAATAAAATTATCCATGAAGGTTATGCAGAGAATGTTGTTTTGGGAATGTATGTCGAAAAAATATAAGTGTACGTAATTAGAATTTATAGTAGGTTTAGTATCAATTTATGACAGGAAACATAAACGATATTCCTGACATTAGACACCAATGAAAGAAATCTGAATAAGTTTACAAGTCTATTCATGTAGTTGTAGTATATATATATTTAAATAATACCTATAATGATTACGACTGTTTATTAAAATTTAAATATTAGGTCGGTTATTCTAGTCTGTTTCCAACACTAATAATAATTCTTTAATCAACATGCACTTTGTATATCTCACTGGCGCTTTAGACCGCAGGCTACAAATAACGATTCTGTAAGGTTGATATAGAGTAATATTTTATTATAGGCTTTGGCATGCAAATACGTTCGATTAACATAAACTAATATGTAATCGGAAGGAACGAAAGCCTGTAAATAAAGTTCAATTGCTTTGACAATGAAAGTGGATTGACCAACATGTACTCGGTCTAGTGGTATAAATACCAACGCGCTCCTTGTCGAAATTATTCAGTTGCCAACATCAACAGCTTAAACATGTACGCCAAGGTGTGTTATGGGGTTTATTACTTTACTATAAACTTTGAGGTCTTTCATTTTTAATCTTAAGTGCGATGGATTACCGTGGGTTTGACATAGATGATGTATAGTTTTAAGTAGATATCCATCGAATGAAGAAATGCTCTGTATTATTATGGATTAAAATGAAATTTATTGAATTAATTTAGTAAAATTATATTTTTTTATAGTTCTGTGCACTAATTATTTTCACTGTGAATTTTTAGCTGATCGTCGCTCTGTGCGTTGTGGGTATGACCCGCGCTGGTGGCTTACTGGGAGCTGCTCCCTTGGCCTACACGAGTCACGCCATTGCCGCTCCTGCCGTAGCTGCTTACGCCGCTCCCGCAGTTGCAACTTACGCTGCTCCCGCAGTGACCTCTTACGCTGCTCCCGCATTAACGTCCTACGCTGCTCCCGCAGTAGCGTCCTACGCTGCTCCCGCAGTAGCGTCTTACGCTGCTCCCGCAGTAACATCTTACGCTGCTCCTGCCGTGGCAACGTATGCTGCTGCCCCCGTCGTAGCCAAGACCATCGCACCTGCCGTGTCGTCCGTGTCATCGTACTCTTCTCACACGTCCCACGGCGCACCCGCGTACGCCGCTTACTCCGCTCCGGCCGTCGCCGCTTACTCCACTCCCGTTGTAGCTAAGACATACGCTGCTCCTGCGGTTGCGTCTTACGCCAGCTACGCTGCACCCGCGATCTCTACCTATGCCGCCTCTCCTCTGATCGCCAAGAGCTATGCTGCCCCTGCGTATACCACTTACGCCGCCGCCGCACCCGTCCTCAAGTCAGCTGTGACGTACTCTGCTGCCCCCGCTGTATCTCACATTTCCTACAGCGGTCACGGTGCCACCTACGGTTGGTAAACTGAATCGTCAATATATTTATAAATCGATAATATTGTAAATAGTCCAATAAAAGAATGCATATAAACCTAACAATTTGATATTTTGAATTTACCTACAAGTTACCTCCTTCAACCAACCCAGTTACTATATACATAAATATAAGAATAAACAAAATCAATATGTCCTAGCCCGTATCCCCGAAGGGATAGGCAGAGACAGGTGCATCTAGTAAAATTTATAACAACCCTCTTATTTGCCAGAGATTAAAAAGAGCCATTGCAATTCATGCCGGCCACGGTTTTGTGAATTCATAAATATGCTCAATAAGAATGTACTTACTGGTCATCTAATTACTTTAAAGCACGAGGCGGGCGTGAGGATTGCACCAGACAATTATTGTCACATTTCATTTTCGTGATTCCAATAATACTTTAAAAAATATCACTGTTGTTTCTGTTTTCAAGGTTCCAGCCCCTAAAAGTAAAAACGGAGATTTATTACTACGTTTACGCCATGCCTCGTTGTTTGTTTACTGACTGTATGTTACTGACTTTACTTGTAATGTAATGTAATTGTAATGTTCGTCTGTCTGTCGGTGCCACCTTTAAATTTATCTTTTGTACCGATTACGGTTCAAAAAACACCATCATCAGGCTATCTATTAAGGTAGCCGGATAAAATTATCTCAGAATATAATATGTCCTGTTTTTGTTTTGCCCGACTTTATCCCGGTTTATGTATTTATTTATTCATTGGTACAGTTACAGACAACAGACTACATTTTACATAAAGTTACACTTATAGAAGACATGATATAAATCTGGCGTCTATTTACTACTGTACACAGCATTCAAGATACACAGTTTAGTGTCAGGGTGAGCCTTCCTTCTTCCATTTCGCCCGATATTGAACATCCGTCCTTCGTAGTGAGTCCATCAAGCCAGCGCTTTATATGTCCACAAGATCGTACTCCTGGTACGATCTCGCATTGGTATTTACGACATGACCAACCGACATTGTTGGAATTTATCCACCATGACATACAGGACAACCAGGCCGCCGACTATACTTGTTACGTCTACGGAATAGTTGTGTAACCTTGCGCATCCACCGCGCCATCTATATCTCGTGAAGAGCAGGCCACGTCCACGTGATGATACAAGGATGTACCCCTATACCGGCTCCAATCAACTATCAAGTAACGTCGCAAGCCCCTCAGGAGAACCGGATATACACTGGCTGATCCTGGAACGCGATCCACACCAGACGTGTGGATTATTATGGCAGATTTTAACACCGTGCGTACGATGGTCGCTATCCCGGTGGACATGAATATCCTATACCACCAGCAACTCCAAATCCTTATAGGAGTACAGGTGGAATGATAGTCTTGTAAAATAAACTCATTGGCATCTTTCAGTCGCAAGTAATGCCTGTGATCTCCCGTCACTTAGCCCACGCTATGCCATTACCAGACATACGACCCATATGATGGGCCCAAACTTTTAATAATTAACAGGCTTTTAGTAACCATGTTTTTTTTTATTAATTATCACCGCGGAGTACAACACTGCACCTTTGTTTTATTAACGTGAATGACGAAACGCGCAGGTCGCTCGCTTGTTGGTAAATGCCACGCCTACCCATAAACAGAAGCAACACCACACAGAACCTAAAATTCTTCTCGTTTAAAATCGGCAAAGCGTCCATGATTCTGCTGATAGCGTAGGTGTTCATGGCCGTGGATACCTCTTACCATCAGGTGACACTTTTGTTTATAGGCCTCTGCTATAAAAAATATGTTTATACGCAATACGTTTAGGTATTTTTGTATGTAACGCATAAACTTAAAAACTGCTGGACCGATTTCAAAAATTCTTTCACCATTAGAATCCTACAGTATCCTTGATGAACATAGGCTACTTTTTCCCGGAAAATGCAGATCATGCAGGCGAAGCTGCGAGGAAAAGATAGTATTTTTATAAACACGGCTAAAGTCGTGGCAGAGCTATAGAACTAGCACTATGGACAGCGTCGTAATTGCCAATGCCAAATTAATTTTATCGAAAATAAATTATATTGGCGTCGTAAAATGTTGTGTAAATCACTAAAATGACACGCTCACGATGAACTTTTCTCACGATGGTCGCTTAAAATAAGTCTGACTTAATAATAAAATAAGTCATAGAATAATTAATTCGTATTCGTAGTTTTTTATCATGGTTTAAATAAATAATCCTTTTTTGCAGAATTGCGGAACTCGCTTAAATTTTAGCTATTTGTTAACTACTAACCTTCGTACCTTTATAATGTTTATGGAAGTACTTAGTAGTACACTTTATTGCCTAATCGACATAATATTCCTTAACAAAAAATATAAAAAAAACTGTCAAGATAAAGTTTTAAGTCGTTTCTATTGCAGTTTAATTGGTAATTATAATTAATAACACTGACTGCAAATTGGTTACTTTTTCCACTACCTTAGGGGTAAAAAAGATATTTTCAAATACAAATGAAACTAATTTAGAGCAACACTGCATGGTATTGGACTGCGTTTGTCACCCCGACAGATAAGTTGTTAAGCCTCATAATACCCAGTAATTTCACCGGTAAACTAGGAATGGACAAAACGGTGGTTACCCTGCCATACGGCTTCTGATATATTATGATAATGATGGTCTGATATGATAAATAGCAGGCTATAGCATGTCGTATACAACATGCTAATTTCTGCAATTTAATTAAGTATTCATTTGAATTTATATGTCAATTGACTAGAAATTTCGCCTCAGGTTCCTAAATAACAGTAAAAAAAAAAATTGATATATAAGTTGAATGCTTCGAGAAAAAGTTCCATAATGTTATATTGCACCTATATTTTGTGAGTGGTAGAGCCACGCTGTAGACAGTTTTGTCTACAGCATGAACGGGCTAGCTCGACCAGGACGTTAGCACTGTCTCTCAGAAAACTGACGTAAAGTAGCGGCTTGCTGCGGCGTTTCGTACGAATGATATATCCGGAGGCCCATATCCCCCTCCCCTTTCCAATCCCTAATTATACCTTTACTTTAAGCCGGCAACGCGCCCATGATAATTCTGGTATTACGGGCGTACATGGGCGGTGGAGATCACTTACCATCAGGTGACCCACTTGCTTGTATGGCGGGCTATGCTATAAAAAAATATATAGAGTTTGATCACTAGATTTCTGGAGGTGGGATGTTAAATTATAATTTAAATGGCACCAACTATTTACTCCTTTCGAATGAAAAAAATCGCATCACTCGGTGAAAAAATTGTGTGGTAATACATACAAAAAAAACGAGGTACGAGTCGAACTGAGAACCGACCGATGACAATTCAATATTTTAAAGAAAAAAATATATATTTATTTATATTTTAAGTAAAAAATTAAAAATAGACAATCCAACTAAAAAGTATAAAATAAATTTGAAAAGGAAAATGTATTTTATTGTAAAACAAGCGTGGGGTACATGGTGTCAATAGTTATAAATATTTTATCCACAGACACACACTTTAAAAGCACCCCACGCTTTTTTTTACATTAAAATATATTTTTATCTTCAAATTTATTAAAATTTATTTTATAGTAACATTTCATCACGGAAATTAATTATGATGGGAAGGCGGACCCTAGCGTTAAGCCGGGATCACGCTTGACAGAAAGAAAAGGTAATATTATACTACATCTTAAGGAAGTTTTATCTAATTATTAACAAAGATCACTAGTGAAAGATGAACTCATCAATAAAAACATTAATAGCGAAACAAAGTAATAATAGCATTTAGATTATTTGTATAAGGATAAGCTACTGTCTAAAGTCAAGGATGATTACTAATAATGTTTACTGCGGTTTTTATAATCTTTTCGGCAGAGGAACATCATATCACATCATATAATTTAATTGATTAGGTTGCGGCACAAAAATGTAAGATTATTTATATTGTAGTCGCACGTAAATTAATTCATTAATTTCTGTAAATATATTTTATAATCTTCCAAGATATGCTTAAAAAAATGGCATCGAATTTTAGAATTGATTTAAATCCTCCGATGTTTTAAAATTCTAGATGTATAATATATGGATGATGTATATGATCTATCATATTTTTTTAATGAGACACAAAAAAGTTATGTCATAGTGCTTTACCATTTCGATTCTATAGTATCATTTTGTATTCTTTTTTGCGCCTCTGTTTTTTTTTTGCGCATACTACATAGACACATAAGCTAACTTCTTAAACCTTAAGGGATAGGCAGAAGTGTTACTAATGCACACATGGTTCACCGAGCTTATACCATGTACAAATTTAACAACGTTCAACTCGTGTGTTATTTTATTTTAGTCAGACCTGGGATTTGAACGCCGGACCGTTTTTTTCAGTCTAAGTGCGCTTCAAAGCTCGTACATATTTAACCTCGCTATAATCACAAAATTCGGAGATATGATAATAAAATCAAATATTTTCATAACAAAATTAAGTGGCCTTAGATTTCGAGTGATATTTAAAGTGTGGTCAGCTTTGAGTTTTTTCCTCCATAGGAATATATATTTTTTCCTAGCTGAAGACGACAACGAGCAAGTACGTTTTCAACGATAACTGTTCTTCATCGCCCAAGACTATCCACGAAACCTTAAGAATCATGGGCGGGTTGCCGACCTTACTATCTAAAGCGTGGCTGTACCACTTCAAATCAGGCGAACGAATCCAACCCACTCAGTAGTGGGTTTGATTCGTACGATGTATAGTAGATGGTTCAGTGGCTATCTCCACCCGCATGGCGTCAAGTGCAATGCCAATCAAACTGCGCTTGATATTAATGTTCTTGAAATAGAACCTCGCTTTATATTGGTTGCAGAAAATTGGCGGTTTATTGACAAAGGTATGAATCCCATTATAGTAGCAAAATAAAATGTATACCAACGTATAAGCCTTATCACAAGCTGGCAAGAGCAAATCTGACCTTCGTTTAATATTTATGTACTTATCTATTCAAAAACAGAGGCCACCTTATATTGGTTGTGAAATCTTGTGGTTTTTTATTTCAATCTCGCGTCATTATAGGTTAAGAGCATATAAGAACATAAGAGAGAGAGAGAACATAGAGAGCAGAACATAGAACAACAAGAGATAATAGCATAAGATTAAGCTTATGTGAAACTTGCTAGAGTCAACCAAAACTAACCCTTTTGATTCAAATGCACCTACCATGAATCAGATGGGAGGTCACCTTATATTGGTTGTTAAATAATATGTATAGACCCGTTTTAAGTCTACTTATAAGCTTTTAAACAAAAAATATTTCATCAAAATCGGTGCAATAGTTGTTGCGTGTTATAGACAGATAGACAGCAGTTTTATTAAAGTACAGATATTAAATCGATGTAAGGTATTTCGGATTGCAACACCACAGGTAATTCGTTTAATGTTAGGAGTTTCTTCAAAGACACAGAACAACAGTTATCAAATTATATCTACAAGGTGGTAGGTCCTCGGTATGGTTTGGTACCACCGCTTTGTCTATTTCTACCGCCAAAAGACAGTGTGTAAGCACCGTTGGGTTTCGGTTTGAAGTACATTGAAACCAGTGAAATAACTGGGCATTATGAGACATTATCGATGTGACGAACGCAGTTCAGTGCCATGCAGTGCTTTGTAATTAAAAGTTCTGTGTGGTGTTGCTTCTGTGTATGGGCAGACGTTTACCACCAGGCGAGCGCCTTGCTCGTCTCGTCATTCAATCAAATTAAAAACAAAATATTTATAATTTATTGTTCACTTATGCAATGTAGGTTATTGCAATGTATATACAATGTAGGTATAGGTAATTAAGGCAACTTATGGTGGGAGGATACTTGTATCCGACCGGATAGCGACCACCGTACACTGGTGCTAAAACCTGCCATAGTGGCCCACCTTATGTGGGTCGCGTTCCAGGGTCAGCCAGTGTATATCCGGTTCTCCCCAGGGGGCTTGCCCCCTGATCCTAACCCTTTCCCCATCCCTTTTTCCTTCCCCTCCCCTTTGGCCCTTTGGCAGGCCGGCATGATCTTGCCGACCTACGATGGACACATTGTTTATCGTTGGTCGACACTATTCTTGGATTGCGCTACACTTACCATCAGGTGTAGCGTAGTCACTTTGCCGAGCCAGGATAATAAAAAAAAAAAAAAAAAATGTACAACACTTATACAATTTACAGACCACAACCCCAGGACTCTCTATAGACCGCTCTTTAAATAATTATAACCAAGACAGAACGAGGACCGATTAATAAACCAACAGAGCTACCGCGTAATGAACTCTTGGACTATCAACTTTAGATGGATCACTTGAAACTAACTGAATTGAACGTGAACTGTCTTTGCGCGAGCTTGGCAAAGTGACTGCACTACACCTGACGGTAAGCGCAGTGCAGTCTAAAAAACATTCGACCACCGACAAACTATGAGTTTATTGGTAGTCACCAGAATCATGCCGGACTATATACATGCTTCTTCCTACTCCAAAGAGGGAAGAAGCAAATCGAGGAGCCTGCGATAGGACAGGCGGATGACCGATGCTAGCCCAGGGATATAAAGATGTACCCCTTTTACCCGTCCCTACCCACCATCAAGTTACGACAGCAAGCCCTCGGAAGAACCGGATATATACTGGCCGATACTAGAAAGCGATCCACAGAAGATGTGTGGGTCACTATTGCAGGTTTTAACACCATGTGTACGGTGGTCGCTATCCGGTCGGATAAGAATATCCTACCAGCAGCTGAACCGACTGAGCTGACTGATCTGACCCGCTCCTAATGGAGAGGCCCTCTTTTATAATGAGCCTGTCGCTCCCAACGGACACAACAGGTTTGTCAACCCTCCTTGATTATTGCGCATAATAACAATTATAGAAAGTCTAACTAAAAATAATAGAAAATAAATTTGAAGAAAACAATGTATTTAATTGTAAAAAAAAGCGTGGGGTGCTTTTTAAGCTACTATCTAAATGATAATCCTTCTACTCATATCTGTCAATACAATAAATATAACTATTGACACCATGCACCCCATTGTTTCATGCATTGTTTACTTCAAATTTATTTTCTATTTTTTTTAGTTAGACTTTCTATAAAAGCGTGTTTTTAGTTTTTTTTAACTATTATTTATTTTTCATTTTTTAGTTAAAATAAAAATATATTGTAGCAGAGAGTATAATTTTAATTTTGAACCCGAATATCAAAAAAGCGCCATCTATTGACGCTCTTAGATACTACGATATTTCCTATAATTAACGAAGATCCAAAGAGTACAATTTTAATTCCTAACCCGAATATCAATAATTAATTAAATTAAATAATTATTATTATTATTTTATTATTATTAAATTAATAATTTTTATTTTTTTTATCAAATTAGTGTATTGTCATCGGTCCTCGATAAATCTACAAAGTTTGAACGAAATCTGGCCGTTTAAAGTGGGTCAAAATCGCGCCTAAAGGAGTCGGTTACAAACATACAAACAAACATACAAACAAATGTACAGGTGAAGCGTGTAATAAAAAGGACTCACTGCTAACATTAATAAATAGGTATAGTATAAGATCCCGGGGAACATTGACCTTCACCCATCTGTTTACCGGATGAAAATAATATTTTAGGGTATAAAATGTGTTGCTGAATACATACCAATAGGGTTGCCTAAAAATAATATGGTCAAGGATATGATTAACTAACATTTAAAAAATTTTTTTTTAATAATTTCCCTAACTTGCTTACCAAAAAAATGAACCTTCAATGATAAGTGTGCAATGTATACTACCTGCAAAAATAGGTTGCCTACCTTTTTCTGGCCACTACTACCTGGTTGCCGTGTGCAAACAGGTAACTAAAAAGTGGTAATTGCGCTCATCTAGCTCCTAGCTTTTGCAGGTAGTATACATTGTATGCTTTCATTGAAGGTTCATTTATTTGCTGAGCAAGTCAGTGAAATAATATATATTTTTTAAAATTCGTAAAACATATCCTTGACCATATTTTTTTAGGCAACCCTATTGGTATGTGTTCAGCAACACATTTTATACCCTAAAATATTATTTTCATCCGGTAAACAGATGGGTGAAGGTCAATGTTCCCCGGGATCTTAGACCAGTAATAATCATTAACAAAGATAAAATCAACGTGAAGTGTGGCTTGGTGTTGCGTTTCGTATGGTGAGTGAGATGATATCCGGAGGCCCACATCGTCCTCCACTTATCGATCTCTTAAATTATTTTCCCTTTCCTTTAAGGTCGGCAATGCATCTATGATACCTTTGGTATGTTTATCGGCGGTCGAGATCATCTACCACTATCATTAGTGATCCACTTGCTCGTTTGCTGGCCTCTGCCATAACAAGAAATGCAGTCGTCATTGTCCGAATTCTCGCCAACACTCTAGCTTCAATCCTTTATTTACTTGTCAAAAATATGGACGCTATCGACCGAATCAAATATGCAACCGATCAATATACGTCAATATCGATGTATATGCGTAAAATCAATCATTTCCAATTAATAACTTACCTTTAATAGTTATTTACCTTCAAGTAAATTAAATTCGGTTACTAGCTTGTCCTCTTAAGGTTATCGTAGTATTGATATGATTCAGCATTTTAATTGTACGGTGGTCGCTATCCGGTCGGATAAGAATATCCTACCAGCAGCTGAACCGACTGAGCTGACTGATCTGACCCGCTCCTAATGGAGAGGCCCTCTTTTATAATGAGCCTGTCGCTCCCAACGGACACAACAGGTTTGTCAACCCTCCTTGATTATTGCGCATAATAACAATTATAGAAAGTCTAACTAAAAATAATAGAAAATAAATTTGAAGAAAACAATGTATTTAATTGTAAAAAAAAGCGTGGGGTGCTTTTTAAGCTACTATCTAAATGATAATCCTTCTACTCATATCTGTCAATACAATAAATATAACTATTGACACCATGCACCCCATTGTTTCATGCATTGTTTACTTCAAATTTATTTTCTATTTTTTTTAGTTAGACTTTCTATAAAAGCGTGTTTTTAGTTTTTTTTTAACTATTATTTATTTTTCATTTTTTAGTTAAAATAAAAATATATTGTAGCAGAGAGTATAATTTTAATTTTGAACCCGAATATCAAAAAAGCGCCATCTATTGACGCTCTTAGATACTACGATATTTCCTATAATTAACGAAGATCCAAAGAGTACAATTTTAATTCCTAACCCGAATATCAATAATTAATTAAATTAAATAATTATTATTATTATTTTATTATTATTAAATTAATAATTTTTATTTTTTTTATCAAATTAGTGTATTGTCATCGGTCCTCGATAAATCTACAAAGTTTGAACGAAATCTGGCCGTTTAAAGTGGGTCAAAATCGCGCCTAAAGGAGTCGGTTACAAACATACAAACAAACATACAAACAAATGTACAGGTGAAGCGTGTAATAAAAAGGACTCACTGCTAACATTAATAAATAGGTATAGTATAAGATCCCGGGGAACATTGACCTTCACCCATCTGTTTACCGGATGAAAATAATATTTTAGGGTATAAAATGTGTTGCTGAATACATACCAATAGGGTTGCCTAAAAATAATATGGTCAAGGATATGATTAACTAACATTTAAAAAAATTTTTTTTAATAATTTCCCTAACTTGCTTACCAAAAAAATGAACCTTCAATGATAAGTGTGCAATGTATACTACCTGCAAAAATAGGTTGCCTACCTTTTTCTGGCCACTACTACCTGGTTGCCGTGTGCAAACAGGTAACTAAAAAGTGGTAATTGCGCTCATCTAGCTCCTAGCTTTTGCAGGTAGTATACATTGTATGCTTTCATTGAAGGTTCATTTATTTGCTGAGCAAGTCAGTGAAATAATATATATTTTTTAAAATTCGTAAAACATATCCTTGACCATATTTTTTTAGGCAACCCTATTGGTATGTGTTCAGCAACACATTTTATACCCTAAAATATTATTTTCATCCGGTAAACAGATGGGTGAAGGTCAATGTTCCCCGGGATCTTAGACCAGTAATAATCATTAACAAAGATAAAATCAACATGAAGTGTGGCTTGGTGTTGCGTTTCGTATGGTGAGTGAGATGATATCCGGAGGCCCACATCGTCCTCCACTTATCGATCTCTTAAATTATTTTCCCTTTCCTTTAAGGTCGGCAATGCATCTATGATACCTTTGGTATGTTTATCGGCGGTCGAGATCATCTACCACTATCATTAGTGATCCACTTGCTCGTTTGCTGGCCTCTGCCATAACAAGAAATGTAGTCGTCATTGTCCGAATTCTCGCCAACACTCTAGCTTCAATCCTTTATTTACTTGTCAAAAATATGGACGCTATCGACCGAATCAAATATGCAACCGATCAATATACGTCAATATCGATGTATATGCGTAAAATCAATCATTTCCAATTAATAACTTACCTTTAATAGTTATTTACCTTCAAGTAAATTAAATTCGGTTACTAGCTTGTCCTCTTAAGGTTATCGTAGTATTGATATGATTCAGCATTTTAATCTAAATATAAAGTTGAAAAGGTCAATTCTCAGTTATTCGGATATATTATATTTCGATTTGCATGAACCCACGGATGATTAAATACCAGTTTGACTCATAGACTATAAAAGAGGACGCAAACTGATTTTTTTATCAATTTGTAATCGAAACGGCTGAAATATGCTCGGAAAGGTATAATATATGGTTAACATCATATCGTACGCATTAAAATAATGGTTTAGTACTTATTTTTAAAACTATTTTCTAGGTGTTGGTATTGTTCTGCGCTGCAGCAGTGGTGCTATCTCATGAGGTAGAATATACCACGCCAACTCCAATAACATCTACTGTGGCAGCGTATACGACAGGACCAGAAATCACAAGCTACTCATCTCCAGCACCCGTCTCCAATACGTACCTACCTGACCCCACGGAAGTGAAGATTGGTTCAAATTACAAAAAATATTCTAGTGCCTATTCGGTAGCTCCTGTTTATTCGACAACCCCTGCTAGTTACTATTCTCCGTCCACTTATAGTAATTATCCTACAGCGGCACCGTATGTCAAGTCTACCATAGCTCCTAGTGTTAGATTCAGTATCTCTACTGTCTCTGGGGGCCCAGTAACATCTTACCCTTCGTATCAGCAGGCTTATGCAAGCCCCGTGGTCAAATCTTCCTTCCTCAGCCAACCTCTCTCTCAGTACTACGCCGGTGTACCCGCAGTTGCACCTGCGGCATACAGTGTTAGCCCAGCGTCGTATTCAACCTATCCTGCTCGTAGCTATGGTTCATACGTTTCGTCGACTCCAGCCCCGGTAGTATCCAGTACACTGGGTTATGCTAGCAGTTATCCACTATCCTATTCTGCTGTATCTCCAGCAGTAGCTTCTTATAGTACACCTTCTCCGTCCTATTATATAAAACCAGTACCTCTAAAAGCTCAAGTTTCATACGCGGTTCCCTCCTATTCTTCTCCTGCACTTCCAGTAACATACGGTAGTCAACCGTTAGTTCAAACTGTCGGAACTCCTTACCAAGTAGGACAAGGTGTTCAATATGTTTCTGCGCCACAATATTCGTCGTACGCTGTACCTCGTGTTGGAAGCCTTGCGTATCCCAGTGTATCAGTTGGTTCACCTGTAACCTACGGTCGTGCCTATGGCTGGAAAAAATAGACTGCCATAAAATGAGCATAAATTATGTTGTTATTATTATTTAGTTGAAGCTAAGATGTTTATTTCACTATGAATGTATTAATAAAGTGATGTTATAGTTGACGTTGTTGATTTATTTAATTCTGTAATATTTTGTTAAAGTGAAACAATTCAAAATATACACCTTATTTGTAAATGTTTTTTTTTTTACAATATAATAATAATAAATACACCCAACAGTAACATACATAGTCCTGACCCCACAGTAAGATACGAGTCTTGTGTCGTGGGTATCAGGAACTACGAGAGACTTTCGGTCTCACAACACCCAGACCCCGAAACAAATATTTGTGGATCACACAAACATTTGTCTCGGTGTGGGGATCGAACCCGCGGCCTCTCGCTTCACAGCCGGCTACTCGCCCGCTGCGCCACGGAGGCTGTCAAAAAGGCTGAGGCTGTATAAATTACAATTGGACTCATTTAAATGTCATCTTATGGATTTAATTTGATTTAACTTATTATTAGGAAGCTTTTTCATTTGCCAAAGGTTAAATGCTAAAATAAAATTATGAGGTATATTAATAGGACTTGTTTTAAAGACATTTCATGATCCACCGTTATGAATTATTTGTATAAAATATGTTTTCGATTTTTCTAAAGGAAGTATCGTTTTATATATTTAAAATAATTCTCTGCTCATGAGCACTGTAGGGGTGTTTTTTAAAGAACACAATGAAAAGAAAGTGCAAGCAATAAAATCGCCATTATTTTCATTTATACGGAGAGTTACTAGTACGATAGAAGCGTCAATAGAACAGTAAGCAGTGGTTTACGACACTGCATCATCGGAATGTCGCTGTCAAAGTATATGTTGTGGTCTCGTAAATGACATTTTCTATTATATTCTGCCTGTCGTGTGTTTAGCTTCTTGGTAATTAATTGTCAGCCCGCGACTTTTTTATTGTAACTTAGTGATTTATGAACATTAAATAATGCTAGAAGCACTATTTATTATTCTATATATTGTGATTATTATCGCAAAACTATTTTTATCGATATTATGTCCAAGGATCGAGATGTAATTTAAAAAAAATTCGCGTGATAGTTTGTAGGATTAATGTACTTAGGAATATATTTATATTCTTTATATCTTTAAAAGACAATATTTGATGACAATAAAACATAAAAAATGGTTAAGTGTGATTTGGACTTGTGCACCGTGGATTCCGTACCCTTAATACACACCACACATCTTATTTTTTGTTATTTTCATTAATTGTTAGGATATCTACCGTTATAACACTTATTCTGTTTAAATTTCAGTCTGCTTCACAAATAGTAATAATATAATGAAAATAAATAATAATACTAGGTAGGTGTCTATTAGGCAAGTCTCTCGCATTCGAGAGGCCGTATGGGTGGGTACCACCGCTTTGTCTATTTTTGTCGCCAATCAGCAGTGTGTAAGCATTATTTCTTTCGTTTTGAAGGATATTAAAGCCAATGCAATTATGGGGCATTATGAAAATTTACTTCTTATGTCTCGGAATAATAAATGCAGAGCAGTGCCATGCAGTACCTACTACTTTCGCCATTCAAAGTTCTGAGTGGTGTTGTTACTGTTTATGAGCAGACGTGGCCTTTACCATCAACCGAGCGACTTACTCGTCTCTTCATTGAGTTGTATGAAAAATATATTTATTTATTAGAAACCGTATCAGATAATAGGTACACAGAACTTATCATCAATACTTACTTATATCAGAAATTTTCAACTTATTTAATAAAATATTAAATTAGGTATAAATATAATATAATATGTTACAAAAATATCACTTACCGTACGAAACGCAGCACCAAGCCACTACTTTACTTTAATTCTGACAACTCACACCAGACCAATCAAGCTGTAGACAAAACTGTCTACAGCGTGACTCTACCACGGAAAAAAATTGAGTCTTTCGTTCCTTTAGTGGTGGAGTTTCTATTTTAAATGTATATGGGACCAACTATGGACTAAATATAAACTTTCGTATTTTTTTTTATAGCATAGGCCGGCAAACGAGCAAGTGGGTCACCTGATGTTAAGTGATCTCCACCGCCCATGTATGCCCATCACCAGAAGAATCATGGGTGCATTGCCGACCTTAAAGGAAAGGGATAATTAGGGATTGGAAAGGGGAGGGGATTTGGGCTTCCGGATATCTCACTCACCGTACGAAACGCAGCAGCAAGCCGCTACTTTACGTCGGTTTTCTGTGAGACAGTGGTAACGATCCGGTCGAGCCAGCCCATTCATGCTGTAGACAAAACTGTCTACAGCTTGGCTCTACCACTCGTTGAAAAAATACTAATGAAACCCGGATCATTCTGTGTCGAATCGAGAAACTCCTTTGCTTTTTTGTCGGTTAAAAAAGTTTAGCATATGCAGTAACAAGGACAAGTTAGAATGTGTGTAGGTTAATTTATTTTTGTGGCAGCCAAAAGCGGCAAAACACGAGTGTGGCCAATTTTAAGGCCTTGCTCGAGATGTCTCCATTCCTTCTAGGACGATTATTATTTTGTATTGTGTGTGGGATTAGCAATTGCTCAATCATAATAACATCCTCTGAAGACAGGTGAAAGAGGCCTGTGAGTCATCCCGAAATGTTTCTTTTGGGTATTCCTTAACAATGTGCCGGGTGGATTGAGAGGGCTCTACAATCGCAGCCAGGCGTGTCATGGTGTTCGTATTTTCTGCAACGAAAAAAACGAAGGAAAAATACCAACCAACCTGAACGAAATCTACTTCTTTCAATATTTAAAACACGGTTCATCACTGTCAATGTTAATTGCATAAATCCACACCAGTTTTATATAGCAAAGGCGACTTTAAACGAGTTTAAGAATTAATTAAATCGTGTGATCGACCGTATTGTCAAAATTTTCGCCAGTCTCAAGTCATTTTGTTTTTATGCCAAGAAATGACGTACAAGTTGAATTGTGTGACATTTGGATGTGGCATTAATTATTATACTGGTTTGTGTCAGTGGCGGACTAAGCGTCGGGGGCCCGGGGCGGCAAAACTGCCCCCCCCGATCCGCTTAGAAATTGATTTTATTTTATTCGGAAAACTTACAGCTAGCATGAATATAATATTACAGAAATGTTAGTAGGTATGAGAAGGCCATTTAAAAGTTTTCACAGTTACAATGCATCAGAGTAATTAACTGTTTTGTATAATTTTAATTTAAGTTATTACGTTAAGTGAGGGTTGGTTTGGCTGATTACTGGATATGCAGACACCCTGTAAGCCAGACAGCCAGATTACAACATTAAGACGGATTGTATTGTGAGAGTGGTTCCGCAGGCTAGCTAAAACTTTTTTAATAAAAAAAAAATAATGGCAGCGTTGTGGATAGCTTCTGCTCTAGCTGTTAGGCTTCTTGACATCGGATATTCATTTGACATCGATGGTTCTGGACTACAGGGCCTCAAACTGCCTCCTATTTACTAAAAATAATGCGCCCTTTTTTTGGATTTGATTAAAATTGTATGCTCCTTTCTCTTATACAAGGTTGTAGGTCCCTCGTATGCGTTTGTCTATTTCTGCCGCCAAGCAACAGTGTGTAAGCATTGTTGTGTTTCGGTTTGAAGTACATTGAAGCCAGTGAAATTACTGGGCATTATGAGACTCAACATTTTATGTCTCGGGGTGACGAGCGCAGTTCAGCGCCATGCAGTGCTTTGTAATTCAAAGTTCTGTGTGGTGTTGCATCTGTTTATGGGCAGGCGTGGCACTGAACATTAGGCGAGCACCTTGCTCGTCTAGTCATTCAATCGAATAAAAAATAAGGAGGCCTTGGAATCTCGAGGAGTGGACTTGTATTTGCCCCCCCCCATGAACGATGGTCTGGGGATGACCGCCCCCACCCCCTTAATCCGCTACTGGGTACAGATATAAAAATAACCTTTTGAATAAATGATCTAGCCTATGAAAATAGGTAAGTTCATAGTTCATACTTGTAAAGCATATAATTTAGATAGGGATTATTAATAATAATTACTACAAATAACAAATATATTTGTTTTATACTGTTTTATGTTATATATAACATAAAACAAGGTGGTAGGTCCCTCGTATGCGAGAGGTCGTCTGGGTTATACCGCCGCTTTATATAGACAAATGGCTTGGCGGCAGAAAAAGTTCTGCCGCCAAGCAACAGTGTGTAAGCACTGTTGTGTTTCGGTTTGAAGGACAATGAAACCAGGGAAATTACTGGGTATTATGACTCAACATCTCATGTCTCGGGGTGACGAGCGCAATTCAGTGTCATGCAGTGCTTTGTAATTCAGAGTTCTGTGTAGTGTTGCTTCTGTTTATGGGCAGGCGTGGCGCTTACCATCAGGCGACCACCTTGCTCGACTCGGCATTAAAGAAAAACAAACAAATCATCACAATCGGAGCTGTCTTAGGTTATGAAATAGCTCCTTGGTATGATTTCAGGACCGGCTATTTAAATTCTTCAACTAACGGGTTCACATGGTTCAATTTAGTAGATCAACTTCAATCAGCAAAAGCTCTTGTGGTTTTTGATCAATTCGATTGAAATTCGGTTTAGGCTGTTCGAATCACAGGCGATTTAGTAAATGATAAGCCAAAATTAAACCGTGTGATCCTGCAATAAATTTTGCTATTCGAAATCATACAGCTTCTGGTGATAGGAATTCGTGCTGGACTATCAGATAGATATGGCGATAGGTTTGTTATTGGAACTGAAATAAGCTATAAGCTAATATAATAAAAACTTAGACAGTTTTGTCTACAGCATGAATGGGCTGGCTCGACCGAGTCGTTACCACTGTCTCTCAGAAAACCGACGTAAAGTAGCGGTTTGCTGCTGCGTTTCGTACGGTGAGTGAGATAACCGGAAGCCCAAATCCCCTCCCCTTCCCAATCCCTAATTATCCCTTTCCTTTAAGGTCGGCAACGCGCCCATGAGTCTTCTGGTGGTGGGCGTACATGGGCGGTGGAGATCACTCACCATCAGGTGACCCACTTGCTCGCTTCTCGGCCTATGCTATAAAAAAAAACTTCACTGCCATTGCATTGAAGACATGGAGGAAATAAAATTTGTATCATTTTGACGACAAAAATAACGTGTCTCAGAGTGTTGAATATACATAATGAATAATTAGTTATTTATGAAACTTGACCCTGAGACATAATGTTTTAGCTTATAACGACCGTTGAAGATGAACAGACCAGTTTGAAGACGACCATATAAAAGCGAATGCAAGTGATCTAAAAAATTATTCGAAACGGCAACAAAGAGACAAGCATGTACTCTAAGGTATTGGAATTATTTCATTTTAACAATATATAAAACAAAAAATTATAAAATACGAGTATCGTTATAGCTATATTAAAACTAGTGGTCTAAATTCGATTTTTTTTTTAATTTTGTGTATTACGTCAGCTGCAAGATTTGACATTTAGAATCTGACAGTGTGAGCGTAAATAATGAGTGTTTTACTTAACATGATTTTAATGTGTGTGGAACACATATCTATTACACAAATAATGGATGAACGGTTGTATGGAAGTATGCCGGAAATATTACGCAGAATTTTACACAGGCGGACCCGCGAGCTAATTTTGTTTTTTGTTTCTTTTATAAATTTATTATTTCCCCACTGCAAATTGTTTGTCACCTTCATTTTATCGGAGAATATAATAAACACCCTATTTGTTCCAGGTGGTAACTTTCCTGTGCGCTGTGGGCATCGTGTCCGCCACACCCTACCTGAATGGCGGTTCATTTGGATATGGATACACCGCTGCGCCATTAGCGTACACTGCTGCACCTTCTCTAGCGTACGGTGCTGGTCAATCATTAGCGTACACTGCTGCACCTTCTCTAGCATACAGTGCTGGTCACTCAGTAGCGTACACTGCTGCACCTTCTCTAGCGTACGGTGCTGCACGCTACGCGTCAGTTGCTCCCGCTGTTTCGGTCACTCCTGCACCCGCAGTAGCGTACACTCCCGCACCCGCAGTAGCGTACACTTCCGCACCCGCAGTATCGTACACTCGTGCACCCGCAGTATTCTCACGCTACGCGTCAGTTGCTCCCGCTGTTTCGGTCACTCCCGCACCCGCAGTAGCGTACACTCCCGCACCCTCAGTAGCGTACACTCCCGCACCCGCAGTATCGTACACTCGTGCACCCGCAGTATTCTCACGCTACGCGTCAGTTGCCCCCGCTGTTTCGGTCACTCCCGCACCCGCAGTAGCGTACACTCCCGCACCCGCAGTAGCATACACTCCCGCACCCGCAGTATCGTACACTCGTGCACCCGCAGTATTCTCACGCTACGCGTCAGTTGCTCCCGCTGTTTCGGTCACTCCCGCACCCGCTGTTTCGGTCACTCCCGCACCCGCAGTAGCGTACACTCCTGCACCCGCAGTAGTCTCACGCTACGCGTCAGTTGCCCCCGCTGTTTCGGTCACTCCCGCACCGGTAGTTGCTGCCCCTGTGTTGTCTAAGACCTACCCATCCTACTCTACTTATAGTGTACCTGCTGTGTCCGCCTACCGCGCCGTACCCGCTGTGTCGGCTTACCGCGCCTTACCCGCTGTGTCGACCTACAGCGCCGTACCCGCTGTGTCGACCTACAGCGCCGTACCCGCTGTGTCGACCTACAGCGCCATACCTGCTGTGTCGACCTACCGCTCCATACCTGCTGTGTCAACCTACAACGCTGCACCTGCTGTTTCGACGTACGTCGCTGCACCTGCTGTGTCGACCTACCAAGCTGTACCTGCTGTGTCGAGCTACCGAGCTGTACCTGCTGTGTCGACCTACCAATCTGTACCTGCTGTGTCTACCTACCAATCAGTACCTGCTGTATCGACCTACGCTGGTCATGGCGTGGCTGTTACAGCGGCTCCACTAACTTACACTGCTGCTCCCTCTGCTTACTCTAGCGGCCTCTACTCCGCCTGGAAGAAGTGAGTGTGTTGTATAGTTTGGTAACTTATTCCAAAAAACTATAAATAAGTACTGGCTGAAAATATAAAAATATAAGATGTACTTGTTTTTTTTTTATAATCCTCATATTTTCTTAATCTACTAAGATTAACAAGTCTAATAAAACTTTTACCTCATAGACATATCTATCCCTAATAAACACAACCTAAACAAAACAAACCTTTTCACCATTGAACTCAAAACTCAGAGCAGAGTGGGAACTGTTACGAATTCCTATAATTATATCTAGCACCGAAGGCATCCATAACACCATTCATACGAACCTCGGAAGTCTGGACATTCATCCCAAAACATACTTTAATCACTTCACTTTAAGGTCGGTAACGCGGTCATGATTCAATACCAGAATTGTGCCCGTACACAGGCGGTGGAAATCACTTACCATCAGGTGACCCGCTTGCTCGTTTGTCAATACCAACACACATTTACAGAAATCAGTCGTATAAACATCTTGAGATTCATCAGAAAGTTTTCGTCCATAGACTGAAAACATTAAACACAAAAACGTCTGCAAACTTGGTTTATTACACCGAAACATGGGAGAATTTTGAAATGTTACGGCTTAAAATATTAATACGTCAATCACCTACAATGTGTTAGGTCTCTCGTATGCGAGAGGCCGTCTGGGTTGGTACCACCGGTTTGTCTATTTCTGCCGCCAAGCAACAGTGTGTAAGCACTGTTGTGTTTCGATTTGAAGGACATTGAAACCAGTGAAATTACTGGGCATTATGAGACTTAACATCTTATGTCTCGGAGTGACGAGCGCAGTTCAGTGGCATGCAGTGCTTTGCAATTCAAAGTTCTGTGTGGAGTTGCTTCTGTTTATGAGCAGGCGTGGCGCTTACCATCAGGCGAGCGCCTTGCTCGTCTCGTCGTTTAAGAAAAGTAAAAAGTAAACCTATCATGAGGACACTATACACTAGGCTCATAATAGAATACCTTAAAAACTAAAATATTTACAATAATTATAATTATCGTTGCTTCTGCGTTATTGTCTAATTTTTGAACAACTTCACGGGTTGATGCCATTTTCAAACCTTGTATATTTTGTTTCGTGGAGATTATGGGTGATATTACACACGCTGAGAGTTACATAAAAACTGTAACAGTTAGTAACATGCACGGGTTTTTAACTGCGAGAGAGCTATTATAGGACAAGGACAGCCTCCGTGGCGCAGCGGGCGAGTTGCTGGCTGTGAAGCGAGACGCCGCGGGTTCGATCCCCGCACCGATACTAATGTTTGTGTGATTCACAAATATTTGTTTCGGGGTCTGGGTGTTGTGAGACCGAAAGTCTCTCACAGTTAAAACAACACCGTGAGTAGCTTCGTTTCGATGAGACGCCCAACAATTCCCTATGCGAAAATTCTCTATTGTGGTAGCTAACAGAGGTAGCAAGGATAGAATATTTCGATTTGATGATATAAAAATTTATTGTTTTATTTGTAGGACGATATGACTGTTGAATTATATAAATATTAACTAAGTAAGAACAAAAAAATCAGCTGGTTAGTAATCATTTTTGATGACCTCGTTATCGATACATGTTGGAAGCAGGGGACTCTTTGATCATACCATACATTTTGTAGGACAAATATTTTTTCGAATAATTTAGATAATTAGAAACATACAGAATTTAATAAACCATTATACCTAGCCTTTGTGGATTACACAAAGGCTTTCGATAGCATTAAGCATTCCGCAGTATTTGCAGCCCTTGAAAACCAGAAATTAAACAAAACATACATAGACTTACTAAGAATCCTCTACCGTAATAGCACTGCTGATATCAGACTTCACTCCTCCGGCCCGGCTTTCGGAATTTATAGGGGTGTTAAGCAGGGCGACCCACTCTCCTCAAAGCTTTTTACCAGCACCCTCCAAGAAATATTTAAGTCCATATCGGATTCTTGGGCAGAACGGGGTATTTTGGTGAACGGTCGCAAGCTGTCAAATCTTCGGTTTGCGGATGATATTCAAGTCATGACAAATAGCACTCAAACTAGGATTGAAGTAGATGGAGGGGAGATACATTATGTCGACGAGTATATATATCTTGGCCAGATAGTCTCCTTCGAAAACCGCCAGGATCGAGAGATCCAGCGTCGCATTGAAAATGCATGGAGGGGCTACTGGTCTTTAAAACAATTCATCAAAATCAAATCAAATCAAATCGTTTATTAATCATGTAGGCAATTGAAATAGCGCTTATGACAAGTCAGTACAAAAGTAAAAGAAACTTATATATTATAGAAATCAGTATCAACTAATGTATACATACATACATAGCATCATCAAAATACACTCGGCAATTACACTAAATCTATTTATTATTATTATTTCTCCATATTTTTACTTTGGAATAGTCCAGAATCAATATATATTTTGGGTCGTCGATATGGACCATAGGCATTTTCGAAACGGCACATGTTTTAAAACTACCACCGGATCCAAAAACGACCCATCTTGAGAAGACCCGGCGAAACAAACTCAAGTGGGCTTCCTTTACCGCTGGATTCAACGCGGCGCGACCCTTACCTGAGATGATCCAGCTAGACAAACTCAGTGGGATTGTTTTTGGTCCGCTCTTTCAATCCAGATTATTTGCAGAAATACAAAGCCTTTTATTATATAATCAGTTATAAGGCAGATTGATACGGATCATGTGTATCTCCAGATTGTTGTTTTAAAACTACCACCAGATCCAAACGCGACCCTGTCTGAGAAGACCTGGCGAAACAAACTCAGTGGGCTTGTTTTTGATCCGTTTAGACTATACCCGAAAAGAATGACTTGTCGATTAAAAAAATTGCCATATTCACGTATTTTATTTTATTTGTACACGATCGGTCGTCTTTTATTTTATTTATTATAGTTTTTATTAAAATTTATTTATTTAATTTGCTCGTGTTATATTGCAGTCATTTAAAGATCAACATATTTAATTATTTAGGGTAAATTTATGAGTTTATTCCCTACATAGTTTAAGCTACAGGGCCCCTAGGAGGTCGCAGTATGCAAGAAGGAACCGAACGCCAAACATGTCTATCCTCTAGATAATGCTTAACACTATAGTAGCCCCTAGTCATGAGCACTCGTTTAATGTGTGCCTTGAACATTTTATCGGGCATATTAATTACGTTATTGGGGAGCTTGTTATAAAATTTAACGCCGTTACCCATAAATGTTACACACTGTTTGTCTTTGGTCGACATTATTCCTGGATTGCGTTACACTTACCATCAGGTGTGGCGTAGTCATTTTGCCGAGCCAGGATAAAAAAAAAAAAAAAAAAAAAAAAATGACTTTTTAGTCTTGACTATTCTAAAGGCGGGTACAGCGAGTTTGTTTTTGTTCCTCATATTTATACTATGAATGTCACTATTTGTCTTAAATTTATTGAGGTTTTTACGAACATACATAATATTTTGATAGATGTATTCAGACGGCACAGTCAGTATATTACTATCCTTGAATACAGATCGTAAGGAATCGCGGCTACTTAGGTCATATATAGCACGAACTGCTCTTTTTTGTAATATAAATATAGTGTCTATATTAGCAGCTGAACCCCACAATAGAATGCCGTAGGACAAAATACTGTGGAAGTATGCGAAATATACCAACCTAGCCGTTGAAACATCAGTCAAGCGTCTTATTTTCCGAACAGCAAAAGCTGCAGCACTTAATTTACCGGATAATTTTTCTATTTGAGGGTCCCACTGCAATTTACTATCTATAGTTATTCCTAGGAAAGTTGTTGCAGAGACTAGATCCAATATTTCTCCGTTTAATTCTATGCGCGACTTCACCCTTCCAACATTTGGTAATGTAAAACGGATACATTTTGTTTTACCTGCATTTAATAAAAGATTATTCGCAGAGAACCAATTTAATATCAAATTTAGAATGTTGTTGGGTGTAACTAGGTTTTCATCCTTGCGATTTACTTTGAATATTAAGGATGTATCGTCAGCAAATAAAACTATGTCTGTCATCTTTTCTACCATGTACGGAAGATTATTAACAAAAACTAAAAACAGAAAAGGGCCCAGAATGGAACCCTGTGGAACCCCTATTTTAATTGTGGATCCCACTGAAGTGACGCCTTCAATAGACACTCTTTGTTCCCTACCAGATAAATAGGATATCACAAGATCGAGAGATGTACCACAAAATCCATAGTACTTGAGTTTAGCAATAAGGGTTTGATGGTCGACGCAGTCAAAAGCTTTGGAGAGATCACAGAACACACCAAGAGCATCCTGTGATCCCTCCCATGCCTCCAATACAGATGTCATTAAGGCAGAACCAGCATCTTCAGTAGACCGATTCTTTGTAAACCCAAATTGTTTATTATGCAAAATCCTATTCCTATCAAAATGCCCCAACATTTGGTCCAGCATTATTTTTTCAAAAATCTTACTAAGAGCTGGTAATATAGATATAGGTCTATAATTCGAGGCGCTATTTACACAGCTTTCTTAAAAATGGGCACAATTTTACTAATTTTCATTAAATCGGGAAAAGTACCGTCACTAATACAAAAATTAAAAATATCTGCTAAAATGGGAGCAATATTTATTATAATAGCTTCTATAGCTTTAACAGATAACCCCCATAGATCTTCGGTGCCTTTCATTTTAAGTACCTTAAATGCTTTAATTATTTCACAACGAGATATCGTGCCAAAATTAAAATTAGGTATGACTCCTTTGACATTTTCTGATAACAATGATTCTGCTAAAGTCGCTGATGACTGTAGACATGTAGTAGTCTCTATGGGTATGTTAGTGAAATATTTCTCAAGGTAGTTAGCAACAGAGAGCTTATTTGAAACTAGTTCGTCATTTATAAGTAAAGTTATCGAGTTGTCACTAATTCTATTTTTACCAGTTTCAGCATTAATTATTTGCCAGGTAGTTTTTATTTTGTTGCTTGATCGTCTTAACTTTTCACTAATATGTGCGGCTTTAGCTTGCAAACATACTTTTTTAAATATTTTAGAATAATTCTTGACGTAGATTGAAAAGTTGACATCAGGTGTATAGGACCTTCTGTCGTACAAGTCATATAAAATATCTCTACTACGCCGAATGCCTTTAGTAGCCCAGGCTGCAAAGTTAATTTTATGGCTAGATTTAAGTGCTTTTGGTTTGCAAGTTTTATTAAATTCATTGCAGATTTTACTAAATAAAGCATTATACATGTCATTTGGATTGTTAGAATTTGGCATAAAAGTGTACATTAACGAATCTATATTGTTTCTAAAATTCAATAAGTTGTTTTGTGTCAGAGGCCTTAATGTAATGGGGTTTTGATTTTTACTTATATTATTGTTAAGTTTGACCATCTGACACTTATGATCTGACCGAACACCTGTTGTTACAAACTTATCTAGTGTATTGAAATTGGTTAAAATATTATCAATACATGTTGCCGACGCATATGTGACCCTAGTTGGCTCAGTAAACAAACAATTTAAATTAAATGAGCCAAATAATGATATAAATTTACATTAATCCGGAGAATCAACCATAATATTAACATTAAAGTCTCCGCAGACTATAATTTTTTTATTATTTTTAAATTTCATAAGGATGTCCTCCATAATTGAAATGAAACTTAATAGGTTTAGACCGGTGATTATCCGGTTGAAAATGGTAAAAATAGAAACAAATTTATAGTAGAATCAAACCCATTGTAAAAGGAAGAGAATACAACAAAATTGATAGGAAAAATAAATTAACGGTGATCTGAGGTCGGGAAGTGGGAAGGGGGGGGGGGCTTTTAAGGGTAAAAAACGGTTTATCTCGATTTCCGGAAAAACTACAAGTCCTATGGAAAAAATTTAAATCGCAAAGTTGTAGGTAATAAAAAGATCTACAACTTTTGTATACACACTCTCTTCACATAACCTCAAAATATATGTGAAAAATTCAAATAACCAAGTTTTTTGTTTTTATTTTTATCTATCATAATAAATAATTTTTTTCACGAAATTTGGTGAAAACTTACCTTTTTGTATCCCAAATACACTGTAATTTTTTTGATTTAAAATATTTATTGGAACGAAGTTCCTTACGGCAGGCTTGGAGGGGATAGGGATTTCGCTGCGTGACCGAACTGAAAAAAATGTGATAGTAAAACCGTAAGAAATATGCGTGGAAAAAATGCGTGGAAAAAATGCGTGGAAAAAATGCGTGGAATAAAACCGTTAAATGAGACTTTTTTTAAACTTAATTTGATATCTAGCACACAAAGTTAAAGTCGAAATTCCGTTAATAAAACAGATAGATAACTTATGACATTTGGAAATGTAGACGCGGTTTGAAATTTGAATTTGAATTTTTGATTATAGAACACGGCCGTCCACCGTTTAGTAGCCAGTCTAAGTCTAAATTAATAAGTTTTTATTTATAATTACATAAGTTGATAAAAAATGCTATACAATAGCTTTACCGCGGCAGTCTCCGAGTGCTACACGTCTTTTTTTTATTTCTATTTTTCTATTCTATTTCTATGTAATTTTATGTTGTCAAACAAAAATAAAGAGACATATTTTGTTATTTTAGTTGATAATTTGTATTTTTTACAATTTGTGTCGATTCTACATTAGCCGAAGGAACTTCGTTCCTACCTGGTGTCCCACGACACACACCAAATTTTTTTTGCACCTTATTTTGACTTAATATCGAAAAAGCAGCCTAATTTTCAAACGAAAATTCTCACGTCAAAATATGAGCTTTTTTAAAAAAGTTTGTTGGCTTCTTGTTCATTGAATTCTCTACTTTCTGATGGTGTAAAAAAATATATACATTACTATGGTAAATGTGCTCAGAAAATGTAAAGTTATAAGTTAATATTTAATAAGACATATCTACAATATTTTGAGAAAGTTGTAGAATCTTCTTTAAATTATATGCGTAGATGCCTCTTTATTGTTATTTTAATATAACTTATATACCTGAGTGATCTACGGAAAATTTTAGCCCATCATAAAGAAGTGGGGAAGGGGCTAGGTGGGTCTGGGCCTTACTACCTGTTATTTAGTAGTTCGTTTCTTTGCATTTTCTGAGCACATTTACCATAGTAATGTATATATTTTTTTACACCATCAGAAAGTAGAGAATTCAATGAACAAGAAACCAACAGACTTTTTTAAAAAAGCTCATATTTTGACGTGAGATTTTTCGTTTGAAAATTAGGCTGCTTTTTCGATATTAAGTCAAATTAAGGTGAAACAATGAATATTTTAGATCAAAAAAATTACAGTGTATTTGGGATATAAAAAGGTAAGTTTTCACGAAATTCCGTGAAAAAAAAATTATGTTTTCTAAAAGATAAATTAATATAATTTTTATGCTTCTCTGTTGTCACATTTATATGTTTAAATTATTCACCACATTTATTTTAGTAACACTACTAACAGTGGTGGTCAAATTCACTGTCATACTACTTATGACTGTGTCATGAAAGGTAACCTCCCGATGTCGCTGAAGCGTGTACTCTTCGACATGTGTATATTACCTATCCTCACCTATGGAGCTCAAACGTGGTCTTTGACTGAGCTTCAGAAGTCCAGGCTCAGGGTTTGCCAGAGAGCTATGGAACGCAGCATCCTTGGCGTGACACGTATGGACAAAGTACCCAATACCACCTTGCGCTCCATAACTAAAATAACCGATGTAGGATACAAATCGGCCATGTTGAAATGGGACTGGGCAGGCCACGTAAGCCGGATGGGTCCGGAGAGGTGGGCCAGGACTGTCACCCATTGGGTTCCTGAAGATGGCAGACGACGACGGGGCAGACCCCGAAAGAGGTGGCGCGACGACCTTGACCACTTCGAAAAAGACTGGCCGACAACAGCCGTAAATAGGGAATGTTTGAAGAAGTTAAGGGAGACCTTTGCCCAGCAGTGGGACTAAGTAGGTTAATAAAAAAAAAAAAATGTCCTACAAATAAAAAAATAATTTTTTGAGTATCATCAAATCGAAATATTTTATCCTTGCTACCTCTGTTAGCTACCACAATAGAGAATTTTCGCATAGGGAATTGTTGGGCGTCTCATCGAAACGAAGCTACTCACGGAAAATTAGATTGATAATAAGTGGAAAAATGGCTCAGGGATCCCTGACCATTATAATGCTCGTTAGTAAATTAAATGAAAATCTAGATTTTAGTTCTAAATTACCTGTCAGTACGCTTGGTAAGTTCACCATATTGTAGAATGTTGTTGGTCAGGAACTCCTGACTTTGCTTTTTAAAAGTGGAAGCAGCCCTGTCAGTAAAATCTGAGAACCATGTTCTAGGGAAACCACAGCAGTGAAAGTACTGTCAATTTCCGAACGTGACCAAAGGCGTACTTCAAAAAAGATCTAGAACTATTATTTTATTTCGAAAATTATATCACCGTATCTATATCTAAAAAATGTAGTAGATCCAATATAATAAAAATATGATAGTGGCATATAATATATTAATATATATTTTTACAGTGGTGAGTTGAAACTGCTCATATTTATGTGGTATGTTATCTATTGTAACATCGATTGTTTACATTCAGATCGGATGCAGTAAGATAGATAGATAGATAGTAACTCTTTATTGTAGACACACATAATAAAACAGAAAACAATAATTGACAAAATACAGCAAATAAATAAATGTGCCACAAGTGGCGGCCTTATCACTAAAAGCGATCTAGTAAGTCTGAAAGTAATGATTGAAAACGGATAAAGAGTTTCTCGTAGGGTTTGCGTTCAGCTATGCGTAGTCCAAATAAAATTAGTATTTATCAGTAAAAACACACCACTTCAATTTATATCATTTATTTGATATCTACTTTGGTGACTTCGTAAAAAAACAATGTTAAATTACCAAGCCAGTTTGTTACCGTAGCCGCTGTGACCATATCCATTAAGCCCATGAGCGCCACCATACGCACCATGAGCATGAGAGTTGTCATGGACTCGGTATACTGATACTTGGGAGAAGGCCGGGGCACCAGCATATCCTAAACCGGAATATCCTCCACCGAGACCATTATGCCCATAGCCTCCTGCATATCCTGAGCCATAGCCAGCGTTGAGACCAGCGTAGCCTGCGATGGGTCCATTGTAGCCAAGATGTCCAGCTCCGGCGTATCCTGCACCATAATTTCCGCCGTAACTGGAACCATGATTGGGAATCACTCTGGTAACACTTGTGTGGGAGGTGGCGAGACCAGCTCCTAATCCACCGTAGCCATAGCCGCCATTTCCACCATATCCACCGTATCCGCTGTATCCACCGTATCCACCATAACCAGCACTTCCAGCGTGGTTAAGACCACCTGCATTAGCCAAGCTAATGGCACAGACTGCTGCGGCGATAATCTAGGACAAACATATTGAGGACATTAAAATATCAAACAGTTATAGAATTAAACATTTTGAAGTAGTTTGTACCTTAGCGAACATCTTGATGGTAGTTCTTCAAGTGTGATGGGTTGAATGATTTTTTGGATGCACTTACAGTCTTTTATATTAAAATCGTAGAAAATAAACATTCTCATTCAAGGTTTCATTAGATTTTTGAAAAACGGAGCGTGACGAGAATTACTAAGACTGAATGTAATAACATGTGTAATTACTTACATTTTCGGCAAAAAATTCTCACGCAATTAAACACGTTATGCCACGAGTGAAAAGGCGATAATTGCGTGTGCTGTTTATCAGATGGCATCTTCATTTACGCCTACATAAATGGTTGTATCAGTATGTTAAGCAAGGTAATTACTGACAATGTCGAAGGTTTGTAATTTATTGCAATATTGTAGGGCATCACAAAACATTGATATAAAATGATATTTAAGTACTTACTTATAAGTATATTAACGAAACTATCATTGATAAAAAGTACTAAGGCTTAAAAAGGTGAGCATTCAAATCCTAGATGAGGCATTCACAATTTGTGTTTCAAGTGGGGAGGGGCGCAATGTTATTACATTTCGACTTCTACTTACTTACTTTCGGCACAGTACTGTGTTTTCTGTATTCAGGATCAATGTCAGCCGCTTTGGTGGACCAGGATAAAATCATGATACGTATAAAAATTGTTGGTTCATTTTGTATAATAATTAACTTTTGCTGGTGGTAGGATATTTATATCCGCCCGGATAGGGACCACCGTACACATGGTGTTAAAACCTGCCATAGTGACCCACACACCTTGTGCGGATTGCATTCCAGGATCAGCCAGTGTATATCCGGTTCTCCCGAGGGGCTTGCGACATGACTTGATGGTTATTTGGGGCGGGTATAGGGCTATATCCTTATCGCCTGCATCGATCATTCGGCCGTCCTGTCGCAGGCCCCTCGATTTATATGGGCCGACATGATTCTCGTGACCATCGATAAACTCGTTGTTTGTTGGTGATCACTGGTCTTTTTGGACTGCACTGCGCTTACCATCAGGTGTAGTGCAATAACTGCCGTTCCCGTATAAAAAAAGAACTTTTTTTGTTATAAACGTATTGTCCCAAAAGTACGCCGCTGCACAGATATATTATAATAGGAAGTAATTATATTTTTAAAACCAATTAGGGCAAAATACCGAAATTCGGGAACACTGAATATTTCAATCCAAATATATTTGTTGTCTCTAAAAAATCGAAGACAACCAGAGATGTGATGGATTTAAAAAAATGTATATCTGCCGTTACGGATACGGCCCTCAATTTTCTTGCTCAGTCGGCGCAAACTTTATGGTTAATTTCTATTATAGCCAATACTTCATTATTAAAATATATCTGTATATGTACCAAAATGTGATTTTAAGTAATAAAAAGTGATTTGAATTGAAGTATTCTATTGCTATGATATGAAAAAAGAAATGGATACAGTTGGATACAGAGGACACAGTTCTTTTTTCCCTTCATGTATCCGGCACATCACAAGACACAACGTCACTTTTGAAGTAGTGTAAACGGGATATACATATACAATACTAGCTTTTGCTCGCGGCTCCGCCCGCGTGATCTGCTTTTTCCGGGATAAAAAGTATCCTATCACCTAAGTCAGCTCATACCCTGTCTGTATACCAAATTTCATCAAAATCCGTTCAGTAGTTTCAGAGTGATTGACCGACAAACATACAAACAAACAAACTTTCACATTTATATATTAGTAGGATTGCCTTTGTGGTGTCAATTCTGCCAGTGTCACGTAGATATTACGAATTGAAAATATAACAAAATACTTATTACTGACTATAATTTTTTGATAGAGAATGAAGGGGTTAGCTCCTGTTTAGGATATTTAAAAAAAATAATGAATGTATAAATTGTCACATTTATTTATGGTGGCGCCGCGTTGTAAGTACTGTTGTACTTGCGAAGTCAAGCTTCATCCTGTCAAATCTTACATAGATTAGTAGTCAATACAGATTTCTTAGTAGACAGATACTTTTGTGTACCGGATATCAGGACAAAGGTGATGAAATAACACATGAAAAAAAAAGAAAAAATCTATTTAATAGATTGAAATAAAACTAATTTAAACGGATTTTATCGCGGTTTTTTTATTTTAATTATGATCCCGACGACCTCAGTCCTCCCCGTGACCACGAAGGCTGAAAAGTCTTCGAAACGTCGGGATCATAATTAAAATAAAAAACCGCGATAAAATCCGTTTAAATTAGTTTTATTTCAATGAGTAACATTCGCGTAAACGTAAGAAATCACTATTTAATAGATGATAATACATATCTGTCGGTAAATATCAAAAATGGATATATCCAAACGAATTTTTTTTTCATGGTTATTATATTTTAAAAACTGATAATTGTGTATAGATTTACGTATGAAATACATTAGATTTAGATGTATTTATATAACACGATCGTTTTATGTAGCTTAGTTATGATTGAGTAGGCACAAATTTCGTAAAAAAACGAAAATAAAGTTTGGATATATCCAAGTTTGATATTTCCAAGTGGATTTTACTACTTTTGAAGTAATTCACATGTGGATTTATCTAATTTTAATCTACTCTGTCATTGAATGTCAATCCTGACGGGTTAGGGTTGTCGTCTTTATGAAAAACAAATGGTACATTCTACATGTAGGTATAAACGGTAAGCCGGGAGCAGAGTACCTGAAAAAAATGCTCTTTTAAGTACCTATTTATAACAGAAGCTCACGCCTTTATCTCGGAAGGTATAGACAGAGGTACGTTAGTGCACCCATAGTTCGCAAGATGTGATAGGTGTCGAGCCTATCGCCAAACCTGACACAAATTCCAGTCCCGGACAATTACTCTTGTGTGATTTTTCGAATTGTAATACCTAATTATAGAAAGTCTAACTAAAAATTAAAAATAAATTTGAAGAAAACAATGTATTTTATTGTAAAAAAAGCGTGGGGTGCATGGTGTCAATAGTAATAAATATTATATTGACAGATATGAGTAGAAGGATTATCATTTAGATAGTATCTTGAATGCTTTGCTGCCCCATGCTTTTTTTACAATAAAATACATTGTTTTCTTCAAATTTATTTTAAATTTTTTAGTTAGACTTTCTATAAAGGCGTGTTTTTTAGTTTTTTTTAAACTATTATTTATTTTTCATTTTTTAGTTAAAATAAAAATATATTGTAGCAGAGAGTATAATTTTAATTTTCAAGCCGAATATCAAAAAAGCGTCATCTATTGACGCTCTTAAATACTACGATATTCCCTATAATTAGCGAAGATCCAGGAGTACAATTTAAATTCCTAATCCGAATATCAATAATTATTAATTAATTAAATTAAATTATTATTTTGTTATTATTATTATTAAATTATTATTTTTTTTTTATCAGATTATTGTATTGTCATCGCTCCTTGATAAATCTACAAAGTTTGAACGAAATCGGGCCGTTTAAAGTGGGTCAAAATCGCGCCCAAAGGAGTCGGTTACAAACAAACATACAGGTGAAGTTAATAAAAAGCGTGTAAAAAAAAATCACGGTTCTTAGCCTTAGTGGTGTCGTTTTATTATATTCAAGTAGTTACTTACATACACCCATTCCAAATTCTCTGTGCACTCCGTCACCGATGGTGCAAGTTAAAATCTAAATCTTAACTAAAATATTGGACCATTGTAGAGTGACGAGTCAAGTAAGGGGATTTACAAGGGTAGGTCCCTCGTATGTGGGAGGCTGGGTCGTATGGGTGGGTACCACCGCTTTGTCTATTTCTGCCGTCAAGCAACAATGTGTAAGCACTGTTGTGTTTCGGTTTGAAGGACATTGAAGCCAGTGAAATTACTGGGCATTATGAGACTTAACATTAAGATGTTAAGTCTCGGGGTGACGAGCGCAGTTCAGTGCCATGCAGTGCTTCGTAATTCAAAGTTCTGTGTGGTGTTGTTTCTGTTTATGGGCAGGCATGGCGCTTACCATCAGGCGAGCGCCTTGCTCGTCTCGTCATTTAATCAAATAAATAAAAAAATAGAAATATAAAGACAAATCAAACCGATCAGACAAATCAGACCTATCAAATACAAAGACAAATCATCAAAATCAGCGGAGATATCGTTTAACATATTTGCATAAAACATTACGGACATATTGAAAACTTTTTGAAGTCGGGTAAAAAGTAAAATCGCGGCATATTAAGTTCACCAATAATCAACAATAATGCTATACCTAAGATGTATAGTACACTACAGCATATTGCGGATTGCGGCCAACAACTTTGACAACCCTTGTAGAAGTACTAACCATCCGGCAGCATTACGTTTGCAAACTTATCGTTTTTCCTTCAATTGCGCCTTTTTTTTCAATGTTGCATAGTTGTTACGTTTTCTTGCTTTGTCGGAAGTAACTTTTGGTATAGCACTCATTTCAAAAGTCTGTAATTATTTAAAAATATTAATAAAGACGGAACACCAACGCTCATTACGATCACGTCAGATTTGAAATTATCGGCCATATTGCAAAAATGCGCCCTCGTGATTGGTCAAAATGGATTTTGCCAATATTGATAAAATGTATAGTCTGGATATTGCTGAATTTGATATACCGTCAAACTTTAGACCAATATTACTATGGCAAAATAGTAGATTTTTACACTTTTGTAAATAACGTCCTTTCCGTAAGAACCCTTTAGTGGTGATGGCATAAAAAAACATTTTTTTACCAACAGTGGATATAACCAGTTTTGATATTTACCGACACTAATTTATTTATTACATATTATGTATATAACTACTTTTGAATAACATGAATATAATAATATAACATGGAAATAAATAAAACATGTTATTTGCCATTATCTTAATTCATTTGTTTTCTTATTTTTTGTCGCAAAATATTATATCGATGAAAAATTTGCATAGGAACTACATTTTATAATAAAATTTACAACTCAATAAATAATTTAAACTTAACCTGACTGACTGAACCAGACTAAACTTAACCTGTATCGTGGGTATCTAGGGACTAGGACCAACGAGGGACCTACGGTCTTACAACAAAATTTCCTAAGATCGGGTGAACTGAATGCGTCTTAGTAGGAAGGCAGATCCTGGAACTAAGCCTATATAATGCTACGAATAGTGGCAGGCAAAATAAAGAATTGATTGAGCGTATTTGAGGTACAGGAAAAAATCACAAGTAGGTTGTCTTAATATTTTATATTTTGAGTCAGATTTTACTGTTCTGTAGAAGTTATAATAGTCCTACAAAAAATCCTACGCTCTTATTTCTTCCAGGCGGGGAAAGCGGCGTGACCAGCAGAGTAAGCAAATGGAGCGCTGTAGGTTGACACAGCAGGTACAGCGCTGTAGGTTGACACAGCAGGTACAGCGCTATAGGTTGACACAGCAGGTACAGCGCTGTAGGTTGACACAGCAGGTGCAGCATGGTAGGCCGAAACAGCGGGTATAGCGCTGTAGGTTGACACAGCAGGTACAGCGCTGTAGGTTGACACAGCAGGTGCAGCATGGTAGGCCGAAACAGCGGGTAAAGCGCTGTAGGTTGACACAGCAGGTACAGCGCTATAGGTTGACACAGCAGGTGCAGCATGGTAGGCCGAAACAGCAGGTACAGCGTGGTAGGTTGACACAGCAGGTGTGGCGTGGTAGGTCGCCACAGCAGGGGCACTATGGTAAGTAGAGACGGCAGCAGGAGATGAAATAGTCTCGGTCACAACTGGGGTGACTGTTTTGCTGACGACTGGACCAGATGCGTAGGTTTTAGACAGAATGGGAGTGGCAGTAACCGCCGGTGCGGCGGTGACCGCAACAGCGTCGGCAACTGGCGATACGTGAGAAACTACTGCGGGTGCAGCATTGTACGCTACTGCGGATGCAGCAGTGTACGCTACTGGTGCGGCGGTGTATCCATATCCAAATGAACCGCCACTCAGGTAGGGGGCGGCGGACACGATGCCCACGGCGTACAGGAAAGTTACCACCTGGAACAAATAGGGTGTTTATTATATTCTACGATACTACGATACAATGCAGATGACACACAATCTGTAGTTGGGAAAATAATGTCTTTTTAAAATTTATTGTTATTAAAATTGAATAATGCGCATTTAAAATCTCATTTGAAGTTTGTCGATACACGTCTTATTTTTGTTGATTTTTATATTTTAAAATATTCTTAATATGAAAAATATCCGGTACCTTGGTGTACATGCTTGTGTCGTTGTTGCTGTTTGACATAATTTTTAGATCATTTGCGTTCGCTTTTATATGATCGTCTTCAAACTGGTATTGCCCATGAATCTTCGTAGGCCGTATATTAGTTCAATAGACTTTATGTCTCAAGGCTAAGTTCTCTATTTGAATCGAAATGACTAATTTATTGTGTTTAACGACTGGCCGAAATATTATTATACTGAATACTACTTTTTACCTTAATCACAGGTGTGAAAGGTTTTGGCCTACTTCACAATGTAAACTATGTATACTTCTTATACGTGATATATCAGATAAAATGTAGCACAAGAAAATTCAAAAATCTCTAGTTGTAAATATAAATGGAGAAGCCTACTAAGGCATATTATATTATTGAAAGCGCATTATTTAAATCGTAGTATTGTAACTATACAGTTAAAGTAGGTACTACAATATTTGAACTTTGGGAATAAGTACAAATATGAAATGAATATCCGGTCATCGGATATCAAAAATATTCCTTCTATAATCTAAAGTTAATTCAGATGCATGACAGATCATCATAACGCGTATCTATATTTCTGAAATAGATTGGATTGCCGAAGCGTTTTAAAATCGCAGTAATGTATGTCAAAATAGTACATCCTAATTTGACTACATACATACGAATTCACGCCTGTAATCCCAGAAGGAGTAGGCAGAGGAGTAAAACAAGTACATCCACATTTCGCCGAGCGTATTTTCATCCCATGATGTGATAGGGGGCGAGCAGGCACAGCTCCAGACTCTGAACCGATACTGAGCATTACATAATAGAAAAACCCAATAACATTTGCCCCGCCCCGGAGATCAAACTCGAGACCTCAGCGGAGCAGTCGTACCACGTACGCAATACAAATTCGCCGCCGTGACAGTTCTTAATTTGACCAACTGGGGCTTATAATGCTTGTTAGTAAATAAATAAATACACCCAACAGTCACACACATAGTCCTGACCCCACAGTAAGATAACTGTCTTGTGTCGTGGGTATCAGGAATTACGATAGACTTTCGGTCTCACAACACCCATACCCCGAAACAATTATTGTGGATCACATAAATGTTTGTCTTGGTGCGGGGATAGAACCCGCGGCCTCTCGCTTCACAGCCCGCTACTCGCCCACTGCGCCACGGAGGCTGATAAAATAAAATCAAAATCTAGATTTTGATTCTAAATTACTTTTCAGTACGCTTGATAAGTTCCGCATATTGTAGAATTTTAGGGCTCTGGAATTACTGACTTCACTTTTTAAAAGTGGAAGCAGCCTGTGAGTAAAACCCGACAACCATGTTCTAGGGAAACCACCATCAGTACTGAAACTACTGTCAAAGTTCCGAACGTGACCATTTTTTTCTAAGAGAACGAGTATCTAGGGGTACTTTAAGAAAGATCTAGAAGTATCTTTTTATTTCGAAAACTATGTAACCGTATTTATATCTAAAAAAAATGAGGAGATCCGATATAATAGAAATATGATACTGAAATATATATGTCGCGGTTTCAGGCGGAACATAGTTTACGTGCTAGCTACTGCTCGCCATACCATTTTGTCTTTTCAATCAGCGCGCATATCGGTGCAGGCGCTGTCTCGGAAGTAACCTACTGAACTTTGATCGAGCACACTACTGACTGATGTATGATACTGACAGTTGACAGTTTCAACTTCACTCTAGACTTGTTTTTTTTATAGCATAAACCGGCAAACGAGCAAGTGGATCACCTGATAGTAAGTGATCTCCACCGCCCATGTACGCCCACAACCAGAATAATCATGGGCGCGTTGCCGACCTTAAAGGAAAGAGATAATTAGGGATAGGGAAGGGGAGGGGTTTTGGGCTTCTGGATATCTCACTCACCATACAAAACGCAGCAGCAAGCCGCCACTTTACGTCGGTTTTCTGTGAGACAGTGGTAACGACCCGGTCGAGCCAGCCCATTCATGCAGTAGAAAAAACAGTCTACAGTATGGCTCTACCACTGAAACTTGTGTCATAGACTATTCACAACTTGTGTGATCTATGATGATTGCGCGGTGTTACCGATCAAATAATATTAATACCCACTCAAATAAATAACATCAGACATTCGTTTATATTTTAATCTGACATATTTATCCCATCCTCACCTTTCCTTAACAGAACCACGCGTGCTGGCTTGCGTTACCACAGCTTCGTGGTCTCCTCCATCTCGGCTCGAACTAAAAAGTTCGCAAATTCTTACTTCTGCCGGACCATTAAGCTGTGGAATAGTTTGCCGGCACACGTGTTCCCTCCTTCCTACAATATTGGGTCCTTTAAACGGAGTGTGAAGAAGCAGTTAGGCAGGCCGGCATGATTGTGCCGACCAACGATAGACACACTGTTTGTCTTTGGTCGACACTATTCCTGGATTGCGTTACACTTACCATCAGGTGTGGCGTAGTCATTTTGCCGAGCCAGGATAAAAAAAAAAAAAAAAATATTAATGTATATTCTTACAGCTATGAGATGAAACTGTTCATATTTATGTGGTATGTTATCTATAGTGACATCGTTTGTTTACATAATATATACATGGCATGTGCTTGAACTGGTGGTGTTTCACTTGCAACCTCTTCGTGTTTCTAGACTCACACAATCAATCAATGAAAATACTCTTCCGAACTTAATTTAGTGCTATTTATACGAGGGGTTGAGCACTAGATCCGAATTAAGTGTTCCAAAGTGTCGAATAGTATCGATATTCACCGAAGTATCGGTGTGTGCCATTGGTACTAGAACTCTATGACGCTTAACTTGCATTGTGTGGCGCATATAATACGAATTATTATTGGCGCGTCCGCGAGTCCATATTTTGTATACATATATCTAAAGTAATGCTTAAAATATTATATAATTCATTATTAATAAATTATAAAAGTAACCTACTTTAAAAGACATAATCTAGCAGTCATAATCATACACCGGCCACTTGTTCTTTGATCTTGCCTTGTGACATTCGAGATGCCATACTTTCGATATATATCCTGACGGTAGCTTCACAACATATTTTTGCCATTATGTATATATAAGACATAATTTACATTGTTACTCGAAATATAGTGATAACCATAATGTGAATACTAGAAATAAGCTCAAGTTAGTAGGACAATACCATCGCATACACAATACCTTTGCGGGGCCGGTGTACGTTTCTACAATAAAATTCCCGTAAATGTTTTGGGGTTGTCTGTCCAATAATTCAAAAATGGTATAAAAAATGATCTCATCCGGAGAGGATATTATACGATCGATGAATATTTAAATGACAAAGAGCCTTGGAGTTAGAACATGCTTGCCCCATACAGGATTTTTCAAATTGTATAAGTAAATAATAAATATTCTTTGTATAAATATTTTAATAAAAAAATTACAATTATTATTCATAATTCATACAATAACTAATTTATTATTGTACATATATGTAATTATCTATATCAGTGTTTCCCAAAGTGGTCTATATCGACCCCTGGGGGTCTATGATAACCTGCAAGGGGTCTACGTCAGCGAAAAAAAAATTTGGGGGTCCATGAAATGAAAATGGGGTCCACGATAGTGGATCTCAACACATACACTGATAGTACCTATTTACTTACATCATACTATCTTATAATACCAAAACGTATACATTATTTATAAAAGTACCTATGAAATAAAAAAAATCGTCGTGATCGTAGAATAGTGTCGGTTGTGAAAAAAATACGAAAATCACTTTTTAGTATATTTGGATAGTACATCATCAGATCTTTATTGGTACATAAAAAAATATTTTTTTTTCGTAAAGAATTTGAAATTACTCAGTCAATATACTGACGGATTTGATATTCGCTCATAGAAAAATGACGGTTGAATATTTGCGTCTGTCTCCGATGCGCGGGATTGCCCCGCCGTCCTTTTCCACCCCCGACGGATATGCGCAACCGTCACTGTTCGTTGAATTTATTCCCGTGTTGCATCTGATTTGGTTTAATGCCTATTATTCAATTACACTAATTAAAATCAGGTTATAAATATTGCTTTCGTGGCTAGTATTTGACATACTATGTACTACAATAAAATGAGGAAGATCAAAACTTATATCGAAACTTTTGAAGGAATTAAATAAATATGCAAAATTAACGAAATTCGTTCACCAAGAGAACAGTGATGAGGACTACATACCAGAGACTCCGGATAAGATAGTGCATGAAGTTTATACATTTTTTTACACTTATAACCTGTTTATATGCAAAACTAAGAAAGGTAAAACTTTGAAAGGGCGGTATTTATTATCCGTCAATTTTCTACGGAATACTATCGATAATTTTTTTTATTTATTTTCCTAAAATATTAAGTAACCGATTATAAAATTAAATTATTGAGTTTAAATAGTATATTTAACGGGGATACAATTTTGGAGCTGTACGTAACTATACTACATTGTTATATGGACATGATACTGACGGAAGATCAGTACCGACTATATTCTGCGTACACGTTGTTCTATCAAAGTGTCATATATGCCAATCCGATTTTATTCTAGCAACTAAATTCACTTCAGTCTTTATTCTTTTCAAAAAAAAGTTTGCTATTATTGATTTCAGTTTTTTACAATTAAAACATTAAAGTAGTTAACGTAATAGTTGTGTAAGTGAATTGAAATAAATAAACTTTCAATATTTTATGATGTTTTGATATATATACGGTGAGCGTTATTGATACTATCGAACCACCGCTAAAAATAATATGCTTATTTTTTAACTAAAATAGAAAAATAATAATATTTAAAGTATTTTACAAGGTCTTTTTTAAGAAAGCCATTCACCATTATCCTCAGGAGTACGCGTAACAATTACACAAAAAAATAGACGCTATTTGTAGGGATATTTTTCAGAGGATGACGGTACATTGAGTGAGGTCGTAAAATGAACATGTGAGGAAAATATGAAGCCTAATATACCATCACCCGCATTCATTCTTAGAGAAGGTACTTTTATGTCCGTGGATTAGAACTCATCCTAATGTTTAGTCCTATTAAACTATCAGTAAACTGTCGCTTCCTGCTTAAATATCAGCTCAGCTCCAACACTATTAGATACCACTTTGATCTCACATATCCATTTTGATCTCAAATTTGTCACCTTTCCCTCAATCAATTTACTCAGCCCTTGAAAGAAAAACATCTATGCTATCACCGCAAAAGCCATGACAAGATATGTAAAGATTTTTTGTCCTGTTCACGATTCGAACGATTATATCAACTGTTCATCAACCAACGCAGCTGCGTCTTCATGCCAGTCGTGTCCAGCTCCAACTGTTCTTTGTCGGGGTAAAATATGGGTCTGCAATTAAGACAACTGGGAAGAAGTGAAGAACATCGCCTAAAAATTAATAAAAAGAATATTCATCCAAAAAGGGTATAACTGTTCTAGCAATAACTATGTGTAGAGTTTGCACATGCAGAAATAAATGTGGGACATTATTGTCATTTGAAGAAAGAAATTATGCTTGTGACAAGAAACTCAGAAACTCGTCGATAATACCGTAGGTCTAGTACCATTTATAAATACGTTCATAGTTTTCAAATTTGTATAAAATTACTATTGTCGAAGTGTCAAACTTCGACTGTAATTCATCATAGTTTCGAGAGTATGGAGAGCATGGAGATAAAACGAGAACTGTCATCGTTTTTGAAAACTCAGAACTTGTACTAGGCCTACACTCTACATGTATGCAAAACTATGCATGATTAGTGAAAAATACGTACGGATGGTTTGGGAGAAGTACGGTGGAAGCACTTCTGTAAAAAAAATATTTAATGGGGAAACATAACAGTCATAAGAAGGTTGTTGACGAAAAATAGTTATATCGGTCTGTGCCTGTGTAAATGCATTAATTCCGGTAGAGCCTCATTATAACAGAGCAGTTTCCAAAATACTGTATTTATATGCTGACCTAAACATAGCTCGGATGTTCAACTTATATAAAGAATGGCCTGAACTTAATAATTACTCATTAAAGCTTTGAGTCTTAGACAATATATAAACATTGTAAATACTCACTTTAATTTCAGTATTCATATACCCAAAAAGATGATTGTGATCAAAGTCACAGTTTTAAACAAACAGAAACCCCATTCGACGTTCTCATTGATATATTTAATTAATTCACTGTTTTTGTACTTAGAAATTAATATTTCCAAAATAGCAAATACAGGAGCTTGAAGAAAAATAATGAAAATGACGCCATTGCTTCCAATGGACGTGTTATTTCTACTACATTTGATTTCCATAAGGTTTTATCGTGTTCTTAATATGGGCAAATGAGTGTATTATAAGAAAAAAATCCTTGTTATATTTTACACATATCACATGGCTGACAAACAAGGTTACTATGTCCATAGTGTTATTGAAAGGGTTGCATTATTTACGTTCTAGATGAATGCAAATTATTGACACGGTGGGCTAAAGTAGAAGGTCTTAAGTAACGTAAACATAAGCATATATAGTATAAGATCCCGGGTAACATTGACCTTCATCCATCTGTTTACCCGGATGAAAATAATATTTTAGGGTATAAAATTAACATTTAAAAAAATATATATTTATTAAATGTTAATTAATCATAATCCTTGACCATATTTTTATAGGCAACCCTACTGGTATGTGTTCAGCAACACATTTCATACGAATAGTGGCAGGCAAAATAAAGAATTAATTGAGCGTATTTGAGGTACAGGAAAAAATCACAAGTAGGATGGTCTTAATATATTATATTTTGAGTCACATTTTACTGTTCTGTAGAAGTTAGGTAACAAACAATCCAACGCTCTTATTTCTTCCAGGCGGGGAAAGCGGCGTGACCAGCAGTGTAACCATATGGAGCGCTGTAGGTTGACACAGCAGGTACAGCGCTGTAGGTTGACACAGCAGGTACAGCGCTGTAGGTTGACACAGCAGGTGCGGCGTGGTAGGCCGAAACAGCGGGTATAGCGCTGTAGGTTGACACAGCAGGTACAGCGCTGTAGGTTGACACAGCAGGTATAGCGCTGTAGGTTGACACAGCAGGTGTGGCGTGGTAGGTCGCTACAGCAGGTGCAGCATGGTAGGCCGAAACAGCAGGTACAGCGTGGTAGGTTGACACAGCAGGTGTGGCGTGGTAGGTCGCCACTGCAGGAGCACTATGGTAAGTAGAGATGGCGGCAGGAGATGAAACAGTCTCGGTCACAACTGGGGTGATTGTTTTGCTGACGACTGGACCAGATGCGTAGGTTTTAGACAGAACGGGAGTGGCAGTAACCGCCGGTGCGGCGGTGACCGCAACAGCGTCGGCAACTGGCGATACGTGAGAAACTACTGCGGGTGCAGAATTGTACGCTACTGCGGGTGCAGCAGTGTACGCTACTGCGTGACCAGCAGTGTACGCTACTGGTGCGGCGGTGTATCCATATCCAAATGAACCGCCACTCAGGTAGGGGGCGGCGGACACGATGCCCACGGCGTACAGGAAAGTTACCACCTGGAACAAAAAGGGTGTTTATTATATTCTCCGTTACAATGAAGGTGACAAACAATCTGTAGTTGAAAAAGTAATGTATTTTTATTATTGAATATTGCGCATTTGAAATCTCATTTGCAGTTTGTCGATACACGTCTTATTTTTGTTGATTTTTATATTTTAAAATAATATGAAAAATATCCGGTACCTTGGTGTACATGCTTGTGTCGTTGTTGCTGTTTGATATAATTTTTAGATCATTTGCGTTCGCTTTTATATGATCGTCTTCAAACTGGTATTGCCCATGAATCTTCGTAGGCAGTATATTAGTTCAATACACTTTATGTCTCAAGGTTAAGTACTCTATTTGAATCGAAATGACTAATTTATTGTGACAAACGACTGGCCGTAATAATTTCATGCTGAACACTACTTTTTACCTTAAAGACAGGTGAGAAAGGTTTTGGCTGACCTCACAATATAAACTATATATATACAGTACATACTACGATTTAAATAATGCGCTTTAAATCTTTGATCTTTGCGAATAAGTACCAATGTGAAATGAATGTCCGTTCATCGAGGTCCGGCTGGTCACTCAAGGAAAAATATTCCTTCTATAATCTAAAGTTACTTCAGGTGCATGACAGATCATCATAACGCGTATCTATATTTCTGAAATAGATTGGATTGCCGAAGCGTTTTAAAATCGCAGAAATGTATGTCAAAATAGTACATCCTAATTTGACTACATACATACGAATTCACGCCTATAATCCCAGAAGGAGTAGGCAGAGGAGTAAAACAAGCACATCCACATTTCGCCGAGCGTATTTCCATCCCATGATGTGATAGGGGGTGAGCAGGCACAGCTCCAGACTCTGAACCGATACTGAGCATTACATAATAGAAAACCCAATAACATTTGCCCCGGCCCGGGGATCAAACTCGAGACCTCAGCGGAGCAGTCGTACCACGTACGCAATACAAATTCGCCGCCGTGACAGTTCTTAATTTGACCAACTGGGGCTTATTGTGCTTGTTAGTAAATAAATAAATACACCCAACAGTCACACACATAGTCCTGACCCCACAGTAAGATAACTGTCTTGTGTCGTGGGTATCAGGAATTACGATAGACTTTCGGTCTCACAACACCCATACCCCGAAACAATTATTGTGGATCACATAAATGTTTGTCTTGGTGCGGGGATAGAACCCGCGGCCTCTCGCTTCACAACCGGCTACTCGCCCGCTGCTCCACAGGGGTTGTCAAAAATCAAATCAAAATCTAGATTTTGATCTAAATTACTTTTCAGTACGCTTGATAAGTTCACCATATTGTAGAATTTTAGGGCTCCGGAATTACTGTCTTCACTTTTTAAAAGTGGAAGCAGCCTGTGAGTAAAACCCGACAACCATGTTCTAGAGAAACCACCATCAGTACTGAAACTACTGTCAAAGTTCCGAACGTACTAACCATTTTTTTTTTCTAAGGGAACGAGTATCTAGGGGTACTTTAAGAAAGATCTAGAAGTATCTTTTTATTTCGAAAACTATGTAACCGTATTTATATCTATAGAAAAATTGGGGAGATCCGATATAATAGAAATATGATACTGAAATATATATGTCGCGGGTTCAGGCGGAACATAGTTTACGTGGTAACTACTGCTCGCCATACTATTTTGTCTTTTCAATCAGCGCGCCGATCGGTGCAGGCGCTGTCTCGGGAGTAACCTACTGAACTTTGATCGAGCGCACTACTGACTGATGTATGACACTGCCAGTTGACAGTTTCAACTTCACTCTAGACTTGTGTCACACACTATTCACAACTTTTGTTTACCATGATGAATGCGCGATTTTACCGATCAAATAATATTATAAAACCCACTTAAATAAATAACATCAGACATTCGTTTATATTTTAATCTCTGACATATTAATGTATATTCTTACAGCGATGAGTTGAAACTGTTCATATTTATGTGGTATGTTATTTATTGTGACATCGTTTGTTTACATAATATATGTATGTATGTATGCTTGAACCCATGGTGTTTCACTTGCAACCTCTTCGTGTTTCTAGACTTACACAATCAACAGTAACATGAAAATACTCTTCCCAACTAAATTTAGTGCTGTTTATAAGAGGGGTTGAGCACTAGAGCCGAATTAAGTGTTCCAAAGTGTCGAATATTATCGATATTCACCGAAGTATCGGTATGTGCCATTGGTACTAGACCCTATGACGCTTAACTTACATTGTGTGGCGCATATAATAAGGATTATTAATGGCGCGTCCGCGAGTCCATATTTTGTATATATCTAAAGTTATGCTTCAAATATTATATAATTTATTAATAAGTTCTAAAAGTAACCTAATTTAAAAGACATTTTTGCCAATATTATGTATATAAGACGTAATTTACATTGTTACTCGAAATACAGTGAAAACCATAATGTCAATACTAGAAATAAGCACAAGTTAGTAGGACAATACCATCGCCTACACAAGGTACAAAATTCCTTTACGGGGCTCGGTGTACGTTTCTTCAATAAATTTCCCGTAAATGTTTTGGGGTTGTCTCTCCAACAATTCAAAAATGGTATAAAAAATGATCTCATACGGAGAGGATATTATACGATCGATGAATATTTAAATGACAAAGAGCTTTGGAGTTAGAACATGCTTGCCCCATACAGGATTTTTCAAATTGTATAAATAAATAATAAATATTCTTTGTTTAAATATTTTAACAAATTAGTTATTGTATGAATTATAAATATAATTCATACAATAACTATTTTATTATTGTACATAGGTATATGTAATTATCTATATTAAGATAAATTTGACATTTGTATTATTATTTTATTTGTATTATATTTTTATTGACGATTTTGAATGCCTTATTGGGCCTACGAAATAAAAATAATTTGATTTGATTTTAATCCAATTAGTTCTTGAAAATAGACATGCAACGCTCTATTGGGAGCAATCTGTTATAACGGACCGGACTATTGGTGCCAATAAGCCTGTAATTATAGTAATATAATAGATCAATTGGCTCAGGGATAATGCTTGTTGACTTCACCATTCCGAATAACGAGAACCTCGTTAAAGCCGAAAAAGCTAAATTGATCAAATAGCTAGATCTGGAACGTAAGATTACCGACATAGAGGGATACCGGGATTGACTCGACAATCATTGTCTCGATAGTCGTTACTGTTGATTGGATACCAAAGAACCTTGACCAACGCCTCCAGAGGCTCTTAGTTGGATGCAAATACGCAAAAACATTTCAACCCCCATCAAGTGAAAATTGAGATATTGATTTTATTTTGCTAAATTCGAAAAATTTAAGTAGGTTTAATTTTGTGTTCTACTAAGAAAAACAAAATCGAAACATTTCCCATGTATAATTATGCAAAACAGAACTTCAAATTAATACATTTAGCAAAATATTAGGTTGATATCTCATTCTTTACTTGATGTGGGTTGGAATGTTATTGCGTATTTGCATCCAATTGGTCTTTAGCTATATTCAGAAGGCGGTGTTTTTCGACACGGCACACCTTGTTAGAAGGTTCCTCATTCTGGGATTCTAACCATCGCGCCGGTGTCTTGGGTCCCAAGCCTCGTCATTGCACGGTGATATTTTTTATATATTTTCAAATGACAATTTCAGTAGATTTTAAAAGGTCTTTTATGTGACTGTTGGGTGTATTTATTTATTTAAAAAAGTGAATAAAGACTTTTTAAATAATGATAGTAATAATAATGAATTACACTCAATAGTCACACGCATAAGCATACCTACTCCACACAAAGCTTAACCACCTGTTTCGTGGGTATCTAGAACCAACAAGGGACCTACGGTCTTACAACAAAATTTCCCAAGCTCGGGTAAAGTGAATGCGTCTTATTAGGAAGGCAGATCTTGGAATTAAGCCTATATAATGCTACGAATAGAGGCAGGCAAAATAAAGAATTAATTGAGCTTATTTGAGGTACAGGAAAAAACAGAAGTAGGTTGGTCTTAATATTTTATATTTTGAGTCAGATTTTACTGTTCTGTCGAAGTTAGTTAACAAACAATCTAACGCTCTTATTTCTTCCAGGCGGGGAAAGCGGCGTGACCAGCAGAGTAAGCAAATGGAGCGCTGTAGGTTGACACAGCAGGTACAGCGCTGTAGGTTGACACAGCAGGTATAGCGCTGTAGGTTGACACAGCAGGTGTGGCGTGGTAGGTCGCTACAGCAGGTGCAGCATGGTAGGCCGAAACAGCAGGTACAGCGTGGTAGGTTGACACAGCAGGTGTGGCGTGGTAGGTCGCCACTGCAGGAGCACTATGGTAAGTAGAGACGGCGGCAGGAGATGAAACAGTCTCGGTCACAACTGGGGTGATTGTTTTGCTGACGACTGGACCAGATGCATAGGTTTTAGACAGAACGGGAGTGGCAGTAACCGCCGGTGCGGCGGTGACCGCAACAGCGTCGGCAACTGGCGATACGTGAGAAACTACTGCGGGTGCAGCATTGTACGCTACTGCGGGTGCAGCAGTGTACGCTACTGCGTGACCAGCAGTGTACGCTACTGGCGCAGCGGTGTACCCAAATGAACCGCCACTCAGGTAGGGGGCGGCGGACACGATGCCCACGGCGTACAGGAAAGTGACCACCTGGAACAAATGGAGTGTTTATTATATTCTTTGATACAAAAAAGGTGACAAACAATCTGTAGTTGGGAAAATAATGTCTTTTTAAAATTTATTATTATTAATATTGAATGATGCGCATTTGAAATCTCATTTGAAGTTTGTCGATACACGTCTTATTTTTGTTGATTTTTATATTTTAAAATATTCTTAATGTGAAAAATATCCGGTACCTTGGTGTACATGCTTGTCTCGTTGTTGCTGTTTGACATAATTTTTAGATCATTTGCGTTCGCTTTTATATGATCGTCTTTAAACACTTGCAATAAAAAAAATACATTAAATTTTATAACAATATAAGAAATATTAATCGAAGAGACCGCCCCGGACCGTACCTGGTGCAAAAGTGCCCATTATACTTGCAACATTGCCACGTTGTATTGAAAGTGATATATGTTGCACCAGGTACGATTCAGCGCGAGAATCCTCACCATTCCTTCTCAGGCGTCGCCCCAGTTCTCGGATAAAATCCTTGGCCTCCGCGCACCACACCCCACTAACCTCTACCGCGAAGGGAACGAAAAAATATGATCGTTCGAGCATGGAGTATTTTAAGTGTTTCTGAGCCGCTGCCCATTCAGCGGCAGAACCGGCTTTATGTACAGTACGCGTCAAGTGAGAGGCGGCGTATGTGCTGACACACGTCGCGTCCCACAACAGACAGCGGCCTTTCTCCCAAGGTATTAGAGTTAGCCCATCGGGCCGCTTGCCATCAGAGCGACTCAAACCAGGCGGTTCCAGTGTGCAGGGTAAGCCGGCAGACACCAAGGCACGACGGATGATGTCATTGAGCATGTGATGCCTTGGAAAACGACCCGCCGACCTGCAGCAACTCAAACCGTGGTGACCCCTGGCATCAACCTGCGCCCCACACACACAAGCGTGTGGCTCACAAATGTTACAGCCAAGTCTAAGCGCTACGGCTACTCTTAGTGAGTCATTATCAAGTAAGGTTCCGACGTGAGGTGATGGAATAGCATGAAGCCAAGCCCCAGACTCCGAGCAAGAAACCGATTTGAGTCGAGCAACGTCAGCTCCCAACGCTGAACTAAGCATATCAGCGACTCTCACTCCACACATCCGCTCGTCCCACTGACGCTGCACACTTGGGTTTTCAGGTTGATCAGCGGTAGGGCAAACCAACGACCAGGCGTTTAAAGCCTCCGCTGCGTACGGGATGGCGGTACTGTCACCCTGAACTTGTAGTAAGTTAGTAATCAGTTCCGAAACCCCGTGCGCAGACGCTAAAAAGGCCGATACGTTGGTATCCCCCACACGTCTAACACCCAATCCCCCGTGCCGAACAGGTAAGGATGCTTGTAGCCATTGTTTATCGTCGAGATGTATATTCAAAATACTCTCCAAAGTGTCCTTAATGTCGCTATCCAACAGACCAACTTCTTCCGGAAAAAGCCATGTTGGACATGTTCTCATAACGTACATCAGTTTGGGGACAGAGAGGCAACTGCGATAGAGTGTGAGAGCCACGTGGGCAGATAAATGCGGGAGATGTTGCCGGGCAGATGCCAGCATGTCTCTTTTAGTTCGGAGCGATTCAGGCACACCGTCTTGGAAGATTGGTGCGCCTAGAAGCTCAAATGACTGCCTGTCAAGGACCCTTATATCGGGGAGTATTTTCTTTATGTCCTCCATGCGTCCTCCAGAAACAGATCCACAGGGATATAGCTCACATTTAGCACAATTTATAATGAGCCCAATATCCCTCAGCCTAGGAATCAAAGTCTCCAAATCTTTGATAACAACGTCAGGGTCGCCGCCAATTGTACCATCATCAAGGTACCACACATTAAGCGGCGCCTCTAACGCGGATATCATTTGGTTAATTGCCAGACTGAAGAGTAGAGGACCGAGAGGATCACCCTGTTGCGCCCCCACCTGCGATGACATTCTGTATCCATTAAAATACAGGTTGCTGGGAGAGAGGTAACACTGGTCGAGGAATGGGCTTAAAAGAGGAATTTTATCCCTTGACTCGACCAGCATCGCCTCTCTCTCAACACTATTAAAGGCATTTTTGATGTCAATTTTTAAAATGATGTTGTCATTGCGCTGTGGATCCATCGCAAAAATACGAGTAGCGTGTATGGCCGCTACGCAACCCAGCGGCGTGCCGAACCCTAACTGATGCGGCTGCAAAAACTCTGCCGCCTTGTCGCGTACTGCACGACAACCTAATTTCGCCACGAGGCGGCGTATCACACTGCCTACCGCAATAGGCCGTATGCCACCGTCCTTTTTTTTAAGGGCGCAGAGCGATGCTCCGTATAAAAAGGGGCACACATCACAACACAATTTTCCCTCAAGGAGAAAATTGCACAGGTTGGTCAAAGACTCCAACAGTCTTGGGCCATTGTCTCCAGCAGAGATTGCTACCAGCTCTTTTAAATGCTGCGGCCGCAAACCATCCAGACCCGCTGCTGAGCTACAGTGGAAGGAAGCAATTGCACCCTGCACATCTTTGCATGTAAGTTTTAATGCTTGGAGACAATCAGCCGAGGCTGGTGCAAGAGAAATGGGGCGAACAGGAGCCGGATGCTTATCCCGCAAGCTATCCAGTGTGCTGGAATCCGAGGACGCCAAGGTACAGTCTGAGGTCAACAGCCTAACCGCCCCTCTCAGATCTCCGTCAAACACTTTGGTTTCTATAATTTTGTAAATAGACAGAGATCTTTGTGGTTTGTTGCTCGGAAGATAATCGAGAGTGCCACCAATGTTTTTCTTCACTTTACTGGTCAGCGACTCGGTGCCCCCGCCGCCCTCAGGAACCCTGAGAGCAGAGTATGCAAAAGACAATAGTGTATACCAGTCATTAGGAGCATTGCTTCGAAGGCACTTCTCGATGATAGAGGTTAATTTCCCGGCTGCCAGATTTCTCGCGCCTTTCGGGATGTGTTTTAAGACACGCACATTGGCCCTATAGCTTCCCAACCTTTCTAGAAGAGAAGGATCTGGTAACACAACCTGAGGGTCGATGTCGTCAGCCTGCAAGGGCTGTGAAGCCAGTGAGGGTTGTTGTAACGCGGGCGTGACTGTCGGTCTGTGTTTCCGAGTAATGTGTATAGATAGCCCACGCTTTGTAAAGCGACGCAAATTATCCGTTGGGCAATGTGGACATAAAAGATTGGAGACTGAATAAGCATCCATTACAACACTCGAAATTATAATAAATTAATATATAACATGATAAACATAATTAAAATTATAAAGTTACAATGTTATAATAATGTGTCGTCGTCGCACTGCACGGGTCCAGTTGACGTCACCGCACGGCGCACGCCGAGCGCCACCACACGAGCTGTTGTGCGTGCCATTTTGTTCTACTTGCTCGATCTAACCCCGCTGTTGAACCCGACGATTTACTCAACAGATCTCGTCTTCATTGACACGTTTCCACATAGAATAGCACAAACACTGTCTTACCGCGTTAAATCGATTCACAGCACAAAGAATCTTTAGAAAAATAATTTAAAACGAAAAAACGCAGAGTACAACGCTAAATTGATTATTATTATATTTAAGTTTATGTATTTACTGTCCTTTTGGAAATAAATTGATATTTGAGGGATTTCAGCACAGAAACTTAAACTGGTATTGCCCATGAATCTTCGTAGGCCGTGTATTAGTTCAATAGACTTTATGTCTCAAGGTTAAGTACTACTCTATTTGAATCGAAATGACTAATTTATTGTGTGAAACGACTAGCCGTAATATTATTATGCTGAGCACAACTTTTTACCTTAATCACAGGTGTGAAAGGTTTTGGCCTGGTTCACAATATAAACTATATATACTTCTTATACGTGATATATCAGATAAAAGTATAGAGAAACTTCAAAAATATTTAGTTGTAAATATAAATAGAGAAGCCTACTTAGTAGGCATATATTGTCGAAAGCGCATTATTTAAATCGCAGTGGGTACTGTAACTATATAGTTAAATAAATAAATACACCCAACAGTCACACACATAGCCCTGACCCCACAGTAAGATATGAGTCTTGTGATGTGGGTATCAGGAACTACGAAAGACTCTTGGTCTTACAACACCCAGACCCGAAACAAATATTTTTGGAGCAGACAAATATTTGTATCGGTGCGGGGATCGAACCCGCGGCCTCGCGTATCACAGTCGGCTAGGTACTTGCCCACCGCGCCAAGAGGCTGTCAAGTAAACTGTTAACAGTACAGTAAGTAAAGATTAGTTACAGTATTACGATTAAAATAATGCGCTGTAATCTTTGGTTTTGTGAATAAGTACTAATCGGGGTCCGGCTGGTCACTCAAGGAAAAATAATCCTATAATCTAAAGTAGTTGCAGGTGCATGACAGATCATCATCATCGTTTTTATATTTTTCTGAAATAGAACAGACTGTCAAAGCGTTTTAAAATCGCAGTAATGTATGTCAAAATAGTACATCCTAATTTGACTACATACATACGAATTCACGCCTGTAATACCCGAAGGGGTAGGCAGAGGTGTAAAACAAGTACATCCACATTTCGCCGAGCGCATTTCCGTCCCATGATGTGATAGGGGACGACCAGGCATAGCTCCAGACTCCGAACCGATACTGAGCATTTCATGATAGAAAAACCCAATAAAATTTGACTCGACCCGGGATCGAACCCGTGACCTTAGCTCAGCAGTTGTACCACGTACGCAATACAAACACGCCGTCGCGCCGAAGCAGTTCTTAATTTGACTAATTGGGGGCTTAGTCAAAATATAAGTTAAAATATATTTAATATACAGGGTTAATTTTAAAACACCAGCAACCTCGCAGGACCAGATAGCTGACCCCATACGGAACAACTTTTGTTCTACGAGTTTGTATATAACTCAATATATTTAAAAAAAAATGATTTTACAAGTTTTTGTTGTGTCGTATTTTTCTTCGTAGCGTTCGGCGTGCGCGCGCGACTCAAAGAAGCCGCTCAGCTGGCTCGGGCGATGACCTTCAACGCTAGCCCGGTTCCCCACGCTTCGCGTGTTTGCTTACGTAATCTGCGATGCGTGTAGGTAACATTCAAGACGGAAATTAAATGAATACTTATTTTTGTATGAAAATAAAATCTAACAAATTATCAAAAGTCGTAGAACAAAAGTAGTAGCTTATAACCTTAGGTATCTACCCCTGCGAGGTTGCTGGTGTTTTAAAAATAACCCTGTATATAAAATTCTCGTGTCGCGGTGTTTGTAGTTAAACTTCTCCGAAACGGCTTGACCGATTCTCATGAAATTTTGTGTGCATATTGGGTATGTCTGAGAATCGGACAACATCTATTTTTCATCCCCCTAAATGTTAAGGGTAGTCCACCCCTAAATATTTTTTTTTTAATTTTTAGATAAATTTAATTTTTTAGTTTTTTTTGTGATACAACATTAAAAAATACATACAATCCTACATTTTTATCCTTTTATCACCAACCCCTATTTTTTAATAGCCATTTTAGTAAAAAAAAGCAGATCGCGCGGGCGGAGCCGCGAGGGTCAGCTAGTATAATATAATATAACAGTCTAAATCAAATAAAAAATCTAGATTTTTATTCTAAATTACTTTTATGTACGCTTGGTAAGTTCCCCATATTGTAGTGTTGAGGCTGACTTCACTTTTTAAAAGAGGAAGCAGCCTGTGAGTAAAACCCAGCAAACATGTTCTAGGGAAAATACTATCTGTACTGAATCTACTGTCAAGTTCCGAACGTGACCAAAATTTTATTTTCATAGACAACGAGTATCTAGGCGTACTTCAAGAAAGATCTAGAAGTACTTTTTTATTTCGGAAACAATATCACCGTATTTATAACTAAAAAATGTAGTAGATCCAATATAATAGAAATGTGATACAGGCATAAATATTAATGTATATTCTTACAGCGTTGCGTTGAAGCTGCTCATATTTATGTGGTTTGTCTCGATAGTCGTTACTGTTAATGGGATACCAAATAACCTTCACCAACACTCTCAGTTGGATGCAAATACGCAATAACATTTGAACCCCCATCAAGTAAAAATTGAGATATTAATTATACAGGGTTATTTTTAAAACACCAGCAACCTCGCAGGGGTAGATTCCTAAGATTATAAGCTACTACTTTTGTTCTACGACTTTTGATAATTTGTTAGATTTTATTTTAATACATAAATAAGTATTCATTTAATTTCCGTCTTGATTGTTACAACGCGCATCGCAGATTACGTAAACAAATACGCGAAGCGTGGGGAACCGGGCTAGCTCCTGTGAAGGTCAACGCGCCGCTCGGCTGAGCGGCGCTTTTGAGTCGCGCGCGCACGCCGCGCCGCGCCGCATACTACGAAGAAAAACACGACACAACAAAAACTTGTAAAATCATTTTTTTTTTAAATATATTGAGTTATATCCAAACTCGTAGAACAAAAGTTGTTCCGTATGGGGACAGCTATCTACCCCTGCGAGGTTGCTGGTGTTTTAAAAATAACCCTGTATTTTGCTAAATTCGAAAAATTGCGTATTTACATCCAATTGGTATTTGAGTCAAGAGCTATATTGAGAAGGCGGTGTTATTAGATACGGCACACCTTGTTAGGAGGTTCCTCACTCTGGGGTCCTAACCATCGCGCCGGTGTCTTGGGTCCTAAGCCTCGCCATTGCACGGTAACATGTTTTATTCATTTATTTATTTATTTTAAACTTCATTGTACACAAAGAGTACAGTACAAACACTAAAATATAACTAATATAGAACATTTTTTGTTTATTTTTAAGGTCTTTTATTTTAAAAAGTAAAAAATAATAATAATAATAAATTACACTCAATAGTTACACGCATAAGCATACCTACTCCACACTAAGCTTAACCTGTATCGTGGGTATCTAGGACCAACGAGGGACCTACGGTGTTACAACAAAATTTCCTAAGATCGGGTGAACTGAATGCGTCTTAGTAGGAAGGCAGATCCTGAAACTAAGCCAGGCAAAATAAAGAATTAATTGAGCGTATTTGAGGTATAGGAAAAACTCACAAGTAGGTTGATCTTAAAATTTTATACAATTGAGTCAGATTTTACTGTTCTGTAGAAGTTAGCAAACAATCCAACGCTCTTATTTCTTCCAGGCGGGGAAAGCAGCGTGACCAGCAGAGTAAGCAAATGGAGCGCTGTAGGTTGACACAGCAGGTATAGCGCTGTAGGTTGACACAGCAGGTACAGCGCTGTAGGTTGACACAGCAGGTGCAGCATGGTAGGCCGAAACAGCAGGTACAGCGTGGTAGGTTGACACAGCAGGTACAGCGCTGTAGGTTGACACAGCAGGTATAGCGCTGTAGGTTGACACAGCAGGTGCGGCATGGTAGGCCGAAACAGCAGGTGCAGCATGGTAGGCCGAAACAGCAGGTACAGCGTGGTAGGTTGACACAGCAGGTGTGGCGTGGTAGGTCGCCACTGCAGGGGCACTATGGTAAGTAGAGACGGCAGCAGGAGATGAAATAGTCTCGGTCACAACTGGGGTGACTGTTTTGCTGACGACTGGACCAGATGCGTAGGTTTTAGACAGAATGGGAGTGGCAGTAACCGCCGGTGCGGCGGTGACCGCAACAGCGTCGGCAACTGGCGATACGTGAGAAACTACTGCGGGTGCAGCATTGTACGCTACTGCGGGTGCAGCAGTGTACGCTACTGCGTGACCAGCAGTGTACGCTACTGGTGCGGCGGTGTACCCAAATGAACCGCCACTCAGGTAGGGGGCGGCGGACACGATGCCCACGGCGTACAGGAAAGTTACCACCTGGAACACAAATAGGGTGTTTATTATATTCGCCGTTACAATGAAGATGACAAACAATGTGTAGTTGAGAAAGTAATGGCTTTTTAAAAATTATTATTATTATTGAATATTGCGCATTTGAAATCTCATTTGCAGTTTGTCGATACATGTCTTATTTTTGTTGATTTTTATATTTTAAAATATTCTTAATATGAAAAATATCCGGTACCTTGGTGTACATGCTTGTGTCGTTGTTGCTGTTTGACATAATTTTTAGATCATTTACGTTCGCTTTTATATGATCGTCTTCAAACTGGTATTGCCCATGAATCTTCGTAGGCAGTATATTAGTTCAATACACTTTATGTCTCAAGGTTAAGTACTCTATTTGAATCGAAATGACTAATTTATTGTGACAAACGACTGGCCGTAATATTTTCATGCTTAACACTACTTTTTACCTTAATCACAGTGAGGAAGGTTTTGGCTGACCTCAGAATATAAACTATATATATACAGTACATACTATCATTTAAATAATGCTCTTTAAATCTTTGAATTTTGCGAATAAAGGCTTCGTCAAACAGAAAGCGTACTTAGCGCGCGTCAGAGCCCTAACCTGACGTCGCGCTATTACGCCGAGTTGTATTGTACTATTATAGTAATATACCGTCAAACAGAGCGCCAGCGCTAGCAGTACGCGACGCTCTGTCGAAGTGATGTTCATGTACAAAAAATATCGATATTTTTTCCGATATAATATATCGAAATATTGTATCGATATTCAGCGATATATCGGTAAAAAATATCGATATTTTCAATATATCGAATTGTAGGAAGGAAAAGACTTTTTTAGAAAATGATTAACAAAAATTATATCGAATAGCTAAAAAAAAAAAACAACGTTGAATACTTGTGATGTTGTTTTTTTTTTTTTTTTAGCTACATCCTATATATTTTTCCTAAATATAATATATATAAATATAATATAATATATATGATATCCTTATTTCGATATATCGGATAAAATATATCGATATTATATATCGACTTCAATGATTCGATAATATCGCATTGATTCGATATATCGGATAAAATATATCGATATTATATATCGACTTCAATGATTCGATAATATCGCATTGATTCGATATATCAAATAAATGTATCGATATTTTATCACATATCGATACATATCGAGCACCCCTACTCTGTCGCGGCGTTAGGACGCTTTGACGTCGGGCGTTGTATTTTTTTACAAATTTTATTTTATCGTCCGAGTGAATGTGCGTAATGACTGAAAAATTTATTGAATTAGTACGAAAAACCCATGTTTGTACAATATAAAGGATAATTGTTATAAAAATATAACAAATAGATTGAAATTTCCCACAATTTCAATTTAATTGTTATATTTTTAAATCGGAAATCAGATAAATCAAACGGCTAAGACCGCGATAGAGCATATAAAAGTAATAATTCTTCCTCATCTGAATCACTCGACATCTTATCAATAGACACTGTGCTTTGGCGAATGGTTCGTTGCGTTAAGGAGCGTTGGGCTCTAGTCAAGTGTGACATGAAAAGAGCGCGACGTTAAAACGCGGCGCTTTAACGCTATTACGCAGCGCTAAGAACGCGTCCTGTTTGACGAAGCCTTAAGTACAAATGTGAAATTAATGTCCGTTCATCGAGGTCCGGCTGGTCACTCAAGGAAAAATATTCCTTCTATAATCTAAAGTCACTTCAGGTGCATGACAGATCATCATAACGCGTATCTATATTTCTGAAATAGATTGGATTGCCGAATCGTTTTAAAATCCCAGTAATGTATGTCAAAATAGTACATCCTAATTTGACTATATACATACGCATTCACGCCTGTAATCCTCGAAGGAGTAGGCAGAGGAGTAAAACAAGCACATCCACATTTCGCCGAGCGTATTTCCATCCCATGATGTGATAGGGGGCGAGCAGGCACAGCTCCAGACTCTGAACCAATACTGAGCATTACATAATAGAAAAACCCAATAACATTTGCCCCGCCCCGGGGATCAAACTCGAGACCTCAGCGGAGCAGTCGTACCACGTACGCAATACAAATACGCCGCCGTGGCAGTTCTTAATTTGACCAACTGGGGCTTATAATGCTTGTTAGTAAATAAATAAATACACCCAACAGTCACACACATAGTCCTGACCCCACAGTAAGATCACTGTCTTGTGTCGTGGGTATCAGGAATTACGATAGACTTTCGGTGTCACAACACCCAGACCCCGAAACAAATATTGTGGATCACCCAAATGTTTGTCTTGGTGCGGGGATAGAACCCGCGGCCTCTCGCTTCACAGCCCGCTACTCGCCCGCTGCGCCACAGAGGCTGAAAAAATAAAATCAAAATCTAGATTTTGATTCTAAATTACTTTTCAGTACGCTTGATAAGTTCCGCATATTGTAGAATTTTAGGGCTCGGGAATTACTGACTTCACTTTTTAAAAGTGGAAGTAGCCTGTGAGTAAAACCCGACAACCATGTTCTAGGGAAACCACCAAGTTCCGAACGTGACCAATTTTTTTTTCTAAGAGAACGAGTATCTAGGGGTACTTTAAGAAAGATCTAGAAGTATCTTTTTATTTCGAAAACTATGTAACCGTATTTATATCTTAAAAAATTGAGGAGATCCGATATAATAGAAATATGATACTGAAATATATATGTCGCGGTTTCAGGCGGAACATAGTTTACGTGGTAGCTACTGCTCTCATACTATTTTGTATTTTCAATCAGCGCGCACATCGGTGCAGGCGCTGTCTCGGAAGTAACCTACTGAACTTTGATCGAGCACACTACTAACTGATGTATGATACTGACAGTTGACAGTTTCAACTTCACTCTAGACTTGTTTTTTTTATAGCATAAACCGGCAAACGAGCAAGTGGATCACCTGATAGTAAGTGATCTCCACCGCCCATGTACGCCCACAACCAGAATAATCATGGGCGCGTTGCCGACCTTAAAGGAAAGAGATAATTAGGGATAGGGAAGGGGAGGGGTTTTGGGCTTCTGGATATCTCACTCACCATACAAAACGCAGCAGCAAGCCGCCACTTAACGTCGGTTTTCTGTGAGACAGTGGTAACGACCCGGTCGAGCCAGCCCATTCATGCAGTAGAAAAAACAGTCTACAGTATGGCTCTACCACTGAAACTTGTGTCATAGACTATTCACAACTTGTGTGATCTATGATGATTGCGCGGTGTTACCGATCAAATAATATTAATACCCACTCAAATAAATAACATCAGACATTCGTTTATATTTTAATCTGACATATTTATCCCATCCTCACCTTTCCTTAACAGAACCACGCGTGCTGGCTTGCGTTACCACAGCTTCGTAGTCTCCTCCATCTCGGCTCGAACTAAAAAGTTCGCAAATTCTTACTTCTGCCGGACCATTAAGCTGTGGAATAGTTTGCCGGCACACGAGTTCCCTCCTTCCTACAATATTGGGTCCTTTAAACGGAGTGTGAAGAAGCAGTTAGGCAGGCCGGCATGATTGTGCCGACCAACGATAGACACACTGTTTGTCTTTGGTCGACACTATTCCTGGATTGCGTTACACTTACCATCAGGTGTGGCGTAGTCATTTTGCCGAGCCAGGATAAAAAAAAAAAATTAATGTATATTCTTACAGCTATGAGATGAAACTGTTCATATTTATGTGGTATCTTATCTATTGTGACATCGTTTGTTTACATAATATATACATGGTATGTGCTTGAACCCATGGTGTTTCACTTGCAACCTCTCCGTGTTTCTAGACTCACAAAATCAATCAATGAAAATACTCTTCCGAACTAAATTTAGTGCTATTTATACGAGGGGTTGCGCACTAGATCCGAATTAAGTGTTCCAAAGTGTCGAATATTATCGATATTCACCGAAGTATCGGTGTGTGCCATTGGTACTAGAACTCTATGACGCTTAACTTGCATTGTGTGGCGCATATAATACGAATTATTATTGGCGCGTCCGCGAGTCCATATTTTGTATACATATATCTAAAGTAATGCTTAAAATATTATATAATTCATTATTAATAAATTATAAAAGTAACCTACTTTAAAAGACATAATCTAGCAGTCATAATCATACACCGGCCACTTGTTCTTTGATCTTGCCTTGTGACATTCGAGATGCCATACTTTCGATATATATCCTGACGGTAGCTTCACAACATATTTTTGCCAATATTATGTATATATAAGACATAATTTACATTGTTACTCGAAATATAGTGATAACCATAATGTGAATACTAGAAATAAGCTCAAGTTAGTAGGACAATACCATCGCATACACAATACCTTTGCGGGGCCGGTGTACGTTTCTACAATAAAATTCCCGTAAATGTTTTGGGGTTGTCTGTACAATAATTCAAAAATGGTATAAAAAATGATCTCATCCGGAGAGGATATTATACGATCGATGAATATTTAAATGACAAAGAGCCTTGGAGTTAGAACATGCTTGCCCCATACAGGATTTTTCAAATTGTATAAGTAAATAATAAATATTCTTTGTATAAATATTTTAATAAAAAAATTACAATTATTATTCATAATTCATACAATAACTAATTTATTATTGTACATATATGTAATTATCTATATCAGTGTTTCCCAAAGTGGTCTATATCGACCCCTGGGGGTCTATGATAACCTGCAAGGGGTCTACGTCAGCGAAAAAAAAATTTGGGGGTCCATGAAATGAAAATGGGGTCCACGATAGTGGATCTCAACACATACACTGATAGTACCTATTTACTTACCTCATACTATCTTATAATATCAAAACGTATACATTATTTATAAAAGTACCTATGAAATAAAAAAAATATTATATATGTTTATAAAATTGTGTAAGTTGTAGAATGTTGGTATTCGTTTTGCGGTCGCAATACATTTTGAACTTGTAAAAACCTGAGAGTTGCAGTCTCAGAGCTTCGCTACCTTGCACTGACTTGTTCAGTTCGTCACTCTATAAATACGAATGTGGGACAAATACGTTTATTCGTTTCCTGAATCTTGAAAAGGAAAGTGCTAAAAAAATATTTTTAAAAATATAAACAGATAGTATATCACACAAATTATAGTGAGTCAGTGTTATTTTGTATGTAATGTATAAATTAACATGTGTTTTTACTTTAAGTTTTTAACACTAAACTTCACTACAGTTAGAAATTTACAGGAAATCAATGTCAGGTAAGTCCCTACTTACCTGATATTAATTTCCTCCGTGCTGGATAGACCCCCTGGTCTACCCAGCACGGAAAAACATGGCAAGGGGTCTACGACACAAAAAGTTTGGGGAACTCTGATCTATATTAAGATAAATTTGATATTTGTATTATTATTTTATTTGTATTGTATTTTTATTGACGATTTTGAATGCCTTATTGGGCCTACGAAATAACAATAATTTGATTTGTTTTTAATCCAACTAGTTCTCGAAAATAGACATGCAACGCTCTATTGGGAGCAATCTGTTATAACGGACTATTGGTGCCAATAAGCCTGTAATTGTAGTAATATAATAGATCAATTGGCTCAGGGATAATGCTTGTTAACTTCACCATTTCGAATAACGAGAACCTCGTTAAAGCCGAAAAAGATAAATTGATCAAATATCTATTTCTGGAACATAAGATTACTGACATAGAGGGATACCGGGATTGACTCGACTATCATTGTCTCGATAGTCGTTACTGTTGATTGGATACCAAAGAACCATGACCAACGCCTCCAGAGGCTCTCAGTTGGATGCAAATACGCAAAAACATTTCAACCCCCATCAAGTAACAAATGATATTGATTTTATTTTGCTAAATCCGAAAAATTTAAGTAGGTTAAATTCTGTGTTCTACTAAAAACGAAAAACAAAATCGAAACATTTCCCATGTATAATTATGCAAAACAGAACTTCAAATTAATACATTTAGCAAAATATTAGGTTGATATCTCATTCTTTACTTGATGAGATGATAATGAATTACACTCAATAGTCACACGCATAAGCATACCTACTCCACACTAAGCTTAACCTGTATCGTGGGTATCTAGGACCAACGAAGGACCTACGGTCTTACAACAAGATTTCCTAAGCTCGGGTAAAGTGAATGCGTCTTAGTAGGAAGGCAGATCTAGGAATTAAGCCTATATAATGCTACGAATAGTGGCAGGCAAAATAAAGAATTAATTGAGCGTATTTGAGGTACAGGAAAAAATCACAAGTAGGATGGTCTTAATATATTATATTTTGAGTCACATTTTACTGTTCTGTAGAAGTTAGGTAACAAACAATCCAACGCTCTTATTTCTTCCAGGCGGGGAAAGCGGCGTGACCAGCAGTGTAACCATATGGAGCGCTGTAGGTTGACACAGCAGGTACAGCGCTGTAGGTTGACACAGCAGGTACAGCGCTGTAGGTTGACACAGCAGGTGCGGCGTGGTAGGCCGAAACAGCGGGTATAGCGCTGTAGGTTGACACAGCAGGTACAGCGCTGTAGGTTGACACAGCAGGTATAGCACTGTAGGTTGACACAGCAGGTGTGGCGTGGTAGGTCGCTACAGCAGGTGCAGCATGGTAGGCCGAAACAGCAGGTACAGCGTGGTAGGTTGACACAGCAGGTGTGGCGTGGTAGGTCGCCACTGCAGGAGCACTATGGTAAGTAGAGATGGCGGCAGGAGATGAAACAGTCTCGGTCACAACTGGGGTGATTGTTTTGCTGACGACTGGACCAGATGCGTAGGTTTTAGACAGAACGGGAGTGGCAGTAACCGCCGGTGCGGCGGTGACCGCAACAGCGTCGGCAACTGGCGATACGTGAGAAACTACTGCGGGTGCAGAATTGTACGCTACTGCGGGTGCAGCAGTGTACGCTACTGCGTGACCAGCAGTGTACGCTACTGGTGCGGCGGTGTATCCATATCCAAATGAACCGCCACTCAGGTAGGGGGCGGCGGACACGATGCCCACGGCGTACAGGAAAGTTACCACCTGGAACAAAAAGGGTGTTTATTATATTCTCCGTTACAATGAAGGTGACAAACAATCTGTAGTTGAAAAAGTAATGTATTTTTATTATTGAATATTGCGCATTTGAAATCTCATTTGCAGTTTGTCGATACACGTCTTATTTTTGTTGATTTTTATATTTTAAAATAATATGAAAAATATCCGGTACCTTGGTGTACATGCTTGTGTCGTTGTTGCTGTTTGATATAATTTTTAGATCATTTGCGTTCGCTTTTATATGATCGTCTTCAAACTGGTATTGCCTATGAATCTTCGTAGGCAGTATATTAGTTCAATACACTTTATGTCTCAAGGTTAAGTACTCTATTTGAATCGAAATGACTAATTTATTGTGACAAACGACTGGCCGTAATAATTTCATGCTGAACACTACTTTTTACCTTAAAGACAGGTGAGAAAGGTTTTGGCTGACCTCACAATATAAACTATATATATACAGTACATACTACGATTTAAATAATGCGCTTTAAATCTTTGATCTTTGCGAATAAGTACCAATGTGAAATGAATGTCCGTTCATCGAGGTCCGGCTGGTCACTCAAGGAAAAATATTCCTTCTATAATCTAAAGTTACTTCAGGTGCATGACAGATCATCATAACGCGTATCTATATTTCTGAAATAGATTGGATTGCCGAAGCGTTTTAAAATCGCAGAAATGTATGTCAAAATAGTACATCCTAATTTGACTACATACATACGAATTCACGCCTATAATCCCAGAAGGAGTAGGCAGAGGAGTAAAACAAGCACATCCACATTTCGCCGAGCGTATTTCCATCCCATGATGTGATAGGGGGTGAGCAGGCACAGCTCCAGACTCTGAACCGATACTGAGCATTACATAATAGAAAACCCAATAACATTTGCCCCGCCCCGGGGATCAAACTCGAGACCTCAGCGGAGCAGTCGTACCACGTACGCAATACAAATTCGCCGCCGTGACAGTTCTTAATTTGACTAACTGGGGCTTATTGTGCTTGTTAGTAAATAAATAAATAGTGTTGCCCAAATTCAGTCTTGGTCTTGCAGTCTTGGTCTTGTTCTTGCGTTTTTGCAAGACCAAGACCAAGAACAAGACCGCGTATTTTTAGCAAGACCAAGACCAAGACTGACCGTGCAAGACTTGAGCAAGAACAAGACATAGCCTGCAAGACTCTTGCGTCTTGCAGCTAGGACTTAGCGCTATTTCACTGAGTAGTTAGGTGTAACAGTTCGGTGTATAGGTAGGTACGCTTAGAAATTCTATGAGACGCAAAAAACTGTATCAAAGAATAGGTATGAAAAACTGGACCTATCTATTAAAATCAAACTGAGTGCATGCATAGTTATGTTTTAACCATCGGCACTTTGATAATGCGGCTTCAAAGGTTTTGTACTTACTTCTCAAAGAAATTTGCCGCTTTTCGGAAGTACATGGTTACGATACACGCGCCGGCGGCTTCTTTTGAAATCTAAAACAATCGTTGCCGCCACGCCGAAATCATAACATTTGACACTATTTGATTGCCGCCATAGGGCGTAGGCGTAGGTATACTCGTGCAAAATAATTTCGAATTTTAAGAGTACCTACAGGTGTTCCAAAGAATAAATAAGTTTCAGAGTGCTTAGAATGAAAATGAATACATTATACTGATCACGCAAGTAGTATTATGATTGGGATAAAATGGTAAGGATAGGTAGTAGATGTCAAATTAATTCATTCTAGTAAGTATATATTATAATATTGATTACTTATATGGTTTTAAACTAATTACTTAGGTACTATTATTGTACATTTAGTCATTATATTTCTTAAGTTTTTACAAGAAAAAATAGCAAAAAAGTGTTCAAATATCACCCCGCACCCGTTTAATAAATATTGTAGCCACTTTTAAATATACTTGAAACGTGTAAAAAAATTCTACAAAACTAATAAAATAATATAAAAAGCGTAGGTACTTACCTACTAATAAAATAAAAAGCCTGCGATAAGAGTTTTGTATTACTTACCAGCCCGAATATCTCTGAGAGAGATGATGAGAGTAAGTATTTACTAGCTGTGCCCGCGACTTCGTCCACGAGGAATAGTAACTTTGGAGGTATAGTGACGTTCAGGACTTATTTATTTATTTTAAAACTTCTGTCATCAAACATACAAACGAACTCTTCAGCTTTATAATATTAGTATAGATGTACGCCAAAAACATTCACTTATATGTAAAGAATAGTGATATTCACTAATTCTTTATATATATTTTATTCACGCGTCGCGTCTGTACAAGTAGGTAATATTTAGTGTGTGTTTGTACGCCGCACGCGGCATTATTTGATTTGCGGCGGCATCCTTTTCATAGAGCCGGCACGTGGCAAGGCGGCGCGGTAGAAAGCAAGGAAACGTACTATAAATAAAGGAATTATTTTAATTCCAGTCATTTCCAATTGAGCTGTGCTTCGAGTCTAACTTAATAATTGTTTTTACTAATTCTTGTTGTTTTCTAAAAACGTATCACGTGTACAATTTAATATGAGTGACGAAGATTCAAATTATTCGAGTCCGAGTAACGAGAGTTTGAGTCACAGATCTAAAAGACCCAAAAGCAAATTTGAAGAGTTTTTCGAAATAATTCATGCATCCCAAACTGCCTTCTGTAAATTGTGCCAACATAAAAAGATTGAAATAAAAATGAAAAACAGAAACACTTCAGGCTTAAGGAAACATCTAATATCTTTCCACAAAAAGGAATCAGAAATATTTCTTCCTGTTAAACCAAAAATATAATATAATTTAATTAATAATTAATAATTTATTAATTTATTTATTAATTATTTAATAATTTAATTTAACTATAATTATTGTTATACTTGGCATGCGTTTAATTTCATTGATCATTTATGTATATGTTGGTATTTACAATGTTGTTGCGACTTAATAAATAAATAAATAAATAAATAAATAAAATTAAGTGGAGATATCACAAGCTTTTTAGTAACCGCTGGAAGAAGTGGACAGGTAAGAATATTTTTTTAACGCTGCATAGCTATTCATGCGATACTTTCAAAAACGCCATTAACTTACGTAAGTATTTTTGAGTTAGTGGTGTTTTCATCTAGGGGTGCGACATATTAAGTATGTAATTATCGTCTTAAATATTTTTTATAAACACCCATATTTTCATTTAATCGGCCAGTAACAACTAAGTACTTTATTTTGGTAAATTACAGTACAGTGCAACCTTAATATAACAAATATCAATTTAACGATTTTCTCGATTTAACAACAACATACCTCCTCCTCTTATATGCTCAAACCTTGTATGTTTTAAATAATAACACAAGATTTATTGTTTTGTTTCAGTCGGAAAACAGCAGTGACAACATCACGACAGCTACAGTTGATTGGGTGGTGAAAAAATATCTTCCCTTCTTATTTTTCGATGACGAAGCTACACAAGTATATTTTCGACGTATTTGCCCTAATATGGTGTTTCCTAAAAGGTCTACACTTAGAAGGAAAGTCAAAGAGCGATTTGAAGAGCTCCAATTGAATCTCAAGGAACGACTTCAACAATTATCATCTAAAATGTCTTTTACCATTGATGGGTGGACGTCAATTGCTGGTAGGAGTTACTACGGGGTTACTATTCATTATATAGACAACGAATGGAAGTATCAATCTGTAGTTCTTGATTTTATACCATCACGCGGTCGACATACTGGGGAAGATATTGCAACGATTTTCCATTAATGTTTATTGGAATATGGCATAATTGATAAAATACAAGGTATCACGGTCGACAACGCAACTGCAAATACCAAATTTATGTATGAACTGGGCAAACAGCTGCCGCCACACTTTGATTCAGACAATCAACATTTCCGGTGCTTTGCTCACATTTTAAACCTTGGTGTACAAGATTTATTAAAGACCTTAGCATTACACTGTGAGTCTGACACTAACGCGCAAGATCAGCAGTACGAAGACTATGCAGACGAAACTGAGGATGAGGAAGATGAAGAATCTGCACCAAATATTGCTGACTCGCGTACATCTGTAACAAAGTTACGCAGTGTTTCCAGTAAAATAAAAAGAAGTGAGATAGTGAAGAAGAAGTTTCAGTCTGCTTGTGAAGCAGCTGGCGTGCCATCAAATCTAAATGCCATTCTTGACTGTCCAACGAGATGGAATTCCACACATGATATGATTGGATTTGGTTTAAAAGTGAGAGCGGGCATTGACATATTGTGCAGTTCTGTCACCGAATTAAATGATTTTCAAATCACAGCTAATTAATGGCAGGTACTCGAAAAATTACATAAATTTCTAATAAACTTTAAACTTTTAAGTACAAAACTTGGTGGAGACAAATATGTTACATTACCGCTAGTCATTGTATCATTCAATCTTTTGCTAGATAAAATTGAATCTATGGTAAAACAGTTAGATGAGAAACCTAATCGATCTGAAGTGGATGAAAGGCTCATTCTAGCTTTCCAAGCAGCTCGAGACAAAATGCTTAAACATTACAAAAAGAGCAACTGGATTTATTGTACTTCTTTAATTTTAGACCCAAGGCATAAGGCTCAGACTTTTGACCTGACAATGTGGGGGAAGCAACTTAAAACAGAAAGTCTGCGCAAGTTCAATGAACTTTATGAAGAATATAAAAATCTACACTCACTGAACAAATCTCTGGAATTACCAGAAAAAGAAAATAAAGTATGTGATGAAGATGAAGACGTAATAGACTTTGATAAACTCTATGAATGTCCCTCGACGTCATCTGGATCTTGTCTTCAAGGCTTAGTGATAGACGAGTTGGAGGAGTACCTGAGAAAACCAAGAACTGCCAGCTCGGAAGACATTTTAGATTGGTGGAGGACGCATGAGACAGAGTATCCGATTTTATCGAAAATGGCCCGTGATTTTCTCTCAGTACCTGCAACTTCATTACCTGCTGAGAGGTTATTTTCTAAAGCATCATTAGTAATTAGAAAACATAGAAATAGGTTAAATGATGAGTCAGCCAGATGGTTACTTTGTATTAATTGTTGGTCAAAAAAATTGATATAAAGTATCATAACCTAATGATAAAGCTGTTGATTAGTGTTGTATTTTATTTTTTGTTCAAATAAATGATAAATCGTAAAACTCTTTTATTAAATTTCTTATAAGTTGAGGGTTCAATCTCTTTTTAGACAGATAAGTATTGTTCTTTAAAATACAGTCAAGTTATTGTAATTAATTTGTTTTTTTACATGTTTTAGCAAATGTAAGCTTATAAATCATAAATGTTTATTAAGAAACAGTTACTTCCATGGAAAACGACATATAGGTCAGTTAATTTTTCGAATTTCTTATTAAATCTTCAGTTATTTGTTAATCTGCTTGATCTTTACTATGGCTATGTTAATTCAAGCTCACAATGTTCCAATTCTAATACGTTTTTTTAAGATTTAAAGTAAACTTTAATAAATAGTAATAGACTAATAGGTAATTGCAAGACTTGCAAGACTCTTGCTGCAAGACCAAGACCAAGACCAAGACTGGGAGCGCAAGACCAAGACCAAGACCAAGACCAGGTGTATTGGCGCAAGACCAAGACCAAGACTGGCTAAGTCTCGTCTTGTTCTTGCATTTGGGCAACACTATAAATAAATACACCCAACAGTCACACACATAGTCCTGACCCCACAGTAAGATAACTGTCTTGTGTCGTGGGTATCAGGAATTACGATAGACTTTCGGTCTCACAACACCCATACCCCGAAACAATTATTGTGGATCACATAAATGTTTGTCTTGGTGCGGGGATAGAACCCGCGGCCTCTCGCTTCACAACCGGCTACTCGCCCGCTGCTCCACAGGGGTTGTCAAAAATCAAATCAAAATCTAGATTTTGATCTAAATTACTTTTCAGTACGCTTGATAAGTTCACCATATTGTAGAATTTTAGGGCTCCGGAATTACTGACTTCAGTTTTTTAAAAGTGGAAGCAGCCTGTGGTTAAAACCCGACAACCATGTTCTAGGGAAACCACCATAAGTACTGAAACTACTGTCAAAGTTCCGAACGTGACCAATTTTTTTTTCTAAGAGAACGAGTATCTAGGGGTACTTTAAGAAAGATCTAGAAGTATCTTTTTATTTCGAAAAATATGTAACCGTATTTATATCTATAAAAATTGGGGAGATCCGATATAATAGAAATATGATATTGAAATATATATGTCGCGGTTTCAGGCGGAACATAGTTTACGTGGTTGCTACAGCTCTCCATACTATTTTGTCTTTTCAATCAGCGCGCCGATCGGTGCAGGCGCTGTCTCGGAAGTAACCTACTGAACTTTGATCGAGCGCACTACTGACTGATGTATGACACTGCCAGTTGACAGTTTCAACTTCACTCTAGACTTGTGTCACACACTATTCACAACTTTTGTTATCTATGATGAATGCGCGATTTTACCGATCAAATAATATTAAAACCCACTCAAATAAATAACATCAGACATTCGTTTATATTTTAATCTCTGACATATTAATGTATATTCTTACAGCGATGAGTTGAAACTGTTCATATTTATGTGGTATGTTATTTATTGTGACATCGTTTGTTTACATAATATACAGGGTTAATTTTAAAACACCAGCAACCTCGCAGGACCAGATAGCTGACCCCATACGGAACAACTTTTGTTCTACGAGTTTGTATACAGGGTTATTTTTAAAACACCAGCAACCTCGCAGGGGTAGATACCTAAGGTTATAAGCTACTACTTTTGTTCTACGACTTTTGATAATTTGTTAGATTTTATTTTCATACAAAAATAAGTATTCATTTAATTTCCGTCTTGAAAGTTACCTACACGCATCGCAGATTACGTAAGCAAACACGCGAAGCGTGGGGAACGGGGCTAGCGTTGAAGGTCATCGCCCGAGCCAGCTGAGCGGCTTCTTTGAGTCGTGCGCGCACGCCGAACGCTAGGAAGAAAAATACGACACAACAAAAACTTGTAAAATCATTTTTTTTTAAATATATTGAGTTATATACAAACTCGTAGAACAAAAGTTGTTCCGTATGGGGTCAGCTATCTGGTCCTGCGAGGTTGCTGGTGTTTTAAAATTAACCCTGTATAACTCAATATATTTAAAAAAAAATGATTTTACAAGTTTTTGTTGTGTCGTATTTTTCTTCCTAGCGTTCGGCGTGCGAGCGCGACTCAAAGGCGCCGCTCAGCTGGCTCGGGCGATGACCTTCAACGCTAGCCCCGTTCCCCACGCTTCGCGTGTTTACTTACGTAATCTGCGATGCGTGTAGGTAACATACAAGACGGAAATTAAATGAATACTTATTTTTGTATGAAAATAAAATCTAACAAATTATCAAAAGTCGTAGAACAAAAGTAGTAGCTTATAACTTTAGGTATCTACCCCTGCGAGGTTGCTGGTGTTTTAAAAATAACCCTGTATACATGGTATGTGCTTGAACCCATGGTGTTTCACTTGCAACCTCTTCGTGTTTCTAGACTTACACAATCAACAGTAATATGAAAATACTCTTCCCAACTAAATTTAGTGCTGTTTATACGAGGGGTTGAGCACTAGAGCCGAATTAAGTGTTCCAAAGTGTCGAATATTATCGATATTCACCGAAGTATCGGTGTGTGCCATTGGTACTAGACCCTATGACGCTTAACTTGCATTGCGTGGCGCATTTAATAAGAATTATTATTGGCGCGTCCGAGAGTCCATATTTTGTATATATCTAAAGTTATGCTTCAAATATTATATAATTTATTAATAAGTTATAAAAGTATCCTAATTTAAAAGACATTTTTGCCAATACTATGTATATAAGACGTAATCTACATTGTTACTCGAAATACAGTGATAACCATAATGTGAATACTAGAAATAAGCACCAGTTAGTAAGACAATACCATCGCCTACACAAGGTACAAAATTCCTTTGCGGGGCTCGGTGTACGTTTCTACAATAAAATTCCCGTAAATGTTTTGGGGTTGTCTCTCCAACAATTCAAAAATGGTATAAAAAATGATCTCATACGGAGAGGATATTATACGATCGATGAATATTTAAATGACAAAGAGCTTTGGAGTTAGAACATGCTTGCCCCATACAGGATTTTTCATATTGTATAAATAAATAATAAATATCCTTTGTTTAAATATTTTAATAAAAAAAATACAATTATTATTCAATAATTGTATTTTTTTTTTAATTAGTTATTGTTATTAACTTATTATTGTACATAGGTGTATGTAATTATCTATATTAAGATAAATTTGACATTTGTATTATTATTTTATTTGTATTGTATTTTTTATTGACGATTTTGAATGCCTTATTGAGCCTACGAAATAAAAATAATTTGATTTGATTTTAATCCAACTAGTTCTCGAAAATAGACATGCAACGCTCTATTGGGAGCAATCTGTTATAACGGACCGGACTATTGGTGCCAATAAGCCTGTAATGGTAGTAATATAATAGATCAATTGGCTCAGGGATAATGCTTGTTGACTTCACCATTCCGAATAACGAGAACCTCGTTAAAGCCGAAAGAGATAAATTGATCAAATATCTAGATCTGGAACATAAGATTACCGACATAGAGGGATACCGGGATTGACTCGATAATCATTGTCTTGATAGTCGTTACTGTTGATTGGATACCAAAGAACCATGACCAACGCCTCCAGAGGCTCTCAGTTGGATGCAAATACGCAAAAACATTTCAACCCCCATCAAGTAAAAATTGAGATATTGATTTTATTTTGCTAAATTCGAAAAATGTAAGTAGGTTAAATTTTGTGTTCTACTAAGAAAAACAAAATCGAAACATATTACATGTATAATTATGCAAAACAGAACATCAAGTTAAGACATTTAGCAAAATATTAGGTTGATATCTTTACTTGATGTGGGTTGGAATGTTATTGCGTATTTGCATCCAATTGGTCTTTAGCTATATTCAGAAGGCGGTGTTTTTCGACACGGCACACCTTGTTAGAAGGTTCCTCATTCTGGGATTCTAACCATCGCGCCGGTGTCTTGGGTCCCAAGCCTCGCCGTTGCACGGTGATATTTTTTATATATTTTCAAAGGATAATTTAAGTCGATTTTAAAAGGTCTTTTATGTGACTGTTGGGTGTATTTATTTATTTAAAAAAGACTTTTTAAATAATGATAGTAATAATAATGAATTACACTCAATAGTCACACGCATATAAGCATACCTACTCCACACTAAGCTTAACCTGTATCGTGGGTATCTAGGACCAACGAAGGACCTACGGTCTTACAACAAAATTTCCTAAGCTCGGGTAAAGTGAATGCGTCTTAGTAGGAAAGCAGATCTTGAAATTAAGCCTATATAATGCTACGAATAGTGGCAGGCAAAATAAAGAATTAATTGAGGGTATTTGAGGTCCAGGAAAAAATCACAAGTAGGTTGGTCTTAATATTTTATATTTTGAGTCACATTTTACTGTTCTGTAGAAGTTAGTTAACAAACAATCCAACGCTCTTATTTCTTCCAGGCGGGGAAAGCGGCGTGACCAGCAGAGTAAGCAAATGGAGCGCTGTAGGTTGACACAGCAGGTACAGCGCTGTAGGTTGACACAGCAGGTACAGCGCCGTAGGTTGACACAGCAGGTACAGCGCTGTAGGTTGACACAGCAGGTGCAGCATGGTAGGCCGAAACAGCAGGTAAAGCGCTGTAGGATGACACAGCAGGTAAAGCGCTGTAGGATGACACAGCTGGTATAGCGCTGTAGGTTGACACAGCAGGTGTGGCGTGGTAGGTCGCTACAGCAGGTGCAGCATGGTAGGTCGAAACAGCAGGTACAGCGTGGTAGGTTGACACAGCAGGTGTGGCGTGGTAGGTCGCCACTGCAGGGGCACTATGGTAAGTAGAGACGGCGGCAGGAGATGAAACAGTCTCGGTCACAACTGGGGTGACTGTTTTGCTGACGACTGGACCAGATGCGTAGGTTTTAGACAGAATGGGAGTGGCAGTAACCGCCGGTGCGGCGGTGACCGCAACAGCGTCGGCAACTGGCGATACGTGAGAAACTACTGCGGGTGCAGCATTGTACGCTACTGCGGGTGCAGCAGTGTACGCTACTGCGTGACCAGCAGTGTACGCTACTGGTGCGGCGGTGTACCCAAATGAACCGCCACTCAGGTAGGGGGCGGCGGACACGATGCCCACGGCGTACAGGAAAGTTACCACCTGGAACAAATAGGATGTTTATTATATTCTCCGATACAATAAAGGTGACAAACAATCTGTAGTTGGGAAAATAATGTACTTTTTAAATTTATTATTATTAATGTTGAATAATGCGCATTTGAAATCTCAATTGAAGTTTGTTGATACACGTCTTATTTTTGTTGATTTTTATATTTTAAAATATTCTTAATATGAAAAATATCCGGTACCTTGGTGTACATGCTTGTGTCGTTGTTGCTGTTTGACATAATTTTTAGATAATTTGCGTTCGCTTTTATATGATCGTCTTCAAACTGGTATTGCCCATGAATCTTCGTAGGCCGTGTATCAGTTCAATACACTTTATGTCTCAAGGTTAAGTACTCTATTTAAATCGAAATGACTAATTTATTGTGTCAAACGACTGGCCGTAATATTATTATACTGAATACTATTTTTTACCTTAATCACAGGTGAGAAAGGTTTTGGCCTGCTTCACAATGTAAACTATATATACTTCTTATACGTGATACATCAGATAAAATGTAGCACAAGAAACTTCAAAAATATTTAGTTGTAAATATAAATAGTGAATAGTACATATTATATTGAAAGCGCATTACTTAAATCATCAATGCAAAATCATGTATGCGACAGCTTAGCGGGGAGTAGTATGGACTGTCTAGACGAAAGTAGAAGAAGTAGGTTCGAAACGAGTACTCGATAAGATTTTTCAAAGGTATGTGAAGTCTGCCAACCCGCATTAGGCCAGCGTGGTGGACTAAGGCCTTATTCCTCTCATTTCAGTAGAGGAGGCCCTTGCCCAGCAGTGGGACATAATACAGGGCTAGTAAAAAAAAAAAATCGTAGTACTGTAATTATATAGTGAAATAAATAAATACACCCAACAGTCACACACATAGCCCTGACCCCACAGTAAGATATGCGTCCTGTATCGTGGGTATCAGGAACTACGAGAGACTCTTGGTCTTACAACATCCAGACCCGAAACACATATTTCCGGATCAGACAAATATTTGTCTCGGTGCGGGGGTCGAACCCGCGGCCTCGCGTATCACAGTTGACTACTAGCCCACAGCGCCAAGGAGGCTGTCAAGTAAACTGTTAACAGTACAGTAAGTAAAGATTAGTTACAGTATTACGATTAAAATAATGCGCTGTAATCTTTGGTTTTGTGAATAAGTACTAATCGGGGTCCGGCTGGTCACTCAAGGAAAAATAATCCTTCTATAATCTAAACCCAATACAATTTGACTTGACCCGGGGATCGAACCCGTGACCTCAGCTATGCAGTCGTACCACGTACGCAATACAAACACAGAGGCAGTTCTTAATGTGACTAACTGAGGTTTATAATGCCGATAGTAAATCAAATCAAAATCTAGATTTTGATTTTAAATTGCTTTTCATTACGCTCGATAAGTTCCCCATATTGTAGAGTGTTGGGGCTCCGGAATTATTGATTTCACTTTAAAAACAGGAAGCAGGCTGTGAGTATGCCCCACAACCATGTTCTAGGGAAACCACCATCAGTACTGAAACTACTGTCAAGTTCCGAACGTGACCAACGTTTTATTTTCATAGACGACGAGTATCTAGGCGTACTTCAAGAAAGATCTATATATATACACTCCTTTGCAAAAAAAACGGGCGGGTTTGATTTTTTAACATTATTGGTAATAATTTAGTTCTTCAGAGGTTTTAATAGCCAAACTATGTTACTGGCACTTAATAAAGAGTCTGGGTATGAAAAAAAGTTCATTCCAAATTCAAAACTTTTGTTTTTTAAATTATTAATCCCTTTTTCATTTTGTGACACTTTTCGCGGGTTTGCGGTTAAAAGGTTATCAAGCAACTAAAAGTAACTTTTCGTTATTTTTAGTACAACAATTTATGTTTATCGCATAATTCTGCCTTATTGTGACTTAAAACAGATATCTTTGTGTCTATCGTAATGGCAGAAAAAGCAATGAGAGCTAGTAAAATTATAGCGCTGCTGGAAGAGGGGTGTAGCCAATGTTACGTCTCACAGCGGTTAAACGTGAGTCGTTCAACCGTACAAAGAACCTGGACTCGATACCAAGAGACAAGTTCCGTTCAGAGAAGGCAAGGTTCTGGGAGAAAACGTTGCACACAGCCGCGAGACGATCGCTTTTTAGTGACTCAGGCGCTGAGGAACCGCAAATGCAGTTACATAGACCTCAAAAGAAACCTTGAAGAGGTACGAGGAGCACAAGTTAGCCTATGGACTGTGAGGAGAAGACTTTTAGCTGCTGATATACGTAGTCGACGACCAGCGCGGGCCCCCAAGTTACTCCGTGAGCACCGGATTGCGCGGTTGAGGTTCGCTAGAAATTGCCTATCTTGGACACCAGGTAACTGGAGTAGCGTACTCTTCTCCGATGAGGCTCGAATTTGTCTGCATGGTGAGGACCGACGTCGGCGAGTGTTACGAAGACCAGGGGAACGCTATGCCGATGTGTGTTTTGAAGAAATCACCCCTTATGGTGGAGGGTCCGTTATGTTTTGGGCGGGCGTAACTTCCAACTATCGTACCGAGATAGTATTCATAGAAAATGGCTCACTAAATGCGCATAGGTACATAACAGAAATCCTTTCTCAAAATGCACAACCCGCACTGACTGTAATTGGTGAAGATGCCATTTACATGGACGATAATGCTCGGGCCCACCGTTCTGGCGACGTAGATGCTTATATGCAAGAGGTCGGTATTCGTCGTTTGGATTGGCCAGCGCGGAGCCCCGACCTTAACCCCATTGAGCACGTTTGGGACCTCCTAAAAAGGCGAGTACGATCTGTCCAACCACCTCCACAAAACATCAGAGAGCTTAAACGTGTAATCTCGACTGAGTGGGAACACATTCCACAGGACACCATCAAAAGCCTGGTGGGAAGCATGCCAAGACGATTACATGCCGTAATCGCTGCAAGAGGAGGTCATACTCGTTATTAATTTTTATTTTTTAATGTCTCTTTTATTAAAATACCATAAAAATACTCGTAGTCTTAATTTCATTATACCCATAAAAATGTCCATTTTAACACGGCTCTCTGTTTACATTGACTAAAACACCGATACCAGGATAAAAGTGTTAAAAAACTAGATTCTCATTGATAATAAGAAATTTCTAGTCATCCAAGCTAATGACATACTAAAAATATAATAATATTTACCCATAGAAAAGCTAAGGTAAAGTGTGTGTGTAAGGTGCCCGTTTTTTTTGCAAAGGAGTTTATATATATATATATATATATAGCATCGGCCGGCAAACGAGCAAGTGGGTCACCTGATGGTAAGTGATATCCACCGCCCATATACGCCCACCACCAGAAGAATCATGGGCGCGTTGCCGACCTTAAAGGAAAGGCAATTAGGCATTGGGAAGGGGAGGGGATTTGGGCTTCCGGATATCTCACTCACCGTACGAAATGCAGCAGCAAGCCGCTACTTTACGTCGGTTTTCTGTGAGACAGTGGTATCGACCCGGTCGAGCCAGCCCATTCATGCTGTGTCTACAGCGTGGCTCTACCACTCAAAAAGTACAGATCTGGAAGTACTTTCTTATTTCGAAAACAATATCACCGTATTTATATTAAAAAAATGTAGTTGTATATATGTACACTAGATGACCCGGTGAACTTCGTATCACCTACATAATATATTTGTGTAAAATGTGGTCAAAACTTAATACAAATGTTTTATTTACATTAAATGCAATTAAGTGAGGTACTGCGCCATTGCACGTGAGGTAGCCCGTCGCACATTTAATTGACTTCGACGACCTAAGTCAGGTCGTCTCCCACCTCCCTCCGGTTGGACAGTCCTGTCCCCGTCCCGTCCCCGTCCTGTCCCCGTCCTGTCCGCGTCCCGTCCCCGTCCTGGCCCCGTCCCGTCCCGTCCCCGTCCCGTCCCGTCCCCGTCCCGTCCCCGTCCTGTCCCCGTCTTGTCCTGTCCCTGTCCTGTCCTGTCTCACTGTCCTGTCTCACTGTCCTGTCTCACTGTCCTGTCTCTCTGTCATGTCTCTCTGTCCTGTCTCACTGTCCTGTCTCACTGTCCTGTCTCACTGTCCTGTCTCACTATCCTGTCTCACTGGCCTGTCTCACTGTCCTGTCTCTCTGTCCTGTCTCACTGTCCTGTCTCACTGTCCTGTCTCACTGTCCTGTCTCACTGTCCGGTCTCACTGTCCTGTCTCACTGTCCTCTCACTGTCCTGTCTCACTGTCCTGTCTCACTGTCCTGTCTCACTGTCCTGTCTCACTGTCCTGTCTCACTGTCCTGTCTCACTGTCCTGTCTCACTGTCATGTCTCACTGTCCTGTCTCACTGTCCTGTCTCACTGTCCTGTCTCACTATCCTGTCTCACTGGCCTGTCTCACTGTCCTGTCTCACTGTCCTGTCTCAATGTCCTGTCTCACTGTCCTGTCTCACTGTCCTGTCTCACTGTCCTGTTCACTGTCCTGTCTCTCTGTCATGTCTCTCTGTCCTGTTTCACTGTCCTGTCTCACTGTCCTGTCTCACTGTCCTGTCTCACTGTCCTGTCTCACTGTCCTGTTCACTGTCCTGTCTCTCTGTCATGTCTCTCTGTCCTGTTTCACTGTCCTGTCTCACTGTCCTGTCTCACTGTCCTGTCTCACTGTCCTGTCTCACTGTCCTGTCTCACTGTCCTGTCTCACTGTCCTGTCTCACTGTCCTGTCTCACTGTCCTGTCTCACTGTCCTGTCTCACTGTCCTGTCTCACTGTCCTGTCTCACTGTCATGTCTCACTGTCCTGTCTCACTGTCCTGTCTCACTGTCCTGTCTCACTATCCTGTCTCACTGGCCTGTCTCACTGTCCTGTCTCACTGTCCTGTCTCACTGTCCTGTCTCACTGTCCTGTCTCACTGTCCTGTCTCACTGTCCTGTTCACTGTCCTGTCTCTCTGTCATGTCTCTCTGTCCTGTTTCACTGTCCTGTCTCACTGTCCTGTCTCACTGTCCTGTCTCACTGTCCTGTCTCACTGTCCTGTCTCACTGTCCTGTCTCACTGTCCTGTCTCACTGTCCTGTCTCACTGTCCTGTCTCACTGTCCTGTCTCACTTTCCTGTCTCACTGTCCTGTCTCACTGTCCTGTCCCTGTCCTGTCCCTGTCCAGTCTAGACGCTATACGACCCGTCATCACGGCAAGCTTCGCAACGACAACCATCCGGTTTATACCTGTGCTTATAGTACCCAGGAACAGTTTGTACTGGAAAATGAACATTCCAAAATCAACAACTACTAATAAATTAAAAATTAATTAAAAAAACATTGTCCAGCGGACAAAATTGTGAATCTAAACCATTCTCAGATCCCCTTGAACACACACAAAAAATTTCATCAAAATCGGTCCAGTCGTTTAAGAGAAGTTCAGGAACATACACACTCACAGAAGAATTATATATATAAAGACTAGATGACCCGGTGAACTTCGTATCACCTACATAATATATTTGTGTAAAATGTGGTCAAAACTTAATACAAATGTTTTATTTACATTAAATCCAATTAAGTGAGGTACTGCGCCATTGCACGTGAGGTAGCCCGTCGCACATTTAATTGACTTCGACGACCTAAGTCAGGTCGTCTCCCACCTCCCTCCGGTTGGACAGTCCTGTCCCCGTCCCGTCCCCGTCCTGTCCCCGTCCTGTCCGCGTCCCGTCCCCGTCCTGTCCCCGTCCCGTCCCGTCCCCGTCCCGTCCCCGTCCTGTCCCCGTCTTGTCCTGTCCCTGTCCTGTCCTGTCTCACTGGCCTGTCTCACTGTCCTGTCTCTCTGTCCTGTCTCACTGTCCTGTCTCACTGTCCTGTCTCACTGTCCTGTCTCACTGTCATGTCTCTCTGTCCTGTCTCACTGTCCTGTCTCACTGTCCTGTCTCACTGTCCTGTCTCACTGTCCTGTCTCACTGTCCTGTCTCACTGTCCTGTCTCACTGTCCTGTCTCACTGTCCTGTCTCACTGTCCTGTCTCACTGTCCTGTCTCACTGTCCTGTCTCTCTGTCATATCTCTCTGTCCTGTCTCACTGTCCTGTCTCACTGTCCTGTCTCACTGTCCTGTCTCACTGGCCTGTCTCACTGTCCTGTCTCACTGTCCTGTCTCAATGTCCTGTCTCACTGTCCTGTCTCACTGTCCTGTCTCACTGTCCTGTCTCACTGTCCTCTCACTGTCCTGTCTCACTGTCCTGTCTCACTGTCCTGTCTCACTGTCCTGTCTCACTGTCCTGTCACATTGTCCTGTCTCACTGTCCTGTCTCACTGTCCTGTCTCACTGTCCTGTCTCACTGTCCTGTCTCACTGTCCTGTCTCACTGTCCTGTCTCACTTTCCTGTCTCACTGTCCTGTCTCACTGTCCTGTCTCACTGTCCTATCTCACTGTCCTGTCTCACTGTCCTGTCTCACTGTCCTGTCTAACTGTCCTGTCTCACTGTCCTGTCTCACTGTCCTGTCTCACTGTCCTGTCTCACTGTCCTGTCTCACTGTCCTGTCTCACTGTCCTGTCTCACTGTCCTGTCTCACTGTCCGTCCCTGTCCAGTCTAGACGCTATACGACCCGTCATCACGGCAAGCTTCGCAACGACAACCATCCGGAAAATCAACAACTACTAATAAATTAAAAATTAATTAAAAAAACATTGTCCAGCGGACAAAATTGTGAATCTAAACCATTCTCAGATCCCCTTGAACACACACAAAAATTGGTTGTCTGTAAAGTCGGTTTACTAACGATAGTTGAACGTGACAACGTCTTAAGAAAATACTGATGGAATGGTAGCATTTTTCAAAAGAAAATTTTAATTTCATTTGTTTAATAGCTTTGTATGTATATAGAGGAGGAGGTAATTGGAAATCACAATGAAATTGATCAAGTTAGATTTATTTGTACGCATAAATACAATTATGTCATTTTTTTTTTACAATTTAATAGTTTTTACAAGTATAAATGTGCGTTGTTCACTTAATTCAATATTTCCATACACTGTTCATCGCCGTAAATGTTTTTTGCACAAATCCACACCACTTTTATACAACAAACACATTAAACTAGTTTTTGAAATAAATTAAAATCAGCGATGAACCGCACTGTCGGAATTCCCGCCAAAACTCCGTCAAAATGATTTAACAGATGACAACATTTGACATTTGATAGTATTTATTGGCCTAATTATAACCTCAAAATCCGAAAGTATTTTATTTATATTTCGGAATTCTCAAGTGTCCGTAGTTTTAATATAGTTTCAATTAAATATATACATTATCTAAAACCCAAAAAGTAAATTCACCTACCTTTTGGTTCTTAGGCCAACTATGTATGGATGACGAACAATGTCCTTTTCGTAAATCTAGTTTTTAAAAAGCCCGCCTCAATGTGTTTGATATAGGAGAAAATGTTCCCTTTGACGGATGGCTGGTCTAACCTGTCATTTCAGACACGTTGTTGTGATATGTGGAAGATTTAATATTTATGTTTTAATTTTTTTAAATCTCGAACGCTGCCGAACGCAAAGGCCGATTGTGCTTCTTTGTCGCTCGTTCCGCGCTCTCGCTTGCACTTCAAGCCTTAAATGGAACGTGACATCTAGCGAGGTAACGACGCATGAGTCATGTTTTTTCGTGCGTGCAGCCGGCTCTATCGAATTATAAGACGTTATCACGTCAAAAAATTTCATCAAAATCGGTCCAGTCGTTTAAGAGAAGTTCAGTGACATACACACTCACAGAAGAATTATATATATAAAGAAGATATAATTATAATTAATGTATATTCTTATAGCTGTGCGTTGAAGCTGCTCATAGTTATGTTATCTATTGTGACATCGTTTGTTTACATAATATACTAGCTTTTGCTCGCGGCTCCGCCCGCGTGAACAGCATTTTTCGGGATAAAAGTAGCCTGTAACCGTCTCTAGGGTCCCTTCTGTCTCTGTAGACAAATCATCAACATCGGTTCAGTGATTTAGGCGTGAAAGCGTAACAAACAAACTCAGTTTTGTATTTACTGTCACCCCCTTTTTCATCCCTTATTAAATAAAATTTCCAAAATTCCTGAAACACGTATTTATTTGTCTACCAATGTTTGGTCAATAACCGAAATACAAAATTTTGTTTATGTAACTATCAAACTGACGGACTTTCATACATATTATCATCCCATATTTTGACCCCTTTGGGGTGGAATTTTCTAAAATCCTTTCTTAGTGGGTGCCTACATAACAAAATGAATATACAGTCCGAATTTCATGCTTGTAGCCTTGATAGTTTGCGCTCGGCGATGATGAATCAGTCAGTCAGTCAGGACATGTTATATTATAAGTATAGATACATGGTATGTGCTTGAACTGGTGGTGTTTCACTTGCAACCTCTTCGTGTTTCTAGACTCACACAATCAACAGTAACATACTCTTCCGAACTAAATTTAGAGCTATTTATACGAGGGCTTGAGCACTAGATCCGAATTAAGTGTTCCAAAGTGTCGAATATTATCGATACTCACCGAAGTATCGGTGTGTGCCATTGGTACTAGACCCTATGACGCTAAACTTGCATTGCGTGGCGCATTTAATAAGAATTATTATTGTCGCGTCCGCGAGTCCATATTTTGTATATATCTAAAGTTATGCTTAAAATATTATATAATTAATTATTAATAAGTTATAAAAGTAACCTACTATAAAAGACATAACCTAGTAGCCATAATCATACACCGGCCACTTGGCCGGCAAATGCATCCAATTGGTATTTGAGTCAGGAGCTATATTCAGAAGGCGGTGTTATTAGACACGGCACACATTGTTAGGAGGTTCCTCACTCTGGGGTCCTTGCCATCGCGCCGGTGTCTTGGGTCCTAAGCCTCGCTTTTTAATGGTGTCATTTTTTATATAATTTTATATTTTTTTTATAAAAAAGTAAAAAAGACTTTTTGAACATAGAGTAATAATAATAAATTACACCCAATAGTCACACGCCTAGGCATACCTACTCCACACTAGGCTTAACCTGTATCGTGGGTATCAGGGACCAACGAAGGACCTACGGTCCTATAACAAAATTGCTCAAGATCGGGCGAACTGAATGCGTCTTAGTAGGAAGGCAGACCCTGGAACTAAGCCTATAATGCTACGAATTATCGCAGGCAAAAGAAAGAATGAATTGAGCGTATTTGAGGTACGAAATAAAAATCTCATGTAGGTAGGTCTTAATATTTTATATTTTGAGTCAGGTTTTCCTGTTCTGTAGAAGTTAGTTAGCAAACAATCCAATGCTCTTATTTCTTCCAGGCGGGGAAAGCGGCGTGACCAGCAGTGTAACCAAATGGAGCGCTGTAGGTTGACACAGCAGGTGCAGCACGGTAGGTCGAAACAGCAGGTACAGCGCTGTAGGTTGACACAGCAGGTACAGCGCTGTAGGTCGCTACAGCAGGTGCAGCATGGTAGGCCGAAACAGCAGGTACAGCGTGGTAGGTTGACACAGCAGGTGCGGCGTGGTAGGTCGCCACTGCAGGGGCACTATGGTAAGTAGAGACTGTTTTGCTGAAGACTGGACCAGATGGGTAGGTTTTAGACAGAATGGGAGCGGCAGTAACCGCGTGGGCAACTGGCGATACGTGAGAAACTACTGCGGGTGCAGTAGTATACGATACTGCGGGTGCAGCAGTGTACGATACTGCGGGTGCAGCAGTGTACGATACTGCGGGTGCAGCTGTGTACGATACTGCGGGTGCAGCAGTGTACGATACTGCGGGTGCAGCAGTGTATGCTACTGGTGCGGCGGTGTACCCAAATGAACCGCCACTCAGGTAGGGGGCGGCGGACACGATGCCCACGGCGTACAGGAAAGTTACCACCTGGAACACAAATAGGGTGTTTGTTATATTCTCCGATACAATAAAGGTGATAAACAATCTGTAGTTGGGAAAATAATGTTTTTTTTAAATAATAATTTATTACTATTATTGAATTAAGCGCATTTGAAATCTCATTTGCAGTTTGTCGATGCACGTCTTATTTTTGCTGATATTTATATTTTAAAATATTCTTAATATGAAAAATATCCGGTACCTTGGTGTACATTCTTGTCTCGTTGTTGCTGTTTGATATAATTTTTAGATCATTTGCGTTCGCTTTTATATGATCGTCTTCAAACTGGTATTGCCAATGAATCTTCGTAGGTACTGTATTAGTCGAATAGACTTTCTGTCTCAAGGATAAGATCTTTATTTGAATCGAAATGACTAATTTATTGTGTCAGACGACTGGCCGTAATATTATTATGTTGAACACTTCTTTTTACCTTCATCACAGGTGAGAAAGATTTTGGCCTGCTTCATAATGTAAACTATAAATACTTCTTATACGTGAAAGATCAGATAAAATGTAGCACAAGAAAATTCAAAAATATCTAGTTGTCAATATATATAGAGAAGCCTACTTAGTAGGTATTATTTGCGTCAAACTATATAGTTACAGTACTACGATTTAAATAATGCGCTTTCAATCATAGATTTTTGCGAATAAGTACGAATATGAATTGAGTGTCCGGTCACCGGGCTCCGGCTGGTCACCCAAGGAAAAATAATCCTTCTATAATCTAAAGTTAATTCAGGTGCATGACAGATCATCATCATAACGCGTATCTATATATCTGAAATATATTAGATTGCCGAAGCGTTTTAAAATCGCAGTAATGTATCTCAAAATAGTACATCCTAATTTGGCTATATACATACATTTGCATTCACGCATGTAATTCCCGAAGGGGTAGGCAGAGGTGTAAAACAGTAGTAGAGTATTTCCATCCCATGATGTGATAGAGCAGGCTGCTCCAAACTTCGGACCGAGACTGACTTCTGAGCATTTCGTGATAGAAAAATCCAATGACATTTGACTCGACCCGGGGATCGAACCCGCGACCTCAGCTCAGCAGTCGTACCACGTACGCAATACAAATACGCAGCCGCGCCGAAGCAGTTCTTAATTTGACTAACTGAGGCTTATAATGCTCGTTAGTAAATCAAATAAAAAATCTAGATTTTGATTCTAAATTACTTTTCAGTACACTCGATAAGTTCCCCATATTGTAGAGTGTTGGGGCTTCGGAATTACTGACTTCACTTTTTAAAAGAGGAAGCAGCTTGTGAGTAAAACCAGAGTAGCAAACATGTTCTAGGGAAAACACTATCTGTACTGAATCTACTGTCAAGTTCCGAACGTGACCAACATTTTATTTTCATAGACCACGAGTATCTAGGCGTACTTCAAGAAAGATCTAGAAGTACTTTTTTATTTCGAAAACAATATTATCGTATTTATAAAAAAAAAATGTAGTAGATCCATTATAATAGAAATGTGATACAGGCATAAATATTAATGTATATTCTTACAGCGGTGCGTTGAAGCTGCTCATATTTATGTGGTGTGTTATCTATACTGACATCGTTTGTTTACATAATATATACATGGTATGTGCTTGAACTGATGGTGTTTACCTTGCAACCTTTTCGTGTTTCTAGACTTATTTATAGGTATAGGTATATACAAATACTATTCCGTAAACAATCAACATGAAAATACTCTTCCGAACTAAAACTAGTGCTATTAATACGATGGGTTGAGCATTTAATCCGAATTAATTGTTCTAAAGTGTCGAATATTATCGATATTCACCGAAGTATCGGTGTGTGCCATTGGTACTAGACCCTATGACGCTTAACTTGCATTGTGTGGCGCATATAATAGGAATTATTATTGGCGCGTCCGCGAGTCCATATTTTGTGTGTATCTAAAGTTATGCTTAAAATATTATATAATTAATTATTAATAAGTAATAGAAGTAACCTACTTTAAAAGACATAACCTAGTAGCCATAATCATACACCGGCCACTTGCTCTTTGATCTTGCCTTGTGACATTCGAGATGCCATATTTTTGATGTATAGTACAACTAGTTCTCGAAAATAGACATGCAACGCTCTATTGGGATCAATCTATTATAACGGACCGGACTATTGGTGCCAATAAGCCTGTAATTGTAGTAATATAATAGATCATTGACTCAGGGATAATGCTTGTTGACGTCACCATTCCGCATGACGAAAACCTCGTTTAAGCCAAAAAGATAAATTGATCATATATCTAGATCTGGAACATGAGATTACCGACATAGAGGGATACTGGGATGTGGACCCGACAATCATTGTCCCGATAGTTGTTACTGTTAATGGGATACCAATGAACCTTGACCAACGCCTCTAGAGGCTCTTAGTTGCATGCAAATACGCAATAACATTTCAACCCCCATCAAGTAAAGATTGATATTATCAATTTTATTTTGCTAAATTCGAAAAATGTAAAATGTATAATTATGCAAAATAGAACTTTAAATTAATGAATTTAGCAAAATATTAGGTTGAGCCTCGCTTTTTAATGGTGTAATTTCTTATATAATTTTATTTTTTACTAGCCCTGTATTATACATGTCCCACTGCTGGGCACGGGCTTCCTCTACTGAATGAGAGGGGTTAGGCCTTAGTCCACCACGCTGGCCTAATGCGGGTTGGTAGACTTCACATACCTTCGAAAAATCTTATGGAGTTCTCAGGTATGCAGGTTTTCTCACGATGTTTCCTTCACCGTTAAAGCAAGCGATAATTAACAATTAATATACACGTAACTTAGAAAAGTCAGAGGTGTATGCTCTTGGGGCAGGTTTCGAACCTGCGACTTTCGTCTCGAGAGTCCGTACCACTCCCCGCTGAGCTATCGCTGCTTATAAATTTTTTATAAGGTATTTTATTTAAAAAAGTAAAAAAGACTTTTTGAACAAAGAGTAATAATAATAAATCACACCCAATAGTCACACGCATAGGCATACCTACTCCACAATAGGCTTAACCTGTATCGTGGGTATCAGGGACCAACGAAGGATCTACGGTCCTATAACAAAATTGCTCGCGATCGGGCAAACTGAATACGTCTTAGTAGGAAGGCAGACCCTGGAACTAAGCTTATAATGCTAAGAATTATCGCAAGCAAAAGAAAGAATGAATTGAGCTTATTAGAGGTACAAAATAAAAATATCATGTAGGTAGGTCTTAATATTTTATATTTTGAACCAGGTTTTCCTGTTCTGTAGAAGTTAGTTAGCAAACAATCCAACGCTCTTATTTCTTCCAGGCGGGGAAAGCGGCGTGACCAGCAGTGTAACCATATGGAGCGCTGTAGGTTGACACAGCAGGTACAGAATGGTAGGTCGAAACAGCAGGTACAGCGCTGTAGGTTGACACAGCAGGTGCGGCGTGGTAGGTCGCTACAGCAGGTGCAGCATGGTAGGCCGAAACAGCAGGTACAGCGTGGTAGGTTGACACAACAGGTGTGGCGTGGTAGGTCGCCACAGCAGGGGCACTATGGTAAGTAGAGACGGCAGCAGGAGATGCAACAGTCTCGGTCACAACTGGGGTGACTGTTTTGCTGAAGACTGGACCAGATGCGTAGGTTTTAGACAGAACGGGAGCGGCAGTAGCCGCGTGGGTAACTGGCGATACGTGAGAAACTACTGCGGGTGCAGCAGTGTACGATACTGCGGGTGCAGCAGTGTACGATACTGCGGGTGCAGCAGTGTACGCTACTGAGTGACCAGCAGTATACGCTACAGAAGGTGCAGCAGTGTACGCTACTGGTGCGGCGGTGTACCCAAATGAACCGCCACTCAGGTAGGGGGTGGCGGACACGATGCCCACGGCGTACAGGAAAGTTACCACCTGGAACAAATAGGGTGTTTGTTATATTCTCCGATACAATAAAGGTGACAAACAATCTGTAGTTGGGAAAATAATGTCTTTTAAAAAATTATTATTATTATTATTATTATTGAATAATGCGCATTTGAAATCTCAATTGAAGTTTGTTGATACACGTCTTATTTTTGTTGATTTTTATATTTTAAAATATTCTTAATGTGAAAAATATCCGGTACCTTGGTGTACATGTTTGTCTCGTTGTTGCTGTTTGACATAATTTTTAGATCATTTGCGTTCGCTTTTATATGATAATCTTCAAACTGGTATAGCCAATGAATCTTCGTAGGTACTGTATTAGTCGAATAGACTTTCTGTCTCAAGGATAAGATCTTTATTTGAATCGAAATGACTTATTTATTGTGTCAGACGACTGGCCGTAATATTATTATGTTGAACACTTCTTTTTACCTTAATCACAAGTGAGAAAAATTTTGGCCTGCTTCATAATGTAAACTATAAATACTTCTTATACGTGAAAGATCAGATAAAATGTAGCACAAGAAAATTCAAAAATATCTAGTTGTCAATATATATAGAGAAGCCTACTTAGTAGGTATTATTTGCGTCAAACTATATAGTTACAGTACTACGATTTAAATAATGCGCTTTCAATCATTGATTTTTGCGAATAAGTACGAATATGAATTGAATGTCCGGTCACCGGGCTCCGGCTGGTCACCCAAGGAAAAATAATCCTTCTATAATCTAAAGTTAATTCAGGTGCATGACAGATCATCATCATAACGCGTATCTATATATGAAATAGATTGCCGAAGCGTTTTAAAATCGCAGCAATGTCTGTCAAAATAGTACATCCTAATTTGACTACATTCATACATACGCATTCACGCCTGTAATCCCCTTTAGGAGTAGGCAGAGGTGTAAAACAAATACATCCACATTTCGTCAAGCGTATTTCCGTCCCATAACGTGATATGGGGGAGAGCAGGTACAGCTCCATACTTCGGACCGACACTGAGCAAATGCTCATTGTCGGGTTTTTCTATCACGATTTCGCAACATTCGACTCGACCCGGGGATCGAACCCGTGGCCTCAGCTCAGCAGTCGTACCACGTACGCAATACAAATACGCTGCTGCGCCGAGGCAGTTCTTAATTTGACTAACTGGGGCTTATTATGCTCGTTAGTAAATCAAATAAAAAATCTAGATTTTGATTCTAAATTACTTTTCTGTACGCTCGATAAGTTCACCATATTGTAGAGTGTTGGGGCTCCGGAATTACTGACTTCACTCTTTAAAAGTGGAAGCAGCCTGTGAGTAAAACTCAGCAACCATGTTCTAGGGAAATCATGTTTCGAACGTGACCAAAAAAAATATATAAATTGTGACAGCGTTTGTTTACATAATATATACAATATACATGGTATGTGCTTAAACTGGTGGTGTTTCCCTTGCAACCTTTTCGTGTTTCTACACTTAAACTTATTTATAGGTATACATTACACAAATATTATTCCGTAAACAATCAACAGTAACATGGAAATACTCTTCTAAAAATTTTGTGCTTTTTATACGAGGGGTTGCGTACTAGATCCGAATTAAGTTTCCAAGGTGTCGAATATCCCCAGATCGAATGATAACTGCAGATTCGGAGCAGATGCAGATCGGATGCAGTAAGTTAATTCTCGTAGGATTTGCGTTCAGCTATGCGTAGTCCAAATAAAATTAGTATTTGTCAGAAAAAAACACACCAGTTCAATTTATATGATTTACTCGATATCTACATTGGTGACTTCGTAAAAAAACAATGTTAAATTACCAAGCCAGTTTGTTACCGTAGCCGCTGTGACCATATCCATTAAGCCCATGAGCGCCACCATACGCACCATGAGCATGAGAGTTGTCATGGACTCGGTATACTGATACTTGGGAGACGGCCGGGGCACCAGCATATCCTAAACCGGAGTATCCTCCACCGAGACCATTATGCCCATAGCCTCCTGCATATTCTGAACCATAGCGTGGGTCGAGACCAGCGTAACCCGCGATCAGTCGATTGTAGTCAAGATGTCCAGCTCCGGCGTATCCGGCACCGTAATGTCCGCCATAACTAGAACCATGATTGGGAATCACTCTGGTAACACTTGTGTGGGAGGTGGCGAGACCAGCTCCTAATCCACCGTAGCCATAGCCGCCATATCCACCGTATCCACCATAACCAGCACTTCCAGCGTGGTTAAGACCACCTGCATTGGCCACGCTAATGACACAGATTGCCGCAGCGATAATCTAAGACAAACATAATGAGGAAATTTAAATATCAAACCGTTATAGAATTTAGCATTGTGAAATAGTTTGTACCTTAGCGAACATATTGCTGGTAATTCTTCAAGTGTGATGGGTGGAATGGTTTTTTTGGATGCACTTACAGTCTTTTATATTAAAATCGTAGAAAATAAACATTCTCATTCAAGGTTTCATTAGATTTTTGAAAAACGGAGCGTGACGAGAATTACTTAGGTTAAATGCAATACCATGTGTAATCACTTACTTTTTCGGCAAAAGATGCTCACGCAATTAAATACGTTATATCACAGGTGAACAGGCGATAATTGCGTGTGCTGTTTATCATATGGTATCTTCATTTACACCTACATAAATGGTTGTATCAAAATGTTTAGCAAGGTAATAATTACTGACAAATGTCGAAAGTTTGTAATTTATTGAAATATAGTATATTTTACATATATATTATAAGTATATTAATGAAATTACATTATTAGTGTAGTCGCAAAATACTAAGGCTTAGAAAGGCGAGGTTCGCTGGTGGGAAGATACTTTTATCCGACCGGATAACGACCACCGCACACTGGTGCTAAAACCTGCCATAGTGGCCCACCTTGTGTGGATCGCGTTGCAGGGTCAGTCAGTGTATATCCGGTTCTCCCCAGGGGGCTTGCCCCCTGATCCTAACCCTTTTCCCATCCTCTTTTCCTTCGCCTCCCCCTTGGCCCTTTGGCAGGCCGGCATGATCTTGCCGACCTACGATGGACACATTGTTTATCGTTGGTCGACACTATTCTTGGATTGCGCTGCACTTACCATCAGGTGTAGTGTAGTCACTTTGCCGAGCCATGGTAAAAAAAAAGGTTCTCAGTTCTAATTCCAGACGAGGCAATCACAATTTGTACTTCAAGTGTGGAGAGGCGCAATGTCGCTCGTCAGAAGACATTACATTTCGACTGTGTTTTCTGTATTCAGGGCCAATGTTAGCCATTTGGGTACCAAGATAAAATCATGATAAAAATGAAAATCATGGTTCATCATCATCATCATCATCAGCCACAAGACGTCCACTGCTGAACATAGGCCTCTCCCAAACATTTCCAGACCGACCTGTTGGAACCTCCCAATCATATCACAGACTTGGTTCATATTCGATATTAATTATTTTGTTGCGTTATAAACGTATTTTCCCTACGGTATGCCGGTGAACATATATATAGATTGAAAATATAGAGCAAACAAAGCCCACTTTGTTTGCTTGGGAGCCATGACACAAGCCTGCTTTATACCTCAGGTTACGGAGAAGCGGTCCGAGAAATCGTTGTCATGCTGAACACGTGCCATCATACCATCGTCGTGAAATTGACGTACCATATTGACAAATATCACAGATTTTTTTTTGTCCTGGCTCGGCAAAGTGACTACGCTACACCTGATGGTAAGTGTAGCGCAATCCAAGAATAGTGTCGACCAACGATAAACAATGTGTCCATCGTAGGTCGGCAAGATCATGCCGGCCTGCCAAAGGGCCAAGGGGGAGGGGAAGGAAAAAGGGATGGGAAAAGGCTTAGGATCAGGGGGCAAGCCCCCTGGCGAGAACCGGATATACACTGGCTGACCCTGGAACGCGACCCACATAAGGTGGGCCACTATGGCAGGTTTTAGCACCAGTGTACGGTGGTCGCTATCCGGTCGGATACAAGTATCCTCCCACCAGCAAATCCAATCTTTTCAGCAATATCCTGACGACAGGACAGTGGCACGTCATCAAAGGCCTTTTCTAGATCAACGTAACACGTACAGAGGATGGTTTTGTTCTGAATTTCCTTCACTACAAAAATGCTATCAACCGTTCCTCTACTTTGTCTAAACCTGCACTGTGATTCGGGAAATATCTGCTCAGCAAGTCTTGTTCAACTCTGCTACAATGTGCGCTAGTAAATTCCTAGAAGGAAGTAAGAGTAGATGGCACCAGACCACGAGGAAGACGCCCATGTGATGGACTGACCAAATCAAGTCTGCATTGGGCGGCCCATTGCATGAGAGCACCAGGATGTCGGCGAACAGGCAGAGATGACGGGAGATCGCGAGGCAAGCCATGTCATCAGCCAACGATGAAAAGGCACCTAAATGATGACCACGACCGCTCTGCCAAGAGCGTCACGTACAAGAAGAAGAGTAAACTCCTAGCGGAACAAAGATAGGAGATGCGTCTGTATGAATTACAGTCAGAAAATTCACCGTTTTTTAATTTTTTTTGTGTGGGGCGCTATGCCCCACTCTCGTTCCCCTAGCTACGCCAGAGTCTTTAGCTGTCTACCTCTGTTTTGTATACTTACCCCTAACTACAACTGTCTCCTTCTTTGGGAGGACCTACTTTACGCCTAAGGGCCGGCGCTCATTGACGGCATGGCACGGCATGGCATGGCAAAGGATTTTATTACTAATCAAGTTATTTTGAATCTTATTGCCACGAGTTTAGAATTCACGTTACTTTATTTCAATACCACAGTGCCGCGACGTGCCGCGGGATTCTATGACATGACGCGACGCGCCGCGGGATGCTCCGGCCAGACGTGTCATGCCGTTTCATTCCACGGATTGCCGCGGTGCGCGAGAGAGAGAGAGTGGCTGGGCATTCAGCAGGATGCCACGGCATGCCACGGGACGCCGCGGGATGCCGCAGCATGACTTGCCGTGCCATGCCGTCAATGAGCGCCGGCCCTAACTCCTTCGTAGGGAGTATCCTACTTATGGCCTATCTGTCTTATAACTATTTCTTATATCTATGGAACGAGTTGTTTTTCTTTCTTTATTTACATTACAGGTTGTACTTATTCTAACTTATCTATCTTATTCTAATTACAGTCTATCTTATTATATACCTTATTTACTAGTTACTATTTTCATATAATCTTAATTAATGTTGTGCGTTTATGGATATGTACCGGACATTCGGTGATAATGTGCACTATCGACTCCTGCTTCGCAGGGTCACAGATGCACAACGGGCTCTCCTTGCACTTAAAACGGTGTAAGTACTCGGAGAACCCGCCATGCCCCGTGAAGACCTGCGTCGTCAGTGGGTCGATCGGTATTTTCCGGACGAGCTGGTGAGCCTCCACAGCGCTGGGGAAAAACAGTTTCGTGGTCGAGGCGGTCTCCCCCTCTATGTAGCGCCGGTTCCACTCGTCAACCGATTCCAGACGAATCTGTTGCTTGACGAATGAAACGGGACAGCTATCATAGTTGGGTTTGACCTTAAGCTTCAGCGCAGCATCCTTCGCGAGTTCGTCTGCGCGCTCATTTCCCTCCAACCCCGCGTGTGCCTTTATCCAGAATAGATCGATTCTGCCGCGTTCTTTCGAGATCTTAATGTTGTTTTGTATATCGAACGCTCGGGGGTGGAGGGAAATTCCGTTGGCCACGGTTTCCAGCGCCGCCGTCGAGTCGCTTAGGATGCTGTACTGAGCCGCCCCGCACGCCACTGCCTCACGTACAGCCCTGTGGAGGGCCAGCAGCTCTGCCTGGTAGACGGTGCAGTACTGTTCCAGTTTCAGCTTTTGGGTTTTGGTCTCGGCGGCGTCCTCCCAGATGGAGATCGCCCGCCGACCTTGCCCTCTATCTTGCTGCCGTCAGTGTAAAATACACGACCATGGTTTACGACTTGGTTCAGCTCTGCATCGTCCACCAGGCACCGGTATTTTACCGTGCCGCGTCGCGCTGGATGTTCCAGCTTATCGAAGGCCACAGGCCGTTCCACGTCCCGGTCTCCCACTACCCGCCGAGAGAAGCCCTTTTTAATCTCGTATAGGGAGGCATTCTCCCTGATACGGATGTCCAAGGGCAACATCCCGGCGAGCAGTAGGGCCGAGTTCAGTGAAACGGTCCTGTAGGCCTTCGTAAGCTTCTGCGCGAAGCCTCGTTGCACCATAGCGAGCTGCTTTCGTACACCCAGTTTACGTGTGGCCGGGGCCCATACGCTATAAAATTGTTGGCTCCACCACAGCCCTATATAACAATTTTATAAGCTCGGGGCCTAGTCCCCACTGTAGCCTAGCTGCGCTGGACAATTGCCTATAAAAGGCGACCGCCTTCCTGCATACGTTCGCCACGTAGGCGTTGAAAGTAAGCCCGCTGTCCAGAATTACTCCCAGGAGCTTCATTTGCTTTACCAGGCCAATGTCAACACCGCCCATGTGGAGGATTGGAGAATCATACTTAAGCTTTCTCGTTACGACCATCGCTTGCGTTTTATGTGGCGCAAATTTGAGCTTGTTTCTGATTCCCCAATCCCTCACGCAGGCCAGTGTTTCATTGGCCTGTATCTGAATTTCTCCCATCTGATGGCCATCGAATAATAGCACGACGTCGTCGGCAAAGGCTTGGCAGTAACTGCCCCGTCTATCAAGCTCTGATAGGAGTGGGTCGAGGAGCAGGTTCCAGAAAGTTGGACCCCCAATGGAGCCCTGCACACATCCCTTGGAGGTCCACCTTACATACTCTTCGCCGGAGTACATGAGTCTGATTTTCCTGCTCTCGAGGTAGCTGTCAATCACCCTTCTGATGTTGATCGGGCAATTCTGCTCCGACAGTCTGACCCTAATGGCTGGTCACCAGGCGCTATCGAAGGCTCCCTCTATGTCCAATGAGATCATCAATACGATTTTCTTTTCTTCTAATTTATCTCTGATATGCTTCATTAGTACATAGAGGGAGTCTTCGGTGCTCCGCTGTGGTATAAAGCCAAACTGTCGGGGGTTTGTCCTAGGGTGAAGATGCCACCTCACTCGGCCCACTACCATCTTCTCGCAGGCTTTCGGAGGACTACCACCGTCGCTTCCTTCCAGATCGTAGGGAAGTGGCCGAGTTCCAGGCACTTATTTGCCAGCGATAGGTACAATTCTGGGTACTTATCTATGGCTTGCTTACAGATATCGGCCGTCAGGCCGTCTGCTCCAGGGGCTTTCTTGCGATTGAAGCTTTTTGCTGCCGCACATAGTTCGTCCAGTGTAAATGGCGGGTCATGGTTTTCATCATCAACTTCACCATTTACTCGTGCGGCTGAAAATTCACCGTTACTGTTATAGAGTTTGCAAATGGAGGCATCTTTCCAGTCTTGAGGTACCAATTCTATTACGGATAAAATAGGCAGGTGCAGGACAAAGGAGCAGCATTAAACGAATAGCTAAAGGGTGGAAAACTGGAGAGGTATCGGAACAGAAACGAAAATTGTTTTACCGAAGCAATAAATAATATTTAACGAATCGAAAACACGAGAAGTCACATGCAAGACGACCTTCATTGTATTTAACTTAAATATGTTTACACCACTAATTTCGTTTAACTTCTTAATGTAGATTTACCTCATTAGGATTTAATGTATAAATAATTTATCCGTTAAAAGCATCCGTCTTCAATCACAAAAAAACATCTGTAACTTTACAACGGCTGAACAGGTTTTCTTCAAATATAGGTAAGATATCGGATCAAATATAGATTTCCCTTAAATTTCCTTTTAGTAAAAATAACTCTTTCCAATCGATCTGATACTGCTAATACAGTACTACACACACTCTTACACGCATGCTCACACACGCACGCACGCAAGCACGCACACACACACACATACACAAGCTTGCAACAGCCAACAAAACTGACCCCAATTTATGTGAAATGGGATCACCTTATATTCGTTGTGGAAAATTTTATTGTTACTTATATCTCCGAATCCCATTATCATATAGATATAATAATATATACCATATGGCCCGGTGATCCGTGGGCTGACTAGTTGTCTGATGCCTACCTTTTTATGTAGGTAAGTTAAAAACTATACTTAAAAACTAATACAAATTAAAATTAAAACAAATAAAGGTTACTGAAAAATTGCTATCTTGCAGATACGTCGTTGTTCGACGATCATAAGTTTTATAGTTGTTATACAGGGTTATTTTTAAAACACTGACAACCTCGCAGGAGTAGATTCCTAAGGTCATTTGCTACTACTTTTGTTCTACGACTTTTCATAATTTGTTAGATTTTATTCTCATACAAAAATAATTATGAATTTAATTTCCGTCTTGAAAGTTACCTACGCTCTGCGCATATCGCAAATTACGTAATACACGCAGCGCGCGCGTCAGTTCAATGACCGGCCGCGCCGTGTCGATCGATAATACCTACATCCAGCCGTCAGCTGACGTACGAACACAAACACTACACAACAAAAACTTGTAAAATCATTTTTTTTCTTATGTATTGAGTTATGTCCAAACTCGTAGAACAAAAGTTGTTCCTTATGGGGTCAGCTATATGGCCCTGCGAGGTTGTCAGTGTTTTAAAAATAACCCTGTATATATTATATATGTAGTTCATTTCGCAAATTAAGGTTAGATTTGCTTATCATAATACGAAAAACAAAAATCGTTATGGTAATTTATAATAACTGCTATTGTCCATTAAAAAAAGGCAAAATGACATATCGACAAAAAAAAAGTAACACGTTTATCACACGGATGTCCAACTTTTTATTCAGATAAAGTATTCTATATTAGTTGCATTATAATATGTTAATGAACGGAATATGATAATTTGTTTTTTTTTTATGCTATCGCTTAAAATAATCCACGTAGAATGATCTCGGTGGTGACATCGCATCTGATTGATGCATCAGTTATATAATTTTTGACTAGGTTTTGCTCGTGGCTCTATCTGGTTGGAAGCTTGTCTTGGAAATTGCTCTCTTAAACGTTTTAAATATGCCAATGAAAGCCGGGTCAAAATGAGTAGCCTGGATAACAGATATACAGACATTTTTGAAGAAAAGGTGTATATATTTTGGTTATTATATGTTATGGATCTTAAGGAAAAGCTTTTATTGCACAATCACATAGAAATTATCTTTAATCCTGATGAATTTAGACTGACGAATACAGACGTATCTGAATTCTTCAACTGCTGGTCGTAAGTGGTTTCAAGTTCGCGTCACTCTTAACGGTGCTCCGCTTTCCTCATCCAGCTGCTTCCCGTTAGGTCTCTTAGGTGGTCGGTCCAGTGGGACGACAGCCGACATACTACTTGGACAGACTTCCAGCTGCTTCCCGTTAGGTCTATTAGGTGGTCGGTCCAGTGGGACGACAGCCGACATTCTACTTGGACAGACTTGATATCTACTCTTGTAGCTCTCGATCCAGATGATCATCGTTGCGGCAACAAATATGGCCAGTCCACTGCCACTTCAACTTGCTGCTTTAGCGGGCTACTTCCGCTTTTGTGAATGTGTCATCGCCTAGCAAAAGCAAAGAAATGGACAACTAAATACATTTTCCTAAATGGTACAGTAAGCCGTGAATTATGGTTATTTACCTTATATATCTATACGATTTTATTTAAGCCTAGGTCGGCAAAGTGACTACACTACATTTGATGGTAAGTGTAACACGATCATAAATGTTTCTTTCTTTCAATCCAAGAATAATGTCGACTAACGATAATCATGCCGGATCTTGCCAGATTACATCATATGCGTAACGATAAAACCTGCGTTAGTCTTTTATATATAAGTGATGGTGTCATGCTGTTGACTGTTTTGTCTACTGCACTCATGAGCTGATACAACTAGTTGAATACTACTGTCACAGATAACCGACGTGAAATGGCAGTTTGCTGTTGCGTTTCGTATGGTGTGTGAGATTTCCGCAGGCCCAAATTTTCCCTTACGTTTCTAATCTTATCTAACCGCTCCTTTCCTTAGAAGGTGGCATCACCTTTAAGATTGTTCTGGTATTGCGCGTGTTTATAGGCGCTGAAGATCACTTGTCATCAGTTCATAGATGATGGCATTTACATACGTGTAAGCTCTGGAATGAACTCCCTGCCTCAGTGCTTCCCGGGTGCTATGACATATCCTTCTTTAAACGAGGCCGAAAAAGAATATTCGTTCAGCGGTAGGCAGCGCTTTGGCTCTGCCCCTGGCATTGCCTATGTCGATGAGCGACTGTGACCGGTCAGGCGGCCCGCTTACTCGTCTGCCTATCAAGGCAATACAAAATGTTACATCCATGTAGGATTACGAAGTTCATTCCGTCCCTCTTTTGCGAGTGGAATTTTATTAAAACGTGGAACAGGTGTCTCATTATTTTTAATAAGTAAAATATGTACTTACTCAATTTCACAGTCGTATTGGGTTGCATAAAAATGTTTCACACAAAGTTCAACCGCCTGCACCTTTTGCCTCCTTATAATGTCAATTTGCAAAAATCCATTAGCCCCTACATTATACAAACTATCATTCTGACCAAAATAAAGTACTTAACACCGCGTTTCAGAAATTGACGTCATTTGCACGCCATCTATGATGTGATCAGATGGATTAACATTTATACTATTTTGTTTGGTAGATATACCCATGACTTTTGATAAATTGATAATAATTTTAAAGAAAAAAATAATTATTATATTATTATTAATAATTATTTATTATTGTATTTTGAATAAATTCACCACTACAGACATGATTGATGCCTTAACAGGCAGATATACAATTAAACAGATTGATTTGTGTTTAATATCGATATTAGAACAACCCAATTATAATTGAAAAAAATATCAATGAACAGACAAAGTGCCTTTCCATTTTTATTATAATAAAGATAGATACATTTAAAACATTTATTTATGAATTTGGAAACCAGTCAATACAATATTTATAGATAATGTAATAAAATTAGACTTAACAGGTAGAAATATAAGGTTGAAATATTCAGTTAGAATCTTTGGTTTCTAGTCATAAAGTGGTGTCATATATTGAATAATTAATAGAATTCTTAATAAGTGTTCTCTTGAGGCTTTTCTATGTACCTATATTCTAACATCGTCAGCATTTACACTAATCTTCCAGAGAATAAAATGTAGTGTTAGGCTTCATCGGCAAACTCACTCGTGATTCATTGCAATATAATTAGAAATACTTGCTTTAGCATTGATATCGTCAGTGAAAAGGCAAAAATATTAAAGCACCAATACGTGAACTTTGTGGTAGTGCATTATAAAGTTGTTTTAAGATAAAAATTCATATAAATTTATCAACCGGATAATTTACTTATATTTTGTTGAATCACATTTTTTCCTAATATAATTATTAAGATTTTGTATAGTTCAAAAATAAATTTAAAATGCTCTACCGAATGTACACGTATTGACGGTTTGGGATTTGAGTCTTTCCACTATCGACATTAACTCGTTGCTCGTCAATTCTCATACAATGCTAGACTGTTTGGCTTACCATTCCAACAGTTGTTTTAAATGTGGCTCAACTTATTTTGGTTAAAAAATAATTTTACCATCTTTTAACAAATGGGATTAAGATGTCATATAAGTGAACAATAACACAAATATTAAAAGTTTATAGATTTATTTACATCTTAAAGGGTATCACAATTAGTAAAAGATAAATTGCATCACACAACAAATATTTCATTCCACGCATCATTAATTGAACTAACACAAGATTAAAAATAGTTCTTATATACACTGAGATTCAAATTTAATTACACTGTAAGTATTTACCATAAGTATTTGCCTCCGTAAGATCCATAGCCCCCATATCCGTGTCCATATACTCCATAAGAGAGAGATGGGGCATAAGCGTAGGACGCAACTGGAGCCACGTAGGACTTGATGATGGGAGACGAATGGACATCATAGCGGGATACAGAAGAGACGGCTGGTGCATAGGACACGACTGGTGCGATAGTTTTTACGATAGGAGCGGAGTAGGCGCTGTAAGCTGGGGCGACGTAACCCGAGTATCCTAGAGATCCATAGCCGTAGCCACCATAGCTACCATAGCTCCCAAGGCCGTAGCCAAGTCCAGCACCGTGGAGATATCCAGCGCGGGTCATGCCGAGAAGGCAAAGGACAACAGCGATCTGAAATAAATAAGACGTTAACAAAAACAAGTTAATGCAAATTTATAAAAAATAATATATCAGCCGTGTCCCATGGCAGGGCCTCTTCTACGATTGAGACGGGTTAGGCCTTAAGTCCACCACGCTGGCCAAATGCGGCTCAAACAGCAAATGTATCCTATAATAATCGAATTATAAGACCGAAATATATAAATCCGACTTAAGTCATCCAGAAATTAGCTTTGATAGATTTTACATGAATATTCACTTCACGAATATTCATGTTACATAATTAACTATAATGAATATCAAATCAGTATATAACCGATTCAACGAATAACAAAATTAACTATAATTTTGTTAAAAAGCGGACATAAATAACCATAATTCTTATAAATGGTACTCGTCAGGGAAGAAACGAGAGCAAACATTTTAATTAATCTAAATAAATACTAATATGATCTCATCGTGTGATAAATGAAAGGTCACACCTGGTCTTATCCCACGGTAGCTAGCTAATTAGTTAATATCATCAAATAAACTAATAAGAAATATATTAAGTTTAAAGGGCATGAAGATATGTTTATTATCATCGAATAATTTATCAATTAAATTAATTTCCCAAGTTGATTAGACATTTTTTTTTATCCGAGCACGGCAAGGTGACTGCACTACACCTGATGGTAAGCGTAGTGCAGTCAAAAAAACCAGCGACCACCGACAAACAATGAGTTTATTGGTGGTCACCAGAGTCATGCCGGCCTGTATAAATGCTTCTTCCCTCTTCGGAGAGGGAAGAAAAATCGAGGGGTCTGCGACAGGACAAGCGAATGACCGTGCAGGCACAGGGATACAAGGATGTACCCCTATACCTGCCCCAACCAACCATCAAATCATGTCGCAAGCCCCTCGGGAGAACCGGATATACACTAGCTGATCCTGGAACGCGATCCACACAAGGCGTGTGGCAATCACAAGACAACAATTACTATGTTTATGCTAGTAAAATTATTATAATATGGATTACATTAGACCCGTTGAAAATATCTTTAAATATTTTATGTTTTTCGGCACATTTTTGAATATTCATCACGCTGGTCACTGTTGGATCAATGACACCAGTAGCGGAAACGCGCTAGATCATTAGAAGACTATTCTCGCATATTCAGTGCATTTACCGGATCTGTCCTATCCGGATTTTATGCTAATTATTAAATCGGGTTGAACTTAACAACAGTGTAACAAAATGACTATAGGGCGTGAAAGTCCTATAAACTGCGCCTAAGTGCGGTTTTCTCGCGCTATCTTTATATCTATATCATTCTCAACATCGTAGGTTACAGTACAAATATGAAATTTTCGCGCGAAATATTTCTAGGGCCCATGCTAAGCGGGCTGGTCGAATTGTATGGAAGTGTATTGTGAATACTCCCAATCCACAAATCTTTCAATAAAAGACCGCGCTTAATAATAATAATAAATAAGTATGTAGATTTAATAAATCATTAGAGTCACTCGCAAAATAAATGTAAAGTTAAGTAATTTATTCTTTGAGCAATTATTTTAATTAAAAACAATGGCTCTTACCTTAGCGTACATTGTTGTTAGTTGAAGTTGTAATATGTATGGCGATTAGACTCTATATCAGTAGTCCACTTAACGAAATCACGGATAAAATATTAAAATTGTTATTTATATGTAAGTGTATATGTAAAGATTTCTTATGTTTACGCGAATGTTAAACGGATTTTATTTTTGAAATTAGTTTTATTTCAAAAAGCATATTCGTAATAATTCTCCTAGAAAAAAAATCTTGACTTGTTTAGAGACTGTTAATCAATTTCAGTTTGTTTTCAATTTGTTTTCTTTTAAATAATAATATGCACCTCTGTCTCTTCTATGTAGAAAATAACACTACACTTTTAATCTTTGTTTGTTTTATGACAATTTTATAAAGCATAACTAGGTATAGAATAAAATTAAAACGGTAATGTAAATCTCTTAGTAAAAAAAAAACTATTAGAATATATATTAAATTGTATGTAAATGTATAACGGCCTCACATAAAGGCTCTGTTTCCTACAAAATATCAAGTAGTGCCTACAAGGACAACCAGTGGTGCTAATTGTTTTCTTTTTATTTCCATAAAGTGGTATAAGACTAAAGAATATTTTATTATTAGCGTATTTTACGTCAGAACAGCTCCTTGTTTACATTAAAATATGTATTAGTATAGTAACCGACAGGTATATAGTATCTCCTAATGTGGAAGAAAGTAACAATTGCTTAAATCTCTTATTTCTGCTTCCACATTATTTCAATTCCAAGAATTGTCTGTAGTATGAATGAGCCGGCTCGACCTACTTGTTACCACTGTCTCATATAAAACTGACGTAAAGTAGCGGCTTGCTGCTGCGTTTCGTACAGTGAGTGAGATAGCCGGAGACCCAAATCGGGGAGGGGCCCTTCGCAATCCCTAATTATCCCTTTCCTTTAAGGTTGGCAATGCGCCCATGATTCTTTTGGTATTATGGTACATGGACGGTGGATTTCACTAACCGTCACGTGATCCACTTGATCGTTTGTCGGCCTAGGCTGTAAAAAACACCCCAACTGTCATTTACTTTCATAGTGATTACCCCATGAATATGTATAAGTGATATTTATTGCTCTTAAGATAATACCTTGTGTAGACCTAATGACATACACGTGATTACGAGAACTGAATCGCGTTATTTAGTTTTTTGCAATAAAACAACTCGTTTTGACTCATGATAAGGTGCAAATTGTGATATTGGTAATCGGCACCGTGCGAAATGGCATTAAATAATATTTTATGAACTTTGTACGACGTTTGCATAATTTACTTTTAATGTGCGTTCTTTCAATCGTTGCTAATTGTTATTACTGTCAATTATTGCTGCTTTTTATTTGCATTAATTTGTTTAATTAATTTTAAATTACGTATTAATATTTTCGCGATTAAAGCTTTCAGATGTGTGCAGACTATAAAAATTACTATTATTTAGAGCCTGTTTCACAATACTACAGTAGGATTTAAAGTAGAGAAGTGCTTTATTTTGTATTTTTATTCAACTACTCTAAACTGAATTTATTATAAACTTTTCTTTTAATTCATACATACGCACTCACACCTTTAATCCTGGAAAGGGTGGGCAGAGATGTAACCAGAACATCCGCATTTCGCCGAGCTTATTTTTATCGCCATACCGGGCACAAATTGCAGACTCTGGTCTGTTACTGAGCGTTTCAAGAAAACCCAATATCACTTTTACCCGACCCGGGGATCGAGCCCGAAACCTTAGCATAGCAGTCGTACCGAGTACGCAATACATTTGCGCCACCGAGACAGTTGTTTAAATTCACACATTACAAATTACTGAGTCCATCGGAGACATGTTTAATAACATATTCATGCGATAATTTCAACGAATATTATTTTGTCAAAAAATAAAAATCTTGTAAAATATTGTCATAACTTCAGTGACAGTTTTAACATAGAATAGTATCAACACGCATTAATATAATAACAGCCTATACCAAATCAACATCTACGAGGATTTTGCGATATGGTATTGAGTTGCAAAAATCTGGTTAGATGCTGTGCTCGGTTCAGACGATGGCGACTAATGTTATAACGTTGAGAAATTGCCTTAGTGTATTATTCGTTTGAGTGAATCCTAAGTTGGATTTATTTAAGACTGGGCAGGAGGAAGAGGGTGATCTGTATGTTTTTGGTTCTCCGGCAATCTTTTTTTTTATTGGATTGAATGACGAGCAAGACACTCGCCTGATGGTAAGCGCCACGCCTGCCCATAAACAGAAGCTACACCACACAGAACTTTCAATTACAAAGCACTGCATAGCACTGAACTGCGCTTGACACTCCGAGACATAAGATGTTAAGTCTCATAATGCACAGTAATTTCACTGACTTCAATGTCCTTCAAACCTAAACACAACAGTGCTTACACATTGTTGCTTGGCGGCAGAACAAATCTACGGTACAAAAAGAAACACAAAATGCTTGAATGACGGTACCTAATATGTTTTTGTACCCGATGGGATAGTATAGATACACATGGTAAAAAATAGTGAAAAAACCCCCCATAGTGGCTTGTTCAGGTGAGTCGCGTTCCGAGGTTGGGCAATGTATATTCAGTACCTTCAGACCGGTATAATTCTGGTGACCATCGATGGACGTGAAGTCTCTCGGTCAACATTATATATGGACTGTACTGTACTTACCATCAGATCCAGTGCAGTGAGGTGTGCCAGGATAGAAAAAAACATCTTATATGAGCCTATTAATAGTGGCAGTAGCCTAACCGTTAATAACCTCTGATGTCTAAAAGAAATTAGAAATCAATTGGTCAACTACCCGTACTGCTGTTATAGTAGCATTGTTGAGATTATACTAACTTTTACATTATATTAACTTTTACACTATTACTGTTTTCAATTGAGTTTTTAATTTTGTTCGTTAAAGAAATTTATTTTATTTATATTATTATTTAATTTATTTATATTTTAAATGATGCTATTAGACCTAAGCCACTATATCAATGAAGAAGCAGTTAGTCCTAACTCCAAAGTACCAACCCCGCCAAACACCAGAGGGGCCAGGAGTGGCTGAAAACCAGCGCTGGCTGAGTTTTATACCTCAGACAGCAGTTAGCTGAGCCACTTCCTTTTGCCTTTTTTAAAATCTATTGTTATCTATTTTTTACTGTGTAGTAATCTTAATTTTGGCAAGAAATATTTTTATTATTATTATTTGTATGTCTTACCATATCTCGGGACTACAGATTCCCGGACCTTCGATAGGCGTGCGTGGGGCCGAAGCTAACACGTAGAGACCCGTTAGACAAATTTAATCTAATATTGTGATGTGACACCGCCCGGCGGCTATCCCTGTATGCACTATAAACCTATATACCCAAGGACCGCCTCCGGTCGGTGTAGGACTATTGTAACGATCGACATAAATGTGTACTTGGTTATTGAGGTGAGGTGTTGGTGGATTGGGTAACTGGGTCTATGGGAATTACTATGGTACCTGCCTGTTAGTATTATTATTATTATAAATACGTGCCAGTTCTGTGTATACACAATGAAAATCCCACGTTGCGATATCGCATCTGTCACACATAACCTACACTTATTATAAGAACACAAGAGTTGCGTGAGGAAAGTCAAGGCCTGCGAGCACTTTTCAACGTCGACCTTCGTGACACAATGATGATTATAAAATGATCATTATCTTCTTATTACATGTATAATTCACGCCTGTAATCCCCCAAGGGGTGGGTAGAGGTGTAACTGTTACATCCAAATTTTGTCGAGCTTATTTCTGTCTCTCAATGCGATACTCCAGACTCCGAGCTAATAATGAGCTCATCGCAATGGGTAACCCACTATCACTTTACCCAACCGAGGATCGAATCCGAGACCTCAGTACAACAATCGTAACGCGTACACAATACAACTGCGCCACTGAGGCAGTCATGGCATAATTATAATTATTATTTGACTGAATGACGAGACGAGTAAGACACTCGCCTGATGGTAAGCGCTACGCCTGATTATAAACAGAAGCAACATTACACAGAATTTTCAATTACAAAGCACTGCATCCCGTCACCTCGAGATATAAGATGTTAAATCTCATAATGCCCAATAATTTCACTGGCTTCAATGTCCTTCAAACCGAAACACAACAGTGCTTACACACTGTTGCTTGGCGGCAGAAATAGATAAAGCAGTGGTACAAACCCAGACGGCCTCTCGCATACGAGGGACATATCACCTTATGAACATTGGTATAATTATAATTTGTAAAATGTACAATGTTTTTTTCGTGGCTACTTCCAATAATTTCTGGTTGTGTAAATAGATCCTTATGGATATTCAATACATAATTATTATCACATAACCTCATTATAATCACCCGAAGTCAATCAGAAAAACATCTGTCACTTTTAAGCAAATAACCATATTGTCTTCGAATATAGCTACGAATTATAATTAGTGTCGAAGTGATCCCAATTTTTTTTTTTTTTTTTTTTTTTATCAGCCCTATATATTATATTCATCCCACTGCTGGGCACGGGCCTCCTCTATTGAATGAGAGGGATCAGGCCTTAGTCCACCACGCTGGCCTAATGCAGGTTGGCAGACTTCACATACCTTCGAAAAATCTTATCGAATTCTCAGGTATGCAGGTTTCCTCACGATGTTTCCTTCACCGTTAAAGCAAGCGATAATTAACAATTAATATACACGTAACTTAGAAAAGTCAGTGGTGTATGCTCTTGGGGCTGGTTTCGAACCTGCGACTTTCGTCTCGACAGTCCATACCACTCCCCGCTGAGCTATCGCTGCTGTATTATTTACTTTATATTAATTCGAAAGGGTTTACAGCTTGAAGGGGTACAGCTCAAAGTTAGTCTCACTTAAATTTAAAGAAGAAATTCAACCTTAAATATGGGTGAAGCAAGGTTAAAAGAATAACACTCCGTAATTAGTGTACCGATTTCGATGATTCACTAAAAATAGTAAAATAAATTGGTTATTTTTAATTTGCAATTTATTTATTATTATTCTATTACCGTCGCCCTTGGTCTTCAACAATGCCAAGGGCAAGCCGCTACCTATCGTGAAAAAAAAATATTACTTTGATTTTAATGAGTATTTCCGACACGGATCTTGTTGCTTGTATTTAACCTTACATTTTTGTAAGCGCTATTTATTTTACGTTATTAAATAATAATAAGTTCCTTCCGCCTTCTTACGCACTTGTTTGGCCGGATTTACCGGAATGTTACGCTCCCGTTACTATGCTTATCAAAATCGTAATTCATTTTCAATGTCCAAACAATGGACAAGATCGACGATTTACAAGGCAGTAGGTCCCTCGTATGTGAGAGGCCGTCTGGGTTGGTACCACCGCTTTGTCTATTTCTACAGCCAAGCAACAGTGTGTAAGCTCTGTTGTGTTTTAGTTTGAAGGACATTGAAGCCAGTGAAACTACTGGGCATTATGAGACTTAACATCTTATGTCTCGAGGTGATGAGCGCAGTTCAATGCCATGTAGTGCTTTGTAATTCAAAGTTCTGTGTGGTGTTGCTTCTGTATCCCATATACAGGTGTGGCGCTTACCATCAGGCGAGTGCCTTGCTTGAAACGTGGGCGCTGCACTAGTTACATCTCTGCTTACCCTTGCGATGCACGTTTAAGCTTATGTTGCCTATGTTCATTATTAATAAAAAATGACAGAGCATTATGAGAGTTAATAGCTTATCTTCGGCTGATGAACGAAGTGTTGGAGCATGCAGTACTTTAAAATTTAAAGTTAGCGGTGGACTTGCTAATATTGTTTATGAACAGGTAAAGCAAGTGACTTGTTCGTCTCGTTGTTTAGTTATGTAAATAATAATTAAATATGAATGTAAGTCTATTAAGATAAGCTTTTTATGTGAATTGTAATTGTCTTATAAATAAAAATTATTTGCTTGCTTCCAATCATGTCTGTCGCAAACTGCCAGCCAAATCGCAGAATCGCAAAATGCCAGCCTAGTTTCATTTATATTAAAATAATTTCACACATTAATTTTAAATGTATACATACACTTTTTGTTTGTTTATTATGAAGAGTTTAATGTTGCTTTTATTCAATTTTAATACAAGTAAATCATTAGTAACGAGTGATAACCGCTATCAAGGTTTATAAGTTTAGAGTAATATGTATCAACTGAGAAGTTATTTTTGACAGATAAAAAAATTTGGACCTTCGAATATATTTCTTAGCTCTCACGAGTATTGAATCATTGAAATATATAGCAATCAATATTTTCTAGTTAAATAAATAAACACATTAGTATTAGTACATACTAGATATTTAGCAATTGAACGTAGTTTTCCACAAGTTATCCTTGCATATATATAGCGATATGACCTGATTTAGATATTTATAGCTTAACAAACGTTCTTACGAACTAGTTTATTGGTGCAATGTACTTATGGCTGCTGATCTGATAAATCTAATAAATGTTAATTAATTCAAGGCGTATGAGAAATATTGCACGTGGCGCAATACTCTCGTCTTAAATATATAAATAAAATTGTAAATAGGATAAAAGTAGTTCAATCAATTCACTTACAATATTTATTTTCTATTTGAGAATTAGTTTTGTGTATTACTAAAACAAATATATATATTGACTTTTTAAATTTTATTCGCATTGTATAAAAATATAACAACTAGATTCTGTACATAGTTGGTAAGGCGATCACCAGCCGTAGTGGCCAGAGAGACCGCTGTATGCCACGTGGGAGACAGCGGGCGCTGCTGAGTAACTGATGGCGGACTTGAGGACTGGGGCGGCGGCGTATGTCGCGAGAGGAGCGGCATGGGCGGCGTATGTGGCGACAGGAGCGGCGGCGGTGTAACTCGCCACGGGAGCGGCGAAGGTCTTAGTCACCAGAGGTGCGGCGTGGGCGGCATATGTCGCCACGGGAGCGGCAGCGGCATAGCTGGTAACTGGGGTGGCGTAACCTGCGGCGTATGTGGCTACCGGAGCGGCGTGAGCGGCGTAAGTAGTCAAAGGAGCGCTGGCGTATGTCGCCACAGGGGCAGCAGCGTAAGTCTTCGCGACTAGAGGTGCTGCGTGAGCAGTCTGTGTGGTGTACGATGAGATTGATGACACAGCAGGTGCAACAGCCTTCACAATTGGAGCGGAGTAGGAAACAGATGGAGCGGAGTAGGCGACAGATGGAGCGGAGTAGGCGATGGACGGAGCAGAGTAGGACACGGATGGCGCGCTATACGCAGCAGAGTATGCTGGGGCAGCGTAGCTCTTGATCAGAGGTGCTGACGCGTAAGACGCGTATGCGGGAGCAGCGTATGTTGAGTAGGCGGGCGCGGCGTATGTGGAGATTGCTGGGGCACTGTAGCTCTTGATGATGGGACCTGATGTATATGAGGCGAGGGGTGCTGCGTAGGAAGCGCCATATGTTGCGCCATAGGCAGCGCCGTACAGGCCACCAGCGCGGGCGGTCGCCAGCGCGCACAGGAGTACTACAAACTGGAAGGAAACGTTATGTAAGTGCAAATGTCGCGTGAGTCATAAAATTTGATGTTGCGCCAGCATTAAGTGATACTAATTGCGACAACACGATTTTACTAAGACGTTATCAAGAATTAACTTATCTAGGGGAAATGAGTTAAAAGGTCTACACTAGTACTAATACAGGTTTAGCAAGACATGCATCCGTTGTAAGGACAAGATTAAAATGTCAAATGAAACTATGTGGGTCAAAGCAGTTTTCGTAATTCGGCAAATACAATCTACTTAATTTGACCACACAAGTCCTTAGAAAGTCCTGAGTTGTAGAAAGTGTTACTGTGATGAAGATATTAATAAAACTGCTATATTTAAACTAGTCTGCAATATTTTGGCAATGTAGATAATTTTGTTAGGATCTATTCTTTTTTTTCCAATTAACCATCATTTCTTTTTTCCAATATTAAATTGCAATACATAGCACAATATATTATGGGTGTATATAAACTTTATTATTTAATACCTTAGCGGCCATTTTGTGATATAAAATCCACTACAGCAAGTGATACGGTTTAAGTGTACTCGGGGACTTTTATACTATATTCGTTACCCCCGTATGCCGGCATACCGCGCCCATGTGCCAAATGTGGATCGTAGTTCTTGAATATTGAACCCAGTCGCGCCACCGGCAATATGGACAGCCCATGCATGCTGATATTTCATGTATGCATTATGCAATACACATTTGATTTAGATTTGGTCTGCATTATGTGGTGCAATTAGTTTTTGAGCTGACTTAAAAATCAAAGATAAAGGGTTGGTTTCAGGTTTTAGTAATGAGTAATTAACTCTTATAAATGATACTACAGTACAGTTTATGTTATTATAAATTAGACTTTAACATTTATTTTGATTCTAAGTAGCAGCAGCGATAGCTAGCTCAGCGGGGAGTGTTACGGACTGTCGAGACGAAAGCCGCATGTTCAAAACCAGGATGCACCTCTGACTTTCCTAAGTTACGAGTGTGTTTATTGTGAAATATCGCTTGTTTTAACTGTAAAGGAAATATAGTGAGGAAACTTGCATACCTAAGAAGTTCTCCATAAAAATGTTGAAGGTGGTGAATTCCGCCAATCTGCATAAGCCAAGCGTGATGGACTAGACAGCAACACAACTTATTATTCACAGACCACAATTCATTTGACACTAAAAACCATTGATGGTTTTGGCATTTGCGCGTCGTGACTGTAACAGGTGGGCACAACATGGACATTCGACATGACCTTCATCTTGTCCATGTCCATCCTGAGGCCATCTCTTGAGAAACTCTATTGAGGTCTTCGAGCATTGTACTCAGGTCCTCCAGCGATTCCGCTAGGACCACGATATCGTCGGCAAATCGATGGTGAGTCATGTACTCGCCATTTATGTTGTTGCCGAATCCTTTCCAGTTCAAGAGCTTAAAGGCATCTTGCGCGGCAGTGAACAGTTTCGGAGAGAGAGAGAGAGAGAGCAGAACCGATAACCGATGGGGCAAAAAGGTTCTGGAATGGAGGCCACGTACTAGCAAGCGCAGTGTTGGACGTCCGCCTACAAGGTGGACAGACGACCTGATAAAGGTCGCAGGAAGTCGCTGGATGCAGGCCGCTTCCCATAGGTCGGTCTGGAAATCTTTGGGGGAGGCCTATGTTCAGCAGTGGACGTCCTGTGGCTGTTGATAATGATGATGATGACTGTAGCAAGTAGGCGTACTCAGGTACTCAGTGTACTGCTGTGCTCTAGCGCGTACCACGACAAAGCGCTGGTCTATCTGTTAAGTGATCATCTGGTAGAATAAGGCTTTACCACTCTCATATCGGTATCGCAGAGGTTTTTTACCGAGCCCCATGATGTGATAGAGAACGAGCTTATCGTCATACCGGGCATATAAATTCAGATACAATAACACAATCGTGACAAGTGTGACGAGTGTGTTGTTCGTTGAGGAGTTAAATTTTTTACCTCGTACTCTGTCATCAGATCTGGACCAAATTTGTATTAGACTACAAGCAGCTAAACTCTATCGAATTAATTATTTTGCAACAAATCAGCTTGGTGACGTAATTGGACGAGAAATCGATGTATATACTTAGACACATAAAAACCAAAAAAAGTAACAATTTGAGAACCTCCTCCTTTTTTAAGTTGGTTAAAATAGCTTTGAATCACGCACCGCCACGGACGGACTCGCGCCATGAGATGGTTCTCGGTGCGAAGCGTGATTGTCCGTGGTCATTACCGGTGCTCGGAATTGTCCGAATAACCGTTAAAATCACATTTTCATCAATAATAGAATCAATAATAGGACCCACTTAATGACATCCGTGGTGCTTTACATCGGGTTTCTCCAGTTGTCAAAGTCCTTACACTTGAGGTTAATACCTTCTCAATTCATTGTTCTTTCTCCCGCTTTGCTATTGAGGGAAGTGCACAATTAATATTTCAACTCCTCCCTAACCTTCTATCTGACTAATTTCGTTGCGGGACAAAGACATTTAGGCATCCCCAGAGACTCGCCGAGCTTCAATGCTCGGTGTCGACAAAAATTGTGCCACTGTTGATCCTGGTGCACAGGAGTTACAGTGGCGGGTGTGTGGGCGGGATAGTCTCTAACTAATAATTAACAAGGGCTTAGGAACGTGGCTATTAGATATTTATTTCACGGAACGTGCCTCACTCTTTTTTTAAATCGGTTTACAATTGATAAAACTAATTGAAACAAACAAGCGGCCGCAAAGCTTGTGTTGTGTTCGGTAACCTGCATTTTCCTGCAGCGTTGTCTGCTCTTTTGGCCCTTGACTTTTATAATACGATACGAGTCATAAAGATATAATGTGGTTGACATATTCAAATTTAACTTTTAACGAATTTTCCGTAAATGTAATGAGATTATGAATCATTACGCAAGTATTAAAAATAATATGGTTTGGGAAATAAATATATAAATACACCCAACAGTCACACATAGTCCAGACCCCACAGTAAGATACAAGTCTTGTGTCGTGGGCATCAGGAACTACGAGGCTCTAGGTCTCATAACACCCAGGCCCCGAAACAAATATTTGTGGATCCCACAAACATTAGTCACGGTGCGGGGATCGAACCCGCGGCCTCTCGCTTCACAGCTGGCTACTCGCCCGCTGCGCCACAAAGGCTGTCAAATAGAATACCTAATTCTACGTTTGTTTGAATTCCGGCGATCCAGTTCAAATTCGTGAGATTCTTAAAAATATTATAATGCTCACCTCTTAAAAGTGATAGGGAATTTAATTTGCATGAATTTATACGAAAAATATCCGACGATAACAGTAAAGTCTTCCTTCAAATCCCTCTAATGCTTCTTGAGATTAATGAAGTCTTATTGTGTCAATAGAAATTTCAAAATAACTTTAAGCTTTAATGGATTATCTGAGTTTTTATTTAAAAATGTTTCTTATTTTAATTTTATATAAGTTAAATAATGTTGTTCGAAAATAGACTTTCTTTCTGCCTGACATTATCCCAGCTTGAGGCCAGGGTCCGTCTTGTCATAATGATTTGACGATGGATCTGATAATATGAGAGGCGACATCGTCTGATCCCAACAACCCGCTACGGTTTACCAAGTTTAGCCAATGCCTCGATTTCATTTATATATACACAGTTTATTACTACTGTAGTGACTGTAGTTCTAAATTTGTGAAATAATTTTAGGAATCACTCGTTCCAGAAATTAAAGTGTACAGTACTTCGATTTAAATTATGCCTTTCTGCAATCTTCGTCTATTAAGGATATAAGAACGCGAGATGATGACGGTCTAAAGGCGTCCACATTTCCGTGACATTTCGTCGCACCGAAAGACGTGGCTATCCCACATACTTTTTACGCTAATGTGGACTGGTGTCGTAACATGCATACATTATTACATAGACTCACTCCTGTTTCCCATAGGGGTAGTAGAGACACGCACACATCTTTGGCCTTCTTCACTCACATTAAATTCTTCATACATGCACATCTGTTTAGTGTACACTTGACCTGACTTTTTTCGAGCATATCTCTGGCTTGATCTGAAAAGATTTGTCGGGGCCTTTCCTTCCCAACTATACCATTCACATTCGCTATGTATATTTCTTCCATCAATTTTCTTTCATCCATCCTTTTTACATGGCCAAAATTCATCGCAGTATCCCTTCTCGATCTTTATTACCACATCCTCTTTGACATCACACCTCTCTCTTACCTTACTATTTTTTACTCTATCTGTCATAGTCACACCCACCATACTTATATCATGCACTGTGTCATTTTATTGTTACTTAAAACCAAAAGGAACAAACCTATAAATGACATGTCACGGCGAAATGTTGCGTGGTCTCAGACCAATCGCACCGTGACATTAAGTCGTAACTTTTCAACTGTGTACATTTGAGAGTTTATTACCTGTGTTTGTTACATAATCTTATACAGATCTATATTGAAATACGACTAAATTCTGACTTTTGGGCACATCAAGGGCTGGGTCACATGAAGGCGTGACTGTTTCCTTTTTTTTTAACCCAGCACGGCAAAATGACTGCACTACACCTGATGGTAAGCGCAGTGCAGTCCAAAAATACCAGCGACCACCGACAAACAATGAGTTTATCAGTGGTTACCAGAATCATACCGGCTTGTATAAATGCTTCTTCACACTCCGGAGAGAGAAGAACCAAATCGTGGGTCCTGCTACACACAGGCGAATGACTGATGCAGGTACAGGGATGCATGGATGTACCCCTATACCCGCCCCAACCAACCATTAAGTCCTGTCGCAAGCCACTCACGAGAACAGGATATACACTGGTTGACCCTGGAACACGATCCACACAAGGGGTGGGATCACTATGGCTGGTAACACCGTGTATACGATGATCGCTATGCATATATGAATATCCTATCTCCAGCATTCACTCCTCAATTGTGACTCATTGTAAAGTAGTAGTACAAGGTATAAGCAGACTTCTAGATGGTTAGGTCAGTTCAGTTACTAACCTATTACTTAAGTTATTACACACATTTTGCCCGAGGCTTGACCTGAACTACAATAATTAAGAAGTTTTGCAAAATATTTTAACGGACATATCAAGCTACATAATCTGACTGTACCTCAAGGATTTGAACAAAATCGGAGTAATTTATAGCATAAACTGACACACGAGCAAGTGGGTCACCTGATAGTAGGTGATCTCGCCCATGTAAGCCCACAATACTAGAAGAATCATAGACGTGCTACTGACCTTAAAGAGAAGGGATAATTAAAGGATTGAGGAAGTGGATTTGGGCCTCCGGATATCTCACTTACCGTACGAAATGCAGCAGCAAGCCGCTACCTTACGTCGGTTTTCTGTGAGACAGTGGTTACGATTCGGTCGAGCCAGCCCATTCATGCTGTAGACAGCTGACTCTACTACTCATAAGTAATAAGGAGTAATTAATAGAGGCTATTTTTTTTTATTTAATTGAATGACGAGACAAGCAAGTCGACCGCCTGATGGTAAGCGTCACGCCTGCCCATAAACAGAAGCAACACCAAACAAAACTTTGAATTATAAAGCACTGCATGGCACTAAATTGCGCCCGTCACCCCGAGACATAAGATGTAAATTCTCATAATGCCCACTAATTTTATTGGCTTTAATGTCTCACTGTTGCTTGGCGGCAGAAATAGACAAAGCGGTGGTATCAACCTAGACGGCCTCTCGCATACAAGGAACCTACTACCTTGTTACATATGTTTAAAAGTGTACTAAAATCAATTTGGATGTTATAAGTGAAAATGCAAAAAATAACATGGATCGATAAATGTATGACTTTTTTGAAAATACATACGCTGTCAAGCCCGTAATTTCCAAAGGGATGGGCAGAGTGTAGTCCATACATCCACATGATGAGTACCAATTCCAGACTCCAGGTTTGAGCATTTCGTGATAGTAAAACCTAGTATCACTTTTACCTGACCCGGGGATCGAACCCGAGACCTCAGGATAGCTTTCGCACCACACACTATACAACTCCGGCACCGAAGCAGTCAGTTTTTAAAAATGCTATCATAAATCCTACTCCTACTAATATTATAAACGCGAAAGTTTGTAAGTATGGATGGATGGATGTATGTTTGTTACCCTTTCACGTAAACTACTGAATGGATTCTTATGAAACTTTACAATAAAATAGCTTATACATCAGAATAAGACATAGGCTACACATGTTTCTCAAAAATGAACCCCTGAAGGGTTTAAAAAGGGGATGAAAGTTTGTATGAAAAATCTAAACCGCTGAACCGATTTCAATGAATTATGGCACAAATATAGTTGATGACCCAGGGTTAAACATAGGGTATTTTTTTCTTTAAATTTCAACCCCTAAAGGGCCCAAATAGGTGATGAAAGTTTGTATGAAAGAAATATGAAATTAATTGATGGCGAAACGAAGTTCGCGGGCACAGCTAGCCCATTTTAGAATTTATAATATAAATCGTTAGGTCTATAATATTATCCCATAAGACAGACCCAATGGTCCAACGGGTTACACAAAACTAATTGTCCGGTTTGAGGATTGAATCCAAGACCTTTACATTTCAGACTACTAAATTTTGTACATACTTTCATTACTCATGATTTGATTATTATAATATGGTTTGTATAACCAAAAATACAACATCACCGATACGTACCATTTCATACGTACTGGCAAACTTGTATTGAGTAAGTAGGCCTCGTGTGGCGTGGAGCTTTTGTCTAAGGGCAAGCGCGGCAGCTGCTTTAAGGGTCTTTACACACAGATTGAATCATAAAATAATAATATAATTATCATTTATTATCCAAAAACACATCTTTTATAAATGTTTACCTACACAACGGTCCCCGCACTAGGCGAACCTGTGTCGCGGGAGACCACATAATTATACAGAATCTAAATATATAAAACTCAAAGGTGACTGACTGACTGACTGACATAGTGATCTATCAACGCACAACCCAAACCACTGGAGGGATCGGGCTGAAATTTGGCATGCAGGTAGATGTTATGACGTAGGCATCCGCTAAGAAAGTATTTTGATAAATTCTACCCCCAAGGGGATAAAATAGGGGATGAAAGTTTGTATGAAAATCACGCGGGCGGAGCCGCGAGCAAAAGCTAGTTGTTTCATAAAATGTGCGAGTGAGCCATACACACTAATTTTGGAATTAAAATTAGAAAATACAAAATAATTCAAATTACTATTTGAAATAGGAAGAATTTTATATTAAGATTTTATGTACCTTCGTAGGCAGTTAATGTGCTATGAAATGTGCGGGAGAGTGGAGGTCGGCGGATAGATGATAGATCTCTCGTATGCCAGTATCCGTTAGAAAAGTGCCACCGCTTTATCTGCAGCGAGACAGCAGTGTGTAAGCACTTTTGTATTATATGTAGTAAATGATATGTAGAAACATTACAAGATTTCAGCTGCAGCCTATTATGATTACAGCATACTAAGAATATGTCGAGATCTTTTTGATTACAGCTAAATAAAATCAATTGGGGCTAGTTTCGAACCTGCGAACTTCGTTTCGACAGTCCATACCACTCCCCGCTGAGCTATCGCTGCTTTTTTCATTTATTAATTTATTCAATCAAATATTTAATGGAACTGTTTAACCATTTTAGGACATCATTCTTTTCATTTTGCTTTCTCAATCCGCTTAAACTACGAAATGCCGCCATAAAATATCGTAATATCCTCCTGTCGAAGCCTTCTGTCCTCTCCTTAACACCATGTCGTAACATACGTGGACAGGTCAATCGAGCGTGCGACTAGCTACCACAATCCGGTTGAGCGTAACAGCCTACATTATAAACAACTATTGCACGTAACAATTGAACCTCAGGTGATTGATATACCCGGCTTTGTGCTTATTTGTGATAGCTTTTGCTCGCGGCTCCGCCCACGTGATCAAATAAACAAACAAACAATCAAACTCTACAGCTTTATAATATTAGTATAGATTTGATTTTGATTTGACAACGGAAGCCTTCAAATAATATTATTTTGGTAGCTTAGCAACTTCTAGCCTTCAAATATGAATAATTTTCCCCGTTTTTGCAACATTTTTCACTGATGCTTCGCTTCTAATGGTCGCAGCGTAATGTTATATATCCTAAAGCCTTCCTCGATAAATGGACTATCCAACACAAAAAGAATTTTTTAATTCGAACCAGTAATTCCTGAGATTAGCGCGTTCAAACAAACAAACAAACAAACAAACAATCAAACTCTACAGCTTTATTATTAGTATAGATAAGACGAGATAGAATTTTCAACAAAAATGAATTAGAAATTTCGAAAACTGGCAACATCGTATTAAAATTATTTAAAATGTTATCGAATTTATGTTAGTAGTTTGCCTTAGATGACTCATTTAGTTGAAAACAGCCTGCGGGTACTAGATTTTAAATTCTTTATAAAGCCGCTAACGCAAGTCCACTTAATTTTTCAATTAACAGAAACTAATTTAAATCTCATTTACCCTTGAGACGCCATGTCTAAGACACACGGAGTCGTTTAGTTTTCTCTGCACATAAAATGGTTTAGATATTTTAGCAAAGTGCATATTGGGAAAACAGAATGTTGATTCGGTCTAGACGTTGGTAACCATAATGGCATGTACAACTTAAATGAGGACATTGAAACATATTGCTTAATAATAACCGGCTATTAGAAGACTAACTACGCCCTGTGGGTGGAAAATTTCGTCTAACTCATTTCTCTACTAATCATTTATAACATTGTAAGTCTTACATTTTGTATTGTATTTCTAAGATGTTTACAATAAATGTTTATTGTATACTAAAACTTTCAAAATATTTTTAAAATGAGCATTTATAGTATATAAATACTACTGGGGCATGTTATAAATAATTAAATAGCATTTAGACCAATAAAGGAAAAAAAAACTTAAAGATAATTTGAAATAAAAACAAAAAAGTGCTGCAGAATAAATAATATAATTTATTACAAAAGAAACTTATTAATTTAAAAAACATTAATCATAAATATAGTCAGTCACGCGTTATAATAGAATTTAAGAATAATTACCATCCATAAGAAGCGCCCAGACCAGAGAAAGTCATGTGGGATACTAGTGGCGCAGCAGAGTACGTTAAAGCAGTTTTGACAGGCCCAGACACGAGAACTGGGGTATGAGATGAGTAAGCTGGTAGACCCGATGATACTATATTAGTTTTTGTATACAGAGGTGTACTAATGAATTTAGTGGTTTTTGTTTTAGTTACAGGAATAGAGTGTGTTGTGTAGGTGGGAACCGATATCGACTTAGTTAATGTTGGAGTGGACACGGCGTGGACGACTGGAGTGGCAAAGTTGTATGTTGAAGGTTGGTAAACATATGGATTTTCATGAATGGCTGTAGAGTAGATGGGGATCTGATGATAACCATTACCGTCTGTGGTACGCGATTCATATTTTTTAATGTCAGCGTAAGCCGTATTTAAAGACTTTGAGTATATTGTTTGTTCTGAACCATCATCGTTTTTCAATTTGGCTTGTTGTGTTGACAGTACTGATTCATAAAAGGGCGATGGTGCGTACGCCTTGCTGTAGACGAGGGGAGAACTGGCGATATTTTCCAATTTCGGAGATTCAAAAGTTTTAATTGTTGGCGTCGAAATTGAAGAATAAGATACTGCTGTTGCGGGAGAATAGTCAGTGCCGATGATGCCAGCTCTGGCTACCGCCAGCACGCAGAGAATTATGGCCACCTGTGATTATTAAAAAATGCTTAAATTATTAAATATAATAAGCTAATAAAATATGATAAATAAAAAAGTTTTACACTAAGATCATTTAATGAACGATATAAAATTTTTAATATCTGACTAATTCTATTACCAAAATAAACGAAGCTATGATATTATTAGCAAAATTTCACAATACAAAATATGATGTCTTGCGATTTTGTAAATACATTTGTTTTACCTTTGGAGACATTGCTTCACTCTTAACAGTACTCGATGGGAATGACGAATTCTTCATGAGTTTTTGGGCTTTTTATACAATGCCACGTTGTCATATCGATATATCTGGATATATTTCACCTTGATGAACAACTTAATGAGCAATGCATCAGTGCATAATAGTAGTCAAACCAGTGTCCAACCTTAAACCCATGCCTACCTCTGTCATTACTGACGTACCATAGTGGAAAGAGCAATTATTCTCCGCACTCGGTCATCGTATTTCAAAAGTTATATTTAAAACATAATTTATATGACATTCGTTGTATTTATATTCACTTTTTAACATATAAAATATTTACAATTCATGTAAGATTTCAAGTGCAACAGGTTATTTCGTATAAATACGTGTCGTCCCGCCAATTTTTCGTCACAAGAGTCCTACTGACTGATGAATTTTCTGTGTAAGAGCAGTCCATTTTAAATGGTGTTTCATTTATTATAAATCAGGAGTATATGATACTATGAATAAACTTCCTGATAAATGAAAACGAACTAAAGGTTGGTCAACACAATTGGTTTTCTATGGTATGTCGTGCACATTTCTCCATAAGATTTAATGGCATCGCTACTCATGCTTTAATAGTTCAGTGGGCGCTGTCTTACAGTTTCATTATTTACGTCCATATGAAATTGTGTTTCCTAGAAGTGAACATTGAATATATCATGGCGATAAGCTGGTTTGGTTTTTCTTGCGCTATAATATTATAATCATCCATCGAGGGATTCTGATCGACTAGGCTTGGTAAATAGTCAGTCTCCTATGTTGTTAGTGCATTTATATTTAAGGTCTGTTACAATTTTGGGTATGCATCATAACTATAATGTTCGATATCTTTCTTTAGGCCACTATGTATCCTAGCATATTTAGGATGGATTTTTTCAAATTGTTTTTTACTTTGTAATGTTTGTAAAGCAATAATGGAAATCGATAGATTCTAATGTATTGCTGTTGTTGAAACAAAAACAAGGTAAATAATTAATATTACCTTTTAATCGTAGAGAAGATCCGTATCTAGTAGTGGGACAGTCAAACATATAGCAGTTAATAAACATATTTCTATATAGCGAAAGAAACTATGAGGGAATCGATGCCGACGAAGTAAATTTTCGAAAATGTTGTATTTACCTGAACTACATCACGTATCTTTGGTTAGGTGCTCAAAATATTTTCTTATTTTTATTAATCAGGTAAGGCTCTAGTAGTTATATTTTTATTATAGAAGTCATATTTCAGAAATCATTGAATATCATACCGATTTAAGATATTACGAGTACCCAATACCACTTAGTAATATTCAGTGAAATATTTAATGGGCAGTTAAACCGTTCACTAATTGTTGTCAGTAACGATACTTGAGGCTTATAAATATTGATTTAAATGGTATTTACTCACAATTGAGCGAGATAATCTGCGTTTGTGAATCATAATCGATTATGTTTTATTCATATCGCTTTTGAATGGGTCGGTATATCTCGATACTTATGATTAATATATGCTTGGGTGGTCTATAGCCGTTGATGTCGCCAACATGTCTGATCAAAGAAAGGTTATACTTGTGTAATATTGATTGATTTGTATTTTAAAACAAACAAATCGATTAGCACATACATATCGCAACGCTGTATAGGTGTTGTTAGTTTTGTTTTAATTACTTGTTTGTATTGCAGCAATGCAAACCATGCGAACGACTACACTGAACGCTAAATAGCAAAGCGCAGAGGCAATTCCGGCTTAAGTTGGAGCGTTTTTAGCCTCGTGCTCTCGGCAATGTCTCTAATGTGCCACAGAAGGCCATCATGGGATGTTTATTTGGTATTACCGATGTTGAATTTATACTTAAGTGTTAACGACTGAGCTCAATGGTCGTCCAGATGTTTTCCATCTTACGACTACTTTATCTGTTTCTGACGCCAAGCAATAGTATTTAAGTAAGTCTGTTGTGTTTCGGTGTGAAAGACATAGATTAGCTATGTATTTGTAGGTCTCGCCGCGTTCCCCGTTACTCCGACTCTAGTACCGGCCCGTGAGCCTGTGATGTTGACTGATTTTTAAATTCTCCGAAACTTTTAATCGTAGTTTTCCTCAGTTTTTTCAGCGACCGTCCTGAGCCTACGTTCGTATCCCACAGGATGTGCCCTTAGCATCGTCGCTTTAATGTAATAGTTGAGAGCGTCTCCTCCTCCTTGCGTTGTATTCCTCAGTATTGAGGGTCGTGACCTCCTTTCTGCATCACTTTCTCTCATATGATCTTCATCCATTTGTTTCTGTCTCTGGCGGTGTGGAGGGCGTTGTAAACTGTTGAGTTAAGTGCGGTGCGGATCTGGTCAGACCAACGTATATTAACGGGTTGCGTCCACGAGGCCTTTTCCCATATACTTTGCCGGTCACAATGAGCTTCTCGAGGTTGTGACCGTCTTTCCTTGCAATGTGACTGAAGTATATGAGAATTCTACGAAGACACTCGGATGATAGCCTAAAGCCACCAAAAGTCCGGTGAAGCTGAAAACAGCCGACTCGAGTCGGGCTATCAGCATAAGCGTCCAGATTAAAAACCCTATTCGTAGTTATGATTTAATATCATAACATAAGTATTAATTTGTATATTCTTTTGCCTATCAGCGACCTTGTACATCATACTCGAACGAGTTGTGCAATATAGCTCTTAGAATTTCCTATCTCTCCGTCGATGGTGTTAGCAATCTCCTTTGTACAATTTATATATTAGCACCGGTTAGCGTCCGTATGTGCGTAGGTGTGACCTGAATATGCGGCTTGAATGAGATTGAATCTTTTGTTACAGCATTGGGCGTAATGGTAAGACATATTGTCTTTGTTTTATTGTGTATGAATTTAATGTGTGCTGTTTAAGGAGGTTGTATGAACTTGAATCTTTTATCGCCTCATTGGTGTACTATTTAGGCTAAGAAACCGTGACCTCATGGTTTTAAATCCCAGATAAGACAGTCATATTTTTAGATCACATGTTTTGAGTCTTCTATTAAAAAATACACTTGAGTGGCTCGCGACTAAATGGTCTATACCGTCGGTGATAAGCTCGACGTACCATGTGCCGGCCCATTCATGCTGTAGACTTATCTACAGCATAGCTCTGCCCCTCAGAAAAATATTAAGATTTCGGCCAATATACCAACCATATGTTTAGCTTCGAAACTCATACACTCAAATAAAAAGCATGATGTGAATAAAACGACAAAAATAAACAACAAAAAGCATACATATTACATACGTAATCGGTCATGCAACCATTGTCGTTTTTTCATCGCCGGTGATTGACTTACCTCGTATAAAGCTGTACCGTAAGTCAATGACCTTGATTATTTGCGGCATACAGATAGTAATGCAGCTTTTTTTTACCTTTTGTTTAGAATGCCAAAGTAGCTACTACGTTTTTTATTTGATCACACAACTGATTACAGAAAAGTACTTTTCGATTTGTTATCATATTCCTACTTATATTTTTGTTTGTTCACGCATAACTTCGACAAGTGTGGACCGTTATTGAAGATTCTTTTTGTATTCTATAGGGTTTACTCCAACGGTGGTCCCATATTAATTTGATTCAGCACAGGAGTCAAAATCGAAAACTTTGTTACAGAATTCGAATTAACGTCAATAGACTAAGATCTCACGTGAGAATAGTTCGCTTCACCTACGTTCTCACCGTGTGATAGTGTAGATTTCACTCTAGTTATAAAATGCCAAGTAGGTACTGTTTTCACTGCGGATTCGCAAGTGAGTTCTTACAGCATAACACAATTGATGATGGAGTAATTGGAAAAATGGAGACCATCTCAATGCAGCAAAAGCAACGTGATTCTGGTATTGAAGTCTTTTTTTATTCATAATTATATCTTTGTATACTTTAATTTATATCTACAATAGATTATGCAGTAATCTGATTTCCATAAAAGCTTTTATCAACCTGAAACAACGCCGAAGCAATTACTTATCTCATACATAACACGGTGAGATAAAACGATGAAAATTTAATGGGGGCCTTGTGAGCCGCATCAATAAAACATGCGGTGGTAAGTGGCAACCTCTGTCGGACCACTATATTCGCCCATCATTCTTTTGCGCCAAGGATATAAAAGGGCAAATAGGCAATATGTTTGATTCAAATTATGGATGATTTAAAAGAGAGATATATCGTCTATGTGCTTGTAAATATTTTTGTTTTGATTAGTGTGACATAGACTATACTAGCCCTGTATTATACAAGTCCCACTGCTGGGTACGGGTCTCATCTGAATGAGAGGAATTATGGGATACGGGAGAGATTACGGACGGGGTACAGGAATCGAACCCCCGGCCTCTCGCATCACAGCCTGATACTCGCCAACTGCGCCACGCAGGCTGTCATGTTAGGCATACATAGTTATTGTCTCTTTAAAAACACATCACTCACACACAGCAAGATGTGCAAGAATGATTTATATTTTTAAATAATTTTTGAATATAGGTACTATGAAATGAATCATTGCCTAACGATTCAATATGAGAGGTGTGCACTTGCAGTTATGGAAACTGATATGAAAAATTTAGTCATATAGTAGCATTTATTTATCATAAGTTACAAGGTGGTGGGTTCCTCGTATACGGGAGACCGTCTGGATCGGTACCACCGCTTTGTCTGTTTCTGCCGCCAAGCAGCAGTGTAGGTAGGTAGTTTCGGTTTGAGGGACATTTTTGATTACCAAATCATTTTGGTATAATATATGAAATAATATATCAAATTAATAGCGCAATTAATTAACCAGGTCCATCATTCATAAATCATGTCCAATTTTAGAGTAACGATACCTCTCGGTTCTCTAAAATTATCGATCACTATATCGATCATTGTAATAATCTTATTGTGTGTACATCTAGGTTGCATGTGCTGCAGCTTTGGAACGGCCTTGCGACGTTCTAATTGTGCTTCATTTGTCTCGGATTGAAAGAATAATCCTTTACTTTCGTAACTAGCTCGATGTGTTCTAAGTCTCGATTATTATCTACTTGGGCAACACTAAATGCTTCATGCAGTTAGTAACTATATACCACTTTTATCTGTATTGCAAATAAAACACAATAACGTATACTTCGTATAATGAATGAAATTGGCCAAGTTTGAGTTAGTTGTAGTTTGAGTATTCGATTCGAAAAATCACACATGATCTCCCATGATTATAATTTACCCGGTATGACGACCTTCTCATCTCTTAGTACACCATACTTTTGTTACATGATAGCCTGAGTAGCGTAGCGGGCGAGTAGCCGGTTGTGAAATTACTGGCCGCAGATTCGAACCCCACACCGTTTGTGTTGTCCAGAAATATTTGTTTCGCGTCTGTTTGTTGTGAGTCCTAGTCTCTCATAGTAGATACCCACGACACAAGACTCATATCTTAGTGTGGGGTCAAGACTATGTGTGTCAGTGTTGGGTGTATTATTATTTAATTTTGTTTAGATATTATATGGGACGTAAAATAAGCTCGGCAAAATGTGGGCCTACGAGTTGACTCTTTTGGTAGGTACCCCGTGGGGAATAGAGACGTTATGATAATCAAGTAATTAAGGTTGTTGATCATGTTTGGAGTTGCTGTTGTTTAAAATTTGTGATTTTTAAGAAATCTGACTGTATCTGACTATTTTTGTTTCCCACTTATTTAAAAAAAAATAATCGAAACATTTATTTTGTCTCTTCGAAATATTATACATAAGATTTTCCTCATTGAACGTTCGAATTAGGTAATGGATTATTTATTTAATATTTTTATCAAGTTTTGTAATGCTATAACAAATTCAAGTGTTTGTTTCATAATATCTACATACGTACGTACATAATAATATTAGTTTAGGTTGGCCTCGCGTGTGTCTTTACAAGGCGTACGCCTATATACCGTCAGCAATCACAAATTATGCGAAGAAAATAAATCATGTTACATGGCGCGTTACATGCACATATTAATGTGATCGTATATTTTATTGAGTAGAGACAAACAGACCTAGAAACTAGAATTTCATGTTGATTGTGTAACCTAATTATTTTATTTTAGCACCACGAATGACATCGGTAATTTATTTTGAAAAATATTTCTAATTCACATCAAGACTTAATAATAAGTCGTCGAATGTGTCAATGTAAATTGTCAAATTATGGACTGAACATTTGAAGATGCTGATCGTTTCTTAATTAGAAATTTATATCACAAATCTACCATATTATCAATGGACTGCCTCAGGAGCTTTTTTTTAATAATTATTTTGCACATATCGTAGCAATCAGATAAACATATAGTTTTTTTTTACTAGCCCTGTATTATATATGTCCTACTGCTGGACATGGGCCTCCTCTACTGAATGAGAGGGGTTAGGCCTTAGTCCACCACGCTGGTCTAATGCGGGTTGGCAGACTTCATATACCTACGAAAATCTTATCGAGTTCTCAGGTATGCAGGTATTAAGCAGCGTTGTTTTATAACAAGATATGCATTGATTGTTTTGAGACAATTTAATAATATACGTAAATATTTCTTGTATTTATTTTTTTGCTGTCAGTACCCACATATGCAAGTTCCGTTTTCCCAGCTGGTCAGTTTGTTCGCATACACGTAATAGTGCCAAGTGGGATTGGTTGCAATTTTCTTAAGTAATTCAACAATCGAGCACTAAATTAATATTATGTTAGATTTAATAAACCTTGAGCGATATACGGGTATTCAGAGCGCATGCGAATGGTTGTCAAATTTTCGCATGCAAACCAGAATGATGATTAAGCAAGTAGAACGAGTTTGAAATAATAAAACACGTAATTATAGTTTTGAAAAAATGTGCTTACTAATAGCTACACTCTGGTTATATCTAAATATATAAAACTCAAAGGTGACTGACTGACATAGTGATCTATCAACGCACAGCCCAAACCACTGGAGGCATCGGGCTGAAATTTGGCATGCAGATAGATGTTATGACGTAAGCATCCGCTAAGAAAGGATTTTGATAAATTCTACCCCCAAGGGGATAAAATAGGGGATGAAAGTTTGTATGAAACTTTGACAATTTTAAACGATCACGCGGGCGGAGCCGCGAGCAAAAGCCAGTTTACAAAATATACTGATTTGTATGAGTTGAAACACGTAGGTAATATGTATTCCTGTTTGCCTAAACTAATTGCGCAACGCTCTAGAAACACAGAACAGTGCTGTAAAACCACCTTAGATTACGTAACGTCGTCAGTTCTGATCAAAATAATATTTAGACTATATTAAAGACCCCAATTTTAGTCAAATGTTTATTACTGGTTATACACATAAAATTCTCACGGTTTCGAAATTGTGTTTTAGTTACCTACATCCTGAGGTTTGAGGTTTGAGTGGTATTGCCACGCTGTAGACACAAAATGTTTGATGAATGGGCCGACTCGACCGGGTAGTATTGTCTGACAAGAAACCGACGGAAAGTAGCGGCTTGAGTAAGCGGTGGCTCAAATCCCCTGCTCGTCCTAATCCCTTAATTAACCCTTTCCTTTAAAGTCGGCAATGCGCCTATAATTTTTCTGGTATTGTAGGCGCACATGCTCGTATGCCAGTTTATGTTATAAAAAAATCTTTCTCAAGAAATTATCTAAATAATAACTAAAACTGTCTCTAAATTCATCAAGTAGTTGTGATTTAGCCTGTACCTACTAAGTGGATGCGAATTCGTTTGATTATTTAAAGATTCTACGATTTTTCATCAATAAATATGCCCATGTTTTATATAGAATAGATAAATCGCCAATACCAATGCCAATAAAACGATGTAATATGAGATTTTATGTGCCATAAATTTGGTTTAATGGGTTTTCCGCTAATATAAAACTAAAGCATACATTATTAATATGTTTTTAATAAACGAATAAATTAATTTTTGTATTTCTATGCTAGGAAGAAAGTTCGAGAGTTCGTGTCGACGTGAAAAGTATAAGGACTGAGTATACAGTTTATGTTTGATGACAATATCATTCTAGATATTTCAATAATGGTACTAATGTAAAACCCGTTTACAGTATAACAGAGTGAACATAACGAGTTATTGTACATTAACTCAGCATAACAAGTTGTGCAGAACGGATGTGACACATGGGTTGGACGAACAAATATTACTGGCATTAACTATTACTAGTCTGAAATTGCACAACTATTTTATTGCTCAATAAAAACTAGTATTGGTTATGAATTTTTGCAATTCCCTCACAAGATAGTGATAAAATAACCATTTAGATACACTAAGTTATACATAGCAAGAAATTAATCGGATTGCGTAGATCATTGCATAGTAAAGGCAAAGGTTGGTCAGGTTGATAGCGAAAATGATGGCGTTATTAATATTATCATAATTATTAAATTTAGATTCAGCGTGAGAGATATTTGTTAGTTTGTCAACATAATTAATTTAATATGAGTATTAGTCACAATGACAACATTGATCAATTTCATTCTTCATTTCCATATATGACTGCAAAATACACTTACTTTGTTGTAGGGAAGACATTTTAATTGATTTCCGCCACATTCTTAGGGATTTAAGTTGATTATCATAATTCAAATTCATTGCTATTACTTCATATTTTTTACTGATAAAGGGTTGTGTCTTCTGTCATTTATCAGGAACCTTTTTGTAAATTTATTTGATGCGGTCACCATCACGAGAACTAGCTGGGAACTATTATCATCATCATCATCATCATCATCATCAGCATCATCATAAGCCACAGGACGTTTACTGCTGAACATAGGCCTCCCCTAAAGATTTCCAGACCGACCTGTTGGAAGCGGCCTGCATCCAGCGACTTCCTGCGACCTTTATCAGGTCGTCATGAAAACCGTTATGCCATTATATTATTATGACGGCTATCACAAGCTAGTTGTCGCGTTGGAGACGTCACTTCGTCTCATTTATCTACCTATCACATTTATTATCTTTAACGTTACGTTGTGGGGATATTGTTGTTATGGTACCTCAGATGACATAAGGCAATATTAAAGAGCTAGCTGCGGTGTGTAATTTTAGTCACTAGGTTTTATCTATGCAAAGCTGTCAGCAAGATACGAACAACCTGAAACCTATAACCTAAAACCTAAACCTGTGTCGTCTTTGACGATGTATTTTCTTTAGTTGTTCGTATTGAAAACTTCGGCTCTAACTGCAAATACAAATCCCTCAGTTTCCCAAAAGAGATCAAAACATAGCCAATACACGAAAAGCAGAATGATCCACCTCGGCTCATTAAGATTAGAGCTCGCTAAAATCGGCCGTGTAGTTTTTTGCTTTTTCATATCTCCCTGCGATCTCCAGTCTGTACTGCCGGAAGCCACTAGTTCTCGTTTCTCAGAAAAGGCAGAATGAATCCTTTATCCATTGTGACTACAAGTCCATGCATATCCACTCCGCTGGCAAGAAAATATTCCCTGAGATTGCATTCCCCGCGATTAGAAAGAAGTAGATGGAGTGCAGTTTTTGAGTGGTAGAGCCACGCTGTAAACAGTTTTGTCTACAACTTGAATGTGCCGGCTTATGAGTAAGATATTCGAAATGTCACTCCCCTTTACAATCACTTAATTATCCCTTCCCTTTATTTCTTAATAGCATAGACCGATAAACGAGCAAGTGGGTCACCTGATGGCATTTGATCTCCACCGTCCATGTAACCACTAACACACAACCCACAATTAATCACTAACCATCAATTGACCTACTTGCTCGTATGCTATAAAACCGTTCAAAATCTGAATCTTGTTACCAACTGACAAACAGTTGTTAATAAATTATTAATAATGTAATATTCGAAATAGGAATTCTTAAAACTCGCTTTATTCGTCTAGTGGCTGCAGATATGCAGATGTAGATTGAGAAAATGTAAAAAGTCATTACATAAATGTCGAAATTATAATCTTCCATCGAAGATGACGAAGACATAAATTATTGCTGCATACTGCCTCGGTGGTGAGTGAGTGCGTATGTATACATGTGCATAAGTAACAAAGATACATGTTCCGAACCTACTGACATAGGGTTTGGAAATGATAGTTATAAAATAACACTTGTCAATCTTGTTATTGAACATGTGCGACTAGTGAAAGATGCCTCGCCTTGACCTTAAGGAAACTAGCTTAATGAACGTCATATATATGCCAATTTGGCAGTGTTGATTGAGTTGAAAATTTATGACGCAGAAATAATAAATTATACAAAATAACATTTTAAGCTGATATGACTAATAAGTCATCAGCATATTTTTTATTTCAACTCAAAATTTCATGCTATCACAAAATATTCCAAGACCCATTATAAAGAAAAAAAAATCAAGTTCGGAAGTTGACTCTTTCGTAACCGTATATTTAAGGTTGTCTGGAAGAAATCGCCGATTGCTGCCCATACCACTCTTACTGTATAATCCCTACTTTTAAGTGACTTTATTTGGTGTGCAATAAAGAATATTCTATGTATCTACATAATGGCTACTTCGAATTTCACCGCTGTTCAATGCTTCAATGGATCATGCTGTGCAAAGTGGTAGGTGGTTGGTCCCTCGTGTGCGAAACGTCGGGCCGGGTTGGTACCACCGCTTTGTCTATTTCTGCCGCCAAGCGTCAGTGTATAAGCACTGTTGTACTTCGGTGCGAAGGACATTGTAGCCAGTGAAATTACTCGACATTATGAGACTTAACATCTTATGTTTCGAGGTGACGAGCGCAGTTCAGTGGCATGCAGTGCTTTATGATTCAAAGTTCTGTGTGGTGTTGCTTCTTTTTATGGGCAGGCGTGGCACTTACAATCAGGCGAGCGCCTTGCTCATCCCGTCATTCGATCAAACAAAAAAATGTATTTTTAACGACTATTGCCAAAGTGTCAAATAGTAATAAATGTTAATGGAGCGCTGGCATGATGCCTAACCTGCATTGGTCTTCCTCCAATAGGCAGACAGTTGACTCTATCTAAAACACTGCTGGATATATTCCAGAAGTAATTAGCGGTCGTTGTTTGCTGTTTTTAGTACTTTATTTTTATCGGCTTAAACGATACATAAATATATACATAATATCGGAAGGTAGAGGGCAGTTATACACCCATGATTCACCAAGCTTATTTCCGTATTATTATAGGTTACTTTTCTCGCGTAGAAAAATTCGACGCAAATTTTGATTGACGGAAATCTCCAGAAATCTGGTTTGATTTTTTACTTATTGCTTCTTATTTTTTTATAGCAAATGCCGGCAGACGATTCAGTGATTCACTTGATGCTTTTATGGTTAAATGAACTATAATCGTTCAATCGTTAGAATCAAAGTTTTTTAGAGCGTAGACCGGCTAACGAGCAAATGTGTCACCCGATGATCTCCACCCATGCACGCTCACAGTGCTAAAAGAATCATAGGCGCGTTGCCGATTTAAAAGGGAAGGAATAATTAATGGATTGGGAAGGGGTGGAGAACTTGTGCCTTCGGATATCTCACCCACCGTACGAAACGGAGCAGTAAGCCGCTACTTTACGTCGGTTTACTGTGAAACAGTGGTAACGACCCGGTCCAGCAAAATTGTCTACAGCGTAGCTCTACCACTCAACAAAATCAGTCAGTAGTCCATATATTATCGCATTTTCATTACTTTAATGGCCTTGAACCACTACTCACCACGAACAGACATCCTGTTTTGATGTCGTAGGTCAACACTGTCTGCATATAGATTATATAAATAGTAATATATTCACGATGTTATGCAGAATCTGCTTAATAATATCATATACCTACTATCTATTTGAATGTAATTTTATTTATTGAGATATACAGGAGAAAAACTAAGAATATAGAGAGAAAATAAATATTAATTTTAGAATTGTCACGTGAAATTGACACGTGAGATGCATTTCATTAAGAGAGTATATAATAAGGCACTTTGTTTATCTTGTCATAGAAAAATGATTTCTCTGAACTCTCTTTAATGATGTCCAAATTAAAAGTCGACCTTAAAAAGACATGAGTCCTTTTAAGGTCAGCAGAGTTATGGATTTGAAGAAACAATAGGTTCTTTTCTTGAAAGTTCCTAAGTCATATCGGTCAGTCACAACCTCCGTTGCGCAGCGGGCGAGTAGCCGGTTACGAATCGAGAGGCTGTGGGTCCGATCCCCGCATCGAGACAAATGTTTGTGTGATTCTGAAATGTTGATTTCGGGTCTGGGTGTTATGGGACCGCAAGTCCCTTGTAGTTCCTGATACCCACGATACAGGTTTAATCTAGTGTGGGGTCAGGGCTATGTGTGAGACTGTTGGGTGTATTTATTTATTTTTGTTAGTAAATAACGCAGGTGAAAGTTGATTCCTTAAGGATGCCATACGGGAAGAAAACTTCGCGTAAATCGAACCATTGAGGAATGCCAGCCATCTAGATAGTAGTACATGTTGTAGTAAAAAGGAAGGAACATATTAAATGCATTGTTTTTTATTGTACGTATTGCAATGAAGGTTACTCTTCAAGGTGGCGAAATACAGCATTCGGATACTTAAATAGTTTTACCAAAAGTCTGATATATCTTGCGCACAATGTATTTAGGCAATTCAGTGAAATATTTACTCAGTGTGATGTTAAAGGTTGTAGGTAAAATAATCTTATTAATGAAAAACCCAATGACATTTATACGCGACCCGGGGATCGAACTCAAGACCTCAGCATAGCAGTCGTACCTGACCTATATAAATTATCTACACTTCTACTAATATTATAAAGAGGAAAGATTTGTATTTTTGTATGTAACGAATGTACCTAAAAACTACTGGACCGATTTCAAAAATTCTTTTGCCGTTATCAAGCTAAATTACCACTGAGTAATAAAGGCTAGTTTTTACCCCGGAAAAAGCAGATCACGCGGGCGGAGCCGCGAAGAAAAGCTAGTAATAAATAAGTTGATTAATATTCATAATTTATGCAATCTAAAAAAACATGCACCTAAATAAAAATAAAAGTTAAAGCGGATACGAACTAGAGCTATTAGTATGCTATCTATTATGTAAAATTATAATAGATAGAATATCACACTTTACAGTGACTATGTCTATATTATACATATAGATATAAATGTCAATATCATCTTATTTATCGGTATTAGGTCAAAGTTAAAACTTTTAAGTAAATATTAGTCAATATATATTTATATAAAAACACCCATCTATAAATATAGACATCATGTTTCATATTACAGTAGTCTATAGTTCACTATACCTTCATAGTAAATCTACCTTTTTTAACCGACTTTGAAAAAGAAGGAGTTTCTCAATTCAGCAAGATTTTTTTCTTTTTTATCTATGTACTCGATTTCTCTGATTATGGACCGATTTTTACTGAGAAATTTCATTCGATAGAGTTTGGCTGCGATGTGGTCCCATATAAATTTGATTAAGATCCGATGATAGAATACGGAGTAAAAAAAAAAGAAACTCCTCAACGGAATTCAGCTCAGTCGTCGCGATTGTGATATTGAATTGGAATTAACATACCAAAGCTATACTTAACACTGAATATTTATAAATAAAATGATTTTTAACGAAACCCTAAAACCGACTTCAAAAAAGAACACTGGGAAGTCAAAAATAATAATCTCAGAATGTTTCAAGTCGGTTTGTAAGTTTTGTCAATGTTTCTGATTTTTTTTCTCAGCCACCTCAATTAATTTAATATTATTTTAAAATCCATATTGCCTTCCCAATCAATTCACGACTCTTCTGATATTGATGGTTTCATGTGCGGTGACGATCTCTTACAATCAGGTGACCCACTTGTTCGTTTGATGATCTTCGCTTTAAAAAATGTAGGTAGAATGTTAACTAGTTTTATAATATCTTTACCACAATGTATATTGTAAACTAAAATTAAATAATAATGTTACGAAACACTGTAGGTACAATTATGTAAAAACGAGTTTTTTTTTTGCCACAGAACAGCTGCTCCGATTCGCATCGCAGAGCTCCTGTTGACATTTGCTTGGCCTTCGGTCGCATGTGGGTCAATGTAGCTCAAGGCAGTTTTTACTCCGCGATTATGTTTACCTAGATCCGGAATCGATTTCAAATCGATATCGTTTTGCCACTTATATGTATTTTTTAATACTTTTTTTATAACATAGGCCTGCAATCGATAGATACGATTCATAGTTAATATTCCCGAAACAAGTGTTATTTGGTTTTATTTACTATTTTGTGATGACCCTGAAATCCCTCGTTTATTGAATTGGTAAATGTGGGTTGCACCAACCGTCAAATATAGTTATAAGCATTGGTATGTTTTATAGTTGTATAATTTGTTTTTAGTAATAGCAAAATGTCAAAATCTGTAGAATGTCGTCAATCATATTGCATGCGACGCCACGCGACGACGCGATGGTGCAACCATTATACATATGTTTGTTAACGTCGTAATTAAATGTAAAGCCGTGGGTAACGGGTATTAATATAGTCTTAGACATTATAAACCCGTAACCATGTAATAAAGTGATAAAACAAGAGTAAATTAAGCGTTCGTTCTAATAAAATTATACGAGAAAGATTATTATGAAAGTGAGTCATCATTTTCTCAACGTTTCTGTTGAGAAACTGTAAAATTTTGGGAATCATAATTAGTTGTAACTTTTTAATTTTTACGAGCTAATAATTTAATTAATTGGTACATTGTATTATTAAAAATTATGAGCATACTAAAAGCAGTTTCTAAGTGCGCTTAAAATTTCATAACCTTTAACTAAGTGAAATTTATAACAAAATTAACGATAAAGTAGAAGAACTTTTTCAGTGCCTAACTTTCATGATTAATCTTTTAATATTAATGGCAATATGAATGAAAAAAATGTTGTCTTTATTAGTTGGTCATGGCACAGAAATAATTTGAAGTTATAACAAAGAAATTATATGGTACAAGGTATATCACATATTGATGAAAGAATTAGGACATAATAGAAGATAGAATAAATAGGCCTCATCCTTGACAACCGGTGAAACTTTGTAGTATATTTGGCCGAATTAAGTCCAAGCAGTCTCGAGAAGCACTGGGAAGCTACTACTAAACCAATCAGGCGATTTAGTAAGTGACATTTAAATTTAATGTTATTAATAGTCCACGGTGTGAATGAAAGGTAGCTTGTTAGTTGTTGGTGTTACAATCAATGTACGAGTATTATTGAAATGCGACATGTGATCGAACATGCACCGTCGACTGTACTGCCTTGGACCATTTTGGTTAGATAGAAATAGGCTCACATGGCCAAAGCAGCGGTGATTTATTATAGCTCATTTCAACGATGAAGAAAACAACGTGAGTAATTTTAACCGACTTCCAAAAGACGGAGGTATTTATTTTTTTTGCTTTTTTTTTTATTTTTACATATTCCACAAGTAAGTAGTTAACTTATTCCCCCGTATACCGCTTTAATAGGTTTTTTCACTAAATCTGGAAATTGCTTCAATTGCCACTTTGTATTTTAATTGGTATGGATGAATTTGGATAATTATTGCAAAATAGTATCTAAGTATATAGAAAGAAATCGTGCTATTCCTACGACGAATGAGACTTCTGGAGGCCAGCATCCTCTTTCCATTCCTAATTTTTATTCCTCACCTTAAAGGTCGGCATCGAATTCATGATTCATCTGATATAGTGGGTACTCATTGGCCGTGGAGATCATTAACGGGTACATTTTATTACAATCTGAATTTGTATGATTGATGTACCCTTTTAACAATAAATAAATATCTGACTCGTCATATTTTTACAGCATCTAGAACTCAAAGGCTATACAGGGTTAATTTTAAAACACCAGCAACCTCGCAGGACCAGATAGCTGACCCCATACGGAACAACTTTTGTTCTACGAGTTTGTATATAACTCAATATATTTAAAAAAAAATGATTTTACAAGTTTTTGTTGTGTCGTATTTTTCTTCGTAGCGTTCGGCGTGCGCGCGCGACTCAAAGAAGCCGCTCAGCTGGCTCGGGCGATGACCTTCAACGCTAGCCCGGTTCCCCACGCTTCGCGTGTTTGCTTACGTAATCTGCGATGCGTGTAGGTAACATACAAGACGGAAATTAAATGAATACTTATTTTTGTATGAAAATAAAATCTAACAAATTATCAAAAGTCGTAGAACAAAAGTAGTAGCTTATAACCTTAGGTATCTACCCCTGCGAGGTTGCTGGTGTTTTAAAAATAACCCTGTATATCTCACTAACATTTAGCCATTGGAACAATTAAGGGCTGATGTGGTATTCAAATTGACAGAACTGGAACTACAGCTGATGCTGTTCAGAAGTAAACTGAATATTACTATTAGGTGATTTACTTGCTCGTTTTGCAAACCTCTGATAAAAAAAAAACCATTATAAGATATTATCATGAAGTAAGAAATCTATTTGTTCAACTTTTAATAGGTTCCAGGGAACTATTAACGATTCTTCGTTTTTAAGCCTAGGGGAATTCGTGCAACTTATCACAAACGGTAATTGTTGGAAGATTTTAAAATCACAATTATTTTTTTATAGCATAGGCCGCCAAACGAGCAAGTGGGTCACCTGATGGTAAGTGATCTCCACCGCCCATGTACGCTCACCACCAGAAGAATCATGGGCGCATTGCCGACCTTAAAGGAAAGGTATAATTAGGGATTTGGAAGGGGAGGGGATTTGGGCTTCCGGATATCTCACTCACCGTACGAAACGCAGCAGCAAGCCGCTACTTTACGTCGGTTTTCTGTGAGACAGTGGTAACGACCCGGTTGAGCCAGCCCATTCATGCTGTAGACAAAACTGTCTACAGCGTGGCTCTACCAATCATTTCCGACGTAAAAGCGGAATCACCAATTGTTTGTTGCGCGGATTTCTATGCATCTGAAGGTCACCAATATTGAATATGTAGGTACAACATTTGCTGATGGATTGTTTAAAAAACAGAGTAGAAAGGGCAAAATTATAAAGCAATTCAAAATAAATTGGATGCCCACATCCAACAAACCTATCGAATTCAGTCCATTCATACCCAAGGACTAATGTGGCTAAGGACTCTGTAATTTGGCGACCAATAATTAGTTGTGTATTTTTTCTATTCAATATGATAAATAGTGTAAAAGTTACAATAGGGTTTTTGTGTCCATGTGGACAAAAACCCTAAAAAAAGACACCAAAATAAAGTGTTGCTCAATAACTTTTGTTATTTTATATGTACATCGAAACGGACTTCACTAATAACACTTTTGCTTGTACTCTTTAATCAGGTAGACTAGTTTACATCCGTTTGGCCATGGCTGATTTACGATTATAGCCTTACAAACCTGTCTGTCATGTTTTTTAAATTTGTTTATACTTTTTAACACCTTAGATTTCTATTCTTTTTTATATTTGGAAGTATTATAAGTATTAGTATAAATTGTAAAATTCGTTGAATCCTATACCATTTATTTAATTTATGTCGTAAAACTACTTATTGTTATTTTATTTTATTGGAATTTTTAAATAAATCAGCATAGTATACATATTATGAGTTTGTAAATATTGTTGTATTTTATATATCATATAGATTGAATTTAGAAACACATTTTTTAAGTTGGTAAAAAGTACACCTCATAAAAACTCCTTAAACGTTTATATACTCAGATATTGTTCAAATATAACTAAGAACCATATCGATGAAATCAGCGTTTTTTTTTCACATCGGTTCATTTGTTTAGGCTCTGCGACCTCAAATAGATACATAATTACACACATACACAGTACACAAATCTACAGACAGACAAAAGGATCAAACTTATAACACTCCTGATTTCTTATTATTACGCGAATATTACACATTAAAATAAAACTTATTTCAAAGTAATCCACCCCGTGACCACGAAGGCTGACAAACGTTCGAACGGTCGGGACGAAATTTAAAAATATACGCCATAAAATTAGTTTTATTTCAATTACACCCTCTTTTTTATCGGGTGTTGAAAAGGTTGGAAACCATATTCATTTCTTCAAAATATCTATGTCATTTTATTTTGGTACAGATCACTCATTGTCAGTGGTTTCCATGAAATTGTCCTTAAAGAAAAGCTTTATAATAAAAGTATTCCATTCAATAAATAAGTTCTTTTTAAACTGTGAAAACAACGCGGAGTAAACAGCCTGAAATTCGATAAAACATCCAACAAAGGGAGAAAAAGGTGTGTATTTATATTTTTCCAAGAGAATTAATGTTTGTTTTGATAGACTTTCCTCTTAGCTGTTTAATTAGAGTTTGGTGTTTTTTTTTTATCCTGTCACGGCAAAGTGATTACATTGGACCTGATGCTAAGTACAATACAGTCCATATATAATGTCGGCAGAATTATGCCGGCCTAAAGTCTGGATATACAACAGCTGATCCTGGAACGCGACTCGCCTTAATGAGCCACCATGGTAGCGGATTTATCACCATGTGTATGGTAGTCACCTACAAAAATATCAAGTAGGTGACCTTCCACTGGCAAGTATTGGTAAACATTGTTGGTTTGGGGTTATAATTATTTGGTGTTTTAATTTAAGTTTTTTTTTTGCATATGCCGGCAAACGAGCATGTGGGTCACGCGATGGTAAATGATCTCAACCGCCCGTGTACGCCCACAATACCAGAATAATCACGAGCGCATTACCAACCTTATAGGAAAGTAAAATTGACTATATTTTAATTAAGTTATATTCCAAGCTTTAGTCATGCTAATCGTTACATGTCTCTAATTAGAGAGAAAAATTGCAGCAGTTAACACCATGTTTCATAGTTTACGTCTTATGAAATACTTGCAGCTGTGATAATTTGCTAACTGACTGGTCATACTTTATTTAGGTAGGTACGAGTATCATATCTTTTTTTTTTATTTTTACTGCTGTTTTGTGCACGTGTGCTTGATTAATTTGCCTGTGTGCTTGGATCATTCTGCCTTTAAATGCATTGTAATAGTAAAGTTGTGTGTGTAATTAATTATTTGCTTATTTTATTAATCTCACCTAATTCTGCCTTCAAATTTCGTTTCAAGGACTCAAAATGTTGACATGATTTACCAATTAACATCATTAATTTTATTCAAATATAATTACTCAATTTACATATGCACTTAAAACGTAATTACATAGATAATTTTAGAAATAAATAAACTATTTGCATTTGAATACGGTCAAGACATGTGATTATGTAACGTTTTTTTTAACATAATATTTATATTGTTTGAATGTCATTGTCAGAGGTCATTAGCCTTGCACAGATTGTTTAATATACAATCAGGAAATACGCATAGGATTAAGCGTTGCCAAATATATTTTGAAGCTAGGCCGGAATGCTGCCTAGCTATTAAATTCAGGTTGGGCGTTGTGACGAAAGCCCTGTGTAGATTCTCATAAGATTGTGAAACGTGGGTTTGCGCATAGTATTCATATTAAACGTATTTATTATGTCTTTTAGTATTTCTTATTCCATATATTTATATCAAATGTGCCATTGCTACACACATCGGGGTTTTAAGTCATAATTCGCCATACTGAGAATTAAGTGCGTATGGATTTTTAATTTTAAACGCGGCTTTGAAGCGAATTTGGATTCACAATGGCTTTCGGACTTGTCCATAGAACATCCACTACATAAGTAATATTGTGTATTAGATGAGTGGCGGGTATTTAGATTTAAACAACTTGGATATTCACAATAGCATAGATTCAATATATTATAGGTAGGTACTTAAGAATTTTGTGAGAGTGGTAGTTAGTCTGGAATCTCTTGTCAAAATTTTAAGCACAGACGCACATATATTTCTTCATCTCAGCTTATTGCCGTCCACTGTTGGACGTAAGCCTCCCCAAGTAAGCGCCAACCATCCCGGTCTTGGGCAACCCGCATCCATCCGCTACCTGCCATCTTTTTCAAGTCGTCGGTCCACCGTGTAGCCGGGCGCCCTACACTACGTTTGCCTAAGCGTGGTCTCCACTCTAGCACCTGTCTGCTCCACCGACCATCTGTCCGTCTGCAGACATGACCGGCCCACTTCCACTTCAGCGTGCTAATTTTGCGAGCAATATCGATGACTTTGGTTCTCTGGCGGATAACATCATTTCGGATCCTATCCACCAGAGAAATTCCAAGCATTGCTCGCTCCATTGCACGCTGAGCGACTTTGAACTTATGGACCAGTCCGCTAGTCAGTGTCCACGTTTCAGCTCCGTAGGTCATTACAGGTAGGACGCACTGGTTAAAAACCCTCGTTTTTAAACACTGGGGGATCGACGACTCGAAAATGTTACGTAGCTTCCCGAATGCCGCCCAGCCCAACCGAATTCTCCTGTCCGCCTCCTTCTCGAAGTTGTGTCTGCCTAGTTGTATAATTTGGCCAAGGTAAACATAATCTTGCACAACTTCGAGAGTGGCATCACCCACGACTACAGGTCCCGGGAAGACGTGACGGTTAAACATAACCTTTGTTTTATCAAGGTTCATCCCGAGACCTATTCGTCTTGAAGAACGGTTGAGGCTGTTCAGCATTTCTTCCAAATCCGGCAGAGATTCTGCCATGACGACAATGTCATCCGCAAATCGCAGATGAGAGATGTACTGACCGTTGATGTTGATGCCCCGTCCTTTCCAATCAAGCGTCTTAAAAGCGTCCTCCAACGCGTTGGTAAACAGTTTTGGAGAGATAACATCTCCCTGTCTTACCCCACGACGCAGTTGGATTGGCTTTGTGCTATGTTCTTGTACTTGGACGGTCATCGTTGCGGCCTCGTACAGACATCTCATCACCTGGATATATCTGTCGTCAATATGGCATCTCTGCATGGACTGCAGAACAGCCCAGGTCTCGACGGTGTCAAAGGCTTTCTCGTAGTCCACATACGCTAGGCATAGAGGCTGATTGTACTCCTCGGTCTTCTGGATAATTTGCCTGAGTGTGTGTATGTGGTCTACGGTAGAAAAACCCCTACGAAACCCAGCCTGCTCCGGCGGTTGGAAGTCGTCGAACTTTTGGGCAAGACGATTCGAGATAACCCTCGAGAACAGCTTATATACATGGCTCAGGAGTGATATGGGGCGGTAGTTCCTCAATTGGGTGTTGTCTCCCTTTTTGAAGAATAGAACCACCACACTCCTACTCCATGCTTCCGGTGTTGTGCCAGTGTGGATGACAGAGTTGAAGAGCTTAGTAAGCTCTGTCAAGACAGGCAAACCACCTGCCTTGAGGAGCTCTGTTGTAACTCCGTCATCTCCCGGAGCTTTGTTATTGTGAAGCTGTCCGAGGGCTATTCTAATCTCGCCCACGTCGACGTCGGGAAGCTCGTCTGTGTAGTGGCGAGTTAGTCTGGCTCGCGGATCACTCGCGCTGTGGGCCTCAGGGGGAGATGCTTTTTGAGCATACAAGTCCCCGTAATACCTCTCGACCTCTGCGAGTATCTCTGGCATTGAGGTGACGGTGGTGTCCTGTGGTGTTTTGAGCTTTGTCAGGTGGCAACTGGAGGTATGTGGCTTGGCGAATACCCTAGTGCCTTTATTTTGTTTTATTATATTTTCGATATCTAGGGTATTCGTGTGTCTGACATCACGCCGTATTAGCCTCTTCACCTCCTTGTTAACCACCTGACGCTCCGATGGTGTGACATTCACAAGTTCTCGTCTTTTCCTCAACAGTTCCAGAGTCTCGCTTGAGAGTTTAGATTTGCGTCCATTGCTCTTTGGCCGAAAGTATTTGTAGCCCACCTCGCGAATAGTCCGCACCAGACTGTTGGTGGCGTCATCAATATCCGCCGTGGTTTCCAATACGGCGAATCGGTTCTGGAGCTCCAACTGGAAAGCTTCACAGCCGACTTCAGCTTGGGGCAGTGTTGGTCGAAGAGTCGACCTCATCAACCGTGCACGTTCAATTTTAACATCTATATTCAGAGTGCCTCTTACCAATCGGTGATCACTACCGGTGTTAACCCTATTGATCACAGAGACATCTCTGAATATTTGGCGCTTGTCTGTCATGATGAAGTCGATCTCATTCCGGGTCACATTGTTGGGGCTTCGCCAGGTCCACTTCCTTTGGGGCTTCTTCTGGAAAAACGAATTCATCAGAAAAAGCCCCTGGGCCTCGAGGAAATTGACTAGCATTTGCCCCCTATGATTTCTGCACCCATAGCCGAACGGTCCCACTCGTGATTCACCGTATCCTTGTACTCCCACTTTGGCATTGAAGTCACCCATAACAACGCTGTAGGAAGTTTGGGTACGAGACATAGCTTTCACTACATCTTCGTACATGGTCTCGACTTCATCGTCAGGATGTGCAGACGTCGGGGCGTACACTTGTATAACCTTCAGAGAGTATCTCTTGGATATTTTTAAGACAAGGTACGCCACTCTCGATGATACACTACCAACTTCCACAACGTTGCTTCTGAGTGACTTGTGGACCATAAATCCGACGCCACCTTGGGATGGTTGGTGTCCTTCTCGGAAGTAGAGTAAGTGACCGGTATCGAGGGTCATCTTCTCCTCCCCCTGTCTTCGGATTTCAGATAATCCCACGATATGCCAGTTAATATGACTCAGCTCTACTTCCAATTCTGTGACGTGCTCGTCCAACCGCAGAGAGCGTCCGTTGTACGTTGCCAGAAACAGTCGTTTGTGGTACCCTGCCGTAGCCCGGGGATTCTTAGCACCCCCCACCCCGCCGTTACCATGGCCGGTACCGTGACCAGGAATAGCGAGGCTGCCGGGAACTGGGGGCCGTAAATTCTGGGAGACTGCCATTTGGGGGTTTTGCCATAGTATTATAGTATTTCTAGATCACACAAACATTTGTCTCAGCGGGAATCGAACCCACGGCCTCACGCTTCGTAGTCGGCACTCGCCCACTGCGCCACAGAGGTTATCCGACGTAATTGCTATTCTAAGATGCCATTTAATAATGTAATTGTGTCTTGTAATAACTTCACGAAAGCCGTAAAATTGAAAGAGTTGTGCATAAATTTAGCCAAAAAAAAATTAAAGCATCTACTTCATTGTTCATTTCGCACGCATACGTGATTCAACGTGTCTAAACATTACAAAAGAAGGATTCGTCGATTTCGACAAGCGCGAAATAATCATTAAACTCGTTCCATTTTTGGTCTAGTTACATTTCACAACACCATATGCGAGAACATGTACGTGAACTCATGTCGGCCATTCGAGACTGTTCGGGACCTTTTCGGCATTTCATAAACACCTCTTGCGTATTCATTCTTTATTCTTTTATTGCATAGTTTTTATAAACTCCACTCAATGAAAATTAATTGGTGTACATTTTTATAGATTATTTTAAGTGGTAGAGCCACGCTGTAGACAGTTTTGTCTATAGCATGAATGGGCTGGCTCAACCGGGTCGTTACCACTGTCTCACAGAAAACCGACATTCTACTTTCTACGTTTCGTACGGTGAGTGAGATATCCGGAAGCCCAAATCCTCTCCCCTTCGCAATCCCTAATTATCCGTTTCCTTTAAGGCCGGCAACGCGCTCATGATTCTTCTGGTGGTGGGCGTACATGGGCGGTGGATATCACTTACCATCAGGTGACTCACTTGCTCGTTTGCCGGCCTATGCTATAAAAAAATGGAGCATTATATAGCTTTAAAAAGAAGTTGTAAAATTTATTATTCAGCTAAATAGCGCATAAAAACACATCGGCTCATCTTATATTAATGAATAATATTTTAATGTTAAACAACGACGCACCTAAAATTGTGGGTGTACATGGCCGATGGAGAGAATTTTAAATATCTCTCAACCGGACGCATATTAAAGACTTGACAGAAGTATATATAATGAGATTTCTTTATTTAAAACAATAGGTAATATTTACGTTTAAAGACTCTGTTTGATAGCTATCGTCCAGATAAATACCATATACGGTTAGGGCACAACTTACGCTGCTATCTCTGTACCCATTTGTTTAGTCGCTGTCCGCATTTAAACCTCTTTTTTATTTATTCATTTATTTATTTAAACTTCATATAAAAATATGTGTAATGGCCGACTTAATGCCACTGACGTTATGTCTAGTAGTAAGTAAGTCACTGTCAACCTACGGGTAATGTAGAGACGAGATAATGTAGATGTATAAACCATTGAGGAGAAAATATACTAACAGGTTTTAATACATAAAACTTAGTCCCAAATGACTTCCATTTAAAACTTGTGTATCTCAGGTAACATGACGTTAGCATAAGAAATTCCTTTAACATTTATATCTTCGTCATATTTTTCTCTATATGTATATAAATTTGTTATGATAATCAATATAAAATGCTTGACAAAAAAGGGAAAAATAAAAATCGTGTCGAATTGAGCGCCTTCTCCTTTTTTGAAGTTGGTTAATAAACTGCTAAACGTTTGAAATTAAATATCAAATATAATATCCTACACTATTATATATATTACTCAATCTAAAGTTACTATTGGCAATCTATGTATGCATTTTAGCAATCGTCTATGGGTAGATCGAGTCATTTACGCGCATTTTGGTATTGTTTGCGTGAATTTTTTAATATGTAATTTTGATCTATGTTGTATTAGTTGTTATAAGTCAATATTTCAATGACATGCGCACGCAGTATTTGTCTGTACAAACACAAATACTTATAGCGAAAATGAGGTCTGTATATTATTATCAACCATATATTTTTTCGTAGTTTCTAATACAGATGACGGATTTTTATCCGTAAACCGAAAGCAGTTTCAAGGTAAGTTAGTAAATAAGTGCAACAAAATTCCATTAAATCATTTCAACTATGACTTACTTTAGTCATATGAACTCGTTTCGAAATTTCCTGTAGTGAGTTACGAGTACCTATTTGAAATATGTATTTAATTACCCGAGCTAGCATGCGCAGCTTTGTAAGAAATTACTTGAAGATATGCAATAAATCTATACCAATAGCAAATCTAAGGAGTTTTATCCATTGTCACTTAAATATCTCAGTTTAATTTATTTCCCATATCGTCGATGAAGTACCAATACCTCCTAACTGAAAATTTAGTCCAAAATTACTTTTTTATTACAATAGGCGTAAACATAAACCACATATTAGTAACTAATAAAAAGGTAATGTATTGGAAACTATTTTACTATCAATAGTTGATCAAAATAAATAAAACATTATTTTAAACAGTCTGGTGTAAAATTAGATTCTCAACACTTAGGAGGTATTGGTACTTCATCGGCGATATATTTTATTATATTTTGACAGCTGAATAGTGAATCTTTTTTTATCAAATTATATTGGTTTTTATCTTTGATCAAATATGACGGAATAATCCAATTTCTTTGATTAAATAAATATTTGTTAAAGAGATCTGACAATTGGAATACCAAACTAAAATTGATAAGCGTAACTACTACATCAGAGTTGAGTTGGGCTGATAGTTCCTTTTGTGTGAACTCTTCAAGTTTCTGTCGGAAAATGTAATTTTTTTTAATTGAGCACGGCATAGTGACTCATTGTAAGCGTAGTGCAATCTAAAAAACCAGCGACCACCAACAAACAATGTTTATCAGTGGTCACCAGAGTCATGCCGGCCTCTATAAATGCAAATCGAGGGGCCTGCGACAGATGAGGCGGATGACCGATGCAGGCACAGTGATCCAAAGATGTACCCACCCCAATCAACCATCAAGTCATGTTGCAAGCCCCTCGGAAGATCCGGATATACACTAGCTGATCCTGGAACGCCATCCACACAAGGCGTGTGGATCACTATGGCAGGTTTTAACACCATGTGGTCGCTATCCGGGTGGATATGAATATCCTACCACCAGCCAATCTCTCTAATTTCAATGCTCCTTTTTCTTACTTGCTTTTGTCTCGGCTAGTGCCTAAGACGTTTTCATACATAATATTCATCACATCTTTGTTGTTAACATTAAAATCTTTAAATGGTACGTTAGGACTGCGATTTGTGGATCGACCTTGCTCCGTTCAGTTTTTAATTAATTTGTTGATCGCCTCACATTATGACCATAATAAGATCATATTGAACTCAATTCATGTACGTTACCGTGGCATTGGTGGCGTTATAGAAATAAAAGTAAATAAATAAACGTTTTTTATTTTTAATTTAATTGTTCCTAAAGTGCATGGAAATTACTACCACGCCGACATTGTAATGACGTCACGAGACTTAGACTCTTTGGCATAAAACACTACCTACTTAGTGATATTTCAAATAACACATCTTCGACTTACGCAAAATTAAGCCTAGCTTATACCAAAACGGGAAACCATGCTGCCACTCATAATTCAAAATTAAAATCTTGATTTTGTAAGTAGGCCATAAAGGGCTCTTTTACACGTCATTAATAGATAAATTACATTGAAGTGTCCTCTAGTGGTGCTTCTAGAATGCCCACCAGTCTGAGTAGAAAAAGATACTCAACCGTTGGTCTTTTGCATATGGTATTATACATGGTATTGTACTGTCATTAAATTGAAAACCATAGTGACAAGTAATTAGCTATCGTTAGAATGGACATACACTTATGATGGAGTGAGGAGCCAACATAGACATAAATCTAAATAAATATCGCACGTGTACGTACTAAGCGTGTTACTTTTTAGAATAATATTGCATCGATTAGCAAGAATTTAGCACAAAAATCACTCGAATTTGATATTATTAAAGAGCATAAATCGGTGAAGCGCGCCAAACTTGCGCTTGAGGGTTCCGTATCATATTATATTTAAGAACTCTTTCTTTCACAAGGTGGATAGGTCCCTCGTTTGCGAGAGGCCGTCTGGGTTGGTACCAGCGCTATGTCTGTTCCTGTCGCCAAACAACAGTGTGTAAGCACTGTTGTGTTTCGGTTTGACATTGAAGACTGTGAAATTACTGAGCATTATAAGCTTAACGTCTTATGTGTTGGGGTGACGAGCGCAGTTCAGTGCCATGCAGTGCTTTGTAATTCGAAGTTCTGTATGGTGCTGCTTCTGTTTATGGGCAGGCGTGGCGCTTACCAACAGGCGAGCGCCTTGCTCGGCTCGTCATTCAATCAAATCTTATCGCTAACGGCAATTTCTTCCAGGCAACCTTTAGTTTTAGCTAACTAATTATAGGAGATACTTTTATATAGATATTGTCATTGTTTGTGATAAGTTTATAGTGCCAGCAATAAATGTTTTCTTTCTTACTTTTTTGTATACCATAGGCCGGCAAACAAGCAAGTGGGTCACCTGATGGTAAGTGATCTGCACCGCCCATGAACGCTCACCATCAGAAGAATCATGGCTGCGTTGCCGACCTTAGAGGAGAGGGATAATTAGGGATGGGGGAGGAATCTCAATACCCACGTGGACACGGGTTTGCCGACCATCCGGCAGTTCATGAAAATGAACAGCAAGCGCTATTTCGATCGCGCCGCCCACCACCCGAATCCGCTCGTCCGACGAGCCTCAATATACACTCCCTTTGACCGTGCAAAGTGGAGACGTCCGCGTAGCGTCCTCACTGACCCTGACGATGCGACCACTCTGGCCATCCGAAGGAGAGAGGAGTTCATGAAAAAACACTTCACAAAACCGACCTACCGTCCTCGCCGCCGAGGACCGCGCCGCGTTCCCCGCAACGCCCCCGACCCTAGTACCGGCCCGCGAGCCGATGTTAATGATGATTGAAATCATCAAGTAGAGTCCTAAAATATAGTCCCCTAAACCCCAATCGCAGATGTCTCTGCCCTCTCCGGTGACCGTCCTGAGCCGAGGTTCGTACCCCAAAGGGGGTGCCCTCAGCGGTGGTCACCTAGTCAAGGGCTGAGAGCGCCTGAAAGCGCTCGCCCGAAAGTCCGGTGAAGCTGTATACAGCCGACTCTCGTCAGGCTTACAGCAAGCGTCAACACAAAAAAAAAAAAAAAAAAAAAAAAAAAAATAGGGATGGGGAAGGGGAGGGGATTTGGGCTTCCGGTTATCTCACTCACCGTACGAAACGCAGCAGCAAGCCGCTACTTTGCGTCGGTTTTCTGTGAGACAGTGGTAACGACCCGGTCAAGCCGGCCCATTCATGCTGTAGACAAAACTGTCTACAGCGTGGCTCTACCACTCACCATTACTTTCTTTCTATACCTGTTTAAAACAGAAATATATTGATTATCTTGACTCGAATTCTTTAAATTTCAACGGACTTTAGACCTTCAAATCCGATATTAATTTAAATTTGATACCTATACTTATTCCGGTGTGTAGGGACAGTGGACACACATATAAAGTAGGTTAAGTTGTGATAGCGTGAACTGTAACGTTAACGTTAAACGTTACCTAAACTTAGAAAAAGGGTCTTGATAGAGGGACAGACAGAGGAATAGACAGCAAAGTGATCCCATAACGGCACCGTTTGTTTCCATTTGAGGTACGGATCCCTAAAAATGAGAAAATGTGAGAAAAATGCTAATTACATCCTCATGATAAAGCCCTGACCTTTCATATTAGTTAAGATGTCCGTGACAACTTGCTTTATTTAAATAATTTTTCGATATGTTTAGTATATTAATTCGGTGGTTCTCCTATTTTTTAAAAAGTTTTAGGTATTTTTGAATTTATCAACTCGTGGGTGGTGGAACGATAAGATATTAAAAAAAGACATAATTTAATTCTGAATAGTGTCAGATTATTATTTGTTGGTAATGTTGTATCTTTAGTTAACACTTAAACACCAAAAATATCGTTACCGAATAAACTGCATCAATGTCTATAATAATATTCATACATAAATACATATATAAGGTGTCAAAGACATTATTTTTCCTTGCTTCTCCGTAGCGGGTTATAACAGCAAAAACGAGATACGCGTCAAGAGAACCACGTTTTTGAAGTCGGTTAATAATCCCTCATGCATAGACAACTTAGAGATATCATCACAAGGTGGTAGGTACCTCGTATGCGAGAGGCCGTCTGGGTTGGTACCACCGCTTTGTCTATTTCTGCCGCCAAGTAACAGTGTGTAAGCACTGTTGTGTTTCGGTTTGAAGGACATTGAAGCCAATGAAATTACTGGGCATTAGGAGAATTAACATCTTATGTCTCGGGGTGACGGGCGCAGTTCAGTGCCATGCAGTGCTTTGTAATTGAAAACTTCTGTGTAGTGTTGCTTCTGTTAATGGGTAGGCGTGGCGTTTACCATCAGCCGTGCTTGCTCGTCTTGTCATTCAATGAAATAAAAAAAAAGTTACTAGACATTAGAGTCAGTAGCTGTGATATGCCAATCTAGAACTTAAATAGGAATGGTTGATAGATTTCGCAACAGCCGGGCGGTCAGATACGTTTATATAGTTACAGATCTAGAACGCCTAGACTTTTGTAGCGAAAGGTCAGACAAACCCAGCGTGGTTGGTATATCGCAACTCCGCTATGAATTTCCTAGGGACAGTCTGTTCAAGATAAAATTTATGGATTTATTCTTACATTTCGTCAACAGATTGCTTTGAGTTTTATTTTAAAACTTTTACTTTAGAATAGTTTACAAAGTTCATATTGATGGTTGCAATGATAATTGAGTTTTAGTTTAATTTTAGGTTTTGAACTATTCAATATTGGTTAGTGTCCTACCTCCTAATGCTAATAAAAATAAAATAGTAGCCTATGTTCATCAGGGATAATGTAGGATTCTAATGGTGAAAGAATTTTTCAAATCGGTCCTGTAGTTTTTTAGATTATTCATTACAAACAAAAATACAAAACTTTCCTCTTTATAATATTAGTGTAAATATAGATTAATTTATACACATATGCACTTACAACTTTAATCCCCGAAGAGGTATATAAAGGTGTAACCAGTACACCCACATTTCACCAACCTTATTTCCGTCCCATGATGTAATAGGGGAGAGCCTATCGCCAAACCGGGCACAATGCCAGGCTCCGGGCTGTTGTATGGAAAATTGAACTGGCTACACATCTGCCTACCATTTTGGGGATTACAAACGTGAGTGCGTTTGTATGAATATCTAAAGTAATAACAAATAGTTAAAATACATCAAGAAAATATAGAAGTGCTAAATTATTACTCTAGTATAAATGGCTTCCTCCTCTCTCTTACATTCATACCTATTGCCTTACCCGACAGGGTCAGTGATTTACTGTATTCTATAACATTTAACATATTAATAAAATTGCGGTAAGCAAAGCATTATGTATTAGCACGATGGTTCAGCGGGGATTGGTATGGACGGTCGAGACGAAAGTCGCAGGTTCGAAACCAGCCCCAAGACAGACACCACTGACTTTTCTCAGTTACGTATTTTAATTGTTACAGTATTTTAATTGTTAATTATCGCTTGCTTTAACGATGAAGGAAACATCGTGAGGAGACCTGCATACCTGAGAACTCGATAAGATTTTAAAGAAAGTATGTGAAGTCTGCCAACCTGCATTAGGCCAGCGCGGTGGACTAAGGCCTAATCTCTCTCATTCAGTCGAGGAGGCCCGTGCCCAGCAGTGGGACGAATATAATAAAAAAGGGCTACTAAAAAAAAGCATTATGTATTGAGATCACCAAGTAAGACATTAAGTTTTGCTGCTTCTTTGCGACTATGTTGAAGATATCAAGTTCATTGAAATTAAAACTTCAAGCAAGTAACTAAAGACGCATTGCAGCATGGGTTCATCGACCTAACTAACGTTGATTCATCACGCAACATGCGGAGATGCGCCGGAGTCGATCACGGTTTGTAGGTTACTGGCCTAACGGAGTTCAAGGTGCGGCCTACTCATCTTCATTCAGTTTCATTAATACATAGACGTTTGTTGAATAGGCTTTAGTATAGTGGACGCGGTATTTTATTATTAATATTTTTTATGGTTTACTAGCTTTTCCCGCAGGTCTACTTGCATGATTAGGTTAACAATGCCAATGTTGCTCTACATAGTATATAAGACTAACCAAAAATTTTCTTCATGAAAGTATGTTCTTTGGTGAGAGAATAGAACCCGCTACCTGTACGTCACTTATTATTCAAATCCGTTCAGTCGTTGAGGTGAAATTGTATTATTAATATTCATATCCGTCCGGATAATGACCACCGCACACATAATGTTAAAACTGCCATAGTAACCCAAACAACTTGGGGGCTAGCGACCTGACTCGATGGTTAGTTGGGGCGAGTATAGGGGTACATCCTGCATCGGTCATCCGCATGTACTGTCGTAGGACCCCCGATAAAATTGCTTCTTCTCTCTTGTGTGAAGAGGTATTTTTACAGGCCTGCATGATTCTAGTGACCACCGATGAACTCATTGTTTGTCGGTGGTAGCTAGTTTTTTGAGCTGCACTACGCATACCATCAGGTGTAGTGCAGTAATTTTACCATGCACGGAAAAAAGCCATCTTTCGCATACTACCTAGTAAAGGCTGTTATTGGTCCAATGCAGGTTGGTACTTAAATGATATTTTTTAACATAGTCATGATAAATGACCTAATATTATGTGCAATAAATCACTGTTATCTAGTAAGTAGTTCGAGATCATTAGCATAAGCCCCTTGTTTGTGACAGGAAATTCGCAAGCGGATAAAAACACCTTTCTCTTTGTACATAAGCCCTTTGATGTAAACTTTTAACTGACTTTAGATTAGTTCATGAAGAAAATAATGATTCATTAAAGCAATGGGTGACTTCTTACTTTTATCCGTGAATATTTATTTAACTTTTGATAGCATAAATAACTTCTGAGAAATATATAAAATTTGTTTAAATCTCTATACCTGCTTGACCTATCTTAATATATAAGGAAATACCTGTATTATAAACTCAAACTCTGATCTGAGAATTGAGTCCAGGTCCCAGGATAATGGCCAGGTCATGCTTTATCTACTGGACACTAGTACGTGCCGTATTCTGTGTTTAAAATACCAGTATCGCGGCTCCGCCCCCTTGAATGTCATTTTTCGAGATAAATAGTACCAATATGACGATATAGGTAACTGTTTATCCAGTCCATGTTCTACCTGTTTGCGAAATTTTATCCAAATCCATACAGCCGTTAAGACGTCATTGATTAACAAACAGCCAAATCTTCACATTTATATATAAAATTAATAGGATAGTAATTGTGAGAGTAGGATGCCGTGTCCAATAATAGTTTCTTCTTTTAACTCGTAACTTGCAGACGAGTCTAGCGCACATTCAATCCATTGAATTATGTACTCGCATGTCAATAGGACGTCAGTTCAAGGCTTTGGTTACTCATCTTTGTTATTGTGGATGTAAACAGACGATTTATCGTCGGCTATAGAGTATTGTAACTTGGTTAGTTAAATGGGATTACGGATAAAACTAGAATGGATATTGTTGTTAATTTTCAGAATGTAATTCATTAAATGTACTGGCTGCTTTTGAATTAGGTATCTATTTATTTCTCCGATTTCTTCGTCCGAAGGTCACATAAAGTGACCAGTGAAAATCAGTGTTGTGTTGTAGTACATATCACAGCACAGCAGTACGCTGAATGGCTTCCTACTTGTCACAGCCACGACGCGCAAATGCCATCAAAGTAGTTTCTAATTTTAATTGTAACTAGCTGTCCCTCGCGGCTCCGCCCGCGTGATCTGCTTTTTCCGGGATAAAAGTGGCCTAACAGTGGCGCCATGTGTCGAAAATTGATCGTACCCTCTCAGAAACCTTCGTGGGCTCATGCACAACAACTTTGCTAAAGATCATCACATGACCAAATGCATAGTTTTGTCGGGAAAGATGTGATCGTCTTGGTCGCGGTATTGTTAATGATGATTCAAAGAGAAAACAAATTACTGATGATATCATCAATTACGTTTAGCTATCATTTTTATAATTGTCAAATTTTTTACCATACTTAACCAAAGACAAAATTACTTTAGCTGTCATTTAAGTTTTGTTATTCCACTGTCATTTGCGTTTTGTGTCATGTCAGATGTGTTTTTGTTATACCACGTTTTATAGTGACTTGACTGAAACGCGGTCAAACGGGATAAAAAGTATCCTATGCCCGTCTCCTGGTTCTAAGCTACCTCTCCGCCAATTTTCAGCTAAATCCGTTCAGCCGTTCTTGAGTTATAAGTGGTGTAACTAACACCACTTTCTTTTATATATATAGATTTAATTAGTCAAATTTTGCTTTGTCAGTTGTAACTAATAAATTGTGTTTCTTTCTTCTAAATGTTTGATATGGTAAAGTTAAAACGTGTATTTTTATTAAATCTAGTTTGACAAATTTTATTACGGGTTCTTTGCACGGACTTTTCTCTCTGATTTGATATATTATAGTTTAACACACAGAAATTACGATAGTGTGTATACTTAAAACAGGCGAATTGTGATCTAATATTAAAGAAATGTCTAGTACTATTTACCCAAAAAACAATTTTAAAAAGGGCAAACAATCTGATAAGAAAAACAAAACCTGAATGCATATCATACGCTTGCAAGAGTTCATTACACAAGCAGTACACCGCGTGACTGTACAGTTTATTCGAGATTAGTTAGTAGGTACTTGAACGGCCTTACACGTCATCGATTGTGCAAACGGTTTAAACGATCAGCTGCTGATATGTACTCTGATAGGATTATAGTAATCCATTCCAAACTATGACTAAGGTATTGCTAATTTCGCTGCCGGCTTAAACAGCGGCTCTCATTGTGTGTTATTAGGGATAGTTACAGCTTATGGATGCAGAATAGTAGTCAGTAAGTAGAATTTAATCCATGTAGATTTATTTTTTATAGCATAGACCGGCAAACGAGCAAGTGGGTCACCTGATGGTAAGTGATCTCCACCACCCATGTACGCCCACAATACTAGAAGAATTATAAGGGCGTTACCGGCCTTAAAGGGGAGGGATAATTAAGTGGTAGTGAAAGGGTGGGGAGTTTGGGCCTCTGGATATCTTACTCACCGTACGAAAAGCAACAGCAAGCCTACTTACCTACTACTTTACGTCGTTTGTCTGTGAGACAGTGGTAACGACCGGGCCATTCATGCTGTAGACAAAACTGTCTACAGCGTGGTTGTACAACTCTTATTGTTTTTATTTTATGTTAAATGGTAGAGACGCACTATAGACAGTTTTGTCTACAGTACGAAGGGTACGGCTTGACTATGCCGGTACTGCCTTACAGACAACCGATGTGAAGTGCTTCTTATTGCACATCATGCGATAAGTGAGATTTCCGGAGGTTAATATCCTCTTTCTTTCCCTTGAAATTCTAAATACGAAATAGAAATAATATTTATACCACTTATTGCTTCAACAGGCCAATGTCAACATCGGACTACGACAACTTTTAAACTGTAAATTGCACTTTTTTTATTTACTACCCGTGATAATGTTTATAGGTGTTAATTACAAGACGAGAATGTCGCTTGCCTGATGGTAAGCGTCATACCTGCTCATAATCAGAAGCAACAGCAATCAGAATTTTGAATTATAAAGTATGAAGTATTGTATTTTACTGGGCTGCGCTCATCATCCGAGACATGGGATTTTATGTCTTAATATGCGTAGTAATTTCACTGGGTTCAATCTTCTGCAAACCCGAATACAATGGTACACACTGTTGCTTGGCGGCATAAAAAGACAAAGCGGTGGTACCTAGCCAAACGGCCTCTCACATACGAGAGACCTACTTACTATATATTTAATTTCATATTGGTAATTCCGGGTCATTTTTATAGAGGTATTTAAACATGCCTTCAACGACTTCCTAACAGCACCTAGATGTGTAAGATAACTAGAACAGCTTAATTAAAATTCAGCTTAAATAAAATGGCCTGATTCTGTGATCCATTCAATGCAAAGTATCAAAACGAAGTGGGTGTAAAAATTGTCACGATATTTTCAGCTCTTGTTAATAATAATTAGGCATTACACATTCTGTGCCAAGGAGCGACATTAACCGTACACTGACGACATATGAACTTTACCTTTTTCCACACATAGTTACTTTAAAATTTTTGTAAGGGCATGAATGTATGCTAATGTTGAAGATAAAAAAAGTGTGTGTGCAATTCACACACGGCAGAAGTGAAAATTCAGAATTATTAAAATTAATTAATTAACCAACGAATTTTAAGACGCAAATGCAAAAAAAATGAAATGATGAATAATACACCACGTCGATTATGGCACATTTGCCGAAGGCTTCGTTGTACGCAGGCGCAAAGACTCGCGATAGAAAACTTGTAATCTATCGCATTCTCTCGCAGGCGCTCATCCTATATATGAGTATGTTTGTCTTTTTCGTGACGCATTTTCGTTTCATCCAGTTTCAAATCATAACCATTCTAAAGAAGTTTCACTTCAAAAACATTACTAGCCGTAGTTTAATAAGTGTAACATGTCATTAAATTGACGACATCTATAGATTTTGACATATTGATAGTACTGAAAATAAATGATACATTCATTAATAACGCGAACCATTGCATTATGTTTAAATGATGGTTGATGCAACCCATACTTTCACATTTTGGCATATTGTGAAACAGGCCCTAACTAACTACTTGCTGCTTGATAGGTTAAAAAATCTGTATTAGAAAATATTACATACATATATACTCACGCCTGTAATCCCCGAAAAGGTAGGCAGAGGTGTAACTAGTATACGCATATTTCGCCGAGCGTATTTCTGTCCCTTGATGTGAAAGAGGGCGAGCCTAACATCATACCGGGCACAATTCCCGATTCCAGGCTGACATTGATTGATTATGTGATGATCATAAAAAAAATAAAAAAATATTTTATGAAACTTTATTGTTTTAGTAATGCATATTTTGTATTTCACATGATATTATTCAAATAATCAGAATTTTTTATTAAACGTACAAAAATAAGTGTCATACAAAGCACGACACGCATTAAGCCGCAGGGCTTAGATACAATTAGTGGTAGTTTCGATACAAAAATGATTGCGACTTCGGTGTAAATGGAAGTATGAATATTAATTTATGGAGGTTGTTTACGTTTATTTCGACATCGTCGCTATTTTTGGGGAATAGGCGGTGCAAGTTGATTTAGCGTTTGGAAGTATGGACATAAATTCATATGTAAATCACTGATTGTAAAAGGAATGTTGTTTTGATATAATTTAAATTTACAATTACAAGGTAGTAGGGCTCTCGTTTAAGAGAGGCCGTCTGGGTTGGTACCACCGCCTTGTCTAAATAGACAAGAGACAATGAGTTTATCTGTGGTCACCAGAATTAAGCCGGTCCAAATGCTTCTTTACATTCAGAAGAGGGAAGAAGCAAATCGAGGGGCCTGCGACAAGACAGGCGAATAACCAATGAAGGTGTAAGGATGTACCCCTATACCTGCCCCAGCCAACCATTAAGTCAGGTCCGAGAACCGGATATACACTGGCTGATCCTGGAACGCGATCCACAGAAGGTGTGTGGCTCACTATTGCAGGTTTTAACACTATGTATACGGTGGTCGCTATCCGGGCGGATATGAATAACTCACCACCAGCAAATTGTGTTTATATTAGATTTTAGAATAGTTCTCTAGCATTCGTTCAATAGACTGTTGCAATACAGTTGCACCGTTTATCCCTATACATTTCAAACGCCTTCTGCCATGTTTCTAAACATGATTGATGGCGGAACCTATCGCAATTATTAATATTTCCTATATTATTTCGTTGAAATTATATTCTCTTACAGTAATCATTAGTATAGGTCGTAAGTCTACAAGTTTGTAAAGTTATTGTCCTGATTATGAAACCAAATAGTTTATTATTGTGTTAAATTCATCATTTAAAACTTATTGCGCGTCATGGGTTAGCGATTAGCTTACCTATTACATGACATTTTTTTTTTTTTATTTGATTGTATGACGAAACGAGCAAGGCGCTCGCCTGCTGGTAAGCGCGAAGCCTGCTCATAAACAGGAGCAACATCACACAGAACTTTGAGTTACAAAGCACTGCATGGTACTGAACTGCGCTCATCACCCCGAGACATAGGGTGTTAAGTCTCATAATGCCCATTAATTTCACTGGTTTCAATGTCCTTCAAACCGAAACACGACAGTGCTTACACACTGTTGCTTGGCGGCAGAAGTAGACAAAGCGGTGGTACCAACCCAGATGGCCTCTCGCATACGAGGAACCTACCACCTTGTACATACATACATACCGGATTCACATGATTGTCAATCATTCACAGATTCCGACGTGTGCATCGGACGTTTGACTTGACTTACGAGTTATGTAGGCTTTGAAGGGCTTGCTGTCTGTCAGAATACCGATCAAGGGTCTGGTTTTTGTTATGAGTAAAAAGGAACTATGACAGGCGCTTGGTATCCACACACTTGCGAGTTGGCAACAATTGTTTTGAGCAGACATGTTGGTCCGACGTAATGCTCACTCTCATCATTAATATTACAATATAATAACTATTTTTAAACTAATTTGATAAGACCAATTTTTAAGCTTAGTTTATGAAACTGAGAACGCCCAGTTTTCGTATACCTATAGTTAATACCAGGGTCTTACCTAGTAACACATTCCGATTGCGTTAATTCTAATCAAAATACCTTCATAAAACTAGCCTGTTTTGAAATTCAGAAATATGGTGTAGTAAATGTAGGCTGCTACAATCTAATACTTCATCATTATATTCTCTTTATATTAGTTAAACAAGTCTTGTGAGTAATGTAAATGCGGAAAAGGATTTGGGTGTTTTTGATCAAAGGTATTCGATAAAGTTTTGTTGTTTACGTATAATCGTAGATTATAATCATCTTATTAAGTGGTTTACTACTTCGAAATGTTATTGAAGTACAAGAATATATTGATATAAATATTTTTTTTCAATCAGATTCTTGAATCTTTAATTTATAATACTTTTATGTAGTATGCGAGAGGCCGTTTGGGTAAGAACCATTGGTTAGACTATTTTGCCACTAAGCAACAGTGCGCAAGCAAGGGTGCCCCAAGCCAGTGGAATTAATGGGCATTATGAGAATTAACATTTAGTATCTTGGGGTAACGAAAACAGTTCAGTGCCACACAAGATTTTAAAATTCGAAGGTCTGGGTAATCTTGTAAATTTTTATAGGCAGGCGAGACGCTTACCATCAGGCAAGCGACCTTCCCGTCTTATCATTAAGGCGATTAACGTAAAACGTTCAATAACAAATTACTTGAATATTTCCAAGAACATACATATTTATGTAAACATGTTTATTACCAATATCAAAATATTGGTAAGAATAAATTCACTTAATTATAAATACGAGTAATAAAATCGAAAATAAATTTTTGTACGCAAGAACATATACATACTAAGAACTGGATAAAAAGTAGGTCAACCAAATACACGATATACTTGTACGGGCATCCTACATAGATAATCTTATTATGTAAAATGGTACACTATGAATTCACTTAATGTTATTTGCATTTAAAAATATTCATTGATGTTGTAACTTACGTACGAATGGTGGTGAACGAAAGCATGCCTTTGCCTGGTAATGTGATTAAACATTTAACTTCAATCAAAACTATCTTAATAGCTCTATTAACACGTTTGTGGAAGAACCGGATTTATCGTTATTTAAACATACAGAACGCTGTAGTAAATTTTGCCTAAAGCATGAATACTAATATATGTATCCCCCTGGCACTCTGATTTTCGGTTACATTGTATTTATTTTTAATCTGTGGATGTCAGGCGAGCGCATTGCTCGTTTCGTCATTTAATCAAATCAAAAAATATTCTCAATCGGTTTTATAGTGAAGAGAAAAGCCGTGAGGAAACCTGCATACCTGAGAATTCTCGATAAGAATTTTATAGTATGTGAAGTCAACTGCCGCTAGACCTGCGTGGTGATTTAAGGCCCGATCATGCCAGCATCCAGGCCTGCAGTGGAACAATATAATGCTGAGCTTGATATAACAAATAATATTCACTGTTATTATCTTATCCTAACTCGATAATATGACAACTTAGCGTGATGATAAGTCCAAACAAAAAATGATAACAAAAATTTGTATGTTGCTCTAATATGTATGGTTAGGCTGGAGTCTATCATCGTCGACCAGTTTTAGTTTAAAGGCTTCTTAATCACGCCATTGTCTTCGGTCATCAGGTCTACTCATCCAATATCATTAATTTTGCGTTTTTCACCATTAATATATTGTTCATGAATTGTGATATGGAATTAGGGGTCTAGTAATCATGATAATTTGCTAATTATAATTGCTATTCATGCGTGCGTGTTTAGAAGATATATATTACAATATTGTTTGAATAAATTTTCAGTCATGTATTCCAAAAACCACAAGCGTTCCAAACTAAACGTAATGGAAATGGCAAGTTTCAATTTCAGCGGTTTTAGATATTATTTACAATGTTTATTTATTATTCGACGTATTATGTTATTAGTTATGTGGATTTATGGCTATTGTTCATATTTTTATAGATACAAAATTCCTAGAGAAGCTTTTCTTGGATCATGTAACATGGAAAACGATATGGCATGATCCAAGTATTCTTTATTAAGAATCTTTTGTGAAGTTAAAACGGACTCACGCAATAGTCTTGTGGAAGGTACTATTAAAGCGGAAGTCATAGGTGCAAAACTAGCCCCAGGGAACACTCCTTTGACTTTTTGATGTTATGGGTGTAATTATTTTTTGGACTGCACTGCGCTTACCATCAGGTGTAGTTTAGTCACTTAGCAGTACTCGGATAAAAAAAATATACGAGTAAGATTTAAACCACTAATTTACCTTGTCAGACATTTATTTTTAAAAGTACTCTGTAGCGTTTCTTTTCTTCGGTATTATGGCAGAATAAGACTCATAAAGAGTTTTTTAAATGAACATCTCATATTTTATTTAGTTAGTAGTTACTCAGATACTGTGAAATAGACATTAATACATACTTGTTTAGTCATTTTTATATCATATTATTTGACAATGCTAGAGAATAACACATTTTAAAAAATGAATAAAACTTTGAAATAAAGAAAGAAAATTAGCTTCTGATCTAATTTAACCACTTTTGAATCAGAGCAATTATTGCAGTTTTATAATTCAATTCAAATTGATAGCACCAATTCAAATTAGTTACTAGTAGAAGCTAATATTTTTTACTTATAAGTTTTATTTTTAGTGTTTAGTTAAAAAAAATATTGCGCTTAAAGAATAAATAAAGTAATTTATAAATGTCGGAGAGTGTAATTTTTCCTCCAAATTAAAATTGGATCAACTTTGATGTAAGCAAAAAACATAATCATCGAAGCCGGATCATTCTCTATAAAATATATTATACATGAGTCGAATTGAGAACAGATTCCTTTTTCCATCGGTGAAAATACTGATAACAAAAATTTAGTAAAGTCATTATGAAAAAAAATAAGTTATTAATGATTTCTTGTGTTTACGCGAATATTACACATTGAAATAAAACTAATTTAAACGGATTTTATCGCGGTATTTTATTAATTTTGATCCAGACGTTTCGAAGACTTTTCAGCCTTCGTGGTCACAGGGTGGACGGAGTCCGCGATAAAATCCTTTGAAATTAGTTTTATTTCAATTAACTTATTAGCTTTCTAACATATAACACTAAATGACAAACATGATTGCCAAGTCACCTTGACGTAATATCCGTGTATAAAAATCACATTAAATAAAATCAGGACACTTATGGATTAAAAACAACATGCTAATATATAAAATTAGTACCATTACGAAATATATGAGTAATGATACTTTGGCACCACGCTAACATTTCACCTGGCCTTAAGATGCGAGTTGCGACAGAATCAAATAGATTAAATCTATTATTGTTAAGGCATTGATCCAGATTACTAGTAATTGTGATCCAATTTATAGTCATGGTAATTTATGAGTACGTCGTGACCTTGTGATGGTACTGATTTATCAAGGTTGAGTGGTAGTCACGCTGTAAACAGTTTTGTCTACAGCATGAATGGGCAGGCTCGACCGAGTCGTTACCACTGTCTCACAGAAAACCAACGTAAAGTAGCGGCTTACTGCTGCATTTCGTACGGTGAGTGAGATATCCGGAGGCCCAAATCCCCCTTCTTTTCCCAATCCTTAATTATCCCTTTCCTTTAAGGTCGGCAACACGTCCATGATTCTTCTGGTATTGTGGGCGTACATGGGCGGTAGAGATTACATGCCATCAGGTGACATACTTACTCGTTTGCCGGTCTATGCTATAAAAAAGGTTCTGCACTTGATAATCTTTTCTTTACATGTTTACATTACATTGGAATTCATTTATATTAATTATTATCAAATACTGAGAGAAGTAAAATTTTCACATGTTTAAACAATAACATAGCACAACATAAGCTCACGAGTTTACACCCGTAGGGGTAGACACAGACGCAAATTTCGGGATAGTCTCTAGTATTCGCCGAACAGTTTGTTTTCGTCTCATGATGCGTTAGGGTCGAGCCATACATACAGGGCACAAATTCCAATCCCGCATTAAAACAATATTTGAAAATCTTTTATTATAGCAAAAGGGGGCAAAGGAGCAAAGGGATCACTTGATGGTAAGTGATCCCTACCGTCCACAAAGAACTATAATAAATATAATACAAAAGAATCATGGATGGGTTGCCAACTTATGGGGATTGGAAAGAGGAGGAGATTTGGACCTCCGGAAATATTCACAAAGCAACAGCAATGTGCTGTCACTTCACTTCGATTTAGTATGAGATAGAGTTGTAATAACTGGGTTATAATAAATGTTAGAGTTATAATAAATCTTCTATTGTTGAGTTTAGGGTATAATGATTAGCCGTTATATTACAACTATGAAATTGCCTCACAAAGCGTCCTCGTAGAACAAGTACTAGTTTAGGATTGTTAAAATTATCGTATATGTATATTCGTACAAAAAATTGACCATAAAATTGCATTTCCATTAAAATTGATTTGCTTAACTTTACAACTTCGTTAATTCCAAGTACTACTTATAATTATAATGAATTCAAGTCTGGTTAATTATTAAAACCATACAAAATGTATGTTATCTTGACCCAAATTAAATTGGTAATTCATAGGGTGTGTTAAGAATAACTTGTTCGCATTTTCTAATTAGTTACCATGCAACTGATATTTTTAATTTGAAGGAATAGAAATAACATACAAATATAAAGCTAATAATATATTTTAACAAAACTTAAAAACCGGCTTTAAAAAAATAACACTCCGAAGTAAAAAAAAAACGATTTCTATAGGTCTATTTGTAGTCGGTGCTTATGCGCTGTCGGTCAACAGCACGTAGCTAAACTCTGTCGAATTAGATTTTTTGCGATAAAATCAGTAAAAAACCGCCGAATTGAGAAGCTCCTCCTTTTTTAGAGTTCGGATAAAACTTAAAAAGCACGAAACATTAATTTTTCAATAGACATAAAATGTCTCAGAATTATATTATTGATCGATTTCCTGTTGACATTTTCGACAAATATGTGTATTTAAAATAATAAAATTAACATTTTAAAGGCTGTTTTAGATTTCTGAATTATTTACTTTAACGGATACGGTATTTTTTATACTAGATTTTGCTCGCGGTTTCGCTCGCGTGAATATCTTTTCTCGGAATAAAAAGTAACCTATATCGTAATTCATGTTATGTTCTATCTATGTGCTAAAGTTTATCCAAATTTGTTTAGCTAATAAGGTTTGATTAACATTGACATTCATAATATTAGTAGGATATTTTTATATCGAAATTAAGTTATATGTTTATTCTCAAAATTTTATAAGAACTCCACATCATTTAACGTAACAAAATATATATACATTCGTCTTCCAATACATCTTGCTTAAAATATAATCAATAATAATTTTAAAAGTCCATATCACAGAGATTGCCTTAGACTCCCATGTGTACGAGAAACGGAGAAACATTTTTTACTCGCGATCTTATTATCTATTTATTACCCGATCGCATAAAGATTTATTTATATTTCCTCATGGCTCAGAGGAAATGGCGTAAACAAACGCGAGTATAGGTAATGCTTTAAATCACATGCGGTAAATGGTTTTGGCTCAGTGCCATGGCTTAAAGATCAGTCTTCATATAACCAATAAAGTAGATATATAATATTGTTTCCAATTAATATTATGGCTCGGTAGCGCAGATGCAATGCGTAATCGGTACACAACTGCTATGCTAAGGTCTCGCGTTCGCTCATCAGGTCTGGTCAAATGATATTGGGTTTTTCTATCACGAAATGCTCAGTGATCGGTCCGAAGTCCGGAATTGTGCCCGGAATGGGGGTAGGCTCTCCCCATTAAATTACTGCATTTAAATTCCAAATTACTGCATGGCAATGAACTGCGCTCGTCACCCGAGACATGATGTTATCTAATAATGCCTAGTAACTTTACAGGCTTTAATGTACTTCCAATCGAAATACAACAGTGCTTACATATTGCTGCTTGACGGCAGAAATAAACAAAGCAGTAGTTCCAACCCAGACGGCCTCTCGAATACGAGGAATTTACCATCTAGATCTAAATAAACAATGTAACTGATTGTAAATTCAGATCAATTATATGCTGACTTGTGCAAGAAAAATAAATTTCAATTAATTAGTTAATGCCCATATTTGTTGGAAGAAATATTGCACTAGTTCTCGAATATCTAAATTTAGAGAATATATAAAAAGGCTGGGGTAATTCTTAAACTGTTTGGAATATGGACAAGCCATTAATATTAATACAAGCCATAAAGTTCTGCCATATTAGGTCAATTTGTTTTGAATTAGGTTCCAATAAAGCGTATATTTTTTCAGTTGTGTTATTAATGTATCGTGTGTTTCATAGCCACAATAAATTTGAGTAAATAATTATTTATTTTCATATCATAGTGTATTCCATACAATTCATACATGACTTCGTCAAATGTGTTAACTATTTGGGATGATTATTTATGGAAATTATTTATGATTCTTTTTTTCCATAGAGTTTACTTTGATGGTGGTCTTTTAAAGTTTAATAAAAATATCCACGTAGATGAAATCCCTCAATCAGATTTCATTATAGGAATGAATGACTATAACAAAAAGAGAACCGCCGATTTTTTTAAGAGCAAAACATTAAAAGCAAAACATAATAAGCTGGCAACATACCAATGAAGCAATTAATTAAAAGAAACCTTTACTTTAATGTCATATTTTATTACACAATTTTTATATCTTGTCTTTGCATTCACGAACGCGATCCTTCAAGATTGTTTTTCTGTATTTTCTGGTGATTTGAAAAAAGGCTTTTGTGCTCTTTTTATCCAGATTATTTCCAATTATACTATCACCAACTGTCACTTCTTGGAGGCGGTGGCGGTCTGGAACAAAATAATGTTTTATTTCAAAACTAGCTTTTCGGTGATCTGCTTTTTCCGGGATAAAAAGTAGCCTAAGTTCATCAGGGATAATGTAGGAATCTAATAGTGAAAGAACTTTTGAAATCGGTCTAGTAATTTTTAACTTTATTCGTTACATACAAAAGTAAAAATATTTCCTCTTTATAATATTATATTTCCTTTGAATTGCGATTTACTATTTCTCCATAGTTATGGGATTCTAAAGGCTAGCAACTTTTGTCCATTGAATGGGCTGGATCGATCACAGCAATAATAAGTTATGCTTATGGCTTAACAGAAAACTAACGTGACAGCTTGTTATGTTTAAAATTTTGAGGTTTTCGGAGGGCCCGGGTCAGCCATCAAATCTCTATATCTTCGTCGGCTGATTTTGTGCTTATGCGGCTGTCCTTACCATCAAGTGACCAAATTGCTCATTTGTCGACCTCGAAACAAGGTAAAAAGTATTAGTTGATTAAATAGTAGATATCAAGCATAATATCAAGTCTGTCGTTGTGAATTTAAGAATGAGTACTCCTTTTATCTTTTTAAATTTGACGCCTATCATTAATACGATATAATCGAACACAAGTATTATCTTAAAGTTCATCTACACCAGATACACTGATGTAATCTGATGTAAGTTTGCGTTTGTCCTCTCACCTCTCAGCCCATTCACTTTGCATTTATAAGTTTATTGTTTGCAATATATAACTTTAACTTTATCGGATTAAGGTGGCATTTACAGACTTCTTTAACCTTTATTTTATTATAAGGTGGTAGGTCCCTTGTATGCGAGAGGCCGTCTGGGTTGGTACCACCGCTTTGTATATTTCTGCCGCCAAGCAACAGTGTGTAAGCACAGGCGGCAGGCGTAGCGCTTACCATCAGGCGAGCGCCTTGCTCGTCTCGTCATTCAATCAAATAAAAAAAATATTTCTGTAAATTAACAAGTTTCTAAACAAGATTTCAAGTTTATTAGCATAGAACAATAAATATTTTCTATATCTTACCCAGGTGTATTCCAATTACTATTATCGCACAAAGCAGTCGTGGGAGTTTCTTGTTGACTGAAAAACAAGTTTGTATATTTTACTACTTTATCAAAGTGAGAGTTTTTGTTGTGACACGATAATTTTTTAAGGACGTCGGAACAAATTTTGTAGCAAAAGAACTTAAAGAAGCTGTTAAATTGCATACACATGGCTTCTATTTCCTTTACTAAAATATTCCCAATAGCAGGATTCCTTTAGTGTTGTGGATATTCATGGACCGTTAATATAATATTTGGTAAAATATATCGTCCCGAAGCATATGAAAGTGATGACCTCCTGCCCGAGGATATTAAATACCATACCCGGTAAAGAACATTATTAGTAAGAAGAAATAATAGTGATGAAATTAACCTTAAATAGATTTTGAATGAGATAAGGGTACATAATATTTTGATCATTGATACATTCCATATTTTAATAAATGCTCACCCGGTCAAGTTAGCAAGAGTCATCGCTTCATGAGCTCTAATCTTCTTTCCATAAGAACGCCATAGTTTTACGCAAAGAGGAATCAGTAGAGTGCACCACAAAAGGCCCAGAATAACACCACAAAACCACCAACCGTGCTAAAACATAAACATGTCTAGTTCATCATCCACTTAGCGCAAAAAGACTTTGAGTTACTTTTAAATTATTGATAAGTGTATAGTAAATGTGCTGTAACAGTCTACTACTTTAATTTATTCCTCCTAAGCATCAGACACCTATTTAGTCCTTGGTGAAGCGATCGGTATCTCTGTTAATCTTACCAATGAAGCGACGTAATTGCTGCAAAGCAACGACCGTATTGCTGCGAACACGGCGAACAATGGCCTACATCGTGCGGCGTGCTTCCCAACTGACACTAGGACGTGAGTCCGCCAGCCGGCCGCGTGAGATATTAAACGAGATACATACGTTGACATTTTCTGTAACAAATGATGATGTAGGGTTATTGCTGGGCTTTAATCTTTTTTTTTTATCAGCCCTATGCACGGGCACGGGCCTCCTCTATTGAATGAGAGGGATCAGGCCTTAGTCCACCACGCTGGCCTAAAGCGGGTCGGCAGACTTCACATACCTTCGAAAAATCTTATCGAATTCTCAGGTATGCAGGTTTCCTCACGATGTTTCCTTCACCGTTAAAGCAAGCGATAATTAATAATTAATATACACGTAACTTAGAAAAGTCAGTGGTGTATGCTCTTGGGGCTGGTTTCGAACCTGCGACTTTCGTCTCGACAGTCCATACCACTCCCCGCTGAGCTATCTTTTATTAACAAGTTGGAAAATAGTATGGCCTCTGTTCCAAATAGTATCGACAACATAAACTTGAAGAAAGCTAGATACGACAGACTAGAGCTGGAGAAGATTTTCAGCATAGGTTAAATAATTAAAAAAATAAGCTATATCAAAGTTGAGCCAAGCATTTTGTAATCTTATAAGCGGGTAAGCGCCTGTTTGATTTCTTTAGTCATTTCATGTTTTATCATATGTTGCTCTAACATGTATAACTGTAAAAATTAAAATATGTTTGTATACTTTTTTAGCAATAACGTCTCCCTGGTTATCGATATAAAATTGAGCTGTATGGATGTGACTTAGAGAAATATTCAGTTTCCTTCTGAACGGCATCAGCTGTAGTTCCAATTCTGTCAATTTGAATACCACATCAGCCCTTAACTGCTCCAATGGCTTAATGTTTGTGAGATACAGCCTTTGAGTTCTGGATGCTGTAAAAATATGACCAGTCAGATATTTATTTATTGTTAAAAATGTATCATAATCATAAAAATTCGGATTGCAATAAAATTTACCCAATGTTTCTAATCTTCCAGCTGTTGTCAAGTCTGATAATTGAGCTGCCACATTTTCTAGTTGATCTACTAATGATGGAAGATCCTTTCCAACTACAGGTACGTTGTAATCCATTCTGAAATTAAATTCATAAAATGTTGTATCAATTAATGATTTTGTTTTTAAGTTAAGAATAGTAAAAATATACATACATATAATTCAACTACTTACCTATATTTTGCCAAATTCACATCCGAAACGACGAGCATACCATTCAATAACTTACTAAAGGAAATCGATATAGTTTTCAACATCCCCACGTCTAACACAGAAGGAAGTCTTCCCAAATCCGCCTGCAGCTCACCCCATTCGAAATAAGATGTCTCTTTGTTGACATCAAGCACTTTGTCCAATTGAAAAACGACGTAAGCCGGCCTGTCTCTTTCGCAATCCCTGGGCACAGAAAAAAATGTTGTTAGACTTATGTGAATCTCATATTTTATTTGTATGGAATATCAGTATCATGTTATAAATAGAGAGCAACAAACTGGTCTGTGCTCTCGTGTTTTTTTTGTACATCAAATTTACTCAGTCATAATATACCGATACATCTTTTTTATCTGTATAATTATTTTGTAGATTCATGCTATCTACTACCGAGGTAATAGGCTTCTTTCATTATATCGATTCTAGGAACCTTTCCAAACAGTGAAGCGTATACTTTTACATAAATTAGGGAGCACTCAAGATCCAGATTATTAGTTTATTATAATGAGTTTTGCAAGAAATATGTTACGAACAGAGCTAAAAACAGTTTTTAATATATAATATGTGTATTTAGCTACAATGGATTTTTATTAACAACAGGATATAATAAATTGTTACGTAATATAAATGTCGATGGCATAACAGTAATTGTTACAGTATATAATAATAAATGAGCAAGGGGGTCACCTGATAGATACAACAATAAATTTTGTTGTTATTTCAAACATTTTTCACACCCAAATGTTCGATATTATAAAACAAGGTTGATACGAAGTTAAAAAATATGATTGTGAATATTTTTCAGTGTCAACCTAAGTACATTACAGATACCTTAAAACATCTTTGACAGATACATCAATGGTAACATTTTCCAATTCTTTAAAAAGAGCATCGAATATTCCATGGTTATCCACAAGAAGAGGTGATGGTCGATCCAACAGAGCTGCAAGAGTATTGTACTGTGGACCGTCCCATAATGCATGACATACGTACACCTGAAAGTGATAAAAATGATCAATAATTTTAAAATAATGGAATATCGCGTCAGCCACGTTTATAAATATCTGAGTTTCTTGGTGCTTCTTCTCAGGGCATTTTCGAAGCATTGGTAGAGATCTTTTATAATAATTTATCAATCATTGATGTGTAAAAGAGTGGCCCTCTGTGGCCTACTTGCGAAATAAACTCTTCGATTTTGATTTAGATCCACGAGACCGAAGATCGGCGAATGAGATCCATTTTTTAGACATAATTTACTGCGGTGACTGTACTATATATTTTACGTTACTAGAATACTTACTAGGCAGCCTTGGTGTCCGCAACGTAGCTTATAAACTGCAGGAAAGTCAGTGATGTTGAAATGGTCACGTTTTGAGAAAACCACAGGAGTACCTACGTCGGTCACCAATGCCTGTGCCAGCCAGCTCGTATGAGATATGAGATATTAGGTCGCCTCTGGGATCGTACTCTTGGTAAGAGTCCAGGGTCGGCGAGTCCAGAGCCGTCCAAAAATGCTGGCTTATAGTATTACAGGAAAAAATTAACACCATTTGTCACTCTACGGAGGATACTCGAGATTGGGTGAAGTAGAGGCGCCTCAGTAAGAACGCGAGACCTGGTACTAAGCCGAGATAAAGCCAGGTAGAAAAAAAGGAATATCACCTCATTGGTCAATTATGTACCTAAGGTTTTCTATGAAAAGGTGGAATAAGTTTCTTTCTGATAAGGTACTATATATCATTAAATATTTTGTGTTTGAACCCGCTATTACTTTGCAACTTAAATAAGAAACAAACGTTGTCGTGAAAAGTAGCTTCTCCCCAGAGGGATAGACGTCAGGCAGGCGGCCCCTCGTAAGAACTTCAAGCCAAGTCTTTCTGTAACATGTGTAAAAAAGTATATGGCTCCGACCCCACTGCCAATGGGAATAAGGCAGGTGGAAAGAGAAGAAGGTAGTCACGAAAATGATTTGAAAGGAAAATAAATTTCAATCAATACTGTAAATAAATACATTTGTTCATTCTAGTGAATTCGACTCGTAGGCACCTATGATTTTCTTTTAGGAGATTCTATTAAAATGAAATATTCCACCTTTAGTGATTTATGTTCTAGGAATAAAAAAGCAAACCATCTACTTAAAGTGCTACAAAACCATCATAACGACCTAAGTTAGGTACGTCTAATAAAAATATTTGTGAGACCGAGCACATATAAAGTTATGACAGGTAAATTACTATGTATGAAAAGTAAACACATTCAGAGTGGGAAATCGTTAGCGAAAACTTCAAAAACACGGTTTGCCTACAAGTCTACGAAAGGCGACTTCTTAAAAGCGCCTTCAAAGAAATCTAGAGCAATACACACAAAAGCGATTTTCTCAAGCCACAGCACAAAGGAGATTTAAAACGTGTGTTTTTTGTCTCCTTTGATTACTGTGTGTGTAATTTACTTCGAAAATTGCTTTAATTTTTCGTAACAGTACGACTTACTTCCGCATGTCCCGAAATAAGAAATATAGCGGATACCATCCCCCATAATATCAAGGATGTAAAACAGAGCCATAAAGCCGATCTGAAAAAAGATATATAAAAATCTGTCGCCGTTTTCCGTTTATTATTTGTCTGGCTGATATAAAAGCCTATACTTTCATTTATACTTTATACGCCAACGTAACGATTTCTTATGTTTACGCGAATATTACTCATTGAAATAAAACTAATTTGAACGGATTTTATCGCGGTTTTTTATTAATTTTGATCCCGACGTTTCGAAGACTTTTCAGCCTTCGTGGTCACGGGGCGGACTGAGGTGTAGGTTCTCCCGAAATATTAATGTTACATTATCTATCTTCATTTTGAAATTATTAATTTTTGTGGTTTGTCTGATCTACGCAGAACTAGCTCACAGTGTCTTGAGGTCTGGCAGTTGGTATTTTGAGTTAAAAATTAATAACATCAAAATTAATAAAAAAACAGCGATAAAATCGGTTTGAATAATTTTTCTTCCAACGTATTTTTTATTTTCTTCTCATAGTTAACAACTGGAGTTTCCAGTATTAACTACTGGAACACGGATTTATTCTTTACAAATATATTATTAATTACACTAAAACAAAATGAACACTGAAGTGTTGCAACAGATTCTACCTATTTTAAGTAGCATCCAGCGTATATATTTTTTTATATTTATAATAGTATGTAATGTATGTAATAATGTATGGGACTAAAAGTTTCCTAATAGTACTCACGCTTTTAATGTCCTTTTCCCGTGATTTTTCGCATTTCCACAACCGCATAGCATTGCTAAAAGTATAAGTAGCATAACAAAGCCAAATAAAGCAATGCATCCTGAAACAATACCAAGTGTCTAAGTAATTAGGTTTCTCGTGTGCGAGATATCCCGAAAGCAAATACTAAGCAGGCTGACCAAAGCCTTATCACAAAATAGAAAACAAATAATGTTAGTGGAAATTAGTACAAGATATTGCGGTACCATGAAAGTTCAGCAATTTACAAGGTGGTAGGTCCCTCGTATGTGAGAGGCCATCTGGGTTGGTACCACCGCTTTGTCGATTTCTGCCGCCAAGCGAGAGTATGCAAGCACGGTTGTGTTTCGATTTAAAGGACATTGAAGCCATTTAAATGACTGGGCATTATGATACTTAACATCTTATTTTTCGGAGTGACGAGCGTAGTTCAATGCCACGCAGAGCTTTGTAATTCGAAATTTTGTGTGGTGTTCTGCTTTTTTGCTTCTGTTTATGGGCAGGCGTGGCACTTACCATCAGGAGCATCTTGCTCGTCTCATCCTTTAATCAAATAAAAAAAAAACAAAAGAAAACCTTACGTCAAATCAGAGACATACATCTTATAGTTGACTCAGGTGAAGAAAAGATGAAATTGAAATGATATCCTGGACAATAATCATGAGCACGCTTAATCTGAGATGGTTTGCTCTTAATGACACCACAGGAAGGTGTCAGGTGTCAGTGTCAGACGCATGAAAAATACCTTATCGTGTGGTTAAGTGTATAATATTTTTCGTTAAAATCTATTTATTTAACTATTTTTAGGACAAGTGTCCTCAGTATTAGGTTATAAATATTGAGAACCCCATCCGATTTTTTTACAATGAATGCGACTTAATTATTAAGTAAGTTTTTTTTTTATTCGAGCACAGCAAAGTGACTGCACTACACCTTATGGTAAGCGTAGTGCAATCCAAAAAACCAGCAACCACCGACAAACAATAAGTTTATCGGTGGTCACCAGTCATGGTGACCTGTATAAATGCTTCTTCATACTACAAAGAGGGAAGAAGCAAATCGAGGGGCCTGCGACAGGACAGGCGGGTGACCGATGCAGGCACAGTAATACAAGGATGTACCCCTGTACCCGCCCTAACTAACCATCAAGTCATGTCGCAAGCCCCTCGAGAGAACCGGATATACACAGGCTGACCCTGGAACGCGATCTACATAAGGTGTGTGAGTCACTATGGCAGGTTTTAACACCATGTTTACGGTGGTCGCTATCCGGGCGGATATGAATATCCTATCACCAGCAAATATATGAGTGCTAGAGCCACGCTGTAGACAGTGTCTACAGCATGAATGGGCTGGCTCGACCGGATCGTTACCACTGTCTCATAGAAAACCGACGTAAAGTAGCGGCTTGCTGCTGCGTTTCGTACGGTGAGTGAGGTATCCGGAAGCCCAAATAACCCCCCCCCCTTCCGAATCCCTAATTATCCCTTTCCTTTAAGGTCAGCAACGCGCCCATGATTCTTCTGGTGGTGGGCGTACATGGGCGGTGGAGATCACTTACCATCACGTGACCCACTTGCTCGTTTGCGGGCCTATGCAATAAAAAAAAAATCTCTATGCTACAAATACATACCCAACATTATAATCCATCTGCCGAATTCATATATTTGAATTCTCTTTAGGCCTATTTCTAATTGTCTTGACAACATGTGAAGTCCTGAGGTAAGGTGACGGACTATGTCAGTCAAGATTCTCGCTGAATCATGTACCATTTGTCTTCTTCTTTCTATATCCTTAAGGATATCTGAAAAACGGATACAAAATATGTTATTAAATATATTTTATAGCAGAGATCAGTAAACGAACAAGTTGTTTTACTGGTGGTACCTAAGTGATCTCCAATGCACATGAATACTCACAAGATCAAAAGAATCACGGGTGAAATCAAGAAAGGATGGGAATAGGGTTTCTTCCTAATAATTGGACTTCCGGAAAATTCACGACGGTTTTATGTGATATAGTGGTACTGTTCCGCTTCAGTCGTCCCATTAATGCTGTAGACAAAACTGTCAACATAGTGGTTCTACTACTTATGAAGTTAAGTCAGATAGTTATGTATACATAATGTTATTTTGAAATACACAATATGTTTTATGATAGCTCGATAAATCTATACTTATAAAATAACATGTCCTGACTGACTGACTGATTCATGGTCGCCGAGCGCAAACTATCAAGGCTACGAGCATGAAATTCGGACTGTATATTCATTTTGTTATGTAGGTACCCACTAAGAAAGGATTTTAGAAAATTCTACCCCAAAGGGGTCAAAATGGGGGATGATAATTTGTATGAAAGTCCGTCATTTTGAAAGTTACATAAACAACATTTTGTATTTCGGTTATTGACGTAAAACAAATAAATACGTGTTTCAGGAATTTTGGAAATTTTATTTAATAAGGGATGAAAAAGGGGGTGAAAGTAAATGCGAAAGTGAGTTTGTTTGTTACGCTTTCACGCCTAAATCACTGAACCGATTTTGATGAATTTATCTACAGAGACAGATGGGACCCTGGAGACGGTTATAGGCTACTTTTATCCCGGAAAATGCTGTTCACGCGGGCGGAGCCGCGAGCAAAAGCTAGTGTTATATAAATGTATGAAAAGAATGCTAGTATTAGCTGAGGTAGGTAGGATATTAATATCCGCCCGGATAGCGACCACCGTACACATGGCGTTAAAACCTACCATAGTGATCCACACAGCTTGTGTGGATCGCGTTCCAGGATAAGCCAGTGTATATCCGGTTCTCCCGAGGGGTTTGTGAAATGACTTGATGGTTGATTGGGGCGAGTATAGGGGTACATCCTTGTATCACTGTGCCTGCGTCGGTCATCCATCTGTCCAGTAGCAGGCCTCTCGATTTGCTTCTTCCTTCTCCGAAGAGGGAAGAAGCATTTATACAGGCCGACAGCATGACTCTGGTGACCACAGATATACTCATTCTTTGTTGGTGGTCGCTGGTTTTTTGGATTGCACTACGCTGACCATCAGGTGTAGTGCAGTCATTTTGCCGTACTCGGGTAAAAAAATCGTAATTTTGCAATCTAATAAAAAAAAGTAAATTCAATTAAATAAAAAAGTAATCGAATTGTTCTAACGTTTCACAGAAAGTTCTTCGACAGCTAGTCCGAAATATTATGTAAAATGATTACCTTCCCTCACACTAGCAGTTTGCGTTGATATAGCAGAGGGTAAATTTCTGAATTCCATCCTGGCCGTTGCTATCGCTCTAGTTAAGTTTTCCACGCCGAGAGTGCGAAGCTCTAGTAGTTGCTGTTCATGTAGTATCTGATAACATAAATTATTAGAAAAAATAAAGCTTAGAAATGGTCTTTAAAATATGACACTTAAAATTAAACCCCCGTATTTATAAACTTCACTATAAGGACGCATAGTGAGCGCGAATGCATTGTGACGATTTCTCTAAAATCATTGGTTAGTTTTTGGCGCTAAATAAAAACAGACCAATAATGTACACAGAATTCAATTGACTTTAATTTCATATATGAACAGTGCTAGAATTACAGAGGTCTTTAAAGAATCGTTACATTTTAGTTTCTGTTGTATCGGCACCAACTTTGGAAATATCTCTACTCTACAATTGTTCATGTAAAAGACATAAGTATTATTTCTATTTTTTTTGTATCAATATTTGCTGTTAGTTTTCAATTATTATATATACAAGTGAAACAACACACGAAACTTATTACATTAATGTTAATATGAATATTTAACAAATAAAAGAAATGCGTAGATATCGATAACAATACAGACCAAATCAAATTTCATCTTCATTTCCAAGGAATGCGTATTCACAATATCGCATAGCGGGAGATCCTTCATCGTGCATTGTTTCTTCAGACTTTCTATCTGCTTAGCTAAGTCTTTAATTCTATCTGAAGCTGCCGAAGCCAGTAACCCTGCTTTGATGCTGACGTCACGTAATGATGATATCTTCTTTGAAAGATCCTCGCTCTCTGCAATTATAATGACATAATCATAATTATATTTCCTATAAAGGTTGAATATTAGGAATGTTCAGAATATGTTAAATGAATTATTAAAGTATAGTATAACATTAAAGAAAAGTGTTGTCAAATTAAAGCAATGCTTAATGTACAAGTATACGCCCTCCATAGTACCAAATGTATTGATAAGACATAAATAAGGCATTTTTTTAACAAGGGAGTAAATAAATGAAAAACAGCTGATACGAATGAAGCCACTACTAGGTGCGCTGAGGTTATTTTTATTTATTTAATTGAATGACGAGCAAGTCGCTCGCCTGATGGTAAACTCCAGCCTGCTCATAAACAGACGCAACACCACGCAGAAATTTGAATTACAATGCACTGCATAGTACTGAACTGCGCTCGTCACCCCGAGACATAAGATGTTAAGTCTCACAATGCCCAGTAATTTCACTGGCTTCAATGTCCTTCAAATACAACAGTGGTTGCACAGTGTTGCTTGGCGACAGAAATAGACAAAGTGGTGGTACCAACCCAGGCGGCCTCTCGCATACTCGGGACCTGCCACCTTGTAATTCAGAGTTCTGTGAGGTTTTACTTCTGTGTATGGGCAGGCGTTGCGCTTATCATCAGATAAGTGATATAATCGTCGCGTCGTTAAAGCATGTAAAAAAAACAAACATCGGATCGTTCAAATTTGTAAATGTAGAATGGTAGGATTACCTGTTATAATATCGGTTAAAGAATCGAATACCAAATCGATTCCGCTTTCAGCGGCAATGGCCTGCTGAATTGGCTCTCCGAGCAGCATACCAACATCTGCAAATAAATAAAACTGCCATAAATCTTAAAGTCTAATAATGTCCAGTAATTTCACTAGCTTCAATGTCCTTAAAACCGAAACGCAACAGTGCTTACAGACAGTTGCTTGGCGGCAGAAATAGACAAAGTGGTAGCAAATAGGCAAACCTTTGTCGTTACAGTATTTTTGAGAGATACAACTTAGTATCAACGTAGTATCTCGTAATAACCCCTCCCATACAGTAGAGGAGGCCTGTGCCCACAAGTGGGACGTATATAATACAGGGCTAGTATTATCTATTATCTTTTAATGATTTCTTACGTTTACGCGAATGTTACTCATTGAAATAAAACTAATTTTAATGGATTTTATCGCGGTTTTTTATTAATTTTGATCGCGACGTTATTTTTATTATCTTTTAATTGTTTAAAATACAGTCCGGGGTCCGACAAGCACTTAGCCGTTTTATAAAGCAGATAGTAGCAAAACTGTGCGTGGCCTGACGAGTGGTTTTTTCCTCGTTTAAAAATCTGACAGGATTAACAAGTTTTATAATACCAAGAAAATACCACACGTAAACGTACACAGAAAATAATTATTTAAAACCCTATACAAACATGTGTATGCAGGAAAACGGGTATAGCCACTGTACCAGTTTTTTGTGACTTCGCACAATATCCCGGAAACTATACGTGTCCTTTGCGTATCGATAGAGTTATTGTAAAAAAAATCTGGCCATCGCGCCCGTCCTTAGATCTAATGTGGGCGATTGACTTGCAACATTTGTGTGTAATATTGCGAGCAGTCGCCTGTAATGTAATAGACCTATACTATAGACATATACCAGGTTAATCTTTTATGTACGTTGAGTAGTACGTAGAGTTGAGTAGTACGTAGAATTGAGTAGTACGTAGAATTGAGTAGTACGTAGAATTGAGTAGTACGTAGAGTTGAGTAAGGTCAAATCCTCTCATTTCCAACCCCCTAGTTATAACCTTTTCCATTTAAGTCCGCAATATGTCCACGCTTCTTCTGTTATTGTGGATTTAAATGAACGGTGGATGTCACTTGATGATTGTTCACACATGATGGCTTGCTAGTTAGACGGTCTATGCAATTTTAAAAAAAATGATATATCTGTTCGCTTAGATCTTTTAAACTATTCAACAGATTTTAATGCAGTTTTCATTAATAGATAGAGTGAATCACGAGGAAGGTTTATATGTATAATACATACATATTATAGTACAGAAAAGCCGAAAAATTCAAGGATTTGTAATGTGATGTCGTAACAAACATATTTTACCCGTTCGAAGCCGGCGCGGGTCGCTAGTAGTTAATAAATTACATACGATGTTCGCAGCGAGCTGTTGGTCAGAATCATATGACACAAGTCAATCGTATTCTGTTAAAAACCCGCTGTGTTTTATAGATTTAAAATCCAGTTTTATTGCGAGCTTTATTATAAGTATTTTTATACTAGCTGTACCTCGCGATTTCACCTGCTTGAATACTGTTCCGCCCCCGTGGGTCATAGCATGATGATATATTGTCATTTACCAACGTTTCGTCAAAATAAATATTGGGTGTGAATATGAGCGCAATCAATCATTCTAGGCGTTCAAAAGTTTCCAATTGTTGCATAGTGACGTAAAATTTATTTAGTTGAATTGCTATTGTCCCAAATTTATTTTACCTGGAAAAATTTCAAAAATCATAACAATCAAAACAAAAAAGAATTACATATACAGTACAGTATGGGTATACTTCGAATCGCGAATTATGGTTCACACGAAAATCCTATAGAAAAATCACTTTCTGTTTTCTTTAAAAAATCAGGGCATCATTTCGATTTCTATTTTTACATCTATACAACATTATATCTGTATATCTCACGAACAATAAAAAAATAGCCAAATCGGTCCAGCCGTTTTTAAGTACCTAATGTTCTTACCAACGAACAGCATTTCATTTTTATTAAAATATAATTATGTTTTACATATGTAATGATTTATTATGTTTATGCGAATATTACACATTGATTTAAAACTATCGGGGTCCCCGTGACCACGAAGGCTGAAAAGCTTTCGAAACGTCGGGAACAAAATTACGTTTAATACGTTTAAATTAGTTTTAACTCAATAGGTATGTTATAATATTATTGTAATCTTCAAATGAAAGCCGTAGTTAAATACGCATTCCCATCTATTTTTTTGTACCTTGATAAGTTAAAATCACACCTAAAATATAAAATAATGAACTCTAACTTTAATAACAAAAATGAACATAATCATTTGTTTTTTTTCGATGCGCGCATTGTTCATCCGATTTAGTTGAAACTTATTTAAGTGTTCTTGGCATTTAATTTTTCGTGAAGGTTTCTTACAAAATCAATGTCTGATTGTTTGTTTATTTGTTTGTTTGAACATCATGCAATAAGGCATACAGACATATTCCATTCCAGCGGCGACGATGAATATTTTGGAGGATAAAGTTAAATACTTTATCCTGTATAGGTCACAATCCTTTATGGTACAGTTAAACCATTTACGTGAACGGAGGTACATACGTTTATAAACTAGTATTAATAAAACAATTTTTCTGAGATCAAGAGATCACCAAGTCATTAAGTTTAACATTTATGTCGAGGGTTATTTTAAAATGTAAATCTACTTCCTACTCAAACTCAAGATTTTTATTTCCGTAGGCATGAATAATAAACATGAATTAATCAGAGACTATCGCTGAATCTTAATACACAAAAAGTTGGTAAGAAAATCAGTGATTTCTCAGCATAATATTTTTATTTATATTTTTTGAAGACATCCCTCTAATTCAGTAGAGGAGGCCCGTGCCCAGCAGTGGGACGTATATAATGCCGGGCTAGTAAAAAAAAATATATATTTTTTGAAGGTTTAAATCTGGAAACTTCAATTTCGGCAGCCCCCACCACTCTCTTTGTTGAGTGGTGAGCCTGTTGCCACTGTCTCACAGACAACCGGCGTAAAGAATCGGCTTGCTACTGCGTCTCATATGGTGAGTGACATATTCAGAGGCCCAAACCCGTCTCCCCTTTTCAATCCCTTAATTATACCTTTCTTACTACTACTATTCCATACCCATGATTGTTCTGGTTTTGTAGGCGTATGTATATAGTCAGTGGAAATCATTTATCATCAGGTGAAGCACTTGCTCGTTTGCCGGCTTATGCTATAAGTATACATTATATATAACTATACATTACGTAATAGTAAAAAACCTATTTACATATTTTAGGATTATGTTATATTTCATCTTCATATATTAAGGGATTATAGTTGGTAATAATGATGTCACATTAACCTTGTCAATATTTTTTGCGGTCAAGGTTACATTTAAGCAAAATATTTTTGATTTGACCTTCTCACAAAATGCAATATATCAATAACTAGTCTAACAAGGTCTAAGCAATTGATTACGCGGAAAACGCCAAAATATTTTTTTTATAGCAGACACCGGCAAATTACCATGCGAGTCACATGATGGTAAGTGATCTCCATTGCCCATGAACTTTTACAATACCCAAAGAATCATGGCCGTGTTTCAGATTTTATAGGAAATGGACGATTAAGAGATCTGGAATGGGAATAAGATTTGGGCTTTCGGATATCTCACTTATCGAAAATTGGGTTTTCTGTGATACAGCGGTAACAACTCAGGCGAGCCGGTCTATTCATGTAGACAAAACTATTTACAGCGTGGCTCTACCACTTACAAATAAATGTAGTTGGTTGGTAAAATAAATGTGACACAAAATAAATAAACATGGCACAGAATTTGTATCTGATAGGACTATGGAAAAACATTACAGTAAAAAAGAAACATTTTTATTTCACCTTAAAAAAAAGCTCTGTGGAATGGGATTAAGCAGGATTTTGGCTGTCTGAACTTCTTCCTTCTTCCTTTACACACTATAAGCCATGGAACAGCAAGTTACCAATTCGCGTCGCTTTTATTTGAGACAGTACTACACTTGTTGAGCCCATGCATTCAAACTTTAAGCAATAACATTAAACTGAATGTAGCGAGTATATAGCCAATAAGTAAGTAATTAGCCGAGCAATAATGCCAATCGCTAGTACAATATGAATGCCCTGTCAATGCAGAGTAGTGCCTTTAGTATTAGGTAATCCACCTTCACTTTGTCTCCTCTTCATTAAAAACCACAGTGCAATATGAGAAAAATACTTCTTACTTTTTAAATCCTCTTGATAAGCGTGTAGTACAAGATCCACAGGTGGCACCAGACTATGATGTATCTCCCGCGCAGAAGACGCTAGCCACGCAGCTATATCGGAACACGCGCAGCTCACAACATTGGGCCCGTCTGACGCTGCTATATGCGCCTGCTCGTTGCTGACTTCCATCCCTGATATGAGGATGCTGGAAAAATGTATTTTTATAATGATTTCTTAAGTTTACACGAATGTATCTCATTGAAATAAAACTAATTTAAACGGATTTTATCGCGGTTTTTTTATTTTATCCCGTTTAAATGAGTTATATTTCAAAATTGTATTTATATTAGACTGCAATTGTCTGTACTGGATCTGATATTAGGTACAGTATAGGTCAAATATACTTTCGACCGCCAAGAGACATTGTGTCCCTCGACGGTTTGCAGGATTATAACCGCTCGAGGCAAGGCGATGCTGGTCAGGTGCCGGGTGGCTCTAATGAGCTATCACCTTTAATTCGGTGAGTTTAGTTTATTGGTTTGATGAACGAGCTAACTACCCACATTCGTATATTTCTCACTCTTTATAGACAATGTATTTTAATCCAGCCTAATAAAGTAACATATTTTGTACGAATTGCCCACAATAATTAAGACAAAGTGTTAATTTAGATAACTCATGTAATGAATGTAAATTCTTATGAGATATAATGTTTTTAACCGTAAATACGCACTATCAGCTCGGAGTCTGGAATTGTATCCAGTATGGCGATTAGACTCGCCTCCTATCACATCATGGGACTGGAATATGCTCGGCGACGTGTAGGTGTACTAGTTACATCTTTGCTTGCCCCTTCGGGGATTACAGGCGTAAGTACGTATGTATATTTTTTATGATAAAAAACTTACCAGTGACATTTTAAATTATCTAGTAAATTTAATTTATAGGTCTGAGGTTCAAGGTCCTCTAAAAGTATGTCCGTCCAGTTGATGTTACTGATTTTAATTAGAATTATTGCAAACTTAGTTTTTTTTGTTAATATTATTGCTCTACAACTTAAAAAAACAGACATGTAAACAGTTTTATTTAGATCAAGAACAGGACGGCTGGACCAGTTCGATACCACTTTTTAATAGAAAATCGACGTGAAGCTTGCTATTGCGTTTCGCACGGTGCATAAATGTCCAGAGGCCTAAATCTTGTTTCTTTTTTTTATTTGATTGAATAACGATACGAGCAAGGTGCTCGTCTGATGATAAGCGCCACGCCTGCCCATAAACAAAAGCTACACCATACAGAATTTTGAATTGCAAAGCACTGCATGGCACTGAACAGCGCTCGTTACCCTGAGACATAAGATGTTAAGTCTCATAATTTCCAATGTGGTTCCTGATACCTACGATATACCTAGTATGGGGTCAAGGCTATGTGTGCGACTGTTGGGTGTATATATTAATTTATTATTGTTGATGTTCATGGGTGGTGTAGATAACTTATTATCAGCTTCCCTTAACAGAACCACGCGTGCTGGCTTGCGTTACCACAGCTTCGTGGTCTCCTCCATCTCGGCTCGAACTAAAAAGTTCGCGAAATCTTACTTCTGCCGGACCATTAAGCTGTGAAATAGTTTGCTGGTACACGTGTTCACTCCTTCCAATATTATGGGGTCCATTATACGGGGTGTGAAGAAGCAGTTATGCAGGCCGGCATGATCTTGCTGACCTACGATAGAGTACACACTGATTGTCGTTGATTGTCAATATTCCTGAATTGCGCTACACTTACCATCAGGTGTGGTATAATCACTTTGCCGAGGATAAAAAAGAGCCTTCGGAAAATTTGTCGTAAACAACGTGGTGTAATATTTATGTGTGATATTTTTTACGCATTTGCGTATTAAAATTCGTTGGTTAATTAATTTATGTTAATTATTATGAAGATTTACGTCTGCCGTGTCTGAAATGAATACACAAACACTTTTTTCTATCATCCATGCAGCATGAGCTTAAAATGTATTAAAATATTCTGTCATTATAGATTATATATTATGTAATTATGTTTTTATATCCTTCCGTGCGTAATTACATTAAATATTAAAAAATAAATGGCGCGGACGATTCTTTTAGGGAAGTAATAGCTAGTTTATAGCATATGTTAATAGAACTTGTAGACAGTGATAAAAACAAGTCTGATAATATATGTTTAAAGCCTAGTTGCGGCTATAATATATAGTGTAAGCGAACTACATGATATTATACCTACTTGTCTTATTTTTATTTTTTAATAAAATTTAAACAGCAATGTACATAATCAAAAGACGCTTTTTTATTTATCTACCTATAAGTTATCTAGGAATAAGAATCAACCTGGTATGAAATTGTCCCTCTGCTGAGTACAAGCCTTTAATAACGTGAGGGGCTTAGTCTACCACGGTGGTTTTATGCGGATTGGTAGACTTCATATACCTTCAAAATTCTTATTTAGGGGATTCTCTTGCGGGTTTCGTCACAATATTATAGTTCATAATTAAAGAGAGGGATAAGCTAATAATGAGTACACACATAACTTCGAAAACTTGCTGCTGGAAGGGTACCTGATATTTGATAAATGCACCGTAGTGGCTCACTCGGGAGTCGAGTTCCGGGGTCAGCTAGTCTATCAAATAACTTCTAAATAAAGTCAGCATAATTCTGCCAATCGTTGAGGGATGTAATAGTTTCTAACGGTTGACATTATATTTCTCACTCACGCCTCTAATCACTAGGCCAGGCAGAGGTGTAATGTGTACAATTACAGGTACAAATATAGTACAGGGCTGTTACCGAGCATCAACAAAATTATAGAAAAACTCAATATCAATTTTGCCCTACCCGGGCATCAAACCCGACTCCTCATCACAGTAGCCGTACCGCGTACGCAATACAACTGCGCTATTCAAGTAGACAATAATATTATTAATATCACCGAGAAAAATTATGATACACACTAATACTTTGTAGTCATATTGTAGAAAATTTTATCCACGACATGAAAGGGCTAACTCGACTGGATTGTTATCATTGCCTCACAGAAAACCCCTCCCCTTCGTAATCCCTTAATTACGCGGCCATGCTTCTGTGGATGTTCATAGGCGGTCGAGATATTACCATCAAATGATCTACTAGTTCGTTTGCCACTCCTGTATAAAAAAAAAATACTTTAAAAATAATGAATTTACCAGGAGAGAAGAACAATGAGCAACGTCACCGCCACGAGGGCTCGATCATTACAATCCGTCTCTTCAGCGTCGGGAAATAATGCGCCTGTCTCCAGCTCATCATCACTGCTCGATTTTGAGAATAGTGACAAAATACCCAGTATAAGAAGGTATACTGGAATAATAAGCGCGATGCAGACGAACACTATTATGAAAGCGAGGAAGGTAGATTCCACTTTGATGGCCTGTAAGAAAGCAAACATTATTTTATTCTGTACGTTCATTATATTAGCAGATAAAAATAGGAGTTTAAAAAATATGTGATATATTTTTTGTGCCATTCTATTTGTTTACTTTTGTTTCTTATCAGATCCCATCGCTGTATAAAAATATATTTCCCTTACAACTTGTCAAAGCAGAATTTGTATACGTGCACTCAATTTAAATACAAGTTTTAGTTACTGCCATTTTGTGAATCGCGATATTGTTTTAGGCCGCGGACTCGAAGTCAGCGGCAAGCGGCGGAGGCGCGGGTGCGGCGCGTTCAAATGCATAGATTTAAATGGACCCGGTCTCGAAAGCAGCGGCGCGGCGCGGGCGCGAGAAGCGACGTACGAGCGGCGCGCGCCAATCGAGCGGCAACTGCGCGTTTGCATTGACGTAGTGCTGTGTATTTTCAAAAATGCCCGCCGACGTGTTGGAGCAAATTATTTCAATGATTTTTTATATGGAACATCATATTTACATCAATTTCGTTCGCGAACAGACACTAAATTCTCATAGTACAACACTACGCCGCTCTAGCGCCGCGCGATCTGCCCGCTGACTTCGAGACCGGGTCTCCGCCGCACCCGTGCCGCCGCCGCCCGCGCCGCCCCGCACCCGCTGACTACGAGTCCGCGGCCTTAAATGAAAAGGTCGGTAGAGTAAGTGGCCAAAGATCCAATATCAGAGACGAGTGCCACGAGTAGATTGCACCTTAAAATTGACGTGGAATTATGTTTGTATGACTATATCGAGGCAGTTGTTTATTTGAGAACAAGCAACTTTGAACATTTGAGAATAACTCACGGATTCATATGAGAAGCCCAAATCCCCTCCCCTTCCCTATCCCTAATTATCCCTTTCCTTTATGGTCGGCAACGCGCCCATGATTCTTCTGGTGATGGACGTACATGGGCAGTGGAGATCACTTACCATCAGGTGACCCACTTGCTCGTTTGCCGGCCTATGCCATAAAAAAAAAAAAAAAAGAATAAAAGTATTCTCAAAATAGAGTAAAAATAAAGTCCTCAAAATAGAGTTGGGCCGCAAAACAACACAAATAATTCAAATAGCTATACTAAAATTAATAGGTATAAAGCCGGAAAACGAGTAAAATTTAAATATCGATATCCGAATAGTGTTGTAGGTAAAGGTGCGTATGTATAAAAACAATATCGGAAATATGTTTACCATAAATTAAGCAATAATGTTGTATGCATTTAAATAACCAGTATTTTTATAAATATTCATTATATTTATTAAGTAGCACTGGTTACATGGAACTAAGAGTGGCTAAGAATTACACGTTACACAATTTGCGTAAATAGTTTGTCTATCACTAAAATTCTAGCACTCCAATGTCAATATTATGCAAGGATTATTTCGGAAAATACTTGTTGAACTCTTATGATTGCTATGATTTATGCCTGTATTTTAATATTAGTAATAAAGAGACAAATCATGTTTTAATTAACTTTGAATTTTTTCATACATGGGTTTAGGCTTTCGTGATTCCACCCCGTCCACCCCGTGACCACGAAAGCTGAAAAGCTTTCGAAACGTCGCGTCGGGACCAAAATTAAAAAATAAAGCCGTTTTATTTCAATGATGTAACATTCGCGGAAACGTAAGAAATAACAATTATGTTAACATATTTTAAGTTCTATGGCAAAAATATAAAACCTTATTCGAATGACTTTCAAAACATCCACTCATACCTTAGACTATTATTCCTTCATCATTAACTCATACCTATTCTAATACGACCAAGGTAAAATGTAATTGTTTTAAGTTATTGATGTGGACATTTTTTTAACCGGTTCGAATATAACATCGCGCGTTGAAATCGAAATAACTTCTTAAAGACAAAATTAATGGCGACGAACTAATCGAAATATCAATATGATTCGTTAACGCATTTGACAGTAATCTAATCGTCTATTACCAATGTATTTTGTTGAGCAGTGATTAAGATTAACAGTTGATTATAAAAATTAATCACCCGATAGCATAATTTCTGAAGGACTCCCTAACCTAAACAGTCCGTCAAATATGTAATGGGACATGGGAAGCGAGGGGCCGCAGGTTCAATTCCCCCACCGGCACAGATGTTTATGTGATCCACGAATATTTGTCTCAGGTCTGGGTGTTGTGGCACCGCAAGTCCTTCGCAATTCGTAGCTTGTAGTTTTTACGAGCGTCCGCCTGCGATGTCAACTCTTCTAAGTCCTCTCTTCTAAGTCGTCTCTCTTGTAGATCCAAATAAATATTTCTAGATCACACAAACATTTATCTCCACGTGGAAATCCCACCTGATCCTAACCCTTTTCCCATCCCTTTTTCCTTCCCCTCCCCCTTGGCCCTTTGGCAGGCCGGCATGATCTTGACGACCTACGATGGACACATTGTTTATCGTTGGTCGACACTATTCTTGGATTGCGCTACACTTACCATCAGGTGTAGCGTAGTCACTTTGCCGAGCCAGGTTAAAAAAAAAAAACCCACGGCTCTCGCTTCACACCTGGTTATTTTGCCGCCCATTGCGCCACAGAGGCTGTCGGTAGCTTTGTTCGGTCAAGTTAGTAATGAATTAATAAACTGTTTATGTAAAAACGCCTACCTAATATTTTTTTGCTGTTCTACCGCAGACATTAATATGTTAAATCTATCAAGTTTAATCAAATTGTAATAACCGTGTTTTAATTGATATTTTAATTACGAAATTTAAATAGATTATGAGCAAAAGTTAGGTCAGTTCCTAATGAGCAAAGATTCGGGATGAAAAGCAATTTAAGCGTAATATTCATCATCATCGTCATCATCAGCCACATCATCAGCCACAGGACGTCCACTGCTGAACATAGGCCTCCCTCAAAAATTTCCAGACTGACCTGTTGGAATTAACTTTTTATTAATTTTTAATTAATTTTTAAGCATAATATTATGCCTATAAAATTATAGCTTATATACCATTAGTTTTGTTAATATTCTTTAAAGTTTATTTTTAATAGAGGATGTTTTGACCATTTGCCCACCTTTACGACTTCTTATAATGTTTATGTATAATGGTCTGTAATTATATTCAAATGTTTTTGTTGAACATACCTAAATTCTATTTTCGGATGCTGGTTTGAACTTTGAATGGTTTATAAATATAATGTGTCATTGTATCAAACAAAACTAATAAAAATAGACTGACACCCTTGACTACACATTACATCAAATGTCATTATTGTATTCTCTCAATAATTCTAATGGTCTAAGATCCTGGGTAACATCGACCTTCACCCATCTGTTTACCGAAGGAAAAATATATTTTAGGGTATAAAATGTGTAAAACACATACCAATAGGGTTGCCTAAAAAATATGGTCAAGGATATGTTTTTATTAATATTTTAAAAATAAAAAATATATAACTTCACTGACTTGCTTAGCAAAAAAATGAACCTTCAATGAAAAGTACACAATGTAAGCAAAAGCTAGGAGCTAGATGAGCACAATGACCACTTTTTTGTTACCTGTTTGCACACGGCAACCAGGTAGTAGTAGCCAGAAAAAGGTAGGTAACCTAGCTTTTGCAGGTAGTGTAAATTGTATACTTTTCATTGAAGGTTCATTTTTTTTGGTAAAAATATAAATATTTTATAATTTTAATTAATCATATCCTTGACCATATTTTTTTAGGCAACCCTATTGGTATGTGTTCAGCAACACATTTTATACGATAAAATATATTTTTCAATCGGTAAACAGATGGGTGAAGGTCGATGTTACCCGGGATCCTCTACTATAAAGAACCTGATATTATCAGTTTTGAATATAAGCTTATCATTTTTGATTTATTACAACTGGCTTGTTTTGTTCGCCTTTAAAAAGGATAGATAAAGGTTACTGTCAGTTAAATTTTATAAAAATAATATTATGTGGTGGTAATAATATTATTATTATTTAATTGAAGAAACGAGCAAGTCGCTCGCCTTATGGTAAGCACCACGCCTGCCCATAAACATAAACAACCCCACACAGAACTTTGAATTATATAGCACTGCAAGGCACTGAACTGCGTTCGTTACCCCAAGACATAAGATGTTAAGTCTCATAATACCCAGTAATTTCACTGGCTTCAATGTAATTCAAACCGAAACACAACAGTGCTTACATACTGTTGCTTGGCAGCAGAAATAGAAAAAGCAGTGGTTCCAACCCAGTCAGCCTGTCACATACGAGGGACCTACCATCTTGTTACCACCTAGTTATTGTGACTGTTATATTACCTCATACTTTTCCTTTTTTTCACTACCATGGTATTTTTTCCTTTTGAGCATATGTTATAGTTTTTAATAAAATGTGATATTTTAGTATATTCTGAAACTTCTCTTGTATTTTTATCAGGATTCTCTAGAAGAATGACAATATTCTAATTGTGATGATCATAATAGTTTATCAAAGAGGACAAAATTATATCCATGTCACCATTAAAGCGGATTTACCTGTATCTTAGGCGGGAAAAGAATGCTTCGCTCCCTCCATAGCCTACAATGAGACAAAAGAGATTTAGAAAAACTTTAGATCATATTTTTATTTTTAGAATAAATAATAAATGCGTTATTATTCATTATATTTGCTATTGTTATTGCACAACATTACTCAACGGTAGAGGACTCTACCTACTAACACGTTTATTATATTGAGTAAAAAATGGGTATTAAATACAAAGGTCTCCACATTTTTCTCTCTTTGCTGTATATGAGTTATAAAAAGCTAAAAAGCAGCCAATTTATGACAGAGTAAAAAAATAATCAATACCTAGGCATGACTCAAGTATTCTCTAATCTAAATATATAAAACTCAAAGGTGACTGACTGACTGACTGACATAGTGATCTATCAACGCACAGCCCAAACCACTGGAGGGATCGGGTTGAAATTTGGCATGCAGGTAGATGTTATGACGTAGGCATCCGCTAACAAAGGATCTTGATAAATTCTACCCCAAAGGGGTCGAAATAGGGGATGATAATATTTAGATGCTGTTCACGCGGGCGGAGCCGCAAGCAAAAGCTAGTACAAAATAAAATTCAAATATTAAAACTTCCACTAAAAATATAAAGTCAAATTTTAAAAATATTAAAATAAAATACATTTAGGTGAACATTGTCACCATCGTTTTGGCGAGTTAATGCGAGTATTATCAAGTTCCAGGAAGCGATCCTTTTAAAATGCCAATGTCACTCGCTGCGGATATTGTCGTCATAACTGAACTAAAATGTAAGACTGGTTGGTCATCTATATTGTTCCATTACGGGGATAGCACTTCGTCTTTTTCTAGTGAATATTGAATGATGACAAAGACTATAGATCGATTTATAAACGGTTTTATTACTATAAACTATACTGGCGTCCTGACGTAAGGTCGCTCGGGTACAATTTAGATTTACTGTGGTTTAGACATAATAGTTATATAGATATAGATTGCAGAATTGTAATTTATTAGAAGGCAAACGAGTAAGCGGAAAATGAATGATCTGAAGACTGAACTGAACCGGATGTCAGAATAAATGTAGCATGACATTAGAGACTTATGCAGACTTAGGGTTTGTTTCACAATATCTGTTTACATTTTATCCATCTACTAACGTACGTATTTATCTAAACTAATATATACAGCTAATTGAGAAAATACCTACTTCATATAGGATTTCATACCTATTTTTATTTTATTTAATGACTTATGTTTCATTTCATAAGTAAGGGTTCCTTAGACAATATAAAACAAGCGCTTAAAGTTGCAGGTGCACTTTACAGAGTTATTATGCATATTAAGTTATTTATATTATAGTGTTAAATCGGGTAAGAGGTCAGGTACGAGTCAGTTTCGTATCTTGTTTACGCATATATACATAAACAGTATAATAGGTTAGAACTTTGTAAATTGCGCGAGGTGAGCGAGTAAAATAAGCCAAGTGAGCGAAGCGAGCGTGCCGCGGCAGCGGCCGGTGAATCCTATAGTAAAGTTGGAGGTGATTTGACTAACCAAAGTATATCGCCTCATTGGTATATTAAGTATTTATTTTAATTAATATGTATTAAGTAAGTATACTGTGGTCGGGACGAGACATTGTCGTAGTAGAGAGGCCGTAGTGGATATTTACCACTTATTATTACTGTTCTTGAAGATATCTTCAGGCACGTAAACGTGCTAGGATACTAGAGTGACGGAACAAATGGTATATAAAGTTCAGACCATCATCAGTTTTTTCGTAACAGTTTTGACGTTTAGACTCAGTACCTTAAGGTATTAGTAGCTAATTATGACACAAATCACTTTTAGACCGGTGATTTTCCAATTTAAAACATAATTAAATTATAGTAGAATCAAACCCATTGTAAAAGGAAGAGAATACAACAAAATTGATAGGAAAAATAAATTAACGGCGATCTGAGGTCGGGAAGTGGGAAGGGGGGGGCTTTTAAGGGTAAAAAACGGTTTATCTCGATTTCCGGAAAAACTACAAGTCCTATGGAAAAAAGTTAAATCGCAAAGTTGTAGGTAATAAAAAGATCTACAACTTTTGTATACACACTTTCTTCACATAACCTCAAAATATATGTGAAAAATTCAAATAACCAAGTTTTTTGTTTTTATTTTTATCTATTATAATAAATCATTTTTTTTCACGAAATTTGATGAAAACTTACCTTTTTGTATCCCAAAAACACTGTAATTTTTTTGATTTAAAATATTTATTTTTGCACCTTATTTTGACTTAATATCGAAAAAGCAGCCTAATTTTCAAACGAAAATTCTCACGTCAAAATATGAGCTTTTTTAAAAAAGTTTGTTGGTTTCTTGTTCATTGAATTCTCTACTTTCTGATGGTGTAAAAAAATATATACATTACTATGGTAAATGTGCTCAGAAAATGCAAAGAAACGAACTACTAAATAACAGGTAGTAAGGCCCAGACCCACCTAGCCCCTTCCCCACTTCTTTATGATGGGCTAAAATTTTCCGTAGATCACTCAGGTATATAAGTTATATTAAAATAACAATAAAGAGGCATCTACGCATATAATTTAAAGAAGATTCTACAACTTACTCAAAATATTGTAGATATGTCTTATTAAATATTAACTTATAACTTTACATTTTCTGAGCACATTTACCATTGTAATGTATATATTTTTTTACACCATCAGAAAGTAGAGAATTCAATGAACAAGAAGCCAACAGACTTTTTTAAAAAAGCTCATATTTTGACGTGAGAATTTTCGTTTGAAAATTAGGCTGCTTTTTCGATATTAAGTCAAAATAAGGTGCAAAAATAAATATTTTAAATCAAAAAAATTACAGTGTATTTGGGATACAAAAAGGTAAGTTTTCACCAAATTTCGTGAAAAAATATGATTTATTATAATAGATAAAAATAAAAACAAAAAACTTGGTTAAACCTGGTTCACATATATTTTGAGGTTATGTGAAGAAAGTGTGTATACAAAAGTTGTAGTTCTTTTTATTACCTACAACTTTGCGATTTAACTTTTTTCCATAGGACTTGTAGTTTTTCCGGAAATCGAGATAAACCGTTTTTTACCCTTATAAGCCCCCCCCTTCCCACTTCCCGACCTCAGATCGCCGTTAATTTATTTTTCCTATCAATTTTGTTGTATTCTCTTCCTTTTACAATGGGTTTGATTCTACTATAAATTTGTTTCTATTTTTACCATTTTCAACCGGATAATCACCCGTCTATTTATACTGTGAACTGTGTTGGAATATTAAATACTGAAATTGTGCTGGTAATATAAAAGAGTGCAAACACGACGCGTCAAGTTTTCTTTCTGCAAAACCTATATATTATTATGTCCATGGCTTAATAGACAACAGAGTTTTCTTCTATTGCCTTAAACATTTTTTTGTTGTCTGCAGATTATAAGTTAATATAAGAAACAATGCACTCTAATGGTGTCAGACAGATAGTTAATCTGCACATTTACAGCCTTTCCCTATATTATATTTACAGATATATTTGTTTACTATTAGGTAATAGTGATTTGTCAAACGTTACAAAATGTGTAAAAAAATTACTATTTGTAAGTAAATCTGTCGATAATTTATTAATTATGTCGGTTATTAATTAATTATTAATAGTTAAAAAATCAACAATCATTTAATTAATAATTAAAAGCAAGTAAATTAATATGATCAATAGAATGAAGTAATTTAAAAATTCTAAACCTATATATTTTAGTCATATAAGTTGAATAATCAAAGTATTTTAATCCTATCGAATTACAATTAGCAAGTCCATTTGTTAACCAATCATTGTACAAGATTAAACTGTTTTAGATAAGTTTAGTTTAGTTTGTATCAACAGAATATTTTATTTTTTTAAACGGGTTGTATAGCAAGTGGTCAGGTATCTATTTTTTACGATTCGCAATGAATATGCATACAATAATGAAAATAAACAGTCGGGACATGAGGTTGTCTTAATTTGGCATGATTATCTGATTCTTACTCAGTATATAAAAAGAGTTCGTCCGCATGGTATGGATTTTTACGCTTTAAAGGATATTAAATGTATTTAAATAATTAAGTTAAAAAATATTTTAGTAACAATGGCAAAGGTTCTATTAGTGGCTCTAGTTATTGTATTTAACACATGTGGGAGTTTAGCTAAAATAGCGCGTGAGTTATATTACATTTTATTAATTCTTTCTTCGATTTTTTTAGTAAGCAAGTAAATAAAAAATAATTGTGGTTAATTTAAATCTAGAATGTTTATATATTTTTTGTTTAATTAATTTTCCATCCCTCTAATATTATTAAAATAAATATAATATTATCAATTAGTTAACTTCACAAATATTGTTGATTAAAAAGTGTTCCCGAATGAAAAAAATCAAAAAGTAACATAATAATATTGTTTCCAAATCTTTTTACCATTACTTTAACTTCTTTTATTTTGTGTCACATAAGTATAACCTTGATTATTTGATGATGATACTACGTGTTTTCTTGTTTTAGCGGATTATATCAAACCGTGCCCAGGGCAAACTTCTGAATGTCTTAAAAAGACCGTCCAGGAAGTCATTCCCTTATTTGTAAAAGGAGAGCCGTCACTAGGTATAGACTCTCTAGATCCGCTCAAACAGGATCGGGTGTCCATAGACCTACCTGGAGCATTCAAAGTGGATTTTATTGATGGCACTATCCATGGATTTAGAAATTGCATCGTTGATTCAGTTTCGTGAGTATATTTTAGATAACTTAAGAATTCGTTTCGTCGCAGGATTTTGTACTTAAGGCACCTCTGACTTTTCGAAGTTTTTCGTTTTAATTCTAATTTCGCTTGCTATTTAACTGTTTAGGAAAATATTATTATGAAACCTGCCTATCATCGAATCCATCATATTATTAAGAAATTATGAATGTGAAAGTCTGGATTTATGTGAGTTTGATTGTGCATTTTGATGTTTGATAGTAGTCAATTACGTCTTAAATGCTGAACTGTTTTGGATGAAATAGGTAGAACATGATCTAGACTCGAAACTAGGGTATCTTTTATCCCGGAAAAGGACGTTCACGTGGACAGGTCCGCAAGCAAACGCTAGTCCACCATAAGAATTTTAAAGGTTTGTGAAGTCTACCACCCCGTGTTAGGACAGGACGACTAACGCGCTCCCTCGCCCCTAGTGGAGGAGACTCGTGCCTCGTGAATAATAAAGTAGTATGCATATTTATTTAAAAATAGAAGGAGAAATGGATTGAGTGTACCTCAGTGTTAAAAGTACAGAAGAAATTAAAAACACAGATTAGAAAACCATCTGGATCATTCCCGTCGGAATTTTTTATTGTATGTTTCTGAATTAGTATAATATCTGGTGTTGCTAAATAGCAACACAAGATATTTTATACTATTGTGGCCTTACATAAACAAGGAAACGATGTCAAAATTAAAACTCACGCTATGCGTAGAGACGCTGATTTAATAATTTATATATTTATGCGTAAACACATATCTTAGAGTGGTAGAGTCGGCTCATTCAAGCCGTAGACAAGTCTCTACAGCGTGGCTTTACCAATTAAACTTTTTTGTACTTGAATGAAATTGATGTAGCATTAATCAACATTTTTTAGTTACAAGGACGGAGACGTTAACTTGGAAATCCACTGTAACGTCACCATTAAAGGAAAATACAAGGCCAAGGGTCAAGTCTTGGTTGTGGCTATCAACGGAGACGGAGATGCAAAAATCAAAATTGGTAACTATGCAACTATTATAATAATAATAAGAATGAATGGGTTGATACCAAAGAGCTCGACCAATACCTCCAGAGACTCTGAGTTGGCCGATGGGTCAAGAGCCAGATTCACAAGGCGGTGTTATTGGATACGGCATGATATGGGGCCCATTAAACAGAGTGTGAAGAAGCAGTTAGGCAGGCCGGCATGATTGTGTTGACCAACAATAGACACATTGTTTGGTGTTGGTCGACACTATTCCTGGATTGCGCTACACCATCATCAGGTCTGGCGTAGTCCCTTTGCCGAGCCAGGAAAAAAAAATTTTTTTTTGTCTCATATTTATTGAGTGATACACGAGCATAAAAAGTTCAAATATCTTTTCTACAGCCGGAATACGGATAAGTTCGAAAATAAGGTTCCATGATGTGACGCGAGATGGCGTTGTATACCACGAAGTAAAAGATTACGATGCCAAATTCAAGATTGAAGACAAAGTGACGTTTGCTTTCACCAACTTGTTCAAAGGCAACCCTGAATTAAGTAAGTGATCAATCCACATTTTATATCTTTTTTTTTTACTAGCCCTGTATTATATACGTCCCACTGCTGGGCACGGGCCTCCTCTACTGAATGAGAGGGATTAGGCCTTAATCCACCACGCCGGCCTAATGTGGGTTGGCAGACTTCACATACCTTCGAATAATCTTATCGAGTTCTCGAGTATGCAGGTTTCCTCACGATGTTTCCTTCACCGTTAGAGCAAGCCATAATTAACAATTAATATACACGTAACTTAGAAAAGTCAGTGGTGTATGCTCTTGGAGCTGGTACATTTTATATAACGTAGCAATAAAGATCACATATAGGTAATAAGCTCATGAAGCCATTTTGATTAAAAACTCAATTTCGATACACATATGAATCAAAAAATGGTGTACATTACATATGTACATTTTGAGATAACCAACCAGAGTGAGAGAGAGAGAGAGAGAGTGCGACGCGTATCATGAGAGCAATATGTCCACAGAGCAATTTTACTCTGACGAAACGACGCTTTATACGAAATTATATGGAAACGGTCGCGAAAAGCGATTACCTGTTTTCAGTCGCATTAACCGTACTATAAGTATTTTTTTAATAATTGAATGACGAGACGAGCAAGTCGCTCGCCTGATGGTAAGCGTCACGCCTGCGCATAAACAGAAGCAACACCACACAGAACTTAACACACAACAGTGCTTACACACCCAGACGGCCTCTCGCGTACGAGGGACCTACCTACCTTGTAAATTGTTAAATTAGAGGTCGTCTGCTTTGTTACCACCGTTTTGTCTACTGCTGCCGCCAAGCAATAGCGTGTAAGCACTGTTGTTTTTTGGTTTGAAGGACATTGAAGTCAGTGAAATACTGGGCATTATGAGACTTAACATCTTATGTCTCGGGGTGACGAGCGCAGTTCAATACCATGCAGTACTTTGTAATTCAAAATTGTGATGTTGCTTCTGGGTAGGAGCAGGTGTGGCGCTTATCATCAGGCGAGCGCCTTACTCGTCTCGTCATTCAATCAAATAAAAAAAAACACTTTTTTTCAGGTGAAACAGTCCTGCAGTTCCTAAATGAAAACTGGAAAGAGCTTATCAAAGAATTTGGAAAACCAATATTTGATCAAATCGTAGTTATTGTGCACGATAAAGTTGTTAAGTTTTTCGAAAAAATTCCTAAATCCGAGTTGTTTGTTAATTAGTAATTACTTTTTAATTATCTGTAAATAAATTTTATTTTTATATTTAGTTTTTTGGGAAACTTAAAAAATATCTTTAGTTTTTAAATGTTGTACCACTTTCCGATGAGCAATCACTCTTACTAGCTATAGTTTTACCTACCTATTTAAAATGAAATATGAAGTGCCCTTTTTCATGTTTTATAGACTTTCACAATATTTAATTTCCGTCGTAAAAACTTATACTCTGTCAGAAAATTAATGATCATCATCATTATCATCATCATCATCAGCCACAAGACGTCCACTGCTGAACATAAGCCTCCCCCAAGATTTTCCAGACCGACAGGTTGGAAGCGGCCTGCATCCAGCGACTTCCTGCGGCCTTTATCAGGTCGTCTGTCCACCTTGTAGGTGGACGTCCAACGCTGCGCTTGCCAGTACGTGGCCTCCGTTCCAGAACCTTTCTGCCCCATCGGTTATCGGTTCTGCAAGCTATGTGGCCTGCCCACTGCCACAATTAATGATCAGTTGTATATAATAATATAAAAATTAAAACATAATCTTTTATATAATTAATTTATAAAAGACCATATTTTGCCAAAAAGGTAAAGGTATTGAAATATTCAATTGAACAAATTAGTTGTTTAAGGCCTGTTCTGAGGTAGTGACGACTTGCGCTGTCTCTTTAACGAAGAGTTAGGGAGGCCGCGACGCGTGACTCGAGTCAGGTGATATTTTTTTCTTTTTTTTTCTATCCGAGCACGGCAAAGTGACTGCACTACACCTGATAGTAAGTGTAGTGCAATCCAAAAAACCAGCGACCACCAACAAACTATGAGTTTATCGGTGGTCACCAGAGTCATGCCAGCCTGTATAAATGCTTCTTCCCTCTTCGGAGAGAAAAGAAGCAAATCGAGGGTCCTGCACAGGTATTATAAGGATGTACCCCATTACCCGCCCCAATCAACCATCAAGGCATGTCGCAAGCCCCTCGGGAGAACCGGATATACTCTGGCTGATCCTGGAACGCGATCCACACAAGGCGTGTGGATATCACTATGGCAGGTTTTAACACCATGTGTACGGTGGTCGCTATCCGGGTGGATATGAATAACCTACCACCAGCAAATAGCTGATAGCTATAAGTATAAAATTGTACGGAAACGGTCGTGCGTGTGTCCTGTCTTGGTCAAACACCTCAAAACAGGCCTTAAATTGCTGAAAACATCGGCCGGTATAGCTACAATCAAATAGTAACAATAAACAGTGTCCGGAAAGAAATAGCAAGAATAATATAATAATGTTAACATAAAATAAACTACTACATACGTACCTGTAGAAATGAATACGGGAACGTGAACTCGCCCCAAACTATGTCTTTGACGAGACCTGAAAAAAAACAAAAAAAAAATATACACACTGTTGAACTCAGAGCCTGATTAAACTCAAATTTTCAAATTACAATTAGAAATTTTGTTAGAAACAAAACTTAAGATTATTTATTTATGTGATCAGTATCAGAGTATAAATTAATGAGTGTGGAAATAATGAAATTGTGAGAAATAACTATTTAAAATTAAAAAAGAATTGATATATCTGAATGTGGAAGTTATTATGTATTCACATAATTACACGTAATTTCGAGGAATGCTCTTCATAAAATCGTCTAGTGTCGCGCATTATACGCACCAACGTGTTTATACAGTTAATGATCTGTTAAAACTGCGCTGAAACCCACTAACATGTGAATTTAAACTAAGATTTCCGATACCGAACCCAAAACCTATTGTTTAACTAAAGCCTGCTTCAATCCCGATCGACACAAAATCCCTTGATTCACAACTTTACAAGCAAGGTATATTTTCTCACACATGCGACTTAGGAACGCATAGAAATTGTTTGCCATTATATTATACAGTCGCTTTATTGGTTAGTGGCAGCGTTCTTCAGATGAGAAACTAGTGAGGATCTGGGCCTAAATCTCAAGTGAGTTAATTACAATTGGTGTTGGACTTTATCGATTCGAAAAAAACAGCAAATGAATTGATCGGATTTGAAATTTCTGACTGATATGGCAATTGGCTCGTCATTAATATCATGAGATGAAAATAAGCTTAGTTCATCAATTATACCTCTATACCCACCCCTTCGGGGATACAGGCGTGGGCTTGTGAATGTATGTGATACATAGAATATAATCTAACAAACTTTATTTGCACACGCACATTTCAGTAATACAGTAAGTGAATAACACGAACATTTACAATACATATAAATCAGCATAGTAGATAAGCTAATTTAGTTTCGGAATTAAAACAGCTCCTTTATATGCGAATAGATAATATGTTTGCGAATAAAAGCCTTACTTATAAGATTATTTCGTATACCTAACAAGATTATCCTCGGTTATCGGTTAGGTAACCACAATAGCGGACTACTTTTAAAAACATTACGCTTTAAAAATGTTTGCTAAATGTACCTAATAAAGATAATAAATATTAACTTAACGTGAAATTATATAACTATTTTTTGCTATGCAAATTAGTTATGTATTTTATCTAGAAATCATGATAAATTCCAAATATTTTTTTAGGGTAAATTGTGTTCTATGTTTAAATGTCTGTGTATAATTAAATGTTATCAAAATTATGTTCAAGTTCAACAAAATATAAATTTATAATTTAGTTCATACCAATAAAATAATCAGTTTTAAAGAAAGAAAAGAAAGAAAGATAATATTGATTGGTAGGTGTAAGGTGGTACATTTATAATTGATGTATATATTTTTTTTTATTTTGAATAGTAAACTTATTTATCATACAGTTTTATAATACAATCTACATCTACACTTCTACACTAATGTTATAAAGAGGAAAGATTTGTATTTTTGTATGTAACGAATAAACTTAAAAATTACTGGGCCAATTTCAAAAATTCCTTTGCCGTTAGAAAGCTACAACACTGAGTAACATAGGCTACTTTTTATCCCGGAAAATGCAGATCACGCGGGTGGAGCCGCGAGGAAAAGCTAGTCATCGATAATTATACCATCAATATATGTGCCAATGGAAGTCATAGCTAATTTAATAATGTCTGCACTCACCTACCGGAAAGTCGAACGGGTATATCAAGTAAAAAAACTGCGACATAAAACTGAAAGGGTGAAATCCGTCTTCAAGTTTCAACGTTGGTATCAGATAACTTTCTCTCTGAGGCAGTTCGCTAAATCTTATTTTAGTTCTGTCCTTAGCGTCGAACCAATCTTCTGTGTAACTTGTTACTATGTCACCCTCGGTCATGATGTGGTTTTGTGTGGTATTTGGTGCTGCTGGCTCTTTGAATACTTCTCTTGTTATCGGTATTATTTGCACAGTAGTTTTAGCTGATGTAGTTTCCTCTATAGGTGAAATAGAATAAGTGGGAGAATTTGAAGGCGGTGTTATCGGAATAGAAGAAGGTGAATTAGATGTAATACTTTCCGTGACTTTTTTAATGAAAACAGAATCTGATTTTTGCTGGCGTCGCTCATCAGCCTTACTATTTTTCAAGTCGTTGTACTTTTCTAACCACATTTTTACCGATTCCGCATTTTTTCCACTAACATTTCTTTTGTTCCAGAAGCTTCCGTTTAATTTGTTACTATGAATTGGTAAATCATTGCGAATATTTTCCATATCTGGATTTCTCAATATGTTCACTTGGCTTTCCCTGAACATAGTCTCTACGCAATTATCCCACACTAAAGGCATAGCTTTCGCTACGCCTTCATTTTCTTCAAGATTTTCTAAGAATTCCATTTCATTACTTCCAACCTTTAGATCAAATAAAGGAATCGGATCAACGTCGCGCTCGGCGTCATATTTTTTATCTCTGTTATTTTTGAACGTGTAAATTGAAGAGATTGCTTGGAAATTTTCTCGCTGTACATCTGGGTTATTTGGTTTGAGGCCGCCGTCGACATTTAGATTATTTCCGTTGGAGGCCGCGGGAGTCGTTTCCGATGTCGGCTGGATTTGTTGGCTTTGCAAGGCAAAAAGTGCGGCGCGTCCTTCTGGTAATGCGTTTACTTCACTCTCCGAAGACAACTTGGTTACGCGTGTTAGCGGGCTGACTCGATTTACGAGCAATATTGCCAATAATAATGCAATCACAGCCATTACAACATTTTATTCGTATTTGTTATTTACTACGCGAGTGTATAAGTGAGAAGTACCGGTAAGCGACTGACGGGGGTGTGTGCCATCGGTCGAAGGATTTGTAGCACTTAGCAGTCTGCCCGGCCACGTTGCACAATCGTATCACGACCGTTCGTTTCACTACTTTTACTGGATTATGTAAAGAGTACATAGTAGCAACTTTCCATTTGATATTTGAAACACCATTTATTTTATCAGATAATATTATTTTAATTTATTAGTTAACTGAATTAATTTTGTAAAATGAATGAACCAATTCCATGAGCGGTGAAAAGTAGTATGATACCTGTTAGTTATATGAAAAAATAATATAATATGTTGACATTATTTCATCTTTCTACAAGAAAATAAGTTCTCATAAAATCATATTACCTATTAAATATATTTTTAGGTACGCTAGGCATATAAATAATGATCGCTTTTTACTTATATGCTTTTACAATATTTGATTAATATAAAGTTTACGAATATGTAAGCGTAATGTTGAAAATACGTCCTAACTAATCGATACATATTCGTATATTATATAAATAACATTATATTGATTTTATAATGTCAAAATTATATTCAATTTCTAGTGTGTACAAACACGGTGTGTCCCAATCTATCGAGATTAAAAAATTCAAGACGAACACCATATACACGAAAGATTAAGGTAAAGCCAAATAAAGTCATGGATAATCCAGAAATATCCCTAATACTTATTTGGGGAAGAATACCATACATACTTACATCGCTGGTTCACGTGGCGAAGAAAATCAGATTACTTGCTTTTTTACACTGTAGCCTGGCAAACGAGCAAGTGGGTCACATGATAGTAAGTGATATACACCCATGTGCTCTTATAATATCAGAAGGATCATGAACGTGCTGTCGACCTGAAAAGGATGGGATAATTAAAGACGAGGGTCACCGAATACCGTACGAACACAACAGCGAGCTGTTGGTCGAGCCGATCCATTCTTGCTGTAGGCAGAATTATAGCGTAGCCCTACCACTTACTTTTAATTAGTTCATTCTATTTTTAGCAAGCAATTCTGAAGACACTGACAAATGATTTTATTCGGAACAAATCAAATTAATATTGCAGTATTTACTGAATAATAAATATATGAAAAACTTATTTAATATTTACAAAAGCATGTATCGTTACATTATAGATATTATTTCAGTTACAATTTTCTCACTTTTGGTATTCAGTATGGAATGCTCAGAAACGTAAGAAGATTCTCATATAAAATGCATGTTGCTGCCAAATCTGCTATCAAATTGTGTATTCCAAAATATTGTCGTGAAAGGAGGGTACTGTTTGATATTGTATTTTCAGAATGTAAGTTTATTTAGTTACTTGGTTTTTACTATTAGAATGCGCTTTTTGAGTATTTGCGTAATTCCCATATTTTTTCTTTTAAACAGACTGATATATTATGTTTCAAGCATATTTAATGATAGTTCATTCATTATATTAATTGAAAAGAGAAATTTGTTTCATGTCGTTTTTATTATTCTTTTTTGATTCGGTGTTCGAAAGTGCATGGCTTATTCGCTGGCCTAAGACATCTTACCGATCAAAACCCGTCCTACGTATTCGACGATAAAGTATTCTACGTTCTCCCTAACGTTGAAATCCCTGGAATTGGATGGCTTCTAATCTGAATTCTGTCTTCCGCTACGCTGCCGCTTTTGCGGCAAAATTGTTGCGACTAAATCTCAGTACGTAAAGTCTCATATGACACAAGCTCTCCAGCGCCAATGAACACCCACAATACTAGAAGACTTATACATGCGTTGCGAACCTTAAAGACAGGCATGGAAATCGGAAAAGAGAAGAGGGATTTGGGCCTACGCAAATCTCAGATACCATACAAAATTCAACAGAGACTATCCGATCCTAAGTAACGATAGCGTAGCTAAAAGAGCTTCTATTTAGTGTACTAATACCGCTGCCAGCGTATGTCGTATATGATTATATCTTTCTTTTTATCTTACTGGTAACATCTGCTTGACATGACGTAAGCAGTTTATGTATGTTCGTACCATCACTGACCTCGACTAACCGAAAGGACCGTCCTCATCTAAACTGAGTACTTGTTGGGAAAGGAGTAGATTTTGTTTAATTAAAGCCATGACAGAACTGATGCTCCCATACTATTCTGAGATTCATAATAAAGGATGTAACATGATCTATGCCATGGCCGTGTATTAGAAGAGACGTATGAACAGTAATGTAATAAATATGGTTTTAATTAATGTTAAATAATGACGTTCTTTATCTACTACACTCTACTCTATCTACAACTCTTATTACTCTAGGTGTAGTAGAAATAAGTACAGGTTTAGTTTAAAGCGAAAATAAAGAACCATAATCAGTAGGAACCTACACATCTTTAAGGGGTTTTCGATCGAAATTCAGTTGCATATATTTGATACAACTGGATTGAATAATTCATTTCGCTCTCTCCGCACGCATCACAGATAGTATTTGAAATGCAATGGTGCATAATGCAAGTGTTGGATGTTTGACGCTACACAAATCAGGTTCCAGATTCTGTTATGGATTTTTCATCATTAGTGTGCGCTGCATTCCGTGTAATTATGGGATTGGACATTTTAATTGCTTCAAAATAAGTTTTTAATTATTATTGGAAGTGGATCTTGTAACTATTTTGGAACTTAAATAACGCCTTTGCATTAAGTTTTCGTGGGCCGGCATTACAATAGTGATTGACAACTATTATGGATTCGTCGTTCCTCGTTTGGACACATTTATTCTGCATAAAATAAATCAAGAATTTATATTTTTATTTTAGTAGTATTTAATGTAAATTTTACGGAAGTAGGAAGGCCATTTTATAGACATGTAAACTAGATCCAAAATGCTAGTCTATTTAGGTGCTACAGAAAAATAATAAGAAAACAATAACATACAGTAATAAACAAGGAAAATAACATTAAGATATATCCAATCTCTAATGTAAATATACATTTTTGCTTTAATTCTCCAACAAATGAGTAGCTTTACATTTAGCTCTCTTCCGTATCTCTGTCAAAACATAACTCTCCTTTGTAAGAACAGCAGACAATGAAGATATTCGTCGCGCTTACGTAAGCGAGAGCCTACTTTATTAAAACAAAGTGAAAATAAAGTGCACGATAGTATTGCGTTGAATGAAATACTTTTGTATTAAACCCTCACAATGAGGCTGCACCTGTAAACCCTCTGTGCGGTATGTGATAGCAATTTGAATACCGTAAACATCGCGCTTCAGGTCTCAACCATTCCTAAGCATTCCTCCAAAAATTACATTCCGGAACGACACAAGTGCCACGCAAATGTTCAAAGCAATATATACTTTAATGGCAAAGCTGTAAAAAGGGTAAGAAGGTTTTATCCCGTGGCAAGTGAAACGAGGGCGCGTGCCCGTTATGGTATGTATGTGTGTCGTGTCAACATACTGCTTTTCTTTCGGCCGAGGTTTGCTGAGATTTTTTTAAAGGTAAATTGACTAGTCGCAAGTTGTTGAAGGGAAACGGGTCAGCGGGTCTCGGTGGCGTGTCATGTTCATGTGCCACCAGGGGTGAACTTGGATATTAGACAAAAATTATATCATACTTTGGCCTAGATTAAACCGATATTAAATTATTCAGTTGTATATTTCTGTGAACATCGAAAAATATAGCCAATTGTACCTCAAACACGACTGTTGTAATCGGGGTGTTACTACTAACTAACAAATATATTTTATTTATAAACACATCCAACAATCACACAGACACAGCCTAGGCCGCAGACTAAGGTAAGATTTTTGTTGTAGGTATAACTATACTAGGTATATTGGTATACAAGGTGGTAGGTCGCTTGTATGCGAAAGGCCGTCTGGGTTGGTACCACCATTTTGTCTATTTCTGCCACCAAGCAACAGTGTGTAAGCACTGTTGTGTTTCGGTTTGAAGGACATTGAAGCCAGTGAAAGGCATTATGAGACTTAACATCTTATGTCTCGGGGTGACGAGCGCAGTTCAATGCCATGCTTTTTAATTCAATGTTCTATGCGGTGCTGCTTCTGTTTATGGCAGGCGTGACGCTTACCATCAGGCGAACGCCTTGTTCGTCTCGTTATTCAATCAAATAAAAAAAGCTACGAGATATAAATCATCGATATTAAATAATTAAAATATTGTTACGTATCTTGTGATCAGTGGAACCATAAAAATACAAAAACGCACGAACGCTAAACGCACTAAATATCTTTGGGGTTGTGGGTTTTAGGTAGTGATGATTTTATTTCTTTCTATCTTTCTTTCTATATTTTCTAAGTGCATTTAAGTCTATGTTAGATTCCAATATGAACCTTTCTGCTATGAGTATGTTAGGTGTTTTTTATTTATCTTCAATCCCTATTTCTTTTCTTAATGTTCGGCTACAAACCCGCAATTCCTTTGGCAGGGTAGGTGGACCTGGGTGGCGGTGACCGTTTATTATCAGGTAACTTTCGTCTTCATTTCCACACCTCGGTCTTTAAAAAATAAGAACATATTCTTCCTTAAATACGTGCCTGCATCATATTTCTATTAATTACGGCGATAACTGGGGCGAGGGGCCTATCTCCTTTGGCCAGCATCTCGACAAGTTTTCTTACATATCATCTTAAACACGGTAATATTATCTATACTTAAACTTCAACACCAAGTCTGTAATTACAAAGTAAAACACGATGTTCTTTTCATAATTTATTGCGACCAGAATTTCAAAAGAATTTGTTTATATTGGAAAATGTCCTTGTAAAAATAGTTAATTTGTCATTATGCGATAAACCCGGATCGACTTGTATAAAATGCTGCGTAATGTGGAATTCATAAATACCTAAGAATAAGATAAACGTTTAATGATTAATGGTAGAATAGTCCATACGAAAGATGTATTTGCTTAAATACTTATGATTGATGTTATGCTAATGTAAAAACTTTTGGTAACATAAAAATGGGCCCAAAAACAAAAAGCTTACCTATTAAAAGTCTAACAAATTTTGACTCAGTTCTATAGCAGTTTTATTGAAAGTCAATATTTGATAATTATAAACTCCAAATTGGTTAGATTTCTTTTCTTTTTGCTTTTCAGTTTTGTAAGTCGGTTCTATTTGTGTTATAAAATTTTATATTACATCTTTTAGTAAAAGATTCACAATAATGTAGTTTTTCTTTAAACTAGAATTTAACTTCCTTACCGATGTGATTTTTTCTCTAAAATTAAACGAAACCGAATTTTAGGTATACTTGATCGAATAAGAAATTGGAAACATGCGATAAATATAAGATTAACGACCTAGGTATACACTTACGCATATAACTTAATACATAGGAAAGTTAACCTCAATTATGATACATTAAAATCATTCTGAAAGTATTTAAATTACGTTAGAGATACAACCGTCAAAATAAACTAATTATTTTTAAAAAAATCGCAAACTACATTCATACATACAGGGTTATTTTTAAAACACCAGCAACCTCGCAGGGGTAGATTCCTAAGGTTATAAGCTACTACTTTTGTTCTACGACTTTTGATAATTTGTTAGATTTTATTTTCATACAAAAATAAGTATTCATTTAATTTCCGTCTTGAACGTTACAACGCGCATCGCAGATTACATAAACAAATACATAAAGCGTGGGGAACCGGGCTAGCTCCTTTGAAGGTCAACGCCCGAGCAGCTGAGCGGCGCGTTTGATGTCGCGCGCGCACGCCGCGCCGCGCCGCACTCTACGAAGAAAAACACGACACAACAAAAACTTGTAAAATCATTTTTTTTTAAATATATTGAGTTATATCCAAACTCGTAGAACAAAAGTTGTTCCGTATGGAGTCAGCTATCTGGTTCTGCGAGGTTGCTGGTGTTTTAAAATTAACCCTGTATATACGCGTCGAATACAGAACCTCCTTTTTAAGTCGGTTAATATAATAAAAAAAATATAAATTCAAAGTCCGACAGCCTCCTTGGCGCAGCCTAATCCATGTCGTGGTCTACTTGTTTGCCAAATTTTACCCAAATCGATTCAGCAGTTAAGGCGTGATTGATTAAAAAACATCTAAATGCACAAACTCACAAACAAGTAGTAATAATAATAGTAATAGTGTAGGATAGTTGAAACTAGGATGAATTTAAACATAGATATACGATATTAGTATACTTGCTCTTATCAGGGAAGTTTCGGTGGAATGGAAGCTGCCAGTTAAGCCGGGACACACTTTAGAAAATGACCAAAGATTTATGGGCAATTCAGCCTAATGTGCCCAACTTAACGGAATTAGGAAAGCTATTTAATTTTGATGATTGCAATAGGAGTTTATCTGTATTCAACGAGATGAGTTTGCATTACATTTATTTTCTTGGTTTTAGGAGAGGGCTAAAGCTTCTTTAAGACTTTTTGACTTTTAACATACAATGTTCTTTTCAAGTTACAAACTTATAACTTGTAGAACTTGAATCTGGATTTGTGAATGTTGAGATTTAATGTTTTTAGTAAATCAATACCATTTTTAGAAGTTTTTGATTATTATTCACAGCAACAGAGTTCAGTTAATAATCAGTTAATGCCTGCTTTACCACTTCTGTGTAAATGCTATTTACTAAAATAAGATAATTTCAAATAAAACAGTCACACTCTGACAATACCGAAAAAAGATGTCTAAATGAAAAATCCGATATCCGTCATTATTGCCTAACCCGGCGATCGAACCCAAGTATAGCAGTCTTACTGCATGCGTAATACAACTGCGCCACTGAGCCACTTTTAAAACAATATTCTAGAGCAGACACTTTGACTAAGTCAAAATGGTTTGAAAGCACACAGAACCGAAACAAAAAAAAAATATCAATAGATGGTGATAACTATTAAAAAAACTTAACTTGTTGCCTATTAAAAATACAATGAAATTTAATAAAATATTAAAAAAATAAATGCGTCGCCTACAGCGTGGCTCTGCAACTTAGATTAATGTTTTATATATGATGCATTGCTGTGATACTTCCATTAGGAGAGTTATGAGTGGTAGAGCCACGCCGTCGACAGTTTTGTCTACAGCATGAATGGGCCGATTTTTTATCGGATAAATTGCAGTGATTTTGTGGAGAGAGGGTATAATGAAAATAGAGAAATATATTTTTGAAAGTACCTTGTATTGTTAACTGAGAAATTAAGAATAACACGGTAATTTTTAACTTACCATTCTTGATCGGTAATAAAGGAATTTCAGAAAGTTTAAGGTAAACTATAAATGAATCACTTTTCAATTTCGTTTTTTTTTTATAGCATCGTCCGACAAACGAGCAAATGAGTCACCTGATGGTAAGTGATCTCCACCGCCCATGTACGCCCACAATACCAGAAGAATCATGGGCGCGATGCCGACCTTAAAGGAAAGGGATAATTAGGGATTGGGAAGGGGAGAGGGATATGGGCTTCTGGATATCTCACTCACCGTACGAAACGCAGCAGCAAGCCGCTACTTTACGTCGGTTTTCTGCGAGACAGTGGCAACGACCCGGTCGAACCAGCCCATTCATGATGTAGACATTACTGTCTACGGCGTGGCTCTACCACTCATATTATTAAGTAAAACTGTGGGAAATATTTTAAATATGGTTTGGACTGGAATTCTGTTTTCAGAACAGTCGAGTTATTCAGTTTGTGAACCATCGCGAACTTTTCCTCATTCCAACTCATTTAAATTTATGGAACAATAAAATTGAAATGAAAATTTATATTGTGATTTTGTCTTCCTAAACACTTTAATGATTTCTTGGCTCTTTTTTTAAACCTTCGATAAAAATAATGTAAACCTATCGGTAGCATTATAACTAAACGGATTGATAGATTTAATGCGTTTTTGGCTGATTTATTCGAAATGCTACTTACCTGTGTTTCATGTAATTCTGATGAGTTATCTAAATAAGAATCTACCCAATTCATGTCAGAGGTCCATGAAAACTACTGATTTTGACGTAAGTATTGAAAACAAATGGAAATCATTTAATATCACTGCTTCTACTGAACGCTGTTATAACTTCAAAGGGCGCGCGGTAGGCCCTCTAATGCGGTCGTCTGGGTTGGTATCGCCGCTTTGTTTTATATGCGGCCAAGAAGCAATGTGCAAGTACCTACTTTGTGTTTCGATATGAAGGACATTGAAAACATTGCAATTATTGGGCATTATTGATTTATTTAATAAGATACACCTTTGGCTTATCAGTATGCACTTAAACTAAAATTAAAATTCACAGTCTTATTCTATCCGAGTCGTCTGTTAGAGTATACAACAATTTATAAATGGTAAACTATAAATTAGAGGTGATTAAAGAATAACAAAAGTCTACAATTATAGTGGAGTGGAGTGGAGCGGACTGTAGAGGACTGAACCACACGAGCTGTGGGGATTACTATTGCAGTTTTTAATACCATGTGTACGGTGGTCGCTATCCGGGTTGATATGGATATTTTACCACCATCAAATGTGACAGTGTTTGTCATACGTGTTTTTTCACAGTGACGCGTACACTTTGCAGTGCGGCAAATTACCTGTGGAGACTCACTTTAGCTCGTATTTGATATTTTATGAAATGAACAAAATTATAGCTAAGCTTAAAAATATATATTTCGTAATATACAACATTAACGAACTCTGGTATTTAATAGCTTTAACCTTCTAAATGTTGATTCACGATATGTTGCAAGCCTGTGAGTCATGACTGTGTTCTGTGGTCTTAACAATCAGTTTTTTTTGTTTTGGCTCGGCAAAGTGACTACTCTACACCTGATAGTAAGTGTAGCGCAATCTAGGTATAGTGTCGACCAACGACAAACAGTGTCTATCGTAAGGCCGGCAAGATTATGCCAGCCGTTGATATTTGATTGAATGCCGAGACCAGCAAGGCGCTCGCCTAATGGCAAACGCCACGCCTGCCCATAAACAGAAGCAAGCATAAGAGACCTACCACCTTGGTACCGCCTGCCTAACTGCTTCTTTGCACTCCGTTTAAAGTACCCCATATCATAGGTAGGAGGGAAGACGTCTGCCGGTAAACTATTCCACAGCTTAATGGTCCGGCAGAAGTATGATTTTGCGAACCATATAATTATGATTTACCAGAACTTTGCAGTTTTTTATGACCCGGGCATCGAACCCCAGACCTCAGCACAGCAGTCGTGCCGAGTAAGCAATACAACTACGCCATCGAGAGAGTTAACGCATACCAATACATATAAATGATAGGTATCTTAGTATTAAATATATTTTAGACTAAGGTCGACTTACACAACTAAAGTCAAATTTTTATATAATTTGTCGTTTCATTTAGTGGCTAAATATGATTTAAGAATCTTTGGCCTAAATAATGCAAAGACGTAAAATGATCCAAGTTTCATTAAGCCAGAAATAACACCCCAAATTTGGAAGAGAAAGCGCTAGTTCAAAACAATGAAATGTGATGTACAACTTAGTGAAAAGCCAGACAGTTAAAATGACAACGACGCGGTCAATTTGACTTTGTCTGTTGTACCTTCAAGTATATTTAGAAACGAAGTGACCAGCAGCAGAAGCCCGATTTAAAAAGCTTTTTCTCGCGACTCCGCCCGCGTGATCTGCTTTTTTCTGGGATAAAAAGTAGGCTATGTTTATCATGATAATGTAGGACTCTAATGGCTCTCAGGACAGTCGTCGGAGCAGACCTCTTTTTATTCTCATATTTCCACAATTACTACTGCGATTACCTATGTAGAATCTAAGTACAGTTTCATGTTTTAAATAGATTTTTCTTAATCTTTTCACTAAACACCGGCTAAGTGGGAGTGGTACTTGCGCATCGAGGGTTCTGTAAAGGCCCCTTCAATGTTCACTTTTTCTTATTTATATTATTCATTACAATAACAACATTTCAGCCTGCTACCTATTATGACTTAAAAGAAAGAATCCTATAATTAAGGGATAGACATAAATATACGGCGAAGCGTGGCGTAGGCTTAATACATGTACGATTAGTAAGGGCCCGTTGACACCCTTTGGATATTAAATCCTAACCTATAGATCTACGATATTACCTAATATATCCTATATTAGGTAATATTAATCATAATTAATTAAATAGCCAGCACTGGCAAATTATAATTTAAGAATGCTGGTAAGTAACTGCAATTTATTATTCAAGATCTTACTAAGTATCTGCTATAAACAATAATTATTTCACGAAGATAGTCCCTCGAGAATGAGAGTTACCGATGTTGTCTCTTATAAGCATTGTTTGTTTTCTTGAAGTCGCTCGTCTCTTGAGAAAATCGCCGTGATTCACTACTAATGGTATAATAAACCTTGTTTTATGGAAGCTAAGATCGATCGTAATCGTAAGATCGATCTGCAGTGATAGCTTATGACACGAAACAAAAACTAACTCGTTTCTAAATTCTACCTCAGTTTTTCTCACAGTTGACTTGAATTCTAATATTTTTGTTACAAGATATCCGCAATATAAAGTCGATTCACACTTGCCAGTTTTATAATTACGCCCGAATAGTGTAACATCCTTTAAATGTTAATACGTAAGCCCTTGTAATAGAAAACAACTGGGCATACTTCCCGTTTCATGGCTATTGATTCCGGGTAATTTGTACTTTGGTCTTTAAAACGGTTGTCGTTTAATGAACAATTAATTATGACAGTCAATTTTGGTGGTTCATACTTATTCAGTTAATTACGGGCGGTGATTGAGTGACGAGATTTAATTGGATAATATTAACCTAATGTGAGTTTTCGTTAGCTGTTATGGCATCATACATACTAATGATGGTTGCCCACGCTCCCCCCATTTTATCAGGAATGTATTACTTTTTGATTTCATTGAATGTCGAGACGAGCAAGTCGCTCGCATGATGGTTAACGCCACGCCTGCCCATAAACAGAAGCAACAGCACACAGAACTTTGAACTACAAAGCACTTCATGGCACTGAACTGCACTTGTCAAACTGAGACATAAGATATTGAGTCTCATAATACTCAGTAATTTCACTGGCTTCAATGTCCTTCAAACCGAAACATAACAGTACTTACACACTGTTTCTTGGCGGCAGAAAAAGACAAAGCCGTAGACAATACAATATTTTCATATATTATGTATGACGTGGTATTGAAAAAACTCGCACACACAGTGTTAACGACATTATACGCGTAGCAAAAACAAATTATGTATGTAATTTGAACTAAATTCTTTAATACATAACATCGCAAAAATGTGTGACGAAATATTAAAAAACCGGTCACGTGCGTGTCGAACCACGCACAGTGAAAGGTTCCATAGTAGTGTTGCCCAAATTCAGTCTTGGTCTTGCAGTCTTGGTCTTGTTCTTGCGTTTTTGCAAGACCAAGACCAAGAACAAGACCGCGTATTTTTAGCAAGACCAAGACCAAGACTGACCGTGCAAGACTTGAGCAAGAACAAGACATAGCCTGCAAGACTCTTGCGTCTTGCAGCTAGGACTTAGCGCTATTTCACTGAGTAGTTAGGTGTAACAGTTCGGTGTATAGGTAGGTACGCTTAGAAATTCTATGAGACGCAAAAAACTGTATCAAAGAATAGGTATGAAAAACTGGACCTATCTATTAAAATCAAACTGAGTGCATGCATAGTTATGTTTTAACCATCGGCACTTTGATAATGCGGCTTCAAAGGTTTTGTACTTACTTCTCAAAGAAATTTGCCGCTTTTCGGAAGTACATGGTTACGATACACGCGCCGGCGGCTTCTTTTGAAATCTAAAACAATCGTTGCCGCCACGCCGAAATCATAACATTTGACACTATTTGATTGCCGCCATAGGGCGTAGGCGTAGGTATACTCGTGCAAAATAATTTCGAATTTTAAGAGTACCTACAGGTGTTCCAAAGAATAAATAAGTTTCAGAGTGCTTAGAATGAAAATGAATACATTATACTGATCACGCAAGTAGTATTATGATTGGGATAAAATGGTAAGGATAGGTAGTAGATGTCAAATTAATTCATTCTAGTAAGTATATATTATAATATTGATTACTTATATGGTTTTAAACTAATTACTTAGGTACTATTATTTTACATTTAGTCATTATATTTCTTAAGTTTTTACAAGAAAAAATAGCAAAAAAGTGTTCAAATATCACCCCGCACCCGTTTAATAAATATTGTAGCCACTTTTAAATATACTTGAAACGTGTAAAAAAATTCTACAAAACTAATAAAATAATATAAAAAGCGTAGGTACTTACCTACTAATAAAATAAAAAGCCTGCGATAAGAGTTTTGTATTACTTACCAGCCCGAATATCTCTGAGAGAGATGATGAGAGTAAGTATTTACTAGCTGTGCCCGCGACTTCGTCCACGAGGAATAGTAACTTTGGAGGTATAGTGACGTTCAGGACTTATTTATTTATTTTAAAACTTCTGTCATCAAACATACAAACGAACTCTTCAGCTTTATAATATTAGTATAGATGTACGCCAAAACATTCACTTATATGTAAAGAATAGTGATTTTCACTAATTCTTTATATATATTTTATTCACGCGTCGCGTCTGTACAAGTAGGTAATATTTAGTGTGTGTTTGTACGCCGCACGCGGCATTATTTGATTTGCGGCGGCATCCTTTTCATAGAGCCGGCACGTGGCGAGGCGGCGCGGTAGAAAGCAAGGAAACGTACTATAAATAAAGGAATTATTTTAATTCCAGTCATTTCCAATTGAGCTGTGCTTCGAGTCTAACTTAATAATTGTTTTTACTAATTCTTGTTGTTTTCTAAAAACGTATCACGTGTACAATTTAATATGAGTGACGAAGATTCAAATTATTCGAGTCCGAGTAACGAGAGTTTGAGTCACAGATCTAAAAGACCCAAAAGCAAATTTGAAGAGTTTTTCGAAATAATTCATGCATCCCAAACTGCCTTCTGTAAATTGTGCCAACATAAAAAGATTGAAATAAAAATGAAAAACAGAAACACTTCAGGCTTAAGGAAACATCTAATATCTTTCCACAAAAAGGAATCAGAAATATTTCTTCCTGTTAAACCAAAATTAAGTGGAGATATCACAAGCTTTTTAGTAACCGCTGGAAGAAGTGGACAGGTAAGAATATTTTTTTAACTCTGCATAGCTATTCATGCGATACTTTCAAAAACGCCATTAACTTACGTAAGTATTTTTGAGTTAGTGGTGTTTTCATCTAGGGGTGCGACATATTAAGTATGTAATTATCGTCTTAAATATTTTTTATAAACACCCATATTTTCATTTAATCGGCCAGTAACAACTAAGTACTTTATTTTGGTAAATTACAGTACAGTGCAACCTTAATATAACAAATATCAATTTAACGATTTTCTCGATTTAACAACAACATACCTCCTCCTCTTATATGCTCAAACCTTGTATGTTTTAAATAATAACACAAGATTTATTGTTTTGTTTCAGTCGGAAAACAGCAGTGACAACATCACGACAGCTACAGTTGATTGGGTGGTGAAAAAATATCTTCCCTTCTCATTTTTCGATGACGAAGCTACACAAGTATATTTTCGACGTATTTGCCCTAATATGGTGTTTCCTAAAAGGTCTACACTTAGAAGGAAAGTCAAAGAGCGATTTGAAGAGCTCCAATTGAATCTCAAGGAACGACTTCAACAATTATCATCTAAAATGTCTTTTACCATTGATGGGTGGACGTCAATTGCTGGTAGGAGTTACTACGGGGTTACTATTCATTATATAGACAACGAATGGAAGTATCAATCTGTAGTTCTTGATTTTATACCATCACGCGGTCGACATACTGGGGAAGATATTGCAACGATTTTCCATGAATGTTTATTGGAATATGGCATAATTGATAAAATACAAGGTATCACGGTCGACAACGCAACTGCAAATACCAAATTTATGTATGAACTGGGCAAACAGCTGCCGCCACACTTTGATTCAGACAATCAACATTTCCGGTGCTTTGCTCACATTTTAAACCTTGGTGTACAAGATTTATTAAAGACCTTAGCATTACACTGTGAGTCTGACACTAACGCGCAAGATCAGCAGTACGAAGACTATGCAGACGAAACTGAGGATGAGGAAGATGAAGAATCTGCACCAAATATTGCTGACTCGCGTACATCTGTAACAAAGTTACGCAGTGTTTCCAGTAAAATAAAAAGAAGTGAGATAGTGAAGAAGAAGTTTCAGTCTGCTTGTGAAGCAGCTGGCGTGCCATCAAATCTAAATGCCATTCTTGACTGTCCAACGAGATGGAATTCCACACATGATATGATTGGATTTGGTTTAAAAGTGAGAGCGGGCATTGACATATTGTGCAGTTCTGTCACCGAATTAAATGATTTTCAAATCACAGCTAATGAATGGCAGGTACTCGAAAAATTACATAAATTTCTAATAAACTTTAAACTTTTAAGTACAAAACTTGGTGGAGACAAATATGTTACATTACCGCTAGTCATTGTATCATTCAATCTTTTGCTAGATAAAATTGAATCTATGGTAAAACAGTTAGATGAGAAACCTAATCGATCTGAAGTGGATGAAAGGCTCATTCTAGCTTTCCAAGCAGCTCGAGACAAAATGCTTAAACATTACAAAAAGAGCAACTGGATTTATTGTACTTCTTTAATTTTAGACCCAAGGCATAAGGCTCAGACTTTTGACCTGACAATGTGGGGGAAGCAACTTAAAACAGAAAGTCTGCGCAAGTTCAATGAACTTTATGAAGAATATAAAAATCTACACTCACTGAACAAATCTCTGGAATTACCAGAAAAAGAAAATAAAGTATGTGATGAAGATGAAGACGTAATAGACTTTGATAAACTCTATGAATGTCCCTCGACGTCATCTGGATCTTGTCTTCAAGGCTTAGTGATAGACGAGTTGGAGGAGTACCTGAGAAAACCAAGAACTGCCAGCTCGGAAGACATTTTAGATTGGTGGAGGACGCATGAGACAGAGTATCCGATTTTATCGAAAATGGCCCGTGATTTTCTCTCAATACCTGCAACTTCAGTACCTGCTGAGAGGTTATTTTCTAAAGCATCATTAGTAATTAGAAAACATAGAAATAGGTTAAATGATGAGTCAGCCAGATGGTTACTTTGTATTAATTGTTGGTCAAAAAAATTGATATAAAGTATCATAACCTAATGATAAAGCTGTTGATTAGTGTTGTATTTTATTTTTTGTTCAAATAAATGATAAATCGTAAAACTCTTTTATTAAATTTCTTATAAGTTGAGGGTTCAATCTCTTTTTAGACAGATAAGTATTGTTCTTTAAAATACAGTCAAGTTATTGTAATTAATTTGTTTTTTTACATGTTTTAGCAAATGTAAGCTTATAAATCATAAATGTTTATTAAGAAACAGTTACTTCCATGGAAAACGACATATAGGTCAGTTAATTTTTCGAATTTCTTATTAAATCTTCAGTTATTTGTTAATCTGCTTGATCTTTACTATGGCTATGTTAATTCAAGCTCACAATGTTCCAATTCTAATACGTTTTTTTAAGATTTAAAGTAAACTTTAATAAATAGTAATAGACTAATAGGTAATTGCAAGACTTGCAAGACTCTTGCTGCAAGACCAAGACCAAGACCAAGACTGGGAGCGCAAGACCAAGACCAAGACCAAGACCAGGTGTATTGGCGCAAGACCAAGACCAAGACTGGCTAAGTCTCGTCTTGTTCTTGCATTTGGGCAACACTATTCCATAGTCAGGATGAACGTTCAAAGTTTTGAAAAGTACTAGATAACTAGAATAAGTTTATAAAGTAACCTCTATAGCCTTTGTTACGGAGATTGTAAGTACTGATGGTATTCGCAATACAATGTTTCATTACTATTCTTAAATCAGTGACTTTAATATATATTTTTTTATTTGAATGACTGACAAGACGAGCAAGGCGCTCGCCTGATGATAAGCTGCCCATAAACAGAAGCAACAACACTCAAAACTTTGAATTACAAAGCACTGCATGGCACTGAACTGCGCTTGTCACTCCGAGATATAAGATGTTAATTGTCATAATGCCCAGTAATTCCACTGGTTTCAATGTCCTTCAAACCGAAACACAACAGTACTTACACACTGTTGCTTGGCGGCAGAAATAGACAAAGCGGTGGTACCAACCCAGACGGCCTCTTGAATCGGAGGGACCACAAGTACAACTCTTCGAGTAAAATGACTGTAATATTCGGACGGACGGAGGGACGGTAAGACAAAGAGACTGACGTTACTAAATTATATGGGTTCGATTTTTACCATTTTGCTAAGGAACACAAAAAATTCAGATACATTCTGAATTTGATTAAAAATACCATTTTTAATAACTATTTGCCAGAGGGCTTGATCTCCCCAGAGGGGTAGACGTCGGGCGTAGCCGGTCGTAAAAACTGCTGTTAAAAAGCATGTTGCGCCGACCCTATTAAGAATGGGGTAGGGACAGGTGGAAGAAGAAACTTGCCATATTTCATTAATAAAGTAATTTATGGTAAGCAATAGAGTATATATTCCAAAAATACTCTTTATATTAGCATTTAACGTGCAAATAAATGTCATAATTATTTTGAAACTAAAAAATCGACACATAGTGTTAATTAGTTACGTGAGAATGATCTTTTTGTTGAAATCTATTAGTTATAGATGGTTGGCCACAAGGTTAATTATATTTTAATTTGAATTACTCTTAGTCACGTCCAGCCATGCATTAGTAAATGAATTTATTATTTTATTATCTAGTAATATATTTTTAATAAAAATACGAATCTCTATAAAACATTGCCTTATTAAACGACTTAATAAGGTTCTCTATTCGGCCCCTACCTATCGAAAATATCTTTAATAATAAATAATTAAACACACCCAACAGTTACACAGATAGTCCATATCCTTCTCTAGGTTAACCTGTGTCGTAGGAACTACGAGAGAAGAGAAGTCTCACAACCCCCGAAAAATATTTTTCAAACGCACAAACATTTATATTGGTACAGAAATCGAACCCGCAACCTAACGCTTCGCAGACACCCGCTCTACTCGCGCACTGCGCCATGGGGATATCAGAATAAAATTACATAGTTTTCATCGTGTCATAACTATACCCTTTTTTGAGTTCCAAGGTTGGTACTCTAATGTAGCAGATAGCTTAGAATCCTTTGGTCGACTCTAGCAACCCAATCACTAGTCAGAATAAACAGCTTAGTTAGTATTCTAGGCCATTAAGGCGCTTCCGTGAGCAAATGACCTTGACTGACTCACGGCATACTGACTCGTCTACTCGGCGTGTGAGTTTTCGTGCAGAATATGCACGTATTTAGCGAATAATTGATTTAAAAAATCAGTTGTTGGTCTTTTCGAAAATTTAAAACGGGTAAAATATTCGTTATTAAATCGCCTATCTAGTGATATTAATCTCATACGAAAACAATCTGTACTTTAAGAGGAGACGCACGGAATCGTTGCATTTTTCTCATTTTTATGGTTCATTTATAACGACAATATAAAAAAAAATATCAACATTAACATGAATTTGAATCGAACAAAGTAAAGCTGACTAATTGTAGAAATATATTGTATATTTTTTAAACAATATTTATTTTAAGTAATGACTAGATAGCCTCTAAAAATCTTGATCGCGCGGCGTTTTGCTGGGGGTATGGCCTTAATCATAAGGTTTATTATTTATGGATATAGATGTAAATTCTTATTTATAGAAAGTGCCCTAGTCAATTTTAACAGCATGAACACGAATTATCCGAGAGTCTTGTCGCCCTATGTCCAATAACTTTAAATTAGTGCTATCCTTGACTGGCTGATAAGATGGACACCAACATTTTCTCTTTGTTATTTTAATTAAATATGCCATTAATGAGCAACGATGACCTGTGGTGAATAAATACGGGGGAGAAAGAACTGGGGGTGAGTTTTCATACAGAATGTAGTTTGGTACATAATGAAAATAGTGTAATTTCTTTTATTGTTGTTAGTACAGTTAAACCTGATTACTGTGAAAATCAATAAACGTAGACAGTATAATTTGTTTCGAGGTAAGTGTGTTATCTGGGACTTAAGATTGTTCACCTTTTGAATTGACACGTTTATGTAACTCCGTGGCGCAGGGAGCGAGTAGCCGGCTGTGAAGCGAGAGGCCGCGGGTTCGATCCCCGCACCGAGACAAATGTTTGTGTGATCCACAAATATTTGTTTCGGGGTCTGGGTGTTGTGAGACCGAAAGTCTCTCGTAGTTCCTGATACCCACGACACAAGACTCGTATTTTACTGTGGGGTCAGGACTATGTATGTGACTGTTGGGTGTATTTATTATTATTATTAATAAAAACTTCAAAACTAAATAGATTTTCTGTATGAATGTATTACTTAATATTGTATTATGTATTCATTTGTATTATGATTTAATTTAATAAGTGGTAGACTGTAATAGTGGTATAATATTATAATTAGAAAAAATTACAAGAGACCTATGGCTGAATTTCATTGTGCTTCTTTCAGATAAGTGGGCAGTTCCGAAGCGACGGGATATTTTAATTATTGTAAAACCGTCTCGAGAGTCGAGCCTAATTAGAGAATATATGATTTAAATTTGATAAAATTTCACCACAAATTCTAATCCAGTCAATCCAATATCCAGTCAAATATCCATTCTTAAAAGATGCCTAAAGATAAATCTAGGCTTCTATAAAGGACGAAATATCTTTATATAACCTCATTCTTTTACATTTTCAGTATAATTTAGCTTAATGAGGATTTCTGTCCTCGCACCTTTCCCACGCGTTCGTCCTTTCAATTCATTCGATTTGGTCGCCACGCAATTTTTTTGAAATATGATGAATATTTTTCTCACCCACTTTGATACCAAATTGAATTGGATTCACATTACCTTCAAAGGGATTTGAAGGATGGCGTATGCATCATAAACCTTATTAACTTGATTTAACTAAGGTATTTTTATTTTAGAGTTGTACAAAAAACTACTATTAATTTTGAATAAATAAATACACCACACATTCACATACATAGTCCTGACCTCACAGTAAGATACGAGTCTTGTGTCGTGGGTATCAGGAACTAGGAGAGACTTTCGGTCTCACAACACCCAGACCCCGAAACAAATATTTGTGGATCAGACAAAGATTTCTTTCGGGGCGGGGATTGAACCCGCGGCCTCTCGCTTCACAGCCGGCTACTTGCCCGCTACGCCACGGAGGCTGTCAATATAAGTTAGGCATTTATAGTTCATACACTCAAAATCTCTCAAGCATGTACAATAATTACCTACGATCGGCGTTCTTCGTTTACCTTGGAAAACAATACTACAATGATGTGATATAGAGTTATTATTACATTAATGTACATACTTATTTTTTGCGGTATATTTTTTTAGTATCCATAGCTACACACAACTCCGTCAAATGTGGAATAGATACATTTATAATGCAGGGCTAGTATTATTATTATGTCATAATGCGATGAAGTTGGGGAAGATGACCAAAATTTCTTAATTTATCGCTAAGTATATGATATAATGTACGTGTTGTACGTTAATGACTATTTCACAGTTTTTTTTTGTAATGTTAAAACTGACTAATGTCCACTTTTTAAAGTCCATTTAATTTTTGCTATTTCTTAAGTGCCCAACGAGACCCGGAACACCGCACATTTATTGCATATTCCCACTTAATTGCAAAAAAGTTAAAATCATCGAAACGAAAAATATAGATCGTGGCACTGTACATATTTATTTGCCACTTCTGTATACAAATATAAGTAATGTTATCCTTGCTTATCTGTATATATGCTTGAGGGCTGTGAATCAACAAGAAAATCCTGAACCTGCGATCAATCTTTTAAAAGTAAACGTTATCTCAGGATAAAAGTGATCTCTTAAATGGGTAAACGTGCACTGTTGTTATCAAATAATGAAATATAGTGTTTTATTATATTGCTTTCAATATTTTTATTAGGAATTTGCACTAGTACATCGGTATATAGCTAACTCGCTAACCATGAATTCCTGGGTTCAAGTCCGAGGTCGGACAAATACCTTAAGTTATTCGCTGATTGATTTTCCCCTAATATTGTAAGGCACGTATGGTGGTGTAATAGTTTGTGTATGTCATTACACATTTGACGTTAAGTCTCATAATGCTGGTGGGAGGATACTTGTATCCGACCGGATAGCGACCACCGTACACATTGTTTATCGTTGGTCGACACTATTCTTGGATTGCGCTACACTTACCAACAGGTGTAGCGTAGTCACTTTGCCGAGCCAGGATAAAAAAAATACTGACTTCGATGTCCTTCAAACCAAAACACAACACTGACGGCCTTTCACAGACTAGCAACCTCCCACCTCCATCAGTCTCAGCAGGAGATGAATGAATGTATTTTTTCTGTTACTTTAAAATTAATCTTAATCAGCTTAGACCTAAATCAAAGTATAAAAATAAAGTGAAATATTAATAATGTTCATATTTTATAAGATTTATCTAGCATCTTGCGCGTACAACTAAATAAAACAATATATTAAGAAAGGGTCGACATGATAAATCGTATTTATTGGTATCATTTTTTTAACTGGACTCGAGCATTTATCGCTAGTATATAGTTGTGACCAATAAATTGAATCCAAGCGTTTTCAAGTAAGTGTTGATTTTATTATTGAAAAAAAGAAATTTCTTTAAGTTATTTTAAAGAGTTTAATACGGTATGTACTGCGTTATATAATCTGTGTATTCATACGTTTTAAAGGTGGTAGGGCCCTCGTATGCGAGAGGCCGTCTGGGTTGGTACCATCGATTGTCTATTTCTGCCGCCAAGTGTGTAAGCACTGTTGTGTTTCGGTTTGAAGGACATTGAAGCTAGTGAAATTACTGGCCATTATGAGACTTAACATCTTATGTCCCGGGGTGACGAGCGCAGTTCAGTGCCATGCAGTGTTTTGTAATTCAAAGTTCTGTGTGGTGTTGCTTCTTTTTATGGGCAAACAACTTATGGACTTACCAGTCAGTTTCGTCATTCAATCAAATAAAAAAAATCCTTTTAATTCGGCTAGGTGATTGGCATCAATTGAATGATTTTTAAAATTGTTTCCATATTGATTGAACCCAGGATCTCGCCGGTTTCATAGTTTATGAACGCTGTTACCGGAACAATGAGTCGCATATGTATTTACAAATTGATTGTACATTTGTTAGTGGAAAGAACCTAATATTTTTTTAAACCGATTGGGAAGCGACCAGTTTCTTAAGTAATGTTTATATGTAAGAGCCATGCGAGTCGTGCATTGTTGTCACAAAATACTCGCATTCAGGGGTCGCTCAATGTAAATAATAGAACATCATGCCGGCATAGTTCTGCCGAACGTTGATATATGTAATATTTCTCGATTAATATTACATTTGGACTGCACTGCACTTAACATCAGGTCCAGTGTAGACTCTTAGTCGTGCCAGGATAACATAACAAAAGTCCACAGCTCATCTATCTATATCTATACACGATATAAACACGAACCGTCCCACTTAAGGTCTAGTTTGTTTGAGTTGAAACAAGTACTCGGTGTTTGTGTTTCGGAACGAGAAAATTCTTTTTATTTCTGGACGCGACGTTCAGAAACTCGATTAAGACATTAACTCCACGCCCAACAAGCGATGGTTTGGCGTGATTTGATCAGCAGCAATATTAGTCAACACAACTTGCCATTATAACTTTTTATCAGCCGAAATGGGGTCGCTAGCCAATGATAAAAGTGCCACGCCTCTCCATAAACAAAAACAACATCACACAGAACTTTCTATTCATCTTATTTTGTTCTATTATAACTTGAGACACAGAGTGTTACGTCTCATAATGCCTATTCAATTTAATGTCCTACAAACCTAAATACAACCGTGCTTGCATACTGCTGATTGGCGGCAGAATTAGACAAAGCGGTGATACCGACCCAGATGGCCATTCCCATACCTGCGACTTACCACCTTGTGTGACACGACTGTGACATTAATGGACTTTTTTACAACTACAACACATTTTACATGTTATATCCATGGACCCACGTTTACCTATTAGCAATCTGGTTTTAGGCGACTTGTCTTATTAAGTAGGTAAAGGTACTCAATAATACATACACCTATTTACCCGAAAAGGTAGTCAGAGGTACAACTAATGACTATACTGTTTGCAGAACATATTTCCATCTAAAAATGTAATCTATCAACACTCGGGTACGCATTTCAATCCTGGGCAATTCATGTGTGCCTTTTTTTTATTATGAAGCAAATTGTTGTTTGGATTTGAAAATCCAGAATCTTACCGGTGACACTCTTTTAATACAATGAGACAAATAAATACGTTAGACCGGTGATTATCCGGTTGAAAATGGTAAAATTAGAAACAAATTTATAGTAGAATCAAACCCATTGTAAAAGGAAGAGAATACAACAAAATTGATAGGAAAAATAAATTACCGGCGATCTGAGGTCGGGAAGTGGGAAGGGGGGGCTTTTAAGGGTAAAAAACGGTTTATCTCGATTTCCGGAAAAACTACAAGTCCTATGGAAAAAAGTTAAATCGCAAAGTTGTAGGTAATAAAAAGATCTACTACTTTTGTATACACACTCTCTTCACATAACCCCAAAATATATGTGAAAAATTCAAATAACCAAGTTTTTTGTTTTATCTATTATAATAAATCATTTTTTTTGACGAAATTTGGTGAAAACTTACCTTTTTGTATCCCAAATACACTGTAATTTTTTTGATTTAAAATATTTATTTTTGCACCTTATTTTGACTTAATATCGAAAAAGCAGCCTAATTTTCAAACGAAAATTCTCACGTCAAAGTAACGTAAAGTTATAAGTTAATATTTAATAAGACATATCTACAATATTTTGAGAAAGTTGTAGAATCTTCTTTAAATTATATGCGTAGATGCCTCTTTATTGTTATTTTAATATAACTTATATACCTGAGTGATCTACGGAAAATTTTAGCCCATCATAAAGAAGTGGGGAAGGGGCTAGGTGGGTCTGGGCCTTACTACCTGTTATTTAGTAGTTCGTTTCTTTGCATTTTCTGAGCACATTTACCATAGTAATGTATATATTTTTTACACCATCAGAAAGTAGAGAATTCAATGAACAAGAAACCAACAGACTTTTTTAAAAAAGCTCATATTTTGACGTGAGAATTTTCGTTTGAAAATTAGGCTGCTTTTTCGATATTAAGTCAAAATAAGGTGCAAAAATAAATATTTTAAATAAAAAATATTACAGTGTATTTGGGATACAAAAAGGTAAGTTTTCACCAAATTTCGTGAAATGATTTATTACAATAGATAAAAATAAAAACAAAAAACTTGGTTATTTGAATTTTTCACATATATTTTGGGGTTATGTGAAGAGAGTGTGTATACAAAAGTTGTAGATCTTTTTATCACCTACAACTTTGCTATTTAACTTTTTTCCATAGGACTTGTAGTTTTTCCGGAAATCGAGATAAACCGTTTTTTACCCTTAAAAGCCCCCCCCCCCCCTTCCCACTTCCCGACCTCAGATCGCCGGTAATTTATTTTTCTTATCAATTTTGTTGTATTCTCTTCCTTTTACAATGGGTTTCATTCTAATAAAATTTATTTATGTTTCAAATTGGAAAATCATCGGTCTACGTACTGTACTAACGCTGATGGTGTGTTTTATAGAGTTTATTAACTTCGTATCAATAAGTTTTTTTTATTGCATAGATTACTAAACGAGCAAGTAAGTCACCTGGTAGTAAGTGATCTCCACCACCCACAGTGCTAGAAGAATCATAGGCGCGTTGCCGACCTTTAAGGGAAGAGATAATTAAGGGATTGGGAAGCGGAGGGGGATTTGGGCCTCCGGATATCACACTCACCGTACGAAACGCAGCAATAAGTCGGTACTTTACGATGGTTTTCTGTGAGAGAGTGGTAACGACCCGGTTGAGCCGGACCATTCATGATGCAGACATAACTGTTTACTGCTTGGCTCTACAACTTATGGTATCATCTAATGAATAGTAACCAAATGTACCTACGTTTCATTAAACTTTATTAGTACCTAGGTAGCTAGGAAGGTATCAAAAAATCCAAAATCACAGAAAACCGACGTAAAGTAGCGGCTTGCTGCTGCGTTTCGTACGGTGAGTGAGATATCCGGAGGCCCAAATCCCCCTCCCCTTCCCAATCCCTTAATTGGTCTCCCTTTAAGGTCAGCAACGCACCTATGATTCTTTTAGTATTGTGGGTGTACATGGACGGTGGAGATCTCTTACCATCAGTCTCAGGTATATGCTATATAAAAAAGCGATCCACGTTTGATTGTCAAATCTATTCAAATTAACTGCACTGGAAATCGTTCACAACTATGAATAATTTTGGTTCGTTTATGGTCGGCATGTTTTGATTTGTTGATTTCTGGTCAAGGTATTTGTTTGGTGGATTATAGTTGATATTTTATAGTAGGCAATTAGGTATTTTTCTTAAACTTTGTTAACTATTGTTCTAAATTTTTTATTTTTAAATAAATTATTACACCCAACAGTCCCATACATAGTCCTGACCCCACAGTAAGACAGACCCCACAGAGACTTTCGGAGGTCTCACAACATCCAGACCTCGGAACAAATATTTATGGATCACACAAACATGTGTCTCGGTGCGGGGATCGAACCCGCGGCCTCTCGCTTCACAGCCGGCTGCTCGCCCGCTGCGCCACGGAGGCTGTCAATTTTGATTTACATGCACGACTATCAACTTATTTTAAAACTTTATTAATATCTCGAGACGATTGTTTAGTGCTCATATTTTATTTCTTGATTAGTTTATATGTCTATCTTCAAAACAATTATCATCGTAATGATGATGACTTTAATGACAATGTCAATTATTTTGATAACAATGGTGTTGGTATTATCTGTCACGACGCGACGTAACGTAATGAGATAATTAATCAACACAAGAAATAGAAAGAAATGAATCATATTGTTGGTTCTGCTGCAAACAAGACATGCCATTGGTTTAAATGGCAGCGTACTGGGGCTGGGAAACCGATGAGATCCCAGTTTCTAATTCTATGTGGAAATATAATCTCGATTTGTATTGACAGCCCCTGTGGCGTAGCAGACAAGTAAACAGCAGTGAAACGAAAGGTGGCAGGTTAAATCTCCGCTCCGATACAGGTTCGTGTGATCCACACACATTTGTTTCGGGCTTGGGTGTGGTGAGACAAAAAGTCTTTCGTGGTTTCTGATACCCACGACACAAGACTCGTATCTTACTGTGGGACTATACATATATTTCAAAACTGCCTTAGATCAAATCGCTTCAAGAACTTATTTGAAAGTTTTTTTTATATAGCTGAGGCTGGTGATCAAGCAATTGAGACAATATGTACTATACTATACAATAAGTAATAACACCAGAACTTCAGTCAGTCTAGAGTTTATGCTTTACATAATGCAGTAAATAAATATCGATTACTCTACTATCAAAACGATGCATTTATTTTATATATTAAAGTTAGATCACACCCAAGTCGCACGTACATGCCAGCAACTAGTTGCACGCTAGTTGCAAGTTCCATTCCTTGGAAAAATCGCTGTATTGTTATTGAAAATAGATTCGCAGCACGCCTGGTTATCTCTAGTGAACTAGTCAGGCATTTAATTAAGAGTTTCTAACTTGTGTCCGGGGAAATGAACGCGTTTAACGGACTTTTACGTTGACTTAATACGATTTTAATAACCAACTAGTTTTCAACGTTTGAAATGAAACTGGCGTTTAGTTTGATTGGTTTTAAACGCCATGTTATAGAAAGGTGTGGCCAAATTGAGCAATGTATAGTATACGACATAGTTTATTCACCCACCGTAATATCAATCCACAAATACATTGTTAGGACCTACATAAAGTATTTTATGTTTTATCGAATGATTACCGAGTCGATATTCGACTTGTAACTTATGACAACACTAATTATTATACTGCTAAGCGTTTGTCATACTATATAACATTGTTATTCTCGCTCACGCACTTCATTTGTTTATAGTGATGTAATCGATCTTATCGATCTAAATAAAGGAATTAATAAAATTTGCGAGGATCTGGTACATAAAAATTCACTTTCAAGTGCATATAATAACCCGTAAACATTACCACACCTTAACACGTTGTTCACCTTTGCTTCTAAGATGCATAGATATCAGTTGTTTTGAATATCTTCAACAAATTCTGGAATACGAACGCGAATTCTATTAGTTCCGCTCACTGGATTCTACTTATCGTAAAATTATACGTACAAAAATTATGGTCGACGGAGAATTAACGAACTTTGTGGTATAAAATTCGTTATTACGATGTCTTAAAACTTCGACGCTTAACTACAATTATTTTTTAGGTTTTTGGGAGGACGGTAGACTATTATTAATATTTATGTCCATCATTTCCTTATTTTCTTAATCCACTCTACTACTACTACTTCCATTTTCCGACCAGTTAATTTTTCTGCCGAAGGACCTGATGGTAAGTAGTAGCAGTCCAAGTATAATCTCGATCGTCGAGAGACATAGCGTTCCTCGAGTTTCAACCGTCATCAGAATGTTGCCGGCCTGAAATTACTAGGTATAGACTGGCTAACTCCAGATCGCGACTCGCCTAACTAGCGGATTTTTCACTATATGTACGGTCGCTGCTACCTAATCGGGTAGCAAAATATACTAGGTACCCTCCCACCAGGGTGGGTTCGACTCCCACACTAATACAAATGTTTGTGTGATCCACAAATATTTGTTTCGGGTCTGGGTGATGTGGGACCGCAATTCCCTCGTAGTTCCTGATGCTCACGATACAGATTAACTTTGCGTGTGCTAAGTATGTGTGGGACTGTTGAGTGTATTATTATTTTTTTTATAAAAAGTTATAGATCCGAACACGATATGCTGGAGCGTGGAATCCGTATCTAGTACGCAACTCCTCATACAAATAGCACTAAGGTTACTTCGGAAAGAGATGCATCAAATGCAGATCGTAAGCAGTCTAAGAGTATTGTTACTGTTTAGTGTTTACGGATTCATAGAAATAAATTTGGCGAGAGATTTCTCGCATTCGGTGCAGGTGCAGTGTGTAAACTCTCTTAACTTTATCGTCATCGATTTTTACCAAAATTTATCTTCACAGCATTAACATTTTGTAGACAAATCGAGTCAAGGTAAATATAAACAGTAATTAGGGACGAACGTCACAGCAACACGACGCAATTACTTCTCCATCAAACGATATTAACTGAATCGTGACAAACGAAAAGCGACGTAAAAAATAACATGTCACGTGTAATAGGGATGAGATCCAGTTACATCGCACAACGCGAGAAGGGCGGTACCCTCGCTGACTAACTAAGACAAATGAATTGGGAGAGAAAAATCAGAGAGATTATTTCGATCTCAGTTTATTAGATGTGACGGGTGATGAGTTTTACGGGCTTAGACACAGAATGACATATTGCTTGAAAACTAATGCGATAGTTTGTCTTTTAATCAATGATGTAAGCATTACATTTATAAATAAATATACCCAAAAGTCACATATAGCTGGTATTGGTATCGTGGGTATCAGGAACTTCGAGTGACTTATGGTCCCATATCATCTAGACTCGAAAAAATATTTATAGATCAACTAAGCATTTCATCTCACAGCCGGTTGCTCGCCCACTACGCCACGAAGATGGCTTTTACAGCTTCATTGGATAAGTCGACGAGATTTAAGTGCACCGGTCGTAATAATGATTGGCAACAAAAGTTTTTTTATTATTTTGATTGACGAGCAGGTCGCTCATCTAATCTTCTCTTTCTAATCCGTCTAGATTCCTATAAATTTACCCTCCCTTCCTTGCCCTTTTTCCTAATAGCACGCTCCGTCTGTTTATTTGACAGCCTCCGTGGCGCAGCGAGCGAGTAGCCGGCTGTGAAGCGAGAGGCCGCGGGTTCGATCCCCGCACCGAAACAAATGTTTGTGTGATCCACAAATATCTGTTTCGGGGTCTGGGTGTTGTGAGATTGCAAGTCTCTCGTAGTTCCTGATACCCACGACACAAGACTCGTATCTCACTGTGGGGTCAGGACTATGTATGTGACTGTTGGGTGTAAAAAAAAATACCACAGACTATGATTTTCTTGATTTTACCGATCTTTTGCTGTATTCCTTCCTCAAGAGCGTCCTCATCGGTGGCGGTTGAACCGTGTCGATACTTATTTTTTCAATCTTTCTGGTGATTTTACTTCTTTTTGACCTACCATATGTACTTTATTACGTATATGGCTACACAATCAATAAAGATCACCGATAACTTAGAATTACAATTCAGTTTTGAAGAAGGACACGAATTGAAAACCTTCAAGTTAACTATACGTAGACAACGTTAACGTGTGAACTTCACAGCTGGAGGCGTGATACTTGTTGTTAAGTTGCCTTTAACTTAGTTTAAGTTAAAACGTCACACTAACGGAGTAAGTTCCGCCGCAGTACTTTCAACAGAAGTTGTGCAAATAAAACTACAGTTACTATTCTATTCTATTGGTATAATATTGTACTTATGTATATATCGTTCTTTTACTTAGGTATGGGAACGTTGATGAGTTCTTCGTAAGGAACTGCTAGGAAGAATTTTTCTATTGTTCTAATGGCTAAATCTACTGCATAGTCCACGATGGGTTTACCGAATTCTTCAGCGACCGTCTTCCAGTTTTCATTTAAGAAGTTTAATACTGTTTCACCTGAAATACAAACAAAAATATTATTTGGGTGTGACATTCATTAAATTGAAAAGTGAATTAAAAACAAAACCAACCCGTGATTTCGGAATATCTAAGTAAACATTATTTATCAAATACGGTATAATAGCCGATTCATATATTATTCTATTTACAGATATATTTGCTTACTGTCAATAATGTTTTGACAGATCTTCCATACAAAATGTGACAAAAATTTACTACCAGTAAGGAAATCTATCGATAAACAGAATATTGGGAACGGCCATTAGATAGCAAAATACAAAAACTATCACCTGTTAAAATACATAAAGGGGCGTATGTCAAATTTGTACTTCCTAAATTGCCTATATTAAATTTATTTAGTGAATAAAATTCACATATTACATATTGTGACCTAAATCCTTAAAATATAGCTATATATTATTACTACTAATAGCCTATAAAATACAACACATGTTATATTATTTCTAGTGTGATTTAGTGGGATTTTTTGATGTCTTCATTATTTGTATTACCATCAGAGCATTTTGACCTGTAACTAATTAATCATCTAATTACAACATAATTACTATATTAGTTAATCAATATATTAAAAACTATTGTAAAGTTCCCAAGGCTATTTATTTAATACAGGAAAATAAGAAGCATGATGCTAAAAGAGGTGAAGTCTGTCTATTGTTATATTTGTTTGTTGACTATACTTTCCTGATCAAGACATTGAAAAGTGTATCGCATTCCGATCACGTATAGTAAGGATAATTGTGAAGTTAACACAACCACCTGTTTAAAATTTTAATGCAGTTGAATTGATAAAAACATGGATAAATAAAGACAGTAATTTGAAAGTCATTTAACGTATAATCATAGAAATTTGATTTTTCGATCCTTTCGGCAATGCATCCATGATTGCTCAAGTATTGTCGATGTTCATGGGCGGTAAGACCTTACCCAAATTTATATGGGACTACTACGAAAAAAAAAATATTTTTCAAACCATCCGTGCAAATTCGTCGGAGTTATACATGAACAAATAAATACAATAAATACGAATATGAATACAGACGAAATGCTAACCTTCTTCTGTTTAAGGTCGATTAATAAGATATATTTCAAACAATATTTTATAAACATAATAAAATTCAATGTTACAAAATGCATCTCAAAAGTGTGTAATCGCGAAATTAAATTATAATTTAAAAGGAAACATAATATTTGGCGAAATCACCGAGCTGTATCGGTGGAAGCCATTATTTTAAAAGAAGAAGAAACATAATATTAAACGTTACCATGGTGTCGACGCTGATAGAAACACTTTTAAAAATGTGATTGATTGCTTTTATAGTAAATTTATAATCATTGATTTTTCATTGAAAATAATAGATTCTGGGTGATGAAAAAGTCAAACAAGATTAGGTAATAATAATACTTACTTAATTCCTTGCTCTCTTTGAACAGGTTCTGGAGATCAAACGAAACGCGATCTCCATAATCGAAGGTGTATTTGTAGTTCTTCAGAGCAAAGTGGTTGACTCCTTGTTCGTCTTTAATGTATTTGGTGTTTATGTCAACTTTCATCCGCAGGTTTGCTGTAAAAAGTACAATAACGTAGGATTATTTTTTCTGCTAATTATTCAATTTACTTGGGGCTAATGTGGCAGGCAGATAGATTATTAGGGCGGATTTCCGATAGTCGCGTCAAATGTAAGACGTGAGAGTAACTCTCGGTTGTCATTTGTCAACGCCATACTGAAAGATCCAATGACGCCTTGCTTTAATGACGTACCACTGAATGGTAGATAGATAAATTAAATAAATTTACGTAGTACGCAGTACAAACGCGCTTGACGTTACCATCCGAAAGTTGCCATTAATCAAAAGACCTTATATGTAGAAAGGCCTGAGTAGAGCATAATAATATTATTACAGATTTTTATATGCTGGTTGTACGGTCCGCTTCAGAAAACAAAACGGCAATAAAACTCTATTCCTTTGCTGTTTACTTTTTGTTTTGGAAATGTAATATTTCGTAAACCCGCAAAGTAAAGCGTACTAAACTCCGGGTTAATGAGCGCGCGTATCCTTGGCAATATTCAGTAAGTAATATACATTAAGCGCGCGTGCACCTCGCATGCCGCATGCGCTTAACCGTTGACCCCGAGCTTCAGTTCATATTTTATATTTATGTATTATGTTATTAAGAAATATAGGATTTCAAGTGTTATTTGAATAAAGAGTCATTAATATATCCAAACAAAAATAAGCATGAAAAAATTTAGACTTAATTCGCAATTTATTTGTGTCTATAATCACCATCATTACCATCTGACCTCGTTTTTTAAGCGGTTCCCTTACGACCAATGACAAGATTTTTATAATATATCTACATTACACTTGGTATACCTACATAGACAAATTATTTCTTATTACGTTTTCCAGTTCAATTATGGAAGTTAATTAAAACAAGACAAAGTGAAGGATTTATATCCTTATTGAAAGTGAAAACTTGTATATTTAAATTGAGTCTTTATGTCGGCTTATGGAAAAGTCTCCACATAAATCTTTGGGCTTAATTAACTTAAGATGATGGCCGGGAGGTGGGGAAAGCCGAACTTTTTTTTGGTAAATACACCTAACAGTCATATAGTCCTGACCCTACAGTAAGATACAAGTCTTACATCGTGAGTATCAGGAACTACGAGAGACCTTCGGTTCACAACACCCAGACCCGACACAAATATTTGTGGATCACATAGACATTTGTTTCGGTGTGGGGGCAGAACCCGCGCCTTCTCGTTTCCTAGCTAGCTACTCGCCCGCTGCGCCACGGAGGCTGTTATCATCGATTTTTAAACTTATTGAAATCGATACGATTTTAGCTTTAATTTATGGTAGCCTGTTAAACGACCTGTTTTTACAAGGTGATAGGTCCCTCGTATGCGAGAGGCCGTCTGGGTTGGTACCACCGCTTTGTCTATTTCTGCCGCCAAGCGACAGTATGCAAGCACTGTTGTGTTTCGATTTGAAGGATATTGAAGCCAGTAAAAATACTTGGCATTATGAGATTTAACATCTTATGTGTATGGAGTGACAAGCTCAGTTCAGCGCCATAAAGCGCTTTGTAATTCAAAGTTCTGTGCGGTGTTGCTTCTGTTTATGGGCAGGCATGGCGCTTACCGTCAGGTGAGAGCCTTGCTTGTCTCGTCATTCGATTAAACAAAAAAAATGGATCGATAAACCATAGGATTTCATCATAAATAATTTTAGCCTCGTAAACAAAATTCACACAATAAGACGGCCTGTCACGAATCACGAAGGATAATAAATATAATGATGCTCACTTAGTTTTATTTTGGCGTCTCCTTCCCCATTAATAGGGAACAATAGGAGTCTGCCGACGGCGTCGTATTGTCCTTTGATAGTCAGGTTGCAGTGGAATTCCAACACGAAGTGACGCTTCTCGAGCTCAGATCTAAAAGCAAATGACACGTTTATTGGTACGATAATGATATCAGATTCTTATGACAAGTATATGAGGCTGCTAGAACCAGAGTGGCCTAACTGTATTTTGATGACTTTTGACCTATTTGTATTTTCGTCAATTTAAACCACGGCCGAATTGAACTTGTACTGCCATCTTTGTCAAGATGATGTTACCAATTTTAGGCCGGTCTGGTCTTGTAGATTAACATTTTTAAATTACGAAAATACAAATAGGTCAAAAGTCATCAAAATGCAGTTAGGCCACTCTGGTTCTAGCAGCCTCATATATGTTTGTATAGAATGAATAGACCGGCTCGATCGAGTTGTTACCACTGTCTCACAGAAATAGGCCGTTAATTATCAGCTTATTGTTGCGTTTGATCCGGTGAGTGAGATATCCGGTGCCCCAAGTTCCTAAGTAATTAGGAATTATCTTTTCCTTTACGGTCAGCAACGCGTCTATGATTTTGGTATTGTGGGCATTTGCGTGGCGGTGGCAATCACTTACTAACAGGTGACCCACTTGGTCGTTTGCCGCCCGCAATAAAAACAATGTATGGAATACGTTACTTGCATTTTCACTGTGAATTCTATTTGATGCATATTTAGTAAACGGGCGATTTTGTGTAGTTAGTAAAGAACTGTGTATACAGGGTTATTTTTAAAACACCAGCAACCTCGCAGGGGTAGATTCCTAAGGTTATAAGCTACTACTTTTGTTCTACGACTTTTGATAATTTGTTAGATTTTATTTTCATACAAAAATAAGTATTCATTTAATTTCCGTCTTGATTGTTACAACGCGCATCGCACTTTACGTAAACAAATACGCGAAGCGTGGGGAACCCGACTAGCTCCTTTGAAGGTCAACGCGCCGCTCAGCTGAGCTGTGGCTGAGCGGCGCCTTTGAGTCGCGCGCGCACGCCGCATACTACGAAGAAAAATACGACACAACAAAAACTTGTAAAATCATTTTTTTTTTAATATATTGAGTTATATCCAAACTCGTAGAACAAAAGTTGTTCCGTATGGGGACAGCTATCTACCCCTGCGAGGTTGCTGGTGTTTTAAAAATAACCCTGTATAAATATTATAGCTGGCAGTGGCGAGGGTGAACAACATTAGAAAGGAAGGTAACGCTGGAAGCCCCCCTTAATTATAAACCATAACGCAATTTTTTGTTATAAATTGCTGTCAATTATCATCATCATCATCATCAGCCACAAAACGTCCACTGCTGAACATAGGCCTCCCCCAATGATTTTCAGACCAACCTGTTGGAAGCGGCCTGCATCCAGTGACTTCCTGCGACCTTTATCAGTTCAATACTATGCTATATTTTTTAATCTGCGACTTTTGTCTGCTATCTAACATAACGAACATCTCTACTGCTGCTAATTAATATTAACGTATTGATAATAATTAAACAACAAACACACATTATAGTTCGTTTTAAGTGACAGACTATTATTACAATATGCTTATAATATTGCAGTGATTTTTAATGACCTACGGGGCAATAAAGAAACAATTTATTACTTTGTTTTAATCGGTTATCTATATCATCAGCTATGATTATGATCAATTAATGCCATATCTAGCGCTAAATTGTAAAAATAATTTTAGCATTTATAATATTGGCATTTACAAGGCCATCCTGAGAAACCTGCTACACTAATTGTTGTACAAAAAGTATATAGGCAGTATAGTTTCGATACGGAAATTTCGGTCGGTGAAGAATTTGTACGAATGCGTTTATATGTAAAAAAAGGTTTAATTACTGCATATTTATAATCTTTGACGTTAATTTTCTAGCGAATCGACATATCAATTAAAATGAATCATTAACCAAAATAATCCATTCCGGTAGATTTTTGTAGGCACATATCGTCAAGGTCTTTGGTGTGAGGTACAGTCTTAATAAAATGTCCTCGTTCATGTAATAATACTATGCTTGTGCAAATAATAATTTCATTATTATTACAATCATATAATTTTAATAATATCTATAAAGTAAAGGTTAGTTAGTATTTATGAAAGTAAACGGCATTCGTTGAATATATTGTAAATGCAGTGGAAAAAATATATATTAAATATTAAGAGGAAATAGTTATTTACTTGAATAAAAACGAATAATTTGGACTGTGTACAAACTATGATACTTCAACTAGTTTTTACTTCCTTAACTTGTTTAGGCTAAAACATATATAAGTATGAAATATATAAATTTTTCTTAACTTTTTAGTTATTCGAGTTAAATTTACGATTTGTATCGTGTACGTTATTATTTTGGATATTAACTGTTACAGTGCTGATGATTACGTCAGTATACAACGTCTGTTTATCTGATCCATCACGGGAATTTCCAGATAAATCAAATCCAAACTTCTTCTAAATATTTAGAAGAATTTTCAAATAAGTGATTAAATTAGAAAAGTTATTAGTTTTCATGAATGAATTATCCGAACAGCCATTAAAGTTTACAGACATCTATCAGAATTTACTGATTTAATTTTAAAAGTATTAGATATTTTTCTATATTAGAGTTGATATCAGTTACCATCGAATACCTATAGCTATCAGCGTCACTAAATTTCTATCCATATATTCTGATAATATGAATACAAAAGATAAATAAGGTTGAGTGTTTTTGTGTTTATTTCTCTTCCTTCATATTGGTTACGTATTAACGATTTCTTTATTGCATTCATGGGTGGCGACGATCACTTACCATCAGGTGACTCACTTGCTCGTTTACCATTTATCTAAAAAAAATATTCCATTTAATTAATAGGATTGTAGATACTACTATCAACAGAGAATTATTTTTTAATATGTTTTCGATTTGTGAGACGTCGCCTTTATCTTTACGAGTATAGTATTAATCGATTTTTGATATAATGGTTTCAAATTGCTTTAATTGTTAAAATAACATTACGATACAATATCACCTCTATTTGATATAAATATTTAAGATTTCCTTAATTTTAATGTAATTTTGTAAGCGACTAATTAAACATTTTTATGATACGTCAAATCGTATTAACATTGTACATTGCTTAACTTGCAAGTTATCCTTAATGTACATAATATGTTATACGTATTCAACAAATTTAGCTACCATTTTTTTTAAAGTTGTCATAAACTAAAGCTTATTAATTATTCACATTTTTTTATTACATATTGTTTTTTTTTATTACATATTCTGTTGTCATCCAACTAAACTAAAATTAATTAAGTTATCTTTTGTTTAGTTAGATTTTGGTTCAAAAACATAATTTTGCACTTTGAGCATAACTAAAATTAACAAATTTAAGTTTAATGTTAGTCTAATGAAACGAAAATATGTAAGTTTGTTCATTACACACCGAATTGACAGGAGTACTAATACAATTTTTTATTATGTTTACTTGAAGATAACGGAATAAATTCAAAATATTTATATAGTTTTTTTAAGTAAAATATACTCCGTTCCGAAACGCGCTTTAAAAGCAGGCTTCCCTTGACCTGACTACAAATCAAGATTCTAGTAACCAGAGGTCTTTAGATTTACCTTGCTTGCATCGAATGATAATGAATCTCTGACATAAATGCACAAGTCATAATTTTGTTAAAAATCTTTATAAAAAATATGGCTATGGATATTTTTAAGCCCACATTTCCAATAACAGTCGTTTCGTAAACTAATTTAGGTTATTTTAGGCCGACTCGATATACCACGAAGCAGTTAAAGTATTAACAAATTTAATTTTATGAAACCATAAAAATAAATTCGCTTTATTGCCGGCAAAGTATAAACAAACATACGTAGGGCTTTCATTATAATTGCCGGAATAATCCGATTAGGGCAGATCCCGTTGGGACGAAAAAAGTGAGTAAAATCACTCACATAACGTTGTCGACGATACAATTCTTGAATCCGGATACTTTTCCTTGATAGAACGTCACTTTAAGCCCACTGAGCGGTATGGCCAGTTTCTCGATAACGAAGGGGTCAAGGGTAGGTACACCCAGTTCAGGAATTCCCTTTACGAACTCAGGCACTGCATCTTGAGTAGCTTTCACCAAACATTCTCTGGTCGTAGCGTCGCATGGATGAATGTAGTTGGCTGAAATAAGAATATAACAATTCAACAATTTTAGGCCTAGGATGGTATAAAAATCTTAATATCATTTGGCATAGGACAGCGTTGAAATATCATATTTGTATAAGAGTTTCTTGTTATTCATCTTCAAATCTTTTATACCATGTTTTATGCAAATAAATGATTATGATTATGAAAGATATTTCTTAAAATGATATTATTCATTGTTAAATTAGTGTACATTTCAAAATAAAAACATATACTAAAAGTCCACACATATGTAAAACCATGCCATCTCCCCAAGGCGTAGGTAGAGTTCAAACTAATGCTGCCTCCGAGATTCGCCGAGATTATTTTCACATGATTTGATAAGGAGTGAGCCTAACGCCATACCAGGCACAAAAGCCAATCCCAGGTAATATATAGCGCGATTTTTTTTATCGTAAACTCAACTAAACATTATGTTTTCCCGACCTGGGAATTGAAAACAGGACGTCACGGTACGCTAATAATCTGATAGAGTTATTTCGATGTTACCACTGTCTCACAGAAAACTGACGTAAATTAGTGGCTTGCTGCTGCGTTTCGTACGGTGAGTGAGATAACCGGAAGCCCAAATCCCCTCCCCTTGCCAATCCTAATCCTAATTATCCCTTTCCTTTAAGGTCGGCAACGCGCCCATGACTCTTCTGGTGGTGGGCGTACATGGGCGGTGGAGATCACTTACCATCAGGTGACCCACTTGCTCGTTTGCCGGCCTATGCTATATAAAAAAAAATGTTTAAGTGGAAAAAACTTAATTGGTCATTACAGTAGTAATTTTGATTACTCTGGTGGAGCCTTGAACAATAGTCATAAATAAGATTTAATTATTAAAACTAAGCAGTTATAGTATGTATGTAATTATGGTTGTTGTTTCGAAACCTTGACAAGGATCGCATCGAACAAAGTGTAGTTTTATATCAAACTACATATTATGTTCACGAGTTGTATGAAGAGGAAGTTGTAATTTACTTTAGCTAAAGATTTTCAACTGATTTTAGGCATTCACGATTTGTATAATTATTCAAATATTTATATAAACGGGTCTTAAGCGCGTTGTATTTGAAGATATATTATTTATTTATTTCCCGACGTTTCGACCGAGTTACATCGGCCGTAGTCACGGGTTAGTAGTTAACTACTACTAATACTAAGCGAGTAAGACCTGTTTAAATTCTAGAAAAACGATTTTTAAACACGAATCCATAGCGACAAATGCGTCGGAATGCGCATTCTAAACTGATTAAAAGAAGTATGTATTCCTATTACCAACAAACTACTCGCTTAGTCTTTATCTTGTCCTACTTAATATATAAGTCAAATTACTCCAAAAATCAAGTCCAAAAGTCACAAATTTTTACTCTACATTAGTAAAATTGTATCGTGGATATCAGGAACTTGCAGTCCTACAACACCCAGAACCGAGATAAGCCTTTGTAAATCACACAGACAATTACTGTTTCGACGTGGGAATCGAATAATCAATGGTATCGCTGCTTTCATATAATGTGTGGTTTTTGTGTCACTTCTTATACAAATACTAATTGTCCTTAATATAAATTTTGTTTTTATGAAATGTACCTAGAACACAAAGGAATGACTTAAAAATACTGCTGTCAATGTATTAAAGTTTATCGTATGACCTTTATGGCGGGTGAATATTTGGCTAAGAACCGAAAGGTCACGGACTTGATGCAGTATTCTGCATCAAAATAAATGTTAGTGTGATATTCAAATATTTGTCGTTTGTTGATATTCCAGTCTGGGTAAGTGATATTTATGTTACTAGAGTCCGTAGTTTCCAATACATTAATATGGAATAGGAAAATAAGTCTTATTATAAATAAATAGTTGTAACTAATAATTGTTACGTAACAAACACATACATAGTCCTGTCCCCAAACTAGGTTAACTTTTATCGTGGGTATCAAGAACTATGAGGGAACTGCCATGTTACAATACAGTGTTGCATGTTACAGACCTGGAACAATCATAAAGATATCGCGCATTCTCAATGGTGCATCTTAAAACAGGTCGCCAGTTATTTATCTTAGGACTTAAAATGTGATGTTTAGATGGAATTACTTTTGCCTGTTACGCTTAAATTGAAATTAGAACAAATAGAACACTTTAATTGGCAAACTAATACTTAATTTTCTGTACGGCAAAAACTATTGATTCTATTGATTTTAGGCTACATATTTGAGTAAACTTAATACGAAAACACTGAGGCTGGATTGCACCATCTTACTTTAACAATAACAAACATGTTAAAGTACCGGTTAAGCAAAAAATGAGTTGCACCATTTGACAAATGTTAGATTACGTCATAACTTAGCTGTTAACAGTAACTGCCAAAGATTCGCTGGTTAAAGCTATTGTTAAAGTTAAATGGCTGTCAGATGGTTCAATATTCTAAAGATGTTGTAGATAACTATGCCAAAGAATACGATGGTGCAACACATTTCGCAGTCATTGTTAAAGTCAGCGTTAATGTTATCGTCAAATTTGACATAAACCTTTACTTTAACAGCTATCATGGTGCAATCCAGCCTAAGTATATACGTAAGTTCGTTGAATACATGAATGATCACATATTCAACATTAATTATAAACATTGGTCATGGTAATTATGTATTTATGGGACAAAGTCAAGGACGTGGAACTATGTAATCAGTTTATTGCTTTTTGTTATTATGTTGTTAATAACATGTCAATTGTATTGTCAACAATTCTGTATGAACGATGAAGTTGCGTGTGTTTTTGTTTTGTTGAATTTGTAATGTTTGTGAAAACTGAGATTTCACAAAAAAGACGAAGGGCAATAATGACGACTCAATATTGAGTATGTAATTAGACTATGATACTTCTTTTTCTTTTACGTGTCTGACAAGAAACGGAAAGCCGAATGGATTGTTTTTTTTTATCCGAGCACGGTCAAGTGACTGCACATAAAAACCAGCGACCACCAAAAAACAATCAGTATATCGGTGGTCACCAGAGTCATGTCGGCCTGTATAAATGTTTCTTCCCTCTTCGGAGAGGGAAGAAGCAAATCGAGTGGCCTGCAACAGGACAGGCGGATGACCGATGCAGCCACAGTGATACAAAGATGTACCCCTATACCCACCCCAATCAACCATCAAGTCATGTCGCAAGATCGGGAGATCCGGATATACACTAGCTGATCCTGGAACGCGATCCACACAAGGTGTGTGGATCACTATAGCAGGTTTTAACACCATGTGTACGGTGGTCGCTATCCGGGCGGATATGAATATCCTAACTCCAGTAATGTTTGCTATTCGTATTAGATTGTAAAGAACGAAGAATGCTGAAGCACAAAATTAATTAAAATCATAGTATTGTACATACATTTGAACTCTAAACAACATGAGGAAACGGAGTTATAGAATATGCGTCACTTCCGCTGCATATGTGGGCAGGGAAGCATTGTTTTTGCCTGCCTATATGGGAAACAGACACCCGTCTTTATATGTACATACGTTTTGCATGGTTAGTTATGCGGGTTTAACTACCTGTAAAGCTTTAAATACATTATTTACGTGATATTGAGTAACGCATGCTAATAGTGGAAACACATAATTTGATTTTAGTTGATCAACCTACTTGAATTAACAAAATCTATATGCTTTTTGTTAATCAATTCGATTAAGTCAGTTCAGATGGTTCAAATCGTATGTGGCTTAGCATTTGATCAATTAAAATCGAACCGTGTGAATCCGTTATTATGAGATGATAACATATTAATTAGATAATAAGATATAGGACAGAGAGATGACCGATGCAGGCACAGGGATACAATACAGGGATGCACCCCTATGCCCGCCCCAACCAACCATCAAGTCATGTCGTAAGCCCTTCGGGATATGCACTGACTGATCTTGGAACGAGATCCACACAAGCTGTGTGGGTCACTATGGCAGGTTTTAACACCATGTCTACGGTGGTCAATATCCGGACGGATATAAATATCCAACCACCAGCCAAGTACATCACTATTTCATAGCATAGGTAAACTGCCACTTGACCAATGATGTGATTAACACGAACAATATTACACGGTGTTATATCATCGTCGGTGAATATTACTTAACTTATACCTATTACCTTGAACTGCAGCATTGACCTTAATTCAAATGCATTTTTAAAGACTATCAAATCAGTTTACGTAAGTTTAGAGTTATACAAAAATGAGATTACAAAATCGAATGGTGTGATAATAATAATTACATATTACATTTATTTAATATCATGGTCAGTAGGAACTAAGATATTGAAGGTAAAAATGAATGTTACATGTGTTTACTTTAAGTTAGTTTGTTTTTATTTTATCAAGGTTTTGTGTTTGTATAATACAATAGCTGGAAAGAATGCCACAGAAATGATGCAAATATCCATATATTTTTAAGACCCTATTATTTCATACCATAATAAAAAAACAAGAATGGGATCCGGAGTAAAAGGCCCTTACGCGTATCTAGTGTGGAATTTGGAGAAAACCCATAATTAAAATAATTACACCCAACAGTCATACACATAGTCCTGACCCCACAGTAAGATACAAGTCTTGTGTCGTAGGTATCAGGAACTACGAGAGACTTTTGGTCTTTGAACACCCAGCCTTCAAGACAAATATGTGTGGATCACACAAATGCTTGTCTTGGTGTGGGGATCGAACACGCGGCCTCTCGCTTCACAGCCGGCTACTTGCCCGCTGAGCCACGGAGGCTGTCAAATTGTCAATCATTTATTCATTCGAATGTCAGCATACTATATCCACACCACCTGCAAGTATGGCTGTTGAAATGATATTTGATTCTTGGTAAATAAAATTAATATCAGGCATAACATAACATTAGAATAAGATATGGCAGTACAAGAAACATGGGACCCTCTTGATTCACAACGTCGCTTATGATCACATCAGACACTATACAACTGCGAGTATCTTATGTCTATACGATTATTCATGAGAAATGAGCCAGGGTGTTTTAGATACAGCTGAGTGCTGAGATGATTGTTTTCATATGTTGTTATTGTTATTTCATAATAATGACCCGATTTTGTTAGACCGGCGAAATTAATTCATCTGTTTTTAAAATCTCTTGGCTTACTTCTATAATATATACTGATACTTCTATAAACATAATCACTTGCATTTTAAGAGCATGCCTATCTAAAGGCATGTCAAGGTCCGCTACTTAATTTTCAGCTTAATTCTGGCTAAGTTTTTTTGTCTGACCTGTCTGCCTTGGATTATGAACAAATTAAAATTCAATTTATATTTTCAAATAAATACTAATCAATCGTAATGTTAGTATATATTTTTTTACTATCCATATTGTTTATAAACAAAATAAAAACAATTTATATTACTTACGGGCCAACTTGGCATATCCATTTCGGCAGAAAAATAAAACGAAAGACAACAGTACACTATACAATGCGGCGTGTGTATTCATTGTAGTAATAGATATTAGTGTTTAACAATTAAAGGTGGATTCACAACTGGATGCGGTGGCGAGGATAGCAGCTATATATCGACTAACACATGATATCAAGACCGTCGACATCGGCATTGTAAGCGGACAACCGGTTACGGACCTTTGGTCCAATTATCGCAATTACTTTATGAATTAGCGTTTACTGAAACGTCATACTTATATATTTTTTTATGGCATAGGCCGGCAAACGAGCAAGTGGGTCACCTGATGGTACGCGATTCCCACCGCCCATGCACGCCCACCACCAGAAGAATCATGGGCGCGTTGCCGACCATATAAAGACCCTGCGGTATCTCATCCCAGGGCCAAGGGAAAAGGGAAGGAAAAAGGGATGGGAAAAGGGTTAGGATCAGGGGGCAAGCCCCCTTGGGAGAACCAGATATACACTGGCTAACCCTGGAACGCGACCCACATAAGGTGGGGCACTTTGGCAGGTTTTAGCACCAGTGGTACGGTGGTCGCTATCCGGTCGTATACAAGTATCCTCCCACCAGCACCATATCAGAGGTAAACCTTATCTGTCGATAGTTTTTCTATTGGCCCAAATTTCGAGATATTCAGATCGCTTGCCTAAGGTCAGCGCTATGCCTGCACATAATGAGAAGCAACATTATACAGACATGGTATTGAACGTGTGATACTTTCTGGCTGCGCCAACCCCGACTATTGATACTCCGTGACGTAAGATGTTAGGTCTCACAGTGCCCAGTAATTTCACTTGTTTTAATTTAATTTAATGTGTTACTTAGTATTGACCAAATTGAAAAAAAATACTGATTGATGTGGACCTATATAGCGCTCGATAGTGAAATTACTTTTGGCAATAATTTCCTGTTGTTCGAAAGCCGCAAACAGTAGCTGTGTTAAAATATTTTGGACCACTATTTATTATTATTAATGTTATTATTCAGAGACAATTTAATTTAGGCTTGGAAAAATCTGTAGTAATAAGAATAGAGATTTACCGATAGCAGACGCCAAGTAAAAGAGAAATTAAGTCGCCTGATTATGATTGCCATTGCTTATAAATGATAATAATAAATATAGCCCCGGTCACTCCGACCTATTTATATTTCATACAAAATTATCTGAAAGTTGTGTAGCCTATAAATCAGTTTCAAAGTGATTCTTCATTCCGAGGGCCTCCGTGGCAATAGCCGGCTGTGAAGGGAGAGGCCGAGGGTTCGATTCCCGCGCCGAGACGAATATTTGTGTTATCCACAAATATTAGTTTCCGGTCTGGGTGTTGTGAGACCGCAAATCCCTCGTAGGATCTGATACGCACGATATAATTTATCATAGTGTGAGATCAGGACTATGTATGTGTGTGACTGTTGGATCTAATTATTTATTTATATTGTACAAGATGATTTTATACACTTGATTCTTCGCAAATTCACACTCTGATGTGTTAACAATCATAGCATATAAATCTTATTTAACATTGTAAACGTGAATAATCTGAGAAATTTCGTGTACCTGCGCTAAAAGATAAGTAAAAATATTATTATGAGTGTAATTAATTCCTCGACATTGTAGTATCGATGTTATTGAATAAGATTGTTTGAACTTGAATCGTGAAACCTCAATCACCAAACTCATTAGCTTAATATTTATTATAGTTGGATGATCTAGACGAATGGTAAGTTAATATTAGTAGTACGGCTCGGTCGGAGGGTCTTTTGTCTATTTTTTAACTAGTAATATTCTAATTTTCAATCTAGTTACTAAAGATTATTGAATCATTCATATTTTGCGAATTCCACACTTTTAAATGTTATTATTTTCAATATTTTTTAATTAACCAAACTTCAATTTTATATCACTAAGCGCTTGTTTCATAGTGAAAATACTCATTATTAATACGTAACTTATTATCAAATAAATCGGAGGGTAGCTTTATACATAGATATTTTTAATAGATTAAAAATAATATAAATTAAAAAATATCTAAAAAGCTAAAAATAAAATTACTAACAAAACAAATTTATTTGATTTACAAATTTATTTATTTATGAGCTTTTCGTTCTTTTGAGTCAACTTTATTTGTGTTTTTAAAGAGTTTTAATTTTGTTATTTTTCAGTTAAAGATCATCAAAATTAGTGCATAAATCAATGCATAGTGTTTTGTTTTTCATCCCCGATTTCACCCCTTTAAGGATGGAATTATTTCTTCTAATTAAATTTAAAACATTGTAAACCCTACCAAGTAAATAAAAATTCATTTGAATCGGTCTACATTTAGTATAGTTATGTGTGAAGATACATACAATTATAGAGACGAATTGAAAACCAGTGTTTTTGTGTCGGTTAAAAATAATTACGCTATCAATATACATGAAGGTGCGTATATCAAATCGTATTTTTTTTAATACTATTACTGAGAACATGTGCAGGTTGCTCGCCTGATGGTAAGCGAAACGCCTGCTCATAAAAAGAAGCAACACCAATCAGAACTTTGTATTATTCAATATATACTACATGGCGGTGATAATAAGATTTTATTCTTATTTTTCATATTGATTTGTATGCCGTTGCCTGTGACAAATAAATTGTTTCTTTCTTTCTTTTTTATGTCCCATAATGCTCAGTAATCTCACTGACTTCAATGTCCTTCAAACCAGAGTACAACAGTATTTACACACTATTGATTGACAGCAGAAATAGACCAAATAGTGCTACCTACCCGCATATGTGGGACCTACCATCCAGTGAATAAAATTCCTAAATTGGCTCTCTTGATATCTGGAGATAGAAATTATTTTTTTGTTATTGGTTATTTATTTCGTATCTAGGCGTTGTAAGCCTTCAATTTAATGTAGCATCAGGACTATGTGTGTGTCTATTAGGTACATCTATTTATTTATTCAAAATATTGTACACTAGCTTTTGCTCGCGGCTCCGCCCACGTGATCAAACAAACAAACAAACAATCAAACTCTACAGCTTTATAATATTAGTATAGATTTGGGTAGCTTAGCAACGGAAGCCTTCAAATAATATTATTTGGGTAGCTTAGCAACGGAAGCCTTCAAATATGAATAATTTTCCCCGTTTTTGCAACATTTTTCACTGATGCTTCGCTTCTAATGGTCGCAGCGTAATGTTATATATCCTAAAGCCTTCCTCGATAAATGGACTATCCAACACAAAAAGAATTTTTCAATTCGAACCAGTAGTTCCTGAGATTAGCGCGTTCAAACAAACAAACAAACAAACAATCAAACTCTACAGCTTTATTATTAGTATAGATAGTAGAATATAGCCTTTGCCCTTAAAATCTGCTTAATTTGCTTCTACATTATTTGATTCTATTTTTATCATAATAGGTATTGATTGCAGAGTGGATAATAAAAATGATGCTAATACTTATTGAACGTAATTTTTCCTACAGTGGATGGTAAATTAAATAATTAGTTTATCCACTGTGTTGAGAGGTCATAATATCCTGTTTTTTGTACCTTGCTTAATTGCTAGTAATAAGTATGTTGAGTTGCTAGTGGGTGGGTTTGACGACAGAAAGTAAAAGGCTTTGCAACTTTACAGGAAGGCATAAGTGGTTTTCGTGGTAAATTAGGCAAAGAACCCAGGAAGCCCTTGAATGCAAATGCAACAGTATGGAACCAGTTATTAATAGCATTAAGCTAAGGAAGTTCGTAATTATGCCCAGCCATCACTCTTCATTAAAAATATTTAATTGGGATGCATTGAACACTTTGGCTTAAAAATCTGTTTTAAATACGAATATTGGTTGTTACAGACAAAAAATAAGACTAGGCTACGGCTTGATTATGTGACATGTGAAATTAAAGATCGTGGCAAAAGATCAGTGGACACTCCTACCAGACAAAATGTAACAGAAAATTTTTACTTTACGATGAGACAGTAATACGGCCGTGATCGAGCCGGCGAATTCATGATGTAGGTAAAATCACTACCACCACAAATCACAATGCGGTTCTTAATATGAAGTGCGACGCCAGTATGTGTAAAGTCAAAATATAGGCCGCAACGGACACCGACTGAAAAGTTCTATATCTATACTAATATTGTAAAGCTGTAGAGTTTGATTGTTTGTTTGTTTGAACGCGCTAATCTCAGGAACTAATGGTTCGAATTGAAAAATTCTTTTTGTGTTGGATAGTCCATTTATCGAGGAAGGCTTTAGGCTATATAACATTACGCTGCGACCATTAGAAGCGAAGCATCAGTGAAAAATGTTGCAAAAACGGGGAAAATTATTCATATTTGAAGGCTTCCGTTGCTAAGCTACCCAAATAATATTCTTTGGAGGCTTCCATTGCTAAGCTACCCAAATCTATACTAATATTATAAAGCTGTAGAGTTTGATTGTTTGTTTGTTTGTTTGAGCCGCGAGCAAAAGCTAGTTATAACATATTTATATTTTTTTAGACCAATTAAAAATTTTACCCTAGTTTTTCCCTGACGTGTACCATTTAAAAGATTTATGGTTATTTATGGTTACTTTTTAAAAATAATAACTACTTGTAATGAGGATTCTTACATTAACTATGGTGGGTTCATCGACGTTCAATAAGTAGTCTAAGTAAGTCTTTTTTTGGACGCTGGCTTTCTTAGTCTCAGACTGTACAAGATGCCAATGGCCTTGAAATTTTGCGCCATATAATAATCTACCGGAATGGAGGTGTCGCGCGACCAAGATACAGAGGGGCGAGCGACACGTTTTTATAGTTTTATATGTTAATTCAACTCTCTGTTTGCGTCCAAGATTTGAAAACAGAGGTAACCAAAACGTTTTTTTACATAAATCAAACGCACTTCTACAAATTCTGCTTCTAGAAATTTCCATAACTAAACTATATAACGCATATATTTTTTGTAATTAATTTAGCAGATTTCTCAGAATTGTTTCGTAACTCAAGGTGATCTTTAGGCTTCAGTGTTAGTTACATCCATGAACTATATATTAATATTACACAATAATCTGGTTTTAATACAAAAAATTACACTTCGTGCACTCGTTATTAAGTCGGGTCTGCGGCTGCTACGGAATAAAGACCGTAAACATATATTCCTAGATAATATATTTTGAGTCATAAATGAAGATTCTCTAATACAATTTTTTTTAAATAGTAGAGCCACACTGTCGACAGTTTTGTCTACAGCATGAATTGACTGGCACTCGTTACCACTGCCACATAGAAAACAGACGTAAAGTAGCGGCTTGCTGCTGCGTTTCGTGCGGTGAGTGAGATATCCGGGTCAAATCCCATCCCCTTCCCAATACCTTAATTATCCATTTCGTTTAAGATCACTAACACGCCTATGATAATTCTGGTATTGTCGGCGTACATGAGCGGTCAAGATCACTTACCATCAGGTGACCCACTTGCACGTTTGTTGATTCATGCCATAAATAAAAATATTTATAGCTGTTAATATTTTTTTTAACGCTTCCCATAGTAATATAACAAACCTGTATTTCTATACAAAGTAATGAAACACACACGTGTATTGAAAGGTCAATCTTATGTATAATGATAAATCTACTATAATTTAACTACAAGTCTTGTAACGTATAATTCACTATGATTTGAAATTACAAATTCTAGGCTTAAGATATTTTTTATGGGTTACCATGGTAACCAGTTGTTATGAACCCAGTTTGTGTTTAGTCTACGTTTTATATAAGACCAGGTATCCATGCGTCTCAATATAAAATGCAAAATCTCTGACTAATCATCGCATAGAATTTCGAAATTTTGGTAGGGTATTGATTTTTTGTTAGAATCGTTTAAGAAGGGCTTTTCAGAGTTTCAACTCCTACGAATAAAAAGAGGATAGAAAAGAAGCTGATGCCAAGAAACTGGCAACGGGGCGACCTGATGGTAAGTGATATCCACCGCCCATAAACTCCTATAATATCAATAGAATCACTGAATCCAAAATAATATTTTTTTGTGAAATTTACTTCACGCACGTGAAGTCGCAACCTAGTACAGATGTAAAAAGTACTGGGATGCATCTCTGGGATTTACACTGGCTAATCTTAATGTGTTTTAACGACCACCATCACCGAGCGTGCTTTGAGTTTACAAAACACATTCAAGTATCAAAGTTTTAACATGCTATTTTTATTCAGTTTTTTTTTTATCTCAAAAGGTATAACAAAAAATTCATTTCAATATTAAGATTAATATATTTGTGATAGAAACGAGTTGTTGATAAATTATTAAAATTACTACTAATCTTAAAATATGAATGCAAATGTGTGTGTCTATACCATGTTTTTATCATTTTTTTTAGCAAGTTGGTGACGATGATAAGTGATCTCCACCGCCCAGGTGCATTCATAATACCTGCGGATATATGGGTATGTGGTTGACCGTAAAGGAAAGGGATAATTAAGGAACTGGGGAGAGGAGGATTTGGGCCTCCGGATATACTCATCGTACAAAACGCATCAGCAAGCTATTTTCTGTGAGACAGTGGTAACAACCCGGTTGAGCCGAACTATTTATTCTAAAGGCGAAACTGTCTACAACGTAACTCTGCCACTTGCAACTGTCTACAGCGCAACTCAGTAGAGTCACTTAGTAGAAACTTATTCATATCTATTTTGTTTACGCTGCAGTCATTTTTGTCCTCAGAATGAAAGAGGCGACTTCACCCGGTAGATATCAATGTATCAGATAAAATCGACGTGAGGTAACTGGCTGTTGCGTTTGGTACGGTGAGTGAAATATCAGGAGGCCAAAATCCCCCTCCCCTTTCCCGATTCCTTAATTATCCCTTTCTGAACCAATGAAACTTCAGCCGCTTGGTTTTTCAGTTTATGAACTCAATTGTATAATCGAATAATTTAGAATAAGACAAACTTAGTAAACTACAGTTGTATTTGATACAATGAATGATGTTATGAGTCGTTGCACACATCATAAAAAATACATTTAACACAAAAAACCTTAAATACTAATAAAACAATTTTGAGTCCGTGATGTTGTAATTTAATGGTTATTACTTTTATTTGTTGGAAAAAAATCTTATTATACTTTTAACTATTTTTGTGAAAATGACATCAATTTTGGTGTATATTTTTTTGTTATGAATGAATGAATGACGAGACAAGCAAGGCTCTAGCTTGATGGTAAGCGCCACGCCTGCCCATAAACAGAAACAATACCACACAGTCCCTCAAACCGAAACACAACAATACACAAAATAAATGACGAAGGTTTAGTCTCTTTTCCCTGAGTCTTAAAGTTTCTTCTTGAAATTTAAATGGGACCAATATTGGGCTATAAACCTTTCGAATGAAAATCACCAAAATCGGATTGCACTGTAAAAACCTATGCGTGGTTGTACATACAATATGTGTGTATTGTATTATTTTGTTCTATATTCAATGGTTATTGGCTGACCTAGTGTCAAGTTTTTAAGCCGCTCGAAGGCTTCCGACTTGGCTTAACGGCTGCTATCAGTTGATAACAACCGGGACCGACTTTTTCGTGCCCTCCGAAGCATGGAGACGCTCAGTTAAAATATCACCCATCCATAGATTGACCGCGCCAAAGGTTTTAATATATATGTATATATTATATACACAATACACGTTGAATTGAAAATCTCCTTCTTTATTGCCGTTGGTAAAAATTGGACCTACAAATCTTATCTCTTAGTTTTTTGGTAAAACGGGCATGAAATATATTTCATGTCCCATTTTGCAAAAATACAGTATTAAAATCAATTTAAATTAATGAATTTAGCTAAACAAAAGCAGTATCTCCATTCGAACTTACTGTGGGTTGGTTCCTGTTTGCATAAGTACGTCCAATTAATAATTACGCTTTGGTTTTTTAATTTTTTTGTAAGCTGGTCGAGAATTTAGTTTCTGTAATTAAACAGTCTCAGTTTTTATGAGTAAACATGACCTTTGCATGAATAATTTCCGACGTATCTATTATTTTGACGGCTACGTTCGAATTTATAGTCAATGCCATGCAGATAGCAAGATTTGATTTTACAGTACCGACTTCCCTAATGGACGTATTATTATTTTTGATATCCATAATTAACATAATTTAATTATTACCTAAGCAGCGATAGCTCAGCGGGGAGTGGTATGGACTGTCGAGACTAAAGTCGCAGGTTCGAAACCAGCCCCAAGAGCATACACCACTGACTTTTCTAAGTTACGTGTATATTAATTGTTAATTATCGCTTGCTTTAACGGTGAAGGAAACATCGTGAGGAAACCTGCATACCTGAGAACTCGATAAGATTTTTCGAAGGTATGTGAAGTCTGCCAACCGGCATTAGGCCCGCGTGGTGGACTAACGCCTGATCCCTCTCATTCAGTAGAGGAGGACCGTGCCCAGCAATGGGACGAATATATAGGGCTAATAAAAAAAAACACCTAACATATTTTTCAATTTTTTATGTTAATCTAAGAAAATAACATCACAGGGTTACTTATAATTAACACGCTTTTATTATCAGCGATAGACGTATGTTAGTATGTTTGTATGTAATGGAATCTTTGAACATGATTATGTAACTACTACGATTTATATCCACAAAACAATTATTAACTTCCCGATACTTCTATGTTAAAAATACCTCGTATAATAAACATTATGAAGTAGTATGCTATTAAAAACATAACATTCCTATAAAAATAATGAATTTAGTAGTTTATGCTGTCGTTAAGGCAATTTTTAAAAATAAATTTTATTATTAATTCAAGATTCAAATTAATTTGTTTTCTGTTAATAACTCATTTTATTAGCAATTTTATTTGCGACTGAATTGCGAATTGATTTATTAAGCGAGTCTTTGTCAAGACCCCAAACTTTAATTAAATTAGATAAAAATAGTTTTATTAATAAGTCATAATAATGTGATTTCATGTGGAAATATAAAAACAATATACAATATAATAATATATTTAAATGCAGGTATGCATTTACCTGAGAACTCGATAAGATTTTCGAAGGTATGTGAAGTCTGCCAACCCGCATTAGGCCAGCGGGGAGGCCTAATCCCTCTCATTCAGTAGAGGAGGCCCAGCAATGGGAAGTATATAATACAGGGCTAGTAAAATATATGTATATATACTAATGATACTAATAATGACCTACGGCTGAATTTCTTGGTGCTTCTTCTCAGACCAGTAGTCATTTCCGAAGCACTGATAGAGATATTATATCTATCTAATAATTATTTTACCTAATATTGACGTGTGAAAAAGTATTTTGCGACCTTATCGCAAAATAACCGTTTTAATTTTGATTTATCATCATCATCATCACCAGCCACAGGGCGTCCACTGCTGAACAGGCTCCCCCAAAGAATTCCAATTCCAGACCGACCTGTTGGTAGCGGCCTGTTTGATTTATACTATAACTATATTATAAGACTGCCTTAATTCGTTTGCTTAAATACAACATTACATATATAAGCTAACGCGTACATCCCCGAAGGTGTAGGCTGAGTTGCAACTAGTGCTCCACCCATGGTTGGCTGAGCTTATTGCCGTCCCATGATGTGATAGGTGGCGAGACTATCGCCATACAAGACTCAAACCACAATCACGGGCAATTCATGTGTGATTTTTCCAATCGAAAACATAATTTGCTTCATATATATTGTCATAGCATAAAAAGTGATCTTAATTCCATATAAGGCCTGTGTCCGCTTACAGTCAGACTTCACTTCCTTGATAAAATGGTCTAACGATGCAGGACTTGTCCTAAATTCCAATGAAACGAAACTATTGACAATTAAATGTCCCTACAACAGTGATATTCATCCTATGAGGCTCATAGCACACGATCATGACTGCTTACATATCCCCAATACTTACGTGCGTGACTGTCACTGCATAGAAACTGTAGATACCCAGACATATCTTGACAAGGTCCTAAGAAATCGAATACCGTATAAAGTCAAACTGATGTTGTTCAATTGATTGGCGGAATCCCACGTTCTATATGGACTCAGTGGTTATTAGCGAACTTATCTATACTTATAAAATAACATGTCCTGACTGACTGACTGATTCATCATCGCCGAGCGCAAACTATCAAGGCTACGAGCATGAAATTCGGACTGTATGTTCATATTGTTATGTAGGCACCCACTAAGAAAGGATTTTAGAAAATTCCACCCCAAAGGGGTAAAAATAGGGGATGATAATATGTATGAAAGTCTGTCATTTTGAAAGTTACATAAACAATATTTTGTATTTCGGTTATTGACGTAAAACAAATAAATACGTGTTTCAGGAATTTTGGAAGTTTTATTTAATAAGGGATGAAAAAGGGGGTGAAAGTAAATGCGAAAGTGAGTTTGTTTGTTACGCTTTGACGCCTAAATCACTGAACCGATTTTGATGAATTTATCTACAGAGACAGATGGGACCCTGGAGACGGTTACACGCTACTTTTATTCCGGAAAATGCTATTCACGCGGGCAGAGCTGCGAGCAAAAGCTAGTACAACATATTTAAATTTACTATTTATAAATAGATTTTACATCAGTACAAAGCAAATTATGTAAACACTGTCGAATCTTACCTGTCCACATTAATGTCCGGTATATTTGATTAATTAAATATAAATTTTTGATGAAAAACTTAAAAAGGTTAAAAGTCACCTGTACATACGCGTGCTGTAGCTGGAAACCGGATAGAAACGACGTATGCGAATAACATGTACGGCAAGCGGGTCGCCGCGCCCGCTTACTTCGTGCCACGGTAAATAAACCAACTACCCCCGAATCTACGCGACTGTCTTACTCCAAGTAATAACTGAAGTCATACTTCTTAGTCTTATATATAGTCATAAGTTTTTTTCTTTGACAGCCTCCGTGGCGCAGCGGGCGAGTAGCCGGCTGTGAAGCGAGACAAATGTTTGTGCGATCCACAAATATTTGGTTCGGGGTCTGGGTGTTGTGAGACCGAAAGTCTCTCGTAGTTCCTGATACCCACGACACAAGACTCGTATCTTACTGTGAGGTCAGGACTATGTACGTGACTGTTGGGTGTATTTATTTTTTTTATTTTTTAAGCAATCTAAACCACATAGAAATAGTCGGTTCATAATGCAGTTATATCGTACGCCGTAATACATGTATAATACGTAATAATAATATCTAAACAACTAGGATTACAACGGTAAATATTAAGTTTGGCGTATGGCGATAGGCTCACCACCTATCATATCATGGGACGGAAACAAATTTAGCGAAATATAGGTTACCAGTAAAACCAATAGGTTACACCTCAGCCGATCCCTACTGGGATTACAGACATGAGTGTGTGTTTAAAATTCCATTCATTCAAGATGGTGACATATTATAAGCAACAATTATGTAAGTATGGATTCAAACAGTAAAACAACAAATAGCAACTTACAGCATAAAACATAGTAAAGTTCCGTAATGAATTTTCAACCTGAAAGAACTAACTGGCCCAGAGGATCTTGCAACTCAACATCATTTTTACAATTTATTCCATACAGCCTTAGAGTTTTAGGGTGTAATCCAAATCTGAAACACGAAACACCTGAGGATATTAAAAACTTCGAAACAGATGTAGAGCGTAACCCCTCATATAAGTAATTTGTATAGACCGAGATTTCTCGATGTCTTACCAGTTTTGGATAGGATACCGATGCAGTGCAAAAACAATCTTAAGTGCGTAAAGTTTTATACATTTCGATCAGGGGTTCTTAAAATAATTAACTTGGATATCGATTTAGCTTCAATAAATATTTTGCCACAATAAAACTGTGTCGTGTAAGGTAAATGCTAATACAATTCGATCAGGCATTCTTAAAATATTGACCTGACTTGTTTATCGATTTTTGAAGAGAAAACTTCTTTAGCCGCGTTGAGCAGTTTTTGGTTGTGGAAAAACTTATGGGTTCGCGTTACGACATGGGTTGACAGTTGAGTCGACAGTTGAATCGACAGTTGGGTCGACAGTTGAATCGACAGTTGAGTCGACAATTAAGTCGAGAGCGAGTTGAGAGTTGAGTGTGAATACTAAATAAATATACTTAAGTTGTCGCTTCCATCGGCAGTTCCAGTTTTATTTCCATAAAATATATTGCGCTAGTAAGCTATTAGTACTTTAATAAAACATAGCAATAAAACGATGTGTCGTGTACAGAATATGAAATTGTAAAATCGACTTATATTTATGCCCGTCGTGGTGCCTTTCATATTACGAGAAAGGCTTTGGGCTTAAGTCTTTTCTGCAGAATAAAATATGGCCTATAAATATAATTTATGACATTTATCTAACCACATAAATTCTTTTTATCAAATGGGTAGAAAATCTATTTTTTATCATAACTCAAAAGAATTACAGAGACAGTTATTTCATAGCTATCCGTTCTTGGACACAAAGTGTAAACTAAGTTAGAAATATAACTTAACTGAAGTGGGATATGTAGAGCATATAATATTATTATACCTATGTTTTTTTTATAGGATCGGCCGGCAAACGAGCAAGTGGGTCACCTGATGGTAAGTGATCACCACCGCCCATGTACACCCACAATACCAGAAGAATCATGGGTGCGTTGCCTACCTTAAAGGAAAGGGATACGAAACGCAGCAGCAAGCCGCTACTTTACGTCGGTTTTCTGTGAGACAGTGGTAACGACCCGGACGAGCCGGCCCATTGATGCTGTAGATAAAACTGTCTACAGCGTGGCTCTACCATTCGAAAGTCGCTCTACTATGTAAAAAAAGACAACTACGGAGTAGCTTGTACAGAATGCAAGATGGCGGGGTGGGCCAAAGAAAAATAGTAAAGACTGGCTGAATAATGATGTCCAAGAGCGGGATGAGTGGATTAAGTGTTAGGGAGCCCTTTGCCCACGATTGGGATTGCGCTTATTTTTGTTCCATTAAGAGTTTATTGTCATACCCGTTACAAATACAAGAATTTACTGGGCATTATGAGACTTAACATCCTATGTCTCGGGGTGACGAGCGCAGTTCAGTGCCATACAGTGCTTTGTAATTCAAAGTTTTGTGTGGTGTTGCTTCTGTTTATGGGCAGGCGTGGCGCTTACTATCAGGCGAGCGCCTTGCTCGTCTCGTCATTTAAACAAATAAAAAAACGTAATTTAATCAAATAAAAAAAACGTAATTTAATCAAATAAAAAAAAACAAATTCCCGGGCAATTCATGTGTGATTTTTCGAATCGAAAACTCAAACATAAATCGTGATTACCGGGCTTGGAAATTCAACACAGGACCTCTCGGGTCGGCCTTAGTAAGCTGCACTTATGAGACGATGATTACTATGTGAAAATGTTGGAAGTTATAGAAAATATACGGTTGTCGTAACATCTCAGAAGATATAATTTATTTATTATAAAATAAAGAAATATCTAATTCATTCAATAATTTCTTTAATGTACAGAAATTAACCTACAGGTGGATACAATGGAGCCATTATCTTAAATTATTATTATAAATTATTAACATCTATGTATAAGATAAGTATGAATTATTTATCTTTCAGGTGGAACGCTGATGAATTTATAAACTTAATAAGCAATAAAAAGGTACATCTTACAATTAACATTCTAATAGATAAAAAAAAATATATAAATTTGAATATTCGAAACTTCATAGATAAAACTCGCATTAGTAAATAAGTGAGAAATAAAATGGTACAATACAATAATAATACCACAATCTTTATTCCGACAGTCACAAATACGAATTTCAAAATACCGATTTTCATAATTCGGATTTTTGAAATACGGAATAACATTTTTCGGAGTATTTGCGTGTTCCCAAATAAAATAGCTCTAAATGCAGATGGAGAGAGTTAATCGCATGAGACTGAAGAAAATATATAAATAAAAGTTTGGTTTACGAGGCCGCGATATAAAGTTCGCAAGAGAAATAGTATATGTGGCCACGTAAATTACGGTTCACTGTAACTATTCTATTTTCGCGTATGTCGTACGAGGAACGAACACCTCTCTCCATCTAAATTAGGTGCTTATTGCGTAATGTGTTTACACATTTTTACATATTTACACTTACCAAAGTATATAACTATACTACTATCATTATATCATACAACTATAATTACAATTTCACTTTTAAATTCAGAAACATTTTCAATAAATATTTCGCGTTTTGTTTCTGTTTGGTCTTTTAGGCCGTCAATCAAATGTTGGTTATGAAAACGTGAATAGTAATTTTAATACACACACAAAACTTTAATAATAGCCGTACAAGCCTCATTATTTTCATAATACTTTTTCTTTATACACTAAAGCATAATAGATCAATATTTTGGTATAGGAACGTTCAGTAATTCATCATATGGAACAGCGTCAAAGAATTTCTTAGCTGTATGTACTGTTACATTGATAGCGTAGTCCACAACAGGTTTTCCGAATTCTTCAGTCACCACCCTCCAGTTTTCGTTTAGAAACTGAAGGACCGTGTTACCTATAAATAAAACAATAATAATTATTATTAATATGACAGACATTTGAGAGTGTTAGAGCCACGCTGTAGACACTTTGCAGTCTGCAGTATAAATGGGTCGGCTCAACCGGGTCGTTACCACAGACAACTGACGTAAAGTAGCGACTTGCTGTTACGTTTCATACGGGGAGTATGAAATATGGATATTCGGGGGCCAAAATCCCTCTTCTCAACCGCTTAATTAACCTTTTCCTTTTAGGTCGGCAACGCGCCCCCGATCCTTCTGGTATTGTGGGCGTACATGGGCGGTGTAGATCACTTACCAACAGGTGACTCTCTTCCTCGTTTGCTGGCCTATGCTAAAAAAAATCTACCAGATATGGTAACTAGTTACTTTTATACAATAAGAAAAACAATAAATTTGTAGGCGTCTGTCCAGTCCATAGACTAAAGAATTTTTTTTCATTTCAAACATTTCGTTTCAATATATTTCATTTTAATTTTTTCCAGAAAAAATATTTGTTATTTATTAAAACTTAGAAATATTCAATTCGTTCTATATTAATATGACCATGAACTTAAAAGGAGATTTAGCACTACTTACTTAATTCAGGGTTTCCTTTGAATAGGTTCGTGATAATGTAGAAAATCCTTTCGCCGTAATCGAATGTGTACTTATAGCTTTTGATACCAAAGTGATCTCGGTTGTTAGCGTCTTTGAAATATTTTGTTTTTATGTCCAGCTTTATTACTGAATTCACTGAAAATTAAAATATGGAATATTGTTAGTTACTAATTCTTTCTTTCTGCCTAGCGTTATCTCAGCGTCAAGCGTCAAGGTCTGTCTTCTTCTTTAACCATTTTTACTTCAACCGATCATTATAGATCAACCTTCGTAGATAGCTAAAGATCCCACAATCTACATCATCATCATCATCATCATTATCAGCCGTCCTCTGCTGAACATAGGCCTCCAAAGATTTCCAGACCAACCGGTTGGAAGCGGCTTGCATCCAGCGACTTCTTGCGGCCTTTATCAGGTCGTTTGACACTGAGGCACTGCGGCGACTACGATTTCGTCGGAAAATCCAAGGTGAGCCATGTACTCGCCATTTATGTTGATGCCGAATCCTTTCTTTTAGATTAATATCTATAGCACGAGATCCGGCCGTAGAATCTCTACGTTCATGGCGTAGATGCTCAAGCTCAAATGTCTACATTCATTTTGAATAGGACAATACATTGATCATAGGGTGCCAGTCAAAAAGTGCCCGCATAATTTTTTTTTTTTTTTTAATATAATTACATTTTGGGAAAAAATTTCGTTCATGGTATAGTTAAATAAAGCATTGTTCCTATTACACAGCTATGTATGTAGAGAATTCAAAAAACCATGGGTGCCGTTGCCTACTCGGCCGCAACTACTTGGCAGCCAGGTGTAAACAGATAATACTTTTTTGTACGGCAACTATGGTTTTTTGAATTCTCTACATACATAGCTGTATAATAGGAACAATGCTTTATTTAACTACACCATGAACGAAATTTTTTCCCAAAATGTAATAATATATAAAAAAAAAAAAAAATTATGCGGGCACTTTTTGACTGGCACCCTATGATCAATGTATTGTCCTATTCAAAATGAATGTATACATTTGAGCTTGAGCATCTACGCCATGAACGTAGAGATTCTACGGCCGGATCTTAGGCTACTAGTGGAAGATATTAAATAAAAGTATAAACTACTGAAAAGCGAACTGACTAAACACGTCTTAAAACGAGTTAATTAAGTATTTTAATAAGAAATACAGCATGAAGTTAGCAGGTGGTAGGATATTTATATTCGCCCGGATAGCGACCACCGTACACATGGTGTTAAAACCTGTCATAGTGATCTACACGCCTTGTGTGGATCGCGTTCCCTGATCAGCCAGTGTACATCTGGTTCTCCCGAGGAGCGGGCGACATGACTTGATTCGGGCGGGTATAGGGGTACATCCTTGTATCCCTGTGCCTGCATCGGTCATCGGCCTGTCCTGTCACAGGCCCCTTGATTTGCTTCTTCCCTCTGCGGAGAGGGAAGAAGCATTTATACAGGTCGGTATCACTCTGGTGACCATCGATAAACTTATTGTTTATTGGTCGCTGGTTTTTTGGATTGCTATACGCTTACCATCAGGTGTAGTGCAGTCACTTTGCCGTGCTCCTATAAAAAAAGTTATCTCACTGTTTAGTGCAAAGTATATACTATCTCTCTCGTCTATTGTAAAACGTATTTTTGAGTGGTAGAGCCACGCTGTAGACAGTTTTGTCTACAGCATGAATGGGCTGGCTCGACCGGGTCGTTACCACTGTCTCACAGAAAACCGACGTAAAGTAGCGGCTTGCTGCTGCGTTTCGTACGGTGAGTGAGATATCCGGAAGCCCAAATCCCCTCCCCTTCCCAATCCCTAATTATCCCTTTCCTTTAAGGTCGGCAACGCGCCCATGATTCTTCTGGTGGTGGGCGTACATGGGCGGTGGAGATTACTTACCATCAGGTGACCCACTTGCTCGATTGCCGGCCTATGCTATAAAAAAAAAAAAAAACGTATATAACGCTACCGATTTTGATTTTTGCGTCTCCTTCACCGTTGATGGGGAAGAGCAGCAACCTGCCCACTGCTGTGTATTTGCCCTTAATTGTGATGTTGCATCGAACTTCCAGCATGAACATATTCTTTTCTAAATATGCCCTGAAAAATAAAGAAAAATATTTAGTTCATGAATAAGATTATTTATTTTGGATACATTATACATAGTAAATAAAAGGACAACACCACACAGAACTTTGAACTAAAATGCGCTGCCTGGCACTGGACTACGCTTGTCGCCCCGAGACATAAGATTAAATTATTGCTGGCTTAAATTCCTTCAAATCAAAACAGAAATAAGCAAAGGGGTGGTACTAACCCAGGTTACTCGCATATGAGAGACCTACCACCTAGTGAAGGGGTTATTAGGAGCTTATTTTAAAGGCCTGTTTCACAAGTACAATTAAATATTAGTGGAATTTGACATACGCTTTTATATTTTGTATATCTTATTTGTATTCTTTTAAAGGCCTAACCCCTCTCATTCAGTAGAGGAGGCCCGTGCCCAACAGTGGGACATGTATAATAAAGGGCTAGTAAAAAAAAAGTTTCAGTTTACTTAGGACATTGAGAAAATAATGCAATTGCGTCTAGAATTCTAAAGTAATGTAATAGCATCATTTGTAACATCCGTCGTTTTCATAAAACAAACAAAAGGTACTGAAATTACATTGCGAATGAACTGAAATACGTATAGTCAATTAATTCTATATTTGTAAATGCGTGGGTAATCTTTTATATAAGTATGTAACAATCAAACCACAAAGTCGTAAAGAAAATAATAACAATAAAATTAATAAACAATTAACAGACGATACGATTTCTATTTTCCGTGCATAATAGATAAGAATAAACTAAGTCACAACACAATTAACTTGTTATTGAAAATTGAAATTGAAAGATACATTAGAAGCTACATTATCAAAAATAAATCACGGTACATTAACAAAAGGTTTTATTTTTAATCATAATTTTACGGCTCTGGATGCTTTGAGCCTTTTGACTTTGAGCCTGCAATAACAAAGGTAATGTCATTGGGTCACCCACCACTATATTAAATTAACGTATATTCTTTACGCGCTATAGACAGAAATCCGAAAAATGGGTATTAAAAATATGCTAAATATAGTAAATTACATACTTAATATCAATTAATAAATTGTAAAATATATTGTTCAAATTATAAAATTAATAACTTCCTCCTAGGGCACTAACTTTTCCATCAAATTCAAATCGCTGAAATTACTCACAATGTGAATATATTTTTTCCACTGACAACTTTATTGAGACATTCACTTTATGTTTTTTTATTTAATCTATGGTGGGTGAGATTAGTTTGCAATTGAAATAAGATGAATATTTGAACGAGTTGACATCATATTGCAACTATACTCAGATGATATTAAAACCGAACTGAACTTTTAACGGAGCTCAATACCATATTTTAGACAAATCGCAGTCTAATCTCAGTTCGGTTAAAATTCAGCCTCAGTGTTAAATACGAGAACTGGCTTTCTGGTGACACACTTGCTCATACCAGTTTACGCACAATATAAACTAGAATACTGCTAGCATTTATCCTTGAATAGTTTCCTACGCTCTATAAGAATACAACAAAAGGTTTCGTCAACGTGCATATTGTACAATAACCGTGAGAATAAAACCGCATTATTGCTGCAAGGTTTCCTTACTAATCGCTGCTGCGTTAGCAAATACGTGACGTTCAATGAACAACATGAATTCTGTTGGCTTTATAAACTACGGTACAAATAATAGTCCTTTTACACTTAGCTTATTGTCTGGTAATTCATTAATACACCCAAACCACACACATAGTCCTAACACCAAACCAACATATGAAGCTTGTGTCGTAAACATCAGACATACGACAATATTGGTCTCACAAATAGACCCGAAACATATTTGTGCATCACACAAATATTTGTCTTCATGCGGGGAACGAAACTGCGGCCTCTTGTTGCACAACCAGCTGCTTGCTCGCTATGCCACGGAGGTTGTTTTAATGTTCAAAATATTTAGATTTTAGAATAGAATTTAGAAATTTTCTACGAATACAAACTGGAGGCTTGGTACAAAAACATTTTAACAATAAATAAAACCGTCTGAATAAAAATAAAAGGCAAAAAATACCATCGACGCAAAATTTGTTATTTAGCTTTTTAGTTTTATTGAGGTGGTTAAATGTTGTCCTATTTTTTTTTATTTTATGTTCTATTTTTTTGGAGAACCATCAACATCGGTGCTTAAACATCAAAGTTTTAATCTGTGATCCCCGATTTCACCCATTTAGGCGGTGGAATTATTTTATCAAATTTAAATAGGGCCGTAGTAAACCATATCGATACAAATGTTATCATCCAAGCCGCTCCTTAGTTGGCGAAGCTATGCGTGAACAAACGTAAAATAAATACAGAAGAATTGAGAAAGTTGGGTTTTTGCGACGGTTAAATTGTGACAGATTTAATTACCAAAGGACTCAATAACCTTCAAAGGTCTTAAAGAGTTTGCGAAATTTAATTAAAGTAAATAAGAGGTTTGGAGTTAATAGCTCGAAACTATGCTGATCTTGTTATAGCGTAAAGAAAGTTGTAACAAAATACTTATTCTTTATTAACCTTATCCATTTACAAAGTCGTTTTTGCTCCACGTTCAAGGTCTTTAAGTTTCTAATCGATTACTGAATACTTTGTTTATTTTTACGAAAACCGAGACAGCGGATGTTTCCTAATATCCAAATAACGGCAAAGGTCTGTTCTGAGGTGCGAGATTGTGAAAGACCACGATGTCTGAAGACGGCAATACATCTGCTTTTTTGATATCAGAAATGGAATGAATAAATTTTTGCTTTACCTAAATGTCAAATCCCAAAATTTTACAACAAATTTTACATCGCCAAATTACATGTACACCCAATGTATACACACATTACGCCGAGATTATTTCCATCTTATTATGTGATAGGGGTCGCCCCTATGCTTTGTTCAGTTTTATAAATGTATAAATGGCTCACGCCGGTCGCTATACCGAGCACCGCGCTATAGACAGTTTTTTTCTTTTTATTTATTCGAGCACGGCAATGTGACTGCATTACACCTCATGAGTTTTACGGTGGTCACCAGAATCACGCCGGCCTGTATAAATGCTTCCTCCCTCTTCTGAGAGAAAAGCAAATCCAGGGACCTGCGACAGGACAGGCGGATGGCCGATGCAGGCACAGGGATACAAGGATGTACCTCTATACCCTTTTTTTGTCGCGGGGAAAAGCGTTTTATCGCTACCTCTATACCCGCCCCAACCAACCATAAAGTCATGTCGCAAGCCCCTCGGGAGAACCTCAGAAAATCAGTTTAATAATATAATATACGCATCTTTTAGATATGTTTATGGATGCATAGCTTACTGTTCTAAATATTAAAGTAACAAAAGAACTTCGAACAAACTGAAAACCTTTTCAGCTTTATCAACTTTTCGTTCGAATTCACAATGTACAATTTATAGGTAGAGCCATTTTACCGACAAACACTGATACGTATTAAACGTATGTAGTTGGTAGTAAGAATTCAAGTTACCAAGCAAAAAATAAATATTTATTGTTAGCAAAATACAAACTACCAATATATAAGGTAGTATGCATTACAACAATGACGAGCCCCAGCAATGACTGGAAACAGCTAGATAAAATATAAGATCAGTATTATGATATACAAATACATAGTTAAACTTACTCGACATTCAATACTTCACACTTTCTCAAGCCGGTAACCTTGCCTCCATAGAAAGTAACCTTGATGCCGGGCAGTTGAATAGGTAGCTCTTCAATGACGAACGGGTCCAATGAGGGCACTCCAAGGTGAGGCATACCTTTTGAGAATTCAGGTATAGCGTCTTTCGTCGCTTGTATTAAGCACGCCGGTTCCGAATTGTTGCATGGATGGATGAAATCCGCTGTGAATGAGTTACATTAATTAATATTAGTTTTTTTTTTATAATGATAGAGGCAAGCTATTGTTTAATTCTGTAAAAAATCAACACACATATTATGAAAATCATTTATATAAAATATTCTGCTTTTTATCTTAGGTTTATTTTTAGTATATTTTTTGTATTTGGTTACACATAATATAATAATTTATATTAAAATATTCTGTTTTTTATCTTAGGTTTATTTTTAGTCTATTTTTTTGTATTTGGTTACACATAATATTTTTATTATATTGCGGAATTCCTTTTTGTCTTAAAGACGCCGACTCTTTATTAGATGCCCGAAATCCGTATAACTATTACATAAAATATGCATGAATTTTATTTAATAGCTACTATAAGCCTCTTCTTTAGTAAAACGCTTTTGTCTCGGATTGTGCTATGTAATACAAAGTTTTTGTATGGTGAAAAAAAAACAAGAAAAAAGTGAGCAGTCTCTGTTAACGATGTGAATTTCTAATTTTGAACAAATAGTCATCTAACATTAGATGAACATACATCCATTAACCCACACCTGTGACACCCGAGCGGTAGGCAGAAGTGCAACTATTTCACTGAGCTTATTTCCGTCCCATGAGCTTTAGCTACAATTATATCACCATACCATACACATAATTGTAATTTTTCGAATTGTGATTGCACAAAATATGTCTTGAACCTAATTGGGAATTGACCTCATGAATGAAGGTAGTTACGTGCTGAGAGATACGATCAAGACAGAAAACGGTGGCTCCTATCTCGATCGCGCATCTTTAAATAAATGTTTCTATAACATTGTCATGTAAAATGCCGAATCGTATTATAAACAATTTTCAGACGCAATAAAATCGTTTACACAGTGACACTATTAATTATGCCATTCTATGACTTACTCAAGTCATACTTATCATAAATGACATCGCCATGTTTAATAATTCTAAAAATCTTCTATCTCCATTTATTTAAAAGACCTTGTTTTAACTTTAGACAAAGAATGGGAGACCTTGTATCAACGAGTAGTCGTAAAATTACATGAAGAACCTACTTTGAGGTAATGTTTGGCCATTAAACTTGTAAAATAACATAAAGGATGTTTGCCGGCTAATATTGAGGTTACGAGGATTATTTATCTTGTTTAATTTAACTACTCAACAATAAATGCTCTCAGAAAATTCTCTTTGCGATAATATAGAGTCGATATTTTTACGTAGTCTTGGAGTTTTGTAGTAAATAAATAATATGATATTGCGGTCTTATGGGCATTAAATAGGCAACCATTCATTTACGGTCGTAAGTCGGAAACTTTTTCTGACTAGCGAGAAAAATTACAGCCTATATAATCGTTGCTACTTGCTATATCTGTCATGGATTATGGTCCACGTAATATCTTTAAATATTACCTAGTACTGAAATGTTTTTTATATATTTACTTAAACCTTCAAACATATCTTTGAAATAAAAGTAATTGAAACGGATTTTATCGTGTTGGAATTAGTTTTACTTTAATGTGTAATGTTTGCGTATAATAAGAAGTCATAATCTTGAAACGTATCGATACAAAGTATATTTTTAACAAACTTCGAAAATGTGGAGGTTTTTAATTCGGCGTATAACTTTGGCTTTAATTATTGCATTATTTTTAATTTAGTTTGGATCACTTATATGAAACTATTGGATGGTTCGATTACGCTGTAGACTGAAGTTTATAAGAACAGCATGAATAAATGGAAATGAGCTCTGCTTTGTTCTATCGGTAAGCGGTCATTGAAGTATGAAGATCACGGGTCATATACAAGTGAATTACGATACTTCACATATTTCTGTTATTTCAGTGACGGAGTAGCGCTCGTAGATAGTAACGCCTATAGCATTCCTATACCAGCTTGATTGGATACTACGGTTTACAGAAAACCGACGTCATGTGACAGCTGACAGTTGCTTTTCGTACGGTATTTGAGACTTGTGGAGGTTGAAATCCCCTCTCCCCGTCCCAATCCCCATTCCTTTGTTTTTAGGTGGGCAACGCATTTATTCTGTACTAGCTTTTGCTGGCGGTTGCGCCCGCGTGAACGTTTAAAATTGACAAAGTTTCATAGGAACTTTCATCCCCTATTTTATCCCTTTGGGGGTAGAATATATCAAAATCCTTAGCGGATGCCTACGTCATAACATCTACCTGCATGCCAAATTTCAGCCCGATCCCTCCAGTGGTTTGGGCTGTGCGTTGATAGATCACTATGTCAGTCAGTCACCTTTGAGTTTTATATATTTAGATTTCTATTCAACGCAAGTTTCTGGTATTTTATATTATTTATCTGAAAGACCAAACCAGCAGGTCGCTTGCCTGATGGTAACTGTCACGCCTGCCTATAAACAGACACAATACCATATAGAACTTTGAATTACAAAGCACTACATGGCACTCGACTGCATTCATAGAGATATAGGATGTTAAGTCTTTAATTTTAATGCTTAGTAATTTCACTGGCTTCAATGTACTTTAAACCGAAACACAATAGTGCGTACACACTGTTGTTATGCAGCAGAAATAGACAAATCAGTGGTTCTAACCCAGACGACCCCTTGCTTACGAGGTACCTACCACCTAGTGAAACGTATGTCCTTGTGCATGGAACAATTACCCATTTGACTTAAATGTAACAAGTTAGTCTCTCGACGCTGTTCCCTACTTATATCTAACCCAGATAAAGGTGGTCTAGTTTTCTGGTTTGACAGGTTAGTGAGTAATGAACATCAGACATACTATAAATTTACGAGGAGAATTATACTACAAACTAGATTAATATTTCACATAATTAACAATTAAATACAACTTGGTATAGATTGTCCACATCAATTATGTTAAAATAAAATAAAATTCAAATGTATGAATTACGATCAAACGGATTTTTAATAGTAAAATTTTTATTTTTTACTTTTTTGTTATTAGACACGGCACACTTTGTAAGTAGATTTTTCTCTCCGGGGTCTTAACCGCCGGTGGCTTGGGTCCTAGGCCTCGCCATTGAAGCGTGATGTATTTTTATATTTTTGAATGATTTTTTTTGTAATTTTAATACTTAAAAATTTTAAAAAGCCTTTTAAAATAAAGAGTACTGTACATAGTAATCACATGTAGGACATTATATATAGATTTGCTACAACTTAAGCTTGGCACTATAGTAAATTATAAATTTATTTATCCTGGCCCCAAGAGTTAGCCATGCGCGACCGGCGCGCGCATTCTGTAAAAGGAATAATAGGTAAATTTATTTCGCGATTTCTAGTGGTATCGAGTCTGTAATCACCAGAACTACCACTCTCTTAGTTTATATAAGAAACTCTGTCTTAGTTTTCGTAAGCGTTTCTCTTAAACATTCATATTTTGAAAGGTGGAAGTCGCTAAGAATAATTCCATTAGAATATATCCCCACTGAAAAAGCAATAATACTATAGCGTCAATTCGTGAATTTTACGGTAGAGCATTTTAAAGTGTTTTTTTTTATGACATTTCGTCAGGTTTGTTATCACTGTCTCTCTAATCAAGTAATTGATTGCTGTTGTTTTTCGTACAGTGCGTAAGATATCCGTAGGTGCAAATCTACCTTCCCCTTAACAATCCCTTAATTAATCAACCATCAGGTGACCCACTTGCTCGTCGCACATTTTCCAGTCTATTATATAAAAAACTATTAAATTCAACCAGCTGCTACTTAAGATCCGTTGCTTTTCTAGACTCTAGATGTATGGAGGCCCTTCAGCTGATAAGAAATCGGTAATGATGATGAGTCTCATCAAATTACGAAATCGATGTGCATTGCGTGTAAAATTGATATTGACCCGAAAATATTAGTCGATCACTTATCTTTAATCATATTAAAAAAATCAGTCAGTGATACGCAAGCAATTATGTTTTTTTTTTATTATTAGCCCTGTATTATATACGTCCCACTGCTGGGCACGGGCCTCCTCTACTGAATGAGAGGGGTTAGGCCTTAGTCCACCACGCTGGCCTAATGCGGGTTGGCAGACTTCACATACCTTCGAAAAATCTTATTGAGTTCTCAAGTATGCAGGTTTCCTCACGATGTTTCCTTCACCGTTAAAGCAGGCGATAATTAACAATTAATATACACGTAACTTAGAAAAGTCAGTGGTGTATGCTCTTGGGGCTGGTTTCGAACCTGCGACTTTCGTCTCGACGTTCCATACCACTCCCCGCTGAGCTATCGCTACTTAAGCAATTATGATACGCAGTTTTAATGCAATTTTAATTTTATGCATTGCACGGCATAACTGCGATTTTTGTTAACTTGTTTATGTGATGATAAACATCGTCAATAACAACTATAATGAACTTAAAATGTACGCATCGACAATTTCTTTTAAAATATCTATTCTCATTTCTCATTTTCTTCAAAGGGTATGCGTATCGTAATACTTGTTACTGAAATAATTTATAATTCACAAAAGTGTAACATACACATAATATAATATGTCACTGTATTTTGAACATATGAAAACAATAGTTCTTTTAAAAATTCAAGCAAAATACAAGCTCACTAAAACGGGGTAGAACGGAGCAGACATAGATGTTGTTTCATTTTAAAATTTATTCTATAATAAATATTTGGAAATTTTAATTCTGCTTGGTCACATTATAAAGAAGCCCGATAAAGAAAATACGATAAATCGCAAAAATATCGTTGAGTTGCAACAATTAATCAGACAGCATTTTGATTTAAATGCCCAATATAAATGTATCTGAAATATGCGTTCATTACAGCACATTTAGTGTTGATAGCATTTCTTTATGAATTATTCCTATTTCAATCAATCAATCATTCAAGCAGCGATAGCTCAGCGGGACGTGATACGCACTGTCGAGACGAAAGGCGCAGGTTCGAAACCAGCCCCAAGAGCATACACCTCTGACTTTTCTAAGTTATGTGTATATTAATTGTTAATTATCGCTTGCTTTAACAGTGAAGGAAACATCGTGAGGAAACCTGCATACCTGAGAACTCGATAAGATTTTTCGAAGATATGTGAAATCTGCCAACCCGCATTATCCCAGCGTGGTGGACTAAAGCCTAATCCCTCTCATTCAGTAGAGGAGGCCCGTGCCCAGTAGTGGGACGTATATAATACAGAACTAGTAAGAAAAAAAGTGTACCTACAGATTTCGTTCGCACAGTTTGAGTGTCGATAGTTTTTTATAAACGCACTGGGCCTAAATCGACAAGGTTGTTGGCGTGGGTAAAAACCTTAAAATCGTCATATACACCGGCTATTTCTAACTATTATCACGTAAAGCTAAATTAACTGGTCATGGAACTTGGTGTTGGCAATTATGTCGAAACGGACTGACGGTTAGCGTTGATGAAACTGGAACCTTGACCTACACAGACTGATCATCGTCCGTGTTTACTATTACATAATGTTTACATATTTTTAAAATATTTCTTTTTTTTTAATAGCATAGGCCGGTAAACGAGCAAGTGGGTCACCTGATGGTAAGTGATCTCCACCGCCCATGTACGCCCACCACCAGAAGAATCATGGGCGCGTTGCCGACCTTAAAGGAAAGGGATAATTAGGGATTGGGAAGGGGAGGGGATTTGGGCTTCCGGATATCTCACTCACCGTACGAAACGCAGCAGCAAGCCGCTACTTTACGTCGGTTTTCTGTGAGACAATTTCTGTGTGGTAATGACCCGGACGAGCCAGCCCATTCAAGCTGTAGACAAAACTGTCTACAGCGTGGCTCTACCACTCATAACATTGTTTAAGGCAGTAGCGATTGCCGATAAAAACTACACCTGTGTTCGTTACTAAAAAGTTAAAAAACGTTAAAAAAACTGAGTTGATTAATGGAGGAGGGTTTTTATAGCATAGGCTAGAAAACAAGCAAGTGGGTCACGTTATGGTAAGTGATTACCATCCTTTATAGTAGTAATAATTTATTTTTATCTCCCACAAAAGAGCTTCATTACAATAATGAGTTAGATATTACAAAAGACATAAAGTAGGAATATTTTAGAACAGTAGAAACCCGATTATCCGGACTAATTGTTGTCGTTAGGCATTCGGATAATCTAAATTCCGGATAATCCAATATATGAAGAAAAGCGATGTTATGTGTTTTCTAAAAACAACATATAGATACATATCAACAAAAATCAATGCAATGATAAGGGGCGAGTATTTTCAGATTTTGGGCTGATATTGGCTCATAAAAAACCACAATATTACTTTTACCCGACCCAGATCCACTGCTGTGTTGGTCTCGGCTTCGAACCCGAGACTAATACAGCAGTTGCACCGAGTACGCAACATAAATGCGCCACCGAGGCAGGCATAATTCAATTATTTGTTTTTTAACTACACGTAACGTAATATATCCAACAAAATATATGTACAGCTTATTGTACATAATGATTATATTCGATATTATTTTTACTCCGAGTCCACCTTGAAGGTCTCATATTTTAATTGAGATCTGGTGATGGGATTTTTTTGTTATGTTATCCGAGCATGGCAAAGTGACTGCATTACACCTGATAGTAAGCGCAGTGCAGTCCAAAGACATCGACGACCACCGATAAACCATGAGATTATCGTACTTACGAGGGATTACTTATTGATGGTCAGCAGAATCATGCCTGTCTGTATAAATGCGTGTTCACACTCCGAAGAGAGAACAAGTAAATCGAGGGGCCTGCGTCAGGATAGATGGATGACCGATGCAGGCATAAGAATGCCTCGTTTCTATATCATTGTTGGAAGTATATAGACTTGATATCGATGTCAAATATTAATTTGATTATTTGTTTCAATATTGTTTTCATAAAAATATTTTAATACGAATTCATAATTGTTTTTAATTCATTAACCATTAGCAATTTACAAGATGAATGAGGTATTGTCCAAGAGTTGCACAACATCGCAATTAAATGACGTTTATTTTCCTTGTCAAAAAATATACCTTTTGGGGTTTTATTGAATTGCATGAGTAAAGTTACCAGCAAGATTATATTTATTTAGCCATTAATAAATAGGCCGTTAATGTATAGTAATATTATTTTATTTGATTGAATGACGAGACTAGTAAGGAGCTCGCCTGATGGTAAGCGCCACGCCTGCCCATAAACAGAAGCAACATAAGATGTTAAGTCTCATAATGCCCAGCAATTTCACTGGCTTCAATGGTCTTCAAACCGAAACAGAACAGTGCTTACACACTATTGCTTGGCGGCAGAAATAGACAAAGCGGTAGTACCAACCCAGACGGTCTCTCGCATGCGAGGGACCTACCAACTTGTAAGATGATTTGATCCTTAAATATCTATAATATGCAAGCAAAACCGTAATGGTGCTGCCACACCGCTGTTATAAAATGTTATAAAATGTTTACAAATATTATTAAACATTGGTTAACAAACATTTTGATACATTATATCACAATGTTAGATAATTTTAGTAAATGTTTAATGTTAGAAAATGTTTGTAAACATTTTACAGTATAAGTATTTTACATATACTATAACGCAATTAATGTAGAAATTATACGCATAATGGATTCTATGATACAAAACGTTTACCTACTTTTACTTAGTTTGAATAGCAAGAAATAATGATTTCTTACGTTTTAGCAAGAAATATCTATCGACTTTCGATGTAGTTCCAATTGTCTATTTCACAACAAATGTTATACGGAATACAGTGTAGTGTATAAAATTACATTGTTGATAACTCGTTTCCTAATAGGAATTTACGGATATTGACTATAAGGACTTGTTACTCAATATGCGATTAAATCAAATGAAAATCCTTATCATGCACAGGGAAGTTAGTTAATTTAGGAAGTATCATGTTGACGTATCTTCACTTTCTCTGTTTATTTGACAGCTGGATAGTTTAGTATATTGTTTAAAACTAATTTAAACGGATTTTATCCCGTTTTTTTATTTTCATTTTTATCTTGCCGTTTCGAAGACTTTTCAGCCTTCGTGGTCACGGGGTGGTGTAGGTTGTCCCAAAATGTTAATGTTACGTCTACCTTCAATTTGAAAAACTTACAATTTCATATAAATAATCCCGGGAAAGCTACCAGATTTGAACTTCAATCAAAACGAGTCGGCTGTTTTTTAATCAGTATGTTTTAATCAATGTTATTATATACTTTGACTGTAATTGTTAAATCGTTACAGTTCCACTAAATTATAATACTTATTTAAAAAATAAGGTTGATTAATATTGGCCGAAAGCCTTTTATCTTAGTCTACTGCACCACCTTACACCCAATTATAAATTAAAAAAACTATTTATTAATTCACTTACGTGCCAATTTAGCGGTGCAGTCGCTAACGAAAGCAAGCAGCAAAACGTAAACAAAAACATGTCTTTCACACATCCTGATTACACTTATATGCACGACAATACACTGGGGTTTGTTCCAGCGGACTGACCCTTGCTGTTCCTAGCTCTACCAACGCTCATGTAAATCTAAACAAGTTCTTTCTTATTTTCGGTTGCATAAATTCTTCGAGCTCTTTGCCAATGTGAAGCCTGGTTTTCACGCAACACTGCACTCTGATCCGTTCCACAAAATAAGTGCGCTTGCATGCGCGTATTCTGTAAATGTATGAATTGCCAGCGTTTGCGTGACACTGTTGGAAAGTTGGGTCAAGTTGGCAAGGCCGTTCATGGTTATCACATGGGTGATAATAATTATTATATAAGCTATCAGTTCTAATATCTTATAAATAATTTTAGCATAAATTACATGTTCTTATATTTGATACTGCTTTCGAAGATAATCTTTTAGGTAATAAGTTAATAGTTAGTTAGTTTTACAAGTTAGTTAGGTAGTTAGTTTAACAAGGAACAATTTCTATATTTTTGTTTTTTTTTTCACATCCAAAAATAATAAACATAAAACAAATCATTCCCGTGTCATCAGCAGGTGGTTCTTATCTTTCTAAATAAATTTTGCAAATTATAAACATGGCCCTTGCACATTTGTAAATCTTCGTAATACGTGAGCTAAATTTAATAAAACTTATATTCAAACAATATTGCAATTTTAAAAATAAAAATAATATTTTCTACAACTTATAAGTTGTTTGAACTTTGAACACGAAAATTACTAATTTAGTCTCTTATACATGATCTTTGAAATAATTGGAACGAAGTTCCTTACGGCAGGCTTGGAGGGGATAGGGATTTCGCTGCGTGACCGAACTGAAAAAAATGTGATAGTAAAACCGTAAGAAAAATGCGTGGAAAAAATGCGTGGAATAAAACCGTTAAATGAGACGTGCGCAGGCGCGACAGTCAATGTGTCAATTTTAATGTCAGTCATTTCTATGTAATTTTATGTTGTCAAACAAAAATAAAGAGACATATTTTGTTATTTTAGTTGTTAATTTGAATTACGACGTTTTTTTATTTTAAGTAATTTTTTTTTTATAGCATAGGCCGGCAAACGAGCAAGTTGGTCACCTGATGGTAAGTGATCTCCACCGCCCATGTACGCCCACCACCAGAAGAGTCATGGGCGCGTTGCCGACCTTAAAGGAAAGGGATAATTAGGGATTGGGAAGGGGAGGGGATTTGGGCTTCCGGTTATCTCACTCACCGTACGAAACGCAGCAGCAAGCCGCTACTTTACGTCGGTTTTCTGTGAGACAGTGGTAACGATCCGGACGAGCCAGCCCATTCATGCTGTAGACAAAACTGTCTACAGCGTGGGTCTACCACTCAAGTTTCCTAAAATACTGAATTTCCTAAATACTTTCTTGTACTTAAATAAAAACTAATCAGCAAAATTTAAGAGAAAAATCAAGAAAACCTACATAAAATTGAGCACGACTTTTTTTGCAATTTGTGTCGATTCCACATTAGCCGAAGGAACTTCGTTCCTACCTGGTGTCCCACGACACACACCAATTTTTTTTTATTGAAGGAATTGTTTCAGAAATTGCATAACCACTGCGCAATAGTATTGGATTCCTCCTATGACTTTCTAATAATAATATTTATTGAATACATAAAATATTATTACATTGTTTAGAGTCCATCAATAACTTGAGAGCCAGTTCAGAATGATGTTTCACTAGGGAAGAATCGGGCAACAAACTCTATGGCGAAAGTAAAGGAATAAATAGAATAGCTCAATTTATGTTAATAAACAATCATAGAAATGCATCTATGAATTGTTATGCACGACAAAAAAATAATACTACCGTAAAAGAGTTTAAGCAAATAATAACGGTACGAGTAGACCAGTCCAAGCAGCCCTCGGTCAGAAGTAAAACGCATATGTCAGCCATTGGCTTCCACAACCATGTTACAGAGAAGTGACCAACACGGCACACAATGCCGCCGTCACAAGCACAGATATTTGAGGGAGCATGACATACGTCCAGAATGATTACAATTAAAAATAAGGTAAATTGATTTTCCGATGATAATAATGATAATGATATACCTTATTCTTGTATGATAAAAATAAAGTTGACAACTCCTCAAAATATAATAATAGCCGATACAGAGAAGAAGATACCGAGAAATACTCAGCGCACCAAAAACATTGCTAGCACTAATTGCTAGATACTATTGCCATCAACGATCGACATTAGTTGCTGGACATCTAGAAATTACTATTCAATACCACGTGTCTCTCTACCATGATTTTGTTCGTTATTAGAGCGTAACATATCGTAATGTGCGTATGTATCAGCTAGCATATTTATTTACTGAGTGAAATAAATTGTTTTTGGTATTGCTTTAAAATGTTATATTAAAAATTTAATATGTATAATTAAGAAAGATAAGACATGGTAAGGCTATACTGTTAGGAGTGTAGAGCTTTGGTCTCTACAGGACGTTTTAATGAGACAAATTAATGTGTGTTATCTACAAATAAACTATTAAAATAGCTCGTAATTCATTTGTTTGTATTTTTCTCTAAATATGGGCTTAATAATTAAAAAAATAAATGTATCTAATAGTTTTCAATCAATTTTTTATTCCACAAGTTAATGCGAGTAAAATAAAATCTGTATTCTCTTTGAATATCCTTTACAAATATTTTACATTTATTTGTTTCGAATACATTCATTGCTCAAACTGTTTATAATGTATTCTATGGCATTAAGTGCATACGAGAACCAACAAGAATTTTAAGTAGGATTACAATTAAATGTGCAATATTTGAAATGTTCCGTTTTTGTACTCTTGACGGAATTACTTCAGAGTACCAACAGTTAATTGGAGATTCAAGTCAGATAATCAATGTAGTGTGAATGTTAATAAATTTACTGGTCGCAGTAACAATGCCAGTAAAGCAACCTAAACTTCAAATTGCACAGACAGGATTAAGATTATATGGGATAGTTGACATTCTATATCTTAAAGGTACAAATCCTGCAACATCAAGATGATGATGTGAGAATGTCAGATTCTCTAGAATTATTGGGAAAATACAATAATAACATTTGATGTAATGGATTCAAAGGTCACGAACCATTTTTTATTAATTTTGTTTGATGCAAAGACACATTCTATTTATAAACTATTCAAAGATCAATCCGCAGAAATAGCAATAATTTTACAGAATTGTTTTATAAAATCACACATTTTATAAAACAATTCTGTAAAATGATGTGGTCTCTCGCAACAGGTTCGCCTATTACGGGGACCGTTGTGTAGGTAAACATTTATAAAAGATGTGTTTTTGGATAATAAATGATTATTATTTATTATCAAATCAGCATCCACTAATAGGTTTTATATCGAACAGAAGAAGTAGTAGGTATATGATTATTAATTTTGTTAGCTATAATTGTGTCTTTAATTATTGTGTTTCTAAAGTAATTAAAGTTAAGCTATTACTACAAGAAAAGATAAAAAAAAGTCAAGTTATTTGCATCCTATACGGGTTCAACAAATGTTGCGCATCATATACATGCTCGTCCACATTATGACCTACATATTGCGTGGCTATCGTTATCTAGTGCATGCGAGGCTTTTGTAATACTTCGACCTATAATAATGTATGATCTATGAAAGATTGACCGATAGTAACTAAAGTTATTTTGAAAAATGAATTGTCCTTGTAAAGTTGAATATTTGATTTATGTATCCATCTTCACGCACCGTAAAACTAGCAACTCTAAAGTCGACGACCGTCATAGACCTTGGATTATTAATAGGACTATTATAACCCGTAATTTAATGATAAGATCGTGTAAAATTGGTCATTAAATTACGATCACTTTTTGTGGGACTTTAACAACCGCGCTAAATTGAGAAGAACCATGATTGCGTAAAAAGTGGTAAGTCCCACGTATGCGAGACTATCTGCGAGACGTCTGGGTAGGTATCACCACTTTTTTTTTATAGCATAGGCCGGCAAACGAGCAAGTGGGTCACCTGATGGTAAGTGATCTCCACCGCCCATGTACACCCACCACCAGAAGAATCATGGGCGCGGTGCCGACCTTAAAGGGAAGGGATAATAATTAGGGATTGGGAAGGGGAAGGGATTTGGGCTTCCGGTTATCTCACTCATCGTACGAAACGCAGCAGCAAGTCGCTACTTTACGTCGGTTTTCTGTGAGACAGTGGTAACGACCCAGTTGAGCCAGCCCATTCATGCTGTAGACAAAACTGTCCACAGCGTGGCTCTACCACTCTATTTCTGCCACTAACTAGTATTATGTAAGCTGTTGTCGATTTGAAGGACATTGAAGCCAATGAAATTACTGGACAATACGATATAATATTTTATTTTATCTGACGAGCGTAGTCCAGCGCCATGAAGTAGATCTTAAATTTTATTTATTTTTTACTAGCCCTGTATTATATACGTCCCAGTGCTGGGCACGGACCTCGGTCTGCTGAATGAGAGGGATTAGGCCTTACTTAGTTCACCACGCTGGCCTAATGCGGGTTGGCAGACTTCACATACCTTCGAAAAATCTTATCAAGTTCTCAGGTATGCAGGTTTCCTCACGATGTTTCACCGTTCTTCTTATTGTTCTTATTGTTCTTCAGATCTTATTGGTATCACTTTTATTTATGGGCTGACGCGGCGATTACCATCAAGCCAGTGACCTGTTCATCTCGTCTTTAACGATAATAAAAATAAATGCGTTGCCCACATTAAAGCAAAAGCTTGGATTGGGCGAAAATTGCTTGGACATCCGGAAATCTCACGCATAGTACAAAATACTACAATAAGCTGCCATTTCACGTAATTTTTCTGTTGTCTGATAATTACAAGGCCCCGTCTGGGTTGGTACCACCGCTTTCTCTATTTCTGCCGCCAAGCAACAGTGTGTAAACACTGTTGTGTTTCGGTTTGAAAGACATTGAAGCCAGTGAAATTACTGGGCATTATGAGACTTAACATCTTATGTCTCGGGGTGACGAGTGCAGTTAAGTGCCATGCAGTGCTTTGTAATTCAAAGTTCTGTATGGTGTTGCTTCTGTTTATGGCAGGCGTGGCGCATATCATCAGGCGAGCGCCTTGCTCGTCTTGTCATTCAATCTAATAAAAAAAAAAAAAATTGACGAATGTGATACAAGCACATACTAGTGTACGTCGACATAGATATCATCATTTGTAAGTTGCATGAATGTAGTGCCATGGCGCATGCACTAGCGCACATATCATAAGCGACAAATTAAATCAGCTCAGAGCCATACAGTAAATGTATTATGGTCTAAGAAGCATACTCGTACCTCAGTGGAAGATGCAAGTTTAAGTTAATAAAATTATAAAACAAAAAACCCGATGCAAGTTATACATTTTAATTTAAATGCGATAATTTTTATCGAAATCAAAAAGAATCATTCAAATCAGTCTACATTTGACGGAGTTTTGCCAAAACATACATTAAAATAAATATACAGACGACTTAAGACTCTTTGTTTTGGAATCGGTTATAAATGCACGAGTGTTGTACAACCTGTATTGTCACTAAAAGATAGAGGCATGATATAATATAGTGTAGGATTTAGACTAGATTTTTAGAGTTCCGTACCCAAAGGGTGGCATCTGCCGGCGGAACCATATTACTACGCCTACGTTATCCGACCTACTTTTAACGGGCTCTATCTTTATCAAACCATTGGTAGTCAGCTGAAATTTTCACAAAATATATGTTACTTGTGTGACCCGTGCGAATACTTCGCACTATGATATTATTTTTGATATACTTACTATGCTACAGCTCACGCATTTGTTTATATATCCTTTTTATGTTATATAATTGGGTGAATTACTAATATTCGGAAATTAAGTTGCGGTCCCACAAGGTTCCAACTGAAAAACAGTGCTACGGATTAATCTGTAGCATAACTCTGAGTTGGCACCTTTTCTGCAACTGTGTACATAGCAGTGAACAACGTTCAGGATCTTGGTATTGTATTAATAGTACTATAATTTTAATGTTTATTGTAGTGTACAGATTTGCACGTATAAAGATTTTTTTCTTTCTTTCTTTCAATAGTGGTCGGATACGTAATATAATAAAGTAAAAATAAATAAATATAATATAATAAATTAGATGATTATACTGTCAACAAATGACACTGTTAATTTTCTATCTTTTTTGGCAAAATCTATAATTCAAATTATTTTTCAATTTTTGAAGTGATAACTTCTTATGGGAGGGTGAACCGAAACGTTCCGTAACGCGAGCGGCCAGCCATGGCCATCGACCAGCCAGCGTTAGCCGACCTCCCTGGAACATCGATAATTTCGAAGTCCCAGGTGGCGCCACACAGTGACCAGTCGGCTTGGACCGGACTTTGACACGACTTTGAAACGACTTTGACACGACTTTGCCACGACTTTGCCACGACTTTGCCACGACTTTGCCACGACTTTGACACGACTTTGAGACGGCTTTGACACGTCTTTGACACGGCTTTGACACGACTTTGACACGGCTTTGACACGGCTTTGACACGACTTTGCCACGGCTTCGACACGACTGTGACACGACTTTGACACGACTTTGACACGACTTTGACACGACTTTGACACGACTTTGACACGACTTTGACACGACTTTGACACGACTTTGACACGACTTTGACACGACTTTGACACGACTTTGACACGACTTTGACACGACTTTGACACGACTTTGACACGACTTTGACACGACTTTGACACGACTTTGACACGACTTTGACACGACTTTGACACGACTTTGACACGACTTTGACACGACTTTGACACGACTTTGACACGACTTTGACACGACTTTGACACGACTTTGACACGACTTTGACACGACTTTGACACGACTTTGACACGACTTTGACACGACTTTGACACGACTTTGACACGACTTTGACACGACTTTGACACGACTTTGACACGACTTTGACACGACTTTGACACGACTTTGACACGACTTTGACACGACTTTGACACGGCTTTGACCGGACTTCGTAACGTAACGCGTTAAGGGAAGCCAGGCAGAGTGGCGCCGTAACGTAACGCTTTACGGCGCCACTTTGTCTGGCTTCCCTTTCTCTCACGCATACGGTAGCAGTAGGCAGGCTCCTCCGATCTCACTGTAACCCACATTAGTTTAAGTTATCACTTCTGTCGAGCGTCCCGGGACGCACACTTTTTTTATTCAATAGCTGCAAACAAGCTTTAGCATGTTCAATCATTAAATTTGATGAAGAATTATAGCGTTCCAACAGAAACAATTGAGAATTATTATTCAAGCTAATACAAAAACGACACAACTTATAATAATATTATGCCAGCGCATACAAATAAGTGAGTATTTTCCATCCTTAAAACATTGTCATAATGCATTTTCCGCTCATGAACTTTTCGTTGATTTGATTGTGCTTGGCTTCCCAAGCGCAAAGCTTTTAGAACAACTTTTAAAGAATTTTTTGCTATGTAGACAGTTCTATTGTATTATCTATTTCAGCAATTGAAAACTCACGTAGCAAACCAAATTTTAAATCAACAAAAGGACATTTAGAATTCACTGAAGGACAACAGAATTATCCTGATACTGAGATATTCACACTATTTCACAATTGGTAGAGCCACGCTGTAGACAGTTTTGTCTACAGCATGAATGGGCCGGCTCGCCCGGGTCGTTACCACTGTCTCACAGAAAACTGAAGTAAAGTAGCGGCTTGCTGCTGCGTTTCGTACGGTGAGAGAGATATCCGGAAGCCCAAATCCCCCTCCCCTTCCCAATCCTCAATAATCCCTTTCCTTTAAGGTCGGCAACGTGCCCATGATCCTTCTGGTATTGTGGGCGTACATGGGCGGTGGAGATCACTTACCATCAGGTGACCCACTTGCTCGTTTTCCGGCCTATGCTATAAAAAAAAAGTTTAACCACTAATTAATATATAAAACAATATCTATACGTCTATACATCTCGGCCGACGGATCAGATCGGATCTGGATTTGGTCGATTCCAGAATGTGACTATGCGTAGTAAACTTCGATATGAACTCATTTGTTTTTTTAATTATTTGAATAACGAGACGAGCAAGGCGCTCGCTTGATGGTAAGCGCCACGCCTGCCCATATACAGAAGCAACCCCACACACAACTTTGAATTAACAAAGCACTGCATGGCACTGAACTGCGCTCTTCATCTCGAGATATAAGACGTTAACTCTCACAAAACCCAGTAATTTCACTGGCTTCAATGTCCTTCAAACCGAAACACAAGTGCTTACACACTGTTACTTGGCGGCAGAAATAGACAAAGCGGTGGTACCAACCCAGACGGCCTCTCGCATACGAGGGACCTATTACCTTGTACCACCCCAGACGGCCAAAAACTCATCAAAGTCAATTTTCTAAAGTCAAAGTCAGAATATTCATTTCACGTAGTTAGATAATATTTTAAAAAGATAAATAATAAACTCTTTTACAAAAAAACGGGCACCTAAGGAAATTTACATTCCGATACCGATTTCAGTGAACTTAATTGTTTGACGTAGTCTGTTTTTTTTTATAGCATAGGCCGGCAAGCTAGCAAGTGGGTCACCTCATGGTAAGTGATCTCCACCACCCATGTACGCCCACAATACCAGAAGAATCATGGGCGCGTTACCAACCTTAAAGGAAGGGGATAATTAGGGGTTGGGAAGGGGAGAGGTTTTGGGCTTCCGGATATCTCACTCACCGTACGAAACGCAGCAGCAAGCCGCTACTTTACGTTGGTTTTCTGTGAGATAGTGGTAACGACCCGGTCAAGCCAGCCCATTTATGCTGTAGACAAAACTATCTACAGCGTGGCTCTACCACTCAAGAATGTCTTATACTTATAATGTTATAATTTGTTATGCGTGAAGTTAATTTAGTTCGTAAATTTTCAAGGGTATTATATAAAACTAACTGCAATAGGTGTAGACTAAGCAGCAATCTTGATGGCCTTAAGTTCTAAGACCTTAGTCTATTTCTGCGGGAATAACGGTGTGAGCATATTTTAACTTATTTTGTGTTGTATAAAGCATATCTGCATAATTATTACTATTAATATAGATAACAAAGACACCCTAAAGCAACCTAGCAATAACGAATCATTAACTAATGGCTATGAGGAATTGGAAGACAATGATTTTTAAGTAACGTCTACTTCTAGTTGATTTCGGTTTGATTAATATCATTTAAACATTTATTAACATAGAAAAGTGTTGTTTTAATTACTCGCAACATTTTGATTACAAATTAAATTGAAAAATCCAGAGGAAATAAGTACTTTTCACCTACTATTCAAGTCAGCCCACTACCTACTAAGGAAGTTTTAATCAACATTGAACTATTGAATTTCGTAATAGTTACATTGAATAGTGAGGTGTTGAGCTACATCTAAAAACATAATCTGCATAAACAAACATTTAAGTTATATGTATAATGTTTTTCTACTGATTATTATGGGCTCCAAGTACAAACCTGTTTAGAACCTTCAGCCGTCAATGATTTCCTTATTCGAAACTATTTGAACCAAGTGTAAATAATAATCTGTAATAGTGCTTTAAACATCTGCTCCGCGACGGACGTGTGAAATAAAAATGTTTTTCAAAAGTATCGCAGTGTTGTTTGCGTGCAATGTTATATTTTTTTCCGACTCTGCATTTGGTAAATGTCCAAACATTTTGTTTATGCACATAGTATATTTCCACTGACACTGTCATTTAGTTTATTGCTGTATCCGTACTTGTGTGACGATTTCAAATGTTTTAATTATACGTAAAAATTAACATACGTAATATTCATATTAGGTTTTGATTATTTTTTGTTCTTTAATTGTTTAAATAATGAAAACGTAAATTAAAAGGACGCTTGAAATTTCCTCGTGTATACCAATATAATAATTGGTTTATACATCGATTTAATATGTACTAACATATTTCAAACTTTAGATGTGATGAGACCATATGTCATTAAATCTATTTATTTGACAGAATCAAGTGTCATATCAGATTGCTTTGGTTGATTTTGGTGACTTATATTTTGTAAGGTTAATTGCATAGATTTTAAAGAAACAACGTAGCATCACCATTAGCTCCATAGTCCCTGACGCTCACGTCTGACGCAACCATCATAAATCTGTATTTAGCTTCAGAACCTTCTAAGTATACCTGCATTTATTTTGATTCACAATTTCGATTATAATTACAAACATAATAACTATTTGTTTGTTTTTCAGTTGACACGCTGCCCAAATGTAAACTTCAGGACAATGAGTGCATGAGAGATTTATATCAAACGATAATAAGAGATATTGGCAAAACGGGCATCGCACAACTGAACATTCCACCCGTCGATCCCATTGAGCTGAAAAATGTATCCGTTTCCATTGCCAATTTACTTGACATCACTATGATTGAAGGAGTAGCTAAAGGGATAAAGGATTGCGTTTTTAACAAATTTGAGTAAGTATAGTCGAGTGTAGGCGACGAGGTTTTGGATGAGAATCAGAGATCTCCTAATCCGTTGATTTTGTTTTTTCGGGTTACCATGATAAATCAAGAATTCCGCGCACGAATGAATTTGTTTGATCATTTGACATAGAGAGGGTGATAGATATATCTATACTAATAATAAAGCTGTAGAGTTTGATTGTTTGATTGTTTGTTTGTTTGTTTGTTTGTTTGTTTGTTTGAACGCGCTAATCTCAGGAATTACTGGTTCGAATTGAAAAATTCTTTTTGTGTTGGATAGTCCATTTATCGAGGAAGGCTTTAGGATATATAACATTACGCTGCGACCATTAGAAGCGAAGCATCAGTGAAAAATGTTGCAAAAACGGGGAAAATTATTCATATTTGAAGGCTTCCGTTGCTAAGCTACCAAAATAATATTATTTGAAGGCTTCCGTTGTCAAATCAGAATCAAATCTATACTAATATTATAAAGCTGTAGAGTTTGATTGTTTGTTTGTTTATTTGATCACGTGGGCGGAGCCGCGAGCAAAAGCTAGTATAGAGATAAAATGAAAAAACAAGACAACATTTGTCGAGGCGGTGATATCGAACTGGCATGTTGGCTTCTATAGAGATAAATGTAGAGACAGGATGAGAAAATTGACATCGACAATATTATTTCGAGGCGTTACATTAAGCACGCTGGGACAACAAACTCATGCCATGAGACATTGTAGGCCGGAATATCAATGGTGTAACATGTATTTAAAATGCGTACTAAATCTGTGTAGGTATACTTTAGAACATGTGGCGTTACAATATGCTATTTATGGTACCGTAGGTTTCATATCACTGTCGATCTTGTCGAAGATATACTGTGACTACTATCCGTTGACACCTTAAAATGAAATATAATTATAAAAGTGTATAAGGGGATATGCATTAGTGAAATTGCTGAGCTCTTTTTTTTTGTTGTCGCGGGGAAAGCCGTTTATTGCTACCGCCCCACCGGGGGGAAGGTGGAACGGTTATGTTGGGTTCTACCGGCCTTACGACCCAGCCACCAGACCGCTGGGCCGAGTCCCTAACAACCTATGCCGGTAACTACCAACTAAAACCCCGCGGTGACCATCTTCGGCGCATTAGGGACGGCCCCGGGGTTCCTGAGGCGAAAAGCACCCCGGCTTCAGCCGGAACCGCCCCTGAAATTGCTCAGCTCTAGATTAAGGTACACTTTTAGGTATACTAGAATTAGGTCTCTACCATTACAACCTATATGTTGTAGAAAGATCATTGCCAAGCAAAAGTCAGAGTCATTTTACAGTAGCGAGAAGAGAACAAAATTACATCAAATGCTTTTAACCAGTGCTCTGTTATTAATCAGATTAACATTTCAGAAAATACAAAGCCTCTAGTGGGTTTTTCGTGTACTGATCTTGCAACATTATGTGCATGTATATGTAATCGTCATTATAGAAAATCTTATTGGAATATAGTATCACTATCATTAAAATTGTGTCTACGACAATACGTGTTACGCAGATGCTAAGGGGAGAGATGACATTGTACCATTTTCTATTATAACACCCTAAATTATTCTGCAATTTTCCAGAAAGAGATGCATATTGCGGCCTCATCAACAAAAGAATTTTGTCATAATATCTAAATAAATACACCCAACAGTTACATACATAGTCCTGACCCCACAGTAAGATACAAGTCTTGTGTCGTAGGTATCAGGAACTACGAGAGACTTTCGGTCTCACAACACCCAGATCCCGGGACAAATATTTGTGGATCACACAAATGTTTATCTAGGTGCGGAGATCGAACCCGCGGCCTCTCGCTTCACAGCCGGCTCGCCCGCTGCGCCACGGAGGCTAAGTCGTCTCTGGAATGCGATAAATTCTTTTTTTATATATTATTTTACTTTAAATAAGGCATTAGACTTCTGTAAACTTGCTTTTTGTGCTCCTGTATCTCATTTATCACAATAATTATATGTCTAAAGTTCATTTGGTCAAGGAAAACATCCTTAAGTAATTTATAAAATTTTCCGTTATTATTATTTACGACTTAACATTCTCATGAAGGTAGACCTTGTGACTAAGTAAACATAAAAAACAACAGACCACCATAGTGTAGTAAAAATAATATATAATAAATAATCTGATTACATCTGTCTTAATAACGGTGGTTCTATATTCGACGCATGTGTATTCTTGTTTAATGTTTGTATTTTTTCCAGAAACAATTTTTTAATTTTTACAAGTGTCGCTAAACTTTTGTGAGTGGTAAAGCCACGCTGGACAGTTTTGTCTACAGCACGAATGGGCCGGCTCGACCGGGTCGACGTAAATTAGCGACTTGCTGCTGCATTTTGTACAGTGAGTAAGATATTCGGAAGCCCGAATCCCCCTCCCCTTTCCAATCCTTAATAATCCATTTCCTTTACTGTCGGCAACGCGCCGACTTGCCTATTATTCTTCTGGTTTTGTGGGCGTATTTGGGCACTGGGCAGTGAATATCATTTACCATAAGGTGTCATTTTGCCGGCCTATATTATAAAAAAAAAACTCTCTAAACTACACTTGAGATTCGCTGGTGGTAGGATATTCATATCCGCCCGGATAGCGGCCACCGTACACATAGTGTTAAAACCTGCCATAGTGATCCACACGCCTTGTGTGAATCGCGTTCCAGGATCAGCTTGTGTATATCCAGTTCTCCCGAGGGGTTTGCGACATGACTTGATGGTTGATTGGAGCGGGTATAGGGGTACATCCTTGTATTACTGTGCCTGCATCGGTCATCCGCCTGTCCTGTCGCAGGCCCCTCGATTTGCTTCTATCCTCTCCGAAGAGGGAAGCTACACCATACAACGGTCATCACGATCAGATGTCGTACGACGACGGCCCAATCATGGTCACCAGTCTTGCAAAGCAATGACTTGACCAGCTTCTGCGGGAGTAGTGTTCATTTTTTTCCTTTAAGTCTATGTTATGCTTTAGAATGCAAGAGATCACCTTTTTATACCCGAAAATGCACGTGCAATTAGCGCTACATGAGAGTAAGGAATTCGGGGATTTCCTTTGTGTTATTGTTATTTCTTTCTTTCTATCAATAACAGAAAAGCACAGTCGAAATATCTAAACTAAAATTATAACTAATATTTTTTTTTAACTAATTTATAAATTTCTCGGGTCACTTGTAAAATACATAGCATTGGTTATACAGAGGTCAATAAAAAAATAATATACAGGATATAAAAAAAGACATCAAATGATAACATAATTATTCTGCTATAATTCTATTTTCAGCTGAAAAATATTTACACATCATAAACTTTTTATTAATTTTGACTTTAATCACCTTATTACAGTCTAAAGGCAATAATAAGACTAGGGGCGCTCGGGGAGTTTTATGCCGCAGAGTTTTGCGATATGATGCGACATTTACAAAATAATGAAAAACAGCAGGAGTACGCATTACGGCATTAAACCGCTTCAATGTGATCACTTATTAAAATAATTAGAGTTCGAAAAATCAATGTTGTACATAGTTGTTGTCCATCAGCCCACGAAGGTTTCTGAGTTGATACGACCAATTTTCAATAGTCACAGTAGTATTTTCCACTGTCATTCCAATGAATTTCACATATCACGCGGGCGGAGCCGCGAGGAACAGCTAGTCAAATATATAAGTAAATTTCAGATATTTGTGTCCTAATACTGTTCATACTACAACGATGGTTATATTATTGGCATCAAGTATAGCATTACTGTAATAAAAATATCAATTCTAGGATTAACATTGAAGACGAAAAAGGTACACAAGAGATCACATGTGACATCACTATCAAAGGACACTACAAACTCTTAGCGTCTAGTCCGTTAATCAAGAATCTCCTAGGAGGCAGCACTGTACATGGCGACGGAACTGGAAAAGTCAAAATCGGTGAGTAAATCGCCTAACGAAACGCACCTTTGAGTGGTAGAGCCACGCTGCAGACAGTTTTGTTTATAGCATGAATGGGCTGGCTCGACCGGGTCGTTACCATTGTCTCACAGAAAACCGACGTAAAGTAGCGGCTTGCTGCTGCGTTTCGTACGGTGAGTGAGATATTCGGAAGCCCAAATCCTCTCCCCTTCCCAATTCCTAATTATCCCTTTCCTTTAAGGTCGGCAACGTGCCCATGAGACTTCTGATGGTGGGCGTATATGGGCGGTGGAGATCACTTACCATCAGGTGACCCACTTGCTTGTATGCCGGCCTATGCTATATAAAAAAAAAACCTTGCACCACCAAGCTTGCCTATAAATACTTTCTTTCTTCTTGCTTTTTTCAAAAGACAATCAGCTCTATTATGTGATAGAGCTTTGCTACGTTGATGGATAAATACGAAGTTTAGTTACTAAACTATGGCGTAGGGAAATAAATTATAAATTTAGGATATTAATAAACGGAAGCAATTGTTAAATTCACCTATAAAACTATTAATAATTTTTAATTCCTAATACAAAATCATGCATCTTTTATAAATAAAATGGTAATACATAAGTAAAAGTAGTAGTATACTAGCAAAACGCTGAGCTTTGTGAGGGCTCGCGTAGTTTTTCTAACGGGTAATAATTTTTAAGACACTTTTTATTTTATTTTAAATCAAACCAATTACTCACCTAATATTCATTTTAAAATATGTTAAACTAGCTTTTGCTCGCGGCTCCGCCCGCGTTAACAGTATTTTCCGGGATAAAAGTAGCCTGTAATCGTCTCCAGGGTCCCATCTGTCTCTGTGGAAAAATTCATCAAAATCGGTTCTGTGATTTAGGCGTGAAAGCGTATCAAACAAACTCACTTTCGCATTAATTTTCACCCCCCTTTTCATCCCTTGCTGTTTAAATGCTGATACACGTATTTATTTGTTTTACGTCAATAACCGAAATACTAAATTTTGTTTATGTAACTATCAAAATGACGGACTTTCATACATATTATCATCCCCTATTTTGACCCCTTTGGGGTGGAATTTTCTAAAATCCTTTCTTAGTGGGTGCCTACATAACAAAATGAATATACAGTCCGAATTTCATGCTTGTAGCCTTGATAGTTTGCGCTCGGCGATGATGAATCAGTCAGTCAGTCAGGACATGTTATTTTTTATTGGAGTAATTACGAGATCTCGTAATTACTCCAATAAAATAGTATTTCCGTTTCACGGCCAAAATAAACATGAAATGAATTGCACTTGTTAACTGTTTTGTTTTTATTCTGACGCCATTTGGATAACAGCTGAATTATACAACCTGATTCTAGTGGTGTCATGTAGTATTAAGTAGATTAATTACGATGTATTTAAGTATTGAGATTAGTTTTGCAGCGATGTTAACTCTTTGGTTTTCTAACAGCTGGCGTTAGTAGTACAATAAAATTCTATCCTATGAATACTAAATTGTTAATGTTTATTTTTTTATGGTTATAAAATTATATTATATTTTTGACAGTTAACACATCTAAATATGAAGTTAAATTACTATGTTAAAGCCCAAATCTATAGGCGTGTTAGTTTTTCAGTAAAGTGTACCAAAAACTGCTCAGGTTGTAGGATAGTGATAGGGCTTCATTCGCCCTAATAAAAATGGAAATCGTAATAGTTTATAAAATTGCACTAACCCCTCGAACCAAATTATGCAAACGGACAAATTGAAATAGAAGATTAGTTTTGGGATATACAGATGCCTTTTAACTTTAATCGTCAATTAGTCATTTCTTAGAATTTGTTTATTTTCATACTCATAGTCAAGTATTGCTTCGTGCTATTTCTAAACACAGATTTAATTCTGCCACATACATTAATCGTCATAGTCATTTCTTATAATTTGTTTATCTCCACAGTCATACCTAGTTAATATTTCATGCTCTTTCTAAACATTTTCTGAACTCAGTACATAAAATTTTTTACTCTTTGTTATTAAAACGGCATAAAGGATGTGGCTGAGAAATAATTGAATTCTACAAAATAGCTAATTTACACTAATTAATATCAATTGATATTTCTGAATACGGCAGTAAGGCATCGCCCTTATTTTGGATAGTATTCAAAATATAAGTTTAACTTTTACAATATATAAACACCAATTCCAATGATATTAGCAATCGTCATCAGATTTAAATTCAAAATATAGTTACCTTTAATTTACCTTTTTATGTTAAACAATTATTAATTTTTCAGAAAAACTTAATATAAAGTTCGCTTTCCCATTCTACGCCCAGAAACGTGATGATGGTGAGATCTATATAAAGTGTCTGTATAATGACATAATTTACGACTACGACATCCAAGGAAAGACCACATTCTTCGCCAACAACCTGTATTTGGGCACGCAAGATATTAGTAAGTATTTTGTCTCACTCGTCCTTCATATGGCTGTCTAGGACATATATATAACTACGACTGCAGTGTTTTTTAGTTTTTGTACATGATGACTGACTACAACATCCTTATGTATAGATAGTATATGATAGAGCTACGGTGCATATAGTTTTGTCTGTAGCATGAATAAGCGGACTCGACTGGGTTGTGACCACTGTCTCATAGAAAACTGACGTGATGTAGCCGCTTGCTGTTGCGTTTCGTATGGTGAGTGAGATATTCAGTGGCCTAAATCGCCCCCTCCGAATACCTTACTTCCCAATACCTTATTTGTAAACTAATTCCTTTGAATTTTATATCCTTCAAACCGAAACACAGCAGTGGTAAGATATTGCCTGCTTGACGGAGAAATAGACAATGCGGAGGTAGCAACCCAGGCCCCTCGCATATAAGGTACCACCAACTAATAAATAGGATTTATGGCCGTTCCATGCAAAAAAAATTGATCTGTATATTGGCTAGGTCGTAGCAGTCCAGTTATCTTTTAATTAAAAATATATGATCAAGAATCTGTATCAAATATGAGTGAAATTCTGTAAATTATATTTACAGAAATATACATTTAAAATTTAATCGAATTTATTATTGTTTTGCAGGTGAAACTATTCTTAGTTTTTTGAACGAGAATTGGAAATTTGTCATGGCATCATTTGGAAAAAACTTTGTCGATAAAGCTATGGAGTTTTACTTCACCTTTGCCGGAAACTTCTTCGATGCTGTACCTGCCAGAAAATTCATCTCTGATGACCTGACGCCTTATGCTAGAGCGTGAACAAACTTGTACGATTTGATCAGATTGGTTTAGGGAGATACATTTATTTTTGTACAATATAGTATTAAATATTTCTATTTTGTTATTATTTTACCCTGATTTCCAATTTAAATAGTTCACATTATCTTATTCTTAATTTTCTCCAATATGTCTCATGTCATTCTGTAATATATCACTTTGTTCAACGTGTCAGTTTGTTGAAATAAAACTAATTTAAACGGATTTTATCGCAGTTTTTTATTAATTTTGATCCCGACGTTTCGAAGACTTTTCAGCCTTCGTGGTCACGGGGAGGACTGAGGTGTAGGTTGTCCAAAAATGTTAATGTTACAGTATCTACCTTCAATTTACAATTATAAAAATCCTTATGGTTTGGTCAGTTTGGTCAGGTGTCAGTTTGGTTAACTCGTCTCATGATGTATTTCATCTCAGTCCCGACTCGGCCGTTACTTATGTGTACAATTACCTCCATATGTTAAGTATTCTACAGTAAATGAAACTAGATTTTTGATAATTGTCTAGAACAATATTAAAGTGGTAGTTAGGGATTAAATAAAAAAAATATTTGTTTGTAATTTCAGTCGCATTTTCATAATCATTTTTTTTTATTCGAGCACGGCAAAGTGACTGCACTACACCTGATGGTAAGCGTAGAGCAGTCCAAAAAAACCAGCGACCACCAACAAACAATGAGTTTATCGGTGGTCACCAGAGCCTTGCTGGCCTGTATAAATGTTTCTTCCCTCTTCGGAGAGGAAAGAAGCAAATCGAGGGGCCTGCGACAGCACAGGCGGATGACCGATGCAGGCACAGTAATACAAGGATGTACCGCTATATCTGCCCCAATCAACCATCAAGTCTTGTCGCAAGCCCCTCGGGAGATCCGATACACTAGCTGATCCTGGAACGCGATTCACACAAGGCGTGCGTCACTATGGCAGGCTTTAACACCGGTGGTCTTTATCCGGGCGGATATGAATATCCTACCACCAGCAAAAGCAAGCAAAAGCAATTTGGCGGAAGGTGACATTAGTTATATAATTATATACATATCGACGCTTCAAAGGAAAAAATATCTAAGCAATATTGAGTAAACTTTACAGGAGAGTGATTTAAAGTTATTTTTTTAAGAAAAAACAATATTAAACGTTATCATGAGCAACCCGGATCTTATTAATATTTAATTAGCACCGATTAGTAAAAAATTAAGACATTGAGTACTTTAAATAACTTTTGAAATTAACATATTTTTCCAAGGCCAGTTTTAGAACGACTATAAGTGAATTGAGTGAAAAAATCTAGAGCCATCTGATAACACTGATTGTATTATTTTCTATTCTATTCTAACATTAGAAAATAATAATTCTAGTTATGGCTCTATATATTTTTATTTTTCACCGAATCTTAGACATCCTTCTAGTTTCTTCAATATCCTTAAAACCGAAATAAAACAGTGCCTACACACTGCTGCTTAGTACCAACCCTCACGTGGTGACTCCCGGTTACGAAAGAGCCGCCATCTTGTGGGGCTACCACCACAGATACTGCATATTATACAATACATGAAAAATACTTTCAATAATTTATTAATTATAATATATTAAAAAATATATATAACTTTATTTTTGATAATAATGTAATTTGGCCTGGACTGTACCTGGACACGTGCGGTGTCCCAACAATATGGTTTCCGCATGAACTTGACTTCGAACAAGAATGTATGTACGCAATAGAAAATAATACAAAAAGGAAATCCTATTACAAAAGCAGAATAAAAATTGGTTGAAATAAGAGACCACAATGAACATTTCAAAGGAGTAGCGGGGCCATTTGGGTATGTCCCTAGCATGCGTGCGACCGATAAGACCACTGTACAGGTTGATGTTATCGTATATAGCGTGTATTTTTATTGCCATTCGACAATCATTCCCATCAGATTTAAAAAGCCTAAAACTTAAATAATTTTGAGCAGATTCATACTATTCTTTCTATTATGAAATATGGGCAATGGAGCGTCCATTGATAAAAATCGTGAATCAAACCTATTATTTTCAGAGGCTAAATCTGATGGGAGGCGTAGAATAGGACTGAAGATAATCAGAAGAAGAATTCAGCCCGATCAAGTTTATTCGCGCGTATTTTACAGTTATACGATCATTCCTTGAATGACCGAGGAGTATAAGTATACATAGATACACTTCGGGCTATAATGACCCATGAACTCTATGGTTGAAATTCATAAAAAAGGAATATTAATATACACATTTGTCTGATTGATTTTAAAATTAGGTGTAAAATTAGTTGTGACCTATACCCGTCCTCATCAACCATCAAGACATATCGCAATCCCCTTGGAAGAACCGGATATACACTGGCTGATGATGAACCGCGATCACCACAAGCTTATTATAGCACGTATTAACACCATGTGAAAATGTATTTATCTAGTTTAATGCAGAACCTAATTATCTTATTATTATGATGTGACCTTGGCACGTTTTGAATACAATTTTAAAAATAATAGATAAGTAATAAACGTGTTGGCAGTTGACGTCATTGTGTTGTTTTTATCTTAATAATATTTAATTAGTATCCTGTTAAAAATAAACAGTAGTGAGGGAAATTAACATAAATTAATTTTAAACTTTATACATAGAAACATCATTTGTAGAATCCCACCTTTTTCTCTACGAGAGCCACTAGAGATTTATTACGTCATTTAATCACTAGAACAATGAAAATAAAAAAATATTTATTGGACCATTTATGAAGTTAGACTTCAAATGAAAACGCCTTTACAGATAACATAGCAAAGTATTTTATCGACGATGTTGGTATCGAATCTAATCTAAATCTAAGTAAATATCAAACTAGCTGGTGGGAGGATACTTGTATCCGACCGGATAGCGACCACCGTACACTGCTGCTAAAACCTGCCATAGTGGCCCACCTTGTGTGGGTCGCGTTCCAGGGTCAGCCAGTGTATATCCGGTTCTCCCCAGGGGGCTTGCCCTCGTATCCTAAACCTTTTCCCATCCCTTTTCCTTCCCCTCCCCCTTGGCCTTGTTTATCGTTGGTCGACACTATTCTTGGATTGTGCTACACTTACCATCAGGTGTAGCGTAGTCACTTTGCCGAGCCAGGATTAAAGAAAAAAAAATATATATATATATTGGGAATTCCAACCCGCATTAGGCCAGCGTGGTGGACTAAAGCCTGATCTCTCTCATTCAGTAGAGGAGGCCCGTGCCCAGCAGTGGGACGAATATAATATATAGGCCCCACAAAGAAAATATTCTTTAAGAGAAGAGCGGGAAATCAGGGCCACGCACAGGAGGTTGTGGGAGGCACTCATCCTGACAGAGGTCCGAGCGGCGGACACGTAGAAAGTACGTCGTCCGAGAATTGTGGCCTCAAGGTGATGCGATTTGAACCTCAGCTGAGCGGTGTAAAGTGGTGGGTTGTTAACTCTCCCGGCACCCACCGACTGGAGAGACACTCTACATGGTCCGACGTCGCCAGTCCCGCAGAAGAATATAATAGTGAACCTGTTGCTCCCAAGCGAACAAGCGCAACTGGAGGACCATCGTTGGTTTTAGTCTGTGGGAGTCGGACATCACCGGACCGACCGGCCATAAGGTGGGGCGATACCCGTAATGAGTTTCCCATGTAAAAAAAAGGTATTGTATTTATAGGTGAAAAACTATTTTCGGAACGAAAAATGAACCGACCAATGGCTCTATCAAAATTAATGTGATATGATCAAACATGATGAATTAAACAATACTACGCTAAGTATAAGTTCCGTGGATTAACAATATTCTTAGTTGAAAGAATTGTATAAATTTCGAATTAAATTACCTACAGTGAAACTGAGAAAAGATTTTTTATGTTCCATTCATTGTGTCGCTCTAGGGCGCTTTTGCTTTTCTTTGGACATAGGGATTTCTTCGTTACGCAAGAGCCCCCATGTCTTAAATCCGAATCTAGACATCATTTACCTACCCAGAATCAATTGGACTTCTAAACAGCATAAAAGCATCCTAGTTCCGAAGATTTATGATAAAACATATTTTCCACAGATTTATACATTGCCGATAATGACGATATAAAATGCTAAGATGTTTGCATACATTATTTAAACAATAACGTTGAGTTAGATTCCTATATCATTAACTTACCGAGTAATTAAGTATTATTAAAAATTATTATACTGATGTATGCATATATTATTATTTTTTGTACCCTTGTCTTGAATAATAAAAACCACAACTTCGTGTCTGTCTGTGTATCCGTGTACTTATTCTTGAATAAATAGTAAAGGTATACTAAGTGACTCATTAATTGTGGCAATTAAAAATAATTTCTAAATGTACTTAGTAATAATATTTGCCCTATATTATATATGTCTCACTGCTGGGCACCTGCTTCCTCTACTGCCTAACGCGAGTTCGCAGACTTTATATACCTTCCAAATTCTTGTGAAGATATCAGCATACCTAAGGAGGTATGCTGGGTACCACACGAGGTTTCTGTACCATTAAAAAAAAAGATAATTGACAATTAACACACACATAACTCAAAAAAGTCAGAGGAGCATTCTTCTGGAGTTTCTAGTTTTCTAGAGACTTTCTAGTTTCGAACGTAATACTTTCGTCTCGAGAGTCATTGTCACCGCCGCTAAGCTATCGTTACTGTACTTAAAATGCAAAATGTACCCAAAAAAAAAACTTAATTATGAACTCGGGTAATTACTACTGAAGACCTTCCTTTTGTTCCATTGAACAAATTCGCTTATTATATAAGCTCCAAAATGTCGGAATGTTATAGTTTCAAAACACTGGTCTTGTTGAAACCTACAAAATGTTTAAGATTATTCTTGCTTGCGCCGGATTCGTAGTCACCGAAGCTGCCTTTTGTGAGTTGATATTCATTGTAATGTTTCTCGGTTATTTTATAATTGATATTTACAGTTTTTTTATGTTTTATCACTGGAATTTAAAGCGTTTTACAATAATATTGAAATCAAATAAAAAATATTAGTTATTTGAAAAAAATATTTCATGTTACTAAAACTTTCAAAAATAATTAGTAAACTTTATTTGCCCTAATTTTATTTTATGTTATAACAATAAATCTTGATTGTAATCTTGAAAGTAATAGTAAGCCATTACGTCGTTTTAGCCGTTACCTTTTTAACAAATTAGGTCATAGAAAAGAAAAAATACATAGACAAAGGCAAAAAAATGTTAGACGGAATAACTATACAGGCTATTTGTTAAGCATTGAGACACCTTAATTATAAAATATTAGCAATTAATCTTAATATTATAAATTGAAATGGTCTTTATTTTACCCGCCGCAAATAAGGGGTTTTCATTTCGTATACCTATATATTTTTATTGTATAATGTTCACGCATAAATCCGCCAAATGTGGACCGATTTAGAATTTTTTTTGTATTCGATATTTCGGGTGTACTGCGGTGGTCCCATTCAATTCTCCTAAATTTTTTAAGAAATAATTCTACTCCTAAGAGGTGAAATTGAGGATGGTAAACTAAAATTTTGACATTTATGCACCGATTCTGATGATTATTTCAGAAATTAAAGTAAAACAAAAATAAATCTAAAATAAAGCTACACAATTTTGAATCGGTCGTATCGGTCGTATGATTGTTGAGCATTCTACTGTTATAGCACCGACTCAAAATTGTATACTTTTATTTCTTGCCTTTTCAGTTATTTTTGTTGGTTTTGTCTTTTAAAGTTTTTTTCTAATTTCCTTATATATCCCATATAAACCTATTCTTTTTATTTACAGTGGACTCAATATCCAAATGTTCTATAAGAGATAACGAATGTCTAAAGAATACTTATCAAAAAGGTATTGTAAGTATTGGCAAAACAGGAATACCTGAGTACGGCATACCGCCAATTGATCCTTTAGCCCTCAAGGATATTAATATATCCATGGCCGGCTTGTTAGATATGGTCCTAATGGACGGAGTTGGTACGGGAATCGCAGGCTGCCGTTATCAGGAATTCAGGTAAGATTTTAATTTCAGCATACATATTGATATACATATTCGCTGGATGGAGGCCGCTTCCAACAGGTCGGTCTGGAAATCTTTGGGAGAGGCCTATGTTCAGCAGTGGACGTCTTGTGGCTGATGATGATGATGATGATAATGATACATATTGTGTCAATAGTATTTAAAAAAGACACGTAGCCATTTCCATACAATGTCATAATTAAAGTTTACAAGGTGGTAGGTCCCTATGCGAGATGCCGTCTGGGTTGGTACCACCGCTTTGTCTACTAACGCTATGCAACAGTGTGTAAGCACTGTTGTGTTTCGGTTTGAAGGACATTGAAGCCAGTGAAATTGCTGGGAATTATGAGACTTAACATCTTGTGTTTCGGGGTGCCGAGTGGAGTTCAGTGCCATGCAGTGCTTTGTAATTCTAAGTTCTGTGTGGTGTCGCTTCTGTTAAGGCGTTGCGCTTATCATCTTATCATCCTTGCTCGTCTCGTCATTTAATCAAATGATATATATTAATATATAAGAGAACGTATTACTATCACCTGACTCGCATCATCCATTGCTATCTCCTTGTCTCTACGTGTACCTTAAAACATGCTTTTAACTTTAACGACATATAAAAGAAAATCAACCCTTCAAAACATAAATTTTGTTTCAGTGTTGACATAGAAAAGGCGACAGCTAAAATCAAATTTGCATGCGACATAACAATTGAAGGCAAATACAAAATATCCTCTTCTAGTCCCATTATTAAATCGTTATTGAACGGGTCATCGATTCGCGGTGAAGGAAATGGAAAAATTGTTTTCGGTATGACTTATTGTGATTAAAAATAATTATAAACATCATAATATGTAATTGATTTTTTGCATCATGTTACTTTTATATTAAAATTTTCTTCCGCTGTTCTCTATCAATAAATTGTGTTAGGTTGCTTTGGATTTTGCCGTGCAAAATCTCTTGCTTGTCACAATAGTATAGAGCTAAATTGTCTGTCCGAATACACTTTATACGTCTAGGTATTCATTCGTATAAAATATGTTTTTTTTTCATCCAAGCACGACAAAATGATCGCACTACACCTGATGGTAAGTGCAGTGCAGTCTAATAACTAGCGACATTTATTAGTGGTCACCAAAATCATGCCGGCCTGTGTAAATGATTTTTCATACTCCGAAGAGGGAAGAATCAAATTGAGGGGCCTGTGACAGGACAGGCGGATGAGCGATGAAGGCACAGGGATACAAGGATACTTATAAGGTACCGCTATGCCCGCCCCAGCCAACCATCAAGTCATGTCGCAAGCCCCATGCTATATACACTGGCTGATCTTGGAATGCGATCCACACAAGGTGTATGGGTCACTATGGTAGGTTTTAACACCATATGTACGGCAATCGGTATCCAGGCGGATATGAATATCCTACCACCAGTAAGAGTTTTTGTTTACAGAAAAATTAATTATGAGGTTGGATTTTCCACTCTACGCTGTAAAGCGCGACGGTGAAATCTACATAAAATATGATTTTAAGGCTGGCAAATACAATTATGAAGTAGGAAAAATGAAATTTGAAGCTGACAATCTGTATTTGGGTGACAAAGAAGCTAGTAAGTATATGTAATAATACAATTGTACACCAATAGAATTATTTTGCTGCCTTCTTATCATCACAAAAGGTCCTTCAAATCCTTTTCGAATTGAATTGAATTTTAATGATTAATTAAATAAAGGAGATTCTGTCTCATAGTATAATTAATTTATTAATGTCAGCTGTTACATTATTTTAACAAATTTTATTTGCAGGTAAACAAGTTGTCAACGTGATGAACAATAACTGGAAATTTATCGTGGATAGCATGGGTCGACCTTTTGCTGACAAAGCCATAGATATCTACGGTGAATACATGTCGAAGTTCTTCGATAAAGTGCCAGCACAAAACTTCATTACCGATGACCTGAGTCCTTTCGTCAAGTCTTAAAAAATAAGCATATAAATTGATAAAGATAACCATTATCGATCGAATTATGTGTAGTCATTCTCTTACTTGAAATATCATGGTTAATTAATTAAACGAATTTATATATAAATTACCAGTAATCTGGAAAACTTGATCTTTAATAAAATTTCAAAAATCCATAGCCTGTCATCATCAGATCTTAATCAAGTTTAAAATGGAACCACATCGCTAAACTCTATCGAATAATTTTTATTTCGACAAAACTAGTCCACAATTGGCAGCTAAATCGATTTACATATGCATGTTAGCATTATTATGCAAATAAAGGGAAAATATCTCTATATTTAGAACCTCCGCCTTTTCCGAAGTCCGGTTAAAACTCATATTCTTAGTTTTGTTTGAATTTAAATGATAGTATACTTTTTTGTAAAACGTAACAAGAAAATACTATTCAGCGACATCTAACGTTGGTTACGCAAGGTATTCGTGAATTAAAACAAAAATTCGATTGTTTCGATTTATATTAACTAAGTAAATAAAATATGAAAGTCTAATTGAAATATGAAATTATTAAAAAAAATCAGCTAGTTTAGCATTGTGATCGTCTAACGAGGCATAGGACTACCTTCATACTAGTCCTATTACAGCAAAATGCATAAATTAAACTACTGCTTTTATACTTCTATAACAAATAGCAAACTTTAATGTAGTTACGGTAAATTATGGTAGATGTCACTGTTTTAGAAACATTGCAGACAATGCGAACTGCACCTTTAAACTGTACCAATTTCTTAATATTTTGTTAATTAAAAATTTAATATTTTGTATAATAATAATAATGACGAAGGAAGCAAGGTCGCTCGTCAGATGGCTAAATAATTATTTACGTATAAATAGAAACTACACCATAAAAAAAACATTAAATTATAAAGCACTGCATGGCGTTGAACTGCATCCTGATCCCATTTCCGTCCCAATCCGCATTCCTTGTTTTAAGGTGGGCATGCCTTAAGGTGGGTCATTCATAACGCATTTATGAAATTTCTGCTTCTTTATTGAAAGACGGGACGATTGGTTGTTTGCTTGATGATAACCGTCACGCCTGCCCATAAACAGATACAACGTCACATAGAACTTTGAATTACAAAGCATTACATGGCACTCAACTGCGTTCATCGTCCCGAGATATGGAATGTTAAGACTCAAAATGCCCAGTAATTTCATTGGCTTCGATATCCTTCAAACCGAAATACAGCAGTGCTTGATTGATCAATGATAAACAATATACATTTTTAAAGCAACATAGATAATTTGGTTAGAGACACGATTCTTCAGTCGTTCAGGTTTACAAGGTGGTAGGTCCCTCGTATGCGAGAGGCCGTCTGGGTTGGTACCACCGCTTTATTTATTTTTGTCGCCAAGCAACAGTGTGTAAGCACATATTACGGGATGGAAATACACTCACCGAAAGGTGGGTGTAGCACTAGTTGTACTTCTGCTATTCCTTTGGGGATAAAGACGTAAGCTTATGTTTTATTTATATTACTTAAAATTAAGTAATGTTATATAATAATAAATACAGTCACACACATAGTCCTGGCCCCATAGTAAGACACGCGACTTGTGTCGTGGGTATCAGAAACTACGAGAAACTATCGCTCTCACAACACACAGACCCCTAAAAAAATATTTTTGGATCACACAAACATTTGTCTCGTTTCGGGGATCGAACCCGTGGCATCCCACTTCACAGCCGGCTGCTCGCCCGCTGCGCCACGGAGACAGTCAAATATATAATTTTAATATAATTTATTCATTAATAGATGTAGGTTTTCTAGAAATTTAAATCAGGAAGATATAGATAAGATATAGATGAGAATTCCATTAATATATAAGACATCCATTATTTATTGAAGAGTTTAGAATTTCTTGAAGTTTTATATGTATTCTTATGGATACTACTCGCACACACACAGCAACAAATTAGGTTTTATAACCCAATTAGTTGCTACCCAGCGAGTATTCAGAAAATGATCTTTGCGTATACCTAAAACGATAAAAATACCTTTTTAAAGTCGCACATCTTTTTTCGAAGTTACATAACGTTGAAGAAATTTAAATATCGAAATGTTAATACAATTGTATATATTACAGATGTAATTCGCAATATATTCAAAATTAAAACAGCTCAGGTAGAGTCGAGTCGTTCCGGGGATATAGACATTCTTAATTTGTATATAAATTCTATTTATGAGTCAATTGATTGGCAAGTTTGCCGTAATTTATTATTTGCCGACACCTCTATACGATTAGCGCTAGGCGAAACGGAATTAAACTATCAGTATATTAAAAACTTTTATTAAACCGACTCAAAAACTGAAAAGCTAAAATAAAACCAAAGAATTTTGTGTCAATGGTATTGTTGTTAATCATAAATGTACACCATTTTTTATAGCATAGGCCAGCAAACGAGCAAGTGGGTCACCTGATGGTAAGTGATCTCCACCTCCCATGTACACCCACCACCAGAAGAATAATGGGTGCGCCGGGTGCGCCGCCGAATATGGGCCAACCTTAAAGGAAAGGGATAATTAGGGATTGGAAAGGGGAGGGGATTTGGGCTTCCGGATATCTCACTCACCTATACCTGTAGTAGCTATAGCTTTTACTTTCTTTTAGGCAGTTTTTTTTTCAAAGTTATTTTACTATTCTTTTGGGAGTAAACCTAAATATACCTACAAAAAGAATCAATAGTTTAAAATCATCACCTAAAAATTTAACTAAGTACACATTCTAAATTAAGTTTGCGATGGTAATGGATGTCAAAATCTAAAAAAACATAACCTGGGTAGTGGTTATGAATTCATTTGAACCGATATGATGATTCAATAGATGTTTGATGTCACAGATTACAAAATAAATTAAACTTAAATACTAATATTTCATTTCCGTTTTGACGTTAACAAAGTGATCTAGAGAGTTTTGGGAAGTAAACTACCATCTACTTTGACGTAATTGCTAATATGAATCAGTAAAAAATACTCATGAAAAGGAGACCAAACATTTTAACATTGTCTTATTTTTAAATTGTTTCAATAAAGTTACACGAACGACACCTATAAAGTGTTTCCCAGCACTTTGCTCGAAGACATATCGTTTGTTTAGCCGAGTACGAAAGAATTTTTAAGGTCTTTTTTTCAATTTCAACTAAAAATATATTTATCTTGCAATGCTTTAGTTGTACATAAGTATATCTATTTTAAATGAGGTTGTCACAATAAGAATAAATGTTTTAATGTCTTTAAATATTTGGAAATATTATCGGATTACATAAGCGATAAAAATGTTATTCGCAAAAAATCTTTTAACCTCAACTTTCAACATCTAGACAACTATTTTAATTAGACTTAATTATACTATGTAGCAGTATATTATGTATTCTGTGATATAACGCATTAGGCGAATGTATATTATGTCGAGAAAGAAAGAATTTTACACAATATCACCCGTCCTCCGTATTTATATTATATGTTTAAGTTATAAATTAATTGTGGGTTCACCACGACATTTCGAATTTGATATTTAAAAATCCTGAGCTATTAAACCAGCAATGGCTATGTAAATTTTATTCATTTGTTTGTTTATTCATATATATTTTTCTCCTAGAGCCATACATGGCTGACTGGTTGTAACAGGTTTTGTATTAAAAAGGTCTGTCTATATCAAGTTCTGAGCCTTCATAAAGCGGAACATTAGAATTACATAACATTTTGTAACTGTTGAAAACAATCCTGTCTTTTTTTAAAGCATAACCGGCAAACGAACAAGTGAGTCACGTGATGAAAAATGATCTCCATTGCCCAAGTACGCTTCTGGTACTGGTATTGTACGCACTGGTATTGTATACCAGAAGAATCATAGGCGCGTTGCCGACCTTAAAGGAAAGGGATAATTAAGGGATTGGGAAAGGGGGATTTGGGCCTACGGGTATCTCACTCACCGTACGAAACGCAAAAATAGCCCTATTTGACGTCGGTTTTCTGTGAGATAGTGGTAACGACCCGGTCAAGCCGGCCCATTCATGCTGTAGACAAAATTGTTTACAGCGTGGCTCTACCACTCAAATATATTATCTACCCTAAATATTTTTAAATTATGCCCTCGTCCACCTATGTGGATGGCGTAGCTTACTAACACAATATTCAAAGTTTTTTTTAAATTAATCTAATATCATACAAAATTAATAGCTAATAATAAAATTAGCTCCATTAGGATAAATAAAATTTACTACTAATGGAATCTAAGTAATTTTGGGTATGTGCCATTGCAGTTTTATTCAACAATAATTAATAACACCGATTAAAAATGAATTAATCTCGACTAGTGCCCGTAGTGGCTGTAGGGCAAGTTTTTGTGAGCTTTTCGATAGTTATTGCATCATCTTTATATAAAAAATATGTATGACAACAACACAAACCGCTAGATGTGTTGTATGGTTGTGCAATATTTTTTATTATATACGGTATATTTAATTAAATACGCACAACGAGGCAGTTATCAAAAAACGGGAGACCGTCTCTAATGGCACGGGAGCTAATTGAATAGTTGTATTGGTCAGTGTCATTATTGTCAAAATGGTTTTAAACGGCAGTTTTTTTTATTTTATTGAATGACGAGACGAGCAAGGTGCTCGCCTGATGGTAAGCGCCACGCCTGCCCATAAACAGAAGCAACACCACACAGAACTTTAAATTACAGAGTGCTAGATGGCATTGAACTGCGCTCGTCACCCCGGCACATAAGATGTTAACTCTCATAATGCCCAGTAATTACACTGGCTTCAATGTCCTTCCAACCGAAACACAGCAGTGCTTACACACTGTTGCTTGGCGGCAGCAATTGACAAGCGATGGCACCAACCCAGAAGCCCCTCGCATACGAGGGACCTACCACCTTTTTCATTACACGACTTGTTGCTCTAGGCCGCTTTAATCTCTAGCCAGTGCGGGTACTTATTACATTACACTGTCTAATGTTTCCACTTTGTGCACCTAGGAATTTGTACACCTAGGGAATATCGCGTCGCGGTCTTCTGTCGCGGTTGTGTAACTCAAAATATATCTTTAGACCTAAGAATCCAGCCTCATTTGAAATGGAAATTGGATACTTTATTATGCCTAAATAGCTAGGCTGAACATGTACCCGGTTTTTCAATGTCGATTGGAAATTACTAATAATTAATAATGTGGCTATATATGTTCAATTATTTTTAAAAACCTTTCATAAATTAATTTTAACATATTAACGGTCGAATTTAATCTAAGACTTTAGATCAATATTTGAATAACTACATTGGTTTGCTGCGACTAATTAATTAATAAATATTTATTGTTTTAATTACCAAGAAGCATATTATTTATATTGGACATTGTATATCGCACAACAAATAAGCAGGCATTAAAATAGGGCCTATCACCTGAATACTGAAACGTTATTAAAGCATTTAAGATTGTCTTATACATGTTAACACACACCTAGCCAATGGCCTTGACGTTTTACGCCGTATGAAAATCTATTAAAATTGAAATGTCGTGCGACCGAGAAGCTTCTAACTTCTGTTACCAGCGCGGTAACAGAATTAAAAAAGAAATGATAAGATATGATTCACAATTGATTTTTTTTATCCTGTCTCGGCAAAGTGACTACGCTACACCTGATGGTAAGTGTAGCGCAATCCAAGAATAGTGTCGACCAACGATAAACAATGTGTCCATCGTAGGTCGGCAAGATCATGCCGACCTGCCAAAGTTCCTGGGATGAACTACGGGGTCCCTGCTAACGGAATACTGGCGACCCCACAGTATCTCATCCCAGGCCAAGGGGGAGGGGAAGGCAAAAGGAACGGGAAAAGGGTTAGGATTAGGGGGCAAGCCCCCTGGGGAGAACCGGATATACACTGGCTGACCCTGGAACGCGACCCATGGAAGGTGGGCCACTATGTGGTCGCCATCCGGTCGGATACAAGTATCCTCCCACCAGCAAATAAGTTACCTAAAACTAAGTTAAAATAAAAAAAGAAGAATAAACACACGCCGACTAGTTGAGTAATCTTTCAGTATTTGGGCGAATGTTTATAAAAAAATCTGTGACAGGATGTTTCCCCCAGAAAAAATGTCACTAACCGAACAAAACACAACAATAAAACTGTTAAAGCTAAAGTTTGTTATAAAAGAGGGACGGTAAACAGGAACCTCGATATATGGTCGGGTGATTCCGCTGAAATGATTCCTATATGAGTTTCGAGAAGTTTGTTGATCCTAATTATTTCGTCTCTTTCACTCTGAAACCATTTGAAGTAAGGAAAGAAAGCAAAAGAAAAGAAAAAAAAACATAAATATATGTGTCCAATTACAGCACTGTGATTAAAATTCTTGTGGCTGATGATCATGATGATGATGATGATTAAAATTACGGGTTTTAGTAATCTTAGGATATTTATAACATACAGAAATATGATAATGACCTAATACGAACCTGTTACAACATTAGATTATGTAACTATTTATCTCTAGAGTGACTGACCGAAGCCGGATGGCCGGGCATTCATTGCATATTTGTACTAATTCGTAAAAAACCGAACATTGCCGAAGCACTCTATTTGTGGTAAATCTATAATGTAGACAGATTTGTACAAATCATGAATTGGCTGGCTCGACCAGGTCGTTACCATTGTCTTAAAGACAACCAACGCATAGTAGCTTGTTGCTGCGTTCCATACGGTGAGTGAAATATCCGAAAGCTCAAAGCCTTCCCTTTCCCAACCCCTTAATGATCCTTCTCCTTTAAGTTCGGCCACGAATCCACGATTCTTCTGGAATTATGAACGATCATAGGCGGTGGAGATCCAGTACCACCACGTGAACTACTTGCTTGTTTGCCGGCCCATGCAGCATCTCTCTCATCAACTCTTTTGAACATAATTTATGTCGTCGATACTATACGTCTTCCGTGAACCAAAAGCGCTTCGCTGCCGATTTCTACCCAAACCACACTAGATTACGTCATAAATTATGAAGGTCATTATTGAACTTCAGGAAAACGTTGGCGATCGACTTAATAATTAAAGAACTATACCAAATAATTAAGGTTATTCCTCATTGATCCAATGGTAGTCTACTTAAACTGATAAATTGTGAGGTCTTTAATATTCTATAATTTTGTCTATAACTTTCTTGACATTTTCCTTCTGCCTGGTTCCTAGCGTTATCTCATGTTAATATCAGGCCTCTTCCTGCTCAGATATTTTCACTTCACTCGTTCAGCATTCTCTGTAGTGGGACTATTGGATCTCATAGCCGCGTATATTATGACGTATCATAGTAACCAGTGGTTTTAGGGATGACCCGGAGATCGAAACCCTAGTACGATTGCCGTGTTGCCCTGGATTTTATTGTTATGTATAATATGATCTAGTCGTGTTACATTGCTCATCTATTGTACAATAATTTTTATCGGCGGGACTTGGATTTCCTTAACATGACGCTTAAGGGTAGGCTACGTCCCACACAAGAGTATAGGCCGAATGATGGCTTATTTATGAGGCATTTAACTCTCAACGGTTGTGTTAGTTGCAAGGTACGCCTGTCTTCTATGTCACCCGGCCCGTGCAGTATAGACCCTCAGTATAATTACCTTAAACTTAAGGACCGTATAGTAGTCCGTTTTCACGGCAAGTTCATTCCTTATACTGGATACTACTCAAACAGGCAATGTACTAGGTATTCGCCACATTTAGTTTCAGACCACCTTAAACAATACCATTGATAAGGATTACGGAACACGGGAAATATAACGCCTCTGACTTAGTCCTCAGAAAATATACATTAATGAATGTGCCCTTAAAACATCTTTCATTGAGATAGAGACACAAAAAATAATTATTTAAAATAAAACAAAAGCGCAGCTGAAAAAACTAAATACTCAGTATTAAACAAACGGGTCAAAGAATTAATCGATATAATACAGATTTTTTGAAGCAAAGTTAACGATTATAAATTGTGGTGCAATTATAAGACAAGTGTAGAATAAAACCTAGACCGGATTGCTGGAATTCAGAAAAAATAATGAAATGATAATGTAGCTAAATCATATGCATTGACATCGACAAAAAAAACTGGTGTTTATAAATTGAAATAATTAGCATTAATTTCAACTTCGGTTATATTTTTTATATACATAATCAAGGTTAACAATTTACTTTTTGTTACACAAACTTCTGTAAAAACAGAAATTTATTCATTTATAAACCACTTTGCAGGTTGAGGCGAAAGCGGAGGGACAAATTAGGCGCGCTTATGGAAGACTGGCCTATAAAATTCCTCGATAACGATGGAAAAAGGAAGTGAGGGTTTACCCTGCAGTGGGATATTAAAGGCTTATAGAAAATAATATAAAAAAAAAGTAAAAAACACGCTTTTATAGAAAGTCTAACTAAAAAATAGAAAATAAATTTGAAGAAAAAATGTATTTTATTGTGAAAAAGCGTGGCGCAGCGTGCGTAGTCGGCTGTGAAGCGAGAGGCCGCGGGTTCGATCCCCGCACCGAGACAAAGGTTTGTGTGATCCACAAATATTTGTTTCGGGGTCTGGATGTTGTAGACCGAAAGTATCTCGTAGTTCGTGATACCCACGACAAAATACTTGTATCTTACTGTGGGGTCAGGACTATGTATGTGACTTTTGGGTGTATTATTATTTATATTCGCAGCGTTTTACCTTCTAACAAAACGCTTGTTGTGTTCGAAGGCTCATTCGGTATTACCTATACATAGATAATTTAAATCTAGGCGCCTTCCGGTTTCATACCACATCTCTTTAGGAAATTACGAATATTCGTCCTCTTGACAGCTCGATGATATATTTCCACCCACGTTCACCAGGTGTCAACCGCTTGCCGTATCGCTCATTGTAGCCTCGAAAACTTAAACATATGCACTCGAAACCAACATTTTTTTTATAGCATAGGCCGACAAACGAGCAAGTGGGTCACCTGATGGTAAGTGATCTCCACCGCCCATGTACGCCCACCACCAGAAGAATCATGGGCGCGTTGCCGAACTTAATAAGGGATAATTAGGGATTGGGGAAGGGGAGGGGATTTGGGCACCCGGATATCTCACTCACCGTACGAAATGCAGCAGCAAGCCGCTACTTTACGTCGGTTTTCTGTGAGACAGTGGTAACGACCCGGTCGAGCCAGCCCATTCATGCTGTAGACAAAACTGTCTACAGCGTGGCTCTACCACTCAAACGACATAATAAAACTTATTCAGACAGCCTTTAAAATGATGACCCCGAATGAGTGTCTGGACACAACGAACTTTTTATTTGCGGTTTAAGATATTTATATCTCTACAAGATTTACGTTCATTTATTTAATGAAATATAAATCATAATACATACGGTTACATGGTACGTAACGCGTGCACGAGAGGTCGATACCTACTGCAACTATATGTCAATTTATTTTTTTTAATATTATTATGTAGATATTGGAAATTAATTTATAACTACTAATATATTGGCCCCGTACTGGCAAGCGCAGCGCTGGACGTCCGCCTACAAGGTGGACAGACGACCTGATAAAGGTCGCGGAAAGTCGTTGGATGCAGGCCGCCTCCAACAGGTCTGTGTGGAAATCTTTGGGGGAGGCCTGTGTTCAGCAGTGGACGTCCTGTGGCTGATGATTATGATGATGAATCGAATGGCTAAGTGATTAAACTCAATACGAGTATAATATAAAGAATAGATATTAAAACGATGACTTTGAAGCAATTTTGATGGGGGAGGACAAATATGCATATTTGCGTTTTTTTCTTTTTTTTTCGTCAGGGCAAAGTGATTGCAGTACACTTGAGAATAAACTCAGTGCAGTCGAAAAAAAACAGTGACCACCAACAAACAATGAGTTTATCGGTGGTCACCACAATCATGCTGGCCTATATAAATGCTTCTTCACATTCCGAAGAGGTAAGTAGCAAATCGAGGGGCCTGCGACAGGACCGCGTGGTCGCTATCCGGGCGGATATCAATATCCTACCACCAGCTAGATCTTAATAAGTATCACACATAGTTGACAGATATTAATAGAAATTGTGATTGCTATTAAAAAAAATATGTAGGTAGTAATGAACGTCTTGTAATGTAATACTAATTATTAGAGTGTATTAAAATTACGATTTTTTAGAAATTAATATTATATGGCACAGCCACGACACATAGGCCAACACATGAGCAAGTAGATCGTCTGATGGCAGTCGTCAGTTATCTCCAACGACCATTTACGCCCACAATTCCTAAACGATCATAGGTGCGTTTCCAACCTTAAAGGAAATGGGTAATTAAGTGATTGGGAAGGAGGCGTTGGCATTTAGGCCTCCGGATATCTTACTCACCGTACGAAACGCACCATTAAACCGCTACTTTACGTCGGTAATAAATCAATTTAAATAACTTATAAATCATATCACGTATTGTTTATATTATTAACTGTACGATGACAGGACTAGCAAGATTCTCTTTAACATGCTTTTATTAGCTTCAGACGTATGTTAGTATGTTTGTATGTAACGGAATCTTTGAACGTGATTTTGATCTCCTTCATAAGTCGGATTTAATATAAATTTGGCATACTTATCAAAAACCGATGACAATGCAATATTATAAAAAAAACTATTGTAAATTGTGATTAATTATAAATAGTTGTGATGTGTGTAAAGTTTAATTAACGCCATCTATTAACGCATCTAAGAATGCGTCAATAAATGGCGCATTACGTGCGTTTACTATTTTGTTAACACACTTTTTTGATATTCGGGTTAGGTTACAATAAAATAATTTTTTTTCTTCAATTTTTTTTTTAGATTTCTATAAAGCCAGTTTTTTTAGTCTTTATTAACTATTATTTATTTTATCCGTACTGTGTCTCTTGTGTTGGATTTATGTTGTCATATTTGTGATGCCTATATGTTGCATAAATATGACCACAGATTTCTGTAACATGTTGTATAGATTGCTTGAAAATGTGTACTTGAAATTGAAATACTAAAAGTTGACCTGAAGTTGTTCAAGATTGCTATCTTAACCTCGATGTGAATTTATTATTGATTTAAATTGAATAAATTACATATGTATATACCTGACCTATGAGGCCGGATACTAGATGATAAATTTACATATAACAAAGGTTAGGTATAAAGGATACTTCGGGATCAGGAAACAAAAAAAGCATTGCACGCATTTTACGACATGTTTTCTTATTGCCCCTCTTTAATTTAAGAAGAGGCTTTTGTAGATGTTAGTTCCCGTTGGCGTATGGGAATTTACTGCTTGGTAAAGTAGTCCGAGGCTATTTAAAAAACCTTAACGGAGTGACATAATAAAAGTTTTTATAAATTTTATTTATTTTGTTAGAATTACATCATCATTATGAATATGCGTTCATCCAATAACGGGCCTCTGACCTTGTACCGCCAATAAAATGAGTTTGAAATTGTATAAATGCACAGATAAGCTCGCACCTACAATCCCTCTCAAAATCAGGTCGTCTACCACCACCCGTTTGGCATTCAAAGGGAGAATTCGGAAACGACTGATATGTTTACCAGTTATTAAGTATATTTCTAACCTTGACTGTAGTCACTGCAATAGGTACTTCCATCATCCATTATCAGCCACAGGACGTCCACTGTTGAACATAGGCCTCCCCCATAGATTTCCAGACTGACCTATTGGAAGCGGCCTGCATCCAGCGACTTCATGCGACCTTTATCAGCTTGTCTGTCCATCTTGTACTTATTAAGATTAAATACTATGATCTGGAATTTGATTTAGTAACATGTTTTGTGATGGTGGCCAATATCTGCGTTTGATTTTTCCCAGAAAATAAAACTGAATATACGAATATTATAAGTTTAACGAAGGACGTGCAGAATACGCGCAGAATAACTTAGCTGTACTGATGTCAGATATTTCACCTGCCCTCTACGTCTGTGATTACCCTTTGGTCTCTGAAAATAATAGCAACGAAGTAAATCATGATTAACTTCCGACAAAACAATACGCGTATTGTACAACAAAGTTTACATTAGAATGTGTGGGTGGTATCATTGAATAGGTTTTTAAATTGTCATAGAGGGTACTGAATGACTAAGAAATGTATGTCCAAAGTCGTGAAAATATGGGTCCCCTCTGATTATTAAACTACACAGCAGAAAATTGTAAAGAAATAAAGGCTAGTATAATTTAAAAAGTACTTCCAACGAAAAAAGCTACTTTGTGTAGTTCTTGAGATATAGCATATTTTTGGTTACACAATATTTTAGTATAGCGACAATAAATAACTAATAATAAATAAATAACAATAAATAACTTTTCACTATACGTGGTCCGACATGCCCTGACCGGTTTTTAAACATAATCCAACATATTTAAAAAGACATATCACACAGAGTAATCTTTACGATTATGTTAAAGATAAAATAAAAATCTCAGAAAATAAAATTCGAATGACTTGGTGTATTATTAGCAAGAAAACTAGTATATGACTGAGTTCATTCGAAAAGTAAACGACTTCAAAATATATTTTGATTTAGAAGTTGTTAAGCCCTAAAATATTCCCTGTACAGATTCACCTAGTGTGGGGTTAGGAATAATACTTTAAACACGTAGGTGTTTGACTGTTGGGCTCAAACATAGGTGTTAGACTGTTGAGTGTATTTTATTTATTTATTACAATATATTTAAATTCATCTCGTAAAATTCGCACAAAATAACTTTATAGTCCTGAAGTTATTCATAAATGACGTCGCAGCTTGCTATTACTATTATTAAACACGTTACATTTGAGGTACACTACTGAGACATGGAGATTGCGAGCGTCACACGTGTCAAATGATAACGGCTAGTCTATAATGTATGAATTTGTATGGAAATGGTCGCGCGTCGCGATGGCCTGTCTCGAGTGCATACCTAACAAGTAACAACGTATTTATAGAATTGTATACAAAGCGGACGTATTGTCGTTGGGTGTCTCCTGTCTCGGCCACGTACCTCAAAAAGTCCCTTAAATAAATAATTAATACAAAATTACACCCAACAGTCGCACACATACTCCTGACCAATAGGATAAACCTGTATCGTGGGTATAAGGAACAACGAGGACTTTCGGCCCCACAACACCCAGACCCAAAACCATTTGAGGATCATACAAACATTTGTCTCCGTGCGAGAATCGAACCCACAGTTAACTAGCAAGTAGCAACTATTGTTTACAAAGGAGAGCAGCTCAAGTTATTTTGCGCGCATTGTATTAAATCGCGGAAAATATATTGCCAGGCTTAAAGATTTATTTCAGTTCAACTTTTAATATTATTAAGCATGTTAGAAAAACCAATAAAAATTATATATACAAGAGGCCTCTGGGAATTTCCGCAAAACTAAAACTTTATAATACCTGTTCCAGTTCCCCACACACATATGATTTTAAATAAAATTAAATGTAATAATAATGGGATTAAAACAAAAATAACCAACACCAGAAGCTATTAATCGGTTGTTCAAGATTCCAAGAAGGCGGTGTTTTTAGGTTTTTAGGTGCCTTTACACGGCAAGTATTGTGAGGTGGATACTCACTCCGAGGTCCTAACTGCCAGTGGCTTGGGTCCTAGGCCTCGCAATTAGAGGGTGATTTTATTGTATATTTAAATATTTTTGATTGTTTAATTAATTTGCGATCACGGGACTCCGCGATCTCATTCAAGATGGCCTGAGTTTTTGCCCGAGTTCTTCCGTGGGATCTGGATGTCATGGCCCGTTCTATACTACCGATTTCATCGTCGGGGCGGAGTCCTTGCGCAAAGGCCATCTCCGAGAGAAATGGACGGCATACGTGGCTCCTTGGAGGACATTTCCTAGGTTGGTAAACCCCAAAGTAAGTCTGAGAAGCATAGCAGCAATATGCCATGTATTTAATCAACGGCTAGATGGGCGTCATGGCGCCGTGACACGACTTTCCAACTGACACAGGTGCTCACAGGCCATAGTTGTTTTGGCGAGTACATTTTTTTTGTATAGCACCGCCCATGTACGCCCACAATACCAAAAGAATCATGGGGGCGTTGCCCGACCTTACAACCATGACAAGCATGGTCGACAGTCGGATCGGATGACGGTCGACAAGTCTTGGCGTGCAGATGCCCACTTCTGCGGGAGAGTAATTTCGTAGAAAGAGAGTGCCGAGAGCGATCGAGATCAATCCCATTTACAAAGTTGATCTTGAATCCACATATCAAGAATTAAGATGTTATATATTACAAAGAAGAGGTTATAATGGAGGTGGATGGTATAGAACCTTAGTCGAACTCGTACTAAGCTTTTTCAACCACTGAAGGTTGAACATCAGCACTAGTCCGCGAAATTCATTTTTCATTGGTTTCTTGATATTTATTATATTATATTTATTTCTTTCTTTTTCTTTTTTTTAATGCAGCTCATATTCTTTGATATGATATCGATAAAAATAATTAAAAAAAAGACAAAAATAATAATTGAATTTCACGTGCCAGTGCTGATGTTGAATTTGTTCACATATTATTATGTGTTATGATGAGATTACCGTTAAATGACATGGATTTGCACTCTATTACCGTTCACTCATTATTGGTTCGCACCTTATCACAAAAAGTCAGTACCACATCGGGCTAGTCAATTTAAATGTAAAATAATCTGACAATTAATTGACAAAAAATACGTGACTCAACTAATATACATACATGAATATTTTTTGTACCTTAAAGGAAATTAGATTTTTTAATAGGCCTTGGTCTTCCTACTCAATACTAAGGATAACTGTGATAATAAACTGATTAATAATTAGTTTGATTTAAACTTAACTAGAAAATATTAAAAAGCTTTTTAAACTAGATTACATCGGCCGCCATGTTGGATTTGATATGACGTCACTCACATTATCGCTTTTTTATTCATGAAACTCTTTCAGTTAAATAAATTAAAAACATTTACTTCATCATGTAAGCTTATAAAAAGCGCTTGATACAGATCAAATCAAAAGTAGCCACTCTTAAGATAATTGAAAAGTAGCTTCGGCGGCTTTGAAATAACCGCCATGGGCTGGCAGGTGAGGACATAACGATGAGGATGTACCTAGGAATAGGGGATATTGAAAGATTGGGTGGGGAGTGATCGAATTGAGAGGAGACTGGACTGCCGAGGCATACATGCCTATCTTTCTCTATCTATCGAAGCAACGAGACCCGAAGGACGAAAACAGAAAGAAGGAATTGCAATTATATTTTAAGTTGTTTGATCACAAGGTCCTCATGGTAACAATTTATAGAGCGTGTGCAAATTAAACACGGTGACACACCTACGATTTTTTTGAAAGTGTGTGCGTGCAAATTTTAGCTCGGCTGTCCATATTAATGACACACATACAAAATGATGATCTACATGCGTGAATATCGTATTGGTGTGATCTTATTACTGAATAAAATCGGCTCATAAATAATATATTATACAGGGTGTCTCAAGACACTCCGGTATCGCAGTGGGCGAGTAGCTGAGTAGTAGGCTGTGAAGCGAGAGACAGTGAGTTCGATTTCTGCATTGATACAAAAATGGTTGTGTCATCCGCAAATATTTGTGTCGGATTTGGATCTTTCTCTTCGCGAGGTTGATGTTAGGCAAGTGACCGTAAAAAAACTACAAACCAAATCTTTCTTTAATACGAGTTTAAAAAAGAATGTTGTACCGACCACCCCACTTCGAGTAATATAAGGATAAGGGCAGATGGAAGGATAGGATTTCTTGGGAAGTCCAGAGTTAAATGAGAGAGCATATCAACGGGTATCAGAATCACCCCAATGCATACTCCACTGTTTTTCACAGCCTAGTAGTAATGGCCTTTTTTCAAAAAGTCTACTAAACTATGACAACTAGAAATGTTTGTGATCGTACTGACTGTAATAACTAACATAATGTCCTGTTTTTCATTCAAATGTAGCTGGATGACACAACTCCATGAACCATTAAAACAACATAGCATATTAACATGTATAAAAGAAGCCACAAAAATTACGGAATATTCATGGTCTAAGATCCCGCGGAACATTGACCTTCACCCATCTGTTTACCGGATGAAAATAATATTTTAGGGTATAAGAGGTGTTGCTGAACACATACAAATAGGGTTGCCTAAAAAATATGGTCAAGGATAGATTTTGCGAATTTAAAAAAAAAGAAGATATTATATCACTGACTTGCTCACCAAATAAATGAACCTTCAATGAAAACCTACAATGTATACTACCTGCAAAAGCTAGAAGCTAGATGAGCGCAATTACCACTTTTTAGTTACCTGTTTGCACACGGCAACCAGGTAGTAGTGGCCAGAAAAATGTAGGCAACCTATTTTTTGCAGATAGTATACATTGTACACTTTTCATTGAAGGTAACTGTAGGCACACACATGTAAACTATAACCTAGTTAGCGTGAAGCGTGCGTGAGTGACGAATGCAATATTTGCTTAGTTGTAGTTTTTCTATGTATATTATAGCAGGCGGCTTTGCCCGCCGAATGAGTTCTGTATACGGAGTCGTGAATAAACCATGGTACTCAACACTTGTCTATAATTGTCCATCCTCATCTTAGGTAATAGACGCCACATCTATTATTACCTAAACTGGTGACCCGACAATAACCGAGTGTGGACAATGGTAAAATAAGTGTTGGACAATGGTTCGTGAAAATTTCGTTCGCAAGGGCGTTCATCTGCGATCGGTTTCCGCCATTTACACGGAAACACGTTCGACGAGATGGAGGTTGGCGCGACGAGGAATTCACGTGGAACATCGTGTGGAATAGGCACCTTCCGTCAGCAGTGATGGAGGCGCCCAGGCCACCGGAGGTGATGGAGCTCGCGAGGCACATATCGCGGACCCCCAGCACCACAGAAGAACTCATAGCCGCACTCCAGAAATTGAGTCTCGAAGTTGCCGAGTTACGGCAATCAAGACATCAATACACAGGTCGCGGCGGGGCAAGAGGACATATTAACCGCTCAAGATCGCGGACGCGGGACGCTAGGAAGAATCGTAAGCACCCAGATTGGCTTTGCTTTTATCATTACCGGTATGGACTTAAGGCCGAAAAATGCATCCAACCGTGTAACTGGAAGAAAGGCAAGGCCTCACCGCGTCCGGCGGGAAACTGAAGGCGATACAACCGAGGGCGGAGGCTTGTATCGATAACATCAATCACCGCCTATGCGTAACCGATAGGAAAACAGGACTTAATTTTTTAATTGACACGGGCGCCGACGTTTCTGTTCTCCCTGTGTCAAAAGTGTGCGTGTCCGGGAAATTCGCGAGTGATTCCTCATATAAGGTTTACGCGGCAAACGGCACGGAAATTAAGACCTATGGTACGCGAACGTTAGTGTTAGATTTAAATTTAAGGAGGGCATTTAGATGGACGTTTATCATAGCCGCTGTTAAACAACCCATAATCGGTGCCGACTTTTTAGGCCATTATGGTTTGTTAGTTGATTTAAGCGCGCGTAGATTGAGAGATCAAATTACTCAACTAAATGTCCTCACTTCAGTTGTTCGTAATATTAGCTGTGAGTCATTAATTAAGACTATAGATTGTAACAATACATGGCATGAACTTTTGTGTAATTATCCGGAATTGACTAGGCCTGTATCATACAAAGATACTCCTAAGCATTCCGTGTATCATGTGATCGAGACCACCGGACCCCCGGTGTATGCGAAAGCAAGACCTTTACCGCCCGATAGGTACGCTAAAGTCAAGGAGGAATTCCGGATAATGACCGAGTTAGGTATCTGCCGACCGTCTAAGAGCGCATGGGCAAGCCCTTTGCACGTGGTACCCAAGAAAAACGGGGAACTGCGGCCATGCGGCGATTATAGACGCTTAAACGCGATGACTAAGCCCGATCGTTATCCGATTCCCAGGTTGCACGATTTTAAATATTTATTAGCTGGTAAGAAGACTATATTTACTAGGCTAGACTTAAATCGTGCATATCATTTTATTCCAGTTGCTCCGGACGACGTCGAGAAAACTGCGATCATAACGCCATTTGGGCTGTTCGAATTCCCACGGATGACTTTTGGGTTGCGCAACGCTGCCCAGTCATTCCAAAGATTTATGGACAGCGTGGTACTACGAGGACTAGATTTTTTATTTAATTACATCGATGACGTCATTATTGCCAGTGAGACTCTCGAACAGCACAAAGAGCATTTGAACACAGTTTTTAAACGGTTCAACGAATATGGTATCACGATTAATGTGTCTAAATGTGCTTTTGGTAAATCTAGTCTTGAGTTTTTAGGTTTCGAAGTGTCAACGAACGGGCTCCGACCACTTGACGACAAAGTGCAAGCCATCATTAATTTTCCGAGACCCGATACAGTGGCGCAACTGCGACGATTTCTAGGTATGTTAAATTTTTACAGATCGCATATACCTAGGGCTGTCACATATCAGTTAGAATTAAATAAATATTTGCATAACACTAAGAAAAATGATAAGACCATTATAGAGTGGACCGATACAGCAATCGAGGCATTTAAGAAATGTAAGGAAAGCTTACAAAGCGCCGCTACATTATCTTATCCATTGCCTGACACCAATTTAGCGCTGATGACAGATGCATCAGATACTTGTATTGGTGCAGTTTTGCAACAATTTGTTGACAATGTTTGGCAGCCACTCGGATATTTTTCAAAGAAATTAACGCAAACAGAAAATAAGTACTCTACGTATGACAGAGAGTTGTTGGCAATATTTATGGCTATTAAACATTTTAAAAGCTTAATAGAGGGTCGATCATTGACAATTTTTACTGATCACAAACCCCTTATTTTTGCTTTTTCAAAGATTAATAGTGATAAAGAGAGCCCGAGAAGAATACGACAACTGTCATACATCAGTGAATTTACCACCGATATAAAATATGTGAGTGGCAACCATAACGTTGTGGCTGACGCGCTGTCTCGCGTTGAGACCATTTATTGCGCTACCGTGTTAGATTTCACTGAGGTAGCAAAACAACAGACTCGTGACACATATTTACAGCACGAGTTAAGCTCGTCAAGCAGTAATTTGCAATTTAAGCAAATATGTTTACCAAACACTGGTGTAAATATTTATTGCGAAACTTCCACAAAAAATATAAGGCCATATTTACCGCCATCATTTAGGGAAGTAGCATTTCGTTCTGTCCACAACCTTAGTCATCTAGGCATTAAAACAAGTAAACAATTAGTTAAGCAGAAATTTTTCTGGCCGGACATGGATAGGGATATTGCGAAATGGGCAAGATCGTGTATGCAGTGTCAAAAGACAAAAATTACTAGACACACCATAACCGGTCTAGGAGAATTTGAGCGATCGGACAAATTTTCACATGTGCACATTGACATAGTAGGCCCACTCAGTACATCAGTTGATGGCTATCGTTATTGTGTAACAATGATAGACCGTTTTACTGGATGGCCTGAATGTTATCCTGTACGAAATATTACAGCGGAGACGGTAGCTAGGGTAGTGTTTGAAGGATGGATTTCTCGTTTTGGATGCCCTGAGAAGCTAACGAGCGACCAAGGCAGACAATTCGAGAGTGATCTATTTCATCATTTAATGAAATACTTAGGCATCCATAAACTACGTACTACACCTTATCACCCGCAAAGCAATGGCATGATCGAACGATGACATAGAGCACTGAAAGTGGCTCTTATGGCACGTTTAAATTGCAACACGTCATGGGTCGACGAACTGCCAGCCGCGTTACTAGGTTTGCGAGCGGCACCTAGAAGTGATAGTGGCGTGAGCGCAGCTGAGTTGACCTATGGAAAAACACTCAGACTACCAGGCGATTTTTATGATAACGCGAAATTTAGTGGTTCGGACTCTGAATATTTAAGTAAGCTCAGAGACACCATCTCTAAATTGAAACCGAAGCCACCTAGTCATAAGAATTCACGCTCTTTATTCCTTCCCAGCGATCTCGCTACGTGTAAAAGTGTTTTTGTGAGAAGCGAGGTAATGCGAAAGTCTCTACAGCCTCCTTATGATGGCCCGTACAGCGTCATAAGAAGGCAGGGCAAGACTTTCGTCATTAAGGTAGGGGATAAAGAGACGACCATTTCGGTAGATAGAATTAAGCCGGCGTATGTAATTAACGACTCACAGGCTACAAATATGTGTGATAATGATATTATTGTTAGAGATAGTAATTTTTGTTCCGATAACGCAGACACTTCTAGCAAAGTTTTCCATCCGAAAACGACGCGGAGTGGACGCATTATCAAATTGCCCATACGTTTTGCGCCGTAGGCAAAACAGTGCATGTGTTAGGTATATTAAATGTATGTTAGTAATGTAATGTATGTTAGTAGGTCACCTACTGGTCACATTTGGTACAATGTTGTAATTTGCTTTTATTTTCTTTTATGTGTGTTTTAATACTTCTATATGTTTGTGTATTTTGTTTATCTTGTGGTGTGTCCCCGTATTTTGTATAAGTTTGTACCCCATATCTGTGCAGTTTCTTTATTTTTTGTAAGAGGGGGAGTACTGTAGGCACACACATGTAAACTATAACCTAGTTAGCGTGAAGCGTGCGTGAGTGACGAATGCAATATTTGCTTAGTTGTAGTTTTTCTATGTATATTATAGCAGGCGGCTTTGCCCGCCGAATGAGTTCTGTATACGGAGTCGTGAATAAACCATGGTACTCAACACTTGTCTATAATTGTCCATCCTCATCTTAGGTAATAGACGCCACATCTATTATTACCTAAAGTAACATTTTTTTGGTAAGGAAGTCAGGGAAATTATAAAAAAATTTTTTTTTAAATGTTAATTAATCATATCCTTGACCATATTTTTTTAGGCAACCCTATTGGTATGTGTTCAGCAACACATTTTATACCCTAAAATGTTATTTTGATCCGGTAAACAGATGGGTGAAGGTCAAATATTCCCCGGGATCTTGTACTATCATGGGGGTGATTGTATCTTTGATACCCCTTAAGGTACTTGACCTGTGGACTTATACTTGTTACGATTTTTTAGGACACCTGTATAAAGGCTGTTTCTCAATTATAATTTTGTTAACTTCTAGAAAACATAAAATATACATATAATAAATTATACGTACATATACACTATATTTTAGTGTTATGTCCTGTACTCCTTGTGTGCAATAAAGTTTAAATAAATAAATACATGTAAACAGGAATATTAGAATCTGTTTGCATCTCTTAAACACAAATAAATATTATTTACGTGATCCTTGCTTCAAGCAAATAAATTATTTTAAATACCTGATTGATATGACTGAGGATACAGTACATATATATTTCCGTTTTGATTTCGTGAATGGATTTTAATGAAACTTTACAATAATATAGCTTATACATCAGAATAAGACATGGGCTACTTTTTATCCCGGAAAAAGCAGATCTCGCGGGCACGACCGCGAGCAAAAGCTAGTAGAAAATAATATTTTTAAACTATGAATGGTTACCGTTCACTAAATTTCAAACCTAGAGCAACCTAGAGCAGCAAGCAGGAGTTTTGAGGTCAGAGTGCTGTGTTTTCTTTGCTCCTTTTGATCGCCGCGCCTAAGCCACGGTCAACTACATTTATGAGTGTGTTAAAAATAGATAAGGCCAACCAATGGGCGGATAAGTAATCACCACCACCCATGACGCCCATGAGGAATCAAAGTCTAGTTGATTCCTCATGGTAGTCTCTAGATGGTGCCCCATTGAAGGCGAGAGGTCATATTATGGGTACCTTGTCGATTTCCGCGACCAAAGAACACTGCTATAATACGATTTGAATGAAATTGAAGCCACTGATATTACTGCATATTATTATTATTACTACTATTTATTACTGCATTGTTATATTTAATTGAATGACGTGACGAGCATGGCGCTCGTCAGAAGGTAAGCACCACGACTGCCCATAAACAGAAGCAACACCACACAGAACTTTGAATTACAAAGCACTGCATGGCACTACACTGCACTCGTTACACCGAGACATAAGATTTTAAGTCTCATAATGCCCAGTAATTTCACTGGCTTCAATGTTCTTAAAACCGAAACACAACAGTGTTTATACACTGTTGCTTGGCGGTAGAAATAGACAAAGCGGTGGTACCAACCCAGACGGCCTCTCGCATATGAGGGACCTAGCACCTACAATACAGTTGTAAGATTTACCATATTTTGAGGCAATAAATTCAAAGTTCAGAGGCCAGAGGCCAGAGGCTACATTTTAACTGCAATTATTTTATTTCCCTACCTGAGAATGAGGAGATACTAGTCCGATGTAATTAACTATGTATGTTAATGTTTAAATTATTAATTTCAATTTTAAACAACCACTGACCTACCTGAACGGTTTTCTTATTTGCCGTTAGATCCGACTCAAAATTAAGATTTTTTATTACACAAAAACTGAAAAACATAGCACTTTATTCTCTGTTCCTATACAGACCTGTATCCGTATCCTAATAGGTCTCTGGTGGAGTCGTTTTCTAATCTCAAAAGTGTATGACTGGTCTAACTTGTGAACGGACGTGTATGGATAGAGTAATAAGAAATAATTTCCGTGCATTTACATAAAGATTCTTTTATCATTGGTTCCTTCCGACTACAAAAAAACTAGTCAAGAGTAAATAGGACGCGTATGCTAAGCGGGTTCCATTGCCAATTTTATACATAACTAGCTTTTGCCCGCAGTTCCACTTGAGTAATTAGGCTCAGCGGTACCAGAGGGGAGTGTGCCCTATGTAATAAATGAGTACACGTATTTTTAAGGCGCGCTTAATGTGAAGTATATCTAGTGTAAGTATCTAAGTGAAGACGGCGCGGGTACTTCTGCGAGTCTATAATTTCATACAATGGATTCTAAAATTCGATGAATAAGGCCCGTGCGCATCGTACGGTGCATCTACATTCACCTAAAAGGCAACTGATTTCCTTTGATGAAATAATAATAGCGGAGGCGACAGGAACGCCTACTACAGTGTAGTCATTTGCCGTAATAAATAAATAATAAAAAACAATAAAGCATACAGTCAGGCTACATACAATATGTATTTTACTGTGATTTATACCTAACAATCGCAAATTAATTTGGCCGACTTAAGGTTGGCGAGGGTTTACTTAAGCAGCGATAGCTCAGCGGGAAGTGGTATGGACTGTCGAGACGAAAGTCGCAGGTTCGAAACCAGCCCCAAGAGCATACACCACTGACTTTTCTAAGTTACGTGTATATTAATTGTTAATTATCGCTTGCTTTAACGGTGAAGGAAACATCGTGAGGAAACCTGCATACCTGAGAACTCGATAAGATTTTCAAAGGTATGTGAAGTCTGCCAACCCGCATTAGGCCAGCGTGGTGGACTAAGGCCTAATCCCTCTCATTCAGTAGAGGAGGCCCGTGCCCAGCAGTTGGACGTATATAATACAGGGCTAGTAAAAAAAAAAAAAGTTTGGCGAGAGACGTAGAGGTTGGAAGAAGTAAGCGCGGCAATAGCAGTCGGCTATTGTATTGCACATTCCATCATCTTCCCTTTTCCTTATTCTCTTTTCTTTCCTTTCTCGGATCACTGTGGACATAGATTTTCATCACCATCATCTCAGCTTATTGCCGTCCACTGTTGGCCGTAAGCCTCCCCAAGTGAGCGCCAACCATCCCGGTCTTGGGCAACCCGCATCCATCCAGTACCTGCCATTTTTTAAAATTCGTCGGTCCACCGTGTAGCCGGGCGCCCTACACTACGTTTGTCTAAGCGTGGTCTCCACTCCAGCACACTTATAATGCACTGTATGGCATGAGAGTGACGAGACTGCGTTCGTCACCCCGAGACAAGTTAGTCTGATAATGCCCAATAATTTTACTGGCTTCAACATCCTGTACGCTGAAACGCAATAGTGCTTGCACACTGTTGTTTGGCGGCAGAAATAGATAAAGCGGTGGTACTAACCCAGATAAACTATTGTATAGGAGAGGTCTGCCATCTTTCCCGAACAAACTAAAAAAAAATGTCAACATTTCGTTATTTTTGTAAAAACCGGCTTCAAAAAAATTACAATTAACAGTAAAAATTACGATTACAGGTCTCTTTGGACTCGGTGCTATTTCAGTTAACCGGCAGCGGCACGGGCACCGACTTCAAAGATACATGAAATTATTTTTTTAAGTCGGTTTTTAAGTATTATTAAAACTTATTTTATTGTATTATACGTACTAATAATAAAGTCGTAGTCAACCTGTATGCAAAATTTAACCCATTAAATCGTTGAATAACAACGACGAATTGACGATATTAATAATCTTAAAATGTTCCTGACACCTCAACAGACAGACAGAAGAACAACAAAATGCTCTACTAAATATTCCATTATCTCCAATATACGGCGCGGTACCCTAAGAAGTAAGTGCCATTGATAAACATAAGTTGTAATAATATTTTGGGGAGGTTACACGAGGTTATACGTCTGTATATTAAATAAGATTGAAGTGTCTGTCTGCAAATACGAATTTATTGGCTTTTCTTTATAGTATTATATTCTATAATTTTATATTTGATTTTGACGAAGCTTTATAAGCTTCGTAACAACATAACATAACATTCTAGATTATTTATAAACCATGATACAAAGAAGAGTTTTATGAGTTAACCACTTTTATCTATGGGTATTTCGCCTAATTCAAAGATTCTCGAACTTATTACAATCACCCCCCAATTTGAGATTTAAAAAATTTTAAAAAAAAATTGTCCGTTAATGGTGAAGGAAACGTCGTGAGGAAACCTGCATACCTGAGAATTCGATAAGATTTTTTGAAGGTATGTGAAGTCTGCCAACCTGCATTAGGCCAGCGTGGTGGACTAAGGCCTGATCCCTCTCATTCAGTAGAGGAGGCCTGTGCCCAGCAGTGGGACGAATATAATATATAGGGCTAATAAAAAAAGTCCGTTAATATTTTTAACTTACGTTTTTACATTACCATCCGTTGTGTATGACTGGCTGGTTTTAGTAGTTATTTTTTAAATGAATTTAATTATTTGTTTGTTATCAAAATCCCTTTGTGAACTAATTCTATTTTTTTTTTTAACTTAGATTCATTCATAAACAAAACTACAAGCTGCGATGTCTTAGTGCAAAGGGTAAACGCCGGTTGGGTGAAATGGCTATTGTTGCGCCCTGTAGAATGGGGGCGTTTGGAGAATTCCACCACGGTATCCCCTGCCTGTCGTAAGAGGCGACTAATAGGAGCCATCGGGGGTAGCGGGCGCGCAGCGGGGGGCTGTCGTAGCGCCCAGTTAGTACATTTTTGTACACGTACTATTGTACGTGCGACCCCGAGATGGATGGCAGCACGGGTGGTCGGCTTCGTTGCTGCCGTTGACGCCGAGGGCGTCCTTCGGTGTGCGGGAGCTTCTGAGCCCCCCCAATTGGAGACGGGCCGCCGCAAGGCGCCACCGCACAGGGGCGGTTCCGGCTGAAGCCGGGGTGCTTTTGGCCTCGGGAACCACGGGGCCCTCCCTAATGCGCCGAAGATGGTCACCGCGGGGTTTTAGTTGGTAGTTACCGGCATAGGTTGTAAATAGTGTTAGGGACTCGGCCCAGCGCGGCGGTCGAGTTGCTGGGTCGTAGGGCCGGTAGAACCCAACGTAACCGTTCCACCTCCTCCCGGGCGGTAGCAATAAACGGCCTTCCCCGCGACAACAAAAAAAAATGGCTATTGTTAATAGGAGAATTTTTATGGATAGGATTTGTCGGCCCCCTTAGATTGATTTAACGCTCCCTCCAATACCCACAGGCGGTGTTAACATCCACTTTGTGAAATAATTCTCGACAACGTCGTAAATGCATTTTCAGGCGACTTCAAAACGGAGGAGGCTGTCAATCTATCTATCTGTATTTTGTTTTGCGACAGTAGTGTTATGCGACATCTCCGCCAAATGCGGACTAATTATGATGTTTATTTTTGTATTAGAAGGGCTTAGCCTGAATCTAATTCCATGTAAATTTGGATATAAGTTAGAGTATATAATTTATGCTTGTGGTAGAATATTCATATCCGCCCGAATAGTGACCATCGTACACATGGTGTTGAAATCTGCCATAGTAATCTACACGCCTTGTGTAGATCGCGTTATAGGATTAGCCAGTGTATATCCGGTTTTCCCGAGGGGCTTACGTCATGACTTGATGGTTGGTTGAGGCGGGTATAAGGGTACATCTTTGTATTACTGTGTCTGAGGCTGGCGTGAATCTGGTGACTATCGATAAACTCATTGTTTGTCGATGGTCGCTGGTTTTTTGGCCTGCACTACGCTTACTATCAGGTGTAGTGCAAACTTTGCCGAGCTCAGATAAATAAAGAAAATTCTTACAAATCCGCCGGCTCGTTCACCATATGGAAATATATGTGTACCTTCCTTTTTCCTGTGTTTTTTTACTATATCTGATTTAGATTTTCTATTTTGAGCATAATAGATATCGCTTGTGGTAAATATCTAAATTTACCATATTTTGCATTTATGGCATTTTGCATTGGATGTATAGGTTGATATGCAAGGGTTTAAGCCTTAGTCTACCTCGCTAGCCTAATGCACTTTGGTAGACTTTACTATTGTACACTCGAAATTCTTATGGAGTAAATTTGAATTGAATTTGAATTGTAAAGTCTGAGATGTACACCCAGGGGGCTATGTTCGTAGCCGCGAAATTAGTCTTGGTAGTGTTTATTCCACTCCCTGTTTGGTTGTCGTTGCTAATTTAGTAGTGATTAGATAATAAAACGCGGTAAGATTCCAAATACCCAAATTTTTTTGGACACTGATATATGTAAAAAGTACTAATGATAATCTAATGTTAGTGAGCTTTTAATTACTAATTAATATCAAAGTATTTTTTTGTTAATCAAGAGTTATTTTGTATACCTACAAAAATAAATTTATTGATACAGTGTTAAAATTAGTACTATTATATATACCGTCAAATGACTGTACTAAAAACTGTCAATCTCGAATGCACTCTTTTTGAACAAAGAATATCACTTTCAGAATATTTCATTCTAATTTTAAGCACTGAAATGTTATATTTATTCAGAAATTAAATAATAAAAAAATATTTATTTAACATCATTATGCCATATTATCATAATTAATGGATTGGCATAATGCTTCAGCTCAAAACGAAGCATCATATTATTTGCACTGAAATCGTTTATCGAATTTATTGAAGAGTCCTTATACCACTGTCCCGAAAAAAATGATACCTTACAGGGTGCTATTTAAAATGGGTATAAATAATATCCTATCCAAATAAAGCTTTCATACAGGCAGTACCGCCGGCAAAAGCCAGTGATATATAATAATAAGAGATTTAAGAACTAATTTACTATTATTCACGTCAAGCAAAAAAACCGACCTCGGTCATAATAATATTATTTTTTCTATTTCTGTCCATTTGTAAACGTGTGATTGTTTGTCGACGTTAATATATAAGCTACTTACAGAATCTTTCATTTATATTTGTTCAAATCCTCTCGGAACGCAGAGGTGGACATGGCTATCATACACTTAGTGATATTTATCGTTGGCACCGTATCAGTTATTAGTGAATCTTCTTATGGTAAGTTATATTTTAAAGCAAAAAAATAACTACTATTTTGGGTCCTGAAAAAAATGTGTAAGAATTTCAGATACTATAAATTAATTTTCGTGTATTCTTTCAGTTACACCACTAGGAAAATGTAACAGTAAAGACAGTGAGTGCCTCAAAAGTTACTTCCAGTCAGTAGTGTGTAAGGCTGCTAAATATGGAATCCCAGAAGCAAATATACCGATACTTGATCCTGTAGAAATTAAAGACTATCATGTCTCTGTACCCGATTGGGTTGACTTTGACTTTGACGGGATCGGAAAAGGAATGAAGACCTGCATTGTCAGCAAATTTTGGTATGTATTTAAATCTCAAAAAAATATCTAGGTACATAAATTAATTAATAGTTATTAATAAATTAATAACTAGGTACATAATTAGGTACATAAATAAATAAATTGAAGAAAAAAATCAGATTTCAGCAAGTCTGGATCGGGTTGGAATTAACTGTGCAGTGCATTGTTTTCAAGGAGACGTACATCCCGTTTAAACTGGATTCAGTGTTGTAGAAATAAATTCATGACAATTTGGGAATATCATTCCTAGTACTAATAGCAAATCACCATGATTTTTAATTAGGGAGTGTATAAGAACAAATAAATAATACGATTGTTTACGGCGCCCTTGGATCCTCACATTTCTAAAGGTTGCATTGTCACCTATGATAATTGTTAGAGTTCATCTAATACCAATAACCATAGAGCATGCTAGCCCTTTTACGTGATTAATAACATCATATACTTAGTAATATATAATAATGAACCCTATTAATTTAACTTAGCAAAACTAAACCGACTATATCGCGACTCTTAACATTTACATCACAATTCTTGTACATATTTTTTTGAGGAATTTGGGGAGTGAGTGAGTTTTGAATTTCCTCAGAGATAATCTAAATTTAATTTTAGTTCAATAAAACGAACATAGTATTATAATCCTTAGTTTCGTTTAAAATTTAGATACATAACAGGGACAAGCTAAGGGCTGTCCTTAACTTGGTGTTGCATGAAATCGGGTTTAGTACCTAGGTACTATCGTTCGCCTTTCGTTTGCCTTTGCATAATTAAACGTATTATTTTACACGTGGCTACAATACTCGTGTGGTATCTTAAATAAATACAATTTGCCTATACAGGTATTATTAACAGATAAACTAGGCACGTGTAATTTAGAAACGATTTAAAAAAAACAGATATGCCGCTTTTAATGGTAGAGTAGGTTTCTTCTAAGCAGTGGGACAGTAATATAATTAATTAATAAAGGGTTAACATTATTATAAGTTTTATCACTTTAAAAAAGGGATTGTCAATTCCACGCTTTTTTATAAACATACATCGAATTCTCCGCCGAATATAACTCAGTTTGATAAAAAAATGAAACATTTACCGGCGAATCAGTCTTATTTAAATCTGTTTAAGATTTGATGATGTAGAACGACGTAATCAATGAAACTCTTCAACGAAAAGCAAACACGATGAGGTTCAATTATTTTGCTGGCATTTACATATAATAACTATGAGCTGCACCTTCATTAAAAATTAAGATTACATAAAACTAAAAAATGGTTCCATAAATTTACAGTAGATACTAGTTCCAGTTAAATTGCACTGCAATTATATCTTTAAAACTCGGATTTAAGTTACAATTAAATGCTAAACTACCAATAATAATATTAATATTGGCCCTGTATTATCACCTTAAACTGTCGGAAACGGGCATTCTCCACTAGTGAGAGAGCTTAGGTCTTAGACCATTACGCTGGCCTAAAGCAATTTGGTAGACTTCACATACCTTTCAAACTCTTATTAAAAGTTTTCGAAAAACATATAAACGACACTTCTGTTGAACTTATAGTTTTCAAACGAAATAAAAATAAATTGAATGAATATAACGGCCAAATAAGATGCTTCTCATTATAGACATTAGGCTTTTATACTCAACAAAATGTCTCTAAATTTAATCCTTTTCCACCTGAGAGCTATTTTCGGTCTTTCCTCGTGTACATCTTATTATGTGAAAGTGTAACTTTTGTATATGTACATGTCGTTTTATTTGATAAGTGCCGTTTACTTAGAGGTGAAAAAAGCGATAAATCTATTTTCGTTTCATAACGTATCACTTGATTCATCCGCTTTGCCATCTGGTCATTTTATCGTCGCATTGTAATCATAATACCTGCATTCTACTGGTTCGTGCGTCCGACTAAGCTTCATGGGCAATAGGTAACTGGCGCTTATTGCACAATAATTTACAATACATTTATTGTTTGTTTTTTTAGAGCATAGGCCGGCAAACGAGCAAGTGCGTCACCTGTTGGTAAGTGATCTCCACCGCCCATGTACGCCCACTGCGGGCGAAGGACCAGAAGAATCATAGGCGCGTTGCCGACCTTAAAGGAAAGGGGTAATTAGGGATTGGGAAGGGGATTTGGGCCTCCAGATATCTCACGCACCGTACGAAATGCAGCAGCAAGCCGCTACTTTACGTCTGTTTTCTGTGAGACCGTGGTAACGACCCGGTCGAGCCGGCCTATTCATGCTGTAGACAAAACTGTCTACAGCCTGGGTCGACAACTCTGATGCCTGACGATAAATGCCATGCTTTATAAACAGTAGCGAGACCACTTAAAATTTTGAATTAGAACTGCATGTTACTGCACTGCGCTCATCACTGCTCATCGGTCGTCACATAAGATGTTACGTTTCTTAATATCCAGTAATTTCACAGGCTTCAATGTTCTTTTGACCGAAACACAACAGTGTTTAAATACTGTTGCTTGGCAACAGAAATAGACAAAACGATAGTAACGACGCTCACGTGAGAAGCTTACCACTTAGTGTAAAAATTGATATATTGTTATATTTCAGGATGAGCCTTGAAAAGCGGTATGCATCCGTAGAGATGATATGCGACCTCGGCATGAGTGGTCATTATAAAATGTTTACAAACAGTTCCTTAATCAGGAACTTATTAGATGGCGACACCATTCACGGCGACGGGGCAGGATCTCTCCAATTTGGTAATGATTTAAATAATAATATTTTTTTACCTGGCATGGTATAAATGCCTACACTGAACCAGGTATACAGTACAGTGCAGTTCAAATAATATCGATGCTCAGAAGATATTGTGTTATTTGTTGGTTGGCAGAATTATACCGGCCTAAAATTATTGGATACAAATATATATCCAAACAAACGATACAATATATCCGATACAAACTCAGATCTTTTTCAGATCAACAAATCCATATTTTTTATATACACTCGAAGTTAGAACCTAACCGGTTTGCCAGACTATACAAATATTTGTTACGTATCTATTGCCAAACTTTGAGGGTTGGTTTCCGGAAAGTTCACTGAGCCCACGAAACGCATCAGCAAAGCTGTTTCTTTACGAGAATTTCATATGAGACAGTGCTACTTTAAAATTATGACCGGGGTAGAGATACATTCGCCTCCTATAACTTCATAAATCGCAACAATATTAGCGAAAATTAGGTGCAGTTCTTTTCCGTTTTTTCTCTTTCACAATGCAGGTTTTATAGCACAAATATTATAATATTAATATTATTATATTACATTACTAGTAAAAATACCCCAGTCTAAACTATGCTTGGCAACTGAGCCACAAAGGTCATCAATTTATGAATATTTATCTAAATTTACATTAACTAATTATTTTATTTTTATTTATTTTTGACACCAGACAAAATGAAGTTCATCTACGATTTCCACTTCAAGGTTGACCAACGAGGCAATGATTACTTCATAAACGCCAACTTTGAAAATTCAAAATTCGATTTTGATATTTTGCGTAAAGCTTCATTCGCCGCTAACAATCTTTACCTGGGCAAATACGAAGCAAGTAAGTAAAAAATCAAGTCTGTATATAATGTGTTACTGTACTAATAATACTAATAGTGACTTAATAACGCTAAGGACCTGCATAACCGCGAGATATGCAATCTCAGGGATTATATTACATTCACAGCGGAGTGAATATAAACAGAAGTCACACCGCACAGAACTTTGAATTACAAAGCACTGCATGGCACTGAACTGCGCTCGGCCCCGAGAACAAAAGATGTTAAATCTAATAATGCCGAGTAATTTCACTGGTTTCAATTTCCTTCAAACCGAAACACTACAGTGCTTACACACTGTTGCTTGGCTGCTGATATAGACAAAGAGGTCATACCAACCGAGACGGCCTCTCGCATACGAGGGACCTACTACCTTATATTGTAAAATTAACCTTTTAAAATAAAAAGTACTGCACATAATAGTAATATGTATTTATTATTGAACAATGCTACTTGGTCGTAAAAATAGAAAAAAACAGTGGTATCAGCCTAGATGACTCCTGGTATACGTGGGACCTGCTACCTAGTATCACCAAATCATTTGTTATTGATATCAACAGCACCAACCTAAAATTGGTTAATTTAATTTCAAACGTATTTAATTTTGTGTCAAGTGAAAACGATGTCAAATGGTAAGATTTAATGTTACAGAGTGTCAAATTTATCCCAAAACCGTTCAGCCGTTGAGGCCTGATTGTCTAACATCCCAACTTTCACAATTTTAATAGTTATAAGATTTAATTAAACACACATTAGTCTTTGCTTGTATAGTGTACTTAAACTTTCCTTTAATGTTTAAAAATACCTACATACCCACTTTTATCTCCTTTTCTATTTATAGGTAACATTGTCACCAATGCGATGAACCAACACTGGAAGCTGGTCATGGATGGAACTGGTCTCCAGTTTATGTACAAAGTCCATAAACTCATATTCGATTGGACCCAGCAGTACTTCAACAGCGTTCCTGTCAAATATTACCTCACTGACGACGTCACACCTTACGTTGTTAGTTAACATCGAGGAGTTAGACGTACTGATGAAGAATTTAAGATTTGGTGTAAAACTTGCGGGCATTTATAAGTGCCGCAGTTTCGGGTGGTATCATTATTTTATGAATTTTGTTTTAAACGCATCGCTACGGGCATTGCATACATGCGTTGATTATTAGTTATAAGTTGACAATAAATGTAAATACCTTTCCCAAAATTTATGATTTTTCTTTAAAGCCACCACTATTTTAGTACTTTCGTATTATGTGCAAGGGGGTGACGTTGCCCGCGTCCGTAGGATATACCACCTTCTTCTAGGCTCATCCTACACGTATCCCCCGGATGGTGCTAAATGGGTAACAACGCCGAGTAACAGGCGGCGGTTGACTAACGGTTAACGGTTTTGCTGGTGGGAGGATACTTGTATCCGACCGGATAGCGACCACCGTACACTGGTGCTAAAACCTGCCATAGTGGCCCACGTTGTGTGGGTCGCGTTCCAGGGTCAGCCAGTGTATATCCGATTCTCCCCAGGGGGCTTGCCCCCTGATCCTAACCCTTTTCCCATCCCTGTTTCCTTCCCGTCCCCCTTGGCCCTTTGGCAGGCCGGCATAATCTTGTCGACTTACGATGGACAAATTGTTTATCGTTGGTCGACACTATTCTTGATTGCGCTACACTTACCATCAGGTGTAGCGTAGTCACTTTGCCGAGCCAGGATAAAAAAATAAAAAAAAATAAGCCCGGAGGAATTAAATATACTCAAACACAGTGGCCATAGCACCATGGATAAGTGTTATCGGATAAACACCAGTTCGATCAATCGGTAGATTCACCGGTTTTAGTGCAAAAAGTCTATTTCGTTATGTTAAACGTGCACAACCTTAAAATATTCATAGCGTTACAGCAAGGTATTGCGAAGAACCTTAAAGGGCGTTGCCAGGATCCATTTAGTGGCTTACGGTCTTTCGCTGCATCCCATCCTCTGTCGATCGTACCAGCTTGCTGGTCCATTGGATAACAGGGGATGGGACGAGGGAGTGGACTTTCACCAGCGTGACTGTTTGTCCACTATAAATAAGATTATGCGCAGATGACCCTAGATATATCTCCTTGGATAAGAGCTTCTCAAAAGTCCTACGGCGATGGGGTGATAGTGGTCGGGTTATGGTATCGATGTTACCAAGCCCTAGTTAGCACTCTGCACGTAGGCGGCCAGGCGAGAGTGGTCGCTCTTGGAGTCGACTGAGGCAGGACTCTGGGTTCGGCAGCACGGCGTCAAAGCAGCCCTATTTAGGACCGCTCTGCTTTCCTCTGTACAGAGGGAGGGCCTAGAAAAGGTGGCCTAAAAATAGTCTGTCTCGTTTATCACCTAGGTGCCTTACCGCGGGTGCCTGGACATCAGAATAGCGGTCAAAAGAAACGAAATCAATCTAAGATGAAACCAAAACAACTCTGCATAGCCACATGGAATTTACGGACTCTGCTGAATAATTAACGTAACTTATGTCCGGAAAGAAAGACCGCTCTCATAGCCAGAGAATTGACTCGCTATAACATTGACATAGCTGCAATCAGCGAAACCCACCTGAGTGACAGTGGAGAGCTACGCGAAGAACTTGGCGGTTATACGAACTATTAAATCGGACAGTCATCTAGAGAGAAAGCGGGTAATGGCGTAGAATTTGCTATAGGTAAAATAAATACCTTGGCTAGAGATTTGCGAGAATTTCCGAAAGGCATTAATGATCGCCTTATGACTCTACGCCTACCAATATCCAATAATAAGTACGTTCACTTCATAAGTGCCTACTTTGACTTCGCTTGATCTGGACAAAAAGGTCTTTTATCAAAACCTAGGTCAACTACTTGGAGACATTCCTAAGCGCGATAAAGTAGTATTAATGGGAGATTTTAATGCTCGTGTCGGTACCGAATATACCTCGTGGCCCGGGATCCTTGGTAAACATGGAATAGGGAAATGTAACGACAATGGACTAAGACTTCTGTCGATGTGTGCTGAGTTTGAACTTGGCATCACCAATACTTTATTCCATCTTAAGGAAAAATACAAGACCTCATGGATGCACCCAAGATCAAAGCACTGGCATCTTTTAGATTATGTGATTGTCCGCCAAAAAGATTTACGCGACGTGTATATTACGAGAGCTATGGGCGGAGCACTCGGTTGGACTGATCATCGACTCATTAGATCACAGAGAACACCTTGAACACACCTAGAACTAAAAAGCCACGTCGAGCACCTCATAAAATTCCAGCGAAACTCGCATTCTCACGTTTGATAACCGAAATGGAACTAGGTGCCGCGTTGGATGAAAAATTTGCTACTAGTGCGAGGCTCCAGACTGGTTTCTCTACTACTGATAGCGAATGGAGCACTATTGCTAAACACCTTTATAGCTGTTGTCTGGAGATCTTGGGTAAAGCACACAAGAAAAACCAGGATTGGGTGGACACGTCGGATACAGAGATCAAGATGTTAATTGATACTTATAGATATGAACTTAATGCAAAAACAACAAATGTACGCAATAAAAAGGAAGCTCAACATAAACTTAGATATAAAGTTCGCGAACTGAAGGAAAAGTGGTGGAGGGAGAGAGCTATGGAATTACAGCATTACGCTGATACTCATCAAACTGGTAAGTTCTTTGAAGGAATACAAGCTATTTTTGGCCCACAAATAAGAAAAATAGCACCATTGTATTCTAAAGATAGACAGCGTCATATCACGGATAAATTCGAATTGTTGCTGCGCTGGGAAGAGCACTTCAACGATATTTTAAATCCCGATGAGATCAACGTTGACATGTCTTATATAAATTCACTTGCAGAACAACCAGTTTGCCACGATTTTGATAATCCACCTACTTTCGAAGAGTTCGTGAACGTAGTAAAGCGCCTCAAGAACTCTAAATCACCAGGTATCGACCAACTCCCTAGCGAGGTATATAAATACAGTGGAAACAATATTATGAACAGACTATACCAACTCGTCTGCAGGTTGTGGGAAACTGAAGACGTTCCTCAGGATTGGAAAGCCGCGATAATATGTAAGCTGTACAAAGGTAAAGGTGATATTTCTGATTGCAGCTTTCACAGAGCTATATCACTCCTCTGTAGTGCCGGTAAGATCCTCGCACATATTATTAACTCCCGCCTCAGTAAACTAGCTGAAATAAACCTACCTGATAGCCAATGTGGATTTCGTCCAAACAGAGGCACTATCGACGCGATATTTATTGTAAGACAGCTTCAGGAAAAAAGCCTGGAACAACAACGGCCTATTAACATAGGCTTTGTTGACCTGGAGAAGGCCTCCACGCGAGGCCCTTTGGCTTGTCCTCCAAAAGTCAGGATATCCAAAATAGTTCGTCAACCTTATCCGCCAATTTCATAATGACATGAAAGCTAAGGTTCAGTATGAAAACGAACTTTCTAGGGATATCCAAGTAACAAGTGGAGTAAAACAAGGTTGCGCCATGGCACCCACTCTCTTTGGTATATACTTCGCGGCTGTAATGAGAGACGGACTGCGCTGTTGTAGTGACCAAATCGAACTTAACGTCCGGGCCGACGGGAGCATTTTCAATATCTCGAGGCTCAAGGCGAAATCTAAAGTAAGGAGGTTATCTGTTCTGGACATACTATATGCGGAAGACGTATGCCTCATGTTTGATAATATGGTGCAACTCCAAAGTTATATTGACGCCCGACATCAATCTTGTCAGCGATTTGGTTTAGTTATCAGTAACTCCACGACTAAAATCCTTAAACAACCATCTCGGGGTTCCGAGCCCGATAACGCAATACTTCATTTTGACGGGAACCCGCTAGAGGAGGTGTCGTAGTTTAAATACTTAAGAAGCAATGTCAGATATGATAACAAGCTGACTTCAGAAATATCTTCACGCATAGCAAACGCCGCTACCAATTTTGGACGACTCCGAGATCGTGTCTGGATCACATGACCTGAAACTGGTGACAAAGCTAAACGTCTATAAGGCGCTCATAATACCGATACTATTGCATGACGCGGAGTCATGGTGCGTCTATAAGTCAGACATCAAAAGGCTGGACGAATTTCACCTAAGAAGTTTAAGGTCCATTTAAAAAATTAAATGGCAGGATCGCGTACCTAATACTGAGGTTTTGCGTCGTTCTAAGGTGTACGGAATGGAAGCTCTACTCATGAAACGACAACTTAGGTGGTGTAGGCACGTTCTCCGTATGGAAGATCACCGTTTGCCTAAAGCTATCTTTTACTCTGAGTTGGTAGTGGGCAAACGGAAGCACGGTGGACAATATTTACGCTACAAGGACGTATTGAAAAGGCACCTAAATGCTTGCAGCGTTAATCCTTCATGTTGGGAGGAGCTCGCTTCTGATAGGCTGTGCTGGCGTTCTACTATCTACAACAAAGTCAAAAGTTTCGAAGAAAATCGAATTGTGTTACTAGACGAAAAACGCCAAATACGTAAAGACAGGCCTAAGCCCTCCTACACATATACTTACAATGCTGACGGCCAGTTATATTGCCACACCTGTGACCGAATATTTAAGACCAAGTTCGGTCTAGCCAGTCACATCAGAGCTCACGCTAGGAAATAATAAAACAAAAATACAAAAGCGATATATTTTAAGGGTCGCCGTCATCGAAATCGTTGAGGAGGACTATATATAGTAGCTCATATATATTTTTTGCTATTAATTTGTAATTCAAATTCAACATTCAAATTCTAATAGTTTATTCTGTAAATAGGATCGTAAATATCACTTCTGTCTACTGACAATAATTTTTTAAACTAAATTATTTTTTCATCGGCACTTCGTGGCTAGCCATGAGAAGAAATGCCGAAACAAAATCATGGATTGGTTGCCTCTTTATGATATCTATATTCATATTAATTATGAGTATAACTTTGCATAACCGCTTTTTTTTATTTATCCAATGGCACTTGAATAATTTTAAAAACATAATCTTACCAAATCATCCCTAAAGGGGATGTGATGGGAAGGAGGTTAAACAAGAGCAGCTGGAAGAAGAATCTTAATACATCATGTAAAATAACAAAATCGTTGATACATGCAAAGAAATAGGGGCATTTCATGTCGTGAAGGAGACAGCGAAAAAAATGTGAGGTTCTGAAATTCGTTCATCTTCGGCCTAATTATACTAAAGGTATGAATGAAAAAACAATTTTTTTTCGTATTAGTTTCATTATTTTAAAGACGCTCAACAACCTATAGAGCGGGCAATAAAGTCTAAAATCCAGAACGTAGATGTATGTTGGAGAACCAAAGTAATCAATATAGTAAGTTGTCGTGGCATTGAGCTCGCTATGTTTGCCGTCTCAATAATGGTCGTTTCAGAAGAAAGATTTGGATTGGATACTACGGCTGTCAAAACGTAGTGTAGGGCAACTTTGCTAGTTTTGGCTGTTGGATCCCCGGGTCAGGTAAAATAACAATTGGCTTTTCTGTCACGAAATGCTCAGTATTAGCTCGGAGTCTGGAATTGTACTCAATGGCGGTAGGTTCACCCCCTATTATGTCATGGGACGGAAATAAGCTCGGCTTATTGCCTACCTCTTCGCGGATTATAGGTATGAGTGCGAACTTCAGAATGTATCGAATTTCTTCGTCACATTCACTAAAATGGTAGAACCACGCTGTAGACTGTAGTTTTGTTTACAGCGTGAATGTGTCGTTACCACTGTCTCACAGAAAACCGACGTAAAGTAGCTGTTTGCTGCTGCCTTTCGTACGGTGTCACTCACCGATATCCGGAGACCCAAGACCCCTTCCCTTCCTAATTTCTTAATTTTCTTTAAGCTCGGCAACGCGCCCATGATTATTCTGGTATTGTGGAGGTACATGGGTAGTGGAGATTACTTACCATCAGTGGACTGACTTGCTCGTTTACCGGTCTGTGCTATAAAAAAACTCATTATTTAGAAAAAAGAATTGAAATATGATGGGAATCACTTTTGATCGCCTTGTTGTTCTAGTGGTAGTATACTTTGGTTGAGAAAGGTTTTGGTTGGTTGAATCTTTGGGATTGATACCCAGGTTGAGGAATAAAAATCTGCGTTTGAGATTTTAATTCGAAAAAGTCACACATGAATTGCCTGGATCCGAATTTGTACCGGTATGGCGGTAAGCTTGCCCCGTATCACATCATGAATAAGCTCGGCACAATATGGGTGCAGTACTACTTACACCTGTACCTGCCACTTCGAGGATAAAGGAGTGATCGTAAAGTTTTGTACTTTTTTATTTCTTTTTCCAATTTCACTTTTTAATAGTATCATAACCGGCCGGAACCTACAAACAGTTCAATCAAAGAGATTGAATTTTAACTAATACGAAAATAATTTCTGTCCAACCTATTATTAACATTACCGCATAGAAACGGAACCCCATTACAGACAAACTTTGGGATAAATCAACCTCCGGATATCTTACTTACCGTATGAAAACAGTTTTAGGTTTGTTTGCACTGATGTACCTTAATTGCGTCATGCTACAACGCGTTCAATAGTAAACCACTCGTAAGACTGGTTGATGACCTAGATTTATTTCAATTGTGACCTAGCTAAGTCTAGCTCAACAAATAGCTAATGAGGCGAGGACGCGGCGATCCTTTAATATATTATTATACAAAATACATTATAGTAAGGACGTAAAAGCGATAGCTCAGCGGAACGTGGTACGGACTACCAAGACGAAAGTCATAGGTTCGTAACCAGCTTCAAAGACATGCACCTCCGACTTTCTAAATTACTTTTGTACTCATTGCTTTCATTCTTGAGAGAGATTTTTGGCACCTCACGCATCGACTCTCTGCTCACCTGACAGAGGTTGTGACGCCGTAAAGCGCCGCATGCTACGCCTTTCAGCATAAATTGTAGACTACTCCTGTATCTCCTTCTATAATTGTTCTTTTTCAAATTTAGAAGAAACAAATAGTTTAAATGGCTTATTACAAAACAATGTCTAACTTAAGACTGGGTTAATACCTACATGTGGTTCTATCTTATAGTAACCTACAGTCATTTCTTGATATAAACCTAGTTTAAAGTTATACAACGTTTTATAATGAGATCATAATTTTCTCACATGGGAATCTACGACTTTACTAGTTCTACAACATGTGTAAGCTCCCGGCAGATCAATGAAGCGATAATAGACTATTTCGATATTAAAGGTGCTGTTTTTTTTATTTCTCATATTATATAGCTTAGTCTATTCTGCGTAGAAACTGAGTCTTATAATTATTTCTATGGCAAATTGTTACTCCTATGTTACGGCCTATAAACAAAAATCAAACCGAGCAGATGCTGGCAAACGACCCACTTACCTGATATTAATTGATCTACACCAGCCATAAACACATACGACAGCAAAATAATCATGGTTGCGTGCTGACATAATAGGAAAGGAATGGGAAAAATTTTCGATAACTTCAGTATACCACTAAATATTTATATTGAATGAAAGGAGCTTTAAAATCTAAGATACTGAAAGTTTTAATCATGAATTAGTCTGCATAGCCGCTGGTGTATTTCGTCTGTGAACAGAACAGACAGAAGATATTTAAAACGATACGTAACTGTATTTTAATTGATTGCCTATCAGATAAATAAGACAAATTATAGAGGCTTCGCGTGGTTCAATTTGAGTTGATAATTTGACCTGAATCAACAGAACCTTTATTGGTTATTGTTAATCAATTCGATTGAAAACCTGTTCAGATGGTTCGAATCACATGCCATCTAGCGGTCGATGATTAAAATGAAACCGTGTACCCGCTATTTGTGGAAGATATTTTTGATATGATAGATGCAAACGGCGATGGCCTAGCGGGAAATGATAAGGATTGTGGAGTCAAAAGTTGAGGGTTAGAAATCAACCCCGTCTTCTAAAATCTTTGACTTATCGAAGATATGTATGTACTTATTATAAATTATTATTAGTACTTAAATATTAAGGAACACATCGTGCAAACCTATGTACCTTAAAATTCTGCACAACCACTTCGAAGGTATGTGCAGTGTACCAACCCGTTTTAGGCCAGCGTTGTAAACTAAAAACTAACCTCTCTCATTAGTAGAAGAGGCCCGTGCCCAGCAGAGGGACGTATAGATTACAGGGTTAGTATTATTAAGAGTTGCGATATTAGAGAGCATCGCGAGTGATGAAAGGCAGTCTGCCGTTGAGATTGGAGTGGATATAGTGTTCATATATAATTGTGGTTAAGACAATGTATAGCTGATCTTTACGAGGTTAAACTATTCATATGTAGTTTAAGTATGTTAAAAGAGTGCGTTGCTTATTTACTGTAAGTTACATACTCGTATGTGTCTTGTGATAAAAATAACTGAGAGTGGCGAGGAGGAAGACAAGATAAAATAGCAGAAGAAGAAGCGATATTTAATTGTGACAGTACAGGACAGTAATAACATTCATTCACATTTATTCCTGAGGTAGTGCCTTTTTCTTTAGTTTTCGCGGGGAAAGCGTTTTATCGCGTTTTATCAAGGTGGAACAGTAATATAGGGCTCCACCGGCCTACAAAGTATGCCGGCAACTACCAACTAAAACCCTGCGGCTCATTAGGGACGGCCCCGGATTCCCGAGGCGAAAATCACCCCTGCCTATCGGCCCTGCGCGGTGCCGCCTAGCAGCCCGTCTCCAAATGGGGGGGCTCAGAAGCCCCCGCATGCCGAAGGACGCCCTCCGCGTTAACGACAGCGACGAGGCCAACCAACCGTGCTGCGCCTCTTACGACAGGCAGGGGATACCGTGGTGGAATTCTCCAAACGCCTCCAATCCACAGGACGGAAAGCACACCACATCCACAGGGCGGAGGTAGTGCATTGCTATTTTTTTACACCGCTGTAAATGGTTTTACGGCATTGATTATTAGAGTTCCTTTTTCCCCTACCACAGCAAAGTCATTCGACCTGATGTTAAGTATAATGGAGTCCAAATATAACATCGAACCTCAAGAGATACTGCGTACTTCGATGTTCGAAAGAATTATGCCAAACTGAAGTTACTGGATATACCTTGGTTTGCCTTGAAACATGAATCTCCAGAACGTGGTTTTCACAGTGGTACAGTGGTCACTATTCAGTCGGGTACAAAAATGATCAGGTACCTATCCTCCCACCAACTAGTTTAAATTGAGATCACCTGTGAGGTTTCGACCATTTACATATTATATGTTTTTTATACAGGCGAGGCTAGCAAGTGGAGTGGGAGTGGTATGGACTGTCGAGAAGGAAGTCGCAGGTGCGAAACCAGCCCCAAGAGCCTCTGACTTTTCTAAGTTACGTGTATATTAATTGTTAATTATCGCTCGCTTTAACGGTGAAGGAAAACATCGTGAGAAAACCTGCATACCTTAGAACTCGATAAGATTTTTTCGAAGGTGTGTGAAGTCTGCCAACCCGCATTAGTCCAGCGAGGTGAACTAAGGCCTAACCCCTCTTATTCAGTAGAGGAGGCCCGTGCCCAGCAGTGGGACGTATATAATACAGGGCTAGTAAAAAAAAGAGGCTAGCAAACGAGCAAACGGGTCACCTGATGGTAGGTGATATCCACCGCCCAGGAACATCCACAATACCTAACGTATCATCGGTATATACCGATGATACGTAAACGAACGACACACGTACGTGGCCGACCTTAAAAAAATGTGAAGGGAATATGGCGCATCGGATAAAATGTGCCGGCGCATTCAAATTTGTACATAATGCATAAACTAAAGTAGCATTTCTATGCATAGTAAACAAATACTAATTTAACAAAATGACTTGGGTGTTTTTCTGAGTATGTATACTAGAGCCTAGAAGTTTAGTTAGTTAGTTGAGTAAATTTACATTAAGAAATTTATGTTAAGTGTGTGATATCCTGACTGTTTTAGATTAGTCTTCGCCAGGCTGGTCTTCAAATGGCGGGCATTTCTGTTAATTACCCTCCCATATTTTTCCTTGCGTTACCCTTACTCTTTTTTAATCACTTGTGTAAAACTAACTACTACTAGGTAATGTTGAGGGATATACCTCATCTTCCGCCGTGTGTCAACATTGTGACAACTGTCCGCAGGACAGGGCCCAACATACATTGGAGGAATGTCCAGCCTGGGACGAAGAGCGCAGCGCTCTCGTAGCAGTCGTCGGAGGTGACCTCTCGCTGCCGGGCCTGGTCTCCGCCATGGTCGACAGCCGGAGGTCCTGGCGTGCGGTGGCCCACTTCTGCGAGGCCGTAATCTCGCAGAAGGAGAGTTCCGAGAGGGATCGTGAGTACAGCGATCCCTCCCGCCCCCAGAGGAGACGTAGGAGGCGCCGGGGTGACGACTGACCGGCGACTCCCGCCCTGTGGATTGGGGGCGTTTGAAGAATTCCACCACGGTATCCCCTGCCTGTCATAAGAGACGAATAATAGGGGCCATCGGAAGTCGCGGGCGCGCAGCAGAGGGCTGTAGCGCCCTGTTAGTACTTTTGTACACGTACCTTTTGTCGTGCGACCCCGCGATGGACAGCAGCACGGTTGGTTGGCCTCGTCGCTGTCGTTGACGCCGTGAGCGTCCTGTATGGCAGGCGGTATGCGGGGGCTTCTGAGCCCCATTTGGAGACGGACCGCTAGGCGGCACCGCGCAGGGGCGGTTCCGGCTGAAGCCGGGGTGATTATCGCCTCGGGAACCCGGGGCCGTCCCTAATGTGCCGAAGATGGTTCCACCTTCCCCACGGCGGTTGCGATAAAACGCTGCCCCGCAAAAGAAAAAAAGTATCCCTCATCTGTCTCTCAACATGTAGTTGAATATTTTTTGTTAACATATATTTCATACAATTTAGAGAACATGCACAAACTATATAGGTATTAGGTGGCAGTACTAAACCGACACAACAAACACTGAGCGAATGCCCAGTGCAGTAAAAAAGAAACTTGCTAGTCCTGTTATCGTACTGTATCCTGTAATTATACACACTAACGCCTCTTATCCCTGTAAGGGTAGGCAAAGGTGAAATCAGTACACCCACATTTTGCCCAGCTTATTTCCGTCCCCTGATGAGATGGGGGCGAGTCTATCGCCATAACGGACACAATTCAAGACTCCAGAATGGTATTCAGTTTTTCATGTTAAAAAAACCCAATATTACTTTCACCCGACCTTGGGATCGAACCCGAAACCTCAATACAGTAGTCGTACCGTGTACCGTGTACTACCTTAAATAATTTGCATAACTGCGCACTTATAATACGACAAACAGTTTTACAAACCAAAAGAAATTTACCTAAAAATAAATAATGCGAAATAAAAGAAACAAAATACAAGAAAATATAGGTAAATAATAATATTGCAGTACAGTTTACTCAAAAAAAAATAATGTTGTAAATAAATAAATGTTATATACAGTCGACTCTCGTTAATTCGAAACTCCAAGGGACTCTTAAGATGTAACGAATTATCGAGTGTTTGAAATACCAAAGGGTTCGAAATTTTTGAGAGAAAAATAAAACTTCGAATAATTGAGTGTTGATAATCAATTACAATATTATTTATTAACTGCTATTCTTTAACTATGACAAGACATGCTAAGGTATGATGATACAAGTTTGAACTTGTTCTGCAATGTACTTAGATGTCTCCGCGGCGGGATGGATTACTCGGACTTATTTAAAAGAGGATCAAGTGACTTATTCTTTACGAATTGTCGAGTGTTTGACGCCGATAAGTTCGAATTAACGCGGATTTTTTTTGCGTGGTGTTAATTTTTTCGTTCGAATTACCAAGTGCATAAAAATGTATTGATTCACTTCGAAATATAAATAGATTTTCTAGGGAACTCATGGTAACTTTGAATTATAGAGAGGTTCGAATTATCGCAGGTTTGAATTAACGAGAGTCGACTGTATGTACGTTTTATTTTTCCACGTCCCGAAATATGCGATAAATTATTTTCTACTTTTGTAAAAAATCTCGTAAATAACTAAAAATGTAATTGGACTTAAAAGTGCAATTTAAAAAATAAGCGAAACTACCCTTGTATAATAAAACAAGTCTAAAAAAAATATTAGCTATTATGTCATGACTTTATTTTTCAGAAAATTTATAAGAACTTGGTTCACACACTTGGATCGCTTTGAATTATTTAATGCTTTCGAATAAACCTTGAAAGACTTGACTTCTGTGTTTTTCGATGTTTCTGATGCGTAATATTTACATATGAATCAGATCAACATTATATATTCAAATATGAATCAGAATAAATCCTGAGAAGTCAACCTTTTGTAAACAAAATAAAAAAATAAACAATTATAAGACTGGAATGTACTTTATTAGTAGAATTCAGTAAATTTACATACATAACCAGCAGCGCGCATTTACATATTTTTGAAGTGAAAACTTCTTTAGCGGCGTTGCGCACTTTTCTTGGGATGGGTATAAAATGTTAAACTCTCGTCAGGACTCGTGACCTGATCGAAAATTCGTAAGACGGAGTGAGTAGACCGCCGGCACGGCTTAGGAGAGGAAGTAATATCCCTCTCTCTCGCGCATCCACGGATGGTGACTGCTGATGGCTCGACCGTCTCTATACTTGTAAAATTCGTATATATAAAGTGTTTAAAATATGAAAATTGAACAAAGTGCATCTATTAATGAAAAAAGTGACGAACAAGCACAACGTTAAATGATCAAGTTTTCACTTCTGCCAGCACTCCCGGAGTGCAACCCGTTTTTTTAATCAAGAGCAGCTTAAGAAAATAGTGATCTATGGCGGGTGGTAGGCCAGTGGGCACAAATCGATGTGACGGAGACGAGCGAGAGCCGCAAGGCTGTGTGCTCGAGGCGACACGGGGCGCCCCGGATCATAAATACGATCAAACGTGGGGGCGCGTACGGACCCTGCGATTGCACATTACACAATTTAATATTTTCTTTCGTTTTGTTTTCAGTTTTACTACACTAAGTCGATTTTAGATGCATATTTAAGTATAGACAAAATTTATTTATGACTTAATTGAAAATAAAATACTTTGATCCGAATTTGAAAAATTTGAATTTAATTCTTCTGGAATATTTTTTCTTCAAACGATGTATTTGAGTGTTTCCACAAAATTCGGGCAAGTCTGTGTCCGCGACACTTTTCACATAATATAAATAATTTATCAGCTTCCGTGGCGCAGCAGGCGAGTAGCCGGCTGCGAAGCGAAAAGCCGTGGGTTCGATCCCCGCACCGAGACAAACGTTTGTATGATCCACACATATTTGTTTCGGGGTATGGGTGTTGTGAGACTGAAAGTCTCTCGTAGTTCCTGATACCCACGACACAAGACTCGTATCTTACTGTGGGGTCAGGACTATGTATATGTCTATTGGGTGTATTTATGTATCTAGTACAAAGACTAGTCTAATTAATTTATGTCGTAAATAGCTTGTTACGAGCTATGTATATGTTAAGAATGATAATTGATATTAATTATTCTATCGACAAGGAGTATCTATAATTTTTTACTCTAATAATTTGTTAGTAGGCAAAAAACATCCTTAAAATATTATTTTCTACCTCATACAGATAAATAAAAAAAAAAAATAGATGTAAAACGTAACTAAGGCTAATAAGGATTTATTCAAAGATTCTAACTATAAATGACTGATTATACTAAAAAAGGAGCATTATTACACGTTATTTTTTAAATAAATAGATAGTATGTGATTGTATAAAGAGGCGCTACAAATAAATATCTCAAAATCTATACACGTCTTATTTTTAACCGACGAAAAAAAAGGAAGTTCTCAATTCGACAAGTATATTTTTTATGTTAGACCACGCATAACTTTTTACACAGTAGACTAATTTTGATAATTCTTTTTTAATAGATAGGATATAAGTTGGTCCCCTAAAATTTTTTAAAAAAAATCCTATACCTAAGGGTAGAAAAATAGGGGATGATTGCGTATTCACTCACTGATTTCACTGAGTTATTGTGTACAATTCTCATACCTTGTAGTTGGTCTCATATTAATAAATACATTCTACTAGTATATTACCAATAGCACCAAAAAAAAAAAAACTTTTTAACAAACAAATTCAACCGATCATAGAAACGGTAAAGCAAAAAAACAAAAAACCGCATTGCAACCGCACCTGCAAGTCTCTTTAGAGTCGGTGCCTGCGTTGCTATCGACGCACCGACTCCAAAGAGACCTGCAATTGCGGTTGCAAGGCAGTTTTAATTTTTTTTCTTTTCAGTTTTTTCGTCGGTTGAATTTTTGTGTTAAAAAGTTATTACAATAACAACACTGTTCATCAGTCCCTAAATATACATGTCAGTCTCTAGCAACATTCACAAAATTCTAAATTTCTCATAATATACTGCATAAAATGACTGGCCCTTTGGAGTATACAATGTAAATTAACCACACATGATATACACTAATAGGGAATCCAAAAGCCTCCAAAATATAATGAACACAAATTATTGCCAAAAGTGACCCTAATTGTATAGAAACACCCATTTATATAATTATTTTTCGAAACCGTTCAAAATTGCCAACAATATGGTATAAAATAAGTTTATCAAAAAATTCAGACCAATATTATGAAATACTTTAATACAATTTTTTTTTAACAATTATGGAAAAAATATAATTCACTAGAATTATTTGAATAGCGTTGTTTAAGCCGATATGAACATATAATAACAACTTATTGAAAAAAGTTGTTACTTGTAAATGTTTATTTTATACGAAAAACACATTCAAATTTGCTAATAATATTCACCACCGATAAGAAAACTGACCTTGGACATATTTTTTTTTCTATTTTTATACGCGCGCTTGTCCGCAGACGTCAATATATAAGCTACTTGCGGATCCTTGCGTTTATATCTGTTCTAACCATATACGATTAAAGGCAAATATGGCCGTTACACGGTTAGTGGTATTATTTTTTGTGAGCGCCGTATTAGTGGTTAGTGAGTCTTATGATGGTAAGTTGTATTTTTTTGATAGAAAATTATTTGATTTATCATATAAATATGGATGTTTTAAAAAAAATAATTCATTAATCACGTATGACAATTAAAATAAAATTATATAGTGTAACTGTTAGTAATCTTATTATAAATATTTATTTTACAATTTTTCTAATACTAAAATATATAGTTTTATATTGTTACCAGCTGATTAATTGCGGATTTTCCGCTTGCAATTTTTATTAGTTTTTAAAAGACTTATAGCTAAGTTTAAATGCGAGTTTTAGAATAGTTTTGAATTAATGTCTTGAGCTAGTTAAAAAGCCTTTAAACAGCTTGTAAAAATAATTGTAACTATAATTTTCATTAAAGATTCCAAATAACTTTTATATATAAATTATTTAATGTATCTTAAAATCTCTGCACAATAAAATAAAAAATATATATGCAAAAACACTATACGAAAAATTAGGACTTATTGGACTAGTAGCAGTATAATAAAATTGAGAACCGTGAGGTCCTGTGTTCAATTCTCAGGCCGGGCAATCACAATATGTATTTGGTTTCAATTTGAAAAATTACACATGAATTTCCCGGGATTGGAATTTGTGACCGGTATGGCGATTGCTTCGCCCCCTATCACATTATGGCACAGAAATAAGCACGACGAAATGTGGGTGCAGAGTTAGTTGCATTAATTTTGAAATGAATACACCGTAAAGTTGAAGATACCTCCTATATAGATATTGTTGCGTAAATACGATTCCATATGGTTGTATCTAAAGAAAATAAAGTAACTTCCAAAATTACAATTAAACAGGTAAAATTTTTTACTTACTACTGTATAGAAGTAGTAAAACTGAATAAAATTAACTAAACGTGCTAAATGTGCTTTTGGTAGCTGATGTTAATTTCATACATTCATGCCTAACATTAATGAATGCGCAGGCGGCGTGAATGTCTGATTTCCTGACATTGCGTCATGCGCGTAAACGTAAATAAAATTATATATTTCATTATTATATTCAATTATTATTCTTCTGCTCTCGGATAAAAAATATTTAAATACTATTAATTCTGACGGCGCGGCATCGTGACGGACACTGAAAACCAGCATTGTCGGAGTTATTTTATTGTAATTCTGCAGCAATGTGCTGAGTGCCATGCTAGTCATATCCTGTATATTTATGGCACACGTTAAAAAAGTCTAGATTTTTTTGCCTTTACTTATTAAGTATTTGTTTATAACACAAAGAAAATACGGTAATAATTTACGTCATAATATGATGTAACACTAATGTCACAATGTTTTCCAACATTCATTTGCATCAATCACGGCCTAAGATTAAAGATAATAGTTTAAGATCACGGCTGACTGGTAAGCCAATTTTAATAAATGACGAAAGTATGTATTCATCATTGATTTTAATTAACTGGAATTTTGTTATGTTGGTACTTTGTAGGAGTATCATTGGTGTTACTGCTGGAAACATTTATGTGAAAGTTTACGATAGTAATAATAATATAATCGTTAACATTGTTTTTTATTATTTTGCTTTATATTATTTTTTATTTGCTTGTATGCATATAAATCGCATTAAAATTATTTTCTTTCTTTGTTCTATTGAGAATCGTTTTGAATTTTCAAAAACAGATTAATTCCCGTATACAAATATATTACCTAAATTTTCGCGCGTAAAAGTCAGTCAAACAAGATGCGCCGTAGCGGCCGTCGACTAGCTTCGATTTGCCATCGCTGGCCTCATGAAACTATGGTTGTATAAGCTCTTAAAGTTTCATTCCGAAAACTCGGCTTGATACCTAAGTATATAAGTACCTAAGTATATTATACTAATATAAGCCACTGAGATAAACAGTTAATTTGCTGTCTGCCCAAGATGTACAGTTCAACAATTTTTACCGCACTACCTACAAACGCATTTTATTGTAGTTGTGAAATGTTCTTCATAATAATAAGATATATTTCTATTAAAGTAAGTTATTGATGTTTATATAATATAGAAAGAAAGAAATAATTTATTTACCAACACAAAAATAAAATAAACAAAATTATAAAAAATAAAATAACACAAAGACACAATTAATTAGTGTGGTAAATTAGGTGGGCAGCTCAGCTTAGTGTTGTGTTACCACAGAAGCGACAACATATGATGATAATATGATGTTTATTCTTCCAGTTACACCATACAGACAATGTTACAGTAGAGACAATGAGTGCTTAAGAAATTACTTCCAATACGTTGTGTGGGAGGCTGCTCAGCATGGAATACCAGCTCTGGGTATTCCGGTACTTGATCCAGTTGTAATCGAGAACTACCGCGCCTCTGTACCTGGTTGGGTTGATCTCGAATTGGTTGATGGTGTCGGACAAGGATTGAGGACTTGCATTGTCAACAAGTTTGAGTTAGTACCTATTGAAAAAGATTCTTAATATTACAATTGAAAATATGATAGACATCTTTTTACAGTAAAGAACAAACAAGCCAAGGGGATCGCCTGATGCTAAAGCCCCATTTCGTGAAGAGAGTTTCATATAGGTACAACCTAAGCGACAATGTAAGAGCAAATTGTGATTAACAAGGCCACGCCATACGATTCTTTTTTAAAAGTATATGATGTGGCTTCATAACTGGTACTTTTCTGTTAAATTCCCGCTGTTGTCATGAGAGAAACTAACTTTATCTAAATGGGCCTCAAGTGTTTGGGAACATGATTTTTATACTCCAATGGTATAAAACGCTGTCTCTTGATTTGTGTATATAAACTATAAATAATATTTCTCAGCACAGAATAAATATTATTCAACTAGATTTTTGCTCGTAGGTCCACCCGTTTCCAAGTTTTAACTTGGTGAATTCATGTTAATTGCTTTCAGTTCTTGGTTATTTACGGCAACAAACATTATTGTGACCTCAGATGTCAAACTATAGAGCATATATTTCGGCATTTACGCATTTTTAACGTATATTTCAAACACATAAAACCAAAAAGTTGTAAAAATAAAACTTTTTGGCACAACAAAACTTAAATTGAGGCCTAAAATTAAATTAGCTCCCAATCTAAACAATTTGGAACCAACGATTCAATTATTGACATACAAAGAAATAAACTCGACAGAAGATTTGTGAGACCTAATTTTATTTTTGTATTTTTAACAATATCGGCTTATTAACCGCCTCGACTTTCGTTTCACAATCGACGTCCTACCCTACTTGTTGCACAACAGAGACAGAGATACTATCCCGTCTACACTGTCAAATCGGCCAACATTTGGTGGACATATCGCATAGCATACATAAATAAGATAAAATAGATGAATTGAAAATATACTTAGTTTTAAAACCGGTAAAACTAATGACATACTGTTTATTTGCAGGTTGAACTTTGAGAAACGGCATGGATCCGTAGACATTATATGCGATGGCATCGTTGAGGGTCACTACAAAATTTTCTCAAACAGCTCCCTTATCAGGAACTTATTAAACGGTGACACAATTTATGGCGACGGTACTGGCCAAGTCAAAATTGGTAAGTATTTATTTTCACTGAATGACAAGATGAGTGCGTCGCTTGTCCGATGATAAGACGTTTACCATTAATACTGATAACACCACTCAGTTTTTTTTTTAGTTTTTTTTATTGCATAAGCCGGCAAACGAGCAAGTGGGTCACCTGATGGTAAGTGATCTCCACCGCCCATGTACGCCCACTACCAGAAGAATCATGGGCGCGTTGCCAACCTTAAAGGAAAGGGATAATTAGGGATAGGGAAGAGGAGGGGATTTGGGCTTCCGGATATCTCACTCACCGTACGAAACGCAACAGCAAGCCGCTACTTTACGTCGGTTTTCTGTGAGACAGTGGTAATGACCCGGTCGAGCCAGCCCATTCATGCTGTAGACAAAACTGTCTACAGCGTGGCTCTACCACTCACAAAGTTCTAAAGTTCTACTTTAAATTGACAATACTTAGTAATTTCGCCGGCTTTTTAAACTAAAACACAACAGTGCTTACACACTGTAAGAAATACAAAGCAATACAAGTATGTACCAAGACAATTTTTCACATCATCACCATCATCAGCCACAGGACGTACACTGCTGAACATAGGCCTCCCTCAAAGATTTCCGGACTGACCTGTTGGAAGTGCCTGCATCCAGCGACTTCCTGCTACCTTTATCAGGTCGTCTGTACACCTTTTACACGGACGTCCAACGCTGCGATTGCATTTGTGTATTTATGTATTTATAAGGGAGTGGAAATCTATTAGCGTAAAATCGTATTTTGTAAGCAAAAATACGCGACGACGTGTTGAGATCTTTTTAAGGTGCACGACATGTGAGCGAAACATGTGAATTTATTGTGATATTGGGATAGCGACACGTTCTTTTTGTATGAAATTGTATGCTAAAGGTCGCGCCTCACGGTCGCATATCTAAAAATGTTACATGTACATGTGCGTACTAAGCGAACGTATAGTAGGCTTTTAATGAGGTTTCGGGTTCAATCCCGGGTCAAATAAAAGTGGTATTTGAGTTTTTCTACCACGAAATGCTCAGTATCAGTCTGGAGTCTGGAATTGTGTCCGGTATATCTATATGCTGGCCCCCTATCACATGATAGGACGGAGATTACGCACGGCGAAGTGTGCGTGTACTGTTTACATCTCTGCCTACGCCTTTGGGAATTACAGTAGAGAAAACAATAGAGAAAATTGCCTTTAAATTGCATATAATAGTATTTTAATAATACACACGGTTTTATTAACCAATTACTTTCCTCAACAGAGAAACTGAGGATAGGATACGATTTCGATTTCAAGGTTGAACAACGCGGACTCGATAACTTCATATACAGCAACTTCGATCATTCGAAATTCCGTATTGACATTTTACGTGGAGTAAGCTTTGCTGCCAACAATCTTTACCTGGGCCAACAGGAAGCAAGTAAGTCAATTAAGGAAATTATTAGGTCATTGGGTGCCTCTGGAATTGATATTACATAAGTTCTTCACAGCCAATAAAATTAATACAATTTTAATAAAATGTCAAAATGGACGGTATGATGACATAGGCAAAATTGTAATTTAAATATTAAAAATAAAATATACGTTTCTTTAAAGGAAAACTAGCTTCCAGCTCGCAGCTCTGCCAACGTCACTTACAAACGTTTTTACGCCCTTTTCCTCCTTGCGGGTAAAATTTTAATAAACGCCGAAATAAGTGTCCCATCAATTGTGCTGAAAAGCACAATATTACATTTAAAGTAAATTAACAAGAAAAACATTATTTCTATAAATATTATTATTCTAGAAATCCTTTCTTAAACCATTTTTACAATATTAAATTTGCATCTTCTTAGAATTCAGAATTTCTACCCTTAACAGATTGGCCAGGGCAATTATGTATCAGTCAGTACTTTGTTTCTACACAAATTTAAAGTAATTAATAAAAAAAAAACAAAGAAGTGTATATTATGTATAGTTTACCATAGAAAATTTGAAGTGGTTCTTCTTTAATAATACTCTGATCAATTTTAATCTTTTGCGTGCGATGTTTCCGATATGACTTAGAAACCTTAAAAAAAATAGCCTACTCAGAAAAAAGTTTTACACCAGAAACTAGCAAAGGAGGAAATGGGTCACCTGATGGTAAGTGATCTCCATCTCCCATGATTATCCGATACAAGAGAAATCATAGATGCGTTGCCGAACTTGAGGCAAGGAATAATTAAGGGATTGGGAAGGGGATTAGGGATTATTCATGATTGATTTAGGGCTTCCCGTACGAAACGTAACAGTAAGCTGCTACTTCACGTCGACTTTCCGTGAGACAGTGGTACGACCTGGTCGAGCCGGCCCATTCATGCTGTAGATGAAACTGTATACAATGTGGCTGTACACTTATACAAACTTCCATAAGAAAATATATTAGCAAAGTACTTAAATTACATAGAATTTAAACCTATAATTTTTAAAATATGTGCATAATCTAAACCTTTTTTGTCCACTTGCAGGTGACACTATCGTCGGGGTTTTAAACCAATACTCGAAATCAGTCTTGGATGCCACAGGCGTTCCAGTTTTGGATGGATTTGCTAAATCGGTATACGATATGACAGCGAGATTTCTCTACAACATTCCTCTCAGAAATTACGTCGTTGACGACGTCTCGACTCGCCTTTATCGCCTTTAGAGGTTTATACAAAAATGGCTTAAAAATTGGTGTAAAAATGACAAATGTATTTAACTTTTGTGGTTTTTGGGTAATATAAAAATCATCGTTGTATATTATAAATGTTAATACGTTACGGGCACTGCAAATGTATATTCATAATTAAATATAATGTGTTTACCTTTCCAACATGTGATTTTTTTTACCATTGTGCTCTTACAATAAATAACGTTTAAAAACAAATAACTGTTTTCATTGCTATTCGTATTTTTAAACTTTCTTTCTGCTTGGCGTTATCGCAGCTTAGTCTGCATTCCAATCATGATTTGACGATGTTAGGTATTAGGTACTTGGTGCGACACGCCGTCTTGCCCCCACACATTGATATTCTTATACTCGGAAAATTCATCGATGAAAATAACCTTGAGTTTTAAGAAAGATTACAATAACTATTAATAATACAGCAAAAAGGTAGCTTTATCAACTCAACATGTCCAAAATATAACCAAGCAAATATTATATTATATCACCACTGTAGCTGGGATCGGTTCATTTATGCACGTCTTACTACGTAAGCGTAAGCTTAAAGTATGATGTTGTTTTGTGAAATAGTGATACGTCGGCTTCATTTAAATTTACAACCACAGTCCTTATCTATGACATCCATCGCGCACATATAGTAACTTACACAGTAGACATTTTTTTATTACAAAATTAATTGTGTCGCTATTAAAGAAAAGACAATTTGTATAGACTATGGTACTTAGTGTTACAATTTGATACTATGATTGGGCGGTCAACAATAGAGAAAATAGCATATAATTATGCTTCCGTCATTAATTGTCTTTATTCTTCAAATCAGTATTGTAATGTGCGTATCCTATCTCCACCACTCCCATAGTCGGCCCTGTCTTCACACATGTGAGAATATACTATCGCACTATTACACCATACACTCATTTCTATGTCGATAAATAATATAGACTTTGGTCCTACTGTAGTACGTCGCACTTTGTAGCTGCCTTTGTATTTAAAATATGTTCTTTCATCAGTGTCAACCTAATTTACTGCCTACCATCACGGTAGTTATAATACCAGTATGTCTGTGGAATCGCACCCACAAGTCATACAAAAGATATGATATGGCTTGTATGTCATACAAGTCAATTAACTGAATAAGATAAGGTCGTAGATTATCATAATTTCTTATGGACTCAAAAAAAATACCCAGACCATAATTACGTAGACTAATGGGTGAAGTCGTATTAATCACTTGCCTTTTGTATGGTTTCCCATGGTTGATAGTAAACTCTGAGTTTTCTTTTATTGGAGTATGGCAAAGTGACTGTACTACACCTGATGGTAAGCGTGGTGCAATCTAAAAAACCAGCGACCACTACCAAACAAATGGTGATCACCAGAGTCGTGCCGGCCTGCCTTTGCAGAGGGACAGGAAAGGCGGATAACCGATGATCCACACTGATCCACACAAGGCGTGTAAATCACTATGGCAGGTTTTAATATCATGTGTACGGTGGCCGCTATCCCGGCGGATATCCTATCACCAGCAAAAACTCTGAGATACGACTGCGCACTTGCCTGAATAATAATTCGGGGTAAACTCAGAATCAAAGCTGATTCAGAATTATTGGCACCATTGGACATGTAATTCCTGTGTATTCTACTGATTAGGGCTAAAGCAGGTTCTACGAATACCTCAGCCATGTATTGTACACTTAAAATAGATAGTGTGTACTATCATTTACTAATAAATAATAATGGATTTAAATAAATATACGAAATTGATAGTTTTCCTTGTCAATCTTACTGTTAAAGTGTCAGGTGACCGATAAAATAACTATGATTCTTCATTTATCATTCTCATAGATGGAACGGGATTCTCATAATATGGTATGAGTGAAAAAATAACAAAAAAATCGTTATTTACGAAGCTGCGTCATACGATTGTTTTTTCAAACTCTATAATACGGCCTCGTAGAGAGTTATTTCTGCTATATTTTCAAGCGATAAACTTATTCCATCTAAACTAGACTTTATTTGTGTTACGTAATAACAATTCGTATATTACTTTATACTCTAATTTGAATGAATATGGAATTTGGGATTAAAGACTTTAATTTAGGCATTTTAATGATTCTTTCACTAGATTGTTTACGAGTTGACATATCAGTCTTGTGGAGTGTTGTTGTTTGAATTCCTCCCTCCTTCGGATGGAGTGGTCACATAGTCTGGATCGGTGAGGACGCTACGCGGCCTTCTCAACTTTGCTCGGTCAAAGGGAGTGTATATTGATGCTTTACTGATAAGCGTATTCGGATGGTGGGCGAAATAGCGCTTGCTGTTCATTTTAATGAACTGCCGGATGGTCGGCAAACCAGTGTCCACGTGGAACGACTATTTTCAACAATGTACAGACTTATGTATAATCCCCGCCTCGTTTGAGACGGGTCCGTGAGCGGAGTGGGATTGGCAGCCGCGCAGCTTGGCAGACGCGTTGACCTCCATTTTGGCCGTCCGTGACGTCATCGGCGCTACCGGCCGTTGCGCTCTGATTGGCCGGTCACTTCGCCGGTCAGTTGCATTACGGGCCGTAGTCCCAGACTTATTTCTTTACGTCGGTGCTCCGTCGGCAAGTTGTCGCCACTTTTCGATACATATCCCGTATGTTCTGTAGATGGGGTGCCGAGTGTAAACACGTGTAACATGAGCATTCCCTGGACCAAAACAGTCAAATATCTCGGAGTGGCCCTTGATCAGAAGCTTACCTTCGCGACGCACGTAACAGCGGTACTTGCGCAAGCCGCATTCGCGATCAGCCATTTTTACTGACTCCTAAACAATAAAAACAAACTCTCCATCCGCAACAAGATTAGGATTTACAACACCTCGTGCATTAGGCTGATTATGACGTACACGTGTCGCCCGCGTTCGCTCATGTCCCCGAAATTCGAGTTAGACGCTTGCAAACACTGCTGAATCGCTTTCTGCGTAAGATTATTGGGGTCCCGTGGTATATAAGAAATTACAACCTTCACGTAGACACTAGTTTGCCGACCATCCGGCAGTTCTTGAAAATGAACAACAAACGCTATTTCGATCGCGCCGCCCATCATCCGATTACGCTCATCTGTAAAGCGTCATTATACACTCCCTTTGACCGAGCAAAGTTGAGAAGATCGCGTAGCGTCCTCACCGATCCAGACGATGAGACCACTCTGGCCATCCGAGGGATGGAGGAATTCAAACAAAATTTACGCTTTACAAGGCGCTGCGTAGCCCGCTGCCCCGACCCTGGTACCGGCCCGCGATTATGATCAGTAGTTTTAAATTCCCCCCAAAACCAATAATCGCAGATGTCTCTGCCCTCCCCCAGCGACCGTCCTGAGCCGACGTTCGTTCCCCACAGGGGGTGCCCTCATCGAGGTCGCTTAAATATAAGGATTCAAAGCGCCTAAAGCGCTCACCCGAAAGACTGGTGAACAGTCACAAATACGAATTTCAAAATGGTTCAAAATTCCTAATATAAAAACTCCGATTTATCATTCATCCTATTTTTGTAATTCCTATATTTCAATATTCTTAACGTTTGTAATTAATGTTCTCAAAATACCTAGTTTCAATAGTTCGAATAACAAATATTCCGACTTAATGATAATTCGAAATATAAAAAATACAAATTCAACAATAGAGGAGACCTGGCGCTTGGCGTCCGCTGCCGCGGCACGCTCTCTACACTCGCTCGCCTTCGCGCTTTAATGGTCACAGTTCTAACCTAACCTAACCCAAATGATTCACCAACAATGGAGGGGATCTGGTGTTAATTGCCACTATTCTAACCTAACCCCAAAGAATTCAATAACAGTAGATGGTACATCTACTGTTATTGAATTCTTTGGGGTCGCAGGTAAAAAAAAATATTAATACACAAATATTAATAACAACGAAGTTTTTAAATTACATTAAACGGTACTTATAGATTATGAATATATATGCGTAACTGAATATTATACTAACGGAATCAGAATCAGAATCCTAATTTTAGCAGTTTATTCAGATTATCGGAATGTCGTTTTTTGGACCGAGAACCCATCGAGCATTTGATTCTTCGAACTTATAAAAATCGGAAAACAAACACATCGCATTTACGACTTTAGGTGAAATAAATTTCGTAAATTTTAATTTTAAGGTATTATGAAATTCGGACTTTTGAAAATCCGAACATCGAAATTCGGAATAAACTATTTCGGAGTATTATTTGGGTGTTCCCGTTTTTGTTACACAACGCAACTCTTTTACACGGAATTGTATTTTCTTTTCTTTGTCTTTATTTTATTATTTATTTATTTTTATATGAAAATATAGTAGACAATGTGAGCTTGGGGTGTTTCATTTATAAGAATATCGACTTCCTTTAACCAGTTTTAAAAGAGGAGAAGGTTCTCAATTCGGTGCTTATATTTTTGCTTTTATATGTATTTACATTGATTTCTCCGTCAATTTTATTAACAAAAAAACATTCGATAGAGTTTAGTTGCTGTGTCGTTCTATATAAATTTGGATAAGATCTGATGATGGAGTACGGAATAAACAAATAGAGCTGCTCTACAGATACAGTTCAATTGCTAGACAACTCTAGAAATGAAAAAATAAAATAAATTTCCACAAAACTTAAAAACCAAGTTAAAAAAATAACTCAGAAAACCTGTGTTGCTGCTGGTCAAATTAAATTGCACCGACTCCAAAGAGACCAATAAAAATCGTTATTTTTGCCATGAAACAACATATTGGAAAAAGTTGTTTATTATAAATGTTTATTTTATAAGAAGAACACATTCAAATTTGCTAATAATATTCACCACCAATAAGAAAACCGACCTTGGACACTTTTTTTTTTTCTATTTTTGTACGCGCGCATGTCTGCAGACGTCAATATATAAGCTACTTGCGGATCCTTGCATTATATCTGTTCAAACCATATAGGATTAAAGGCAAATATGGTTGTTACACGGTTAGTGATATTATTTTTTGTGAGCGCCGTATTAGTGGTTAATGCATCTTATGATGGTAAGTTATTGTTTTTATTTTTCAATCGTAAAAATATATGATTTTTCATAGATATATGGATGTTTTTATAAATAATTCGTTAATCACGTATATACTGATTAATTGTGAATTTCCGCTTGCAATTTTAATTACTTTTTAAAATAAGTTTCGAGTTTTAGGATAGTTTAGAATTAGTGTCTTAATCCAGTTAAAAGACCCTTTAAATTGTTTATTGAAAAAAAAATTACTATAATTATTTTCATTAAAAATTCCAAATATCTTTTAGTCTAAAATATTTAATATATCCGAAAATCTCTGCACAGTAAAATAAGAAAAAATATACAAAAATATATACGAAAAATCCAAAAATACAAGGTGTATTTTATTGAATTGATTTGAAAAATCACACATTAATTTCCCGGGATTGGAATCTGTGATTGGTGTGGCTGTCACATTATGGAACAGAAATAAGGACGGCGAAATGTGGGTACAGCGCTAGTTGCATCTCCTCCTAACCCTTCGGGTATAAAGGAGTGAGCTTATATGATATGTAATGAAAGAAAGAGCTCTAATGAGCTTTTTTAAATATAATTTTAGCAGATAAAATTGTATGTAATTGAATGTAATTTTAGTGTTTTGATAGGAGGTACTTTTAATTTACATGAAACATATTGTTACAAGACATTTATACGGTGTCAAATATTATCGATTTCAAAAAACTTAAATATTATTGCCTTTTATACTCAGAGATATTATTAACACTAAGAAAAAAAAACCCATAAACATCTAGTCTATAAAAATCAAAGCTTGCATGACCTTCTATAACTAAGTTGATCTGAATATTGTTAAAAGAAGGATAGAAACGTCTTAAGAGTGAACACGCTTTAATACAGATAACGAAGTATGACTCAATGCTGAGTCGCCGTAAATGTTCGCAAAACCTTATTTCTGCCGAATTATTTAGGCATGGAATAGTTCGCCGGCACACGTGTTCCCTCTTTCCTATAATATGGGATCCTTTAAACGGAATGTGAAGAAGCAGTTAGGCAGGCCGGCATGATCTTACCGACCCACGATAGACACATCGTCTGTTGTTGGTCGACACTTTTCTTGGATAGCACCACACTTATCATCATGTGTGGCGTAGTCACTTTGTCAAGCCAGGATAAAAAAACGTTGACGGTTATCCATAGGTCGAATTTGGTCACCATAATGTATGGCAATCATAATTTATCTAGGTTCTATTAAAAAACATATTAATTGAGTTCCAATAAAAATAGTTTCATCTAAAGATGAGATGCACAGTTGAACGATTTTTCTGCACTACGTACAGAAATTATTGTAGTTTTTCATATATGTTCTTCATAATAATAGGATATATTATTATAAAACTAAGTTATGGATGTTTATTCTTCCAGTTACACCATACAGACAATGTTATAGTAGAGACAATCAGTGCTTAAAAAATTACCTCCAAAACGTTATATGGGATATTGCTCAGTTTGGAATACCAGCTCTGGGTATTCCGGTACTCGATCCAGTTGTAATAGAGAACTACCGCGCCTCTGTACCTGGTTGGATTGATCTCGAATTGGTTGATGGTGTCGGACAAGGATTGAGGACTTGCATTGTCAACAAATTTGGGTTAGTATCTATCGAAAGAGATTCTTAATATTACAATTCAAAATAAAATACTTATTTACAGTAAAGATCAAACGAGCCAAATGGATCGCCTGATGCTAAAGCTCTATTTCGTGAAGAGACTTTCATTTAGGTACAACCTAGGCGAGAATGTAAGAGCAAATTGTAATAAACAAGGCCACGCCATACGATTCTGTTTTACAAATGTATGATGTAGATGTATGGTGGATAAATGGCAATTTTCTGTTAAATTCTCGCTGGTGTCATGCGAGAAACTATCTCTATCTAAATGGGCCTTAAGTGTTTAGCAACATGATTTTTATAATCCAATAGAATAAAACCTTTGAGTTGTGCATACAAACTGTATATAATATTTCTCAGCATAGAATAAACATTTTGTTCAACTAGTTTTTTGCTCGTAGGTCCACCCACCGTAGGTCCAAGTTTTAACTTGGCGAATTCATGTAAATTGCTTTGAATTCTAGCTTCTTTACGACAACAAACATTATTGTGGGCCAAGATGTCAAGCTATAGAGCTAAATTAGCCAAAACATATAATTTCCCAGATATTTCTTTCTAACCGCTCTCTGCCATAAGGATTTAATCTCAAAAATACGTGTTTAATTCATTATATTGAAAAAGAAAAACTTATTTCCCATATAAACTTCGCCACTCTTACAGCACTAAATACTCTTTGTGCCTTTTTTAATAATCATTTTCCACGCATTCTATTCACGGTGTGATTCCATTTAGATGATTATTTTTCGAAAAAGTGTTCATAATGAAGTTAGTCTCAATAAAATTTTAACAAATAATTTCGTTAGTAAGAGGATTATGATAAAATGATGACTTTCTTGGTTTAAACACTATGATTTGCATTTATGCATTTATTTTAACGAAAGTTTCAAACATAACTAACCAAAAGTTGTAAAAAAGAAACTTTTTGGCAGAAACAAAACTCAAATCGAGGCTTAAAATGAAGTTAGCCCCCAATCTAACCAATTTGGAACCAACGATTTAATTATTGACACAAACTGAAATAAAGCCGACTAAAAGATTTGCGAGACCAAATTTAATTTTTCCTTTACAGTTTTTTGTAACATATTGGCTTATGACGATCAACTGCCTCGATTTTGTTTCACAGTCAACGTCTTACCCTACCTGTTACACGACAGAGTTAGTGATACAATACCACCTGCACTGTCGCCAAATTGGCCAACATTTGGTGGACATGTCGCATAGCATACATAATTAAGATAAAATAGATGAATTGAAAATATACTCAGTTTTAAAACCGGTTAAAACTAATGACATACTGTTTATTTCCAGGTTGAACTTTGAGAAACGGCATGGATCCGTTGACATTATATGCGATATCAGCGTCGACGGTCACTACAGAATTTACTCAAACAGCTCATTAATCAGGAACTTATTAAACGGTGACACAATTTATGGTGATGGTACTGGACAAGTAAAAATTGGTAAGGATTCTTTTTTCACTGAATGACAAGATAAGTGAGTCGCTTGTCTGATGATAAGACGTTTACCATAAAAACTGGCAACACCACTCAGAACTTTAAATTGTAATGCAATGCTTAGCACTGCATCGCGCTCGCCATCTCGAGACATAAGAAGATTGACAGTACTTAGTATGAGTGCTTACACACTGTTGGAAAGAAATACACAAAGCGGTGGTATGTACCCAGACGAATTTTCACATAAGAGAGTGGGAATCTATTAGTGTTAAATCGAATTTTGTAAGCAAAAATACTCTCAATTTGACGATGTGTTGAGATCTTTTTAAGGTGCATGGCATGAGAGGGAAACATGTTAATTGTGATTAGGGGAAAGCGACACGTTCTTTTTGTATGAAATTGTATGCAAAAGTTTGCGGCTCACGCTCTCCTGTCAGGGTCGCATACTTCAAAATGTTACATATACAATTGCTTAATAAGCGAACGTATCGTATGTAGGCTTTTCATGGTAATTTTGATTGATTTTTGAGAAGTCTCTATTAATATTACAATTCTAAGAACCTGTTTCATAATATTCCATGAATATTTAACCACCAATTAACATATAAGCGGCTATTTTTGAAATGACATAGTAGACAACTTTCTTCTGCCTTAGTGGCGCAGTTGTATAGCGCACGCGATACGTTTACGATTGCTATACTGGGTTTTGGGTTCAATCCCGGGTGGTATTTGGGTTTTTCTATCAAGAATGCTCAGTATCAGTCCGGAGTCTGAAATTGTGCCCGGTTTACCGATAAGCTCGCCTCCTGTCAAATTATTAGACGGAGATATATTCGGCCAAATGTGGGTGTACTATTTACATCACTGCCTAGCCCTTCTAAAATTACAGGTGTGAGTGTGTATTTATGTATCTTTCATCCGGTATAATACTTATAAAAGGGGTACACTACAATAATACGAAAAACTTTATTCCCACAGTTATAAATACCGATTTTCATAATTGCGAATGATTCAAAATTCCTAATATAACAACTTCGATTTATCATTCATCATATTTTTATAATCCCTAAATTGTAATATTCCTAACGTTTATAATTACTTTTCTCAAAATACCGATTTTCAATAGATCGAATAACAAAAACTCCGACTTAATGATAATTCGAAACATCAACAATACGAATTCAACAATAGAGTGGATATGACGCTCGGCGGCCGCTGCCGCGGCACGCTCGCTGCGCTCGTTCGCCTTCGCGCACACACTGGTCACAGTTCTAACCTAACCTAACCCAAATAATTCAACAACAATAGAGGGGATCTGGCTTTAATTGCCACTTTGCTAACCTAACTCCAAAGAATTCAATAACAGTAGATGGTACCTGACGCAGGTATATGTAAGGAAAAGAAGAAAACAAAAAAAAATACACAAATATTTAATAACAAAGTAGACGTTTTTAAATTATATTAAACGTAACTTATATATTTTGAACAGATATGCGAAACTGTATATTATACTAACAGAATCATAATTAAAGTCCTAATTTTTACAGTTTATTCGGAGTATTGAAAATCGGAATGTCGTTTTTCAGACCGAGAACATCGAGCATTTGATTCTTCGAACTTATAAAAAAATTAAATAAAATTTTAATTATAGACATTATATTCTTAGGTATTATGAAATTCAGACTTTTAAAAATCGAAATTCGGAATAAGATATTTCGGAGTATTTGGGTGTTCCCTTATCCAAGAGCGAGTTTCGTATTTGAACGTATCCTACTTTGAACCCTTTATGTTCGGGTCTGAGTTGCACCTGGCTGGTTTTTAACCGACTTCATTTAGTATCCAGATTTGAATAAAATAACATCAATTATCTGATACTGGTAAATGACTTAGCAGTAAACTCGCCTCCAGACATCTCGGTAGGTACTAAATAAATTCCGGATCACACAAACCTTTGTCCTGATCCGAAGTATACTAGTATTCTAATACTAGCGGACTCCCTAAAGTTGATCGTCATTTGATGAATAGTTACATGATTTTATTAACCAACAATTACTTTCCCCGACAGAAAAACTGAGGATGTCATACGACTTCGATTTCAAGGTTGAACAACGCGGACTCGATTACTTCTTAAAAAGCAACTTCGATCATTCGAAATTCCGTATTGACATTTTGCGTGGAGTAACCTTTGCTGCCAACAATCTTTACCTGGGCCAACAGGAAGCAAGTAAGTCAGTTAAGGAATTTACTAGGTCACTGGGTACCTCTGGAATTGATATCACATGATTCCTTCACAGCCAACAAAATTAATATAATTTTAATAAAATGTCAAAATAGACGGTACCACGACATAAGTAACTTTGTAATTTAAGTACCTACTAGGAATAAAATTTATGTTTCTTTAAAGGAAACTACCTTTTCGCTCGCAGTTCTGCCCCCGTTACTTTACAAACGTTTTTTGTCCCTTGCGAATAAAATTTTGATAAATGCCAAAATACCATCCATGAATTATGTTGAAGAGCACAATATTAAGTTTAAGTTTTAGTTGAAAATAGAATTTCTATTTTCTAAAAATTTTATGAAATCGTTTCTTAAACCATGCTTACAATATAAAATTTGCATCTTCCCAAAATTCCGGATTTCTACCCTTAACAGTTTGGACAGGGCATTTATGTACAAAAATAAAGTCTCAAAGAAAAGAGTTAGATGTATATTAGATAAACATAGAAAATTTGAAGTGGGTCTTATTTAATAAGACATTATTCTGATTAATTTTAAGCTTTTGCGTGCGATTTTTTCGATATGGCTTAAAACCCCAAAAAAAAGCCTACTCTTTACCCAAAGACCGACAATTCGCCATCGATTGTTACGTTGGTCTTTTAGGTGTTTATGGACGGCGATGAGCACTTACTATGAGGGGATCGACTTACCCGGTTGCCCTGTTTTCGGTTTTTTATTATTATCTATTACAGCAGAAGCTAACAAACGAGCAAGTGGGTCATCTGATGATTAGTGATCTCCACCGCCCATGAATATCTGATACTAGAGGAATCATAGATGCGTTGTCGAACTTAAAGGCAAGGAATAATTGAGGGATTGGGAAGGGGAAGGGGATTTAGGACTTACCGTATGAAACCTAACAGTAACTGCTACTTCACGTCGACTTGGTACAATGACAATGGTACGACCTGGTTAAGCCGGCCCATTCATGCTGTAGATAAAACTGTGTACCAAGTAGGCTATACAAGGCTGTACCACTTATACCGCGCTAGATGTCGCCACAAATCTTCCATAAAAAATATTAGCAAAGTACCAACATTACATAGAATTTAAGCCTATTTTTTTATTTTTATTTATTATCAATTTTATAAATAATAATTAAAACAATACAACGTATAGCATTGAATAAACCACAATGGAAAATGATTATTCATATATGTGCATAAGCTAAACCTTTTTTGTCCACTTGCAGGTGACACTATCGTTGGGGTGTTAAACAAATACTGGAAATTAGTCTTGGACGCCACAGGTCTTCCAGTTTTGGATGGATTAACTAAATTGGCATACGATATCACAGGGAAATATCTCTACAACATTCCTCTCAGAAATTACATCATTGACGATTCATGGGCTTCTTTTTATTAAATTAGAGGCTTATACAAAAATTGGTGTAAAAATGACAGACGTATTTGTGTGGTTATTGAGTAATATTAAAATCATTGTTGTATATTATTAATGTTAATGCGTTACGGGCACCGCAAATCTTTAGTCATAATTAAATATAATGTAAATACCTTTCCAACATGTGACTTTTTTTATCATTGTGCGCTTATAACCTTTAAAAACAATTATTAACTGTTTCCATTGCTATTCGTATTCTTAATCTTTCTTTCTGTCTGGCTTTATCCCAGCTTAGTCTGCCTTCACTTTATGATTTGACGATATTAGGTACTTGGGCCGACACGCCCTCTTGCCCCCACTTATTGCTATTCTGTGAAAACAACCTTGAGTTTTGTTCCCAAAAACAATAAAAAAATAGTTATTGTAATCTTTCTGGATTACCATAACTATTAATAATACAGCAAATAGGTAACTTTTTAAACACAATATATCCAAAATATAACCAAGCAAATATTATATTATATGCGAACTATAGCTCGGATCGGTTTATTTATGCACATCTTGCTAAATGCGTTAAAGTATGTAATGTTGTTTTGTGAAATAGTGATACGACTGCCTTCATTTAAATTTACAACCACACAATAATTATCCCTGACAAACATCGCACACACAAAGAAAAAAAAAGGAAAAAAACACGTGCAAAGATACTTTGAATTATCCATACCTACACAGTAGACACAATTTGTATGGACTATGGTACATAATATGTTATAATTTAATATTACTATTGTGCGGTCAGCAATAGAGAAATATGTTGCTTCTTTCATTAATTGTGTTTATTCTTAAAATCAGTATTGTAATGTGCGTATCCGATCCCCACCATCCCCATAGTCAACTCTGTCCTCACACATGTGAGAACATAATATTTCGCTACTACACCAGACACTATGTTCTAAGTCAATAAATAATATACACTTCGGTACTACTGTAGTACGTCGCAACTTGTAGCTTTCTTTGTATTTAAAATATGTTCTCCGTCATGTTAACTTAAATACATACCTACAAGTCTACGAGCTGAATAAGATAAGATCATAGAATATCATAATGTCTTATTGTATGTGTATTGGTAACAGAAAACCGTCATTTATAAAGCTGCGCCATACGATTCTTTTTTCAAACTCAATGATGCGACCTCGTAGAGAGTTTGCTGCCATATTCTTAAGCGATAAACTCATTCCATTTAAATTAGATTTTATTTATATTACATAATAACGCATCGTATATTGCTTTATAGTGCTCTAATTATTCAAATATTTTGATAATTATTTTTATTCAGTGTACGTCAAATCAGACCACCATTTCATGAAGAAAAAATAAATAAAGGCTGAATCCGGAATTTCATATTTAATGTAATTGAAAAAATATACCCTCAGTTACATGTATGGATAGGCACCTCAAAATAATGTATATCTTGATATCACCACATCTTTGTGCAGCGGTTCATATACCTACCATCTACCTATATAGAGTGCTAATAGTCTCCGAGTAAAATAGCTCTGACTTACGGATGGACAGACGGATATGACAACATTATTAAGGTTTTGCCATGTGGCTACGGTATGCCGTAGATACTATTTTATAATACAAACTTAATGCACATTTCGACTGTTGATTTTTTCTCTCAGAATCCGGTTCATATTACAAAACGGAGTCTTTAACTGTAAAGTTATTTTATTTTTTATGGCTCTTGTAATACTATGCATTTAGCCAGTGTCAAGTACAATTCATTCTCAAATTATTTTTACAAGAACGATGAAACACGGGTGCGGTCGATTTCAAGGTCTTGTCGGAGCTTTGGTCTTAACTCCTTTCAGTACGATTCTTAATTCACTTATTTCAATGTTTCCATACACTGTTCATCACCGTCAATGATTATTGATCAAATCCATACCACTTTTATACAACAAACACAACTCTAAACTAGTTTATGAAATAAATTAAAATAAGCGATGAACTGCACTGTCAAAATTCCCGCCAAAAAACTCAACTGTAAAGTTCATAAATATTTAATGCAAATAAAAAGTTTAGTAACAAGCGACACCGCAGTCGTAAAATAAAAGTGAATCTTATTAAACTATTTTTTTATATCGGTGTACCGGAAAGTTATTATCGGTTTTATCGGAAAAAAAACTACGTAATTTTCAAGAAAATTTAAAAAAATTGTTATTCAAAGTATTGGCCATTTGATTCTATACATCTTTCACGCAATTTATGAATGCCACCCCAAAAAAAACTGTTTGTCCTTTAAGCTTTAAGTTAGAGCATGCTTATCGTAACTTTCTACCAGCAAACGATGACTTTCAGCGGCTTTTATCTTATGATTGAATAAGAAAAGTAATGCAAATGCACGTTTTCAGGCACGAAACTGGACATTTTCAATGAGGTATAAATCTATGACGGTGTTACTTTCGCAAAATATAACATGTGTAGCTTTCAAGCTTTATGTTTGTAGAATAAAATGACATATGTGTTAAATTTACACTGGTGCTAAAACCTGCCATAATGGCCCTCCTTGTGTGGGTCGCGTTCCTGGGTCAGCCAGTGTATATCCGGATCTCCCCAGGGGGCTTGCCCCCTGATCCTAACCCTTTACCCATCCCTTTTTCCTTCCCCTCCCCCTTGGCCCTGGGATGAGATACTGCGGGGTCGCCATTATTCCGTTAGCAGGGACCCCGTATTTCATCCCAGGCACTTTGGCAGGCGGGCATGATCTTGCCGACCTACGATGGACACATTGTTTATCGTTGGTCGATACTATTCTTGGATTGCGCTACACTTACCATCAGGTGTAGCGTAGTCACTTTGCCGAGCCAGGATAAAAAAAAATCATATCATTGCATACTTAATTAAGCCTAGCGATATCTGTTAGTAAAACCGGTAATGACTTTCCGGTACACCGATATTTCATCTGCAGCGCTTTCCATGTTGAGTGCACTCTTAGGCTTCATCTTCAAGGGGTTGTTTTCTGATATGTGTTTTTGTTACACAACGTTACACTTTTGCACGAAATTTACTTCTCCTTGTTTTATTTTAATTTATTTTGGTATAAAAATGTAGTAGGTCGGGCTTGGGGTATTGTATGTATAAGATTACCAACTTTTTAACCAGATTTAAAAAAGGAACAGATTTCCAATTCGGTGCGTGTATATTTTGTGCTTTTATATGTATTTACATTAATTTCTCCGTCAATTTTATGAACAAAAACATTCGATAGAGTTTAGCTGCGATGTCATTCCATTTAAATTTGGATAAGATCAACAGACAACACTGGAAATTAAAAAATAAAATAAATTTTAACAAAACTTAAAAACCGAATTAAAAATGACACCGAAAACCTGTGTTGTTGCCGGTCAAATGAAATTGCACCGACTTCAAAGAGACCAATAGAAAACGTTATTTTTGACTGTTTTTAAAATTGGTATTTATGTTTTGTTAGAACTTATTTTATACATCCAATTATATCCCTATTTCTTATGTTACATAATTATTTGTAATATTACGGTCTATTGATAACCTTTTATTTATGAACTCTAGCATTTGTTTGTTTGTGTTTGTACCGATACCTGTCAAATTATCATAATATCTATTATGCAAATATATTCCAGTATACATACTAATATACATGTGTAAGTATGGATGTTTGTCCATCATACTTTATTATCTCATCGAAATCGGACTAAATAGGCAAATAAGCATTTTCGTGGCTATAAACGATATGTCACAGTTTATTCCAGTATTAGATTTTTTTTAAAAAGAAGTGTGTTGTACAGCTTTTGGGTGTACAAACATATTACCGATACTATAAAGTATATTAAGTATGACATCTATGAGAAATAATGCCTTATAAATACTCTCTCTACGACGAAGAGGCCAGTTGTCTGCTGATCGACGAGATTTTTATATACCAACTAGATGACCTGGTGAACTTCGTATCACTTACATATATTTTTATAAAATGTTGTGTAAACTTAAAACAAAATGTTTATTTAGGTGAAATGCAACACAGTTATGCACTTAATGGAAATAAAAAAATTGGATTAAGTGAGGTACGTGCACCATTGCACGTGAGGTAGCCCATCGCACATTTGATTGACTTCGATGACTTAAGTCAGGTCGTCTTCTCCTTCGGTGCGCGGGGGCATCTGAGTCCCCCCCCCCCACCTGGAGACGAGCCGCCAGGCGGCACCGCGCAGCGGCGGTTCCGGCTGAAGCCGGGGTGTTTTTCGCATCGGGAACCCGGGGCCGTCCCTAATGCGCCGAAGATGGCCACCGCGGGGCTTTAGTTGGTAGCTGCCGACAGTTGTAGGCCGGTGGAGCCCAACATAACCGTTCCACCTCCCCCCGGTGGGGCGGTAGCGATAAACGCTTTCCCCGCGAATACAAAAAAAAGGGTTCTCTATGGTACTTTTAATCCTAGTAACGAGATCGATTCTTTAGTCGGCGAAACTATTTTTATGTACGCTATGTTAAAGTGTATTTTTTTATCGTCTAAGGCACAGTGCTCACGGGAACCGATTAATCCTAAACACGCAAGCGGAGCTGCAGGCTAACGCTACTTTCTTAATATTAGTAAAGACTGAATGTTTTGGATAACCATCTAGTATTTACATATGAATTAGCATAGACAAGTTGATTATAAAAACAATCTACCGATAAACAATATAAGTACGGGGATTTGTATCAAACCCGTATAACTACTTAAGACTAGTGATTATAAAGAGTGTCCTAGAAAATTGTGTCAAATAAATAAATAGTAAATAAATAAATACACCCAACAGTCACACACATATTCCTGACCCCACAGTAAGATACGAGTCTTGTCTCGTGGGTATCAGGAACTACGAGAGACTTTGGTCTCACAACACCCAGACCCCGAAACAAATATTTGTGGATCACACAGACATTTGTCTCGGTGCGGGAATCGAAACCGCGGCCTCTCGCTTCACATCCGGCTACTCGCCCGCTGCGCCACGGAGAAATAAATTATGAAAGTACATAAATCATCATCAATATCATTATTGTTTATCAATCGCTGGGTTGGTAACTTAGAAAATAAATTCTGTATAATTTATGTTAATAATAATTCATCATAATTCACAGCGTATCTCATCCTATTGCTGGACATAGTCATTTTTGTATGCCATTCGCTATCCTGTACCAATTTATTCCAGATTTGAAAATATCTTTTAAGTTAAGTCTAAATAATAAATAACACCCAACAGTCACACACATAGCCCTGACCCCAAAGTAAGATACGAGTGTTGTGTCGTGGGTATCAAGAACTACGAGAGACTTTCAATCTGACAACACTCTGACCCGAAACAAATATTTGTAGATCAAACAAATATTTGCCTCGGCGCGGGGATCGAACCCGCGGTCTCACGTTTCACAGTCGGCTACTCACCCACTACGTCACGGAGGCTGTCAGTCAGTAAGTCGTCAGTCTGAACTAACAATACGGTGAATCAATCGACCCGTGAGTTCGATTCACAATGACATCAGATTATAAAGTATTTGTAATTTTATGGATAATTATAGTCACTTTAACAAAAAATAAGATCATGAAATGAACATTTATACGTTGAATTTAGAAAGTTAACTTTGGTGAGTTCATATCGAAGTTTACTGCGCAAAGTCACTGACGTCTGAACGACTCAAGTCTCATCTCTAGATCACTGCCTAAAATTACCATTGCATAGAACATAGATGCAGGTGATTCGGAGTTTTGGAGTGTCTCGGAGTTCCAGGACGGCTCTACCCCTTTCTGTTCAATACCATTTTCAGAGACACTCTGTATAGTGTCTGCTAAAAAATATATGAATCATAAGAGTCGTAACATTTAGATGGTATGTTTCCGTATGTGAGAGGCCGTCTGGGTTGGTACCACCGCTATTTGTGCCGCCAGGGAGTAGTGCATAAGTACTACTATGCTTCGGTTTGAAGGAAACTAAGTCAAAGAAGGGTAGTATAAGAGGACAACTTATGTATTTTTTTTATCCGGCTACAGCAAAGTGACTGCACTTCACCTGATGGTAAGCGTAGTGCAGTCCAAAAAAACCAATGACCACCGACAAACTATAAGTTTATCACTAAGTTTATCGGTGTTCACGAGAATCATGCCGGCCTATATAAATGCCTCTTTTCGCTCCGAAAAGGGAAGAAGCAAATTGAGGGGCCTGCGACCGGGCAGGCGGATGGCCGATGCAGGCAAAGGGATTCAAGGATGTACCCTTATATTCACCCCAAACAACCATCAAGTTCTGTCACAAGACCCTCGGGAGATACAATGGCTGATCGTGGAACGCGATTCACACATGGTGCTGGATCACTATGGCGGGTTTTAACACCATGTGTGTACGGTGGTCACTATCCGGGTGGATATGAATATCCTACCACCAGCAAATAATGAAAAATAAATAAATAATAAATCATCATCTTCATCATCATGTCTTGGGATGAAGAACACAATTCAGTGCTTTCAATCATCTAAGTAGTGTTGCCTCTGTTATATCTGGTATAAATTGAGCTGATCTAACTCAAATAAATAATACTTCCATGTATGTAGTGCTAATATGTATTGTAATAAGTTTAGAAAAGAGCAACGTTAGAGTTTCTTGCCCGTTCTTCTTTAACGAATCAGCATTCCGAACTGGTGGTAGAGTTAAAATTTGACTGAATCTAAATGATGTTTGACATTTTAATGATTCAATAAATGATTTGATTATATACAGGAATAGCGGTTACCCTCAGACGATCGATCTACTCGTTTCGTTATTCAGACAAATAAAAAAGTAACATTTAAAAAGTCAGTATTTTAATGGCAATATTTATATATAGAAATCGTGACAAAGAAGCAACAAGTATAGGTATCTAGACATAACAACCGTTCGGGTCGGCATAGATTTATTTATTAATATATTCAATTTCGAGTTAATTTATTATTATTTATGTATAGACAAAAAGTATATATAATATTGTGCAAGTGGTGTAGCCACGTTGTTTTTAACTAGTTTAGTTGGTTTAGTCAAGGTAGTACCGTCTTAAAAAAAAACAATGTAAAATGGCATCTTACTGTTGCGTTTTGTACTGTAAGTGATATTTCCGGAGTCTCAATCCCCATTCCCAATCCCATTCATTGAAACGGCTACACATCTATGATTCCTCTAGTATTCTGTATCCAGCGTGTCGGCAACACCCATGATTCCTCTGGTATTCTGTATCCAGAATGTCCGTGTGATTGAAATCGCATATATCGATCGCATATTGTAGACAAAACTGTCTACACTACCATTCACAATAAATATTCCAATCAATGAAGATATACGTAGAGTATAAAAGTGGTAGAGCTACACTGTAGACAATTTTGTCTACAGCAAATGTGCTGGCTCAACCGGGTTGTTACCTCTGTTTCGCAGAAAACTGACGTGAAGTAGCAGCTTGCTGTTACAATTCGTACAGTAGTTTACATCATGATAACAGTATTACTAAACGTTTCATAACAGCTTATTTCAATGGATATTATTTTAAATCCAATGTCAAACAGTGTTCGTATAACAATACTGTGTTATATAAGACATATAATGTGATATTTTTAAATGTATATTTCATTGCCGGTTTTGTACGAAAACAAACTACAGCACATTACTGAAATGAATAGGTAGAGAACATAATAATAAAATGCGTCCACGATTTTTTAAAATATATTTCCTACACGTGCGCTTATATGCACGTGTTGAAGTAAAATGGATGGGTGTGTACTTCCTTAATGAAGACTCTGCAAACATGTAATTTTCATCGTTTGTTTATAAAATGCTGAACAACTTTGTCAAGTGCATTTACTCGGGCTACGAGCGTCATTCATATCGTGAATGAAAAATGTTGCATATTTTGTTGTTTGCGTTGGGCTCGCTTAGTCATGTCAAGTCAATGGGACTGCGTAAGTTTTAATTAAATTATTAACACTGGTGTTTGTAGCATGGTTTGTTTTTTACTCGGGCTGGGGCAATTAATTCAAACAAGAATTATTTTAACCTACTTTTGCCTAGTCCTTCATACGTGCAGAGATCCTGGTTTCATTGAAATTCTATTTTAAAATCTAGTATAGAGGTGGAAGAAACCTCCAAGCAGTAGTAAGTAATCAAGTTGAAGTACATTGAAGCTAGTGAAATTACCGTGCATTTGAAACTTAACACCTTACGCAGCAGTGCAGTTCCATGCAGTACTTTGTAATTTAAAGTACTGAACGGTGCTAAAATGTTGATGAGACATAAAAAAGTTCGTACTCAGGAATGATCAAGCTGTATCTTCAACGCATAAAAAAATACGAATTGAAAATTTACTCTATTTTTTTGTCGGTTAAAAATAAATAACATCAATTGGACCTACTTACGCAAACAGGAACCAACCCACAGCAAGTTTAAATGAGGATAATGATTTTGTTTTGCTAAATTAATTAATTTAAATTGATTTTAATACTGTATTTTTTTGCAAAATCATACATGGAATATATTTCATGCCTGATTTTCCAAAAACACTACGAGATAAAATAAATGAATTTAGCAAAACAAAATCAGCATCTCCATTTGAACTTGCTGTGGGTTGGTTCCTGTTTGCGTAAGTAGGCCCAAATGTGTTATTAAAGTGCGGCAAAATTTACTAAAATATGCGAATCCAATTTTGCTGGACTTCTACCACTAACTAGGCCATTTAGTTCTCACAGCCCCAATTGGTCTCAATACGGCGAATGTTCAAGACCGGGCAAAGCAGAAGTATCTAAGTAAGAAGGTGGACCCTGGCCAAAGGCCGTGAAAAAGAAGAATATACTAACAGATATTACTGAAATTATAAAACCAATAGTGGTTTATTGTTGCCTTTTTAGCGGAATACATTAGCTCATGCTCAAGGAATGATCCAAACTTGAACGAATGCGCGTTGAATTCTGCGAGGGAATCCATTCATCGATTCTCTTTGGGAGACCCCAGTAGAAATCTTCCTCCACTAGATCCATTGTACGTTGAAAAGATGGTCGTATACGTACCCAATGAAAATGGCTTCAAAATTGTTTTCAAAGATAATTACTTTACGGGACTTTCAGACCTACAAATGGAGAATCTGAAGTAAGTACCTAGAATATACTTTTTTTTATTGCCCTGTATTATACACGTCCCACTGCTGGGCACGGGCCTCCTCTACGGGATGAGAGGGGTTAGGCCTTAGTCCACCACGCTGGCCTAATGCGGGTTCGCAGACTTTACATACCTTCGAAAAATCTTATCGAGTTCTCAGGTATACAGGTCTCCTCACGATGTTTCCTTCAGCGTTAAAGCAAGCGATAATTAACAATTAATATATATATATATATAACTTGGAAAAGTCAGAGGTGTATGCTCTTGGGGCTGGTTTCAAACCTGCGACTTTCGTCTCGACAGTCCGTACCACTTCCCGCTGAGATATCGCTGCTTAGTATATAGTTAGTTTTGTAAAATTATTTCTATTTGAAACAAGTCCAATTAGCACTAGTTTGAATGACCTTCGTTTGCACACTGCTTTTTATTAAAAAAAGTTTATATATTACACACTTTTTCACCATTATCACATAATTAAGAAAACCATTTTAAAACTTGTTAAATTTTTGATGAATTTGTTTATTTTAGTATAAATTATGACCCACCTATATCACCAAAGGGGTAGGCAGAAGTATATGTAACTAGTGCACCCATTGTTCAAGCTTATTTTCCGAACCATTATATGACAGGTAGCGAGTCTACCGCCATACTGCCGTCTACACTGCGAGCCGGATAAGGGCAGGTGGAAGGAGATCTATAAAATTCGTATACATTTAAATTTGTAAATTGTACAAAAACATGCAAATCAGTATTTTTTTTATTATTTTATTTCATATGTGTTGTAATTCATAGAGTAACAATATTAAAAAGTAAAAGGGCATACAAAAAAATAAATAATTATTAAATTAATTAAAATAAAGTCTTATCAATCAAGAAACATAATTATTAAACATCGAAAATTAAGAATTATTAGGTATTAATCGATCTAGGTTACAACAAACTTAATAAATTCGGTAGATATCTAGATCCATTAGCATTTTACAGGCGAAGTTGTGTGTTTACCAAAAATGGTAAGGTCAGCAAACTATTCTTTTTAATTTTATATCAAATTCAAATTTAAATTCAAATCATTTATTCTGTAAATTGGATCATAAATATCACTTTCACATGTCAATAATTTTATACTATAATACATTTATTTATCTTTTATCGGCATTTCGTGGCTAGCCATGAGAAGAAATGCCGAAACAAACTCATGGGTTATGGCCTCTTTTAATGTCCAGACATTGATTTACTAGAATTGTGCGAGTATAATGTACAGGAATTCCAGGATTGACTATTAAGAAATAGATATCATAATAATAATAATAAAAATTAATATCATAATAAATTAGCTAGCAGGTACTACAAATCTTTAATTATTTAATATAAATATCCCATATTTAATATATACGTAGTATATATAATATATATGTATATACTTAAGAGTGTGCCAAAAAAGTCATTTTTTATCACTCACACGAAAATATCGTAGTATACATCTACACACAAACATTTATGTCTCCTTATTTTATGTTCTTATTTTATACTTCGGTGTGTACCTACAATTTACTGCCATCTGGTCCATAAATAATGGCGAAATAAAGTTTCTTTGTTTCTTTCTCTCTTTTGCGCTTTTGCGCAACGCAAATTTTGAATTTTAAAAGGTTCTCCATGGACGTAAAGTTTTTTACATTTAAATAACATAGGATAAGGGTATCAAATTAGTGAGAAAGTCTTATTCAGCCATTATATTTGTCATCATTTACGTTTTGCCGGTGGTAGGATATTCATCCGCCTGGATAGCGACCACCGTACACATGGTGTTAAAAACTTCCATAGTGGTCCACACGCCCTGTGTGGATCGCGTTCCAGGATCAGCCAGTGTACATCCGGTTCTCTCGAGGGGCTTGCGACATGACTTGATGATTGTTTGGGGGGGGGGGGGTATAGAGATACATCCTTGTATTACTGTGCCTGCATCGGTCATCCGCCTGTCCTGTCGCAGGCCCCTCGATTTGCTTCATCCCTCCGAAGAGGTAAAAAGCATTTATACAGCCCGGCATGATTCTGGTGACCACCGATAAACTCATTGTTTGTCGGTGGTTGCTGGTTTTTTGGACTGCACTACGCTTACCATCAGGTGTAGTGCAATCACTTTGCCGTGCAGGAATAAAAAAAAACATTCTCAACACAAAATTGTATTGAGTCGAGTTTCTGTGGACAATAATATATTTTATGCAGAGCTATAAAAATTTTGTATTTAAAAGTTTTCAATTTATCTATTTTTTTCTGATGCTGCAACTACGACACTTTCCAGGCACTTAGGATATTTATCCGAAGAGAATGACAGTGTTCCATTCAAATTAAAAAGAAAAGAAACCGTAACTGCTATAAGAACTCGAGAACTAAATAACTAGAACTAACGAAAACTAAACTAATAATATTGTAAAATGAATCGATAAATAAATAAATTTAGTGCCCAGTGTATTTTGATAATGCTATGTATAATAAGTATACATTAGTTAATATTGATCTCTATACATAAGTTTCTTTATTTTTGTACTGACTTTAAGCCCTATTTTAATTTTCTACATGATTAATAAACTATTTCATTTCATTTCATATCTGTAACAAATACATTAATTTAGTTAAAAGAAACAAAGATCTGAATTAAAAAAGTACCTATATGATTACAGAGCTCTAATATTGACACTAGTTCATGTAGAGAGATAGAAAAGCGCATGCACAGTGATATAGAAACAAAAATATTTACTACAAAATATTACTATCAAGATTTTGATCTACTTTTTATGTTAACCGTATTCTAATTTAATGAACTATGTGCCCGACTAACGACGGCGTCATGAGTCACGGACAATTAACCACGGTTGGCTTTTTAATTACGAATAATTTTATAAAGGCGCTTTAACTTAAGGCCACTGAAATAATTAGGCGCAGGACGATGATTCTTCGCGAACAAAAGGCGTAATGGTGTGAAAAACCAACGTAAAGGCCAATGTTTTCATTGCAACTAATTTGGTGAATTTTGGTTAGATTAAAACAAAAACGGTGGGTTTCCCGCATTTTCTTCAGCTTTCTTTCTTGTTTAAAGTTAATAGATTGGTCTACATCATTAATATAGCTGAAAGAGGGTTTCTTTTCGATATAAAGTTTATACAACATTTTGAAACCTTAATGTGAGTTTAACTTTTCTATGAATTTCCAATAGATTAGATTCAAACCGATAGGCTTAATAAAGGTGTGTTTAGACTTTTTGACGTATACGACCGATAAAAGAGCGATCGTTTCCATAGAATTTATAGAATCGGACGTTTCGCTATCGGCAAAAACGTACCCTAACACATGTCAAAAAATAAATATATTTGCGCACAAAAAAATCATACTCGCACTTTTAAATTTTAGACAATTATTGAAAAAAATAATTAAACGGATTTTATCGCGATTCTTTATTAATTTTGATCCCGACGTTTCGAAGCACTGAGGTATAGGTTGTCCAGAAAAGTTAATGTTACTAGTTAATATTCAATTTACAATTATATATAAAATTTAATTTTAGTCCTATCTACGTAGAAATATTCGCGTAAATATAAGATATAATTATATAGACAATTACTTCTTTTTAGATACTAAATTTTTCAGACCCAGCTTTGATAGTTTTTCTGGTTAGCCGTAAGACGTTAGCCATCTATTCAGTTGATTAGAAACGGACAGACAGGAACGTTACGAGATGAAAGTGTATCAGAGCGGACAAGCGAGTGAGTGCTGTTATTGGATGAGTTCAATGCCTAGCCGTATCATAGGTTTTTTTAGTTCATGAAATTCTTGTTTTATGTATAATTATTTTATGAGATAGGAATTTCTTTTTTATTAACTAGCTGTCCCTCGCGGTTTCATCTGCATATTATTGCCCTGCTCCCATGGGTCATAGCGTGATTCACACATAAACCTTCCTCATGAATCACTCTATCTATTGCTGAAAACGGCATTAAAATCCGTTCAATAGTTTAGGAGATCTAAGCGAACAGACAGCGGAAGCGACTTCATTTTATACTATGTAAACAAGTAACGGTGTTTTTTATCCACCATCCAAGTGTGGACTAAGCAATGATGACCACGATTCTCAGACATGAGTGACCGGCCATAGGAAGAGAGAGAGAGTTTTAATCTATAAGTTAAACATCGTAATAGGAGACAGAGGTTTCTTACGACATAGGCGAGAATGTAGCAGAAAATCGTTATTTTATTAAGCTGCGTCATACGATTTTTATTTTTAAGGCACTATAATTTCATTCGTTTCGCTTCACTCAGAAGCCATAAATTTTCTTCGGGTTTGAAGTGCGACCTCGACTTAAGAAGACCCGACACAGTCGACAGCGTCATGTGACTATACTACATTATATGTACTGTATATGTACTTTATATTTCAAGGCATTTTTTACAATTGATTTTTAAATATTTTTAGGTAATTAAATTTACAAAATAAAATGTATACATATTATTATTAAATTATATAATTATTATGTATCGCAAGTAGTTCATACGGCTATTGAACTCTTTTTACATGTTGACACTATTTGTTTCATTTGCAGATTCGATCTCGACAAGAAATTAATTACTGCCGATGCGTTAGTGAATTTAGACGTCAAAAATACTTATGAATTAAGTGGCAAAGTTTTGGCAGTACCTATCAGATCAAATGGAGACTCGTCAATATCATTGAGTGAGTTTTACATTCTTCATTTGAGTGTAAGAGAACTGGGGAACTGGTGGGCAGTACCTTTTTTTAGCTTCAATGTCAAAATGAGGAAGTCGCATGTTTGCCTATAAAGGTGGTGGTGGTAGGTAGGTTCCTCGTATGTGAGAGGCCATCTGGGTTGGCACCACCGTTTTGTCTATTTCTGCCGCCAAGCAACACTGTGTAAACGTTGTTGTGTTTCGGTTTGAAGGAGATTGAAGGCCGTGAAATTACTGGGCATTATGAGACTTAACATCCCATGTTAAGTGCTTTATAATTCAAAGTTCTGTGAGGTGTTGCTTCTGCTTATGGGCAGGCGTGGCGCTTGCCATCAGGTGACCGCTTTGCTCGTCTCGTCATTCAATCAAATAAAAAAAAGTTCCATCCTATTTTCTATTTTCACACTGAACTCTTATTCTTGAAATTTAGTTTAGGGTTTTAGTAACATTTCCTAGGCTAGTTGTTTTAATATAATAATTCCCAGAACTCAATATCTAAACATTTTATATTGTTGACATTAGATTGAACCTAATGCTTTAATTGGCAAAAGTATTTTGTGCCTCCTTCATTTTGTAAAACAACCAAACAAAGTTTCCTTTATTTATATGACTCATTTTATTTCAGAAAACACAATGCTCCATATTAAATTTTGGTACGAACACGTGGAGGGTCCTAATGGGAACATCCATTGGAAAATCTATAAACATGATATAAAGTACGACGTGGAAAAAGCGACGTTCCGATTGGCGAATTTGTTGAACGACAAAAATTTGGGTGCGTATTATTGTGATAATTATATTTTGTTACGGTGAAAGGCTGATCGTATTAAAATTAAGAATGAATATGCCTAAAGCCTTATTTAGATGGGGAGTACTTAACGCACCCATGACAAGGTGGTAGGTCCCTCGTATGCGAGGCCGTCTGGGTTGGTACCTCCGCATTTTCTATTTCTGCTGCCAAGCAACAGTGTGTAAGCAATGTTGTGTTTAGGTTTGAAGGACATTGAAGGGCATTATGAGACTTAACATTTTATGTCTCGGGGTGACGAGCACAGTTCAGTGCCATGCAGGGCGTTGTAGTTCAAAGTTTTGTGTGTTGTTGCTTCTGTTTATGGGCAGGCGTGATGCCTTGCTCGTCTCATCATTCAATAAAAAAAGGACATACGAGAACAAAACACTTGTTTACAAAGGTGCGTCATATCGTTTAAAGCGTAATATTACATAATATGCATGTATGTTGCCATGGTATATTATTAAGTCAGTACGTAATCATTATGGTTCCTGGGACTGTCATTGACATGCCACGGAGAGGGACGGTTGAAAATCAACGTTAGACTAACAGCTTTTCTTCAGCTTCCCTTTTTCGAAGAAAGTAACATTATTCTTTTTAAGTTTTTCTTTTTTATTTTGCACCCAATAAATGCTTTTTTTTCTTTGAAAATAATCGTATGATGTGGCCTCTTTACGTTCGGCCACCTGACGTCAACGACCACCGTACACATGTTGAAAAACTCGTCGCCGAGCCGGCATAAATCTGCCGACCGTTGACCGGGCTCAATGCCGACATTATATTTGAATTGCACTGTATTTAACAACAAATCCATTGTACCCACTCACCACGCCCCCTGATAGTAGTGATATACGAGTCTTGTGTCGTGGGTATCAACAACAACGAGAGAGTTCGGTCACAAGACCCAGACTCGAAACTAATAACTCCAATAATTTGTCGCGGTGCGGAAATCGAACCTCACGCATCGCTTACTCGCCCACTACGCCCCGGAGGCTGTAAAAATGTTAGTTGCCTGTCTAGAATTTTATTTCATATTATTTTTAAAGTCACTTTAAAGTTTTGGTCATAAACAAGCAAATAGGTACCTTCTGTTCGAAATTATAATAATGCAGCAATTAAATCAATACTTATTATAGTCATATTCTGTCTACACTAATATTATAAAGAGGAAAGATTTGTATTTTGCTATCTAACGAATAAACTTACAAACTACTGGATCGATTTGAAAATTCTTTCACCATTAGAATCCCACATTATTACTGATGAACATAGGCTACTTTTTATCCCGGAAAAAGCAGATCACGCTGGCGGAGCCGCGAAGAAAAGCTAGTATTTTATAAATATAAATCTGTGAATACTGATGACCTATGTACTTTCTAAACAAAAAGTGCCGCAATTTTGTGATTGATTGTACCGCTGTGGGCGTTTCCAGAACCGATAACAGTAAAATAGAACAATTTATGAGCAGAAAGTTGCCATATCCGTAGATAAATGGTTTGTTTGTACAGTTAGATTTTCGATGACTAGCAATAAGTCTCTGGTACCTAATGGCTGTTTGTTGAAGGTTAATTGTATACCTGAAAGGTAACGAATAATCTTTGTGACTTGACTTGTGACTCCAAAAGTCCGAACATGATTCATGAATTTGTGACGATATGACAATAGCCTCACTTTTTTTTGTCCGAGCCAGCAAAGTGACTGAACCACACCTGATGGTAAGCTCAGTATAGACCAAAAAACCAGCGACCACCGACAAACAATGAGTTTATCAGTGGACACTAGAATCATGCCAGCCTGTATAAATTCTTCTTCACACTCCGAAGAGGGAAGAAGCAAATCAAGGGGCTAGCGACAGGACTGGTGGATGACCAATGCAGGCTCAAAGATACATGGTTCCATATACCCGCTCAAACCAACCATCAAGTCCTGGCGCATACCCCTCGGGAGAACCGGATATATACTAGTACAAGATCCCGGGGAACATTGACCTTCACCCATCTGTTTACCGGATCAAAATAACATTTTAGGGTATAAAATGTGTTGCTGAACACATACCAATAGGGTTGCCTAAAAAAATATGGTCAAGGATGTGATTAATTAACATTTAAAAAAAAAAAATACGGGTTGCACTCTGGGAGTGCCGACAGAAGTGAAAACTTACCAAACAAGATGCGAGAATACAAAATTACGGCAACATGCCCACGCGACATGATAAAAGTACATTACATTCTACTCTCTTCGCGTTTATGCGAGCCTGGTACTTTTCACGGCAACATTTTCTAAATAAGAAAAAACCTAAAAGTTTTTCTTTGTCCTAATCGTCATTTGTTTATTAATTACGGCTACTCGCCATGAAAAGGGGACATTCTACTCTCTTCGCGTTTATGCGAACCTGGTACTTTTTTAATGGCACCAAGTTCCAAATTATACATATTTCTTTATCGATCGTCATTTTTTTATCAATATCAAAAACAAAATTACGGTAACATGTTTATTCGCCATAAAAAACAACGAACACAGTCCTGTGAAAGTCCGGTCAAAGTCCAGTCCAATCCGACTGGTCACTGTGTGACGCCACCTGGGTCTTCAAAATTATCGAAGTTCCAGGGAAGTCGGCTAGCGCTGGCTGGTCAACTGGCCCGCGTGACGTCTCACGGAACGTTCTCGAATATTCTGGAACCTTCCGCTCACCGCCGCTCGCGTTACGGAACGTTTCGGTTCACCCTCCCATAAGAAGTTATCACTTCAAAAATATTTTTTTTTATAATTTCCCTGACTTACTTACCAAAAAAATTTAACCTTCAATGAAAAGTGTACAATGTATACTATCTGTAAAAAATAGGTTGCCTACCTTTTTCTGGCCACTACTACCTGGTTGCCGTGTGCAAACAGGAAACTAAAAAGTGGTCATTGCGCTCATCTAGCTCCTAGCTTTTGCAGGTAGTATACATTGTAGGTTTTCATTGAAGGTTCATTTATTTGGTGAGCAAGTTAGTGAAATAATATCTTCTTTTTTTTTTTTTAAATTGGCAAAACCTATCCTTGACCATATTTTTTTAGGCAACCCTATTTGTATGTGTTCAGCAACACCTTTTATACCCTAAATTATTAATTTCATCCGGTAAACAGATGGGTGAAGGTCAATGTTCCGCGGGATCTTAGACCATACTGGCTGATCCTAAAACGCGATCCACTCAAGGTGTGTGGATCACATTGGCATGTTTAACACCATGGGCACGGTGGTCGCTATCCAGGCGGATATGAATATCCTACCACTAGTACATTATTAGATACATACTTACGCAATTAATGCGAATTGAAAACTTAAACCCAAGTTGTGATTTCCTGACCTGGAAATTGATATAACCATTCTCAGCCTTAGTACTTTGCCACTAGACCAATGAGGTAATTATTATACAATCTTACAGTTTAGAATTCTAGTTACTTACAATAGAGACATCAGTTATCATTTTTAGCCTGCATTGCACTTATCACCATAAACAGCATTTTGCCCTGCTAGGAAAAAAAACCAACAGGTATTCTTGGACCCCATAGAACCTGTTTTATTTCGCCAATAATAGACCGGCTTTCAACATGCCTCTGATATAGGTAGTTTGGCGAGATAAATAATACATTATTTAGATACTGTTTTTTGTGTCATCAATTTATCAACAAACCTGTTTTGTTTATAATTAACTTTTTATATACACCTTGTCTAATACTTACCGCATTCTTAAACAGTTTTAATCAACTATAAATAATGAGATACTAAAGGCTATAGGCTAACAACCACATTTATAAAGGCCTTGGCGTTGACATATCAATTATCCATTAGCACTGCAGGTGTAGGTGTAAAACGTGAGGCTCAACTCAAATCTTTTGTGGGCTGTCTTTTTACTTTAGGATATAAAAAGGTAGGTCTTTCGTATGCGAGAGGCCATCTGGGTTGGTACCACCGCTTTATCTATCTCTGTCGTCAAAAAGCAATTTGTAATTACTGTCGTGTTTTGGTTTGAAGGACATTGAAGCCTGTGAAATGAGTAGGCATTGGGACTTAACATATTTTGTCTCGGGGTGATGAGCGCAGTCAAATGCCTTGCAATGCTTTATAATTCCAGGCTCTGTGTGGTGTTGCTTCTTTTATTTAAAACTGTTTAGCCGTTAAGGCATGATCGATTAAGAATTAAATTCACAAACTCCTAAACATCCAAATATTCACATTTATAATAGTGGTAGGACGTAGAATATAATAGGATTCTGAGGCATCTAATGTGTTACAGGTGACCAGGTCAACAAGCTACTTAATGAGTTGTGGCGGGAAATCGTAGCCGACGTTGGACCTACGATATGCCAGTCACTCAGTGCAGCCGTGGTGGAAAACTTAGGAGTATTGCTCTCACAAGTATCTTATGATGAATTGATGCCTGAATAAAATTATTTATAACAATAATAAGCCTTTTTATTTCCATGTGTGGTAGAACTACGCTGTAGACAGTTTTGTCTACAGCATGAATGGGCTGGCTCGACCGGGTCGTTACCACTGTCTCACAGAAAACCGACGTAAAGTAGCGGCTTGCTGCTGTGTTTCGTACGGTGAGTGAGATATCCGGATGCCCAAATCCCCTCGCCTTCCCAATCCCTAATTATCCCTTTCCTTTAAGGTCGGCAAAGCGCCCATGATTCTTCTGGTGATGGGCGTACATGGGGGGTGGAGATCACTTACCTTCAGGTGATCCACTTGCTCGTTTGCCAGTCTATGTTATAAAAAAGAAATGTCCTTTTATACACATAGAAATTGTTAGTTTTTCTTGTTAGTAAAATTTTAATCATCTGATAAATTATTATTTATATTGAATTAGAATATTCGGTTTTAAATAAATTATTTTATACAATACTGTTTTAATTTTTATTCCTAAATTTAATAGAGAAAGAATAGTAAAATAGGTATTTGAGTCCTATCCCAACGATAAAGACATGCGAAGGTTCGTGCCCAACTGCGTCATCGTTGGACGGCATCCTAGCCGCGAAAAACACTTCACTTCACTGTAATTCCGCGTCAATGTGCCTTGACCTCAAGTATCTAAAGGTTGATTATTCTTGTGACAAACAAAATTTTCAAATTGGCATTATCATAATATGCTGTTTCTAACAGGTATCGAACGATTTCTAAAGTAACAATAACAACTAAAATAGACAATCTATTTTCATTTCCGTAATCTAATCTAGTATATTTAGATCGATATGAAATGCTTGCGTTTTTTTGTTAGTTTGATTTCGAACAAGCTCACATTGAACGTCAACTGTTTTAGACAAAGAATTAAGTAGGTACTTTATTTACGGGTCATTTTACTTTTACGAGCAACAGTGTGTCCTACACCAATTTTATTCTGTTAGTTCTTTAAATATTCAGGTTAGGGATGGTCATATTGCCTTATTAGTTTTAGCATTAGATTTAGCATTTATTATCAGCGTAGTATGGCTAGGCTGGAGAGCCTGATTGCGTGCTCGAGGGTCATCTCGTTTGTGCGTCCCATTTTTAACACGCTTTTATTAGCTTCAGACGTATGTATGTTGGTATGTTTGTATGTTGGTAGGTTTGTCTGTAACTTGTTTTTGAACGTGATTTTGACCTACTTCAAAACGTCGGATAAAATCTTGACATCGCGATGTAGATGTGCCAGTGGCGCCATCTCATGATTTTTTCTTGTCAACTTGTAGCTTAAATGCAATAAAGGTGGCGCTGGTTGTTTTGTTGTGTTATTTTGATACGAGTTTAGTACAAAATAAATAAATATTGTAAAAATTAAAACTTCCTTAAATATTTCATTGAATAATTGTTATAAATTACAAATTTATTACCTACAACTGTTATTAAGATTACTTCAGTAGTAAGGGATGTTCGCAAAACACTTTTTTTAACACGCTTTTTTATATTATTTACAATTAGTGGCAGCAATATAATAGAACATTGGATTATAGTCTACATGACACATTAAAATAAAACAAGAAAAAATCAAGAGATGGCGCCACTGGCACATCTACATCGCGATGTCAAGATTCTCCAGTGAATCATTACCTCCGACGCTTTGTATGAACTATGGGTGTTGTACGATTGATCAGGTACAGTTTTACAAATGGCTTGTTAAACAAGCCATTCGTAAAACTTGTTTCTTTCCTACCTCCTTCGTGACATTTTTACGTTTCAGCGAATTTTCCAATCACAAAGATTCGAAAGAAGTTTCACTTCAAAAAATGGTAAAAAAAATAAAAACACAAAGAAAAAAAAATAAATAATAAAAAAAATGAAAATACACCTTTTATAGAAAATCAAACTAAAAAATAAATAATAGTTAAAAAAACTAAAAAACACGCTTTTACATAAAATCCAACTAAAAAATAAAAAATAAATTTTAATGAATTCGAATTAGGAATAGTGTACAAAATTTAAAAATATATATAAATTAAGAATAGTGTAAATAAGAAAAAATATGTATTTTATTATAAAAATATGCATGGTGTCAATAGTTATAAAAATATTTTATTGACAGATATGAGTAGAAGGATCATCATTTTGATAATGTCTTAAAAAGCACCCCACGTTTTTTTACAATAAAATACATATTTTTTCTTATTTACACTATTCTTAATTTATATATATTTTTAAATTTTGTACACTATTCCTAATTCGAATTCATTAAAATTATTTTTTTATTTTTTAGTTGGATTTTATGTAAAAGCGTGTTTTTTAGTTTTTTTTATTAATAAATAGCTTGACAGGCACCACGGCACGCCGACGTTCCGTCTAACACAGCTGGTGTTGACGGAACACGGTTCCTTTGGTTCGTTCCTGTGTCGGATCGAAAGGAGTTTGTAATGTGCCATCATTGTGGTAACTGACACGGCCTAACACATTCTCGAGGAGTGCCCAGCCTCTTTGGAAGAGCGTAGCGCTCTCAGAACAATTGTCGGTTGAGACTTCTCTCTGCCATCCGTGATAGTTGTCAGTTGTCATGGTTGGCAGCCGGAGGTTGTGTTTGAGTTTATATTCAAAAAATAACAATCGAGTGATTAAACACGATTTAACAATCGAATTTGCTGTGAAAATGGTCTCGATATGGCGGAAAGCATGTACGTAAATAACCTCGGCTAACCGTAGGTCCATTAGTCTTTGCACCTCTGGCTACCTTAATGGGAATACAGGCGTGAGCTTATGTAAATTTTATCTATATGATCTACACTAATATTATAAAGTGCAAAGATTTACATTTTTGTATGTAACGAATAAACTTAAAAACTACTGGACCGATTTAAAAAAATATTATGCCATTAGAACTCTACATTATTATCTACTGAGTAACATAGGCTACTTTTATCCCGGAAAGAGCAGATAACGCGGACAGAGCCGCGAGGAAAAGCTAGTGTTTAAATAATGACACCTAATATTGTCAAAACTTACTACTGACACTAGTCGCAAATCGTATATTTGTGGCATACGGTGCTGTACTATAACAAGTTATGCAGGCTTGAGGCAATAAATATTTCTTCCGTGTTGTTTATTTGTTATTTTTTGTCTGGGCTTTTTACACGGTTTGTTACATTTTATGTTGACTTCTAATGTCTAAACGAATTAATGTTATAAATGTATTATTATTAGCCAAAGGTAGATAAGTAGAAGTTGTTTTAATTATTATTTATTGCTTCTGAGAATATTTTGCGCACAATAAAACCATTGACAGTCCTAGCGTAAACTAAGTGATAAGCAACACCCTGAAAATATGATACAGTTTCTGAAGTGAAAACTTCTTTAGCCGCGTTGAGCACTTTTTGGTAGGCGAAAATCTTATGGGTTTGCGTCACCGACATGCTAATGTTAGTTCAGATTGGCCTTACACGTATAACACATCGTATATACCTGACCGTATGCTGTGCGCGTTAGACGCTTTTTGTATGGGTGAAATCTTGTAAGTTCGTGTCACCTACATGCGCAATAGCAGTATATCTGTAGTAGTAGTAGTAGTAGTAGTGTAGCTATACAGGTGACATGCATTTCTCTAACATGCTTTGATGGTGAATTTGGTATTATGTAAGGCGACCCACGGTCTTACCCCCACAATCCGCAAGGGAAACCAAGTTCCGGTATTGCCTCGTCCGTTAATCAGTAGAGTTTAAGCGCAAGCGCGGCCGGGTGTGGAGTACTGTTCGCACCTTTGGGACGGTTCCGCCCAATACTTACTCGATGCCTTGGACGGATTGCAGCGTCGGGCTATCCGCATTGTAAATGATGCAGACGTTACAAGACACTTAGAACCGCTACAATTGCGGAGGGACATTGCCTCACTGAGCGTCTTGTACCGTCTGTATCACGGTGAATGCTCCGAAGAATTGTTTAACCTTATCCCATCCTCACCTTTCCTTAACAGAACCACGCGTGCTGGCTTGCGTTACCACAGCTTCGTGGTCTCCTCCATCTCGGCTCGAACTAAAAAGTTCGCAAATTCTTACTTCTGCCGGACCATTAAGCTGTGGAATAGTTTGCCGGCACACGTGTTCCCTCCTTCCTATAATATTGGGTCCTTTAAACGGAGTGTGAAGAAGCAGTTAGGCAGGCCGGCATGATCGTGCCGACCAACGATAGACACACTGTTTGTCTTTGGTCGACACTATTCCTGGATTGCGCTACACTTACCATCAGGTGTGGCGTAGTCATTCTGCCGAGCCAGGATAAAAAAATAAAATAAAAAAAAAAGAGTGTACCACGTGCAGGTGAGGTAGAAATGTTGGTGGTCAGCTTACCCTCCCATACTCCAAGGATTGCCGCATAAAAAAATAATATTTACAATGCGATGGATCTGTGACAATGGCAATATTTGTCAAATCAACGAAAAATTCAGACGATTTTTCTGAGATGATATCTTGGTAGGCTGTAGGAACAAAGTACCCTAGCCAATTTGCGTTTAGATTGGGATAAGACGTACGCCCTATCTATTTTTTCTGCCTAGTTTTTGGTATTACGCGAATATTACCACGAACAATGTCTTTGTTCCATTATACAAATATTCTCAAATAATGTTATTTAAGAAACTTTTATTATATGTTTTTCTTTATTTAATGATTTTCTACTTTTAGTCGTAAGGAAGATAAATAAACTATGGTGTCACCAATCAGCTATTTTAGTAGTATTGTTAAACAATGTATACTCCCACTAGCTTTTGCTCGCGGCTCAATATTATCATCCCCTATTTTGACCCCTTTGGGGTAGAATTTATCAAAATCCTTTCTTAGCGGATGCCTACGCCATAACATCTACCTGCATGCCAAATTTCAGCCCGTCATTTTCCCTCCAGTGGTTTGGGCTGTGCGTTGATAGATCACTATGTCACTCAGTCACCTTTGAGTTTTATATATTTAGATTACAAACCTTGAAAACTTTCCGTTAAATAAATCTCCATCACCAATGTTGCGCTGAAGATGATTAAGTGACGTTATGCGGGCGGGCTTGACAAGGGGCCGTAAACATTGCTCGTAAAAAAGTGAGTATTACAAGCTCTCAGACAGATGAGTAGCCGTACCAGTAAAATGTCACAGAAGGGTCAGTATGTCACGTAAAAACATCTATTTCTGTCCCACCAGATGATTTATCACTGTAATCCTGTCTTTACACGATACTTTGTTGTTTTACTTTTTCAATCTACATTGTAGGAGGAAGTCGGATTATACACAGAAACAAAAAAATATATACGCAACTAGCTTTTACTCACAACTGTCTGTGAATATCTTTTCCGGGATAAAAATAGCCAATGTCCTAGTTCCAGATGATGGACTACCTGTGTGCCAAATTTTATGGAAATTCGTTCAGTTCAGTAGTCATCAATTAACAAAAAACCGAATTCACAAACTCATAAATAGGTATATAAAATTCACATAATAGGTTCTAAAGGCTCTCAAGATGCAGGCCCGCCTAGTTTGAGAGCCACTGATTTGCTGATTTGTCGTTTCAAAAATAAATAAATAAATAACACCCAACAGTCGCACACATAACCCTGACCCCACAGTAAGATACGAGTCTTGTGTGGTGGGTATTAGGAACTACGAGAAACTTTAGGTCTCACAAGACCCAGATCCGAAACAATTTTTTATAAAATATAATACGAACAATATTTACTGAAGTTAAAAAAAATAGGAATTAAAATACACAAAGAACTTTTACAGCACTAGAAATTAAAATACACAAAGCTTACCCGTGAGTTGCATTAGACAAACATCAGATGCATAATTATTATTCTGATTTCAACCAAGAAATGCCATCAAACATTTCACAAGAACAATGATAACGGCTAAATCCAGAACATATTATGTTTGCCTATCCCTTTGTTAATGTTCTTCCTCGACCCAGTAGCCGCATTTCTGAAACGGCTCGTAACCATAGCGACTAGACCATACAATTATCAGACAACGTGCTATTAAGCGAGCTCATAAACAAGTGTTAGTAGGAGTTTCACAGCTTCGAGCAAGATATTTCGTGATTTAATTAAAATTTAAGATCACAACAGACCTACCCGGAAACCGCCGGTGTATCAAAGCAACTTCAATTAATACTGAACACCTTATGGCAGAATTAAATGAGTTTTCGGAAATTTTACCACATCTGTCACTTTAGCACGCCCTTGTACCCACCTAGTTTTAAACCACCGACAAAAAAGAGGGCTGTTATAATTTGACAAACTTTTTTTCTGTGGGTATGTGTATGTGAGTCTATATGGCATAATAGCGCTTAAAGGAATGGACTGATTAGAATATGTTTATATTTTATTTTTAGCTATGTTTGAAGAAAATTTGTTCAGCTATTTAAAGTTAAGTTTTATTGACGACAAAGATTTTTAACAGTGAAGTCGTTGTGAATTTCCATTAAGGTGAAGAGAGTTTATCGCATGATATCAACGGGAATATACCAAAAAACTATTGTTTACGAAGCCGCGTCATACAGTTTGCAAAAATAATCGTATAATGCAGCATCGTTATTCATGTTATCGTGTTATAATCACGCCTATATACAAATATATAGGCCTATATAATTTTCTCGTATTACAGTACGAGAAAATTATTCGATCTAAATGGGGTTTAACCGAAAATTCTATATGTTCATATTTTTTCAGTCAATTTGTATTTTTGGATCTCTCTTCAATATAAAACTTATAGAATTCAATGTAGTTGGTTGCGTACTACTAATCATAATATAATATTCCGAAAGACGCATTTCATTTCCACGCCTACAAACAAACACAAAATATCTGATGGTTTATATATCACATTATTCAACAGAGTACAAAATAAGAATATAACGATGCTTACTGGTACGGGATGTAAGGAAAATGCTTCCTAAAACAAAGACAGTAGTAATGCTGGTGATTACAAACGTGATACCACTAAAAAAATCGCAAAATAAGTACGTTTTATGTTTAAATCATTAAATATAATAGCTTTTAATTCAAGTAATAATTAAACTTGTATTTTACTTAAAACGCATTGTATAGCTAATTAAAAGATCAGTTGACGCTCGAAATGAAATGTGCGTCGCGGCGCGATGTACCTCCTGAGTTGACTTTAGCATTATTACGCTTTACATTGCGGGCTTACATTTCTAAAATGAACAAGTAAACAGCATAGGAATAGCATTTTTCATTTATGTTAAGGTTGGTATTTTATTATACTTTCGGCTTCAGAAGCGATCCTCCTAGACCCGATATGTTCAGTCCAGCAACGGTCATTAATTGAAAAAGTTACATGTTCATTATAAAGATCCTTTACACCGCTATTATTGCTCAAGAAAGTCAATACTTAGCCTAAAAATATCATAAATAAAGCATATGCTGCTTTAAAAATAAAAGAGCGCGACATTTGCAATAGAGATTTAAAACTAAAGTTGCAATTACTACATGGAGCGCGTAAAACAAAGACGTCAGACTGATGTCTAAGCCCAACCGTAATTTAGGTGAGATAAAGGTGGAGCAATGTGCCCGCCCCACCGGGGAAATAGATACGATTACCAGGAATGGGGCCCTTAATACTTTTTGTCGCAGAATGCTTTTAAATGGAACGTTTAAATATTGCACACAGCATGCTGCGATAAAGAAATAAAATATCTTTGTGCAACCTCATATATTATTATTAAAATGATATGAGCAAATATCAAAAAGAACATGATTACTCAGCTACTATAATGCACGCAAACATATCGTACGTAACGTTTTGTACCCGACTGGATAGCAAAAAGCCGCCATAGTGGCTCATCCAGACGAGTCGCGCTCTTCTTAAATCCTGTTTGGGCGATGCAAGGGTTAGTAATATATATTTTTTCAAAATATCTGATGTTTACCACTTAGCCTGCCATTCCTTTTTGGGATCCGTTTCATATGACTGCTGAATCAAGGAGTCTGTCCAAATCGGTTTGCGAGAAGGAAGTCTGTGGTAGGAATCTGATCGAGGGTCGTCCTTATAGGCATTGGGTGCGGATCTTCGCTAAATTCTTTCTTCCACTCGTTTGCCGCTGCTATCTCCCGTTTTATCTCTAGGGCTATGTTCGCTAAAACCGGGAGCCACAGCAGAGGAGTAGGTCTAACTGTGCCGGATATTGTGTGAAACACTCTGTGAAGCTGGACGTCCACTTTCTTGGTATGAGCACTACGGTACCATGCTGGAGCATAGTACTCACCGGTGGAGTAAACCAGAGCAAGGGCGGAGGTGGGGAGCACATCGGCGCGATCTGTCTCTGGATCTGGCCAATCTGTCTATACTTGCTCGTGTTTTGACTTTTTAGGCAGTAGCTTCCAAGTGTTCAAGGAAAGTCAGACATTGGTCAAGAATTACCTCAAGGTACCTGGGGAGGAAATTGTGGGTCCGGTTCTTATCGTATTTTATGCTATAAAAAAACAATTTAAAGTTATAAATGTTTTTCTAAATAACGTTCAACTCTTAGACTATTAGTTTTTAATCTTTTTATTTTTTTATTTATGTTTCAAACCACACAATATATTTCGCGTTGATACCGTAACATGCAACAATTCCGTCTCACTTCCTCCCCTTTAAAAGCTTCTAGTTCCTTGGGTTTGTTAAAAGCCTTTAAAGCCAGTATGAATTGAGCCTCCAACGCTCACACAATAGGCTGAAAAGGTAACATTAAGACCAGATTTTAGTCTTAAATAAAGCAATGACTTGAGATACCGTAATGTAGACATCTCAACGTTCATCCAAGCTAATGTTTGCTCTGCAAAAAAATATATATTTTCTTTTAGATCACAATGTAATGATAGTATATTTTTAAAGCAATCTATTTCTTCAATTGTATTTCTATTTGTGCATATTTTTACTTAAATTGGTATAGTATAGTACAATTGAATTTGAATTTTCCTCGAGGTTTTCTTCTTCGTAGGTGATGCACGTTAGAATATTAGCTATTGTTCGCGGCTCCGCCCACGCAAAAGATTTTTTCTCGAGTTACCTATTGTTAATTGCGTATAAATATAATCTACGCTTTTCTTTTTACAACTATCCTTATACCAAATTTAATCCAAATCCATATAGCGTTTTAGCCGTCAATACGCAACAGAATCGTATAAATATTGGTGTGTATGGATTTTTGTCGCTTTAATTTTTTTTGTATCTTGTACAATACTCTTTATTTTAAAAGGAATTTTTTACATTTTTAAATTTTAATTACAAAAAAAACAAAACATTTAAAAATTTGTATCTTTATTATTATTTTATAAACATACTTCGATGACTATTGTAAGTATCTCATTATACTACTACTTGGGTGATGCCAAGTGTCATTATATCAATAAGATTAGTGTCTTATAGAGTTTCAGCCATCCATGTCATCATAAATTCACTCCTCAAATCAAATCCCTCAAGCTTCAAGTTTATTACTTGTAAGGATTTAAAATATCCACTCCCGCACCTGTTGTAAATGAGGGTCCTACACTAAAATGTGACCTCAACGCGGTCGAGTGCCATCTAAATTTTTCCCCATCCTCTTGAAATAAGAATCTTTTGGTTAAATTTGGGCAGTCATCCGAAAGGATTTTTTTCTCGAGACAAGGTTTTGATAAAAGCATCCAAAATATAAGTTGATTAGATAAGCACCATTGTGATTACTAGGTGTGAATGGTTTAGGTATATTACATTTAATTTTACTACTAATATATGTGTGTATATATGTGTAAGTTTGGATGTTTGTTAGTCAATGATGCCTTAACGACTAAATGGTTTTGAATAAAATTTTGCACACAAGTTGTGAATAACTTGAATTAGAACATAGGCTGCTTTTATCCCGAAAAAGGGCTTTCACTCGGGCGGAGCCGCGAGCAAAAGCTATTACATGCATAAGCTCACGGTTGTACGCTTAAAGGAGTAGACACAAGTGTAACTAATGCACCCACGGTTTGTAGAGCCTATCTCTGTTCCATGATGACATAAAATGAGTAGAAGAGGCAACCCAACCACGGCAGTCATACCGACGACAAACTCATATTCAAATGTGATTTGTGGAATCTCAAACACAAATTGTTCTTACCAGGCGTGGGATTTGAACTCAGGGCTTCAAGGTTCTGAGCCTAAGTATGCTACCAATACACCAACAAGGCTATTTATATTCATTTAAAATTTTATTTTATTATTTAAAAAATAATTTTAAAATAAAAGTGTTGAATTCCTGATTGTATTGAGTTACAGAGTAGTGGTTGATATTCATGCGTAATTTTTATTATTCAAAGTACATATGAATATGATTTTTAATAAGGAGATTATTTTTAATGTTTTGCTCAATTGATGTAGATTTTGGACACACTATTAAAATAATCTGACTACTAAACAATTTAGATACTATTATAATTCTTTAACTAATGTAAAGATCAATATCAGAAAAGATAATGAAGAGATTGGGAGTTAATTAAATTTTAGGCCTCCGGGTATACCACGTATTGTATGAAATATAACAGCAAGCTGCTACGTAACTTAACATCTACTGTGAGACCATGGTAACAACTCGAACGACCCGGCCCATTCTTGCTATACACAAAATTCTCTACTCTACAGCATGGCTCTATTGCTTAAAGTTTACGAAAATAGAATAAATCCAACCCCAATTACATAGAAATCCCAGTGGAAAATATTGTATCATTTTATTTCTTACAGCGTGTAATTCTTTGCTATCATAATAATGTTCCCATTCAAATATCACCGGCAATTACTCGCAGAGCATTTCTATTCATAAAAGATTTGATTTTTTTCGTACATATTCCTACGGACAAATGATTTCTTTCGATGGGATATGAAAAATAAATCTTGCATGAAAATCGTTTTCATTTTTAAAGTTTTAATGAGAGTCTAGGGTACAAGAGAATGGTAGAAAATCATTAAAGATTAAATTCAAAATGGTGTTTTTTATGTGGCTCGTAAACATCTATATACTACGTCTTGATAATTAAAAATATTGTCTGAATATTTTCGCTGTATATACAAAAAGTTTATTTTTTTTTGAGCCAGCGAAAAATCTTCGTAATTTCACCAGATTAATTTCATTAATGAGAGTGTTTCTTTGATCATACTCCAGCAATATTATTTACCAGGCGTCCAAAAACTACTTATTCTACATATCAACTTAAGTATTTATATCATACTAGCAGTCCCGGCCACGCGTTGCTGTGGCTAAGGCATATGTTCAATTATATTGTAGTAAACTATTTAGTAAAGTATGCGCCATCTATTGGATACTTCCTCAATCCAGCAGATAAATTACCTTACATCGCCATCTGTTATAATCTTCAGAACTCACTGATAATTATAACTAATAATTTGCAATAAAAAAATATTGCGACTATAAATTGAGATATAAACTATTCTATCTCTCAAGTTGGATCAAACAGTTTGCAAAATTTTATTAAAATCGGTACAATAGTTTAGGAGTTCATCGCGGACAAACAACGTGACACGAAATTTTTATATATAAATATTTTATATTTCTTACCCATATACAAACATAAACAGCGTGCTTACGTGATACAGACGCCGCTTAATATTTTCCAACCTCACTTGCCACTAGACGGAGCAAACCGCCTAAAGGCACAAAAACAATTTACTCCTCTAAGACCAGTTTTGTAACGGTAGGACTTGGCAAAGCATCCTGCTTTTGTACTTTTAGAAGTCTATTTCCATCACAAAGTCGTACCTGAGGCTAGAAAAGAACTTACCGCCTCATTCCTTCCGTTGTAAAGATTCTGATTGTTTTTCAGTGGAATGAAATGGACAGTGAGTAGACACTGTTACAGATTACACCTTTGTTCGAATGGAAATTTGTTCGGCACAGTCTAGGGCTTTTTATTCTGTAAGTTAGTTATTGGTCTTTATAGTTAGTTGACTTTGTAAAAATTTTAATTGCTTATTCTTCAAATCTTGCCTTTTTTGTTGTTCTTCTCTTTTTATTTGATTAGAGCAATGTTTAAACGGTAGTCGCGTTGTAAAACATATAAGTTTACGCCCGTATCCTTGAATAGGTAAGTAGAGGTGCAACTATGATATTATTGTGACAAGTAGAATCTATTGCCATATCGGGTACAAATTCCAATGTCCTGCAACTTCGATGTGTGGGATTCCGTATAGCCTCTGTTTGTCTTTCTGTCCTACTGTCTTCTGTGGAAGTCCGACCCGTATGTTTTTTTTATAGAAAAATTCAAACATATTGTTTTTGCCGACCTGGAAATTGCACTCAGAAGCTCATAGTATCTTAATAGACTCTAGACTTTTATAAGTTAAATAATATTAACACAATTTATTAACGAAATATTTTTGTTATAAGAAGATTTAGTGCAAGCGGATATAGTTTCTATTTACGTTTCTGCTGTCCGATATCGAGTAAGAATAAAATTTTCGTCTCGGACCCAGCATTTAAATCCGACACGTGCATATTGACTGGAACTCAGGGATTACAGCAGCAAAATAAAAATGCTACTGTAAAAATACGAATAAGGTAAAACGTTAGCTGATAAAAATATAGTTTGTTACAATTCTAAGAGGATTTGCACGCTTAAACTTTAAAGGAAATTTAATGGCGTACCTCGTAAATTGTTAAATGCTGGGATTTAACTTTAGCTACTTTTACTTACTTAGCTAAATTAGCAAGAAGGTCAGGACTTCGGTTGTTCACTTTGAAATTTATAACTCGTTTTCATAGCTGTTACTAACAGCCTACGGATACTTTTTTGCTGACTTTAGTTTTAAATATTTTTGTATTGTTGATTCTTTTATTGAGTGGAAGAAACTGAAGCCCAATACTGGTGCTTAGTTCTAAATCATCATTTCCCTGCTCCTATTCCAATAATACGCGAGGTTGGTGCAAGACTTTTTATGTGTACTAAAATAATGCTTTGTTGGTTGGAGGGGATCTAGTCATTTTTGTATTCGACTGGATTCCTACCTACCACCTTACACATAGTGTATATCCCGCCATGGTAGTTCAGGTGAGTCAAGTTTCGGGCTTCGCCAGAGTATACTCAGTAACTTCAGGCTATAATTCTGCCAAACTCTATAATTCTGCTGCAGGCAGGTATAATTCTGCCTACCGTCAAGGGACGCAGTGTCTCTTGACGCTTGACATTATACTAGGACTGCCCTCAAGTTATCACCAGGTGCAGGTGTGTCGTAAAGTGTGCAGTCAGGATAAAAAAGGCGTTAAATGGTGGTCCCTAAGGTAGAATTTTCTTAGCGTAGACCAAACGACAGCGACATGTTTCAACGATCATGGAAAGATCGTAGTGTCAAACCCTAATGACTGGTACATGACTGATGACTTTTATTATTATTAAATAGGCAACGAATTTTAATAATAATTACCGACTGCAAACTAGCTGGATTCGAAATCCGATTCTAATATGTGTAGGGTTATTGCATAAATGAAACAAACTTCACCTTATACAACATTATTGATTAGATTTATATCCTTAACTGAAGCAACCATAAGAGCTCTATATGGCACTCAACTAACTTTGCATCCAACCGTAACATTGTTTCGGCATACACTATGTAAGCCCGTAAGTTTTATTACAATATGGCAACTGTGATCGAAAGGCACCGCGAGTATATAGAGGCACTTAGCCACTGTATTGGCAATTATCTACGAGCGTCTTGGCTAATTAAGATCGAACGCTTCTTGAGTAGTAAGGTTACCGGTAAAAATGGACTCTCCGCAACTGATTAATAGCTTTAAGACTGCGAATTTGCGGTAAAGGAGTCATCATCATCACCATCATCAGTCACAGGACGTCCGCTGCTAACATTTCCCTCCTCCCCTGAAGATTTCCAGACCAACTTGTTGGAAGCGGCCTAAATCCAGCGACTTGCTGCGACCTTTATGTGGTCGTCTATTCACCTTGTAGGCGGACGTTTAACGCGGTAAAGGATAAGTGAAGGATAAAATAAATAAAAATTAAATAGGCTTAATTACTACCAGGTGTTAGGTCCCTGGTATCCGAGAAGCTTTCTGGGTTGATACGACAGATTTGTCTATGTCTGCTACTAAGCAGTAATGTGGAAGCACTGTCGGGTTTCGCTTCGAAAGTCATTGTAGTCAGCTGGCCAAATTTAGAGACTCAACATCTTATGTCTTGTAGTAAGGTAAACGTAGTCTAATGCGATGCAGTCCTTGTAATGTAAAGTTCTGTGCGATGTTGCTTCTGTTTATGGGCTCTCGTGGCGCTTGCCGTCAAGCGAAATAATGCTTGTTTCGTCATTCACGATACTAATAAGAACTACTTTCACATCTTAAGAACTGACTAAACCCAATTAATACTTATTTTATATCTTTCCTTACATACCTAAAGCTACATTCTTCTGTTTAGTAGTCGCCTTCGAGGCGCAGTCACCCCATACTTCTTTCATCAGTCTTTATCTCGCGCCTTCCTCGTCTAATCCGGTCCACATTTAAGGGAGAAGGTGTAGCTAGTTTTTCTCTTTTTAGGTCTACTTTGTTTCCTCTTCCTATCTAATGAGAACATTGTCAATCATTTTACTTACCTATTTTTCAATTGACAAAAATGTGTTTGGTCCAGTTTAGATGTTGAAAGGTCAGGGTATCTATGTTATTTTTTTTATTGGCTTCAATGATCAGACGAGCAAGTTGTGCGCCTCAAGATAAGAGCAATGCCTGCCCCTGAATAATACCAACACTTATACCTATTCGGAACTTTGAATTACAAAAGCATGGCACGACTTGCGCCTCAGTCTACGCTCGTCAGTCCTAGACACAAGATGTTATAATTATCCCCAGTAACTTTACTAACTCAATGCACATCTAACTGGAACACAATTTATTGTTCCTTTTTTAATAACCATATCATAGTCTAAAGTGACATTATCGTTTTAAATTTCTGAGTATGTATTGACCGTAAACAAATTTACTTTAAATAAAAATACTACATAAATTCTTTTAAAAAAAAGGAAAACGTAGGTTATTGTCATTAATTAAAAGACAACAGATGTGCTCGAGAGTTACAATAGGCGGTAAAGGAGGGCAAAATGGCGTCCCAGAGGGATCCACTCCTCACTTTTATTGCCTACTATTACTTTCTTCAGCAACGTGCGAATTTACACCGAAATCGCCGCGAAGTAACGATCTTACCGTCGGATTTACTCATTACCTTAATCTATTTCGTGTCGCCTTTGCTCTGTATTTAGAAATAACAAACACCCGGTGTGGAAATCAACGCACTGGGATCCTCAGCGCAAGTTTTAAATTAGTTTCTCGGCTGGCAACATATTTTTTATCGTAAGTCAGAAGCGAGATTCTTGGTTCTATTCCTACAAGGTGACAACTTGTGGAAGAATTAAACAAGATGAATTGAAAGTAACAAAGCGTTGTTTATAGGTGTATCTATTTTAAAATTAAACTACATACATACAGACAGAAGCGGAAAGTGACTTTGTGTTTTACTATGTAATAAAGATTTCTAGTCATTAAGCATCTATTTATGCCCCTGTTTATTTCGAATACATTAACAGTTTCCTGATAAAGTGGTATTCTACTTTATTTTGCATTGAAAGTCTTTTAATCTGTAAAAATATTCACAATTCAATAATAATATATATCATTCGTAAACCTTTGATATTTCTAAAATAATTAATATGTGCGAATAAACTGATAAAGATCTTTAATAAAAACCAGCTAATCTTGATAAAATTATTTATTTATTTATTTAGATTTATAATACATTATCTAGCTGAATTACCTAATATGCATTAAACCGTAAAATGATTATAGAATAAATTTCCGACTTAAATTATATGCACCACTTAACATTAAACATAATTGTTTTTTATTTAATTTTTCTAAGTATCATGAAATGTCTAGGTCACTCTAGGTGGTCGATACTATATTTTCTGTCAGCATTCAGAAGTATCAAAACTAAGGTTTATCGTAAATTAATAATTTCTTTACAGATAAGTCAATTAATATTATTTTTCTACTCAGTAACGGAGAATAAAACTTTTGCTTCACTTAATAAATGAGCATAATACACCAATAACTATTCAAGTGTATCAATGCCTCTAAGTGCGGTTAGTATTTAACCATTTTTGAATTATGGTTTCTTACGTTTACGCGAATGTTACTCATTGAAATAAAACTAATTTAAACGGATTTTATCGCGGTTTTTTATTTTAATTATGGTCCCGACGTTTCGAAAGCTTTTCAGCCTTCGTGGTCACGGGGTGGACTGAGGTGTAGGTTGTCGCGATAAAATCCGTTTAAATTAGTTTTATTTCAATCATTTTTGAATTAATTTTAACTAGAAGTGGGTAAAATACCTCAATTTATTGTAGCAAACTTTTTTCCCCCTAAACGTTTTACGATAAGCAATAACTTATTTACATCTCTTGCTCGCTTCGTAAGAGGTATTTCGACAGCTTATAAGAAAGTAAAAATAGTAAATTAAACTGTCAAGTAATAAAAAATAGCTGTGGCAATAAATCTGAGTATCCACATCCACCAGTCCATTACCGCAGCCACGGAGAGACAGATCCACGGCGCATTAACTCCCCTACATAACTAGCTTTCAGCGCAACGCTGTCTGATTTGGGTCAAACTGGATACCAATTTTACATATTAAAAGTGTGTATGTTAAGTATGTATTTAAATATATTTTTTTTATTCGAGCAAGTGACATAGGGATTACAATGATACTACGTACAGTGCAAATAAAATATCGAGAGTCAAGAGACACTGCGTCTGAGACTTTTATTTTTTTACTGTATTCTTGAAATATTAATAAATATCTTATAGAAATACTAAAAATTCGATTGCCTTTTTTAACGGCACTTTAAAAATTGCCTTTAATTCGTGACTCTAGACCAGAATACTTATCTTTTGTATTGCCTGGCGTTATCTCGGCTTAATGCCAGGGTCTGCCTTCTTTCATCAAGATTTGACGGTGCTAGGTATGACCTGCGGCGATCCGCCGTGTGATCCGCACAACCTGCAATAGGAACCAAGCTTCACCATTATCTCGTCCGTTAACCAGCAGAGTGTAGCACGTGCAGGTGAGATTAGCTTTTGGCCTATGACATTGGTGGATCATTTACACATATGGTTTAATTCTAAGTTTATCGTCAATAAACGATAAGTACCTACTCATTTCTAGAAATAAATCGTCAGGCCATGCGAAGAGCCCAATGTCTGATACACACATATAAAAAATCTAAAACTCGTTAACATGAACTGAAGTAAACCGTTAAATGAATATACTACACAATACACTTTCACTATCAAGAAGACTTCATCGTTTGACTATGTCCGTATACACACACCAAAACCACAAATTCTAAAGTAATGTACAGTATTAATGATACAAAATACCTCAGCTTAACATCATAGATATAAAAGACATTCATTAAATGCACTGTGCTGCGACAAAACAACAATTATAATTTCAACCTTAAAGAATATATTTTATGCCCCAATTTATTTTAAAACTAAAACACACAACCAGTTTATAAAATATCAAAACAACACATCCGCAACTCTGTTGGGTATAGGAAACAGACAAACAAAGCGACTTTTCAAGAACAAAGCCACGACCCGCGATGCCATCACGAATACACGCCGACAAACTTTCATAGTTACTACTCTTGTTCTTTATGTAGATGTGTTAAAGGCTATTTTGCTTAGACTCAAACTGTTTCTAAGTTTGTTCGTCATATGCGAAGAACGAGTGATGTTGCAAAATGTGTGTTTTCCGTGAGAGCGGTACAGCCGCCTGAATTTACAGGGAATTGAATTTCGAAGTTCACACACTCAACATTTATGAGTTTGTCGTCATAAAATCTCATTTATACTATCGTAATATTCAATGATATAATCGTAATAAACATTTCGATGCGACTGTCGACACGGTTTTAACGTATCCAATACGGTGCCTCTTGAAAGAGGTAAAGGGTTATTTATGTTGCGAGCGCAATATGAGATTTCTATATTGCTTTTAACTTTGTAATCATAACTCAACTCGTAAATGTATGAAGAATTGTTCTAATAAATAAATATCACGAGCACGTTAACCTGTTCCATAACTTGTCAGCATGCCAATACATGTAAGGATTAATTATAATGTTATGTCTACTAATATTATAAATGTGAATGGTAAATTTGTTTGTTAAGCTTTCACACAAAAACTACTTAACCGATTATCATGAAACGTTGTACACATATTCTTGGAGGTATTAAAACTAACATAGGATACTTTTTATCCCGGAAAAAGCAGATCAGGAGGGCGGAGCCGCGAGGTAAAACTAGTATAACATAAATAAAATAAACATTTACATATTACTCTCTCCTCTCATTATGATCACTTTGGTATATCATTTTAATTTTCGATATTGTTTATAAGAATCGTCTTGATCAATGTAATACCTAAAATTATAAATATTCGCCCCAAACTGATGCCACTTTTTTAGTCTTCCAACGGGGTTTTAGAAAAATAAAATGTGAAAAAACGAGGTTAGCACCAAGACCGTATTTGCCAATATGGGAAAAACCTCCGCAGATAAAATCTAGGAGGGAATTTGCAATATTCAGGGCGACGAGATCGCCATTTCATTCAATGGGTATATAGTCTGTTATTTTTTGAATTTCAGAACAAAACTTTTGTATTCACAGCCGACCATAATGGATATTATGTAGAAATTTAAACAATCTAAACAATGAAAAGAATTTGAAGAAAATATGAAGATTCACGGCTCGTTGAACTTAAGTTTATTTAAATTTATTGAAAATTAAAGGCATTTTGTCTCCCTTAAATTAACGGGATAATATATAGGTATAGCTATTAAATCTGTCTGAAATTATTCTGGATGTATAGTAATTAGCATAACTCAGGAATAACAATAAATCACAATAAAAACCTTATCAGTAAATGTGCACTCAGTTCATAGCCGGTTCAGACAATTTTACCAACAATTATACAGGGTTATTTTTAAAACACCAGCAACCTCGCAGGGGTAGATTCCTAAGGTTATAAGCTACTACTTTTGTTCTACGACTTTTGATAATTTGTTAGATTTTATTTTCATACAAAAATAAGTATTCATTTAATTTCCGTCTTGATTGTTACAACGCGCATCGCACTTTACGTAAACAAATACGCGAAGCGTGGGGAACGGACTAGATCCTTTGAAGGTCAACGCGCCGCTCAGCTGAGCGGCGCCTTTGAGTCGCGCGCGCACGCCGCATACTACGAAGAAAAATACGACACAACAAAAACTTGTAAAATCATTTTTTTTTAAATATATTGAGTTATATCCAAACTCGTAGAACAAAAGTTGTTCCGTATGGGGACAGCTATCGACCCCTGCGAGGTTGCTGGTGTTTTAAAAATAACCCTGTATACGCACTAACGCCTGTAATCCTCGAAGGGGTAGGCACACCTCTTCCTACCTCTGGTTTCAACAAGCACACCTTCATTTTACCTAGCGTTTCTCCGTCCCACGATATGATAAGGGGCGAGGCTGTCACTATACCACACTCAATTCCAGATTCCGGGGTGATACTGAGCATTTCGTGATAGAAAAACCCAATATCACTTTTACCCGACCCGGGGATCGAACCCGAGACCTCAGCACAACAGTCGTACCGCGTACGCAAACACAACTGCGCCACCGAGGCAGTATTTCCGCTAGTTATTCCAAAAACATTTTAAACGTCAAACAATAGAAAACATCCTCAATTTTTCCAACTATGACATCGATACAAATAACTAGCACAATTGTCACGAAGTTCGAGCTGACATTTTTAAAGATAGCATCTAAGTAAAGAAGCACGTCCGCGGTAGAAACCAAGTTGAAAACAAAATGTAGGTACTTGATCACGGAGATTAGGTAAGGCCTTACGTCGGCGTTGTAAAATGCGGCAAAAAGAAATTACGTATCCCAAGTCACGTCAGGCGACATTTAAAGCGCCAGCACTGATCCAAATGTTGTTTTATGTTGATGTTTAAAATACGCAGCTTGCTTTTTAAATAGTACCTGCAAATCTCGGGGTTAAAATCACAAAATTATCTATCTTATCAACAGTAAGATAACGTAAGTGCTTTATTTCGATTAAGTAGATCTTTACTTGTTTTATGTAGATATTTTTTATGTATACCTACTTGCTTTGATTATTTTATTTTCTGTTTGATATTTATTTATTTATTTTAGAACGGTTAGTAAAACCAATTACACTAAACTGCAAAATTTGTTTCAGTTTCATCAAGTTCAATTTAGTTGTAATGATATATGTATTAGAAAACCAGTACAACTCAATACTTGAAATAAAATGCATGAACTGTATACTCCAATATAACAAAACTCATTTTTTATACTTAAGAACTATCAAAATAGTAAGAGTTCATTTATTGGTTTGGTTCATTTATTTGACAGCCTCCGTGGCGCAGTGGGCGAATAGCCGACTGTGAAACGTGAGGCCGTGGGTTCGATTCCCGCACCGAGCAAATATTTGTCTGATCCACAAATATTTGTTTCGAGGTCTGGGTGTTGTGAGACCGAAAGTCTCTCGTAGTTCCTGATACCCACGACACAAGACTCGTATCTTACTGTGGGGTCAGGACTATGTGTGTGACTGTTGGGTGTTATTTATTATTTATTGGTAGTGTCATTAAGGAAACAATTAGAGTTACTAACAAATCATATGTTAAAAAAGTTATCTTGTATGTATGCATAGAAAACGTTCTGTGGAAACTGGCATACGGAATCTGTACGGGGATCGATGAGTACGCAGAAAAATAATGAAACAAAAAAAAAATTCCTTCTGTAGATCGTGGAAGAAACTTGGAATCAATGAAGTACATAAATTCTCTTTATTTCGATACAGCTGCAAATAGTGCTCCGATATTAATAATGCACAAATTTTATACGGCATTAATGAAATTTGGTTAGAACAAAGAGTAGATAAATTAAAACTATTATAAATACTGAAATAGGCGCTTACAGGGCTCTTCTAAGCAAATAAGTTTCGCAATATTATTTTTTTCATCCGAGCACAGCTTAGTGACGACACTACATCTGACGGTAAGCCGAGTGCAGGCCAACAAACCGACACCGACAAACAATGAGATTGTCGGTTTGTCGCTGGTCATAAGAATTATGCCAGTCTGTATAAATGCTTCTTCATATTCCAAGGAAGGGGCAGATCGAGGGGCATGCGAAAGAATAGGCGGGTGATGCAGGGCACAGGAATAAAAGGATGTACCCCTATAGCCGTTCCAATTATTAAATCATGTCGCAAGCCCCTCGGGATAACCGAATATACACTGGCTGATCCTAGAACGCTCTCTATACAAGGTGTGTGGATCACTTTGGCAGATTTTAACACCATGTGTGCGGTGGTCGCTATCCGGGCGGATATAAATATCCTACTACCAGCCAAGCTTAAATATTCAATGCTTTGAACACATCAAGGTACGTATTCGTTATTTTAACTTTTGTCTCGTTTTCGATTATCCGCATTATTTTCACGATAATAAATAAATTTCAGTTAATGTAATGCTGTGACAGTCTAAGCGAAGCAATTGCATTCTAAGCAGCGTCCATTAATCCGCACGACAAATGACCCCACATTCGTTCGCTAATGGTTTCCTAGACGCCATCTTGAATCTCCGTCAAAACGTCTTGATATAAATGAGAATATTATTGCACCAAATTGATATGAATTAGGTACATTGAAGATTGTTTTATACCCTGGAGTCCATTCGTTATATCCTCAGTAAGTATTCCAGAGTAATGTAAAAAGAATATCGCACAAGTTTCAAAGTAATTTACCAAATTTAGTAGCATTAATTTGCTGCCAGTTGAGATGTGAGAGAATAATATATTATTGCAAGTAAATATTTTACTACCAAGAAAGTTAAATCGAACAAATTGGAAAACAGACGAAGGAAGTAAGAATGCTGCGATCATTACATCTAACGGTTTTATATGGCCTTATATCTGTCGCTGCAAATTTATGTTAAATATGCTTACATAAATACAAGGTGGACAGACGACCTGATAAAGGTCGCAGAAAGTCGCTGGATGCAGGCCGCTTCCAACAGGTCGTTCTGGAATTCTTTGGGGGAGGCCTATGTTCAGCAGTGGACGTCTTGTGGCTGATGATGATGATGATGATGCCTACATGAGGAACTATAAAATAACATTTTTAACAATTATTAAAAAAAAAGTATTTGAATTTGTCATAGAATCGTGCTTAAAGTGGTAAATATTTTTATGATCGTATTAACAAAATATAAGATTCATGTTTGACTAATAAAACGAAGAGATTCAGCGAAATATTGTAGTCAGTTTTTCTGGAACAGGAATTTCATTGCAAATACATTTTACCAATAATACCTTAAGGATATTATAAAAAATATCCTTCATTTCGTCAGGTATCACGAAGCTAGACGCGGTTAAAATTATTCATGAAAGCACCTAATAATAATTATAATGACTCAACATTATGATAATGTAAAACATAAAGATAACCTTACTGGAATAGAAATTAAAATATCAGACAGACATATTTAAAACCCTTGGTCTCCTATTTGCGAAATGGACTCATAATTATTACACATTTTTGAGATTCTCCCTTTCCCAATCCCTTAATTATCCTTTTCCTTTAAGGTCGTAAATGCGTTAATTATTCTTCAGGCATTGTAGGCGTATATGGGCAGTGTAGATCGTTTACTATCAGATGACCTACTTGATCGTTTGCCAATCTATGTTATAACAAAGTCAATCACGCTGCTTAACGGCTGAACGGTTTTGGATGAAATTTGGTACTACTTCTATTGTTCTATCTATTATTCTTGTATGCCACGAGCTAAAGCTAGTATTATTATACCTTTACTCAAACATACTTCAAAGCAATACTTTGTTGGTACGATCGTGCCTATTTCTCCCTCAAGCAGCAGTGTGTAAGCACTGTTGTATTCCGGTTTTAAGAACATTGAAGCCAGTGGAATGTCCCGGGGTGACGAGCGCAGTCCAGAGCCATGCAGTGTTTTGTAATTCAAAGACCTTTGTAGTGTTGTTTCTGTTTATGGGCAGGCGTGGAGCTCACCATCAGGACAGCGATCTGCTCGTCTCGTAATTCAAGCAAATAAAAATGCAAATATTTGTAAATTAATTCACGTATTTGTTACTGACTTAATGTTTGCAATCCATGCTAACCTTTAGCCATCAACAATAATTAAGGAAGCCTATATTCCATATGCAAATAATATAGCTCTGGTTCTCCATTATAATTATGTAATATAAATAGCCGATAAACCACATTGTTGAAGGTCGCTGCATTATGGATTCTAATGCAATATTTTTTCAGATACCAAAAACTATATTACGCGATCTATAGCTATCGTATTTTATCCGACTAAACTAAACTGAAATTAAGTCATTTTCAGTTCAGTTTTATAGGTAGTTAATTCTATTGTTCATAATTGTAGTCCAATCGAAATAAAATTGGTCAAATCCGTACATTACATTTAGTATCTATTTTATTAGAGTATTTACCTAATTTTTAGGTGAAGTTTGGTTTAGTTGATGACACTAGAAAAGACACAATTATATTTGATTTCTTGTGTTTACGCGAATATTACTCATTAAAATAAAACTAATTTAAACGGATTTTATCGCGGTGTTTTATTAATTTTGATCCAGACGTTTCGTCACGGGGTGGACTGAGGTGTAGGTTGTCCAGAAACATTAATGTTACAATTGTAATAAAACTTTATTACAATTATACTACTTTAGACCATCGGTTTCCGAACTTCTAAACCCACGGGATACACATATTTGCAGATGGGTACCTGATATTTTGTACCTGACTGAGTAGCGACCACTGCACCGTATACATGGTGAAAATCCCGCCAAAGAAGCCCATTCAGGCGAGTCACGTTGTGGGATTAGCCATCCAGGCTTCAAGCACATTAAAACGGTAATACGCTCCGCGAATCATAAGTATAAGTTGCACCTCTATCTACCTCTTCGGAGTTACAGGTGTGAGTTTACGTATAAGCCTCACAGTGGCGAAGGATAAAAAAATCAAAATGGTAGCCGTGGCTAGTAAATTACAGATGATTGCACAACATTTTTACAAGTTATGTAGCGATTAATATGATCAATAAAGTCGTAATTTATCTCTTAATTATGTCAATAATATTTATAAACAAAACATAAAACAAAATTAAACTTACAGGGTACAGTAATTCATGTTATATTTAATTTTTGACAGGTTTATAAATGGAAGTCGAAATGCATGAAGCCTCCACTGGTGCCTCAAGAAGAACTTCATAGGTTTATAGTAAAAAAAACGCATTCAACTGGAGTGCTGCACGATGAACCCACGGTTCACCGAGCTTTTTGGGGCCCATGATGGTATGTGATGATGATGTGACAGCGGGGCAAGTCTATCGATTTTTAGTGATTGGTTTTTCAATTATTTAAAACTAGCTTTTGCTCGCAGCTCCGCCCGCGTGATCTGCTTTTCCCGGGATAAAGAGTAGCCTATGTCTTATTCTGATGTATAAGCTATATTATTGTAAAGTTTCATTAAAATCCATTCAGTAGATTTTACCTGAAAGAGTAACAAACATACATCCATCCATCCATACTTACAAACTTTCGCGTTTATAATATTAGTAGGGTTAACCCTGTATCAAAACTTTGACATCAATTGGACCTAGCTACGAAAAAAGGAACCAACCCACAGCAAGTTCAAATGGAGATACTGATTTTGTTTTACTAAATTCAATAATTTAAACGAATATAATATGTAGTTTTTTGGAAAATCGGGCATGAAATATATTGCACGTCAGATTTTCCAAAAAAATACGGTATTTAAATTAATGAATTTGGCAAAACAAAATCATTATCTCCATTAACTTACCGTGGGTTGGTTCCTTTTTGCGTAACTACGTCCAATTAGAAAGATCGTTGTATTGAATAATAAAACAGGGTTCAGGAAACTTGTTGTTTATTGAATATTAATCACGAATGTATTATTTAAAACGCGTTTTTAAATGTCCGACCACCTTCGTGAATTTTTTAGCGTTGTTTTAGCACAATAAATTATTTATAGCTTTCCTAATGTGTTCCTAATGTGTGTGTGTATCGTTCGTTCGTTAATGTCAGATTGATTCCAGATTTTATACTATTAAGCAACATGGCAACAACAATAGCTATAGTGTGCGTTTTTTCTATAGCCGTCAACTCATTTGAATGCAATAAATATAATATTATGTGAAGCTATACAGTTCGACAGCCTCCGGCAGCCGGCTATTCGCCCGCTGCGCCTCCAGAGGCCGCGGGTTCGATCCCCGCACCGAGACAAATATTTGTTTCGGGGTCTGGGTGTTGTGAGACCGAATGTCTCTCGTAGTTCCTGATACCCACGACACAAGACTGGTATCTTACTGTGGGGTCAGGAATTTGTGTGTTACTGTTGGTTGTATTTAATTTAATTTAAAATTTTCAATACAAGCCGCTAAGTGCCCTGTACGGATAATAATACTAGCCCTGTATTATGCACGACGCATTGTTGGCGACGGTCCTCTTCTACTGAATGCGATAACTTTAGTCTACTACGCTGGCCTAATGCGCGTTGGCAGACTTCACACACCTTCGAAATTCTTTTGGATATTTTTTAAGTATCCAGGTTTCCTCATGACGCGACGCGACGTTTCCTTCGCCGTTTAAGCAAACGACAGCTAACAAATCCACGCCTAAGTTTTAAAAGTAAGAGATGTATGCTCTTGGGGCTGGTTTCAAACCTGCGACTTTTCTCTCGATTGAACTTCATGCATATTTTTTAAATTACGGATGACGTGATAGCGTTTGAATAACTCGCAAAAAACTAAAACTAGTCGCACTGAGATATGCCACGCATATTGTTACACATGAATATCACTGGGTGGTAGTTTCTTCCTAAGCGAGAAGTCAGCTGGTTTGGTTTCCAAGCAAGAGTGTATAAATGGATGCAAATATGCAATAACATTATAACCCACATGAGTAACATTATAATCGTACTTCTGCCGCACCATTAAGCTGTGGAACAGTTTGCCGGCGCACGTGTTCTCTCCTCCCTATAATATTGGGTCCTTTAAACGGAGTGTGAAGAAGCAGTTAGGAATGATCTTGCCGAACAACAAAAGACATACTGTTTGTCGTTGGTCGACACTATTTCTGGATTGCGCTACGCTTACCATCAGGTGTGGCGCAGTCACTTTGCCTAGCCAGAATAAAAAAAAGGAAAATTTGAGATGTTGATTTTATTTTACTAAATGCATTAGTTTTATTCCGTATTTAAAAAAAAACATAAATTAAAAAATTCCCACACACAATTATGCAAAATAGAACATTAAATTATTGATTTAAGTTATTCAATTTAGCAAAATAAAATAGACATCTCAATTTTTACTTGATGTGGGTTGAAATTTTATTGCATATTTGCATCCAAATACTATTGTTTCATTTGATTTATGAATGTTATGTAACATGTTATGAGCGACAAGCGCAGTCCAGTGCCATGCAATCCTTTGTTATTTAAAGTTCTGTTGGTATTGTTTCTGTTTTTTGACAGGCGTGGCGATTATCATCAGGCGACTTGTTCGTCTCGTCATTCAAGCAATTTTTTTAAGTAGGGTTACGCTGTAGATAGTTATGTCATTTTTTAAAGTATAAAAAACACAAATCGACCTAGTTATTATCACTGTCTCACAGGACATGGAACGTTCAATAGCAGCTTGCTGTTATATTTCCTATGATGAGTGAGATGTCCGAGAGTCCAAAACCCTCCTGCCTAACCATCAGGTAATGCTCATTACCATTACTTGCTCGTTATACGGCCTCTGCTAGAAAAAAATAAATCGAGATACATAACATGATTTTTTTTTATCCTGGCTCGGCAAAGTGACAAACAATGTGTCCATCGTAGGTCGGCAAGATCATGCCGGTCTGCCAAAGGGCCAAGGGGGAGAGGAAGGAAAAGGGATGGGAAAAGGGGTAAGATCAGGGGGCAAGTCCCCTGGGGAGAACCGGATATACACTGGCTGACCCTGGAACGCGACCCACACAAGGTGGGCCACTATGGCAGGTTTTAGCACCAGGGTACGGTGGTCGCTATCCGGTCGGATACAAGTATCCTCCCATCAGCAAAACTGCTTCTGATTGTCGCGTACTTAAGTAATATTATAACTGGCAAACCCGGCCACGCTATGCTGTGGCTAAGGTATATGTTAAATTATATTGCAGTAAACTATTGAATACAGTATGCGTTATCTATTGGATACTTACTCAATCCAGCCGATAAATTACCTTAAACCGCCATCTGTTAGAATCTTATGGTACTCAGAGATAATTATAACTATAATTTGCAATAAAAAAAATCTGCTATAAATTGAGATATAAATTACTATCCCATCTCTTAAGTTGGATCAAACTGCACATATTTTGCAAAAATTGAGAATTCTGAACGTTACTTATTTTTGAGGCAATCTAACAATAAATATCACAGACGATGGATGCTTACACTTGACCTATGAGATCATTATGTTTACAATTATAACAAAACAAGAAAATCTTCAAGGTCATTGGTGTTGGGCTTAATAATGAGTTATCATGATTTTTTAAAATAGAAAAACTTGAATTATTGTGTTTTTCCGACCTAGGAATTGATCCTAGAGTCTCATCGATTACTCAGTTTATACACACTGTTGATAATCCTGTAATAAGGCGAATTGTAGTTTTAACATTAAACACAACTTTGAATAGACCCCTTGAATATTCCATAACCCGTAATAAAATGTACTGTAGAAAATATTCATAGTTAATTATCTAATCAGCTATTGTTAGCCATATTAAACTATCTATGAATTATATTTTATTGGTAAACAAAAACAAAAGTTTTTAAAAAGTGATAAATAATTATATTTGTATACTGGACCATACTAACTTATTGATAATAAGTCAGTAAAGTCCATTATTACTTAGTCTTACAAAAAATATTATATTAATACGACTGAAGTATGTAACGTACAGTACTAACTTGCATGAAGTAATGCCTATAAAGAATACCCGTGAGCAATTACTTTCTAACTAATAGCATACTCACTCATATCCTTTATAAGTTATTCTTGGAACAAATTATAGCTCCCCAAGTCCCAATAACCAAAAACGTTTTGCTAAACCACCTTTTTACCTCTATTCATTCAGCCTGTAGGCGTAATCCACTTTAACACACCTTTTACCCAAAGTTTATTCAGGTCATAATTCTTTAAATATACATTTAAACAGAAAGAAAATAAAGTGGCTTATAAGTACAATCTTGATATTCTTTAATGGCTTGCAATCGATTGAAGATAGAAGTAAATTATGAGAAAAAAACTGTCACTGTCATGCGACTTGATGGCAAGAGATATTGTAAGTCTAACACCATTTAGAACTTTACATTATAAAATACTGTATGACTGGGGCATACGAATCATAAAACGACTATAGGGTGATATTTTACAATATATTCGTTGAAAGTGCGGATATCCTAACATATAAATAAGACAAATTTAAATTATACTAGCTGTAACCTGCGCGCGTTGCTACGCCACCATCATCATCATCAGCCACAGGACGTCCACTGCTGGACATAGGTCTCCCCCAAAGATTTCCAGACCGACCTGTTAGAAGCGGCCTGCATCCAGCGACTAAGCCACCAACTAAAATAAATTTGACAGAAAGACATTACATAAATATATGGAATTCATTGGAATGACAGTGGCGCCATCTGTCGAAAATTGGTCGTACGAACTCAGAAACCTTCGTGGGCTCATGCACAACAGCTTTGCTATAGATCATCACACGATCAAATGCAAAGTTTACGATTCTATAAAGGACATACAGAGTAACACTCATTTTTATACAGGGTTATTTTTAAAACACTGACAACCTCGCAGGAGTAGAGTCTTAAGGTCATTTGCTACTACTTTTGTTCTACGACTTTTCATAATTTGTTAGATTTTATTTTCATACAAAAATAAGTATTCATTTAATTTCCGTCTTGAATGTTACAACGCGCATCGCAGATTACGTAAACAAACACGCGAAACGTGGGGAACCGGGCTAGCGCCTTTGACCTCGGTCGCCCGAGCAACTGACCGGCCGCCTTTGATATCGTGCGCGCAAGCCGCGCCGCGCCGCAGTCTACGAAGAAAAACACGACACAACAAAAACTTGTGAAATCATTTTTTTTTTATATATTGAGTTATATCCAAACTCGTAGAACAAAAGTTGTTCCGTATGGGGTCAGCTATATGGCCCTGCGAGGTTGTCAGTGTTTTAAAAATAACCCTGTATATTAGTGTATATAGAAGAGTGTGGGTGCAGAATCCTTAGCGTACTAGCACAACTCACAGTTGACCGATTTTTATACCTTAAACTCTAAAAGCTGTGGACCATTAAATCTAGACCAGTTGTCGGAGTCGACCTTATTATAGTAACTCACTACTCGACTAACTTATAACAAGCAAATACTTAACTTTCAGCAAACAGGCGAGTGGCATTTGCACTTAAAATAAAAGTTTTAATTAAATGAAAGTGCTTTAGGAAATGTTTACTTTTGGAAATGACAGGATATAAAAGACTATCTCGGTGGCGCAACTGTAATGCATAACCTGCGATACGACTGCCGTGCGGAGATCTCGAGTTCGATCCCGGGTTGGGTAAAAGTGATATTGGGTTTTTCTATCACGAAATAACTAGTATCAGGCTGGAGTCTGGAATTGTGTCCGGTATGGCGATTGGCTATATCATCACAACAACTAACTCTGAATTAACTAATAATCTCTAAAATTAAGAATTTTAAGAACTCAATTTTGACTTGACAAGGGTTGAGAGCGCCTAAATCGCTCACCCGAAAGTCCGGTGAAGCTGTATACAGCCGACTCTCGTCAGGCTTACAGCAAGCGTCGACACAAAAAAAAAATTGACTTGACATAAGTGTCAAGTCAAAATTGAGTTGCTAAAAGCGTGGGAAACGCTTTTGATTTGACAGCTTTGTCGAAATCAAAGTTTTATTATTTGATTGAATGACGAGACGAGCAAAGCGCTCGCCTGATGGTAAGCGCCACGCCTGCCCATAAACAGAAGCACCACCATACAGAACTACAAAGCACTGCAAGGTACTGAACTGCACTCGTCACCCCGAGACATAAGATGTTAATTCTCATAACTTCACTGGCTTCAATGTCCTTCAAACCGAAACACAACAATGCTTACACACTCTTGCTTGGCGGCAAAAATAGACAAAGCGGTGGTACCAACCCAGACGGCCTCTCGCATACGAGGGACCTACCACCTTGTGTTCTGTTAGTTGAATGTTCTTTGATCAACATTTAAGATACGGGATGTAAATTAAAGAAATAATATAAAAAACTTAGTGGTGTCGTGGGACACCAGGTAGGAACGAAGTTCCTTCGGCTAATGTAGAATCGACACAAATTGCAAAAAAAGTCGTGCTCAATTTTATGTAGGTTTTCTTGATTTTTCTCTTAAATTTTGCTGATTAGTTTTTATTTAAGTACAAGAAAGTATTTAGGAAATTCAGTATTTTAGGAAATAATAAATTACTTAAAATAATATATCGCAAGACGAATAACGAGCTAGCGTATACTTTTAAAAATCGAAGGAGATATAAAAATACTTCAACTATAACAGGCGGAATGAATTTCATTTTAAAAAAGGAACTAACGCTGGCTGGTTATTCGCGCCTGCGCACGTCTCATTTAACGCTTTTATTCCACGCATTTTTTCCACACATTTTTCTTACGGTTTTACTATCACATTTTTTTCAGTTCGGTCACGCAGCGAAATCCCTATCCCCTCCAAGCCTGCCGTAAGGAACTTCGTTCCAATAATAAGAAATTACTAATTGTAAATTAAAGTTAATAGACGTATCTGAGTGTGGTAGTAAAAAAATAAATATAATTTTCACGTAGGCAAAGTTACTCACCCGTAACTTGTAGCGAAATTGTTTACTAACAACTTATTCAGGAAGCATGTTGACATTTGTTAAAGAAACTTTTTTATGAAAAAACTAGCGAGGGAAACGCTATACCATATTACTCGTAAATGTTGTGTTATGAATCAGGACGGAATAAAAACTTATTTAGGACACGATTAGCTTTTTTTATCTGCTTGGATGACGACACGTGCTGGTCACTCGCCTGATGGTAAGCGTCACGCTTACCTATAAACAGAAGAAGCGATACGACACAGAACTTTGAATTACAAAGCAATGTATGGCATCGGAGTGCGCTCGAAAACTAGAGACATAGGATGTTAAGTCGCATAATTCAGTACAATTTTTAATCTGCTTGTTTTTGTTTTAATTGTATGACGAAACGAGCAAGGGGTTCGCCTAAACATAAGCAACATCACACAGAACTTTGAATTACAGAGCACTGCAAAGCACTAAACTTCGCTCGTCACCCCGAGACATAAGGTGTTAAGTCTCATAATGCCCAGTAATTTCACTATGTTTGTGTATGACAATGTTTAGATTTGTTGCGAAACTAAAGTTTTCAAATAAATTAACGTCTATTTTTAATCCAAAATATAGCACCGAGTCACAGTAACAGGCTTAAGTTTCCATTCGAGGTTGGTTAGAAGTGGGTACCTCGCCTCGAAAGTAAGTGACCTAATTGGGTTGGCGGTCCACACTTTCAAATCCTTAAAACAGGTAGATAAACAAAAATCGACTTTATCCCATTGCAATTAAGCTGAATTTCTTAAAACTGTTCCGAAGCAGGAAATGGAAGATTTCATCTTCGCCAACCAATATATCGTAACTTGTAAGTAACCACTGAAGTAACGCTGATGTCTTGGATGTTAATCCAATAAAGGAAGGCAATTTCATTCCCAAGCTATCAGGTAATACTGATCTGATACTCAGAAGATCTTGAGCAGATGTCATTACGCTGTATTTTCAGGAAGACCTACTTAATAAAATTGAAGATATAATTTTTATTCTACAACTCTGTTTTATAATTTTTCCGTGCAAACCTATCCCGAACATGAGCTTTGAAGTTGCGTCGCAGCCACCGAAAACGTCGATCCTAAGCAAGACATGAAAGCCAAGGTTATTTATTTGTTGATTCAATGAATTATATTCATAACTCTCAACATTCTTAGCCACAGCAACGTGTGGCTGGGTCTGCTAGTATATTATAATATAAGTAATTAAAAAACAGTAGAAGTACAATATGTTGCTACTCAACTGAGCAAGCCACCAACAACGATACCTGCATCGGAACAGCAAAAAAACATAGTATGCAACGCTCTCACAATCGTTTTACTCTTTATAAGGAGCTGACATTACATCGGTGCAATTCTTTTCCATGTCTTATTCCCAATTTTTGTTATCTTGTGTGTTTTATTCAGTTGAAAATTCAATTGCAAGTCCATCCTCGAGGATACCGCATGTGAAAAACTATTCACTTCAGTTAATAACGAGTAGAACGGTCGACAAAAGTCGAATATCCGACCAATGTTAATTGAGTAGAATCGTCCCGACGAATGCTGATCACGAATATTTTCCGCTTTACTGCAGTTTCCGCAGCGGACCGTACAATTTTAGTGGCTTTTTAATATCGCTAATGTAGAAAATTGTTTAAATGTTATATAATGTTTAAGTGAACGTTGTATGCGAAATTGTAAGATAGATGTTTTGCTTAGGGTCGTGATTATGGCGTGTTCTTACGGTTAGATTTTAGTTGATCAACTACTAAATCGCTTTTTTTTATAGTATAGGCCGGCAAACGAGCAAGTGGGTCACCTGATGGTAAGTGATCTCCACCGCCCATGTACGCCACCCAGAAGAATCATGGGCGCGTTGCCGATAATTAGGGATTGGGAAGGGGAAGGGATTTGGGCTTCCGGATATCTCACTCACCGTACGAAACGCAGCAGCAAGCTACTTTACGTCGGTTTTCTGTGAGACAGTGGTAACGACCCGGTTGAGCCAGCCCAAACATGATGTAGACAAAACTGTCTATAGCGTGGCTTTACCACTCAAAAATTGTCCAACAAACTATACAGATTTTGCTGACCCATGTCAGTTGATAAACTAATATTGAGCCGCGTGGACCCGCTATTACCGGAGAGAATTTCTTCTTACACGACGCAGGCGTTATTATTACAAAAACACCAGGGTTCGACTATTATCGAGCGTGGGCGTTTATAGTCTATTGGATATGATTTAGATGCTTCATCATCTCAACTTACAATAAATACCCTATTTTTTGCACCATAAACAGTCTGACGTTTGCCCCAAATTATCTTCTAATTTTATCTTTTACTCGTGTTAAGCGTCCTTCATAATTATGTACCGTTTTAACATAATTGAGGAAAATTTTATTATTTCCGTGACAATGTTGTCGACTTTAATTTATTTAAATTAAGAATACATTTCTTATCAATTTTGCAGCACGTCATTATTATTTTTTTAACGTAGCTAATCCTATTTGGACATAAAATAGGTTTAAATTTTATAATAGAGGCCGGAAAAAGAGTGCGTGTGATAGCTGATAGTAGCTAAGCGACCAGCTCATCAAAATCTGCAATATAAAAGCAATCAAAGCAAATTGTCTAGGATAGGAATTGTACCTGAAAGGGAGGGTGGAAGTGATTTGGGTATCTGGCTATTACTCGCCTTAGGAAACGCAACAGCAAGCTGGTAGTTAACGTAGATTCTCTGATTTATAGCGGCGCTATCCTGCTTGAGCCAGCGCATTAATAAGCGTTTGTCGACTGACAGAATCTGTTAATTAATAGTTTTTTTTTATTGCCTTGATAGGCAGACGTGCAAGCGGCCCGCCTGATGGTAAGCGGTCACCGCTGCTCATGGACATCAGCAATGCCAGTTAATTAAAATTATAGTTTAAACATCTAAACTTAATGCTGGCTTATCAGTAACATCAATCTAGAACAATGCAGACCAACTTGTTTAAAATAGTTGTAGGAAAAATTTCATTACTGTATAGGAATCATCTAAGGCGAGGTAAATCATACTCTATTTGGTAGTAAATACATAAACACCCTGTAAGAGTAAAAGCGACTTCAACATAATATATTAGGTACACAGACATACGTAGAAAACTTCACAAGCACATGTTAATGCTTGGTCGTATGGAATCTGTCTTACCTGCAGTCTGAGAGATAGAATGTCATTCGTAGTTTTAAGGGCGTCCCCTTTAAAGTCAATTAAAATGCAATGTCATTAAAAGACTCCGGCTCCATTAACAAGAATAAAATAATAGTTGATGATCGCTCTCAACATTATTCCATATTTTATGTAAGAAATTCTTTTGGCTATCATCTTTACGCTTGAACAGAAAGCCGACGTTGAAAATTCAATTTTCTAAGTCACGTTACTGCACAATTTTAACTCTATTCATAAAAATTTTATGTTCAAAGACATTTCAGTCTGCAATATTGAAATTAAATTTGTGAAATTTCGGAGCATTTTATTACAGAAGTGACGATATTTCAGTTAATTAATATGATATAAATAAAATTATTAAAGCCTACATGACTGATTTCTCGTTTCTTTTTTATATCATGGGCTGACAACCAAGTAAGTGTGTCATCTGATGGTAATTTATCTCTTACGCCCATTCACGTAGTACCAGAAGAATTATGGATAAAATCTTCAAGTCATATTTTACATTGCTATGCATACTAGCTCCGGTAAATATATAATGTATTAAACATATGTCCAGTATTCGAGACACACTACAGAAAAAATCGAAACGAGATCGTTTTATTATACTATAAGAGTTCAGTTAGGCAGAGTTAGAACATCCACATATGAGACGCGTCCAATTAAGAATCTCTTAAGTTTATTTGCGTCGGTTAAAATATAGCAAAGTATTTAGTATCTAACTTTAAATAATTATCTTAATCCTCTATAACATGAATTTAATCCTCGTAAAATATTCTGTGAAGCTTATTTTTTAATTAATTAAAATGGATGACTAATCAATCTTGCTGACACAGATTCCGGGCAGACCCTGTAACGGCTGTTATCCTAAAGGCCATTATTAAATTCATTGTCTAGTAAAGTTAAAGTGTCAATAAGTTACGATGACATGAGAAAATAAAGTCAATTTAATTAAATCGCTAAGAAACAATAGACGGCCAATTTGTAGCAACGTTCTGTAACAAAGCCATGTAAAAAAAAATTAGAACAAATGTAACTTTAGCAGTCTTTGTGCTCGCGACGTGGCAGATATACACAAAGAATGTCACTTAAGGTATTATAGACGTTTTGATGAAACCATAGGAATAGGATATGTTAGTCGCAATAGCTTTTGCCCAAAAAGTGCAAGCCTGACTTAGTAGTCTCACTACGAAGGATGGTCAAGATCGACTGATGTGAAATCTTTTAAGTAGGGCGGACTCTAGCAAAATACCGGGATAAAGCCAGGCAGAAGAAGAGACAAATGTAATTTTAGATTTTTGCTGTAGCACGTGTTATTCATGGTAATCAATAAATAAATAATAAATAACCCAACAGTCAAAAACATAGTCTTGACCCAAGACAAGGTTAAACCTGTATCGTGGGTATCAGGAACTACGAGAGACTTGCGGTACCGTACAGTACAGACCCAAAACAAGTATTTGTAGATCACACAAACATTTGCCTCAATGTGGGGATCAAACCCACAGCCTCTCGCTTCAGATCTGTTACTCATTCACTGCGCCACGGAGATTTAACCCAATTAAAATTAATAGAACCCAAAAATATACCACTATTTTAACATAAAACATCTACTTTATGAAAAATATAAGCCATACAAGATTTTTATCACGCAATATCGTTGGGTATCACTGAACCGTTTTCACGAGCTTTAACAATCGACTTTACAATAAGCGCTCGTTGGTAATTAAAGTTGGCTTATACTCGTTTTTGCATCAAAATGGAAAACGCTATTAAAAGTTAGCGAAACAATTTTCGAGGTGTACAAGTTAAAGTTATTAGTTATCTCATGGAAATTGTTTTTCCGCTGGTAGCAAATTATATAACTAAATAATTATTTTATTATAATTATATATACCTAAGCTGGCTGCACACCGAAAGGGAATGGCAGAGATGCAACCTACGCTGCTTCTCCGCGGTTTATTTTTGCTTAGCCTATTTCCGTCCCATGATGTGATGCGGGCAAGCCTATTGCAGGCATTTTTAACCTAATTAGGCTGCCCCAAGCTAATGGTGCGTTATATAATATCTACCTATATAATAATTATCAGCATAATATTATATTATAACAGGTCAAGTATGATTTATTAAAGAATTGCTCGACCGGATTTAAAGTCTCTCATCAATTTTTTTAGGCTGTAGTTTTACAAAAAAGCTGAAAATAAATATTGTTATATGTGAGTAATAAAATAAAAAAATATATAAGAAATAGAATATAAATAATTAACACCAAACTATCACACATATCCCCACCCCGCACTAAAATACAGTGGTAAAAGTGTGTGTTGTGTGGTGGGTATCAAGAACTACGAGAGACTTTCAGTGTCACAACACCCAAACCCGAAACAATGTTTATGGATTAGACCAAAGATTCCCAGTCTTTTTTCTCATAGACCACTTTCAAAATTTAGCTGGATCCTGTGGACCCCCTGCAGCTACATTTCATTTCATGTTGTACTGAATATAGAATATGCAAATTTTTACTAGTAACAGTTTCATCCCATTTTAGTTCTTCACTGTCAAAAGCATATAAATTTTCGCGATCCCTCGCTTACGAATTGTGAAGCCCCGTTTTTTGTCACGCCAACCTAGACCACCGTCGAGTCCACCTGGACCACTTTGGGAATTAAGGTATTAGACAAATATTTCTTTCGGTGCCGGTTTGAACCCGCAGCCTCACGTTTCACAGTCTGTTAAGCGCCCACTACGCCACGGAGGCTACTCAAAAGTCTATAGTATATATAACTAGTCTATAGTACGGCTCTGCCTTTAATTAATATTATATTCAACATAATATAAGGCTAAAATTGTTCATCTAATACACCCAATGTCATAATCGCTAACGATCTAACCATAATTAGCTGAAATATATTATAATACAATGAATAGAGTGTTTCATAAGTGCTACAAAAAGCCGACGCAGACGCGACGTTGACCGATGGTGTGGACATTACCAAGCAGTACCATTAGAAATGATTCGCACTAAGGCGTGGAAAACGCTGGCGGTGATAATTAATAGATAACAAATAAATACAATTAGTTAGACATCTTGTGATGACATCAAGAATTACGACGGTGAAACTGTCCGACGATACGCAGCCAGAAATCATATTTGTTGATATAACAAACATTTATCTTGATACAGGGATTAAGGCGGACTTATATTCCGATCCATAATTGTATTTAACTATTAATGTTTACTAATGTAAAATTTTCATACGATGTGACGTTTTTCAAACATGTCTAGATGCGAAATATGTTTAAGCATTGTTGTGCAAGTGGTAATTAATATTTTTTAAGAAAAATAAAAGTATCGTTTCCAAGATGAGTGTTTAGTCATTAGCTAATTGTCGTAATTTTATATCCATGATCACCAATATTCGCAGAAGCTATTGACTTACAAATACATAATTACATTTTGGTAACACTGTAATGTTTGCGTGAAAAATGTAAAAAAATACGCGCGTTTTTAAACCACTACTGCGGCAATTCCTATCACAAAGCTGTGGTTGCTCTATAAGAACGCCAATATTAATGGTTTTCACCAAAATCTCATTAATTTCTTTGCATTATGTATTCGAAACTCAGGGGAATGGTTAAATTAAGTTAGTTGCCAATCTACCAACCAATGATAGACATCAACTATCAAGTTTTATGAGCAAAATGCTTACACATGCTGATAATGCTTTTATAGTTGTATGTGTCACACCCACATTATACACAGGATTTTGAATAAAGTCTACAACCCTGGCCTTATTAGATCACTCCTGAAGTCATACAATATTATATTACACTACTTCTTTATTGTACTCACAAAAATCATTGACACAAGGGAGAGCAGGTTTAAACCCAGCTGTGGATCAATACGAACTGATGATGACGTTTATATTAAAAATATTATACATGGATTTCATAATAATATTATTGCAATTTTATTACTCAATAATTGATAAGCACCGACTCCAAATTGGTAAGATTATTAGCTGATTTTTGTATCATGTCGGTTTTATTTTTCCTTAATACATTGGTAATATGATGAAATTTGAAAACGTCGGGAAATTCCTAGAAATAGATTTATGTTATAATAGTAACATATTTTCGTGAATTTTTAATGTCATAAAACATGCAATTATAAATAATCCGCTGTAATTAAATCAAATTTTAACTACATATAAAATCGTAAAGCTTAAGGTCAATGCAATTTGTTTAGATGCGCAGAAACGCATACAAAAATGATTAGAGACCAATTTTAAATAGTTTTTACATTTTCAATCTCATTTGTTGAAATGTTTTTCAATTTATCAAAAACGTGACAATAAACTTTTAAAATATTAAATACAAAGCAATGATAATTTACAAGTTGTAGAAGTAATCGTTATAAAATAAAATCTACATGTATCTTCATAGATTTAAAATCACAAATATCATTTTAATTCACTCAGTAGAATCAAAGCCACACATTTCGGTAAGTGTGTCACCAAACACGATCAGTCAAAGTCTGCCTCTCAGATTCACTTTGACAATGTAAACACGCTCTTACGGCCTATTTACGGATCGAGAAAGCATCCGATGGCAAGCACTAATGACCTCGGTGTGGACAATAACAATACTGGTATAATTGATTGCTGTTTGAAGTCTGGAAATTATAGTTAGGACAACGAGAGTGGAAATTACGTAATTTCGATTCAACGGTTAATAATTATGTTTTGCAATTGATTTGTGGAGGTTCATTATAGTTGTGTATCTCTTTGGCTAGGTTAAACATATTTGCTGGCTTGCGGAGCCACAGCTTCGTGGTCTCCTCCATCACGTCTCGAACTAAAAAGTTCGGAAAATCATACTTCTGCCGGACCATTATGATGTGGAATAGTTTGCCGGCACACCTGTTCCCTATTTCCTATAATATGGGTTCTTTAAACGGAGTGTGAAGAAGCAGTTAGGCAGGCCGGCATGATCCTGCCGACCTACGATAGACACACTGTTTATCGTTGGTCGACACTATTCCTGGATTGCGCTACACTTACCATCAGGTGTGGCGTAGTCATTTTGCCGACCCAGGATAAAAATATATATATTTACCGTATAGATCCGTACTTACAAGTTTTTAACTTGGCAAAATCTAATATTTTTTTTATCTATGCGGTATTTTGTTAGTAAAGTTCCATAAATATTCATTTGTTTTTTCTAAAATATGATATCAAAAGGGACAGTAAATTTCATTATGCTTCCATAATGTTGAAACTAAGGCCGGCTTTCACAACAATCCTTAATTTTATTTAACCACATAACATGTTTAGTAATGTATATTCTTCAGGATTTGACGTCCTTTAAACATGTTTAGTAGTTAATACGATTTATGGATCGTCCTTCAAAAAGTCACCTAAAAGTAAGAATATTAAAACAACTTCTTTATACCAAGTTTCAAGCTCGAATGAAACGTCCCACTATTATTTAATGGAAATTAAATTTACTCGATTATATCACGTTTACAAAAAAAATAAGATATACTTTTGTTTTGTTTAAAGGAAGAACTATTCAGATTATAAAGAGATGAATATAGAGCTTAAACGATTATAGAATTGGTTGCGCAACATTCCGCACTCAGAAACGGTAAATAATTTCTAAGAATTATTTCATCACTGAGACCCAGTTCATACCTTAGACTCCCATAATGAGTACAGAAGCTTTAGACTCAGTAAATTACTAAAGATATAATTAATGAAAATCTAAAAGAAATGGCGCTAAGTTCAGCAGTACGAACTCTAATTAAAAACAATTATCTGAAATTATTAGTCAAAATAAATCATAGTTGCAGCCTACGTCCCAGCGTAGATATGACCTAGTATACATATAAGGCAGATACATTAGTTGGATGCCGTCCAACACTTGCTCAAATAATAGGTAGTCTTAAGACGTGTGGTGCAGCCGGTACATTTTACGGCCTATTCTATATTATAGTTTTTTTTTTACTAGCCCCGTATTATATACGTCCCACTGCTGGGCACGGGCCTCCTCTACTGAATGAGGGGGATTAGGCCTTAGTCCACCACGCTGGCCTAATGCGGGTTGGCAGACTTCACATACCTTCGAAAATCTTATCGAGTTCTCAGGTATGTAGGTTTCCTCACGATGTTTCCTTCACCGTTAAAGCAAGCGATAATTAACAATTAATATACACGTAACTTAGAAAAGTCAGTGATTTATGCTCTTGGGGCTGGTTTCGAACCTGCGACTTTCGTCTCGACAGTCCATACGACACCCTGCTGAGCTATCGCTACCATATTATAGTTATTAAAGAACATAATAGAGTTAGTATACTGAAATACATTTTTAATGAAATTGATCATTTCTAGGATCATATATAACAAATTAATTATGTAGTATTTTCTCAATCTTGGCTTGAATTACACTAGATGTGGTAATCAGTTCAGTATGAATCAAATATAATTTCTAGATACATTGTGTCTCTCGATCGTTGGCAGGATTATGCCGGGCTTAAGTTATTGGTCAGACTTTGACCAACGAACGCGACTTGCCTGAGCAAGCTACCGGGTACAAAAATGTCAGGTACCCTCCAATCAGCATATACTGAGCAGTCCCATATTTTTTTCTTTAAGTTTTCTGACCATTTCCATTATACTTCTATTAGGTAGGTATCTAGGTATTCATCTAATTATCACTATTCACTTTGATCCTAGTTAGCATTCGTTTTTAACTGCATTCCCTTGCATCCACGCTCGCATTCATTAACATGAGCTTAACTCGTATTAACCTTTTAATTAGTAGAACTTTATTCAAACCTACTTTCTGTGTGGACGTAATAAGTACCCGTACTCTTTATCTTGCTTATGAAGATCCGTAAAGTTCATATCCAAGTATCTTTTCAATGCTTTAATTATTTTTATTGTAATTGAATAAAGTTTCACAACTATAATTATTTTGTTATGAGTCTCTGGCAAAGCAGCGATAGCTCAGCGGGGAGTGGTATGGACTGCCGCGACGAAAGTCGCAGGTTCGAAACCAGCCCCAAGAGCATACACCACTGACTTTTCTAAGTTACGTGTATATTAATTGTTAATTATCACTTGCTTTAACGGTGAAGGAAACATCGTGAGGAAACCCGCATACCTGAGAACTCGATAAGATTTTTCGAAGGTATGTGAAGTCTGCCAACCCGCATTAGGCCAGCGTGGTGGACTAAGGCCTAATCCCTCTCATTCAGTAGAGGGGGCCCGTGCCCAGCAGTGGGACGTATGTAATACAGGGTTAGTAAAAAAAAAAAAAATACATGATAATTCAAAATTTTATGAGCCCCAATGGCGGAATGAGCAGATCGGTCGCCTGATGGTAAGCGCTACGCCTACCCATAAACAGATACGGCGTGGCACACACAGGTCAGGACACAGGTCTCATAATGTCCAGTAATTTACACACTGCTGTTTGGTGGCATAAATCGAAAAAGCATAGCTGCCTGATAGTAAATTATTAGCTAATTCGTCGGGTACAGCCTAAGTTGGGAATTTAATCGTACGCCTCCAGATTTAAATCCTACTACGAGGAACAACGATCAACGAGGATTTTTTTACATTGTGAAATATATTAAACTTTTTTTTTTTTTTTATTATAAAAAAAAAAAAATATTATACATAAGGTATGTTAGTCGTAAGGAGTTATAAGCAGCGATAGCTCAGCGGGGAGTGGTATGGACTGTCGAGACGAAAGTCTCAAGTTCGAAACCAGCCCCAAGAGCATACCCCATTGACTTTTCTAAAGTTACGTGTATTAATTGTTAATTATCGCTTGCTTTAACGGTGAAGGAACATCGTGAGGAAACCTGCATACCTGAGAACTCGATAAGATTTTTCGAAGGTATGTGAAGTCTGCCATCCCGCATTAGGCCAGCGTGGTGGACTAAGGCCTAATCCCTCTCATTCAGTAGAGGAGGCCCGTGCCCAGCAGTGGCGCGTATATACAGGGCTAGTAAAAATAATGTTGTATATTAAAATTTGTTGCTGTTCTATTTGCCACAATCATAACGTAGTGACATCACACTGTACGTGTCAGTGACGTGACCGCAATGCCCTTGTCCTCTTTGCGAAATGTGGAAATAGTGTAATTTTCACTCACATCCCCGCGCTTTGCGGCTGTTGTATTCTGAAACTTTGAAGTTTATTACACGGATAATTGTTAACTTGAAGCTAGAAACTATTCAAGATGTATTTTAATGAGCATTCAATTACATACGCCTAGTGCTAAAAGTAAGTAGATGTTGTATGTGTAACTTAATCACTGGGTTCAAGACATCGTAACGTAAAATGGATTTCTTTTTGCAATCAATCAAAATCTTTTTGTTAGTGGCCATTGAAAACTTGCTACAAACTGAGATGGCCACCTACTTGTCAATGTGTAAGCGTGCAACAATTGGTGCACAACGGTAAAGTAATAAATTGGTGGTAGCAAGCCAGACGTCCTCACGTATACAAGGGTGCTATCACGTATATCATCCTACTTATTTCTGCTCTTCAAGCATTTATTTAAAAAACATATATATTAAATGTTGTTTTTAAACACGTCATTCATGGCTGTTAGGAACGAAGGCAGGTATTTTACACCATCACATTACTGCTTTGTGTTCTTAAAACTTTTACTAGACAACTTCAAACACGTTACCTTTTACCAGTACATTAAGCCGCTTAAAAGCGATTACTTCAAGTCTTTTACAACGCTGAACATTAGACTGCAATTGATGGCTAAAAAGGTAATTATTTGCAGAATTCTTTGTTTAAAAGAAGATAATATTGCACTTTTTAATTAAAAATATAATAATTTTATTTATTTAAGAGATAGATATATTCACTTTCGTTACCCAAATAAAACGTTCTTAAAACAAATTGAATAAAGAAACTTGATTTTTCATGTTATGTTGTCTAAGTCTAAGATTTAGTCGCCATATCTGTTCGAGAAATGCAAACAATTATATTGAAATAAAACTAATTTAAACGGATTTTATCGCGGTGTTTTATTAATTTTTATCAGTTTTATTTTTAAATTTGTTTAAATTAGTTTTATTTCAATGATTAATATTCGCGTAAACATAAGAAATCATTATGCAAACAAATATGTCAACTTTCCATATAACTCTATTACTTCGAACTTTTTATTCCTATTCCATGGGAACAGTTAAACAGATAGAATGGAGAAACGACAACAATTATTTCATTTATTGTATTGTGTTTAAGTGGTAAGGCCATCGTGTATACAGTTTTGTTGACTTTTCTGGGTCGCTCGAAAGACTTGTTACAAACAAATAACTAACATGAAGCATATTAGTTATAAGCTATTGTATGCCATAGCAGCTTGTTGTTGCTTTTCGTACGTTGACTGAGATATCCGCAAGCCCAAAATGCATTTCGTCTTCCTTCAATTCCTTTAAGATGGGCAAAGCTTCCTGGCATTGTGGGATGACTACCCATTAGGTAACGTAACTCACTTTCTTGTTTACCGGCGTTTGCTATAAACAAGATAATTGATGGCTTTAACAAAATAATATATTACAACAATAACAAAATAATAATAATATATTTGAAATGTGAATACAAATCATTTTATAATATGTCTGGAATAGGTTTGCTCATTAGACTATAGTTTTTTTTATTTGATTGAATGACGAGACGAGCAAGCCTGACGGTAAACGCTACGCCTGCCTATAAACAGTAGCAACACCACACAGAAGTTTGAAATACAAAGCACTGCATCGCACTAAACTGCGCGCGTCACCTCGAGACACAAGATGTTAAGTCTCATAAAGCTCAGTAATTTCACTGGCTTCAATATCCTTCAGACCGAAACACAACAGTGCTTACACACTGTTGCTTGGCGGCAGAAATAGACATAGCGATGGTACCAACCCAGACGGCCTCTCGCATACGATGGACCTACCACCTTGTCACCACTTCGCAATAATGTATACCTGTATTGTTAAATTAGTATTTCAAAAGGTTCATAATACATAGAGAACTGCATTTTGTCGGATTATTCAGTAGCCGTAACAAAATAATAGAACATTGTAAATAATAATACACTCCGGCTATTGCCTGTAACATTATACGGTAGACAAAATATTATGTAATTTTGTACTTAGTGCTTATTGCGTCATATTTTCCTAGATTATACTAGATTGCCATAGTTATATGAGATTATCGTCGTTTATTGTCATATTTATGTAGTAATTGCTGGAAAATTCTATAGTAGGAACGTGTATAGGTTTTTATAACAACTATCTTCAAGCCTTTGTTCGCCAGGTCTTCTCAGGCAGGGTCGCGTTTGGATCTGGTGGTAGTTTTAAAACAACAATCTGGAGATACACATGATCCGTATCAATCTGCCTTATAACTGATTATATAATAAAAGGCTTTGTATTTCTGCTAATAATTTGGATTGAAAGAGCGGACCAAAAACAAGCCCACTGAGTTTGTCTAGCTGGATCATCTCAGGTAAGGGTCGCGCCGCGTTGAATCCAGCGGTAAAGGAAGCCCTCTTGAGTTTGTTTCGCCGGGTCTTCTCAAGATGGGTCGTTTTTGGATCCGGTGGTAGTTTTAAAACACGTGCCGCTTTCGATAATGCGTATGGTCCATATCGACGACCCCTCAAAATATATGATGATTCTGGACTATTCCACAGTAAAAATATGGAAAAATAACAATAATAAATAGATTTAGTGTAATTGCCGAGTGTATTTTGATGATGCTCTGTATGTATGTGTACATTAGTTGATACTGATTTCTATATAAGTTTCTTTTACTTTTGTACTGACTTGTCATAAGCGCTATTTCAATTGCCTACATGATTAATAAATGATTTCATTTCATTTCATTTCAGCCGCGACTTTACCAGCGAAGAATCGTTGGAAGTTTTAGCAATAAAATGATTATAAAAAAGTTATTCCAATACAGTTTCGAATTATTTTCATGTTAGTTTTTACAAGGTGGTAAGTTCCTCGTATGCGAGAGGGTACTACCGCTTTGTCTATTTCTGCCGCCAAGCAACGTGGTTAAGCACTGTTGTGTTCCGGTTTGAAGGAAGGTTTGAGGTTAGTGTATTAGAAAAAAAAGCCTGATTATATGTTTGTATTATTCCGAGAATATTAGTGCCGATTGTAGATTTACGACCATTTTTTTTATAAATTAAGTACCTCTTAGCAAACAGTTTAACATATAGGATAAATCGAGGTAAAAAAGCAAATATATTCATGTCTTGTGAATATCTGTCTTACTGACAGGCATGTGTAAGGCTCCCACAACACTCAAGCCCGAAACAAATATTTTTATTCTGTGGCTGACACAAACATTTGCTCAGAGTGGGGGCCGAATTTGCAGTCTCTTGTTTCATGACTGGTTACTTGCCCACCGCGCCATTGAAGCTGCCCACAATGGCGTTTTTATTACATGCCTAACGCAATTCGAACAATAGTAAATAATATAGATTGTTATAAACATTTGAGACCTCCTTCTATGTCCGTTACAAATAAGATAGTCGATCAATCTCGCATTTCAGTTTTTGGACGTTATGGCCTGTTTTTTGAAATACGATTGAAGGAGACCACGCAGTAATGAGAGCCAGGCGTTGACGACAAGTTCGCTTTGTATGAAAATAGATGGAAATGGTCATGCGGCACAATGTGTTATTTAGGTTCCATACCCCGAAAGTACATAAACAATTACAATTACATAGAATACGGGCATGTCGCCGGGGGTCACGGTCGTGCGTCTTTATACATACCTTTATTGTACATTTAAAAATTAAAATAAATAAATTAAAATTATCATGGAATATTGCACGCGATTAAAACATCGCAGAACAGCGGCACATTAAAACACCTTTGTGGGAGGTAATAATATGTATTTGTTACAGTGTCAACTCACTGCATCCGAACTAATCACTGCATCGCAAACCAAATCATTTAAAGCACTGTTTAATGATATAATACTGTGCATCGCTATGACGTAACTCGAAACTCAATAGACGATCGACTATTGGATACGTTATGGATCACTTTCTATAACAGTAGCTAAAGTGGTTCTCCAATTAATTAGCCATTGAACCGGGAGTGGGATGAAGTACCCTCCGTAGGAGACAATTGCAATTGTCGGTATCTATGTTTATCAATAGCGGATCAGAAAAGTTGTCTAAGACAATGGCTATTATTGTCTGTTAGAATAGATATACTCAAATAATAGTATGCGAGAGGCGGTCTGGGTTGTAACCACAGCTTTGTCTATTTCTGCCGCCAAAGAACAGTGTGTAAGTACTGTTGTGTTTCGGTTTGAAGGACATTAAAGCCAGTGAAATTACTGGGCATTATGAGACTTAAAATCTTATGTCTTGGGGTGACGAGCGCAGTTCATTGCCATGCAGTGCTATATATCTCAAGTTCTGTGTGGCGTTGCTTCTGTTCATGGGCAGGCGAGGCGTTTACTATCAGGCGAGCGACTTGCTCGTATCGTTATTCAATTAAGCATTTAAAAAAAACACTCACGCCTAAATCCCATGAGAGTAGGCTGAGACTATTTATTGAGTATCACAATTACTGTGATCCTATAAATTGTCTCTTACATTTTCACTGGTTGAGGGCACCGACTCGTAATGTGTCCTTTTCAGAGATGATCATTTCTTTGATCGATATACGTTTTCCTCGAGCGCATTCTTCTGACCTATTCACATTTGCACGATAAATAGCTTTCGTAAGTCGTCTTTCATTCATCCACCCCATATGACATATGCAGGGGATGAATAAAAGTCCATTTAATACAATAAATGAATGAAATACATAGTTGTTTATATTTTCATTTTACACTAGATCAACAAATCTAAAAGCGTGCGTAAAATCTCGGTGCAAATTCAATTTTTTTTTAATCACTCCGTCAGAGAGAAATCGACAAATAAAATTTAAAAATAATATAAAATACATTGAAATTTGCATTTCCTATTGGTAGTTAGCAAATAATGCAATTCAATGAAAACCAGAAAATTATACTAAACTAATGTCGATGAAAATTGACAGTAAATTCTTAGCAAAAAAACTATTCCTAATTCTGATGAAGAGTCAAAACGTGTTACGTCACATCACTAAAAGAAAAAAAAACATAAAATACTTTCATCAAATAATTTATAGCGAAATCAGTATGATGGGATGATATTGGAATATAAAACGATCAAATAAAACACAAACAAAATTTCACTATTTCAATTTATTTCACCGCGAATCAACGTTGGCTTAAATTAAAATTGGCTACTGCACCGCGACTCTGGACACGTGAATATGCTTGTTTATATTTAAATTGTAGAGCTTAATGGCTTACTTGCTATTAAGAAAATATTGGTTTATTTATTTATTGGCTTTTGCTCGCGTGGGCGGTAAATTAACTTAAAGTACTGCTTAAAACAGTCGTTTAAAAGCTTAAATCGGATTAGTCCCTTAAAACAAACTAACAAAATTACAATCTTTGCGTCTTTATATTATTAGTTCAGACTTTAGATAAATCCAAAAACGATCTTTTTTTTCCCGAGTAAGCTAAAGTGACCGCACTACACCTGATGGTAAGCGCAATGCAAAAAAAAACCAGCTCTCTATTGAGTATATTATGTCTTCTAGATGACTTCGTATTTTTCATTCATAGACGGATATTTTTGATATATTTTATTCTATTATCCAAGATCGGACAAATAATGACATATTTCCTGAAATGACTCAGTATTTTTACATAAAAGCAATAAAAATCTCAATAGGACAGCCATTACACCGACTCATGTGTTGGCGATAACTGCCCATAACTACCCTGGTGTGGCCATTTCATTTTAATTTGGCACTGCAAGAAACTAAAAAAAGCCAATAAGTCACAAATTTGAAAGAATAAGAACTAGTCTTTTACTTTATTGCCAAGATACAAAGCTTTTATTGTATATATGTAAAAAATAACCAGTTTTGAGGCGCTCCTTTGCAAATTTATGGTCAGTTATTTGTAGAAACTTAAATTTTAAATACTGTCTCGGTTGCCCCAGTTTAACCGCTTTGAAAAGGGTCTACACATTTGGGAGCTGCAATGCCACGGAGAGTCACATAAAGAGACAACTGAAGGCTTTTAACTAAGAACATTTTTTTTACACCTCAGTATGTATATAGTATATGTATATGGTCTAGAAGAAAAACGTGTTAATCACAGAAACGCAAATTTTTAGAAGAGCAATTTAAAGTTTGTTGAAATACATAAAAATTGAGAAATAATAAAAAAGGTTAGATTAGCCGGCATGATCCTGACGACCTACGATAGACACATTATTTCTCGTTCGTCGACACTATTGCTGCATTGCGCTACACTTACCATCAGGTGCGGCGTTGTCACTTTGCCGAGCCAGGATAAAAAATAAAGATTTTTATGAATTGTGACGTTTGTTGTGATGTTATGTGGTGCTATGTTACATTTTGGATTTGTATGAATCTAGATGCTAGATAAATTACTTTTTGTTTTGCCTGAAAATAGGCACTTACTAAAGAGGGAAATAGGTAGATACGAAAAAAGAAATGAAAAATTACCATTCTGGTCAGTGCAAATAGTTCGGCTTGAACATTTAATACATTTTGCATTAATAATTCCAAATTCAATTATTTTGTACTCTCGGGTTTTTTTACTCGACTAGATAGCGACTACCATAAACAGGGTGAAACCACGTCATAGTTGCTCGTTTATGCAAGTCGCGTTACTGTACATCCAGTAATTTCGGCATTTTGCCGACAGTCGAGAGACATAATGGTCTCTTGACGGTCGACATTATTATATATAGACTGCACTGAACATCAGGCCCAGTCAGTGCCGAGCCATGAAAAAAAACCTCAACAGAATTTACATGAAATTAGATCATGCATAATGTACAGTCGCTAAACTTATTATTAATCCAACTTTATCAATTAAAGATACTATCATCACGCTAGTATACGCAGTGTCTACTATCAACAGGGACGATGAACAAACAAAGGAACAATGGGTAACTTTGTTCATTTCAATTAGTGAACAAGTCCCAGATGCGTCCGTTGTCACGTTTAACTATGGACCAATTAAGTTGATGATATTTGAGAATCATCTTATAAGAGGTTTGTCTACGTATTTCAATTTGTGTATTAGGAATCGAGATAGACAGCCTCCGTGGAGCAGCAGGCGAGTAGCCGGCTGTTAAGCGAGAGGCCGCGGGTTCGATCCCCGCACCGACACAAATGTTTGTGTGATCAACAAATATTTGTTCGGGTCTGGGAGTTGTGAGACCGAAAGTCTCTCATAGTTCCTGATACCCACGACACAAGACTCGTATCTTACTGTGGTGTCAGAATTATGTATGTGACTGTTGCGTGTATTTATTAATTAACAATTTTCAACATTGAATTCAATTAAACCCATGTTTACTGCTAACAAACGTGCGGCATATTCGGTTTACATACTATTACGCTAAGCCACAAGTCATCACACAAGTCAATTTAAAGTTATTTCTTCGACGTACGATTTTGGATGACGTTTAGAATTGCTCTCTAGGATTGTCAAATTTCATAATTCAGTGATATTTTTATTCGAAAGTTGGTTTAATCGAGATGGTTCGTAGCTGTTTGAAAGAAATTCTGTTCGGTTTTATAGAATTAACAGATATTTTCCTAATCGATTTAAAGGGTTTCTTAACGTTTAAGTTAGGTTATTTTTATATAAGAATTAATAAAATAAATAATAGATGAATGAAAATACGCAATAACATTTCAACCCACATCAATTAAAAATGAAGATATTAATTTTATTATATATTATAAAAATTATGGAATTTTACCTACTTAAATCCAATGAATTTAGCAAAATAAAATCGATATCTCATTTTTATTGCATATTTATATCCATTTAATATATTGTTAATGTAAATAATGAATTTTTTTATGTTAATGGTTGTAATATGAGGATTTATAATAATTATTATTTTATATCCGTAATTTGAAGCAAGAGTGCCCATACTCTTTTAAGTCTTTTATAAAACTGAATTAAATTTAGATTTGTCGACCTTAGTGCTAACATGAGTCGACGAGGTATCGATGGATGGATATAATCCTTAATCCTCTATCCAGCGACAAAATAAAATAAAATTATAAAAAAAACGGAATCATGTATCACGATACGATCATTTTGCAAAGTCATTATGTTCAGGCCCTTTCAAATCAGCGGGGTTATCTGCGACAAAAATAAATTTTCATTTTCAAACGTCGGAACAAGTGATATTTTTACGTAGGGCACGAGTGGGTTGGTTTAATCGTCTCTCGAGTTAAATCAGGACGCACTGAAATTACGCTAATGCGTAAATAATTAATAGCCATCACATAAATGGTCGATCTTGTTACAAATTGAGAAATATTCCGTATTGACTGACTGATTATGGTTTTTTATATTCACCTTTTTTATCGCTTGAATGACGAGAAAAGCAAGTCGCTCATGTCTGATGGTAAACGCCTGCCCATAAATAGAAGCAACACCACACAGGATTTTGAATTACAAAGCACTTCATAGCACCGGACTGCGCTTGTCACCAGATATAAGATGATAAGTCTCAGTAATTTCATTGACTTCAATGGCCTTCAAACCGAAACACAACAGTTCAAACGCGGCAACTGTTTGGCAGCAAAAATAAACAAAGCAGTGGTCCTAAGCCAGAGGACCTTTCCCCTTAACACCTAGTAAAGCTACCAGAAACATTTTGGAGTGGAGGCAATCAGATATCCCACCACGGGTCATGACTATAAGTCTAGTGGGATATTTTTTTTTTATCCTGGCTCGGCAAAGTGACTACGCTACACCTGATGGTAAGTGTAGCGCAATCCAAGAATAATGTCGACCAACGATAAACAATGTGTCCATCGTAGGCCGGCAAGATCATGCCGGCCTGCCAAAGGGCCAAGGGGGAGGGGAAGGAAAAAAGGGATGGGAAAAGGTTTAGGATCAGGGGGCAAGCCCCCTGGGGAGAACCGGATACACTGGCTGACCCTGGAACGCGACCCACACAAGGTGGGTCACTATGGCAGGTTTTATCACCAGTGTATGGTCGTCGCTATCCGGTCGAATACAAGTATCCTCCCACCAGCATATATCATATATCAGATTATGTGAGTTACGTTTTGTAGTCTTATGTTCGAAATAATTGATTAATTGTTAGGTAATTATTTTTGTGCTAAAGTTGATCACCGTACTGCAACTACAATACAGCGCTACAGAATACATATTCCTATTCATATAAAAAATCATATTAGAGGAAAATAGTCATATTTCACTGCATATTGAACCGCGTTTAATGAAAGGAGATGCGCGCCCCCTTCTAGAGGCCCTGTCACGGTGTCTGAGAGCTACTAATGGTGACGTTCGGTGTCGCTGACACGTGACACTCATTAGGCGTCGGTTGGGGTAAGCGAGATGCGTAAACAATGATGTTTTACTCGATATTCACTATTCACTAAAGGCGAAATGTTTATATCACTAAAAATACTATGCCTTACCTTAGACTATTTTGGTTTTATTCGTGGTATATATAAAGAAACGGGTAAGTCATACTTTATTCATTCTTTAATTCTATATGAACATAATAAGTCGTCATTATGAAACTTAACATACGTCTCGGCGTGACGAGCGCAGTTCGATTTTTTACCTGATGGTAAGCGCAGTGTAGTCCAAAAAACAACCGACACCACCACCGAAAAATAATGAGTTTATCGGTGGTCCCCAAAATCATGCAGGCCTGTATAAATGCTTCTTCACACTCCGAAGAAAGAAGAATAAAATCGAGACTACTGCGACAAGACCGACGCATGACCGATGCAGTCACAGGGATACAAGTGTGTACCCCTATTCTCACCCCGACCATCATCAAATCCTGTCGCAAGATCCTCGAGAGATACGAATATACACTGGCTGATCCTGGAATGCGATCCACACAAGGTGTGTAGGTCTTTATGGCAGTGAATACATACGGCTTGATTTTAGTTCATCAACTGACTTAAATCAACATAAGCTGTATGGTTTTTGTTGATCAATCCGATTGAAACTATGTTCAGACTGTTCAAATGCCGTTTAGCAGTCGATCTAACAAAATCGAACCGTGTGAACCCGTTATTATCGTAATTACCGTTAGTTATTCATTCAACCATTCCATCAGTTAAACAGAGCCTATTGTTGCCAAGTGTTGTTATGTGGCCCGAAATGTTTATTGCGTTGGCAGCTAGCCATATGACTCGGTGACTCCAGACTTGGCTAATGGCGTCTTGGTGACTTGTAGGACGTTGTTAACGCCTGCATAAAACTGAATATATAGGTAATATGCAGCGTCTGCGTTCTTGTTTGAGTAAAAATAAAATACAAGTATTTGCTTGTACCAGTACTTTTGTTTTAACTGTCATAACATTATCCACGCCTGTTTCTCCAAAGGAGTAAGCAGAGGTGTAACTGTGCACGCATGATTCACTGGACATATTTCCCTCTTGTGTTTGAATCCCTTGCAACGCATGTATTATTTTCAAATGGAAAAACTAATACCATTTTTCGTTACCTGTATTATAATATTACACCAAACTCTACCCGGTTTCGTAATACGAACAATAGAAAAACATAATTTCGCGTTGGATTGCAGCACACATCCAGCTAGAAGGACCAAACGACTTAGTGAGGTCTCTAGTGTATATTCAGTAACTCCAGGCTGATACGATTGTGCCAACTGTCGAGCGACGCAATGTTTCCGGACGGTCAACTTTGTATTTTGACTGCACTATGGTTATCACTGGATGCATTGTTATTTTTGTTATCCTTTCCTTTATGGTCAGTAACTCGCCCATGATTTTTCTGGTGGTGGGCGTACATGGGCAGTGGAGATCACTTACCATCAGGTGACTCACTTGCTCGTTTGCCGGCCTATGCCCTAAAAAAATTAAAAAAATGCTTTATTATGACTTTATCATGCCGGTAAAAAACTGAAAGGACCAAATATTTTAATGACATCTCCAATTAGGTCAAATTAAACGTTCATTTTTCGTTAAACTGCACCACACATCCAGCTCGAAGGACCAAACGACCTAATGAGATCTCCAGTCAGGTTGAATTAACCATTTCATAATAAATTAAGAACAAGATTAGTAGTAATATAAACGCTTTACTTTTTAAAGTAAATATAGATTTAACCTTGCGAAGGAGTAGAATGATGAGTCGGTTTTATTCATAACTTTTAATTGCCTAACATTTAAGTCAATCGCATCTAAAACGGACCGTCAATTTTTATTCTATTTTTAACGACACACGGAAACAATTTGAAATAATATATCCTCTTTACTACGCTGGCTCATCTCTTGATGCTAATAATAAAAAAAAATCAAACAAATGTATGACGAAACTAGCAGTAGGCTCTAGTGGCTCAAGTGTTGATCGTTTTCTAAAACGATGACAGTTTTCGTTTCGTCTCTATACATCAAGTAGCAGTAGCCACTATTTGTATGATGAATTAAAGTTCATAACTTGCTTAACTATTTACCGTATTATTCAAGTATGAAATTATTTTTCGAGCGATTCTTTAATATTTTACAGTACATTTATTTATATACTAGTTTGACACCTCGACAATGGTAATTTTATCTTCTATTCTATTCTATCTCGAAATGCTCAGTATCAGATCGGAGTATGGCATGGCGATAGGCTCGTCTCATATCACATGATGGGATGGAAATAAATTCGGCGAAACGGTACATTCGTACAACTCGTACAACAATTAAAATAATACAATAATAAAAATAATACAATTCGTACAACGGTACGGGTTATATCTCTACCAACCCTTTTTGGGGATAACAAGCGTGAGTGCGTATTCATGTATGTATTTATTAAAATCATATATAAGTGATCGTTATTCTGAGAGTAAATGCGATGTTATCAGATAACGACTTAGTAACGATATGCCAATTTATGTCAATCACTTTGCATGCTTTAACACCATTAGTTTATTACAAACTAATGGTGTTAAAGCAATATATTAAATTCCTTTGCAATGATAATTTTTGACAAATTGATACGAATATGCAGTTAATACCTAGTCAGTCGGACCCGATCAACACTTAAGTAAAAAAATAATTGGTAGTAAAAAAAATAAGTTGTCCAATAATATCTGAATCTGTATAAAATATTCATTGTCACCGTTTCGTATTTTTCAAATATACGACAATTATTAAAGCGCATTTAGTAGTATCATAGTACTCGTAGATGAAACCCGGGAACGAGGTAGTAACATGCACGCGGTTGAAACTGCGCGAGATAGCTTGTAATTTATATTACTTGTACCGATCTGATAAGAAACTGTATTAAATCCCGGCAAACGAACATGTGGAGCACCCGGTGGTAAGTGATCTCCGTCGTCCATAAACACCCGCTGATGAGACACATGGATGCGCAGCTAATCTTTAATGATTAAAGCAATAGAGAACGTGAGGGGATCGGGTCTCCGAACTGCTGAAGACATGGTAACAATATACTGACCTCATTAAAGCTGTCACGTTTACGACAATAGACCGAATCTATAACTCCTAATAGTTATAGTCCTGACGCAGTAAGATCTTCTAGAAGAGTCCAGACACTTTCAGTCTCGTAACTCTCGGAAAAGGGAACAAAGAGTTGTGGATAACACGAACATTTAACCCGGTGTTAGGATCCAATTGTCTCTGGTTTGGCTGAAGGCTGATGCATTCAAATAACTAATAATTGTCTTGATTAAGACGCAAACGTCTCATTTGGGATATATCTTATAATGAATAATTACTAGTAATATACACTGAACTAATACTTGGTTCCTAATTTGAAGTGATTACTGCCATGGGATCTTAGATGAATCACTTTATTAATGGGGCTTAACCTATTCATAATGCATGCATAATATGTACGTATTATTGAAGTCATAAACTTCAAATGTAATGCGGATTGTCGAGTAGATATTGTACATCTGATTTACGACGTTAGATTAGGAACTTATTTCTAGTAAAGCATCGCACACATTAAAATTTGAGACTAAAAGGTGCCCCAATTCAGACGTTTATTTAATTTATTAACAGTTACCACTATTTGTAAATAAGTTTAATATTATTTTAGTTATCATATACCTTATTTTGTACCTTTGTATCTTGAAAATAATTATCTACTGTGATATTGAATGAATGTGAATATAGCATATCTCAAATCAATCTTGAAAGAGAACTTTCTAACTTTGTGTTTTGTAACGTTAACCCTAATTAATATTTCATACTTTATTCTCTTATTTAAATGCGATATTTTATACATTATACTCTTATTTCATTTCTGATATTTTTATATATTAATCCATTATTACATACTGGCAAGCGCAGTGTTGGACGTCCGCCTACAAGGTGGACAGACGACCTGATAAAGGTCGCAGGAAGTCGCTGGATGCAGGCCGCTTCCAACAGGTCGGTCTGGAAATCTTTGGGGGAGGCCTAAGTTCAGCAGTGGACGTCCTGTGGCTGATGATGATGAATCCATTATTATTCTTTTTGCTATTTATAACAGGTCACTGTCACAAAAGAGCGATCACAAAATAAGACATGTATTGATATAAGATTTGTCGATAGTCTCGGCTGTTAGCGGCTGTACACACGTTTCCTTATTTCACACAGAGACTAGACAAGTAGAAACCTACTTTCTGTAATGTTGGAAGTGTGTTTCCTTCCTTGCCAATATCCGTGTGAGAAAGCTTCGTCCGTTGTATACTGTCCTACTTTTATTACTGGATTAAGTCATTGGAACAGAGAATGGATACATCACAAAAACTTTTGTTTTTAATTGGGTTATGGTGTATGGGCTTTACGATACCTACAAACTACAAAGGGGCATAATCAAAACATAATAGGGTGGCCTTTATCTCGATTCTAATATATCATACCACTATCACAAACCCAAAATATATGAAAGAAAGAAAATATTATATCTGTGAAAGATTTTTTTTTATTTTTGATCGGAGGAAAATCCCTTAGATAGTTAATGTGACTGCAGACAGTTTTGTCTACAGCATGAATGGGCCTGCTCGACCGAGTTGTTACCATAAAAGAGTGACATTAAGTGACAGCTTGCTGATGCATTTCTTACAGTGAGTGAGATCTGGAGGCCCAAATCCCCTTCCTTTGTCAATCCCTTAATTACCCCCTTCCTTTAAGGCCGGTAACGCATACATGATTCCTCAAATATTGTGGATGTTCATTGACGGTGGAGATCACTTACCATCAGGTGGCCCACTGAATCTTTTGCCGGCGTCTGCTAAATAAGAAATTTACGAATAAAAACAAATTGAAATGAAAATTTAGATAATTTAAATTTAGACATCTAATGGTCATCGCGTTGACAAGTTTAATCTAGCGTATTATTTCATAGTATATTCACAGCCTGATGGCATGATACAGAAAACCCAGATAAATCTATGTAGCTTCCATAAAACAAGGTTTATTATACCATTAGTAGTGAATCACGGTGATTTTCTCAAGAGACGAGTGACTTGAAGAAAACAAACAATGCTTATAAGAGACAACATCGGTAACTCTCATTCTCGAGGGACTATCTTCGTGAAAGAATTATTGTTTATAGCAGATAAGTAAGATCTTGAATAATAAATTGCAGTTACTTACCAGCATTTCTAAATTATAATTTGTCTGCTCGTTACGGCTACTTTATTAATTACAATTAATATTACCTAAAATAAGTAATTGACGGCATCTGTTTTCATTAATGCCTTATGCTTAATATACTTGCATAATGGCACGATAATTGTGATCTACAATCGGCTAATATCAAAAATACTGAGTCACATTAACCAATACTTGCCTCTTTTATCTTTAGTCTTACTGCGTGTATGTGATCGAGTGTGTGTCTCTTAATATCATTTGAATACTCATTGAATATTTAAAAGGAGATATTGAGAATATTTGTTTTTTCTTTAAATCTTTGAGAGCCTCCGTGGCGTAGCCGGCTTTGAAACGAGAGGCCGCGGAGTCAATCCCCGCGCCATGACAAATATTTATGTTCGGCTCTGGATGTTGTGAGATCGAAAGTCACTCGTAAGTTCCTGATACCCACGACACAAAACTTATATCTTATTATGCCTATATAGGCCTATATACTCTGGCCTATGTGTAACTGTTGGGTGTATTATTTCTTTAATAACTGACTAGTTTTTGTAGTAAGTAAAATAAAGATTTACGTTTTATCGGGTGCCTACATACTAAAGAATAGCAATGTTAATGTTAGATTCTTTTATAATATAACGGCTTTACATGAAATTAGCTGGTTTCTTTTTCATGCCAAAATATACAATGGAGCAGCTGCCCTACTTGGCCGAGCTTGTTAACTTGCTGGACTAAAAAAATCTGGATTCACCTTGAATAATGAAAAAAGTTTTTGTGTGGTCACCGAAATATCTAAACTGATTATCCTTAACATTGTAATTGATATTTAAAATAGTCTGTATAGTAACTGACTCGGAATTTTATTGTCCCATATTCCGCTTTCTACCCAACTGCATGAAGACTGGAGGATTTTTAGTGTATGTGTATTTAGTATGTGATTCCTAATCCTTTGGTTTTTGGTTCTATAAGATTATTTTAAGGCATCTTTAGATTCATTTTAGTTGTGAAAATAACACGATTGAATGAAGTTTAAAAATATCAATCTACTGAACAGAAATCACCATTTCACAAAGGGTTTTAATAAAGTGATATATTTAATATGTCACGAGATGAAATACCGTATTGTGTTTTTTTTTATATTATTTGATTGAATGACGAGACGAGCAAGGCGCTCGCCTGATGGTAAGCGCCACACCTGCTTATAAACAGAAGCAAATCAAGCGTCAAATCATGATGAACAGGTAGACCCAAGCATCATATCCCGAATAACGGCCAGGTAGTTCGAATGAGATAAATAAAAATTGTCTTATAATTCAAAACTGTCTTTTTATTCTATAAAATAATTTATGCGTTCTCTTTTCCACGACCAATAGTAATGTAAACGTAAAGAATTAATGGTATTGGGTACATTTGTAGATGACAAAGTTATTTCACCGTAACTAGATGGTACATATAAAGCAGGCAGTATATTTCCAGTACTGATAGCATTAAAGCTTGGATAGGCAGGTTATAAACGTGTTTTATAGTTTGAAACCTATCTGAAACCGAACCTCGTTAGTTAGCGAACATTTTCTTTGTTTATTATGTTATGACAGGGTATTAAATTAATGTAATAAGGAATTTTATCAATATTGAAACTTATGTTTTATACATATTATTAGTTTGTTTCTTTTGAGATATGGAATATTTTCGATGATACTATGGAACCCTTCATTGTGCGTGGTCTAATACATATTTGGCCGTTTCTTTTAAAAATAAATAAATAAAATGATTACACCCAACAGTCAAACACATAGTCCTGACCCTACACTAGGTTAACCTGTATCGTGGATATCAGACACTACAAGTGACTTGCGGTCCCACAACACCCAGACTCGAAACAAATATTCATGGATCGCACATTTGTCTCGGTGCGGGAATCGAACCCACAGCCTCTCGCTTCGCAGCCGACTACTGGTCCACTACGCCACGGAGGCCGTCAAATATATGTAGGCTGTGTATAACATTCAAAGATTCGCGCTATTGACTAACTTATCGATTACAATGAACCATTTAGATACTAAATATATTATAGAAGTATTAAAACGACATAGCGTCGATGAAGTACCAATACCTCCTAAGTGTTGAGAATCTAATTTTACACCCGAAGAAAAAAACTGTTTAAAAATAAGGTTTTATTTATTTTCAATCAACTATTGATAGTAAAATAGTTACCAATACATTACCTTTTTATTAGTTGCTAAGGGATGTGGTCTAGTTTCAAACAGTTACCTTATTTTTAAACAGGTTTTTTCTTCTGGTGTAAAATTAGATTCTCAACACTTAGGAGGTATTGGTACTTCATCGACGATAGGCATTTAATGCTAAGTTCGTACTCAACAGAAGCAATCTTAAAGTGTGTAATTTACAGTGAGTAGTGAAACATTAGCCTTCTTTCAACAAAGCTTTCAAGTTGGGTTTCTGTGTAACAACTAAAAAGTATTTAAAAGGCATAGTCTTCCACTGAAATATTTCCCTCGAGAGCATTCTGAATATAATATAAATATATCTAGATACTTAACTAATAAATATTTATGACATTTCCTGTAAAATTCTTAAGTCCGTCCAAGTGTAATAAGACCATAATGTAATATCGCTATTGATTAGAATATTTGAAATTATGACCTTTACATTATGAACCAACCTTACCCCGAACTCAACCTTTAAAGGTCTCCCGAATCGTAGAAATTATTTATGCTGCGTTATTCAAAATATCGTATTACTCTTTCATCCCAGCGATCCCACCTTTAATTACGATAAAAGGAATTCTATCCTGATTACGGTTTGCAGACTTAAGGACTTAATGTTTGTTTATATTTTATAATTGGAAAGGATTAACATTAGGTACTTTGTATTCATTACATAGGGTTTGATCACGAGATAAAGTAAATAAATGATTTACAAGATATTTAGCATTATCTGCCTTACTCATTCGTTAATTATCTCGTAACTATGTTTGCCATTTTTTCTTTTGTTGTATCTATTTCATGCAATAACTAACTTAGCGTGTAGGTAAAAATCGAACTCTAAGAAAACACTAATTGACAGTTAATTAACGTTGTTGAGTGCGGAATTAAGTCAATGTTATATAGCAGGTCTAAGCTGAATTTTATAATTTAAACAACACAAAGTTTCTTTAATTTGTACATGTATGTATATTAATAATATAAACTAATACCGTACAATGCCAACCTGTACAGAATAAACAAAACCCGTTTAATCATATCAAAGAACATGTCTTGAAGAAATAGAGCGAGGATTAGAACTCATAAATATACAGATCACGTTCCATACATTCACCATGTGACCGAAACGCTACTAACATAATATTATAGAAACAGTAAATAACCGTCAAAATATTTTAAGCCACAGATTTCTTTCGTGAAAAGATCATTTATAATAATTTCCTTGCTAAATAGGTGTACGGTAAAACATAAAAACCTTGGGAAATTGTGACAAATTATAATGGCTTTTGGACAGATGAACGGACGATAATATTATGATGAATTTCTTAGATTTATAAATAAGGGAATTGTTTCTTGGAAACGATTCTATTAAACTTACTAATTTATTAATAAAATATAGAAATGATTTTTATGTCTCTTCAAGAAATACGTTAAAATGGCAGCTGAGCAGTGCTGTGACGAGTCCACAAGCGAGTAACGCCAGACACCCGCGTCAGTGGCCCAGCATTTACATCGCCGCGCCATCATTAATTGTAATGTCCAATTTGTACTACGTAAACTGTATGAGTGACCATCAGACAGTAGCGTTGCTAATTAGCGACGTCACTGGGGCTTTTACTAAGACGTTGACAGACGACGCTCGCGTCTAACTCTTGACACATCTACGAAACTCTATATCAAATTCCAGATAATGATGTTAACTAACATAATATGTATTCCCTTATTGCTGATCTTTCCTCGCAAGTGTTCGATTTTAGTCAATTTATTTTATTTCGAGTTTTTTATATTCCATGGCCCAGGAAGGCTTATAAGGTACAAATATGAGCATCTTAAGAAATAAAAAGGGTATTTGAGCAAAACACGTTTACTAACGTTCGGTGTGTAATATGGGACATTACAAGATCACGCAAATGCACATTCTAAAGGACCGAAATTCGAAACAAGAGTCTCATAAACTCACCCATATTAATACAGATCAGTATTGGTCTGTATTTCTTCTTCGATAAGAGTGACTATTGATTTACCATAGACAAAGGCTCTTCTGGACGGGAAAGGCATTTCAGACATTATAAATCTTAACGCCATATTATCTTCGTATTTTTCTTTGTAACTCAAGCAAGGACTAACCCACCAACAATTGGAATTGAACATTAATTTTCTTTTTCATTCAATTTATTTTACTGAATATTTCATTGAACATGGCTATGATTTGGCGAAAATTCTTTTATCATTGGAAAGAGTGAACCTTTGTTAATGGAAAATAGAATTACAAACTTTTATTTTCTTGGCAACAATAATTATATAAAACTGGTATATCTATCTCATAAGAGCAGCGTCCATTGGACGGAAGCTGTTATCACGTAGTTTCGCACTTGGTCTGAATCCAAACGGCTCTTTATGCAGACGTTCTTAAAATAATTATTTCTTTATTAGAATCTTTGTGCTCGTCTAGTTCTTATTAAGCTTTATAAATAATCTTAATATATTCATTCCTATCTTTTTTTAAAGGTTTGAAGCATTTATGATACAGTATATTGGTAGTATAATATGTCATACACTACCGTAAAAAGATCAGTTCATTTCACAATCTTAACAAGCATCATGATATCGTTAAGGAATATGTATGGTATAACCTAGTAAAAATATATAATCTAAATATATAAAACTCAAAGGTGACTGACTGACATAGTGATCTATCAACGCACAGCCCAAACCACTGGAGGGATCGGGCTGAAATTTGGCATGCAGGTAGATGTTATGACATAGGCATCCACTAAGAAAGGATTTTGATAAATTCTACCCCAAGGGGGTCAAAATAGGGGATGATAATATTTAAATACTGTTCACGCGGGCAGAACCGCAAGCAAAAGCTAGTTCTAACATAAGACTGTTTCCCAATACCCAGAAGCATTGTTAAAATAAATCCCTAGTAAGTCTGATGACATATCATATGTCCGTAAACCAGATCCTTTGCGATATAATACCGAACATCAACTAGTTTAGTACAGTTTACGAGTTCCACACAATAAAACCCCGCGGATTGACCGTAAAAAACCCCATTAACCAGAATATATCATAAACATACTAGTTTCACACTGACTCCCATTTAATACGTGAAATTTAATTTGAAAAACGTTAACATGCCTGCCTCGGTGGCGCAGTTGTATTGTGTACGCGGTATGACTACTGTTTTGAGGTCTCGGGTTCGATCTTGAGTCGAGTAAAGTGATATTGGGTTTTTCTATCACAATATGATTAGTATCAGCCCGGAGTCTGGAATTGCGCGCATATGGCGATAGGCTCGCTCCCTATCATATCATGGGACGGAAATACGCTCACCGAAATGTGGGTTTACTGATTATAACCTCTGCCTACCCCTTCACATACATTTAATACTCCAATTAATTGTAGATTTAACCATATACATCTACGTATTGGTACAGATATTTTACGATAGTTCTAATCTTATGAAGCCTTATACTCGTACTTCATCATCTCAGCTTATTGCCGTCCACTGTTGGACGTAAGCCTCCCCAAGAAAGCGCCAACCATCCCGGTCTTAGGCAACCCGCATCCATCCGCTACCTGCCATCTTTTTGAAGTCGTCGATCCACCGTGTAGCCGGGCCATCGTGTACACTACGTTTGCCTAAGCGTTAACCTTAAAATTATTAAGTTGAAAAAGGAATAGATATTTTAGCTGAATAGATTATCTTGGTACAAAATACTAGTACTAAATTAAAATTAATAATGAAACAACTTTATACCCAAATAATTTATTTTTCTGTTAATTGTTTCTTTGACAATATTGTAGACATCAACAATCTTTAAATTATTACTTTATTATGTATAGAAGGAAATTGTGTTGTGCGATTCTGATTTTTTGAAATTTTTCCATCGTACAGTCTTATTATTTACAAGTGGAACAAATTATTCAAAGAAATGTTTTACAGTTTATTCTGTTTCACAAATAAAAATATAGAGTACTTCTTTGTATAAATTCTGTAAAATATTGAACCGAAACTACAAAACACTTTAGACTCTTAGCATACAATTAACTAATCATAAATAGTGAAGAAATTTTGTCAAAATATTTATGGAGTATTAACATATATCAATTACGTACTTCTCTGATACCACTATTAGAAAAAATACAAAATATTCTATACCTCAATTTGACACTAAACATCACTTAAGTATGTGTATTATTTTATATTTATGTAATGCATTATACTATTTTACGTCAATATTTACATAATTTAATATTTTTTATGAAAATTAAAAGACAGATTTGATAATACTAACATTTTGTCTTTCCTTAATATTAATTATTTATACAGAAATTAGACCTGAAGCTACTGGTCCACAATACTTACAACTATTGCTTGGCTAAACCATCACACAACTATGAATATCTTTTGACTGACAATTTACATCTTTGATTACACTGGTGTCTTTGCTCTGGGGATAACTCTAAGTGAACAATATTCACAGATTTGTCAAACGTTACCCTCGGAAGTCATCGGGTTAATGTCACTTCCGTATCACTTGAACTTCTAGAACTTTCTTTGATAACGTCTAGTTCTCTATTAGATAAAGAAGAGGTTCTAGAAAACTTATGTGAAGCACTATATTCACTTTTATCTTCACAACTGTCGCGAACACATCCATTATATTCTTTATTTTCATCAGAGTCATCCTCAACCACATCGTTTACTTCAACTTCTAACAAATTGTCATTTTCTTTCAAACCATATCCATTAAAACTTCTGTCATGACTGAGACTCCGTATTCTGTCAAGATTATGTTCTAATATTTGCATATCGTCATCCATACCTGGAGATTCATCAAATTTCCACTTAATGTTCGAATTGAAATGTTCTACTCCGGGATATATGCCTATACTATTACTTCTATGCCCGAAGACCGGGCAGTTTCGGAACTCTCAGAATTCCGGATGCCTTCCGTTACAGATCTTATTAAAATTACCTTCATCCAAGCTCAGGTTGGAGCGTGAGCGGCCACATTCAAACCCTGGACTAGGTTTGAAAAGACAGAAGTCCGAGTTCTTTAACCTGCATTGCCGCGGACAAGATTCTATTTGAAAGGCAGATCTATCGAGCTGCCTATAATCTGTCGGACCATAGCCATCAAAGTATCTATGATCATGTTTACATGAGTTACTTGGATAACCTTTGAAGGATCCAGTACATCTGAGTGGATGTTCTCTATGGCAAGCTTTTTGGATAGCGTGTAGTGATGTCGATGAAACCGTTCGCTCTAGTATTTCACCCCAATATTTTTCTCCAAGACCTTCAAATTCACCTTTTGAATGTAATCCGTCGGATGTGACAGGTGAACCACAGCAACCCGTTGGTTTTTCATAATTGTGTGGAAATGATTTTGTTCTACGGCAACATACCTGTGTAAGAAAAAATGTGCACTTGTAGCTACAAACACACAATTTAAATACTATAGTAAGATGGTGTTGATTTATTTATTTAATTTATTTATAACTTTATTGTACGTCACACAAAACGCATGTTAATTTTTTATTATTCCTCTGTAAAATGAATCTCCTCTCAATGCATGTTAAGCGAGATTTGGTATAAACTATGTGTGTGGCACAATGTAAGCTCATAAAATAAATTGTCTTAAAGCAACACCACCACCAACACCAACCAAGTTTGCACCAACAGAGTAAGAGGAAGCTTATGATAAGACATTGTTTAGACATCAGGTATTGATGAAAATCTTTCATATCAAATGGCAAATGGAATATAAATGTTTTTTTTTCGTCTAAATAATAGGTGAAACTTATAGAAAAGTTCAAAAGAAAATTAATTTTAAACATCAATAGTTTATACGACTTACGTAGTATTGAAGAAGTTCATGGCTAATTCTTCTGAAATGACCATTAAGGAGCCAATAAAGGAATGGATTCCAAAAACTGTTGCTTAAAGCCAACCAGGTTACGATGAAGTCCAAAGACGGTGGCACCTGCATCAACAATAATATATATTTTTATAATCCTTTCTCCTAAAGAAAACAGATCATCTAGATCATCTAGTTCTCTTACAGGAATATTTACTTGAGAAATATTTTATTTTATTTTTATTTTCGCACCTACTTTCTTCTATCTCTGCACCACCTTAGGTTGACTGGCAGAGAATGCCTCCGGCATTAAATCCGCCTATACATTTATGTATGAAGTGTGTAAAATAATAAAAAAAAAATATATATCGTTTATCACGAACAAGAGTTTTCGATGTCAAAAGAATCTCTCAGAGCTGTGTTTATAAATTAATTATATTTAATTAATAAAATTGAATAAAAATGTAGAGCTGACTACAGCTGGTATAATATAATGACAAAACGAGTAAGTCGTCTGCCTGGTGGTAAGTGCCATGCTGGCCCATAAACCGAAGTAACACACAGAACTTTGAATTACAAAGCACATCTATTGACACTGGCAGAAACAGACAAAGTGGTGATACCAACCCCGACGCCTTCTCACATAGGAGGGACCTACCACCTGGTAATATCTAGTTTTTGTTATCTTTTTACTTATAAAGGTTATACACACTATATCATTCCAAGGAGAGTTTTTTTTTATCCAAGCACGGCAAAGTGACTGCACTATACATGATGGTAAGCGTAGTGCAGTCCAAAAAACCAGCGACCACCGACAAACAATGAGTTTATCGGTGGTCACCAGAGACATGCCGGCCTGTATAAATGCTTCTTCCCTCTTCGGAGAGGGAAGAAACAAATCGAGAGGCCTGCGACAGGACAGGCGGATGACCGTGCAGGCACAGGGATACAAGGATGTACCCCTATACCCGCCCCAACCAACCATCAAATCATGTCGCAAGCCCCTCGGGAGAACCGGATATACACTGGCTGATCCTGGACCGCGATCCACCCAAGGCGTGTGGATCACTATGGTAGATTTTAACACAATGTGCACGGTAGTCGTTATCCGGGTGGATATGAATATCCTACCACCAGCAAAATTTTTGTTGAGTTGTTGAGTTTTGATCGTATTGCTGTTATAGTATAAAATATTACCTTGCAGCCAGTGCATGCTGCAACAACCTCCTGTATCGTGGCCGGTGTCACCATTACTATGAAACCTAGTGACATCGCCGCCATAGTTCTCGACGTGCTGACGCTGTGTGGCCTGACCGGAGCTTGTATCTATTGGGAATTTCAAAAAATGTATTCCATCATCAACAAGTTATATTTATGAAACAAGTACCGGAGGCTTTATAATCAATAATCAATTCTAATAATGAATTATTTCCAGATGATAAAAGCAAAGAATCAAATAAATATTTTATTATTTATCCTAAGACTAGCGACCCGCGCTAGCTTCACACGGGTAAAAATATGTTTGTTACGACATCACATCATAAATCTTTGAATTTTTCGCTTTTTCTGTACTATAATATGTATGTATTATACATATAAACATTCCTCATAAATCACTCTATCTATTGCTGAAAACTGCATTAAAATCTGTTGAATAATTTAAAATATCTAACCGAACAGACAGCGGAAGTGACTTCATTTTATACTATGTAAAGATTTTAATTTAGCACTGTTAGACTTTCAGAAATTTGGTTGACATTGGGTAGATCTTGATCCTGATATTTTTACGAGATTTTACTGACATAAAACTTTTTGACAAAGCCGTAAAAATGGCGTTATAAACGAATTTTAATATGGAAGTAATTATGCAAATAATTTAACTAGTAGCTTGGGAAAGGAAGACAATGTATAAAGTACAAGAGATTAATTGAAGACCATTATCATATAATAACGACGTAAAGAGGAAACTGAAATAAAAATATATTTTTTTCAGCGAGATCTCATTTTATTGATGCAATTATTCTGCGAACGAGATTTTATTTATGTGTCATAAAAAAAGTTTGTACTGTGAATAAATTATTTTGCTTTTTGAATTCTTAAGTTTGGTGTGTACTCAAACAAAGAATGATATAATCTACTACGCATCCCATAAAACTTGGAAATAAAAATACTTTAATAAAACTGAAACACAGTAATAGAAGCTATTTTTAAACGACTCTAAAAATCAACTCAAAATACAAATAACTTTCGAATTGGTGAAACTTCAACTTAGTAGTTTATTGGTAATAAGCACTGACGCAAAATTGAGTAATTCTATCTTTTAGTTTTTTTTTTGAGCCGGTTCTATTTTTGTTGAAAAGTTATTAATTTACTATTATTTGGTGTAAAAATCAGCAAAATCAGTGCATAAATTATGATAATATCATAATATAACACTTTTTGTCACACTTTGATTATATAACTTTATATCGCCGATCAATAGATGTGATAATCTCTGATTTATTATTAATTTTATAATTAATTATGTATATAATCATTATTTATTATAAATATTATTATAATGTGTGAACATGTTCCATACTTCTACAATTACTAATTTGAAACATTTATAGAAAGGTATAAATAAGTTGGAATATATACAATAAATATCAGCAGTCAGTCAGCTGGAAGACATAAAATATAAAATGTTACTCTGCCAAAATATGTAGAGAAAATCGAATTTTATACTCATAAATATAAAAAGGCCGTTGGAATAAGACCTCGTAAAGTACGTAAACTATTGTTATATTTTATTCACACGACAGCGTATCGTGCTAATGGTACTGTAATAATGAATTGCTTAACTTCACAAGTAAGTGAAATTAATAGCTACTTTAAAAAATACCCTTAATTACGACTCGTATAATTTCGTACCTTTCCTGACATGTGATAAAAATCCATGCAAATGCAAAGCATGTGATAAATAATTTACATGTTCTAATTTAATTCATTAATTGCCAATTTCTGAAAATACAAAATTATAAAAAATATTTTGTATTTTCTTAAATGTAGTTTTAAGTTTATATTTATTTTGTCCATCACCCAAATAGTCCTAACCATACGTTAACCTTTAAACTATAAGTTAACCTTTATCGTGAGTATCGGGAACTAAGAGGGACTAAGGTGAACAATATCAAATCTCCGACTAAATATTTGTAGATTACATAAACGTTTGGCTTGTTGCGAGAATCGAACCCGCGGCTAATCGCCAGCTGTGCTACAGACGCTGTAAAGTACATATCGCAAGCGGCTTCTTCTGTTATTTATTGTTGCACAAGTAAAATCTTTACATAGTATAAAATGGAGTCGCATCCCCTGTCTTTTCGCTTAAACAATTCAATGCAATCTGTTAAACAATTCAATGCAATTTTCAGCAATAGATAGAGTGATTCATGAGAAAGTTTATATGTATATCACGCTATGACCCCTGGGAGCAGGGCAGTAACATGCAGGTAAAACCGCGAGGGACAGCTAGTTCGACTATAAAATATACCTGAGGATATTACACTGCTTTTAAGAACTTGGAAAGCACTTAACTATATGTGTTAGTTTGAAAACTTTCCGGTACAAGAGCCTAAGCTAACAACTAACTTATATAGACTGTACGTGATACGATCGTTTTCAAGTCTTCTTTGATGCCTTGCCTTAGTACTTACCTAAAGATAGAAATCTTTCCTCTTGATAGAACTAATTTGAAAATTGAATCATTAAAAGTGTGGTCGTGTAGTATGAATAAAACTCAGCTATCAGATTTCTAATCAACTAAACTGAAGATAAGGCCTGAATCTTTGACGAAAGCGATTTGTTTGCTCGAGTCACGTAGAAATCCATAGTCTCTGCTTAAGTTTCTGCTTCTATGAGATGCTTAAAATTATAGGCAAATAGCAATTGTTTAAGATAGTTTAACGATAATTGTGTCAAGCGTCAGATGATATATTCTGTCATCACCCTACTAATCTTCAACTTGGTGGCTGTCAGCTGTTCGACATTTTAAATAAATAAATAACACTCAACAGTCTCACATAGCCCTGACCCCACAGTAAGATACGAGTCTTGTGGCGTGGGTATCAGAAACTACGAGAGACTTACGGTCTCACAACACCCAGACCCCGAAACAAATATTTGTGGATCAGACAAACATTTGTCTCGGTGGGGGGTAGAACCCGCGGCCTCTCGCCTCGGCCTCTTCGGAGTGGATTAACAACAACGTTAAGGTGTTTTAGCACATAGCCAAGTTTAGACTTACCACAATTTCATGTTCACCATGAGACGTTTTCGTACATGACACCGGAATTCCATTTGGCCTCGTCGGTTCTGGTTCACATTTAGTCCTGGTTTTACTCACATGGAATCCTGAACCATAGCAATACATCAGCGCCATTGTGGTTGGAAAATAATAGGCACAGCATGATAGGATCCTAAAATAAAAAAAATAGATTTAAACCAGATTGAAATTAACAAAAACAAAACAGACACAATAAAATATTTAAAATTTTGCGTCACTCTTTTTTAAATCTTTATAGTTTACTATTTATAGTATATACCGACCAACGCGACGGAGTATTATAAATACCAATAATCGAGTGTTATCCGTGTCCATAGAGTTTTCTCAATCACACTCTAAGGGAGGCTAGATAGATACGCCATAAATACGGAACAGATGGTAGGTCCCTCGTATGCAAGAAGCCGACAGGTTGGTACCACCACTTTGTCTATTTCTGACGCCAAACAGTGTGTAAGCACTCTGGTGTTTCGGTTTGAAGTACATTGAATCCAGCAAAATTACTGGGCATTATACGAATTAACGTCTTAATATATCTCGGAGTAATCTTTGTAATTTAAGTTCGGCGTAGGTTGTTTCTGTTTATAGGCAGTCGTGACGCTTACCATCAGGCGAGCGCCTTACTCGTCTCGTCATTCAATAAATAAAATAAAAAACACCATATTATGGTTCGACAGGTCTTTGATAATTTTTGAGTATCTCATCCGAAAAATCTTGGAACGAAAATAACTAGGGCGAACTTTAAGTTTACTAGATGCACCACTATACCCCTTCGGGGAAACAGCCGTGAGTATAACAGTATTATGTCTGTGTATTATTTTTACCTGAAAGCGACCCTGCTGTGAAATACATCACAAGCCATCAGTCCTGTTGAGTTGAAGTAATATCCGGATTTAGGTAGTACCATAATCGCAAACAACGACACTGACAATATCCAAGTAACACTTATGAATAACACGCAACCCTGAAATAAAAAAGCCTATCAACACAACATAATAATATGAAATCATTAATAGTACTGGGGGCTTAAAATATGAGATATTTTTTTCGACACGTATTGTCGTGAAAAACCAGTTTTATCTCTGGTTATCTCTGTAATGTCTTTAGAAGCTAACATAGTTGTATGGAATAGTCTATTCGTTATATCGTCACATCCACGGCAACCTTACGAATTTTCAAAGTATCAGTATTTCAGTTATTTTCATTCGCATCAAACAGTGGTAATAGATTAATGCGTCATGAAGAAAAAAAAATGTATGTATCTGCATTGCATCACTTTATTTATTATTACTTCAATACTAAATTGAAGAAAACCTTTTAAAAAAGTTTATAGCACATTTTATCGTTCCAACAAAGCGTTAAGCAATTTTAAACATTCACAAACTTGCCTCTATGTTTGAATGAGATTACTCGGTACTGCCAACTTGCTAAGCTACTCGAAAAGAGATTTTGGAAGAGAAAAAGGTATCGGTAAGCCAGTTTTAACGCAACCCCGGATTTGTTGATTTGGAAACATTTGATCGTGTAAATAAAATTAAACACGTGAGTGGTTTTCACCTTCACCAGGGAACAAGAATCTTAAATTTTATTAAGATACATAGCTTCGATAAAATTCAATAATACAACGTAATTATGACATGGATTAAATTAAATTATAAATTTCCATTTATTATACGATAAGATTTTGTGGCTTTCACTGTTATTAAATTCTGATATGCTATACCTACATTATTATAAAATTATATTTCTATTATGTTCTTTGAATAATAACATTCGAATCTCAATGAGTAATTGCTTTAAACAGGTGATGAAAATCAGCCGCATTACCTTTTTACTAGAATGCTTATGATACTTGTTAGGGTGCAAAAGATACAAATATCTATCGATCGCCATACAGACTAATATAACGGCACTTTGTTGACTAACAGCTCCCCTTAGCAGCGCCTGTAACAAAAGCCTTCGTTAAAACAATAAATTCCTCTCCCAATAACAAGTCGTATTAGACAAGGAAACCGTTAAGGACTTAGGCCTTTATACAAGGGACATTTCGTGGAGGAATTACGAGTCAGCGGCCACGGACACAAAGCTGAAGTTGAGCATTTGTGCTTGGTCACTGTAAACCATTAGCCGATACCGTATTATGTTCGAAGTTACAGCAATTTTATTGTTCGTGGATCGACGGTTTACGTCAACAATCGACCGTTTTGCTATTTGCTGTGAAACTGTTGTACTTAAGTGGTGGTTTTTGCGTTATTTTCTAAAATTGTTATTACTTCGAATTTTCAGATTGGATATTAAACGTGAACGTGAAACGGTTTAACAGTTTATTACCATTATAATGAAGGGAAGTAATTAAATGATTCGCCATTAAAATTTTGGATTATCTAGGAATATCAGCCATTAATAAGTAGTGATAATACAAAATAATTATTTTGTCATCAAGATTAATATATATGCTGACAAATAACATTTTTGAGTTGAGCAAAACCTTAATATTCGACCATTTAGATAAAGAATATGTATATATGACACATATGATTACTAATATGAATGGGAATAAAATGTTATATGTATAGTATAGTTAAATAAATTCTTTCACTTTAAGGAATAATTTAAGACATTACTATTTACGACATAAATAGTATTTATAATTTGCTATTAGTTGCAACATGCAACTAAGCTCTATTTATTGTATGACAGAGACGAGAAATTTTCCGTTTGCAATCCTAAAAACAAAAGGTGCCGCTAAATATTTACAGTCCATCGTGTTCATATCCTTTAAGTATACCTCGACAATTAAGTTTTTTTTTTCAGAAGCAACTTTACTCGTTTTCTCTTCGTGCCTTGTTTAAACAAAGTTTCATCGGAACTTCGCAGCTTCCCCTAGTCCTAACTGGATTAAATGACTCCATTTAAATTTTGATGGAATATTTTTACATTACCCTCATTACAAATAGGTAGGTATAAGGTATTTATCAAACAATAGACAAAGTATTACAAGCAATTTTATTCGTATTCGTATGTTGTCTATGTAAATGTTTCACCTCAAGAGATAACATAATTGTCTCTCGTTTCACAACTCATGCAAATAAAACTACGTGCAAATAAAAAATATTTTGGTACATTTGTTCTCTATTAATAATATTGTCTATACGCGACCGTCTTCAAACATAGAAGTATATCGGTAGTAGACACGAATTTTCGAAGTTTCTTAAGTATTGTGCGTCGTAGTTGCTTGGCATCGATAACCTCGAGTTAACCTTACTCAACTGGATTACTTGTCAGGTGGACAGAATACACAACTTTTGGAAATGCCTTTAAGGCATTAAGTAAGTATTACTGTACTAATATTGTATTTGACATGAATATAATATATTGTATTTTTAGTTCGCGTCTAATAAAACCATGATCTACATCTTGACAAAACCCCTCATAGTGAAAGATAATTGTTTATGCACATTTAATTACAGGATCTGGTAAAAAAAATGGATTTATACTGCTATTACACTAATATCTTTGGAGTGGTAGAGCCACGCTGCAGACAGTTTCTACAGCTTGAACGGGCCTTCTCGACCGGGTCGTTACCACTGTTTCACAGAAAACCGACGTAAAGTAGCAGTTTGCTGCTGCATTTCGTGGGGTGAGTGAGATATCCGGAGGCCCAATTCGGCTTCCCCTTCCCAATTCCATAATTATCCCTTCCCTTTGAAGTCGGCAACGCGCCTATGATTCTTCTAATGTTGTGAGCGTGCATGGGCGGTGGAGATTGCTTACCATGAGGTGACCCACTTGCTCGGTTGCCGGTCTATGTTATAAAAAATAAAAAGAACCTAGAAACTTATTTTGCCTCTTCATTTGTTAGTAAATCTTACGAGTGAACGAAACGTACTTAAAGAATATTTATGTGCAAAACATAAAGTGAATGCAAGTAAAATTTGCGGTTGTTTACTTCTTATCGAGTGCACTAACATACCTGTATTTGACAGAATATCTCGCCGTATGGCCAACACTTGTAGAGAGCGGGCAGGAGAGCCACTGGCGCAATCAAGATGCCGGTGAATAAGTCGTTTAGAGCCAGCGAGGTCAGCAGGTATCTGGGCTGGATTTAAACAACAAGCTTAGTTAGAATTTTGATATTACGTTTATGAAAGTACAAAGTAAAACATCTTTTTCTAAAGTAAAGAATCAGAGATTTATTGAAATAATATTATCATGAAGGTTAGATAAGGTAAGATAGAATTGTAAGAACATTTTCAAATTACTGAGATACCTTGATAGTCAATGCATGTTGGGGTTTTGAAAATATGTAGCCGCGATCGGGGCATCGGGCCAACTTTGTATACAACTGTATGAACATAGTGTAATGTCTACATATATACATGCAACTAATACATTACCTGATTATCAATATACTTGATGTATCTCCTGTTATTTAGCACGCAAATCAAGATCGAATTGCCAACAACTATGGCCATAGATAAAGCGAATATGAAGAAGGCTTTCACGATATCGCCTGCTGCTGGGAGAGTAGAAGGCCACCCTTTACCGTTCATCCAGCAAGAACTGTTAGACAGAGATGGCGCTACGAGCAATGCGCCTTTTGTCGAGTCGAACATAGTCGGCGCATGCAAGTTGCAGCGCAGCACCTTCTTGAATAAGACATTTAGATCCTGTATGATGTACTATCTCTTGATTTTCCTCTCTGTTTTATTTGCGATGTATTGAGATAGGAACAGATGGTATCACTATACATTTGTGGTTTAGGTGGTGCATCTTATTCTATTGCTTTCAAGGTCTTGATCTTGGATAATATATAATCTGTAAAAAGAAACAAAAGCTCATATCAACAACATATTGGGAAAAGCATAAAAATGCACTGATAATATTTGCTTCAATGTAACGTAATAAGCGAAGAAGAAATATTCTGACTTGCAAGATTTAAGATAATCAGTATTGTAATATAAAGCTATTGATCATATAAGTAGCATTTTAATATGAACCTATAATGGACAATGATCTTTAGCCGCTGGATACTGAATTGTAAAATTATTTCAGTATCCAGCAACAGAACGAATTAGTTTAACCAAAGGCTTGTATACCCAAATGTGCAGAAGCACTTACTTTCGTCCCATGATAGGGAGTGAACCTATCGCCATCCCAGGCATAAATTACAATCTAAACAACTAATATATCATACATTTTTGAACTTTACTGAGTATTTATACAGGAGTGTGAGTGGTCCACCAATATCTTAGGCCCAATGCCAACCTCACCTGTACATGGTACACTCTGCTGATTAATGGACGAGTCTATGGCATAACTTGGTTCCCGTTGCGGGTTGTGAGAGTCAAACAGCATATTGCCCCAAAAAATACCAAATGTACCTTCAAATCATACTAGGAAGGAACATAGGACTCCGGCCTTAGGCTGAGATAACAAACGAAAGACTTTCTATTTATACTACTTGACTAAATATTTCTACCCATCTTAAGGTGAAAATTACATTAAATACTATCAAACTATAAGTCATAGATGGATTGTCCGAAACTAACTTCTCGTTTAGTGTATCACATCAACTGCAGTTTAGGGGCTGGCTTAAATGTCGAATTATCAAAAGACATAAGAGACAACTAAATCAAAAGTATTGTATTTATACACCTATACTTTATTATAGGATCTACAATCTTTGTTATATAAAATTTTACTAAACCCGACGCTACGGCATCTGGCAAGAAAGTCCTTGGCTCCGTTTTACAATGGAAATAAAAAAAAAATATCGCACATGACTCCAGCCGCGCGTGACTAGACACGTTCTTAAATCTTTCCTAGATATTTCTCGATCGCTACTTTTTCTTAGATTAGTCACGAAGGCGTCAATTTCCTGCAGGAAATAGAACTCTGCGCCACGATCCAAAAAGATTTAAAGAAATCGTTGAAAGGTTATATTCATCTTTGGAAGTAGAACACTAATAATTACCTTACGTATTTCATGCCGTGATTATTCAAGGTAAGCCGGAAGTATTGGCATAGACCGTATAAACCGAAATATTTGAGGATGGCATTTTGTTTTTCTAGTTAGCGGACCCAAATTATATTTTTTCATTTTAAATTAAAAGCTCTTTGACTTTGGATCTCGCAAAAGTCTCGAATGCATTCGGCAATTTTAAATATGGCCAAGTACCAGCTGGTCTCGCGGACTGAAGGTTCCGTACAACCCACCTTAGATTACTTTTCTTTTTTATATTTCTTTTAGCATATTCGCCATAATAATGTTTATTTTTGGAAGCTATACCTACCCGTTATGAGCAAAAAGATAGAGACTTATGAAGGTAAGATAGACAGACAGGCGGTGCGGCGCGACGCGGCATAGGCCCTGTAATAGAATTTCCTTTATACTCGTTGGATACGGAATACTAAAATGTAGCAATAGCCACATTTCACCACAAGGAAACAATTTTCTGGCGCTGCGCTCGTACCTCGTCTACCATTTTTAGTATTATATTTATGTAATGTAGAATATCAATTTATTAATAGAAATGAGTATAATAATTTTTTTAGAACATGTCCTGATAAACACATTATATATGAGAATTTTACTTAATATAAACTCGTCGTACAAGAAATGAATAAGCTTAAGGCAAATTTTAGAAAGGTTTCCACCTGGATTAACACATTATATTAGAGAAAATTATGTCGACTCATTTTATCGTACAAACCGTTTACATATTTATTTATTTCTATATCTATTAAAACTAAAATGATTGCATTGAAACCTCAACTCGTTGTTCCAAAATAGACTTGAAAGTGAATGTTCTATGGTATTTTGTCTATGAACCTTAACATGATGAAATCATTTTATCGAATATTGACATCTGAGATATTTCTCGTCGCCTACCCGTTTACAGATACAATACCACACAGAACTTTGAATCACTAAGCACTACATGTCACTAGACTCAGTTCGTCACCCTATATTTCGTTGGCTTCAATGTCCTTCAAACCCAAATACAACAGTGCTCACACACTGTTGCTTGGTAGCCGAAATAGCGGTGCTACCAATCTAGATGGTAATCACGTACGAGGGACCTACCACTTAGTGTTGTATAAATACCAATACCAAATTAAAAGCATAGTGCCCCATGCCTCGCAGGCTTAATTGGTATTCTAAAAAACGCCTTGGTACCTCATTAAAGCGGTCATAAAACAGGGGCGAAAGACACTTACTTTAGCATTAAAATCCTTATGGCGTAATTAAACGCTGTATAAAACAGTTATAGACTCATTAGTATATAAGCAATGAGTGAGGTTTCAATAAAAAAATAATTTGCGCCCGATGCAACGATTGCCTTGCCCTTTATCACACTGGAAAGAAAAAGGTCGCATGTTACTTTCTTGAGGCTATGTAAAATATACATTTATATTACACAACGTCTTATTTTTGAAACTAAGCATCATTGAAAATATTGCTTTCTACGAATACATACTTAATAGTTTGCCTTCAAATCAATATCGTTTCAATATATATACTAAACATCATAATTATCTTTCTATACAATAACATAATTTCCAGAGTAAAAGCAAAAAGTAAGTTTCGAATCTGTATTGTTGTTACTGACAATAGGGTCAAATCTCATTATATTCTAGCTACATTAGCTAAACGTTCTTGCATGTTACATGAACGTTACTACGAATTATTATTAACTTAATTATGAAATATCCAAAGACATTATAAATAGTAAATTTAAAGTCCTTCAGAAGTTGTCATAACCACATAGAATTTCTACTTTTTCCTTCCTTTCTTTCTACCTGGCATTATCCCGGCTTAGTGTCAGGGTCCGCCTTTCTGCATACATTTTCTACTAATGATTTTTAATTTACTTAGACGGTTTTATTAACACTTTGAAATCGAGTATGTACACCTTTAATTATTATTTAACATTATTTAAAATATTCTATGTAAGTAGTAATTAATTAATTTTCACATTTATTTTATCAAAGGCACATTAAATATAACATATTCATTAAATTGAATATTTAAATATAGTCAAAAAAGCATCAGATCTTAACATTATGTAACTTCATCCTTTCATTTGTTGAATTAAAACCTATTTTCATTTGAAAATTATGTTCCAATTTTTTAAGCATTATTATGCAATTACCAACTTCATTGTAACACAGGAAAATATCTGAAACACAAATTTAAAAATAAACTTAAAAGTTGGAAAAAATTCGAATATAATTTCAAAGGAAGAAGCTACAAAGCTTATTCCTCAACGGTATGGTCCTGGAAAAAATTATGCATAGCATTATCATAATTTCTTATTTTGATATCGTTTTAGAGCCTTCCCTGGCCTGCTTAATTTTTCTTACCTCAGTTCGAACAAAAATGAAGTTTGAAACAAACGTTAACTCAACCAGTTGTTTGAGTTATGTATATTAAGCCATTTAAAATATCTCTATATATTTGGTTAGATATTAAGATAAGCCCTTCAATCATTTTTAAGGAATGTTAATAATGTCCAGTAGTGGGAACTTATTTTTAATATTATTCTATTTTTTTTTTTTATTCTAGCACGGCGAAGTAGCTAGCTGATGTCAAGTATAGTGCAGTCCAAACATAATATCGACCATCAAGGGACAATTAGTCCCTCGACGGCAGACTTATACCGGCCTGAAGTTACTGGACATGTACTGGCTGATCCTGGAATGCGACTCGCTTGAACGAGCGACTATAGCGGGTTTTTGATCATGTGTATGGTTGTCGCTACGGGTACAAAAATATCAGGTTCAGTGATTTAATAGCAGGTATTGTATTATTATGTAAATCTCATAATATAAATAATATTTTAAATTTTGACGCATTATATTTGATGCAATATTTGTAAAGTAATTTGACGTGTTTGAGATACAAGCACAGATGAGTTACGTAAAATAAAAAGAACACATCCAATCATTAGATCGTACGAAAGGTGTAATGAATGTAAAAAGACAAAAATCTTTTTGATAATCACAAACATCATCTAATGTAAAAAAGGATAAAATATCTCTATATCTTATAAAAAATTCTAGAGCATAAAATATTACCTAAAACAAGTAAAAGTATATTTCTTTTACAAACATAAATCCAATAAAAAACGAAAACAACTTCATCGTCCTTAAACACTGCACAAATTAAGCCCAAAATTAGAACATTCATAATCTTTGACCTGTGCCAATATCAGCCTCGTTTTTTGGCGACAATGTGTCTACGATGCGACGATCTTTGTTTTGAATTTGATGGTACTATTGAGCTCGCAAAAATAACAAGTACACTTCAAGATTTTGATAGACATTTTGACTTACATTGTCGTCTTTTGATTTGGCGTGAGATTTGCATAGTTTCACAATTGCAAAAGTTAGGATTGACGACTGATTTATTCGTTTAAAAAGGATAAACAACAAAGTTGTGGATTTTTTACTTTCTCCTGTTCGAATTAAATAGATACAACTAAATCCACCATAATTTTGGTAGCGTAGCTATTTCAGCAATTATTTATGCCACCGAGATCGCTATTACCGCCTATTGTAACACATATTTTGTTTACTGATATTTGGGCATATAGTTTGTAAAGAGTTAGTATATATTATTATGACATTATAATCTATTTACGTATTACACAATAAGTTGGTGTTTGTACGCAAAGTAGTATGACATATACGATGTCTACATCTTTAGTCCGTGATGATAACACTAAAATATTTTGTCCTCGTATATACCCCGGTAGACTTAAACCTTATACTTAGTGTATTTGAGTATCACGATTTTAAATTATTGATGTAGAACCCAACCGAGTCGATGTTCTAGAACATTTCGTGCTACGCAAGCCTTTGGTGTCGTTTCTCTATCAGCCCTTAATCGTTTAATGAAATCAGAAACCCCACAAATGCGTAGAAAATACTGGCACTAAAATAGCTACAATCTAATTAAAAAATTAATCGGATCGCACATCGTTTCTATCTAAAATGGGTCTTACAACGTGACATTGTCATAATTCTACATTATTTGGTTACTATGACCCAAAAATTGCTTGACGTTCTAAAGAAATGAGAGGTAAAAGTCTCACTATAGGATGCTCTTGATCGGGAGAAGTAGAGGCGTCTAAAAAAGAAAGCGGATCCTAGCAATCAGCTGACACAACGCCACGTAAAAAGAAAAGAAACATTGCAGGAGCGATCTATTGTATTATGATAGCTTCTCCGTTACCACTGTACGTGTAGTAGCTTTGCGTGGGAATCCGTCGCGGGTCGGTAACTTCTGTCGTTAGTGTTACGAGTTTCTCTTCTTCAAAAGTAACTTCAAAGTAGCATTTTAGACTCATCATCATCTCAGCTTATTGCCGTCCACTGTTGAACGTAAGCCTCCCCAAGTAAGCGCCAACCATCCCGGTCTTGGGCAACCCGCATCCATCCGCTACCTGCCATCTTTTTCAAGTCGTCGGTCCACCGTGTAGCCGGGTATTTTAGGCTCAAGGTAAGATAACTATAGCCAAAGGTTAGTTAAGACTATTATTACATTCTAACCATATATCGACACATAACGAAATTAAAACTTACAAACATAATAGCAAGAAAAATCTCATAAATGCCATTGAGGCTTTTCCGCTAGAGACCGATAAATCTTTAGAATTTTTATAAGTCTCGACGTATGTAATCTTGAGTTATATAAGTTTTATTACGCTTGAAATATGTCTGCGTTGCTTTAGTAGTATTTATAGAGATCTTCGCGCTGATTGGATGTTTATTATGCTATACTATATTGAATTTTATAGAGAAAATATATTGACATTATACGCCAATCACGCTATAATGTTATAAATTCCATCAATCCATAATAATAGTTAATTCACATGTGTTGTTTTATACAAAAGCCCTTACTAATAAACATTGTATATGTTGGTAATAGTTATACAATACTTTGCCTTGCTATGTTGAGTGACATTTATTATAAGAAGAAGCGAGACAAAACACTGTATAAGTATGACACTCGTATACAACATTTATTAGTAAAGCCTTAAGTGTCAAATTTGATTTGAAAATCTAGGCTACACTATTATGGTCTAAGATCCCGCGGAACATTGACCTTCACCCATCTGTTTACCGGATCAAAATAATATTTTAGGGTATAAAAGGTGTTGCTGAACACATACCAATAGGGTTGCCTAAAAAAATATGGTCAAGGATAGGTTTTGCGAATTTAAAAAAAAATAAAAGAAGATATTATTTCACTGACTTGCTCACCAAATAAATGAACCTTCAATGAAAACCTACAATGTATACTACCTGCAAAAGCTAGGAGCTAGATGAACGCAATTACCACTTTTTAGTTACCTGTTTGCACACGGCAACCAGGTAGTAGTGGCCAGAAAAAGGTAGGCAACCTATTTTTTACAGATAGTATACATTGTACACTTTTCATTGAAGGCTAAATTTTTTTGGTAAGCAAGTCAGGGAAATTATAAAAAAAATATATATTTTTTAAATGTTAATTAATCATATCCTTGACCATATTTTTTTAGGCAACCCTATTGGTACGTGTTCAGCAACACATTTTATACCCTAAAATGTTATTTTGATCCGGTAAACAGATGGGTGAAGGTCAATGTTCCCCGGGATCTTGTACTATTACTTATGAAATCAGACAATGATTACTAAACAACAACCAAAAACCTAGGTTACTTTTTAATTTATCAAATTAAGATAATATTTAAACTCAGCGAATGTTTAGGAATATTCTCGAAGAAGGCCAGGTCAGAAGTACAATAAACTGACATGCATATAACATGAAAAATGTAATGATAGGCCAAACTGATGCGCAATAATGTGTAAATGAGTCTATATATGCGTAAAATAGCACACAGACATTAATAACTATTCTTTTTTTTTTTTTTTTTTTTTTTTTTATACTGGCTCGGCAAAGTGACTACGCTACACCTGATGGTAAGTGTAGCGCAATCCAAGAATAGTGTCGACCAACGATAAACAATGTGTCCATCGTAGGTCGGCAAGATCATGCCGGCCTGCCAAAGGGCCAAGGGGGAGGGAAAGGAAAAGGGATGGGAAAAGGGTTAGGATCAGGGGGCAAGCCCCCTGGGGAGAACCGGATATACACTGGCTGACCCTGGAACGCGACCCACACAAGGTGGGCCACTATGGCAGGTTTTAGCACCAGTGTACGGAAATTTAAAAAACCTATTTCTAAAATAAAATAAAAAGCAATCTAAATAGAACCAAAATTATTCTCCTCATCTTATACTTCTAACTCCCATTTTCGAGACCAAAATATTTTTGCTAACTAAGATATCAATCTATCTTTATATAAGATATCAATCTATCTGAACCAAATTTCGCCTTGGAGAGTAATGGCTAGTCACAAAAGGAATTCGTATCTGAATAGGCGTCTGGCGGGTGACGAGATTAATCAGGTATTGTCTAGGAAAACAATATTATTTTGTGGATATAAAAACTTTTATTATAATCTTCAGTGAAAATGTGTTTTAGTTGTTTTAGTCATGTCCTTTATGAAAGTGCCTTGGGATGTTCGAGTCCAGCGTTAGACGCGCGTGATTGTGACGCAGCGTTAGTGATGCTGCAGCTGCGATTTCTACACTACACAATGACATATGACACATTTGCTGGTGGGAGGATACTTGTATCCGACCGGATAGCGACCACCGTACACTGGTGCTAAAACCTGCCATAGTGGCCCACCTTGTGTGGGTCGCGTTCCAGGGTCAGCCAGTGCATATCCTGTTCTCCCCAGGGGGCTTGCCCCCTGATCCTAACCCTTTTCCCATCCCTTTTTCCTTCCCCTCCCCCTTTGCCCTGGGATGAGATACTGCGGGGTCGCTAGTATTCCGTTAGCAGCGACCCCCGTAGTTCATCCCAGGAATAAGTAAGGATGTATTTTGTTAATTGTTAAGACTAGATATTATACGATTGTGTATGGTTATATCTAAAACAGTGTTTCCCAACGTGGGGCCACGCCCCACAGGGCGGCAATTTGATAGTTAAGGGGGGCACTTTCAAAATGGACTCGACACGACTTTAACCCTTTCGCTTTGGGTTATTTAAATGCAATGCTAGACATCGGTGACATATTTAACAAAAAAAAAATTAAGGTGGGGCATGGCCTAAAAAAGGTTGGGAATCACTGATCTAAAATATCAAGTCTTGAAATAGGCTGCCAGGCACCGAACCAGTTGCCAAATAGCTTAAGTTGAGCCAAATAAAAAAATGCAATTGTGTGCTAAGAAAGCTGCATTGTACTACTAGTATTTCGAAACATTTTTACATTATAAAATGGTAGATATTTTCATTTCATTTCACAAAATAACTTTCTAGTGGTTTGTCTGCGAAGTTATTTTCGATTATACTGTTTTTATAACAGCTAGTGACGAGACGATCAGGTCACTGGCCTGATCATACGTCACGCCAGCTCATAGACAAAATTAAAGTAAGTATTAAGACTTTGAATTAAGAAGTACTGCAAAGCATTGCACTGCGCTAGTTACTCCGAGAATATCATGCCTGCCCATAAACAGACACCAATACCATACAGCAATTGGAATTATAAAGCACTCCAGTCTCATTTTTTTTTTATAGCATAGGCCGGCAAACGAGCAATTGGGTCACCTGATGGTAAGTGATCTCCACCGCCCATGTACGCCCACCACCATAAGAATCATGGGTGCGTTGCCGACCTTAAGGGAAAGGGATAATTAGGGATTGGGAAGGGGAGGGGATTTGGACTTCCGGATATCTCACTCACCGTACGAAACGCAGCAGCAAGCCGTTACTTTACGTCAGTTTTCTGTGAGATAGTGGTAATGACCCGGTCGAGCCAGCCCATTCACGCTGTAGACAAATCTGTCTACAGCGTGGCTCTACCACTCAAGATCCTTGGCACTGGATCACCCCAAGACATACGATTTTAAGTCTCTTATTGCCCAGTAATTTCATTGTCTTCAATGACCTTTAAACTGAAGCAACAGAAGAGTTTATCTTAATATTAATTTTGATAACAAACACACAGTTATAACATATTATATTAAACAGTTATTCTAATTTTATAATATTTATTTACATACCGGTTCTAGTTTTTATTTTATTGTTGGTTTTAGTTGTAGTTGTTCTTAGTTTTATATTCTCTATTCAAAAATTTTATTGAGTACTATAGTGAATGCTATGTACGCCATACTTGTTTTACGTATCAGTCATTATAATTTGCATTAGTATTAATATTCATAATTGTAAAAATGTTTACAATATGGCAGTACTTTATTTAATAAATAAAAAATGTAAATTAGAAAACAATTTAGAAAAAAAGACAAAACCTTTAAATTAATTAGAATTAAACTATCATGGCATAGTTGATTCAAGAAAAGTGCTAAGTCACTCAGCTTTATATAACACACAATTTTCTACGTTGTTACCTGAAGCTTGGCGCGAAATACGACGTTTATCCTCCAAGAACTATTTATTTTCCGGGGATAAGAACTAGCCTTCACTTTACGGCGCAAAATACACGCGAGCTTCTGTATCGATTGGTTTACCAGTTACAGTGAGTTTCGGTAAAAAGATCAACGTTTGTTTTTTGCCAGTTCTTCTTTAACGAAACAGCATTCCGAACTGGCGCTAGAGAGTTGACTTGAAAATTTGACTGAATCGAAATGATGTAAATTCTAATGAGCAAGTGGATCAACTAATGGCAAGTGATCTCCATCGCTCATGAACATCCACAATACCAGAAGAAGAAGGAACGAGATTTTTTTATAGCATATTCCGGAAACCGAGCAAGTGGGTCACCTGATGGTAAGTGATCTCCATCGCTCATGAACATCCACAATACCAGAAGAATCATGGACGCGTTGCTGACCTTAAAGGAAAAGTATAATTAAGGGATTGAGAAGGGGAGAGTGGGCCTTCGAATATCTCACTCACTGTACGAAACGCAGCAGCAGGTTGCTACTTCACGTCAGTTTTCTATGCTAACAGCCAGACAATGCTAACAGCCCGGTCGAGCCGGCTCATTCATGCTGCAGACAAAACTAGCTACATTATGACTATAACTACTACTACTATAGATACATTATGACTATATACTAGTTTAAACAAACTTAAACCAAAAAAAAATGGAAGTCGTACTACAGCAATTAATAATGACAATTACCCCAAGTAAATAATTATCCAAGAAAAATAATATATAGTTTTTGTAAAAACATGTGATAAAGAGACAAAAACATAGCCCTGAGATTATATTTCATTAAAGAAAGTTTTAAAAATTATTTTCCCTATTATCATATAAAAAATATTTGTAGTTATATTACAAGGTAGGTCCGTCGAATAAGAGGCCGGGATACCATCGTTTTGTCTATTTCTGCCGCAAAGCAGTACTGTTGTGTTTCGGTTTGAAGGACATTAAAGCCAGTGAAATTATTGGACATTATTTTATTTTTTTATTTATAATTCTTTATTGTACATTGGAATACATATATGCAAGTAAAACAATTAACAATACAAAAGTACAATTGGTGGCCTTGGCGCATTGGCGGCTTTATGAGACAAAACAACACATGTCTCGGGAGGATGAGCGCTGCAGGCAATGCTTTGTAATTCAAAGTTCTTTGTAGTATTTTGTCTGTTTATAAACAGGGGTGACGCTTACCATCAGACAAGCGACCTACTTGTTACGTTATTCAGCCTAGTAAAAAGAAATTCATAATACTGCCTTTTTTATTCGATTGAATGACGAGACGAACAAGGCGCTCGCCTGATGGTAAGCGCCACAGCTGCCCATAAACAGAAGCAACACCACACAGAACTTTGAATTACAAAGCACTGCATGACACTGAACTGCGCTCGTCACCCCGAGACATAAGATTTTAAGTCTCATAATGCCAAGTAATGTCACTGGCTTCAACATTGTTCTAACCGTAACACAACAGCTTACACACTATTGCTTGGCGGCAGAAATGGACAAAACGGTGGTACCAACAACCAACCCAGACGACCTCTCGCATACGAGGGACCTACCACTTTGTAAATGTGTGCTTTAGTTACGTATACAACTAGCTTTTGCTCGCGGCTCCGCCCGCGTGAATTTTTAAAATTGTCAAAATTTCATACAAACTTTCATCCCCTATTTTATCAAAATCAAAATCTTTATTAATCATGTAGGCTAAGAAAGCGCTTATGACAGGTCAAGTACAGAACATATGTCATTAAAAAGAATAACTTAGAATTAAGGGAACTTCGGACTAAACGCCGCGCTAAAGGCTGGCAGGAAAAGGTACACCAACAAGCATGGGAAAAGGGAGGGCATCCTTATCCCCTTGAGGATAGAATTTATCAAAATCCTTTCTTAGCGGATACCTACGTCATAACATCTACCTGCATGCCAAATTTCAGCCCGATCCCTCCAGTGGTTTGGGCTGTGCGTTGATAGATATGTCTGTCAGTCAGTCACCTTTGAGTTTTATATATTTAGATACTCAGAACCCTCGCACTGGTATTACCCCCACAAATAACCTAATACAAATATTATTTTATTAAAGTATCTTTGCACGCAAACAATTTTTCCTACGACGTAGGGCAAGGACGTTTGTACTACACAACCATAGTAGAGGCCGTAAACGGAGCAAAAAAAAAGCAAAAAAAATCCTGAACAGTCGTGTACGGAAGTTTTCCGGTATGACGTCAGTTGGCACGGTGCCACCTCGCCCGACATGTGATACGTGTGTATTAACCCTTAATATTCTGCCGCGGCACCGAATTTAAGCGATATTTTTCATAAAAACACACAATTTGTACCAACTTCAGTGAAATAGGTCTTACTAAATGATGTGTAATTTTTCGCATGTTCGTTTTAGTTGACTTCTATTTTAATATTGATATTTTTATCAATTAACAAGCTTGAGCATTGTCAGTGGCTGATTATGGACGTCCTCAGGGTTATAAACTGATGGTCCTTAACCACTTGCACGTCCAAGGATACTTTTCTAGCCAAAAAAAGGTGGGTTGTACGTCCAAGGATACGTTTGTAGCCATAGCGACATATTTTATATAACCGTCGTTATTAACAAATTGCAGGTAGTTTTTGCGTGTTTCATTTGTTTATTAGATAGCTGACGAATTAGTTTACAACAACAATCACGAGATGGTAGTGTAAGAAGCCTCGAAAAATAGTTTCTTAGGTCGGACGTACAAGTGGTTAATACAGGTTTCTGCGTAACCTCTGGATTGGCGCCTGCGATTGGCTGGGGTTATCCGAGATGTGTCCCACAGATCGGGTAACCTCAAAGGGACGTTCCAGCGCAAGCTGAACGTTGCTGCGGAGGAACTGCTGGCGAGGGCCGAAGAGCCGATGCCAGCAGAGGTGGCCCGCCTGGAGGCGGAAAAGGCCGAGCTGGGGCGAGAAATCGCCCAGCTCAAGGCCTCCCAGGCGGCGCAAGCCGAAGTTTTGGAGGAGCTGCTGGCGACGGTGCGGTCGCTGGCTACTCCGCAGCAACCGGCCCAGTCGGAGGGTTCGACAGGGGAGTCTTTCGGGAACTTCCAGCGGCGAATCCTTAATATAATTGATGCGCGGTTCGAGGCGGTGGCCATGCGGCTGCCACCTGAAAAGAATCTTCGGCCACCGTTGGCCGGAGATAGGAAGAGGCCGGCGGCCGAGGAGTGGCCGCCGCTGCCAGCGCCGCGCATCGCCGCTGGGAAGTCCTCGGCAGCACCTGTTGCCGTGGCTGGGCCCTCCAGGGCTCCGTCCCACGTCGCCGGTCCACCGGCGCCTAAGGGTAAGGGTAGGGGGAAGGGTAGGGGCGGGAGCGGAAGTTCCGCTACACCCGCTCCTACGGTCGCACCCCGACCCACGCCTGCACCCAGGTCTGCGCTGGTGGCCGTGGCCACCTCTGGGTCTTCCCAGGATCCCCCCCAGCACACATCTCGCAGGGGGGAGAAGAAGGGGAAGAAGGAAAAGAGGCGCCCGGAGCCGGTCCGGGAGCCTCGGCCACTGCCTCCTGCCCCTGTCTCCATGGACGAGGGGTGGTCGGTAGTGGCCAAGAAGGGGAGAAAGCGGCAAGGGAATCCCCAGCCCGCGAAGAGTGCTGCGGCTACCGCGCCGCCGCAGCAACAGCCACAGGCGAAGGCGAAGCCGAAGCCCGCGCCTCGGGTCAGGCTACACCGCAGGGCGGCCGTCACCCTAACGGTGACGCCGGAGGCACTAGCGCGTGGCGTTTCATACGTCCAGGTCCTCCGGGAGGTGCAAAGGTGTGTGCGCCTCGCCGACCTCGGCATAGCCGAGATGCGGGCTCGCCTGATGGCGACGGGCGGGTACCTGTATGAGGTACCCGGCCCGAACTCGGAGGCGAGGGCCGACTCCCTCGCTGATAAAGTGAGGGAGGTGTTCCGCGGTTCGGAACTGGAGGGGGACGTGCGCGTGTCCCGCCCCTACAAGACCGCGGAACTGCGAGTGTCTGGGTTGGACGCAACCGCCGACCAGGAGATGCTCGCAGCGGCCCTCGCACGGGCTGGGGAATGTGCGGCTGACGCGATAAAGGTCGGGGAGATCCGCCCCGACCGGTCAGGCCTTGGCTCGGCATGGGTGCGATGCCCAGCCAAGGCTGCAGACAAGGTCTGCAAGGCGGGTCGCGTTCTTGTCGGCTGGGTGTCGGCCCAGGTTCGGCTTCTCGAACCGAGGCCGATGCGGTGCTTCCGCTGCCTACTCAGTGGGCACGTGCGGATGCGCTGCACGGAGGAGTGCGACCGCAGCGGGTTCTGCTACCGCTGCGGTCAAGAGGGCCACGAGGCCAGGGGTTGCTCCGCGGAGCCGCACTGCGCAGTCTGCGCAGCTGCCGGCAAACCCGCGGGGCACCAAGTTGGCGCCAAGGCCTGCGTTGCCTCCTCCCGTCCCCGTCGCTCCAAGCGTGGTGGGCGCGGCGGGGTCGTGACCCAGCCGGACCCGCCGAACAGAGTCGCACCCATGGAGATCGCCCATTAATATGGCGCAAAAGATCCTCCAGGCGAATATCAATCACTGTGCCAGGGCACAGGACTTGCTTGTCCAGAGTCTGGCGCAGTGGTCGATACAAGTGGCTGTGGTTGCCGAGCCGTATTTTGTCCCTCCCAGGGATGATTGGGCTGGGGACCTAGACGGCTCGGTGGCCGTCATCACTCGGGGCGCCGCCGGCTCCCCTCCCTTCGAAAAAGTAGCGAAGGGTTCGGGTTGCGTGGCGGTTCTGTTGGGGGGGGTCTGGATTGTGGGAGTGTATTTCTCCCCCAACAGATCACTGGCCGAGTTCGAACACTTTCTAACTCGGCTGGGAGCCCTGGTGGTGCAAGGCAGTCAGCCTCGCCCCGTCCTCGTCGCCGGCGACTTCAACGCCAAGTCCTTGGCTTGGGGTTCGGCGGCGACCAACGTGCGCGGCGAGGCCCTGGAGGAGTGGGCGATCTCGTCCGGCCTGGCCGTCCTGAATCGCGGGTCGGTGGACACGTGCGTGCGGCACAATGGCGGTTCGGTGGTGGACATCACGTTCGCCACCCCGGCCCTTGCCCGCCGTGTCCGGGACTGGAGGGTCCTGGTGGACGAGGAGACGTTGTCGGATCACCGATACATTCGGTTCGACGTCGCCTCGTCCGCCACCACCCGGTCTGGTGGTGGCCCGACCTTCCCGCGATCGGACGGCCCGCGTTGGGCGCTCAAGCGCCTCGACGTCGAGGCCCTGAAGGAGGCCGCTCTGGCCCAGGCGTGGATCCCCGTGCCGGACGCGCCGGTACGGGTCGAGGACGAGGCGGCGTGGTTCGGGGCGGCGATGTCGCACGTCTGCGACGTAGCCATGCCCCGAGTCCGACGCTGTCCTGAGAAGCGCCAGGTGTTCTGGTGGTCGGCGGAGCTCGCGCGGTTGCGTGCGTCATGCGTGGCCGCGCGCCGCCGTCTCGCCAGGCACCGTCGTCGTCGGACTCGTCTGCCCGGCGACGAGGACCAGGAGCGGCTGCTTCACAGCCTCCACAAGGAGGCAAAGAGAGCGCTGCAGGTGGCGATTGCGAGGGCAAAGTCTGCGGCTAAAAGGGAGTTCCGGAGTACTCTCGACAGAGATCCGTGGGGGCGTCCGTACCACGTGGCGATGCGGAAGTGTCGCCCGTGGGCGCCCCCGCTGACCCAGAGTCTCCGGGGCGACCTTGTCCAAGAGGTCGTCGCGGCTTTGTTCTCGGCCACGGAGGGTGTCACTCCTCCACCGATGGCGCCACGTCCATCGGCGCCATCGTCGAGTTCGGCAGGGATTGTTCTCGAGGTTTCGCCCGCTGAATTGCGGGCGGCAGTGGTTCGGCTGCGGGGCAAAAACACCGCCCCGGGGCTCGATGGCATCCCAGGAAAGGCCTGGGTGTTGGCCGTCGAGCACCTGGGTGCAAGGCTCCGCGGCCTTTTCTCCGCCTGTATGGAGCAGGGCGTCTTCCCGTCGCGCTGGAAAACCGGGAAGCTCGTCCTGCTCAAGAAGGAGGGCCGACCCGCAGAGTCGCCATCGGCCTACCGGCCCATCGTGTTGCTCGACGAGGTCTGCAAACTGTTTGAGCGGATAATCCATGCTCGCCTCGTCGAGCACCTTCAGGGGGTCGGGCCGGACCTGGCGGATTGCCAGTACGGGTTCCGGCAAGGCCGATCGACCATCCACGCGATTCTCCGGGTCAAGGCACAGGCGGAGGATGCGGTAGCCCGGGGCGAAGTGGTCGTGGCGGTGTCTCTGGACATCGCCAACGCGTTTAATACGCTGCCCTGGGCGTGCATCAATGAAGCACTGCGGTACCACGTGGTGCCACCGTATTTACGGCGTCTGGTGCACTCGTACCTTTCTGATAGGTACATCGTGTATCCGGGCGCCGACGGGTGGCACCGAAGAGCTATGGCTTGCGGTGTTCCACAGGGCTCAGTTCTGGGCCCTCTATTGTGGAACATCGGCTTCGATTGGGTGCTCCGTGGTACCAATCCTCGAGGCGTCGCTGTCGTCTGCTACGCGGACGACACTCTAGTGACAGCGACGGCGCGGACCTTCCAGGAGGCCAGTCTGCTCGCCGCGTTCGGTACAGAACGGGTGGTGGGCAGAATTCGGCGACTGGGCCTCACCGTGGCCCTGGACAAAACCGAGGCCCTGTGTTTCCATGGGCCTCGGCGGGGGCCACCTTTAGGGGCCCACATCACAGTGGAGGGGGTGCGGATTTCCATCGGCAGCACCATGAAGTACCTAGGATTGGTGCTCGATAGCCGATGGAACTTCCGTGCCCACTTTGAGAAGTTGTCGCCGAAACTGGTGCGGGCGGCAGGCGCTCTTGGAAGCCTGCTGCCGAACCTGGAAGGTCCCGGCAATCCCTGCCGAAGTTTGTATGCGGGAGTCGTGCGGTCGATGGCCCTCTACGGGAGTCCCGTTTGGGCCGGGTGCCTGAACGCCCGCTGCGTCGCTCTGCTGCGGAAGCCGCAGCGTTTAGTGGCGCAGCGGATCGTCAGGGCTTACCGCACGGTCTCCCACGAGGCGGCCTGCTTGTTGGCGGGCACTCTCCCTTGGGACTTGGACGCCCAGCACCTCTCGTCAGCCTTTTTCTGGCGGGAGGGGGCGTCCGAGCGCGGAGACAGGTTGGCTCCAAGGGAGATCGCTGCCCGATTTCGCAGAGCCGCCGTGGAGGAGTGGCATGCCAGGCTGGACAGCCCGAGTGCTGGTTTGAGGACCGTCGCGGCAGTGCGTCCTGTCCTCAGAGATTGGCTTGACAGGCGCCACGGTGCGCCTACATTCCGGCTGACACAGGTGCTGACGGGCCACGGGTGTTTCGGCTCGTACCTGTGTCGAATAGCCGGAAAAGAGGACTCTGCCGTGTGCCACCATTGTGGCAACTGCCGCGAGGACACGGCTCAACACACTCTGGGCGAGTGTTCGGCCTGGGACGAAGAGCGCAGCGCTCTCATGACAGTCGTCGGAGCAGACCTCTCGCTGCCGACCGTGGTCACCGCCATGGTCGGCAGCCGGAGGTCATGGCGTGCGATGGCCTCCTTCTGCGAGTGCGTCATCTCGCAGAAGGAGAGCGCGGAGCGGGATCGTGAGCAGAACGATCCCGCTCGCCGCCAAAGGAGACGTAGGAGGCGCCGGGTGGACGACTGACCGGCGTCTCCCGCCCTGTGGATTGGGGGCGTTTGGAGAATTCCACCACGGTATCCCCTGCCTGTCGTAAGAGGCGACTAATAGGGGCCATCGGGGGGTCGCGGGCGCGCAGCGGGGGGCTGGACAGCGCCCATCAGTACGTTTTTGTACACGTACTATTGTACGTGCGACCCCCGGGATGGACGGCAGCACGGGTGGTTGGCCTCGTGGCTGTCGTTGACGCCGAGGGCGTCCTTCGGTGAGTGGGGGCTTCTGAGCCCCCCCCCAATGGAGACGGGCCGCAAGGCGGCAGCGCGCAGGGGCGGTTCCGGTGAAGCTGGGGTGCTTCTCGCCCCGGGAAACCCGGGGTCGTCCCTAATGCGCCGAAGAAGGCCACCGCGGGGTTTTAGTTGGTAGTTACCGGCATAGGTTGTACATATGGTTAGGGACTCGGCCCAGCGGTCGGGAGGCTGGGTCGTAAGGCCGGTAGAACCCAACATAACCGTTCCACCTTCCCTCCCGGTGGGGCGGTAGCAATAAACGGCTTTCCCCGCGTCAACAAAAAAAAAAAAAAAAAAGGTTTCTGCGTAACCTAGCTAGTACATCAGGCGATATTGATATTATGTATCTACAAAGCATTGCATGGCACCGATAGCACAATTTCGCCCATTATAGGATACAAAATAGAGATTTGTAAGTAACGGTAGCAATTATTGAGGGCACTTGGCTGAAAATTTCATTTCATAATATGAGCATAGTTGCTTTTTTTAAGGCTAGACCGGCAAACGAGCAAGTGGGTCTCCCGATGGTAAGTTATCTCCACTGCCCATGTACGCCCACAATACTAGAAGAATCATAGACGCGTTGCCGACTTTAAAGAGAAGGGATAATTGAGAGATTGAGAAGGGGATGGGGTTTTGGGCTTCCGGATATCTCAATCACCATCAAGCACATCTCGAATAAAACACGAACCAAATAATGTTCATAAGTAATCAAATATTATAAATGGAACTTTTTACACATAGAATATATTTTTTCTCCCACTTAATTTTATGATATATATACTGACAGGAAGAGAGATGATGATAGGTACTGAGATGCAATGGATATGAAACATCCTAAAAATAAACAAAATAGGTCAGGGATATTTATTTGGCGTGAACTTGGCTGGTTAGCCAAGACCTCGGATGGAAACTATGTCGCGAAGAGAAACAAACGGTATGGCCTCCTTTATTATATTTTATAGTTACCAAGTTGCATAAGACCTAATTAAAATAATTGTTTCGATGTAAAAAAAATAATACGGTTTTGGCATATTGATTTTTATACGTAGCTGTTTAATGTTTCAAAATCAATATGTTTAGAAATTTCAAGTTTTTACACGAATCGTAAAAATGATTATTAGCTAAATATTTTTAAGCAAGGTTTTAGATTTGATGTGCATGTGAGCCTTTGTTTTGAATATTTCAGTAAAGCAAACTATGCTTAAATATACACACATAAATATACGTCATATATAGGTTAAATTTGAGAACCAACTGAAACTTATACATCATCAAAAATTATGTATAACTTCTCACCATACCATACGTATACTCTTAAAATTCGATCCTCTATTAGTCTAACATTTGGTATTCTTATATTATACATCCTGGAAGGAATCGAAAGACAAACCAACGTTTCACTACTCAACACTCAGAACGCTGTTTACAACAACACGCCACATATAACAAAACATGTCAGTGATGTACGGCGGCTCATTGTACCGAAGTTTCGAAAGCCGTTTTATTGGTCATCGTAACAAATGCAATCACAATAACTGTACTTAATATCGCCACAGTCCACAAATATTATCTTAATGGCCTATATAGACTGCACTAACCCGCATTAATAACTACCCGAGAGCATTTATCTCACATTACATCGCAATAAAGGGAAAAGTTCACAAACTGGCTCGGTCAGCGTATTCTCGAATGGTGATACAAGAATTAGTAGGTTCGCTTTCGATTTGTAAACGAAAACAACATTTGACACGCTCTACTTAACATGTGTAGGAAAAGCTGTCGTTTTACGATCAGTTGTATAGAATTGGTTTATACAGGGTTAATTTTAAAACACCAGCAACCTCGCAGGACCAGATAGCTGACCCCATACGGAACAACTTTTGTTCTACGAGTTTGTATATAACTCAATATATTTAAAAAAAAATGATTTTACAAGTTTTTGTTGTGTCGTATTTTTCTTCCTAGCGTTCGGCGTGCGCGTGCGACTCAAAGAAGCCGCTCAGCTGGCTCGGGCGATGACCTTCAACGCTAGCCCCGTTCCCCACGCTTCGCGTGTTTGCTTACGTAATCTGCGATGCGTGTAGGTAACTTTCAAGACGGAAATTAAATGAATACTTATTTTTGTATGAAAATAAAATCTAACAAATTATCAAAAGTCGTAGAACAAAAGTAGTAGCTTATAACCTTAGGTATCTACCCCTGCGAGGTTGCTGGTGTTTTAAAAATAACCCTGTATAGAGAAAATTATTCCAGATAAAGAATATTTCATTGTACTGAAGCTATTATTGTGGTATATCTCGATTACTTCTATTACGGGTTATCGATTACGGGTTTTGTTAGTATTCAATAAACATTTGATATTGCTAAGCGTTCGTTAGGCTGTCGGTTGCCAGGAAGGCTATTCTATAAATTGAAAAAATACAATGACGTTCGGATCGAAAAAGTCTAGTAGAATATCCATTTTAGATACAACTACTAAGTTAGGTAAAAGCCTAAAAATGATGTAAAGTTATTGTGTTTTATTCATTATGGTTTCAGAATATATATGTTAAATAAAATAAAAAATTGTAATAAAGTAGATAAAAATTGTAACATACCTCGTAACAATATTAAAAGATTCCGTTTTTAAATATGTTTTTAATTGCTGCGTTTTCTTAGTCGTAGTTATATGGGCCACCAAAATCATAGGCCCAAAGTCAACCCCAACATGTGGTACACTATGCTGACTAACGGACGAGGCAATAGCCATACCTCTTCGGTTTGTGGGCATCTGATGACGGGTCGCCCTATAAAGTGCCAAATTAACCGTCCAACCATGACGAAGGAAGACGGACTCTGGCAAACACCAGCCATATAGAAAATAAGATGGTATACTACTAATACTATTGAAAGTTTAAGTTGCCAAACTTCGTTTCTTTGTTTCAATATTAAACCCAGTAGACGCATATTAATTCCATTATTTGAGTAATAGTCCCACACTGTAGACAGTTTTGTCTAGAGCAAGAATGGACCGTCTCGACCGGGTCTTTACCACTGAAAACCAACATAAGGTAGCAGGAAGCTGCGTCTCGTACGTTGAATGAGATATCCGGAGGCCCAAATCCCCCTCCCATTCCTATCCTTTATTTATCCCTTTCTTTTTAGATTGGCAACGCGTTGATGATTCTTCTGGTATTGTGGACATACATGGACGATGGAGATCACTTACCATCAGGTGACCCACTTGCTCGTCTACCAATCAATGATATTCAAAAGGGAAAACATTACAGCAAAACCTTCTTTATTATTATGCTAACTATTAGACCTCATTTAATTTTGTTTCAAGCGGTGTAAACAATGTTAATATAGAAGCAATACATAATAAAAACACACCACAACCAAAGTTAGAAACAAACAACCCTCCGTTCAGGAAATGGCACAAGTTCGTAAACATTTAAAATTAAGGATCGCGATCGTATCGTTCGCGGTTTGAGAATCGTTTCCTTTAAAAATAGAAATGGTACGCCATCGTAAACAAAATGAGCCAACTAGCTGATTTTTTGGAAAGTAAGCAAGCTAAAGAGTATTTTTTACGATCCACTTTGGGAACATAAAACCAGTATGTGCTGCGTAAGTGTCTTAAAGCGACGAAGATGGAGCTAAGTGTGATTGTGTGTCATTTATTTAATTTTATGCCTTTCCCATTTCATTGCAACTATTCTAGATTTTGTATAACAGAACACAAGTGAAGTAAAATGACAAATGTTCATAATGTATGTATGCATTGTTCAGATTTAAGCCTTTTAATTCTTCAATAATATAATCACCAAGGTAATAGAGATTTTGAAAATACAATACAAATTACTTTAGTAACATAATAAACCATTGCTTCATATCAAGACTTAATTAGCCCCTCTCCTTCCCAATCCTTTTTCTTTAAGGTCGCATTAGTATTATAGGCGTAGATGGGCGGTGGGGATCACTTACTGTCAGATGATCCACTTACTCGATTGCTGGCCCATGCTATTAAATCATAAAATTTAAAACAGGCGACTTTTTTCTTCTTTCTCTCGTACCTTTTTATCAGATATTTATATGGGACCATTCTCGTAGTAAACTACGAGTATTATCAAATACAAAAACAATCATATAAATCGGTCCGTATTTGGCGACATATCGGGTAACGTAGGTACATAAAATATATTTATAGAAAAATGATTTAGAACTTCGTTCTTTTTAAAGTCGATCGATAATATTATTATAGAAAATTATCTTATGTGGTAATAGTTTCGTGTAAATATGTCCTAAAATATTACTTTAATAATCGTAAAACTTGCTGACGAAGTCTTGTACAAACTCAGAACATAATGTTATCACATAAATTCCGTTGGTGAGCTTAGGTCTTAGTTCAAGAAATTTAGACAAACTACAAGTCCTGTGACAAAACTTCTAAGCCGCCAATAGCATTTCTGACATGGGTCCAAGGATACCTTCTGGCAATCACTGGGACGTACTCGACGACATAACGTATATTGGGACCAAAGGATGCTGAAATTTATATGTCTTCATTAATAATTGAGTTATGATTTTCGTAAGCAAATTTCTAATATTAAGTAAAATATCAAAGGGTTATTATGTTTAATGTATAAATTATAGTACCTGGGCGACCGAGCTTTGCTCGGGTGAAAAAAAAAAAAAAGTAGTATTATTATTCGCCAATAGATGTCAGGAATTAAGTCTAACCTCAAATCAAACACTCATTGACTTAATTAATTAATTACTAATCTTAATGTAGATGACCCGGTGAACTTCGTATCACCTACATATATTTGTGTAAAATGTGGTCAAAAACTTAATACAAATGTTTCATTTACAAAAAAAAGTCCTGTCCATGTCCTGTCCCTGTCCCGTCCCTGTCCCGTCCCCGTCCCCGTCCCCGTCCCCGTCCCCGTCCCCGTCCCCGTCCCCGTCCCCGTCCCCGTCCCCGTCCCCGTCCCCGTCCCCGTCCCCGTCCCCGTCCCCGTCCCCGTCCCCGTCCCCGTCCCCGTCCCCGTCCCCGTCCCCGTCCCCGTCCCCGTCCCCGTCCCCGTCCCCGTCCCCGTCCCCGTCCCCGTCCCCGTCCCCGTCCCCGTCCCCGTCCCCGTCCCCGTCCCCGTCCCCGTCCCCGTCCCCGTCCCCGTCCCCGTCCCCGTCCCCGTCCCCGTCCCCGTCCCCGTCCCCGTCCCCGTCCCCGTCCCCGTCCCCGTCCCCGTCCCCGTCCCCGTCCCCGTCCCCGTCCCCGTCCCCGTCCCCGTCCCCGTCCCCGTCCCCGTCCCCGTCCCCGTCCCCGTCCCCGTCCCCGTCCCCGTCCCCGTCCCCGTCCCCGTCCCCGTCCCCGTCCCCGTCCCCGTCCCCGTCCCCGTCCCCGTCCCCGTCCCCGTCCCCGTCCCCGTCCCCGTCCCCGTCCCCGTCCCCGTCCCCGTCCCCGTCCCCGTCCCCGTCCCCGTCCCTGTCCCTGTCCCTGTCCTATCCTGTTCTGTCCCTGTCCTGTCCTGTCCTGTCCCTGCCCTGTCCCTGTCCCTGTCCTGTCCTGTCCCTGTCATGTCTAGTATAGCGTGGCGACCCGTCATCACGGCAAGCTTCGCAACGCCAACAATCCCGTTTATACCTGTGCTTATAGATGTTTCACATCAAAAAGACATCAAGTGTTTCATACCCAGGAACAGTTTGAATTGGAAAATTAAGTTGTCGTTTTTAGTGTTTTCCTTTAGTTATTATTTATGTTACTCATTTTTTCTCACCGGGTAAACCTTCCCTGAACTTCCACAAATATTTCAAGATCAGAATTCGGTACAGCCAGTCTCGAGTTTTGGCGAGAGACACGCACAGCGATTCATTTTTATATACATAGAGTCATATTTTTCAGTTTTAATTGGGACTACTTTAAGTTGATAAAACACGAATAAAATGACATTTTCTAAAAATGATTCCTAGCTAGATCGATTTAATTTATTATTTTTTATTTATTTATTTATACTAAATTTCATGAAAATCGTTGGAGCCGATTCCGAGATTCCAATTATATAGGTATATATATATATATATACAAGAGTTGCTCATTTAAAGATATATAATATATATATATATATATATATATATATAATATATATATATAAGATAAGATAAGATATAATTCATAGTACAATGTTTTCATACTGAATCTACAGCAAAATCTGTCGAAATTATAATATTTCAACGACGTACGCTGAATTCCTTGAGAAGATGATATTAGTTCATGAAGTTTAAACATATTTTACATATGGTAGGTGTTACCATGTATTCTCATTTGTCATTAGTACAAATGTCGTTCTTGCAGAGCGCAAATAAGAGACAAGAATCAGCCGACACCTGATGGAAAATCAATAACAGCATTTGCATATCTCAATTTCTTATTGATAAACGCTGGATTGTCATAAATACGCCTTGAGGTAAATGATTGGAATATTGAATGTGTGCGTATTCATAAATGAAAATTACGGAATATTAGCGCTTCCAAATATTTCCAAGTTGTAAAAATTAAAGGTGAAAGCCACGAAATTATTATTAATATATTCTGACCATATCGTTCCCCAACTTTTCAGTTGAATTTATTATTTGAATTCTTAAACCTCTGTCGAGTTTTAGCAATTTAAATTAAAATCATATTTTATGTCATCTTCACTTAAACTAAATTGGTTAGCACTTAGCGGTTTATTTCTATATCGCCCGCCCATTATGTTTTATAAAGAATACTATTATGTTTAAATGGTTTAATCAGTCATTCTAAAACAAAGACGGACACGATAGCGCTGTAAATAAAAACAAGATCAAAATTTTCATACCCCAAACCGTATATCAAGGAAGTGACGTCCATTTCCGTTTCTTAATCTCGTCGTTTGTCTCTCAACGACACAAAGGCAGTATTGGAGAGTGAAAGCAGACAGGCGGCTAATGGCCTGTGCTCACGGAACTACATTCGCTTTTACGCCGTAATAATGTATCGTGGTAGCCTCTTCACGTCAACGCGTATTCCGAGAGAAATACGTTCGTATAAATGGAGCAACTACTATTCAATTTGGTGTGAAATTTATTCGTACCGAAAACAAATCTGTATTCAAATGGCGAATGATTCAGCGGCGGAATGAGATAAATTCTTGTCGAAATTATTCATGACTGTAATTTCGGTATGACATAATGCTTTTTTCAACTCAGGTTTTGGTTACCGTCGATTTGAATTTCATATTTTTATAGTTTATCAATAGGTTTTATGTGATCTGTATGGATACAGGCCAGGATTTTCTAGGCTTTTCGTGAAATATATTCTTAGTTACGTCAATGCGTACAGATAATAATAACACTCATGAATAATAAGTAGATGATCATATTAAATCCTGAGTTAGATTACGATCATTTTCACATCATCACTGTGGCTTGATCAATACTTAAATGTGACCAAAGCCTTTTCCAGCCTAAAAAGTATTATGAATGTATATATTTGTATGTACACCAACCTAAAATATATTTATCGCATAATTATACCAACGTATATTATCATAATATTAAGTAATAATAGAACTTCCATAATTTTAGCCATTTCTCATCCATACATAGCAAAGTTTTCTTTAAGTATAGCAACATTTCGAAGTACAAATAAATACACAGCGCCGACGAAGTTCCAAACATCCCTGCTTGTGTATTTTCTTTATGTTTTCATATTCAGTTGTTACTACACACGGAACAAACTGAACAAGGTACATATTTATCTTTTTTGTCACGGAAATATTTCTGAACTTCCATGTCCGTATAAAGTTGATGCGTGACGCGCGTATGGTATTTTATGAGGCAAAAATTGTAATGTGGCGAAAGAAAATCGAATCACACAGGTGTTCTGTCAGCATAAAAATATCGTCATTTGGATATGAATAGACAATAATGTACTTATCCGGATATAGATTTAATATTCGTCCTTTTTTTTTTTTTTTTTTTTTTTTTTATAGCAAAGGCCGGCATACGAGCAAGTGGGTCACCTGATGGTAAGTGATCTCCACCGCCCATGTACGCCCACCACCAGAAGAGTCAGGGGCGCGTTGCCGACCTTAAAGGAAAGGGATAATTAGGGATTGGGAAGGGGAGGGGATTTGGGCTTCCGGTTATCTCACTCACCGTACGAAACGCAGCAGCAAGCCGCTACTTTACGTCGGTTTTCTGTGAGACAGTGGTAACGATCCGGACGAGCCAGCCCATTCATGCTGTAGACAAAACTATCTACAGCGTGGCTCTACCACTCTAAAAACCTTTTGAATGTTAAAGGAGCCAATGTTAGCACAGCCGAATTTAACAGCGATATATTAATGCCAGACTCATTAAATAGCCAAAATAAGAACAATTTGATATGGCCTTCTCTGTATATTTAAACAGCGAAATATTTTTACATTTTCTCGTTTTATATTTTATAAAATAAATGACTTTTATTTGAAGAGGAAAGATCGGCCTTTATAAGAATGTAATTAATACATGAACGTTTGACTATTTGTCTTATATCATTACAAGTATGGATTCTGGAAAATAATATAATTTTAATTTAAAATATGACGAAAGCACTCAATTATGTTAAAATTACGTCATAATTAATAAATTAAGACTATGTTGTAAGAATATTAATTTTGAGCCCGCCGGTAGCTTCATTATAATTAACTTTCACATAAATCTTGAACAAGATCATGAAATAAGTTAACATATTATAGTATACTAGATGACCCGGTGAACTTCGTATCACTAACATAATATATTTGTGTAAAATGTGGTCAAAACTTAATACAAATGTTCTATTTACATTAAATGCAATTAAGTGAGGTACTGCGCCATTGCACGTGAGGTAGCCCGTCGCACATTTAATTGACTTCGACGACCTAAGTCAGGTCGTCTCCCACCTCCCTCCGGTTGGACAGTCCTGTCCCCGTCCCGTCCCCGTCCTGTCCCCGTCCTGTCCGCGTCCCGTCCCGGTCCTGTCCCCGTCCCGTCCCGTCCCCGTCCCGTCCCCGTCCCGTCCCCGTCCCGTCCCCGTCCTCCTGTCTCACTGTCCTGTCACACTATCCTGTCACACTATCCTGTCTCACTGTCCTGTCTCACTGTCCTGTCTCACTGTCCTGTCTCTCTGTCATGTCTCACTGTCCTGTCTCACTGTCCTGTCTCACTGTCCTGTCTCACTGTCCTGTCTCACTATCCTGTCTCACTGGCCTGTCTCACTGTCCTGTCTCACTGTCCTGTCTCAATGTCCTGTCTCACTGTCCTGTCTCACTGTCCGGTCTCACTGTCCTCTCACTGTCCTGTCTCACTGTCCTGTCTCACTGTGCTGTCTCACTGTGCTGTCTCACTGTCCTGTCTCACTGTCCTGTCTCACTGTCCTGTCTCACTGTCCTGTCTCACTGTCCTGTCTCACTGTCCTGTCTCACTGTCCTGTCTCACTGTCCTGTCTCACTATCCTGTCTCTCTGTCATGTCTTTCTGTCCTGTTTCACTGTCCTGTCTCACTGTCCTGTCTCACTGTCCTGTCTCACTGTCCTGTCTCACTGTCCTGTCTCACTGTCCTGTCTCACTGTCCTGTCTCACTGTCCTGTCTCACTGTCCTGTCTCAATGTCCTGTCTCACTGTCCTGTCTCACTGTCCTGTCTCACTGTCCTGTCTCACTGTCCGGTCTTACTGTCCTGTCTCACTGTCCTGTCTCACTGTCCTGTCTCACTGTCCTGTCTCACTGTCCTGTCTCACTGTCCTGTCTCACTGTCCTGTCTCACTGTCCTGTCTCACTGTCCTGTCTCACTGTCCTGTCTCACTGTCCTGTCTCACGGTCCTGTCTCACTGTCCTGTCTCACTGTCCTGTCTCACTGTCCTGTCTCTCTGTCATGTCTCTCTGTCCTGTTTCACTGTCCTGTCTCACTGTCCTGTCTCACTGTCCTGTCTCACTGTCCTGTCTCACTGTCCTGTCTCACTGTCCTGTCTCACTGTCCTGTCACTGTCCTGTCTCACTTTCCTGTCTCACTGTCCTGTCTCACTGTCCTGTCTCACTGTCCTGTCCCTGTCCTGTCCCTGTCCAGTCTAGACGCTATACGACCCGTCATCACGGCAAGCTTCGCAACGACAACCATCCGGTTTATACCTGCGCTTATAGTACCCAGGAACAGTTTGTACTGGAAAATGAACATTCCAAAATCAACAACTACTAATAAATTAAAAATTAATTAAAAAAACATTGTCCAGCGGCCAAAATTGTGAATCTAAACCATTCTCAGATCCCCTTGAACACACACAAAAAATTTCATCAAAATCGGTCCAGTCGTTTAAGAGAAGTTCAGTGACATACACACTCACAGAAGAATTATATATATAAAGATATAGCTCATAAACTAAGTAAATAAAGTATGAAAAATTATATCTAACATAGCATATTCAATACACGAAACGTCATAAGCAAAGCCCTTACATCCATAGACTAAAAGAAACAAAACACCAACACGGCGGAGTGCAAACCATTTTGACACACATTACGCCGCTGTCAGCGTCAATTGTGCGGTACAAATCAACAATTGATTCAGTGGAACAGTTCCGTGTCGCTGCACACCGATAGGCGTCATTCATCGTGTTGACGGAGACACTGTGTCATAGTCCTCATGGAGCATATTGTTCTGACATTAGCATTAATAGATTGGACGTAGTTACGTAAAACGGTACCATCCCACAGCAAGTTCAAATGGAGATACTGATTTTGTTTTACTAAATTCAATAATTTTAACTAATTTTAACTCGTAGCTTTTTGGAAAATCGGGTATGAAATATATTCCACGTACGATTTTGCAAAAGAATACGGTATTGAAATCAATACTTTTTGCATAAATTGGCTCAATTGGTGGCTAGATATATCACGTTTCAATTAATCCGAACGGAATTGAGTATTGTAAAAAAAAATTTGAAAATTCTTTTTTTTCTAAAGCCCCTATTAATTCACTGATATTTGTTTTGTTTGAGAATATAAATCAGTCTTATGTGAGAGTTGTTTTAGGTCGAAAGATATGATTTTTACTAGTTATTGTCTATTATTGTTGTAGGATATTCATATGCGCCCGGATAGCGACACCGCATACGTGGTGTTAAAACCTGCCATACTTATGTGGATCGCATTCGTGGATCAGCCACTGTATATCCGGTTCACCCGAGAGGCTTGCGGCATGACTTGATGGTTGGTCGGCGCGGGTACAGGAATACATCCTTGTATCCCTGTTTCTGCATCGGTCATCCGCCTGTCCTTTCGCAGGGCCCTCGATTTGATTCTTCGCTATTCGGAGTGTGACGAAGAATTTATACCGGCCGGCATAATTCTGGTGACCACTGATAAACTCATTGTTTGTTGGTTTTTTCGACTGCACTGCAATCACTTGTAGTGCTGTCACTTTGCCGTGCTCGAATAACCAATATACAGGGTGTCCAGTAATTAATGGATAACCTTGAAATGTCTTATAGCAGAACGAATGGCCGTTCAGAGAAAAATACGAAAAAAAATATAACATAAGTAGTACCTGAGGTACGTATTTTTTTTTTAAAAGTCGTAATTTTTTTGGTTTATTTTACTTTCTTGGACACTACGACCAGAAATGAAGGAAATCCATCGGTTTTTTGTTGTTTTATTATTATACACTAACTATACTAATAGATAGATAGTCAATAATATGACAAGCTATTGCACTTTTAAAAAAAAATGAACATTCAAAACCATTTCTTTAGAAAAATTAGCAAAATTTTATTTTTAAACAAAGTTTAAACCTCTTGGGTATAAAAAAAATGTATGAATACATGAGTGGCCAAAATTTTTTAAATAATGTCGGTTTTAAGTAGATTTTATAATGGTATAATTCATTATTGTATCTACTGTAAATATCGATTTATTGCTTTTAATGTAAGAAAGAAGCTAATTTGACCAAATAACAAAAACAATATAATATGAGATACTTTTTAAAATAAAATTGTACTTGTCTAATGAGGTTTATTAAAACTAAGATTTGATGTTGATAAAAGATAAAAATGGCTTATTTAAACAAATTGAAACCAAATTATCAGAAATAAATTAACTTAAATTTAATACTCATAATGTTTAAAATGGTTATTTCATAAGCGTAAAATGTGTCATATGATCTCCATATTTGCTTCCTGCGCGCACGCCATTCCCCCCGTTTTTTGTGTTATGTTAGACAAAAAGGGTCTGAGTTGGCTATGTGCGAGTGAAAGGAACTTAAAGTAAAAAAATCCAACCCTGTCAATCAACCAACCCAACCAATCCAACCCTGTATTTAAATATTCCCGAACAGACACAGCATAATGCGCAGGGCAGCCGTAATTTTGCAACCAATGCGATTCCCTCAGCTCCTCGGATACTCCTTCTCTAATAAAGTCGGCAGATCATTTAAAAAAAATTACAAATAACTTTGCCCAGTTAGAGTCCCGGTAATTAAAATGGGCCAATTTGTCCATTGGGTTGTCCATTGGGTTGGATGGACAGGGTTGGATTTTTTTACTTTAAGTTCCTTTCACTCGCACATAGCCAACTCAGACCCTACTTGTCTAACATAACACAAAAAACGGGGGGAATGGCGTGCGCGCAAGAAGCAAATATGGAGATCATATGACACATTTTACGCTTATGAAGTAACCATTTTAAACATTATGAGTATTAAATTTAAGTTAATTTATTTCTGATAATTTGGTTTCAATTTGTTTAAATAAGCCATTTTTATCTTTTATCAATATCAAATCTTAGTTTCAATAAACCTCATTAGACAAGTACAATTTTATTTTAAAAAGTATCTCATATTATATTGTTTTTGTTATTTGGTCAAATTAGGTCCTTTCTTACATTAATAGCAATAAATCGATATTTACAGTAGATACAATAATGAATTATACCATTATAAAATCTACTTAAAACCGACATTATTTAAAAAATTTTGGTCACTCATGTATTCATACATTTTTTTTATACCCAAGAGGTTTAAACTTTGTTTAAAAATAAAATTTTGCTAATTTTTCTAAAGAAATGGTTTTGAATGTTCATTTTTTTAAAAAAGTGCAATAGCTTGTCATACTATTGACTATCTATCTATTAATATAGTTAGTGTATAATAATAAAACAACAAAAAACTGATGGATTTCCTTCATTTCTGGTCGTAGTGTCCAAGAAAGTAAAATAAACCAAAAAAATTACGACTTTTTAAAAAAAAATACGTACCTCAGGTACTACTTATGTTATATTTTTTTTCGTATTTTTCTCTGAACGGCCATTCATTCTGCTATAAGACATTTCAAGGTTATCCATTAATTACTGGACACCCTGTATATATGTAGTTGATTTCGGTTATATCATATAATGGAATGGGTGGTAAAAAGTGGATGCTCTTTGCGTCTTTATAGCGCAGTCCCGTAAAAGAGCTAGCGGGTCGCCTTATGGTAAGTGATATCTACCTGCCATTAAAACCACTATGCCAAAAGAATGGCAGATGAGTTGCTGACTTTTAAGAAAAGGTATAAATGATGAATTGATAAGATAAGGGAGGATTTGGGCCTCCGGTTATCTCACGCGCCGTATGAAATACAATAGCAAGCTGCTTGATAACTACTAAGTAGCTAACTAGTAACTAGTCAAACCCATTTATGCTTTCGGAAATGCAAAGATGATAGCGTTGTGTTAGGTTTGTTTTAATCAAATTTCCACATCTCTAGCCATAATATTGTAGTATAAGATTAAATTCTTATAATGTAGTTTAAAAAAAATTAATCCAATTTCACAACCTAAAAGCATCGAAAATCATCTCGAAAACATAACCAATCTAACTTAGATTCTTATTCTGCGAATCTGTAAATCATGCAAATTTCTCGAATTCTTTTTCAACGTCTATAAGGTTATCAAAACTTTATATCGGCTTTATAAATTGGAAGTCGATCCAGCTCTTATTTTTTTTAATCCTGGCTCGCTGATAGTAAGTGTAGCGCAATCCAGGAATAGTGTCGACCAACGACAAACAGTATGTCTATCGTCTTATCCTCATGTGAAAATGGTCAAAGGCAATTTTTTGTTTATATTACTTTTTTGAGGAAACCTGAGTACTCACCATTGGAATTTGTTTCTAATTTGGGGACAGGTTTGCTACTTATTCCATTATTGGACAGAAATAAAATTAGCCAACAATGCAAGTTATGCGAGAGGGTGGCTGGGTTGGTACCACAGCTTTGTCTATTTTTGCCGTCAAGCAACCGTTGAAGGACAGTGAATCCAATGCAATCATTGGACATTATGAGACTTAACATATTAAGTTTCGGGGTGACGAGCGTGGTCTAATGCCATGTAGTATTTCATAATTGGAACTTCTAATTCGTGCTACTTCTGTTAATAGATAGGCGTGAGGCTTACCATCAGGCGAGCGACCTGCTTGTTTCGTCATCCAAGCTAGCAAAAAAGCAAATTATACCATAATTATTTTGGCATAAGAACTAGTTTGGAACGAAGTCATATTATATTCACCTGCAGACAGCACGATCTTCCAACAAATTATGTCCGGCCGTCAAATTTGGAAACTTTCTTGGAAACCTTCGCAGCAACTTCGGTTACACCTCTAAGCCGAATATCACATTACAAGGAAGCTTTGGCTTGGGCGGTCAAAGGACTTACAAGGAAGAAATAAAAAAAAGATTTGTTTTTCCAACGTCAATAATTTCAGGTACCAGATTAAATTCATTAAGCGTAGTCAATAAAATGTTAAACAAAAAGTCATGTTTCACTAATAGACGATTAATTTTACAAGTTTACCTATTGACCAAGTACCTTATAATTGATAATATTTTTTTACTTATGGAAACAGTCAGCTTCCGTAGCATAGTGGAGCTGTGTAGTAAGAGACCGTGGGATTGATTCCCTCACCGGAAAAAATGTTTGTGTGATCCACAAATCTTTGTTTCGGATGTGGGTGTTTTCAGGTAGGCGTCCGGCCGTAAAAATTACGAGCCAAATCATTCTGTAACATGTGTTTAAAAGCATGTTATGCCCACTACGAATGGGATTAGCACAAGTGGATTAAGAAGAACTAAGGAAAAAAGATTTTAGTGGAAAAAAAAAGATTTTAGTGAAAAAGTGCTAGTCTATTTGTCCTATTTATATTGAGGGCAAGATCTATTTAATTGTTCAATGCTCGTTTCGTCCAATACAAAATACACTTATACAATTACACTGTCCTTTTTCACAAGGTCGCTCCAGTGGGAGTTGGCTCGTCATAATGGCTACGTCCCCGTATTTTTAAGTTTTTGGCAGTAGTTTAAAGAGCACTATCTGTGCCTTCAAGGCATATGACTACTCCAGTTCAATTTCTGTACAGATTCCGTTGTCCATAATATAACTTTGGTTTTCTTTAAATTGTGCACCATATTAATCAAACGGTTAAATTCAAAGTAAAAGTTTGCTGCTGGTGGTAACATTTAACAACTGTCCACATTTGAGAGTTTGTCATGCGTATTTGTCACAGTCACGCCTCTCGATGTGGCGAAATGTCACTGTTTTAACGTGTACGTGATGTGTATCGAAATGGTAGTTACCTTTTCAAATATTTCTAACATATTTACTTCCGTCAAAAATCTTCCATCCATTCATATACAATCTGACATAGGCTTTTAGAAAAATCGCCTCTGCTTTATATGCTCCAAATGTAGCCGCATTAACGTCAAGAATGTTACGTTTATGAAATTCTATTCAGCCGTATTTGGTATTCATGAGCGGTAATCTAAAACCATGAATGTGTATCATATAGGTCATCTTTTACATTCGCATCACATACGAAGATTCATGCCCCTCCTTATCATTAAATGATAAATAACTCTTTGAGACGTCCTGTCTGTGCTTCCTGAATTCTAACCTTCGTAATTATTGAAATATGAGCACTAGGCTAGATGGATTTTGTAGTCTTATTTATTCTCTACTATTAGGTTTTGAATACATCTAATTGTGATCGGCCGATATACGAGCAAGCGGGTCACCTGGTGCTAAGTGATGTCCAATGCACACAAATAACCAGCAGGTACCACAAGTAGGAAATCTTCGGTGCGTTACCAACTTTTAATGAAATGATTGTGGATTTCGAAGAGGAATATGTTTTATTTGACTACTGAAGATCTGATTCATCACAAGAAATGCAATAACAAGCTGTCAGTTATCGGTTTCCTGTGGAACAGTACTAGGTACCATTTCGGTCAATCTGCCCAATTCTAGTTATAGGCATAACTGGCATTTCTAAAATAAACTCTATCATATGTAAACTCAAGCCTATCTGAATTCATCACTGAACCACATCCAAATTGATTCAGTCATTGTGGATATAATCGTATGCAGCGCACAAACAAACGGAAAATCTTATTACGCATTTATTATACGTATAAATTAAAATAATATTGACAACACTAGGTAATACACTAGGTAACACTTAATATTTCCAACTCCTCCCTAACCTCCTATCTGATTAATTTCGTTGCGGGACAAAGACATTTAGGCATTCCCAGAGACTCGCCGATCTTACTCGCCGGTGTCGACAATAATGCGTGCCACTGTTGATCCTGGTGCACAGGAGTTACAGTGCCGGGTGTGTGGGCGGGAGAGTCTCTAGAACACTAGGTAAGTATGAATGGTATGGGATGTAGGGCCAGAACGTGTATATTCCTGGCCGTAGAAACACCGCTAACTTGTTAAAGAAACATAATATGTCTTCGTTGATAATTCTCGCTTTAACGCCGAAACTAAACGTTGTGAGGAAATCTGTTATATCTGTCAATTCACTATAAAAAGTTTGAAATGTGAAGTTTCCCAACACACATTAGGCTAGCGTTTATGGAGAATGACCATCTGTGACCACCATTGAGACAGAATTTAATGTAGAGCTATTAATCTGATACTCTTCTTCTTGTCTTTGTCTTTATGGCACTGGCAGTGGGGCCGGCGCAACATGCTTTTTAACACATGTTAAAGAAACATTTGACTTGTAGTTTTTACGGCCGACAGGTCTGCCTGAAGTCAATCCTTCTGGGGAGAAAACACCTAGACCCGAAACAAACAACTATTAATTTCCATTTAGTTTGACAAGTGACCTGTCGTATGCCAGAATTTAACTTCAAAGTTTTCAAGTCGTCAGCAAGTACTGCCTCTGACATTAGTTGAACTTGTCCTTTTCATGACAGCTTGTTTTCAGAAGAATCCGGCTTTGAAATGAGAGGCCGCAGGTTCAGTCCTCGCTCTGAGACAAGTCCGCACAGTAAGACCGCACAAATACAGGATAAAAAAATTACTATAAAATATGGACGCTTGCCCATTCCTTATATATCGTGTAATTGCCTTTCTGGGCTCTGAACGCAGACCACGGATTTAGTATGAAAAACAATGAATAACAAGATATTAAGAAGAAAATCTAATAATCTTATAGTATGCAAAAAAACAATTATCAACACTCTTTCGAATACATTTGGTATTTTAGTATTCTATAAATAATTTGTTGGTGATTTAGGAATCATCAAGATTTTTTTTTTTTTTTTTATCCTGGCTCGGCAAAGTGACTACGCTACACCTGATGGTAAGTGTAGCGCAATCCAAGAATAGTGTCGACCAACGATAAACAATGTGTCCATCGTAGGTCAGCAATATCATGCCGGCCTACCAAAGGGCCAAGGGGAAGGGGAAGGAAAAAGGGATGGGAAAAGGGTTAGGATCAGGGGGCAAGCCCCCTGGGGAGAACCGGATAATACAGAGAGATATATGATATACAGAGACAGTGTATATGGGAGATTACACGTTTCTCGGAAAGAAATAGTGTTTTTTAATTCCAGTACTGTAAAAGCCAATCAAATGGCCGTATAGTATTATTTAATTATATTATTATTTTAATTAATAGGTATATTTTTATAATAGCAACTTAATAAAATGTAATTTTTAATTTACTTCTGCTTAAATGATTCTTACTTTATTACGCAGAACTAATTTTATATTTAGGGCCTATTTCGCAATGTTGGAGTAAGATTTGACCACCAATTACCTTATAAGATAGCAGTTTTTGAAAATACCTTATATGGTGCTGCCACACCGCTGTTATAAAATGTAATAAAATGTTTACAAGCATTATTAAACATTTGTAAACAAACATTTCATACATTTTATGTTAGACAATGTTAGAAAATGTTAGTAAATGTTTAATGTTAAAAAATGTTTGTAAACATTTTATAACACCGGTGTGGCAGCACCAATAGAATCTTTCTTCATGTACGTCACCATATAACATTTGCATTTAAGCGTGTCATATTTTATTTATTAATCAACATTTACTCAAAAGTGGTGGAATATGTGCTTAACATACTATTAAATGCATTACATATAGTATAACATATTTTGGAATCAGACGTGTTTTTTAATTTAACTTGCCTGGTAAACACCACGTCTGCCCATATCAATAGTAGTAAGATGTGAAGTTTAATAATACCCAATAATTTCATTGGCTTTAATGGCTTTCATATTGGAAAACTGCAATGGCTATTTAAACGGCCTATCACATGTGAGGCACCGTATCAGTGATACACTGCTCATATAGAATCTTTAATAAAATCCTTTCATTATCCAATGATTATTTCTGTGAATATTAAACATTTTTTTGAGAACGTAACAAATTAACGCTTTAATTTTATTTTAGGAATGTGCAATATTAATAATTTGATCGTATCCCCTTTGTCTCCTGAAAGTTGGAATTAATTTGACGACTTCGAAACAAATGAACAACGGCATTTGAATATGAATGAACCTTTTGGGAAATTTATTACCATTCATTTTGACTTTTGACTCGAAATATATTTCAAAATCCCCTGAAAGTTATTTCTCTATGGCGTTGGTATTTCCGAAAAACAATTAGAAGCCCAATATTCACATTTCAATTCAATAATATATTACATGCACTCTTCTCAATCGGTTTGTAACGAAATAATAATAACTAGTATGGCCAGTAATCGAAATTTGACCTTTAAAGAAATAGATAAAGCTATTTTTGTTTGCAGAATTATTTTTTGAATATAATATATTCTCGTGCACAGCCAAAGGGATCTAAACTTATACAGTCATGCAGGCGAGCAAATGCTTTTCAATTGATTAGTTAACGGTACGTCTACACTTCCGTGATAATTTGCTGTGCCGAGAGACAAGGCTGTCACACGTACTGACTATGCTAATGTGGACGGGCGCCGAAACATTGTGTCATACTGCTGTGAATTTTAAAAAAACTAAATTCCTTAAATGGCATGTCCTGGCAAAGTGATATAAGGTCTCAGTACGGATCGCTTCGTAACACAAGGTCGTAACATTTGACAACCATCCACATTTAAGAGTTTGTCATGCCTGTATATCACAGACACGCCTCTTGGTGCGATTCAATGCACAAGACGCACTTTAGATTACATTGTTATTCGAATATAATGTCAACAATTATTGCCTCCATTCTTGAACCAGTTGACTCAAAACATAATGAAACACATTCAATCGACAAGTTACATGTAAATCTTATATCGCTAGCTCAGCAACTTTATACCTGCTATTCAGTAGGGTACTATAAATAGGTCGAAGTAGGGTGAAATTATTTCCTTATCGGACGAAATTGATGGGTAGGTTGAATGCGGCACGTAGACCTCGGCACGTCCTTAGGCATCCTTCATGCCGATTGAGATATTCAAGACTCATTTTAGAGGACGTCATTACAGCGGGCTGAATGTGTTTCGCCGATGAATAGGATGTTTTATTCGAATTAACTCTCGCAAATTTCAATCTTAATTGACATTCAAATTTGCAAATTATTATTTAATTTGACAAGTGATGTTATAAAATACAGTTGTTGTGTAAATCAATAGCTTAAAACCAGACGCGTTTAAGATTATATTTTTTTTATTTGATTGCATAACGAGACAACCAAAGCGGTCGCCTGATGGTAAGCACCACGCCTGCTCATAATCAGAAGCAACACCACACAGAACTTTGAATTACAAAGCACTGCATAGCACTGAACTGCGCTCGTCACCCCGAGACATAAAAAAATAAGTCTCATTATGCCCAGTAATTTCACTGGCTTCAATGTCCTTCAAACCGAAACACAACTGAACACTATTCCTTGGCGACATAAATAGACAAAGCGGTGGTACCAGCCCAGAGGGCCTCTCTCATACGAGGGACCTACAACCTTGTCAAGTGGTATCTTGTTAAGTATCCTAGTAAGCTACTAACTTATTATAAACGTAAAAGCATGCACTTTATAAGTTTGGATGTTTGTAATTAATCACGCCTGGCTGGCATACAAGAAAACCATGGCCTAAATTAGGGCAAAGGTACTGAAAAAAATATTCGCGCAGACAGAGCTACAAGAAAAAGCTAGTTGCAAATAAATATGGTCTCTCCCAGCTCAGGATTAGAAATTTCATAGCATTAGTAGTGGCATATTAGTAAATAAGTTGTTGAACTTTATTCAAATAATATAGAACACACTTACAGTCAGGTTACACTGAATCTGTAAAACTACCTGTTGACCAATATTTTCACTAAATAAAATTTATCAATTTTATGAAGACCCACTAACGTTATTTCATATCATTTGGTTGTGGGTCTTTTAAAACTAGTCAGCCATTCGTGTCAGTGAAGCTAAATAAACACGATGGGTGTTAACATTTTAATCATCGTGTCTCGCGGAATAGTAACTGAGGTAAAAGCTGGTGCTCTTAAATGTAATGAATATCTATTCATGAGTGAAATACAAGACATATTTAATTTGATTACTTGTCTCTATAAAATAATATTTTAAATAGGTTCCTTGTTAATAAAGCAGCGGTAATAACTTTCTCGCACTTGCCTGAAAGTAGACGCAATAGAAATAAAAAGATAGTTAAAATACCGTAGGACAATTGCGGCAAATTATAATTATTGGTTTTGGGCATTTTTTGGATTATTTGGTAGATAGACCCATACTGAAAATTGTTTTGTCTACAGTATGAATGATCGGCTGTATAGCAAAGTGTACATGGTTGTTCTGGTATTGCCTTTGCTTCGTAAAACTTTTTGAACTCTGTCACTCCTTTTTTTTATCCTGATACAGTAAAGAAAATGTTCCCTAATATTAAATAGTCCAAATAGACGCAGATAGCGACTTTGTTTTAAACTATGTATAAATAATTACACACGGGTGTTTAAATTAAAGATTCACCCAGATATATGTATTATAACCTCATAAGTCACAACATTAGAACTTTTGATTATGAGTCTCGTAAGTTGAAATTGCACTAAGCTAAAGTCTTTTGTATTAAAAATTAATTTCCAATCTGTTCGTAAAGCATTTTCTATTAAAAAGTACATAAACATAGAGGTGGTTCATTTACTATAAAATGTAGTCTAACTTTAAACTAGGTATATATTATTATTCTAGATTACCATAGCAATCATTTGATATGAAGTCAGTTTAAAGTTAGACTATGTTTTGTGATAAGGCCTATAAAGTCTACATCTATAGAGAAGTAATAACAAATATCTCAAAATAATTACGTAAGTTACACAAACTTAATGTTTGAAACTAAAGCCGCGGGATAATAATCTTGTTAACTAAAACAGCTCCTATAAACATTATTTAACATTTAAATTAAACATACAGATAACAAACACTCGAATGATAATAATAGGTCTTTATTTATGAAGTTATCGTTCTACAAATCTGGTAATTTTAAATAAACAATATTTTTGGTTGGCTATGAATGCCGATTTGAAATGAATTTTGTTTTAAAAACATAGAATTCTTTATTATTATGATTACATATAATTATGTTTTAAATATGAATACATAAAAAATGCACGAAAACGCGCGACTGCATATGGAGTCTGTTATGCCATATGGCATAAGATACCAAGCTAAATAAAAAAGAATTGTTTTTTATCTCTTTATTTTTATATATGGGAGTTTAGTCATACAGTGAAATAAGATAGAACAAAAAATACTTTAACTTTTTTCGTACAGAACGGCAATTTCATAGGTAAAGACCTATGTTTGTATAGTTTCATATCATTAGTAACATCAAATTGGGATCACTTAGTGTATTTATATATTTTGACCAGACAACACACTAAAATAAAGATGAGTTTTGCCAACAAAGTAGTAATTGTGACTGGAGCCAGTGTTGGCATTGGTGCAGCCACTGTCATACAATTTGCTAAAGAAGGAGCTGACGTTACGCTAGTCGGAAGAAACGAATCAAAACTCGCGAAAGTAGCTGAAGAGTGCACTAAATATGGCAAGAATCCTCTCGTGATAAAAGCTGATGTATCCAAAGATGAAGAGGCGAAGACAATAGTCACACGAACAATCGAATCATTTGGTAAACTAGATATCCTCGTTAACAATGCTGGTATATTATTTTCCGATGATATTTTAAAACCAAATTTCATGAAAATATTTGATTCTGTAATTAACACAAATATGCGAGCTGTTGCACTGATCACTCATTTAGCAGCACCACATCTTATAGAAACTAAAGGGAATATTGTCAACGTATCAAGTATTGCGGGAACTACGGTGAAATCACCTAACTTTGTATCATACAAGACTTCGAAAGCAGCACTAAGCCACTTCACGAGATGTATTGCTTTGGAACTAGCCCCTCATGGAGTCAGAGTGAATATTGTTAGTCCAGGACCTGTGTATACGAATATATTTGAAAAAGCTGGCCTTGATAGTATAGTCCCTCAGTTGCAAGCAGGTACAGCTCTGAATCGAATTGGTAATCCTGAAGAAATTGCTGATGTAATACTTTTCTTGGCCAGTGACAAGGCAAGGAGTGTAACTGGATCGGAATACGTTTCAGATAATGGCAGGCTTCTTGTGTGAATTAATATTATTTATGCGTATAAATAAATGCGTAATTTTTTTTTCATTTCCGTCACGTATTTTTCGCTTGCTAAAATAATATTGCTCCGTGTATTTAACCGTGCTCAATTTCGTAATTTAATATTATAAATGTATTTAATAATAAAATGTATCATCTTGGCTTTTTACTACTTACTTATCTATTTTCCTTTTTTAATATATATTTTTTTAATTACACACAAACAGTCCTGATCCCAAACTAAATGAACCTGCATCGTGTGTATCAGAAAAGACTTACGGTCCCACAACACTCAGACCCAAAAAAATATTTGTGGATCATACAAACATTTGTCTCGGTGTGGGAATCGGACCCAAGGCCTCCCCCAACGCAACCGGCTACTCGCCCTCTAGGCATCGAAGACTGACAATATAAAATAAGGTGGAATAATTATTGCCAGAAGTCAGTTAGTTGGTAAGACGGAATTGTTACTCTAAATATATAGAGAACTAGCTTACTAGCTTTCGCTCGTGGCTCCGCCGCCGTGAACAGCCTTTCCAGGATAAAAAATAGCCTAAAAGCGTCTCATGATCTCATTTATCTCTATGCCAAAATTTTCAAAAATCCGTTCAGCGATTTAGACGTGAAAGCGTATCAAACGAATGAAGAAACTCACTTTTACATTTATAAACCTAAACATAAAAAATGATGAGTCTTGTTAGTAATCCCGTTATACCTTAAGATAATTACGTAAGATACACACACACACATATTGTATGAAACTAAAGCCGGGGAATTTAGGTAACTAAAAAATATACACATATTGTTTAAAACTTCGCGCGTGAGTTCTGTCGTTTTTCCACTTACTTACATCTTTATAAATCAATTATAAGCCCTCAAGTAGAATATGCAGTTCCCGTATGGAATCCTTTTTATAATAAATACAATGATGAACTAGAGCGAGTTCAACGAAAGTTTCTGCGATCGATGCACTTTAAATGCTTCTATTCAAAAACACATTATAACGTTCTACTTACCAAATATAACCTTCTGACACTTAAATCTAGACGTTTACTTTTGGAAGTAATGATACTACACGGTATATCTTACAACAAATTTGACTGCAACGCCATCCCTCGTACAGTTATAGGGAGAGTGGTACGTGGTTGCCATCTCTTTGCCACTAGTTCGTGCCGGACCAATGCTGGGCTGCGCTCACCCTTACGCAAAATGGTTGAATCTTACAATAGAGTATTTTCGTCTATTGACATTTGTCACACAACACTAATCAGCTTTAAAGAACAAGTTATTAAACTACTCCTAAGGCAGCAAACTACTAACGAACTTGTAATATTCACCAGGACATAACGTAATGTACGGTTTTAAGTCCATGTACACTTATTTTCCCTTAAGTCATCAATTGATATGTAACAGTTAGCATTTTTAGTGTTATATGTATAATTATTAGTCACGTCCGCAAATATGATTAAATATTATCAAAATAGTAATCTGTGGATAGCGTCATTGGTGGTACATTTAATTATTACTTTCAATGTGTGTATAATTAGTGTAATGTATAATGTACTGCTGTTTGTTATCCTAATTTAAAAAAATTACATTATACCTACAGATAACAAAAACTCGAAAATGCTCTATCATCATGATAATAAGATTTATTGTACATATATTACCATATATTTAGTTCCAATTAGATTTGGCTTCCTTATTGTATTTTTATATTCAAACAGACAACACACTAAAATAAAGATGAGTTTTGCCAACAAAGTAGTAATTGTGACCGGAGCCAGTGCTGGCATTGGTGCAGCCACTGTCATACAATTTGCTAAAGAAGGAGCTGACGTTACACTAGTGGGAAGAAACGAAACAAAACTCGCGAAAGTAGCTGAAGAGTGCACTAAATATGGCAAGAATCCTCTCGTGATAAAAGCTGATGTATCCAAGGATGAAGAAGCGGAGACAATAGTCACACCAACAATCGAAGCATTTGGTAAACTCGATATCCTTGTTAACAATGCTGGCATATTTTTTTCGGATGATATTTTAAAGCCCAGTTTTATGGAAGCATTTGATTCTATAATGAATACAAATATGCGAGCTGTTGCACTGATCACTCATTTAGCAGCACCACATCTTATAAAAACTAAAGGAAATATTATCAACATTTCAAGTATTGCAGGAACTAAGGTGAAACCACCTCACTTTATATCATACAAGACTTCGAAAGCAGCACTAAACCACTTCACGAGATGTATTGCATTAGAACTTGCCCCTCACGGAGTCAGAGTGAATATTGTGAGTCCAGGACCTGTGTATACGGATATATTTGGAAAAGCTGGTATTGATCATTTAGTCCCTCAGTTGCAAGCAGGTACAGCTCTAAATCGAATTGGTGATCCCGAGGAAATAGCTGATGTAGTACTTTTCTTGGCCAGTGACAAGGCAAGAAGTGTAACTGGATCGGAATACGTTTCAGATAATGGCATGCTTCTTGTGTGAATTAATGTTACATATTTATGCGTAGATCATAATAATATTTTTTTTGTAACGCATATTTCGTTTGTTAAAATATGATAATCGTGTTCAGTTTTGTATTTCAATATTATAAATATGTTTAATAATAAAATGTATCATCATGGCTTTTTTCTCCTTATTTATCTATTTTAATTTTTTTATAAAAAGAATAAAAACTACCTTTGTGTGTAGTTTTTATTTTTCCTCCTCCTCCAGTCCTGATCCCAAACCATTGTTAATAGATAGTTATTGTTTTTACATCGACGGAGATGATTATATTTTTGTTAATACTACATGTTAAGGGTTTTAAATTAAACTTAGGGATATAAGATAGAGACATATAAATATAATTATTGATTTGTTCCCACACACATACACGTACACGCGCCTTTTTTTTATCCTGGCACGGCCAAATAACTATACTGGATTTGTTGTTAAGTACAGCACAGTTCAAATATAATGTCAACCGTCAAGAAACATTGCATCCCACGACGGTCAATAGAATTATGCTGGCCTAAAGTTACTGGACTACACTGGCTAACTCCGAAACGCTACTCACCTGAACGAACCACTATAACGTGACTCCACCATTTGTATGGTGGTCGCTATCCAATCGCGTACAAAAATATCAGGTACCCTCCTACCAGCAAAATCTATCTAGTGTAAAATAAATCTAGTATCTGTCCACTGCGGGATATAGGCCAGAAACGACATGTTTACTTTTTTGGTAGACCGGTGTCGATCCATATTATACCAATATCTAGAGACCTAATTTTATTCTCAGTGAGATGGAGACAGCTGGGTCTCCATCTCACTTTTTGTTTATTTCGCTTTGTGTTGTAGTACAGAAATGAAAAAAATAACTATTAACTATACTCGTCTAATGTGGGCCGGTCATGTCTGCAGACGGACAGATGGTCGGTGGAGCAGACAGGTGCTGGAGTGGAGACCACGCTTAGGCAAACGCAGTGTGGGGCGCCCGGCTACACGGTGGACCGACGACTTGAAAAAGATGGCAGGTAGCGGATGGATGCGGGTTGCCCAAGACCGGGATGGTTGGCGCTCACTTGGGGAGGCTTACGTTCAGCAGTGGACGGCAATAAGCTGAGATGATGATGATGATGATACTCGTCTGCCTTTAACTGTACTGAATAGTAGTTAAAAATAAATACTTCAACAGTCTCACATATAGTCCTGTCTCCACCCACAGACGACAATCAAGAACTATGAGCGACCTTCGATCCCGCAACAACCAAACCTGAAAATAATATTTGCGGACCACACAGTTTTCACAGTGCGAGAAAACCGCGAACACGCGGCCTTTCATTTCTTTGGCAACTGCGCCAAAGGGCTGTCTTGTTTATGAATGCTGTATAGTTTTATTCATTAAAACATCGGTAAATTGCACGAAATCGGAATCGCACACCAAGGTAGGACAGAAACAGCATAGGCTCCTTAATGGAGTTCCATTGGTACCCTTTGGGCACGGAACTCGCAACGGAACGGAAAAAGATCGCAAAAATGATAAGGGCTCTCGTCCTGAGGGTTCCGTAGAATTAAATGTTTGATAAAATGTATGTTTATATTGTATGAATTAAAATAAATAATATTAGTTACTAGCTCTCCCTGACGGTTTCACTGCGGGTATGTTACTGCCCTGCTCCACAGGTCTTAGCGTTATATACATATAAACCTTCCGATATAAATTATCTGAATTGTTAATGGAAACGGCATCTAAATCCGTTACGTAGTTTAGAAGAAATAAGCGGACAAACAGATAGACAGACGACATCTTTTTAAACACACACGGATGCTTAAACAAACTAACCGCCCAGACATAAGTATTGTAACCTCATGAGATTTGAATTATTATAAAAAAATGATGAGTCTTGTTAATAATCCCGTTATACCTTAAATTAATTACGTAAGATACACACACATATTGTATGAAACTAAAGCCGGAGCCGGCTTGCTGGTGGTAGGATATGCATATCCGCCCGGATAGCGACCACCGTACACATGGTGTTAAAAACTGCTATAGTGATCCACACGCCTTGTGTGGATCGCGTTCCAGGATCAGCCAGTGTATGTACGGTTCTCCCGAGGGGCTTGCGACATGACTTGATGGTTGATTCGGGCGGGTATAGGAGAGTACATCCTTGTATCACTGTACCTGCATCAGTCAACCACTTGTCCTGTCGCAGGCCCCTCGATTTGCTTCTTCCTTCAACGAAGAGGGAAGAAGCATTTATACAGGCCGGCATGATTCTGTTGACCACCGATAAACTTATTGATTGTCGGTGCTTACTGGCTTTTTGGACTGCACTACGCTTACCATCAGGTCTAGTGCAGTCACTTTGCCGTGCTCAGAAAAAAAAAGATATTAATTTAGATATCTAAAATACATACACATATTAATTAACATTTATATTATACCAAATGATACAGCATTTGTTATACAGATAATAAACATTTGAAAATGCTCTATCATCATGATGATAATATTTGTTGTATATTATCATATTATATTTAGTTACAATTAGATTTGGCATCCTTAGTGTATTTTTATATTTCAAACAGACAACACACTAAAATAAAGATGAGTTTTGCCAACAAAGTAGTAATTGTGACTGGAGCGAGTGCTGGCATTGGTGCAGCCACTGTCATACAATTTGCTAAAGAAGGAGCTAACGTTACACTAGTCGGAAGAAACGAAACAAAACTCGCGAAAGTAGCTGAAGAGTGCACTAAATATGGCAAGAATCCTCTCGTAATAAAAGCTGATGTATCCAAGGATGAAGAGGCGAAGATAATAGTCACACGAACAATCGAAGTATTTGGTAAACTCGATATCCTTGTTAACAATGCTGGCATATTTTTTTCGGATGGTATTTTAAAGCCCAGCTTTATGGAAGTATTTGATTCTATAATGAATACAAATATGCGAGCTGTTGCACTGATCACTCATTTAGCAGCGCCACATCTTATAAAAACTAAAGGAAATATTATAAACATATCAAGTGTTGCGGGCACTATGGTGAAATCACCTGACTTTGTATCATACAAGACTTCGAAAGCAGCACTAAACCACTTCACGAGATGTATTGCTTTGGAACTAGCCCCTCATGGAGTCAGAGTGAATATTGTGAGTCCGGGACCTGTGTATACGGATATATTTGAAAAAGCTGGTTTTGGTAGTATGGTCCCTCAGTTGCAAGCAGTTACAGCTCTGAATCGAGCTGGTGATCCTGAGGAAATTGCTGATGTAATACTATTCTTGGCCAGTGACAAGGCGAGGAGTGTAACTGGATCGGAATACGTTTCAGATAATGGCGCGCTTCTTGTATGAATTATTAATATTATTTATGCGTTGAAAATAATAATATATTTTTTCTTTTCCGTAACATATTTTTCGCTTGTTAAAATATGACAACCGTGCTCAATTTTGTATTTTAATATTATAAATGTATTTAATAATAAAATAGATCATCATGGCTTTTTACTCCTTATTTATCTATTTTATTTTTTTTATAATAAATTTAACAATTACACACATACAGTCCTGATCCCAAACTAAGTGAACCTGCATTGAATGTATCAGAAACTACTTACCGTCCCATAATACTCAGACCCGAAAAAAATATTTGTGGATCATACAAACATTTGTCTCGGTACGGGAATCGAACCTAAGGCCTTTGAACTTGCTGTGAGTTAGTTCCTATTGGCGTAAGTAGGTCCAATTAAGGATGAGATCAAACATTGTTAAAAGATAGTTTTTGTTTTTAAATCGACGGAGATGATTATATTTTCGTTAATACTACATGTTAAGAGTTTTAAATTAAACTTAGAGATATAAAATGGGGATATAAAAATATAATTATTGAATTATTGATTGGTTCCCATACACGCCGCACGCGCGCATTTTTTTATCCTGGTACGGCTAAATGACTATACTGAATCTGTTGTTAAGTACAGTACAGTTAAAATATAATGTCGACCGTCAAGAGACATTGCATCCCATGACGGTTAATAGAATTATGCTGGCCTAAAGTTACTGGACTACACTGGCTAACCCCGAAATGCTACTCACCTGAACGAACCACTATAACGTGAGTTTTTTTTATTTTATTTATTTGGAGCAAAAAACAGTTATAAATACGTTCAGAATATACAAAAACATTAACAAAACAAAAAAGTAAACGTATTACCCACTCCATTGCCCGCAGCTCAAACAAAAGTGAATAGGAGCGTGACATCATATACTGATGTCAGTTTATAATTTAATGTCGCTAATTAATAAATAAATAAATACACCCAACAGTCACACACATAGTCCTAACCCCACAGTAAGATACGAGTCTTGTGTCATGGGTATCAGGAACTACGAGAGACTTTTGGTCTCACAACACCCAGACCCCGAAACAAATAGTTGTGGATCACACAAACATTTGTCTCGGTGCGGGGATCGAACCCGCGGCCTCTCGCTTCAAAGCCGGCTACTCGCCCGCTGCGCCACTGTCAATTGGATGATTATTGCGCTCTTTAAATGGAAGTATGTGAGTTACTAGCTAGTAAGGCATTCGTTATTTTTTTTATTTTTGTTGTGAGTTACCAAAAATATCAATGGTGGTAAAATGTGTGTTATAAGTTTCCACAAGACGGCGGAGAGGTGCACGCTTCCAGCATTCGTCCTTCACTTGGTGGTGTAGAACAAGTAGGATGCGCACACCTCCCTCCGCACAACCGTCCTAGGAACTACGTAACACAACTTATTCGTGAGATAAGTACAATCAAACTTATTAGTACATATTATGCCATACAACATCATCACGTTGAGCAGTGAACGCCTGGACGCCAAGCTTAAGAGTTTAAACTTGTTTAAAAGATCAGTGTATGAGATTTTAAAATCAAAGAATTTGTAGTTTACCGAGCGTAAGAATATCTTTTAAACCATCTCAATACTATCTTTGTATTTGTCGTAATACGGATTCCAAATAGGTACAGCGCATTCAAGTTGAGGGCGAATTAAGGTCCCATATAAATGAAGTAATGTTGAGGATTTTTTAAATTCAATACACGATCTCATGACGAATAATATTGTCAATATGACCAATAAGGTGTAATTTTGAGTCGAGTAATACCCCAAGATCACGTATACAATCAACCTTAGACAGTGCAACACCATTTATATGGAAAGTATATTATTTTTATTTTTTAAGTAAAAGTTATGCTGTTACACTTCGGCAGACTAAGTGGTAGTTTGTTATCTATGCAGTATTGAGAGAGTTTATCGAGATCCTCCTGCTGTAACAAACAATCTTTTACATTCTTGCATGCTTTGAAAATCTTAATGTCATCTGCATACATTAAGAACCTTGAATTAATAAAACAAGATTTAACATTATTAATGAATATTAAGAATAGGAGAGGTCCCACACCGAGTCATGCGGTACACCAGACTCTGCCACAATGCTGTCAGACTCAAAACCGTTTATAACGACCGTTTGTGTTCTGTTGGTTATATACCATATGAAGCAAACCATTTTAGCAAACTGCCTCTTATGCCATTAAATGCTATTTTCTCCAGAAGCAGTTTATGGCCCACCTTGTAAAAGTCCTTCCGAAAGTCAGTGTACATAGCATCTACCTGAACACGATTGTCCATATTCTCGAATAAGTATTCTGTGAACACTATGAGGTTAGTAATGGTGGAACGAGATGGGACAAAGCCATGCTGTTCGACTGCAATGAGATGGCGTATGAGAAGAAATAATGAGCTGCGAACCAGACGCTCGAAAAGCTTTGACAAGGTGGAAAGATTTGATATGGGGCGACAGTTGTCTACATTGGCTTTATCATCATTTTTGTAAACGGGAGTTATGTAAGCGCGCTTCCATGCATGAGGAAAAGTACCCTTGACCCAAGCATTTATTAAACAAAAATGTGCATAGGAGTGCCGATATTTTTAGCAGTTTGTTTAAAGAAGGTACATGGTAACCCATCAGGACGAGGTCCTTTATTAACATCAAGTGCTTTCAGTGATTTATACATTGAATCGTGGTCGAAGTAAATAAGGGATAAGCAAGGTGAGCTGTCTGCATAGTCGTTGGAGGGATGCCGATTGGAAGGGTCAAACGCAGATGATTCATATACGGAACTGAAGAAGGTGGAAAATAAATAACATGTGTCATGGGGGCTACTAGACGTGACATTTTTGTAAAACATATTCGCTGGAATGCCTACTACCGTATCTAGTTTCCACTATTTGTATGGTGGTCGCTATCCAATCGGGTACAAAAATATCAGGTACTCTCCTACCAGCAAAATCTATCTAGTATAAAATAAATTTAGTATCTGTCCACTGCTGGATATAGGCCAGAAACGATAATATGTTTACTTTTTTGATAGACTGGGGTCGATCCATATTACACCAATATCTAGAGACCTAACTTTATTATAATATCATCCGATAGCTGGGCAAATGTCTCCATTTTACTTTTTATTTATTTCGCTTTGTGGTGTAGTACAGAAATGAAAAAACTAACTATTAACTTGTGTGTGTGTGTGTATGTATATATATATATATATATTTATATATGTACATGCATGCACGCACATACATCCATATATATATATATATATATATATATAATTTTTTTTTTTATTAGCTTTATATGTACTTATTTCTATAGCAAAACACCTCATTGTAATTCTTGGAACACATGTTTTGGGTTGCAATTATGTACAAACAACCTTTGTTAATTACTGATTTAATATTCTGATTGTAACCTGTTTTGTGTTTAAATAAATAAATATATTATGAATTAGTGTATATTTGAGAGTGGTAGAGCCAAGTTGTAGACAGTTTTGTCTACAGCATGAATGGGCTGGCTCGACCGGGTCGTTACCACTATCTCACAGAAAATCGACGTAAAGTAGCAGCTCGCTGCTGCGTTTCGTATGGTGAATGAGATATCCGGAAGCCCAAATCCCTTCCCCTTCCCAATCCTTAATTATCCCTTTCCTTTAAGGTCGGCAACGCGCCCATGATTCTTCTGGTGGCGGGTGTACATGGGCGGTGGAGATCACTTTCCATCAGGTGACCCACTTGCTCGTTTGCTGGCCTATGCCATAAAAAAATATATACTAGTAACTAGCTGTCCCTCACGGTTTCACCGCGGGTTACTATTATGTTATGTTACTACTCAGCCCCATAGGTTTTAGCATTACATACATATCATCATCATCATCATCATCAGCCACAAGACGTCCACTGCTGAACATAGGCCTCTCCCAAAGATTTCCAGACCGACCTGTTGGAAGCGGCCTGCATCCAGCGACTTCCTGCGATCTTTATCAGGTCATCTGTCCACCTTGCAGGTGGACGTACTGGCAAGCGCAGCGTTGGACGTCCACCTACATACATATACAGGGTTAATTTTAAAACACCAGCAACCTCGCAGGACCAGATAGCTGACCCCATACGGAACAACTTTTGTTCTACGAGTTTGGATATAACTCAATATATTAAAAAAAAAATGATTTTACAAGTTTTTGTTGTGTCGTGTTTTTCTTCGTAGAGTGCGGCGCGGCGCGGCGTGCGCGTGCGACATCAAACGCGCCGCTCAGCTGCTCGGGCGTTGACCTTCAAAGGAGCTAGCCCGGTTCCCCACGCTTCGCGTATTTGTTTACGTAATCTGCGATGCGCGTTGTAACGTTCAAGACGGAAATTAAATTAATACTTATTTTTGTATGAAAATAAAATCTAACAAATGATCAAAAGTCGTAGAACAAAAGTAGTAGCTTATAACCTTAGGAATCTACCCCTGCGAGGTTGCTGGTGTTTTAAAAATAACCCTGTATACATTCCGAAATAAATTATCTAAATGGTTAATGAACACGGCATCTAAATCCGTTACATAGTTTAGGAGAAATAAGCGTACAACAGATAGACAGACGTGCATAGCGACTTCTTTTTAAATACACACGGATGCTTAAACAAACTAATCGCCCAGACATGAGTATTGTAACCTCATGAGATTTGAATGAACATAAAAAAAAGGTGAGTCTCGTTAGAAATCCCGTTATACCTTAAAATAATTACGTAAGATACACACACATATTGTAGAAACTAAAGCCGGGGATATTAATTTAGGTAACTAAAAACATACACATATTATTTAATTTTATGCCTACAGATAACAAACACTCGAGAATGCTCTATCATTCATGATAATAATATTTTTTTTATATTATCATATCTTTATGTACATTTAGATTTGGCTCCCTTAGTGTCTTTCTATATTTCAAGCAGACAGCACACTAAAATAAAGATGAGTTTTGCAAACAAAGTGGTAATTGTGACTGGAGCCAGTGCTGGCATTGGAGCAGCCACTGTCATACAATTTGCTAAAGAAGGAGCTGACGTTGCGCTAGTCGGAAGAAACGAAACAAAACTCGCGAAAGTAGCTGAAGAGTGCACTAAATATGGCAAGAATCCTCTCGTGATAAAAGCTGACGTGTCCAAAGATGAAGAGGCGGAGACAATAGTCACACGAACAATCGAAGCATTTGGTAAACTCGATATCCTCGTTAACAATGCTGGCATATTTTATTCGAATGATATTTTAAAGCCCGATTTTATGGAAGTATTTGATTCTGTAATGAACACAAATATGCGAGCTGTTGCACTAATCACTCATTTAGCAGCACCACATCTTATAGAAACTAAAGGAAATATGATTAACATATCGAGTATTGCGGGCACCATGGCGAAACCACGTGACTTTATATCATACAAGACTTCGAAAGCAGCACTAAACCACTTCACGAGATGTATTGCTTTGGAACTGGCCCCTCACGGAGTGAGAGCGAATATTGTTAGTCCAGGGCCTGTGTATACAGAGATATTTGAAAAAGCTGGTTTTGGTAGTATGGTCCCTCAGTTGCAAGCAGGTACAGCTCTGAATCGAGCTGGTGATCCTGAGGAAATTGCTGATGTAATACTTTTCTTGGCCAGTGACAAGGCAAGATCTGTAACTGGATCGGAATACGTTTCAGATAATGGCGTGCTTCTTCTGTGAATTGATATTAGTTATGCGTTGATTATATAATAATATATTTTTCTTTTCCGTAAAATATTTTAAGTTTGTTAAAATATGATAACCGTGCTCAATTTTGTATTTTAATATTAAAAATGTATTTAATAATAAAATTTATTATCATGACTTTTTACTACTTACTTATCTATTTTACGATATTGATATTTTTTTTAAAAATTACACACTAACCTGTCCTGATCCTAAACTAAATGAACCTGCATCGTGTATATCAGAAAAGACTTACGATCAAACGACACTCAGACCCGAAAAAAAAAACTGTGGATCATACAAACATTTGTCTCGGTTCGGGAATCGGACCCAAGGCCTCCCCATCGCAGCCGGCTACTCGCCTACTACGCAACGAAGGCTGACAATATAAAATAAGGTGGAATAATTATTGCCTGTACAAATATTATTTAATTTTATGCATACAGATAACAAACACTCGAGAATGCTCTATCATTCATGATAATAATATTTTTTTTATATTATCATATCTTTATGTACATTTAGATTTGGCTCCCTTAGTGTCTTTCTATATTTCAAGCAGACAGCACACTAAAATAAAGATGAATTTTGCCAACAAAGTGGTAATTGTGACTGGAGCCAGTGCTGGCATTGGAGCAGCCACTGTCATAGAATTTGCTAAAGAAGGAGCTGACGTTGCGCTAGTCGGAAGAAACGAAACAAAACTCGCGAAAGTAGCTGAAGAGTGCACTAAATATGGCAAGAATCCTCTCGTGATAAAAGCTGACGTGTCCAAGGATGAAGAGGCGAAGACAATAGTCACACGAACAATCGAAGCATTTGGTAAACTCGATATCCTCGTTAACAATGCTGGCATATTTTTTTCGGATGATATTTTAAAGCCCAATTTTATGGAAGCATTTGATTCTATAATGAATACAAATATGCGAGCTGTTGCACTGATCACTCATTTAGCAGCACCACATCTTATAGAAACTAAAGGAAATATTATTAACATATCAAGTATTTCGGGCACTCACGTGAAATCACCTAACCTTGCATCATACAAAACTTCGAAAGCAGCACTAAACCACTTCACGAGATGTATTGCTTTGGAACTAGCCCCTCATGGAGTCAGAGTGAATATTGTGAGTCCAGGACCTGTATATACGGATATATTTGAAAAAGCTGGTCTTACTAGTTTACTCCCTCAGTTGCAAGCAGGTACAGCTCTAAATCGAATTGGCGATCCTGAGGAAATTGCTGATGTAATACTATTCTTGGCCAGTGACAAGGCAAGGAGTGTAACTGGATCGGATTACGTTTCAGATAATGGCATGCTTCTTTTGTGATTTAAAATTATTTATGCGTCGATTATCATAATATATTTTTTTGAAAAGTATTTTTTATTTTATATCCTTGCTCAATTTTGTTATTCAATATTGTAAATGTATGCTATAATAATATGTGTCGTTGTGGTTTTTTGCTGCATATTTATCACATTTACTTTTATTAATAATAAATAAATAATTACACCCATCAGCCGCTCACATAGTCCTGAGCGCTCACTAGGTTAATTTGTATCGTCGGTATCAGAAACTATTTACGGTTCAAAAAAACCCAAAACCGAAGCAAATATTGGTGGATCACACAAAAAACATCGGTGCGAGAATCGAACCCACTGCTACTCGCTTCGCTGCTCTCGCCGCTCGCTCATCGCGTCACGGCTGCTCTCGTGTATATAGTATATATAACGGTCACTATCCAATCGGGACAGGGATATCAGGAAACCCTCCCACCAGGAAAATCTATCTAGTGTAAAATAAATCTAGTATCCATCCAGTGCTGGTTATATGCCTATCAAATCATGCGACGATATTATATTTACTTATTGTAATTTCACCCAGGAGAAAAAGTAAAGGTCTTATTGTTAACCAACCTTATGGTCTTTAGATTCTATTGTCCATATTTATTGACCTTCCCAGGCTCATCCAAGAAAATTAGATTTTAATGCGTTTGTCCATACTCAGATTGATGTCATTAATTAAAGCTGGCTTCAGACGTAGACCACACGAACGTTACACTCCAATAAAGTGAACTATAAAAGAAATGTTCTGTCACAAAGAGGCTTTCAGTAATGTTGAACTACAAAAAACAAATACTTATACGAAACCGACGACTGTAGAGGCTTAATTTATATTCCAAATATATCCGGCAACGTTTTTTTTATACGAGCACGGCAAAGTGACTACTTTTTTATTTTTTACTTTTTTGGCTGCCAAAAAACCAGCGACCACCAACAAACAATGAGTTTATCGGCGGTCACCAGAGTCATGCCGGCCTGTATAAAAGCTTCTTCCCTCTTCGGAGAGGAAAGAAGAAAATCGAGGGGCCTGCGACAGGACAGGCGTATGACTGATGCAGGCACAGTAATACAAGGATGTTCCCCTGTACCCACCCCAATTAACCATCAAGTCATGTCGCAAGCCCCTCGGGAGAACCGGATATACATTAGCTGATCCTGGAACGCGATCCACACATGGCGTGTGGATCACTATGGCAGGTTTTAACACAATGTGTACGATGGTCGCTATCCGGGCGGATATGAATATCCTACCACCAGCAAACTTGTATAGGACGAACGACCTTTGCTAAATAAATCTTCACTCTTTGATGTTGGTACTATAGATTCATTTTTCAGTTCTTATATAATTATTATAATGGCCTTAAATTTCGTGTCCTATATTTATCTGCCCTTTATCATCTAACTTAAGTATCGATTCGTTTCAATATAATATAAAGCAACATAAGTCTTCCATTTCCATTAAGAATTTCCCATAAACGACATGTTATTCTGAACGGTCTTATCCCTAAATGACCGCACATAATGCCTTAGGACACTGTAGGCCCATTAAGAAAGGACAAACTAATGGTCAACGATCAACGTTAAATGTTTGAAATCAGGAACAGGTCGAAGCGGTTATAGCACTTTATAAATATTTAAGATGGCATCTCAGATTAAATCCCTCTGTAATTAGTTGGTCGGTACAAAATTGGTTAATTCCAAAATTTTCCCATTATATCTCCTGGTAGTCAGTATGTTTTGGGAAAATTTTATTTATTAGCGAAAGGTTCAGAGTATAAATTAGACTTTGGGCAACTATTAAACGTCTAAATGAACGTGGGATTATAGTCTTATTAGAACTTTTGCGGTCTAGTTCAATCTATTCAGTATTTTCCAATTTCATATAGATTTTATCAAAATTTTAGAAAGGACTAGACATGATTTTATTATCGCTAGCATTTAATTACCGAATAGTTATACAAGGCGCTTGTTTCACAGTGTTCAAGTAAAACAAGTCACTTAGCAAATGAAATATAATACAGAAAAAAAACAGAAAAATAAAAATATGAAAATTTGTCAATTTGTTACTACATTGTTACCCTTTAATTGTCTGTTCGAGTTATTTGACGAGCTAAATCCTCACGGACGTTGTTAAACAGGCTCTAATTCTACCTAAGACTACTTTCCAATGCCAACACAATAAGATAGATTTTACAATAAACTAATGTCATTTTACAAATAATTAATACCAATATATTGCGGTATGAAATTACTTAAACTCCTTCCTTTTTTACTTTGTCGTTATCGAAGAATGAAACAGCGCAGAATTCAATACCTAACCTTATTCAATGCTTATAACTAGATAAATCCGATTATGGTAACCTAATTACCAAACAGGAATCAGAATATTGGGAGGAAGGTATTTAAAAATACAAAAGCTGAGATATAGAGTTGGACATTGTTTTTAAGAAGTTCATATCCGCTACAATTACCGATGTCAATGCTTTATGTCGAGACATTAAACATTTTACTATATTTAAAAACAAAATATACGATACGTTTCGATAATTATAGATTGGTGCTGATAAGTTTTAGTACTAATTACAAATGTGAAGAATAATCTGTCAACATTTAAAATCAACCAATAAGCGTTATCAACCACGCCACTCATATCATACCGCACTGTAATACTTTGATTGCTACCTAAGCGACAGAATAATATTTTTGTTGTATGCCATTATATTCTTTAACACCTTCGTTGCTCGTTTGGAATCAAAAAATAAATAGATATCTTAGATTTATTAGTCAACTTAACTTACCTCTGCTATTCGCTAGTAACGGATAAAAAGACTTGTTAATATTATATTAAAATACTTGCTGTGTTTTTGCATTTTTAAACGTATCAAGATAAAACATTACGTCTGTTACAAGCTTTTATTATTCGTCAAAAATCTAATAATATTTTGATTGGCATTAATAGCTTTCCCTTTTGAGGATAGAAAAGTAACATTTTATCTTAAAAGCATCAGTTTTCCCTTGGGTATGTCGGTAGAATTTTAAGAACACTTCCAACGTTATATTTGTTAACAGGTTGTACAGTTTTAGATAAATATTTTCAATATTTATCTAAAACTTACTTTTTGTTGGTAATTTTTAATACAATATTATGAAAGTAAGAAATTTTAATATATTGCTATATTGTAACGACTCCTACTGTGGTAAAGAGAAACTTCCGATGGTCATGTTAAGCGTCAGAAGCTGGCATCAGTGGCGCTCTCGTCTGTCAAAGCCATACAAAATTCAGGTTGATAGATACTGATGCCATGCGCTTACTCTACCCTCGAATGGTCTACCTTAGTGTGTGTATAACGCGAAGACACGGCTTCAATGACGCCCGTGATTTTGACGCATCTGTCTTAAACGTTTTTATTAATTGAAGTTTTCTATATTTGTCAACCAATCCAGATAAATATTTAATCACTTTGCAAGCAACCACGACGGTTCCGATAGAATATCAATGTGTTTTTCCATCGTCATTAATAATCACGCTGACTAAACTTACGTCAATTGTGGCACAGCACGTGAATTTTAGTAAATAATTATTAACGTTATCGGTGAGCAGCTGATAGCGGCTATACACGGTTCAAATGTTGTTTATCAACTATAATTTTTTTTGTGTATGCAGGTTTCCTCACGATGTTTCCTTCACCGTTAAAGCAAGCGATAATTAACAATTAATATACAATATGTATGCTCAATGTATGTATATAATATGTATGCTCTTGGGGCTGGTTTCGAACCTGCGACGTTCGTCTCGACAGTCCATACCACTCCCGCTGAGCTATGGCTTTAACTTCTATGCTATTTTAATTGCTTAGATAGATATTTAATCAAAGTGAAGCAACAAAAACCCATTCAATAAGAATTTACCACCTTTCAATTTTTTTATCAATTGCACTCCCTTGTTGAAAGCAATTCGGATCATATAAAACTGGTATGACACATCATCATCATCATCTCAGCTTATTGCCATCCATTGATGGACGTAAGCTTCCCCAAGTGAGCACCAACCATCCTGGTCTTGGGCAGCCCGCATTCATCCGCTACCTGCCATCTTTTTCAAGTAGTCGGTCCACCGTGTATTCACGACACGATGTATGAATATTCAGTAATTAAGTACAGCATACAGAAATGAGAATCTCGCATAGTACACGTATCGAATACCTATATAACATCAATATCCCAGTATATGTTCCTAACAGATTACCAATGAAGTGAGTGGTAAAGTACTTAATCGTTTATCTTCCGAATCTCTAAACGTTCTCAAAGGTGGAATAGGTTGAATGCGGGATTATTTCCTTATTGGTATAATACATCAGGACTAAACAAAGCGGGAAGCTTAATTCAAACCGGTAAATACCCCTCTACACCTTAAGTGTACGCGTTGTTGAATAATTATGCATGAAACATGAGGTTTGGGTGGCGTGTTACAAAGCGTTATATAACCTTTACTTCATATATACCCTTCAAACCCAACAGTCATATACTTACGTCATTTACTAACTTCAATAACAGAGTTAATGCAAAAAATACGTGAGCTGTGAGAAATAAATGACCTTACTAGACGGTTTGATGGGCTGCTTTTTCTTGATAACATACGACAGTAGCCGTTAGTTGCAGATAAAATCCCACAGTAGTCTCTAAATAGAAAAAGAAATGCAATTGATGGTGTTTAATTAAGCGAAACTCGGTTTAGACGAGAGCGACAGTTTTGAACGAGTGGTCATACAAAATATTTTCAAGAAATGTGAAGATGCACCAACGTATGTACTGAAAGCGAGAGACCTGTCACAGTCGCTAAGAATAGAAAGAAGTGACATTCTCGCGAAGTAGGTGGGGCTTAAACTGGCTTCACATTGTGAGTGTTCGCAGGTGACACAGTTCAATGACGGGGCTTAAACACGCTTAGACAAAGTGATTAGTAAACTCGATAAATAAATCTAATTACGGATTCAATCTAAAGGCTTCATACGTTTTGTATTAGGTAAGGTAAATTAATAGGTGTACGTTTTAGCAGACGTATATTCGACACGAGGCGGTAGGTGAAATAACTATATAATACTTACTAATTGATATCCCGGGGTGACGCAGTCCAGTGCCATACAATACTATATAATTCGAAGTTATGAGTGGTTTTGCTTCTGTTTATGGGCAGGCGTGATGATTACCATCAGCCGAGTGACCGACTCGTCTCGTCATTACGCTAGTATAAAAGGCAAAATTCGTTCACAAATTCCATTAAATTATTTATTGATTTTTCTTTTGTTTACATGATTGTATTCAATAACAGTATTTATATTGAATTATCTTTCATTTTTTGTTCCTTTTTTCATATAATCTGCAAAGTGCCTGGGCGACCGAGCATTGCTCGGCGTTTTTAAACTATGGAGAATATTATTATTGGAAAAAAGTGAAAAACATTATAGCGTCCTTAAATAAACCGTATGAGTTCTTTTGGTAAGGTGAAAAAGTACATAAGTAGTTAGCGTTCTATCGATCAGTAACATATATTTTTTTCTCTTTTATATAAATTCACAAATATTTGTTTCAGGTCTCTGTGTTGTGGCAAGTCCCGTGTAGATTCTGATACCCACGATACGGGTTAACCTAGTATGAGGTCAGGACTATGTGTGTGCCTGTAGGTTGTATTTATACATTTATTTCCTCACAAAATTAATTTCGTAAGTCGTAACTTCATCTCATGATACACGATAATGAACGTAAGATACAAGGAGTTGTTATCCAGACCTTTATTATATGCCAAAAGTGTTAATTAATAATAATTACCACACCTGCCTACCCTGAAAACAATTTATTTACGCTAACACATTCCTGAGGTAATTATGTTTATCGCGATAGAAATTTATTGAGTTTACCATCCATAGTTAAATTGTTGAAATTGTTTGGCGTTACCGGCAACCCTATTAATAATATCATGGAATATCAGCCCTGCCTACCACACTGGATAAATTCTGGTTGTTCAGTTTACCAAACTTCAAAATACTTAAACACGCTTCACAAGGAGGCAGACCTCTCCTATGCGATAGGCCGTCTGGTTTGGTACCACAGCTTTGTCTATTCCAGCAGCAGTGTGTAGGCGCTGTTGTGTATCATACGAAGGATATTAAAGCGAGTGACATTACTATGCATTATCAGATTTAACAGCCTATATCTTGGCATTACGAACGCAGTCCAGCGCCATGCAGTACGTCATTATCCGATGTTCTCTGTGATGTGATCTGATTATGAGCAGGCGTGGCGCTTACCATCAGGCGAGCAACCTGCTCGTTTCGTGATTCAAGCTAACAAAAGAAGGTTTCACACGATATATGCATTCGTCGAAAAGCAATACGTAACTGCGAAAATTGCGTGTTCTTAAAAGAAACGATGATAAGAGAAAGGAAGAAAGGAGGTCCTCCTCCTTTCTTTCTATGGAGTAGAGGATAGCTGCAAGAGCTAGGAAATTAAGAAAGAAAAAAGATAGAGAGAAGAAAGATACTAACCATTTTCACTCTTACAATTCTATACGAATAATATAAATAATTTTATTGTGCATATATTTATAATATTGTGCAATGAACATTATAATAATATGATATGAAAGATTTCAAGAGAATACATAATTGGACTGAAGTGTGACTCGTGAGACATACAAAACTTAGAGTAATAGAATACGTTGCAACATTTGTATAAGTGGCTCTACATAAAGAGAAATGGATGTAAACACACAGCAAAAGAAATTGCATTAACAAGTATGACTGTTGAAACGTAGCAATTTACTAAATTGAGCATTTTTCACCATCTCTGAGTGAATGCTACTTACAAAATAAAAAATGTATTTACTTCTTTGTGTTCTATCTTCTATTACTTCTACCTCGGTGGCGCAGTTGCATTACGTATGCGGTACGACTGCTGAGTTGAGGTCTCAGTTCGATCCCGGGTTGGGTAAAAGACATATTGTATCTTTCTATCACAAAATACTGTAATACATGCCTAGAGTCTATAATTGTGCCCGGCATGGCGATAGGCTCGCCCCCATTACATCATGGGACGGATGTAAGCTCAACGGAATGTGGTGTACTGGTTACATCTCTACCAACCAATTCGGGGTTTTTTTTAAACATAGGCCGCAACATTAGCAAATGTATCACCTAATAGCAAGTGATCTCCACCGCCCATGGTCGCTCTACTATACTTGAAGTAAACTAGATCGTGGTCATCATGGTCGTGTTGCCGGCGTTAAAAGAAAGGGATAATTAAGGATTGGAAAGGGCCTCCGGATATCTCACTAACCGTACCAAATCCAGCAGTAAGCTGCTAAGTTTACGCCGGTTTTCTGTGGGACACTAGTAACGAGCCAGACGAGCCGGCACATTCATGCTGTAGACAAAACTGTCTACAGTGTTGCTCTACCACTCAACATATATGAGTTGTAATTTGGAAGCATATATTAGTTATCTACCGGAAATCCGGGTTAAACTCCTAGGTTGGGCAACCAAAACTTTGTTTGCGATTTCTATTTTTAAATGTTTCCGTCAAGCAATAAGGAACATCTAAAATTTTACATGTTTTTTGTTACAAATTCAATTTTTAATTTAATAGCCTTCACTTATTTAGAAATCAAACAATATCCCATAACTTCTGTGTTAGCCATGAATCTACAAAATTAAGGACCTTCACAAAATATTTGTTCAACGAGAACTAGCTAAAGGACAATTAACATGTTAATGAAGAATCCCGAGAAGAAAATCCTATAAATTTTAACGGTATAATTGAAAAAGTTGAATTGATTCTGTAATAAATTAGAATCTTTAAGTAACCTTATTAATTTTATTTACACCCAACCATCACACACATAGTCCCGACCCTACACAAGATGAACCTTTATCGTGAGTATCAGGAACTACGAGGGAACTGGATTTTACAAGGTGGTAGATACCTCGTATGCGAGAGGCCGTCTGGGTTGGTACCACCGCTTTTTCTATTTCTGCCGCCAAGCAGCAGGGTGTAAGCACTGTTGTGTGTCGATTTGAAGGGCATTGAAGCCAGTGAAATTACTGGGCATTATGTTACTTAACATCTTATGTCTCGGGGTGACGAGCGCAGTTCAGTGCCATGCAGTGCTTTATAATTCAAAGTTCAGTGTGGTGTTTTGCTCCTGTTTATGGGCAGGCGTGGCGCTTACCATCAGGCGAGCGCCTAGCTCGTCTCGTCATTCAATCAAATAAAAAAAACCTGTCTCATAATATTAAGACCCGAAACAAATATTTATAGAATACACAAACACTTATCTCCGTACCGGTATTGAACACGCGCTTTCGCAGCCGGCTTCTCGTCACAGAGGCTGTAGTTACAGATAAAAAATAATAATGAAGTAGTTTGTAATTCCTGGGTATTAAAATATAAGGGAAATCTCTGAAAAAGATTGCGTTATATCTTGATTAAGGTTTATATAAAAACAAAGAGCAGCGACGCCGAAGCCATCTACATTATAGCACGTTCAAAATGCGGTGAACTATAGCGTTTAATTCATCTGTTTGTTTTATGAATCGAGCATGAATTCTCGATCTTTACGCTTGCATGCCCGTTTTAGTGTGAAAACATTTATGTGTAAATTAATGCGAGATTCGTGTTTGTTTTTCAAGTGATTCACATATGATTCAATATTTCAACTTTAAAAATACATATGATTTTATTTTTTATTAAGCTATGTCTATCCCTCGAGGTTCCACTCTCATGTAAGTTACTACTCCGCTCCCCTGGGTCATAGCAAGGTGTTATACAGCGATAAACCATTGTCTCAATAATAAATGGGACCAAATCGCAGATAACCTCCGTAGAATGAATTTTTTTCTGAAGAACATAGGACCACAATTGACGGAAAATCGATGTACACACATAGAGCACAAAAATAAATAAAAATTCACCGAATTGAGAACCTCTTCCTTTTTTGAAGTCGGTTAAAAAACAATACCGATTGCATAGCAAAACATTGTCACAACATATTTAATCATACTATAAATGTTCGACAACTTCTAAAATATTTACTGAAAATACATGTTATAACGTATTCCTATTTCCCCTTATAAGCCCAACGCATAAAGTGCTTACAAACGAGGCTTTCCGAATATTCTGTACGTACCCTTTAAATATTCAGTAAAACTAACAAACCAAAACAATGCTTTTACCATAATATTAACATATACATCAGCACTATTATGTACATCAATAAATTACGTACATCACTATATAAACATGTATATCTATAATATTTATTTAAAACGTATTTTATTCGGGTGGTATTTGAAGGTGTAAATACAAGCATATCACTATCTTTAACTACATTATGTTCTTTACATAGTATGCCAAGTACTAATGTAGGTCTAAAATAATCTTATTATACATTTTTATTCTAGGCGTAAATCATAAAAACATGCATTTAAATTAAGGCCATCCCCCCAGCAAAACGCCGCGCGATCGAGATTTTTAGAGACTATCTAGTCATTAATTAAAATAAATAAAGATTACAAAAATATACAATATATTTCTACAATCTGTCAGCTTTACTTTGTTCGATTCAAATTCATGTTAATGTTGATATATTTTTTTAAATTGTCGTTATAAATGAACCATAAAAATGAGAAAAATGCAAAGATTCCGTGCGTCTCCTTTTAAAGTACAGAATGTTTTCAAATGAGATTAACATCACTAGATAGGCTATTTAATAACGAATATTTTGCCCGTTTTAAATTTTCGAAAAGACCAAAACCTGATTTTTTAAATCAATTATTCGCTAAATACGTGCATATTCTGCACGTAAACTCACACACCAAGTACACGATTTAGTATGGCGCGAGTCAGTCAAGGTCGTTTGCTCACGGACGGCCCTTAATTTATGGTTTCACTAATAACGTAATTTGGTGCTCATTATATTATATATGTATGTATTATTATATATATATTTAGTGCAACATTCATTTCAAGTTGGTAGGTCTCTCGTATGGAAGAGGCCGTCTCGATTGGTACCACCATTTTGTCTATTTCTTCCGCCAAGCAACAGTGTGTAAGCACTATTGGGTTACGCTTAGAACAATATTGAAGCCAGTGAAATTACTGGACATTATGTGACATAACATCTTATGTGTCGGGGTGCCGAGCGCAGTTCAGTGCCATGCAGTGCTTTGTAAGTCAAAGTTCTGTGTGGTGTTGCTTATGTTTATTGGCAGGCGCTTACCATCAGGCGTGCGCCTTGTTCGTATCGTCATTCAATCAAATAAAAAAAAAAGTTATTAATAATAATTAAAGCATGTTTTAAGTCTCGCGACTGAGATAGGAGACCATGGCACACGTCGGCTGCCCCACGTCTGCTTTGTATGCAGTCCTAAAGATACGTTTTGAGGCATTTGATCGAAACAACATTCCGCGACGCCCAACCGTTTCCATAAAGTTTATGCCAAGACGACTTGTCGCTATCGCCAGACTCGCGTCACGCTGTCTTCGTATCACAATCGCATATCTCGAAACGTGCCTTAATTTTTATTGCACTTTGCAAGAGTACGTATTATAGTAATATGTTACTAAATTTTCCAAAAGCAATGTTGTAAAATATTAAACTGCTGAGCTTGTTAGATTAAGAAAACTGGTTGCAAACTTCGATAATTATTCGGAATAGTTTCAAAGTAACATATGCAGACGGTGATATTCACTGGGATGTGCATAAATGTAAAACTTTACCGTCAGTATGACGGCTATAGGGTTCCCAATTCTTAATAAACATACAAGATCCATTTTAAATCCTTACAATCAGGACCTCCTTGGTCATGATATAAATATTCTGCTTAGAAATATGCCATTGTAATGGCCATTGTTTTTTTTATTAGCTTTAATGACGAGACGAGTAGGTTACTCGCCTGATGGTAAACCTGCCCATGTACAGAAGGAAAACAAATAAGAACGCCGAATCATGAAGTACTGCATAGCACTGGACTGCGCTCATCACCCCAAAACATAAGAGTTTAAGTGTTATAAGACCCGGTAAAAAACACTACAGTGTTTATACGCCAATGATTGGCGGCAAAATTTTCCTAAGCGGTGGTACCAACCCAGAAGGTCTCACGTATACGAAGGACATATCACCTAGAATTACTAGGTTATCTCTAAAAAGTCTTAAAAATGTACCAATCAAAGTCCCGTCCAAATCAATTCAACCGTTTCGTAGTTTAGCCCGGGTAAACAAACTGACAATCAGAATAATATTGAATAAGTAATGACAGCCTCCGTGGCGCAGTGGGCGAGTAGCCGACTGTGAAACGTGAGGACGTGGGTTCGATTCCCACACCGAGCAAATATTTGTCTGATCCACAAATATTTGTTTCGGGGTCTGGGTGTTGTGAGACCGAAAGTCTCTCGTAGTTCCTGATACCCACGACACAAGACTCGTTTCTTACTGTGGGGTCAGGACTATGTATGTGACTGTTGGGTGTTTAAAAAAAAAAAGTGAGTTTGAGTTTTGGGAATGACACTGATAGACATTTCAATTTTATATAAAATATGTTTATATAGAAAATAGAGCACTTGCTCAATCATAAATGAAGTAAGCTAGTTTCAGAACTTTTTACAAGCTTTCAATGTAATATATACATATGAAAAAGTTCTAAACGCCGCACCGCCGCGCTAACGAGAGATTGGCTCGCGAATAGAATGGAAATGTATAGGATAACTTACACAAAACTAAGCGAGTCTGCGTCGAAATTAGTAATAAACTAACCACTGAAAACCCTCGCCGTCGATTATAAGAAAATCCTTTACTTCTAAATGGCTGAACAGACTATTTTCAAATAGTTAATAATCATCTTGATTAAACTAACATTCAAACAAAAATCGCGTTCAAATAGGTCCAGTAGTATAGGTTCTATGATACTATAGTTTGATACATAATACACACACGCAAAAGGTATTATCCCTCATATGCGAGAGGCCGTCGGGGTTGGTACCAGCGCTTATTCTATTTCTGCCGCCAAGCAACAGTGTGTAAGCTCTGTTGTGTTTCGGTTTGAAGGACATTGAAGCCAGTGAAATTACTGGGCATTATGAGACTTAACATCTTATGTCGCAGGGCGACAGTACAGTGTCATGTAGTGCTTTGTAATTCAAAATTTTGTGTAATGTTGCTTCTATATACGCGCAGGCGTGGCGCTTACTAACAGGCGAGCGCCTTGCACGTCTCGTCTTTCAATCAAATAAAAAAAAATACTCTTGTCTAAGTTATTGTTACAAAATGCTATGACTTATTGCAATAGTCATCGTCTAGTGGCGATTATTATTTTTTATCGTCACCTAATGGGAAATGATCAGCACCGCCCATAAAACCTTACAATGCTAGAAGAATCGTGGAATCTTAGCCAATTTAAAAGAATTATATACATTGCTTATTCCTCGTTATGGTCGAGACATAAGCTTGTAATCAGATGTAGAATACAAAAAAGAACTGTTATAAAATAAAAATACAATGCAAAACATTTCCTACAATATGATGAATAGGCGTTGGCGACATTGTGTGCCAGACAAATGGTTTTATTTGGAGAAAATACGTATCAAAATGTTTGTTATTATTTAAATTCGTTTCATCAGTGTCTGAAAATTGATTAAATATTGAATGTTACATTCAAATTCGAATGTAAAATTCAATATTTAATCAATTTTGATTTATATTTAAATTTTGGTATATGTTACAAAGGGATCATCGGCGATAGCTCAGCGGGGAGTGGTACGAACTGTCAAGACGAAAGTCGCAGGTTCGAAATCAACCCCCAAGAGCATACACCTCTGACTTTTCTAAGTTACGTGTATATTCATTGTTAATTATCGCTTGCTTTAACGATGAAGGACACGTCGTGAGGAAACCTGCATACCTGGGAATTCAATAAGATTTTTCGAAGGTATGTGAAGTCTGCCAACCCGCATTAGGCCAGCGTGGTGGACTAAGGCCTAACCCCTCTCATTCAATAGAAGAGGCCCGTGCCTAGCCGTGGGACATGTATAATACAGGGCTAGTAAAAAAAAAATACAAAGGGGATCCATATTCGCCACGATATTAAGTTCCGCGACGTCAAGGCTAAGTTAATCAGTGGAAGCAACGCCCTTCAATTGCCTTATTGGTCGATCTAAGTTCGACCCCCAGGTCAATATGTCTATATATGTTTGATATAGGAATATGTTTACCCTCTATTACATTATGAAACGTGAGTACAATAACTTTTGGAACGTAGTTCCTTATCGCGCGTTGCGAAAGGGGGCTAGACGGAAAAAATTGGTACGAAAAGTTGGCACGAAATTTTTGTCACGACATAATTCTCCGACCAAGAATAAATATAATATTAATTTGATATCTAGCACACAAAGTTAAAGTCGAAATTCCGTTAATAAAAGTAAAACTTATGACATATGGAAATGTAGACGTGGTTTGAAATTTGAATTTTTGATTATCGAACACGGCGCGGCGGTCCACCGTTTAGGCTGCGTTTAGACGACGCGAAAAATTTCGTGCGGCCGTTTACACGATCGCGCAGTCGCCGCGTGGTTGGAGCGTTGCGAAGTATTAAACATTATGGCTTAGTCAATAGAGTTTACATTAGTTTTTCGAGTGATTCGAGCGCGGCGGCCGCGCGGCCGCCGCGCGGCCACAACGCGGTGGGATTCCTTGTCATATAAATGCGCCCTTAGTAGCCAGTCACCAAATTACCTATCATAAAATATTTGAATGTTGGCTGCTTCCAGATTATACAGTGTCTAATATATAGTCTACGGGATGACTGTTTAATATTACGACTCACATCGAATGTTCTGGAACTCTCTAGAACGTTCGGTGTGACGTCACGTAGACTGTAAGACCGGCCGGTGCTCGCCGATTTACGGGCTGGGCGACGTAGCAGCCGGTGTGCTCCCTTCGGACCCTCCGTCCCCCCCGAGATCGAGATCATTTTAGTCAAGCCCGAGAGGTGGTCAAGCGCGAGCAGTCCATCGATCAACGGAAGGTTCGAGAGAAATCGAGAACCTTCCGGGTGACGTCACGCGCGCCGATTGACCAGCCAACGCTAGCCGACCTCCCTGGAGCTTCGAGAATTATGGAAGTACCAGGTGTTCAAACCCGTTCCCCCTACCCCCACCCAATTTGTCCTCACCCCCCCTCGGCCTAAATCGGTACTTTTTGAGGCTAGAGGGTCGTGCGACGGCTTGTCGCAATCGGCTTATTGAGCCCGACACTTTGGCCCCAATAAAAATAAATTTCGACCCCCCAGTAAGAAAGATCTGTAAAAATATCTCTAAAAATTCAAATATCTCAGAAACTACAATAGATAGACAAATAAAATTTTATTAAAATTCCTTCACTAATTAATCGAAAGGAACTTCGTTCCATCCGGGTGTCCCTTGACACCTCTCAAGTTTTTTTTTTTTATTCTGGCTCGGCAAAGTGACTACGCTACACCTGAAGGTAAGAGTAGCGCAATCCAACAATTATTACATTACTGCCTACCCTGCAAGGTTACAGGTGCGAGTTTATATCATGTGATACATGTTACGTACGTGCACGTTACGTATTCACATAAACTAGTAACAGTTAGTATTCTTTGCCTATACTGTATTCAAGTCTCTCACGTTACGAAACAAAGTTTCGTTCGTAGTTTTTCAGACTAAGGCTTAATACGGTACAAATTACAATAGACGGTCGTCTAATTAACACTAGTTGCCAGTGTAGTTACAACTTTTAATAGAATATGGGGTTTATGAACGGGCTTAATGGCAGCTCACATATCGCTTTTCCCCGTTATCGTTGTCCAAAGCGTAATCTACACTAATATTGTAAAGAGGAAAGATTTGTATTTTTTATGTAACATATAAACTTAAAAACTACTGGACCAATTTCAAAAAATCTTTGCCGTTAGAAAGCTACGTTATCACTGAGTAACATAGGCTACTTTGATCCCGGAAAAAAGCAGATCACGCGCGCGGAGCCGCGAGGAAAAGTTAGTTATTAATATTTTTAGAAATCTGGGTGTGACAAAACCGCAAAGCCTTCTTATCTTGATTCTTATAGCCTATCATAATTCTCATAATCGTCTTTGTGCAAGGTGCGAAGTTAAAAGAGATGTTCTTAAAATAGTTTCAATGAAACAGTACTTTAAAACCACCTCCGAATAAACCTTAATACTTTGAGGTGTACGATTGAAATAAGAGAGCGAGACGCACAACGCGAATAGATAGCAAAATGTCCAGAATTACGTGTCACGTTCTCCTGTCTCCGTCGCGTACTACTCTATATACTTTAATAGCAGAAGTTTGTTCTCATAAATAACTCAATAAGATTACGAAAACAGCTTAGTGAAATAAAATTAATTTTAATTTATTCCAGCTTTATTTAATTTCATTTAATGAGGAGACGAGCATGGCGCACGCCTGATGGTAAGCGGAGCGCTTACCCATAAACAGAAGCAGTACCACACGGAAGTTTGAATTACAAAGCACTGTATGGCACTGAATTGCGCTCGTCACCCCGAGACATAAGATATTAAGTCTCATAACCTTCAATGTCCTTCAAACCGAAACACAACAGTGCTTACACACTGAAATAGACAAAGCGGTGGTACCAACCCAGACGGTCTCCAGACCTACCACCTATATTCAGCGAGAAATGGGACTTAGCGTTCTCTCCTAGAAATTATAGCGCTTTATATGCAGCACTCAAAACAACGTCACACAAGCGTAATTTTCCGTACCCATAAGCTAAAAGCACCTACATTACAACCTACACACAACATAAAATCATATACTACGACGACAAGTCTCCTAGTTCCTCGTTAATTCCCGTAGAGTTGGAGGGAGCCTCGAGAGCGGAACATTTTTCCACGATCCTTCACAATTGTGAATGTTTGCGCATCCTCTAGCCATCATTCGCGCCAACTGAATTGTATTGTTTTTATGGTTCAGCGTTACACACAAAACATATTTTATTGTAGTAAAATGTGTAGATTTTCGAGTATCATGATAAAGTTTATGGCGGAAACTAGATTTTCTGTACTGATATATTTTTATGTATTCTGGGTGTAATCGTTCATATTTATGATGAAGTGAGCCGTTTTTCTTTTATATTACGAACTAGCTTTTATATGTGATTTTTTTTGTAGCAAGGGCCGGCTGTAGACGGGTCATTGTAAGTGATCTCTGTCGCCCATGAACTTTCACAACACAGTAAGAATTGTGATTGCGTTGCCGATCTTAAAAGAAAAGAAAGAGGATTGAGAAGGGAAAGGTGGATTTCGGCCTCCGAATATCTAACTCGCCGTATGAACGTCAACAGCAAGCTGTCACTTTAAGACAGTTTTTCTGTGAGACATGTGAGTGCAGAGATGTTGGGATGAGACGAGAATATACTATGATTGTTGATGTTTCCTATGATAACGTAAAATAAGAGCGATTTGATCATTGTGTAATTCAGCGACCAACCTTTCTTTCGCAGTGGGAAATTAGCCAGCTTTAAAGCGAGAGGCTATGGGTTCCATTACCACGCCAAAATAAATGTTTGTAAAATCCATAAATGTTTGTTTCGGGTCTGGGTGTTGTGGGACCTTAAGTCCTTCGTAGTTATTGATACCACGATACAGGTTAAGCTATTATGGGGTCAGGTATATGTGTGACTGTTGGGTGTACTCTATTTGCTGAAATATTCATTAATTAAAGCTAGTATAAAAATATAAGTGGTAGTAATAATATTCCATAAAATTGTAATAAAAATAAATGTAAGCCCATTCTTTAGAAATGGCATTAGTTAGACTATAATAAATATGAATATAAGGAACCCAGGCGCTGATAATGTATTTTATTTTGGCGAATATACAATATTTTTCATTACCGTACGCCTCTCTGTGCACTAGACCTCAAATTACGTTGCTCCCAAACTGAAATTCGCGCGCGCCGCGCCGGTGCGAATTTTAATTGAGAAATGTATTTGTTGTTTCTAGCTTGTCGGACATCGTATTATTCTTTTATTTGAATATTTCTGTCAGGATATTAATATGAACGACGGAATGTTTGAGTTTTAGTACTCGAAGTTCTAATGTTCATTTTGCGTTTTTATACAGGGTTATTTTTAAAACACTGACAACCTCGCAGGGCCATATAGCTGACCCCATAAGGAACAACTTTTGTTCTACGAGTTTGGACATAACTCAATACATAAGAAAAAAAATGATTTTACAAGTTTTTGTTGTGTAGTGTTTGTGTTCGTACGTCAGCTGACGGCTGGATGTAGGTATTATCGATCGATACGGCGCGGCCGGTCATTGAACTGACGCGCGCGCTGCGTGTATTACGTAATCTGCGATACGCGCAGAGCGTAGGTAACTTTCAAGACGGAAATTAAATTCATAATTATTTTTGTATGAGAATAAAATCTAACAAATTATGAAAAGTCGTAGAACAAAAGTAGTAGCAAATGACCTTAGGAATCTACTCCTGCGAGGTTGTCAGTGTTTTAAAAATAACCCTGTATAGACTCCTTAATCGTAGTATTTAATGTTCATTTGAATGATATTTTGGTTCGTGTTTTTTAAGATCTTTTATATCATTATTATATATTGTGACGATAAATCAGTAAAATAATATATATAGTATTATTTTATATAACAACTTATGAGTTGCTTAGACCACCAAACAATGATATATTATGTTACTAAACTTAACGCTTCAAATACGCTGCTACACGTTATAAGCTTGACTCCGTGGTCTTGTAAAATGTATTTTAAATTATATTGCCATAAGTCATCAAACCATTTTTACAATATTACTGAAAATATTTCAATTCTATTTTAGAATTGAAATATTTTCTTTCAATTCTTTTTTATTATCTTCAAATTATTTTGACACTGTTTCTTCATAATAAACATCGTTAATATTTTGATATAAAATTCCAATTAAACTCTAGACCTGTTATGTAGATATTGTGAAATAGTATTTATTTTAGTTAGGTATCATTTAAAAACTCCATATTAAGAGAATGTTTAAGAGACTTCCACAACACCCAGACCTGAAGCAAATATTTGCAGATCAAGAAATATTTGTCTCGGTGCGGGTATCGCAATCGCTCGATTCACAGCCGACTATTTGCTCACTGCACCACTATTTAAGAAAGAAAGAATAATAAAAAAATATCTCATTTAGGTTTATTCTAAGGGTTGAAACTAAAGATCCCCTTTTATCAAAATTATGAATAGATGTAGCAGGGTGGCAGTAGAACTCCTTCAGCAATAAAATAAGCTTTTACAGAAATAGCTATTGTCTTCGAAGCATTTATTTCACCTGGTAAGTATTTCGGGAAAATCAATTTAGGTAAGACGAACCTTTCATCGAGAGTGGCAAGAGGCAAGCAAAACTCAATTACACCTGCCTAAGAGAAATAGAGACTATTCACAATGAAATTGTGGTACCTACTGTTATTAACATTTAGAAAAATCAACTCACGGTTCTTTCACGTTTAACGGTTAATATATAAATTTACTTTATATAAGAATTAGGATCATTTTAGATTCACCGAGGCTGGGATTAGTAATTAAATCCTTCAGTTCAATTGTAATAAATAGCTATGTCGAAAATATTTATTTTACAATAAATTTAGTGTTCTACATTGTCTTTGTTGGAAACACGAAGAACAGTGGTTATTAATAAAGCAGTATTAACATTAAATTAAATATATTTTAATTTTGTCGAAATATGTTGACAAGGAAATATACGAAAATTTTCAAAGCGCATAATCTTAATCCCGGTACTGTAAGTACAAGTCGCAAACCACTACGTAATATGATGAACTCGGAAACAATATCTATGGTTTTATAAGAATGCAACTATCCTCAAAATATTTGCTATTAACAAAGTTTCGTCAGCATAGAACAAAACATAATAATTGCAAAGCACAAACACATAAAAACCGAGTTACTTTGAAAACTCTTCGTCTACTGATTTCATTATATTCTATATTTAATTAAATTAAATCATACACAGGAGTCGGTATTGCGTAAACATATTTACGTTTGTGGAATTTATTAACCCGATGTGAAACCTAAACAAACTAACCGAAAATCTTAATTGTATTAACACGAGGTCGTAATAAAAAAATTGAATCACAACTCTGTACATTTTTGTTAACATAAACAACATTTTGTTCACAATGAAAAATGACTCGGAAAATCCCTTTTGTCAATCTCGGGTTCTACTTTGTTAACTTGTGTTAACGAATCGCTCGGTAAGGGATGAACCCTTGTGAAAATACTGGAGATGGAACTTGGCACGAAAGTTTTATTTCGTTATCTCGTCGACTGAAATGAGAATTGTCCAATTTTAGCGTTTCAATTTCGCTTTTGTTGCTTAATGCTTTTTTTATTTTGGCATTAGTCATTGTCCATTTTCCGCGTTGAGTTTTGACATTTATTTTCTTAAAAGAGTGTATTTAATTTACGTGAAAAAACAAATTGAATTTACAGAGCAATTTATCATCCTACGTTTGATCCCATCTCGTTCCACTTACCATGATCACATGTGTCAATCACGTCAACATTCATAACTGGACACCATCACTTATGTATCACTTTAATCCTCTACTTATTAAACTAGTCATTAAAACCAACTATAATAAAGTTAATGAAAGTGTTCAAAATCATAAAATGCAAGTTCGGAATTGAGTGATTTTATATCAAGTTTCGTGTTGTCTGTGTGAAGGGTTGTAACGCGCGCGTCCTATCCCCGTCGAGTTTTAGTGAAGACTGCACGAGCTGAGGCTGAAAATCTGAAATATTCGATGATCCCTGCGGACAGCTAGCCGCCACCGTGAAGATAACTTCAATAGTGCTTGCGCTAAGCTGATTACGGGTCCTCTGTAGATATATATATCTTTACGTGTCATGTTCGTATAAATCGCTGCTAATAAGCGTGGATGTTATTTTCGTTTTCACACTGAATTCTAACTGTAGTAACGTATAATCAATTATCTGTGATAAATTCACTTGTGCTATAGTAAGGCGTCACTTAGGTAGTATAGAGGTTTAACATAAGTAAAATTGGTCTGCGTGCTAATTAAAACTGTTTTTTTTTTCATTGAAACATTTCAAATGTAAAACAAAACCAAATAATTCTGAATCATTTATCGCTCTTGACAGTAAATACGTTTAAATCGAGGAACAAATTTTCTTTAAAATGTATCACAAAAAATCTCTTGCTCTTTTTAAGCTTCGTTTGTCAGGTTGTATATAGGCTCTTCTGAAAAACAATAGCTCCATTGAAATTGGTTCTTTGTATTTCAAAGATCAAGGGCACGTATTGAGGGCAGAATTTAAAAGCATACCTTTGTAGGTAAAGTGTTTTGAAATGGAAAACTAAATTATGGACACTTACGTTAGTTACGGATGAAAGATTATTTTATTCATCTTTATTTTAGATATAATATCATACTCACAACATTTATAATATTAATTTAAAAATACTTTATGCCAATATATTGAACATTACATCTAATGGGTTATTATACTTCAAATGACATGGTTATTCTTAAAATAGGTTTTTTGACCTGTCAATACTACGATAATAATCAATTGTATTTTTTTTTAATGATAACAAATAATTCAAAAAGCTGCAATATAGCAAGAAATAGACAAACAATCGTGTTTTGAAATGTATAAAATTTCGTGCTCTGTAAAAAATCAGGAGGTCAGCGTAATGTTAATTAAAAATAAGACACACTTAATTTAATTACTAAGTTAATGCTTCATTTGATACAAATCAACCACAAATAGGCTTATGAGAGTTAACACGCTGTACTAAGTCGGCAATCCCTCGGGTCACCGAGAGCACATTGAGGTGGGCCGTTGGAATAAATTATTTAATATAAGCTACTGAAAGATTTAGTTTCAGAGTATTAAGAACCGAATACCTTCAATATTTTATTTAATGCTAATCAATTTAAACTTATGGGCTTAAAGCAACTTACTTGAGTGGTGGAGCCATGATGTGAGCAGTTTTTCTACAGCATAAATGGGCCGGCTCGACCGGGTTCTTACCACTGTTTTACAGAAAACCGACGCAAAATACCGGTTTGTTGCTGCTGCTGCTGTTTGGTACGGTGAGTGAAATATCCGGAGGCCCAAATGCACCGCCCCCTCCCAATTCCTTAATTATTCCTTTCTCTTAAGGTCAGCAACGCGCTCGTGATTCTTCTGGTATTGTGGGCGTACATTGCCGATAAAAATCACTTACTAAAAGTAACCAACTCACTCCTTTACTAAACTCTTTTATAAAAGAAAAGTTATCCAAATTGAACGTTAATTTATTCGCTAATATCGTAATATTAACTATCCTAATACAGCAATGTTGGCATAAACATAGATCTTTATCAAATATTTTACCAAGACTAGAAAATATTTAGTTGAGGTACATCCATCCATTCCTATTAAGAAAAATCGAGGCATTGCGCCGCTAAAGTGGTGACATTCAAAACCAAACCAGAGCAACAATAGAGCTACCAAGCAGAGTGGGTAAGAACTATTGTATTTCAGTTTGAAAGACTTTGAAGTTTGAAGCTGGTGCGAGGATACTTGTATCCGACCGGATAGCGACCACCGTACACAGGTGCTAAACATAGTGGCCCATCTTGTGTGGGTCGCGTTCCAGGGTCAGCCAGCGTATATCCGGTTCTCCCCAGGGGGCTTACCCCCTGACCCTAACCCTTTTCCCCATCCCTTTTTCCTTCCCCTCCCCCTTGGCCCTTTGGCAGGCCGGCATGATCTTGCCGACCTACGACACATTGGACACATTGTTTATCGTTGGTCGACACTATTCTTGGATTCCGCTACACTTACCATCAGGTGTAGCGTAGTCACTTTCCCGAGCCAGGAAAAAAAAAAAAAAAAACTTTGAAGCCAGTTAAAATACTGGGCAATATGAGACTGAACATCTTATGTTTCGTGGAAGATATACATAGTCGATTATCATGCAGTGCTTTGTAATTCAAAGTGCTGCGTAGTATTACCATCAGACAAGCGGCCTGTTCGTTTCGCCATTTTCGCTAGTAAAAAACCAACCACACATTCAAATATATTATTTGTTTTACGAACGCAGGGAGCGTGAAAATAAGCAATATATCAATTTCACCGCTCATTTAACGTTTCCCTGTTATTATATGATGCGTATTTCCCGATGAACTTTTTGTATGGCCCACTGACAAGCGCAGTTTGAAGCATCGTGCCGCAATGAATAATGGCCGAAGTTGAAGAGTGTTTAAAACTGAACTGTCCAAATTTCGGTTGGATATTAATTTCATGGATTCTAGTTGCCATCCGTAATGAAAATTAATTTTATTAATTTCCGGAGGCTAATATATTACGTCGTGACGGCGGGTGGCGTTTTGGCCTTATTTGAAACGACTGAGGGAGATTTCATTCAGCCATGGAGAATGAAATTGAAAGTAAGTGAATATAAACCGTAAGAGAAATTTTCTGGCCTCACCTTGAAATTCCTTTTTCAATCACATTCTATAGATTCATTTTCCATATATACATCAAATATAATATAAAATCAAATATATATATAATATCACCGACATAATAATAATAATATGACATCTTAGGCTTAGGGTATGCTTAATTTTCCGCCCTGTAGATTGGGGGCGTTTGGAGAATTCTACCACGGTATCCCCTGCCTGTCGTAAGAGGCGACTAATAGGGGCCAACGGGGTCGCGGGCGCGCAGCGGGGGGCTGTCGTAGCGCCCAGTTAGTCCTTTTGTACACGTACCTTTTGTAAGTGCGACCCCGTGATGGACAGCAGAACGGTTGGTTGGCCTCGTCGCTGTCGTTTAGGCCGAGGGCGTCCTTCGGTATGCGGGGGCTTTCTTCATTTAAGGTCGGCAATATGCCCATGAGTCTTCTGGTATTGTGAGCGTACATTGGCAGTGAAGATCACTTACCATCAAGTTACCCTCTTGCTCGTTTGCCTGTCCTATAAATAATTATGTTTTTCCGATTGATATCGGGTGCTTTTAACACATAGGTTATCTTAATAGTACAAACGCAATTCACAACAGAATACAAATTATCACATATGTATAATAATATTGTACATACGTATTCAAGCGTAATCGTCTTGTCCCATGGGATATAATAATTGTTTTATGCAAATCAACATCCCTTGCTTTAGATAAGGTCATGTAAGCTGACGAAGTCAAGCGAAATTTCAATGGAATTTAAATACATGGTTCAGTTTGTGAAGAGAAAGTATGAAATCAATCTGACGTTAAGATATTAAAAGTGAGGCGGAAATTATTGCTAGATCAATTGGACATGTTACGCAAAAAGGAATCAACCCATAACAATGTCAAATGGAGATACTGATTTTGTTTTACTAAATTCAATAATTTAAACTTATTTTATCTCGTAGTTTTTTGAAAATCGAGCATGAAATATATTCCATGTACGTTTTTGCAAAAATACGGTATTAAAATCAATTTAAATTTATTATTTTACGGAACAAAGAGAGCATTAAGGGTCAAAGTTATACAAGATGGGGCATTAAACACCCAATTTGGGAAGTACCCATTTGACATTCACCTCTCCGTAACAATTGGCATCTTGATAATTTTGCATTTTGCCCTCTTATAAATAACGTTCATTCGAATATTGAAATCAGCCCTTATTGTACATAGTCGTTATGATTAATTATTCAATAAATAATAACAAATAAGTACACTGAACAGTCAAACACATAGACCTGACTTAACGTGTATCGTGGGAAAGGGACTACGAAGAACTCAGGGTCACACAACACCCAGACCTGAAACAAATATTTGTAGATCACACATTGTCTCAGTGCGGGAATCGAACCCACTGACTCTCAGTTCGCAGCCGGCTACTTGCTCACTGCGCCACGGAGGCTGTCACAATTCGGGTCTACGCTAGACTTAATTCAATATCTTCCAAAATAAGCGTAATATATTCTAAGTTAGTAATCTTTTTCCGCCGGCCCTTATCCCACTCTAACGTGGGGTCGACGCAATACACTTTTTCAAGCTTGTTGTGGAAAGGAAGTGTTGAGGAAAAGTGTGTCTTAGTTTTTACGGCCGGCCCCCTAACGTCAACCCCTTCTTGTTGAGTTTATTAAAGGCTAAGTAACTCGCCTAAAAGATAATACTATAAGCAAGTTTACTTACCAAATATACCTATTATTATTAACAGTTATTCTTAGTTAGTAATACAAAACAATATTATAACAAAAAGCGTTAATATTTTTATTAAATTAGTTTATCATATACGTCTTGTGCTATAATGAATTTCACTCACTCAGTTTCCCCAAATTGCTTTGAATATGTAATGTCATGAGAGTGAATTTACCTGCGAGCTATCTAACGAAATTACCTTTGATGTGTCACTAATTGCAAAATGCAATAAACCACAATATTTAAAATGAAAATTCCAATTTAAAATTCAAATAATTTAAATCAACTTGTGTAATAATTGATTTCCGACAGTGCTAGAAACAAATCAAAGTTCCAATCAAGATTATTGGTATTTCATTTATCAGCGGTTTTCTTTATCTTTATAACGAACGCCTTAAACTTCTGCCACAATTGTAATTACAATTCAATAGATTTATACAAATGTTATGCTTTAGTTCGTGAATTTATTTAGTTCTTTTGTATTTAGAAATGAAAATTTATGTGTTTAAATAACACAAAAATTCTGGCTCTGATTTCGTGGAAAATTACGAATAGCCTAATAATGATTGCGACTAAACGTAACATGTCAATCCTTTAACATGGTTTCAATGTCAACAAAATGATTAGTAAATACAAAATGGGCATCTGTTTTATTATCTCAGACATTTGGTAAGAAACTATTGCTTTGGTTTATAAGTTAAGGTGAAGTGAATGTGACATCTACTGATATAGTTCGGAACAATATGTGACAGCACAGTAACAGCTTCAATACTGGAACTTTTGTATGAACCTACAGACATTTATATAAAACTAGCTTTTGCTCGCGGCTCCGCCCGCGTGGTTTGCTTTTCCCGGGATAAAAAGTAGCCTATGTCTTATTCTGATGTATAAGCTATATTATTGTAAAGTTTCATTAAAATCCATGGAGTAGTTTTTACGTGAAAGAGTAACAAACATACATCCATCCATACTTACAAACTTTCGCGTTTATAATATTGGTAGGATAAAGAACACTATGTAAGTGTTACAATCCGTATGAAGCCAAGCGTGCCAATTTTTACTAAGTATACTGACGTTGCCACTGCGATACGTTTAAATTACTTTAAATGCATAGGCTGCTTTGGCGTGTTGTAAAATAAAGATGTCAATACGTGAAGAAGTATGACATTCAGCATCTAGCTTGGTCTTTGCAGAAAGCCATTAAAGACCTCTATAAAATAGTCAATGTGAACAAAAAACGCGTTACCAATTGCTTTACAAACTCATTTCAAAGTTTGTTCGCAACTGTAATAAAAAGAATTTATTTTGCATGCTTACATCGTTTTCATAAAAGGTTATTGGTTGTATTTTCAATTCTGCTAACGTCCATGTAGTGATGAAAACCGTGTAAACAAATTCAATGTTAAAAGTTTGATGTGGCTCTGTGGCCGTTTAAGAAATGAAATTCGCGAAACTAACTTACTATTATAGAGATTTATGTATAGTGTATTATTGTATAAGGCCAGTTATTATCACTGTACAGATTAAGCAAAAAGACTTTAACCTTAAAAGAACTTGTAAAAATATAGGTATTTTATCGTTAATAATGAAAATTCCCTCAGTTGCATGTATGGAAGGAGATGAGGGTGCATAGTGAGGGGTGTGCAAATAGACGGAAGGGGTATTGGATAATAGGTAGGCCTTTCATCGTGACGTTGAATGACATAATCAATTGCGCCGGAGCACAGCTGATTTAACTAATATTACCATGTCCAACATGAAAGATACTTTTGTTATAAAATTATAATACACGGTAAAACTGTGGTAAAAAAATAGCGTGTAATTTCACGATTTTTAGGTTTGATAAATTCCGCCACATAAGCACTCACTGTCAGCTATATGTATATAACAACCGATAAATATGTCCATCTATCCACTGGCATATTCACCATGCACATATTGACCATGATAGTTTAAACTGTCAGATATATTTTTACTCACTATACACATATTTTTACGTATAGATAATAGTAAAATCATATAAAACAATAATTGATAATGAAAATGATAAATTGCTTATTAGCTTATTGCTATTACTGTCTATTTGGCACAATGCTATCAAACTATTATGAGATCATATTGTAAATTAAAAATCAGTGAACTCAATTCCGCATCCCGAACATTGTCAACACAGGGTTTATGGAAGTTAGCATTGATAAATAAATTTCCAGCTCGACGAATTTTGCGTTATTCAATGGCAACTTTCGCCGCATCGCTGCAAGCGGTCTGTTCCGACTGAGTTTTCAAATAAATGTTTCGTGCAATCAGCACTTCTGTACTGAATTAAGTTCTATCACAATTTATGTGGGATTTATATGCGCTCGGTCAGTTTGAAAACACATTAGTCCACATTTTGTGTAATCAAAATAGTACATAAATATTGGAAGATTCCATAATATACGCAGTCTGTTCTGTTAAATACCTACGTTTGGCTATTTCAATAAATTGCCCTCCACAATTTTATTGTGAACAAATAAAATACCTGTGTAATATAGGTAGATAATCTTGATCATGTCCGGCTCGGCAAATTAAAGATATTTGCAATATCGACTAGGGATTTGTATTTATTAAAATCCTAATCATTATTCTAGACTACGTGCGTAGGCACGTACCGTACTAAACTTAATATAAAATATATATATTAAAATATATAATATATAGGTATTATTTATTATTATTTATTAAATATATATATTTTTTTTTTATTTTTATATGCAAATAAGTTGCAGCGATAGCTCAGCGGGAAGTGGTATGGACTGTTGAGACGTAAGTCGTAGGTTCAAAACCAGCCCCAAGAACTTATACCACTTATTTATCTAGTTACGTCTGTATTCATTGTTAATTACCACTTGCCATAGCGGAGAAGAAACATTGTGAGTTCTGCATATCTGAGAAGTTCACCATAAGAATTTCGGAGGTATGTGAAGTCTGCCAAACCGCACTAGGCCAGCGTGGTGAAGTAAAGCCTGACCCTTTTCATTTAGTAGAGGTGGCCTCTGCCCAGGAGTGGGACATGTATTATATGGGACTAAGTTGTATACAACCAGTGTCCCTTTTTCCGCACCTTGTTGGGAATTAAAAGATATAGATTAAATTTTCGCTGTCAAATTTCATGGCACATCTTAGTAAATGAGACTTTGTCATATTTCCTTCTATGTTATGGAATTAATTCAAAGTAAAGCCTCATTTACGAAGAGAGAGCATAGACTATCTTCATGAATGCTTTACGTCATCAAATGCCTAGCATTAACCCAAACTTGGCTTTACTAATTAAGCAGATCATTATGTAAATATTTACCTTTGATGGTCTAAGGAAACACCGCAAACCGATGTTCTGAATCCGATAGATCATTACGGTATGATATTATGTTATCAGTAGGCTAATTACACGCAGTCTTCAAGGTACGGTGAGCATATTAATCAACGTCCGACTTACACGGGCGGTGACGAGGCCTGATTGCTTGATCACAGGACTTTCAAACTGTTGGAAAGTTGAGCGAGATTACAAACATGTTTATTTTTAAAGTCAGGCTTAATAAGGTCGAGATGTTGTAGGATTAAAAAAATATATGTTGATATTGCAATTTAATGGTCAATGATTGATACTACTGGCTCAAAGTTGTTTGATTTTATTTTCAGTTTCCTAGACCGTTTTATTTTATGTTAAAAAGGTTTTATTTTCAATTGTTTCAAACAAAATCGATTCATTAATGTCATAGTTTTAGTCTTACATCCCATTAGGACCCACCCCCTTCAAATTTAAATGAAACCTCAATCAAAACCGCAAACCCTATCGAATATAAAAAGAATTTTGCAGAGTTATGCGTAAACATATTTAAAAAAAACTGACTTCAAAAAATAACTGAATAGTCAAATCTAACAATTTCTATAGGTATCTTTGTAGTTAGTGCCTGTGTCCGGTCAATTGAAATTTTAGTACAGCTATTGCATGTAAATTCCAATACAAATACATTATCACAATGAGTGAGCGGTTATCCGTTGAGGACTTCAACTCTTCTGGGGAAAAACCACACTCAGACCCGAAAGAAATGTTTGTAGATTACACAAACATTTTTCTCGGTGCGGGAATCGAACCCGCGTCCTCACGCCTGCTACTCGTCCACTGCGCCACGAAAGCTGTCTTATATGTATTACAACTAAATAAGAAACAAATATGAGTACTCGTTTTACACAATCTGATCTAAACAACAACAATTTCATAAAACGAGAAAATAAAATTATAAATTGACCTAAGCTTTGTAAACATTCCACCCGATTTACCCGACCTGATGCGACAAAATAAAATATTAATACTGCAGGCATGTCAACTCCAGGAAGTACACGATAAATATAGGGCGGATTTGGGGGAAATCCGCCATTTTACAACACGGCTGGCAAACAAAATGGTTATAGAGATTTTTATATGTCCCCATGATTCGGATATGAGATAAGGTACATAGAACTCTGACTTCCACGCGAGGATTATCGTGTTTACAAATAAAAAAGAAAGCAAATAGATTTTATTCTATACGAGCTGTCTCACGCGGTTTTATCGATGCGATTATTGTTGCTTCGCTGGTATGAGTCATAAATCATCCGGGAGGGATTGTCTTAATGTTAGTTAAAACCTCAACAAAATCTGCTGCATTGTTTAGAAGAGTAAACAGACAGACAGATGCAGATAATAATTATATCTTATATATTAGATAGGTACTGATATACGAAATAGTTTTTTATATACCACTAAAAGATAAGATGTACAGTTTCCATACCCGATGACAAGCAAATAAACAATATCAAGACCACTCAGAACTTCAAGGCGATATAGCAAAAGTCATTGTAAGTTATGCTATTCATCTATTAAATGAGTCAATTTCCGAGTCAACTTCAACTTACAACCGTTGAAGACTTCAAATTGAAAAATCTGTAATTTATAAATTAAACAGATTTTACTGGATCATAACCAAGAACCATTCCAATTAAACCAGATCTTAAGTAAAATTATGCATTCAAATCGGTCCATTCGTTGAGACGCTATGATGATACAGAAACATATACAGATAACCGTATAGACTGACAGACAGACAGATGGACAAAGAGACATAGGGGTCAAAATTATAAACCCCTGTTTTTGGTTAAAACCACTGGATAAAAGATGAGTGAAATTGTAGCTTTCGTTTATCGACATCGCAATTAAATGGTAGGATGAAGTTATACAATCCATATTTAGATTTAAATGCTCGCAGTTCACCGCAAATGACTTTCACAATTTCACTGAAAAATCAAAGGCGCGTGATATTTTTTTCGCCTTTGCTTTTTGTTGGGTATGTTCTCACGAGCTGGTGCGGACGATAAAGGTCTGGGTATGTATTAAACCAGTTTTTATTTGATGCACGAGTGTATGGTGGATTGTAGTGCAAAATGGCATTTGACATTTGTGTTATAAAGCGGACTACTTTTCCTATGCGTCAGCATACAACCAGTTTAAGGAAAAAAGATGTAAAGGCCTGTTTTCAGGTACGCGACTGCGACATGATTACGTAACCCACCACGGGTTACGCAAGGCAGGCGATAGCGACAAGTCCGCTTTGTATGAAATTGTATGGACACGGTCGCGTGTCTTGTCTTCGTCACATATCTTAAACGTACCGATAGAATACAATATATACCTATATATTACAAAGCCGGCATGTCGCTGTTATCTTGTGTTGTGGTCTCCTGCCTCGGTTGCTTGCCTAAAAATATGTCTTAAGAGGAAGATATTGTGTTTTGTCTCGAACAATATGGCTCAACGCAATCCACATAATATGTACGAACAAGATCCTGTTGCGCACAAACTACTACCTTAATAACCTCTTACGAATTTTAGAACAATTTCAAGGGTGACATTATAAAGATGCCGATGCTATAACAAGAAAAAGTTAAGGGGCAGTCATAAAATTATGTGATTATCCAAGCCTTTCCCTAACACCGTTCGCGACAGATGTCTATAACGTAGTCAATTTTATAACCACATCTTTCAATCGATCACATATTTAATGGAATCGTGTAACAGGTGACGGAATAATGTGTCGTTTTCTCTTCACGACATACATTATACTAGGCATAATTTCTGCTACGTTTAATATATCCCGTGTTCGGGGACACGGCACGTTTTAATTTTGTAAAATTACTTACTTTGTAAAGCTGTATTGCTGGTCCTTAATGAACAATGCATATACATTTATAGAATATAAGATTTTCAGCAAAAATAAATAGAAGATTCGCAGCTTTCTCTTAAGCAGCGTTAGCTCAGTGGGGATTAGTACCGACTGCGGAGACGGAGGTCGCCAGTTTAAAACTAGCCCCAAGAGAATGAACATCTAACTTAACTAAGTTACGTGTGTATTTATTGTTAACTATCGCTTACTTTCACATTGAAGGAAATTTCGTGAGAAAACTGAGAGTTCTTCACAAGATTCTCGTAGATGTGTCAAGTTTGCTAACCCGCATTATTACAACAAGTAAAGACAAGGGACTAAGGCCTAACTTCTCTCATTTATAAAGGAGGTTCGTGCCCAGTAGTGGAATAGTATAACACAGAGCTATGTAGAATAAACATGATTTGAAAATTCTACATTCAAATCATGTTTTATTTTAGGCAATACATCGCTAGTACGTAATGATAAGCCATTTATGCTTAGGCAGACGTCGATAGGATAATAATTTCTTACGTTTACAGACATACAGTCCGCCCCATGACCACGAAGGCTGAAAAGCTTTCGTAAATTATTAAATTATTAAAAAATAAATAAAATCATCTTTCCATTCCTAAAACCATTCCCAATGAATAATAATCTTTCTTTCTGCCTGGCATCAGCCCGATTTATTGCCAGGGTCCACCATCCCATCATAATTTGACGCTGGATTTATGCAGATTGTACCACGTGTAGGTGGGGTTGGCTTTGGGCTTGAGATCTTAATGGCCACTACTACTGCCCACTAGACTCCAATCAATATCTAATCAAATGTTAATAATGTTAATGATTACAAAAATTTGTGTCTTTTTCATGTGTCAAATCACTTAATTATTAATTGATAGACAAATTTAACCCTTGCAAACCACACGTTGTGGGGTATCAAGATGATTAGAACATCGGGTCGACCCTTGGCAGGCACGCTGGAATGTCGCTCTTAATAGACCCTTTTTCAAGGAAAGTTGACAATTGAATTGGAGAGAAATCGATTCAAGAGGCCCCTGCGGTATGGGTCAATCGATCGTGCTTGTTTATACTGTATTTCTATTAAGTGACTTGAAATAATCTATCTTATGAATACACCTATATTATACTTCTACTGATAGGCACGGTCTGTTTCTACTAATGAGAAGGAAGAAGGGTTAGAACTGACAGCAATTTTCAACAGACGATCTTATTTCGATTCTCCGGATAGATCGCACAAATGAGCCAATCAGTATATAGGTTGAAGGTAATGCGCACATTTTTTTTTTATTTGATTAAATGACGAGACGAGCAAGGCGCTCGCCTGATGGTAAGCGCCACGCCTGTTCATAAACAGAAGCAACATCACACAAATTTGAAGTACAAAGCACGGCATGGGACTTAACAGCGCTCGTCACCCCGAGACATAAGATGTTAAGTATCATAACGCCCAGTAATTTCACTGGCTTCAATGTCATTTAAACCGAAAAACAACAGTGCTTACACACTGTTGCTTGGCGGCAGAAATAGACAAAGCGGTGTCACCAACCCAGACGGCTTTTAGCATACTAGAGACCTACCACCTTCTATTATGGCTTGTCCATACGGTTCGATTTTATTTGGTCAACTGCTAAATCACATATGATCTGTACTAATTTTCAAACAAATTGATCAACCAAAACCATACATATACATACAGTCTTTGTTAATTCAAGTAATTGATTGATCAGCTAAAATTAAACGCGTAAACCCGCTATTAGCTATATGTATTCTTATCTAGATAAAACAAAAAATATGTGGTTAGCAAATAAAATAATAAAAAGCTTATCTTAAGCTATCAAAACATTGCTTAAAATATACAACATTAAGAAATTAAAATGAACAACTTAGGTTCTGCTTTATTTAATATTTTCATTTAATAACTACAATAATTGTACACGTTATCTTATTTGTTGAACGTAATTTTCCACTAAGATATAAAATGAACCATAAAAACAAGAATATCAAAGCAATACATTTGATTTATTTAAATAAATACAAAGCATGAAGTCACTTAACTTTTGTAATTAATATTTATACCCAGTGAAAATAATACAGCCTTAAATATCTATAATAAACAGCTTAAATTTCAGCTATATCTTCTATTGCTTCTTTTTCGAAGAAAGTTTTGACATTCTTGAATATTTCTTTAGCTGCGACATCCATAAGTGGTTTACCGAATTCTAATGATATTTCCTTCCAGTTTTCATTCAAGAATTTCAACATCGGGTCACCTAAAATATAATCACTTGCTTATATTTTACCCACAAACAGTTGAAAGATTAGACCTGCTTACGCAACCAGGAACCAACCCACAGCAAGTTCAAATGGAGATACTGATTTTGTTTTGCTAAATTCATCAATTTAGATTGATTTTAATACTATATTTTTTTTGCAAAATCGTACATGGAATATATAATTCACGCCTGATTTTCTGATAGTTGAAACTTCAAATCTTTTGATAGTTGAAAAATCATCTTTCAAGTCAAAACAAATAAAATTGTAGTTTTCTATGACATAAGCATAACATCACTCCTGCATCTCCGAAGTAATAGGCAAAGAAGCAACAGTGTGATAGGGCTCGTACCTATCGCCATAACATAACGCCAAAAATTCGAATCCTGGGCAATTTATCCTGGGCATTTACATAATTTGTGTTTGCCCTGAGATTTGAACCCAGACGTCTCCGTTCTAAGCATAAGTATACTACCACTAAACTAATGAGGTAATATAAATATTGTGAAAATAAAAATAATTAACTACGCGCTATTATAACCTATATCTTATAAAAAAAATATTTAGAATCCGTGGATGTGTTTGTTTTCATAAAACATTTTTAAAATATTATGTTACATTTGACTAAAACTAATACTTACTAAGTTCCTTATTTCCATTGAACAAATTCGTTAAAGCAAACTGTGCATTGTCTACAACCTCGAACTCATAGTCCAATTTCTTGGGCACAATGTGGTCTTTGCCATCAGACCCTTTTTCCACTTCATAGCTAACGTACAAAATGATTTTCAAATTCTCTGAAATAATTATCCATAGCGTTTTACTTGCACGTGGAGATAAAATTAAAAATAGATTTAGAAAGTGAAATGCTAGAAATTTTTAAAACATCGCATTTTTTAATTTCATTGAATGACGAGACGAGCGATGCTCGCCTGATGGTAAGCGCCACACCTGCCTAAATAGAGACAACACCACACAGAACTTTGAATTACAAAGCACTGAACTGCGCTTGTCACCCTGAGACATAAAATTTTAAGTCTCTCTTTTAATCCTCAGAAATTTGATTTTTAAATGGCTGAATAGATGTCCTTAAAACACAGCAGAGAACCGTTTCGATTAAACTAGCTCTCAAATAAAAAAAAAGTACGATGCTACTGACAGTTACCTACACAGTCAAACAATGGCGTGAAACTTATATAACCCCTTTTTGTTAGGAGGTAAAAGTAGTCTCACAGAATACTCACTTAATTTTAATTTCATTTCACCGTCTCCTGTAATGGGCAATATTAGAATTCTACCACCTGCGGTGTAGTGTCCCTTTATAGTGCAATCTGCATGGTAACGCACGCTAAATTTCTTATTTTTCAAGTCCCATCTGCAAAAGGTAGACGTACACAAATTTTTACTCGTCTTGGCAAAACCCTTGCGCCACGTTTTGACACGATGTACAATTTATATCTAAGTTTTATTTGGATTTATTTTATTTTTTATTTTTAAAGTGCTACCTGTCGTCACATCTTGGTTATCTTTATTGAAATATTCAGAACTTACTATAAAAAACAAGAGATACTCAAGTACAAATAAAAAACAAGTGTACGTGAAGCTACAATCAAGCCTGTCATTTAACGGTTTGGCTCACAACCACTGGCAGTTCCAAAAAAACCCGCGTTTTCTTTCATTATATATTTGATTATATCTTTCTGCAAATTGAACTTGTACAATTTCAGTATTGCGACTGATATTATATTTTACTATAAGCATGAATAAAATATCTACGTATTCATTGATTTCTTCAGAGCTATACAAGCCAACTATATTTAATATAGATAGGTATTGAAAACTCGCAAAAAGCATTCTCTAGAATCATATTCTAGTCCTCGGGATTCACGGCCGAAGTGCTTTGCAACAAATTATGATTATCATTATATAATATTAAAACATTTATTACAGATTGGAAAATCCATAGATGGGTTAGTGACAATATGAATTATAATCAAAATTGTTAACTTACTTGACATCATCTATAATTGAACTCTTCAATCCTTTCAACTTCCCTTCCTTCAGACTGAATTGCAATCCAGATAGATCAAACTTAATGTCTTCCATATCCATCACATCCATCACGCTGATGCCCAGTTCTGGTAATCCATCAAGGAATACAGGCAATGCTTTTTGAAAGGCAGGAACCATACATTTCGAATCTTCCAGATTGCATTTTTCCACCGGCAGAACTAAATTCAACCAAAAATCAATAGATGACTCTACACATTCCCGTAGGGACCGCATTTCCACCGCATTTATTCGAATTTCATGCTTCTTCTGCCAAACCCAACATTCACTGTCTTACATAAGTGTTACCAGCACACCATTGTGAACAGTTATTCGTGGCTTTTGTAATACCGTCTGGCTGTTCATTAACGCGTGCAAGGCACCATTCGCTGTATTACCTGCCGTGACTCTCCTTTGAATATTCCCGTCGCACTTCTCATCTCTCGTTATCATGCTACCCAAATACACAAATTCTTTCACTAGTCCCACTATTTTGTCTTCTATACTGATGCTACATACAGCTGCATCCCTTCCTTACTATTACCATAACTTTCGTCTTCCTTCATCATCATCATCAGCCACAAGACGTCCACTGCTGAACATAGGCCTCTCCCAAAGATTTCCAGAGCGACCTGTTGGAAGCTGCCTGCATCCAGCGACTTCCTGCGATCTTTATCTTTATCTATCTTTATCTTCCTTACATTGATTTTATTCCCTTCTCTTTAACATATATAGTATAATATGTGGTTTATCTTAATCGTCTTAACATAATTAAGAATATTATTATTGCAGTAATCTCTTTCAAAAAAGAAACAATAAACTAGTCGATTTGCGAACCTACTTCTTTCTTTGGGTCATAAAATGGTTTTCAAAAAGTTTCAGCTTCGTCGAGGTAAATAACTATGTAAAGCCAATTATGAAAACATTTTATAATCTCTGACTTCGATTTATGTAAGTAGTGGATTTAAGTAGATAAAGAGATATTATATCAATGTAACCAAAAAATAAAAATAAAAACTATAAAACTGGTTAAAAGATGCCAAAGAAATATAAGATTTTGCAGATAAAAACGTTTAGTACTAACCTGACGAACTAGCGTAACCCGCTAGATATATCGCGAGAAATGCTGTTATTTTTAAAAACATCTTTATATTTCACACGTAGGTATCTTCTTTTCAAAAGATGTCTCAGAACTGTTACAGGAAATCCAGATGCCGACCTTAATATACAATTCGCTTAGTTTACAAAGTCACTATATAACCATAATTGCATGCGGACAAGTTAAATTTTATAATAATAAACAATTCAAAATTGCACTAACGACCGGCAAGCCATCCGGTACATTATAGTAATTAGATAAATACGTATAAATGACAGTTGAAAGGTAAAAAATAAATGGGAAAACTTAGAACATAATTGTTCAGTTTAGAATAAAACGATGTAATACACGTTGACATTGCTGCCTTTGAGCAATAGAGACGCAACAATCTCATAAATAATATTTTTTAAATCACTGAATATATTTTTACGTAATAAATAAAGAAAAAAGTCTCAAGTCACCTCATAAGTCTATTGGCAGTATAGTTGATCTGAGAAATCAATGAAGTCTTAGGTTCAAATCCCAGGTGGGCAATTACAATCTGCATTTGAAGTTTTTGATTCGAAAAATCATACATAAGTTGCCTGGAATTGGCATTTGTGCCTGATATGGCGAAACGTGGATGCACTGCAACTATGCCACCACGGTAAGTCTGTGAAATCTTGTTGACTATTATTGATTGATGTGAAACTATTCATGACCCAATATTCAATCATTATATTTTATCAGGTAAAATACGTCATAATATAAACTTAAGTCGTCAGTATATACGGAGAAGCGAACATCCAATTGGTACTTCCTAAATGGGTTGTTAAATGCGTGATCTGGCGGATAACATTTATTCGGACATTGAAAAGTTAACCCCGAAATGAAAAGCAAAAACATTGCGAGCATACAGGATGAAAATTCTTGAATAATAATACAGAAACACGTAGTTTACCTGATTAACATGTAGGATGCATGCATTTCAGACCAGTCGTGTGTTCATATGTATCTCACGAATGTTCGCATATTTTCATGTACCTAATTTTGTTGACGAAATGTTTTACAGTCTGTTTACTAACGAACTGTGTATCGGCTAACGAACCTTTAGTGAATCATTAATTAACCTTTGTATTAGAAAGGTCACCTGTAACTATACACTAGAACTTTGAAAATAGTATTTTTTCAACATTTATATGTACCTCAGTTTTCGTATATACCCTCTTGTAGTGATCTCTATTAGAAAGTAGTTTCAACATGTGCTGGTAGATGACGCTAGTTTCACATCGGTCAGTGTTTAAAAGCTTTGGTAAACCTATTTTTTATATATTAGCTAATCACTGTAATAATTCTTTTCCATCTTTATTCACTAAAAGTAGTAGACACAATACTTTTAAGTCACAAGGCTCATTGTAACAAAACAAAAGAGGTGAAATTCATAAATAATATTAAACCTGTTTTCAATAAAAAATAATAATGCCCGTATTCACAAACAACATTTAAGTAAGCTGTTTACCAAGTGAAGAATTCTGCGCACATCATTGATCTTATTTTTTTTACTACTATACTACTATTAACTTTTCATAAATGTATTTATTAATCCAGATTTAAGAGTAGGTTTTATTTTTTGTTGAATATTTTTAATACAATATGGTACTTAAGAAACCAACCACATTATTTTTATAGCCTCGTATGAAGCACTTATTGCTTTGAACTTTGACTCTTGTACAAGTCAGATAAGAGCAGGAACACTATGTTATTTATGGTTTTTATTTCTTTTAACTTAACAACTTTGCCCATCGGTTACAGCCTGAATTTAACAAGTTTAGAATTAGGCCATGTAACATGTTAGAGACAACGTCTGTCAAACGTAACAATTGAATATATTTATACTGAATACTTTCAAACTTGTAGTTATGATTTTGCCAAAAATATAGCAATGTTAAAATATCAATTATTTTTTATCGCTTTTATCATTTTTGTACTCTTAGGAGAAATTCTACTTCGATTCTTTTTAACGGGTCTTTGCGTGTTTAGAAACATCATTACGCGTGGATTGCACCAATAGTCGGTGAATATCGAAGTTTTTGGAAGAGGTAACAGTTGCCAACATCTAGATTTTCTTATTTTGATAGTACTGTCAACAAATGACAAGGTCTTTTAATAACCTGCACCTTTGCATATTAGAGTAACATTGACAGATAAATGAGGCAGTCTAGAATCTTGGTCATAGAAATGGTATTTAAAAATAATTTTGGCTTAACATTTTCATGTTTAGTATGATTCTCTAGGTGGTAGATCCCTCGTATACGCGAGGCCGCCTGTCTTGGTTCTACCGCTTTGTCTACTTCTGCCGCCAGGCAGCAGTATCTAAGCACTGTTGTGTTTGTGTTAGAAGGATACTGATGCTAGTGAAATTATAGGTAATTTTGAGACTTCAAATGTTATGTCGCAGGGTGACGAGCGTAGTCCAGTTCCATCCGGTGCTTTGTAAAACAAAGTTCAGTGTAGTGTTGTTTCTGTTTATGGGCAGGCGTGACGTTTACTATCAGGCGAGCGACCTGCTCGTCTCGTCATTCAAGCTTATAATAATAGTGGGGCAGTGGGCGAGTAACCAGCTGTGAAGCGAGATGCGGCGGGTTCGATTCCCGCACCGAGACAAATGTTTATGTCATCCCCAAATACTTGTTTCGGGTCTGGGTATTGTTGGACAACAAGTCCCTCGTAGTTCCTGATACCCGCGATATAGGTTTAATTAAGTATGGGGTCAGAGCTATATGTGTGATTGTTGGCTTTACTTATTATTATTTAGTACCTACATGAATAATTCCTGACTTAAACGTTCAGTGTAGCCTCCAAAGGATTTATCGACTTTGTCAAGGTTCTACTCTCAATTAAAATAAAGTCCAACACTAAGTAATAACTTAACTGGTTTTAAACACAGGTCATTTGAGACACGTCATTACATGTCAGTGTTAAGATGTCACACTATGATTAATAGCATAGTTATGATATAATAAAAAATAATTGACAGTCTCCGTGGCACAGCGGGCGAGTAGCCGGCTGTGAAGCCGGAGGCCGCGGGTTCGATCTCCGCACAAATGTGGTAGGTCCTTCGTATGCGAGAGGCCGTCTTGGTTGGTACCACCGCTTTGTCTATTTCTGCCGCCAAGCAACAGTGTGTAAGCATGTTGTGTTTCGGTTTGAAGGATATTGAAGCCAGTGAAATGACTGTGCATTATGAGACTTAACATCTTATGTCTCGGGGTGACGAGCGCAACTCAGTGCCATGCAGTGGTTTGTAATTCAAAGTTCTGTGAGGTGTCGCATCTGTTTATGGGCAGGCGTGGCGCTTACATTTACTTACTTATATTATATTTGTTTGTAAAATAAGAAATAATTACAGTTCTAATAGCGCTTTATTATCACTTTTCTCCTAAAAGAAAATTTATTTCATACATTAGCTCACGCAACATAAAATAGTCGCGAAACGATCGCACACTCATGTTTCGGTCGCATACTTCAAAATGTACCTAAAAAAATATAATACTAAATTTTATATAAGGCGGACGTGTCGTGTCGGTTGTCGCTGTCGTTCATCGCGGTATCTTGTCTCGGTCGCGCACTACAAACGTGTCATTACGCTTTAATGTGTATTGGCCGTAAGGGGTCAACTAAAATTAGACGATGGATGATGAAAATAAGCATTAGTTACGGTGCCATCCTAAACAAACAAACATGTTACATAGCTGCATAGGTACCTATACTTTTATTAATATATTTATTGTCTATAATCTTATCTGGTGTCGACATCTGCATCTAATAAAATTTAAAAATAGTACACTAAAAAATCTCTTAAACATCTTTGTCTTCTCATCTCTTTTTTTTATACTGGCTCGGCAAAGTGACTACGCTACACCTGATGGTAAGTGTAGCGCAATCCAAGAATAGTGTCGACCAACGATAAACAATGTGCCCATCGTAGGTCGGCAAGATCATGCCGACCTACCAAAGGGCCAAAGGGGAGGGGAAGGAAAAAGGCATGGGGAAAGGGTTAGGATCAGGGGGCAAGCCCCCTGGGGAGAACCGGATATACACTGACTGACCCTGGAACGCGACCCACACAACGTGGGCCACTATGGCAGGTTTTAGCATCAGTGTACGGTGGTCGCTATCCGGTCGGATACAATATCCTCCCACCAGCAAAATTTTAAATATGCTTTCTAGCATATTTAAAATATTCATTTTCGTTCAATTTCATATTTATATTTAGACAAAGAAATATCTTACTTATTATTCTTCTCACTAAAATAGTAAAACATTAATGCACAATTTTGCAAAACATTTTTAGTACTAAACACAAAAATGAAAACTAAAATATATTGTTAATATATTTTCTGACCTAAACGATTACTTGGGATAGTTTTTAACTTTTTATCATGTTAAACAAATAATTTATTTATATTTCTCTGGTACCTAAAACGCCTCCATTGAGACCGGTAGACGGAAGCAGCGATAGCTCAGCAGGAAGGAGTACGGACTGCAGAGACGAGAGTCGCAGTTCGAAACCAGCCCCAAGAGCGTACACCTCTGACTTTTCTAAGTTAAGGCCAGTGCCCAGCAGTGGGACGCACATAATACAGAGTTGGTATTATAATTGAGATCGGTCGTACAACTATTACCATAATAAAATAAGTCAATTATACAATAGCTATTTCTTCTAACGGTTGCGCCTTCAAATAAGCTTTTATCGAATTAAATATTCTTTTTTGGGGTTGGTCCAAAACAGGTGTACCGAATTCATCAGTAAGCGCCTTCCAATTTTGGTTCATAAAAGTGAGCATTGCGTCGCCTGAAATAACAAAAAAAGTAGCATTATATTAAACTAGCTCTCCCTCACGGTATCACTTGCATATTACTGCCCTGCTCTCATGGGTAATATCGTGATACACACATAAACCTTCCTGATGAATCACTCTACTTATTACTGAAGACTGCATTAAAATCCGTTGAATAGTTTAAAAGATCTAAGCGAACAGACAGCGGAAGCGACTTCATTTTATACTATGTTAAGATGGCGTTTGAAATAACCATGTTTGTAATTTGAAAATAATTGGAGATGCTTTGGGTTATTTCTTCTTGGGAATCTAATAATTATACGTATAAAAGTAATGATTTCTGTTGTTTAGAGATCTGCACCATATACTTCGCAGTGTACATAGCGTAGTGACAATGACCGAATACTTCCGTGACGCAGTAAGTTGTAAAGTTTTTGTGTAAATCGCAAACATTTCGGTCCTAGTTTCCGAAAGATTTCTCATAAATATCAAACAAATAATTCTTTCGGATTTAAATGTTTTGGGACGTAGTGGGTCACAGCGGTGCGTACTTCATAATTCCGCACCAATAGCTGTTTGTCTGGATTTCCGAAACGAAAGTCGCAGGTTCGAAACCAGCCCCAAGAGCATACACCTTCTCAGTTACGTGTGTATTTAATGATAATTATTTCTTTCTATAACGGTGAAGGAAACAACGAGAGGAAATTAACATACTTGAGAATTCTCTATAAGAATTTAGAAGGTATGTGAAATCTGTCTACCCACATTAAACCAGCGTGGTGGACTTAGGCCTACCTCCTCTTATTCGTAGAGGAGACCATGCCCGGTAGTGTGATAGTTTAACACAAGGCTGCTATTATATGAGCTGTGAATGAAATAGTATTCCACGGGCATCGGCTACCCAATCAAGCAAAAATGATAAATTTGGTACTTACTCAGTTGTTTGTTTCCATTGAACAAGTTAGTGAGGTGGAAGTATGCATTATCTCTCACTTTATAGTTGTATTTATAACTCTTCAGTTCTATTACGTCTTTACCATCAGCATTCTTTACTATTTCGAACGGGTATGTCGCTTGGATTTGCAGATTTTCTGAAAAAAAATTAAAAAATTAAAAACGTAATTAACGTAATTAATATTTTGTCTCGATTAGTTAGTAGTAAAATATTAGGTCCTTACATATGAAATTGGCGTTTTGTATGGGAGGAACAAAAAGTCGAATATTTTTTAATATAATATATTTAATTAATCAAAGTATGAACCATTATTTTCTATGCACTTTTGCCATCTCATAGGTAGTTCATTGATCCCTTTACTAAAAAAACCAGTCGGACGGGAATCAATAAAATCTTTGAAGGCGATTTGGACTGCCCCATCGGAGTTGATTTTTTTCCCTAGCAAGAAGTTATCCAAATTTCGAAAAAAATGGTAATCTGTTGGAGCAAGGTCCGGGGAGTACGGAGGATGTCTTAGACTTTCCAATTGAAGCTCTTCTAATTTAGTAGCCGTCTGTTGCGCAGTGTGTGGTCTAGCGTTATCGTGAAGCAGCAGTGGCGTGGAGCGATTGACCAGCCTAGGTTGTTTAGCCGCTAGCTTTTCCATCATGGTTTGCAATTGCTGACAATAGACATCAGCCGTAATAGTCTGGCCAGATTTGAGAAAACTGTAATGAACAATACCGGCACTAGTCCACCAAACGCTTACAAGTAACTTTTTTGGGGTTAATTTTCACTTGAAGCAGGATTTGGCTGGCTGGCCAGGATCCAACCATTGCGCTGAGCGCTTCCGATTATCGTAAAGAACCCATTTTTCATCAAAGGTAATGATTCGGTTTAAAATACCTTCATTATTGTGCCGGTTTAGTAATGTAACGCAGCAGTCGACGCGCGTTTGCCGGTTTGCTTCAGTCAATTCGTGTGGTACCCACCTTTCAAGCTTTTTAATCTTCCCAATTTGCTTCAAGTGAATTAAAACAGTTTTATCACTAACATCGCAGCCTGCAGCTAACTCGGACGTGGTTTGCGATGGATCCGCTTCCACAATAGCCTTCAACTCTTCATTATCAACTTGAGTCTCAGGCCGTCCACGGGGCTTGTTCTGCAGGTCGAAATTTCCAGAACGAAAACGTTGGAACCAAAAACGAACTGTGTTTTCTTTTGCAACACGACCGCCATACACATCATTCACCCTTCGAGTTGTTTCCGCAGCACTAGTGCCACGGCGGAACTCGTACTCGTAAATAATGCGATATTTTAAGTTTTCCATTTTGTAAAATGAGTGACGCAAACAGAAAAAAACAGAAGAAAAAAACAATTGAATGACGATCATCGAAGCACAAATACATGAGTCTATAGCTGTACAAATTTGAATTTGGAATTCCTTACCAAAGAGGAGAAATTTGTGATTAAAGTGGCCAGTACGAAAAACGCCAATTTCATATGTAAGGACCTAATATTTTCAACTTAAGAAAATAAAGGCCAATAGGGCACATAGTTCACTTAATTTTTATTATTATTCAAATCATGTTATATTACCCAAAACCATTACAGAAAGAATGTAATTAATCCGTCATTAAAAAAAAAAATTAGAGGGCATTCAAATCTAATGGAGGAGCCACTTGTCAAATAACAAACGACGTAAACTTTGACGTCAATGTGTAAAATGGCCATTACGGTGCACGCGTGCGAGCGAGATAGTGAAATGTCCCTACTACGCGTCCACCTTTTCTCACACCAATATGAAAAATCCCAATTACACGCTCATTTTTGAACCGATTTGGACTGGGTTCTAAGAAATGAGTTTCGTTTTCGTATTATTTTCTGTTGCATATAAAATAATGTATCTGGTAATTTCAACATAGGAAACAACCCTATGGTATTAATTTCCAAGCTTGTACCTATGTAATATCTAAATGTATAAATATTTAAGAATTCCATATAATAAGGCTTTAGGTACTTTCAGTTAAAATATTAAGTCACCACTCAAAGCAATATATTTAAATTATAATTCTTTTATCTCATGCTGGGTCTAAGATATAAATGTAAAACACGTATACAGTAATAACTATAGTCTATTCCCTTTATATTTCCATTTACAATACACGTAAAATAACTTGGCTGGCTGCCACAGCTATTTTTACAGGACTAAAGGGTGATGGGACCCATAGAGGGCGGATGAAATTACTCACTTCAAGCCAGTCAAGTTGTTTTTCGCGTAATACACTTACTTAGTTTAATGGTGGCATCTCCATCCCCGCTGATTGGTAGAATAAGTAGTCTTCCCGCGGCTTTATATTTTGATTTTAAAGAAATGTCCATATGATAAACTAACTGGAGTTGTTTTTTAGCCAGGTCGATACTGAAAAATTTTATAAATTGTAAATCTACTCTCACAGTAATTACCGTTAAAATTTAATTACAAAAATATAGATATTAATGGATGTCTCTTGATCGTGGGAGGGTATCTAATCGTTTTTGGGCCCGACTGGATAGAGAGCACCGTGCGTAAAAAACTCGCTAGTAGCTCGTTCAAGTCAGTCGCGTTCCAGGATCAGCAAGTGTATCTAGTAACTTCAGGCAGACATAATTCTGCAGAACATCGAGGGACCCTATGTCTCTTGATGATCGACATTTGATGATAACATGGGGTCTACTGTAAGTAGTAGTCTACTGTAGTCACTTTGCCGCGCCAAGGTAAAAAAATATTACTGCACACATCTAAATGGTTTAAAATGAAAAAATGCATAATATGCATAATCTTTTTAGGTATTTATTATAATCTTTTTAGGATTATATTATATTATAATCTTTTTAGGATTATATTATATTGGATTATATTATAATCTTTTTAGGATTACCCCAAAAAAATATTATTCAGATTCATTTATTTCTGGTATATTGTAAAGTTTTACCAAGTATGCGCGTATTAGTCAGGTAAAAAATATTTTCTATACGAAGCCCTAGCACAAATAATTGATTATTCTACATTTCAGACAAAGTCAGCTTCGACTAGGCTAATGAGGTGAAGCCATTCAAACATAAACTTACCTTATTTTATCAATTACGGAATTTTTCATTCCCTGTATGTCAGCATCTCTCATAGTAAGCTTAAGTCCTGCAAGATCTACTTTAATTAAATCCACATGCATAATATCAAGAACCTCTGTGTTTAACTCTGGTATTCCTGCTACTAGGCTTGGTACGAAACTTTGAGCAGCATTTTTTATACAATCTCCATCTAATAGATTACATTTTTGAATCGGTGTTGCTGAAATTATAAAAGGATATTTAAAGTATGTCGCAACAAAGATTTGGAACATTATTCCACCACCTTTAAGGAACCTTTCGCTTTTTGCTAACACCTTTAAGAAAAAAGTGAAAGATTTCATTTTTAGTCATAACCAGATTGAAGGCATTCAGTTTTTTTTACTCGGATGACTATTAGCGCAGTATAATGTATGAAATTTGGATGCTGTATTCTATGTATAGCTACACAAGGATTTTTTATGGTACTCCATACAATATGTAGCTGAGGGATGTTTTGTTTCTATTGCACATAGGCGTGCGTGGTATCATTGGATAGATCCTTAAAAACATTAGATGGGTCATTAGAGTCACTAGTTTGTGAGCTATGCATATCTAAAGTAGTGAGAAATGTGTCTCTCTACTCTAACTTTTAAACTTCCATATAAAATCATGGTAGTATAACTTAAAAGGTATTTTCAACGATGTTTGATGTATAGTTTTTGAGGATTTTTTTGGTTACACTACAAAACCCTTCATTGTCCGTGGTCCGACACGCACTTAGCTGGTTTTTAAATAGTAACTAAGTGTTAAATATCCAATATTAGATAGTATTTGATGCTTTGTTATACCTAAATAGCGTCCAATTAAATCGTAAGCAACCACTTATGATTATTGTTACAGTAATTAATCTAGTCTCTTTGTTTTTATATCTCGGGTGCATATCTCATAGTTCATCAATTTCATTGTGATTAATCCAATTATAATAATAACTCATTAAATTTAGTTTCTGTTCTTACGTAGAGGAAACATACTAAAAATACCGAGCATTCCGCAAAGCTGTTTGTTTCACTAGTTAATGGATGGCATCATTTGTTCATAGGAATTTAGATAATAATCAGTGCCCGTTGTTTATATTTTTACGAGTTATTCGATAGCTGTCACCTCGTCTGTATTTATGGAAAATTGTATGCAGACCCCTACAGAGCCCCTAGCGGATCGTATTGGAACTAAAAAATTATGAAAATTAGGATTTTGATAAAAAATATTGTATTTTTTAAGAACTTAATTTTTATTTAGAACATTTTTGTTTTGGAATTAAGCTATCATGGCTACGTTATTCATGAAGAACGAATTAAATAAAATATTATTTTATGAATACGATTTTTATAGGTGTTATGTCGTCGGTGACGGTTAGGGAAAAACAAGTTCTCTACAAACCTTAAGTACAAATGCGCTATTGTTTATACGGGTAATATATAATCCTTCGCTTAGGCCTTTTCAATAAAACAAAAGCACATAAACAGCGTGATCTGCCTTGCAATAATCCCAACTAACTAATTAGTAGTACAAGCACGTAGCCACTTGACCATAACAGGTTCTGAATGACCGTGACCAAGGTGTAAGGCATCCTTAACTTGTGACTTATGCCAATCTTGTATTTTACAAATGATGTAGTGTTCAATTTTAATTTATATTTTCAAGTGTATTTAAGCAGCCGCTAGGTATTCACTTAATTCAGCACTTAGGGTCTTATCTATATTTGAATAGTGGACCTTATCAAGTTCTAGTCTTCATCACTCTCAAATGATTTGACATAAGACAATAAAAATACAGACAAAACATTGCTTACTTTCAACGTGGAAATTCCCTTTATTAGATAATATCCTAGATAGATATTCTGCCGTGGCCAAGTGTCTACACTGTACCAATTACAAAGTACAGTGCAGATCAAATATAATATCGGCCATCAAGAGACATTGCATACTTTGACGGTCGGTAGGATTATGCCAGCGTATAGGTATGGGATACACACTGGCTGATCTCAGAACGGGAGTCGTAAGAACGAGCCACTGCAGCGGATTTTTCATGAAGTGTACAGTTATCCAATAGATAGTCGAGTCCAGTCATACATTGCGATATTCGATTTCAATTTCACTCATTTTTTCATTCATTAAGGACAAAGAGCAAATGACATAATATTTACTGTTAAAATAATTTATATCTCAAATTCAAACCCAGTAAATATGTAGCAAGATACTGAATTATTTTGTACCTTATAACTAAACACATTAATGTTGGAGCGAGCGTAAACACAAACTAAAACTAATCATGCTTAAACAAACACAAATCTACAATTAACTCTATGAATAGATAATAAGCTTGGTTTTGGTAAACGTTAATTATTAGTACCCTAATTTAAGCCGACTTTTAACACCAGATTATATCTTATTAGATTATTATTATTATTATAATAACAGGTGTATACTTATTAATAGGGATGTGCCGAAGGTGAGTTTATTGGAAGCGGAATAAATTTGACTTATCGGAGGCGGAGTCAAAGACGGATTCGGAGTAGAAGAGAAAAATGTGTTAGAGTTGTGAGGCCTAATTTTAGTGACTAATAAATACTAATATATTGCTAATAATTGTAAGTCGTACGTTTTATAGGAGCTCGAAGTACGTCTAACAAACAAATGACAAACAAAACAAGCAACTGAACGGAAGCCGCGAGCGGGATTTCCGGGGGGACAAGTCAAATCGATCTTCGTTATAACCTTCCATTCAAAGTTATCGTATGTGAAGTCGGAAGGTGTAAAGTCTATCTGAAGTTCCTACCTTTCGGAATCGGAGGCGAAGATCGGTACCATCCCTACTTATTAATACTTTTAAACCTTTTAGAGACGTTACATTAATCTATACTAATATAATAAAGCTGTAGAGTTTGATTGTTTGTTTGTTTGTTTGAACGCGCTAATCTCAGGAACTACTGTTTCGAATTGAAAAATTATTTTTGTGTTAGATAGTCCATTTATCGAGGAAAGCTTTAGGCTATATAACATTACGCTGCGACCATTAGGAGCGAAGCATCAGTGAAAAATGTTGCAAAATCGGGGAAAATTATTTATATTTGAAGGCTTCCGTTGCTATGGTAATCAAATTGTTTGATTCCAAAGCGTTATCAACATAATATTACTTTATACAAATAAATGTATTGTTGATTAAGAGTATGTATTTCATTGTAAACAATAATTTATAAAGAAGAAATATTTGTATGTATCGAATTAACTTAAAAACTACTGGACCGATTTGAAAATTCTTCCACCATTAGAATCCTACATTATCCCTGATAAACATAGGCTACTTTTTATGGCGGAAAAAGCAGAACACGCGTGCGGAGCCGCGAGGAAAAGCTAGTGATTTATATTCTTATAAGCTGTTTTCATCATCGTAATGGGGATTATGAAAGGAAACAGAATTTTAAAAGTGGTAGAGCCACGCTATAGATAGTTTTGGGCATGAAGGGGCCGGCTCTCCCGGGTTGTTACCACTGTCTCACAGAGAGTCAACGTCAAGTAGCAACTTGCTGTTTATTTATTTGCTATTTTTTGACTATTATTGCTTTTTTTTTATATGTGTGTCTGCAATAAAGTTTGAGTTTTGTTAGTATCTTAAAAAGCACCGACAGCTCGCAGGTTCAAAACCAACCTTAAGAGTATGCACGTCTGACCTTTCTACGTTACATGTGTATTAATTTTAATTATCGCCTGCTTTAACGATCAAGGAAACGTTGTGAGGAAATTTACATACCTAAGAAGTTCTCCATAAGAATTTCGAAATTATGTGAAATCTTTGAAATAAAACTAATTTAAACGGATTTTATCGCGGTTTTTTTATTTTAATTTTGGTCCCGACACGTTTCGAAAGCTTTTCAGCCTTCGTGATCACGGTGGACTGAGATGTAGGTTGTTCCGAAAAGTTAATGTTAAATTGCCTATTCTCAGTTTATTCTATCCCTTATTACAGTATTAATTACTAGTTTGAAACTTCAACAACAGTAATCTTTACATAGTATAAAATGCAGTCGCCTCCGCTGTCTGTTCGCTTAGATCTTTTGAACTATTCAACAGCTTTTAATGCAGTTTTCAGCAATAGATAAAGTGATTCATCAGGAAGGTTTATATGTATACATACATTTAAATTCAAAGATTTGTTATGTGATGTTCTAACAAACATATTTTTACCCGCGCGAATCCGGTGCGGGACGATAGAAAACTAGAAATTATTAAAAAAAAAATGATAAGTGTGAACTGAATGTGATGTGAACTTGTGAATTTATAACTCGTACTAGACTCACAGTAAATTATTAATTATACTTTATCTTATGTAACAACAAAATAATCTTTATAATTCACACAACAAATAATAATATTAACATAAAACCAAAAACTTACACGCACAGAAAACGAATGCTAGTTGCATAAAACAACAAAATCCGCAAAATAGTGTTCTCATTTTTAACATTATTAATATTTTAATAAAATTATAGCTATATTTAACAATTATTTTTTTTGTAAGCGCCTTCGATGCCCGCACCATTCGAAAGCTCGTCAACCATTTAATTCGCCTTGCTGCCTACCGTTATATATAAACTGTTAAGTGGCATTGTGTGATGTCAAGGTTATAGATTAACAATTGTTATTATTTTAACTGTCCTTGTTTCTGTAATAAGGAACATTATCCTTGAGGGTCAGATTTTTTTTTACTATAAAACTAGTTTCCAAGGTTAATCTAAGCAGATTTATGCAAAAATATTTGGGAATCAGAAGTTAAATACTTATATAATATACATACATATTTTGATGTGCTATGTTGCTGAGTTAAACTATTTGTACAACTCTTGACAATAGAATTAAAAAGGTCATTGCCCTCTCTTAAAAAAATATTTTTGAAATTCTGTCTCCATTATTTTCCCTTGACAATAAAATTAAATAGAGTCACAGAGTAGACAGTTTTTCTAAAGTTTAAATTCGGCTCGACTGGGTTGTAATCACTTTTTCAAAGAGTCGTGATGTAAATAGCAGCTTGCTGTTGCGGTGAGTGGAGTAACCGGGGTCCCAAATTCCCTAATCCCGTTCCCAGTCTCTTAATTATCACTTCCCTTTAAGATCAGCAATGCAGCCATGATGAACCAAGGTATTGTGGATGTTCATGGGTGGTAGAGATCACTTTCCATAAGATGACCCACTTGCTCGTCTGCCGCACTCTGCTATAAAGAGCTGGCATAACTTATTACGGAAAAATATTATCACAAAAATGGACTCGCATTATTGGACTTACTTTTACTAATAAATATAGTTAAATATTACCAAATAAAAACACTTAATTTTGGTATTAAACAAAAGTAAAATATTTTTGCAATAATGCAAATCTATAATAATTTTGTAACAATTATACATTTTCTACACTAATTGGCTTTATAACATATATCTGTTCATTGCCTACGTCACACACGACGATTATTAAATTAAATCGGTAATTAAAATATGCTAGTAACATGATTTTTAAAGCTTATTAAAAAATAAAAATAAAATATCTTAAAAAATATCTTAAAAAATAAAAAAAATGCAATTCAAGGTTAATTCAGTAAATAAATGACGTAGTCGTACTTTATGAATACGGAAAGAAAAAAAAAATATACCGGAAAGAAATTTAAAAAATAACACGTTTTTAACTAAATAAAGACCATGGCCATTAAAAAGTCGCACTAAAGTTGATCTTACGTCAAAAACAAAACTTACCTAATTTTGACCTGTGAGGTTGAAAAATTAATTATAAAATATGTAAGTACCAAAATAGCTATTTACATTCCTACTACCGCAACGTGTTCTTCAAATAAAGAAGTGAAATATATCTTCACATTACAAAATGCTTGCAATGCAATTGTTCAAGACATTACCTGACAAAATTAAAAAATACATTATATTCCTGATACTCACACAAACCGAGCTCGATTCAATTTGGCTGGACAGTCCGGTCAAGGTTGACGGCAGAAACCGGATGAAATGAGAGTATTCATATCGCAATATAAAAACATTCCACATGTCTGTCCACATGTTGTGTTTATTTTGCAACGTAGAGTTCTTTGACAGCCTTCTTGGCGCAGTGGCGAGTACACGGCTGTGATGCGAAAGGCCGCGGGTTCGATTCCTGGACAGAGACAAATCTTTTTGTGTTTTACAAATACGTTTTACGGGTCTGGGTGTTGTAGGACCTTAAGTCCCTCGTAGTTCCTGATACCCACAGTACAAGTTTAACCTAGTGTGGGGTCAGGACTATGTGTGTGAATGTTGGATGTATTATTTATTATGATTCACTCACAGATGACTATGCTAGTCAAATTGTTCTAAAGAAAACTTCTATTGGATCCAATTTTCGATGATTGTTTTTACATAAACAATTCCTTTTAAGAAATCTTCTATTTTTGAAGTGGATATTCTAAGCGTACATTCTCACATTTTCCTATGTTTCTTATTTATTTATTTTTGACTTGATTCATGTAATATTTCCGATAATAGATTTCGGGAAATGTAACTTATTAGTTAAAATAATAAATAAAGATACTATTCAAATACCCTATTAAGAAAAACATAATTATTGTAGTTGATAATATTGATAGTAATCCTTAGAAAAAAACCCTGCAATTACGCGACAGCGCTTAAGAAGATAATTGCACTTATTATCAATACATAGTATAAAACAAAGTCTTTATTTTGATCTGTCTGTCCGCTTATTTCTGCTAAAATGCAATAGATTTAGATACCATTTCACTATCATTTAGAGAATTCATTCCAGACGGTTTTTATGTATATCACGCTATGACCCATAGGAGTAGGACAGTAACATGCCAACAGTGGAACCGCCAAGGACAGCTAGTAATACTTTATGGGCCTTTTTCACAATATTCGAGTAAGATTTATAAACAAAATAACTTACAAGACAGCTATTTTTAGCCCACGACAGAAATGAGGTTTATTGTAAGTTTGACTCTTTTTTCTGTCAGCGGGTGTGTGTGTGCATGTATGTCTGTGGCTTCGTAGCGCTTAAACGAAATTTTATCGATTAGGTTAGGTTATAGGTACCTATTAACATTGCTAGACATCTTTATGTCGATATATATGGTACAGTCTGACTTTTGTATTTGAACGTAAGTAGCATTTACTCCGAGGGGTGATACGGGCATTTACTAGGTTAAAAATAAAGTAGCGGCTTGCTGATGCGTTTCGTACGGTGAGTGAGATATCCGGTAGCCCAAATCCTCTCCCCTTCCCAATCCCTAAATATCCCTTTCCTTTAAGGTCGGCAACGCGCCCATGATTCTTCTGGTGGTGGGCGTACATGGGCGGTGGAGATCACTTACTATCAGGTGAACTATTTGCTCGTTTGCCGGTCTATGCTATAGAAAAAAAAAGAAAAGGCGCCTTAACAAGAATCCCAAAAGCGAAGTCATATCTTAATCTTGTTTTAGCAAGGTTGCTTGCTTACACTTTTTTTGGGTGTGAGTGGGCCACCAACATCTTAGGCTCAAAGCCTGCACGTGGTTACACTCTGCTGATTAACATGGTCCCCTTGCGGATTATGGGGGACAGACGGCGGGTCGACCTACATTCAAATCCACAGTCAAATCACGATGGCAAGGCGAACCCTGACATTAAGCCGGGATAACGCCAGCCAGAATGAAAGAAAACATTCTTACAACTTAAAACTCTAACTTTTATTGACTATCGTAAAATACGTATGTCGAGTCCCTACACATTTCATACAAATATTAATATCTTATAACCGTAAATATGGTTAATAAGATGTTTTGTTGAATCGATACTAGCTTCCGATAATTGATTACAAAAACTGCTCTCTTGGCTGGTGGAGATCACTTACCATCAGGGGACCCACTTGCACGTCCGCTGACCTCTGCTATTAAAATTATGTTCAACTAGCTTTTGCTCGCGGCTCTGCCCGCGCGATCTGCTTTTTCCGGGATAAAAAGTAGCCTATCACCCAAGTCAGCTCATACCCTGTCTGTATACCAAATTCCATCAAAATCCGTTCAGTAGTTTCAGCGTGATTGACGGACAAACATCCAAACATATAAACAAACAAAACTTTCACATTTATAATATTATAGTAGGACTTACATCTACAGACTGCAGTAGGTAGGTGTGTATTTTATCACGGATGTAAAAACCAGCCAATTTCCATCACAAAGGGAAATTGCTGAATGATCTGCGATCGAATGAAACGCGCTATGTAAGTTTCATCGTGTAGAAAATTAAATTCCCCTCAACGGCGCATTAAGCACGATTCTTTCCAATCTTGGTATAATCTCAATTTAATTTCAGTTTCATCTTGCGACTTCTGTCTGTTCTCATTTCTATGCAAATTGACGTAAAACGGTTCACATCTGAATTATTTAACCAATCTCTGACGAGACTTAAAAACACAATGAAAGAATTTAGCTCAAACAAAATTACCAAACTTCAGTATAACGAATAGAATTTTTAATAAATAAGTACTAAAGTAAGTAATTAATAAGTTAATAGACATTAACCATCGTCGGTACTCTATGCCGTCCAACAAAACAGCCGTTGTTTACCTATAATAAAATTAACAAAAAATAAATTTAAAAAAAATCATGAAGACCAAAACAATATAATACAAAAACCATAACGAACAAAACAAAGAAAATACAGAATTCCACATATCAATTGTTCGAATTGTGTGTAATGGTTTCTAATAAGTTTAAATAAAATTCCAATAGAAAAACCACTTTAATTTTTTCACTAATAAAAAATATCTAAAGAACTTTCCAATTTTTCTTTCCTAATCAGTTTTTTATTATTTTTTTAAAAATTTATTAGCCATTTGAAATTAAATACTTAATTAAGCAGGCCGCCAAATTTGCGTCCGCCCCGGGCCGTTAAAACCTACGTTACGCCAGAGTTTTGTTGTCGATTGACCACAAAAACGATATTTGTGGGACACTATGGTCACAAAATATAATATAACCTATGTTACTTATAGATAGTAAATGTTCTAGGGGTAAACAAATTGGCTAAACTAGGTCACAAATCACAGTAAAATACATCCATCCATCCCTTACTAAAGGATAACAGCATGTCTAAGTGAAAGATTCTTTAGGATCGATATAATGGTTTTAGAGAATAGTGCATAATATAAATGGACTACAAACCGATATTTGTGGGGCCCCGTAGTCACAAATCGCAATGAAATATAGCCTACGTTACTTAAGAATATGCCAACGACAGACAAACCTGGAAAGAAATAATCCAACAGATGCGAAGAAAATCTCAGGACGGACACGACCTTCAGAAATGAAGAGGACGACCAAGAAGAACTTAAGAATAGTGCATCCTCAAATTACTGAAATAATATTTAAAATCCGTTTAGTAGTTCCAAATATACCTCCTACAAAGAAATAAACAAACAAATATTTCCTCTTTTTATGTTAAAATAGGGTACATAAGTAGATAGCCAATCAGCATGTTTATTAATCTTACGAAGATTTTCAGCCGTCTAGGTTATTAACTCGAAGGAAATGACTACATCTCCCAGACAGGAAATTAAAATTATTCATCCACTAGCTTCTTCGGTGCACGGTGTCATGTCGGCAGTTTTCTTCATGAAATTAAAGGTAACGTATTAAAAAAAACAAAATCATCGTCATCGTACTAAAGTTCTTATTCGGTGACAGCCGGGGTGTGTTTGACTGTGGGTGTATTTATTTATCTAAAAGAGCCCTTTGTGGCCTACTTGTAAAATAAACGTTTTGGTTTTGTTTTTCATCAACGTAGTAGGTACCTAATAGAAATGGTAGGTATCAGATTATAATTGTTACCTGTTATAGAACATTATAAGTAGCTATGCATTCGTGCATGTCTTGGCGGATCTCACTATAAAACGCAAAGAGCATATTTATCGATTTTCCTTATGTGTACCGTTTATCCGCTATAGGTAGGTACATAAGTTCTTCTATCTAAGTTCCATGTGTTGAATAGGCTGTTTTGTCTTTAAAGTCAATTATTTTGTTTGCGTTTAGAAGTCTTCATAGAAATATCGCAATATATATGTATTTTCCACTGATGAATTGAAATAAAGATTGCCTTAACCATAGTTGCAATATTTTATGTCTCTATACAAGCAAAGATAGCTCAGCGGGGAGTGTTAGTACAGACTGTGGAGACGAAAGTCGCAGGTTCAAAACCAGCCTCAAGAGCGAGCACTTCTGACTTTTCCAAGTTACGTGTATCATCATCATCAGCCACAGGACGTACACTGCTGAACATAGGCCTCCCCCAAAGATTTCCAGACCTACATGTTGGAAGCGGTCTGCATCCAGCGACTTCCTGTATATAAATTACGTGTCGTATATTAATTGTTATATGACTTGCTTTAACCAACCCGCATTAGGCTAGCGTGGTAGACTAAGCCCTAACACTTATTATTCAGTAGGAGGCCCGTGCTCAGCAGTGGGACGTGTATTATACAGGACCAGTATTATTATTATATAAACATATCACGCACACATAGCAAGACGTGCAAGAATGGGTTGAAATATAATAATAATAATAATAAATACACCCAACAGTCACATACATAGTCCTAACCCCACACTAAGATACGAGTCTTGTGTCGTGGGTATCAGGAACTACGAGAGACTTTCGGTCTCACAACACCCAGACCCCGAGAGAAATATCTGTGGATCACACAAACATTTATCTCGGTGCGGGGATCGAACCCGCGGCCTCTCGTTTCACAGCCGGCTACTCACCCGCTGCGCCACGGAGGCTGTCAAAATCGAATATCTCAAAATATCTATACAACATTACAAACTTCTCATTATACAACCAACCGCGAGATCTACACGGAGTAGGTTCCTAAGTCGGAGGTAAGGCAAATAAAAATCACACAAATTTCGTATGTAATGTTTAATGTAAATATATTTTTCGCTTGACTATTATCTATTAGCAAAAAACCCTTTCACCTAGATTGGTCGGCTTATTACATACATAAATTGAGTAAGCACAGCCGTATACCGAAGCAGTATGCAGCAAGCATATAGGTAGCAGCGTTTTATGAAACTACTAGATGACCCGGTGAACTTCGTATCACCTACATAATATATTTGTGTAAAATGTGGTCAAAACTTAATACAAATGTTTTATTTACATTAAATGCAATTAAGTGAGGTACTGCGCCATTGCACGTGAGGTAGCCCGTCGCACATTTAATTGACTTCGACGACCTAAGTCAGGTCGTCTCCCACCTCCCTCCGGTTGGACAGTCCTGTCCCCGTCCCGTCCCCGTCCTGTCCCCGTCCTGTCCGCGTCCTGTCCGCGTCCCGTCCCCGTCCTTTCCCCGTCCCGTCCCGTCCCCGTCCTGTCCCCGTCTTGTCCTGTCCCTGTCCTGTCTCACTGTCCTGTCTCACTGTCCTGTCTCACTGTCCTGTCTCTCTGTCATGTCTCTCTGTCCTGTCTCTCTGTCCTGTCTCACTGTCCTGTCTCACTGTCCTGTCTCACTGTCCTGTCTCACTGTCCTGTCTCACTATCCTGTCTCACTGGCCTGTCTCACTGTCCTGTCTCACTGTCCTGTCTCAATGTCCTGTCTCACTGTCCTGTCTCACTGTCCTGTCTCACTGTCCTGTCTCACTGTCCTGTCTCACTGTCCTGTCTCACTGTCCTGTCTCTCTGTCATGTCTCTCTGTCCTGTTTCACTGTCCTGTCTCACTGTCCTGTCTCACTGTCCTGTCTCACTGTCCTGTCTCACTGTCCTGTCTCACTGTCCTGTCTCAATGTCCTGTCTCACTGTCCTGTCTCACTGTCCTGTCTCACTGTCCTGTCTCACTGTCCTGTCTCTCTGTCATGTCTCTCTGTCCTGTTTCACTGTCCTGTCTCACTGTCCTGTCTCACTGTCCTGTCTCACTGTCCTGTCTCACTGTCCTGTCTCACTGTCCTGTCTCACTTTCCTGTCTCACTGTCCTGTCTCACTGTCCTGTCTCTCCGTCATGTCTCTCTGTCCTGTTTCACTGTCCTGTCTCACTGTCCTGTCTCACTGTCCTGTCTCACTTTCCTGTCTCACTGTCCTGTCTCACTGTCCTGTCTCACTGTCCTGTCCCTGTCCTGTCCCTGTCCAGTCTAGACGCTATACGACCCGTCATCACGGCAAGCTTCGCAACGACAACTCAACAACTACTAATAAATTAAAAATTAATAAAAAAAACATTGTCCAGCGGACAAAATTGTGAATCTAAACCATTCTCAGATCCCCTTGAACACACACAAAAAATTTCATCAAAATCGGTCCAGTCGTTTAAGAGAAGTTCAGGAACATACACACTCACAGAAGAATTATATATATAAAGATTAATGCGACCATACATTCATCTCTAAGGCTGGATTGCACCATAATAGCAGTTATAGTTAAGGTTTATGTCAAATTTGTCGATAACAGTAACGCTGACTCTAACATTGACTGCGGAATGTGTGGTACCATCGTATTCCGATACTACTAGATTCCTCGATTAATTCTAGGAGCAGGGGCATTACATTATTGACGCTTTAGGAGATATATCGGTTTGGAGGTTATAATTGAACCATCTGACAACTATTTAACTTAAACAATAACTTTAACTATCTTATCTTGGGCGGTTACGGTTAACAGCTAAAGTTATGACGGCATCTAACATTTGTCAAATATTGCAACTAATTTTTTGCTTAACCGGTACTTTAACATGTTTGTCATTGCTAAAGTAAGTTGGTGCAATCCAGCATATGTAAGATAACCTACATATATTTGCACACACGAAATCATACGCTTCTGCAAAGTTCGTCGCAAGATACGGCCTGAATGAATACACATGTATTTAGAACGCAAATTCTTTAAATGTATGGTGAGGTACATAATGTTAGTAGTGCTTGCTGTATGCTGGTCTGGTATGCGTGCTGCCTTACACAACAAACCGTGTAATACTCGTTTTCACAAAGATCAAATTTAACACCTTATTATGTTGCATAAAAATCGCTTATATTTTACGTATAACTAGGCTACTCGTACATATTTCCATGTATGTTTCTTATTATTTTGTTTGGATAAAAGCGAATTGTCAAAGATAATACGGTAGATGACTTGATTTTTCATTATTTAAATCGATCATTTACTAAATGATTTCTTATGTTGACGCGAATGTTACACATTGCAATAAAACTAATTTAAACGGATATTAACAATCATTGTAAACTGAAGTTAGGCACTGTAACTTTAATCTTTCTGGACAACCTACACCTCAGTCACCCCATGACCACGAAGGCTGAAAAACTTTCGAAACTTCGGGATCAAAAATAAATAAAAAACCTAAAAAAAATTATATTCGCTTTATTTTAATTAGTTACGTTACCCAAAACCTATTGAAGAAAGAATTTTATAAATAAGTCCAAAAATAAATAAGTTAGAAGTCATTCAAATCTCTGATGGAAGGGGTACTTGTCAAATGACAGAAATTTTGACGTCACCGTACCAAATGGCCAATACGGTACACGCGTGAGAATGAGATAGTGAGATGTACTACGCTCCCACCTTTGCTCATACTACTATTAAAAAAGTGTCGGTGCGTGCCTTTACGTGTCTATAGATATGAATTGAACTACACTAACAAGCGTCTTCCGCGGTTTGTGAAAACGAGCATTAATCCTTATTGTGACGAAAACTAATTACCTGAGTACTGAGAATTCATGAAATACTGTAATTAATAATACTATATGTTTAAACAATGCTGCGATCATTTTCAAATGTTTTATATGCCATCTTAACATTTATAAATGCGTCGTTAATAAATACCACAGATTACGGATAAAATGTAAGCTATTGTATTTCAATCTGTATGGATACCAAGCGTGCCAAATTATACACCATATATGGGTGTTAAATAGTTTGACACGTTTGTCTTTTTGTATATCTGTTTGTGGCAGGTGTACTATAAAAGTCTCTAGAAAAACCTCTAACACTTCATAACATTATTAAACGCTTAATTAATTACTACTTAACATATAATGTCACGTGACTTAGAGACAAACAATGAAGCCAATTATAAAACGATTACAAACATAATAATGATTCTACAGCATTGTATCAACCAGCTTAAACGTGTTTTAATTGTCCACAAAGTAATTTAAAACTATAGTTTTAATCGCATGTTATAATAACTATGTTAAGTACAAAAGTTGTTGTAATACAGGAAATGAAATAAAAAAATAACGAGGTTTCGTCATGTATCCACACAAACGTCCAACCTTCTAATAGTTTGTACATTATACTTCATCATAAACGAGAAAAAGTAATTCTAAAAAATAAATGGAAAATCCATACAGAATTACAAGGATATGTTAAAAATTTAAATCGTAAAATTCCTCCTATATAAATAAGTAAAAGTACTTGACATAGATTTATTGTAAAAAAAAATGTATATGACTTAAATGTGTAATTCAGAAATTGAGTGCATTTTAATTGTGCGACTTCATAATCAATTCCCAAGTATAATGTCACAACGTACACAAACACATATGTATAAAAAATATATTAATCGGGATTATGTGGAATTAACTTTATATTAATGCAATATGTTATTTAAAAACCATCATCATGACTTACAGCAGTGTTTCCCAACCTTTTTTAAGCCATGCCCCACCCTAACATTTATTTGTTAAATTTGTCACCGATATCTAGCATTGCATTTAAATAACCCAAAGCGCAAGGTTAAAGTCGTCTCGAGTCCATTTTTAAATTGCCCCCCTTAACTATCAAGTTGCCCCCCTGTGGGGCGTGGGCCCCATGTTGGGAAACACTGACTTAGAGTAAATTGAAAAATGACAATATCAGAGAATAATTAATTTCATATAACCCCATGCAATGAGTGTAAATTAATAACTATCATTAAAATCTAAATTATGAAAATGTTCTGTGAACGTGTATTATGGAAAAGTGCTAAAATCATGCACCATTATTAAATATCGGTCTTAAAAACTAGCTACCTATTCAGACTTATTGTAATAATAAAAACTACTCTTTTAGAGTATTGTAACTACTTTAGATCTAGAATTTTAGAATGCCCTAATATTTAATACTATCACACAACAAAATTCGAAATTTGGTTTACATGTCAACAAAAAACTAATGCACAATAATTATGTTGGCAAGATTATGTTCGTCTTTTCAGAAAAGTGATCTTAATAAATGCAATTATGTTTTTATTTTTATTAGTAATCGATGTATCATTTCTTGTTCATCACTATGCTTGGTTTAAAATCACATTACATAGTGTAAAATGAAGTCGCTTCCGCTGTCTGTTCGCTTAGATCTTTTAATCCATTTAAGGGATTTTAATGCAGTATTCAGCAATAGATAAAGTGATTCATGAGGAAGATTTACATGTATATCACGCTTTGACCCATGGGAGTAGGGTAGGAACATGTAGGTGAAACAGCGAGGGACAGCTAGTGATTTATAAATGTTTATTTTTTTACTACGTTATTTCGTATTCCATTCACGTCTACATTATAAGCTGTGATAAACAATGGTTAACTTTTCGAAAATAGAATCATTGTTATCATTTCATCATCATCCTAAATTCCATAGGTATACTAAAATCAATAATCTGAAAAGATTTTACATTCAATAATACCATATTAAAATAATATCATACAATTAATTATACCGACCTAGTTTTATATCGACTGCATAAAAACGTCACACTTTGTTAAACATAATCTTCCATACTTCAAGAACAATGGTGCTCAGAATAACTATTATCATAAAAAAATATATAATTTGGTTATATTATAATAACGCTGTTAAAAATACTAAGATTATGTAAGTAAATCATTGTGTAGTTTCTTGACAATATTTAGTCTTGGCATGTTTTATTATTTTGAAGTGACAATAATGATTTTAATTGATTTATATAATCAAAAGTTATTAGTGTCCTCAAAATTACTATATGTAATTTATAATTTATTTATATTTATTTCCTGTAATGTTAATTTTTAATTACCCTAGGCGCATAAATGCTAAAAAGTGCGTCTTAAAACCCTTCCTTATTTTTATACTTTCCATTCTGGAGGATGACATGATGGATTTTAAAATTGGGAAATGTATGCAAATTTCTACGAATATATTCCTACGAAATATATTTCAATATTCCTACGAAATGTATGCAAATTTTTCTAGTACTATAGCCTCAGTTGGAGCCAGTCTGATTTTTATAAGACATAAGATCCATTGGTATAAAATTATTTTTTTCTGCTGCTACAATGGTTAAAGTATGATTATGTAAAGTTATGTAATGGTATAAGACTCTTACATACGGCCAAATTCAATAAACCATCACATACCGAATCTACATATCGTTCCCAGTGCTATGTGAAGTGGCTGGGAGTGAGCCAATAAGAGTAAAATTTGATTACCATACCAACAAATGGCATAATAAGATTGGTTTATTTTCTGAATCGAACTGTAGCTGCGGATTGAGATTGTATATTGAAAGTTCCTATGGCAGCCTCAAATATCCACCCTGTATTTTCGATCTATGTATCATATTACTCTGGTCAAGACTAGTCTTTTTCACACGTCCAGTATCATTATTTATATATTAGTAAATTACACACGACACCTACGGATCCCGATTTCCATATCCTCCTAGTCCGTGAACCCCTACATTTAAGGATCCCCTCCCTCTTCCCCTGCTTGTTGGTGTACCTTTTCCTGCCAGCCTATATCGCGGAGGTTATTCCAAAGTTCTCTTAATTTTAAGTTAATCTTATTAATGACAAATGTTCTGTACTTGACCTGTCATAAGCGCTTTCTTAGCCTAAATGATGAATAAAGATTTTGATTTTCATTTTGTGTCATTAATATCATGAATTAATTGTAAATAACAATCGACAACGTATTTCTGCAGTCGATAAAACCACTCTAAGTCGACTCTTGCTCGACCAAAGCCGCTTGAGACAGTGAAATCTGTGGCGAATTTCTCAAACGTCTAGTCAAGAATATCTTTATACATGGAGTCAATAAATACACTAATATACCCGCAGCCACTATCGATATAACACATAACACCCATTGGGCGGCTTTTATCGATACAGCGACATCCGGTTCCGGGTTGGCTAATTGGCACAGAGATCTGAGAGATGTGGATATATTGTATGGACCGGTAATTCGTGAGTTCGGACCACAGTTCGATGACTGCCAGCCAATCCAGCTGGCTGAGCGGTTGAATATCACCTGAGAAATTAAATTAACGAAATTAATTGTTTGCCTTTGGTAGGTATAGATAATTGTTGGCATTGTTATTCAACCTGTTACTATAACGCAACAATAAACGCCAATCTATCCATAGATAGCATTAAACCGAATGAGACCTTGATTTGAGTTTTTTTATACAAGTGATTTTTTTATTTTTTTTGCCTTGATAAGCAGACGAGCAAGCGGCCCGCCTGATGGTAAGCGGTCACCGCCGCTCATGGACATCGGCAATGCCAGGGGCACAGCCAAGCCGCTGCCTACCAGAATCTAATACATCATCAGGAGTAAATTGAAATAAAACTAATTTAAACGGATTTTATCGCGGTTTTTTAGTACTTTTGATCCCGACGTTTCGAAAGCTTTTCAGCCTTCGTGGTCACGGGGTGGACAATGTCGGGTTCAAAATTAATAAAATTCGTTTAAATTAGTTTTATTTCAATAAGTAATATTCGCGTAAACATAACAAATAATTATCAGGAGTAAACATTAATTTTGTTATTATTATTATAAGTGTCAAACCTGAAATCCTTCCATCGCAGTATATCCCAACACCGTTTCCGTAGCACCCGCTTCTAAGCCCAATTTGTAGCAAAATTCCGAAACAGTTCCACTTTCAGCGCTGCTGTTACGTGCAGCCACTACACGCATGTAGTTCTGAAAATGAACATCGAGTGACATAAACAAATACACTAAATATTCATATCGTCGATGAAGTACCAATACCTCCTAACTGACAATTTAGTCCAAAAATCCTTTTTTATTACAATAGACGTAAACATAAACCACATCCCTTAGTAACTAATAAAAAGGTAATGTATTGGAAACTATTTTACTATCAATAGTTGATCAAAATAAATAAAACATTATTTAAAACAGTTTTTGTAAAAAAAAAAAAAAAATGGGTGCGTGTACTTATGTACGCGCGTGAGAAGTTATACTTCTTTGGAATCATTAAATAACCAATAATAAGTATTTAACATTAATAATTTAATAATATTTAGTGTTAATTATATTAAATAAAAGTATTTTAATTTATATCAACATATCCACTCCACATGATAGAAGTACATTCTACTCTCTTCACGTTTATGCGAGCCTGGTACTTGTTCCGAATAAGAAAAAAACCTAAAGAGTTTTTCTTTGTCCAAATCGTCATTTGTTTATTAATTACGGCTACTCGCCATGAAAAATGGACATTCTACTCTCTTCGCGTTTATGCGAACCTGGTACTTTTTTTACGGCACCATGTTCCAAATTATAAAATAAAAACCGCATCTATATATAATTATATATATATATTTATATTTATTTATTTATATTTATTTATTTATTTTTTTATTTCACTCATCATTTTTTCATAACGCGCCTAACTTCATACTGCTGGCATAATGTATAACAGATGCCATTAAAAAAAAAAAAAAAAAAAAAAAAAAACTTCATACTGCTCTCACGCGCCTAACTTCATACTGTTAATTTTTTCTGTTAATTTTTTGTGTCACAGGTGCGCGCGCATCTTAAAATTTCACTCTCATCATTTTTTCATAACGCGCCTAAAGAAGTATAACTTCAAAAACCTTATTTTAAACAGTCTGGTGTAAAATTAGATTCTCAACACTTAGTAGGTATTGGTACTTCATCGACGATATGTAAATAATAATTACACCTGGACAGCCTCCGTGGCAGAGCCGGCGAGTAGCCGGTTGTGAAGCGAGAGGCCGCGGGTTCGATCCCCGCACCGAGACAAATGTTTGTGTGATCCACAAATATTTGTTTCGGGGTCTGGGTGTTGTGAGACTAGGACTATGTATGTGACTGTTGGGTGTATATTTATATTTAACTAGCGGACCCGGTCACGTGTTGCTGTGACTAAGGTATATGTTAAATTATATTGTAGTAAACCATTCAATACAGTATGCGCCATCTATTGGATACTTACTCAATCCAGCCCATAAATTACCTTACACCGCCATCTGTATAGAATGACTAATAATTTGCAAAAAAAAAATTGCGACTATAAATTGAGATATAAACTATCCATTAACCCAAGTTGGACCAAACTGCACACAGATTGCATAATTTGATTAAAATCGGATCAGTGGTTTAGGAGCCTATCGCGGACAAACAACGTGACACGCAATTTTTATATATAAAGATTAGTGGTCCATTTGAACAACGCCAAATGAAGTAAGCCGCAGTACGTACGAGGTGAAGCCTACAGTTACTCTTGTGTACACGACATCGCAATCTTTTTTTATCTTGGTACGGCAAAGTGAACAAGGTGGTAGGTCCCTCGTATGCGAGAGGCCGTCTGGGTTGGTAGGTACCACCGCGCCGTCTATTTCTACCGTCATGCAACAGTGTGTGTGTTGTGTTTCGGTTTGAAGAACATTGAAGCCAGCAAAATTACTGGGCATTATGAGACTTAACAGCTTATGTCTCGGGGTGACGAGCGCAGTTCAGTGCCATGCAGTGCTTTGTAATTCAAAGTCCTATGCGGTATGGCTTCTGTTTATGGGCAGGCGTGGCGCTTACCATCAGGCGAGCGTCTTGCTCGTCTTGTCATTCAATCAAATAAAAAAATGGGTCTCTTACCCAAGATAATCTGAGAATCCCTAGATTATCGAGTGCAACTGGCTATGAGCGCTTTAAAGAAATACATAAATTAAAAATATACACCGATCTTACCTGTGGTGGTAGTTCCAATGTAAAATACTGATTATCATGTTCATAATTCAGCAGATCTATTGCTAACCAGGGCAACGACCATTCTTGTGGCTGGGGCCAGCAAGCTGCCTGTAAAAAAAGCTATTATGAAAAAAATACACTATTTCATATTCTTATTGTAGATAAATGTAAGTTGAAAGCCGGAAGGTTGAAGCCAGTGAAATTACTGGGCATTATGACACTCAGCAGCAGTAGGTCAGGGGGGTATGGTGCGGACTGCTGAGACGAAAGTCGCATGTTCGAAACCAGCACCGAAAGCATGCAGCTCTGATTTTCTAATTTACATGTGTATTCAATGTGAATTATCGCTTGCTTTAAGGTCGAAGGAAATATCGTGAGGAAACCTTTTTTTATCCGACCACGGCAAAGTGACTGCACTACACCTGATGGTAAGCGTAGTGCAGAACGAAATACCAGCGAACACAGTTTTATCGGTGGTCACCAGAGTCATGCTGGCCTGTATAAATGCTTCTTCCCTCTTCGGAGAGGGAAGAAGCAAATCGAGGGGCCTGCGACAGGACAGGCGGATGACCGATGCAGGCACAGTAATACAAGGATATACCCATAGGAGCATATCCTTGTATTACTACTTGATGGTTGTTTAAGGCGGGTATAGACCCGCCTTAATCAACCATCAAGTCATGTTGCACGCCCTTCGGAAGAACCGGATATACACTGGCTGATCCTGGAACGCGATCCACACAAGGCGTGTGAACACAAAATCACAGTGGTTGAGCTGTTAACAAAAATAAATATATTTACCTCCCCATGATACCAAAATTCGTCTAATATTAACGTACTAGAATTTTGAGCGGCACTCCGCAATTCGTCGACTATCTGAAAATAATAATAACAAATAAGTTTCTTTGTCCTTCGGTCTACGATCGTGTCAACATCAGTGTATCTACAATATATTTAATACTAGATGTTGCCGACACCTTTCCCTCCGTTAAAATGTAGTTTCATAGTCTATTCTATGCAAATAAAAAATCAAATCTTACCTCTTTATAATATTAGTTTAGATTAAATATACTTACTTTTCTAAAATAAATATTAGGTAACCTAATATTAGTCGTGCCACTATCGACTATGCTCTTCGCTTTATTTAACGTCTGACACATGTCTTCATCAATATTGTGGTACTTTGTATCGGATATTGATTCACTAGTATTTACATTCGACATAACTCTTACAGATATAACGCCGACTTCGTACCAACGTTGGCGTAGGATCGGCGTTCGGAATGTCTTGTTATAGTTTTCATTTGTCATGTCGTCATCTGCAAAAATCAAGTTTATTTATTTATTGAAGTGATAACTTCTTATGGGAGGGTAAACCGCTTCGTAACATAACGCGTTACGGCGCCACTCTGTCTGGCCTCCCTTTTTCTCACGCATACGGCAGCAGTAGGCAGGCTCCTCCTCTCTCACTTTAACCCACATTAGTTTAAGTTATCACTTTTTATTTGAGTGAGTTTACAATGGTAAATTACATTCATCGTTATGGTATACATGTTTATAATAAGAAATGTGATTGCAACTCTAGAACTGGTAACCACAGCATGTGCCAAGTACAATACATAGACGTCTTTAATCATACTACAAGATGGAAGGTTCAACAAACAAAACAGCAATATCCAACCATTACCGAGAACTGGCAAACATAACATGAATGCAGTACATGAGCACGGAGTAAACAATTAAATACTAATATGCATATTAATATGCAATACGCGACAGCTTCCGAGGTGTAGTGGGCGAGTAGGTGGCTGTGAAGCGAGAGCCCGTGGTTTCGATTCTCGTACCGAGATAAATGTTTGTGTGATCCACAAATATTTGTTTCGGGCCTTGGTGTGTTTTTTTTATTATCATCATGGCACTGAACTGCGCTCGTCATCCCGAGACATAAAATGTTAAGTCTCATAATGCCCAGTAATTACACTGGCTTCAATGTCCTTCAAACCGAAACACAACAGTGCTTACACACTGTTGCTTGTCGGCAGGAATAGACAAAGCGGTGGTACCAACCTATACGGCCTCTCGCATACGAGGGACCTACCACCTTGTAACAAATGATTATGTAAATAAATCGTTATCAAGCAACTACTTTGATGCAGAACCTATTTCAAACAATGATGATAGTAAGATTTCAAAACTATTGAAATGTTAATTTAAATTTCGCGCCTTCTAATATAATTTTATAGTCTGTTATACTATCTCTGGCTATTCTATACTTTATGTTTTCTCTCTCTATTCCGTGACACTACGAGTATAGTACATGCAATTTGTAATTCCTTTAAAATATATGTTTAATCCCATACAAACCGACTTCCACTCATTTAAAATAATCAACAAAAACAATTACCTAATATTTGAAAACTTCCATAATGCGTTGCGTTGGTGGGACTCAGCGCTGCGCACAGCTTCAGTTGAAACGACATGGGTTTGTTCTGAGCTCGGTCTAGAGACTCCAACCATGACTCCACGATCACGTTCTCACCCCACGCTCCGACCGGCAAATAAGCTAGGCCTAGCAAACCCTGAAAACATAATTGTGCATACAATACGCGCGACATTACTTGGCTGGCCTGAAGTTGGTCACGAGTTGCATCAGGTTATTATTTTTAGAGACTAAAGATTGACGAGAGGTGTGCAGGGGTTCTACTTACGTCAAGTGGTTTAAAAAATAAAATAAAAGTGTTGTGAATAAAAATATAAACCGTTCAATGTGCGTCAGGCTCACCCCCTTGTATGGTAGTGCGGTGTGCGAGTTCCACTGGCATTTGGCTGTTTTTTAACACGCTTTTATTAGCTTCATATGTCAGTATGTTTGTATGTAACGGAAACTTTGAACATGATTTTGAACTCCTTCAAAACGTCTGATTAAATATAGATTTGGCTTACTTATCAAGGACCGATGTCAAGATAATATTAAAAAAAATAAAAAAAAATCTAAAAAATTAAAAATAAATAATAGTTACAAAAACTAAAAACACGCTTTTATAGACAATCCAACTAAAAAATAGAATAGATTTTCTATATAAGCGTGTTTTTTAATTTTTTCAACGATTATTTATTTATTTGGAAACTCAATAAAACTTTCATTGGTTTGAACTGCTTATACATACTTTAACTCGAAAAGTTACCTTACAATTAAGTTTATAATCACTACCTGACCAAACAGTATGGTTGTTGGTTGGTTGTATCTATGGTACTATAAACAAAGCAATGAAAAAATTTAGTGTAATAATTAGTTAGTAATTATTTCTTGAACCTACCTGCCACCCAGAGCCATTTATGAAAAACTTGTGACTTTTTGTGATCAGTGCAATGTCAGATCTCACTTCTGGTACAAAAGGTAGCGATGGGAACTGGATAAAGTCTGACACTAGTCGGCCCACCCACATGCCTTGCGAGTAAGTGGCGTGTACCTGTACAATAAACAATTATAATGTTACTGCAGAAAAGAATAGTATGTCTGTTTAATTAATAAGATAATGGATGACTAAACAGAAAATTTTAGTTATAGTAATTTCATTTTTCACAAATACCCTCAGGATGTAGTGATTCTGGTTTCATTAGCAAACAGGTGTCCAGTTTTAGTGACAGTACTGTTTCTACTTATAAAAACTGATATCAGCGATTCAGTAGCACCAATGCCACAATAGCCAATATAATGGTGACTTTCAGTAACCCTAGCTGCATTGGAAAGTATATTGGATTGAAAATCTAGTACTTACAGTGCTGTCAGACAATTTTTGAAAGTGCCCTTGATTTATATGACAATTACACTATGGCCATTGTCATACCTATTGACAGACATACATAATCATTGTGTATATACAAATACAAAGCAGTGTGCAAAAAGGAGGTAAAAGTATTATATTCTGATCAGTTTGTTAGCATTAATTAATTTTTGGCTTGTTACATACATGATTATTGTCTATGAGTCATTTAAGAATCAATTACCTCTTTGCCACTGTCATAAATGCTGCTGGAGTTATCTGCATGGAAATATTCATCACTGTCCTGGCGAGAGTAGGAGGCTATAGCTAAAGTTGTACTGCCAGTGTCCACAAGAACATGAAGCTATAAAAAATATTATATCATTATTAATTACATAATTTAAAAATACATAAATTCTGCATTTGATACATGAAGTCTTCATGTTGATATTCAAATTTAGAACTACTTTGTTTCTATTGCTATATAGTAGTCATAAAAAAAAATAAGGAGAATCATACAATAATGTACTGGAAGTGGTAATATGGCTTTGAACACTCATTCTCTCTCAATATTTATGCTAATTAATATCAAATCTAAGTTAAATAATGTTTCTTCTTTTATGCAAGATAAACAACAATCTAGTCAGGTGATTTACATAATTCCCATTTTTTAAATGGTATTTAAATCCAATAAGACATTCCAAATTAAGAAAATATTGTTAAAATAATAATAAAATAGTTATGATAATTATTTAATGAGAAATTAAAATTTAAAGCACCATTGGTGACTACATTACCTTGATTTCAAAAGCATAATAATGAAACTAGTTCGTATTATATTCTAACGTTCTCAATTTTTTAGGATTACCTTTTGATGAGGATGTCCTATGCTGACTTCGATGGCGTATGCCAGGCCAGCATCCCCAAATAAATTGAATTCTTCAGCGCAAATAGTACACAAATAAACAGAACAGATTTGGAAGATTTTAATAATCATCGTCTTCATGTTTTAAACATAATGCGACAAGACAAAGCAGTGATACAGAGTAAGTTGATATATCTTCTTGGCCTTTTTAGCTACAGCTATTTTTAAACCAATGACAATGTTAACACAAACATATTTACACGAAAAACATTGGGATAAAAAATGTTTAGCCAATTTTTTTTTGTGTCGTTCTCTCCTTATTTTTAAAGGGATAAGGCAAAGGCCTCATCCAGCCATGCAGCCTAGTCTGCTGTTAAGCCATTTTTTTTACAGAAACACTTTTGACATTTAAACATTTTTTTTGTTATAAAATTTCTTTTTAGTGGTAAGGCAAAGGGTTCTTGCCCATACAGCCAGTTTTGGTGCGAATTCCTTCCAGTACATGGCATGAAATTTCGTACCGCGTAATATGACATTATAGCATTACTCTAGGCATGACCTGAGATGACACACCATATGAACCGCCCACTATTACTTGTACTGAATGTTCAGTCAGGACTCACGTGTAATGTAATAGCAATAGATAGATAAACCTTTTATTATTATCCTAAACTTATAGCAACATGCGTTATGAGAAACGTTATGTGATCGCTTAGCCACCGTCGAACCCCCAATCGGTTATCCAATGTTTATCCACCGCATACATAACCTTGACCACGTAAATGTGAATTGTGAATGTGACCTGGTTCAAAACAAAAATAATAGCCGAAAGAAAGCGCGCAAGTTAATATTATGATTACTTACTGGGCGGTGCCATAGAAATGTAAACCTTATCGACAATGCAATACTCCCTGTTTTCCAATTACAGAGCATAATGCGACTCAGTGGCGCACAATGCCGAAGTGTGCTAATTGCTAATTGGAACGTGAATTAGTTTTCTAGTGCACCAGCAGAGTGCGCTAAGTTCAGTGTTGAGAATAAAAATATAAATAGTCAATGTTTATACCTTCACCCATCCTTACATTTACTTTTTAACAGGGTCTGAATTAACTTTTGAATATTTCGAAAACACTACGATAAGACGAAAGCTTAAAATAATTCTCAACAATAAACAATATTAATTACTATGTAACGATAATATAAATAAAATTTCGATCAATGCCAACTTAAAGAAAAAACACTTGTTAATTTTCTGTTACTGAGTTAGTATCGATTGCATGTATCACCCGAAAGCAGTACTTTTGAGAGTGCTTGATTGTGCGTAGCGTTGCTGTAGTTGAAACATTCAACGTTGAGCATTATGCCGCATAATGCGCTCTTGTGCTGTAATTGGAAAACAGGGACTGTTCTCAATCAAAATCTACTAAACGGCGTGATAGACAGAATCTCGAGACACACCTCGATCGCACAATTTCTCGAACTTTTACGATTGCGTGCCCCGCTTCACCGAACCGCCCGTGTGTACTATGGCCCGGCCGTGTACACGTCATGTTTGATGTCATGTGCCATGCAACATTTTGCCATGTAACAACAGATACTGTTACAGTACGCGGTCGTGTTATATTACGCGTCATGCTTTACTCACAGTACTTACACATCTCTAATTGGCACCACTGTTTATTTTCCCGCGTTTTCAAACGTCAATGTCATCTAATAATTTTTCAAATTTTACTATCAAACTTCGGTCTCCCGTCTAGCCGTAAAACTAATAAATAAATTGAAAATAGTTTGAGGATTGTGGGTTTTGTTTAAAAGTTGAAAAATGAGTCTGTGGGTTGATAAACACAGACCCCGAGACTTGATGAAATTGGATTTTCACAAGGACCAAGCGGTTCGTTTGAAGAATCTTGTCCAACAGAGTGATTTTCCCCACCTTCTTGTGTACGGTCCCTCAGGTGCCGGGAAGAAAACTCGAATAATGTGTTTGTTAAGAGAACTTTATGGATCTGGTGTGGAAAGATTACGGCAGGAAACTATGCACTTTACTACGCCATCAAATAAGAAAATAGAAATTATGACTGTAAGTAGTAACTACCACATTGAAGTAAATCCTACAGATGTTGGCATACATGATCGTGTTGTTATAATGGATTTAGTAAAAAACGTTGCACAGACACATCAGATCGACTCATCAGGACAGAGAGAGTTCAAAGTTGTGATATTGAATGAAGTTGATGATTTAACAAAAGACGCTCAACACGCTTTGCGTAGGACTATGGAGAAGTATGTAGCTACTTGTCGTCTTATTCTAATAGCAAACTCTATATCAAGAGTCATTCCAGCCATTAAGTCTCGTTGTTTGACAGTTCGTGTTCCAGCACCCACAGAAAATGAAATCGCATCAGTTTTACAATTGGTATGTAAGAAGGAATCATTGAATTTGTCATCGGAACTTGCTATACGTATTGCTAAATGCGCTGATCGCAATTTACGCCGTGCTCTTCTCATGTGTGAAGCCTGTAAAGTTCAACAGTATCCCTTTACAAAGGATCAAAAAATCCCAGAGCCCGATTGGCAGTTGTTCATCAAGGAGACTGCATCAATGGTTTTGTCTGAGCAAAGTCCTAAAAAGCTTGGTGAAGTTAGACAAAAACTGTATGAATTAATAATACACGGAGTTCCGCCTGACATGATTTTTGCAGGATTACTGAAGGAATTAGTTCGTAATTGTGATATGGCTATGAAAAGTCAAGTTGCAAGTTATGCGGCGAGGTATGAACACAGAATGAGGCTTGGTAACAAACCAATATTTCATCTTGAGGCTTTCATTGCCAAGTTTATGGCTATATACAAAAAGTTTATTGAGGAATCAATGGGTGATGCTTTCTGAAGACTCATTCTAAATGAGTTAACACATTGACTGCAGTGCCAAAACTATGAGTTATTGGGCCTTCTGGCTTGTTCTAAGTTATGTACACTACACTAGGTGTTTTCCACAACTATATAGATAAAACAAACACTAGGAGTGTGCCAGCTGCATAATGGAAATTCAAAACCACACTAGATGTGAGCTCCCCATTCAACAATTTGATATGCCAGGTCATTAATAAATATTGTTGTTTCAATCTTAATCATTTTGGTCATAGGTAATGGTGGAAAATGTGATGTTAGGTGTGATTCATAGATGATTAAATCATTTTTTATACAATAGCCATTTTATTGCTGTATTATTTACATAATATATAATAATATGTATTAAAGTGTGACATATATTTGGACATGTTATAATAATATTTTATTTGGTAAGTAGCATTTATTCCAAGGTGGAGAAATTTGTAATATTATACTCATGACTGCTCATAGAAGTCAGTCACCCTATAGAAGTCTTCCTTGGATAAAATTATATTTTTTCAGCTTTTTTTCATAGAGTTATGCATAACATCATAGTAAAACCTGCATTATAATTTGTAATCCATTCAGTGGTTTGTACAATGTGCATATATAAATTTACTGGCACAAGCTCCATTACATTTAACACATGGGATATTTTTTAGGTAAACTGTTCTAAAATGACCCAGCTGTCAGGCCAACTGTTCAAGGCCAAGGTATGTTGTAATGGAAATAAAAAACATGTTTAGTAATATGTATAATAATGTCTCACAGGCACTTTACTAGTGAACAGTTTGAAGTTATCAACAACCAAGTGCATTACTGCAGTTGTAATTTCATCTGATAAGTGGTCCACAATGGAGGGCTTAAATTGTAGTAATTCTTCTAGTGCATAGGATTCTTCTGTATCTGTAATAAATAATTTTATTTTAAGTAACATGAAAATATTCTTATAAACATTATAATAGTAAAAACAATTAGGGCCGTTTTAAGCCAAGCAGGAGCCCTTTGGCACCCAGAGATTGAGGCCCTTTTTAATTTTACGTCAAAATAAAGGTGCTCCATTCCTACTTTCCTCACACAGGAGTTGGGTTTTTGGATTTCGGAGCTCTAACTAGCCGACATGACAGGAATACGGGATCTGTTAATGATCTATTTATAATAATTACATCATAAATATAAATGTAGCTAAGTACTCGATAAATTTTATGAATGGTTGTTCAAATTTTGTTTCGCTAGTTTAAAGCTTGAGAAATGACGACAACTAAGCACGTAAAGGAGGCTTTTAGATAAGTAATTACGGCACAGTGGAATAAGTCGTTTGTAACACAAGTGACAGATCCGAAATGATAAATGTTGACTCCAGCAACCTTTAGGTATAGACATAACTCCCTTTGAGGAAATAAGAAACTTTTTTGGGTTAAACCATTAGTCGGTTGAAGTGCGCGACGAATCGAATGTAATTTTAGAGAAAATACTATTATTTATTCTAGTAACAGTGACAAATTAATGTAGTATCTTTCACATACGGAGTTGGTTTCATAAGCGCGAGTCTATTAGACTAAGTGATTCCTACTATACAGACTAATATTATTGTGTAAACTGACTTTGGTTTACACAGCAGGTGGCTACGTATATAAGATCTGAGAGTAAAATATTCAATGCCTGCAAGGATCCAATTTTTTGACCTACGATGGACACATTGTTTATCCTTGGTCGACACTGTTCTTGGATTGCGCTACACTTACCATCAGGTGTAGCGTAGTCACTTTGCCGAGCCAGGGTAAAAAAAAATGTATTATGGATAACCATGTATGGTTGTATAATAGCTACATACCTGTAGTCTAGATACCTACTTAAATCGTACTTATTACAATTTAACACCTAAGAGTTGGTAGATACGTGTAATATATGTCTCAACGTTGTAGAATAGTTTCAACTCTGATATTTGGCATCAATAGGCACTTAATTTTTATTAGTCCGAAAACAGTGGACCAATAGCGCTAATTAAAGACAGACCTATTCTAACATATAAACCTATTCAAAAGATGAGGTGGAATGGAGTGATCCTAATTTTTTTTGTCCCTGAGCTTGAAAGTGGAAATCGTTGAACATTTTTACTTCCCTTCATTTTTATGCAAAGCCATAGGTTAGCAACCCGGATAAAAATAACAAGAATTCTTAAATAATATTTGTTTACCCGTTATTACAGTTTGCTGCTTAAATGTCATTATATTTCCACAAATAGGTACAAGTTTGACGAGACCACGTAATTTAATTTTAACTTTACAAGTCTTTGTTCTGAGTTACTTACTCGGTTGAAGAAAGAAGGTAGGCAATCGACTGTTTCTGGGAATTATCCTCTCTTGTTTAATAATAATATAATCTTCATTGTCTGTCCTTTTTTGACCTTCAACTGCGTACGAAATGTTTGTTTCCACGTTCTCTAAAAAGAAAAAAGAACTTTACTATTGCGTGACTATTGTGAAGAAAGCTTGTAAAAGTACCAAAATGTGTGAAGTATCGTAACCCGCATTTGCCCAGTCTGGTTGACTGATTTCTAATCCCTTTCATTACCATAGGTATACCAGGCCCGTTCCATGTGGTGGGACAATATTTATGGGTTTATACAGGACATTTATACCTACCGAATTCTTTGTATTCTAATTATTTGTATTTATGTATACCTATTTGATGTTGTAGTCATGAGTAGTCACCAATGGACTATGCAGGCACTAAACCAATAAGGCGATTTGTATTGAATGTTTGAGGAAACTATCTATTGCTTTAAATTTAATTTCATTAAATTTGAAAATTGATAGCCTTCGGGACGCAGTAGGCGAGTAGCCGGCTGCGAAGCGAGAGACCGTGGGTTTAATTCCCGTACCGAGGCAAATGTTTTGTGATCCACAAATATAATTTTGTTTCACGTCTGGTTGTTATGGAACCGCGAGTCCCTTGTAGTTCCTGATAACCACGGTACAGGTTAGCCTAGTGTGGGGCTGTTGGGTGTATTTATTTTATTTCAACATTAGCAATGTTGCGTCTAAACATAATAAGGCAGGAAATAATTTGTTACGTTTCGAATTACAATGAATGCTCAACACACACATATAAGTAAAAACTAATGACGATTTTGATCTAGTACTAAGTGATTAGATTCGTGATTGCTTTAATTTCGTATAAAACACAACAATGAAATCCGAAATAGGTATATTTTACTCAACACCGCGTCGCCTTACGTAACGTAATAGCAATAAATGAACCATTGCTGTAGAAGTTGATTTGTCTTACTTCTGACCGAGAATATAGAAACTGTTTTAAAGCTCTATAACTTTAAAACATAACCCCCAGGGGTCCACGGGAGGTTACGGGGGTTTACGTTGGCGTGACAAAAAATGGTGGTTCACAATAATAATTAATCATCGGTGGACCACGAAAATGTATCTGCTTTCGGTAGTGAAGAACTAAAATGTTGGTTTGACCTCACCTATCAATGTAGGCAAATAATATTTGAAGCTCAGCGACGGTTACTTGTAAAAATTAGCATATTTTTTTGCCGAGTTTTGGGAATGTGGTAGAAATGTAGCTGCAGGGGTCCACCGGAACCAGCTAAATTTTGAAATTGGTCTATGAGAAAAAAGTCTAGGAACCTCTGGTATAATGAGTGCAAGAAGCATATTTCCTAATCTCTAGCTAGCAGAGTGAGTAAAGATGGTGAATATGGTGTCCAGGTTGTTAATATTCCGATAGAAAAAATAATAATGATTTACAAATACATACGAATGTCCATTGTCATGTACGCCGAGAATGGGCTTATTTTTTCTGCCGTTTGCAATCTGATCTCTCCAGTTACGTGGAAGTCATTTATAAACACCACACTGCTTCTGCCGCCTTCTAAATTAAATCTGTAAACATTTTATTATAAATTGTTTTTTTTAAGTTTTAGAGCTACATTGTAGACAGTTTTGTCTACAACATGAATGGCTCGGCCGGATCGTTACCACTATTTCACAGAAAACGAATGTACAGTACCAACTTGCTGCTGCATTTTGTACGGCGAGTGAGATTTCCGGAGGCCCAAATCCCCCTCCCCTTCCCAATCCCTTAATTATCCCCATCCTTTTAGGTCGGCAATCGTCCATTATTTTTCAGGTATTGTAGATGTTCATGAGCGCTGGAGATCACTAACCATCAGGTGGCCTACTTGCTCGTTTGCAGGCCTATGCTATAAAAAATATGTTTGGACGTTGTGATTTATTAATTCAATTTATTAAATTTGCATGTCATATTTACTGGGCCTGGGGCTGCTATAATATTTTAATAACTACTAGGTATGATCTTTCTACGTAGCATTAAAAGCGCACAAGTATTAGAAAATAAAAATATGTATACAAAAAAATCCATATAGTTACATACTTTAGATTTAATTAAATGAAACAATAATGTAATATATCGTTTAAGCTAACAAAACAATTTACAAAAAGTAATACTGTCATGGAGATGCTGGGATTTGAACCCAGGACTTTCAGCATGCGAAGCAGACACTCTACCACTGAGTTACATCCCCAATGTAGAACTTGTCGAATTTATGGATTGGTTGTTATGGTGCTGCCACACCGCTGTTATAAAATGTTCACAAAACATTATGGTCAAGGGTCCCTCGGCTAGCTGATCCACTTGATTACTATCAAGCTCATTTTCCGTGAGTAGCTTCGTTTCGATGAGACGACCAACAATTCCCTATGCGAAAATTCTCTATTGTGGTAGCTAACAGATGTAGCAAGGATAGAATATTTCGATTTGATGATACTCAAAAAATTATTATTTTAATTGTAGGACAATATGACAGTTAAATTATATAAATATTAACTAAGTAAAAACAAAAAAATCAGCTGGTTAGTAATCATACCTATTGGAAGGAGGGGCTTCCAATAGGTATCGATAAAGAGGTCATAAGAATGATTATTTTATGAATACTACCTACTATTTTTAAAATTTGACAACTTATTTTTTTTGTTAAAAATTTGTTATTGCCTATTTTTTGTGGATAAATAATCAAAATAGGTGCATATTTGACGCACCCACGCCTGTTATCCTTGGCCAGAAGGCTAACAAGCACACCCACATTTCGCGCAGCTTATTAGCGTCCTATTATGTAATGGTGGGTGGGGGGGGAACCCATCGCCATACCGGGCACACATTCCAGACTCCGGGCTGATATTGAGCATTTCGCGATAAAACAAACCCAAAATAACTTTAAAACGAACCAGGCATCGAACACGAAACCTCAATACAACAGTCGTATCGCCTACGCAATACAATTACGTCACCGAGGCAATCGAATTAATTTATTGTTACCACCACTAATTTAATGTGCCACCGATTTTTCCAGAGTTGCCATAAGCTGAATGTCCATTAGATTCATTTAAAAATATAAATACTACACTATATTTTATAGTATTTGTATCGAATTATGTAGGTTGTTGGTGTTTAGTATTAAAGATAGATAGATAACACTATATTGACAACCTTAAATTATGATCGAGTCTATAATAAGAGTCAAGAGAAATGTTTTAAGTTACAGAATACCGTGTTAAATTAAAACAATTTCGATATTTTACCCAAAAAAGATATTAAAAAAAAAATACTACGTATAGTCGGGAGTGGTTGACTTTGAATACTTTTCTGGGTATGTATTTTAGATGTTGAATATTTCGATACCCGTCATTTCAATTGTCGTAAAGGGCGTTTGCACAGGTCAATGTCAATGTGTCAATCAATCATTTTTAATGACCCGTTCGTTCAAGTATTGGTTTGATCCACGACCCGGACTATTTTAATTAATCAATCATTTGATTGACTATTCATTGTGTGACTCAGTTGATAAACGATCTATCGATCGGCGATCCATAAAATAACTAAACATAGGGATCCGTATCATTCCAACCGAATGATTACAATCATTAACACTTTTACACGATTCGGGTCAAATTACCGAATCAATCATAATTGTTACAGGAGTAATTTGCACGTTTATCCCTTACGATAATTGAAATAACAAGTATCGATTTTATTTTACGATTATCATAAAATTGGCTGTATATGTAGGTATTGCTTATGGATACAAGCATTTTAACCTGTTTTTTTAGTGCCCTATTAAATGGACCTGATTTACTACTTTTCGACATGACATTAACACGAGTGTTTTCATCGCCAGTTTTTAAGTGATATATGTTAAACATATTATGTGTGATTTGTATTAAATGTCTTTGTTTAAAGAAAAAAAATAACAAATGTCTACCGTAGTGTTGCCAGATGTCCCTCTCTTAGAAATTTAATTACTCAAATTTCAATCGCTGAATACATCTAAATATATAAAACTCAAAGGTGACTGACTGACTGGCATAGTGATCTATCAACGCACAGCCCAAACCACTGGAGAGATCGGGCTGAAATTTGGCATGCAGGTAGATTATATGACGTAGGCATTCGCTAAGAAAGGATTAAGGGTAGAATTTATCAAATTCCTCTTGGGGGGATAAAATAGGGGATGATAATATGTATGAAAGTCTGTCATTTTGAAAGTTACTGTTGAAGTTGTCTCGACCGGATCGTTACCACTGTCTCACAGAAAACCGACGTAAAGTAGCGGCTTGCTGCTGCGTTTCGTACGGTGAGTGAGATAACCGGAAGCCCAAATAAATAAATATAAATAATCCCTAATTATCCCTTTCCTTCAAGGTCGGCAACGCGCTCATGACTCTACTGGTGGTAGGCATACATGGGCGGTGGAGATCACTTACCATCAGGTGACCCACTTGCTCGTTTGACGGCCTATGCTATAAAAAAAAGTTACATAAACAAAATTTTGTATTTCGGTTATTTACGTAAAACTAATAAATATGTGTTTCAGGAATTTTGGAAATTTTATTTAATAAGGGATGAAAAAAGGGGTGAAAGTAAATGAGAAAGTGAGTTTGTTTGTTACGCTTTCACGTCTAAATCACTGAACCGATTTTGATGAAGTTATCTACAGAGACAGATGGGACCCTGGAGACGGTTACAGGCTACTTTTTTCCCGGAAAATGCTGTTCACGCGGGCGGAGCCGCGAGAAAAAGCTAGTGTGTAATAAAGCTTCATTGCTGAATTTTCTGTTGAAATAGAATTTGCATACGTGCTCGTATCATAACGTAAAAAGTTTTCATTACGGCTATGAAATCTTTGACGTGAAATGAGTGAATCGACTTATATGTAGAATCATAGGAATCTTTAATAACCTTATTTACGAAAATAATTCTTGAAACACGACGTATTACTTTTACAATACTCTATATAGGTAATAGTACTAATAATACTAGCCCTTTATTATACACGTGCCACTGCTGGACACGGGTCTCCTCTATTGAATGAGAGGGGTTAGGCCTTAGTCTACCACGCTGGTCTAATGCAGTTTAGGAGACTTCACATACCTTCGGAATTCTTATTTCTTCTCAGGTATTAAAATACTAAATAATAAATTAAAAATCTTATCGAGTTCTCAGGTATGCAGGTTTCCTCACGATATTTACTTCACCGTTAAAACAAGCCATATTTAACAATTAATATACACATAATTTAGAAAAGTCAGAGATGCATGCTCTTAGGGCTGATTTCGTACCTGCAGATTTTGTTTGACAGTCCATACAACTGCCCCCTGAGCTATAGCCGCTTCAACCTTTTAAATAAAAAGTTGAAATAACAATTAAAAGGCATTAAAAATATCATTCCCGAATTGTATATACACGCGAAGCCTTTACCTCTGTAGATTTTTGTATGGTAAATCGTGAAGGCTATTGGAGACAATATGGTACGACTTTAACAGATAACACTTATAGGAAGATTCAAATCGTATATTCTACAAATTATTAATTTATTCTTCTCAGTCGTGAGAACCATATCGATATGTACAGTGATCAATATTATTATTATCATATTTTTGGGAACGTGTTTCTTGCAATTAAAATAATATAAGCATTTCTGCGCACTTTTAATGCCCTTTTTTAATCCTTGTCCCGCTTATTTTTCATTGATATCTCGCTATTTGGAAAAAAATATGTGGCAATACCAGTCTACCGTTACATTATGTCATTTAAATCTATCGGATTCGTCGTGAGAGATGGTTAATACCTTGGGAGACACGTTTTGGCGATATTTACCGGTGTAGAATTTATCTAAGATCTTTAATGATCTAGGTTCCAAATTATATGATGATGAGAGTACTATTGATAACAATCACTTACATAAAAACGGCGTATTTGCGGATACCTAATCTCTGTTTACACTAATGACATCGTTACTTATTCGCTAATTTTTTGACATTTCATCGACATTGGTGTCGGTGACGCTACGGTAGCGTTAAATTAAAGCCGATTCTTTTTCGCAATTTGCGGCAAAATCTGTGTGGCTTTACTTATACGCTACATTTACTTATGTAATCGGTGGATGATTACACATTTTATTAATGCAAAAAACCTGCTCTATTACCGTAATACCCGTTAGGTATCCGCTTCGTTCGATGTTTACAAATTAGTAAGAATGTGTCAAAAAATAAGCGCAGTGGGTAGCTGAAGCAAGAGGACACAGGTTCTAATCCCGCACTGAAACAAAATGTTTGTGCGATCCACAAAAATTTTTTCAGGTTTGGGTGTTTACGCCAAAGGAGTTGACATCAGGCAGGCAGCCGGTCTTAAAAACTACAATCCAAATCTTGCTGTAAGATGTGATGCGCATGTCGCGCCCATCCCACTGCGAGTGGAATAAGGGCAGGTGAAAGAAGAGTAAAAATAAGCCATAAATGCCCGGTCATCCGGGTCTGATTAGTCATTTAAAAGAAAAATAAATTATAATGTTGCAATAGTTTTGTGATCACAAGTCCGTGTTATCGAAATTTATGAAAAATACCGATGCGCATAATTTTTTTTTTAAATATTTTATCAATCTTCTCACCGTTCTCGTCTACATTAATTATGAACTGATCGTTTTAAAAGTATATTGATGACAAAAAAAGTTTGTTTGTGGTATCCACACCTTTTTTGTGTTTTGTCATCTTCACCGCCCATGAACATCCACAATACCTGAGAAATCATGGATGCATTGCCTACCTTCAAGGAAAGGGATATTTAAAAGTTCGGGAAGGGGGCTATTTTGTGTGTCCGGATATCTCACTCGCCGTACGAAATGCAACAGCAAGCTGCTACTTCAGGTCAATTTTCTGTACGACAGTGGTAACAACCCAGTCGAGCCGGCCTTTTTTTTATAGCATAGGCCGGCAAACGAGCAAGTGGGTCACCTGATGGTAAGTGATCTCCACCGCCCATGTACGCCCATCACCAAAAGAAACATGGGCGCGTTGCCGACCTTAAAGGAAAGGAATAATAAGGGATTGGGAAGGGGAGGGGATTTGGGCTTCCGGATATCTCATTCGCCGCTCGAAACGCAACAGCAATCTAATTCACGTCGATTATCTATGAAACAGTGGTCGGTCGAATCGGCCTATTACCGCTTTAGATACAATTGTTTTACAGCGTGGCGCTACCACTTAGAAAAATATATAGATATACCTACCTCCTGTCGTGAAGTTTAGTCCATTTGGCACCGGTAACATTGACATTTCTTAGCAAGAATGACACTCTCTGTTCAGGCAACGAAACAGCTACGCTATTGAGTAGCACCGGGTCTATGGGTTTCATGCCGTAGTGGCCGGAGTCCATGAGGATGAAGAAAGTCCTGATCCCCCGCCTTAAACAATCTATGTCATCCGCTCTGCAAGCAGGAAATGGAAGAGGTAGTGGTGTCGCTGTAAATAAATGCATATGTATTAATAATAAGAATCATAATATGTATTATACATGTCCCACATGAGCACGGGCTCCTCTACTGAGAGGGGTTAGGCCTTAATCCACCACGCTGGCCTAATGCGGGTTGGCAGATTTCACATACCTTCGAAAAATCTTATCTATCTAGTTTTCAGGTATGCAGATTTCCTCACGATGTTTCCTTCACCGTTAAAGCAAGCGATAATTAACAATTAATATAAACGTTACTTAGAAAAGTCAGAGGTGTATGCTCTTGGGGCTGGTTTGGAACCTGCGACTTTCGTCTCGCAGTCAGTCACAGTACCACTCCCCGCTGAACTATCGCTGCTATCAAATGCATAATATGTGATTAAATATTACTGATATTTTTTTATTAAATAATAGCTTATTCGAGATATAAAAATCGAAGTTTAAGATTTATAGCGACTTGCACGACGACCTTAATAATAATTGTATTTAACTGTTAAACATGTTTAGTAATATTAAATTTCATACGATATGACTTAGTTTAGTAGCTAAATAGGATTCAAGGATCGTTGTGCAACTAAACCTTAAACTATCACAGAACACGTATAGTAATATAACCTTCGAGTAATTGCATATTACAGCATAAGCGCTCTACAATTCAGAATAAGTATCTAGTAATGTAGTTTTTTTTTATAGCATAGGCCGGCAAACGAGCAAGTGGGTCACCTGACGGTAAGTGATCTCCACCGCCCATGTACGCCCACAACCAGAAGAATCATGGGAGCGTTGCCGACCTTAAAGGAAAGGGATAATTAGGGATTGGGAAGGGGAGGGGATTTGGGCTTCCAGATATCTCACTCACCGTACGAAACGCAGCAGCAAGCCGCTACTTTACGTCGATCTTCTGTGAGACAGTGGTAACGACCCGGTCGAGCCAGTCCATTCATGCTGTAGACAAAACTGTCTACAACGTGGCTCTACCATTTAAAGAAGTAGTTTCAATACGTCTCTCATATTTAGGTACAGTTGGGAGGGGAAGGCCTCAGCGAACTTTCTTAGATCAAGTCGGAGATATTCTCGAGAAAGGCCAGGTCAGAAGTACCCTAAACCGACGTGCATGCACGAAGAATTTAATGAGCGTGAAGGAGGCCAAAGAGGTGTGTAAGGATCGTAGCATGTGGAAGTCCGTTGTCTCTGCCTACTCCTATGCGAAACAAGAGTGAGTCTGTCTATATATGTATATTGAGGAACTCGATCAGGCCATATTAAGCTATTGCTAGCTAGCTATGCTTGGAATTTGAAGTTTATCGTATTCATCTCCTTGATGGATGGCTGAAATTAACTAATAAATGATTTGATTCAGAATCTCCAGATCAATACCGGAATTCAAATAATTAGAATAAACGTTTTAGAGAACCTAACTATTAGAGGCTTTGTGGAGTCTATACATATACCAACGTACGTATGCATGATATTCTTTCTTTTCCTTTAAGGTTGGTAACTCATTCATGAGTCTTCTGTTATTGGGCGGTGGAGACCACTTACCATCAAGCTACCTAATTACTTGATTGCTGGTCTCTGTTATAGATAAAGGACAGAGATCCAATTCAAGTTCCTACACCCACTGTTCGCCGAACTGATTTTGATCTTACGATGTAGTCTGTGGCGAGCCTATCGCCATATTGGGCATAAATATCAAACTTGGAAAGATGAGACGCCCTTGCTTGTTTATTGACCCCTGCTATAAAAAAATAGCTGCGGGATAACAAATAGAATACTTCCAATCATATAGATACCTATATATGAGACTAAGGTGTAACCTCAGAAAAATAAAAAAATCTAATACCTGATATTTGACTCAAAAGATTGAGATTTACGGACAAAGTAGGTATTCCAGTCCCTCACAAAAAATGCATGACATTCTTTGAATATTCTATATGTATCGAAATAAATAAAACAATCTGAAGGAATGTTGTTCAAACGAAGGCGACTTACAAAGTGATAGGTCCCTCGTATGCGAGAGGCCATCTGGGTTGTTTTTTTTTAATTTAATTGAATGACGAGACGAGCAGTGGTTCAGTGCTATACAGTGCTTTGTAATTCAAAGTTTTGCCGGTGTTGCAGGCATAGCGCTTACAGTCTCGTCATTCAAAGAAATAAAATAAAAACTTAGGTTTTATGAAGAAATTTAAGCCTGGACATTTTAGCTACCTAACCTTCTAGGTAAAGGTGCCTTGCTAAATCCTTACTATCCTTCATATTTCAATTAACATGTATAAACACTCTTATTGAGACTCCATTCTAACTAGGTAGTGAGTTGTAATGGATTACAGTTATAAAAGAAAATTAAAAACATGAACATAAATCGAAGACAGCATAAAAGTTCTCAAGTATTATTTTTCTCAAGTTTCTTTAACTTCGGCCTCTAAAGAGGATTTTTTCTAAGAAAGCCGAAGTAGAAATAATGACATAATTACATACATAGATACATAAGCTCACGCTTGTACCATCGATGGGGTCGATAGAACTGCAACTAGTGTTTCAGCCGCATTGTGCCGAGCTGATTTCGGTCTCAAGATATCATAGCGGAAAAAAAAAAGATATAGCGGCAAGCCTAACGTCATACCGGTCACAAATTTCAATCAGGAGCAACTCAAGTGCAATCGATAATTCAAAAGCAAATTGTAATTGCCCGTCCTGGGATTAGAATTCAAGATCTCACGGTTTATCAGCGTATGTAGACTGCCATTAGAATAACAACGAAGCTATTATGTACTACAACGCATAATTAACATAAATATTAATCGTACAAATAAATTATACAATAATAAGACAGCTTCCGTGGCATATTGGGTGAGTAGCGGGTTCGTTCCCGGCACCGCGACAAAATATGTTTGTGTGATCCACAAATATTTGTTTTGGGTCTGGGTGTTTAACTACAAGCCAAATCTTTTTTGAAGTCGGTTAAAAAGCTTGTTGCGCCGACCCCACTGCGAGTGGGATAAGGACAGGTGGAAGAAGAAAAATAATTATACATATATTCCTTACGATTGTTATTTTATTGGCCTTTCCTTATTTTGTTGGCTCAAAAGCCATTTTATTTTTGCCAATGTATGGAACTGTGTTTAATATTGGCAAAACCATGACCATGTGATATCGTCAGCCTATTAATTTTGTTTAAAGTTTGGTATTGATCTAATTAAGTGCTACAATGCTAATGAAACAATTCTGAGCATTTCGTGATAGAAAATCCCAAAATAATTTGACACGACCCGGGAATTGAACTCGAGACCTCAATCATAGCATTTGCACCACGTACGCAATACAGCTACGCCACCGAGAAAGTCGAGGATTGCTATAACACATCATTTTCAATCAAATACTAATAAAACATTATAAAACATTATAAATTTGGAACATCAAGCGCCTGTTTGTCCACCTCTAAGTAAATACTATTAGTCAAATAAGATACCTACTGCTAACGAGTTACGACAAGTTCAAATATAAAAGTCACACCAAAGAGTAGAATAGTCACACTCTGACATATATAACGGAATAAAGATGTCTACTGGCAATAAGATTACAAGAATGACAGAACGCACTCGCGACGTGGTGTTCCAGACTCCGTGAGGAGCCTTACGCTTATGCTCCGTTAATTCCGTTCAGTACGATGCTTAATTCACTTATTTCAACGTTCCCATACACTAATCATCACCGTCAATGTTTATTGAACAAATCCACTTTTATATAGCAAACACAATTTTAAACCAGTTTATGAAATAAATTAAAATAAACGATGAACTCACTGTCAGAATTCCCGCCAAAACTCTTTATTATTACTTCTTCTTTTTAATTTATGGCTTCGCTTTATTTTGCATTTCGCCAATGACACGTATAATTTATTCTCAAGTCTTCACTAGAACGATGAAATAACGGTGTGGACGTTTTCAAGGTCTTGTTGGAGTTTTGGTGTGAATTCCTTCCAGTATGATGCTTATTTTTATTACTTTTATAAACTCTTCAAAGTTCAAACCAGCATCCGCAACTAGGTTGTATATCCAACAGAATAGGTCCCTAAAATTATTATTCAAATCTTGAAATGTCACCTACCTATTTAGGTGCATTAAATGTGTAATATAAATGTGAAGATGTACACATTAATCGAACCATTTTACTAAAAATAGTTCATCATAAATAATGTCACCTTGTAAATTGGAGCTGACTGCTGTTTGAATTTTGAACTATGACATTTCAACAAAGTTTACTATTTAACACGGAAATTGGTTGTCAGGATATTATGTACAACATTTTTGATTAGCATGTCCGCTAAACGAGCAAGTGGGTCACCTGATGGTAAGTGATCTCCACCGCCCATAATACCAGAAGAATCATGGGTGCGTTGCCGACCTTAAGAAAAGGGATAATTAGAGATTGGAAAGGCGAGGGGCATTTGGGCTTCCGGATATCTCACTCACCGTACGAAACGCAGCAGCAAGCCGTTACTTTACGTCGGTTTTCTGTGATACAGTGATAACGATCCGGTCGAGTCGACCCGTTCATGCTGTAGATAAAACTGTCTACAGCTCGGCTCTACCACTCATAAAACATGAGAGTAGTGTGTAGAAAGTGAGGATGAACATCTCTTTAAGAATGTAGAAAATAATAGCACTGATGGACCTGTAGGCTTACGACTTGGAGTACAGAGAAAAAGCAGGAAATAATAGTGTTTTAATCGACGAAAAAGCTGAGAAGGTTCTCAATTTGTTCGTAATACATATGTATAAATGTTATGTATGTTGACATATAACTCAGCCAATTGTAGACCGATTAGCATGATCCTTTTTATATTCGATTGGGTTTACTACCAAGGTGGTCCCTATTATATGTTATAAAAGATTAGGGAATAGAGTAGTTAAGTTAATGAGAACACTGTAAATAAAACATAAAGATTCTAAATAATAAGTTGCCCGGGAATTGATTTCTGCTCGGTACAGCGGTATGCTCGACCCCGTCACATTATGGGACGGAAATAAGCTCGGTGGACCGTGGGTGCAGTACTATATCTACTTCTACTTACCTCAGGGGAATACAGGCGTAAAGTTATCTTATGTATGCAAAGGAATGGTCAATCATATTTAGAGCGGCAAAACCTTCAAATTTTAACCTCAGACCACAGTAAGTAGCGCTTTCTTAATTTAACATTGTTAGTGAACATATTTTATACATGATACTGCTCCTATTTCCACATTTTATAAGTATGAGCTTGCAGGCGCCTTTTAATAATAATGCCAACTGCCAACTCATATTTGAAAAGGTATATATTATGTGCAACGCAGATCGTTATAGTTACTGAATTCCATAAATGTCACTGCATTATTTTATGGACCTATAAGTCACCTTCGCAAGCATTTCGACCTTTGCCAAATTGGGTAAGATGACGCCATCTCATGTGTTTATTTGTATGTTGATGTGCCATTTAAATGGAGAGCTTTTTTTTTTTTGAGTTATTTAGTACGGTCCAAATCGTTTCGTAAACTTTTGCTATTACAAATATGCCATAATATGTTCCTTGTTATATCAGTGTTTTTTTCCACCTGCCCTTTTCCTACTAGAAATGGGGGCTGCGCAACATACTTTTTAACAAATGTTACAGAAGGACTTGGCTTGTAGTTTTTACGACCGACCGTCTGTCTGACATCAACCCCTCTTGGGTAATATCAACTCCCTAATATCTCAGTGTTAATAAAATAATTAAAATATATTTAACTATTGAATTAATTTTATTTAGGAAGTATTTCACAATTGTATTTGAGTAAGATTCAACCACCAATTAACGTAGCTAATAGCTACTGCTACTGCTATTTTTGGAAGTAGGTAGTAAATATATTTCTTCTTGTATAAGTATATTAGTATATGCCACTGTATTTGAAAATATCATTTTATTTGGTAAATGGCATTTACTCATAGGTACTAAAACATGGTCTAAGAATAAATATAATTTAGTACAATTTAAATCACAAATTGTATAGGTAGAGTTAGCGGTAGTATATATTATGAAATGGCAAAATTGGCTACATATTTCGAATAATATTTCCCTACACCAAAATATCTTTTTTTCCCTATTTTAGTTATCACAGATACTCACTTGTTTGATAATGCCGGAATACATATTGCTGAGTTACACATGAATTAATATAACACAAAAATATCACACTGAAAACGAAACGTACGTTTAAATATGCCATCTCACACATAACCACGAGAAAGGACTGTGAGAACGTTTATGATGCGGTAAATATATACCGAGATTTTTTACAAAGCGATAAACTGGATTTTGCCAACGCCACCGTATTATTTATTATATGGCTGGTTTTATTAATTTTGATTATATTTAATTAATTTCGTAGATTACTAGGATGTTGTAAATGAAACATATTGCCCCGTTGGGTTATTAGCTATGTTGTGTGTAGCGGTGATCCGTGAAGTCACGAGGTCGAGATTTTTTTTGTTAGGTCGTCGGGTTAAAAAACATGATCGTCCGAAGATTGATCCTAAGCGGGTTGAATCTTGAAAATAATAAGGCACTAATTCCTCGGCAACGTGTTTATGATGTATAAGAAAATATTGTCCCAACACCATATCATGAATAAGGGCTGAAACGCTAGATCACGAGAAAGAAAATTATTGTCGTAATCATATCAATAGAATCATGACCTATTGTATAATGAATTTAAATAAATTTACATATATGGAACATTTCATTAGTTTTTCTTTTTTACTTCTCAACTATAATAGATATAGCATATTATTAAATGCCTCTATAGACCAAAAGAGATTTAAAAATATTTTTGTATCAAATCATTTTAGATTTATGCAAAACTAGCTTTTGCTCGCGGCTCCGCCCGCGTGAATAGCATTTTCCGGTATAAAAGTAGCCTGTAACCGTCTCCAGGGTGCCATCTGTCTCTGTAGATAAATTCATCAAAATCGGTTCAGTGATGTAGGCGTGAAAGCGTAGCAAACAAACTCACTTTCGCATTTACTTTCACCATTTTTCATCCCTCATTAAATAAAATTTCCCAAAATTCCTGAAACACGTATTTATTTGTTTTACGTCAATAACCGAAATACAAATTTTTTTTTATGTAACTTTCAAAATGACGGACTTTCATACATATTATCATCCCCTATTTTGACCCCTTTGTGGTGGAATTTACTAAAATCCTTTCTTAGTGGGTGCCTACATAACAAAATGAATATACAGTCCGAATTTCATGCTTGTAGCCTTGATAGTTTGCACTCGGCGATGATGAATCAGTCAGTCAGTCAGTCAGGTCATGTTATTTGATAAGTATAGATATTTTAGATGTGCCGGTGGTAAGGGACCTATTTTTTGTATTCGATTGCATTGCGACAATTATTATAGGTACACATGGTGAAAATCCCGTCATAGTGGCTCGTTCAAGCGAGTCGCATTTCGGGGTCAGCAAGTGTATACCTTTAGGCCGGCATAATTCTGCCGACTGTCGGAAAAGCCAACGTCTCTTAACAAATGAACTGCACTGCCCTTAACATCAGGATCAATGAAATTCAGTGTGCCCAGATGAAAAAAGATTTATATGCTAAAACCGCAGCTAGAATACTAAAATACCAGCGATAGCTCAGCGGGGAGTGGTATGGACTGTCGAGACGAAAGTCGCAGGTTCGAAACCAGCCCCAAGAGCATACACCACTGACTTTTCTAAGTTACCTGTATATTAATTGTTAATTATCGCTTGCTTTAACGGTGAAGGAAACATCGTGAGGAAACCTGCATACCTGAGAACTCGATAAGATTTTTCTAAGGTATGTGAAGTCTGCCAACCCGCATTAATTTAGGCCAGCGTGGTGGACTAAGGCCTAATCCCTCTCATTCAGTAGAGGAGGCCCGTGCCCAGCAGTGGGACGTATATAATACAGGGCTAGTAAAAAAAAAATGCTAAAACCGGAGTGAATATTTCGTTGCAAAAATAGATCAAATTAATATTAATTCTTAATTCAAGGTAATTCTTAATTATGTCGGAAGTTTGCTGATAAATGATCTGTGCTAATATAATGATCACTCCTTAAGGAACATCATGGGAACGTACAAACAATAGGGTCGGTCCCTTTCGCGATCACTATAGGCACTCAAAATGACGAACATTATTCAACCGACAGTGAGGAATGCGTCAAATCTGTATCAAAAGAGATACTTTAATGTAGTAAGCCTTTAAGAGACTTCCGGAGTGACGAGCGCAGTTGAGTGTCATGCAGTGCTTTCTAAATCAAAGTTTTTTTGTGTGGTAGATCCACACTAGCGGCTTGCTGCTGCGTTTCGTACGGTGAGTGAGTTATCCGGAAGCCAAATCCCCTCGCCTTCCCGAACCCTAATTATCCTTTGCCTTTGAGATCGGCAATGCGCCCATGATTTTTCTGGTGGTACATGGGCGGTGGAGATCACTTACCATCAGGTGACCTTGCTCGTTTGCCGGCCTATGCTATAAAAGAAAAATGTTCTGTGTGGTGTTGCTTCTGTTTATGGGCAGGCGTGGCGCTTACCAGCAGGCGAACGCCTGGCTCATCTCATCATTAAATAAAAAAAATAAATAAGCAATAACATGAATAATTAACTTACGGATTGAATTGACATGCATGACCTCCATATACAAGACGAATGAATTAGGAATATCATAAGATACCTAATTTAAAAACACAATAATTTTAGATCAGTCTACCGATTAGAAGTCTGGTTTGAAGGGCATTGAAATGACTGGCATTAATGTTATGCGTCGAGGTGACGACCGCAGTGTAATGCACTGCACATGCAGTTTGACGAAAAATAACGAAGGACATTGTCAATTCCACGTGTATATATTAACATATATTTTGTATGTAGATTGACTTCCTCGATAAAATAAATAAATAAATTAATACACCCGACAGTCACATACATAGTCCTAACAGTAAGATACGAGTCTTGTGTCGTGGGTATCAGGAACTTCGAAACTTTCGGTCTCGCAACACAGACCACGAAACAAATATTTATGGATCACACAAACATTTATCTCGGTGCGGGGATCTAACCCGCGGCCTCTCGCTTCCCAGCCGGCTACTCGCCCGCTACGCCACGGTGGCTGTCTTCGATAGCGCAGTTGTTTTGCGTACGCGGTACGATGCGGCTGAGCTAAGGTCTCGGATTCGATCTACAGATCGGGTAAAATTATATTCTATTTGTCTATCACGAAAATCTCAGTATCAGCCCGGAGTCTGGAATTGTGCCCGGTATGGCAATAGGCTCGCCCCCTATCACACCGTAGTACGGAAACACGCTCGGCGAAACGTGGGTGTACTGGTTACACCTCTGCCTACCCCTTCGGGGATTACAGGCGTGTGTACATATGTATATTAACGCCAAAAGTGATCCGATTTGCATGATTATTTTTCATTCGAACAAGTATATATTATGGCTCAGTTCAATTTAAACTAGTTGAAATTCCACCTGTAAAGGGTGATGACGGATGACTGACGGTATTTTTTTTTTATATAAAAATATTAAGATAAAAGAGAGATATCGCAGATAAAAATTGTAAAATGGTATATATATAGCTGAACTTGAAGAACTGTTTTGTTTTTCTAAAATCAAAGAAAAACTCTATCTATTCTCTACTATCTATGATCTAATCTATTCTCTTATTTGCGATACCCAAGAAAAGTTAACCTTATTTATTGAAATCTATACCCGGGTAAGCTCTAGGGCACATCACAAAGACACAGGCTTACACTGACAAAAACGAATCCTAACTAATATTATAAAAGCGAAAGTGAGTTTGTTTGTTGGTTATACTTTCACATTTAGATGTGAAAGTATAACAAAGGATATGTCGAAATTGGTTCAACCGGTTTTGATGAATTTTAGTACACGGATAGATGGGACCGTGGAGACGGTTATAGGTTACTTTTTTATCATAGAAAAGGCTATTCACGCGGGCGGAGCGCAAGCAAAAGCTAGTAACTTTATACTTTTGATGTGTTTTTATAATAAATAGAACGCCTACTTCTAAATTATATACTTATCGAATTTCAGTCCAGTTTAGCGATATAGCTAAATTGTTTACTTTTTCATTAGTCGGGCCTTCAAAAAGCCTAACAAAAAACTTTGTACATAAATTAGCTTATTGCTATTACTTGTACTCATAAATTGGTAAATTTCCTCTGCAAACAAGGTTGTAACATTTTCTATTCAATATTGAAATCAAGTAAGCAACTATAAAAAGGTTGGTATCAAAGGAAAGTCATCCTTCAAGGTATATAGTTCTTTCTTATCTAGTCCTTTTGTATCTTATTTGTATGTCCCTTTGCCTTGAGAGTTGAGACAAATGTAGCGACTTTTTTAAATTTATTGTGAATAAAACAAATACATACAACAGTCATACACAAAGTATATAACCATCAAACAGTCATACACTGTGTGTGACACTAAGATACGAGTCTTGTGTCCTGGGTATAAGGAACTACGAGAGACTTGCGGTCTCACAACACTCAGACCTAAGTCAAAAACTTGAAGATCGCATAAACATTTGCCTCAATGTGGGGATCGAACCCCCAGCTCCTCGTTTCACAACCAGCTAAATATCTATCTGCTTTAATCAAAATTATATTTTATACTTGTTATGGATCACGTTCCAGGATCAGCTAGTGTATATCCGGCTCTCTTGAGAGGCTTGCGAAATGACGTGATGGTTGGTTGGGACGGGTATAGGGGTACATCCTTGAACCCCTGTGCCTGCATCGGTCATCCGCCTGTTCTGTCGCAAGCCTCTCGATTTGCTTCTTCTATCTTCGGAGTGTGAAGAAGCATTTATACAAGCCACCATGATTCTAGTGACCATAAACTCACTGTTAGTCGGTGGTTGCTGTTTTTTTGGACTATACTTCGATTACCATCAGGTGTAGTACAGTCACTTTGCCATGCTAGGGTCAAAAACAGTTATGCAACGTATTATAGAAATGTGTGTTCACATGAGATAATAAAAAAATATGATAAATTGTGATCGATCCTAATAAAACAGTGATTAATATTGGCGTACAATTTTAGAATGTCTAGTTTTCAATAAAATTCGGTATATAAATATTCACTGTCAATTGTATTTAATGACCCTTAAATATGACCGCACCTTTCTGTAATACGTCGTATGTTCTTATATTTAAAGCCAATTTAAAGATTGCAATTCAAGTTAGGTTTCTCAGAATCTTTGCCTTCAGGTATTTTCTACTTATATCGTCTATCAAATAAATATTAAACTCGTTTGTAAGACGTCAAATTTTTGATGACCTACGTTTGAGCCATATTACGCAGATATTTTATAAATTATACTCTGTAATAATAAAGTTCGTCAACTCTACCCAAAAGGGCTTATCATATCGCAAGAGTTATTGCGTCATTGTGGAGAAAGCAAATGGTTTTTTTAATGTCCTCTTTAACGCTCTTGTAGAATGATAATGTTGAATGTTTTATAAAGTGTGAAATAAATACTTTGTGACGTTAGGAAATTTAAAGTTACTGGCCAGTATGATTTCTTTAGTTCATATAATATTAATTACCGGCGCGTGTAGTGAGCACAGATATTTATTTATTTTGGGACAATCAGTGACAATTAAATTATAACATAATAATAATAATACAGTAACATTCAAGTAACATGATAAATGCATTACCTTCAGAAGCCACAGCATGCGTTGAAAATAATTATTGCAAATGGAAATTATAATTACAATTTGTTAGATAAGTTAGGAATTACATTAAAATAAAATAAATATATACACATATATAAAATTAAATATATACATTATACATAATAATGAAACTTATTAGAGAGGAGAAATACAGATATTAAAATGGCTAGGAAGAATGATCGATTTTCGACGTAAAGTAGTTAGTTTGTTCTAAATAATGTAATGACTGTAATATGGATCACCAAAATTGCAATTTACCTAAAATTTTAACAAACAATACAGATGTAGGAGGTACTAACCTATTAAGGCAATCGCATGAGTTTCACATGCCTTTTTGTAAAAATAGAATAATTATTCGATAATAATAAAAGCGTGTTAAAAACGACTTAAGTGCCTAAGATTTTATAGCAAAAATCACTAAAATAATATTAGGGTATTTTTGCGAGAATCTTCTGGTTTTTATTAGATATGTATTTCATTTAACACAGAAACTGTCAGCACCACGGGTCAGCATGGTCTTAACTAATTTAAACCCTTTTTTACGTAATTGTTCTCGAAAGGGGAAACACGTTGCTTAATTAATATAAAAAATGAAAGGCAAAGTCTGGATTATGTAAAACAAGGCAAGTTTTTGTGGCATGTTTAAATTATGATTTTAAGTTGTATACATATATAGTAGTTTTAACTAGCGTATTAAATGTTCAAAACTTATCTTAAGCTCATCAAGAATTTTACGACCAGTTTATAGTTATACAAAATGCAGCTACTAGTTTACGATTTTTATAAATAAAACTGGTGGTTGAGGCAAATTATATGTTAAACTTTATTAAATATTAATTGCCCATTCGCTTCGATATTATTAATACACGGAGTCCCGGGTTCGAACGTTCGGTTACGGAGTTCATGGTCAAGAGTAGCAAACCTTATTATCGGACGACTAGAAATAAGGCAAAGCGCCACGCATTTATGGTAGACTAGTGGTAGTAGAAGATTTATGCCTGCCGCCAAGCGCAGTTCAGTGCCATGCGGTGCTTTGTAATTCAAAGTTCTGTGTGGGGTTGCTTCTGTTTATGGGCAGGTGTGGCGAGCGCCTTGCTCGTCTCGTAATTCAATCAAATTAAAATAAAAAAAAATCGTTTCCAAAACGCATTGCAGTAAATCGTAGAGCCACACTGTAACACATTTGTCTATAGCATTAATGGGCCGGCTCAACCAGTGTTTCCCTGATGTTGTGGGTGTGTATGGGCGATGGAGATCGTTTAACATCAGGTGTACCTAAAGAAAAAAATACCGCATAGAATAATATATAAACAGAATGGCAATAGTTTATACCACAGTTTATAGCATGCCACACCATTGCCTCAATGGATTTGTGTCATAAACGTAACTAACGATGGCACTAAGAATGTATACACGCTCATGAATTTTGTAAATATCGACAACTAGGTTTGCAAGAATAATTGCTGTACTTCATTGTTGTAGAAACCGCAATAGTGACATATCTACTGTTAGTTCTATAATATATCGAAACTATAGTGTGTTAGAAAAATAGTTTGGTCAGGCTAAAGTTGGCCATTTCACCAGCCATTTATGTCTCCCGGCACCCTTTTATCTTTGTAAACAATAGCTACAACTTCGCTTATGACTAACTTTTAGCCGGCAAAGTTATTTCGTGCGTATTGTAGTAGTAGTTATCCCGAGAGCTATCGACCGGTGCCATTTTGTAGACTAAAAGCAATTAGGCCATAACCTTTATGGAACCCAAGAATAATAATGTTCTAGAGAAATTTACCATTTCATATTCCATTTATATCAAATAAAACATCACACGTTTAAATTAAAAATTAATAAAATTTTACGCGAATATTATTTAACGGGTCATAAAGATCCCTATTGTTTATTTATAGGTCAAAACAAGTTCTTGGTAATGAATTATCGGCATAAGTTCAACATGGGAAATCCCGGAATTCACATAAATGGGTAGGACATAAAAACTATAAAGGCAGGATCAAAATTACGCCTTTCACTTGGTAATCAGTTGCTATATTTCTGAAACCCAAGGCCTTTTGTTTAATAAGTACTGAGTATTAAACCCAAGTGTATTACTTAATATACATATTTTATGATTATCAGCATAACAGAAAAAGAAAATAATATTAAAAGTATTGTAGAAGACAGCCTGACAGCCTCTGTGACACAGGGGGTGAGTAGCCGGCTGTGAAGCGAGAGGTCGCGGCTTCGATTCCTGCACCGAGACAAATGTTTGTATGATCCTCAAAGATATTTTTTAAACCTGAATGGGTTTTCTCTACAGAGGGATTGACGTCAGGCAGGCGGCCGGTGGTGAAAACTACAAGCCAAATTAAAAAAAAATCTGTAACATGTGTTTAAGCATGTTGAGCCAACACCACTGCGAGTGGTATAAGGGCAAGTGGATGAAAAGGATTGTAGAAATGGTAGTAGTATGCTTACCACATTTGTCAATAGTATGAATGGGTCAGCTAGACCGGATTATTAGCACCGTGTCACAGCAAACCGAAGTGAAGAGACCTATATTTTTTACGATGAGTGAGATTTCCAGAGGACTAAGCCCCCTCACCTTTCTAATCCCTATTTCTTTATTTTAAGGTCGGCAACCATGCATGGCTCTGCTGGTATTGTGGATGTTCATAGCCGGTGGAGGTCACTTAATACCAGGTGACCCACTTGCTCATTTGCCGGACTGTAATAAATAAAAGATAGGACCTTATTTGAACACAAGAACAGATTTTATTCAAGGCAGAGAACACGTTATTTTATGTATGTGCCGAGACTTCCCGAAAACGGCAGTCGATAGTATTCCCATGGGACTGGGAAAACAGAACATTCACGGAAACCAGCCAGAGCATCTCTCGAAGGTAAAATAAATATAAAAAGGTTCATCATTCTTTGTTTAGGAACGAGGAGCCGTGTTTTAAAAGCGCTACAAAAAGAATTCTTTGTCTTTTTGTAGGTATATTTCTCTTGAGTAATTTATTAAGGGATTACTTTAAAATACTATAGGGTTTCTGTGCGTCCCTTATTGAATTAATAAACGTTATTTAGGCTTTTTAAAATACTTTTATATAGATATGCTATTATGTATTATCGCAGAGGCCGTGTGTTCGATCCCCGCACCGACACAAATGTTTGTGTCATTCACGGATATTGGTTTCGGATCTGGGTGTTGTAGGACCGCAATCCCTCGTAGTTCCTGATATTCATAATACAGCTTCAACCTAGTGTGGGGCTAAAAAGACCATGCGTATTCCTAAATCTTCTTAACAATTCTCGCGAACACTTTCCACAAGCTGGGGCCCTGATAAAAGAACTTAAGTAATTATTTTCCTTAAGACTGCCTACATTATGCTAAACTTTTTTTCAAATAACTGTACCTTGTGGAGTCTATTAATCATTCCTTACGAAAATTTAGCCCATTAAACGTTGAAATTACTCAAACGACGATGAGGATAAGGAAGATCCATTTCCTTATAGGGCATTCGTGGGATTCCTGACCTTGGGGTAATCACAAAATACGGTGAATTATTTTTCACTAGGCCTTTGTACTTTCTATAGAGCAATGATATTATTATCTCGCGACATGAAGGCTATTAGCTGTAGCTCATGTTTTGGCCGAGAAATCATTTAATCATATACCTATGTATTTATAGGATTGATTACTACCGGTTCAAATTATTCACATGTGCCCGTGTAAGGTTTTTCCATTTTATGCTAAACTCCAACACTCGATAATTGACAACAAATATTAAACTCAAAAGTCAGTGAATAATAATTATTATAATACACGCAATAGTTACACACATAGTCCTTACCCCACACTAGGCTAACCTGTATTAAGGCTATCGGGAACTACAGAGGACTTGCGGTCCCACAACATCCAGACCCGAAGCATATATTTGTGGATCACACAATTTATCTCGGTGCGGTAATTAAACATACGGCCTTCCGTTTCACAGCCCGCTATTCGCCCACTGCGCCACGGACACTGTCATCCGACATATTTCTGTCGATAAGTACTAATAATGTGTTAAAAACAAATATGAAAATATTTCGTCATGGAAAATATATACAATTTAGACAAGATTCAGACATATCTTCTTTTAATCACAGATCGTTTAACGTACTGCCCATAGGCAGCTACAATACCAGAAGAATCATGGGTATGTTACCTTAATCTTAAAGGAAAAGAACAGGGATTGCGAAAGGGAGGGACTTTGAACCTCCACAAATCATATAAAATATCACATATTATAGAAATAATGTTCACAAATAAACTTATTATATTTTTAAAAGGTGACAAACTTCAAGATCATCGTCGGCCGACTCGTCTGATGTCTGGTTAAATAAGGAAGGACCGAGTATTCGTGGATAATCCACAACAATACTATAAATATTTATCTTTATTTAATGCACAATTATTCTAAGGAAATTCTCAGACAATATTCACAAGGCTGCGCTTCCATTTTAATGCAATTTTATGAATTCGACGACACAAAAACGAGAAGGTTGGAATCCGATAATCGAGCTACTTTGAAATCGAAGGGAGCAAGGTGAATAACACCGCTTTGAATCAGCACGTCATTTAAACGCAACCCATTTGTCTCCCCTTTGTGCTTGGCTCTTTGACTGCTGTCCTGCGGTCAGGGTAGGAGGAATGTTTCAATATCGAGCTCCTTCATTCTGTGATTTCACAAATGTCCGTTGCAGTAAATTGCATTGGTATGTTCCATTAAAGAAATCTTTATTGCTCAAAGCCTTTGATTCTATAACATGTGGTTTGGAATTTTTTGAAACTAAACTAAGGACAGATAGGTACGTGAGAGGTTACCAATTAATATGCACTGTAATAATTACAAGGTTATTGAGGTTTGTTATGCAATACGTATTAAAATGGTCAACCTGAACTCATATTTTAAGTGATAAATGGGGACAAGAGGTTTAGAGGGCAGGTGAAGTGTATAAATTCAGCCCGGCGCGGCGCGGCGTCCAAACAAGTAATTTTGTTTATCTTTATATATATAATTCTTCTGTGAGTGTGTATGTTCCTGAACTTCTCTTAAACGACTGGACCGATTTTGATGAAATTTTTTGTGTGTGTTCAAGGGGATCTAAGAATGGTTTAGATTCACAATTTTGTCCGCTGGACAATGTTTTTTTTATTAATTTTTAATTTATTAGTAGTTGTTGATTTTGGAATGTTTTAGTATAAACCGGATGGTTGTCGTTGCGAAGCTTGCCGTGATGACGGGTCGTATAGCGTCTAGACTGGACAGGGACAGGACAGGGACAGGACAGTGGACAGGACAGTGAGACAGGAAAGTGAGACAGGACAGTGAGACAGGACAGTGAGACAGGACAGTGAGACAGGACAGTGAGACAGGACAGTGAGACAGGACAGTGAGACAGGACACTGAGACAGGACAGTGAAACAGGACAGAGAGACATGACAGAGAGACAGGACAGTGAGACAGGACAGTGAGACAGGACAGTGAGACAGGACAGTGAGACAGGACAGTGAGACAGGACAGTGAGACAGGACAGTGAGACAGGACAGTGAGACAGGACAGTGAGACAGGACAGTGAGACAGGACAGTGAGACAGGACAGTGAGACAGGACAGAGAGACAGGACAGTGAGACAGGACAGTGAGAGGACAGTGAGAGGACAGTGAGACAGGACAGTGAGACAGGACAGTGAGACAGGACAGTGAGACAGGACAGTGAGACAGGACAGTGAGAGGACAGTGAGACAGGACAGTGAGACCGGACAGTGAGACCGGACAGTGAGACAGGACAGTGAGACAGGACAGTGAGACAGGACAGTGAGACAGGACAGTGAGACAGGACAGAGAGACAGGACAGTGAGACAGGACAGTGAGAGGACAGTGAGACAGGACAGTGAGACAGGACAGTGAGACAGGACAGTGAGACAGGACATTGAGACAGGACAGTGAGACAGGACAGTGAGACAGGCCAGTGAGACAGGATAGTGAGACAGGACAGTGAGACAGGACAGTGAGACAGGACAGTGAGACAGGACAGAGAGACATGACAGAGAGACAGGACAGTGAGACAGGACAGTGAGACAGGACAGGACAGGGACAGGACAAGACGGGGACAGGACGGGGACGGGACGGGACGGGGACAGGACGGGGACGGGACGCGGACAGGACGGGGACAGGACGGGGACGGGACGGGGACAGGACTGTCCAACCGGAGGGAGGTGGGAGACGACCTGACTTAAGTCGTCGAAGTCAATTAAATGTGCGACGGGCTACCTCACGTGCCATGGCGCAGTACCTCACTTAATTGCATTTAATGTAAATAAAACATTTGTATTAAGTTTTGACCACATTTTACACAAATATATTATGTAGGTGATACGAAGTTCACCGGGTCATCTAGTCTATATATATAAAAATGAATCGCTGTGCGTGTGTCTCGCCAAAACTCGAGACTGGCTGTACCGATTTGGCTAATTCTGATCTTGAAATATTTGTGGAAGTTCAGGGAAGGTTTACCCGGTGAGAAAAAATGAGTAACATAAATAATAAGTAAAGGAAAACACTAAAAACGACAACTTAATTTTCCAGTACAAACTGTTCCTGGGTATGATAATAAGTAAAGGAAAACACTAAAAACGACAACTTAATTTTCAAGTACAAACTGTTCCTGGGTATGAAACACTTGATGTCTTTTTGATGACAGGACAGGACAGGACAGGACAGGACTGGACTAGGGACCGGACTGGACTGGAGACAGGACTGGACTAGGAACCGGACTGGACTGGGGACCGGACTGGACTGGAGACAGGACTGGACTAGCGACCGGACTGGACTGAAGACCTGACTGAACTGGGGACCTGACTGAACTGGGAACCTGACTGGACTGGGGACTTGACTGGACGGGACCGGACTGGAGCCGGACTGGACTGGGGCCGGACTGGACTGCGGCTGGACTGGACTGCGGCTGGACTGGACTGGGGATCGGACTGGACTTGGGACCGGACTGGACTGAGGACTGGACTGGGGAGCGGACTGAACTGGGGACCTGACTGGACTGGAAACCTGACGGGACTGGAAACCTGACGGGACTGGGGACCTGACTGGACTAGGGACTGCCTGGACTGGGAACCGGACTGGACTGGGGACTTGACTGGACGGGACTGGACTAGAGACCGGACTGGACTGGGGACTTAACTGGACGGGACTGGACTAGAGACCGGACTGGACTGATGACAGGACTGGACTAGGGACCGGACTGGAATGGGGACCTGACTGGATTGCGACCTGATTGGACTGGAGACCTGACTGAAATGGGGATCTGACTGGACTGGAGACCTGACTGGGCTGGAGACCTAACTGAACTGGGGACCTGACTGGACTGGGGACTTGACTGGACTAGGGACCGGACTGGATTGGGGACCAGAGTGGATACCGGACTGGGGACCCGACAGGACTGGGGACCGGACTGGACTAGAGACCGGACTGGACTGATGACCGGACTGGCCTGGGGACAGGACTGGACTAGGGACCGGACTGGAATGGGGACCTGACTGGACTGCGACCTGACTGGACTGGAGATCTGACTGAACTGGGGATCTGACCGGACTGGAGCCGGACTGGACTGGGGCCGGACTGGACTGGGGACTGACTGGTCTGGTGACTGACTGGACTGGGGACCGGACTGGACTGAGGACCGGACTGAAGCCGGACTGGACTGAGGCCGGACTGGACTGGGGCCGGACTGGACTGGGGACCGGACTTGAGTTGGACTGGACTGGACTTTGTTATATGAAAAAAGAGTTATAATTAGTTCTGTAAGTTCTATAAGATTCTAAAAGATGGCGGTGTAAGGTAATTTATCGGCTGAATTGAGTAAGTATCCAATACATGGCGCATACTGTATTGAATGGTTTACTAAAATATAATTTAACCTATACCTTAGGCACAGCAACGCGTGGCCGGGTCCGCTAGTATTCAATAATTATTATACTACCTATAGATTATTTGGCCGTGCTCGATACATTCTGCAAATGTCATTCTCGAACGTACGCTGTCTCGCTAAAACGCCACAAATATTTTTGATGAATTATTATCCTTTTTATAAGACAATATTTTTGGTGCACACATAGACCTGAGTTCTTTACTCCATATTAGGTTAAGCCGTATCGTGGTCATCAGACACTAAAGAGTCCTTCCGGTCCCATTACAATCAGACTCGAAACAAATATTATAATGGTATGTGATCGGTTTCAAACATTGGTAGCAACCCGAATCCTTTTTTTTGGTAATTGTAATTTTACTCATCAAACAAGATGATTTTATTTCATTGGTAGGCATTTTTTATAGCATAGCCGGCAAACGAGCAAGTGGGTCAATTGAAGGTAAGTGATCATGATAAGAACCATGGTCGCGTTGCAGACTATAAAGGAAAGATATAATTAAGGTATTGAGAAGGGGAGGGGGATTTGGGTCTCAGGATATCTCACTCAGCGTACGAAATACAGCAACAAACCGCTATTTTACGTCGATTTTCTGGGAGACAGTGGTTGTAAGATGATCAAATAAAGAATTTAATGATGTTTTTTCTGTCTTATGTACAGCTTCAATGTTATTGATAGACTGCAATTATTCTGCGGAAACCTACTAAACTTTCCATCTGTGTCATCGCCATTCAATTAATGGTAAAACAAACTCTATCAAAACGTCGAAAACAGTGTCGATAGCCGGAATACACGTAGAGATTTTTTTTCTTAATATATCTTTTTCCTCTCTAATTAACCAAAGACCTTTTTTTTATCTGTGCATGTCAAAGTGACTGCACTACACCTGATGGTAAGTGCAGTACATTCAAAAAAACGGCGGCCACCAATTAACAATGAGTTTATCGGTGGTCACCAGAATCATGCCGGTCTGTATAAATGCTTCTTCATACTCCGAAGAGGAAAAAGTAAGCTGAAAGGCCCGCGATAGGATAGGCGGATGACCGCTGCAGGCACAGCGATGAAAACAACCATCGAGCTATGCCGCAAGCAACTCGGGCGAACCGGATATATATAATGATCCTGGAACGCGATCCACACATGGTGTGTGGGTCACTATGGCAGGTTTTAATACTATGTGTACGGTGGTTGCTATCCGGGTGGATATGAATATCCTACAACACTTGCACTTAAATGCAAAAAAAAAATCGTATTAGAACGTTGATGATATTGGACTGTTTTCGCAATCTCCAAATAAACAGATAGATAGAAAAAAAATAGTGGTGTCGTGGGACACCAGGTAGGAACGAAGTTCCTTCGGCTAATGTAGACTCGACACAAATTGCAAAAAAAGTCGTGCTCAATTTTATGTAGGTTTTCTTGATTTTTCTCTTAAATTTTGCTGATTAGTTTTTATTAAGTACAAGAAAGTATTTAGGAAATTCAGTATTTTAGGATATAATAAATTACTTAAAATAAAAAATTAAAACGTAATTCAAATTATCAACTAAAATAACAAAATATGTCTCTTTATTTTTGTTTGACAACATTAAATTACATAGAAATAGAAAAATAGAAATAAATAAAAAAAAGACGTGTGGCACTCGGAGACTGCCGCGGTAAAGCTATTGTATAGCATTTTTTATCAACTTATGTAATTATAAATAACTAGCTTTTGCTCGCGGCTCCGCCCACGTGATCAAACAAACAAACAAACAATCAAACTCTACAGCTTCATAATATTAGTATAGATTTGGGTAGCTTAGCAACGGAAGCCTTCAAATAATATTATTTGGGTAGCTTAGCAACGGAAGCCTTCAAATATGAATAATTTTCCCCGTTTTTGCAACATTTTTCACTGATGCTTCGCTTCTAATGGTCGCAGCGTAATGTTATATATCCTAAAGCCTTCCTCGATAAATGGACTATCCAACACAAAAAGAATTTTTCAATTCGAACCATTAATTCCTGAGATTAGCGCGTTCAAACAAACAAACAATCAAACTCTACAGCTTTATTATTAGTATAGATAACGAGCTAGCGTAATCTTTTAAAAATCGAAGGAGATATAAAAATACTTCAATAACTGGCTGAATGAATTTCATTTTAAAAAAGGAACACGTCTCATTTAACGCTTTTATTCCACGCATTTTTTCCACGCATTTTTCTTACGGTTTTACTATCACATTTTTTTCAGTTCGGTCACGCAGCGAAATCCCTATCCCCTCCAAGCCTGCCGTAAGGAACTTCGTTCCAATAACTCTTTATTGCACACCAATAATTAAAATTGTACATTGAGAACCGTACAACTAAATCAAGTAACAAAAGGCGGTCTTATCGCTAAAAGCGATCTCTACCAGACAACCTTGAATTGTTATGGATTATTAAAGGATAGCAGAAATGTAGAGTCAAAAAAACTTTCATCATCATCATCATCAGCCACAAGACGTCCACTGCTGAACATATGCCTCCCCCAAAGATTTCCAGACCGACCTATTGGAAGCGGCCTGAGACGTGGCCTCTGAATATGGGCTGTATAAGACGGCTCACAGTCACTCAGCGAGCTATGGAGAGAGCTATGCTCGGTGTTTCTCTACGTGATGAAATCAGAAATGAGGAGATTCGTAGAAGAAAGAAAGTCACTGACATAGCCCAGCGGATTAGCAAGCTGAAGTGGCAGTGGGCAGGCCACATAGCTCGCAGAACCGATAATCGATGGGGCAGAAAGGTTCTGGAATGGAGGCCACGTACTGGCAAAAAAACTTTATTTATCAGAAAAAAATATGTAAAAAGATCACTAATAAATTGGTTACCCATTTTTTCCTGTGAATGTCTTATGCGTTTATGTGTTGTCTGGAGGTTTTAATTTATTCGGACATTGAAAAATCAGATTGATTAAAATAATACTAGTTAGTACTGTAACCTCCGAGTGCTGATCACGGGTATTCTCTTTGAATGAGAGGCGTTAGGCCTAAGTCCACCTCTAGCCTAAACGGGTTGGCAGACTTCACATACCTTCGGGTTTTTTATAAGTCCGAATGACGAAACGTGCAGCCCGCTCGCTTGATGGAAAGTGCTACGTCTGGCCATAAATAGATGCATCACTACATATAGCCTTGAATTACAAAAAATATATGGCAAAGTGACTACGCTCTTTGCCGCAAGATATAAGGAGTTGTCTCATAATACCCAGTATCTCATTGGCTTCAATATACTTCAAACCGAAACACAACAGTGCTTACATTCTGCTGCTTGGGGTTAGAAATAGACAAAGCGGTGGTAGCGACCTGATGGCCTCATACGTATGAGGGATTTACCACCTAGCAATTAAATTACAATTGAAAATACCTCAGCCAACCTCAGGTATGCATGTTACCTCGCGGTATTTCCTATACTGTTAAAGTAAGCGATAACAAGTAACTTACAAAGGTCAGAGGTGCATGAACTTGTGGCTGGTTTCGAACCTGCCATTTACGTCTCGGCAGTCTGTACCACTTCCCCGCCGAGCTATCGCTGCTGTTATTAAATAAATGAAATTATTCATTCATTAAATATATACGGTGACTACTCTGAAAAATGGTACAATAATAATATATTTTTTTTTGGCCAAAAAAACAAATAAAAAAAAATACTTAAAAAGTAAACTCTGCGCACTGAACAATAACCACGCGGTCGCAGTCGCGGGCAACAGCTATAAGCAATATAATCCTCACAAATAAGTAACAAGAACTTGCGGGATCAAGCCATATTATAGTCAAGAAGTCGTGGAATTCCCTCGTAACTCCTGATACATGTTAACCTAGTGTGGGGTCAGGATTATGTGTGTGTTCGTTGTATTTATTATTTATTAAGTAAATATTGTAAGTCAATATCAATATTACATTTGGAAACCAAATATAACATGAGGATTGATAAATCTGTATCGAATAAACAAAGTTATCGATTAGTTAAATAATATGGTTTAAAGTTAGTTGAAGTATTAATCTCCATCGGCCTAATGCTCCAAGGGAGTGGGCAGAGAGTAAACTTGGCCTACCAATATCATTGTTGTTATTCTTAGCATTGACGTGTAATCAAAGTTATACAAATATCTTTAGTTAAATCGTAGAAATTAAATAAACAACTCTGTGAAATTAAGATTTCACACTTCACAGAGATTAAATTAAGATTTCGGTAAGCCGTATGATTATTAATCTATTTATTGTCTGCACACATATACATGTTTGTAGATATATATCTATACTGATAATAAAGCTGTAGAGTTTGATTGTTTGTTTGTTTGTTTGTTTGTTTGTTTGAACGCGCTAATCTCAGGAATTACTGGTTCGAATTAAAAAATTCTTTTTGTGTTGGATAGTCCATTTATCGAGGAAGGCTTTAGGATATATAACATTACGCTGCGACCATTAGAAGCGAAGCATCAGTGAAAAATGTTGCAAAAACGGGGAAAATTATTCATATTTGAAGGCTTCCGTTGCTAAGCTACCAAAATAATATTATTTGAAGGCTTCCGTTGTCAAATCAAAATCAAATCTATACTAATATTATAAAGCTGTAGAGTTTGATTGTTTGTTTGTTTATTTGATCACGTGGGCGGAGCCGCGAGCAAAAGCTAGTGTTTATATATACATAGCATATCAAAACAGAAAAAGCCGGCCAAGTGCATCTCGGACCACGCACAGTGAAGTGTTCCGTAGTGTAACTGAAAATATCACATATCTCGAAAACTATACACTAGCCTATTGAAAAAAAAAATCGTTGTAAGCACCTTTTTAGTTATAATGTAGAATTGTAGGCAGTTTTGTCTACAGCATGAATGGGCCGACTCGACCGGTCGTTACAACTATCTCACATAAAACCGACGTAAAGTAGCGGCTTGCTGCTGCGTTTCGTATGGTGAGTAAGATATCCGGAAGCCCAAATATCCCTCCCCTTCCCAACCCCTCAATTATCCCTTCCCCCTAAGGTCGGATAACGTCTTGTATATGATTCTTCTAGTATTGAGGGCGTATATGGGCGGTGGAGATCACTTACCATCGGGTGCCCCATTTACTCGTTTTTCCGATCTATACTATAAAAAACACATTTTAACCAACTTCAAAAAGGGGGAGATTCTCAATTTGGTGCGTATTTTCCTTTTTTGTATGTACATTGATTCCTCCGCTAATTGTGGACTGGTTTTATCGGAAAAACATCATTCCATAGAGTTTAGCTGCGATGTAGCCTATATCAATTTGGTTAATTTTTGATGACGGAGTATGGAGTAAAAACATGACACTTCTCAACAGCTTACTCATTGTGTTGTTTACTTGCCATAGGCGTACTGAACACAGAAACTTGAAAAATAAAATACTTTATAACAAAACTGGCTTCAAAAGAATAACGCCGAAAAGTAAAAAATAAGAATTTCTATAAGTCTCTTTGAAGTCAGTGCCTGCGCGCTGTCGATTAACTGAAATTGTGCCGACTTTGAACTCGTTTTTTAGTTTTGCTTAACTTATTTTATTATAATTATTGTTACGGATTACTATTATCAATAAAGCTGGTTATTTTTCGCTTAACTTCGTCAATAACATGTAGTTACAAAAAGTTAAAGGGTTACAGTAATTCATATTATATTTTTTTTGACAAGTTTATAAAGGGAAGCCATGTGTGGATCGCGTTCCAGGATCTGCTAGTCCGGTATCCGGTCTCCCGAGGAGCATGCGACATGACTTGATGGTTAATTGGGGCGGGTATAGGGGTACATCCTTGTATTGCTGTGCCTGGATCGGTCATCCGCCTGACGTGTCGCAGGCCCCTCGTTTTGCCTCTTTCCTCTCCGAAGAGGGAAGAAGCATTTATACAGGCCGGCATGACTCTGGTGACCACCGATAAACTCATTGTTTGTTGGTGGTCGCTGGTTTTTGGATTGCACTACGCTTACCATCAGGTGTAGTGCAGTCACTTTGCCGTGCTCGGATAAAATAAAGCCGAATCGAATCATGTTGTATGAAACTTACGCCACTGAAACCTATCACAAACTTGTTCTTTTATCTAGATTTGTGAAACGTGCATTCAAGTGTGGAATTCCATTATCTCGGGCTAAGCTATAATGTTCCTATCTTATATAATGTTTCTAATGAAACGCACTGAAGTTACATATTTCTGTGCATTTTGTAGAAATACCGAAGTTAGTTAAAGATTGGGCGCACGAGTTCGCTTATCTTAAAAATATATGGGTACTTATACTTACAGGGTAACAAGATCTAATCAAAATTTATTTGTCTGAAGCCTGTCCTCAATCGGTTCGTAGAGTTCTTCAAAGTCAAATTAGGATTCCACGTACATTTCTTTATTATAAAAGTTTGACCAGAACTATGTAGTCATGTGACATTAAAGTTAGTTCGTATGGAAAAAGTTTGATTACGTTTGTATCTAGTTTCTAGTAGTGACCTACTATAACCTTGTTTGATCCAGGCACACCTCTAATGCCTCTTCCACGTACATGAATTTTCTCATACGATTTTTCTGGATACTATATCCTTGTGACTTACCCTTCTTGATGATCATTTATTTGATCAGCAAATGTTCTCGGGCGCCTTATTTTGGCCCTATTAGGCACAGCCGTACGATAAATACTAAATACACAAAGTAATTTTAATTTATAACAAAACAAGTAATACACGTAACGGAAATGAAGATGCTGAGGTGGATATGCAATTTTACACGTCAATACTTTTTATCTATATACTTAGTAGATCCTTGGCAGACTTGAGAGACAGAGAAACCTCAATAATTCCAGATAATGTGGTTTGGTCACGTTTTGAGGAAATTGCAGGTCAGTGTTAGTTACAAACGTTTGAGCCGCGTTGTACGTGGGGGGGTAGTATGATACGGCGGACGGCCTAAAAAGCCCTGGCTTGACATATTAGAGGGACAGGTGAGAGCCATTATTCTATGAAGGACGGCGAAGTGGTAGTGTGAAGAAGAAAGAAGTGGGAAGGTCGACCCTGACACTAAGCCGAGTTAACACCAGGGATAAAAAATAAAGACAACACGCACCTAATAAAACTGCAACATTATTTTGTAGTATTATGTTTATACCACAGAATACAGGATTGTACAAACTTAAGTTAGAATAAAATTGTTGAAATTAATTAACATCAGTAAAATACGCTGTCGCCGGTAATATCTTGGCTGATGCTCTGATGTTATGTACAACATCGACATAACATAATTCAACTATCTTGCACAGAGTTTTTTGTCGGATACCAACACCATGAGCCTCGTAATCCCTCCTGTACGCCGTCGTGTCGGGATCTGAGAAACATACGTTTATTATTAAACATAGGTAATATTACGTGTATTACAACTAAATTTAGAGAAACGGATGTCGACTTCCCCTCACTCTTTGCCACGGATATATAATTAATTATTTAAAATTTACGTCTAATATCATGTAAAAAATATTATGTAAGTATCTGCTAGTTAGTCACAAAATGCGACTTCAGCGCTTTAATTTTGTGTATATTTTTTCCACCATTTTTATAACATTTCTATTTCAATTCAGTTAAAAAAAATTCTGGACGGGAATGTCGTTTAGTATAGCTGTGTAATAATTAATGTCAACCGAATACCGTTTTAGCTTAGTTAACTTTCCATATACTTTTGATCTCATTATGATCTATGTTCACATTTGATGTTTATTTATGGTTTAAGGAATGCCATTTACAACTTTCTTGGCACTGAGACTAGATCGGAATGATATTTTGACCATTTTTAATTACGAGAATTAGCCCTCAGATTATGAGCAAAACATATTATCCAACCATTAACTTCATTTGGAGTCTAAAACGAATACCTACCTTTTAACAAAGCATCCGTTAATTCTGAATTGAGATTCACAACAGGTTCACCTAAGGCTTCACAAGTAAACGTCTCTGGGCCGACCTCGAAATGTTGCACGCCTGTTGAATCTTTTTTCAAATCATATCCATATTGTGCTGCTCCTATTATGCCTGTAAAAATATTTTTAAGCAAAATAAATGAACTTATTTCGTATGCCTAGAAAGAATTCTAAATTGAATATATTTTTTACAAAAAGAACCTTTGGAACTTTGACGCGAGTCAATACCCTTGTGACATGATGTATAAAAATAGTATAAAGAAAAGGTTGCAAAATTACTTGAATGCTTCATTCTTAAGTTTAGTTATTTATTTTTGATTTTTGTTTGTGCAACAGAATTTCGCGTGGCTTTATAATACGCTAAAAGCGTCTGGTATTAAAATTTAAATGTTAATGACATATTATTCGTATAGTCAATACACAATGTCCTTCACAATAAAAGCGGCAACACGGGGTATTTACCTTTCAGAAATTAAATGAATCATAGTTACTAGTCAATTAAATTTAATGCAATCATTGTTACATATTTTATAGTATGATAAGGCTTAAAATGAACTAAGTTACATTCAAATTTTACTATCCCATTTCTTCTCTTAGCAATTTAGTTTTGAAAAACGCCATAATGCGTCTTTCAATAATTAACACAACGTAAAACTAGCGGTTAATCAAAGCTGCTATTTGTATAGTTTATAACAAATAAGAGAACCTCATTTATAAATACTTACTCGCTTGAAGAGAGAACGTCCCCGGGAACGATTTAGATTGCTTTTTCAATTCTATAACGACATCTGAGACGATGTTCAAATCTGCTTTCGTCTTCAATAGCACTGACTTCTTTGTTGTGTCCATTCTGGAAGTGAAAATCGATATTTTTGTACACTACATGTCTACTCAGATATGTCAATTATACAGAATCATTTTTAAAACACCAACAACCTCGCAGGACTAGATTCCTAAGGTTATAGCTACTACTTTTGTTCTACGACTTTTGATAATTTGTTAGATTTTATTTTCATACAAAAATAAGTGTTCATTTAATTTCCGTCTTGAATGTTACAACGCGCATCGCAGATCGCCGACCCGAAGCGTGGGGAACCGGGCTAGCGCCTTTGACCTTGCCCGCGGAGCAGCTGACCGCCGCCTTTGATGACGTGCGCGTACGCCGCGCCGCGCCGCAATCCCGCCGATCGATCTATTATCATTATTTTATTGTGCGTATTGTGAGTAGGTACCTATAGTGTAATTTTATTACCATGGCGTATCAGTATTCCAATATCGAATACACAGAAATAATGAGGTGCTTGTGTCGTCCTTGTGTCAGAATTTAAATACTGTATTTGTTTTTAATTGTTTAATGTAGCCAGTCCTAAGCCTGGTAAAGTATGAAGGGATTGTGGACTCAGTGTAGCTATGTACATACTGGCTAGAAACCCCGCGAGCAATTGAAATTAACTAGATTATTATTATTAGCAGCGCAAGCGGGCGCGAGCGTTGGGTCGTTCGTTTATGAATTAAACATAGAACTACGAAGAAAAACACTACATAACAAAAACTTGTAAAATCTTTTTTTTTTAATGTATTGAGTTATGTCCAAACTCGTAGAACAAAAGTTGTTCCGTATGGGGTCAGGTATCTGGCCCTGCGAGGTTACTGGAGCTTAAAAATTAACCCTGTATATAAGTATTCATTAGCCATTCCATATCATACAGCCCGATATTATGTCGCCTATCAATTAATTCCACGAAAAAAAAAACATGGTGTAAAAAGCACAAGCAAACAATATACATACAAGATAATTGGATTCGAATTCTTAATGTAATTTTATGAATAACAAATGTATACTAATTCGGTTTTTGTACATATGTTCCACTTATGTTCAATAAAACTAGTATATGTACATACAATATACATCGTTTGATAAATTTGTATGTAGCAATCACCCCAATGTACACAAAAACATTATTTTGTTACAAATAATAATCCTGAATCAAAATCCAGCTGATAAAATATATGCTCTGCGACAATTCTTTGGGATTTTTTGAACCACCTTATAAATTAATTTAATTTTCTCGAAATGAGCAATTCTCATTCACAATTGTACATCCACTCATTTTAATTAACAATGATTTCAAAAGGTAAACAATTATCAAGGAATGTGCTGGGACGCGGAAATCTCTTGCCGAATGTTATGAACAATGGCAGATATAATTAAAACAGTTATTGCTCATTTGTTTTAATCTACTTATTTCTTTTATGATACCAAAGGTTTGTTAGGTATGAGGAAAATTCCTTTCATATTTTAAATTATAGAGGTCTTTATTTTCAAGGACCACTGGATTCTTCGACCACACAGTTTCTTTAATTCTGCCTGGCGTTATATTTGCTTAACGCCAGGGTCCAGCTTCGAATTATCGTTTGACAGAGGATTTGGTATTATGTGGGGCGACCCGCCGTCTAACGCACATAACCCACCACGGGCATCAAGTTGCGCCATTGCCTCATCCGTTAATCAGATTGTAGCATATGCAGGTTTTTTTTATTTCCGTAAATGGCGAGACGAGCAGGTGGATCGCCTGATGGTAAGCGCCACGCCTGTCCAACAACAGATGTAAAAAGACCATACAGAACTTTCAATTACAAAGCACTGCATAACATGTTAAGTCTCATAATGCCCAGTAGTTTCACTTGGTTCAATGTCCTTCAAACCGAAACACAACAGTGCTTACACCCTGTTGTTTGGCGGTAGCAATAGACAAAGCGGCGGTACCAACCCAGACGGCCTCTCGCATACGAGGGACCTACCACCTTGTAAAGCGCACTTTGTATCCTGTTGCGTTTAATACGATTCGTACGGCGAGAAAGATGGTCCAAGAATCCAATATCCAGATGGATATTAGATTCGATAGATATATAGGATACAAAGGAGATGCTTCGCAAAGGTCGGTAGCGTACTTAAAAATCTTATGACTTGAGTTTATGCACGGTTCATGGTCATGATTATTATATTTATCATTTACAATTAACCCAAAGTTCGTTGGCCCCGACTATTATTTGGTTTAGTTCGTTGTATTTACTGTCATAAGGTTTATTATCATGTTCTCTTATGTTTACAAGGTGGTAGGTCCCTCGTATGCGAGAGGCCGTCTGGGTTGATACCACCGTTTGTCTATTGTTGCCGCCAAGCAACAGTGTGTAATCACTGCTGTGTTTCGGTTTGAAGGACATTGAAGCCAGTGAAATTACTGGGCATATGAGACTAAACATCGTATGTCTCGGAGTGACGAGCGCATTTCAGTGCCATGCAGTGCTTTGTGATTCCAAGTTCTGTGTGGTGTTGCTTCTGTTTATGAGCAGGCGTGGCGCTTACCATCAGGCTTACTTATAGAGCGCCTTACTCGTCTCGTCATTTAATCAAATAAAAAAAAGTGACAAAGACGCAATCGTCTTAATTCCAAGTCGTTTAAAGAGGTCCAAATTTATCTAATGGCTATGAAACCACTATACTACGAACATAAAAGTATAATATTTGACTGAAATCGTAATAATTGACTGATCGAACACACTTTCTTGTTCTATGATGCAAATTGCACACGTTATTTATTTAGCTAAAGGAATCTAACCAAAATACAGAGCTGTAAGGGCCGGCGCTCATTGACGGCATGGCACGGCATGGCACGGCAGGTCATGCTGCGGCATCCCGCGGCGTCCCGTGGCATGCCGTGGCATCCTGCTGAATGCCCAGCCACTCTCTCTCTCTCGCGCACCGCGGCAATCCGTGGAATGAAACGGCATGCCACGGGACGCCGCGGGATGCCGCGGCGCGTCGCGTCATGCCACAGCATCCCGCGGCACGTCGCGGCACTGTGGTATTGAAATAAAGTAACGTGAATTCTAAACTCGTGGCAATAAGATTCAAAATAACTTGATTAGTAATAAAATCCTTTGCCATGCCATGCCGTGCCATGCCGTCTATGAGCGCCGGCCATAAGTCCAATCCTGCTATTTTAAATACAATATATTAGCCATAATAAAATAGTCTGTCTTATTGCAGCGGAAACACTATTTGATCTTTAGCTTCTCTACCATATTACATCGCACATTGCCCATACAGGACCATATTAAGGAGCTACAAAAAAAAATACTTACTGGAAATCGGATATCTTTTGATTCTTCAAACCAGTCACATTCATGTTTTTGAAATGGAATATCAATCCCATGTCTTCATAAGCCAACACATCCAGAGACTGTATTATTAAAGGATCTATCGGTCGAATGTCGTATTCTGGTATTCCTTTGCATGTCTTCTCTAGAAATTGTTGTGTTGCTCTACTTAAACATACTATGTCGTGTTTACTGCATGGCTCCAAGAATGCTTCTGGAATAATAGAGAAAATAAATTCATCAAACTTTATGAAAGCCGACCACGAATTGCCTATGATACTGCTAATGAATACTGGCTGTGAATTCGTAGGCTATTAGCATCAACAACAGGTTGCCTTTGTATCCTGTCAGGGCTATGCGACTATACTGCACTTCTTCAGATATGATGTTCACTATCAAGACGTGCACAGTAGTCACAAGAATTATCCCACTTTGGCGAATTTGTCACAATGTGTACCGTGGTTATTATCTAGTGGGGTACAAATGTATCAGGTAACCTTGCACCAGCACCGTATCAGTTAGAGATCATATGTAACGTCCTTATAAAATAATAATGAAAAATTTGGTTCGATTTTTTTACGATTTGCACTTTAAATGGTTTGCTATAAATATATCATCATCATCATCAGCCACAAGACGTCCACTGCTGAACATAGGCCTCCCCCAAAGATTTCCAGACCGACCTGTTGGAAGCGGCCTGCATCCAGCGACATCCTGCGACCTTTATCAGGTCGTCTGTCCACCTTGTAGGTGGACGTCCAACGCTGCGCTTGCCAGTACGTGGCCTCCATTCCAGAAAAAATATATATAAATATATATTTATATATATTTTTGTTTGTTTGTTTGTTTTTTTTTTGTTTGTTGGTTATAATGTTATGTTGGAGACGCGTAAGTTAATTTTAGTACTTTATTCAACCGTGTTTGCAAATGCTTCACGTGACTTGTTCAAAGTGATCTTTGTTGTCTGCACTAATATCATAAAGAGGACAGATTTGTATTGTTGTATGTAACGAATAAACTTAAAAATTACTGGGCCGATTTCAAAAATTCTTTTGCCGTTAGAAAGTTCCATTATCACTCATAAACGTATGCTACTTTTTATCCCGGAAAAAGCAGATTACGCGGGAGGAGCCGCGAAGAAAAGCTAGTATTAATAAAATGCTCTTAATATTTTACTATTTTGAAAAATCATCACACTTCGTATCACAAATGCTTGAACAGAATCTATGCTTAGACGTTGAAGGTCGTGCAAACCTACGTTCATTCACATTATTTTTCTTTCTTTTCATTCCTCCCTGAACATTTCCAAATCAGAGCTGATCTGCTGAAGGTTAGTTAAACAATCTCTTGACAATAAATTTCAATGTTGGAGTTATATAAGAACGTTCTAGTTATCGAGGCCCACTTATCTTCACCGAGATAGAAACAAGTTATTGGTGGGATACCTGGCATAAATTTGTACCCTATTGGATGATGACCACTGTATACATGGTGAAAAACCCGCCTAGACATTTCGTTCAGGTAAATCGTGTTTAAGGATTAACCGGTGTATATCCAGGCCGAAATGCTTTTGGCTGACATTTTATTCGGAGTGACATTTTATCAAGTAATGTCACAATAGAATAAAGCATTTGGTTTGTTAGATTATGACTCAGTTATTGTAGTTAATTTGCTTGAATGACAAGACTTGCAGATGGGTAAATGTATTATGTTTGACCATCGGTTTACCTAAATTTTCAGTTGACAAATAAAATGACGTTCTCAACATATAAAACAAATTATTGCTAAAAGACCTCAAGAGGGTGTAAGAAGTATCAGTGAATGTTTTGTTTGGACCGCAGCTATTACTAATAAACTCACAGAAAGTTCCACTAATAGATGCTAGTAAAATTATTCAAAAATGTTACCGAATTCACTTACCCTGATCTGAGATCACACACTCTGCAAACAACAGAATTAAAAATAATTTGAAACCATTCATACTGCACACGATTAAATCCAATCAAGTTAGAGGAAGAACTGGACAGCAATATGTTTAAGTTATCTATTTATATACATTCACATTATATCAATACAAATATAATAATGACTGAGCAAAAGAATTTTGATATCGCAGGTCAACATTTATCAGTAATGCAACCAAGAGAGCGCGCGTAGTTTACTCATATGCCAATTTACGAAATTAAACACTTCGAAATCAATATTTTAGTTGTCAAAAATATAATTTATACGTATAGTACAATTTCTTTTTTGTAAAAATACACCAAGTAAGTGATTGCGAACAGCGAGATCCATCGAGCAGACTAGGCAACACTATATGGTGTTTTTTAAATAAAGTTTTTTAAAGGACATTAAAATTCCGGATTACAGTCTGAAATGGCGATATGCTCACCATCTGCATTGTTCTAACTATTGTCAACATCACGTACAATAGGTACTACGATAGTTACGCTCTTCGACAATCTTTGTTTATTTCGGCAATAAGATCGTGTGAGGATATAACAGACCTTACAACATTTGGATAACGGATTTTTTTCTCCTAAGTGACTGACTAGATTCGCATAGTCCACAATTGATTGCGTTTTCATAGGTGCTAATTCATATTTTAATTATAGTACTGCAACTTTGTTGTTCTTAACGTCCTCAGTAACCTTTGTATGTCCGTTAATATTTTAACCAACTTCAAAAAAGGAGGAGGTTCTCAATTCGGCGAGTTTCTTTTCTTTTTTTATGTATAGAAATAGGATTTCTCCGCCTATTGCGGACCGATTTTACGGAAATAATTCATTCGATAAAAATTTGCTGCGATGTAGTCCCATATAAAGTTTGTTAAGATCTGAAGACGGAGTAAAAGCATGAAAATCCTCAACGGACAACAGCTCAGACGTCACGATTGTGTTATTGAGATGGTATTTACAGACCGTAGCTGTACTTAACAATGAAAATTTAAAATAAAATAAGTTTTAACAACACTGCCTCGGTGGCGCAGATGTGTTGCGCATACGGTACGACTACGTTTTCGTACAGTGACTTTACGTACGGTTTTACTACCACGAACTATAAGTAGAATTTTACGTTTTTCTAACACATAGAATAGAACAACGAATGATTTGAATGTTTAAATATCGAATTATGATAATAAAGGTCAATTACATCCTCTATTTATCCGATTCAAATTACGGAATATCATATAATTATTACGACATTCATATAAAACATGAAACAAAACGTAAGCAATACCACACGTGTAGATTATTATTATAAAATTGCTCCTATTTACAATGAATTATGGATTAGGAATGTTATGAAATCTTTACTTGATTAATGGAAACGATTTGTTTTCTTATACAAATGCAATAATATTATGTATCATTAATTAAATCATACAGAGTTGAGATATGTATGCATTCCATATTTAAATAGATCGGGAGAAAGTCTTTTCGTATAATTTTGTATGTATGAGTCCAATCTCTTTGGTTGAACTAGTAGTACATTGCTGGTTATGATGGCAATAAAAAGGTGTCATTTAAGAAAAGTTTTTTTATAGCATAGGCCGGCAAACGAGCAAGTGGGTCACCTGATGGTAAGTGATCTCCACCGCCCATGTACGCCCACCACCAGAAGAATCATGGGCGCGTTGCCGACCTTAAAGGAAAAGGAAAATTAGAGATTGGGAAGGGGAGGGGATTTGGGCTTTCGGTTATCTCACTCACCGTACGAAACTCAGCAGGAAACCGCTACTTTACGTCGGCTTTCTGTGAGACAGTGGTAACGATCCGGTCGAGCCAGCCCATTCATGTTGTAGACAAAACTGTCTCTACCACTCAAGGTAAAGTAAGATAAAGTAAAAAACTATTTCCTGCTTTTTTCAAAGTTTTGACTCCTTTGAATATGTCGGGGTATACAATAAAGTTCGATATTGGGGTGTCTTACGAGCTCACTGAAAGAAAACTAATGAACCGTGTACTTGTTTGCGATTCTCTATCAAAACGTTGTTAAACCGAACTATTTTTTAAAAGATTGATCACTGGTGATAAAAAATGAATCACAATAAGAATGTGTGGAAAAGATCATTGTCAAAGTGCGGCCAAGCTCCACAGACTGTGGCGAGTCCTTAATTAACACGCAATAGGATGGTGTTGTGTGCATGGTGCGAACGGGAAGGCATCGGTCATTATGGTCTATTACCGCCAGGTAAAACCATTCATTTTATAATATGGATCTCTACTGCCAACAGTTGATGACACTAAAGCAAGAGATTGAGAAAAGCTGCCGGAATTGATCAACAGAAAGATTTGTTCTTTATTATAGTAGAGGCCGACAAACGAGCAAGACGGTCACCTGGTCTTTCTTCATAATAACGCTAGACCACACACATATTTAGCCATTTAGCAAAAATTATGAGAGCTTGGCTGGGAAGTATTTAATGTATCCATCATATAACCCTGACCTTGCACTCTCAGATTTCTACTTGTTTAGGTATCTACCGAATTCTTAAATAGTGTAAGATTAATGAAGAGGAGGACCGTCAAAGCAATGGCGATCACGTTACAAGATAGAAAGTTAAAGAACAAAACGACAAAATATAATGAATAAAATGTAATTAAACATTGAAAAAAAACTGTCCCGAAGTTGTTTATCGAAGATTTTTTTTCCGCCCTTGTACAAACATTTGGCGTGATTGACTGCAGTTATTGCTGAATTTACATATTTATTGACTATCCCCTCTAAATCGATTTCAGATTAATATCCTCACCTCGCACTCACCATTCAACGGTTTACGCCACGTTACCCGAGGGACGTTTGATATCAGTAACAGATACCAGCCTTACATGATGAATAGGCTTTTGAAAATTATTTATATTAGAGAGCGATTTAAAATAAATTACATATGTAAGTGGTAGAGCCACGCTGTAGACAGTTTGTCTACATCATGATTGGGCCGGCTCAACCGGGTCATTACCACTGTCTCACAGAAAACCGACGTAAAGTAGCGGCTTGCTGCTGCGTTTCGTACGGTGAGTGAGATATCCGGAGGCCCAAATACCCCTCCCCTTCCCAATCCCTAATTATCCCTTCCCTTTAAGGTCGGCAACGCGCCCATAATTCTTCTGATATTGTGGGCACACATGGGCGGTGGAGATCACTTACTATCTACTATATCAGGTGACCCACTTGCTCGTTTGCCGATCTATGCTATAAAAAAAAAACATTTTGGAAGATTATTTTTGTAAGGTTTTTTCAACTGAGCACGGCAAAGTGACTGCACTACACCTGATGGTAAGCGTAGTCTAGTCCATAAAACCAGCGACCACCGAAAAACAATGAGTTTATCGGTGGTCACCAGAGTCATGCCGGCCTATATAAATGCTTCTTCCCTCTTCGGAGAGGAAAGAAGCAAATCGAGGGGCTAGCGACAGGACAAGCGGATGACCGATGTGGACACAGTAATACAAGGATGTACCTCTATACCCGCCTCTGTCAACCATCAAGTCATGTCGCAAGCCCCTCGGGAGAACCGGATATACACTGGCTGATCCCGGAACGCGATCCACACAAGGTGTGTAGATTACTATGGCAGGTTTTAATACCATGTGTACGGTGGTCGCTAACCGGGCGGATATGAATATCCTACCACCAGTAGTACTACATACATAGATGGACGTCCGTTTCCCTTCATAAGATACTGCCAGATAAATTTTCACTCCTTTTGTTCATGTTTTTACTTGTTAAAGTGAGTTTAAAACTACTGGAAGACAATTTAGTATTTTGACACTATGTATCGTAGTCATTTTGTCATCAAAGCTTATTTTGATTTATTTTAGAGCATTATTAATTAATATTTTAAAAGTAAATCTAACAATTTACTTTATAACTATCTTATAGACGTAATCAAGTAAACAGTATACAAGACTTTTTTTTTAATCATCATCATCATCATCATCATCAGCCACAAGACGTCCACTGCTGAACATAGGCCTCCCCCAAAGATTTCCAGACCGACCTGTTGGAAGCGGCCTGCATCCAGCGACTTCCTGCGAATATTTTTATTAGAATAATTAAACATAAATATTTATAAACTTAGATAATCACATGACATTTAATAACAGTTTAGAACGATAAATTATAATATAAAACCATTTTTTCGTAGTACAATTTGTCATCATCTGTATAAATTAAATGGAATAGGTATCAAACACGCGTGATAACAGTTGGTACAAACCATTTTTGGCAGTCGTTGGCACCATATTTCCATGACATATAGCCTTGTGACGTGAAAAGCTTCTGAGCTTCGTTTTAAATGTAAACGAACACCATACAATCTCGACGTGTTCAATTTGAGCGAAATACTAGAAATTCCCACGTTAAAATGTAAAATAATTCGTGTCACGCCACGGCGTATGGTTTCCAAAATATTAATTTAGAAATCGTTCTGGCGATACTTATTTGATTGGAAAATTCTATGATGTGAATTGATTATTGCGATAATAATTAAATAAATACATCCAACAGTCACATACATAGTCCTGACCCCTCAGTAAGATACGAGTCTTGTGTCGTGGGTATCAGGAACTTCGAGAGACTTTCAGTCTCACAACACCCAGACCCCGAAACAAATATTTGTGGATCACACAAACAAACATTTGTCTCGGTGCGGGGATCGAACCCACAGCCTCTCGCTTCATAGCCGACTACTCGCCCACTGCCCCACGGAGGCTGTCCTCTAATTATTTGGGCGTGCCGTTACTTTTGACGTGATTTTCAAAATTATGTAGTTCGCTATTTGTCACATACATAAGCTCATGCTTTAAAAGGTAGGCAGAGGTACAACTAGCTGCTGCACCAACGTTTAGCCGAGCTTATCTCCGTCTCATGTAATAGGGGGCGAGCCTATCGCCATACCGGGCCTAAATTTCAATGCCGAGCAATTCATGTGTGATTTTTCGAATCAAAAACCAAACAAATTGTGATTACCCAACCAGGGAATTGAAACCAGGACAGCTTGGTTCTTAGCCTTAGAACGCAATGAGGCGAAACACTATTTACATCTCGGAATCTATTCTTTTAATGCAAACTTTACGTTTACTCATACCAGTTGCAGTCTTGTAGAAGAGAAGTTCACGCTATTTAGTTCATAATCATAATATCAGATAGAAAACAATTAATACGATTTCAAATTAGAATTTTTTATTGTTAGAAACACTAATTTATTAGTTGTGGTTTGTGATACTTTGATACTTTTACTAGTGAGTATACTAAACAATGATAATGTCAATGATAAATCTACTGTACAATGACTTAACGATTTGAATACCTTTTTGCTATATCGATTGATAAATCAATATTGTATGTTTGTTGCCCTACGTCCATACGTCGCCGTAACTAATATAATATTAGTATTATAATTGAACTGTACATCGTAATTCTGAAAATGTGGAATCTGATTAAGTCTCTGTTGCTTATTACAGATAGTGAACAATTTGGAATACGAATGCATCACAAAATAAATAATAATTATCGTTAAGATAGTATCATCACTGACTATTACAATAACCTTTATCATCCAGGAAAAATAAATTGTGACCCGCGCCACTTTATTTATGTATATTTATCACATATCAATAATACTGACCTTGTGGTATATTAGTGATGCACATTACGATTCGATTTTAATAAAGATATTTTCAAGTGTATGCAATCTAGCGATTCACAGAATCGATTCATACGATACTCAAGCGGATCGATTCAACAGTTGGGCGAATCGAATCGTTTGGATCGTACACGTAAATATAACCCACCTTATCCAATTATTTTTTTATGGCAATACTCATAATAATAATTGTTTATCCCAGCGAAGCAAGCTCAATTACTGATAAATGCGGAAATTATTTAACTTGTTCGCATTATTTATGTTAACACGAAACAAAGTAAACAAATAATGAAAGATATATTCACAGCAGATCCTGTTATATTTGTTATTTGTCGTATTACCGTCATTAACTTTTGTTATACATCTCTACTACTACTACTACTAATACTACTTAGAGTTTAGATAATGAATTAAACCCCCCCTTTTTGGGTATATAATGTTAAGTGATAAGTTTCAAAATGATCATTGAAATAAAACTAATTTAAACGGGTTTTATCGTGGTTTTTATTTTAATTTTGGTCCCGACGTTTCTGTTACAATCCATTTAAATTAGTTTTATTTCAATGAGTATCATTCGCGTAAACGTAAGAAATCATTATCAAAATGATCAGTTATTTCAAGGGCTTCAAATACTTCAAACCGGAACACCATGATGTTTAAAGACTAGCTGTGTTTGGCGCTTAATTAGACAATGCGCTGATACCAACAAGGCAGACTTTTGCATACGGGAGACCTAGGTAAGATTAATCGTATATTTAAGTTTATTAGCTTAATAATTTGTGAGTTTACTGAGACATCCATTTCTGAAACGATTTTTACGAGATCGATTCAAGAGCATATGATCAGATCTGAGAATCGATTCAGTTATATTATGATCAATTGCCATCCAAAAAATCGATTTAAACAAAAAATTGTGCATCCCTGCTACTTATGCAGTTGTAACACGGGTCTATGTATATTTCATAAATATTATCTTCGTTTTGATAATGCTTACAACATCAATTCAAAAGTCAAGTTCAGACTTGTATAAGACGCAGATTACGTTATTTTTTGCCTGTGACTCTCCGACTTAACATAACGACATAAGCCTCCCATACTTACTATTTACAATAGGTATATCATATGTTTATATTATTGTTCCACCTGCACTTATCCCGTTCTCAGTGGGATCGGCGCAACATGCTTTTAAACACATCTTACAGAAAGATTTGGCTTATAGTTTTTACTACCGGTCGCCTGCCTGACGTCAACTACTTTGGGGAGAAAACATACCGCGACCCGAATAAAAATTTTCATGGAACTTACAAACATTTGTCTCGGTGCGGGTGTCGAACCCGCTGTCTCTTGCTTTACAACCGGCGACTCGCCTAGTGCGCCAGAGTGACTATCACAAAATATGTGTATATTAAAATTTTAAATTTCACTTGTAGTTTTCACATAATTAGTGTATTCCCAAGCAATCAGAAACATAATTATGACGAAGCAATCGAAGGACAAATGCAGCAAAATAATGTTTTGGTAATTTAATTATTTTATAGATTCCTATTTTTTTATAGCTTGACTCAAGCAAGTTACTCGACTGATGGTTAGTGCTACGCCTGCCCATAAACAGAAGCAACATCACACAGAACTTTGAAATACAAATGTCTGCATGACGCTGGACTGTGCTTGTTCTTCCGAGACATAGGATATTATGTCCCCTAATGCCTAGTAATCTCACTTAAATCTCAAACTGACAATACCTGATTACAAAATTCTTAAAATTCTCAAAGTTAAAATGTTATTCCATATCTTGTATTAATCAATGTATTAATGTTGCAGAAATAGTAACGCACAAATAAAATATGTTGCTAATAAAAATATAAAACTGCGCGGCCATCAAAATTTTCGTCGAATAAATTTCCCCACAATAAAAGCAAACATGAATTTAATAATGTACCCACACGATTGCGAGATTGCTTCGAATGTATTCGACAAATGATAAAATTGCCTCACTAAATTATTCAGAAAGAAATTCTTTCCTCGAAATGTTTGTTACGAAAGTTTAAGTGGATTCGGATTGACTCTTTGCTCGTATTTTGCGAGTAGGCACATGTTAATCACAATACATTTTACATAGCTCGTCCAATAGATGGACAAGCTATGTAAAATCTATATACGATGGCCATTAACGATTCGATCTATATCGTAGATACCTATTGTCAACATTTTTCAAGCCGCGTGAAGCCGTCGACTTGGCTTAACTACTGCTGTCAGTCGATAGCAGCCGCGGCCGACTTTTCACGTACCCTATTGTGTCGGAGGCGACCAGATGAAATACCACTCAGAGGTCTCCCTCAGGGTGACCATGCCAAAGGTTGCATATCTCGCTAATCGTTTACCGATTAGTGAGTCCAATACTGCCACTGCCCTTTAACCAGCTGAGGACATGGCTGCGTCACAGAACACAAAAACAACACGCAGAACAATGGGCGAATATTAGTACATGCAGACAATCCCGGGAAACCGTGCCACACCCGGATTTTCGTCTGACTAAACGCCTCCTATCTTTGGACAGGGCATCCCTACGCATAGTCGTAGGTACCATCACTGGACATTGCCCGCTAAACAAACATTTATATGTTCTAGGTATGACTGACAGCTCCCTATGTAGGGGATGTCTGTTGGTCGATGAAACAGCTGCCCATGTCATCCTGGAATGTGAAGGTGTAGCTGCACAACGGGCAGAAATCCTCGACTCACCGGGGTTACTCCGAGAAGCCTGTGGAGAAACCAGGAAGATCCTGCGCTTCTGGTCGGAGTTAGGCTGGCTTGTACTATAGCCGGCACGGATATCACGCACAATGGCCTGAATTTTTTACAGGCTAAGTGCGGGAAAAGGAGCCCACAACCAATACCAATACCAATACCGATTAGTGAGTGCAACTGGCTATGCGAATCTTTTGACTCGAAAGGAGAATATAATCGCCGTACCACCCATACACCACTCATGTGCATTATCAATAATTATTTTGTTATGACCTATCAATTACATCGAGTATAAGAGAGATGAAAGATGATGAAGAGAATATTCTGAAACAGGTAAGGGAGACCGTACATGAACACTAAACGGTGAGGTCATCCGTTTGATTTCAAGGCCGAGCAATTTTTTGCGGGATTTTTTACAAATTTTTATTACTATGATTATTACATAACTATGATTGATGTAAGAGCACCATAATATTTTATGAAAAATTATTGTATTTTTTTATTGAAACTGTTTGAAATGTTTATTATAAACTTGGTATATATTTATGATTACCTCTAGCGCCACCCACGATAAAAATTAAGCGTCCTGTAAGCTTAATTGCTCAGACCTTGTGTATGTAGTAGCATAGACAAAAATATTCATCTATGGCAGTAGTTAGAATATATAGTAAGGATAGAGTTAAGTACTGTAAAATAAAAAATAATAATAAATTCACATCACACTCTGTAAACACATAACTATTTCGATTGATTAGTTTTTAAAACAAGTTCCTCCAAACCTGACTATATCATTTACTTCGACATTTAATTATGAAGACAGTACCTATATGATTTAGCCTCAAAGGCTAGAAATGTACAAATCTATACTAATAATAAAGCTGTAGAGTTTGATTGTTTGTTTGTTTGTTTGAACGGGCTAATCTCAGGAACTACTGGTTTGCATTGAAAAATTCTTTTTGTGTTGGATAGTCCATTTATCGAGGAAGGCTTTAGGCTATATAACATTACGCTGCGACCATTAGAAGCGAAGCATCAGTGAAAAATGTTGCAAAAACGGGGAAAATTATTCATATTTGAAGGCTTCCGTTGCTAAGCTACCGAAATAATATTATTTGAAGGCTTCCGTTGCTAAGCTACCCTAATCTATACTAATATTATAAAGCTGTAGAGTTTGATTGTTTGTTTGTTTGTTTGATCACGTGGGCGGAGCCGCGAGCAAAAACTAGTTCCTGATATTTACCGGACAACAAAATATAATAGAGTTCCCTTATTCATACGTATCTATACTAATAATAAAGCTGTAGAGTTTGATTGTTTGATTGTTTGTTTGTTTGTTTGTTTGTTTGTTTGAACGCGCTAATCTCAGGAACTACTGGTTCGAATTGAAAAATTCTTTTTGTGTTGGATAGTCCATTTATCGAGGAAGGCTTTAGGATATATAACATTACGCTGCGACCATTAGAAGCGAAGCATCAGTGAAAAATGTTGCAAAAACGGGGAAAATTATTCATATTTGAAGGCTTCCGTTGCTAAGCTACCCAAATAATATTATTTGAAGGCTTCCGTTGCTAAGCTACCCAAATCTATACTAATATTATAAAGCTGTAGAGTTTGATTGTTTGTTTGATCACGTGGGCGGAGCCGCGTGCAAAAGCTAGTATTATATAATCAGATTGTCTAGTCTAGAATGTCATAATCGGCCTTCAAGGTGTAGTCTTCTTGTCGCCGCAAAGTATTCTGTTTTTATTTTATTTATAACTAGCTTTTGCTCGCGGCTCCACCCGCGTGATCTGCTTTTTCCGGGATAAAAAGTACCCGGGGATCGAACCCGAGACCTCAGCCAAGCAGTACACAATATCACTGCGCGACCGAGGCAGTCATATCACAAATTTCATACATACTTTTTGGGTAGCTTGAACCGTGTACGCAGCGCACGCAACGGAAGCCTTGAATTAATATGAATAATTTTCCCCGTTTTTTGCAACATTTTTCACTGATGCTTCGCTCCTAATGGTCACAGCGTAATGTTATATAATAAAAAAAGTCTAAACAAATAAATTGCCTAAACCCTTCCTCGATAAATGGACTATCCAACACAAAAATAATTTTTCAATTCGAACCAGTAGTTCCTGAGATTAGCGCGTTCAACAACAACAAACAAACAAACAAACTCTTCAGCTTTATAATATTAGTATAGATATGAAGAGAGGAATATCATTATCTACACAATGAAAATAATGTTCACATAAACTATATAAAATTAGTATTCACCTCGTTCGTCTAAGCAAAAATCACTGAACCACGAAATGACCTACCTTTCCGCATGAACTAAGATTGGTTAACAGTCAGTTTTTAATAGGGCCGGAACCATGGTGAATTCTAAGTCCGCAATTTTCAACTGAAGTAAATTTGCGTAATAACTTAAAGTAATAAGTCAGTGAATTGGCAACGTGTTACGGATTAAATTATTCTAGTTCCGTTTTCTTCAACAGTAGGTTCTCTAATTCGGAATATCCTTATAATAAGGCTTTTCGGTTTCCAATGTTGGACTTAGCGAGATTCGTAAAGTATATGTGATAACTATACTGTGGTATAATGAAGACTCTCATTAAAAGAACAAATGTGATTTTATTTTTTTTATTTAATTTTTTGTTATTTTATTAAATCAATATTTTTGATATGGCAATGAATGGGTGACAGTAATATTATGTGTATCATTGGATTTACTTTAAACAATTGTATTTTAGTATTCAACAGGCCCTCTAAGTGTGACATAATAACAAGTTACCAACACTACCATCAAAGCTCTAAAGTAAGCTCTAAGCTCTTTAATCCTACGTCCTAATAATATTATAGATGTGTAAGTTTGGATGTTTGTGAATTTGTATGTTTTTTAATCAATCACGCCGTAACGGCTCAACGGATTAGAATGAAGGCACACAGACGGATCACGGCCTAGATTAGAATATAGGTAATTTTTATCCTGGAAAAAGACATGGAAATGCTACTCAAAGTTATAGTAATGAATGAACAAATATGGAATTTCATAGTTCAATGGCGTTTTTAATACACAACATTATTTTTTTTTTTTTTTTTTTTTTTTATTGCCTTGATAGGCAGACGAGCAAGCGGCCCGCCTGATGGTAAGCGGTCACCGCCGCTCATGGACATCGGCAATGCCAGGGGCATAGCCAAGCCGCTGCCTACCACTGAAGGGATACTCTTTTTAAACCTCGTTTGAAGAAGGACATGTCATAGCGCTCGGGAAACACCCAGGCAGGGAGTTCATTCCAGAGCTTACACGTGCGTGGAAAAAATGAACGCTGGAAACGTACGGTACTAGACCGTATTGTTTCCAGGTGGTATGGATGAACTCTACTGCGGTGTCGGGTGGTGCGATGGTAGAATGGTGACGTTGGCACCATCTTAAACAGTTCCTCAGAGCACTCCCCATGGAACAGCCGATAGAACACGCAGAGAGAACCAAAGTCTCTCCGCAGTCCTAACGGTTCCAGGCTATCCGTGAGATCAGGATCATCGACGATTCGAACAGCTCGTCTTTGCAAGGAGTCAAGTGGGTTGAGCAGGTATTTGGGGGCTCCTGCCCAGAGGTGAGAGCAGTACTCCACGTGGGGCCGTACTTGAGCTTTATAGAGCATCAATCTCTGGCCCGGCGTGAAGTACCGCCCCGCTCTGTTCAGGATACCCAGCTTTTTACTAGCCAATTTGGCTTTGTCCTCCAAATGACTCCTGAACTGGACTGTGCTCGAGATTTCGACGCCGAGAATCCCAATACTCTCGGAAACCTGGAGAGGTACTCCTTGGAACTGAGGCGCTATGACAAATGGGTCCTTCTTCGCAGTGAACGCGCAAACTTGTGTCTTCGTGGGGTTGAACTGAACTAAGTTCATTTCACCCCATTCGGAGGCCCGCCCCAGAGAGCTCTCGATTTCAGACACAAGTTGAGACCGTCTTTCCTCTACGGTGCACCGAGGAACATTCTGGTGGCCGATGTATCGCGCATCACTCGTGCTGTCATCTGCATAGCAATGCATGCTGTCAATAGACAGCATGTCATTGATATGCAAGATGAAGAGTGTCGGCGACAACACCGAGCCCTGTGGAACGCCAGCATTGACTGAAAGAGTCTCGGAGCAACAGCCGTCAACGACGACTTTAATGCTCCGACCTTCCAGGTAGCTAGCGATCCACTTGCAGAGTCCCTCGGGGATTCCGTAGGATGGCAGCTTCGATAGAAGGGCTCTATGCCATACCCGATCGAACGCCTTCGCGATGTCAAGGCCGACAGCCATAGCCTCACCCTTGCCCTCCAAAGCTTCTGCCCAGCGATGTGTGAGATAAACAAGAAGATCACCAGCTGATCGACCGTGACGGAAACCGTACTGACGATCACTGATCAGCTGGTGCTCCTCAAGGTACCGCATCAGCTGGGCATTAACGACTCGTTCCATAACTTTGGAGAGCAAAGATGTGACCGCTATCGGCCTATAACTCGAAGGGTCCGACCGGTCACCTTTTTTAGGGATCGGATGGACATGAGACACCTTCCATGAAGTGGGAACCCTGTTAGTATAATAGGAAAGACGGTAAAGGCGCGTAAGAACGGGGGTCAACTCAGGGGCGCACGTTTTAAGAACCACCGCGGGGATACAGTCTGGCCCACTCGACTTACGGATGTCGAGAAGCCTTAGTTCCCTCCTGACCGCACGCTGGTTGATGCGTATCTCAGGTAGGGTAAACTCGCACCGGGAGATCTGCGGCGGTGTGGCTTCTCCATCATCTAAAGTCGAGTTCGAGGCAAAGGATTGGGCTAAAAGATCCGCCTTCTCCTTTGCACTATGGGCCAAACTGTCATCAGGCTTACGCAGTGGCGGGAGACTAGACTGGCAGAAGTTGCCTTGGACAGCCTTGGCAAGCGACCAAAAAGCACGGCTCCCAGAGGGATAACTCTTTAGTCGCTCACCAATTCTGCCAATGTGCTCCGCCTTGGCCCTGGCTATAGCCTTCTTGCTGGACCTAGAAGCAGCATTAAAGTTCCGCTTCTCTTCCTTGGCGTTTGGATCCTGACGCTTTCTGGCGTCATTCCACGCCACGTATGCGGACTGCTTGAGGCGCGCAGCTTCGGCGCAGGCATTGTTATACCAAGGCCGGCTACGACGCCCCAGTGGTATTTTGGTATTGGGGATGAACAAGTCCATCCCCAAAAGCACCACGTCCCTGATGCAGTCCGCACAAGCGTCAGGATTTTCGGAAGAGAAACAGAGCTGCTTCCATGGGTAGGACGCAAAGAACTCACGTAGTCCATCCCAATCTGCTGACCCATAACGCCAGACCCTGCGAGATCCAGTCGCTGAAGAGCGATGCTGATAAGTAGCAGGGGCCGACGAACGCACTAGGCAGTGGTCAGATGACCCTAGAGGGGCATCGACCACTACCTTGTATCCATCAGGGTGTGTAGTCAGCAGAAGGTCCAACAACGAAGGTTCGTGGGTCTCAACATCTGGAACACGAGTGGGTTGCGTTACCAGTTGTGTGAGACCATAAGCCAAGGCCAATTCACAAACAGTCCGACCCGGGAGGTCAGTGGTCCGGGAGCCCAACCACTCCACATGATGAGCGTTAAAGTCGCCAAGGACCACCACCTCCGCAGATGGGTACTGTTTAAGAACTTGGTCAGTCCCCACTTCCACGTTCTCAAATAGGTGAGTAGACCCCACTTCACTGGCATGAGACCTGTAAAGGCATGCGTAGATCCGAGTACGACCTCCATAGTCTACGCATAGCCACAAGATCGACAGGTCCCGATGCTCGAGGCCCCGAAGGCGGCGACAACATATATCACCCCTAACGAAAACGCACACCCCGGCCTTACGGAGGAACGAGTGCTCTAGTACGTAGCCGGGGTAGTTTAAGTACGAAGTATCGTCAGGGGTAGATATTTGAGTCTCCGTTAAAAAGAGCAGAGCAGGCCGCGACGTCTCGAGGTGGTGATGGACGGCGTCGAGGTTACTATGCAGACCCCTGACATTGCAGAAGTCCACTTGAAAAGTGGATGAAGTCTCCGCCGAGTAATGTCTGCTCTTTTTTTTGGCCTTCTTCATATATTTGAATGTATTAGAGTAGGAATGGAGAAGGATGTGCGCAGTGGGTTCAGAATGATACCCGAATAAAAGGCGGAGCGTGGTGCGAGGTGGGCACGTGAGTTATTTGAGGAGCTGGCACGAAGCACGGAAGGGCCCCCGATGCCCCCCCATGTACAGACGCCGGGATCCACTCCAGTCTCCCACACTGGCACGGCGACTGTACAATGGGATTTTCGCCGGTTGGTAGGACAGCTTCCCAAGGAGGGAGTTTTCAAAGAGAATCCTCGGGTTCAGGTCCCCAACTGACCGGCAGGCGGCCGGCGGCGACCGTTCCCATCGGGTCTCCCTGTGCCCCGAGTCAGCCCCTCATGCTCATCGCGGCGACCGGGACTTTAGCACCGCATGTTCCGGGCACCATCCGAAACCACCGACACGGAGAGGAGAGTAGAGGACAGGAACGGCTATCCAGCCCTTCCACAGGAACGCATTGCTACTTAGCTGCAGAAATAGGCTGGACGGTGGTACCAATCCGCTTGGGCCGAACGCCGAGCAGAAAAACGTCCACTCAGAGTTGAGCCCTACCACCAGTGACGGGAGAGAAAGGTAGGGACAAGGACACCATGACCGCGGAGAGAGGGGAAGGTATGCGGCAATGGAGGCTCGAGGGGCCAGGGTCGCGTACCCGGTCATTCTATGTGGCAACCGGACAGATTAACACCAGAATGACCCTCTGACCATAAAACGGATTATATCGCGGTTTTATTTTTTGGAACAAAATTAATAAAAAACCGCGATAAAATCCGCTTAAATTAGTTTTATTTAAATTTGACTTTTAATAGACATCTACTACCATAAAAATATAACATTTAGAATACGTTATTCTTATAAATTTAATCAGCGACTTATTAACAAGTCCCTGTTCGATATCAATCCTGAAACAAGATAAATGGCGTCCCTGAACGTCGAACACAAGGTCTAACTAGCACACAGTCGGCCCTGCCCATGCTTTCCTACAAAATGGCTATAGCATGACTACCACTTGTCTAGGAAAGTACTCCAACTATACAACGTAATTGCTGGAAAAATCTATCCATTGTCTCACCAAAGGATAAAACAAGAATAATTTTAATAAAAATATGCCTATCGCACATTAAATAGATAAGTAAGATTAAAATCATTTTTTTTTTCAAAATGTCTGTTGAAAGTTCTGTTTGTTTCTCTCCTAAAAATTGGAAATTTATGCCAAAGTCTATCCCATACCCAACTTAAAAATTTGTTGTATTCAGATAGTTAACAAGGCTTAAAAATTGCGGATATTTTTCGGATAGTGTTTGACGTTTGTTAATCTTCTATTCTACAAAAAATGTCTAAAAAATTGCTTTGACTAAATATTACTATTAGATATAAGTTAGGTTTGTAATTCTTTGTATACTAATATTTTATTCTAAAGGTGAAAAATTGAAACGTATGTTGATAAACGTAGGTACTGCTATTATACTATGTAGGTATGTTTTTGCTCGCAGCTTCACCCGCGTGGAAGTCTTTCCGGTCAAATTTCCATACAAATTTGACCCCAATTAGTCCTGGTCAACCCTGTGTGAAATCGTGTGAAGTCTCACAGTGAAATCTCACAAGAAACCGATGCAAAGAAGCAGCTTGCTGGTTCGTTTCGTACGGTGTGGGAGATATTCGGAGACCCAAATCCCGTTTCCCTTCCCATCCCATGCCTTTGCTTTAAGGTCGGCAATGTGTCCATGATTCTTTAGGTATTATGGATATTTATGGGCGGTAGAGATCACCATCAGGAAACCTACTTACTTACTTGACAGCCTCCGTGGCGCAGCGGGCGAGTAGCCGGCTGTGAAGCGAGAGGCCGCGGGTTCGATCCCCGCACTGAGACAAATGTTTGTGTGATCCACAAATATTTGTTTCGGGGCCTGGGTGTTGTGAGACCGAAAGTCTCTCGTAGTTCCTGATATCCACGTCACAAGACTCGTATCTTACTGTGGGGTCAGGACTATGTGTGTGACTGTTGGGTGTATTTATTATTATTTATTATTACTTAACGTCCTCCGTTATACAAATCAATGCTGCTAGATATTAATTACTACTAATGTGAGGTAACTTTCGTTCTTCTACGGATCTCCTCATTTCTGATTTGATCACGTAGAGAAAAAACAACAACAGGCCGGTCTGGAAATCTTTGGGAGAGGCCTCTGTTCAGCAGTGGACGTCTTGTGGCTGATGATGATGATGATGATGATGAAAGTGAGGTAAAATACCAAAATGTAATAAACGATTATAGTATAACCCACTTTTTATCAACTTCTTCGTCTCCTAAGTCATAATAAGTTAATTCGTCTCTTTCCCTGATACTGAAGGAAATTAACCAAATAATTATATTACAAACTCCATTTATTTGCTCAAACAACACCTTTCAGTGATTATCTATTCACTTTGTAATACGTCAAGCTAGAACTTTACTCGTTACAAACGTTGTTGAGTTGGCATTTGCCACTTTTATACCAATAATTATAATACCAGCCCGTATTATTTAGCGATGCGAGAGGCCATCTGGGTTGAGACCACTGCTTCGTTTATTTCTGCTGCCAACAAACAATGGTGTGTTAGCACAGTTGTATCTCGGTTCGAACTTCTAGTGAAAATTCTTCAAGTAGATGTCGCGGTGACGAACGGAACCTAGTACAATGCAATGCTTTGTTATTCAAAGTTCTGAGTGGTATTGCTTCCATTTACGGTCAGGTGTGGCGATAACCATCAGGCGAGCGACCTGTGCCTTTAGTCATTCAAGCTAATAACAAAAATTAAAAATGTCTCACAGCCGGGCCTCCTCTACTTATGAGACGGTTTAGGCGTTAGTCCACCGTGTTAGCCTAATGCAATCTAATATCATTTTGTTTACAGACTAAAAATACAAAATCATAAAAAAAAATATATAATCGAAATTATTTTTGGAGAATTCTCAGGTATACAGGTTTCCTCACGATACTTTCGTTCGTTCGTTCGTTCCTCCATTAAAGCGAGCGATAATTAATTTAATACTTACACAACTTCGAAAAGTCGGTGTATATCCCATGGGGTGGGATCGATCTATGACATCCGTTTCGTCAGTCCGTTCCACTCCCCACTAGCCTTTTTTTTATTTTAACAGTAACATTTATGTAAAGCTTACCCAAAACAGCGGATGTTCTCAATTGGAGTGTATATTTGGGTGTGTGACTGTTGGGTGTATTTATTTATATTTTTCGTATTTTTATGCAAAATTTTAGACACTTGGAAATGTTTGATTTAGTTTTCTCATTTATTTATACGATATGTCGGATGGAAACCGACGTCTTGAGTACAATTGTCTGAGCTTTGGAGTCGAAAATTACATTAAATCTGGGATTTGAATAATGCCCGGTATGATCAGTCTTATTATATCGTTATCATATATTCCTAATCGTACTTTTTGTATAATGATTTCTTACGTTTACGTGAATTTTACACATTGAAATAAAACGAATTTAAACGAATGTTATGGTTTTTTTATTTTATTTTGGTCCCGATGTTTCGAAGGCTTTTATTTATTTATTTTTCAGCCATAGTGGTCACGGGGGTGGACTAAGGTGTAGGATGTCTCAAAATGTTAATGTTACATTATCTATCTTCAATATGAAATTATTAAGTTTAGTGTTATTTCGATCTAAGCACAAAGACTTCACAGTGTCTTGAGGTCTGGCAGTTGGTCTTTTGGGTTTCAATTTTTTTTTTTTTTTTATACATCCAACAGTCACATACATAATTCTGACCCCACAGTAAGATACGAGTCTTGTGTCGTGGGTATCAGGAACTAAGAGAGACTTTCGGTCTCACAACACCCAGACCCCGAGACAAATATCTGTGGATCACACGAATGTTTGTCTCGGTGCGGGGATCGAACCCGCGGCCTCTCATTTCACAGCCCGCTGCGCCACGGAGGCTGTCAATTATATGTATAATCGGATCTCAGGCTTGTGCTAGCTTCCAACCATCTTCTCTATTGAAATTCGGACGTATTTTAATTTCAATAGACTCGCATATCATCCTAGGTAGGAATCGATGTTCTTTGGCAAGGATTTGTGGTTTATCATACTTTTTGTTGCAAGATAATCACAATAAAACGTATGTTGAGAAATAGAAAAACCGCAATACCGAAACGCAACGCAAACGTATATGTTGCTAATAAAACGGACCCAAATAGAACATACCAAGTTACGTTTAAGGGCCGCGCCCCAGCCGTCTTATTTACATCGCCTAAGTGAAATCCAGTTAACCACTAATAGCATTTTCCTCTACAGGAACTGCGGGTACAAGGATTTACACCGTCACGTTTCTGTAAATGACGTTGGGTAAGTTATACAGATTGTAAATACTGGATTTGTGTGGGCCGTTAGTTAGAGGAATGTGTTTTAAGACAATGTAATCTTGGATAATCAGTGAGTTTATCCACAGACAGCATCTGTGGCGCAGTGGGTTAGTAGCCATCTCTAACGCGAGGCCGCGGGTTTAATTCGGGTTTTATTTATTTCGTGTCTGGGTGCTTTCTCTGCAGACAGGTTGACGTCAAGCAGACGGCCGGTTATAAAAACTACAAGCTAAATCTTTCTGTAACATGTGTTAATAAAATAAATAATTAAAAAATCACAAACCCGACTGCAGTAAACATAATTTAAAAGTAATGCACCAAAACTACCGAAACAAGATTGATAATAGAAAATAAAATTAAAATAAACAAAGTAAACTCTACTTCAGTTTAACCGACTATATTATGAGCTGTAAACCTAAGTGACCCGCAATAAGTTTAATTTTAAGCGGAGCCATTAATTTTCTTTCGGTTTATAATTTTTAATTGGGTTCCGTCTGATCATAAAATTTCAAAGGTTAACAATTTCTTAGAATTTATAGTATACGCAGACACAACAGTTACCTATCATGCATAGTCAATTCAAATTTAAGAATTACAAGATCAATATTTTATGTACCAAATCCTATGTGAAATAGTTTATCAACAACAAAAGCCATTATGCTATCCCATCACGGCAAATCGTCCCGTCTTTCGCATAAAGACGTCGAAGATTGGCCTGGAATACATCAATGGTAACGACCTTGGCCAGTATCCAGGGCTAATAACGACATATTCAAACGTTCGGCTGCAGAAGATTTATGTTTTCTCGAATTCCCATATTTGTAGGCTTGTGCTTCGTCACTACGGATGTTTATGAGAGCTAGGTGCAAATTGTTTTGTTCTATATTGGCGTGTGAAGTTTTATGGCCAAGTGACGTAATGAGACTGTTCATAGGCAGGCAAACGAGGAATTGGGTCACCTGATAGTAAGTGATCTCCACCGCCTTTGAACATCACCCATAATACCAGAAGAATCACGGACATATTGGACCTTAGAGGAAAATGATAGCTAATAAAGCAAATGGAAAGGAAGGAAGGGAATTCAGCCTCCGGATATCTATTATTAAAAAAATAATCTTGTTTATACATATCCTAAATTTCAGTTTTAGCTGATGAATTAGTACACATTGCAAATAATTTATTTAAGATAAATTGAGCTATTTTGAATATTTATGAACATATTTCCGAAGAAGCCAACATAATCCATGAAGTTCTTATGTCGATACATAAGATGTTAAGCCTCATAATGCCCAGGCCTCTGTCCTTCAAACCGAAACCCAACAGTGCTTATACACTGTTGCTTGGCGGCAGAAATAGACAAAGCGGTGGTACCAACCTAGACGGCCTCTCGTATACGAGGAACCTACCACCTTGTATCATATACAAAATATTTTTGTTTTTTTATAAAACCAACTAGCTTTTGCTCGCGGGTCCGCCCGCGTGAACACGTTTTCCGGGATAAAATTAGCCTGTAACCGTCTCCAGGGTTCCATCTATCCCTGTAGATAAATTCATCAAAATCGGTTCAGTGATTTAGGCGGAAAGCGTAACAAACAAACTCACTTTCGCATTAACATTCACCCCCCTTTTCATCTCTTATTAACTAAAATTTCCAAAATTCCTGAAACACGTATTTATTTGTTTTACGTCAATAACCGAAATACAAAATTTTGTTTATGTAACTTTCAAAATTACGGACTTTCATACATATTATCATCCCCTACTTTGACCCCTTTGGGGTGGAATTTTCTAGAATCCTTTCTTAGTGGGTGCCTACATAACAAAATGAATATATGGTCCAAATTTCATGCTTGTAGCCTTGATAGTTTGCGCTCGGCGATGATGAATCAGTCAGTCAGTCAGGACATGTTATTTTATAAGTATAGATATCGCAATTTGGACTTCCTGCTGGTCGGAACGACGTCCAATTTACATACGACTTCATGATTACTTACGATATCATGTAAATTTTTACATAAATGTCCAAATGCTTCTGGTGACGTGTAAACTTCGATAAAACCAAGCGGCATTTCCGTTCATCGAAATAAATGAAATAAATATACCTTTTTCGAATAAAACGTAAAACGAGTAACATGTCGCATTGAAAGCTCGTTAAAACTCCCCGTACAACTTTTATCCAATAGCTGGCTGTGGAAAAATGAGCGTATTAACAGATTATGGAATTAAGAACGACGAATTATGAGGTAGCTTATGACAGAGTTCAACAAACGAATCAGACCGCGACGAGTTTCAAAAATTACATATATACAACTTTCTAATAAAAAAGCACGTGCTACAAATCGGTTCATTAGCTTAGCCAATACTCTACCACAGACAAAAAAACAATCTTGTAAACACCCCTCTTTTTGTTCGGGTTAAAAGTAGTTCTATTATAAACTAGACTAAACTAAATTCCGATTGTGGCGAGAGAAATAATCCAACAACAATTTATTTCAGTAACTAAATGTTAGATAAACCTATTTAAATGCTAATGCCTTTTCGTCTTTGACTCTATTTCTATAGTGTTTATCTCGCAATCAATTAAATTGCGGCCTTTTATAATCCGAATATCTAGTTAGAAGTATTTTAACCTAGTTCGTTAATTAAGGAGAAATTTACGGCACTGATCGGAAATGGGCTTCGGGATTTTGTCTATAGTTGGGTAAATACTTATTTACCCACGTTTCTATTAATGGAACGATGTGCCAATTAAAAATCCAACATAGTTAACATCTTTATTTCTTGACGAATTTCGTATTAACCGACGCAAAAACAGAAGAGGTTTTCAATTCCACTCATATATTTTTGTATATCTAACTTCGTATAACTTGTCACAATATTGATAATTCTTATTTTATCCGAAAGAGTATAGATTAAAGTTGGAGTGTAAGTGGGCCATCATTATTTTAGGCCCAAGCCAATCTCATCTACACGTGGTACGCTTTGCTGATTATCGGTCCAAGCAAGGTGAAACTTGTTAGATTGATAGAACTGTATCTGATAAAGTATTAAGCAGCGAATATAATTTTATACGCATACACAATGTAGCGTCAAATTGGCAGTTCCTAAGTCGCTGTGTAATGTGTTATCTTGGGCTTATTTTATTCGGAAAGAAAGAAACGGGCCGTAAATGTTACGTTGTAAGATGTGCAGAATTCCGCATAAACATATTGTGCATTACAGACGTTCCGTATATTTCTAAATGGAAGTGAGAGTGTAATTGCTTACTTCGTATTGTACTCGATTGCTTTTGATTTAATTAAATTATTGATAATGTTCGCAAGAAGTCGCTGGATGCAGGTGATGAATTTATTTGAGGTTATTAAAGGTTCAAACCGAAACACAACTACACAACTTACACACTGTTGCTTAGTGGCATATATAGACAAAGCGGTGGTACCAACGCAAATGGCCTCTTGCATACGAAGGACCTACCAACTTTTAAAAACGAATATTATTTTAACTTAGAGGCTGATAACTTACCTAGGAAGTAAATCACTTGATGGTGATGTGAATCGCTAATGTTCACTTACAATAGCAGAAATATCTTGGGTGTACTGCCAACCAATGGATTACGGAGGAAGCCGCAGTCTCTGATGGAGTAGAATAAAATTCTGACACATATTGTGTACCTTCATCTCTTAGTCAACCTTTACCTTACGACCATACTAATGCGAGCAGTTAAATTCTTAATTATTTTACGCATCTTCTTTCATAGTGCTTTTTATTTTACCCTCAGATATAAATCATTTGACGCAACATTTAATTTTGTAAATTAATCCGTGTTTCAGTGCTCGCACTTTCGCCTACGCTGGCGCTATACATTTTTCTGTCAGTGCTCTTTTTATTATTAATTTATTCTACTTGTAAAAAATAGTTGTAGAAAATTGAGTTCAGTTTTATATTTGTTGATTGGTACAACCAATAAAATGTTTCAGCAATAATTTTGTAATTACATTCAGTTTGTTATTACATAATTATACCTGACATAGACATAAGTAAATAATAAACAAATTATAAGTACTTATTACTATTACAGATCTGAAACGAAGCTGTCGCATCAGTAGTTTTGTCATAAAAAAAATCTCAGGCTTCTACGATACAGCCCTAGAGCCTAACAAAGAGACAACCAGATCCAGTGACGTGATTACTCACGCGTAGGAACAATTAGAATGTATAAAAGTCATTCTACTGAATAATAAAGCATTCATATAACCTAACTAGCTTTTGCTCGCGGCTCCGCCCACGTGATCAAACAAACAAACAAACAATCAAACTCTACAGCTTTATAATATTAGTATAGATTAGGGTAGCTTAGCAACGGAAGCCTTCAAATAATATTATTTCGGTAGCTTAGCAACGGAAGCCTTCAAATATGAATAATTTTCCCCGTTTTTGCAACATTTTTCACTGATGCTTCGCTTCTAATGGTCGCAGCGTAATGTTATATAGCCTAAAGCCTTCCTCGATAAATGGACTATCCAACACAAAAATAATTTTTTAATTCAAACCAGTAGTTCCTGAGATTAGCCCGTTCAAACAAACAAACAAACAATCAAACTCTACAGCTTTATTATTAGTATAGATTAGATTATGGCATGTCCATATTTTATGCCTTGTAATGTGATCAATTAGTGCCCTCATAATATATTTGCTCTGATTTATTGAGTAGGACATTAATGACGTCGTGATTTTACTTTTCGTCTATTAAAACTAAGCATTAATAACGATTAGGTTTCATTAAACTTCATGCTATATCTATTGATTGAAATTGAGGCGGTTATAGCCACTTGCACTTACTGATCGGTGAATGATTAACGAGTTGAGCTACGTTTGACGCGGTCAGTTTATGGATGGGTGACCGTTTAGTCGTATTCCAACTGAGCGCCTCTGTGTTTCGGAGGGCACGTAAAAAGCCTACGCCACAGAGGCTGTCATTATTGTTAGGTAAGGGTAAGGTTGGTTTCAGTGGGAGAGCCACGTTGTAAACTGTTTTGTACACAGCACGAATGGGCGGATCTTATGTCTTTATTTTATTTATTTATTAAGATACACTTAATAAATTTTGACAATACTAATACTAAGCTTAATATATTAGGTATATTTCTGAAGTCTAATCAAAATCCAATTGGAAGTGTATACAACATTACTAGATAAGGTGACACATATGTGACACATTTATCTTACAGAAAATCGACTTAATGTGGGAGCTCGATATGGTGTTTCGTACGGGGAGAGAGATTACCGGGGGCCCAAATGCCCTCCGCCCTCTTCAAAGTCCGTATTACGCATCCATGATTATTTTGGTCTTCTGGGTGTTTATGAGCGGTGGAGATCATTTACTATCACTTTTTTGACCAAAGCTCAAAAAATATTTTTTTTGGAACGTAGTTCCTTATCGCGCGTTGCGAAAGGGGGCTAGACGGAAAAAATTGGTACGAAAAGTTGGCACGAAAAATTTGTCACGACATAATTTTTTTAACTTAATTTGATATCTAGCACACAAAGTTAAAGTCGAAATTCCGTTAATAAAACAGATGGTTGTGAAACTTATGACATTTGGAAATGTAGACGCGGTTTGAAATTTGAATTTTTGATTTTAGAACACGGCCGTCCGTTATTTTTAAGTTGATAAAAAATGCTATACAATAGCTTTACCGCGGCAGTCTCCGAGTGCCACACGTCTTTTTTTTATTTCTATTTTTCTATTCTATTTCTATGTAATTTTATGTTGTCAAACAAAAATAAAGAGACCTATTTTGTTATTTCAGTTGATAATTTGAATTTTTTGCAATTTGTGTCGATTCTACATTAGCCGAAGGAACTGCGTTCCTACCTGGTGTCCCACGACACACCAATTTTTTTTTTATTATAAACATGTGCATTCAATTCATACATTTTAACCATGAAAATATAGACATTAGTAAAAACAGCTCGTGAATTACATGAGTATATCTTTTGACGTTTGTTCAATAAATGTAAAAGAAATCGTTCTAATCCACCCACACGCGGTCAGTCCTGCTGGATCTTGATAAGCCAAATCATATGAATTCACGGCAAAAAGCAATTTAAATCTCATTTCGACAAAATAGCTTCTAACAATCGCGCGGCGGAAATTAAAGTATAAATTCAGATATTATTCATAAGAATAATTAGTATTTGGATGAGTTTTGATAAAAGAGAAATTTGCATTGTTAATACAGAAAAAAAAGTGTTCGTTCGACTGCTATGACAGTTCCATTTGAAGTTTAAAAATTCAATTCCATTGGGGCTTTGTTTCTAAAATGATAAAAAAATTCAAAAAGGAGATAATATGCTGCTTTCTGTGAAGGGAATCAAAGAAAAGATGCCACCAATGTCAGTTATATACTACAAGACTTAACAATATGATATTCATGTTTTACTCCATATTGAGTAAATGATACTGGTGGTTAAATTTTATTTTGGAACATATTGAAATAAGCCCTGAGCATTTTATTGTTCTATGGAAAATTCAAAAATTACTTATTAAATAAAATGATGCAGTATAAATTATAATAACGATATCATAGACTTAAAAATTATGTCACTGTATGTCCCTCGGACGACAGTATACCCTAATATACTATCCCAGGAACATGTTATTGCTCCGCTTCCGTGGATTGTACCGATATATTTTTTAATAACTGGAAACCATCGCTCCATCAAAACAAATATATGGTGTGAATATATTATCTTCAATCGACGAACTCATTCAAAAGTAACAGGATCGCATAGATAAGTACTTACTACCATATCAGTTATTACTCATGTTTAAACCAATTAAACATCTGACTTACCTATGTAACTTGGAGTACTGTACGTAGGTACAGTACTCCCATTTAAATTCGCTTCACCAATCTTAGTTGTTTTTTTAGAATTAGTACGAATATGAAATGACTGCTCGGACGTCCGAGCGTGATCAGTCAATAGAGAAAACTAACTATAGTACAGTATAATTTTTGTACAGAGTTGCATTAGGTCATTATCATCACACTTTCTTATTATCTAAATAAACGGAGATGTCCGTGGATGGTTGAAGTGGATAATTTAAATTGTACACACAATACAATACAATACAAAACTCTTTATTGGCAACCATTTACAATGCAAGTAATTAAAAATAAAAAGCTGGTGCTAAACTTATGGAAGACAATGGGCGGTCTTATTGCTAGAAGCAATCTCTTCCAGACAACCGTAATATGGAAAAAATTAACAAGAAGAGAAGTAGACAGCGGTGTACAATAAAACATGGAAAAAGAAACAGCACGATTCACACACATTCTTGAGCTAAGCTGTTAATTATAACTAAACAATATATCACATCAATATTTGTTTTTGGATACTGTCACAAGTGTAAACTTTTCAATAATTTCTGAGTCCTTTCACAATATCAGTCCGGACGTTGGCGCATGCGCGGTATTGGTACTGACTTCAGAAACACCAGTTTATTCCATAAGCCCCTTGAAAGCAGACTCTTCCATCATACGTCGCACGAAACCGTTACGTTTCACGAGTAAAATCGATTCAAAAAAAATATTCTAGATAGCTGAATAGTTTCGTCGCTAACTTGTATTAATAGTGATATTATTTTAAAGACAAACATGTTGTGTTACCGCTAAAATGGATGTTATAAAGTGTTTAAAACTGAACAGTGTGATTTATTGCGTGACTGTTGGTCAAAGTGTGTAAAAACTTGTAAAACAAATGTTTTAAGAAAACAAACTTCAATTTCAGGGGTAAGTAGTGTAAGGTTTAATAATATCTGTGTGAACCTTTATGTTATTCATAGCTTTTTCTTTTAAATTAGTTTTGATAGCATATTATCAGCGTCGTTGAATAAATTTCGGTAAAATCAGAATTCTCAAATGAAAAAGCACTTCAATTTTTTTATTTTATATAAAAATATGCTACATAAAATCATTTAAAACTGAACGTACAATATAATTTTCAGTATCAGTCATTTTACGATACGTTTCATTACTAATAAACTTTTTGCTGTTTGTGTTTTTCTGTAACTTTATTTTAAATTAATTTTATTTAAAGTGTCCACATAAATCCACATAAAGCTACAACTCTGAAAATGTGAAAATCTATTCCACGGAAAAATATAAATTTAAAAAATGACCGCCGAAAATTTAATTGAAATTCCTTGTATTGAACGCGTAAATACGACACATTTTTCTTATACATTTGTACTGGCTTGATTGGAGAAGTGCCTGACGTGATAGAGGATACAATTAAAAGTAAGATACCTGGAGTTGTATGATTAATTTCTCTCATCTGATCTGATATTTTTTGATGACACATTGTGTAGTGTTTTATTTTAATATTATTAATTAATGTCTTGATTAATTTATAGTTTTTATCAAATCGTGAAATATTGGCAAATTTGGTTTATGCTGAATGGGATATTGTAAAAGATTGGTATTGAGCGTATCAATTGTTAACCGTTTTTATATTGTACCATGTCAGGGGAAGTGCAGTGTACTTGATGCTAAGTTAAGTGCTCCCTATTTTAATGTCAAATGTCAAGAGTGATTACGTCACTCGAAGGTCGCGCGAATTATGCTGACCTGAAGTTACTGGATTACTGGCTAACCCCGGAATGCAAATAGCCTCAACAACCTCTATGGTAGGTCTTTCCCTGCGTGAATGGTAGTCGCTATCACAAATAAAAATAGATCGGGTATAAATATAATATATCAGGTAATCTCTCTCCTGATAAGTTACGCCTAATTACATACGCTATTTTTAACAAGCGCAGTCTAATAAGTTTGACTCCTTTGTTTGTTTGTCTGACTGTCTACATACCCTATCCTTGTAATCATAATAGACTGATTTAAATCCGGTTTTTTCACAACCAATATTCGGTTTATTCAAGATGGTTCTTGGCTACTTTTGAAGATAACTTATCTGTTCAACCATTTTGAAATTTCAGATGTTTTTATAATTGGTGTCGGAGGTTTTTATCGGATTTGAGTATTTTTCAAAAGATATAGGTCATTTTCTGGTTATGTACATTCGATTACGGTATTGACCTTGATTTGTTATGTTAATGTTTAGTCCCAGCAATGATACATATAAGATGAAAATTTAAGGAGTCTAGTCACGAACTCCGAAAGGCTAAAAGTTTGGCACCGGTTTACCCTGTCCGCTTAATTAACTGAAAAGATTTTCCGTACATTATCGATAGCAGACAGTTGAGATTTGTGGCTACTGGCTTCGTTGGCTGTGGATATTTTTTGTTCTACATAGTTGGGATGTGATAAATGGCTTGCGATGTAAAAGATTTACGGTTGGATTTTAAAGCCTTTTAGAATAGACTGTTCCCCCATTTTGATGTAATTTCTTGGGGTAAGTAAGTCTACACCAATGTGATAGTAAGTGGATTTTGATCCCTATGCTCTTTTTATTTTGCGGAATTTATAAAATACTCAAGATTTGCGAAGATTTATAAGTTTATTGTTATTAGTATAGTTAAATATATAGTACAACTAATAGTAGTATATTAATTTATTAAGACGGCGTGAAAATTTACGTAATTTTTTTTTTACAATTTATTAAACTTTTTTACACATCAAAATATACTCAAAACACTAAAAAAGCCAATAAAACTAACCAATTTTGACTCGGTGCTATTGTAATTTATTGAATTTATTTGACCAATGATTGATTTAGATAGATATCAGGTATAGTACACTACAAAAATACCATCAAAATTAGATTACTTTGTGATGACGACTTCGACGGTTAATAAAGAAAATAAAAACAGATTTAACACGTAAAGCATACTACGTCCTATTACTTTTATTTTATTTTATTTTTATTTATATTAAAAATTTGTCCTGCTTTCGTCTTAGTTTTGCGTGGAAAGAAGTATGAAATTCATACAGCTCAGAAACTATCCACGCTTATGAAACATAGTCTTGTTGATAAAAGTTTCCAATTATTGCGGACTAAGTTTGCAAACGCTGTTTCTTCGTTGTTTTTAGGTTCTTGCAAGTTATCTAGGTTTATAAAATTTATACTTTGGAGCACATACGCGGTAAAATATTGAGAGTATTCCTTTCTTTTACTTTTATAGGTTTTAGTTTACCTATCACAACTTGAAAACGTTTTAAGTTACATCGTAATATTATTGGATATTCGTGTAAAATGTATAAGTTTACTACTTTTTTACACGTTACTCCAGAATATTTATTATATTATATTGTCAACTCGCATTGCTGACCTGACTGAAAGACCAGTTTTATCTGGTGCTATCTCTTAATATCTATCGAAGCTAACATCATAAAGTAAATCTATCCTATTCTATATTAATGGTTAGTGACCAATCTAGTGTCAAAGAATACAATTTCCCCAAAGGCTATGACTTCATTTAATGACTGGTATAACAACCGGGACCGAGTTTTTACATGCCCTTCGAACCAGATACGCTCAGTTGAAATACCACTAAGCGGTCACCCATCCATCCAACCGCGCCAAAGGTTACTTAAATTGTTAATCATTTACCGATCAGTGAGTGCCTCGATGAATTATATGAAGAACCATCTGTGATATTTTGTCTACCAACCTATCTGTGTTATTTTGTCTACGAACCCTTAAGACGTAAGTCTATCGAATGCTGCCACTTTTATGTTTTGATTTTTTTAAATTGTATACACGTAATCAAGACGTACGTGTATAGAATTTAAAAAAAATCAAAAACTTACTTAAAAATTACAAGTAAGTTTTGTAAGTTTTATTTTAAGTCTATTGGTCTCGGCGCTAATCTAACATTCTACCTAGTTCACGATTTTAAAGTAGTTTCACGTTTAGTAGCACTTTGAAACCATATCTGACTCGGTCTAACGACTTCGGCATTCGAAGAGAGTTGGGACTAATACCTTTTACGTGCTTTTTGAATTACGATTCAGATTCTAGTTACTTCTCGTGTCGCTACCGATTTAGGGGTTTCTTCACCACCATCCGTCACTGTACTATCGTAGTTTTAGAATTTTAGCACGTATCCTAAATAATATAAGTCTGAAACTTGAATGTTAAGTTAGTGATATATAACTATTACTGTACAGTACTATCATTACTGTCGCTTAAGGTGGATTGTCGGTTTTTAGAAACCACAGGAGTACGTCAGACGCTGCCTATGGCAGAACGTACCAAGAGTACGATTTCGCGTATGGCCCAAAAAACGCTGGCTTGACTATTTATAGGGAGACATGAGAGCCAATTGTCTTACTAAAGAAGATGCTCAAGATCAGGCAAAGTGTAAGCGTCTTAGTGGGAAGCGGACTCTGGCACTAGTCGGGATAACGCCAAGTAGAAACAAGATACAGCACTATGATTTGAACTATTAGTTCCCAAAGTGGTCCAGGTGGACTCCCGGGGGTCCACGGAGACTCGACGGGGGCCTACGTTGGCGTCACAAAAAATAATATGGTAGAAATGTAACTGCAAAGGGTCCACCGGAACCAGCTAAATTTTGAAAGCTATGAGAAAAAAGTCTGGGATCCTCTGATTTGAAAGATACGCTTCGTATTATTTGGGAAATATGAAACCGATGATGATGATCTAATAGACCTGTTACATAAGATAACGTTATTTTTTCTTTGAATGTCGACCGAAATCGGATGGCTGAGCATTCATTTCATATCCCTACTAAGTCATAAAAACTGGTCGAGCATGTCGGACTCGTGCACCGAAAGATTACCCACGCCTTTAATTTTTTACGTCAGTTACTTTTATTACATACATACGCACTCACGCTCGTAATCTCCGGAGTAGGCAGAGGTGTAACCAGTACACCCATATTTCGTCGAGCTAAATTCTGTCCCATGATGTGATAGGAAGCGAGCCTATTGCCATACCGGGCCAGACTCTGGGCTGCTAAGTAGCATTTCGTGATATAAAAATACCGGCTGCTGCGGCTGGTAATAATAATGCCCGGATAGCGACCACCGTGGACATGGTGTTAAAACCTACCATAATGACCCACCCACCTTGTGTGGATCGCGTTCCAGGATCAGCACTGGCTGATCGCCAGTGTATATACGGTAGTGTGTGTAGTGTATATACGGTATAAACTGGTATATTCGGTTCTCCCGAGAGGCACGCGACATGACTTGATGGTTGTTTGGGGCAGGTATAGGGCTACATCCTTGTATCCCTGTGCCTGCATTGGTGACCCGTCTGTCCTGTCGCAGGCACCTCGATTTGCTTCTTCCCTCTTCTCAGTGTGTTAAAGCATTTATATAGGCCGGCATGATTCTGGTGACCATCGATAAACTCACTGTTTGTTGGTGGTCACTAGTTTTTTGGACAGAACTGCGCTTACCATCAGGTGTAGTGCAGTCACTTTTCCGTGTCTGGATAAAAAAAATCTCGTGTGATTTTAATGTCCTTCTAAACAGAACCCAATAGCTCTTACACACTGATCAAAAGCTATGGTACCAACCCAGGTCAGACTCTCGCATACTAAAGACCTACCGTTTAATTAGTATTTATATTTACAAGGGTACGTTTAGCCAAATTAATCAGCTTTGTGATGTTGATCCAAATATTACGAAATACCTTTGTTGAATTTTCGACATCACGCAGGCTTAACAAGAATGCGTGGCGCCCATACCAAATTACTGAAATACTCATTTTATGGAATATAATTGAAGTATTTTCCATAAAGGAGGTCGTGACTATTATGTAACATTTATTTATTTATTTAAACTTTATTGCACACAAGTACAGGACATAACACTACAATATAACTAAGTTGAGAAGTACAATTGGCGGCCTTATCGCACAGGGCAATGTCTTACAGGCAACCATGAAACATTTGTTAGAAGTGATTTCTTTTTGTTGTAATTATAAGAGTTGAACCCGAGACCCCATACAGAAAACGCGACTGCTTTGGTGGCGCAGTTGTATTGCGTACACGGTACGACTGCTGTGCTAAGATCTCGGGTTCGAACCCCGGGTCGGGTCAAATGATATTGGGTTTTTCTATCACGAAATGCTCAGTATCGACCCGGAGTCTGGAATTGTAGACGACATGGCGGTAGGCTCGCCCCCTATCACATTATGGGACGGAAATACCCTCCCCGAAATGTAAGTGTACTGGTTACCCCTCTGCCTACCCCTTCAAGGATTACAGGCATGATTGCGTATGTATGTATATTACAATTTATTCTAACTTCTATCACATTAAACCTTCAACTGTAGCAACGAGTATTCGTAAAATACTAAGTGATAAAATTCTCACCTTACATAAAAAATAAGAAACAGTGAAAAATATAAGAATTCCAATAAATCTATTTTCCTCCCGGAAAATTACGATAATCCATTCACGTCTCTATAACTGGGTTAGGAAAATAAAATTGATATTATTCAGATCTTTGACGATACTTCAGTCAGTGTTGAGGCATGAATTTTGTGACTATTCTTAATAATGGTGTGTTGTGTTTTAATTTGAAGCATATTGAAGCCAGTGATATAACTAGTTATATCATTGCCTAGGCATTATAAAAATATTAGTGTAATATTTTGACAATGATGAACACAGTGCAGTAGCGTGCAGTATTTTGCAGTGAAGTTCTATGATGATGTTGTTGCAGGCGCTTTCCTTCTTTCTTTTTCTTTTACCAATTTGCAAACGATCTCATCATCTCGTCACGTCGTCCTGAAGAATAAAAAAATCAATACCCTATTTATTACATGTCGTTTTGTGTTTGAATCCATAACTGAATCTATTTTTAACGCAGCTTATGACGTGGTTTATGATGCAGACGTTACGTGCAGAATTGAGTTTCGTTCTAGATCTTTCTTAGTTTAATAAAACCATATTATGGTCGTAATTGTCTTATATGTATTTCGAAACTGTATAATTCAGTTTCTTTAGAACGTTGCATTCTTTTATTCTTTCTGAATTTTGTAGATACTTACTTCAATAATTTTAGGAAGATCAAAATTGTATAACATTTATTACTGCAATTTAATAAAATCGCCTCATTCGTGTAGTGACTGCATACTTAGTTTAAGAAAATATGAGGCATTAGGTTCAAACCCTGGCAATCACAAGTGGTGTTAAGCCGCCGGAGAGGTTAAACCTGTATCGTGGGTATTAGTAACTACGGGTGACTTGCGGTCCCACAACACCCAAGCCCGAAACAAATATTTTTGGATCACACAAATGTTTGTCTCGGTGCAGGTAGCGAACCCGCAGCCTGTCGATTCACAGCCGGCTACTCGCCTTATGCGCCACGGAGGCCACATTTAAATAAATAGATCTGATCTTTGTTGATGGTATGCTATTTCTGTAATAAGCAAAGTTACCCGAAAGTTGCCCTTGGATTACGCTGGAACCTTGCCGCCCATTTTGCAACTTTGTCCCTTAGTCGACTGTTACGACATCTAGATACGTATATAAGGAACGTTCTATTTTCAAAATTGTTCTTCTGACGTTTTCTTTTATTAATTCAAGAAAATATACATACTGCTGTAGAATTATGAATGCATATGTAGACAAAATAATTTTCACTATCCTTAACTGTTGCATGGTTGTGTAGAAAGTATATAGTTTGTCTACAGTATGATTGGGCTGGGTTCGTAGGAGCTTCGTGTGACGTTTCGTTCGGTAAGTGAGAATTCCGGAGGCCAAATTTCCTTCCCTTTCCATTCCCATAATTAGCTCTCCTTTAAGGTCCACAACATGATTTTTCAGGTATTGTAGATGTTCGTGAGCGGTGAAGAATACTATCATACCATTTGCTAGCCTCTGCTATAAAGAGGAGCTTACAGGCGAAGAGTATTGTGTGATCTTTCGTCGACCTCACTGCCGGAACAAAACATAATAGTAAAACTTCCTATCGGTAGGTTGCTTAACCTTGATAACCACCTCAGTGAGCCGATACATTCAAGTAGGTAGATACATTTTCATGTCTGTAGTGGGTTATCTGTTATCAAATGTTGGCTTATAGGGTTGTTACTTGGCAGGATACGAATCGGTTTGTTTGACATGCACTTTTTGGCATGAAGTAGTTTGGAACACGGGATTGGTCACCACGGTACTTAAATAAGAGCAGTGTGCCTTGTTCAAGTTGTTGGATCTCAGTTGCGTTATTCGTGTTTATGAGAATCTGTATGCAAACCCGGATAGCGCCCCTAGCGGATCACATTGGAAACGTATTAATTTCAAACGTGCACATTTCTCGCATATCAACGACGTAACAATTGCCGAAAAAACTATACACCACACACGCGACCATCAAATTATGTCTCTTCGCTTCTTATTTTTGCAATGAAGTACACCCTACCTACTTTCTCAAGACATAAAGAAACCGTGTCAGATCCATATGGATATTTTATGCGCACATATTGAGCCAATCTCTCAGACTATAATAGCCCAAATGCCCTCAATAGGATTATAGGCTCCCAGAATCGATTACATAATTACCACAACGACAATCCACAATAATAATCAGATTCCAGATTAAAATATCATGCATGAGTTATTCAAAACGCGCGGCGCGGCGTATTTAATGATTCAGATATGTTCATAACTGATGAAACATTAATTTATTACAGCTATTAAAAATATAATGTTTAAATTGGAATTTAATGTCATAATACTCTTCTCATTGAACAGAAATAAAGTATTCTTGACGTAAATCATAATGACCTCGAAAATCATTTTATGACCTCGTTATCGATACCTATTGGAAGCCCCTCCTTCCAATAGGTATGATTACTAACCAGCAGATTTTTTTGTTTTTACTTAGTTAATATTTATATAATTTAACTGTCATATTGTCCTACAAATAAAATAATAATTTTTTGAGTATCATCAAATCGAAATATTCTATCCTTGCTACCTCTGTAAGCTACCACAATAGAGAATTTTCGCATAGGGAATTGTTGGTCGTCTCATCGAAACGAAGCTACTCACGGAAAATGAGCTTGATAGTAGTCAAGTGGAACAGCTACCCGAGGGCCCCCTGACCATACTATCATATTCACTGTCAATATGCTAATAGTTTTATTTATTTATTTACATACATAATTTATAATATCAATTACAGTTGCCACCAATACGATGTTATAACTAATACATTATAGTAAGCTTTTTTCTACGCACTTATATGCAGCTTCAGCGATAATAATATATTGATTAAATATATCAATATCTTGTGAAATAACATTGAAAGATCTAATAGCCTGTGTTAAGGGAGCGTAGTGAGATAAGTTAGTTCTGCCGGAAGGCACAAGAAACAACGGCGGACGGTGACGAGAAAAGACTTAACCGGGTACACACAGTTTAAGCGCTACGAGCACCTAAGGTTGGTGGGCCCACCCACGCAGAACCTTCCACAGATATTTAATTAGAGAAACTTCTCACCTTACTTCCAGCTAATTATACCCAACCATACCGATTATAAATAAGCTCGGAAACATGAGGATAGTAATGGTAAACTCCAAACTGTTTCAGATACAAATGCGTATAAAATTAATTGTAAGACAATAAAATGTTATATAATAATAATGTTATATAGCCTAAAGCCTTCCTCGATAAATGGACTATCCAACACAAAAATATTTTTTCAATTCGAACCAGTAGTTCCTGAGATTAGCGCGTTCAAACAAACAATCAAACTCTACAGCTTTATTATATTAGTATAGATATTCGATTAATCACTATTCATTCATCAGCTTAATTACGGACTGAAATGAGAGTCAAGAACATGATTAATTTATATGGAATCATTCTACTATTCAAGTCACTTGGGAGTCATTCTAATATCCGAATTATTTATTATAATTTATGAGATATTGAGGGAAATATGTAACAAAATGAATCACAATAAGATAAAGTTACCTATGTCACTCTGAAAATCATTTCCATAATAAACTATATCAAAGTTAAATTATTTTATATTAGTTTTTCCTCGCGGCGCCGTGATCTGCTTTTTCCTGGATTAAAAGTAGCCTATGTTACTTCTAATACCTCCAACAATATGTGTACAAAGTTTCATGATTCGGTTAAGTAGTTTTCGCGTGAAAGCGTAACAAACAAACTTACATTCACATTAATTATAATATTAGTAGGGATTCTAGTCATGTAGACAAAGCCTGTGTTTGTATGAAAACTGCAGCAAAGGTTATTTCGCTCATTAAATATAATAAGGAATAATAAAAATTCTAGTTACATACTTAAGTACGAGTATACCTTCTAATTTGACGTCAGATAAGGTCGTAAAGGAATAAGTTAGATGTAATCATATTCAAAATCCCCACAATTTTTATATTCCATTCGTTTTGCCATGTAGTTGATATGCTTTTTAAGTGAAATACCTAATAACGTTTATATAATTACTGTTTAAAAATCATAAAGCTAAAAATAAAATGGACCCATTTCGGTGCTATCAATTATTAACCAGCTATTCAGCATTAAGCTTCTATAGCAGACTCAAAATTGGTTAACTTTAGGTTTACATATGTACATACCATACATATGCACTCACACCTGTAAATCACAAAGACAGAATTTTAAGTACCAGAACACCCCCATTTCACCACGCTTATTCCCGTCCCATGTCGTGATAGCAGCAGTTGAAATACATGTCTGATGTGTAAAGTTTCTGACGTCAGTTGTACTTAAGTCTTCTTGGAACTGTTATTATTGTGACAATTAAAAACGTTCAAATAACTCATACAATGCTTATTCGCGTAATATTCATTTGGGTTTTAAACTATTAAGGTCCTGTACCGACCAAATTCGGTTGATCCACCGTTACACTCTATACAAATCATTCTAAAGTTAATAACAACGATATTTTTTGAAAATAATATGTTTTTATAAATGCAGATAGGCGATAATTCGCTGCCCTTAAAAATATCTCTATTGTTGGCGTGCCCAGTGGTTTGTCAAACATTTTCGTTGGGCGAAATTAATGGGGTAAATTTGCGGCTCGCAGCTTTGGTGTCAACCATGCAAAAAGTTTTCGCTCGTTTTACTTCACTTTTCGTCGGATATCTCACACAGACGGCTGTAGCTGGAACTAATGGAGGCTTTCGTTTTTATTTGACTACCATACTGCCCATTTTTTCGAAGTCATCCTTATCGTCGTTTTTAAAGCAGAGGTCAGTAAAGGAGCAAATAGGTCACCTGATGATAAGTGACATCACAATACCAGAAGAATCATGGCTGCGTCGCCGCCCATAAAGGAAGGGTATTGATTATGCAGATATTTTTTTGCACGGTAACACGAATTGTTTACGAATAATGCAGATGTCAGTTTTTATTATCTGCTTATTTGAGAAAATAACAAAATAATATCTTAAATAATGTTCTTATAATACACTGATGTTTATATCCTTAAGTATACTTATAGACAGGTGTAGCTCAATCACATCGATACAACTTAACTGATTACAATCAATATTTGCACAGGGGTGCAAATACATACTCTGGTATTAATAATATTAATATTATATTCTGATGATAATTGAATGATGTGCTTGTAAATTGTACTAATTATGTTATACTGGAAAGTAAGCGAATGTGTAAAGACTTTAATTATAACATTCAATTTCTATAAGTGGATTAACCTCTACCTGAGAAAGAACTACAGAATTACGAGTCAACATTTAGCTGAACTTTCTAGTTAGTGCAGTAAATCAGATAAAAATACATCTAATAAGAATTAAACTGTTAAATAAAAGTCCGTTATATCAACAATACGATAAATCATGTAGCAATTTGTATTCTAGCTGCAAAGATAAAAGAACAAACAAACTGACTTTTTAGTTTACGATATCAACTCAATTGTCATTATATTAGTATTGACGAGAATAGACGGCTAATGTTTTCGTTTTTAAATTCTTTTTTTTTAGATGAGAATAAGTACATATGCTTATACTAGATAACGTTTTGTTTAAATTTATAAAAAGCAAATAACTACCCGGAGACTCGTAAATGAAAAGCACTACGCTCAACCACAATCTTAGGACGAATAAATATAATTGACTCGATTTCGGGTGATACGAACACATACAGAAAGAATATAGTGTTGTAGCACATCATAGGCGTCAATTGAATTGTCCCTTATAAGGGATAAATAAAAATAAATAAATCGATTTTTTGAGCACCCAGCTATATCACGTCGGAACGCGAACAATGAAAGATAAATAATTAAAAAACATATGAATTTCATGTCATACTTCAAAATACCTCGGGATACACATGCCAGCAAGCTAACACGAACCACATGAGACATAATATAGCCTACTATGTGATTAAAATTCCGATTCAAGACCACAATATATTGGTAAATATGACCTAGCTATATCAGTCTTGTTCTAGGAAGAACATATAAAGAAAAGAGATGTAGTAAATGAATAAACTATATAGTATGTAGATATTGTAATAGTTTACTTCCGATTGTTATCTGTTTTGTTGTCCAAATAAAGCATAAATAAATAAATAAACGGAACACAAAATATAAACCAGCAAGTTTAGCGTGCTTCACACTATATGAAATTTTATTCACTTCAAATTACAAAATGTAGTTCACAATATCGGTCAGCAGTGAGATACCATCGAAGTTTCCTTCAAGCTCACCTTTAACTTTCGATAAACTAACTGCGAACAACCCATAATAGGGTCGAAAGTTTGAAGCCAAGGAGACATCTATCTTGCTTTGCTATCGTTTATTTTCTGTCCAAGCTTCTTAAATCATTACCTGATGCCAGCTAATCACTGTTTTCAACCGACAAAATGCATTAACACTGTTTTTCGCTTGCTTTTGTCAGCTACACCTTCATTCGCTGCGTTTCTTTCTACCAGGCGTTATACCATCTTAATACCAGGGTCTGCTTTCCATGCCATCATGATTTGATGGTGGCATTGATATTACGTGGGGCGACTAGCCATCCGATCCTCACAACCTGCAACGACAACCAAGTTTCCAAGGTTGGCTTTGGGCCTAAGATGTTGGTAGCCTATTTACACTCCCAAATCTTCCATATATACTTTTATATCTTCATTCTGGATGTATCATCTATACTTTTAAAATAACATGTCCTGACTGACTGACTGATTCATCATCGCCGAGCGCAAACTATCAAGGCTACAAGCATGAAATTCGGACTGTATATTCATTTTTTTATGTAGGCACCCACTAAGAAAGGATTGTAGAAAATTCCACCCCAAAGAGTCAAAATAGGGGATGACAATTTGTATCAAAGTCCGTCATTTTGAAAGTTACATAAACAAATTTTTGTATTTCGGTTATTGGCGTAAAACAAATAAATACGTGTTTCAGGAATTTTAGAAATTTTATTTAATTAGGGATGAAAAAGGGGGTGAAAGTAAATGCGAAAGTGAGTTTGTTTGTTACGCTTTCACGCCTAAATCACTGAACTGATTTTTATGAATTTACCTACAGAGAGATGGGACCCTGGAGACGGTTACAGGGTACATTTATCCCGGAAAATGCTGTTCACGCGGGCGGAACCGCGAGCAAAAGCTAGTATTACATAAAAGAAAAATGAGTTTTTATCTGTAATAATCTAGATTGTAACTGGATTCTTGACTTTTAATATTTTGAATTATTTCAACCGTTTACATAAATAATTGTAGGTTTATTTGTGACCCAAATCTTCTTAATGAAATCACAAATTCTTTCTTTGCTCGGGATTTTAGCCTAACCTAAATAAAAACCTAGAATATATAGGTAGAAGCTTAGGCTCATTAGGCAGGTAGCTAAGTATTTAGTACATAAACGAAGTGTAGTAATAAGAATTCTACGCTGCCGTATTCGATATGTTATGTTTTTAGGAACAATAGTATTACTTATCGAAACAAGGATTGACACACGTCATACAACTAAAGTTCTCGTGATTTATTACTTTGTTATCACAAAACATGGCATCATTATTTGTAATGATACTTTTTCTTCGGTAATTTAGAAGATGTTTTTTTGGTCTTTTACCTTTGTTGATAGACAACATGCTTCTTTATAAGATAAATCTGTTTATTTTCTAAAGAGTCCAGTTAAATTGCCTCATTGGGTTTGTGGTCATACATTATTCGTTTTCTAGCTCAAAAAATATAGTTTAATTGGTATTAGATTTTTTCTACGCAAATTTATAAATAATTAGAGAGAAATGTTATTATCTCAGTGTATTCATTTTACTGGATATAATTTATGGGCATAGTATTAATATCACTCAACACAATGTTATAAATAAAAAACAAAAGTTAGTTCTTATGTATTCTAGTTAAACAAATACAGAAGGATAGATAGAAAATAAAGTGACCAGCAATGGTTCCGTTTGTTTATTATACCACATGTATTATTGGAAATACGAAACAATTTGCTCCTTAAGAGTAAAAATCTGCAAGGATGCTTTTCTCAAGCAATACCCTAGGGGTTTGGATTAAATTTGGTGCGGAGATAGATTACCTATCTCTAGAGAGAACGTTTTCTATCCTAGTGCATAGGGAATTTGTGTCCCGAGAAATTATTAAGTTCCCTAAAGATAGTCAATAAAGGACAGCACGGAGTCAAAGCCAAAACATTAATGATTTTTTGAATGCTTTACAAGTCCGAAAATCCTTGTGTTAAACCGTTTTTTTTTTTCTAAAAGCTAAAGCTAAATCTGAAATGACTCGAAATTGTGGTGACTATTGTTGTCTGAATACACAATGTTTCATTTGCAAAATCTATCTTCTAGGTAGAGTATAAGCACTCAGTGCTCTAGTTAACGGCTTGAACCTACCGATAAGTAATCATCGGCATAACACGATGCCGATGTGCAAACTAGTTAATTGCTGCACAGATTGCGTTGTATGGAAATGTTTCACTACAATCATGCATCAATTTGCAAACAATCTCATCGGTAAGCTGAGGATACGTTAATTAGTTCTATCAATGGCGCAGACGTAATGCACTTATGGTATTATGCTATTTGGATATGGGATAAGATTTATATTCAAAATTAGCCTTTGTACGCGGCTCCGCCCGTGTGGAAGTATTTTTCCGGGATAAAAGTAGTCTATGTAAGGAATCAGATAATAAACAGGATAAGGATCTAAGTCATTGACTGGCTATGTGCCCAATTTAATTAAAATCCAGTCAGCCATTAAAACGATTGATTAACAAACATCTGAATTCAAATACAAACAAATTTTCACCTTATAACATTATTAAAAAATATAATTTATAAAATTAATAGGAAGTAGGACACTATAATTACCTGATGGACGACTTGAACTTAGTAAAGTTTCATTAGAGAATAAAAATGGAATTAATCAAAAAGTGAGTGTCACTTCCCGCTACTTCTTTAAGGTCGTCGGTTCAGCGGACTTGAGGTCTGCTTACACTGCGCCTGGATAGGCGGGGTATCCACTAGTTTTGGCGACAAATATAGCCAGCCCACTGCCACTTCAATTTACTCATGAGATTTTTTTTGCTGGATGAGGAAGGGGGAGGACCGTTAAGGGTGGCGTGAACTTGGAAAGGCCTATGTCCAGCAGTGGACGAATTCAGGCTGATGGATGATGATGGATGAAGTGAGTGCAATCAAACTTCCGCTTAGTTTATGAATTAAGCCGAACTTACCATCGGGTTGTGTGGCGTACAAGTAATGGATGTATAAACATACTTCCGACACTATCAAGTGGAGGTAGATAATAATCAGCATGACATGTACGACAAATAACGTATATTTATAAATACACTCGCCACTACGGAGAGGATCTCTGCCGACTGATGAGGGACTAATAAGCGAATGTTATTCGTGTTCATTTGTAATGAGGATGATAATAGGCGAGAAATTTACGCTTTTGTTATAGTGCTTATAGTCTCCGAGTAAAATGGCTGTGACATACGAACGGACAGACGGACATGACAAAATTGTAAGGGATCCGTTTTAGCTATTTGGTTACGTATTCCTAATAACAAATATACGCGTCAAATTGAGAACCTCTTTCCATTTTTTCCTCGGTTAATAACATAGACATGTAACACCACGGTTGGTTCGGTTGGATTTACATATTATATTGCCTTTTGTAATAGCATCGTAAATCACTAGTCATATTTAATTAATGGAAAATTTAGCCTGTGATGATAATGATGATACGCTTATCATTCCTAAAAGTTTAATCACTTTGAGCTATTTATTTATTTGCAATAAAGCTTCAACATAAATGAGGTTTAATTGATAATTTTAGTTTATTACATTTTTTGGCTACGAACCTTGTTTGTTTCCTAGTGTGATTGATATCGCCTCATAGGTCTTGTGAACTCTCTTCGTTTGGTATACTAACTGTGACCCGTGGTTGGAGGTCTTAACCTTCCCACGTTCTATCATTGCTAACCTGCCAATTCTAGGTTAAACAATACTTTGTAAGGATTTTCGATTTCAAAATCCTATTTATTTGGGATTGGATATGTGGCTGATAAATTGCAAGTCTCAACCTCTATCACATTGTATAGAAATTGGTTTTAGACTTGTCATGGTTTTTCTTATACTAGGTTTAAATTCTGTTTTATTTAAAGGTAAGATAGTTGTTATTGTAATATATTTGAGAATTATTGTTGGTTTAAAAATGCTGTGAATAGCGACTGGTAGTTCTAACTGTTATATTTAAAATCTGGATATTTTTTGTCACAACGTCAATAATTATATACATTTCCTCCGTATGTTACAGGCCAATCCATTAATAAAATGCAATGTACCAATGGTTTATTTCTAACGCTCTCGGTCAAGATTAGATCATCATTCAGTAGATGTCTAACCGAATCCGGATACAAGAATATTCTCTCCTCTATTTCTTCTTCTTTTTTATCTTTTGATGACAAATGAAATTCTTTAGCCCCATTAGTTATCATTTAATAAGGATACTAATTTGCATTTTTCATTAAAAATGAGCACCTGATTTTACCACCTACAAAAACGGTCTTTTCAAAACTATATAGGTACTAAAAGAGTGTTTTTAATTAGTGAATAATAATTAATAGCGTAGAATCTTTCAATTAATACGTTACAAAATTCACAAAGACAAAACTCAAAAGGCCACCACGTAAAAACTACATAAATGATGTAATATAGATTTTTTATAGCGAAATCATTAAACTAACGAACTGGAAAAAATGTGGGCGTCATTAAGACAGTAATTCAAAAAGCTGAAGAAAAAGTAATTATGTGAGTGAAATGGAAATATAAAAACTGCTCGACGTGTACAATGCAGCGACCGCAGTTGGCAAGAGCCGAGTACGAGTAACTCAGAAAGCGCTGAGTCTCGGAATTAACCTCATTAAGCTACCGGTATGTCTTAAGTTGGTTTCAACTATGAATATGTCCATTTCAATACAAGAACTTTGAAATACATTGTAATTAATAGTATTATAACAATAGAGGATAATGTAAGTCACGGTATGTTCAGCAAAGTAAAGTAAATCATTAATTATATATAGATCCCAAGACAGTTTATTAAAGATGACATCTACAGGAAATGTTATTGACTCTTTTAGAGAAGAAAAATACTCTTGAACCAAGCCAAATTTTCTATATTCGTGCAAGAGATACGTTCCGTAACCGACCTGGCACCAAACGTAATATATTTTTCTGAATGTGCATCCATAATGTTCCATCTAAAACAGGTGCCATATGACACAGCAAGTTCTATATTATAGCATACCATCATAATATTAAAATATCGGATTTATTTATTGCAATTAATAAAAATCCTGTGGTGTCTGCTGCCAATGACGTTATCTTAAAGTCTCAGATGTGTTTATTGATTTTTGAGAATGAACTAAAGAAGGTTTCAATGTTTGTTCTTTATTTTATTCTTCCAAAGTGCGTAATATCATTAATTCGTTTTTTTCACCGGGATATTACGTAATCTGGATTATCATATAGAATACTTTTTGTCTCGGATAATTCTATAGCTAAGTTTGAAGGTTAACGCGCGCGAGCCCTCGCGAGAAATATTAATGATAAGGTCTTAATAAGCATATTTTTCTTTCTTGGGTAAATTAGAAGATTTAAGACGTAAATTATTATAAACTAGCGACCTGCGCCGACTTCGCACGGATAATAATGTTTGTTACATCACATTACAAATCTTTGAATTTTTCGGCATTGTACTATAATGTACTATACATATAAACCTATAATATGTATTATACATATAAACCTTCCTCATTAATCACTCTATCTATTGCTGAAAACTGCACTAAAATCTGTTGAATTGTTAAAAAAATCTAAGCGAACAGACAGCGGAAGCGACTTCATTTTATACTATGTAAAGAATAATATACTAAATTAAGATACATACATAAATTATGATCAGTATGTATCAAGGACTTAGGCCAAAAAAAGTAGATAACTTTTCCAATAGTTTTAGCGTTTTCTTTCAAATTGTACTGCATGGAGCCATGGTACTTACAATTTTTAAAATATATCTCAAATTATCATATTGACGTAAAAAATAAATAACGTGACGTCTATATACAACTCGATTAAGTCAACCACTCACTGAAGATATTTTTGATTATTTTATCAAACTGTTGGTTACTCATTTCTTATTCACGAAAGAAGGCTTAGGAGAGATTGAAATTCAAGTGGCTTTTGCGCGCTTCCAATCGCAAAAAGCATTGGATCTGTCTTATACCTCTCAATCGTTTCTTAAGGAATGGAAAGCCACTCAGAATAGTCCGACCGTAGAACGCAATTACCGAAATGAAATTTCCTTAAAAGTGTGTTTAATATTAATTCATTACTGAGAGTGTTATCAGAAGCATGAATTTAAACGGTAATCTTTTAAAAAATCTTGGAATCATCGGAGTGAATTGGATTTGCATTAGCTAATATTGTAGCCAAAAATAACTTTTCAGTCCTATTTAGCAGCGGTAATGTTTTTTACCAAATTGCATTTGTGTTTTAATGTTTAGTACATAATTCGGAATCCATTTAACTCTAGATTTATTTCTATCAGGCTTACAATAGGAAACTTAGGACAGATTTCTGATGGTCACATAAATAGTCAGGACAAGGCCGTCAATAAAGTTGTTTTTATCAACACTTAGCAACACTAAAGGCGTCAGTGATGCTACCATCGTTTTTTCTTTTTTTATAGCAAAGGCTGATAAGCAAGCAAGTGACTCAGCTGATAGTAAGCGATCTCCACCGCCCATGAACATCTATAGTATCAAAATCATCGCCGACACGTGCCGCTTTTAAAGGTAAGGCATGATTAAGGAATATCTTAATCCTGCCTTACCTTGCACTTACCATAATCATGCAAAATGCCCTTTCCCTTCCCAATAAGGAAAGGCATTTTGCCTCCAGATATCTCACTCATCGTACGAAACACAACTGAAACTGCTACGTTGGTTCTTTCTAAGACAGTGGTAACGACTCTGTTGAGCTGCCAAATTCAACAACAACAACAATCTACAACTTTACCACTTCCAAAAAGGTCTCTTAAAGATTTATAAATAATACAAACAAGCAGACACGATGACATTGACGTTGCATCAGCGACACGCGCGTGTATTGCTGAGGCGATCTTTGGAAGTCTACCTTAATCGAGCAAGAACTCGTAAAAAAACGATTTTGTGAATAAACTTCTAAGTGGGCGTAACACATTGAGCAGATTTTGTGACATTAAAACCAATTTATTTTAATAGAAAACCGTGACAGAACAGAATGATCAAAAGGAATTTTGGAAATACTCGTTTTGATACATTTAACGACAATAAGCAATTCAAGATAAAATAAATTAAAATAGACACGCATGGACGCATTTTATTGCTTAAATTGTCTTTTATTATTCTCTTGCAAAGTATTCTAAAGTCAATAGACATCATTGTTGATTTTTTGTAACTAATAAGAAAATCAGATTTCCAATAAATCGTGTTTTTCTGTTTCCAACTTTTCGGCGTGGGTAAATTTTGGGTATGACGCAGCTGATTACAAAGTTATCGCTTTATAAACTTGATATAAACTTTCTACGGCGTAAATTTACCAAGAAATGAGTTATGCAGTGCCTACTTTTGAAAATATAACTTTTACATCTGATTCCATGATGAATATGTTGGACTTGAGAAAGGCTTCAAAACGTATAGTTGTAATGTAACATAATATATGCAGTTTCAATACATTATAGCTCAGCAGTATGTCAAAATTGGGGCTCTACAACAATAATACGGCTATTGTTATTCTACACGCAGTTGTCCATATTTACAGAACTACATGAGCTTGCATACGTCACACGAAACTTGTACGGTGCCGCTACTATGAACGTTACTTATTGCTTTTCATTTTTTTTCTTATTTTTTTTTTATTAGCCCTGTATTATATACGTCCCACTGCTGGGCACGGGCCTCCTCTACTAAATGAGAGGGTTTAGGCCTTAGTCCACCACGCTGGCCTAATGCGGGTTGGCAGACTTCACATACCTTTACAGGTTTCCTGTTTCATGATGTTTCCTTCAACGTTAAAGCAAGCGATAATTAATATACACGTAACTTAGAAAAGACAGAGGTGTATGCTCTTGGGGCAGGTTTCAAACCTGCGACTATCGTCTCGACAGTCCGTACTACTCCCCACTGAGCTATCGCTGTTCATTACTATGCACAATTTACACATACAACAAAAAATAAAGGGCATCTTTATTTCTAATTTTTGTTTAATTGAATTCTTTATAAACATAAACATGAAACGAAATAAAATTTTAGCTTGCCATTCACCGAGGCATAACCTCACAAAGGGCGACATAACGCGTGCTTTAGTAAAATTGTTTAAAGTGGAACGATAAGAAATTTAATCAGAAAATTCAATTTAAAAGCTACTTTACACAGTCTGCAGCATGAAACGTTTTGCGGCACTATAATTATCAGCAGAATACTTATTCAATTGCTCTGGAGAAACAGAAACACAAACGTGACGAGTTTAATAATTTAATCCTATTTTTGATATTCATGACTTATTATTTTTTCCTCTATACCATAAAACTCTGCTGGTGGGAGGATACTTGTATCCGACCGGATAGTGACCACCGTATACTGGTGTTAAAACCTGCCATAGTGGCCCACCTTGTGTGGGTCGCGTTCCAGGGTCAGCCAATCAGTGTATATCCGGTTCTCCCCAGGGAGCTTGCCCCCTGATCCTAACCCTTTTCCCGTCCCTTTTTCCTTCCCCTCCCCCTTGGCCCTTTGGCAGGCCGGCATGATCTTGCCGACCTACGATGGACATTGTTTATCGTTGGTCGACACTATTCTTGGATTGCGCTACACTTACCATCAGGTGTAGCTTAGTCACTTTGCCGAGCCAGGATAAAAAAAAAGTCCCTACATGATAAATTTCAAGATTAGAGGCCAACGGAAAGTACCATATAGGCTTTGATGAGTGAGATTGCGAGTTTTACAATATGTGACAAACAGTTATACGAGTGTCTTTTAATTTCGTTGACTAAGAAACTTGGATTTGGACATCTCCAAGGCACCGTAGACCTTAGTATTTGTTTTCTTTATAAGCTATATCTTATGTACCACTGCTGTGCAAAGGTCTCTCACTCTTCCACTCCTTTCTGTTGTTAGTCATGTGGCGCCATTGTTTCTGAAAGGCTCCCAGGTTGTCTCTCCATCGCTTTCTACTCTATTCTCGTTTTCGATGACCATCGTGTGGTCCCCATTCGCCGCAGTGGTCGCTCTTGGACATCGGCAATTCCAGGGCGTACCTAATCCATTGCTCATCGTTGAAGGAGTACTTTTTAAGCCTCGATTAAATGACAGGACAGGACACTGAGACACGGAATTTGTTCTAGAACTTGCACGTGCGTGGTAGAAATGTACGCCGGGCTAGATGGAATTGTTTCCAGGTAGTATGAATGAACTCTACTGCAGCGTCGGAATTTCTAAGACTTCTTAGTTAGCATGTGTGTATATTAGGTATTTAAAAAGGTAACTATATTTGATATTAATGCGCTTTTAAATAACAAATATAGACAGACAGCATAGTCTACTAATATATTGGATTATGGAAGCCATATAACGATAAACGTAGAGATCTTATTACATTTACTAACAAGTCATATTGTTAGTAACATTCCAGTCGTAGAGAAACACCTCAAGTTCCTGTGACCGACTTTATTAGGTGTGTTTGTTGTGTTGTATAAAGGTTAAATAGAAGGCATTAATAGAAGGAGTTCTATCGCTTAAATATAATATAATATTGTTTGAATTTGGTTTTACTCACGTTATTCATTGTTAGTTTCCTTTTTATTTACCGGAGAAGGAAAACATAGTAAGGAACTCTATAGAGTTCCCTGAGAAATCTACATAAGAATTTCGAAGGTATGTAAAGGTCACTAAATCCGACTAGTACTAAGTCCTAATTCCTCGCATTACTAAAAGAAGATTATAAGTGTTATTCACATCTTAGACCCAAAGCCAATCTCACTTGCACTTGGTAAACTCTGTTGATTAATGGATGGGGCAATCATAATAGCGAAACTTGGTTTTCTTAATATATATACTTAACATTAATTCTGGAAAATCAATGTCTGGACACTAAAAGAAGCCATAACCCATGAGTGTGTTTCAGCATTTCTTCTCAAGGCTAAAAATGACATATTTGAGTTCCAATTTACAGAATAAATGATTTGATTTAACATTCAATGGATTTAATATATTTTTTTTATTTCTGAATATAACTTTAATATTATATTCATTTTTGTATATATGCAGTGAAGAAAATATTGGATTGCACGTCGCGTGGTAAACGAATTGGAGAACTACATTATCATAAGTACAGTTCGGTAGATTTCACAAAGTGCTGTGACATTAAAGCTGAACATTGAGCATAGCTACATAGTGCGAGGCGATAATAATGTTATCAGAATGCACTCACACTTGAAAGTACAATCAAGTATAAAATGGGTTGCGTACTTGGCAAAAAATAACACTTTACATTAATAGGATTCGTTGATAATATTTTTATATGGCTTTTTAAAACCTCAACCTTTTTATTTCGCATATATGAACAATAAGCCGACGGCCAGGACCAACCTCTTGGCCAAGATGCGTCTCAACCGAGCCGTTAACATCTTAAATGAGGTACACGTCAAAACAGATGTTTTGTCATGTAACTGGGGTGAGCTCGCAAAAATGTTATTACTAGTTATTTGTTATAGTTAATTTAATTTATGTTAGATAATTTTATTTTATAAATAGTTAATAGTTATAGTATGTATATAATTGAATTGTGTTATTATTTTATATTATGACTAGCTTTTGCTCGCGGCTCCGCCCGCGTGAACAGCATTTTCCGGGATAAAAGTAGCCTGTAACAGTCTCCAGGGTTCCATCTGTCTCTGTAGATAAATTCATCAAAATCGGTTCAGTGATTTAGGCGTGAAAGCGTAACAAACAAACTCACTTTCGCATTTACTTTCACCCCCTTTTTCATCCCTTATTAAATAAAATTTCCAAAATTCCTGAAACACGTATTTGACGGACTTTCATACATATTATCATCCCCTATTTTGACCCCTTAGGGGTGGAATTTTCTAAAATTCTTTCTTAGTGGGTGTCTACATAACAAAATGAATATACAGTCCGAATTTCATGCTTGTAGCCTTGATAGTTTGCGCTCGGCGATGATGAATCAGTCAGTCAGTCAGGACATGTTATTTTATAAGTATAGATTGTTATTTTGTGTTAGTTCTACCAGTTGAATTGGGTAGTTCCTGTTATGACTGTGTGTGTTTAAAGAATAAATAAATAAATAAATTTAACATTATAATAATACATTAATGTTAGTATTCCAGAACAAAGGACATTGTCTAAAATGGCCTATAAATCAACACGCTTGAAACATTTACTATAATTATTATTGTTATTTATAATGTAAATTATAATTATTTCAATAGACCGGACACTTTTTAATTTCGAAAACAATTTAAAAAGTATTCACATCCGTCATAGTCCTCGGTATTATAATTTTTGGTTCAAATTCGGGGTTTTAATAGGCAAAGGTATTGTAGCTCATACAGCCAAGTCTTTGTAACAGCACTCTTAATAAGAGTTTGACACAGACAAACGTCAGTATTCTCAAAATTCAAGTGTTGAGAATACTGACGCTTGTCTGTGTAATTAAAAACCATTATTTTATTAACTATGATTATGGTTTTTAGTCACAAACAGTCCGATATGATGTCGCGGAACCATAATACGGCTAGTCAAAATGATTTTTTTAATTTATTTATGGCTTTGCATTGTTATGCATTTCGCCAATGACAAGTGTAATTTATTCTCAAGTCTTCACAAGAACGATGAAATATCGGTGTGGATGTTTTCAAGGACTTGTTGGAGTTTTGGTGTGCATTCTTTCCAGTACGATACTTAATTCACTTATTTCAATATTTCCATACACTGTTCATCGCCGTAAATGTTTATTGCACAAATCCACACCAATTTTATACAACAAACACAACATTAAACTAGTTTTTGAAATAAATTAAAATCAGCGATGAACCGCACTGTCAGAATTCCCGCCAAAACTCCGTCAAAATGAATTAACAGATGACAACACCTGACATTTGATAGTATTTATTGGCCTAATTATAACCTCAAAATCCGAAAGTATTTTATTTATTTTTCGGAACTCTCAAGTGTCCGTAGTCTTAATTTAGTTTCAATCGAATATATACATTATCTAAAACCCAAAAAGTAAATTCACCTCCCTGTTGGTTCTTAGGCCAACTATGAATGGACGACGAACAATGTCCTTTGAAACGCTGCGTGGCTATCTTTTTGTATGCCATACAATGAATTGACGTTATTAAGAACTAACAAAAGTGTAATAAAAAGTAACATTCAACGAGGCAAAATTACAGGGCATTACGTTATATGTTATGTGCCAACTTCGACGAAATTGCCTCCACATTAAGAATTATATCTTGCCCAACGCACATTAACGGCAGCCCGTATCAAAACTGTTAGCTGTACCCGGTTGAATATGGACCATCGTATAAATGGTAGAGCAATGCTATAGAAATTTTTACAGCCTCCGTGGCGCAGTGGGCGAGAAGCCAGCTGCGAAGCGAGATGCCGTGGGTTCGATTCCCCCACCGAGACAAATGTTTGTGTGATCCACGAATATTTGTTTCCGGTCTGGGTGTTGTGGAACCACAAGTCCCTCGTGGTTCCTGATATTAACGATACAGGTTTACCTAGTGTGTGGTCAGGACTATGTGTGTAACTGTTGGATGTATTTATTTATTTATTTTGTCTACAGCATGAATGAACCGGCTTGATCTGGTTATTACTACTGTCTCACAAAAGCGACAACTTACTGTTGCATTTCGTACAGTGAGTGATATTTCTGGAGGTTTAAACCCGATACATTTTTCCTAGCTAGGAACGCTTAAATTAGCTTTCTAAATAAACAAAAGCATCCAAATGGATTCATTCGTCTCAGTACTATGCTATAGACTTATAGACTAAGGAGTCAAATTGCATTTTGTAATTTTTAAAGATGGCGTTTATATCATCAAATAAAAATAATTAAAAGCAAATAATAGGATGTAGGTACGGACCTGTGTGTGCAAGCAAAACTCGCACTTGCTTTGTTGCTACGCAATTTTTAATTGGCGTTGGGCTGTGGTTTACCAAACTATATTGGGCGCAGAGGAATTTTATTAGAACAGTATAATTTCAGAATTTTTTATTCCTATAAAAGGATTTTGATAGGAAAAATTACTCCTCGAGGTACAAAACGAATTCATCATTAGAATGGAACATTTTATAAATATAAAATTCATTCATTCATTTTAAAATAAATATCTTGTTCATTTTAAAATAAATAACTTGTTATTAATTTCAATTTCCTCTCGTTTTGGTGGATAAAATACTTGCTCTCTGTAAAAGATAAAGAAATTTCTTATGTGTAATCAAAACAAGTCAATCCATCGTATATTGGATACTCGTGTTTTCAAATCCCTTTGATACAAGTAAAGAACTCAATCTGAGACGGTAACCATGTATTATGTCTGTCCTTTCGTTCATCTTCAATGTAACTGAATAGTCGAGGTTCAATTAAATTAGCTCATTGCTTGCTTTTATTTAATGCAGCGAAATTATAGGCGTAATAGGTTTTGCTCCGCTTGCGTGATTACGTTTAGCGGTACTTTAAGGGACTAATATTACAGTAAATAAATAAAGACATTTTCCCCAAAAAAAATCTCCTTGTCATATCCCATTGTAAAAAAAATCCCATGTCTATATCTAAGTTTATGGCTCGTCCTAATCTGTTCAGCCGTTAATGCATGATTGATCAAATATTCCAGTTAAAAAACTCTCAAACATACCATCATATTTATAATGTAAGTTAAGTAGGACATTGTATTTCAGCATGTGAAAGTGTAAAATTTTATTAAAAAAATATAGAAAAAATCAATTTTTAAGGCTCAAGCACATACTATTTGTATTTACACGAAAAACGATATTAAACACCATGATTATATTAACACATTCTTCTTATCTGTGCGCTTCACCGATTTCGATATTCGGTTGAATTCATAGCGAAAAACTTTGCAGCGCTTACGATACCTGTCTACTTTATGTCGCAAACAAGATTACTTCTGACTCGTCTCAAAATTGTTAAGAAGGATTAATATAATAGCAGACCACTGATATCAAAGTTGTAGGTCACCCTTTTAAGTCAGTTTTACCTGAGACTATAATGGAAATGTCACAAAACAGTTATAACGAAATATATATTTTGATGTACAAACAGAAATAATACTGAGATACACTTTTCTCAGCAATTTATGATTATATATAAATAGAGAAACTCCCGCTGTGACAGACTAGACGTAAATTGTTTCCAAATTATTACGTTGCTATGTGTATCATATTCTTATTTAATACTCCTTACTAGTAGTTTGTTTCGCTCAGTTCTCGTAAGTTCTTAATGGTAGATATAATTTTTCAATTATGTCTAATTTTTGAGATATGTAAGGATCATGAAAAAAAGTAACTACATATTAATTTTTAACGGTGAAGACACCCTGTAGACAGTTTTATCTAAAGCATGAAAGGCCAGATTGACCAGTTTGTTCGTTACCACTGTCTCATAAAGGACCGACGAGAAGTAGCATCGTATGTATCATTACGTTAGTTACGTAATATACGGCGAGTGAGAGATTTGTAGGGTAATGCAGAGACAAAGTAGTTGCAAAAAAAAAGAAAAGAATATACATAGGTAATATAAAATAGTACATTAAACTACCGAATTAAATATATTAATGTATACTTAAATACAATATAACATACTATATAATATATACAATATATAATACAAGCTTTTGTGATTATTAGCCTAGTTCATAAAATTATTGTGTTAAGTATTGAGAGCTCCGGGTAGTTCAAAGTGCAACGACCATTCGATATGATAAATTATCATCGTACGCAATCGGCATGCGGGTACTGCATCTACTTATAAAATCACTACAAATTAGGCAAAATATACACCCTGTTTAGTACTAACCTAAAGAAATTCTATTAAATGTATTATAATAAATGTCTATATCGTTCGAATATTACGCACTCACGTTAGTAATCTCTGAAGGGATAGGCAGAGGTGTAACCAGTACACCCATATTTCGACGAGGGTATTTCCGTCCCATTATGTAATAGGGGGTGAGGCTATCGCCATACCGAGCATAATTCCAAACTCCGGGCTGATACTGAGCATTTCACTATAGGAATACCCAATATCACCCAGGGATCGAACCCGAGGCCTCAGCACAGCAGTCGTACCGTGTACACAAGCAAAAGAAACTTATAGAAATGGGTATCAACTAATGTATACATAGCATCATCAAAATACACTCGGCAATTACACTAAAGCTATTTATTTGTCTATTATTATTATATTTCCATATGTTTACTTTGGAAAAGTCTAGAATTGTTAGGTATTGGAGGAGGGGGGTCGTTATGGTCCATAGGCATTTCCATAGGAATATTAATAAAAACATTTAGGCAAAAACTAGAGCTAAGTGGTATGCTCATTAAAGAGAAGATAAATTGTATTTAAGCTGTCCGAGTATCGATAAGATAAGCAATTTCGAAGACGTCTGAAGCTAAATGTCGCATGTCATGTGACGCCTGCAATTTTGGACCACACGTTGCACGACGTGCAGTCTTGTCGTGTAATTTGTCACATGTGACAGTCTGGGAACTATCCCAAATTACATGCAGTTACATCAAAGTTTGGCTTACATTATAACTCAAATATCTGTTTACATGGCATCGTAGTGCCTGAACAAATGGACCGTTTAGGATGCGATTATTGTCACTTGTTTATTATTTTGCAAGGTTAGTGGCAGCCTGCTGAGACTGGAAAGTTTATGGTACCTAGGTTCAAATCCCAGGTCTGGTATTCACTTTTGTGTCTGAGTTTTCAACCCGAAAAATAATACTTTATGCTTGATGGATTGAAATTTGTGGCTATCGCTTCGGCATCTATTACATGGTTGGATGGAAATAAGGTTGGCGTCGCCTTGTCGTGTAATTTGTCACATGTGACAGCGTGAGTCTGGGAACTATCCCAAATCACATGCAGTTACATCAAAGTTTGGCTTAAATTATAACTCAAATATCTGTGTTTACATGGCATCGTAGTGCCTGAACGAATGGAGCATTTAGGATGCATTATTGTCACTTGTTTATTATTTTGCTAGTTTAATTGCAGCCTGCTGAGGCTGGAAAAACTTGTAGTCTTGGCTTCAAATTTCAGGTCGGGCCTTCACAATTTATGTTTGAGTGTTCGATCCTAAAAAAATCACACTCTAATTGTTGATGGATTGAAATTTGTGGCTATCGCTTCGGCCTCTATTACATTGTCGGCTGAAAATAATGTTGGCGAATCTAGGATGTATTAGTAATTGCACTTTTGCTTGCCCCTTCGGGGATATAGGCGTGAGCTTATGTTGGTATTACTTTCCCTAATACTATTTTAAGAAAGAAAAAATCGAATATCACGTAAATTTAAATTAATATTAACCAATATTATTACACACACGCACTTGCACTTATACATACGCACACAATATAGTATTAAAGTGTCTTTATTATATTTTAAGCGCCTAAAGCGCTCACTCCAAAGTCCGGTGAAGCTGAAAATAGCCGACTAGACTCGGGCTATCTATCAGCAGTGCGTCCAAATAAAAAAGGAAAAAAAATAATAAAAGACATTTCTCACAAAAGTAACTCAAACTTTAACCTACTTACATTTATATTACTTGATTTAAATGTGGGTCAAACATTTCTAGTTCTCGGAACGTTTTTAATTGACAGAAATTGCACTAAACGACGTCTAAAATTGCGCGACTGAGACAGGTGACCTTTACATGTGAAGCGAGTCAGGCAATAGCGACAGGTCCGCTTCGTATGAAATTGTGTGGAAATAGGCGCTTTTTCCTCGGTCCATACTTCAAAACGTACATTATACAATTGCATATAAGATAGACGTATCGCTGTCGTCGCGCGTCGTAGTGTTCTGTCTCGGTCGCGTACCTGAAAAATGGCCTTTACATCATCTGATCTTCATTACCCATGACTACCAACGTTACCAGAGGAATAATGGATGCATTATCGATCTTAGAATAGAGGAATAGAGATGAGGCCTCCTTCCTCATCTGGTCTTCGGAAATCGCACTCACCATACGAAATACAATAGCAGCTACTTCACATCACTATTTAGTGAGACAGTGATCCCAGTCGAGACGGCCTATTTTTGCTGTACATAAAAATGTCTACACCAGTGTTTCCCAACCTTTTGTAGGCCCCACCTTAACATTTTTTTGTTAAATTTGTCACCGATATCTAGCATTGCATTTAAATAACCCAAAGCGAAAGGGTTAAAGTCGTGTCGAGTCCATTTTTAAATTACGTTGGGAAACACTGGTCTACACTATAATGATAATTTTAGTTTTGGTTATTTTAATGAATTTTGTGATAAACCTTTGTGTATGGTTTGCCAGTGCTCTATGTAGAACAAATAAATGACATCACATTGAACTGTGTTTCTGTTTTTTGCGCTCAATACACACCTAATGAAGCTGCGGAGTTTAGTGAAAGGATATCCCCTTGTAGTAAACAGTTTCAGGGTAAGAATGTCGTGGCCGTAAAACGAAACGAAGTTTGCTAATGCAAACGTAGAATAGGTAGTTTAAAATCTCATCGGAAATATACCTGAAAAGGCCAACATTTTGTTATATTAAATAAGTGCTACAAAAATAGTGTCAAAGTCCTACAGACTTGTAGTATCCTACTTTCTGCTAATATTATGAATATGAAAATTTGGATTAATTGTTAGTTTAGATCATTCAATGTTTATGAGTATTGGGATAAATATTTATCCACCACCCCGTGACCACGAAAGCTGAAAAGCTTTAGCGTCGGGATCAAAATTTATAAACAACCGCGATAAAATCCGTTTAAATTAGTATTATTTCAATGAGTAATATTCGTGTAAACATAAGAAATCATTATGTAACGAGTATCTACGACTTTTTTTTTGTCTACAGCATGAATGGGCCGGCTAGACCGGGTAGAGACCACTGTCTTACAGAAAACTGACGTAAAGTAGCGGCTTGCTGCTGCGTTTCGTACGGTGAGTGAGATATCCGGAGGCCCAAATCCCCCTCCCCTTCCCAATCCCTAATTATCCCTTTCCATTAAGGTCGACAACGCACCCATGATTCTTCTGATATTGTGGGCGTACATGGGCGGTGGAGATCACTTCATGGGCGGTGGAGGCTACCGTCAGGTGACCCACTGCTCGTTTACCGGCCTATGCTATAAAAAAATATATTCATATTTTAGCTATAACTAGGTGTATTAAATATCATCTTCCACAATCGCCTTTCGTTGCGGGCGACCACTGACCTCATTCTTTAGATAAAAATTTCCGGAGAGGAAGCGTTGAAACCAGGAACCTGCCGTGCCGCGTGCGTTCGTTTGCAATGTTTGCTCCGTATACATTGTTGATGTTAGGTGCCGTTTACGCCGCGTTGCTGCCTCGACGGAAACCATATTAAAAAAAAAAATCTATTCATGCTGTAAGCTATTTAGCGATACAAAAGACTATGGCCGACTTGCACTACAATCTTTAATTGTATTTAACTGCTAAGCGTATTTAGTAATAGTAACTTTTCATACAATTTGACGTTTCTTAAACACATTTAGTGGCTAAATACGTTATCTGACTTATAGAATAATAATAAATAATAATACTGGCCCTGTATTATACACGTCCCACTGCTGGGCATGGGCCTCCTCTTCTGATGGACTAAAGCCTAACCCCTCTTGTTTAGGATTAGTATATAGTCCATCACGCTAGCCACATTGGCAGACTTCACATATCTTCGAAAAATCTTATCGAGTTCTCAGGTATGCAGGTTTCCTCACGATGTTTCCTTCGTCGTTGAAGCAAGCGATAATTGACAATTATATACACGTAACTTAGAAAAGTCAGAAGTGTATGCTCTTGGGGCTGGTTTCGAACCTGCGATCTCATCTCAACAGTCCGTATCACTTCCCACTGAGCTATCGCTGCTTATTATTATTATTATCTGACTTATATATCATGAAAATCTATATGCCAAAACAACAACTACTGCTTTGTGAAGGAATAATATCGATTTCGATTCTCAGAACATCAATTTTCTCGATTTCTTTCATGTTTCTTGTAAAAGAATATATTTTCTTTGAGACGAAACGACGGAGGCCTATTTGCATTTTTTGTCTTTGATTGGAACTGTTTGTGTAGTATTTGGCAACCGGAGTTCCTTTCAGATCGATGTGTCAGGATTTCGCTTGAGTAGAGGCACAATAAAATTAGGGACAAGCAAAACACTGGATTTCTTAAAACTAGCATTCGGGTAATATTCTTCAGTGGTAAAGAAAAGAGCAAAGCAACTCTAAAATTGACACTATAAACTATTAATTTTCATAATGATTTCTTACGTTTACGCGAATATTACTCATTGAAATAAAACTAATTTAAACGGATTAATAAAAAACCGCGATAAAATCCGTTTAAATTAGTTTTATTTCAATATTAATTTTCATCTTTAATAAAACAATTTCAAAAAATTTAATGATTAAAAATGACTGCGATTGTACTTACAGGGTATTGTAGTTAGAGGCATAATGTTTTACAATAAATTGATGGTAATTTTGAATGTCTTCAGTTGAGATAATCTTTATCAACCGCAGTGGGTGTTATTAAATACACACTCACAACTTTAATCCTCGAAGGGCTAGGCAGAGGTGTAACCAGCACATTTATGTTTAACCGAGCTTATTTCCACCCCATAATGTGATAGGGCGCGAGCCTGTGGCCATATCGGGCACGATTTCGATTAAGCTGATATCGGGTATTTTGTTATAGAAAAACCCAAGGTCATTTTTACCCAACCCTTGGATCGAACTTGAAACCTCAATACAGAGAGTGGTAGAGTTTGAGTGATAGAGCCACGCTGTAGACAGTTTTGTCTACAGCTTGAATGGGCTGGCTCGACCGGGTCGTTACCACTGTCTCACAGAAAACCGACGTAAAGTAGCGGCTTGCTGCTGCGTTTCATACGGTGAGTAGCCGGAAGCCCAAATCCCCTCCCCTTCCCAATCCCTAATTATCCCTTTCCTTTAAGGTCGGCAACGCGCCCATGATTCTTCTGGTGGTGGGCGTACATGGGCGGTGGAGATCACTTACCATCAGGTGACCCACTTATTCGTTTGCCACCCTATGCTATAAAATAACCAATGACTGCTTTGCTGTGTATGAGTCTAATAAATGCTGCGTGCCTAGTTTATAAGTCGGTAAAAATAGAAACTTTTTGCATAAATATTTTTGAACGAAATATTTTAGGTGCCCTTAAAACTAAAGTTTCATATCTCACATAAATACATTAAACGGAAACTTCAATCACAAAAGTTGCTGGCAATAGTCATATTTTTTACTCCTACAATATTATAACATCATTTTATATATACGCAGTTTTCTTGAGAGACCTAATTTTTGGTGTAAACCGAAAACATAATGTAGATTTCTATTTTATGAGTCCGTGTGGGTGTTCTACGGGTTATTGCATAATAATGACTTCTTTATTATCTAAATAGGCATATAATCGGTCCACCTCATGGTAGTTCTTTGACAATACTAGGGTACAGCCAATACGCTGCCTGTTGGTTGAGTACCCAATTGAGTCTGTTACTAAGTTTCACTCTGGAATGAAATACACATGTATTATTAGTTTTGTAATATGAGTTGTGAAACGCGAAAATATTTTTGTTTATAAAACAAGGCATTAAATATTTATAAATACTTGTCAGATATGTCTATATAACAGAATGTGAGCGGGGAAACTTACACAATCAATTTTAGTTCAAGACAATGTCGCTCTAGTGATTTACGATGTAAGTCTACGTCATGTTTTCATTAATCAACTATGTTTCGTTCTTACTGCTTTCTGGATATATATCTTGAATATCTAATTATGATTAAACGGAAAGTTTCGGTCACCTTTTTTTTGTCGTCGCGGAAAAAAGCGTTTTATCGCTACCACCCCATTATAATTTTCTATTTTATGAAATTAAACAGAAAATATTATTGATTTTTGGCAGAAAGAAACAAAAATCAAAGAGGAACATGATGCATTTTCCATCAATAATTTTTGTTGGTTGTTTTTTACTTCCAAGTAAACAGACCAGCTAGCGGTCCGCCTGATGGTAAATGGTCACCACTCCGCCGCCTACGAACATCAACAATGTCCACATTCAGACCATTACCTACGAAAAATAAATCGTAAATCAGCAAATGAGTACCGTAAATGTTTCTTTTTCATATTTTACAGGCGTTTAGTTATAGTAATCTTACTATACGTGAAAAGTGCTTTAGGCTACTGGGATATCGGTACGACAACAGAACAGGCTCCAGATTATGAAGGAGTTCCACGACAAAGTTTTTTCAGATGGCAAAAAACTGAGTTTGCTTCATTAGAATTTTGGTATCCCAATTATAACTGGGACGATCAATACTACAGAAGACGTTGTAATTGTGTAGCCGGCATATCTATAGGTAAGTTAACAGGTTGTAAATAGTGCTTTCGAAATAACAAAAAATATTCTAACGCTAGGCCTTAAACTTCAAATTATAATTTATCATTTACTAAGTAGTAGTTGTAAGCCATCCGATAATATAAATATTGATCCCAATGTAGTCAGAGTTTTGCAACTGATCAAAACCATTAAGTATTATAATATCCAGATGTAGATTTACGGAAAATGATTAAAGAACAATCTATGTCCTTCACAGATTTCCTACCACTCAGTACAGCATTGCTTCTAAATCGAAGAATCCTGATCTCATCTGCAAATTGGGTAGAGCCATATCTTAACAGGCAAAGAGATTTACGAATTTGGGCATTGGGCCGTGCTGGCGAACACATAACTCCTTATAGGTATCGAGTTTGGCGAGTTCAAAGGCTGTTCCCACGCAGTCTCAACCCAGAACATATGCACGGACCACGAGGCTACCACGTTCCGAGACACGACATCAGTATCATACATAGTTTAGACCAAATATACATTTTTAGTTACATGCCAACTAGATATCATTACGCTTACAGAACGTTTCTATGTGAAAAACATTATCGGCTTGCTAACACAGTGTGGTACGTCGGCTCTGGCTACTGGGATCTCGAGCACATTTACGAGAACTACAAAATATTCTACAGCAAAGCGACAAAAGCTGACATCGTAGATTGTTCCATCTATCTACCAAAATGGTGGGGGAAATTTATCTGCATAAAGAACGTACACGGTCATTCGGGGCTGCAAAACGGTGGTGGATTCTTTTCAGAAGAACTTTTGGTGGGACTTGGCTGCTTCGAAATAAGATACAATGAAGATAGAATATTGGCCTTTACCGATTTGAGATATTACGTAGATCACATACATCATGCAGCTTATATAGTTCCAGGAGAATATTACGAATATGCATATCCTCAATGGGGTATAACATTGGGAATATTCACGGATGGCGGTGGAAATACTCCATATATTCCTTCATGGCAAATTATGGATGATCTCTATCCTTTAGGAAAAAAGTGATACAAGTCTTAGTGAATTTAGTTTCATCTTTAAATCTACAAATATAATTCGTAAAGTACTATAGTATTAGAATCATTTGAAATGGGTGTTTATAAAATGTCCTGGGTTGACCTCAGCAGGAACAATAATGCTGAAGAGAATAGAAAAATTGTCAGAATTAATAAAATGTAAAGAAGGAACTAGAATATTTCGGGTAACCTATTGAGAAACAACAAGTATGAATTCTTTCAATTATTCATTCAAGCGATAATAAAGGATAAGGGTTCGATTGCAGAAGGTTTTTTACTATGGCTTAAATTCTACGCTAATGGTTCAACACGAGCACAAGATCATCGTTCCCTGCGGCAGTTTCCGATACTAAGATAGCATAATATGATCGCAGATCGCCGATATGAAATAGCATCAATAGAAGATAAAGTACTATGTTGCAGCGAATACTGACGTAGTTCACAAAATTTTGTCGACTTATTTTGTCGTGAAATAACCTTTAAAAATAAACATTTAAATAATAACAACCTGTAAATAACGTTACATCTGGTTATCGCTTTATGTCTATAAACGAAAAAGAAGGGATAACGTATAGAAAATAGTATATTTTACTTCTATATGGTATTTTGTCTAAGAACTCTAATATGGCGACGTAATTTTATGGTGTTAACACTTTTATATTGATACGTTTACCGTCGCTATTTATCTCACTCGCACGCGACATAATCTTGTCGGGTCGTGATGGGCATGTTATGATACGACTGCCCTAATATGATTTCCAAATACATGACTGCAATTAGATTATTTTAAACTGCGAAAGCTGTATGTATATAAGCCGGGCAAGAAAATTACGTTGTATTACGTGATACGTAAATAAAGTTAAGTAAAAATAAATTTAAGTTTCTTAACTTATTAGACACATCATTTTAGAGATCTGTAAATATCTCAAACATATTTTTAACATTATTTTATTAAGGCCGGTTTTGAGATGTGCAATCAAGATAAAAGACCGCGACGCGCAATGACAATGACACGTCTACTTTGTATGTAATTGTATAGGTACGTTATGAGGTATGCGGCCGAAATAATAGCGATCGTTTCCATACAATATTATTCACAGCAGACGTGTCACAACCGCTTGACTCGTGTCACGGTCTTCCTGTCTTGGTCGCGTAAGAGCGGTTACGCACTACATCCGATTCGAATCCGATCCGACCCCGTGAAAATATGGATCTAGAAAACTCGGACCGAATTCGGATATCCCTTACGCACTAGTCCGATCTCTGATACCAATCCAAGCCACCATTCGGCATAAGTCATTTTACTCGGAGCCACAGCAAAGTGTTCACGTCGTTGATCATGAGTCCTTTCAATCGACGTCAACTTCTGGCAATACTACTATACGTACGTCACCCACCCCGCCGCATACACCCCCCGCCCCGCTGCCTCTCTGCTCGTACGCAGTTCGGATTCAAGTCGGACGCAGTGCGCGAGCGTCCATAAAAATAATACTATGGCTACTTCGGTCCGTCAAAATTATCTCCGGGATGGAGATTCTAGAAAAATCGGATGACGGAAATCGGATCTAGTGCGTAAATTACCATAGAAATAGTTCTACGCCTACGCCGGACCCTATTTTCACGGGTTCGGATCGGATGTAGTGTGTAACCGCTGTAACTCAAAACATGCCTTTAGTATAAAGATTAAAGACAAAGCAACTTTAATTGAAATATTCCCAATTGTGGCGTACAACAAAGAGTTCAACCGATCAGGGTAAAAAGTTAAAAATCCCATTAGTGCCAGTTACAAAAATAAACTGTTTGAGCCAAAGTTTAAAAAAAATACACGAATACCGACAGCGGCGGCGTCCGCTTAATTTAACTAATTGAATTCACATCCCAGGCAGGGGTAAAAAGTTTAACGGATAAAAGTCGGTTTGGACGCGCCACTTTGGAGTGGTCCTCTAATTAACTACCTATTTGTCATTTACGAAAAACGCAGAATTTTACAACAAATAAATGTACAATGTTTATTTTAAAATGTTTTTTCTCATTTGATCATTTATGCTTGGTGTGGTGTACACCTATTTACAAACATATTACCGACATTATCAAGCAAGGTTGAGATGGATACTAATAAGTATGATATCTATGACAAAGGACACGTTATAAATACTACCTAGATATATACACCTATACAATGTACTTGCTACTAGGGAGAGGGCAGTTCTTTGTTGATCGACGAAGTATTAATATACCAATCATCGAGTGTTATCCGTATATGTATAAAGGTTGTTCACTGTGTGACTATGGTAACGACCCGGTCGAGCCGGTCCATTCATGATGTAGACAAAACTGTCTACCACTTAAAACCCAGCTTTCTCAATCCCGGGTAATTAAACCGTGCCTTGATTATTTCCTTTTCACAACATGGAAACGTTCATATTTATAACTCATTTGCGCTTGAACAAATATCAATCTAAACTTTTTATTTCGCAATTTGTTTTTGAAGTCCGACGCAGGTTTTTCGTTTGACTTCGCAATGAGGTATCTAAAAGTTCCCACGAATATTTTATGCCGTAACTAAAAATATAACTTTCTCGTTTTGTTTATGCATAACTTAATGGCAAAAATTATATCTTAAGTGATATTTGCGGCGCAAAATTGATATACATAATCTACACTAATATTATAAAGAGGAAAGATTTGTATTTTTGTATTTAACGAATAAACTTAAAACTATTGGACCGATTTCAAAAATTCTTTTACCATTAGAAAGCTACATTGTCACAGAGTAACATAGGCTACTTTTTATCCCGGAAAAAGCAGATCACGTGGGCGGAGCCGCGAAGAAAAGCTAGTCAGAGAATAAAGTACCGATGTCAAACTGTTCATAAGGTACTCATAAGAGTAAATATAGATTACAGGCGTGACAGTATATTTATATGAGTCCAAAATCCCATGGATACAAATCACACTGATTGTTGTAACAGTCTCCTTTTGCTATGTTAGATATATTTTATAGTTACGCGGAAAGTAACAAACCTTCCTGATAACATTGTTTATGACGGAACTACCGAAATATCAACATAATATAAACAGAATAGACAAAAACAAAAGAGGCTGATGGATTTCTTCATAACATGTGAAGATCGTGAGTTTGTAGTAGCTATGGGGAGCGGTATCATAAAATACAGATTAGTTCCTTTAATGATATAATAAATATAAATAAATAAATAATTTTGTATCCTTAAAATTCTACTTCAATGCCCGAGACCCATTAAGCAGTTTCTCATTTTCCATAGTACTCCGTTATCAAATGTTATAAATAAATGTATATTGGATCAGCCTTGGAGTGAACCCTATAGGATATAAAAATAATTATCCAAATCTATTGGTGGAGGTATTTACAAACATACATGAAAAATAAAATACTATAATTTTGTGAGTGGTATAGCCACACTATAGACATTATAGACAGGCACAATATTTTATTTACAGGTGAATCAGCTGGCTCGACTATTTTTCATATTATTAGATTAAATGACGAGACGAGCCAAGCGCTCGTCTGATGGTATCAACACAGACGGCCACTCGCATTAGGGGCCTACCACCTTGTGAATTGAGAACCTTCTCCTTTTGGAATTTTATACTCAAAGAAAATTGTGCCAAAAACATAAACGGAAAATCCTAATTGCTATTCAACGAAACTGAGAATATTGCAAGAAGCTTTAACCAAACGACGTCTACCTCCATTTTATAAGCGGTAATTGCGGTCATTAGGGCTGAATGCCTGTGCGTTTACAGGTCGGCTAGTGAGAACGCCTTAAAATAATAGGCAGTTTTGATTCCGTATGTATGAATATGACCCCTTTTAATTGAAAATAAACAGTCGAATAGCATGATAAATTCATGTGTAAAAAGGGTCCTTAACATAATGTGTGTGTCTAGTATTAATAATTTTAATCTCCATTTCGAATTAAAGAGAAAGGAATGTTTGAAAATTCGTGAAATAAACGGTGTTTATACCAACGCAAAATCGGTTAATTTATTCTGCAAGTGGATATAATGTAATCGGTTAATGTATAAACATGGTGTTATAATTTCGTACTGGTGTACTTAAACGATAATCCTAATCGAAATTAAATATTAATTACTATTATATTACGTGTATCAGCTATTATGTAATTAGCGAGGTTTGAGTGTTTGGGCCAAGGATATATCGCTAAAATAACTTCGGGCCATGTCTTCTGGCAAACTCCAGTTCATTACATTAAACAATATTAAATTTAACAATTTCACAGAAATAAGTTTGAATTCTCGCTGACTTCATTATGGTTAATTGTTATAGAATTTTATGTAGAAATTACTATTTTTATCAGAAGTTGGCATGGTCTTCACCGCTTATAAACTGAAGAATCATGGGTGCGTATCCGATCTTAAAGGAAAGAAATTTAGGCGTCCGGAAATCTTATACACCATACGAAACACAACAATAAGCTGCCACTTTAAGTCGTTTTTTTCTGTGACAGAGTGAATAAAAATTATTATTAGTACCACTCTGTCACTAATCTGGCCGAGCCAAGCCGTTTATGTTGTAGACAAATACTGGGGCGTCGTTCTTTGGAAGTCAGAAATATTTAATTAATGACTATACTGTGTACCTACACAAGGTGGACAGACGACCTGACAAAGGTCGCAGGATGTCGCTGGATGCAGGCCGCTTCCAACAGGTCGGTCTGGAAATCTTTGGGGGAGGCCTATGTTCAGCAGTGGACGTCTTGTGGCTGATGATGATGATGATGATGACTATACTGTGTGGTACTTGGCGAGAGATGAGCTAATTGTCATGTAAGAAAAAATAGCCAGACGCAAGTTGCACCGCGTATAATGAAGGATTCCGTAGTCAAGATTAGTTTCTAGTTTTAAACAGGTATAAGATATCATATAGAAATAATAATATAGAAATAAGTTCGTGTTTATCATGAAAAATATTAGTGACTCGGTGACTGTTATACAGGGTTAATTTTAAAACACCAGCAACCTCGCAGGACCAGATAGCTGACCCCATACGGAACAACTTTTGTTCTACGAGTTTGGATATAACTCAATATATTTAAAAAAAAAAATGATTTTACAAGTTTTCGTTGTGTCGTGTTTTTCTTCGTAGAGTGCGGCGCGGCGCGGCGTGCGCGCGCGACATCAAACGCGCCGCTCAGCTGCTCGGACGTTGACCTTCAAAGGAGCTAGCCCGGTTCCCCACGCTTCGCGTATTTGTTTACGTAATCTGCGATGCGCGTTGTAACGTTCAAGACGGAAATTAAATGAATACTTATTTTTGTATGAAAATAAAATCTAACAAATTATCAAAAGTCGTAGAACAAAAGTAGTAGCTTATAACCTTAGGAATCTACCCCTGCGAGGTTGCTGGTGTTTTAAAAATAACCCTGTATAGTGCTAACAGTCACCGTGTAAAATGCGTGTGATATACGTACGGACATGATGAATTTATAAGTGTTCCGTTCCGTTTTACCATTGGCTAGTTTATCAGAACCATGAAAACAAAAAAAAAAAGATATAATAAGGCAATTTATTTTATAAATATATTTTTTATTTTTTTATCAAACACTATTAATTCAGATTGTTGGATTACAGAATACTTTCAAGATAGGCCTAATATAAATATTGTTTTATAGACTTGACCATTTCGAAGTATTACGTTTCATTTCTGTGCCAAGTACACATTTCCCATGTGAGTGCAAACAAATTGTATATTTTATTATCGAAAACTCGTCATAGCAAAGGGAATACAATTTACCGCCAAGCCATTTTTTGTCGCGGAAAACGAGTTTCCTATTTCTCCATTCGATTCAAATAGAACCTACAATGTATATTTTCAAGATGGCATGAACTTACCTTATTGCGTGAATTGCAATATATCATACGATCACAGGCGAAGACTGCAGTGTTAGGTTGGATAAAAAGCATAAAATTGGTCAAAATTTCATATTCTTTTAAGGACTTTGTAAAATATGTATATTGTTATAAAGTTCATATTTTAACATAAATATTGGCATCTTTTTGCAAATATGTTTCAACATTTTTGCTTGGTGGTATGATGTTCATATCCGCCCGGATAGCGAGCACCGTACACATGGTGTTAAAATGCCACAGTGATCCACACCTCTTGTGTGGATCGCGTTCCAGGATCAGCTAGTGTATATCCATGCATGACTCTGGTGACCCCCGATAAACTCATTGTTTGTTGGTGGTCGCTGGTTTTTTGAATTGCACTACGCTTACCATCAGGTGCAGTGCAGTCACTTTGCTGTGCTAGGATAAAAAATAAAAAATATATTCAAATTTTCCATCATGTTCCACTAAGTTTTCTGTAAGTATTTAAGTTTAAAACTTTGAATTCTTCAGTGCAAAGTTAAAAAAGATTAAGGCCGCCGCGGAAAAGTGCAGTCAGCGAGGCCGCCGTAAATCCCATTGATTAAATAAGCCAATAGAAAGGCTGAACGGATGGTTATTAAAATTAAATATTCATTACAATAAGGCATGTTTATACCTACACACAAATATGACAAGTTCCATAATCGAATTAAATTTTCTCAACGCCTTTATTGCAATACAACAGGACGCGGTATACATACGGACAATAGAGAAGTTTTGCTTAGACGGCATCATTGTTTGATATAAGATAAAGAAACTTGCTAGGTTTCTTTGTTGCACAGAGACAAGATGCTCGCAGACAGAATTTTACATTATTTACTAACATAGACTGCACCGCATATCACTACACCTTTTACTGGATTCATTCGGTATCTTGTTTGTGTAAAATTGAATCTATTGTAGTTGAGCGTAATGCGTATTATGGTAGGTCCTAAAGATTGGAATAACCGTAGCAATGATATATAAAATTCAAAATATTATCCTTAAAAAAATGTCAAAATTGAATGAATATGTATATAGTGTTATAATCTAGTGATCGCATAGTGGTCGCAACTTGACCACTACTCTAAAGTCATATACGTTTTTGAATTTTGTTCTATTACGTCGGCTGGGAGACTGAACATTCAGATATTATCAATATGAGCCCAACAATGGGGGCCTTAGTACAAAACGCATTCAAACTACTAGGTTTCTAACAACTAGGCCAATATAAACTTACTTTAAAGTTAGAAAACGTTTTACAATAAGACCCTATATGTTTTATTTAATATATTTGTTGCAGATAATAACTATATTAATAAGAATACACTAATAATGTTATAAAGAGGAAAGATTTGTATTTTTGTATGTAACGAAAAAACGTAAAAACTACGGAATCGATTTTAAAAATTCTTTCACCATTAATATTCTACATTATCCCTGATGAACATAGGCTACTTTACATCCCGGAAAAAGCAGATCACGCGAGCGGAGCCACGAGGAATAACTAGTATTCCATATATAAACAGCTTTCTGCACTCCGTCGTCATATAAACTTTAAATATGGCAAATCTCATATTCCTCCATGCGCGCAATATACTTCAAAAGGGGTAACTACAAAGTGCTTAGCTGCAAGTATTAATATATAGAAATTTTGTTACCATTATGTACTCTAAAAAGCTTTAGGCACCATTCAAATATTTAATTTAAATATCGTCCAGATTTCAGCACAAAAAAGGGTACGGACAATGAGGCTAAATTAATATGCTATTCCAAACACGATGAGAATACGAGATTATACCCTTTTGGTTGTTGACTCAAATCATGTGGAATAAGAATTTGGATTAACAATGAACAGTTTTTCTTACCATCCTTTCATATAGCGAATACAAGTAAATACCTATTGATGGTTAGATACCAGATTTTTTAAAATACAACCGAATGATGAGATGAACCAGTCCATAAACAATAGCAACACTACACCCAAATTAATATTATAAAACACTGCATGACACTGAATTGAGAAATGAATTGAATGGTCCGCGAATTTCTGCCAACGGTTAAGGGACTCAGTGTTTCTTGACGGTCGACATGATATTTGGACTACATTGTACTTATCAGGTCCAGTGTATTTTGCCGAGCCAGGATAAAAAAATGTTAAGTTTCAATTATGAAATTTATTGGACCATTTACGCGAGGCCATTGAACATTGAGCCACTCATTTATACGTAAGTTCACAATCCATTGATCTGGTCTGTCTGTTTTCATACAACGCCAATGATGCTTAATGGATTAATGGCCTTTTATAAATTGACCATACATCTTGGGGCCTATCCACAAATATTTGAGGTCTGGGTGTTGTGAGACCGAAAGTCTCTCGTAGATCCTGATACCCACGACACAAGACTTGTTTCTTACTGTGGGGTGTGTACTGGGGTATGTGTGTGACTGTTGGGTGTATTTATTATTAAGTATTTATTGTCATTATTATTTCGCCCAGTAATATTATTTGCTTCGATGATCGAAACAAAATTATAGTGCTTATATATTAGGTCCTTACATATGAAATTGGCGTTTTGTATGGGAGGAACAAAAAGTCGAATATTTTTTAATATAATATATTTAATTAATCAAAGTATGAACCATTATTTTCTATGCACTTTTGCCATCTCATAGGTAGTTCATTGATCCCTTTACTAAAAAAACCAGTCGGACGGGAATCAATAAAATCTTTGAAGGCGATTTGGACTGCCCCATCGGAGTTGAATTTTTTCCCTTGCAAGAAGTTATCCAAATTTCGAAAAAAATGGTAATCTGTTGGAGCAAGGTCCGGGGAGTACGGAGGATGTCTTAGACTTTCCAATTGAAGCTCTTCTAATTTAGTAGCCGTCTGTTGCGCAGTGTGTGGTCTAGCGTTGTCGTGAAGCAGCAGTGGCGTGGAGCGATTGACCAGCCTAGGTTGTTTAGCCGCTAGCTTTTCCATCATGGTTTGCAATTGCTGACAATAGACATCAGCCGTAATAGTCTGACTGAAAACTGTAATGAACAATACCGGCACTAGTCCACCAAACGCTTACAAGTAACTTTTTTGGGGTTAATTTTCGCTTGGGGCAGGATTTGGCTGGCTGGCCAGGATCCAACCATTGCGCTGAGCGCTTCCGATTATCGTAAAGAACCCATTTTTCATCACAGGTAATGATTCGGTTTAAAATACCTTCATTATTGTGCCGGTTTAGTAATGTAACGCAACAGTCGACGCGCGTTTGCCGGTTTGCTTCAGTCAATTCGTGAGGTACCCACCTTTCAAGCTTTTTAATCTTCCCAATTTGCTTCAAGTGAATTAAAACAGTTTTATCACTAACATCGCAGCCTGCAGCTAACTCGGACGTGGTTTGCGATGGATCCGCTTCCACAATAGCCTTCAACTCTTCATTATCAACTTGAGTCTCAGGCCGTCCACGGGGCTTGTTCTGCAGGTCGAAATTTCCAGAACGAAAACGTTGGAACCAAAAACGAACTGTGTTTTCTTTTGCAACACGACCGCTATACACATCATTCACCCTTCGAGTTGTTTCCGCAGCACTAGTGCCACGGCGGAACTCGTACTCGAAATAATGCGATATTTTAAGTTTTCCATTTTGTAAAATGAGTGACGCAAACAGAAAAAACCAGAAGAAAAAAAACAAATGAATGACGATCATCGAAGCACAAATACATGAGTCTATAGCTGTACAAATTTGAATTTGGAATTCCTTACCAAAGAGGAGAAATTTGTGATTAAAGTGGCCAGTACGAAAAACGCCAATTTCATATGTAAGGACCTAATATTACCTACTTACTACTCGGTGATGGAAATATACACCAGATTTTTTTAAACCAACGACAAATAAAATGATAATCTGATGAATGCTCGTTTCGTCTTCGAGCGCCGCGGTCGTGCCTGCTCATAATCAAAAGCAACTCCATGCTAAAATTGGAATTACAAAGCACTATTATTATTACATTATGTTACCCCGAGATAGAATTAATTAAGTTTGATAATGTCCAGCAATTTCACTCGCTTCAGTACTTCTTGGAGACAGAAATGGTAAAACCGGTGGTACCAACTCAGACCTCTCGCATTTGACGGACCTACCATCTAGTGTAGATGTCAATCTACCTAGGTAGGCTCTTGCTACGACAGACCTCATATTCCTTCCGAGACCTTCATATTTTTTTATATCGTAGGTTTGTAATAATTGATCAGACACGTAATTTTAATAATATCATCAGTAAGTAACTAGAACTGCACCCTTTGCAGTACCACTTTGGACTTTATATTTTCAACTACAGACCACACTTTGTATTTTCAACTGACGAAAAAGAAACGAAGAGGGTTCCTAATTCAACGTTTGTTTTTTTTTTCTATGTCCAACCACGATAACACCGCCATGTCAATTTGGATGATTCTTTTTTCTTTCGAACAAGTATAGCACAAAGTTGATTCCAAGTCGGGGATGAAACTCAAACTTCATCATTAATGCACGGATTTTGATGTTTCTCTCACTAAAAATGGTAAAATAAAACCTTTTTAACAAAACATAAAACCAACTCAAACCAAAAAGCTAAAATAAACAAAACTATTTTGATTGTATGAATTAAATTTCGGTGGTAATAATTGGCTATTAAACTGCAATTGTTTCATACCACAAATCATATTGTTTTAGACTAAGCATTCAATTGCGTAATTGTGAATTACACAACTTTTTATTATTGTTAGGTTTGACTTTCTGTGTTCAAACACTAATTTATTATTTCTGTGTCATATTGAATACTTATTTATTCTCTCTGTTAACACAATACAAATTAGTTTAGTTTGAAATTATTATAATTGTTTACATTAGTCGAGTAGGCAAGACACAGAGCGTAACACTATTATGTTTTGATATTTGTCAAATAAATATAAACGCATTTGTATAATATACTCATTTTGATCATTTAAAAACAGATGTAGGTTACAAAAGTCTAAATTTCCCACAGACTTAAAACATAGATTACTAGACTTTAAAGGTAGCTCAAATTACTAAAAGTCCCTCTATTTATTTTATATTCAGGGATCACCACACTTAACATTCTAAGTAAAACATAAAACGAAGATCATTGACAATGTTTAGCGAAGGTAAGTAAAATTCAGAGAAACAATTTTATAAGGTAGATTTTTTGCGTATTCCACTAATCATATTCCCACTGTTTAAGCTCACAGCTTTCAGCCTGGTTACAATATGAAGTAAAAATATAAATAAACATTTTCTAAGCTCTCTAAAGACCCTTTATTCCATTTTCAGCTTTAGCTGGGAGTGAGTAAAAGATCTTAATATGCTAAGCCTTACAGCACGCCCACGTATGAATTATATAAAAGGTAGGTTACTGCTAAAAGCCGCGCATTAATAAACCGTTCTTGAGTTAAGCTACGGTAAATTAATGAATGAAAATACTTGCTTACATGTGTATCGGTGTATGTTTTTACATAATAAAACTGTAAAGCCGGAAAAGTGGAAAGGTCGTGGTACGGTTTATCAAAAGGCCGTATTTACGAAGCTATTTTTTATAATCAAGGCGCACTAATTGATGTCGAGTATTGCAATTTAAAGAAAATATCGACCATAAGTGATATCTCGACAGTATAACTATACTGGCTTGTTTATTAGCTTCGTTTAGGAAATGACTATAGGAATAATTACCTGAACCCTAGCCTGAGTGATACTATTAACCGGAAGATAATTGGCCTATTACTTGATGTCTTAAGAGACGGAAATCTCTTAGCAGGAAGGGGTCTTACCATTCTGGTCTTGGGTTGCACTGAACTGAATATTAGATATTGTTTATTGATACCGATTAAAAGAAAATAAATAATTTACTTGGAAAATGATATATAAAAGTGATATAAAGCTAGGCTCGTCATTACATCATGAGACAGATATCGGAGCTCAACCAATTGGGTTTACTGTATATATGGGTTTACTATTTGCACCTCTGCTTACTCATCCAGTGATACAGACGTGGATCTATGTTTTTCATGCTATGACGTAGGTTGTATTGACTACATTTTTATAATTTTGCAACGTTATGCAAAGAAGTTACTTGACGTTGTAAGGGGAGCTGAATGGTTTTTATACATATTTCTTACTTTCTTAACTCACAGCCTTATAACTTCACTGATTTTTTTATTATTAACCTGAATGACTAAATGAGCAGGTCGGTCGCCTGATGGTAAGCGCCATGCCTGCTTAAACAGAAGCAACACTGCACTGCACAGAATCTTGAATCACAAAGCAGTCCAATGCGGACTGCGCTCATCACTCTGGATAGGATGTTGTCTCATAATGTCTAGTAATTTCACTAGCTTGAAGCTCTCCTTCAAACCTAATACAACAGCGCTTAGACCCTGTTGTTTGCGACAAAGCGGTGGTACCACTGGTGGTACTGGTGCTAAAACCTGCCATAATGGCCCACCTTGTGTGGGTCGCGTTCCAGGGTAGTCCGGCATAATCTTGCCGACCTACGATGGACACATTGTTTATCGTTGGTCGACACTATTCTTGGATTGCGCTACACTTACCATCAGGTGTAGCGTAGTCACTTTGCCGAGCCAAGATAAAAAAAAACCAACCCCGGCGGCCTCCAGACCGCGACCCACCACTTAGTAAATGAACAATTGTAAAGTACCTACATATCTAGTTTTAACTATCTCTATACTACTTAATTCCTTACGGCTCTCAAGAGAGTGGCCAAATAGACTTCTTTTGTTTCTGTTATCTCTTCCAATGTCCAGTTTAATGAATTGCTGGTGAAATACGTTGTAATAATAATTGAATCGTTCAACTAACCTACAGTCTTACCCGCAATCCAGTTCCTCTGGGATGTCAGAGAGATTGCGTTGCTACCTTATGAGAAAATATTGAAAGACGAAGCTTCCGCGCTTGGTTTTATTAATAAACATTCCGCAGACATTCCACTTAGGTTTCTATTGTCGTAGCAAATCGCATGTCTAAATTTTATTTGAATTTCTTGGAGTCAGCCGTGGATTTGGTATGAAGTATTTAGTAAACTTTTTAAATTGTTAGTAAATTTAGTAAAGGATGCCTGAAGGGAGAGGACGTGTATATCACAATTTAGTGGCGATTATTTCGGCTTGGCTATGCCCCTCGCATTGCCGATGTTCATGAGCGGTGGTTAACACTACCATCAGGCGGGCCGCTTGCTCGTCTAAAAAATTGTTACTGTATAGGATGCTAATACTACTTCATACTATCTTTTTGCCTAGAGCAAGTGGTCCACCTGATACACCCAGCAGTCACATAGTTCTTACGCACACTCGGTTAACCTGTACCATAGATATCAGAAACTACGAGAGCCTATTGTTCTTTCAACACCCAGACACGAAACAAATATTTGCAGATCGTACAAACGTTTTTCCCGGTGCAGGGATTAAACGGATTCCACGGCTTTTTATTTTACTACGCGGAGACTGTTCAGCTGAATGTGACAATCCTATTTTTACAAGTTTTTCTATATAATTTTACAATATCATATAAAAACGTACATATTATGTAGCTTCGCTTGAATATAAAATCTAAGTTTGACTTCATCTCATCGCGGCTTCTGTAAGTTGAGTTATAAATGCATAACTTTACTACGTGTATAGTGATAGCGATAAAAATCTAAGCGAATCTAAGCGGATGCGAGGTAGTATGGTTATTATTTTTAATATCGTAAATATTTCTTTTGTTCCTGCGAAAGGTAATATGATGTTAACGATATTAAGGATATATATATCGAGATATCGATCCCCGAGTCGGGTAAAAGTGATATTCGGATTTTCTATCACGAAATACCCAGTATTAGCCGGGAGTCCGGTATTCTGCCAGGTATAATAAAATAATGTAATGGATAAATTGCCCTAAAAATGTTTGGAAAAACTTAAAGGACTTTTTCAATGTTTTCTTTTGTATGAACTTGAGATCATACCTCACGATTAGAACGACAGATGTGCGTAATCCTTGTTTTGTTCGTTATTATTCTAGACCGGGTTCTAAGTTATTATATTACCTCGAGACATTTAGAATTCAACCGAAAATAAACAACTGAATATTTTTTCGTCACTATGTTACCAATTAAGAACTTTGAACGCCTATATAACATCATGCTTTGAACCACAGGAGCGGAACAGTAGCATGCAAGCGGGTAAAATCGTGAGGGACAGCAAGTAAGAATTAAAACCTATTAAAAACGCTGCCGTTGTGTTCCAACTCGGTCGTTTGAAAACACCATTCGGGTAGATTTTTGTAAGGCACTAACCATCTGTCATTGGCGTGCGGTACCGACTTAAGGTCTATGAAACCTTTATCAGATTTAAATTTTATACGTAGTTCGTTAGTTGAATTTTTTACTCGTCTTAATGAGGAGACGAGTAGGTTGCTTTCCTTATGGCAAGAGCCACGTCTGCCTTTAAACACCACACATAACATTGAAGTTCAAACGACTGCACGCACACTGCACTGCGCTCGTTACACCCATAAATAAGATGTCTAGTAATATGGCTTCAGTGTCATTCAAACTGGAATAAAATTGCAGTGGTTGTACCGTGTTGCTTGGCGACAAAAAATGATAAAGCGGTGGTGACCACCCCTCGCACCTGAGGGACCTGTCGACCAGTAAAATAATTTTATTATCTAATAATATAATATAATAAGACGAGAATAGAATTGCGTGGTAATCAATTCATGTTTATAAAGTACATGTAATTTATTGCAAACGCGAGATTTCCTCAATAAAGCCTCATAATTGGCGGAGGCTGTAGATAAATAACCATTGCTCCTGTTGAGATAACGTTATCCTTTCCAACTAACAAAGCTCTATTGATAGAGGCGAAGGAACGGCTTTAATTCAATTGTTCTTCAGAATAAGGAAGAGACATTGTGTGTATATATCAGCGGGTCTTTGTTTCTTCAACCAACCCTCGCAGTCGAATAGAATTGAGGCGAACACTAACACGTCTTAACAAACACTGAGATTCAACAAACCTGAGTATGTTATAATCAAGAACAATACTAACCTTGTTGTTTTTATTCTGGCGTGGGAAAGTGACTACAATAGACCTGATGTTAGGTACAATGGTCTAAATACAATATCGACCCTCAAGGACTGGATGACTGACTGGAGGATCTCGGTCTGAAGTTATTGGATATATACTGGCTGATCCCGGAACGCAAATCGCTTGTACGAGCCACTACCCAGTCAGGCAGTTAGAAAAATGATCATTAATCTCCCACCAATATATTCTTGTTGATATATACTATTGTATAGGGTGAAATCTATGAACCTAGCTTAAGTCCACTGGAAAGTAACTGCATAATAAACTTCGTTATGAATTTAGTAAAGTCAACTTTGTTATATTAACCTTAGAATGCGTGTTGATCACAAACATTATTTGCTTAACCTACGGTGCTGCCGAGTTTATTTATAGAGATATTTTAATTCAGACTTTTTTCTCATTTTTATTCAAAATGACAGAGGGGTTGTCGTCAGGAAGGCCGCTGGTTGTAAAAACTATAAGCCAAATCTTTCTGTAACATGTGTTATAATGTATGTTGCGCCGACCCCGCTGTGAGTGGAAGAGGAATGAATTGGACTAAATCCTACTTTCTTTTATAGATCACGACCTTAGATTTATAATTTTCAGAATATCAACTCCTGACAGAAAGTAGGATGTTATAATTTTGGCCTCTTTGATTGTCTTTCTGTGACATTATAGCGTCTTACCTACCCCTACGGCAATTAAGGATAAAGGAAAATACAGAGCAAATCATGACAAAAAGAGGGATGTTATAATTTTGGCCTCTTTGATTGATTTTCTGTGACATCATAGCGTCTTGTCTACCCCGACGGGAATTAAGGATAAATAAAAATACAACAATCCCATCTTATAGCAGATAGAAACATGACAAAATTTCATATAATGTTACCTACTATAACATTTAGACCGAACTTAAAAGGGCTATCTAATAAAAGTTGACCGAGAATGTACAAAAATTGTAGAAACAAACAGAGTCCCTAGTAACAGGTGCAAACAAAAAGGTAAATTGGGGATCCTATTCAGTTGTGTACTTTTCGATAATAGTAGAGAACTTTATAGCAAACTTTATCCGATGGGTGAAGATAATATAGGCTATAAAAATTGAACAGGTGTTATTCGGAGTTGACTGTTGGGATGTGTGTATGTAAGGGTTTTATTAGGGTATAGCTTTTGCCTCCAGTTCAACTTGCGTTAGCGTCGGTTTCCAAGGATAAATCATTTAGTGTATAGCTCCGCATACTTGATTACGGACAGTTTTTTAATTATATCATGCTAGTATTCTCAGCGTTGGACGTCCACCTACAAGGTGGACAGACGACCTGATAAAGATCGCAGGAAGTCGCTGGATGCAGGCCGCTTCCAACAGGTTGGTCTGGAAATCTTTGGGGGAGGCCTATGTTCAGCAGTGGACGTCTTGTGGCTGATGATGAAAAAAATGAAAAAAAAAGAATTATCATTTAATATGTACTATTCCTATGTTTTCCATTACTTTAGTACAATTAAATTAAATAAAAAAAACGCGTTATTTATAATATTCTTTATCTGTTTTCTTCAAATTCAATTCATTGGAAAGTTTTATTTTCAACAATTTGTAATAAATGTTGTGTATAATCGTAAACTTTATCAGGCACGGCAAATTAGGAGAGGCAGAAAATAGTAATTTTATTTTTCAATATTATTAAATAACATTTTGTATTTATTACCAGTATATTTAATACATATTTCTTTTTTTGTAACATAAAGTATGCTTATTTGTCCGTAAATTTAGTTTTAAGGATTTGGTAACGAATTTCATAATAATAATTTGTCTCTCGTTGAGGGGGTATAACAATTATATATTGTGTCTGAGTTTGGCAACAAAGAAAGCTTTAGTATGACTTTATCTATTGTTGGCGGCGATGACACGTACTTTTTTAACGAAGGCTTGTTTGATATTTTCCTTTTTTTAGAGATACAAATAAAATATGGATTTCAGTTTTAGAACATCTCAGATTATTTTTTATAGCAGCGGATGATAATTGAGCAAGTAGGTCATCTGATGGTAAGTGATTTTCATCGCCCATGAATGTCAGATTTTCGATGTGACAACTACACAAGCACTATAATTAGATAGATAGAAGTTTAATTTCGGCTTATATAACACATCACACAGAGTAATATAATGATAAAATTAAGTAGATAATAAAATGGTAAGAAATTAATATTACTCTAAATTAATATTCATTCAATACCATTTGCTATTAGTACCGTATTTTTGTTTACAAGTACAGTTCATTGAAATATGTTAAGTTGCAGAAGATATGGCAATCCGTTTATGCGAGGAATAAGTAACGGTATATTAACCCAGTATGTTAATGACATTATTATGCTTTCCAACATTCAGACGCAATTTCTTGCGTCATAAAATTAATTCAGACCTGGAAAGAATTCACATTATTGCAAAGCAGTAGAAGAAAGCTATCGTGAAAACACAGTTCAATATTATTTATTACAATACTAGCACTTTGAACATCGTTAACTATTTGTTAAAAAAATCTCTATTGAGCTACTCAGTATCGCGTGACATAAAGTAATATTGGGCCTTGTTCTACTATTCGTAATTGTTATGCGATAGTGAAATATTCTAAATTTGCAATTTAAAACAAGTAGCTGCGTTATTAGAGAAGTTGGGCAGGACATTCCAAAAAAAACTTTTAACTTAAATTTCCTTTACGTGAGCTTAATATGCTTCCAGTCATTATAGCAACGTTTAAATCGCGTTTTTTTTTCTCTTCGTTATTTATATACAGGGTTACTTTCAAAACACCAACAACCTTGCAGGACTAGATAGCCAGTCTCATAAGGAACAACTTTTGTTCTACGAGTTCGGACATAACTCAATACATGAAAACAGAATGGTTGAATGACATACGACTGGTGGCTAGATAAAGGCTTCGTCAAACAGAAAGCGTAATTAGCGCGCCAGCGTAGCCGTACGCGACGCTCTGTCAGCGCTGGCGCTCTGTTTGACGGTATATTACTATAATAGTACAACACAACTCGGTGTCATAGCGCGACGTCAGTTTAGCGCTCTGACGCGCGCTAAGTACGCTTTCTGTTTGACGAAGCCTTAAATGGGTCAAATTTAAAGGCGCTAGCGCTGCACCCGCTTCCTCGCGCTTCGCAGGGGTTTATTTACGTAATCTTTGCGATGCGCGTAGAGTAATAAACATTTAAGCCGGAAATTGAATTAATACTTATTTTTATAGGAAAATAAAATCTAACAAATTATCAAAAGTCGTAGAGCAAAAGTTGTTCCTTATGGGGTTAGCTATCTAGTTCTGCTAGGTTATTGGTGTCTTAAAAGTAACCCTGTATACACAAACTAATATAGATTTCACTAGAATTAAATGAATAGAATTCAATGAATAAATAACTAGTCTCTAGCTTTGGTGGCACAGCAGTTGTATTGCGAACGCGGTAGGTCTGGTAAGCTGAGGTGTCATGTTTTACTCCCGGGTCGGTAAAAGTGATATTGAGTTTTTTTTATCACGAAATGCTCATTATCAGCCCATCTGGAATAGAATGTGAAATAAGATTTCCGCGATGCCGTTTCAATCCCCATACTAGCCAGCCCATTCATGCTGTTGACAAAACTGTCTACAGAGGAACTCTGCTACTTTAAAACTATATTTATTTCGTATTCACATACATTTCATATATTTTTTATGGCACTTTGGCTTTCAATCCGCTATGACGGATCGTTGAAGAAAATGTGTTCACATTTCCTGTTACCATAGACCCAGAGCGTGCATTTTCCCAAAACATGTTAAAGAAAACCTATAATAAAGGAGTAAAAACGTTTATTAAACAACATAATTTAACAAATATGAACGAGTTCCGAGCGTCTGACTTTAATTTCGTCTTTGTGGAACTATGTAAGTTGCATACTAACGCTTGGCAAAGAGGTAAAGTTTGAGACACCTTGAATTCCTTCCGACCACGGCAAAGTTGAAGATGTCCTGAATGAACTTCTAAAAGAACCCCGTTGTAAATGAAGTAGGTATCAAAAGTTTTGGTAAAATAAAAGTACAAATATTTTCATGGATTTTACAGGGTTTGTAGATTCTTGTGATGTTGCTTCTGAGGTAATTTTTTAGAAAACCTCGTCCAAAATACCTCAGTACCTGAAGACCAAAGTCTTCGAACAATGTGTGTTACCAGTGATAACATACGACAGTGAGACGTAGCTTCTGAATATGGGCAGTTGTGCTCGCAGAATCACCTGCGTAAGTATCTTCAGGGATAAATGTAGCCCATGTCCTGATCCAAGTCATGGTATATTTATGTCCCGAATTCTCTCCAAATACGTTCGGCTGTTAAGACATGATTGATTAACAAAACTTCAAAATTAAAACTCATAAATATTCAAAATTTTACATTTATATTATAAAGATAAATTCCAAAACGGGTCAGTAAATACCTAAGAAAAGACTGACAATATCACATTATTGAACCATATTATTCCAACAATCACATAATATCATCACATCAATCATGAATATAAATAAAATATGTGATTATTATAGTGTCATGATTAAATCAATTAGGTACAAGGTTAAGGGAAGTAAGCTCAATTGAAATTGTTTTTATAAAAATACTCAAATTACCAATAATACTCCAATATAGGTAAGTATCCACATTCTTAAGTTCAAGCACGATAAGAAAATCGAAAGAAATATTCCATTTTTGATTTGAAGAATGGATTCATTTTCAACGTAAAATGTTGAATAGGATAAAATAGATTCAGTCTTATCGTAATTTAGTATTCCGGAAGTTTAAATTGACTTTTGACTTTGGAAACTGTCGTTGGAATAGAATAATGCCGCGAAAATCATAAATGTAATAAGGGGGCGAATCTCGGTTTAATTTTACTGGTGGGAGAGGATTTTTGTCAGAATATCCAATCGGGTACACTACTATTCAGTAACCATCGTACATTTTGTGAAAACCTGCCATAATGGCTTCTTCAGGCGATTCGCATTCCGGGATCAGCCAGTGTGTATATCCAATAGCAGTGCCAATAGCATATGTAGGTATTCAACGGGAACCGGGCGTCACACATATCCAATGAATCCTAACAAATATCCAAGATAACAGGATTTAGCTGGACACCAGTAGAACAAACAAAATGAAATATTTTTAAAAAATACTAGTAGATCTTTTAGAAATCGTCATTATTTTTTTACGGTTGGCAGCGGATTGGCTGAGCCCTGGCATTACTAAAACCAATGGGCGTGATCACTTACCATCAGGCGGGCCGCATACTCCAATACATCAGGTGTGGAATACATGAAAAATAAAAAAATATGTCTTACTAGCTTTTGCTCGCGGCTCCGCCCGCGTGAACAGCATTTTCCGGGATAAAAGTAGCCTGTAACCGTCTCCAGGGCCCCATCTGTCTCTTTAGATAAATTCATCAAAATCAGTTCAGTGATTTAGGCGTGAAAGCGTAACAAACAAACTCACTTTCGCATTAACTTTCACCCCCCTTTTCATCCCTTATTTAATAATATAAATAAATTTTCAAAATTCCTGAAACACTTATTTATTTGTTTTACGTCAATAACCGAAATACAAAATTTTGTTTATGTAACTTTCAAAATGACGGATTTTCATACATATTATCATCCCCTATTTTAACCCCCTTGGGGTGGAATTTTCTAAAATCCATTCTTAGTGGGTGCCTACATAACAGAATGAATATACAGTCCGAATTTCATGCTTGAAGCCCTGATAGTTTGCGCTCGGCGATGATGAATCAGTCAGTCAGGACATGTTATTTTATAAGTTTTTTTTTTTTTTTTTTTTTTTTATCCTGGCTCGGCAAAGTGACCACGCTACACCTGATGGTAAGTGTAGCGAAATCCAAGAATAGTGTCGACCAACGATAAACAATGTGTCCATCGTAGGTCGAAAAGATCATGCCGGCCTGCCAAAGGACCTAGGGGAAGGGGAAGGAAAAAGGGATGGGAAAAGGGTTAGGATCAGGGGTCAAGCCCCCTGGGGAGAACCGGATATACACTGGCTGACCCTGGAACGCGACCCACACAAGGTGGGCCACTATGGCAGGTTTTAGCACCAATGTACGGTGGTTGCTATCCGGTCGGATACAAGTATCCTTCCACCAGCAAATGCATGAATACTTATACAAAGCACAGACATGACCTAGTTCTGATTTTGTATTAATTGTTCGAAGCTAATTGGCTTAAGCGAACTCAATTAAGATGCACCTAACGTACAATGTGTTAACGTAAGTAGTTTAATTACAACGCTTGATTGACGCTGCATGTACGCTGCAGACTTACAAGTTACAACACTTGTACTAGACACATTACGTACCAGGTACTAGGTTTAATTTGAATATGATTAATAAATATTGGCATTGAACTGCGCTCGTCACCCCGAGACATAAGATGTTAAGTCTCATACTGCCCAGTAATTTCACTGGCTTCAATGTTCTTCAAACCGAAACACAACAGTGCTTACACACTGTTTCTTGGCGGCAGAAATAGACAAAGCGGTGGTACCAACTCAGACGGCCTTTCGCATACGAGGGACCTACCACCTTGTGTCGCTATATCGGCCATAAATCCCATACCGGGAAATTCGTGTGTCTTTTTTTAAAAATCTAAAACACGTTTTCATTGCCCGACCTTGGGTTTGAAATCAGGATGGTTTTAAGACTAAGTACATAGTACTGTAGAGCAGTAAAAAATGAAACTCACAAAGCCTTTAAAGAGAACAAGAGAAAATATAATTTATCTCAAAGAAATTGAATACATTGATAATGCTGGACAAAGTTGGAACAGCAGGGTCGGACGGGTCAGGAATAGACAAAACCGAAACACTAAAGTTTGTGGCACTCTGCGAACTTTGAACACTGATTGTGATCAAACGAGGACACAACTTTAAAATTGTTTTGTTACTAACATTAATTTGTTTGGTATTAGAAGTATTGATGTTTCAAAGAGTTATTTATAAATAAATAATCTACAAGGTGGTAGATTCCTCGTATCACAAGGTGGTGGGTCCCTCGAATGCGAGAGGCCGTCTGGATTAGTACCACCGCTTTGTCTATTTCTGCCGCCAAGCAACACTGTGTAATCACTGTTGTGTTTCAGTTTGAAGGACATTGAAGCCAGTGAAATTACTTGGCATTATAAGACAAATATCCTATGTCTCGGGGTGACGAGCGCAGTTCAATGCCTTGCAGTGCTTTATAATTCAAAGTTCAGTGTGATTTTGCTTCTGTTTATGGGTAGGCGTGGCGCTTACCATCAGGCGAGCGCCTTGCTCGTCTCGTCATTAAATCAAATAATAATTATTTGGAGGTAAGCGAAGAGTAGTACTTTGTTTTACTATATTGTGATCAACCTATGTCAATCTACTAATAGATGTAGGTTTATCGTAGAGCACGTGACGTATGGCCGTTCCCACTATTCTGTTCACCGACACATTTGCTTACTGCCAGAACACATGTTGCAGACGGTCCGTCAAATACTATTAATAGTAATAGTCAGGGTTCCCTGAGCCATTTTTCTATCTTTGCTGCAAATCGAAATATTCTATCCTTGCTACCTCTGTTAGCTACCACAATAGAGAATTTTCGCATAAGGAATTGTTGGGCGTCTCATCGAAACGAAGCTACTCACGGAAAATTAGCTTGATAGTAATCAAGTGGATAAATGGCTCAGGGATCCCTGACTATAAGCAAACATCTATAAATAGAACGGCCATTAGTCTCATAGTGAATTATTCATACACCCACTACTACCCAGTATACATTTACAAACACTCCACCTATACTGGAAACACACATTATTTTTATCTTTAATATTAAATCATCATATGGAAATAAGATTTTTATAAAGGTTTCTAGGGTTCTGTTATCAAAGGGACCCTATTACGTCGTTTGTTCGTCTTAAATTTAAGAAGCTCTATCTTCTGAACCGTAATATTCAGTTGACTGAAATGTTCACAGAATATGTGATATTATGATGGATTTCCTTGTAAATAATAAGAGAAACGAAATAAAAAAATACGGGTTGCACTCTGGGAGTGTCGACAGAAGTGAAAACTTACCAAACAAGATGCTAGAATACGAAATTACGCCAATATGCCCACTGATGACATGATAAAAGTACATTCTACTCTCTTCGCGTTTATGCGAGCCTGGTACATTTTACGGCAACATGTTCTAAATAAGAAAAAACCTAAAAAGTTTTTCTTTTCCTAATCGTCATTTGTTTATTAATTACCGCTACTCGCCATGAAAAGAAGACATTCTACTCTCTTCGCGTTTATGCGAACCTGGTACTTGTTTTACGGCACCATGTTCCAAATTATAAGTATTTCTTTATCGATCGTCATTTTTTTACGCTCGCGATACGGAACGTTTCGGTTCACCCTCCCATAAGAAGTTATCACTTCAAAAATTAAGTTGTGGGTACGAAACCTCGGTGGGCGAGTTTGATTCGTTATTTTTAGTATGTGGGATTAGAGTAGCTTGTTTTATGACGTAGATTCACAACCGTCGTTTGTGAAGATTCAACGCTGTTCGAGACGTTATGAGTCTTTATATATAGTCTTAGTACATAATATTAAAGAAAGAATAGAAGAAAATAATATTATATCAGCATCATCTCAGCTATTAATAATAGTATTATTAATATAATTATTAATAGCAATATACTTAAATATTACTATTATAAATGTAAAGTTTTGAATGTTTGTAAATTTGGATATTCAGCCGTTAAGGCGTGATTGCCTAACAATCACTATATACCCATGCATACGCACTCAAACCTATAATCCCCGAAGGGGAAGGCAGAGGTGTAACCCGTACACCCAAATTCCGCCGAGCTTTTTTCCGTCCCAGGATGTGATAGGGGGCGAACCCATCGCCATACCTACAAATACATAATAATATATACAAATTCCAGACTCCAGGCTGATACTGAACATAGTGATAGAAAACCCTAATATCACTTTTACCCTACACGGATATCAAATCTGGGGCCTCATCATAGCATTTGTACCTAGTATGTAATACAACTGCGCTACCTAGGCAGTGAGAGATTTAAATGGTCAAAAGAAAACCAGTAAAGCGAAATATAATTATTTATCTTCCATGGCGTAAGGACTATCCTCCATGGACTAAGGCCGTATCCCTCTCATTTAGTAGAGGAGGCCCGTGCCCAGCAGTGGGACGTATATAATACAGGGCTAGTACATCCTCCATGGCGCAGTGGGCGAGTAGCCAGCTGCGAGCGAGAGGCCGTGTCATCTACAAATATTTGTTTCGGATTTGGGTGTTGTAGGACCGCAAGTCCCTCGTAGTTCCCGATATCCACGATACAGGTTAATCTAGTACGGGGTCAGGACTACGTGTGTGACTGTTAGGTGTATTATTTATTTATTTTACATACATTTTATCAGTGAAACTCAAATCTATATTAGAAACCCTGTGTTGCGTAAATTAAAAGTCAATAATAAAGTAAAAATCTACACTTGTATTTGTACCTGACGCAATCTATTGGAATATTATTATCTTGCGAAATTTACTTCGTTTCGGCGACGAAATGTCGACAAAACACACTCAATTCACTCGCAGATTGTATGTCTACAAGATTAAACTTTCCCTTACGTCTTTTCCGTATTATTAAGTAGGCAGGAGAGGTTGTTTGTTCTGTCCGACGCACATATTCCATTGGACCTTCGTGTCTTCGAAATTCCTTTTGTTTATTTTGGTTGTGAATTAATCACGAGACTTCGTGAATATGTTGTTATGAAAAACTCCGCTCCGTCGATTTTTATGATAGAGGTGGATGAGTGATGGGAAATATGAGTCAATTTGTTTTTAATTATCAACACTTTGGCAAGAGGTAGCTTTTATAATATATTTTATATTTTACAAGGTATGCGAGAGGCCGTCTGGGTTGGTACCACCACTTTGTCTATTTTTACCGCCAAGCGACAGTGTGTAAGCACTGTTGTGTTTTGGTTTGAAGACCATTGAAGCCAGTGAAATTACTGGGCATTATGAGACTTAACGTCTTATGTCTCGGGGTAACGAGCGCAGTTCCTTGCTATGCAGTGCTTTGTAATTCAAAATTCTGTGTGGTGTTGCTTCTGTTAATGGGCAGGCGTGGCGCTTACCATCAGGCGAGCGATTTGCTCGTCTCATCATTATATTAAATATGCGTATCAAGTATTTTGATGACTACGGAATTTTGGATTTTAGCTTACTAGAAGAAGAAGCCTTCAATCATTAGTTAGTTCAATTTTTTACCGTAATTATACAATGCCTTAGGGTCTTACTTCCCATAACATATAAAATCACATTGAAATCACATCATTAAGTCAAGAATTAAGATCCAATGAATGGTTTTTCCATTGGCGTTGGAATTTTTAATCTGAGACCTTATTAACAGATTTACGGCGCCTTTATTACGAATGAGGGGAGTAATCTATTGTAAATTGAGGTTAATGGTGAAAACGAAATCAAGGTATTATTACGAGATTTTACTTTAAATAAATTTTAAGATATTAGTAAATCGTCGATATCACAGTTATGTCTTGTGTCGAGCGATAATATATCAAAACTAGTTAAAATATTATGTACTGAAAAAATGTGTACAACTTTGTGTAGTCTGTGTTTAAAAGGATTTAAAGATCAAAATATTATATAACTGTTATTAATGCAATATTTTAAAATCCAGATCAAATTCGCGGACTGATTTAGTAAACTATTTTCCTAATTTATTAATATATCGTCAACGTCAGTATATAAGGTCTAATTAATTTTCCAAAGTGGAAAGCTCCTCCTATGCGAGTCCGTCTGGGTTGGTACCACCGCTTTGTCTATTTCTGCCGCCAAGCACCAGTGAGTAAGCACTGTTGTGTTGCGCTTGGAAGGAAATATCTCTTTCTATGCCCGTTATGCCCAGTAATTTAACTTGCTTCCACTGAAGTCAAAGGCTTAACAACATATGTCTCGGAATTTTGAACGCAGTGCAGTACCATGCAGTGCTTTATAACAGTGTACAAGCGAGTGACATGGTTATTTCATCATGCAAGCTAATAAAATCAAACAACCAAATTATTTTTTAAAACTTGTTATGTTCATAAAATAAATCAGAGGCAAACTTCACATTTACTTCACTTTACTTTTCTTAAAATAGTTTACCAAGGAGTTAAAACATTCCCTTCCCCATTTGCACATATTAAAATATCACAAAAATGAAAACTTACTACAGAACGCGGTTGCTCTGCTAACGCTTCTTCCCACGCATTTTCTTCTTTGTCCTGCGATAGTTGTTGATCGCTAGAAATAACTTCTAACGCAGGACTGCCGGAACTAGTTTGCGACGTAGAACTTACGGAAGGATCAAAAGAACTTACTTTTAAGTAGGACAAACACGAAGTATGTTTACAAGAAAAAATCTACCAATAGCAATTATAATGAAACAGCCTTCTCACAGCGTATTCCATATTGAAGATAGCTTTTGTATTCCATAGGTTATAACAAAATTAGTCTTTTTTTGAAGGATTTTTATGGATAATTAATTACCAACTGCTAATCAAAATTTCATCTTTCCAGGTAATGACGTAAGGAGCGGATTCTCGAACACCGATGTTGTGAGTAGTTGAGTTTCAATACCGCCCGCGAACCACCACAGCACCGATGATTGTGAATCATGAGTGCTTGGTGTTGCATCGCGATCATGATGACCACCATCAGTACCGGAGTACTGTCACCAGCGCCGCAAAAGGCTGAGGTTAAAGAGGCATATGGTAAGTATCTATTAAGAAATATTTAATGACTAGCTTTTGCTCGCGGCTCCGCCCGTGTGAACGTTTAAAATTGTCAAAGTTTCATTCAAACTTTCATCCCCTATTTTATCCCCTTGGGGGAGAATTTATCAAAATCCTTTCATAGCGGATGCCTACGTCATAACATCTACCTGCATGCCAAATTTCAGCCCGATCCCTCCAGTGGTTTGGGCTGCGCGTTGATAGATCACTATGTTAGTCAGTCACCTTTGAGTTTTATATATTTAAGATATACAAAGTGGTAGGTCCCTCGTATGTGATTGGCCGTCTGGGTTGGTACCACCGCTTTGACTATTTACTTGGCAACAGTGTGTAAGCACTGTTGTGTTTCGATTTGAAGGACATTGAAACCAGTCCAATTACTGGGCATTATGAGATTTAACATCTTATGTCTCAGGGTGACGAGTGCAGTTCAGTGCCATGCAGTGCTTTGTAATTCAAAGTTCTGTGTGGTGTTGCTTCTGTTTATGGGCAGGCGTACGCTTACCATCAGGCGAGAGTCTTGCTCGTCTCGTCATTCAATCAAATAAAAAAATGTTATCTAAATGTAATAAACTAATTGCTTTTCATTATAATACTTTGAAGGATCATTTATCAACGTACATTTCTTCTTCTTTCAAAATGTTCTTTGTAATAGACGATTATATTCGCAGATCGCCAATACTGGTATACGCAAGCACAAGAAACGTTGCAAAAACGACTTCAATACGCTGCTGACAAAAATCCAGTTGCCAAGTAAGACTGATTTCTATTTCTAAATATAATAGATTTTAGTGTTTTTATGACATTCAGTACCGTAATTCAAATAAAAAAATGTGGAGGTTTATTGATTATAAATTTCATCGTGTGACAGCCTCCGTGGCGCAGTGGGTGAGTAGCTGGCTGTGAAACGAGAGGCCGCGGCTTCGATTCCCGCACTGAGACAAGTATTTGTGTGATCCACAAATATTAGGATCAAAAACTACAAGCCAAATCTTTCTGTAACATGTGTTAAAACATGTTGCGCCGACCCCACTGCAAGTGGGAAAAGGCCAGGTGGAAGAAAGAGAATTTCATTGTCTTAATTTTATTCCTTCTCATTCAAATTCCTTTTCATACTCGGCCGGCTATTATAAAATAAATAATAAAGAACTATAGTTAAGGATAAAGTTGTATCTTCAAGCTTTTTATTGAATAACTGATTATTGGTCTCGAAAGAAAAATGAATGAGCTGAACTTAGACAACTTTTTTATTTAAAAGCCCGGAAGAAACATCGTGGGATGAACAAAAAGGTCTGCAACAAGGTTAACTTATCCCGTCTGAAGGCTAATTAGCAACTACGGATTTTAAAAAGATTTCTCCATCCAGTTAAATTTATTTAAAACAACAGCTTAAGAATGCGCAAAGAATTTATAAGTGAACAAACAACTGTAATTAATGGAACTTAAGGACCTTCCGTGAACAAATGGCCTTGACTGACTCGCGGCATACTGACTCGTGTACTCGGCGTGTAAGTTTTCATGCAGAATATGCACGTATTTAGCGAATAATTGATTTAAAAAATCTGGTTTTGGTCTTTTCGAAAATTTAAGACGGGCAAAATATTCATTATTAAATTGCCTATCTAGTGATGTTAATCTCATATGAAAACAATCTGTACTTTAAAAGGAGACGCACGGAATCTTTGCATTTTTCTCATTTTTATGGTTTATTTATAACGACAATTTAAAAAAATATATCAACATTAACATGAATTTGAATCGAACAAAGTAAAGCTGACAGATTGTAGAAATATATTGTATATTTTTTTAATCAATATTTATTTTAAGTAATGACTAGATAGCCTCTAAAAATCTCGATCGCGCGGCGTTTTGCTGGGGGTATGGCCTTAATAGAATAATTAATTTTCTTGTAACGTCCATAATAATTTTCATCAAGCACCAAAATTTACTTGGCCATGTAAACATTTATGTAACAAAGTTCACAAGCTAATTATTAACAAACATTTTGGGTCGGCCCACCCTTCTGAGGATGGGTCGCAATCTCAAATAAACCGGGAATAATTTATTTTATATAACAAGCACTAAATTATGTGTTCATAGACATAGCATAATATGCACAGATATAGTAGACAAGATTAATATAAAAAATTACAACTGCTTAGCATTCCATGGATGTCGTCGCGATAATTTCATTGTTAAATAAAAATATGTCTAGGATTTGGAACATTAACTTGGTTTATTTCACTTATTATACATTTTACAAATGACTGAACATAAGATAATAAATCAATTTGGTCTTTGTCAAAAATTGTATCGCTTCATTGGTCTTATGGCCGCATAATTGAGTTGAATAATAACTAATTACGTAATTACCTGGTTAGGAATTTTGGGCAATAAAATGCTAAAAATTACACATAAATTTGTCCGGGTTTGGAATATAACTGTGCAATTTTTTTTATTTATTGCTATTCTTTACTCGAATTTGACGAAACCATTGAAAATTGATTATCAGCCACAATATAAAATTAGAATAGAAATAGAACCGTGGTACTTTGATATGATCGCCCCCTATCCCATCCCCAAGATGATCCCCCAATTGTATTTTTGCCTATCCCTTACAGAATACAGAAGTTGGCTTAGGAATTTTATGTATATGTACTAATTTACGTGACACTGTTAAGTATTGAGGTTGATTTGGCATCCATAGGTCACTTAAGGTTACCAATAAAAACAGTGTTTTGTTATGGCTAGTATCACAATACAGTATTATGCTGCGCTGGCAACTTAGTTATCATGGTGGAGGAGTGCAACGTCTATTGTTTTTTCTTTTTTTATTAAGACTTATCTTATGTTAAGCACATTCCTGGCAATAGTTCTTTATTTTTATATTTGTCTACAACGGTGCGTTTTCAGCCGAAAGTCTTCTTTGATTCGAAAATATATATATTTCTCTTTTAAAGATAATATATAAAATCGGGTCCGCTGTTACTATGAATAGAATTCACGAAAGTAATGCAAGTTTTTTTTTACCAGGAACGTGATTCTAGTAGTAGGCGACGGTATGAGCCTTACTACTGCTACTGCAGCAAGAATACTACGTGGGCAAAGACGTGGTCAATCTGGCGAAGATACTGATCTTGTTTGGGACACATTCCCAGCTGTGGCTTTGGCAAAAGTAAGCTATGTCACTTTATATTCCGAAAATGTTGTTTAAGATGTCCCATATATAAGAGTCGACCTATGTAGACTGCCGATTAACCTATTTCCGCGCGAGGTGCAAAGGTGTTGAAATCAATAAAATTATTAGGAATTATGAGATCATATCTTATGTCTCAGTGGTACAAGTGACATGCAATATTTTGTAGTTCAATATTTTAGCAATAATATTAAACAAGCAATTGGTTCGTCTTGTCATGCACTGATATTCATAAATAAAGAAATATGATTAAAAATTACTAAAGTACAACATTTTATAGGCGAAAATTAGACCAAAGTCCCTAGTTCGAAATGATTTTTTATCATTATTTGTTTTAAAAAATGTGTTTGCTCTGTCCGTAGCATTTTCTAAATATAAGGAAGAAGATATTGTAAATTATAAGACATTCTTTATTTTATTTTCATTCGATCTAACGATTACGTGTTCAACAGAATTCCGACCAATGTAATTAAAAGCTTTTCGACCTTTCGGCAAATTGATTTTTTCACAGTATGGCAAAGCATCAGAATTTCAACAAAGGGCATATTGTGAGCGGCCCGTTCCCAGGCTTCATTATTACTTTGACAATTAAAACCTTAAAAGTGATTTATCTCATTATTACTAACCCCATTAAGCTCTTTCGGCTTTGGTTCGTTATAAGCCTGCTTTAATTTTCTACTGTTATTGTTCCTCTAAATTAGATGTTTTTGTTTCTTGTATTTAATTAGGTGAATGTTTGCCTCTACGCGTATATTGAGCAGAATCTCGTTATTGAAAATGTATTTTTCCCTTTTGAATATATTATATTTAATAACATCAGACAGGAATCGGGTTGCATTTGTAATTAAGAGATACTTTTTATGTATTAGTCAGCAGTACTTTAATTATCCGAAACTTGATCATACCAAATTAATCTATTTACTAACAATTGTCAGAATTCCATAATTAATATCAGCATATTATAAGTAATTTATCTAAATAGAATATTGGTTGTTACTAAGGGATAGTATAGCTATAGCTTTGCTGTTAAAGTATTTTCAGAATGAACCAACATTTGTTCCAGATATTATTTAAAAACAATCAAATCATACCTCTTTAGTCTTTACAATAATAACTAAATTATACCAAGTATGTAATTCAGTCACGTGTAATTTTACTTCTATTAAGTCCTATTAATAAATACATTTATTTAATGTTATTTACGTCAAACATTTTGTGTTTGAATGAGTTAAATGAAATATCTTTCATAAGTTCTAAATTATATTCGACAACACATTTTAGGTTCTTTGCAATGGATTCTATACTTGTTAAATAATGTAATTATTATTTTACCAGACTTACAACATCGATGCCCAGACCGGCGAGTCTTCAGCATGCGCCACGGCGCTTCTTTGTGGTGTTAAAGCACGATACGAGACTCTGGGACTTGACGCTGGGGGAAGATTCAACAATTGCGCCTCAACTATTAACTCAAAAGTAACTTCATTAGTAGATTGGGCTCATGATGCCGGTAAGATTTAGTCATTTATAACGTTTGTTCTGGATCGAAGGTTACTGCTTGTCGCAATTCTATGCTGAATGCTTTAATGCATTTTGGAGTGATATAGACAAATTACTTGCTAGTACTTAATCATAGGTTTAATTCAATAACAAGGGTTTAACGATATAGTAACATATTATGTAATATGTATTTGGTATATTCGATACATTTCAGTACATACGAACAAATTTACAATATGGGAAAATAAACTAGACCTTTTACATTATTAATTTCCATCGTAGATATCACAAACAAAATGGAAAGAATTTAAGATATCACGAAAATTTTACATTTTTATTGCTCTGAGTCTACTTTGTGAAAAAGTACGTTGACTTAGGTAATAATCGTATCGTTATTTGACTGAACACAGGTTGAAAATTAAAACCTTTTTAATCATGGGTTTCACGATAACTTTGGCAATTGAATCTAAAAATGTGTCGCCTAATTATTAAAATAAGCGGTGAAAATTAAAACGTTAAGCGTTTATCGTTTATCATTAAGTATAGGTTTCACGATAATTTTTTCAATTAAATCTATTAAGTTAGTCACCTAATTATAAAAAGTTTGTAAAAAATCATTGATAATTTACAAATAATAGCTTGTTGACTTGTTATCAATGGTATTCAAATTAAATAAAAATATTATAGAATTTGTAAGCTGGCATCTCTTATCAATTTTACATCAATCATATTTACCTAAAGCTTTATTGTACTAATTGTCAACTTTGTCTTCCTTTATATATTCACGGTATGTATTTATATATTAAAACTTTGTACCCCTTTATGAGCATATTAGGCGCAAAGAGTATTGTCTGATTTGGCATAGTTCAAGTTTATATGGCGGAGGAGTCCAGAGAACAATTTATATATACCTAATATCTGTAACAAATACATTAATTAAAAAAAACATTCAACATTTATTGTTAACGTTTATACTAACAATGTTTGAATGTCGAATATCGCAGCTGACTTTAGAGAACAAAAAGTATATTATGATTATAGAAATCGAATTTCGACCACTAGAATAAATAAATTGAATTTGTGTTGTTCTAAATGTGATTTCAAAATAAAAGTTTTTCTCGGGCTTTTATGGCTATTTGCTCGTTACGAGCTCACGAACACGTTTTAAAATATTTCGTTTATTTGTTCGGGCTAATCTCCGAAATGGGTGAAACGATTATGACGACATTTTCATTTTAATTTAATCTTCTTTTTATACTGGAAATATCACGGGATTGACTTCGAAATGCGCAAACCCGCGACAAAAAATAGTTTTACACGTAAGGTTTAGTAACGAAGTTATTTCTACAAGAGTCGTAAATACCGTAATTATAACGTAACGTTATTAAGAGATTCCACGAAATTTCTAGTGAATGACGGGGTTAGAATCTGCATAACTGGCTAATGTAGCTGGAATAAAAATAATAATTAGTTAGAATTCAATCGCGTGCAAAATTCAGATTTACTATCACGAGAGATCCTAAAAATTATATTTTGTCATACAAGTTCTTTATTTATTCGTTTTACAATGCTAGAATTTGATTAATGGAGGGACTGATTGCAAAACAAATAAGTATTTTTCAAACATTTGTCTCCACAAGTAACAAAATTAGAGCAATATACACAGAACTTGTGAAATACAACGGCGTCTTAAGGGATACTTAATAAAATTCTGTAGTTATGTAATTGCAATACTACAAGCATAATATTTCTATCTAATGATTTTGTGAACGAACTGGCTTTTAGTTCTAGTCTTTTAGGGTTTAGTTTCAAAAAGTCCCTAATAGAAAAGGATTCGCAAATTATGGTTCACTAAATCTACAGCTGACATATTGTTAGTACTGAAAACAAATGAAATTTTAAATAACAAATCATTGCTTATTCCAAATACTTTATTTTTAAAGTTACTGATGTTTTAAAACAACCCACGCTAAATCACGTGATATGCCCCGTCTTTAATCATTCATATCTGAATAGAAAGATGAATTGCGGAAAACAAATCAACACTGAAAACGTAAACGCGACCCCACTGTTCTCGGAATAAAACAATGCTGCGATACGAACAAAAATTATGAGCGACATTTGAAAACATACTGTTATTCCTTTGTGTAATACAATGCTGAAGTAAATATTATTGTTGCTGAACTGTTCAGATCACGGATTTCGTGTTTTGTTGGTGCATTTGGGTATTACGTGGAACGTAAATAAAATAGCTCGATGCGTGATAGCTCTCGCGAGGGACTCTGAAGTAGGAAGACAGATAGTCAGATGAACAGATTTATCTCTGTACGTCTTCATGAATACAAATTTATTGTTGGAGCTTTATCTAAGGAATGAGCCATTGTTTTATGAGCTCGTTGGAACATGTTAAATTTGGATATGCTTATTCATTATCTTACCCTTGTTCCAATTTTTGAGGCAAATGGGGAAATGGGTCACCTGATGGTAAGCGATCTTTACCACCTATGAATATCCACAATACCTGCGAAATCGTGGATGGTTTGATGACCTTAAAGGGAAGACGTAATTAAGGGATTGGGAAGGAGAGACTTTGGACCTCTGGATATCTCAGTCACCGTAGTAAACTAACAACAAGGTACGACTTCACGTTGGTTTTCTTTAGATGGTGGTAACAATTCAATCGAGCTGGCTTATTTATACTACATACAAAACTGTCTACAGCGTGGCTCTCCTACTTATGTGTATGTTTTCTTCATAGACATGTTAGGTGTTGGCCTTTTTATAATAGTAACCTAGTATTATTTGCGTTGCACAATGCACATGACGTAATCACGTATTTTTCATTATCCCTTTCATTTACGAAGGTACACATATTATCTTAAGTTATCGTGTATCTGTAGAAATAAAATATACTCACAATACGTCACATAATATTTGTGACACCAAAGGCATTACGAAGTTACACATTATCTCCGCTAAGAATATTATCTTCACTTCCAACAGTATGCCTTTTCTGTTCATTATTACCTATAAAAACAAACAGCTCGACTCAAGAATTTTGTACTAGTAAATGTTAAGTACATAAACTGCCCACGATTGTACGGGTTATTTAGTGCTGGTATGGGAATCGCAAATGTCTCCCGGTTGGACATTACGACATAGTAAACATCTGGCGTTGTCTCCACGTCGGATACAGTTAATCCCAGTACTTTGTTCTAACATTCTGGGTTGCGATAATAGTTATCTATGTGTATTTTCAGGCACAAGGCTCGTAAACTCAAAAAATGTTTTATTCTACACAGTTTTTCTTTTCAATTTCATACGACTTTAACCCCTTACAACTTATTTTTATTTCATTTTTAATAACCTTTATAGTTTTTGTGTGTTTAATTGATAACAAAATGTATTCCTTTATTTATTTCATTATTTATTTGAAACTTCGACCGATAGATACCTTGGAATTTAATTATAATTTAGATAATAACTTTGATTGAACTAAATCTTACATTATAACTCATTTCGTTTATTGTATTTCATAGAGTACACATATTTTGATAATAGTCGCATATACAATCAATATAAACAATGACGTGTAAATCCGAGCTGGTTGGGTAAAGACATCAGTAGATATAAAACAACAAATCCATGAATGAAAGCTATTCTTCATTGTTTAGCACCAGATCCCGCTTTAATTACATCATAATTTGTTCCAGCTTTATTGTTCGTCTTACAATGGTAAATAAATGTCGATCCCAACGAGTTGAGTTCTGCTTATTAGCTTATGTCAGATAAAAACTTTGTACTACAAAACCTGTTATTATTCGAAAGCAATGCTGAATAGGTTGTTTTCTAGTTTCTTAATGTAGTTCGCGTTCAAGCCTCTTCGGTTTTCACGCTTTCATGGACTAAGTAATCATTTACCATTTACTTGTGGTTTACGTAACTGTTTGCCAAGTTCTTGCTGTTCCTACTTAGGAGTTGTTTTGAGACTTATGGTCCTGTTAACGAAGTTAATGTTTCAAGATGATCAATTGTTACTACTTAGCTGGGAGATAACAAAATCAATTTTGTCCTCGTTTAAATATTGAGGGTATTGTAATTCATGAATGAAATGCTATTGATATATGGGTGCTACGTGACATAATATGTATTATTAGGAATTTCAAGTCAGATACCTACGACACAAGACTCGTATCTTACTGTGGGGTCAGGACTATGCTTGAGACTGTTGGGTGTATAGATGACCTTTAAATAAAACCACACAAATAATATGATCATTTTCAACTCAGTTTATTCTACTCACAGAGAACAAACTCGTGTCAGAATTAACCAATTGTAGGCCTTAATTTAATTACACTTGTATACACGCTTAGTATGATTAACTACGACAGTTTTGCTACTATTGTAACGGTCAGCCGTGCTGAAGGCAGGCTACTGTAATAACGACCACGACTGGTCCTAAGGTCTTCACTGCGCGACGACTGAATGTGAGCGGCCCCTATCAAGTCGTACGCCTCTCCTTTATACATCATTTTAGGCGTATCTACCCGAAGACAATTTTATAAACACCGTTCGCATCGACTAATTAAATTAACACCTAACACTTTTATTTAGTAGTCCTATTAACTAAATATCATGTAGGTGACCTGATGATAAGTTACATATCTCCAGCGCCCATCAACATTCACAAAATCAAAAGACTTAATAGTACTTTGCTAACTTTAAACAAAGGAACGGGATATTTAGAGCTGGTAATTTTTAAGCCTCAGAACATCTCACTCACTCTACAAATTAAAATTAATATAGAACATGGTTTTATTCATTAGATATAGTACCTATTATGATAACGTGACAATCATCGTTACAGCACTTAAGTAAAAAATGAACATTTCAATATAAAATAAGAATAATATCGACTGGGTTGAATCTGAGAGACGCCTGGCTTCAGGGAATTAACCCAGTTATAATCTAATTTTTGTGTTGCGAGCTATTAGCTTCGTTTCTTTACGGTCCCGCGAGTATGCCAGAGATGATTATAGTCATTATAGTCTATGGACTTTTAATGGAAATATGGTTTTATATAAAAGTAATTTTTGCAGGCTCGGCAAACAATATCAATTTTTCAAGTTGTCTTTTTTAAGATTTTATTCAACTTAAAATCCAATTTCAAATACTAAGTCAGATTTTCAAACCTAGGTTTCATTCGGTGAACGGCTATTTGCGAGATAAAAGTAGCCTATGTCCTTATGGTCTACAAGGTCTACCTGTGTATATTTCATCCAAATCCGATCGTTCTTAAGGCGTGATTGACTAACAAACATCCAAACATTAATATTTATATTAGTATTGAGATGTTAAAATAGTAAACCACAAGCACATTTTGTTTTAAGCCTTGTTATTTTTGTGAAATACATTAGAATAGTTATTTATCAAGAACAGCCCGAAATAATTGTTTTATATATTTTTTATTCTTATTGAGTGCCTAAATCGTAGCGAAATATTGGAAAATACTAACAATTCAATTAACTATTCCTGGACTTAGTCCTTCAATATTAATTTGATTGTACCAGGTAAATCCAGTGGCATAGTGACCACAGCGCGTATAACCCACGCGACACCAGCGGCTTTGTATGCGCATGCGCCGTCTAGATACTGGGAAGATGATAGCAGAGTACCACCAACCGTGAGGAAGGACTGCAAGGACATTGCACTACAATTAGTAGAAAATGAACCAGGAAGAAATATAAATGTAGGTATATTTAATATTATTATCATACTATTTAATTGGATCTTATTCGAAATAATAGAAAACGTGTCTTTTTCTTCGTGTTAATGAGAAGACGAGGAGGTATTTGCCTGGTGGTAAAGCCAAGCTTATCCATGAGCAGAAGCAACACCACCTAGAACTTTGAATTAAAAACGTCTGCATGGCATAGGTCCCTAGTATGCGAGAGGTCGTCTGGGTTGGTACCACCGCTTTGTCTATTTCTGCCGCCAAGCAACAGTGTCTAAGCACTGTTGTGTTTCGATTTGAAGGACATTGAAGCCAGTGAAATTACTGGGCATTATGAGACTTAACACATTGTGTTTCGGGATGCCGAGTGGAGTTCAGTGCCATGCAGTGCTTTGTAATTCTAAGTTCTGTGTGTTGTCGCTTCTGTATATAGGCAGGCGCTTACCATCAGACGAGCGCCTTGCTTGTCTCGCCATTCAATCAATAAAAAAAAGGTAATATCATCCCACTTATCTACAGCCAATGCCCCACCTGTGCGGATTCCGTTAAGTTCATACAAATAAAGCGGGCTTGGGTTCACGTGTTTAACATGTATGCAGTTAATGGTGTTTGCAAGAGTTTATAATCCGGAAGGCATCCGCGCAAATCCTGCGCGATCATGTGTACTGTGCTACTGTTATGCAAATCGTTTTGTACTAGTACACCATGAAATATTTTTGAGAAAACTCTACCAATTTAGTTATAAAATAATGTTTTCGCTATAAATCACCCCCAATATTATGTTAAATCTACATAATATACCCAACATTACAGAATACAGTAGTCTTTATGGGTTTCAGAACATGGACTATATTTAGTTACCATAATATTATGTAAATGAATCAATGTTATACATAACAAACCTAATTGGATACTATCATTCAATCACTCCAAAGAAACTTAACTTTTGTGAATATTTTTCATGAATATTGAAGTGGGAAACAGAATTACGTCATGATTAACATATTTTTTCCATTTTATTTAATTATCAGATTAAGATAATCCGTCATTTTATGACTTCAACATTTCTGTTGTCTTATTGGGTGTAAACTTTGAAGTTGTGAGTGTGATTTACGAACGTAACAATCTAAAGCTCTATTTAGATTTGGAGAATTTACCGCGTGAGAAAATAACTAAAAACCCTTTTCTATAGTTTGTACACAGAATCCTATGACAGCCTCGTTAATAACTGATCTATATTATATACTCACATGTATGTATGAGAAACTTTATCTAAATGGGGTTATACGAGTACGAGTTTCACAATGAAAATAGGAACACCTTTATGGGCTTGCTCCCAATCACATCAATATCGGATGGAATTTACGAGATAATATGATATGTAATACTCAATCAAAATCAAAATCTTTATTCATCATGTAGGCTAAGAAAGCGCTCATGACAGGTCAAGTACAGAACATTTGTCATTGATAAGACTAAATTAAAATTAAGGGAACTTTGGAATAACACCAAATTCCAAAGTTCCCAAACCAACAATATCGTACTTGTTTTAGGTAATAATGGGAGGAGGGAGAAGACACTTTCTACCAACAATTACACCAGACCCTGAACATCCCAATCGTGAAGGCAGAAGGCTTGACGGACGAAACCTAGCGGAAGATTGGGCTAGAGAGAAGAAGCGTCGACGTCTGAGAGCTCAATACATACATACCAAAGAGCAACTAGCTAAATTAGATCCAAGAACCGTGGATTATGTATTAGGTGAGTGCAATTTCCTGTAATATCGTTGGGGGAAAGATTAAATAAATAGTGATTACACACTTCGCCGACACGATAGGAGTGGCTGTCATACGTACTTATTACGCTTACAGTGATGGTTGAGACATACACTGATTTATTTTGTCGGTAGTTAGTACCAAGCATAGATAGCAAAATCCATTAAATAACATGTCACACCAAAATGTTACGGGGTCTTATAGCGGTCGCTCCGTGACATAAGGTCGTAATGCCGACCACCAAGTCACGCCTCTCGGTGCGGTGAAACGTCACCAGTGGAGTCGCACCTTTAGGAAATTATATAAAGCGAGTTGGTCCAACTAGTGCATACTGTGAACCTTAAGAATTTAGGATCTAATAGTTTAAGGGGGGTCCACTTTTGAGACATTTCAGCGCACGAGAATTTGTGGCTTTGTCACGTATTTTCTACGATTAATTTGGAAGAGAATTGTAACATTACATGCCAAAATGTTCGATAGTGTCCCAAAAAATTGCTCCCTGATATTAGATACAGAAATCTTACAAACATCCACATTTATGTCTTTGTAATGTATGGCACATTTATCACGGACATGGTGTCTTATCCCGTCGAAATTTAGACGCAGTTTTAGTAAACAACACTCGTGTGGGGAGATCTTAGATTCAATAATATTAGCATGATTTTTTTGTCAAACATAATGCAAAAACTTGATCCTTTATTCGTATGTACTAATTCAACTACAAAAAAAAATATTGACATCTACAATACACACGTAAAAGGGTAGTGAAAGCTTATAAGTATAGAAATGAACGATGTTCCATTTGTTGTCTAGCCTGACACATAATATCATTTCGTACATAGCCTGCTCTCACTAGTTCGTAAAGAAGCTGCTTTATTCGCATTCTTTATTATTTATTGGATTGTAGCAATGTTATTACAATGGACTATATCTTGACAAAACAAGGTAATGTGTGCTTGGAATAAACTGGTGCATAGATTTTGAAGTCTTGTTATTATTTAATGAAATACATACACACATATAGATTACATAGATACAGACATAGATATAGATTAGATTATATAGATAGGATTTCGGCGAAAGGTATATCCTCTTTTAGATCATGGGACGAAAACACTATTGATCTAGATGATGTGATAATAACAATAATATTACCTATATTACGTTTAAAACACAATATTTTGTAGCACAAACATTATATTGAAGAATTATATCTACATTTTTTACAGCGGATCCGTAAAAGTTATCGACTAACGTATGATTAATGCAAAAAGGGTTGAATTCTATAGGAAAAATACCATCAATTAAAGAGTAGAAAAGGTGTGACATTCACATGGCTTTGGAAGCACGTGCTGGGATCTAAAACGTTCTGTTATTCAAACCCATTTGACCCAAACGTTCTATTTTAAGTACTATGTAAACATTAACGCCTGACAGCCCATTTAGACAGGGAGCCCTCGGGTAGCTGATCCACTTGACTATTATCAAGCTCATGTTCCGTGAGTAGCTTCGTTTCGATGAGACGACCAACTATTCCCTATGCGAAAATTCTCTATTGTGGTAGCTAACTGAGGTAGCAAGGATAGAATATTTCGATTTGTTGATACTCAAAAAAATATTATTTTATTTGTAGGACAATATGACAGTTAAATTATATAATGGTTTCGCCAGACAGCGGACGGGGCGGGACGGCAACGCGACGCTGACGGGACATGCAGCAGTTGTAATGCATTAGTCAATATAGAAAATGTCACACAGACCCGTCGCGCTCGTCGCGACGCGACGCTCGATTATCTATACAAAGTCCCGTCAGCGTCGCGTTGCCGTCCCGCCCCGTCCGCTGTTTGACGAGACCATAAATATTAACTAAGTAAATACAAAAAAATCAGCTACCCGAGGGCTCCCTGTCCAATTTGAATAAGTGCGCAAATAGAATCTATCATTTCATTTTCGTTTTTCCAGATGTTGATTGAGGTAAAATTGTTGGCCATTTTGAAATTTTAATATTGGAAAGTGTTTCGTGGTTAGTATTATTTAGTTCAGGGTTTATGGTTTATCAAAAACGTATTTAAATTATTTGTTTATTTTGTTCACATTTAATCTGTATTTAACAGGGAAGTCAATTTAAAACAACACTTCTAGTTCCACGATCACGTCTTGCGGATTAAAATTAAGATTTCCTAAACAAAACCTTGTATTAAAAACTGAGGCAATTATTCAGAGATGTAAGCCCGTGAAAACAAGCTCGCTTTTGGGTAGCAAAATTAATGCTTTCATCTACGTCCACGCACCGCAGCGTTACAGCGGTAAAACTAATCTCCACATCTCTTAGGGGTGTCCTTAAGATAATTGCTTTCACTATTATTTTGACCGGGACTCCTTGAGGATTTGTCCCTTAGACCATTGATGCTATAAACCCAGTGTAAGTTACAAACTATGTCGTTTTTGTTAGTAAACGTAAATGTTTGCGTCGACGCATAGTTCCTCAGATCTAGATGGTATTGTCTGACCTCCGGGACACATCGATTATTCAGTTATTCAATGGAGAAAACGGAAAGTTTATATATCTAAATTGGAACAAATGTTTGTGCGATCCACAAATATTTGCCCCAATTTAGTGTAGCTAAAGTTTTAGACAGGGAGCCCTCGGGTAGCTGATCCACTTGACTACTATCAAGCTCATTTTCCGTGAGTAGCTTCGTTTCGATGAGACGCCCAACAATTCCCTATGCGAAAATTCTCTATTGTGGTAGCTAACAGAGATATCAAGGATAGAATATTTCGATTTGATGAGACTCAAAAATTTATTATTTTATTTGTAGGACAATATGACTGTTAAATTATATGAATATTAACTAAGTAAAAACAAAAAAATCAGCTGGTTAGTAATCATACCTATTGGAAGGAGGGGCTTCCAATAGGTATCGATAACGAGGTCATAAGGATCCTATCCTTGCTACCTCTGTTAGCTACCACAATAGAGAATTTTCGCATAGGGAATAGTTGGTCGTCTCATCGAAACGAAGCTACTCACGGAAAATGAGCTTGATAGTAGTCAAGTGGATCAGCTACTCGAGGGCTCCCTGTCCATTTCTTCGTGAATGAAAAAACAGGTAATACCTTGGTACGTACATACATACACACAAGTGTGTTGGATTACGATATCTTGTGAAATAGATTTTTATACAGCAGTAGGCTGTTTATTGATAAAGGTAAGTGTTTATCATCACGGATAAAAACCTTATAGGTTTTTATTAAGATTTGAATTTTCGGGATTTCGAGAATCTCAATGAGTACTTGGTTGATTGTTTTAAGTATTTTTCGGGGCGAGCTTGGGTAGATCAAGAAATCAGTGTCATATTTTAATCACTCCGACATATTTATACATACACACTCACGCCTGTAGTCCCCGAAGAGCTTGGCAGAGGTTGAACCGAGATGGACGGCAGCACGGGTGGTCGGGTTTCTGAGCAATTTGGAGACGGGCCGCTAGGTGGCACCGCGCAGGGGTGGCTCCGGCAGCAATCCTTGACTTCCAAGGATACCCCGGGACCACTCCAAATGCGCCTAAGAAGGCCACCTCGGGGTGACAAAAAAAAAAGTAAGACGGCCTCTCCCATACGAGGGACCTACCACCTTGAACTGCGCTTACGTTAGGTTTATCGATACCGTAACTTATTTTGAATATCCAATAAATAAGTTCACATATTTTTGTCCGGTGCGAGAATCGAACTCTATCAGTTAAAATATCACACAAGTTAGCCCAGGCATACCTCAAAACATCACTGAAAATCACATCCAATTTCGTCATGCTTCAATTATTGTGGAGAACAACGTACACTAACACAATCTGTTTACGGCTGTGTACATATACATATCCCATTAAGAGGGAAGGTCTAATTTAGTTCATGCTCTACTGTACTAGGCCAATTTGGTTTTATTTTATATAGGTCAGTGCGGTTTTAATATTAAATTGAATAAAACAATAAAAATAAATTGTTATCATAAAAGACGTAGTTTTAATTTTAAAAGTAATGTACAAACAATTTTAAATCCTCTTTTCAAGTGCCGTACAGTCTTTAATATAATAAACAAAAACATATTTAAAGCTATTGCTTTGTAAAGCTCGGTTTTGTACGAACTTTCTGAAGTATCCAGACCGGACGGAATATTAAAGAAAACCTTTTTATGTCCTTCCCCTCGGATTTTTAAGGCTTACGCAGCAATTTGAGCGCCCATATAGACTGGTTGACTCTTGTTTTAAATTCGTGACACACTTGCCAGAAATATTGTTATTGTGTGTTATGTGCAGTTTAAGTTAAAAAAAGATGTATGTTAAAATATTCATATAAATAAATGTTAAGAATCAATCTGCATGCTAATTTATTAGAAGGCGTGACGACTATCACAAATACGTTCATTCTTTGTTACTGGAGATTTTTGTACACATAAAGTTTTAAGGCCTAACAAGGCCTCAATTACATTTATAACTTTAGCAAGCCAATTACGTAAGTGAACTTAGGAAGACATTATTAATATAAACAGAATTGCTTACTGTAAATCCCATTAAATCATTCATAAATTATGTAATAAATAGTTATGTATTATTTACGCAATATATGTGAGCCACTTGCGTAACTCTTACGTAAGTCCGTAAGCAAAACCTAGCCTGAAAGATACATTAAAGTATGACTAAGTACCTCTGGTTGATCAATTATTCAAGATGACGTCAAGCCATATCTTCGTAGGGGTCAATTTAATGGATATATTGAATAAAAATATAGGTACTAAAAATTATATGACGTCACGTATTCACATATCTCGCTGATTGGATTCGGGACATTTTGTAGTATGCTTTTATACGCTACTGGATATTATTTGCTACTTCAGTGTATTCAGCATAATGACAAAAGCGCTAGTTTTATTACTTTTAATATCTCTGTACCATAAGGCTTTGATGACTAGTGTAAGGTTTTAAATGTACGTCACCATGATTTTAACTAAAACTAAGAGTACGAAGTAAGAAGTAACATAGATAAATGCAAATGTTATTGTCATCTTAGCTATGCAACGCTGTATTAACTGGATATATTGTAGAGCCTGCAACCGTGGAATCCGGCAGAAAGTTATAAAAGAACGCAAAATAAATGTCTTGCCAAGTAATCTATGATAGATTAACAGGTAAAATAACTTTAGTGACTATCGTACCTATAGTAACAATCGAAGATAAATATAGGCAAATAATGTACCGTAATCCATCGATCAATATCTACCAAAATACTTATATCTGAAAGTTCATCGTGATAAAAATCACTTATATTATAAAAACTAGTCTAGACCTTTTCAATTTCTTTGTAAACGTATTTCTTCGAAATCGCACTATTCTGCGAAACTTGAGCTTTGGCAGATTGTGCGTCGTCCATTACATATTTTACGACAGTATGAAGTCCGTATTTTGGGTAGACCGCATTTCATTCCAACCTCAAGAGATCATAAAGATCAAAACTAGCGATAACTTGTGACCTTTAGTTATAGTTACCGTTGGAATTACCTAAATAAACTATCGAGCTATACTTAAAGAAGTTCTAGAACTTACAAATTGTACCAACAATTAGTAGTGATTTATAATTTACTACCTATAATATTACTTGGTAATGGTGTAGGATAGTTTTTCTGTTTGTAGGTCTCTTTACTTACAGAATTATTCAATTAACTGATACTATGGATTGAGTAGTCTGAAAAAAAAATATTATTATATTAATAAAATATATTTTAACCGACGTTCTAAAATTTAGTTTAGATCTAAAATTTTCTATATATCTTTTTTATGTATTTTCACGTATAACTCCGATAAATAAATATAGACAGATTTGGATGGTTTTTTATATTACTTCAGCGGTGGTCCCATTTAAACTCTCTACGGAGTTGAGAGAGTAAATTTTGATATTTACGCACCGACGTTTATGAAACATTAAAAAGATGGTAAAAGAAATATTTTTTAACAAAAAGTAATACTGATTGAAAACCTCAAAGCTAAAAATAAAATTAAACAATTTTCAGTCGGTGGTATCAATCATTGGTATTATTAAATTACAGTAAGTACTACGGACTCAAAATCTTTCTTATATTTTATTTTATAGCAAAAGCCGACAAAGCAGCAAACCGGTAAATTTATAGTACCTATGTGATCTCTACTGCCCATAAACATCCACAATTCCTGAGGAGTCATGAATGCCTTGCCGAACTTAAGGGAAAGGCAAAATTAAGCGATTGGGAATTGGGCCCAAGATATCTCGCTCACCGTAGGAGACGCAACATCCAGTTGATACTTTACGTCCATTTTCTGTGAGACAGGCGTAACAACCCGAACAAGATGTTCCATTCATGCTGTAGACAAAAATGTCTATTGCGTGGTAGATGTAAGTCGGTTCTATTTTGTGTTAATACGTATTTATATATTAAACTTTTGAGATTTTTGTATCTAATACATAATAAATTCGGACGTATGACCGTTTTGAAATTTTACAGAACAGCTGTTAATTATTACAAATCATTTACAGCTTTAATTTGTTTCTCAAAAGCAATTCAAGTTCTACAAAAAATGTTCCAAATACAAAATATGAAGTATTAGTGTAATGTACGAATAAAATTCTCGGTGCGTTTAAATGTAGAGAGTCAAAAACCAGTCCTTATTTCACCGGCTGAAGTTAAATTGGTACTTAATAAAAGCTAAACACTTGACGGTCGGTTGCCGTCGTGTTTATGAATTTACCGGGAGTATTCCAAGTTTACCGTTATGATCAGTGGGCGGGTATTGTGTAATCCAGCACAAATCCTTTTTAATCTGACCCTGTCTAACGTTAAGAAGCATTTGCATTTCAAATTGTGGATTACGCTGTTACCCACATTTTTAATTCATATTAAGTAATCACGAGTTTTTGTGTAATTTTGAGGAGTAATAATTAAATTGTCGGCTTGTTTGGAAGGTTAAAGAATTTGTTCGCAGGCCTGTTTGAATATTCACACATGGAATTTAACGCGGAACGCGGGGCGGTGGCGGATACGGAAGAGGGAGCGAGCGCGGGCGCGGCCGTGAAGGCGGACGACCCTTCCCTCGCCGACATGACTCGCGCTGCTCTTTCAATATTACTGAAAAATGACAAAGGATTTTTTCTACTTATCGAGGGTACGTTTTTGGATCAATTTCCATAAAACATTTTCCTCACTCAGTGATTTTAATATGAATCTCGACTTTTGAAGCTATATTAGTAAAGGACCAAGAAAAAGGAATATTGAGCAGTAATATTGTGCCTCGTATAGAACCGATGACCATGAAAAAAGCGATATCTCATTAATACGTCATCAGTTCATAAAACTTTAAAAATAATTTGACTTCAAATAAGACTGTTAATAGAAATAACTATCATAATATCTTAAAGACCATCTCAGATATAATTCCAGTTGTGTCCACCCACATACACGTCCCATACTGCTCGCATAAATAGCGCTAGCTTCGGGCAAATGAATGATGACATATCGGGGCCAGATAGACGGGCGCTGTGGCAGTCTTAGTCTATTTTACGCGCAATGATTTAGGTGATTTGTTCTTACAAGGAAGCATACTGTCTATCTTGAAAGTTCTAAACGTTACTCAATAGAGTCATGTTCCAAAGTTTAGCGATATTGTGTAACATGTTTGATAAAAATACATATTTAATCATAATTTTAAGCGTAATTCTATGATATTGACTATAACAAGGAGATCCTCAGACGTATGGGTCGGGGATTTCAATGGTTTATGTGGGGTGGTTGAGGAGTTGAGAAGGGCACAAGGGTATAACAACCACAAACTGTTGGGGTCAATTGGGCCCTCCTTAAAATGGTATTATATTATCCTTAGAAGTAGTATACATTCTCAACATTACGGTGTATTGATTTCAAAGGGATTGGGACACTTTTGCTAATGTAAAAAACTCATTCTTTCCGAAGCTATCTTAGGTAGTATTGACTCTTATTGGTTAAATTATATTTAGGAGGGAGGATAGACCACGCGCATCACTACAATAATCCGTACAGAGCACTCGACGAGACTTTGGAGTTGGAAACCGCTTTATTAGCTGCATTAGAGAGAGTTAATCCTGCTGAAACGTTGATCGTTGTGACCGCGGATCACGGTCACGTGATGACGTTTGGTGGGCAAGCAACGCCGAGAGGACATCCTGTATTAGGTAAGGTATTTGAAACAGGTAAATTATTGGCTGTGGTTTAGACCTTCTTCCCGGCAAAACGGCTACGATACTGTTAGTCAAAATACAGCTGAAATGAGGATAGTAGAATTGTTACTTTTTTCCATAGTTATATCACAAGGTGGTATCGTATGCAAGAGGCCGTCTGGGTTGGTACCACCGCTTTGTCTGCCGCCAACCAACAGTGTTTAAGCACTGTTGTGTTTCGGTTTAAAGGACATTGAAGCCAGTGGAATTATTGGGCATTATGAGACTTAACATGTAATGTCTCGGGGTGACGAGCGCAGTTCAGTGCCATGCAGTGCTTTGTAATTCAAAGTTCTGTGTGGTGGTGCTTCTGTTTATGGGCAGGCGTGACGCTTACCATCAAGCGAGCGCCTTGCTCATCTCGTCATTCAATCAAATAAAAAATCATAGTCGTGCTGTTTTACACCAAGTTTAGTATCTTTTTAAGACACACTAAAATTAAACAGATCCATTTTTGGTTTTGTTATCGATATATGGACGCTTTCTACGCGCCACTGGTTAGCTCCAGCTCGTATGATATATCGCAATATACCAATCCCTTTATGGGCCATTCTGTCCCTATCAGACAAGTCCCACAAGACATTTCGCTACTCGTTAATGACAGCGTTTGATTTTATCGACATAATTTACTGTAATATACTTCGTCTTTTTAAGTTATTACTTATTCCTTAGTATTTTTACTTTGTATTAATATGTATTTCCCCAATGACAAGTATAATTTATTCTCAAGTCTTTACAAGAATGATGAAATATCAGTGTGGACATCTTCAAGGTCTTATGGGAGTTTTGGTGTGAATTCCTTCCATTACGATGCTTAATTCAATTATTTCAATGTTTCCGTACACTGTTCATTACCGTTAATATTTATTGCACAAATCCATACCACAAACACTTTTATACAACAAACACAACTTTAAACTAGTTTTTGAAATAAATGAAAATAAGCGATGAACCGCACTGTCGGAATTCCCGCCAAAACTCCTACTGTAATATAAGGAAGGACTTTGCTCTTGTAAAGGTGCGGACACAGTGGTCTCGGACATCGATGGTTTGCGCTACACGACTCTGCTTTATGGTACGGGGCCAGGTCATTCTGAGCCAAGAGCGCTGCCGCTTAATACCTCTTTATCAACAAACCCTGCTGATGCTGTTCACGCCGCTGCTGTTCCGAGGCAATGGGCAACACATGGTGGTGAAGACGTGCCGATTTATGCTTTGGGTATGTTAATTTATTATTTATCGTTAGTTTTTAAGTACTTTGATACTATGGTGTTACTGCGGTCGGTCCGGCCCACTACATTATTCAGTAGTGCCATATTTTATCGATCTTCAGTCGTTTCTTATTTTTCCAGTTTTAATCCTGTTATATTTTCATTACCTTGGCAGGCACGAGTTCCATTTGTGCATGTTTACGGTAAATTTAAGAATTATATTATTATTATTCGTTTAAGTTAACACTTATATAAGACATCATAGAGTTTTATACGTGACACCACCTTTTCTTTGTTATAGGTCCAATGGCAACGATATTGTTCGCTGGAGTTGTTGAACAAAGTTATATACCGCACGCAATCGCTTACGCTGCCTGCATCGCCCATCAAGCCCGGAGATGTCAAGAGAAAATTAATTTCACCCAACCAATAATAAATGTATGTATCATGTATGAAAATCTGTTTTAATATTAACCAATAAATTATTAATTATAATATTAAATAGTACTTCTACCGGATTATTAAGCTGTGGAATAGTTTGCCGCCACACGTGTTCCCTCCTTCCTATAATATGAGCTCCTTTAAACGGAGTGTGAAGAAGCAATTAGGTAGGCCAGCATGATCTTGCTGACCTACGATAGACACACTGTTTGTCGTCGACACTATTCCTGTATTGCGCTACACTTACAATCAGGTGGGGCGTAGTCACTTTACCGAGCCAGGATAAAAAAAAAATATATTACACGTGGTTGATGAAATGTATGAGATTTTATTTACAACCTAATAATAAATGACTCGACATTTCATCAAACGGTTGCCTTAGGGCAAGACCCTGTGTCAATAAAGAGGGGAATTCGTGTTTCTTACTTAGGCACATATATTTTCTTAATAACAGGAAAAAGTCCCCAATTGCGTCCCACCAGAAGTAAGCAGCGTGTCGGCTCCAGACGAAACACGAACTGACAGTTCAAGCGGCCGTCGCATCGTGGTCGCTTCAAGCGTTATGTCGGACGAGCGAGCCCCGCGTTCAACCGCTCCGCTACCCTCTCCGCTTATCACTAGATACTACCTTATTTTAAGCTTATCTTACATGCACATAAATGTCTACAATTTTATTATTCAGTTTAAAAAATATGTCTATTTGTAAATACAATAAGTGCACGCGTCGACACAATTTCACCAGTAGCATAGTTTCATTAAATCTCGTAATTGTATCGGCGGTTGTACGAAATTTTGTATCAAAACAATGTACAAAGGAATATTGTAAATATTCTGTTACAGGCACTGAGAGTGTACATAGTTTACGGTAAATGTAAATACAATTATGATAAATTTTATTAAGTGTTTCATTTGTTCCTTATTCAAAACATGGACTATTTTTCCTTTTCAGACGATATCGTATCATTTAAGTGGCTTAGCTCAATTGGGTAAATGGGTTCCTTCACCCCAACGTAATAACTACAAAAGTCCGAAAAACTATATATTTTCAGACTAACCGTAGCTTTGTGTTATGTAGACCATAACGAATTTGTTTTACGACCAAATTACGGTAAACAACTTAATTATCTTTATATAGTATAAAATGAAGTCGCTTCCGCTGTCTATTCGCTTAAATCTTTTAAACTATTCAACGGATTTTAATGCAGTTTTAAGCAATAGATAGAGTGATTCATGAGGAAGGTTTATATGTATATCACGCTATGAGCTATGGGAGCAGGGCAGTAACATTCAGGTGAAGCCGCGAGGGACAGCTAGTGTTACATAAGCTTCAAAATAATACATACATACGCAGTCACGCTTATACTACCCTAAAGGGTAGGCAGAGGGGTAATCTGTACACCCACATTTTTCCGATCTTATCTTCGTCCCATGATGTGATAGTGTACGAGCCTATCGCCATCCTGGGCACAAATTCCAGACTCCGGGCTGATACTGCGCATTTCGTGATAGAAAAACCTAATATCACTTTTACTCGACCTAGGAATCTCCAAGACCCAAGATCTCAGGACATTATAAGCAATTCAACTCCGCCACCAAGACAGTCTCATACTAAATACAGTTTCAAAATACATATTACATACAGCCAGTGAAATTACTGGGTATTATGAGACATCAACATCTTATGGTGACGAGCGGTAATCAGTGCCATAGGTGCTTTGTAATTCAATTTTCTGTGTGGTGTTGCTTCTGTTTATGGGCAGACGTGGCGCTTACCATATGGCGAGCGCCGTGCTCGTCTCATCATTCAATGAAAAAAAAATCACGGCTTTGAGACTTCACGTTGAGTTCGGAGGTATTGTTCATAGCTGAAAGCTTTGGCGCGGCGCGGTTTACATGTAGAATGTGTGTGCATGTGTGAGTGCCGCGAGCTGGGCCAAGACCTCTCACGAACAAAAACGTGGAAGCTGTAACAATGCTTGCATCTTTCATTACACATGGCACTACGTTTTTATGGCTGAGTTGTGAGTGTTTTAAAATACGCTTTCTTTAAATTTAACAGTGATTAAATGTACTATTGGACTTATCCTTCGTGCTAATCATTTTCAGGCAAAAGTATTGTATGAGCTACGCTATGTCGTGGGTATCAGGAACTACGATAGACTTTCGCTCTCACAACACCCAGACTTCGAATCAAATATTTGTGGATCACACAAACATTTGTCTCGGTGCGGAGATCGAACCCGCGGCTTCTCGCTACACAGTCGGTTACTCGCCCGCGCCATAGAGGCCGTCAACTATAGATAGTACAATTTTGTTCATTTCTGCCACCAATCAAAAGTGTGTAAATAATGTTATTGTCCAGATTGAAGGGTATTGAAACCTGTGAAATTACATGGCAAGATAACACTTAACATTATACGCATCGGGGCAATGACCGCAATGAAGTGCTACAAAGTATTTTGTTTGGTAAGAAGTGGCGCTTACTACCAGGAGAGCGATCTTCTAGTTTCGTCATACGGGCAAAACGAAAAAGGCCCTTATTTTCGAAGTAACATGAATTATTTTTGTTATCGAGTTCAAACTTTTCCCGTTAGGAAATTGAAACTTGCCGAAGCCCCTCAAATTCAAGGAAATTAATAAACGGAAATTAAGCAGTAAATATTCACAAAGGCCGTAATTAATTTGAATACGTACGCTGAAAGGCAAGGGTAAAGACATGGCAATATTTCGAGTCATTAACCCTACAAGAACACGGGTATTTTGAAAGAAGCCTTCGACAGTTATGAATTATATGTTATACGAAAGCTATTAAGTATACATTTACTCATTATATGGAAGTTAGGTTGGAATCGAACACAAAAATAGTGTATTGTTACATTAAAATATATTGTTATACAGTAGAGGTACTTTTATGTTATATTATGCTGTTATACTTAAGCTTTAGTCAAGTACTTTATTTCGATGTATGGGGTTAGGTAAGAATCGAGAGCGAAAAGGGCGATTTGCTGTATTGTACCATAGACATAAAGATTATTTTATCATTGCATTATCCTCAAAACTTATTACACAAATATTTTCGTAAATTATGCGTACAATTGTATAAACTCCACTAATCCTCCAAAAGTGATGAAACCTATATTAAATGAAAGCTTTTAGTATTTATTTTACAGCAGCTAAGCCTTAATCATGCGCAAAATTGGGTTTTTGCTACGTTAAAGAAACCGAACCGAAACAACAGTGCTTACACACTGTTGCTTGGTGTCAGAAATAGAAAAAGCGGTGGTACCAATCCAGATGGTCCCTCGCATGCGAGGGACCTTCCACCTTGTAGTCATTACTAATACTCCAACGGAAATGAAACCTACGTCATGCCAAACATTTTAGTGTGTACTTTATTTCATTCTGTGACTGCAAAGTGCGAACCGAGAGTTAAATGTGCGTTTTTCCATATTAAAAAATATCCTCATACAGTACAGTCATGTTTGTATAGACCAGTGTTTCCCAACCTTTTTTAGGCCATGCCCCACCTTAACATTTTTTTGTTAAATTTGTCACCGATATCTAGCATTGCATTTACGTAGCCCAAAGCGAAAGGATTAAAGTCGTATCGACTCCATTTTTAAATTGCCCCCCTGTGGGGCGTGGGCCCGGCGTTGGTAAACACTGGTATAGACTCAATAATCCTTCGTATGACGTCATCGATTTCATCACTGTTTGAGGATTGCTACAGTGTACAAAACGTGATCGTACTGCACGAAAATATTTTTCTAAAATAGTCAAACACTACTTTTGCGTTCAATCTGAATCCAGCCTATAAAATGAAAATAAAATAAAATACACGTTAACAACAAAACTAAGTTATACGGATTTTGTCGCGGTTTTTTATTCTAATTTTGGTCCCGATTTGATACTATATACTACTATACTTGATATACAGGGCTATTTTTAAAACATTGACAACCTCGCAGGGCCATATAGCTGACCCCATACGGAACAACTTTTGTTCTACGAGTTTGGATATAACTCAATATATTTAAAAAAAATGATTTTACAAGTTTTTGTTGTGTCGTGATTTTCTTCGTAGACTGCGGCACGGCGCGCCGTGCGCGCGCGACATCAAAGGCGGCCGGTCAGCTGCTCGGGCGTTGACCGTCAAAGGCGCTAGCCCGGTTCCCCAAGCTTCGCGTGTTTGTTTACGTAATCTGCGATGCGCGTTGTAACATTCAAGACGGAAATTAAATGAATACTTATTTTTGTATGAAACTAAAATCTAACAAATTATGAAAAGTCGTAGAACAAAAGTAGTAGCAAATGAACTTAAGAATCTACTCCTACGAGGTTGTCAGTGTTTTAAAAATAACCCTTTATATTAAAGGTAGATAATGTAACATTAACAAAACGAAACGTCGCGTCGTCGGGACCAAAATAAAAATAAAAAACTGCGATAAAATCCGTTTAAATTAGTTTTATTTCAATACATTCGCGTAAACGTAAGAAATCATTATAAAATACACGACCAAAACTTACGTTTATCACGGGTTTTGTTACTGTTGGAGGATTGAAACAGTCTACAAGTATATGAACGTAAGTGAACTGTGTTTTTATGTAACAAAGCACCTTTCGCGCTCGATTTGAATCCAGCTTTTGTAAAATGAAATAAAGTACATACCAATAGCATTTGTGTGACATAGGTTTCATCACTGTGGTAGCTTGATATCTACTGAGTCCATACAAACCCATGGTTCTCAGAAATCAGTAGACGCTAGTCAAAAGAAAATGTCACGTTTCGTATAAGGTTATCGTGTACTGTATAAACACGTAATTTGAATAAATGAATTTCCAAGAACATATGTGCTTAGTCCTGATATTGAATTACCCAACATTACAACATAGGATGTTATTCTTAAAACTTAGCATTTCAAAGTTTACTAAAAATATTTTATGTTTTAACTTGGTATTGTAGCTACAAATGTATGATAGACAGGTTTACTTCTATGCAACTGAAATATGAGCGCTCGTTTGTATGTCCACTAAACAGTAAAATGACATTATTGTAGACGTCTAGCTTATCTAATATTTCTTTATTACATCTAGTTTCTTTAATAAATGCCATAGAATGGTTCTATACCATCGACTGTTAATATACTTTTGGAAAAAATAGTCGATTCAATTGGACAGTGTATATTTATTAATAAATTTGGTCATTTACGGCAGAGCTTGCTTTGCTGGTGGGAGGATACTTGTATCCGACCGGATAGCGACCACCGTACACTGGTGCTAAAACCTGCCATAGTGGCCCGCCTTGTGTGGGTCGCGTTCCAGGGTCAGCCAGTGTATATCCGGTTCTCTCCAGGGGCTTGCCCCCTGATCCTAACCCTTTTCCCATCCCTTTTCCTTCCCCTCCCCCTTGGCCCTTTGACAGGCCGGCATGATCTTGCCGACCTACGATGGACACGTTGTTTATCCTTGGTCGACACTATTCTTGGATTGCGCTACACTTACCATCAGGTGTAGTGTAGTCACTTTGCCGAGCCAGGATAAAAAAAAAAAAAAAAAAAAAAGAGCTACGCTCAGTGGGCCATCATACGGTTTGCAAGTCAAGCCATGGTTTGCCGATTACTGGACATACCTTTCAGCTGCCATCAACGGGTTGGACATCCTGATGTATTATTCTCTACAGCGCATGCATTCTTAGTAAAGAAGGTAAAATTTGTAGATCATTATTATTATAATAATACTACCCCTGTATTAAAAACGTCCCACTGGGGGGCACGGGCCTCCTCTACAGAATGAGAGGGCTTAGGTCTTAGTCCACCACACTAGCCAAATGCGAGTTGGCAGACTTCACATACCATCGAAATTAATGCGGAGAAACTCTCAGGTATCCAGATAATTAGAAAGATATTCTAAGTACGGTGGACTAAAATTATATTACTATTATCGTTTTTACACGACTGCCCAAACAAGGGAATAATACAGATTATTTCAAGGTATCATTTATTGTCATGGAATATTTACCAGATGTTCCATAAAGAGTATATCTTACAGATATAATATCAGTGACAAGTGATACAAATAACGTAAAAGCAAACAGGAAAGTGGAGAAAAAATATTTTCAATTGTATGAAACCATCAAGAGTTACGGTGGTCTCAGATTTTATACAACTGACAATTTATTTTTCTCATCTAAGTTTTCTTTATATTTTTACTTAAATAGAATATCGTAGAATAAGACGTAAATGTTTTTTTTTTATATCACAAATAAATTTGGACCAAATTTAATTTGATCAAACTTGATATTATAACATTACCCTTTGGCTTGATCTCTTGGAAGTAAGTACTAGCGGTTGTATGCGGTATATATATAACACATCGCAAGCAGGATTCCAAACGGACGGAGTCACGGACAAAAGCTATAAGATAAAAAAAGACCACTCGTCCTTAAAGTCTCTAAAAGCAAATAAACGTTACAACCCAAAACATGGTTTATTAAGTCGCGTACGCACTAAAATACCGCAGAAAAGAGGTGTTTTCAAGTCAACAGCTCGTATAAAAGCCATACAATTGTACTGGTGAAACGTAATCTTTTCCAGGCCACGTAGGTATGGGTAGCTCTAAAGCCTCTAATGGTGCGTGTCGAATAAACGGGAATATTATTCTTTGTTCTTCATCTTATCGGAACTTTTGCTTGAAGAGGGTTCACACAGTTCAATTTTGGTTGATCAGTTGCTTAAGTTGTTTATGTTATATCTAATTTTGAAATATATCACAAGGAACTAGTCTCTGGAGTCCGCTCAGATCATATGTGTCAAATGGTTACACTAAATTGTAAAAGTACATATAATAAAAGTATTATACAAATTAGGCCCTTATCAAAATATAACTTAGGAAAGTTTCGTATTAGAGTGAATTCAGTTCTGCCTACTTTGTTAAAAAAATCTGATAACCCAAATGATATGTTCAAAACATTATTTGATAGTATATTAGAGGAATTTAATAGAACTTGCAAATTAAAGTCTGTCAAACATACCAATAAACTGAAGTTTGCGTCTTGGGCAACGTTAGGCATTAGGCGTAGTAGAGATGTTCTTTACGAATTATATGACAAAAGGTCCTATACACCTGACGTCAAGTTTAATAATTATGTAAGAACATATTCGAAAATTTTCAAAAGAGTATGCAAACAAGCTAAGGCAGCTTATGTTAGTAACATTATCAGAAACTCAGATAACAAAATTAAAAGTACATGGAAAATAATAAACTCTGAAACTGGTAAAAATAGGCTTAGTGACGATAAAATAGTATTAAGTATAAATGACGACCTGGTTTCAGATAAAAGTACTGTAGCAAATTTTTTTAATAACTATTTTACTAGCATTCCATTCGAGACTACAAAATGTCTTTCGTCCTCAACGCACGCTGCTCAATCATTTTTAAAACAAAATATTAAATTATCACAGCCTAATTTTAAGTTCCAATATGTAACATCATCGGACATTGTTAAGGCATTTAAGAGTATAAAAATGAAAAGCACAGAAGACATTTGGGGGCTTTCCGTTAAAGCCCTAGAGTCAATAATTATTAGTGTTGCTCCAATTCTAGCAAATATCTTTAACTGTTGTATACTAGACGGTATTTTTCCTGACCTTATGAAAATAAGTAAAGTAGTGCCAATCTTTAAAGCAGGCTGTTTAAATAATCCTTCTAATTATAGACCGATATCAATTCTACCAGTTTTTAGTAAAATATTTGAAAAAGTAATTTTAAATCAAATGCTGGTGCACTTCGATGAAAATAAAATCCTGCATAGCAGGCAGTTTGGTTTTACCAAGGGCCGGTCCACACAGGATGCTGGTCACGCCTTAGTTAAGTCTGTGTTGGAGGCCTGGGAGTGTTCAAAGGATGCTTTAGGAGTATTCTGTGACCTCTCTAAGGCATTTGATTGTGTTGTCCACAGCACTCTTACTGCGAAGCTTGAATTTTATGGAATTCGTGGCCCAGCACTAAAATTGGTAGAATCATTCCTGACAGACCGGAAACAGAAAGTGTGCATTAATAATGTTACGTCTATGAGCTCTTCTGTTAGGATAGGTGTACCTCAAGGATCCATCTTGGGTCCATTCTTATTTTTAGTGTACATTAATGATTTTCCACATATGATAAGCAACATGGCGGATGTAGTTTTATTTGCGGATGATACATCACTCATATTTAAAGTAGATAGGAAGGACAATAATCTTGTAGAGCCTAATAAAGTTCTTAAATTAGTTTCCAGTTGGTTTTCTGCTAACAACTTACTTTTAAACGCGGCGAAAACCAAATGTGTTAAATTTTCAACGCTTAATGTGACCCAAGGTAAATCAAATATTGTTTTAGACAAAAATTCGTTAGATTTAGTACCGTCAACAGTTTTCCTTGGAGTCACAGTAGATGCTAAGTTACAGTGGAGTCCACACATCCAGAGAATTTCTAATAAATTGAGCTCTGCTATATTTGCGATTAGAAAAATTAGGCAACTGTCAGATGTGGCTACGGCTAGATTAGTGTAGATTAGTAGTGTAGTGTTTGCTTACTTCCACACATATTATGTCTTACTGTGTTTTGCTGTGGGGTTCTGCTGCCGATCTGCAGACAATCTTTATATTACAGAAAAGAGCGGTTCGTGCTATTTACAACTTGCGATCGCGCGACTCTCTCCGTGAACTGTTTAAAGATATCAATATACTTACTTTGCCGGCCGAATACATCTATCAAAATATAATGTATGTGCGCAAAAATTTAGCTGACTTTGTAAAAAATAGTGACATACACAACCTAAATACAAGAAATAAGAATAAACTTGCAGTTTCAAAGTTTAGACTCAGTAAGACTAGCAAATCGTTTATGGGAAACTGTATAAAATTTTATAATAAACTTCCTTGTGAAATAACTGACATGCCAGAAAATAAATTTAAGCTCCACATCAAACGCACTTTGATGTCTAAAGCTTATTATAATGTTGCAAATTATTTAGATGATAGGGAAGTTTGGAAGCAGTCCTGCACATTGCATGAAGACACTGTAGCCTTCACTAAATCTGCCTTCTCATGTACATAAAGTACATCATGCTTAAACTTATAAATAATAATTGTCAATGCTAGTTTGTAAGTTTGACATATTTTATTATTCACATTTTGACATATAATAATTTAAATTTTGACATCATAATAACACTAGTTGACCGATCGACCAATAAAAACAGTGTTTGCCTTAGGTAAATTATATTGGATTTGTTTCTTTAACAGTATGTATTGCTGTATGCATCTTTTGGAAATTGTCACGATTGTTACTTATGATGCAGTTATATATTTGTATATTTAGTATTGTAAATGGACAAGTCCATATGACGATTTTTATTGTAAAATGATGCTAAAAAAAAAAAAAAACATATTTAAAAGAAAAAAGGAAAAGTATGCAATATATAATTGATGGCGAAAAAAATAAGCCCGGAGTTTCTTTCTGCCTTTCTTCTTCGGGTCGTCATCAGTAGGCAGCTAGAGAAAGTTGGTAGGTTAGCTAGGCTAGGGATATTTCCTGCCAGTAAGGTCTACGACACATCTCCTTACCTTTTAAACCCTTACAGATATTTTTTTGTAAACTTGCCCTACTCCGTCTTGCCCTATCCCATATCCTAGTTCGTGAATTCCTTCACTTAAAGATGCCCTCCCTTTTCCCATGCTTGTTGGTGTGCCTTTTCCTGCCAGCCTTTAGCGCGGCGGTTTGTCCAAAGTTCCCTTAATTGTAAGTTAGTCTTTTTAATGATAAATGTTCTGTACTTGACCTGTCATAAGCGCTTTCTTGGCCTACATGATTAATAAAGATTTTGATTTTGATTTTGATTTTAAGAAAGACAAAGAACAGACTTTCAATCGAATCGATCATTAACAATCAGACAAATTTTGTTAACTCAAGTCAGTTGATCAACTAAAATTATTCCTTCGCCCGTTATTACTAGAATACACATTTTCATGTTTAAAAGTTATTTCTACACCTCTTTTTCAATTTGTTGGCCTAGTGGTAGCGTTCTTGGGTTGAGAAATCCGTGAGATTGTGAGTTCAGAATCTCACTGTGTGTGTGTGTGTGTGTGTGTTTGCCGGTCATGTGGAATGCCACTGACTCCAAAGAGACCTATTAAAATAGTTTGAGTGGTAGAGCCACACTGTAGACAGATTTGTCTACAGCATGAATGGGCTGGCTCGACCAGGTCGTTACCACTGTCTCACAGAAAACCGAGGTAAAGTAGCGGCTTGCTGCTGCGTTTCGTACGGTGAGTGAGATATCCGAAGGCCTAGATCCCCCTCCCCTTCCTAATCCCTAATTATCCCTTTCCTTTAAGGTCGGCAACGCGCACATGATTCTTCTGATATTGTGGGCGTACATGGGCGGTGGTGATCACTTACCATCAGGTGACCCACTTGCTCGTTTGCCGGCCTATGCTATAAAAAAAATTGTTTTTTGGGACTTTTACTGTAACTTTTTGAGGTCGGTTTCTAGGTTTTGTTATAACTTAGTTTATTTTAAATTTTCAGTTTTAACTATGGTATGTAAATTGCAATACAATAACATAATTGCGACGAGTGAGCTGTGATCCGTTGCGAAGTTTAATTTTTTTTCCACCATATTTCGTCATCAGTTCTTAACATACCACCTAAACTCTATCGAATGATTTTTTTCCAATAAAATCGGTCAATAATTGGCGGAGAAATCGACGTACCTACATAAAAAAGCAAAAAAATATTCGCGTCATTTTTTAAGTCTGTTAAAACATCGGAATTTGGTAAGAAATATCAGATATATGGCATACAATGTACAATATATTGACGATATAGGTGTACGTATATTTATTCCGGAAGGTTTATATCATGCTATGACCCACGGGTGCAAAGTTCCTTTGGTGAAACCGCGAGGGACAGCTAGTTAAAAAAAGCAACCCAAAATTCAGTTTCCATTTATAGTTAGCCCATATACTAATTGCTACCACAGCGCCGCAATATTTCAGCAATTAGAATCGATATGCCATAAAAATAAAACATGCAACATGCGAGGTATTGCAACCGTTTTTTGCCATCGTTTGGTTGCTCGTTGAGTAAAAATTCTATTTTCTCTCATATTTTTCCGACGTGTTCACTTCGGCATCGCCTGAGTTAGCTGCATTGTAATAAATACGTTAGACGTGAACACTGCCAGGGTTGGCAGTTGGCATCTAGTAAAAGTCGCTACAGGAGTAGATTTAAAAGAAAATACGTTTATTTATTCGCCAGAATGTTGATCCGAGTTCATAGGTCGCTCACCCCATGCCAGTCCATAAATTGAACAGAAACCACTCAGAACGTCGAACTAGAAAATAGATGCATCATTTTCTCACAAATCAAACTGCATATTTACGTGCATTCCGGGCGTAGGTCCGTGGTATTCGTAACGCCGTCTCAGTTAGTACCTGCTTTGTCTATTTCTGCCGCAATGTAGCTTAGTTACTTATGGAACTCACAGTAAATTATAAACAAATAATTTGCAATAAAAAATATTGCCACTATAATTCATTGAGATATCATTTTTATTACCAATACTTCCAATGGGTCGGTCGTATTCATACTTATTTTAATTAATGATAATCTATACCTACTAATATTATAAAGCTGTAGAGTTTGATTGTTTGTTTGTTTGAACGCGCTAATCTCAGGAACTACTGGTTCGAATTGAAAAAATCTTTTTGTGTTCGATAGTCCATTTATCGAGGAAGGCTTTAGGCTATATAACATTACGCTGCGACCATTAGAAGCGAAGCATCAGTGAAAAATATTGCAAAAACGGGGAAAATTATTCATATTTGAAGGCTTCCGTTGCTAAGCTACCCAAATAATATTATTTGAAGGCTTCCGTTGCTAAGCTACCCAAATCTATACTAATATTATAAAGCTGTAGAGTTTGATTGTTTGTTTGTTTGTTTGATCACGCGGGCGGAGCCACGAGCAAAAGCTAGTATTTATATAAGCTTACATTACTCATTACATTTTTGCTGTAGACCAAGCTAGTTTTATAGGACTAGACGCCGTAAAGCCCAGTTTAGATGGCAATTTGGTCTTATATCATTACATTATCGTCTCAAGGATCTTATAGGTATGTCAATAACATGAATCTCCTCATTTTATTCGACCAGTGGACGGTGATGATGATAAGAAAATTAATTAAATAGGATACTCGTAGGAGTTTTTTTGTGGTTTATTATATTATATTGTCTGTGGATATGAAGACTTATATTCGGCAAAGATTTTTTTTGTAATAAATTAATTAATATTTACAACAAAATTATGATCAAGACGCGTATTGGATAATATGAAAATACCATATCATCATCATCATCATCATCATCAGCCACAAGACGTCCACTGCTGAACATAGGCCTCTCCCAAAGATTTCCAGACCGACCTGTTGGAAGCGGCCTTAATATAATCAAATCATAAGTATGTACGTATGTATGGTACCAAGCCAGACAGCCTCTCGCATACCTTGTAATCACGATATCTCAAAAAGTACTTAAGCCACAATCATGAAATTTTGTCAAAGGATAGTTTGTGTAATGTCGTGTTAAAAAATATTGTTGGACATTTACATTGTATGGCGGAATGGCATGAACTTTATACGTAACTTTTATGAAACTAAATACGGCTATTAAATTGAGTTCAAATACTAAAAAAAATAAGAATTGGTCATATGTATGAGTAAGCAAATAATAGTAAGCAGTAGTAAAGAAAGCAACTTTTTCTTTTGCAATCACTGACGGTCACAAATATTTCAACTTAATTTAAAACAACAATTTTATCTCGCAAACTTGTTTATCGCCTTTTGGAATTGCACTGGGTTTTAGTTGTTGATCCAACTTTGCAGTTGTAACCGGGTTTGCTCGGGACGTTCGTTAGTTACTTGCAAAGTGTACAAATAAGAACGAAAATAACATAATAACTAGAGTCGAAGTTAATTTTGTTTCATTTCGGTGAACATCGTACCACCCAAAAAATATCAAAATCCAAATCAATATGAATGTTCGCAAAATTTGATTACTCCTATATATAATTGTTGTGAAAACTTGCGGTTTACACACGATGTTTCCTTCACTGTTAAAGCAATCGAGAATTAACAATTATTACATACATAACTTAAAAAAGTCAGAGATGCATGCTCTTGGTGCTGGTTTCGAACCTGCGACTTTCATCTCGATAGTCCGTTTTACTCCCCACTGAGCTATCACTGTTTTAATTTGGCTAATATTTTTAATTTTAACGGAGTACCGAATTCCACCCAGTGACCTATAGTAGTTTTAACTCTGACGATTCTTTTAATATGACGTGAAATTATACGTGTTTACTCCCCAATCGCCCATACCAATTCAAATTGCTTCATTTTCCAAAAAAAGTCCGAACAATATAATAATTCTCAAGTATTACATACTTAATATTGATCGGAACTCAGTAGGTCTTTCTACATAACATTGTCATACGCATAAAAATGACAAGAAAATGATACCGCAAAACATCGACTACCATTTACCATTTTACCATAAGCTGTTATGGAATATTTTGTAGCACATGTCTTCAACTTATTCCATATCGGGGAAATATTGCGTGCCAACGTGCCATAAAAACTTGGGTCGCCAGAGTTTTGTGTTGATTCTGGCTCTACGTCAAAATAAGCGCGATCCTTTTTTAGTGCTGTCCCTTTTCCCTTATAAAAACGGTTGTATCTCTTTATAAAGGTGACAGTTTTGACGAAGATTTATGACAAATAGCACGACCCGCAGTGAGAGAAAAATAGTGATTAACTCCCACAAAAGTTCCTGCTCATAGTTAAAGAAGACTGATGGAGCAAGATCATGTCAAGATTAAGATCATGAATTTCATACTTTGAAATTCATACTAGTTAGCTATTGTAGATTTGAATTTGGAATCTGAAGTACTGCAGGGTGGGAAGCTGATGATAGTGGACGGATAGTGTAAACTATTACTTTATGTTTATCTAACGTAAAACTGTTTTATAAATAGATTTGAAATGTACCTTATGAAAAGGACGTCTATCCGTTCATATTATAAACTAGCATTTGCTCGCAGCTCCGGCCGCGTCAAATTCTGAACCGTCATATTTCAGGGATATTTCCATACTATCGTTCATTCCTTATTTTACCCCCTTAGGGAAGAATATTGTATAGATTACAAATTTCGTTAATCCATTAACGATTAATATCTATCAATCTGATATCTTATTATCAAATTTGGTACAATTAAGTAATGAAACGTATACAGAGGTCTAAATACAGACTATAGGCAGACTTTACATACCTTCGAAACTCATAAGAAGAATTCTCAAGCATGCAGGATTCCTCTTGACGTATCCTGTTGCGTTATAACAAGATTATGCTAATTAATAATGACTACACACATAACTTGATACAAGTCAGATCTGCATGCTATCAGGGCTGGCTCTAACCTGTGATTTTCGTGTCGTCAGTCCTTACCACTGAGCTTTCGCTGCTTATTAGTTCATAAGGTTTGTATTTTCTGATTTTTAATACTTCAAATTATTCATAAAGATCACAGATTTTTTGGCTGCCTATCACAAACGTTTATGAAAACTAACATGATCAATATGAAATACCGGATTAAGTCGTCGCTCTCCCTGTGTATGTGACGAAGCATTCGGTTGTACTTTGATTCGAATATTTACTACCACGACGAATGATATCTGCAGTGATAATAACATAAATATGAACGAACGAACGAACGAAAGATGTTTAGAACGTTGTATTTTTATGTTAGGTATTACTGGTGCTGAATAATAAAATTGTTTATAGAAGGACGTGAGTATTGAAAATCAAAACATCTGCGTATTCTATGGTAATAACCAATTATCCGAGGTTTGATAATGACACGCCGTTAATCTTGACAGTATTTCCTAAACAAACAACATCAAAAGACAGTGAGCAAACCTGAATAAATCATCAGTTACACCAATTTACAGTTGAGTATTGTCAACAAAGATCAAAGGATGCCTAAAGTGCACACCCTTTTCAATGGCGACGTAAATCCGACCACCTCGCAGTAAGTTAACCGGAAAAATAGATTTCCGATGAACATTCGGAATATAAAATATATAAAGTCTTCACAGTTATTTATTTTTTAATTCAATAACAAGCGATTGGATCATGTTTTAAGCAGATAATAATATATCAATACTGTATAAGATATGTAACAGCCTCGTAATTTTTTTACTTAGATTTTTCTCTAATATTTTATACAATTTTGGTTGAGGAAGTTAGCAGTTTTATAAATCAACTTGATAAATAAGTAAATGTAGCAATTACAAGCTTCTACAGACGGGAAGAAAACATTGCAACATACTGATCATAAATTGATTTTAAATAATTCTAAGCGGTCACAACAATTATTTTGCCTGATTGCTTAAAATATTTTTAATTTGTGTGTGTTATTTGGTTTAATAAATTTTAATAGCCTCCGTGGTACAGTGGGCAAATACCAGAATGTGTTTCCAGAATACCGGTGTCAGTTGACTGCGAACTAGGCTTTCAACTTTCGCCTGGGATTTCGATTCTGGCCCCACTAGATGTTGTGGGACTGTTAGTCCTTCGTGATTCCTTACACCTATGTCTAACCTATTTTTTTTTTAATTTAACTTATAATTCTTTATTGTACATCGGAATACACACATGTAAGTAAAACAATTAACAATACAAAAGGACAATTGGCGGCCTTATCGCTAAAGGCAATCTCTTCCAGGCAACCATGGGATGGAGATATAGTAGGAGCCAGAAAGGGTAAGGTACATAAAAGAAAACTACATATAGGTAACCTAATGTAGGGTCAGGACTATGTGTCTAAATGTAAATAATTTACGTTATTATACATATGAATAAAATAACTATTGAATCGATAGTAAGTGTATCAGTAACTAAAGTGATATAATCCGGATAGAAAATTCCAGATGAATCCAGAACACTTCAGATTCAAAGCACTCGGCGCTGTAATTTTTAGCCGCGTTTCGCGGAACGTTATTTAAAGACAAATTGCTTTGCGTCTGTCTGGTTAAATGTAGGCACAATCAGAGAAAAAAACCTTTCCGGGAATTACGTTTTGATTAAGATACATTTTGTCGTTTCACAGATATTAGGGTGCTTAGCCTTTCTTGTGTTTTGCCATTATTCCAACATTTTATTGTTAAGTGACGCTCGTGAACCGTTTTATGTACAGTAATTTGCCTTTAATATTTTTTTTTACTCAGAAGAGTAGCTGCCGTATTCGTCTATTGTTTTCGCATAAAAGTATATGAATCAAAATTGATGGTGCATGCTATTTGCTTAAGGGCCTTCCGTGAGCAAAACACCGCGCGATCGAGGTTTTTAGAGGCTATCTAGTCATTACTTAAAATAAATATTGATTAATAAAATATACAATATATTTTTACAATCTGTCAGCTTTACTTTGTTCGATTCAAATTCATGTTAATGCTGATATATATTTTTAAATTGTCGTTATAAATGAACCATAAAAATGTGAAATATGCAAAGATTCCGTGCGTCTCCTTTTAAAGTACAGAATGTTTTCAAATGAGATTAACATCACTAGATAGGCTATTCAATAACGAATATTTTGCCCGTTTTAAATTTTCGAAAAGACCAAAACCTGATTTTTTAAATCAATTATTCGCTAAATACGTGCATATTCTGCAAGAAAACTCACACACCAAGTACACGATTTAGTATGGCGCGAGTCAGTCAAGGTCGTTTGCTCACGGACGGCCCTTAAGTGATATTTGGATAAAATATATCTATTCTGAAATTATAAGGTCTTAATGTCTAATTAATATAATGCATATTATAGTAAATTAGAATTACTCATATTCATAAAATGTATTTATTATATCATGGTTCCAGCGGTCGCATACCTTGAAAATACCTCAAAATAGACCTAACGTATCTATTAGTGTAGCTAGTGTGGCAGATCAGCCTCTATAAATTCACTTGAGCTTCAAGTCAACAAGTGAACTTGTTATACAGGGTTATTTTTAAAACACCAGCAACCTCGCAGGGGTAGATACCTAAGGTTATAAGCTACTACTTTTGTTCTACGACTTTTGATAATTTGTTAGATTTTATTTTCATACAAAAATAAGTATTCATTTAATTTCCGTCTTGAATGTTACCTACACGCATCGCAGATTACGTAAGCAAACACGCGAAGCGTGGGGAACCGGGCTAGCGTTGAAGGTCATCGCCCGACCCAGCTGAGCGGCGCCTTTGAGTCGCGCTCGCACGCCGAACGCTACGAAGAAAAATACGACACAACAAAAACTTGTAAAATCATTTTTTTTTAATATATTGAGTTATATACAAACTCGTAGAACAAAAGTTGTTCCGTATGGGGTCAGCTATCTGGTCCTGCGAGGTTGCTGGTGTTTTAAAATTAACCCTGTATATCTATACTAATATTATAAAGCTGTAGAGTTTGATTGTTTGTTTGTTTGTTTGAACGCGCTAATCTCAGAAACTACTGGTTCGAATTGAAAAAATCTTTTTGTGTTGGATAGTCCATTTATCGAGGAAGGCTTTAGGCTATATAACATTACGCTGCGAGCATTAGAAGCGAAGCATCAGTGAAAAATGTTGCAAAAACGGGGAAAATTATTCATATTTGAAGGCTTCCGTTGCTAAGCTACCCAAATAATATTATTTGAAGGCTTCCGTTGCTAAGCTACCCAAATCTATACTAATATTATAAAGCTGTAGAGTTTGATTGTTTGTTTGTTTGTTTGATCACGCGGGCGGAGCCGCGAGCAAAAGCTAGTGTAATATATAAGGTGTAAAGCCTACATAGATATATCTAATAATTGATTAATGCTGACTAGATAATTTCAGACGACATTGTCCCCCTGGTACATCCTAAGTCCCGTACTGATTGTCGCGGAATACACACCACCGCCGGTTTCAAGCAATACCGCTGCTTCTTGGGGTGTTTCGATAAGTTTTAATTAAATAAATTTGAAATTAATATTGTTTTTTAAAAACAATAAAACCGGGGCGGTCAAATCACACTGGTGCTAAATGTTTTCTCAATTAAAATTCGGCCAGTCAATTTATTTAGTCACGGCTTCGTCACTATGTTAGTGAAATATTATATTAACGATTAATGTAAGGTTTTACTGAGGTAAAGAACCTGGTGGATTCTTAGAAGAGCTTTTATAGGATTTGCTATGATTACACGAACCGCTTATCGTCTTTGCGATCTCCCAGTTTCCTTCATTGAATGGTGATCTGATTTCACTATCCATCGGTAACTCAAAAGAGGTTTTAAGATAAAGTATCTGAAGTAAGCTGTGGCTTTGAATAAAATAATCTTTTTTCTTATAAAATATTATGGGCTTATAGAATATGTTTTAGAAATCGTACTTTTAATGTAGTTATATGTTTGAATAATAATGTAAGGAATACAAATTAAGTTGATAGTGCAGTGCAGCCTTTGTAGTGCAGTGGGCGAGAAGCTGGCTGCGAAGCGAGAGGCCGTGCGTTCGGTTCCCGCACCGGGTTAAATGTTTGTGTGATTCATCGTCAATGTGGTAGGATATTTTGTGAATTCGACCAGGCATTCGCCTCAATTCCATAAGAAATGTAACTACTTCGTAAAACCATAGTGATCTTTCCATTAAACCCTTGGCTACACACTTTAAGAATTACTGCTCATGTGTATATAATTAAAAACAGACTTAAATCTAACACATGTTCTATATTCAACAGCAACTTTACAGCAACAATGTTAATGAGTAGGTAAGTTTAACAAAAACAGCCATACCGGCAAGTTTGCCGTGAAGTATTGCGACGCATCAAGTCGCGAACACAAAGTTTCGCTAAGGACGCTTCCAGTACAGTTTAGCAGTCATCGTAACTCGCTTCTGAACATCTGCGGCCCGCACTCAGCGCCGGGTACAAGACGTGACAAATCACTATAAAATATTTACATCCTTTACCTTCACTCAGTGTTTTAGACACACACTTCGGCTATAAAAATTGAAACTTTACTAATTTACGTACCGCCTGTATGGAAATTTCCTTATATCCTGCTTTCTCTGATGTAAATTGTTCAATATAAACATAAATTTGTACTTTAAAAAGATCGAGCACAATTTTTTGTATTTATTTTTGTTGAAGTAAAACTAATTTAAACGGATTTTATCGCGGTTTTTGATTAATTTTGATCCCGACGTTTCGAAAGCTTTTCAGCCTTCGCGTTCACGGGGCGGATTTATTTTTGGATTTTAGTTTACAATTAATAAATATGGTATTTGGGTGGTAGACAATTTTGTTTACATTATGAATGGGCCGGCTCGACTGGGTCGTTACCACGTTTTACAGAAAATCGACGTGAAGTAGCGGCTTGCTGCTGCTCCGTCCACTTCCCATGCCTTAATTATAGCTTTCGTTTAAGGTCGGCAACAATTGTGGGCAATGGAGATCACATACCATTAGGTGATCGGATGGCTCATTTTTTGGCATTTGCTATAAAACAAATTTCTATAAACAATGATTTTGCTTAAGGAATCCTGAAGTATTTGACTGTTTATTTTATCGTCGACAAAAATAGTGGTGTTGTGATTATGTGTGTGTCCATGGCATCGTAGCGGTTATATGAATGATGATGATGTTGATGTTTGAAGGAGAATTTCGTTTGAAAGCTGGTTTAATTGATATAATTTTTAGCTACGTTTGAAGAAAATGGCGGCTGTTGAAAGCTAAGATATATTTTTCTAAGACCGCGACTTATGAAGCGAGTCAGGCATTAGTTTTGTATGTATGGAAACAGTCTCGCATTGAGTTGTCTTGTCTCAATAGTATACCTCAAAAATTACCAATACAATTGTATACAAACCGTACGTGTCGCTGTCGTCTCGTGTCGCGGTATCTTATCTCGGTCGTGCACCTCAAAAGAAGCCTTTACACCTTTACGGTATTTCATATCGATAATGTTATTTTAGGCAAGACAAAGCAGAATGCCTACTGAAAAAGGTTTTGGAATATCATGCATTAAATATTAGGTCACCGGAATAAAGTTGAATAAAAATTGAAGTGCTTTTAGAGTCTTAAGTACTTGAATACCAAATGAAAAAATTTAAGTTATAAAGCCGATGCCTGGAATCAGAAAAGTAAACCATAAGAAATTTACTTTTTAGGTTATATGTAATTTTATTCGAAAAAAGCCAGTCTACAAATACTTACATATGAAATGTAACTCCGTTTTTTTGTATATTGCTTGAATGGTGAAACGAGCAGGCCGCTCGCCTGATGCTAAGCACCAGCCTTGCCCATAAAAAAAAGAAAAAAATGACACAGAACTTTGAATAACAAAGCGGTGCATGTGACTAGACTAAGTTCGTCACCCCGAGACATAAGTAGTGTTATTTTGGATTTAAAGACAGGAAACAACACCTCACAGCAATGATTAACAATTTTAATAATATCTTGCGACAACAATTATCAACTTTTCCAACAATCCAAAATTATATATTCATCAGAGCCGTCACAGTGACAACCACCCATCAATAGGTTCTAAAGAATATATAGAAAGTTATAAAGAAAGGTTAAATGTTAATAATTATGCCGTATGTGCCTGTGACGGGCCAGAGCTCGCTAACAGTAGTTAAGTCTCATTTTTCTCAGTAACTTTACTAACTTCAATGTCCATCTAATTGAATCATACTTGCACACCTCAGCGTGGCGGTAAAAATAGACTAAACGATGGTATCAATCCGGAGAGGATATTTGAACGATTACTCAAATTAATATATATGTATATGTCGCAGCATGAGGAGTACGGAAACTGAATTGACCTATTTAAATAATTTTATTCGTCGCCAATTGAAGGTACCGCCAATGATATTGTTTATTTGAGGGTGATTTGAATAGTTGGTCAGTTGATATCACTCTCGTACTGGGGAGGGAAACCTTAATATAAGCAGCGCCTCCGCATTAGAGAGGGACGTTCTGTGTCTAGCTGTGACTGAGGATAGAAGTTCGCCCAACGTTACCCAAGTAAGTGTCGTTATGGTTATTATGTGTGGCTCATAGTTGTGTGTGATTTATCTCTGTGTTTGAATTGTCACTGAGTACAGTGTGTGAGGTTAAGGGCCGACTGTAGGGGATGGAGGAGGTCGGGTTAACACACATAGTAACCATGATGTGAGTTTGTACAATTCTGTGTTGATATTATTGAACTTATGCCGGTTGATCATAGAGAGGTGTAAATGGCCTGTCATAGATACGAGTAAATGAGCTTTAAACTCCCGCCGAGAGATATTTCCCCGACATATATATTTCTTGGTATTTACTCTTTATTCAAGGACACAAGATATGTGACCAATAATATTTAGCAAACTTTGAGTGTTGCCCCATTGCTTGTTGCCACTGAGTGAACACTAACAGAATATGGGCTTTACTTATAAACTTTCTTAATCAATGATTACACTACACACTGTTACACACTACTCTACACTGTACACTGTTTTCGTCTCTTTCTAACCACTTAGAATAGAGTTTCTAGAGGAAGAAAAAAGAGTATAACTTATCAACGCTTAAGTAACATTTATAAGTAAGGCCCTATATGATGTTTTATTTATCACCTACTGCATCTGTTTCTTCACTAACATCTTTGGTTTATCGAGGCTCATTAGTTGATATTACTCTCAATGCAATAATCGACTTCCAACGCTGCATTAAACTCAGACACAGAACTAATTAATATACATAGAACTTAAGTTAGTACAGAAATAACTTAATTATTTTCCTAATGTGCGTCTTTATTGTTCAATTTAGATTGCTTATTTCTATCCCAGTCATTAGTAGATAATTATTAAATTAGTTATTATCTTCTTTTCTTCTTCTTACTCCAAGCTATCACTTACTGAACCTACTTCCGTAAGTTCATGATGCTACTAAATTAGCGTACAAACATTTTCAGTGCAAATGCTTATGTTACTTTTTAAAAAATATCATTTTTACTGGAATTCATAAGTCAAGTACAGGTATCAATAATATTTGTATTATTTGAAGATTCTGAACGAAATTCGTCGAGAACTGCTGCCCAATATACAGATCAAACGAAGCGAATTAGGAGTCTTCAAAGGTTCTTTATGTACGTCAAAAAACTTACTCATGTTAAGTAATGATTTGTCTTTCATCTTAGGTAATGTAACGATACGTTGAATCAACATTATTTAAATATTCTGTTTAATCAAAGGAAGGAAGAAATCAGTGTACCATTCACAATATGGAAATATATTTACTTAATTTGTATTTTTGCTAGATTTAAATGTTTTCCATGTATTGTTTTGCGATAACGGACAGAATTCTATTGTTGCTTTTTGTATCCAATATGGTATTGTATATCCGGCTTCGCGTTTGTATTGTGTCACTGAATGACTTATTGTTTAGCTATGGGTGCGGATTTAGCACAAAAATATCAATTTAATTTAAACTAAAAATAAAAAAATTGTGTTCCTTGATTAAATTAACATTGTAAGTCGCGGAGCCACGCTGTAGAGTAGTAGGTACTACATACCTACATACGTAGGTAGGTACATAAGTAGGCTGACTCTACGGGGCTACTAATGGTAGCCACAGCTCACAAAAAGGGACATAAAACAGTTTGCCATTACACTTCGTACGGAAAGTAAGATATCCGGAGACTCAAATCTCCTTCTCAATTCTTAATAATGATCCTTTCCCTTTATGGTCGACAACGTGTCCACAATACTTCTAATATGGCTGTCTATGAGCGGTGCAGAACAATTACCAGCAGGTGACTCACTTGCTGGGCTGCCGGTCTATGCTATAAAAATAGTCATTTAGTTATATACACAACCTATCCTTAAACTTACGACTTACACTGCTAAAATTAGACATCCCAAGTATTCGCCAATCATCTTAGTCTTGGGCAGCTATGCATTTATCCGCTACTCGTCTTTGTCAGGTCTTTCGGTTATATTAGTTAACTAGCTTTTGCTCGCGGCTCCGCCCACGTGATCAAACAAACAAACAAACAATCAAACTCTACAGCTTTATAATATTAGAATAGATTTGGGTAGCTTAGCAACGGAAGCCCTCAAATAATATTATTTGGGTAGGTTAGCAACGGAAGCCTTTAAATATGAATAATTTTCCCCGTTTTTGCAACATTTTTCACTGATGCTTCGCTTCTAATGGTCGCAGCGTAATGTTATATATCCGAAAGCCTTCCTCGATAAATGGACTATCCAACACAAAGAGAATTTTTCAATTCGAACCAGTAGTTCCTGAGATTAGCGCGTTCAAACAAACAAACAAACAAACAATCAAACTCTACAGCTTTATTATTAGTATAGATAGGCCGTGAAGTAAATATGAAAATACTGCTTCGTAATTTATAAAATGATTTTATAATCATAGTTTTACTTACGTCTCTTCAATATACATTTGCGTTTAAAGTGCTTTTGAAAAAAGTTTCACCAGAGTCTATTCATATATTTAACGCCTTAATGGGAAAAAATGTTGAATATTCCTTTTAAAAAAATCCTTAAAAAGTTTTTTTTTAATAAGTGTGACGTTAGTTAGGTCAAAATATCTAAAGATCATTAACATGCACATACCTTAGAAATTCTTATGGAGAACTTCTCAGGTATGCAGGTTTCTCACGATGTTTCCTTCATGGTTAAAACGGTACAACTAATGCTATACCTACTACTACAGTAAGCGATAATTATCAATGTATACACACGTAACTAAGAAAAATCAGGGGTACATACTCTTGTGGTTAGTTACGAATTTAAGACTTTCGTCTCGACGGCAGCAGCAGCGATGACTCAGCGGGGGGAGGAATGTTATGTAATAAAGTAATTATTTATTCTAATAAATAATTTTACATGACTGTAATTACGGTCGTAAATAATATATCACCAACTGTGCCAAATTCAAATAAAGAACATTATGAGAAATGAAAACCAGATGTACTTAAGTCCATATTATTGGAAGCAGGTGGTATGCGGCGGAATCTACCGTGCCAAGCGCAAGTTAATGGAACTGTATTCGCAGATAATTAATTGGAATTCAATTGATTTATACAATTATATTATGCCATTTAATGATGGTAGAACTCTGGATTTATGTATTTTAACGTAATAAAAGTATAAGTTCAGGCACTGAGTATAATTTAGATACATATATTTACAGATTCTCCCATTCACAAAAGCATCCGTTTATTGTTTGGGCATCGTAAAAACAGATTGAATATGCCAAAAGCGAGATGGAAGCAAAGGCCCGCTTTCCGGCACTCGGGTATGATGATTAACGATTTAGAACGGACGGCGTGTAGTGGTTCATGAAGTTTATTGAATGTTTTGCAGACCCTTTCGGTTGTTTGGGTATTACCGTATAGGTTATGATATAAATTATTTTATTGTCTGACTAAAATTAGATATGATAGTAATTATTTGAATACGATTATTTGATAACAAATGAAATATTATTTTAGTTTCGCAAATTAGTATGACAATCTGATAATATATTTTTAATTTATTTTTCGAAGCTTAACTATTTCAATCATAACAATTTTGGAAGTGCCCAAGTGTAGGCCAGCGTGATTAACTAAACCCTATCCTCTCTCATTTAGTAGGTAGTGGTGTCGGGAAGGGTTTAGTAGAGTCTCGTGCCCAGCAGTGGCACATGTATAATATAGGGCTAGTATTAATATAGTTACTTATTTATTTAGTACATAGAAAACTTACAATAGAATTAGATAGTAGTAATAATATATCTGACAGAGAGCCAATAACAAGTTCTCACGCATAGAAGTTATAGATAATGCTATACAATTAAAATAAACTTAAAGATAAAATGTTATTCATGAAAGAAAAGTAAAGATATTTAAGTTAAGTTTTCTTATAGGGGAAAGGTGTACGAGATGATTCCCTTAACGGAAAACGCTCGTAATATCAAAGATATTTAACATAATTATGATCTGAAAGCGTTTACTACTAGCATATTTATCTGTCTTACTTTGGGCGTATGTTAAATCATTTAATTAATTAAAATTGAAATAAAAAAAAATCGTTTTTTAAAACCTTGCGAAAGGATCATCTTGTACACCCCGGTGTTCAAGATGATCCCTACGATATGGACAAGATGATCCTCGGACCATCATCAATAAACAACATACTTATTACATAATTTAAGTATTCTATAGTCATTTTTAAATCACATAATATAATTTGTGAAATCAAAAATCATACATTACATAGTTACGGGCTGATTCTTCAATCAAAATTCACGACAGTTATTCTTTTGATAGGCGATTGAAAAATCATTCCTAATAGCCTAAGATCCGGCAGTAGAATCTCTACGTTCATGACGTAGATGCTCAAGCTCAAATTTCTACATTCATTTTGAATAGGACAATACATTGATAATAGGGTGCCAGTCAAAAAGTGCCCGCATAATTTTTTTTTTTTTTAAATATAATTACATTTTGGGAAAAAAATTCGTTCATGGTGTAGTTAAATAAAGCATTGTTCCTATTACACAGCTATGTATGTAGAGAATTCAAAAAACCATGGGTGCCGTTGCTATTCGGCCGCAACTACTTGGCAGCCAGGTGTAAACAGTTAATACTTTTTTGTACGGCAACTATGGTTTTTTGAATTCTCTACATACATAGCTGTGTAATAGGAACAATGCTTTATTTAACTACACCATGAACGATTTTTTTTCCCAAAATGTAATTATATTTAAAAAAAAAAAAATATGCGGGCACTTTTTGACTGGCACCCTATTATCAATGTATTGTCCTATTCAAAATGAATGTAGAAATTTGAGCTTGAGCATCTACGTCATGAACGTAGAGATTCTACTGCCGGATCTCGTGCTATAAGTAGAACAATTAGAATAGATTAGAATCTTCTTGACAATAATTAACACTGTTAGTCAAAATCAACAATATAAAAGCTTCGTAACGTGGTATACTTTTTTTGAGTGGTAGAGCCACGCTGTAGACAGTTTTGTCTACAGCATGAATGGGCTGGCTCGACCGGATCGTTACCACTGTCTCACAGAAAGCCGACGTAAAGTAGCGGCTTGCTGCTGCGTTTCGTACTGTGAGTGAGATAACCGGAAGCCCAAATCCCCTCCCCTTCCCAATCCCTAATTATCCCTTTCCTTTAAGGTCGGCAACGCGCCCATGACTCTTCTGGTGGTGGGCGTACATGAGCGGTGGAGATCACTTACCATCAGGTGACCCACTTGCTCGTTTGCCGGACTATGCTATAAAAAAAAAAAAAACGTACGAATTAAAAAAAGTCAATAAACTGACTTAATCTGTTTTTAGAATTCTAAACGCTTTTTAGCCGGCGACATGATACACATATCACAAATAAATTCATCGGGATCATCACTACCTATCCCTGCACAAGCTTCATGTTCCCATTTTTGGCATTCAGAACATTTTATCCATCCTTCACCCATCTTATCTTTGGAAAATGTTTCCGTGCAGAAAAGGCATTCTGTATTATTGTCAGATGATTCGGACTCTGAGACATACGAAGTTTTTTTCTTTTTATTTGATACTCCTTTTCCTACTCCCTTCCCTTTCTGTTTATTTTTAGTTATATATATTTTTTGACTGTGTGCTCTTTTCGTAACTTCCTATTTTCTTTTCCAGTTTTTTGCTTGTTTCTTCTTCTAAGTATTTGTTGTATGGAGTGCTGGTTAAAATTGACGTATCCACCTTTTTTCTCTTTATGTTGCTCCTTTTGCCTACAATTTTTGGGTAAGGTTTTATCTTGGCCGGTGAAACAACAAAATTTACAAAATTACTTTGTCAAGGAGTGACGGTGAATCATTTCGGTTCAACGCATAACTTGTAGATGGCAACGATGACAAAGGAATTCGAATAGAAAGCGATTCTTCTAGATGATCCCTAGGGACCATCTTGTACACTTAAAAGGTGATCATCTTGCCCCAACCTTAAGTTTTTCATTTATTACTCTGTAACATAACCTCTAAGTATTCTACTGTTACCATACTATCAAAAAAACTAAATTGATCATATTAGGAAGCTACAAGCACAACAATGACTGTAACTGACAGTATACAATAAGACTTACATGAGTTTAAAGTCAGCGTTACCTTAGATCAACAGCACACAATTTGAATATTTTCCCATCAAAACAAGTGCGTCGGTCGCGTCGCCATCACGAATTGACTAACGCGGGGGATGGCCGGGGGCCACACATTTTCGAAGAATATGACTAGATAGCATTTACACTTTAGTCGCAATTGAAAGTGATCATCTTACCTTAAGGGATCATCTTGTACACCTTTCCCCTACGTTTGTGAGGGCGGTTGACATTTTACATATAACCTTTTTAACTTTCTAAAGTAAATAATGTTGAAGTTTTCAAGTAATGGTTTGATCGAAAGCTATTATTCATTACATGATATAGGTTCTCTAACCCCGTAGAATATCAATTAAAACTTTTGAATTTGTGGCTTCCACTGACTAGTTGATTTTATTTCGCTCGATGACCTAGTGGTTTGCCAGCAAAATTAGCAATTGAAACTTGAAACGTTTTGGTGAACCAACGAAATTAATTACTGAATTAATTATGTTACTAAATAGAATTTATTTTAAAGTGGTAATGAGTTAAAAGAAATAATAATCTTTGGAGTATTTTGAGTAAAAAACGGTAAAATGTGAGCAAACTTGCTCTTGATGGTTTCGTTTTACGTGCATAAAAATGTTTGTTAATCGTATCTATATTTATTTGTACGTTTTTAAAGTGTATCTCACTTCAATAATATCTATATTTTTGTAACAATAACATGGTATTTAAAATATAGATTTTTTTTAGTTTTGCCACAAGACCAAATTACAAGTTTCAAAACAGCACATGCCTTCTCTAGGACGTGAAACTAACATCTTAAGATAGATTTGGAAGTCTAAGACTTTTCTAAGTCAAGTGTATATTAATTGTTAATTATCGCTTGCTTTAACGGTGAAGGAAACATCGTGAGGTAACCTGCATACCTGAGAACTCGATAAGATTTTTCGAAGGTATGTGAAGTCTACCAACCTGCATTAGGCCAGCGTGGTGGACTAAGGCCTAACCTCTCTCATTCAGTAGAGGAGGCCCGTGCCCAGCAGTGCGGCAAGTGTAATACAGGGCTAGCAAAAAAAAAATACGGCTTACATAGAAATATATGTGAATAGGAATACGTTATGTTGAATGATTGTAAGTACAACAGTTAAACAAACCTCAGTGAATGTTTCTATTATTGCATTATAAACTTAGAATATGGCGTAGAACAAAATTTGCGGAGATCTGTAAGGAAACCTCTGTGGAAATGCATAAAGGCATCTGTTACGATGCTAATGTGCAAGTTGTTGCCGGTGCGGTGCAAGCCATTATTCATTCTAAACCGGCGTCGAAAAGCGTAGACAAAACGCCGGCCGCGACGACCATTTGTAAATCTGGTTTAAAATATTTATGGGGAAATGGCCGGTCTATAAACTTCGTATGTTACCGAACTGCGTTTGGTGTGATATACATTCGAATATTGAAACGCTACTCATGGTACCACTGTCTATCGGCTAATTATTTTACTAGCTCTATATTTTATACGTCCCACTGCTGGGAACGGGCTTTCTCTATTTCTAGTTTAAGTTTACACAATCTCAAATTCAGTATTCGAGCGTAAGTACCTATATTATTTTTGTAAGTTTTTGTTGGTTTTTTACTTTCCATTTTTATTGAAACGTAAATATATAAATACACGCAACAGTCATACATATAGTACTGACCGCACATTAGGTTAAACTTCTATTGTGGGTGTCAAGAACTACGAGGGACTTACGGTCCCCCAACACCCAGACCCGAAACAAATATTTGTGGATCACACACACATTTGTCACGGTCACCGAATCGAACCCACGGCCTCTCGTTTCGCAGCTGCCTACTCACTCACTGCGCCACGGAGGTTGTCTATTGTATGACATTAATATCCTATACGGAAATATCCATTTGATTTTCTCTAATAATTTAAGTGGTAAAGTTTTCGTAGTATTAGAAGTGCACACTTCGGGCCATTTCACAATATTTAATTAAATGATAACCACCAGATAAAGTATTACACAGACAATTTAAGAAGTACAAATTTGACACACCGTATTAACAGCCTGATAGTTTCGTATTTCGCTGCATACAAACTTCGCTGCCCTTTATACTTGGATTTTTTGCAAAAGGGGCTTATGGTCCGGGTTCCCTGGGCCAGCTGCACAACTTGATTACTATCAAGCTAATATAATAATAATTTTTATGACCTCGTTTTTTTATTTTTTTTGTTTTTACTTAGTTAATATTTATATAATTTAACAGTCATATTGTCCTACAAATAAAATAATAAATTTTTGAGTAATATCAAATCGAAATATTCTGTCCTTGCTACCTCTGTTAGCTACCACAATAGAGAATTTTCGCAATCGCAAAATAGGGAATTGTTGGGCGTCTCATCGAAACGAAGCTACTCACGGAAAATTAGCTTGATAGTAATCAAGTGGGTAAGCTGGCCCAGGGAACCCGGACCATTAGAGAAATAAAAAAAAATTAAATGAAATTATGGTACTAAGACAAATACTTGAATTTCAAATTGTATACTTTTTATCGCTCAACCTGAAAAAGCAATATACAAAAAAAGATAATATTATACACTCTGTGTGGAGATGCTGGGATTTGAACCCAGGACTTTCAGCATGCGAAGCAGACACTCTACCACTGAGTTACATCCCCGTTGTATTTGTGAGTCGAAATTACTGATTAGTTGTTAACAGCAGTTACAACTTGATTTAAAAACTTAGCGAAAATCGGTTTTACCATCATATTAATGATTGATGTTTTTTAGGATATAAATCAGATAATTTTATATAATTGGTCTTATACTATTTACTTTTAGAGTTCCGTAAACAAATGGCAAAAATGGAACGAAAGGTATGCATTCTACAAACTGCTATATATAAAAATGTGTACATAGTGTAATTGTAAAAAAAATATAGCGTGGCTCTCCAAACGTGTAACTGAAGGTTGATTTGATGATTATATTTCCATTGCATATAGGTATGTCCGGTATCAATGGATAGGTGCTTAAAATTATAATTAAGTAGAGGTTGCTTAAATTTTTTAATTTATAAGTCATTAGTCTATATTCGTGTCCAAATTCGTAAAAAATGTATCCCTCTAAACCTACGGGGTGGAAAACTATTTTTCAGCGTCAAGTGTAACTTAAAGGGTGCCTCCAATGAAAATTGGTTACAATAAGTTAGGTTGTATTAAATTCAATAGGTTAATGTGAAACAGGCCCCAAGTTCATTAGATTCTTTCCTGTTTTTTCATTATTCATGTCGAGACGAGAAGGTTGCTCGTCTAATGCCAAGCGCGTAGGTGTGACGCACTCACTTTGCCGAGACAGATAAAAAAAGCGCTAGGCAGTAAGCAGAAGCAACATCACCCAAAAGTTCGAATTACAAAGTACTGTATACGACTGCACTGCCTTGGTCATCCCGATACATAAGATGTTACGTTCTCATAGTGCTCAATAATTTCACTGGCTTCAATGTCGATCAACTGTACAATATAAGCTTGAATAAATAGGTCCATTCGTTTTGGCGTTACCTTGCCACAAACACACATCCAAAAGGTTTCAAACTGAATAACTTAAAATACCCCTCTTTTTGTTAGGAGTTCTATACATTGGATTTAAATACACTGTATACTTGGATTTAAATTAATGTCGAATAACATTGAAAAAAAGCGTGTGTATCACAGATTCCTGAAATAAATGTATATGACATACTTTACCATTGTGGTGTAGAACGAGGTATGGTATTTAAAAGTTATCAACTGTTCGACCCTTTGTGTTGACTCATATATTAGCTAGACACAAACGTGTTTCCAAGCCAGTTGCGAATTCACCAAATTTTAGACCTTGCCACGTGACACACACCGAAACGTGGCCGGATTACCTATCCCTCTTAAAGGCGTGTATCCACACAATGCCTTAATAAAATACGTGAAATTTCAGATTAGTCTATAAAATATTTAGCAGATTAAAAACTAAGTATTCTTCTATCTAGCGTTTTTCTAGGATATGTCATTCAGGTATAAGGTTATACTAGAGCTGCCGCGGCGAACAAAATATGTGCCCCCGGCCGGCGATATGGCGTAGGGCGGTTCGGCGTAGCGAAGCAAGTCATAGATGCGACGTCAGCATTACAGATGCGATACTTTATCTTATTCTATCTATGGAAAGGAACGAAAGATAGAGTGAAATAAACGACAAATAAATAAATGAATGTAGAGGAGGACCGTGCCCAGCAGTGGGACGAATATAATATATAGGGCTAATAAAAAAATAAATAAAAAAAATGAGTAAACTCAATTATCATATTAAAACCCGTAAACATAGTCCTGACCCCACGCTAAGTTAAATGGGTATCTGGAACTATGAGGGACCTGCAGTCCCACTTTTTTTTTTTTTTTGTTTATAGCGTAGGCCGGCAAACGAGCAAGTGGGTCACCTGATGGTAAGTGATCTCCACCGCCCATGTACGCCCACCACCAGAAGAATGATGGGCGCGTTGTCGACCTTAAAGGAAAGGGATAATTAGGGATTGGGAAGGGGAGGGGATTTGGGCTTCCGGATATCCCATTAACCGTACGAAACGCAGCAGTAACCCGCTACTTTACGTTGGTTTTCTGTGAGACAGTGGTAAAGACCCGGTCGAGCCAGCCCATTCATGCTGTAGACAAAACTGTCTACAGCGTGGCTCTACCACTCAAAACTCTACACTACACTGAGACCGGAAACAAATATTTATGAATCACACATATCTTTGTCTCAATGCGGAAAATGAACCCAGCTTCGCAGCCGGCTACTGCGCCACTGACACTAAATTTAGTTACAAATAAATTAAAATACATATGTAATAACATTAATATTTTTAAATAAAAATATTTTAAGTTTAAACATCTATACCCCTGTATTGTGAAATAAATGAATTGATAAATGCAGTTAGTCTTTTGAGACAGTTCTATAAAAGAGGCAGCTTAAAAAATACATAAAAAAACGTCGACTTGATGCTCTTATTTTTTAAAGTCGATTAAAAAGCATTAGATTAGACTTTGTATGTATTACTCAATTAGGTTCAATAAGTCCCGAGATTACAATTACAATTCCCCGATCTTATTTTCGTTTCACAATGTAATAGGTGGCAAGCCTATCGCAATATCGAACACAAATTTCAGTTCTGGTTAACAGAATTTTGTTTTTTAATAAAAAAATGACGTAAATTGTGATTATCCGACCTGAGATTTGAACCTAGAATGCCACTAGATTTTTACTGAAATATTCTCAGCCTTATTACGGCGCCACTAGAATAATGACTGATGAAAATATATTATGTTCATCAAAATATTAATAATGTGTATAAAGCCTAAAAGGTACGCTGACTTATTAGTAGGGCTTATAATTACGACTTCGTCAAAGGATGAGGATTGAATTACTTTTGAATAGTGCCCGATAACTCTATTCTGAATTATTAGTTACACATTTTGGTACTTAAAGTTTGAGACTCACTAATTTTAATAATTTTATAAACATTTCTGAAGTATTTTAAATAGTAAAATTAACATGTAGTTATGAGATTGACGAGTGATTTATGAGAGCTTATTATTGGGCTATTACTAATAAAATATCGTATCCAAAAAATGTTGAGGTGTTAAACTGACGACTTCTTTTTCTATCTTTCTGCCTTGTGTTATCCTGGCTTAGTACCAGGATCAAACCAGTGCAAAAGCAGATCCTGGTCCACTGGTGGTGGGCCGTCCGCGGGTTCGTGGCCAACGGTATCTGTACGGTTTCCGCAAAATCTTACCAATCCACTTATTTTAGCGCTTTTGTTGTACTTACACCCCACTTCTTGATAATTCTCTCCATCCAATGTCCATCGAATCACCTTTTTTGTCTATTACATCATTCGTTTTTTGTCTATTATTGTTTTCTTTTTTATGTGTGTCTACAATAAAGAGTAACTATCAATCTAAACATCTATTTTATTGTAGGTGTATTTACATGTAACAGACGATTGCATAAGGCATCGGGGTACCAACAATAAATTTAACAGCGATTTCACACGAAATATTCACTCGCAAAATATCAGTGGACCAGCACCTCAATTTAAGGGTGAGCTATTGTCCGTTAGGCTGCAATGACACTTTAACAGCGCGTTGCTGACGCGGCATGAACGTGTTAAAGGACGTGCCCACTAAACATTGAGTTGAAAAACGTAGAAAGTGCGCTTCAACAGCCAACTATTGTTCTCAGGATAGTGAAGCGATGATGAAGTACTATTAAATGGGGTTTAAATGGAACTTTCGGCGGCAAGGCACCGATATTTGTGCGCACAGAATAAAAGTAATTAAAATTCGAATTCGCATTAAAATTATCTGTTATAAACTAGCAACACATGGAATATTTCACTGAAAATTTATCAAATTATGAAAATAAATAACAAAATAATATATCCGTCGAAGTGATATTGGAATTTCTATTCACTTTATATATACAGCACAAGGCGAAAAATAGAATAGATATCATTACAAAGTCCTTAGGAAAATTTTAAACAAGAGTATTAAAGTGTTTGCTTGGAAAGGGTTCTAGCAATTTTAATTAAATTGGTAGGTCAGAAGTTTTATCGCATAGATCCAGCTAGGTTTTATTGCTAGGTTGCGTTTTATTAGGCTCAGTCAACCGTAATTAATTAAGTGACTCCTATCAGTCTTTTTAAACGTAATTTCAACTGTCTGACTCATCATAGAATTTTAATATTCAACTTTAAAATGTATACGAAGAAAGGTGAATTAAAAGTAGTATCGTTACTTAGTATCGTAATATTAGTATCGTTATTTCAATTCGTTATGTGGAATTATTATTAATGATAAATTCCTCAGTGTATATATAAATTATATATGCAGTTATGTATTTAATATATTTATACTCTGTAACTGTGAGTAGAATTCGCGTAAGTCGGGGTACAACTTTGCATGTAAATACATATAAAGTATGTTTAATCGGGACCAGAGTCTAAAGAAAATAATAATTTAGACGAACGAATGATGCTTGAATTCAACAATTGAGAGTCTTTCACAGCTTCTATATTTTTTTCTTTACCATTTATAACCGTTCGGACTGTCGATTCCGGTAGGTCAATTTTCTTTGCCTTATCACAAATTTTTATTTTTGCTTAGAAGTCTTTGGTAATATTCAGTTTACGCTCAAAAGACAGTGTTTTTCTTTTCTTGTAGGTTCAATGACACATTTTTTGTTTTTTTGGATGACATAATTTGAGGTTATCAATAAAACGCAACGTACGTAAAACAATTCCACACGAAACACATTCGAACCTGTCGTACACAGAACACTAACAGGGCAGAGTGGGAGAGCTGATGCGCGCAGCCATCAAAAATAAAAACCGCGTATCTCCGAATTCACGTAAAACGGGGTAGCGTAAGTCGGGGTATTACTGTATATATTCTATTTATCTTTATCCCAAGAACAAGGAAAAATAAAAAATATAATTTTAACATTGCTTTTAACTCATAACAATTATGGCAGAATCTGTGGCGCAGTGGGTTAGTGGCCGGTTTTGAAACCGGAAATCGCGGGTTCGATTTCCGCACCGGGACAAATGTTTGTGTAATCCACTGAGTGTTCTGAGAACGAAAGTCTATTGTAGTTCCTATAACCATGACCAAGATACGTATCTTAGTATGGGGTCAGAATATGTGAAACTTTAGGCTGAATTAATGTAATTAATAGATATATTGTAGATAACTCTTTATTATAATTATACACCAAAAAATATTTTTTATAGCATAGGCCGGCAAACGAGCAAGTGGGTCACCTGATGGTAAGTTATCTCCACCGCCCATGTACGCCCACCACCAGAAGAATCATGGGAGCGTTGCCGACCTTAAAGGAAAGGGTTAATAAGGGATGGGGAAGGGGAAGGGATTTGGGCTTCCGGATATCTCACTCACCGTACGAAACGCAGCAGCAAGCCGCTACTATACGTAGGTTTTCTGTGAGACAGTGGTAACGACCCGGTCGAGCCAACCCATGCATGCTATAGACAAAACTGTCTACAGCGTGGCTCTACCACTCATGAACAACAAATTGAAACAATACACTTAGAACCTTACAACTAAATTATATCACAAAAGGCGGTCATATCGTTAAAAGCCTTCTTTACCAGACGACCTTAATTATTATATTACTGCTCAAAAAATAGGTTAAGGACATCGATATTTTCAAGGACCGAAAAGGGACTTCTCATCTCTCGATATTTCGATAAACGTTTAAGTACAAAAAACGTAGCTCTAATATCCGTTATCTATAAAAACTAAATATTACATTTACGTCGCCAAGCATCATTGAGTTTCAATACTTTAATACAATGACGTCCTCTGGCAGAGTGATAATGGGTTATGCATTAACCTAGATATAAAGGCTGTTATAGCAGTTTATCACGGCATCTTGGATAAGAAACGAGGCTACAAACGTCTATACGTTCTTCCATCTATTGCAACATTTAAAGAACAGACCAATACATTTGATATATGATTGAAACGGCGTTCTTTTTGAATATCAGAGATAAATAAATGAATACACCCAACACACACACATAGTCCTGATACCACAGTAAGATACGAGTCTTGTGTCGTGAGTATCAGGAACTACGAGAGACTTTCGGTCTCACAACACCCAGACCACGAAACAAATATTTATGAATCACACAAACATTTGTCTCGGTACGGGGAATGTACCCGCGTCCTCTCGCTTCACAGGCGGCTACTCGGCCGCTGCCCCACGGGAGATATTTTTAAATCGCTGACTGATGTTGCCATTAGTATTTTTGTTCGAGATGCATGTAAATAATTTTTGATGGGACTTTTGACGTTTTTATAGTTCATTGTTGCCATGTTATGTTTATTAAAAATTGTTAAAAAAATGATTGTTTTTTTTTTTTATTGCCTTAATAGGCAGACGAGCAAGCTGTCCCACCTGATGGTAAGCGGTCACCGCCGCTCATGGACATCGGCAATGCCAGGGGCACAGCCAAGCCGCTGCCTACCAAAAATTTAATTTATTAATTAATTTAAAATTAATTATTTAAATATAGTTTAATAATTAATTTTTAATTATATTAAAAATTATTAAATATAATAATTGGAGAGATACATTTGTTACCCTTGTCGTAGATGCCGCTGTCCACAACAGTACTACGATTTAATTCATGCACTTTAGCAAAATATGAAAAGTTCATAAATGTGGAATATGAGAAGATGATGATCTAATACTAATATTAAATTATTTTCTTTTACCGAGCACGGCAAAGTGACTGCACTACACATGATGTTAAGCGCAATGTAGTAAAAAAAAACGGTACAGTTTATTTTTGTCGTGAATGATTGACCGGAATTGGGTGGCTGGGCATTTATTGTATATTCGTGTTAATTCATCAAAACTGAACAATGACGGAGCGCATAATTAACGCCGTCATACTGTAATTAACACAAATGGTTTCGCTCTGTGGAATTTGTAAACTTCCAATAAGAAAAATAAAAAAATCTGTCATATTTTATGAAAATAGGACTTAGAAAGGCTTAATATTAATGTAGAAAACAAAAAGACATAATATGAGATTATTAAACTGAACTATAAACAAAGTTTCGCGTTGGTTAAATACGCCGTAGAGCAACCAGTGAAAATTGCAATTGCTATGCGGGTTTGAACATTAAATACGACAATTCTTGTGTGGATTATAATCACTGCACTGTAGTATGCGGGCTTCTTAATTAAAAGTACTTTATGACATTCCTATAAGTTTGTTAATAAGTTTGACTACGTTGGCAGTGCAGTCGCATTGCGTACGTGGTACGACTACTCTGCTTAGGTTCTCAGGTACTCAGGTTCAATCCCGGGTCGGATAAAAGTGATATTGGGTTTTGCTATCACGAAATGCTCAGTATCAGTTGGGGTCTGGAATTGTGTCCAGTATGACGATAGGCTTGCCCCCTGTCATATTAGGGGATGGAAATAATCTCGGCGAAATGTGATTGTACTGATTACTCCTCTGCCTAGCCCTCCACAATTACATGTGTATGTGAGTGTGTGTGTTCTATAGGTTGGTATAAACCTATAAACGAAGGATCCTAATAGACCAATAGTATTAAACAAGAGAGGTTTTGGCTCCCACGTTATTTTAGAATCTCTAAAAATGAAATGGTCTAAGTTACATAAGAGTAGATATGTGATTTTTATATCTTACTAGCTGTCCCTCGCAGTTTCACCTACATGTTACTGCCCTACTCACATGGGTCATAGGGTGATATACATATAAACCTTCCTTATGAATCACTCTATCTATTGCTGAAAACTGCATTAAAATCCGTTGAATAGTTTAAAAGATCTAAGCGAACAGACAGCGGAAGCAACTATTTTATACTATGTAAGATTTATCATATTATGGATTCTCGAAAATCCGTTCAAACGCTGATCTTAAACCGCATGAAACAAATTTGTAATTATGTCTGGTATTTGAAAATGTTCATGTGCAAAACGTATGTGTAATTTACTTTAGTCACAAAGCATTTAAATGTCATACACGTTGTAATTTATAACGCGTGGTTAATTTGCCTGCGCTTTCCTGATGGCAGACGCCATGTTTAGATTAAAAATAATTCCGTATGCAGTCATTGCTCAGGCGAGTACTGTCTTTTCATAGGATTAATATAAGTTCACGCCTGTATCCCCGAAGGGTTAGGCGAAGATGCAACTGGAGCACTGAGCCGCGTGTTTTTTCTACCGCATTAGGAGGGCTAGCCTATCATTGTATCGGGGTTAATTCTAATCGCGGGCACATCGCGTGTGAATTTTTCAATCGAAACTCAAACACAAGTTATGATTGTCTAAGCTCGGATTTGAGGCCCGGTTTGTTAGTCTAAGTAGACTGCGATTAGGTCACTGAGGATACTCATAGTGTTTTAAAAGTAAATTGGAGAAGAAAAGTAAGGAAGTCAGAGCTCCATACTATTATAATACTTACGTGGGTTACGGTATACGTGGGTTCGATTCCCGCACCGAGACATATGTTTGTGTGATCCACAAATATTTGTTTTGGGTCTGGGTGTTGTGGTACCGCTCCCTCGTAGTTCCTGATACCCATGATACAGGTTAACCTAGTGTGAGGTTAGGACTATGTGTGACTGTTGCATATATATATATTTTTTAATAAATAGAGTTAAAAATAAAACTGAACAGTTTTGAGTCGGTGGTATCTATGATTGAACTATAGTGACCATTGACTCAATATTGTTTAGTTTTATTTTAAATTTTTAGTTTTTTGTTAAAAAGTTTTTTTCTAATTCGTCTCGGGGGCTGTAACGGTAATTTTATGTACTTCTATGGAATATACACCGATAAACCGTGTTTAAAATTTTAAAACGTCTTCAGAATGTTTACTCCGATAAAAATTCCACGACGGTAAGGGAGGACTAAGCCATTGAAAGTTTGAATCATAAAATAAGAAGGCACTTCACGATACGTCCCAGGCCGTAAGCCTCTGTACTACGTATGCATAATATGATATCATTATCATAAATCTAAAAGGTTTTCTCGGCATACAACACTTTGAAGGTATCAATAGCGTACCTAGTAGTTTTTTCGAGAACGATAAAGACACTACACCTGATGGTAAGCGTAATGCAGTCCAAAAAACTAGCGACCACCGACAAACAATGACTTTATAGGTGGTCACCAGAATCATGCCGGCCTTTTTCTCTTTTTCTTTTATTTCGTACCTGACTGGATAGCGACCACCGTTCACATAGTGAAAAAATATTACACAACATTATTTAGATTGCTTTTTTGTAGGCTCACTTCCAAAAGTGCCTTCAACTTGTATTGGCTCAAAATACAAAATCCGCTGTATTTCCACTTTCTACATCAACTTAATTCGCAACTTTTGTTTTAAACTGTATAATTAAGTCCTTTTACAACAGTACATTTGAGAATAAATGCAGTTACGGACGGTAAACTGCCCGCGTTGTGTTCAGGTGTTACAAGTTGGTGTAAATGTGAATCGTGCCGAGTGGATTAAATTGCCCCAGTCTTCTCTTCGCATCTTCTACTAACGTTATTTTATTCTTTTCACTTACTTTATTCGCTGAGATACCAATAACAAACATAGTTTTAAAAGAAATGCCATTTGTATGTACAAAGCTATTTTTTACCTTTATTATGTTCCAATTTTGTAATGGTTTTCGAATAGATAGCATTTTGTTTACTTTTAGAGTTTTATTTTGGCTATAAAAATTTACACAATATAGGAGAAAATCGACTTGGTTTTATTAATTGTCCGTATTATTGAATTTATTATGTTTGTTTCTAAATTAGTCTAATTAAAATATTCCCACAGTTAGGAATAAATACAAATTAAACACCTAGCAGTCATATAAACCTATCCGTACGGATAAGAGTATCTTGTGTGAAACTTACGGCCTCACAATACCCAGACTACAAACAATATTTGTAAAATATACAAATATTTTTCTCGGTTCGGAAATCGAACTCGCCGCTTTTCATTCCGCAGTCATAGTGGCGGATAACAGTATTATTACTACTAATAAATATTAAAAAACTGTTTCTAATAACAATAAGTTTATACAGGTTTCGTTTAATTAATTTTGTAAGAAACTGCCTACGCCTAATTACATTTGATTAGGTTGCTTTCCTCTGAGGAATATATCTTAGAATAACAATATTCCTTACCTTTGTACCTAAATAATGAAGAAACATTTCTATAAATAGGAAAATTTATAGGCACAGTTTGTAAAAATTAAATTTGAGGTTCTAATTAATGTTTGCGATAAAAGGATGGTCGTTACCGACATGTGCTTGGTTTATAACCTGCACCGGATGCGCTCAAGTGCCGTGATTTTAGATTGCCTGGCTGTCCACACTCAAACCATATAAAATGCACACCGGGCTTTGATTTGAACTATTGTGAATTAGACTCATGTAGTAGACAGTTTTGTCTACAGTATAAATAGGCTGGCGCGACCGGCTCATTACCATTGTATCACAGAAAACCTACGAAAAGTAGCGGCTTGCAGCAGCGTTCCATACAGTGAGTGAGACATCCGTACGCCTAAATAATTAGCCTTAGGCCGCGGACTCAAAGTCAGCGGCAAGCGGCGGCGGCGCGGGTGCGGCGCGTTCAAATGCATAGATTTAAATGGACCCGGTCTCGAAAGCAGCGGCGCGGCGCAGGCGCGAGGAGCGACGTACGAGCGGCAACTGCGCGTCTGCATTGACGTAGTGCTGTGTATTTTCAAAAATGCCCGCCGACGTGGTGGAGCAAATTATTTCAATGATTTTTTATATGGAACATCATATTCACATCAATTTCGTTCGCGAACAGACACTAATTTATCATAGTACAACACTACGCCGCTCTAGCGCCGCGCGATCTGCCCGCTGACTTCGAGACCGGGTCTCCGCCGCACCCGCGCCGCCGCCGCCGCCGCCCCGCACCCGCTGACATCGAGTCCGCGGCCTTAGCCCTTCCCAATATCTTAATAACCCATTCCCTTTAGCGTCGGTCCATGGTGACTCACTTTGTCGTTTACCAGCCTGTGCTATAATAAATATATATTTATACATTGATAACTCATTTAAACGTTTATACTATACTTTAACATCATTTTAAATATGTTAACCATTAAATCAAGTTCGACCAATCAGATTACTTCATCGAGAACTTTCGTATCTGAACTCGATTATACTTTACGAATTAAAGTGATACACGTTGTAATCGATTTAAGTCAAATACTCAGCATCAAAACATAGATGTAAAAGGTTGAAGGGGTTATTTTACTTTAATATTATTTTTATAGCACCGGTGGGACGTTTACTATTCGAAGGTTGTAGACCCTCCGGAGATCGTGCAGAATCCGTTAAAAGTTTTTGCACGCCGATAGTTTTTATTTTGACCCAAATAACTTAACGGAGATATGCGATACGAATCCATTCAGAATTCAGGTAGGAATTCTAATAAATCCCACAATAATACTGCAGACGGTTTTGTAAAACAAAAAAATCTGCTGGTTAGTAATAATTTTTATGACCTCGTTATCGATACCTATTGGAAGCCCTTCCTTCCAATGTTTGTTTGTCCTTGTTTTTACTTAGTTAATATTTATATAATTTAACAGTCATATTGTCCTACAAATAAAATAATAAATTTTTGAGTATCATCAAATCGAAATATTCTATCCTTGCTACCTGTGTTAGCTACCACAATAGAGAATTTTCGCATAGGGAATTGTTGGGCGTCTCATCGAAACGAAGCTACTCACGGAAAATTAGCTTGATAGTAATCAAGTGGATCAGCTGGCCCAGGGAACCCGGACCATTCACGCTGTAACCTGCATGCAATAGACAAAATTCAGTTTATAAATTTAAAGTTCTCTAGCGAGGCCTTAGACTAACCTACACCAGATTATAAATATGGCAGTTAATGATAACACAAAAATAAAAACACGATATTTAAAGTCCAAATCGACAGGCGGATAACCCGCTTCTCTGCGCAAAGACTCTTAAAATAATCGGACTGCAATTTTTCAATAGCGGTAACATTTTATAAGCAGACCGACTGAAGAAGCGGCAAGTCGTCCAATTAATAAGCGTCTGCGTAATGAAGACTGCAAGCCTCGAGTTCTTTTTAAATGTCCAAACGGGCATTCGGGTCATTAAACAATTCCTTATTTACATCTCGAACTCCGCAAATTAAGCTCGCTTAGATGGCGTTACTACAGTTGCTCAGCGGAAATTCTCCTCTGCCAAACATTTCATTAAAATTTTCTTTGTCCGTTCTATTGTATATTCGCCCTCGAAGAAAATTGCGTCTCAATGTAGTAATATTTATATTAATTGTTGTTTAAGAAGATTTCTTTATTTTTATTTGTCTCAAATGTAAAACAATTTTTCAATAAGATTTTTATTAAATATCTGCCGGAGATGGAATGTTAGTAACATAGCAGTGGAGATATAGTAGATGTACTGTAGTACGACGTAATAAATAACGCGTTTCAGCATTGTTAATTAACTTACGACTATGCAATTAATACCTGGCCTTCCGGATCTGATCAGTCACCCAAGAGAAAAACAAATACATATTTTAATGTTGAAATAAGTCTATATTTAATCACCTTCATCACCTGTTTGCATTTTTAAATACACGTAGATTGTCGGAGCGCATAATCTTGGAAGGTATAATCATCACGATTTATGTTGCCTTGGATGCACAGTCCACCTTTTGAAATAAATGTATTAAATAGGTTTAATAAATTAGTTTTGAGTAAGGCACGTGTTGAGGTATGCGACAGAGACAGAAGACAATTCCCATACAATTTGTTAAAGCGGACATGTCGCTATCGCACACTCGCGTCACGAGTCGCAGATTCCCTATCTTGGTCACGTACCTCAATACAAGGTTTTAAGTGAATTCCAATAATGTTCTTTAATGTCCTTCGTCACTGGTGATAATTTATTATTTAAATATGACGGCCTCGGTAGCGCAGTTGTATTGCATACTGCTTTGTTGAGCTCTCAGTTTCGATACCTGGTCAAGTAAAAGTGACATTGGGTTTTTTCTATCACGAAATGCTCATTCTGGAGTCTGATATTTGTGCTCGCCGCGGTGATAGGCACGCCTCTATCAGGGGACGGAAATAAGCTCGCCACAATGTGAGTTTACTGGTTACACCTCTGCCTACCCCTTCGGGAATTACAGGCGTGAGTGCGTATGTACATGTATTATTTAAATATCTTAAATTAAACTCTTAAATTCAGAAACCATGATACATAAAACCTCATTTGAGTTGAATTTCACGTTTTCAGGTCGCCTTAAAACATGCTTTGTAACAACTATTAACTCGAATTAGCATCGGAGCTAGGTAATTTATTCGTTTCCGTTTGAATAAAATAGGAAATAAAATCTCTAATTATTCCAGAATTCATCATAAATAATTCAAAGCATGCGATATTTTTTGTTACAATATTACATAGAATCTGTGTTTGCGGACGTTGTAGCCAGGCAAGGCTACCCAGGAAGTGCATATGCATTTGCATCTTTTGCATTACAAATTCCGCCGCTTACCGTGACATTTTCTGACATTAGTTTAGAGATTTGGATTATGCTATACTTTTTTTGTATCGGATTATATTTTGATTACAATACGAGTACAATAGCACTTCTTTTAATTCTGACATTATTCAATCGAATTGGAGAGTGTTTCCAGGACTTTTTTTTATAGCATAGTCCGGCAAACGAGCAAGTGGGTCCCCTGATGGTAAGAGATCTCCACCGCCCATGTACGCCCACCACCAGAAGAATCATGGGCGCGTTACCGATCTTAAAGGAAAGGGATAATTAGGGATTGGGAAGGGGAGGGGATTTGGGCTTGAAATAAAGAAACAAATAACAAATACGCAACAATATACCCAGTTATCAACTTAATATTAGCGATTTTTAATGCAAAATTTGGAATATTGGACAAAAGATTTTTGTTCGCTTTAATATGTTCCACAATTATGAAGAATATATATCTTTAGCGAAAAAAAACTATTTTAAGTAGTTTATTACACATATATATCAATAAATATAAAATAGTATAGACACAAAAATACGGTAAAGTCAAATTAATCAAAACTACTATGGCTTAATAGAAAATCCGGAAAGGCGGTATTATATGTTCCCGTATTTTTGTAGTCTAGCTTATAAAGTTTTGCGACAACAGAATGGCATGGAAAAGTTTGAGCGTTTTTTAAATATTTATGAATATTATAATATCCATTGAAGAGTTTAAAAGCGAGTGATGTACAGACAAGTATTATAATATCTCTGCGACTTATTTACATACCTACATAAAGTTTGCGACCAAGTTTCAAATACAATTTAAAGGTGAAACTTTATGTTCTCAATGTAAAAGAAACGTCGTTCGTGCAGTATGCGGCCAGCTTGTACTTTAAATAGTTATATTTTATCATTAAAGTTCTATCAATATTGTATATGTAGGAGATTTTATGATTTAGATGTATATAATCATGCTTTAACGGCTATGCGCATTTTAATTAAATTTGTGATATGGATTATTGATATGGTTCGTGTAATATTGATGCGCCGCTAATTTATTCCTAGAACTTGGCTAACACACGACCGTGTGTCTAGATTTATAACACTTTTTTATATGGCACTATATTTTCCTCTCGGAAGAGTGAAGAAGCATTTATACAGGCCGGCATGACTCTGGTGACCACCGATAAATTCATTGTTTGTTGGTGGTCGCTGGTTTTTTGGATTGCACTATGCTTACCATCAGGTTTAGTGCAGTCACTTTTCCGTGCTCGAATAAAACAAAAAAAAACGAATTAAGAAAGAACCACAAAAACCAAATTTTAAAGTTTTGTGCTAGTTTATCTCTGAACAATATCCGAATTTGTCAAGGGGATGCAACGCCGTAGTTTTGGAAAGTTGCGCCACAGTCGTTTCAGCGTCCTTTTTCTCATATAAAATTCTCCGGCAGATGAGGAAATTCAGAAAATTAATAAAACATATTTTAATATAATTATTTTGGTTTGTGTAGCGAAAAAATATTTAGTCACGTTCCAAAAAATCAAACAAAGTGTTTTTAAAAGATTTTGATAGTTTACAATGTGTATTTGTAAAAGTTTCGACAAAAGTGTAACCTTTGAGTAACTTTCTATAAATATCTCCTAAAATTTCATATATTTTGTATCAAGATCTTCGAGATCCTGGAATTTGTACATCAATTCTGTAACAGCAATAGACGGTGATATAAATAAAAGTTGCTCAATCAAGCTTAAAAAAATCCGCCTCGAATTATCAAAGGCTGAGCCTCAAAACGACCTTTTTCGCGTGCTAGAGGGAGGATCTTTGATTATTTTCGTACCCGACTGGTTAGCGACAACCGTACATAAAGTTAAATACCCGCCACTGAGGCTTGTTCAGACTATTCGCAATCCGGGGTCATTCTGTGTATTTTCAGTAATTTCAAGCCGGCATAATTTTGAGGATCGTCGAGGAACGTAATGTCTCTTAACGATTAACATAATTTTCACTATCGTCATATGGAATTACTTAATTCTATGACACTTTGTGAGCCTCTTATTTGTTCTACTCCTGGACTAAGGCCTCCCACTTACTTTTAGATTATAAATATTAAATGTATTTTTGAACTTACTTGTGTGCTTACAAACGATTTAAAGAATTTTGTGTGTATTTTTTTCAAATACACCTATGGTTTTGTCAATTAATTATTTTTAAATTATGTTTCTAAAAAGCTAGCGCGCCGCATTTATTTTTGATTATGATTACGGCATGATTATAATTTTATTTGAATAAGCTTTCCAGCTAGTGTGAGAACGATACTTTTCTAGCTATAATATCTAGACAAGTAAACTTAAGAGTATATTTTTAACTTCTACTGCGTCTTTGACGTAAATGCAATGTAATGTCGGAAAATATACGGTCTTATTATTAATCGCCGAGGGCTCTGAAAAAAATGTTCGAACACCATTTATTCATAACTCCCAACATATTGTAACAATTCCCTAAAAACATTTAAAATCTCCTTCACTTATCATTCCATGTCGGATCGGGAGAAAGGAATAATTCTTTCGGTGCCGTCGCAAGGGCGACAGATAAAGCGACCCAGGCCTGGGGGCAAGTCAGTGGAAAATGATAAATTGTGGCTATATTCACATTTAACTACCGAGCAGTTTCTAGCGATACCATGTTTTATCTATACGAGGACGTGTTTGATTTTAGAATGGGGTTCATTGGACGTATTATGCTATCTATACTAAAATATTATACACATTATATATTATGTTGAATTGACGTTTGTGAACTTGGATATTTGTTAAACAATGAAGTCAGCGGCTGAGTGATTAAAATTTATCATACAGGTCAATCCTGACCTGTATCAGGTACAAAGGCTACTTTTTAGGCCAGAAAAAGACATTCACGCGTCTGCATGAGCGAGCAAATGTTAGTAATAAATTACGTAACGTAAAAGTACGTACGTTAAAGTATGTCTGATGGAATGTTCTTCTTTCACGCGGCGACGAAATAACTGATGGACATGATTCTTTGTACCGAGATAGTTTATGATCCGGAGAATAACATGGCCTATTTATTATCCCGGAAATATGACGAAAAAGTCTTCCACGCGGCCCCAGCCGCATTTATATCTTGCATTTATTGGGTTTTTATAAAATAATAATATTATGAGATGTGTCCCTAGTTCGTTTGGTTTTGCGTGCAGTGATTTTTACGTTTTCAATTATTATGATGTAATTTTCAATCAAACAAAATTTGATTAAATTTAATTGCATCTACTGTCTCTAAAAATACCACTAGAAATTATTATTGCTGCCTTTGTCACTGTTTCTTTTTAAATATCTGTTTAAGTTTTATTAAAATTTTCTTTACATATATACATTTATTTCAAAGGTTAATCAGACCATAAAATCACTTGCGTTAAACATTTGGTTGGAGGAAAGGGAACTTTGTACGATTTTTATTAGCAAGCAAATCGATAATTTCACAACACTTACAGATCCATTAAGGCAATTTAACGTCAAATAAAGTAACCGAACATTTTCTTAAAGACGCCGAAGTAATTTTAAATGTATTGGTATGAACGTTTTGTCAAAGGCATTTTCTTATATTAAGTATAGATGTTTTAAAATTACAGCAAAACGTTAGCATTTTTACGCCCGCTAATGGATATTGCGCCTTTTGTGATATTCAGATCATTCGAGAAATCAGCTACACAAGGAAGGAAACATTTTAGTTGAACATGCGTCGGAAGTTTTAGGAGATTGTGCGAGGGATTATATTAGGCTACAATATGACGATATTTGAAATTAACGTTTTATTGTAAAAGCATATCTATGTTAAGTCTCTAAAAGGACGTATTTGCTGAAACATAAATTTATAAATGTACGGCCATAATTGTGTGACATTTCTACGCGCCGAAAATGTCGACAAGCGCTGTTACATAACACGGTGGTTGTTGTGTTGAATTGTGTTGTGTTGTGTTGTGTTGTGAGGTGTTGTGTGTGTTGTGTATATGTTCGTTGGTTTCAATAATATGTCAAACTGGATCACTTGACATTCCGTCGTAACAATTGACAACCCCACTTTTCTTTTTTAAGCTCATCTGATATATGGTCCGGGTTCCCTGTGCCAGCTGATCCACTTGATTACTATCAAGCTAATTTTCCGTGAGTAGGGAATTGTTGGGCGTCTCATCGAAACGGAGGGAACCCGGCCTCATGGCCCAGGGAACCCGGACCAATAGTCACGGAGTCTCATTGTCGAATTGTTAGAACTGTAGACGCACTCCTAGAAGCCGACTCAAAACTTCACATGGAGCGTTGAAAGTTTTGTTGAAGGTTTACTGCCTTTACAGACAGCTCTTATCCAGCCTGACGTGAATTCACAATGGTAATACTTATTGACTAAATTCCTTTGTTCTTGCTAATTCCCTTTAATAACTACGTAGAGGATTCTTACCTATACGTCTTCGTTACATAGTATAAAATGATGTCGCTTCCGCTGTCTGTTCGCTTAGATCTTTTAAACTATTCAACGGGTTTTAATGCAGTTATCAGCAATAGATAGCGTTCATGAGGAAGGTTTATATGTATAAGACATACATATTATAGTACAGAAAAGCCGAAAAATTCAAAGATTTGTTATATGTTGTCGTAACAAACATATTTTTACTCGCGCGAAGCTGGCACGGGTCGCTAGTACCTATACTTTATTTACATCTACTGACTTCGTTCATAACATACACGTACCAACACAGACATAAAGATATTATTTCAGACATTACGTATTCATAACTAGCGAAAATCGATTTCGTCAGATCTGTCCAAACAGACACTGGTTGTCACTGGTTGACGATAAAATTAATCTCGATTCTCGATGCGAATTGAAAATTCTGTACCTTTGCATCTCTGTAAAGAATGGTATTTCATAATTAAAAACGGTATCGATTGAAATCTTTATATTGATATCACCTTTGACAGCCTCCGTGGCGTTGTGGGCGAGTAGCCGACTGCGAAACGTGAGGCCGTGGGTTCGATTCCCGCACCGAGCAAATATTTGTCTGATCCACAAATATTTGTTTCGGGTCTGGGTGTTGTGAGACCAAAAAGTCTCTCGTAGTTCCTGATACCCACGACACAAGACTCGTATCTTACTGTGGGGTCAGGACTATGTATGTGACTGTTGGGTGTTATTTATTCATCACTTAACTTGATATTTCTCTTTCACTTTAGTCGACTTTTACGACGAGTACTTAGAGTTCCAGACAACAACCGGGAACGGTGGGATAACATGCTCTCCATCGTCGCATACTCAAGATTTTTCCATTAAGTACGGTCGGCCATTCAAGTACAGACCGCACTTATTATTGCTTAATCATATTTCTTCTTTAGTAGTAGCTGAGTTATGATATTAAGAAAATATTGGGTTAATACTTAAATTCATTTTGGAGGTACTGATTTTAAACTAATTGTTATAACTATTGGATTACAAAGTTCCATTTATATGGAAACTGTTTTTCGTACGACATAGGTGGGATATTAAGAGAAAACTGTTTTTTTTTTTTTATATATAGCATAGGCCGGCAAACGAGCAAGTGGGTCACCTGATGGTAAGAGATCTCCACCGCCCATGTACGCCCACCACCAGAAGAGTCATGGGCGCGTTGCCGACCTTAAAGGTAAGGGATAATTAGGTATTGGAAAGGGGAAGGGATTTGGGCTTCCGGTTATCTCACTCACCGTACGAAACGCAGCAGCAAGCCGCTACTTTACTTCGGTTTTCTGTGAGACAGTGGTAACGATCCGGACGAGCCAGCCCTTTCATGCTGTAGACAAAACTGTCTACAGCGTGGCTCTACCACTCGAAAACTTCTGTTTGTTATATTTTCGATATTTTTTGGCCCTTTAGGATGAACAACAGGGGTCCCTGCTAATGGTATACTGGCGACCCCTGTAATATCTCATTCCAGGGCCAAAGGGAAGGGGAAGGATAAAGGGATGACAAAGGTATAGGAAGAGGGGGAAGCCCCCCTCTGTAGAACCGGGTACTGGCTGATCCCAGAACGCGACCCACACAAGGTGAGCCACTATAGCGGGTCTTAACACCGTGTATGGTGATCGCTATCCGGGTGGATACGAACCACCAGCAGGGTAAGGAAATTGGGAGGGTAAGGAATTACGGAAGGGAAAGGGATAGGAAGAGGGGGCAAGCCCCTTCAGGATAACCGGATATACACTGGCTGGCTCTAAAACGCGACCCACACAATAAATAGGATAGTTAAGGAATTGGGAAGGGGAGTGGAATTTGGGACTCCGGATATCTCACGTCACCGTACGAAACGCAACAGCAAGCTTCTACGTCACGCCGATTTTCTGTGAGCAGTGGTAAATGCCCGGTCGAGCCGGCCCATTTATGCTTTAGACAAAACTGTCTACAGCGTGGCTCTACCACTTAAAAAACTTGCACTAATAGGTACATTATCCACGGTGCTTTACATTATTTTTCATTGTAATAAACGAAAGATTAAAAAAAAAGTGTGAGTGGAGCTATGAGCAATAGCTAGCAAAGCATATTTTTTTAAACTGAATAAACACAACGATTATTGAAACTGGATCTAGCAGCTAATTGATAGCGAATACAAATTCCCTAATAACAGCACCAAATAAGGAAATAAACATGGCGACCGCACATTAAAGAACCCATGCAGTACATAACCGAGACATTACTTTGATTGTTTCAGAGTTTGACAGACGCTTTGCATTCGTAATAAGTCGGTTCTCGTGTGGACCCGAGCTAATTAGGGGCGAGATCCCAAGGGGTTGTTCCGAGCATTCGCTGCATTATTGATGAGCAGACGTGGTACAAGCACCGTACAAACTTTGAGCTATAAAATTTCAGGTTTTAGAACGTCAAATGCTTGTTGTGTCTGGCATTTTGATTTGACTTGAAGTCTTGTTTTTTTATATTTAAAAGTGACGTAAATAAATATTTTGTAATATGCATGATAAATGCAGAGTAAAATGATTAAATGTAAGTAGCATTTTTAAGATTTTTTTACTAGCCCTGTATTATATACGTCCCACTGCTGGGCACGGGCCTCCTCTACTGAATGAGAGGGATTAGGCCTTAGTTCATTTGAAGAATAAAATAAATAAATAACACCCAACAGTCACAATAGCCCTGACCCCACAGTAAGATACGAGTCTTGTATCGAGGGTATCAGGAGCTACGAGAGACTTTTTGGTCTCACAACACCCAAACCCTATTTGTGGATCAGACAAATATTTGCTCGGTGCGGGAATCGAACCCACGGCCTCACATTTCAAAGTCATTTACTCGCCCACTGCGCCACGGAGGCTGTCAAATAGTTGTTTATTTGGTTTTACGTAACATAATATGCGCGAGTATTTTTCCCAAAAGGGTTAGGCAGAGCTGTAACTAGTACACCCACATTTCGCGGAGCTTAGATAAATGTTTCACCTTATACAAACATACATTGAGGAAAACGTTCCGTGGTATGTGTTTGTATGCAAGGGAGTTGACGACTTGCAAAACGGTACGTGCTCGGAAATCTGAGGTAGGTTTTCGAAGCATTTTCTATTGTCATAGACAAAGGAGCCAGCCCTTTGAAAAATAATGCTACGCCGAGAACATATAGTCATTGGAAAGGCAAAAATACTAAAGCGCCAATACGTGAACTTTACGGTTTCATATGAAGGTTAACGCCTCCCCCTTTTTTCCACATAAAATAATAATAATAATAAATACACCCAACAGTCACGTACGTAGTCCTGACCCCACAGTAAGATAAGAGTCTTGTGTCGTGGGTATCAGGAATTACGGAGACTTTTGGTCTCGCAACACTCAGACGCCGAAACAAATATTTGTGGATCACACAAACATTTGTTTCGGTGCGGGAATCGAACCCGCGGCCTCTCGCTTCACAGCCGGCTACTCGCCCGCTGCGCCACGGAGGCTGTAAATCAAATGAAACTCTCAGAATCTTTTCTTACAGGCCCCCTAAATTATAGAAAGATTAAATTATAGAAGAAACTACCAAATTTCATAGTCCTAGTTTCAATCGTATTTAATATTTCGTGATTAATCATTGACAGAGTATTTAGTATTTCGCTTTTATAAGTAGATAGATGAAAGTTCTAAGGATCTTTGAGATTGGATGCAAAGAGAATAGAAACCTTGAAAGTCTGATAGAAATTATTGTTGAAGCTTCAACTGTACGTGACGTAACCTTTGTGATAGATATAAAATGAAAATATTACCTTAATGGTCGCACAAATTCTAAATTTAAAAGATTTAAAATTCCCATATATAACGATATACATCGAAATGCTAGACTTAAAATTCCCATAAAGAAACGATATACATCGAAATGTTAGTAATGTTCGTGCCTATGCACGGTTCACAAAATCCAATTTAAGCGATCAATATGTCATTCCTTCTAAGCAATAAAGTGTTATTATGGAGGCACAGAACAGGTATAAATGACAAATAAATTTAAACCAATTGCTGTAATAAATCGAAGTTATCACATTTGTTCACATTTTTCATTCGTTATTACGCTTAAGGCCTGTTTGAAGGTGAGCGACTAAGATGAGAGATCGCATCACGACGTCAGCACATACCCGCTTTATATGTAATACAATAAAATTATATTTACACATAGTGGCGTAGTCGGTGAATCGCTGGCTGCGAAGCGAGAGGCCGTGGGTTCGATTCCCGCATCGAGACAAGTGTTTGTGTGATCCACAAAAATCTGAATCGTGTCTGGGTGATATGGGACTTTAAGTCTCTTATAGTTTCTGATACCCACGACACAGGTTAAGCTAGTGTGGGATCAGACATTTTGTGGACTGTTAAGTGAATTATTATTATAATCTCGCACAAATAATAGGTGCAGAAATGAACTAATCTATGTATAACGCTGTGTAATCAAGTTGATGATGTTCATTGGGCGAAGCTTTATTATTCTGTACACATAATGCGACGCACATTCTCTGCATTGTTCCCTTGCATCATGAACATCTGCTTGTCACTTGTAATAAATTGTCTGAGTTTGAAGTTCTTTGATACGTCAAGTGCCTTCAGCGAAGATAGATTTTACGTAGATATTTTTGTGTAATTAATTATAAGTGCTCTCAATTGCGAAGCGAGTCATTTGTCTGATATCCATACATATCAAAATGAATAAAAACGGGTTATGTGGCAGATGGACTCGCGCAGTTAGGTTTCTGTACCACATCTTTAAATTTTTACTTTTTATTACGTAGAATATAGATATAGCCTCCGTGGCGCAGCGGGCGAGTAGCCGGCTGTGAAACGAGAGGCCGCGGGTTCGATCCCCTCACCGAGACAAACATTTCTGTGATCCACAGATATTTGTCTCGGGGTCTGGGTGTTGTAAGACCGAAAGTCTCTCGTAGTTCCTGATACCCACGACACAAGACTCGTATCTTAGTGTGGGGTCAGGAGTATGTATGTGACTGTTGGGTGTATTTATTTATTTATTTAGCTTCAGCCGGCTACATATTATGGTTCAAAAGATATATCTGTTCAAACTAAAACTTATTATGATTAGAAATTTCAGTATAATAATTAATAATAATTCCAATGATAATATAAATATCCTTTTGCAAGTTTTATGAAACCAATAAAATATATTAGTGACATTGAATATTTATAGCGATGGAAACCTGGCAAAAGTCAGTCATAGCCCCTGTTTCATATTTTCGAAGTAGACGTTAATTGTAAAAATTTATAACAGTAAAATTGGTATTTTACTGTATATTATAATTTTAAAATATCAAATTCGTACTTCGGAAAATGTCTGAGTTATCTGACGGTTAACTTTAATTCCATATTGACATCCTCAGTGGAGCAGTAAGCTCACTGTGAACCGTGAGGCTGCAGGTTCGATCCCCGGGCCGAAACAAATATTTGTCTGATTCACAAATATTTGTTTCGGGTTTGAGTGTTGTGAGACCGAAAGTATCTAGTTGTTCCTGATACCCACGACACATGACTCGGATCTTACTGGAGGGTTAGGGCTATGTGAGTGACTGTTAGGTGTTGTTTATTTATTATTATTATATGATAAAATAGGGGTTATTACCAATGTCTCACAGAAAATCGATATCAGATGAGACAGTAGTAGCAACCCGGTCGAGCTGGACCATTCATGCAAAAAAAACTGTCTAAAGCGTGGCGCCACCACTTATTTGTCAGGCTTAGTTGTATAAATTGTAATAATAAAATCCTAAAATATACTTGAATAAAAAGGGAATGAGCATAGACAATATTATAAACAATATTCTGTAAAATATAGAATAACCTATGATCGTCAAATCTAGATCATGTATTTCCAAATATACATAAACTTCGAATTGAAAAATTAGTCGCTTCAATCATGCAAAGACTTGTCGACGAATACAACTGAGAATAGTAGTACGTGGTGGTCCATGGCTATCATAAATCGAAGCTATACGAGTTCCCTGACCTGGATTCATCGCTGGATTGCGTACTGAGTTTGAAAACTAATACGCTGCTGCATTTCCTCACAATGCAATCTCCTCCTATTTTAAAACTTAAATTTATTATATTTTAAGGCCCCAATTTACGAGTATATTAATTGTAACTTGAGCTAATCAATCAGCGTTCATATTTGTTTTCATAAGTTTGTCTGAAGTAATTGACACTTCAGATCATGGTATGGTTTTTGCAAAGGCAGACTCCTACTGTGGTTGCGGCTGCACGCGTACCACGTGCTTTCCCACAAAAAGGAGAGAGCAGATTAACGCATGGTTGTATTTGGCTGAATCGATAAGATGGTTATAATTGGCAGCCAGCTCGGAGAGATCTGCAAATGGATTTGACTATGTTAAGGCAAAAAGTTATACAAGCACTTATATTGTCTAACGCATATATTAAGTTAACGTTCCATATCTGAAGGTTAAACTACTGCTATTGCCATAATTAACATAGAAACATCTTGAACTTACGTAAGGTCTGTCAAAAAATTAAGACAAGAATTAGTTAAAAGAAGCATTTACTAAAAAGCATTTTCGCTGTATTTACCATATAAATTATGTAAGGTAACAACTAAGTCGTCTGTACACCTTGCCTTCACCTCTAACATAGTAATCTTATAAATGTTTAGGGCTAAAGACTTAATTCATGTCAAACTTACACGTATAAAGAACGTCTACTTCAACCTTTATTACGTGTTCAAGCTTATTAATTATTTTGTTAGGTGTATCATTTTATTCTGGCACTGCGCCTTGACTATCTTGCATCTGATAGTAAGTACAGTGTAGTACAAATATATGTGAAGTGTATGGAAGTGTAGAAGTGTAGTGAAGTTAATGGATATACTGGTTACTCCGCAATTGGCAGGGGAAATGTACCACAAATGTTATTATTGGGAATGAAACTGTACTACCATGTGGGAAAAGGGAATTTCAAATGTGCCTACATCTGGATTTCCCATTGCACCAGCAGGTTGTTTATGTCGTAATCTTATTTTGTATAGTACTTTTTTTCCACCTGCCCTTACCCCACTGGCAGTGCGGTCAGCGGAACTTGCTTTTTAACACTTGTTTTACGACCGGCTGCCTGTCTGACATCAACTCCTCTAGGGAATTTCGCATAATACTCTAAAACCCTGTTTCTTAAAGGCTTATCAAATCAACATCCAACTAACAGAACTTTGATTTTGACAGCAGTGTCAAATAAATTCGAGTTTCTGAAAGGTAATTTGTGAAAATTTATTAACTTCTGATCTAATTTACGAACTATCGCTAAATCATTAATACGCCATTTGACCACAGGATTATCTTTGATCAAGGCTTAACTAAAGGTCGAGAAAGAAAATGAGTTTGAGTTTTATGAGTTTTTAAATTATTTAGGAAGCCGTGTTAAGTAACAGGTATATAAAATCAAAAACGTTGACCATACTTCTAGCAACTTAATTGAATTTGAATTGACAGTGATTAGTAAATTTTTCATTGATCAGCCTTTCAGAAACCAGTCGTAAGACTCCTATGTCCTATAATGACTTTTTCGGTAAACATTACTTTATCCTGAATGCGCCTTGCCGAATCGAGTCGCTATGGCGACTTTTTCACTATGTGAATAGTGGTAGCAATCCCATAGAGTCCAAATAATACTCTCCCACTACTAAATTTTCCTTTCCGCGTATTTTTCACAGAGAACCGTGAACTCTAATTTCGTGGTCCTAGTGAATAGTGTTTATGATATTGCCGTTAGATTCGGCTCATTTGTGCCCATAGGCTGACCGTACCTTATAGAGATGTAACAAGGGCCATGATAATATTACGTGCCGAATGAAAGTGACCCCTTCTAATCAATTTATTACGTACTTACGACCCTTATATGTGATGAGATGACCGTAACAATGATAAAATTAAGACAATTATATAGCAATTTGGGTCAATAAACGTGTATATAGTTAGGTCCGTTATTACTTTGATGGACTCAATCTTACTAATTACTTGCGAAGTTATCTATATTGTTAAATGTGCTAAAGTTTCATATTAATTTTAATATGGATTTAGAGTATAAAATGTATTTAACGGTTAACGACTCAGCTATCATATTTTACAAAACTCATTAAAACTATAATAATTTTGTAGAAGTTATGACGCAAACAAATTCAAGTTATTTGTTATGTTTAAGATAACATTTCTACAAGACCCATCAGCATTGGATTAACTCTAAGAGACCAATAAACTGGTTAAAATGGAACAAATACCTGCTTATTTTAAACCAAGTCTTAGAGAAAGGTGTGGACATGTTTAAGGGTTGTTACATGCATCTGACAGTGAGTATTTATGTGACGGATCTTATCAAAATTTAAAATTCCACGCTAATTTTAATCATTTGTTTATTACGATCGATATAATCTACCCCATCTCTATAAATTAAGTGAAGTGTGTGAGCTAGTAAGAAACACAAGCACATATAATTAATTAGTGTTGTCGAAAGTTGCAAGTCGAATATCATGTTACTCATTCGATAAATAAGTAAATGCTCTATATATTTATTTATTTGTAAATAAATTGTTCAAATCAATTGTTTAGAATATTTAAAATATTCTATTTAAAATATTCTAAACAATTGAATTTGGTACTACGGGGGTTAATTACTTTCACATACGTTGCTTAAACTTGACCTCGCCTTTCTGTAACACCTTTATATCAAGAATAATTTTTAAAGCCGTATCATAGTATAAAAAGTTAATTTGGCGTTAAATGACGTTAAAACTCAGCTAAAAGAAAAATGACTTGGCAAGGAAAGTTAGACGCAAGGAATGAAGAATGCAGAGTAAAGTTGTAACGAATATTAAAGTGAGACATTAAAATATGTGCTTTTTAGACATTACATAATAATATTTGATATTTTAAGTCTAAGATTGAAATACGCCTCATTTTATATTTTTGCGACTTTTTGAATAAGAGTCTCTAAAAATTCTCGATATCTATGTTAAATGTCTCTAATCTAATAATAAAAATCTAACCTACGGATTAGTACGAAAAGGAATCGGAATCTTTATTTGGGGATAATTTACGGATACCTTCTTCACATCCTCTGGGGAAGAGAGATTCTTATGTCGACCTCAAAAGCCTTCCGATTCATATGTTCATTGGCGGTGGAGATCACTTACCATCAGGTGACCCGCTTGCGCGTTTTTCGGCATCTGCGATAAAAAGACCTACAATTTGTTGAGCTTATTTTTGCCAATGATGTTGGTGGTAAGTTTATCGCGATACCGGGCACAAATATCACGGCAACTCATGTGTAGTTTTACAAATAAGAATCTCAAACACAAATCCTGATTAAAATAAATAAAACATAACAAAACTAAATTAAAATTATTCTAAATTTAAATTCAGAAAATCACGGCTTTTCAGCCTAAGTACACTATTAGTCTAATGAGCAGGGTGTAAAATAAAATTAAGTTTTAATAAAATATGAAAATATGTAGGCGGACCTTATTATCTTTTAAAGGTAACTGCATTAATTATAGTCTGTTGGATTATTAATTCTGAATATATTTAATACTAAAATATTAATAACGTCTCAGTCCAATAAGAAAAAACGGTTCAATATCATCAGCAAATGGTTTCATAGAATGGATTATAATTGAAATCTGTCAAAATCAGTAGAATTAATTAGTGATGAACTGTTTCTATGAATGCTTCTAATAAATTTAATTCGATAGCTGCACGAAATGATGTTAGAATTATGAATTTATTGAAATAATCAATTTTATGTAGCTATACTGTACAGTTATTTATATATTAATATTATTTTTAAAATGCTATGTTTCCAGAAACATATATTTTGTACCCCACTGAAAAGCGATCACCACATACATGGTAGGAAGCAAGTGGTATAGCCACACTGTAGACAGTTATATTTACAGCATTAATGGACCGGCTCGACCGGGTTACCACTGTCCCACAGAAAACCAAAGCGAAGGCCATTTGCCCCGTCCCTTCGCAGTCCCATGATTATCCCATTCCTTTAAAGTCGGTAGCGCTTCTATGATTCTTCTGATATCGTCGGTGTATATGGACAGTGGATATCACTTACTATCAGGTACCCGACTTGCTCGTTTACCGGCCTATGCTATAAAAAAGTCCTCTATAGTGGCTTATTAGGTGAGTCGTGTTCTTGGGTCAGCCAGGATACATCCAGTCACTTCAGGCAATTTTCATCGACGGTCGATATTATATTTGGACTACACTGCCACCAGGTGCAGTGTAGTCACTTTACTGTGACAGGAAAAAATATATACTTAACAAAAAATGAAGGCTATAACGTTTCTGAGTACGGCAGTAAGATGTAAAATCGTTTTTTAATGCAATTTGCTATTGATTGTAGCACTGATTGAAACTCTACAAACATAAGCTGCACAATAAACAGAAATGAATCGCTGCTTCCAGTATTCTCTACAGCAAGTGTTTCCGTTTCATAATTAATCATCACTTATTTCTCTCGCTACTAGAATTCCTCTTTAAATACAACAGTGCACTTATGTGCACGTGTTGTTTATTTTTGCAGTATCTTCGCAAGGTAATTTTTGTCGTGCTTATTTTTGTCTATAATATGAATGGGTCGGCTTCCTCTCACTCATAAAAAACTGACCTGAAGTACAGTAACTTTTTTTTTCTTATTCTGGCTCGTCAAAGTGACTACGCTACACCTGATGGTAAGTGTCGCACAATCCAAGAATAGTAAATCAATTAACGCAATCCAATTAAACTCTGCGTTTTGTGCCGCCAGTAAGATAAGGTTTAGCATGCCAGTACTGGCATCTTATGTGCAAGAGGACATCTTCATTCATCAACTCGAAAATCATACTCCATATTGAATTGATTCCAAATAGCCAATTATTAATAAAGACACTATTAATGAACAAATAGGATCTCCAAAATCAGTATTAGATTCGGAGCACCTATATATTATATTTACGAATTAATCTAAAGATTGAGGTCGAGCTGTGATTACGAAATCTGTAACTGATATACACAACGCTTGAATGTATTTATTGAATATATATAGTAATCTTAAAAATAAGGAAATCTTACGCTAAATAATGGAAACAAAAATAAACACTGTAATCGTCATAAATCTTTACAATTAAAAAAATATTCGTACTTTTGTATTATTCCATGAACATAATCAGGATGTTTTACTATAAACATTATAACTTTAATATTTGCTTGAAAGAAGAGAAGAGCAGATCGTGCCTGATTTTAAGCGACACGGCTACCAATAAACAGAGCAACACCAGCTAAAACTTTGAATTAAAAAGTACTGCATTGCATTTCACTGCGCTTGCCATACCGAGACATAAAATTTTAAATCTCATAATACATACACAGTAATTTCACTGACACTAAAGTCGTTCAAAACGGAACGTGACACTGGTGATATACACTATTGCTTAGTATAAGAAATAGACAAAGCATTAGTGTCTCAAATACACGGGACCTTTCACCGAATTAATCTAATATTACAACTAATGAATTAACTAATTTAATACGGAAATAGGTTTTACCTTAATCCAAACTGTTGGTTGATAATTCTTGCCAAAAAAAAAACCAATTCGATTAACAACTTCTACAACCCTGGCAATTTATGCAAAACTTATCGCCAGGAAACAATGGAAGCCAACTATGTATAGTGGAACAACGTTCGCCGCAAACGTGTTCTCTTCACTGCTTACCACTTAAAGTTAATTAAGCGCTCCGCTACCACTTGGCTCAGCAACGTTGACTTAAATTGTTGCCGATGAATACCAGATCAGGCGCTGTTCGTCTCCCTTAATTAATTAAGATGTAATGATATTGCCCTATTAAACCTAGTTTAATCCCCAAAATCCTTATAAGACGTAGAACCGTAGCATCCGTCGGCAATTTTCGTACACAATTAGTAATTGCTTCCAGATGTTCTCTTGATAAGATAATATTAAATTGAAATTGTACCGGTAGTAGATTTGGCATGTTATTAGGTTGTAATTGAATAATATGAATTATTTTTGTTTCGATTAAGTGTACGCATCGGTTACCTGAGTTGTAAATGGTCCAGACCATTTAATACAATATAAAATATGTACACCCAACAGTCACATACATAGACCTGACCCCACACTAGGTTAATCTGTATTGTGGGTATCTGGAATTACAAGGAACTTGTGATCCCACGCGATCCCTAGGGCGGGACTCCCTTTCGTTTCGCAGCCACTGCGCCACGGACGCTGTCAAAACATCCAGATCCTTTCAATTCAGATGCGTTTTTATAGCAGAAAATTGGCAAACCGGGTCACCTGATGGTAAATCATCTTCACCGCCCATCAACCAACATCAACAAAACCAAAAGTATCATGATAAATGATGATAATGAAGATGAATGTGTGCCTACTAGTAATAAAAGGATATTTTCCAATACAGCTATAACAAACATCTTAGCTTACTAATATTATCTACACCAACAATTTCCAAACACATACCACACAAGTTAAAAAGTTAATCACTAAAGGAACCTCAGGTGTAGGAGATTAGAAACTCTGCTGGAGTAAACTGTATAAACAGAATTCTTATCGAAAGATTTCCTTTGGTACAAACTTCGAACTGGTCTTTCAACATGTGTTTATGTACTTGATTAGGCGTCTCCGATATCGTGCAGTGCAAGTTTTCTCTCATAGAAAATTTGCTAAGTTACGGAACCATCCTCGTTCAGTACAAAACTATTACGCTTATCAGGTTTATATAAACATTTATGCAGAATACCTGGATTTTTATGAGTGGTAGAGCCACGCTGTAGACAGTAATGTCTACAGCATGAATGGGCTGGCTCGACCGGGTCGTAACCACTGTCTCGCGGCTTGCTGCTGCGTTTCGTACGGTGAGTGAGATATCCGGAAGCCCAAATCCCTCCCCCTTCCCAATCCCTAATTATCCCTTTCCTTTAAGGTCGGCAACGCGCCCATGATTCTTTTGGTATTGTGGGCGTACATGGGCGGTGGAGATCACTTACCATCAGGTGACCCACTTGCTCGTTTGCCGGTCTATGCTATAAAAAATAAAAAATATGCTGAAACATGGACAAAAAGGAACAGGTAAAAGAAGTAGGGGACGTCCACCTGCTAGATGGATCGTCGATATAAAAAGACATAGATGTGAATTAGATTGGCGCAAGATAGGGATGAATAGCATTAATAAAGAAAGGCCTATGCCCAGCACTGGGTCGACACGGATTGACAATGATGATGATGATGACCTGAAACATATTTCTACCTGACTGAATAGCGACCACCGTACAAAATAACACGCCATAGTGGCTGGTTTCTTTGAGTCACGTTCCAGAGTCAACCAGTAACTGAAACCCGATAATTTTGCCAATAGTCGAGGTAGTATAATATTGTACTTTGACGGGCTATACCAGGTGTAGTATAATTACTTTGCTGCGTCAGGGGTTGACGTCAGGTAGACGGCCAGTCGTTAAAACTACAAGCACTATCTATGTATGCTGAAGTCTAGTGTTCGATTCCTAGATTGGGTAAAAGTTATATTGAGTTATTCTATCACGAAATACTCAATATCAGCCCTGATTCGGAATATGTATTACACGGTATGGTGATAATCTCGCGGATGGGATGGTGGAATGTGATTAGGGACATTATGGGACTAAAATACAGCTCTGCGATATATGGGTGTACGGGTTACACCTATGCCTACCCTTTCGGGGATTAGATGCGTGAGTGCGTATGTATGTATTAATAAACCTATATTTTTACCCCTTGAACACAGTGGTTAAATCTTTTTATTGCCGAAATAAAAAAATGCTACTTTGTAATTTCAGTTCTTCTATTCTGTGTGGGTGAAAAATTAAAGCTTCCATATTCATGCACCGTTCGAGTCTTCCACAATCTTACTAGTAAAATAAAAACTGTTTTACCAAACCCAAGCCGTTCTAAATGCGTCATAATATTCCAAAATATTCCTAGAGTTTTACATAAAATACCTCAAATATCAGTACATTTCACACACGTGGAACCATTCTAAAAGAGTAACCCAATTAGCGTAATGTAAGCCTACTGGATGAAAAGCCGAAGTAATATACTGTTTGATGAATACTATATTATACAAAACTACCACAAGACCTGAAACTTAAGCAGAACCTATCACCCCAGTAAACAATTTACTTGTTTGAGTTAGTAAAGGGTTTGCGGTTACTACTAAAACTTTTGATCACGAGTACTAATACTTCTATAATATCACGTGGGATACATAGGAATGATATTTAAAACAATTTTTTAGTGAAATGATCACAATACAATCTATTAATTAATTAGATCAATAATACAATTATTGATCTAATTATCCTTCTTCCATTCATCCCTTTTCCTCGATAGGGATGAATGGAAGAAGTATAGGGAGGCCTTTGCCCTGCAGTGGGACATATCAGGCTAATAAAAAAAAATAAAAAAAAAATACAATTATACTAATGGTCTTTTCTATTAGCCTTATTTTTGTATTGCAATAATTTAGTAACTACAAACTAAAAAGAATATAAAAACATAGATTCAAATACGAAAATCCCCTTACAAGAACTTTATATGACATTACTCATTCAGAAATAGTAGAGTCGTATTCAGATTTGTTTACACCATGAACGAGCTTTTTTTTTTTTTTTTTTGTTGACGCGGGGAAAGCCGTTTATTGCTACCGCCCCACCGGGGGGGAAGGTGGAGCGGTTATGTTGGGTTCTACCGGCCTTACGACCCAGCCACCCGACCGCTGGGCCGAGTCCCTAACACTATATACACCCTATGCCGGTAACTACCAACTAAAACCCCGCGGTGACCTTCTTCGGCGCATTAAGGACGGCCCCGGGTTCCCGAGGCAAAAAGCACCCCGGCTTCAGCCGGAACCGCCCTTGCGCGGTGCCGCCTTGCGGCGGCCCGTCTCCAGTTGGGGGGGGGGGCTCAGAAGCCCCCGCACACCGAAGGACGCCCTCGGCGTCAACGGCAGCAACGAGGCCGACCACCCGTGCTGCCGTCCATCCCGGGGGTCGCACGTACAAAAGTACGTGTACAAAAAGCGTACTAACTGGGCGCTACGACAGCCCCCCGCTGCGCGCCCGCGACCCCCGATGGCCCCTATTAGTCGCCTCTTACGACAGGCAGGGGATACCGTGGTGGAATTCTTCAAACGCCCCCAATCCACAGGGCGGGAGACGCCGGTCAGTCGCCACCCCGGCGCCTCCTACGTCTCCTCTGACGGCGGGAGGGATCGCTGCGCTCGCGATCCCTCTCGGCACTCTCCTTCTGCGAGATTACGGCCTCGCAGAAGTGGGCCACCGCACGCCAGGACCTCCGGCTGTCAACCATGGCGGACACCACGGCTGGCAGCGAGAGGTCACCTCCGACGACTGCTACGAGAGCGCTGCGCTCTTCGTCCCAGGCTGGGCACACTTCCAATGTGTGTTGGGCCGTGTCCTGCGGACAGTTGTCACAATGGTGACACACGGCTGACTCCTCTGTGCCGGTTATCTGACACAGGAACTGGCCAAAACATCCGTGGCCAGTGAGGACCTGTGTCAACCGGAACGTTGCCGCGCCGTGGCGCCTGTCTAGCCACTGGTCAAAGACAGGGCGCACTGCCGCGACGGTCCTCTGACCCGCTGTCGGGTTCTCCAGCCTGAGACGCCACTCCTCCACGGCGGCTCTGCGGAGGGAACCACGTATGGCGTCCACCTCTCTTGAGGCCGGTCGCTGCCCGCGTCTGAACGCCTCCTCCCGCCAGTGAAAGGTGGCGGAGAGGGCCTTGGCGTCCAGATCCCACGGTAGGAAACCGGCCAATACGCATGCCGCCTCGTATGAGACCGTGCGGTAGCCCCTGATCGCCCGCTGCGCCACTACACGCTGTGGTTTACGCAGCAAAGCGACGCATCGGCTTTTCAGGGACTCGGCCCAAACGGGACTTCCGTACAGGGCCATGGACCGCACGACTCCGGCGTACAGCCTTCGGCAAGGGATGCCAGGACCTTCCAAGTTGGGCAGCAGGCTTGAGAGCGCGCCCGCTGCCCGGGACAATTTTGCCCCCAACCTTTTGAAATGGGCACGAAATTCCCATCGGCTATCCAAAACTAAACCCAAATACCTCAAAGTAGAGCCGATGGGAATCCGCACCCCATTAACAACAATGTGGGCACCGGCCGGTGGCCCCTTCCGAGGCCCGTGAAAACAAATGGCCTCAGTTTTCTCAAGGGCCACCTTCAAGCCCAGCCGCTGAATGCGGCTCACAACGTGGCCGGTGCCGACCGCCGCCAAGATTGCGGCGTCTTGGAACGTCCTGGCTCTCGCTGTTACCAGCGTGTCGTCGGCGTAGCATGTGACGCCGACGCCCCAGAGGTTGGTACCACGGAGAACCCAGTCGTAACCGATGTTCCACAGGAGTGGGCCCAAGACTGAGCCCTGTGGAACACCGCAGTTCATTTCTCTTCGGTGCCACCCGTTGGCGCCCGGATACACTACGTCCCTATTGGAGAGGTACGAGTGCACCAGACGCCCAAGATAGGACGGCACCTCGTGGTACCGCAGCGCCTCATGAATGCAGGCCCAGGGCAGTGAGTTGAATGCATTGGAAATATCCAAACTCACTGCGATGACTACTTTGCCCTGGGCCACTGCTTCCTCCGCAAGTGCCTTCACCCGCAGAATCGCGTGTATGGTGGATCGGCCTTTGCGAAAACCAAACTGGCAATCGGATAAATTAGGACCGACCCTCTCGAGGTGCTCGACAAGGCGAGCGTGAATGATACGCTCAAAGAGCTTGCAAACCTCGTCGAGCAACACGATGGGCCGGTAGGCCGACGGCGACTCTGCGGGTCGTCCTTCCTTTTTCAGCAGGACGAGCTTCCCGGTTTTCCAGCGCGCCGGGAAGACGCCCTGCTCGAGACACGCGGAGAATAGACTGCGGAGCCTCGGACCCAGGTGCTGGAGGGCTAAGACCCAGACTTTGCCGGGGATGCCATCGAGCCCCGGGGCGGTATTTTTGCCCCGCAGCCGAAGTACTGCCGCCCGCAATTCAGCGGACGAGACCCCTGGGATATCCCTTGCCGAACTCGACAATGGCGCCGACTCGCGGGGCGCCATCGGTGGAGGAGTGGTCTCCACGGTGGCCGGAAATAAGGCCGCGACGACTTCAGCCAGAAGTTCTGGCTGAAGACCCTGCGACAGCGGGGGCGCCGCTGAGCGAAGCTTGTTCATCGCCAAGCGATACGGGCGCCCCCACGGGTCACTGTCGAGGGTCTGTATAAACTCCCTTCTCGCCGCGACCTTGGCTCTTTTTATGGCCACCTGCAGCGCTCTCTTCGCCTCTTTGTAGAGGCCGTAGAGCTGCCGCTCCTGGTGCTCGTGATCCGCCGCCCTTAGACGGCGACGGCGGTGCCTGGCATACTGGCGGCGTGCTGTAACACAAGCCACACGCAACTGTGCCAGCTCCTCCGACCACCAGTAGACCTGGCGTCGGGGTGGGAGGCGCCGGACCCGGGGCATGGCGGCGTTGCAAACGTCGGACATTGCCACCCCGAACCACTCCGCCTCCTGCTCGACATAACCAGGGCGGCAAGTTCTAGGGCCTCTTTGTCGAGGCGCTTCAAAGCCCACCGCGGGCCATCCTGATGCGGGGCATTCGGTCCACCACCGGGCTGAGCGATGGCGGACGCGGAGACGTCGAACCTAATATAGCGATGGTCCGATAATGTCTCCACGCCCGCGAGAACCCTCCAGCCCTGGACACGGCGTGCGACGGCTGGACTCGCAAACGATAAATCGACGATGGAGCCGCCATTGTGCCGCACACACGTGTTCACCGACCCTCTATTCAGGATGGCCAGACCGGCTGAGATCGCCCATTCCTCCAGGGCCCCGCCACGTACATTGGTCGCCGACGAACCCCAAGCTACGGACTTGGCGTTGAAGTCGCCGGCGACGACTGCCGGGTGAGGCTGACCTTGCACTACCAGGGCCCCTAGCTGAACGAGAAAAGTTTCGAATTCAGCGAAGGGTCTGTTGGGAGAAAAATAAACTCCGACAACCCAAATATTTCCCAACAGAGCCGCGACGCACCCCCGGCCCTTCACTATTCTCGCGAAAGGAGGGGAGCCAGCGGCACCCTGGGTAATTATGGCCACCGAACCGTCGAGGTCCTCCACCCAGTTATCGCGGGGAGGGACAAAATATGGCTCGGCGACCACAGCCACTTGCACCGACCACTGCGCCATGCTCTGGGATAAAAGATCCTGAGCACGGGCACAGTGGTTGATGTTCGCCTGGAGGAACTTTAAAGCCATTATTGGGCGATCTCCTCAACATCCATCTCGGCCTGCGGTGGGCTCTCCGGGTGCAGCTGGGCCGTGGCCTCAGCGGCAGCTGGTCTCTCTTGTCGGGAAGAGCGCCGGAACTTACGGGAGGAGGCAGGACATGCCTTCCCCCCGACTAAATGTCCAGCAGGCTTTCCGGCTGTTGCGCATATTGCGCAGTTTGGCGCCGCTTCACACTGCCGTGCTTTATGGCCCGGTTTGCCGCAACGGTAACAGAGATCGCTGCGGTCTTCTGCACAATTGCAATGCTCCCGCACGTGCCCCGACTCAAGGCACCGGAAGCACCGCAGTGGTCGCGACTCGAGCACAGCAACACGGGCTGCAACCCACCCAATTAATAATCGGCCCGCCCCTTTGACCTTTTGGGCTGCCTTTATGGGCAATTTGGCCCAAACACTGCCCAGACCTGACCGGTCGGTGCGGATTTGCCCGACCTTGACAACCTCTACTCCACACTCGCCGACCTTGGAGAGGGCCATTGCGACCGTTTCAGGGGTCGCCGTACAATCCAGCCCCGACAGTCGCAACTCCGCAAACTTGGTGGGCCGGGAGACACGGATGTCTTCCGACCCCTTAAAACACTCCCTTAACCTCACGGCGAGCGAGTCTGCTCTCTCCTCACTATTGGCCCCGGGCACCTCATACATCGGGGCACCCGTGGCCGCAAATTTTGGTTTTAACCTTGTAATATTGAGGCCGGCGAGGTTGACTTCACGCTGGGCCTCTGTTAAAACTTGGACGTAAGATAGCCCCTTCACTACTGCCGCCGGTGTCAATGAAATTATGACAGCCGCGGAGCGCGGCGGGCGAAGCTTAGGCTCAGCCTTGCGCGGTTGTTGTTGCTGGCTTGCAGCTGGTGCCGCTTTGGCCTTGGCCTTCTTCTTCTTGCCGGCCACGACATTCCACGGTGTCTCCATAGACACTGGGGCTGGCGGCAGCAGACGAGGCTCCTGGGGCTTAGATGTATGAGCCGATTTAGTCTTCTTGCCCTCAGCGAGTTTACTGGATTGCTCTGAAGGCCCAGCAGCTACGGGAGTGGCAGGGATAGATTTCTTGCCCTTGCCCTTTCCTTTATTCTTTGCTGGGATCGATGGCGCCGCCATGATGGAATTAGGCGCAGTCGAGGGACCAGCTGTAGCAGGCGAAAAAACATCTGAAGGACCAGCAACGGGGGCTGGTTGAGCGGCCCCCTTGCCCTTATTCGTCCCTTTTCCGGCGACTATACTCACCGCAGGATTAGAGGAGATTGCGGTGGGGTGCGGTAGTGCCGGAAAGTCCTCTCGGTCAGCTTTAGTTTCATGGGCCAACGATGGCCGTTGGGACGGTCTCATGATGACTGACTCAATTCTTGCCAATAGCCGGGCCTCAGAAAGTTCGTCATTATTTCGGCGAGCATGCGACTCCGCCTCAAGTTGTTCGAGGCGGCGGCGGAGGTGGGCGTTTTCCTCCGCCTGTTGAGCGATTACCTTTTCAAGGCGGGCGCTCAACTCCTGCCACTTTTTTGCTTCCGCCTCAAGGCGGCACACCACCTGGCATTCTGGCTGATCCATATACTTAGATATAGTATCGTGCGCAGAATTCAGCGCCTTTTGATATACGCCCTTCAGGTTGCCAGACTTAGCTGAGACCATCTTTACAAGCCTGCCAGCTTCCCTGAGATCATCAGGGAGGATCAATTTGGCTTCGTCACTCATCTGTACAGAAGCGGCACTTGCGGGCGGGGGCGATTTCATAAAAGCGCGAACCCTCTTTTCTTGTTCTGCCTTCTGGCGGGCAGCCTCACGCTTTTGAGCGTTAAGTTCTTTTTGGGCTGCGCCCAGCCCGAAATGCTTGGCCGTCGATGGCGGACGACCTCTACCTCTAGAGGAAGTCCTACACTCAGACTCACTCGACGCAGCACAGTCCGATTGTTCATCTGGTTTTTTCCAGAGACGACGCCTCTTGCTACTTCGTCGTGAAGATGCGCAGCTAAGGACAGAGTCGCAGTCGGTCTCTGCATCCCCAGCTGGTCTCTCCACTACCTCCATCTCTGTGGGTTTCGCACCCACTTCCTCTGCTACTTTTTGAACATCTGTGGGCATACGCCCCTCCGCCTCTCCGGACCCGGAGCCGGGTACCAGAGCAGGCACCTTCGTCAATTGAATTTTAGGTTTAACAATATCCATAAAATTCCCACGAGTATGGGGGAAATAAACGGTCCACCCAGGCAGTGCCCCCTGTACCTGGGTAAGCCTAGGCGTAACCCGCTCGGAGTTTCGGCTGGACTCCGGCGGGGGATCGCACTAGAGACCGAACTACCCATCGGCCATGCATCCCCTCGCGGTGCGCCGCCGCTTGGGATTCGGGGTAACTTTTTATAGAGGTTTTCTACCTCGCGGCCCGGGCGGTTAAGCCAAGGCCCTCGGTCCGGTGAAAGCGCGAGACATGACCACAGACGAGCTGGCTCAACCGCGTTGTTACCACTGTCCCACAGGAATCCCACGTAAAGTAAAAGCTAGTTCAGTCATTTTTCAATAATTCATATTATTAACTTCCATACGTTTATCCAAGTGTTTTCCATTTGCTTCGCTTGTATAATATACATATACTAAAGTATTGACTATTTGTTACCAATCCAATATAATTTCAGTATGATGCCTGAACGAATCATATTAATGATAAGCTAGCTAAAATAAAGAATACAGGATAAGAAAATTTAAACACAAAATCTGAGTTATCCATCGCATAATTATACAAAAGTTCCACAGGACTTCGATTCCCCCATGCCAAACGAATTGTCACGACCTGCAAATATTTGCCTCCAGTCGGAATATTGTATAACAAAGGCCAAAGTATACGATTATAAGCGCATGTAGCCTTCGGCGTTCTTGTTCGAAATAAAAGTCACAAAAGAGGGTTTTTATTTTTAAAAGACTAAGTTATGCGCACATACAGTTTTGTTAGAACAATTAAATATACAGCCAGCGTAAAATGTTATATCCATTTGTTTTTAAAGGTGCCGTTTTTTAAAAAAACTCTTTCGCTTAAAAATATTGTGTTTCAGCTGAAGAGATGTTAACGGGAAATAGGATGTGAAACTACTGCACTGAATTAGTGCCAGCATGTGTAATGACTAAGTCTAAAAGATATATTTTTAAAAGTAAACTGATTGCTAATATTTTTTTTACTAATGTGTATCCATAAATTCTATTTTAGTATACCATTAGACTAGATCGTATCGTCTTTTTCCCCGCTTTAGGACATTTTGTTTTGTTTGGTTGGTACAAATGTCGCATAAAAATACGATGTAAACTTTTCTGTCGCATTTCGTACTATGAGTGACAGTAAATAATTGTGAGACCCAAATCCCCCTCTTTTCCTAAATACATTTTCATCAAGGTAGTCATGTATTCATCTATTCATCTGGTATTGTAGGCATGCATGGGCAGTGGAGATCACTTACAATCAGATGACCACCTTACTCTTGTTATAAAATACAAAATAAAAAATTTAATCACAGCAAATAAAAATACTGTCACGAAACCCAAGGATCGGGATGGCATTTATGTTATCAACACGTAGCCGATAATGGACATGTAACGGAATAGAACTAATGTAATAAACGACCCCAGTGAAAACACGATAAAATTACCGTTAAGGTATCAAGATCACGAATTTGCCACGTAAGGCAGATATTAGATTAAAGTTTGTTCCCGTAAGAGTTATAGCCACTGTAAGTATTGGCTTTTTAAAAGGTCGTCGTAAAATCAAAGAACTTTAGACCGTATACAATGAAAACAAGGTGTTATTGAGCAGCATGAAGGAATTGGCAAACTTGATGAACTAACTCTAAACCCCTGCGGTTGTGGAAAGAAACTAAGTAACATTTTAAAGTCAAGAAATCCAGTTCGTACCTTTCCAGGTGGGGCTATATAGTCAAACATTGATTTTGTTTTAGTGGTTATGATAGAGTATAGCCAGGTTTAACATAAGTCAAATTTTCATGCGATTTGACGTTTCACTGGTTTTATGGTTAAACCCGATTTAGGATGGTCCTTCAAATGGATCTATGTTCATAAATCATTCTTTAATAAATGAAATCATTTAAAAGTGATTGAGATAAAGATACTTATTAAAATTCAGAAGGTTAAAGTTTAGTAAGTAGGTATAAATAGGAAAAAACGAGAATAGGAATAAATCACGTAGATATTGGAAATAAGAGTAAAACACACCATGTGGCACATTCAAAATAAATTACATAAAACGCGTGTAGCTGGTCGTTCTATTAAAACATTTCAATACAAATTTTATTGTAGGAAAAATATTAAACAACAAGTGTAGTATTTTACGCATTAGTAGGCTTAAAGAGCTAGTAGTATGCGCATGTTCTTAAATGAGTTCGCAGTTAGTTGACTTTATTTTTACAACTCACGCCTAGCTCTTAGCTGATAGTAAGATAAGATAGGATAGCGACCACCATACACATGGTGTTAAAATCTTGCATAGTAACTCACACACCTTGTGTGGATCGTGTTCCAGGATCAGCCAGTAGGTATATACCCGGTTCTCCCGAGGGGCTTGCGATATAACTTGTTGATTGGGGCGGGTATAGGTATCATTGTGCCTGCATCGGTCACCGATGGGGCCTGCAACAGGACAGGCGGATGCCTTCGGATTCGATTTCGGCGGATAGCTTTTGTTATAAAAAAGGACCCTCGATTTGCTTCTTCCCTCTCCGGAATGTGAAAAATATTGTTTTATTATTATTAAAATTGTTTTATTAGTTTTAGTCGTATTTGTTCTTAGTTTAATATTCTTTATTCAACATTTTTATTGAGTACTATAGTGAATGTTATGTACGCCTTACTTGTTGTACATATCAGTCTTTATCATTTGTATTAGTATTAATATTCATAAATGTAAAAATATGTACAATGTGGCAGTGCTTTATTAAATAAATAAAAATAAATAAATAAATGTGAAGAAGCATTTATACAGGTCTGCATAATTCTGGTCGCTGGTTTTTTGGACTGCACTGCGCTTACGATCAGGTGTAGTGCAGTCACTGCCGTGCTCGGATAAAAAAAATATACACAAGCAGCACAATTTACATAAAATTCTCGTCACGCTCTTTCTACAACAAAAGTTCCCCATTTAAATACCTAATAGGTAGATAAATTAGGTTCCTGTTATCTCGAAAAGGCATTGAGCACACTATTAGGTAGAGTAGGTTGAGCGTATAAGTCCATAATCTTGTGGCAACCCCTTTATAATAACGCAAGCGAGGGATCGTAGCTGTACAGCTTTGCATATTAATTTTTCCACGGCACTCGTTAAGAGTAACAGCCCAACCAGTAGGCCATTACATTTCTAATAGCAATTTCATTTAAATAGTTTTATTTTATGATTATTGTATTGAAAATTACATCTCAACGTCATGTGTTTAGAATTAGTTTAGTTATTGAGGTAAACGAATTTGGAAGTTTTGGAACATGTTTCGTCTTGTGATGTAGATGGGAAAAGGCCTCGTGGACGCAACCCAATACGTTGGTCTGACCAGATCCGCACCGCTCTTGACTCAACAGTTCACAAGGCCCTCTACAATGCCAGAGACAGAAAGAGATGGAGAAAGATTCTACGAGAGAAAGTGATGCAAAAGGGAGACCACGACCCTCAATACTGAGGAATACGACGCAAGGAGGAGGTTCGTCTTGGTATAGTGTATAATGCCATGGTGTGATCAATAATGTCGTATATATATCTGAGCCACACTGTAATAATATATGTTTGAGCTTCACCTTGTGTTACATAAAATACAATAATATTTATTTCTAACTGGCGTTTTATACCGTGCCAGGGCCCTTCTTCCCATTATGACTTGATGTTGGATTATATGGATTGACCCGTCGTCCAAATTTCGCCACTGCTTCATTCGTTATTCAGCAGATTGTACCAACAGCATGTGAGATTACCTTTGAGTCCTAGATGTTGGTGGCCCACTTACAGTCCGACATGAAACTATAATTATCATTTCATTAATTTATTATTTATTTTACAAGGTGGTAGGTGCCTCGTATGCGAGAGACCGTCTGAGTTGGTACCACCACTTTGTCTATTTCTTCCGCCAAGCAACAGTGTGTCAGCACTGTTGTGGGACAATTTCAAGGACAAGTTCAAGGACATTGAAGCCAGTGAAATTACTGGGCATTATGAGGCTTAAAATCTTATGTCTCGGAGTGACGAGCGCAGTTCAGTGCCATGCAGTGCTTTGTAATTCAAAGTTCTGTGTGATGTTGCTTCTGTTTGTGAGCAGGCGTGGCGCTTACCATCAGGCGCGCGCTTTGCTCCTCTCGTCATTCAATTAAATAAAATAAAATCAATTTAAATTATTTTATGAAACATAACAATAATCCAATTAAAAAAATCACAAATTATTATTGTTTCTATAATTATTATTGTCTTATCAACATCAAAATTCAGTAATCAGGCGCGTAATAATCAGGACATAATTAAGCATGTTACTGTGGGTTCGTGAAATCAACAGAATTATTTCAAACGAACGAATGATTACAACTCAATGACTTTAATTTGTACTGAATTGAATCTGTATTTAGCACACCATTACGTCACGAATGCCTTAGGGACTGGCTTGCACTCACTTGAACAATAGACGTCATTGAAGCATCAACGGTGCACTAATCTCATTTATATATTATTATGTTACCTCGGTATTGTTACATAGTTTGAGTATACAAGCATATCGACAGAAGTAAATAAATAAGCTGGTGGAAGGATACTTGTATCCGACCGGATAGCGACCACCGTACACTGGTGCTAAAACCTGCCATAGTGGCCCACCTTGTGTGGGTCGCGTTCCAGGGTCAGCCAGTGTATATCCGGTTCTCCCCAGGGGGCTTGCCCCCTGATCCTAACCATTTTCCCATCCCTTTTTCCTTCCCCTCCTCCTTGGCCCTTTGGCAGGCCGGCATGATCTTGCCGACCTACGATGGACACATTGTTTATCGTTGGTCGACACTATTCCTGGATTGCGCTACACTTACCATCAGGTGTAGCGTAGTCAGTTTGAACTTTGAATTTAGCAAAATAAAATCAGTATATCAATTTGAACTTGCTGTGTGTTGATTCCTGTTTGCGTTAGTAGGTCCAGTTGATAAATGAGCTAATTTTTAAAAAAAGTTTAAAAACCGACTATTAAAAATAACACTGAAGTGAAAAAGAAATATCACTTTGGATTCGGTGCAATTTCAGTTGACCAACAGCGACACAGGCACATTTTATTGAATAATTAGTTCTACCCGCTACTAGCAATAGTCAATCCTAGACTTAAAATAAAATGATAGCAGGGAACTAACTAAACGTGCAGGGATTTCATGTCATATACTAAGACGTTTAGATCAAAACGGCGTGTTCGTGCGATATATTTTAATTAACTTGCTGTTCAGAATTAATTTGTACTCTGTGATAATCTGTTTAGCTTGTGCTTCGCCAATGCCACTTCTCTATTTCTATGGACCATAATATACTTAAAAGTTATGACATTATTTTAATGGTATAATATATAATACGTTACTTATTTTCTTATGTGGTAGACGTTGTAATAATGCAGCTCTATGGACATACATAGAGCTGCATTATGAGCAGCATGCAGCTCTATGTACATCCGTAGAGCGGTAGCCGTCATCAGTGGGATGAATAAAATTATTTAACACCGTGAACTTACTACATCATCATCAGTCACAGGACGTCCAGTGCTGAACGTAGTCCTTCCCCAAAGATTTCCAGAGCGACCTGTTGGAAGCGGCCTGCACCCAGAGACTTCCTGCGACCTTTATCAGGTCGTCTGTCTACCTTATAGGCAATATACAACTATAGTATATTGCCTATAAGGTCTTTTTGTTTTTGGACGTCCGCCTATTTACTACACTAGATTTTAATTATAAACTTACAATTAACAATACGATTCAACGACTTAACGACATTGTAAATTTTTTCGCAATTATTTTAATATGTTCTGGTTAAATATAAAAAAATAAGATTTCTATTACTGTAGATTTCATTTTATTTATTTATTTATTTAAACACAAAACTGGTTACAATCAGTATATAAAATCAGTAATTAACAAAAGTTGTATGTACATAATTGCAACCCAAAACATGTGTTCCAAGAATTACAATGAGGTGAATTAGCGTACTAAGAAATACGATGAACTACTCAAAAACATCCACTCCACTCCACTCTGCTCCATTCCACTTCGCTCCGCTCTACTTACGTTACCTGTATAGCTACAGATACTCAGAGCTCACAAGATTTCACCCATCCAAAAACGGTCAGGTATATACGATGTATGATATGTGTATATTCTGAATTAATATTAACATGTCGGTGAGGCGAACCCATAAGATTTTCCCCTATCAAAAAGTGCTCAACGGGGCTAAATACGTTTTCACTTCAAAAATTATGACATTGTTTATCACGTCATACCATATCAGTTATCACTATCATAGCATAATTCTTCTTAAATCTGGGACATATCTTTAAACATATTGTTCTAACCCTCAATAAATATGATTATGTTCGACTTTGTTAAACATTTTACGTAAAATCCTATCTTTTACACGTCATGTTACATTTTCACAGGCAAGTAATTAAGCGCCAAAACCGAGCCGAGACACATCATCACTCACAACGTGTCCCGGTGAGAAATATCCCGGCAATATGTTGCCAGTATGTCCGGGAATAATCCCGGTGTGGCGGGTGCAATTTGTCGGTTCCCCGCCGGGTGCGTGTCCGTCCATTCAAGTAGGTTGTCGGGATACCCGGAACTACGATTTCGGCAACGTGACCACAGCCTTCGTGTACCGGATCACTTACAAGGAAACAAAATGTAAGTATAACTATCATTTAAAGCCTACCAGTGGAAGAGCCATTGTTTTGTAAATCTTGAAAACAGTACAACGTAGGTGGATAAAGTAACCTAAGAGCCATGTTGTCGACAGTTTTCTCTACAGCATGAATGGGCCGGCTCAACTGGGCCGTTACCACTATCTCAAAGAAAACCGACGTATCGTTTCGTATGATCAATGAGATACCGGGAGACTCAAATCCACTTCCCTTCCCAATCCCTTAATTGTCCCTTTCCTATGAGGTCGGCAACGCGCCCATGATTGTTCTGGTATTGTGGACGTACATGGGTGGTGAAGATCACTTATCATCAGGTGACCCATTTCCTTGTTTGCTGGTCTATACTTTAAAAAAGCCTGTTTTAAGATACGCGACAGAGACAAATGACCATGATACATAACAACTGCTACACGTTCGCTTTGTATTCATTTGATTAAGTAACTACTTTTTGAGGTATACACTTGAGACAAGGCACCGCGACACCCCACCATTGACGACTAAAGCAGACTTATCGGTATCCCCTGACTCCAATACTTTACAAGGTGGTAGGTCCCTCATATGTGAGAGGCCGTCTGTGTTGCCAACCGTTTTGTCTATTTTTGGCAACAAGCAGCAGTGTGTAAGCACTGTTGTGTATCGGCTTGATGGATATTAACGCCAGTAAAATTACTGGGCATTTTGACACTTAACAACTTGTGTCTCGGGGTGACGAGTGCAGTCCAGTGTCATGCTTTGTAATTCAAAATTCGGTGTAGTGTTGCTTCTGTTTGTGGGTAGGCGTGGCGTGTACCATCAAGGTAGCGAGTAAATAAAAAAATATCACGACAGGAGTCGAGGTTTCTGTCTTGGTTGCACACCTCAAAATAAGCCATAAGGTTAAATTTTTCATCCTCCTAATAAGCGTTATTCATATAAAAAATAATGGCGAAATACAAACTTATTATAATTATTAGAAATAATAATTTATCACTGCTGGGAATACGATTATCCTTTTCCATTTATTTCGTTCAACAACTTGTTAATTCTTAAATTATTAATCGTGTACTTTACATTCACGTTAGATTTATACGGTAACTATTAAATGTTAATGTTTTGTATTAATTCACTGAGAAGGTGTTGTGGTGCTACATAGAAAATAAATATTTTTTAATTTCACGTTATTATCACATCGATAGTTTCAGCAAAGGTTCATTAATCAGAGTAATAAATCGACACATCCTCATCACCCTAAAACAATCACTTTAAACGATATCTCGATTCAAATGGTATATTGTCTCACGCCATCGGTCTGAGTACACAAACTCCCTAGATGAAAACTTCCCGCGCAATTCACTATCGGAATGAAAAAATGTTCAGTTCTTTATGAAAAACTTCTGATCTGCACATTTCATATCCAATGCATCGGAAGAATTTCCCATATACTACGAGAGTTCGCAATCTGCTAGTTGTTAACAAATCCGACACGCAGAATTTGTAAACTTTGCAAAGAGCAAAGCAAGGCATCTCTTATTTATGTACTTTGTAACTTTATAGAATGCAATACAAAGTTTTACGATAGACGCGTAATTTTTAACAGTTTTCGTGCAGTTTTGAAGTTGCTCTCTGCAATCGCTAAGGAGCAAAAGTTGTAAATATTGCAGTATTATATTTTCAATGGATGGAGGCTAGGAGACGTATTGATATGCCAATGGTTCGATTAAGGCTCTTTAGTAACTGTTCACTATTAACTGATGTAATAATATCTTACGCTACTTACACTACTATTAGTGCAATATTTGGGTAATTCATAGATAATACGGCGATAAATTGAGCATTGCAAATCCAGCAATTTCCTAACTTAAGCTCTAGACAAAAAACTGGTAAACAACACTGTTAAAATTGAAGAATTTCTTTCTGATGGTAAAACACTACAAACCAAACATAATATTACTTAATAAAAAAACGTAATTTTGGTGATTTAACCTTAAAGTTGTATTGTGGATCTTGAAACGTTACCACATAGGCAGGCAAAGTGAGTAAGTGGTAAAGTCAGCCAGGGCCACTATAAGACAGTTTTAGTCGAAGGTACGAATGGGCCGTCTTTACCGGGTTGCTAACATTATTTCACAGAAAGCCGAAATGAACTAGCAAATTGCTGTTGCATTTGGTATAGTTTCTAAGATATCCAGAGGTCTAAATAGCGCCTCCCTTTCCAATCCCTTAATAACCCTTTTGGCAAAGCGCCCATGAATTTACTGACATTGTAGACATTAATGGGCGGTAGTGATCGTTTAGCGTCTAGCGATTTACTTTCATTTTTATCCAAATTATAATTTCATGGCATAGAACTAAAAAACCCACTATCAAATCGGTGCGGTCCACTCATTTTGCGTTGCGTCTTTGTGTCGTCGAATATCGATTGATGGATAGACTAGTAGTATACTATGACCCCAAATATGACGTAGAAGCAACGGTGTTTGATCGAAAAGCAATGGTACAAATAGATTCTCACATAAGAGAATATTATGCGATAACACCAACCATTGTATCCCTCTTCTATACACTCACATTTTTAATCAAGCTCCATTTCAGATTCATTCTAAGTCATAAAAACGTTAACGAGGAACAAACAACATTACTTTACAAGATGTTGGCTAACCTAACAAAAGATTTGGCAAACATACGTTTGCGGAACTCTAAACGAGCTCGTATAATAATAACAATACGAGTCATAAAACGTGGAAGGTATGTGCGCTATACAAGTAGTACGAACAATGAGTATGACATTTGTGAAGACGACGTAAAATTTATTATTGGTAACAAAATGTGAGTACACGCTTTTGCTCGTAGCTCCGTCCGTGTGGAAGTAGTTGATGGAGTCAATTTTGATATCGTTTCTAGGGTATATAATGAAACGATATATTATGTGATAATGATATGTACCATTTACTTAATTAATTTAATAAAAATATGGCAAAACAATTTGGTATCACCTCTCGATATATAGATTGCTATAGCAGACCTGTATTTAATATCGAAAAATATATCTCTTATTTAGAAAGTTATCTAAAGCCACAAAACCCTGATAGGTTATGTCTATGCATTAAACATAGTCCTTGAGATCTTTTTGTACGATATATAATATGAGTAACGTTTAATCAAATATATCCGAAAATTACAATTTGTCTTCCAGATGCTATTTCTTCTCAAACTCATCACTTAATACCGTTTATCGGTTTGAGTTAGGAGTAAGTTAATTAAATTTACATACTTAGTAAGAACTTCTAGAATCGGGTTCTACTTTTACGTGATTGCAATTTATAAACTTGATTACTCCACCGTCTTACGAAGTTTTGTATCTAAGTTAGTGTTGGCTTGAATCGTAATAAGTACATCGTTTATAATATTGGTAAACTTGAACTTAATAAGTAGTTGTCTGAAAAGTAAAATCCGAGCTTACCACGAACACTTGAAGCGTAACTTTCATTGTCTGAAAATTTATAAGTTTAAGTGGGAACCTACTTTAATATATTGGGTAATATAGTGTGTGTTTTATAGCCTAGGCCGGAAAATGAGCAAGAAGATCATCGGTGAAATGATGGCACTTAATTGATCTCTATCGCCCATGTACACTCATAAGAAGAATATCAGAAGAATCATGGACACGTTGGCAACCTTGAAAGTAAGGTAAAATCAAGGAATTGAGAAGGGGAGATGGGATTATGACCTCCAAATATACCGCTCACTGTACAGAACGCAACAGCAAGCTGTTACTACACGTTGGTTTCCTGTGAGACAGTAATAAAAACCCGGTCGAATCGGGTCATTCATGCTGTAGACAAAACTGTCTAAAGAGTGGCTCTACTTTTTGCTATTAAGCCACTTTATCAGAATTTTATGGTTATTTTTCTACGAATAATATCAATATTTGTTTGCTTACTGCCAGATAAAATAGCAAATATTACACAACCCAATTGTTAACAAAACATAATATACATTTTGTTTATTCTACTAATGGAACGAATACTAAAAGAGCAAGTAGTAGTTAAGTAAAAACCGGCCAAGTGTGTGTCGGACCACGCACAGGGAAGAATCGTGCAAAAAAGAGAATATTCCTTAAATTAAAATCCAACCTAGCTAATTGAAACTACTTCTCGTTGGAAGTAGTATACTTCCAACACGTTATACTATTTTGTTGAATTTTTTCCATCAAGTAGTTTCAAAGTAATAGGGGGGAGGGGTTTACAAATATAGACACGCATTAATCAGTATATCAATTAAATCAATTATCAATTACTAGCTTTTGCTCGCAGCTCCGCCCGCGTGAACGTTTAAAATTGACAAACTTTCATACAAACTTTCATCCCCTATTTTATCCCCATGGGGGTAGAATTTATTAAAATCCTTTCTTAGCGGATGCCTACGTCATAACATCTACCTGCATGCCAAATTTCAGCCCGATCCATTCAGTGGTTTGGGCTGTCCGTTGATAGATCACTATAACAGTCAGTCACCTTTGAGTTTTATATCTATACTAATAATAAAGCTGCAGAGTTTGATTGTTTGATTGTTTGTTTGTTTGTTTGTTTGAACGCGCTAATCTCAGGAACTACTAGTTCGAATTGAGAAATTCTTTTTGTGTTGGATAGTCCATTTATCGAGGAAGGCCTTAGGATATATAACATTACGCTGCGACCATTAGAAGCGAAGCATCAGTGAAAGATGTTGCAAAAACGGGGAAAATTATTCATATTTGAAGGCTTCCGTTGCTAAGCTACCCAAATAATATTATTTGAAGGCTTCCGTTGCTAAGCTACCCAAATCTATACTAATATTATAAAGCTGTAGAGTTTGATTGTTTGTTTGTTTGTTTGATCACGTGGGCGGAGCCGCGAGCAAAAGCTAGTGTTTAGATATTTGTGTATACTTTCTGAAATTAGCTTATTGTACACTCTTGACTGGCCTTGCTTTCTCCTTCTTTCATCTCCATCCCATGGTGGCCTGTAAGACATTGCCCTGAGTGATAAGGCCGCCAATTGTACTTCTCAAGTTAGTTATATTTTAGTGTTCTGCCCTGTACTCCTTGTGTACAATAAAGTTTAAATAAATAAATATCGTACAAACTAATATCATAATATAATTATAATATAATACTAATAATAAAGCTGTAGAGTTTGATTGTTTGAACGCGCTAATCTCAGGTACTACTAGTTCGAATTGAAAAAATATTTTTGTGTTGGATAGTCCATTTATCGAGGAAGGCTTTAGGATATATAACATTACGCTGCGACCATTAGAAGCGAAGCATCAGTGAAAAATGTTGCAAAAACGGGGAAAATTATTCTTATTTGAAGGCTTCCGTTGCTAAGCTACCGAAATAATATTATTTGAAGGCTTCCGTTGCTAAGCTACCCAAATCTATACTAATATTATAAAGCTGTAGAGTTTGATTGTTTGTATGTTTGTTTGATCACGTGGGCGGAGCCGCGAGCAAAAGCTAGTAATATAATAAAATGATAAAATTATAAGGTTTTCGTTTTTGCCATTTGCCTAGGGAACCTTAAAATCGAGAATATTTTCTTTAGATAAAATAAACACACTACGCCCACAATACAGCAAAACCATGACATATATGGAATCTGTAATAGCAATATTTGTCCAAAATTATAAATTATATTCCGAAAATATATGTACCACAAATAAATTAAAAAAAAATATTATTCTTCAAATTTATTTTTAAAACAAAGAAAGAAATAACGGAGCAGTTATTCAGTTCCACTCGTATATCTTTTTAACCACGGTTAATTTCTAAGCTTTCCACAGACCGATTAGAAGTTCATATTACATTTCACATAATTTAAATACCTCAAAGTTGGTCACATTTTAAAATCAACGATGAAACATCACAACTTTGATTTTGATGATCCTTTCACTAATAACAGCAAAACAAAAATATTTTAACAATAAATAATTCGTTTCAATAATAATAACTAAATAATCATTAAGACGTCTAGCCAAAATATATCTAATTAAATATGTATGATCCACTTTATAATAATACACCCAAAAGTCACATACATAGTCCTGACGCCACACTAGGTTACGTGTATCGTGGGTATCTGGAACTTGCGGTCCCACAACACCCAGACCTGAAACAAATATTTGTGGATCATAAAAACATTTTTCTCCGTGCGGGAGTCGAAGTCATGGCTCTTGCTTCGCAGCCGGCAGCCCACTGCGCCACGGCTGATAATACATGTACCCTTAGAATAATGTCGCTCAGGGAACGATTACGCGTAAAAATGTTGACAATTTACTTTGATTGAAATAAAACTAATTTAAACGGTATCACTAATTTTTATCCCTACGTTTCGAAAGCTATTCAGCAGTCCACCCCGTGACCACGAAGGCTGAAAAGCTATCGAAACGTCGGGATCAGAAATTAATAAAGAACGGCGACAAAATCCGTTTAAATTAGTTTTATTTTAATGTGTAATATTCGCGTAAACATAAGATATTTACTGTCAACCATAAATGACTTCAAGCGCTAGACAATGTCAATGTTCAAGTAAAATTATTGCGAGCAAGTTTCTATTTTTAGCACTTTTAGCACTCTCATATAACTCAAAATCGTACTTTCTACGGCATGAAGTGCTGCCATTTTAACACTAAATCGTGTCGCTTTGTTCCCACTGGTGCGCTTTTATATTGCATATTCTTCTATAACATGGATGTAGCGGAGTGATGTATGCACATGTCAAAAGTATGGAATTGAGTAGCATGTGCCAGGTTACTCGAAATACATACATTAAAAGAAGATGCAAGTCGAAGATGAAGTGCACATGTAAGGTCATAGCACTTCACTCCCAATAACGTGAATAATGTGAATGACTGACACATAATGAAATGCATACATTGCTTGTTATCTCAGAACGGATAGCAGAGGTGTATGTAAAAAAAAGTACGTATACTGGACACGCACATTCCACCGAGCTTATCATTAATAGGGGGCTTCTGAGCAAGTGGGCCATCTCCGTCCCATGATGTGATACTCAGCGTTTCGTGATATAAAAATCGAATATCACTTTTACCCGACAGGGGAATCGAACCTGAGACCTCAGCATAGCGTACGCATTGCTGCGCTGCAGAGGTAGTTATTGTATATCCTTGTATCCCTGTGCCTGCATTGGCTATCCGCCTGTCCTTTGCCAAGCCCTTCGATTTGGTTCTTCCCTCTTCGGAGTATGAAGAAGTATTTGTATAGGTCGGCATAATTCTGGTCACTGGTTTTTTGGACTGCATTGCGCTTACTATCAGGTGTAGTGCTTACTTTGCTGTGCCCGGATAAATAAAACTTCAATTTCATCTGACCTTAAGCATAGTCTGTTGTAAGACCTTCGTCTATGAAAGTCAAGCCAGCACTTTTTGGGCCATCCACAAAAACTAACTGCTATTATAACAAGAAAAAATATGAGTTTATTACGGTATCAACTAGATGGCTCACACTACTAGTCGGCTAGAACTAGATAGCTAGAACTAGGCTGGTACGATTTGGCACAGGCATTCACGAGCGACGCACTTCTGCAGTTTCCTTAAAACGACACCTTACCACCTCACGACATTCTTGTAGTTTATCCGCTACGTCGCAAGTTGACAAAGATTAATAAGAGAATGCAATCTTATCTAAAATTACCGGTACGCGTCATTACAATGCCAACGTCAGTTCGTCCCACATCCCTGAACGTTAAACTTGTTATCAATACATCATGTCTGGAATCCTCGTTAATACAAGCTAAACTTATGCTATATCAGACAACACTGCCAGGGATCCTGCGGGGCCACTATCGTTTGTATCTGCAGACATTTGTGCGGGGATTAAGCTTTGCTGATATTGTTGCCGCATGGCATAGACTTACGCGATATTAACAAATCTAATAAATTTAGTAAAACATTAGTAAAGTATAAATACAGCCTCCGCGGCACAGCGGGCGAGTAGCCGGCTGTGAAACGTGAGGCCGCGGGTTCGATCCCCGCACCGAGACAAATGTTTGTGTGATCCACAATTAATATTTGTTTCGGGGTCTGGGTGTTGTGAGACCGAAAGTCTCTCGTAGTTCCTGATACCCACGACACAAGACTCGTATCTTACTGTGGGGTCAGGACTATGTGTGTGACTATTGGGAGTATTTATTATTATTATTTATTAAATACCTTCAGAGACACAGGCGTTAGCTGTATGTATATTGTCATGTTATACCTCACAGTTTTAGTGAAGGAGAAACAAAATTACTATTGTTTTTCGTGTATTTAGTTTTAACTACGTCTTTTTTACCATGCTATTCGAGTCTGTCTTCAATAGTTACAAACAATTGACATGGTAATAGCTTTTTAATAATATATGAACGAGTGCTTGTTATGAGTCAATGGAGCTTGGTCACATACACTTCTCCCATTCACTGATTACACCTTGGCCTACCCCTCCTAGGATACAAGCGGGAGCTATATGGTATGTTTTAAATACAACAATGTATAACTGGAGAGTAGAACATTTTAACAAGCTGCTTTACCACGATATCTTAACCTATGAACATGCCTACTATATTGACTCTAACAAGAATCTTACATGGGATTACAAAATGTACAAAAAAAATATAGGATCTCTAAATAACTATGGCATGCAAATCATTTTCGAAGATGTGGATGAATTTGTAAAATATATTATCAAAAACCAAAAATGCCTAGAAGATAAAGAATACCAACAAACTAAAAATATTAAAACACAAATAACCGAGCAGTTTTTTCCATAATAGACATATATACATACTTCACCAAAACATCGCAGGTTTAATAAATAAAAGCAATGAGCTTACCATTAGTGTAGAAGAGATGTCAGATAAAGGAATAGAAATAGATGTAATTTGTATATCAGAACACTTCATGATTGAGGGTAATGAACATTTATTGTTTCTTCCCAACTATACCCTGGCCGCATATTATTCTAGAAAAACTAGTCGAAGAGGAGGAACATGTATTCTTACTAAAAAAGGACATCATTATAATGAACTTCGTGATATCGCTCAACTATCTATTCATGGCATATTCGAATGTTGCGCCATTGATTTAATAAAACATAAAACGATTATTGTATGTATATATAGAGTACCTATAACTAATGCGTTAAGTGTGTTCTATGAACAACTCGAAAAAATATTACAAATTATATGTAAAAAAAAAATAAGTAGAAATATCGTGATTGCAGGTGACTTTAATATTGACACTCTTAAACGTAATAATATTTTCTTAGAGTTAGAATCATTGCTCTTAAGTTTTAATTTAAAATTACAATTGAAGCAGCCAACACGACTCATAAGTGGGACTTGCATTGACAATTTTGCACACAATCTAGGGACAAAAACCAAATCCCAGGTAATCGATTTTGGCTTATCAGACCACACAGCACAAATTTTAAAAGTACCAGTGGAAAAAACATTCCTAATCAACAATTGGCAAATACAAAGACGTGACTATAGTGTAGAAAACATGAAAAAATTTAAAGACTATTTAAGAAGTGTTACTTTTTCTGAAATTTATAACACTGATAACTCAGATATAGCTTACAATACTTTCATCGCTACCTTCACATTATTACATAATTTATGCTTCCCTTAAAAAAAAAAATTCTATTAAATCCAAAGTAAAATCCCAGTGGTTATCACGTGGAATAAAAATATGCAGTAAAAAAAAGAGGGAGCTTATGTGGAAATATAGGCTGAATAGAAATGATGTAAATAAAATCACCTTTAAAAAGTATGCAAAGTTATTTAAAAAAATTATTCAATTAACGCAACGAGCACAAAATAATCATAAGATAATGTCAGCAACTAACAAATCCAAAGCTACTTGGGCAATCATAAATAAATCCAAAATAAATATGCCAAGAGACATGATTACTACCATATACATTGACAATAAAGCTATAAGTAGTCAACAGCAAATTGCTAACGCCTTTAACAACTTTTTTATAGATAAAATACAACCAACTTTAGGCTCTGGTAGACAAGTTACTTCAAATATAACCAAACCAACCCAGTCAATGTTTATGGCACCAAGTACACCCTACGAAATACTAAAAATTATCAGATCCTTGAAAAATACGTCAAGTGTTGGACATGATGGTATTGCCACTAAAATTGTAAAATATGTAGCCTACCACATTTGTGATCATTTAAGTCATATCATTAATTTAAGCATAAGTAGCGGAACATACCCGGAAAGTCTAAAAATATCTATTGTAAAGCCATTGTTCAAAAAAGACAATAAACAAAATATGAACTGTTATAGGCCTATCGCACTTATTCCTATATTCTCTAAAGTGTTTGAAAAGTATATTTATTCCCAAATATACGATTATTTAGAAAAAAAAAACATTCTTACTGATTATCAAAAAGGTTTTCGCAAAAACAAATCAATAAATATGGCTATTTTCGACTTCTTACAAAAAGTTATGGATAATGTAGATAAAAAGATACCCGTGTGCGCTATTTACTGCGATATGACCCAGGCATTTGATTATGTTGACCATGATATTTTACTTAATAAATTAGCAGCTTATGGTATAAGAGGAAATATTCTAAAGCTATTAGAATCATATCTCAAGAATCGCAAACAATATACAGAAATTACTAATATAAACTTTAATATAAAAAAAGAACAAGTATCCAAATCTAATAAACGTATAGTTAAATATGGTGTCCCGCAAGGAAGTGTTTTGGGCCCGCTGTTGTTCATTATGTATATAAATGATCTACCAAAAATTTCAAAATATCCAATATCTCTTTTCGCTGATGATAGTACGGTTACCATACACTCTACCAATGATAACACCTATGAAAATGAAATTAATAATACTATCAAATCAATAATTAATTGGTTGAATAACAATAATTTAAAAATTAATTTAGAAAAGACAAAAATTATGTTCTTTAGTCAACGTTTAGCAGCCCCGCCTATTGATGTTAACTACCAAGGAACAGCTATTCATAAAGTAGATGCAACCAAATTTCTAGGTGTAACAATTGACAAAAATCTGAATTGGAAAGCACACACAGAAGAACTCAACAAAAAAATTTGTTCTTCTGCTTATGCCCTGAATAAACTGGCACCTATAATCAGTACTAATGCACTCATCACTGCATATCATGGTATTGTTGGCTATGTCCTAAGATTTGGCATAATTTTTTGGGGTAATTCTACCAATAAAGAGATGATTTTTAAATCACAAAAAAGGTGTATTAGAGCTATGTTCGGCCTAAAAATAACTGAAAGCTGCAAATCGTACTTCATTAAGTATAACATTTTAAGTCTGCCGTCCCTTTTTATATATGAGGTAGCTAGTTTTGTCCACAGCAATTCAAAGTTATTTATGAAATTATCGGATGTCACAATAAGAAATCTTCGCGACAAAAATAGATTATGTATTGTAAAATCAAACACGGCATTAAAACATAAAAGTATATTTTGTTTGGCACCAATAATTTATAATAAAGTCCCTAACACTATTAAACAACTACCGACCATACAATATAAATTCGCCCTTAAAAAATACCTTCTACAAAAATGTTACTACAGCTTATCAGAATTTTTAAATGATGAGATTTAAACCCTATAAACACAATTCTCTATAAAATAATATTTAAATTAATTACAATCACGATGTTTCTCCTCATAATAATATCTACAAAATGTTTTTGAGAACTATTTTAGTTATTATATTGTATTAGCATGTTTTATGGTAATCATAAGCTAGGCGCCTATGCGCTAAATATAAATTTTGTACGCCATAAAAGGCAAAACATGTAGCTACTTTTAAAAAACTGAAGATCATGTACAATTTTATTGTCACACTCATGTTTTACAAAATAAATATCTTATCTTATCTTATCTTATGTTTTGTTGTATTATAATTGTCAGTTTTGATAGAAGGAAACCAAAATAACCTTTTTTTTGTATAAATAATTACTTTTGGACTAATATTATTGCGTGGTTTTTATTTCAGCTACATTTGTCTCCACAATGATTGTTCTCTGGCTGCCTTGTTAATTAATAATAGGCATGAAAAGAACTTTCCAGTGGTTTAAGTGTTGTCTTTATTGGATGCTGAGGATATGTGGTAATATAAACAAGGATGGTCATCCTTGTTTATATTGAACAAAAATATAACGAACTAATATTTTAGTAATATAACTAATATTTTAGTTATCGCCGTATTATCGGATACAGTGACAACTTGTCACATTAGCTATTTGATATTTTTCACCAGTGCGACATAATACAGCGATTATATTAACTGATTTTTGAATTAATGATTACTTGATTTTTTTATAAAATTGTTTCAAAAACAATTTTAACATCCATTCGTTTCATACTTGCGCCGCACGGTCAAGTATGTACTATTTGCCTAAGCTTTCGACGCGTCGATAAATGTTGACTACAAACATAAACTAGAATATATATCCACGCAATGTTCGGAACTCAATCGGAACCTTGTGATTAAGAACGAATAAAACTTATATTTATTTTTAATATTTAATTAGTATATCAATTATATTTGTGTATACTTTTAAAATTAGCTTATTGCACACTCTTAACTGCCCTTTCTTTGTCCTTCTTTCTCCTCCATCCCATGGTTGCCTGTAAAACATTGCCCTGAGCGATAAGGCTGCCAATTGTACTTCTAATATTAGCTATATTTTAGTGTTCTGTCCTGTACTCCTTGTGTACAATGAAGTTTAAATAAAAAATAAAACTTTGAAATTCCAAATTGGACGCAACAACTATAAAGTTAAAAAGTTACAAGAACAACAAACTCCGTCGAACAAGTCATCCATCATGATTATCCTTTCAGTCAAAGGGTGGCTCTTCGGATATTTACTTAAAGTTTGGAAAGCTAAGTGAGTTGGAGATCTATCGGCCTTACGGTAATTGTTATTAAAGTGAAAAATATTCGCTATTCAAATGATTTATGTCTAAATGTTTGATGAAAAATTGAAATTATTTAATAAAAATATTTGTTTACAATCTTATGGTGCTGCCACACCGCTGTATTAAAATGTTTACAAACATTTTGTAACATTTGTTAACAAACATTTGCTAACATTTTATCATAATGTTAAATAATGTAAGTAAATGTTTAATGTTAGAAAATGTTTGTAAACATTTTATAACACCGGTGTGGCAGCACCATTATGATTATTTCGGGGAAATAGGTTTTATTATGTTTCATAACTAGACTTGATAGAAACGACGACTATCATGAAATTTAAGTTCTCTCCTCAATTCATTTTGAGCCTTTTTAAATAATCCCTATTGAAATTATTTAGTAAATAAGAGGTAAAATAATTTCCATATGTTTTTCATAGTAGAGGTCGACAAAAGAGTAAATTAAATTTTTTATTTTAATATTTACAATGCAATAAATAATGTATGCGAGAGGTCTGGGTTGGTACCATCGCTTTGTATATTTCTGCCGCCAAGCAACAGTGTTTAAGGACTGTTGTGTTTTGGTTTAAAGGACATTGAAGCCAGTGAAATTATTGAGCATTATGAGACTTAACATCTTATGTCTCGGGGTGACGAGCGGAGTTCAGTGCCATGTAGTTCTATGTAATTCAAGTTCTGTGTGGTGTTGCTTCTGTTTATGGGCAGGCGTGACACTTACCATCAGGCGATCGCTTCGCTCGTCTCATCATTCAATCAAATAAAAAAACATAGCTCCACAACCCATGCACACCCACAAAACGAATCAAAAGAATGGGTATAGACATTTGATTACTACTCAATTCAAATAATAGAATCCACAAACGAAACAGTGCTATTGAGTTGACGCGTGAATCGGACTTATCGTGTGAATACTGACGGTGTGAAATAAATGACACTTCGCGTGTGATGTTGACTTGGGGAGATTGTCGCTGTCATCGAAGATCAGGCGGAATAGTTGTAGGCATTAGCGAAGATGAATGGCCAAATTAATCAAGCGAGCTATGATTTTCAGGCTCGACTCGTTTATCTTTATTCGATACAGTGCGCTTTTGTCTGGGAATATTTGATTTTGTATAAATGTAATTGTAACAATATATTTTGGGATTTTTGTTATATTTATGACAGCCTCCGTGGCGAAGCGGGCGAGTAGCCTGTGAAGCGAGAGGCCGCGGGTTCGATCCCCGCACCGAGACAAATGTTTGTGTGATCCACAAATATTTGTTTCGGGGTCTGGGTGTTGTGAGACCGAAAGAAGACCCACGACACAAGACTCGTATCTTACTGTGGGGTCAGGACTATGTACGTGACTGTTGGGTTTATTTATTTATTTATTTATGTTACTTATATGAACTATTTCTATTGTACATTTTTATACTGTCATGGAAGGAGAAATAAAGTCCAGTAACATAGATAAAAATTGTATGAGAGTCAGGTCGTTTCCCCGTGCGGGATTCAATGACACGGCACTTTCCTCGCTGCACTGTCATAATAAACTGCGTAACACCTTATTTACGAGAGGCCCAGGCCCGAACTTGTCGAGAAAATATCGAGTTTCACTGGAATAACCTAAGCACGAAACGATGTGCCTTATCTAATTTCGGAAAAGGATAAAATCCTTAACCAAAGCCTTCGTATTCACGAAGGATATCTTCAGATTTTTCCAGTTTCTGTGAGATTGTTTCCTTCCAAACACCGGCCTAATTCCTCCGTAATAATGGAATACAAAAACGATTGTTTTACAGATCAACAATTTTATGGACATTTGTTGTTTATTGAGTACGCTTTGTCGGGTCACGATAGGCTTATGTGTATATGAAAGGACCCTCGTAAAAACTGAGTGAGTTATTTACTGGGCAATGTTTACACAGTGTCCTGTGAATAGGTAATAAATTTGTCAGGTATGCAGGTTTCCTCACGATGTTTCCTTCACCGTTAAAGCAAGCGATAATTAACATTCAAGATACACGTAACTTAGAAAAGTCAGTGGTGCTCATGCTCTTGGGGCTGGTTTCGAACCTGCGACTTTCGTCTCGACAATCCATACCACTCCCCGCTGAGCTACTATCATAGCAGCGATAGCTCAGCGAAAATACTTTAGTAGATAATTTAATTTTGGAACGGCATTTTTATTTTTATTTCATTTGGTTTCAAGCTTAAGGCTATCTAGTCCGGTTAGACACAAACTTTGTGAACGATACAATGACTACAGTACGTGTGTGAATTGGAAGGGATTGTCTTTTTTTATTTTAGCAGGACGAATGGATGCAACTATACCTAGTTCAGTAAGGTGTAGTAGTCAATAAAAACTCACTTTAAGTGATCCATATTGGTATTTCGGTGATAATAGTGAGCACTTACACCAAGATTTTTTATAGCAAAAAACACAGTTTTTACCTAATTAACTCTCGAAAAGTATCACAGGCAGGGTGGACCAATAAAATTTGTGCTCGGTCAATTAAAATAACTAGCTCCTGTGTAATAGACTACAGTGCTAATTAACCCCTGAAATTACTCGCATTTCTTGAATTTCCCCTCAAAATCCATAATTCCACTTTGTGTTATATTCTTGAGTAAATGACATATGTAATTTAGAAAAGGTACAACAATATTCATAATTTAATACCTTACTCGAATAACACATTAGACCTCACCCAAATGTGTTGATTATCCATTAACAAATAAAAACAACACACGTAAATTATATAGGCCGTGTCGTCGGCGCAACTTCATTTCTCCATTAGCGGGGTCATGCTACCTTGGCTAAATTACGGGAATGATTGATTGCACCAAACAATCCATTAGAAATTACCTTTAGATGAACACTTCAGTCGAGTCGCCTTAATTACGTATTACATTATTTATGGACTTCCTATGATATGCAATAATTAAGCTCATTAAGAAATAAATAAATTCGTCCAACTGTAACACATATGAATAGTAGTTAAACAAAAACTGACTCAAATATCCTAAAATGAAAAAAAAAAATATTTACCAAGCCGGATTCAGAAAGTGGTGATATTAGATATGGCACGCATTGTGAGCAGGTTCCTCACTCTGAGGTCTTAACTACCAATGGCTTGAGATCTAAGCCTCGCCATAGGAGGGTGATTTTAAAAATAACAAATTCAATTCAATTAATTTTAAGTCGATGCATTTGCGGTTCAATGATTGATACCACCGACTAATCATCTCTGGGCACGCGTTAGCACGTATGCCGAAGTGGGACTTCAGAGTAACTGAATAGTTAATATAAGTATTGGTAAAAATATAACAGGTGTGCTTCGAGCGAAGGATTAAAAGGTATTATTGATGATTAATAATATGCATCAAAATAAAGTAATTAATGAAAAAGTAATTAGTTCATTTCACATTCCAATTAATAAATTCAACTCCTTTCAAATCCATTTATGTTTAATTGAATTTATAATACCTAATAGAATTTCATATATTTTTCAACAGCGGGCTATTTTCTAATTAGCAGGTTTGCACTGGATCTGGATCCCGAGCCTCAGACGCCCGCGTCAATGACGCAGCGTCAACACCGGATTCGCTTCGGTGCGATTGTACTACGCATTATGTAAAACTACAACAAACCATTCCACAATAGAATCATTATTCGACATTGAAGCTTGACGTAATATTCAGATGTCTGCCATAAGACACCCTGGTTTTAGGTATAACGGACTATACCAGTCCTGTTTATATTCAATCCCTCGTGGACTACTCGTATCAATGTAGCAATTTGCACAACAGAATTCATCTACAATACAGCCAAATATTAATGACCTGCCGTTTCTAACAAGCAAACAATTTACATATTTTAATCCCCAAATAAGTGGCCTCGCAATCTTTCTTGTGCTTGCGTGCGTGCGTGCTTAAGAGCGTTCGTGCGTGCGTGGGTACGTGTGTGAGTGTGTGTGTGTGTGTGTATGCGCGCGTGTGTGTGTGTGTGTGTGTGTGTGTGTGTGTGTGTGTGTGTGTGTGTGTGTTTGGCACGGCAACGCGACGCTGACATTTTCTATATTGACTATGCATTACAAGTTCTGCTCACGTCCCGTCAGCGTAGCGTTGCCGTCCCGCCCCGTCCGCTGTTGGACCAAACCCTTACGCTTTAAAGAATAGACCGATTTGAATACGTTTCTTTCGGGTCCAAAGATAATTTAATCGATAATTTTATTTAAGAAAACTGTTCAGCTTTTTTAAAAGTTGATGTTTTTATAATTCAGGTGATTTTTAACGATTTGTTTATTATCCCAAAGTTCCTAGATATGTAGTTTCGAAGTAAACGATTTAAATATTGTTTGCCCTCTGAGGCGTTTTTCTCGGCGCCAATAACGTTAATGTACTAGATCTATACCTCTATCAATTTAGAACCATCAATTTCTATATAACCTGAATAGCGCGTCGGGATATCAATCACTGAACATTACATTAGATAGATTTCAGATTTAATCTAAGATTTGGTATTGAACGAAAATAGACTAAGACATGTAGTACAAGGTGGTAGGTCCCTCGTATGCTATAGGCCGTCTGGGTTGATACCACCGTTATGTCTATTTCTGCCGCCAAGCAACTATGTGTAAGCACTAATGTGTCTTGGTTTGAAGGTCGTTGAAACTAGTAAAATTACTGGCCATTATGAGACTTAACATCTCATATCTTAGAGTGACGAGCGCAGTTCAGTGCCATGCAGTGCTTTGTAATTCAAAGTTCTGTGTGGTGTTGCTTCGGTTTATGGGCAGGTGAGGCGCTTACCATCAGGCGAGCGCCGCCGTCTCGTCATTCAATCAAATAAAAAAAAATACGCGAATGAAAATCCCTGGTTTTTGATATAAGATTAAATTGTCTGTACAATGTCTGAAATATGTTATTTTCTATAAAGTATTGTTCTATTTAGAGCATGGTGAAACACAAGTATCTTGTTACATTTATAGCGTTAAAAGCGTAATCCATTACCAAGGTGCCATGTCAAATAAGGAGGTTGAACAAAAGCCTATTGAGTCTGAAGATACGCGAACAAAGTACACATGTGAAGTGAACAAAGAGTGGATATATTAACTACCTATTGTACATTTTCTTGTCTGATAAAAAAAATATAATTCAATTACGTAAACTCTATACTCGTTTTAATTAATAGTACATACTCACGCCTCTAATGCCCGAAGGGGTAGGACCTATATATCCAAATATTCCCGAGCTTATTTACCTCCCACGATGTGATAGGCGGCGACCTCATGGCTATCCTCATCATCATCATCAGCCACAAGACGTCCACTGCTGAACATAGGCCTCCCCCAAAGATTTCCAGACCGACCTGTTGGAAGCGGCCTGCATCCAGCGACTTCCTGCGACCTTTATCAGGTCGTTTGTCTACCTTGTAGGCGGACGTCCAACGCTGCGCTTGCCAGTACGTGGCCTCCATTCCGGAACCTTTCTGCCCCATCGGTTATCGGTTCAATATTATAAATGAATATAACTATTTTTCGCTTATTTATGTCGAACATACAAAAAATAAAGGAATAATTCATACTTCTTAGTTTTTGTGAAGTTTGTAAAGGAAAGTCGAAAGTAATGCTTTAACAATAGACTTTGCCCAGCATTGTAACAGTAATATATAAAGAATGATTATTATATGAGTTATTTTTATTCGCAATATTAGTTTATTTCAGTCAAACACTTTGAAAGTAGTACAAAGAAGTACGAAGTAGTAGAAATAACAGATTACATCTTTGTAAGCAAGGCTTATTATTTTTCTAAGACATCGGTCTTGCGTCATACATCAACCGAGCTCGATGTGGTTTCGTGGTCTTTGCTCGAGCGAAAATCAGAACACGGTCTAGTGCCATGTTTTAAATCACTTAGAACCTGCCGTAGCTTAAGATAGTAGCCGCCGTGAGACAGTAAATACCGTTGGCTTAACGGAAAGCACGTAGGGCCTCAAGATTTATGTCGGTTCACGATCATGACGATTGGAATTGCTGTTTTACTAAAATAAGATTACGAACCTAGAATAAGTAAGTACTTCTTGAAAATCGTCGAAAGTTTAAGTGTTTTTGGCACTCACCTAATCCAATACCTGACAGGGTTTTCCGATATAGAACTAGCTTAAAAATAAAAATGGAAAATTATGAGAGCCATCGAGCGTTTGAGGCGTACGTGCTGTGAAACCAAAGCCGCGGTGCGTAGCGTAATGTACTGCGGCAAATAGATAGTTAGCTAGTAGGATAATTAGTTATTAAAATTAGTTATGATCTGACCATAAAAAATAACAAAATGTCCCCATCAACCAATATCGACCACACGTATCATCAGAAAGCTTTATTCATATGGCAGTCAGACCCATATCATTGTTGGAAAGAAAATATAAATGGTAAAAAACAAATGACGTAATTATCCATCAGTCGTTACTCACAACAAATTGAAACAAACACAAAACAAAACAAAAACAAACAGTTTTGGCGGGATTTTTGACAGTGTGGTTCATCGCTTTTTTTTTTTTTTTTTTTATAGTATAGATCGGCAAACGAGCAAGTGGGTCACCTGATGGTAAGTGATCTCCACCGCCCATGTATGCCCACAATATCAGAAGAATTATGGGCGCGTTGCCGACCTTAAAAGAAAGGGATAATTAGGGATTGGGAAGGGGAGGGGTATTTAGGCCTCCGGATATCTCACTCACCGTACGAAACGCAGCAGCAAGCCGCTACTTTACGTCGGTTTTCTGTGAGACAGTGGTAATGACCCGGTTGAGCCGGCCCAATCATGCTGTAGACAAACTGTCTACAGCGTGGCTCTACCACTCATTCTACAGCGTGGCTCTACCACTTATTTTAATTTATTTCAAAGACTAGTTTGAAGTTGTGTTTGTTGTATAAAAGTGGTGTGGATTTGTGGAATACAACAGGAATACAACATTGGCAGTGATGAACAGTGTATGAAAACATTAAAATAAGTGAATTAAGCATCGAATTAAGAAACTCACACCAAAGCTCCAATAAGACCTTGAAAACGTCCACACCGTTATTTCATCGTTCTTGTGAATATTTGAGAATAAATTATACTTATCATTGGCGAAATGCATAATAAGTCATAAATTAAAAACAAGAAGAAATACCAAACAGCTTTTGGTTGTGGATCAACTTAAAACTAACCATGTGAACCAGCTGTTAAAGCCATAATGCCAGATCCATAAGTTATTATAAGCCCCATGAATGAATAATGAAACATGAACAGAATGATTAGTGGCTTTAATGCGATTGCGGTGTACTTAACAACGCAGCATTACAACTGAAATTCATCAGCTAGTGGTTATCATGGAATTCATATTTAAATTAATAATTGTGAACTTATGTCAGGTAAATATGCCATTTTGACTAACTATAAAATAAACACATTGTAAGATTATTATGTTAATAATAAATAATAAACATGCTAATAGAATTTCAAAAATCAAAAGCGTAATTAAGATTTAAGGTTATTCATAAATAGAACAATATTTTGAAAAGCCTATTGTATATATATTTGTTTGTATTAGGTTTGAAATCTTACCTAGTTTCTATTATCTTCCATTGAACAGTCTTCACTGAAAATAGTTAATAATAATGGGTATTCAATAACTCCATGTGAGTGACCTCGTTAAAACAAAATAACTAGCTGATTCTGAAATATTGATCAAGTAACATTCTATTGACTGAAAACTTTGAGTATGAAACATGGATGAATGGATCAATACTAAAGGACAATTACAATACATGATTATACTGCTTGCTGCTGTTGCGTTTCGTAGGGTTAGTGAGATATCACTTAATTATCCTTTTTCTTGAAGGTTGACCACGGGTTCATGATCCTTCTGGTGTTATGGGTGTTTATGGGTGGTGGAAATCGCTGAGTATCAGGTGACCCTCGGACTCGACTTTGCCGCCCGCAGGCGGCCTCTCGGCTAGCATTGGTTGCTGACATCACAATTCTCTCAAGATGACTATACATATATCACTAAGAATTTAAACACTGCCACTCTATGGCTAATGATGCTTTAAAACAAAAATTTGTTAGTAAATATGTTCCTTATTATAGTCATCCAGCAAGCGTTGAAACTATTCTTAAGAGAAACATGGCTGAACATTCTGCAAGGCAGCAAATACCTAACGAGCCAGACAATGTAATGGACGAGTAGACGAACAACAATGCTGCGGAATTTTCAGATTGATTCATCGCGGAGGTGTTGCAGAGAACAGTGTAATTTATGACTTCACCCACACGGTACTGCGTCGAAACTATGAAATGGTGCATTGTCCACATTAGGTACTCTATGTAGGTCGGTTGGGATCGTACTTACAGTAAATGGATACTATAATTTATTATTAGAGATTAGGATTTATGTAGTTGGTTATATTTTGGTAAAATATATTTAAGATATTAACGCTGGTAAAATGTTAGTTATACAGAACTACATACTTAGTTTTGGCTTAAAGCTAAAAACATGGGACTGACAGAACCAGCGCCTAAACATACAAAGCATTTTAAAAACTATCAAACTTTTCCGCTCAATCTATTAATTATAGAAAGAAAGAAAATACATTTATTTCCGCACTTAAAATCAACAAAGAAATCGATAATAATATTTTATTATATAATGTGCGGAAATTGGCTACCACTTAACTTAATGCTGCAACGTTGCATTTAAGCAAGATCAATAGCGCTGATTTTCGCTGATATAAACATACTGTTCAATCTATGTGTATCTTACTTTTTAATAATTTATAAGATCTAACTAAAAAAATAAAACTATAGCTAACCTTTTATGAACATAAATAATTTAATTGAGCAAAGAGTAGCAGTGTCGTAGTAGTAGTAGTAGTGCCGTAGAGTAGTAGTAGTGTAGTGTAGTGTAGGAGTAGTAGCGGACTCTCGAGACAAAAGTCCCCGGTTCGAAACAACCACAGAGAACAGCCCCAAGAGCAAGCACCTCTGACTTTTAAGTTACGTGTAAATTAATTGTTGATTATATTGCTTTAACCGTGAAGAAAATATCGTGAGGAAAGCTGTATACCTGAGAGGTATGTATAGTCTGCTAACCCGCATTAGACCAGCGTGGTCGCCTAACCCCTCTAATTTAGTAAAGCATTCCCGTACCCAGCAGTGGGACATGTATAATACAAGACTAGTAGTATTATTATCATAAAATCATATTATGTATTTAGATGTTAACTATAAAGTTAAAGGCATGTTGCTAAGTCACCTTAACGACTAAGACCTATTTCCAATAATGGATGATGCAATGAAAGGATGAGAAACACAAATGCAGCAAAATGTAAATCGGTTCAGAGTTAAATCGGTTGAAAGTGATGATGAAGTTCCAGCTGAAACTAGAACGTATGCCGCGCCAAACCGAATGTGTTAGCGTGGTTCCTATAGCCTGAAAGCTCTTTATAAGCCATTGAAGTAAGGGTCTCAAAAATGGTGCAACCTTTTATCTCATTATATTTGGAACATTATTGTAATATAAACGCGCTTTGCTATAATATGCTAGACACAAATCATGTCTTTATAGAAATGTGTGCGTAAATTGCTGCCATAATTATTACTTTTACATGGGACTCTGCAGTTCGTAGTCTATGACAAATATCAAAAGTTTATACAATTGTGTAAATAAAAATCTTTACTGATCTATATTTTGTACAACATTTTGCAAAATTATTTTAACGCGAATCCGCTGGGGCTACAAACTTGAAAATTTGGTAGTTGATGCCTTTTATGTTTTAAGCATCAACTAAAGAAGGATTTTTGGAAATATCACTATAAGTGATGAACGGATGTATAGAAGTATGCAAGAAATATAACGGTGTAAATTTTATACGGGCGGAGCCGTGCGAAAGTGCTCGTTTCCAATAGTTACTCGCCATTGGCTGAAATTCTTTAAACTTTATAAATAACATCTCATGTCTTTGCGAACTAAACAAACAAAGTCCGTGAGAAGTTGACCACGTGTACCCGATCGGGCGCGCGGATTATGGTCCGATTCCAATTGGCTTACTTTATCTTGACTTAGTTTTGCTTTTACTATGATTAAGGATCCGAGTTTTTAGAGCTTTGCACAACTCGGCGAAGTTTATCAATCTGAGTGGTTCATGCAGAGTATCAGTTTGTTTTAAATTAATTTGGAGCAGCTGTCTATTATGTAGCATACGTATTAAGTATATTAAACTTTCATATATCAATATATATATAGGTACTTACTATAATTGAAAGTGTAACTATTCAAAGTGTTGTCTAAAATATTTAGCCATTTTCAAAATGTTATCTTTTCTCCTTTTAAATATTTCAATTGTTTCCATTTGCAAACTTTACATTTTATGCTTCATTGTTATTACGCATATACAGGGTTGATTTTAAAACACCAGCAACCTCGCAGGACCAGATTTCTGACCCCATACGGAACAACTTTTGTTCTACGAGTTTGTATATAACTCAATATATTTAAAAAAAAATGATTTTACAAGTTTTTGTTGTGTCGTATTTTTCTTCGTAGACCTCGGCGTGCCCGCGCGACTCAAAGGCGCCGCTCAGCTGGCTCGGGTGTCGACCTTCAAAGGCGCTAGCCCGGTTCCCCACGCTTCGCGTGTTTGCTTACGTAAACTGCGATGCGCGTAGGTAACATTCAAGACGGAAATTAAATGAATACTTATTTTTGTATGAAAATAAAATCTAACAAATTATCAAAAGTCGTAGAACAAAAGTAGTAGCTTATAACCTTAGGTATCTACCCCTGCGAGGTTGCTGGTGTTTTAAAAATAACCCTGTATATACACGTCATATACGCGTATCATTTATATTGAAATGTTATGATTTTACACAAAATCTGTATTCAAAATCCGTATGTATAAAAATTCTCAGTAAAGTCATCGTAATATACATTCAGTAAACAGCAATCAGTCGTGCAAATACACCGGATATAATATGATTGATTTGAGTTTCTCTATAGAAGCGCAATTAAAAACACATTATAAAGATGCTATGACAGTTCGTGATGACAAAATCGTGAGATGTCGATTGACAGTTAACATTATATTTGGGTTGCACTGTACTTGCCATTAGATCCACGGCCATGCCAGGATAAATAATTTAAGTTTTAGTTCGGTTTAGTACAAATATTCGGACTAATGGGTAGAAATTCTAAAATTGGACTGAGTTTATTTTGAAAACTCAAAATTGGCGAGTAAAAATAGCCATAATGTACAACAACGTTTCGTCACAGTTTTATAGTACCTACTAGCTTTTGTTCGCGGCTCCGCCCGCGTAAACAGTATTTTCCGGGATAAAAGTAGCCTGTAACCGTCTCCAGGGTCCCATCTGTCTCTGTAGATAAATTCATCAAAATCGGTTCAGTGATTTAGGCGTGAAAGCGTAACAAACAAACTCACTTTCGCATTTACTTTCACCCCCTTTTTCACCCCTTAATAAATAAAATTTCCAAAATTCCTGAAACACGTATTTATTTGTTTTACGTCAATAACCGAAATACTAAATTTTGTTTATGTAACTTTCAAAATGACGGACTTTCATACATATTATCATCCCCTATTTTGACCCCTTAGCGGTGGAATTTTCTAAAATCCTTTCTTAGTGGGTGCCTACATAACAAAATGAATATACAGTCCGAATTTCATGCTTGTAGCCTTGATGATTTGCGCTCGGCGATGATGAATCAGTCAGTCAGTCAGAACATGTTATTTTATAAGTATAGATAAATCTTTTGATTCTTTCTTATTTAATAATGTATTTTGGACTATTAACCTAATTCAATAAATTAAAACATTTTGCCAACTTCAAGTAATCCACGAACAGTAATTGGGGTTTATTGTACATCGAACAAAAGAAAGCAGACCTAAAGTAACAGTACAAAAAAATTAAAAGCTTTTTTACAACCGCCTAAAGAATGTTTATTTCGATTGTAAAAAAGCCTCATGGTAATAAGGGTCGACGCAAGATTTCCTAATCTAATCTAACGTAAATAATCTTTAAATTTCGAACGTTTTTAATATGCCTATGGAAGTATAAATTACTAGCTTGTGCTTGCATTTCCGGCTGCGAGTCACGCAATTATGGGAAATTATAAATATTTTTAATGCCCTAAATAGTTTTGTTGTTATTTATTTATATTTGATGCTTGTTCATATTTTTTTTATTAAAAATAGGTATAAGAGTTCATATAAACCGCAACGATAAACGTGTTAACAATTTTGCATTTCGATCAAAGATGCCGATAGTGTAGTTTAGTGTAGTTTTCTTCGTTGATTTTTATACGAAAAATAAATGAATACGAACACGAATTTAAAAACATAATCAAAATTGTTTCAAAATCGAAAATGCAATTATGATTTTAAATATTGGTATGAGCAAAGGTGGGCAGTGGTTTAAGACGGATTTATAAAAAAAATCTGTAATAGTTTTTAAGTAATTTTATGTATTTATTCAAATAATAAACAAATCCAGTGCCCTGTTATTCCTAAGATAATATATTTTAAACACGTATTTCAAGGGACGAAAAGTATAAAATTAAGTAAACATTTGCAATGTAAAGTTTATTAGAAATTCATTTCCCTAGTCAGGAAGCGGAAATATGGTTTAATGTTTTTCTTTCGTATAAAAAGGTTACTTCCTGCCTTTTTATTTTTAATCATTACTCCTTTGTAACGTTCATATTTATATGAACATGTTCTTTATTATTTTTTTTAACTAATAATTATTAAGTTTTACAAAGTTGAAGTCTATTTTAGAAAAGTATAATGAAATATAAGACAAAAAGTAAGGTAAAAACTTTTCATAACACACGCAATACAGCTGCGTCACTAAGGTATTCAACATTTATAAATACAATACATATTTATAATACATTGGGTATTGTGACATTTTATAATTTTTATTAATTTGGTCATAAAATGTTATCCTAAAAACATTCTACGAAAATATAATTTTGGGTTAATAGTTGAAGATGAAATACTTAAAACAAAAAAGTTTTAGATAGTAATTTGTCACGTAGTTTCACTCTCCATGTTTTGTGAAATGACTTAATAAAATTAATTCCGTACACTTAATTAATATTTTCTCAAAAAGTAATTTTAAAATATTCACTGATATCCAAAATGGCTTTCTATTGAAAATAAATATTCTATTAAGTTATTATAGTCTGAAAGCTTTCCTTTAACAAAGTATATTAAATAATTTATCAGCTCGACATTAGAACTCGTTGATCGCTTTTAAGAAAGAAAAATATTTTTTCATTTTTATTTTCAATCTATTAGTGACGAAAGAAGATGTCCACTTTTTTGTATGGACGTTGTTTTTTTTATTTCGAACAAAATCCAACCAACATCAAATTATAGGGAAATAATTTTAACAAACATTTGAAATATGTGAATTTGGAAGTTAACAACTTGGCGGCAAAATACAAAGAAAATTACTCACATAAACACAAAATAATGACTTACATATTTTTTTTGCTTAACAAGCTCAAGCTTAACTTGCGTGTACTTTAATATGTATATAATTTCTAATTAGCTGAGATTGGCGTTTAATAGTCTGCCATTTTCTGCGTGAAGTCAAAGTTGAAATCTAGTTTATCTCTTACATTTTTGGACCTCGCATCCAAGTTATAGCTACGCCCATGTTCATAGGTACACCTTTTGCCGAATAATAAATATCTAGTTTTTATACTTATCACAAAGTTTTTAATAAAATCCACTATACCAGTAGGGGCGTTAAAAATATTATTATATAATTTAATATTTTATAAAAATATTATTATAATATTATCATATTATCGATTTTTTTTCTGCAATACGTTTATATTTTTTGTGATATATTTTGTTTTTTTATTAAGTATCGAAATCATATCTGAACGATATTCTTTTCAAATTTGATACCGTAAAATGTGGACGATAAAATTTTAAGATACCAAAATGGTCATCCGAATCCGAATGATTTTTGACATGTCTATATACCAGCACTTTAATCAACAACATGTTAATTAACGTATTTTTTATTTGAGCCTCATTCGTGGAATAATGGACAAAAGCGACAGGCCTTTAGCTCAAAGAACATGTCTGTTTTGTTAAAAAACATTTTGCTTTTTACATAAACAAAATAAAAGTTAAAGCTTTAGTGTCTCTAAAACTTACAAATAAAGGGTCAAAAAGATAATATTTGAGTGTTCTGACGTTTTATCTAAATTATTATTCATAATTTATACTGAAAACCTGCAAAATTTATATTATTTATTTGAATAGCTTTATGTTTTTTCTAAGCAAATTGTCATAAAACAGACATGTAATGTACATGTACTTATTTTATTATTAATCAGTGTTTTTACTGTCATTTTACGTCAAACTATTTATGGGTGAAAGAAAAAAATAATAATTAGATTACTACATGTTTTAAAAAATTAAGCTAAATCCGCTGAATCCATATCTTTCCAATACAGTTTTCGCAATATAGTAATAATTATCCACCAAGCTACAAACTACCCTGAGGCGTATCGCGTAAAACTCTTGACGACGTTCATAAAAAACAAAAACTCAATGTCAAATTACAATGAAAAGTAGGTGTTAGTTAATAAGCGGGTGATAACTGAGCCAGCGAACTTTCTGCTGCAGTTAATTTCGTAATGAACAATAGCTCTTAACGACTTGCCCCTAAATGCAACACAGTTACCTGAAAATGGTATTCACAAAGAATATAACTGAGTTGGAAGAAAATGTACGGCGGAAAGTTTGCATCTGCAATGAATGCAGCGTAATTAATTTTTCTCTTTGCAATGAGTTAAAGTATCACGGCGGTTAGTGTTTTATGATAATGGAATCCAGATGACGCGATCCCGTCTTGCATTATTCAGTTATTTCAGTCAACTGAGCGTAATGTGTACGACAAAACGGGCTACTGTCGTGAATTACAACTTTAAATATACATTTTGTGACATAGTGTTTTCATAGAAAAATAAGCTCACACTTGTTTTCCGCAAGGATATATAGAAATGTATCTAGTGCACCCACGTTTCGCTGAGCTTATCTTCATTCTGTGATGTGATAGGGAGCGGGCCTATCACCATACTGGGCATAAATTTCGAAATGAAAACTCAGACACATAATTTAATCATTCGACCTATGAATTGAAGCCATGGATGGCGTCACGGTTAACCTTAGCACGTTCCCAGTCGACTAATGAGGCCGCGCCAGTAAACTATTTTTTCATTGCCTCTAATACCGACATTAGGTTTGCCTAAAACAACTCGAGCATTCCGGACATGACAAATCGAAAATTGGACTCTAAGTTCAACTAAAAATACTTTTACTATGTGGGGGGCAATTCTCACGCACTCGAATTCGAAAAAATCTCGCATATGAACTTTTTGCAATTAAATTTAAGTTGAGCTATTCAAAATCTCGGGATCGACATTTCTCGTAGGTTAGCTGATCAATTGACTTCGAAAATTACTTTACCATTCGAAATATATATTACATCAGAACTCTCGAATTGCTAAATCGATTCCGAGATTACTTCGAAGGAAATAAGAATTGCCTCCCTGAACTTGAACTGACAAATAAATTTATAAAAATAGTCGTTAGGTTTAGGTATCATATCTGTTTGCCTATCTTTACATATTTTATTTGGGATAAAAATAATACATTTACCCCTACCTACATTGAAGAATCATAAAACGAAATTACATAAATCAATAATTTTGTTTCTCTTGTTCACACACGGGACTGTCCGTGCGTAGTTGGGGTGTCCGTAACTTTTGATAAAATCTAGTAAGCACAAATTCCGGGACAGTAAAGTGAAATTACTAGACATGGGACCAGGCAGCCCATTCCGGGATAATATCTAATTTTCCGGACGTCTGTCAACCTTAGCTGCAGCTCTGGCCAACCAAAATATGATTGCGAGAATAACCACATAATATACCAATATAAGAATATCTTTAGAACATTGTCTCGGAATCGTACCTTTAATCATAATTAAGGTTAGTATCTGATAACAAGAATAATGTTTATCTTTACGAGGTGTCTTTTGAGAGATTGAATTGAGTTGTTTATGGTAATGTTGGCCACATCGATGATAAACTTGGCGAGAACTTCTAGCACAGAAACTCAAAGTCTGTTAAATATAAATGAAGCATGAATAATTCAAGTTTTGCTCGTGCATTTGCAGTATTGACAAATTCAAGCGCCGATAGTCTAATCTAAGCTATGTAATATGGATTTTTTCCGATGCCTTAAAAAATAACCAAAAGAATCTGGTTTTATTTTGATTTTATAAAAAAAATCCACCAAGATGAACCAAATAACCGAAGCGCTACAATAAATTTCATCGTAACAATATCATCTCTCAATACCATAATAATATGTATTACCTACGTTTATTACTTGAAGTTTTAAACCTCTGTCTGTTTCCAAAATAAATTAATGAAATATATATACACTATATGAAACGGGTAAATAGTAATCATATAATATAGTATTGTTTCATTATAAAAGAGAGGAAAAGAGTATTACATATGACCAATATTGACCAAACATAATCTCATATACGCAACATTAGTCGGGGCTCGAGTTAAACTGACTTCGCGTAACATGGGGCAAGTTTGATTAGGGTCCAAAATTAATTCTCCCCAGAGACGAGCTGATCTAATTTCGAGAGTAGTTATCAAGTGGCTTGGAAAATGTTTGGGCGTTTCTCATCATTCCTCAGACGGGCATTGATAGCATAATTGATAATCTTTAGACCGATGCTGTGGTTTCTGGAGTTACGAAGCTCAAACCTGTTGAAAGGGTGACGGGTTTAGTTTATAAATACATAATCTCTCTGTAATGTAACATATATTTAGGCTGGCAGTAGTTTATGAGTTTTTCGATATATTACTTGCTTATGAAATAGTAGTACAGTAGTGATAATGGAGTTCGCACTCTGTTATATCGTAGGACCCAATTTTTTTGATCGAATGTGTTAATAAGGTGCCGGATTCAATTTATAAATATAGAAGCTATGTGTATCGCAACATATTATATCTAGGCTGACAGTTCTGTAGGAGTTCTTCGAAATATTTTTATTTGCTTGGAATATTTTTTGTACCATACGGCGACATGTCCACACACTTAATATCGCACAAATTAGTACCATTAGGGAGACTATTTATATTAGGAATCTTCTTGTATAGCTCGTATCCTTATCGATACAAATTAAAGGTACTTACTATAATAAAGGGTTTACATTCTATCATATCGTCGGACCGAAATATTTTTGTCGAAATGTGTAAATCGATTCTGTACGCTTAAAAATCCACTAGCAAAATGTTGAACTTTGTAAGAAAGTATTTTTTTACTTCTGAACAACTTGATCGATTATTTTCATATTCAAACAATACATTTGTGGTGATGTTGGTTTGTAAGTATAGTATTACTCTGACCCACGGGAGCGGAACAGTAATATAGACGTTGTGAATTGCCATACGTACTATCTGTCGGGCTATTTATTGCGCGCAAGGAACCATTTACTTTGTTACCAGCCATCACTCTTCTTTTTTTCTTATATGCCTTAGTAAGGCCAGCAAACGGGCAAGTGGGTCACCTAATAGCAAGCGATTTCTACCGCTCATAAGTTATCAGACTACCTGACAAATCATCGATGCAGACCTTAAAGGAACAGAATTAAGGAATAGGGAAGGAGAGGGGGATTTGAGGCTCGAAATATCTCACTCACCGTACGAAAACCAATAGCAAGTTGTACGTCTTGTCGATTTTCTGTGAGACAGTAGTTACAACCCGGACTAGCCGGCCCAATCATGCTTCAGAGCAGTGTTTTCCAACCTTTTTTAGGCCATGCCCCACCTTAACATTTTTTTGTTAAATTTGTCACCGATATCTAGCATTGCATTTAAATAACCCAAAGCGAAAGGATTAAAGTCGTGTCGAGTCTATTTTTAAATTGCCCCCCTGTGGGGCGTAGGCCCCACGTTGGGAAACGATGCTCTAGATAAAACTCTCTACGGCGGGTATTTCAATATTCCTTTCGCACTTCCCATCTCTCGTTATCATGCTACTCAGTTACATAATAATTTACCCACTTATTCCACTCTTTCCTCGTCTAGTATCGTCCTCTTTTTTATCACTCTTCATTTCAATTAAAATAATGTAATTTAGTTTCTAATTTAATGTATTGTAAAATTTTGCACGTTTTTTAAACGAGAAATACTAAGAGTAAAAGATTAATTACATTAGACCCTTCACTGGCTTACATTTTCTAATAGAAAAGCTTTGAATTACAAATTAGACAGAAAATTATGAAGAATATTCTGAAGTAATTAAGTTTAATCCAAACGAATGCTGCGTTTAAAGAACTGGCATAAAACTCGATTAGCATTGTTAACCTCTGGTATAGCAATTTTCAATAAATTATAATGGACTTATTTATGACTAAATCTACGTCCATTTAGAATGTTAAATGTATTTTTATATTCATAACGAACCCACCCCATTTCGCAAATTAAATGAATGATATTATGTCTATAAAAATCCAATGAGTATTAATACTCTATTATATTAGATATTCTAAATATTAATTTTTAATTTATAATCCACACACAGCTATTAACTTATTCTGAGAGCATATTACGGTCCCTCCATAATAAGATGCCAAAATTGTTCCATTTCTTTTTAAATTTCCTAAAAAATGAAATTGAATATAGTACATTAGCGGTGCCTAATACGCAATACAGTTTAGTGGGACTTACAAATATTTTGCGAAATATACGAAATTTTCGTATACTAATATTGGATTAGTATTATAAAATACATCACGTTGTAAAGATGATTATGACCGACGTTATTATCTCTTACAACGAGTTATCGGAACCCTAATTGCGTAGAATGAACCTAACAGTCCATCAGGTACCCTATAAAATGGCTATAAAATCAGATATAGACGTTAACCCATCGGAAATGGGTAATTGTTTTTGCGGTATTTCGATAATTTATCAGATCAAGGTGGCTGAAGCTGTATATGGCATCAACAAGCTCTTAAAAATATATTTTGTATACAGGCTGTTTAGTTAATATAGATTCTTTAAATCAATCCACGGTATATTTATTACCCAAAACAATGATAGAAATAGTTTATTTCTCACGAATATGTCAATTTATTTTTGATCTGTTTTAGTAATTATACATTTATTTCCATTTATCGCTCGTTCTAGGTGAAGAAAAACTTCATGTATCTAAGTATACATATATGTATAAGCTCTCGCCTTTATCCCTGGAGGGGTAGACATACCGGGCACAAATTTCAATCCCGGAAAATTCGTGTCTTTTTGAATCAAAGACTCAAACACAAATTTTGGTGGCCCAACCTGGGAATTGAATCCAGGACCTCAGGGTTCTCAGTTTTAGTACGCACCCACTAGACTGAGGCGATCGCTGCCACTATACCAATGAGGCGATCCTGAGGTATACCTGAAACTAATATCCCAATTTTTTTTAGAACGTGAGTGAAGTTGAAACCCGCATTAAGTCAAAGTGTTATAAGGTGGTAGGTCCCTCGTATGCTAGAGGCCGCCAATCAACAGTGTATAGGCACTGTTGTATTTCGGTTTGAAGGACATTGAAGCCAGTGAAATTACTGGGCATTGTGCACTTAATATCTTATGTCTCGGGGTTACGAGCGCGGTTCAGTGCCAATGCAGTGCTTTGTAATTCAAAGTTCTGTGTGGTGTTGCTTCTGTTTAGGGGCAGGCGATGCGCTCACCATCAAGCGAGCGCCTTGCTTGTCTCGTCATTCAATCAAATAAAAAAAAAGTGTATCAGTAAGGCATAACCCCATTCATTCGTAGAGGAAGCCGTGCACAGCAACTAGAAAGTATATTATACAGGCTTGATCTGTCTGGGACTATATTTATACTTGTAAACGGTAAACGTAGTTTAATCCACACTCTGTATAAACGGGTACAAGCAGATCAGTTCGTGCGTTCGCTCTCGATGACTTAAGTTGTTTTAATTCAATTAGAAGTGAAGGAACGTAACGAGGGTCGCTTCTTGAATCAACACTGGTATGTGCAAAACCACTTATTTCGTACGGAATTTGGTGTAAATCTTTATCAAGGCTAAAATCTTTGAAATACACGGCAATCTAATCTGCAGAAGAAAAATAACTGAAAAAGTTCTCAAGATCAATTTCCAAATTAAGATAATACTTTATGTGACCTATCAAAGTATCTGGTGTTTTTGATCTTAAGTTCCTATTTTTATTCGTTTAAATGACGAGACGAGCCATCGTTTACCCAACGGTATTTCTACACGCTACGCCTGTCCTTGAACTGGAGTAAAATTATCCAAACTTTAAATTACGAAGTACTCCATTCTACATTGCGCTCATCACCGCGAGATATGAGATGCTAAGTTGCGTAAGGCCCAGTAAATTCAATGGCTTCAATGAAAACCGAAATATTACACTGCTGCAGAAAATAGACAAATAGATATCTACCGAGACGGCCTCTCACATATCGTTTAAGATAGACCTTGTCGTTGCAAGCCATCGGACTCCACATGTTAAAATCAGATTTGACATGGGGGATTTGGGACTTCGATCAAGAATAGATAATAAGGTGCAATCCTACACATACAGGTGATAGGCCCAATCTTGCGAGAGGTTGTTTGGGTAGATATTACCGCTTTGTTATTATCTGCCACTGTCTGCACTGTTATGAGACTCAATTTACAAGTGGTTGAGCCAAGCTGTAGACAGTTTTGTCTACAGCATGAATGGGCGGGCTTGATCGGGTCGTTACAACTGTCTTACAGAAAACCGACGTAAAGTTGCGGCTTGCTGCTGCTGCGTTTCGTACGGTGAGATATTCGGAGGCCCAAATCCCTTACCTGTCCCAATCTCTTAATTATCCCTTACTTTTAAGGACGGCCCCATGATTCTTGTGGTATTGTGGGCGTACATGGATTGAGATAACTTACCATCAGGTAACTTGCTCGTTTGCCGGCCTATGCTGTAAAAAATAACACCTATGTTTTGGGATCACGAGTGCAATCCCATACCATATAGTCCTTTGTTGTTCTAAGTTTTGAATGCTGATACAACTTATCGGCAGGTATAACGCTTCGATCGCCGTGTCTCGTCATACGGCTAATAAAAATCGTCACCGTCTTTAACTGTTGATGTTGTTTTGATAACTTAAGAGACGGAATAAAATCTAGGAATGCTTCGAAAAACATCTTAAGGAAGATGTTACACGCCAATAAAATTCAGGTCTTAAATAAACAGTAGATTTACAACCTACGCAGGTATTAAAATGCTTTTTATTACCGTATTATGTTTTATTATGGCGAAAGCATTGTACGCACAATTTTCATGCAGAAATGGAGGCACATATTTTACGGTGTTTTGGTATGGCCTCCAGTAAATTTGATCACGATTCCTCATGGAGGATCGGCGTATGTTGATTTAATTTCATTTGCAAACAGTACTGTTGACAATATACAAAATATACTTCTGTATAAAAATGAAATCAAAATATTCAGGATTAAATGATTGAAGCCGTTTTTATATGATAACTATACGGTTTTGATTAAATAAATAAATACGCCCAACAGTCACACACATAGTCCTGACCCCACAGTAAGATACGAGTCTTGTGTCGTGGGTATCAGGAACTACGAGATACTTTCGGTCCCACATCACCCAGACCCCGAAACAAATATTTGTGGATCACACAAATATTTGTCTCGGTGCAGGGAGCGAACCCGTGGCCTCTCGCTTCGTAGACGGCTACTCGCCGCTACGCCACGGAGGCTGTATTATTATTAATGTAATTACAATTTTACATAATAAATTGTTAAAATTTTCCATAAGTTGTTTTAGAGTGTATTATATTAATTTCATGATTTCAAAGAATAACTTCTAATATTTTAGCAAAAAGTGATTTATCGTGTACTCAAAGATCTCCATAGGGAGATCTTGTAAATAAAGCTTAGAGATGTATTATTCATAGAAATTCCAGAACGGACACAATGAACTACATTAACTTTTTTAAGTATCAAAGAGAAATAAGGTCCCAAAGCCATCTATCTACCAAAGTGCTTAAGTTAGCTTAGTAGATATTTATGGTGACTATTTGGATCATCTTTATTACATGAGTATATATTTTTACAATAATACATCATAAAATAACGTTTCTTTTTTTTATGACTGATGTGACGACCTGGATATGCTAGAAAATGATACGATGTTGTTTTTATATTGAATGACGAGATGAGCAAGGCGCTCGCCTGATGGTAAGCGCCACGCCAGCCCATAAACAAAAGCAACACCGCACAGAACGTTGAATTACAAAACACTGCATGACATTGAACTGCGCTCGTCACCACGAGATGTTAAGTCTCACAATGCCCAGTAATTTCACTGGCTTCAATGTCCTTCAAAGCAAAATACAAGAGTGATTACACACTGTTGCTTGAACACTGAAGCCAGTGAAATGGTCAACAAACTCTGAAATATTTCATGAAATGGTGGCATTTTTTTTTATCTTGGCTCGGCAAAGTGACTACGCTACACCTGATGGTAAGTGTAGCGCAATCCAAGAATAGTGTCGACCAACGATAAACAATGTGTCCATCGCAAGATCATGCCGGCCTGCCAAAGGGCCAAAGGGGAGGGGAAGGAAAGAGGGAGAGGAAAAGGGTTAGGATCAGGGGGAAAGCCCCCTGGGGAGAACCGGATATACACTGGCTGACCCTGGAATGTGACCCACACAAGGCGGGCCACTATGGCAGGTTTTAGCACCAGTGTACGGTGGTCGCTATCCGATCGGATACAAGTATCCTCCCACCAGCAAAAAGCATTTTCAACTACATTAAGACATTATAATCAATTCTAAGTACATTCTGTTTACGGCATATATTTTATATATCAGGTACAAATATATCACTTAGATTCATTTCATGATTCATTTCATTCATTATTATTAGCTTCTTCAAGGACTAAGATGCGTTTGTTTGCTCGTCTTCTTGCGTGTGGTCCCAATCTAACCCTCTTTGGTTCTTCAGACTCGCCTTGTGTAACCTGTACAATACAATATCAATGTATAGTAAAGATAAATGCTTTGCTACTGTAATCTAGTTGAGTTTAAAGCGAACCATAAGTACTCATTAAACCTCTGATATTAATTATATAAACACTGTACTTTTTGCTTTTTGTAACACTACATGTTCCCTTAATTTTTTTTATAGCATAGGCCGGCAAACGAGCAAGTGGGTCACCTGATGGTAAGTGATCTCCACCGCCCATGTATGCCCACCACCAGAAGAATCATGGGCGCGTTGCCGACTTTAAACGAAAGGGATAATTAGGGATTGGGAAGGGGAGGGGATTTGGGCCTCCGGATATCTCACTCACCGTATGAAACGCAGCAACAAGCCGCTACTTTACGTCGGTTTTCTGTGAGACAGTGGTAACGACCCGGTCGAGCCGACCCATTCATGCTGTAGACAAAACTGTCTACAGCGTGGCTCTACCACTCAAAAACTTTAAAGCGAGCCAAACGAACTCATTAAACCTCTGATATCAATTCTATAAATATTGTACTTTTTGCTTCCTGTAACACTGTATGTTCCCTTAAAATAAATAAATAAATAAGTAACTTTTAAATAACCAATGTTTTTTTCCAACAAAGTTAGGAACTATTTCAATTTAACTAGCTTTAAAACAAGTGATCCTTCGTATGCTAGTGACCGTCTGGGTCACCGCTTTGTTTCTTTTAGCTGCCAAGCAGCAATGTATAAGGATTATGTGTTCCTGTTTGAAGGACATTGAAGCCAGTTAAATTCTTGGGTATAATGAGACTTTACATCCTATGTCTAACGGTAACGTCTAGTAAGACGTTCAGAAGTCCAGTACGATGCAGTACTTTATAATTTAATGTGGTGTGGTGTATTGGTGAGGCGTGTATTACCATCAGGCGAGCGACCTGCTCATTTTGTCATTTTTTTAACTAGCCCTACACGTCCCACTGCTGGGCACGGGCCTCCTCTACTGAATAAAAGGGCTTAAGCCTTAGTCCACCACGCTGGTCTATTGCGGGTTGACAGACTTCACATACCTTCGAAATTCTATTTTGTCATTCAGTTTAATAAATAAAAAATAACGCTTGCCGTATTTGTTGCTATTATAAATGTATTGTAACTGCTAGGTACAAAAAAGTACAAAACTGTTTAATTCTCTCACCTGAATCCTCTTTCTTAGAGGAATGTTGTTTTCCAAGAACTTGTTAACTGCACCGAGTGTGTTAATGGGTATCTGAGATAAAAACATAGTATATGCACGTTTAGAGCAAGTTCTACTAAAATGTACCAAGTATTGCATTGATTTCGAAAAGGGTTTTGAAGTTTGACTTGTGATTGTATGTGGTCCAACTAACTAAATGTAATTGTAGTAAATGCTGGTTTGTGATCTGACATTGAGAGCTTTCATACATTTTTGAGTTATTTATGTATTGATTTAGAATAAAAAACTTTTAGGCATCAATACCTACAGCTGATTTATTTTGATATAGGTATCTTAAATATGAGGATTGATTCATACAAGCATGTATGAATCAATCCAATCAATAGAAAAGTAGGAACTTTTTTATCTCTTTCTTATATTTTATTAAGTAGTAATATATCGTATTATGACCAGTTTGGTATAATTATCTCATTTTTGATAATTTATGGGTTGGTACATTTTGGCATAACTCGGTCCATGCATTTATTCTTTACATATATATTATCAAACAATATTTATTTACCTTATCAGAATCCAATTATATACACTATTAAATTTGGCTTTCTTGTAGGTTTTAAGCGTATCACTTTACCTCTTTGTGGCTTCTTAGCTCTACTTAGTGATTGACCCCGCCGGCATGTTACTGCCCTCCTCCCATCGGCCATAGCGTATACATATAAATGTTCGGAATAAATTCTCTAAATGATAGTGAAAACGGCATCTAAATCCGATGTATAGTATAGGAGAAATAGACAGACAAACAGACAGACAGTGATAGCAACGCAGCAGATAGCGACTTTCTAGGCCTATGTTCAGCAGTGGACGTCTTGTGGCTGATGATGATGAGGTTAGTATTTTTTTATTAAATTATAGAAGAAGAAAGATACTGAATGTTTAGTTGTGAATGAATATGTTAATATATTTCTTAAAATTAATATTAGTATACCCCTCTTTACGAAAACCTTGAAAGCGGTGATTATAGGTGTTATAAAAAGGCAACTAGGTTAAGTAAAGCACATTTTTCCTAAGCAATTGAGTAACTCTAAAACCAAGAGGTTTACTAAGGTTTGGTCTAGAAAAAACGTCCAATGCCATTATATGGGGTGTTTCTTCATCTATTTTAGGATCACATAAAAAGTAGCTTCAAAACTGATTTTAAATTTCTAATCTCAATGCAATTTATACAGCACTCGATTCAATAATTTAATCGACATTGTACTTCATTCAATCCTCTCCCTAGAGAGGTAGACGCTCTCTCTCCAGACGCCAGTACGACAATCATGGTTGGAATAATCTTTTTCAATTCATTCTTATATTATATCGAAACATTCATTTCAAGAGTCAACTCCAAAGCAAGAAAACAATTTGCTTATGTATATATAATCTGTAGGTCCAAATTATGTTTACATCTTCTTTATCATAGAAAAAACAATTTTTGATTTTCTTATAAGTTTAGGACCAAATAAAGCGCTTAGCATATCTGAAATCATTTAACGGCTTTCAAACTGGAATAAAATTTATTCTGGATTACTTTATAGCAGCCAAAGTCGTAAACATTTAGGTGGCCAGATAAAAATTTACTATCCTTAAAAATGTTTTAAAACTTTCCCTTGGATATCTACGTTGTAAACAACTTTGTGAGATAAATAGACAAAGCCAATATCAATGCATATATAAATGCAAAAAAGTATAAATCAATTCGTAAAAACGTTAAATAAAGATTAATAATTGTAATGTATTACGCCAGAGGACATCAAATTAAATTAATTCATTTTTAAAGCCTCTTTAATTTAGACATGATAACATAAAGTAACTGAAATCTTGTAATGAAATTGAACCTTTGTTCTTAAAATAAATAAAATACAAATAAGAACTTCTTAAGGTTTCTTTGTATTTTATTAAAACCTATTTTATTTATTTTAACCTTTCTAGCAACAAAAGCTAAATAAATCAGCTTCAAACAGTGAATGTTAGTGGAATAAGAAGCCAATTAATTTTAATGGTGTTGTTAAGTTTTGAACTAAAAACCTGATTTATGAACTTAACTTACAGCAAATATACCATCAATGAGTTGAGAAGCACTCGGGGTCTCTACCGATATATGTGCTTCGGATGATGATGATGATGATATAGGTGATGCATGTTTCGGTGATATCGTATCAGAATCTGTGACATAATTTGAAGAATTAATTAATGAATAAGTTAGAAACCACGGAATAGAATGATTATAACTGTTATTACACACTAGCTTTTCCTCGCATCTCCGCTCGCGTGATCTGGTTTTTCGGGATAAAAAGTAACCTATGTTCATCAGGGATAATGTAGGATTCTAATGGTGATAGAATTTTTCAAATTGGTCCAGTAGTTTTAAAGTTTATTCGTTACATACAAAAATACAAATATTTCTTCTTTATAATATTAGTGTAAAATACAATTAGAATTTTGAAATGTGAAAACATCACTTTGTCAATATAAATTTTCAATGTTAGAAAAAATTAAAATTAATAATAAGAAAATGATACGAGAGCTCAAAATAGAAGTAAATGTCTACATAACTTTTAAATGTCTACAAAATGTACTGAATGATCAAAGATAGTAAGTACTCGGTATACTTTATCATCGACAGTACTGTTTTCGCCAGATGGTAAATGACAAAAAGTTTACGATAATGCAGACCTTATACTGTGCAAATTTTATTTATATTTTTAACAAGTCCGCCAAGGTTTGCACGTAAATGAGCTGATCGTAAAAAATAAAAACGTAGTAAAAGCAAAGGAGATAAAAATATCATCAAGATTACGAGGTCGAAGAAAGCGCTGAGCTCGCAGTTCTCCGTAGGTCACTTATATACGAGTACCTCATCGCTACTTTAATAAGAATACATAAAGAATAAACAATACATACAGTACAATGCCATAAACTATATGCTCCAGTAATATTCGGTTTTTACGAATCTTTACGAATACGTAACGAATGCCCGGAGTAAACGACTGCGAAACAAGAGGCCACGAGTTCGATCCTCGCACAAATGTTTGTGTGGTCCTCAAATATTTGTTTCGAGTTTGGGTGTTGTGAGACCGAGGCTCTTTCTTAGGTCCTAATACCCACGAGTTAAGAGTCGTATGTTACTGTGGGGTCAGGACTATTAATACACTGTTGAGTGTATTTATTTATTTTTGTAATTAACGTCGACGGTTAACAATTATTTAATTGTAGTATTGTACAACATCCTTGTAGCATTGTACCAAAATACCATTATCACTATCCTCATCATTGCTAAAATATTATATTATGGTCCTTCAGATAAATATTGTAAAACTGCAATTATCGAAAGTATAGTATCAAGTTGTAATAAAACATCACCTATAATATTACTTTTTTTATTAAAATTCATATAAACAAACTTATCAATATTTAGTTTTAAACGTAAGCACCTGTTTGAATCGTGGCAGATTTCTGTACCGACACATTCGTGTTTCCCGCCGTGTTACTGAGAAAACTGCCTACTGCCTTCAACGTAGAAATAGGAATCTGTGAACATAAAAGTATTAAGTGAAGTTTACAGACCGCCGAATGGGTTAGTGTAGTGGTGTGAAATTTTCTTGCCCCTTTTGGCTGAACAGCAATATAGAAAGGGATAATGCTTATGTGATTCAGATTTTTTAGGTTTTTAAGTAGTTCATTTAATTATTTCCATTTCTAAGCAGGATTTGTGATCATTATGCTTAATGCATTTGAAATATTATTTGTTAAGATTTTCTATAAACTTACATTGAAAATATCTTGGAAGAATGTTGGATTTTGTGATACGCTGACCTCTTTTTTATACGATACTTGACCACCGCCAATGGCACTAGTCTCCGCAGCAGCGCCAAAATTTGCTGCGCTTTGAGCTCCGACATCGATTCTCTTTTGAATAGACGGTTCTACTGTCTTGTATACAGAAACTGGTGGCGAACCTGCTTCTACACCAGCTCCAATAAAACCACCGAAGAAAGCCGTATGATCATGATGGTGGGGCTTGGTATGTGTGTGGACTATATGCTTTTCTATCACATGCGTTTGAGGCTGAACGTGAACCTGAAATTTTGTAATGTATAATTACACTAAAATGCTGATTATTTCGTCTAATTTTAGTATTAGCACATACATTTATAAAGTTTACTAATTATTGTCACACATTTGATAAAATTAATAAGTATGAAAGTATAGTGCTCATGAGTCCAGCTGTCATAAAGCCTCTGGTGCTTTTAGTAACACAATACAGACGACTTTAGACAAACCTGATGAGCTCTATAATTTTTGTGGATCCTCCATTTCGTCTGACCGATTCCTGTGGAAGGCACTCGGAGGGCATAATTCATTATATCTTGTAAATTAATAGTGGCGTAACTGTGCCTAATATCATTACATTTCGGTATCCAGTTACTCACTTCTTTGACGATGACAGTCGGTTGTGGATTAGCATTTAAATTGATATTCGCTTCGACATTCGATTCTACTCCAGCAGCAGCTATTTCATTGAGGGCATCAACATTGATTTCTTTATGAATTTTCTTGTGTTGTACAGTTTCAACTGGCACGACTGATATTTCAGTTTCTTTGATTACCGTAGTTGGTACTGCAATGGATTTTGTACCAGAATATTTAATTCCCGCTGATCCATGGACATTTGTTTCACCCACCTGTGAAAGAAACATATCTATTATACATCGATAAATTAATAATAAAACACCGATGCAAAATGAGTGACGCAAGATATGCAATTAATGCATTTTGCACAATGTTCCAATTTTGAAAAGCTTCATGCATACGTGATGGTCTGGTAGGAACAATGTGAATGGAATCCCGAAAGCAAGACACGAAATTGCGAATGGATGTGTTATTGTGAGTGCATGCACGTAGAAAACTGGGTACTATTACCTTATTTCTGAGAGTGAATCACATATTTAGTCTCAAACAGCCGCTACTTACAATGGAAAAATATTATGTTAATAAGAAAATGATTAAAAAGTTTTAAATTCTAAGGTTAAACTAATAAAATGAAACTTTATTAAATATTATTTTATTCTTAAATGTCTAAAATTAAGATAAATATAACAAAAAATATGACACCACCAAAGTATTTTAGATTTTAAAACCCGCCGACACCAATCAATACGATTTCTTTTCATGGTTTCTTAGTGTTTTTTTCATTTCTTTCCACCTACGTCTCTCTTCTTTGCTTCTTACCAGACCGGCTGCAGCTTGGTGGATTCCTCCTTCAGCTGTTGCAAATCCTAAGCCACCTGCACCACCTCCTGCAACTTTTCCACCTAGACCAGCTGCAGCTCCAACATTATGTCCTGCTGTTGCGCCAGCAAAGAGACGTCCTTTTAACAAACAATATTACATAATTAAAAGTGACAAGCACACAGATAACACCGATGCTACTTCAAGTTTTTTTTTTCCGAGCTCGGCAAAGTGACGGGTCTAAAAAACCAACGACCACTGCCAAAGAATCAATTTGTATTATAATTTATCATCGTCACATGACCGTATTTTTGAAATATTCGATGATAGTCAACCCGTTTTATCGTATAATAGTATATAGAATAGCCGATCGGTACGATGATTTCAGACTGACAGAACATTTTAATATTAAAAACAAACTAAATACGAACGGATATAATACGCATAGGAAATTATCTTATCAATTTTCTATAACTATTATATTTTCTCAGGTTATAGATATCTATTCGTTTAGAATTTATTAATTTTTATTATGCATCGCCAGCCTCAATTAGCCTTGCTCTTCTGACTACAAATGTCAGCTCAAAGGTAAATTGCTCAATTATTTTTAACTGCTATCATTGTGCTAAGGTATCTACATCGACAATCTAAAGTATAATTTGCATTCTCATAATGATTTGATAATTAAGTTTAGTTTCATCCCTTTAAATTTGTAAATCATCTTTTTTAACTATCAGCAATTTATCTTATTTTAGAATGTCTAATTTTTCGCGGAAGTTTTGCTTCTGCGGATGACAAATATGAGTATAGTTTTTTTGTTTCAGGTTAAACTAAGTTACAAATCTTTGTAAGTACTTTAGTTTTATCATTTATTATATTTTATAACTTGATTAATTCAGTGCATATAGTAAGTAGTTATAGATAATGGTAGATTTTTTGTATCTTTATAATTAATTCGCTAAGTATTCAGTTGTAGAGAGTTTATGCCATCATCTGTTTCATCATAACGAATGCTGGCATTTGATAACTGCTAGGCCTGATGTTTTAAGGTGCACTCCATGAGACGGAAATAATAAACTTTTTTAGACGCTAAGAATAGTTGAATCCCGCCCTTGATTCGAATAACATTGATCTATCACACATTACAATATCCACATGTTACCAATTTCCACTAAACAAACTATTTGCGTGCCATAACCAAAGTTACCAGATGAATTCACAAAATTACCGAACATTTGCTTGACATAAATACATACATAATTACCATACATATTTTTTTTTATAGGATAGACCGGCAAACGAGCAAGTGGGTCACCTGATGGTAAGTGATCTCCACCGCCCATGTACGCCCACCACCAGAAGAATAATGGGCGCGTTGCCGGCCTTAAAGGAAAGGGATAATTAGGGATTGGGAAGGGGAGGGGATTTGGGCTTCCGGATATCTGACTCACCGTACGAAACGCAGCAGCAAGCCGCTACTTTACGTCGGTTTTCTGTGAGACAGTGGTAATGACCCGGTTGAGCCAGCCCATTCATGCTGTAGACAAAAGTGTCTACAGCGTGGCTCTACCACTCATAATTGCCATACATAATTCATAGTAGTTCGTAGTAAACCTTACAATTTATTTTAAACAATGCAACTAACACTATGCAACACATAGGTATTTATTACGTTTATCCCTTGTTTTTTAATGTCCATATAAATATATCAAGTAACCTGGGAGATAGCAAAATACAAAATCATATCAAGCGCATGTCAAATTAATATTTCTTGAATTGGTTGTCTAACATGCCCTTAATATACTAGTAAAAGTCAGTATCTAGTGCAAATTTTAAATTACAAAAAATATATTATACTACTTAGAGTATATCAACATCAACAAGTGGCTTTTTAAGCAGCACGCGCCCGCTAGCAACGGCATGACAAATATATATTTATTTGTTAAATAATTTAGTGATTTTTTATAGGTTTCAAAAATACTAAATCACTAATTTTTTTTATTTTATTTTTATTAGCCCTATATATTATATTCGTCCCACTGCTGGGCACGGGCCTCCTCTACTGAATGAGTGGGATCAGGCCTTAGTCCACCACGCTGACCTAATGCGGGTTGGCAGACTTCACATACCTTCGAAAAATCTTATCGAATTCTCAGGTATGCAGGTTTCCTCACGATGTTTCCTTCACCGTTTAAGCAAGCGATAATTAACAATTAATATACACGTTACTTAGAAAAGTCAGTGGTGTATGCTCTTGGGGCTGGTTTCGAACCTGCGACTTTCGTCTCGACAGTCCATACTACTCCCCGCTGAGCTATCGCTGCTAATCACTCATGCATGGACATTATTGTCAATCTGATCACAGAACAAGGACTGGAATACCGAACAATTCGCAATAACTGGCAATCTGGCAACCCTGATCAAAACCCTTATATTTTATTTCATAGATCCAATATACAAAAATAAATTTACCAGCCACTTCACCATTCTGGTCTACATTTCCACCGAGGCCAGCTCTCGCTGACTGTCCGTGAGGGGTACCAGCTTCAGCAAACAGACCACCGCCAGCACCTCCACCTATAAAATGACATTATTTTAGTTAATACAACAAATAAAAATAATTATATTCTATATCAAATAGTGATCAGCCAAGTGTCAAAGTTTTTAAGCCGCCCCAAGGCCTCCGACTTAACAACTGTCATTTGCAATTATTAAAAGCCAGGATGGATTTAACACTTCTCCTCCGAAGCACGGAGAGACTCCGTTAAAATGCCACTAAGCAGTCAACCATCCGTAGCCTGACCGCGCCAAGGGTTGCTTAATATTAGCCAATTTGTATTAGTCAAAGATAACCCGTGACACAAGAATGTGAAAATTCTAATTATGGATAAGTTTCAGAATCCCGCAACTTATTCATAGTTAATGTCAACCTTGTGGCATAATTGCTGGAAAAAAACTCTACATCGCGGACGAACTATTACCAAACTTGTTTACATTACAACAAGGTGATGTTGTGGTGTTCTTAATTAGTTATTTAACTATAATGTTAGCCGTCACCACATCTATTAAAGTTTAATGTTTTAATTACAGTTCCTTTTGAACCTTAAACCTTTTGGTTTTAGGACTGTATTGAATTTAGTAACGTTTCATATATCATGTCGTCGAATGAGAACTTATGTACTATTAATAACCAGCTCTACTATGCCTAAAACTATTTCAATTAAGGATCTCAAGAGGTGATAAGTAAAATGTTTTTATGTACGTTAAATTTTGAAATTGCGATTAATTATGAATTTCACATCATGTTAGACTCAGTACAAAGTTTGAAATTAATTCTATCTATTTTTTATATTTCAACCCGTTTACAAAATGTTTTTGTATTTCAAAAAAGGTTACTCTTTTAGTAAATTAATTTTTCAGCACCATTATGTTGTTGAAAATGTATTATAAAATGTTTGGTTATTAATAACTTCAAAAGCTTTGCTCGTACAGTCGGCTAGTTGACTCGGTGGTAGGTCCCACGTATGCGAGGGACCGTTTGGGTTGGTACCACAGCTTTATCTATTTCTGCTGCAAAGCAATAGTGTGTAAGTACTGTTGTATTCCGGATTGAAGAACATTAAAGTTAGAAAGTTACTGAGTATTATGAGATATAACATTTCACGTCTCGAGAAGAAGAGCGCAATCCAATATCATGTAGTGCTTTGTAATTCAAGGTTCTGTGTGGTGGTGCTTCTATTTATGAACAGGCGTCTTCATCATTAACGCTAATATAAAACTGACGTCTAGGACTATACAAAACACATTAAACGAATGGGCGTATTATTAAATTCCTCACGACTGGCTCGTCTTTAATACATAGTCAAATATTTAATAGTTATTACTTGAAAACTCTAGTATTTTATAATTTTAGAAATTGGCAAATTTTACATAGAGTACTACAATGATAATTTGGCGTTGGTAGGTTTTGGAAATAATTGATAATTTATAGGATAATCCGTCAAAATTTAAAATCGCCTAATAAGCGCAATTAGACCGCCTTTTATCTCGCCAATATAATTTTGTCAGCTATAGTTCTACCTATAAAGCAAACCCCTTCATTGTCTGTCAAATAATTGTAGTCACTATGTATCTTTGAGACATATACTTTGAAGCTAATAAACATTTTGTCAAGTGACGCCTCTCGGTCATTTTTTAACCACGTTATTATTTTCACGTCCAAATATTACTCTTTGTTTCAAACAATATGGCTTAGTCCCGCGAGGTTAGAATAACGACTTCAATAACCCTATACACATGATTGTTTAATCACAACCAGTAGAAATTACATAACAAGCAAACAACCACCCATTCAGTTTATGTAACCAATTACATCGTGCTCTTTTATTAACAAGTGAAGGTTAAATATGCTCTCTCATTGCTTTTGCAAAGAGAATGAAGGTTCGCTCGAGCAATTGATTCTGGATGACGAACGATCGCAACGAATGAGTATGTATGAATATTTTAAATACGAGTTCAGCTTTTATATGCAGAAACTCTTCATTTTTCTTAAATTTTACTTTTGTTTGTCTGGTCACAGCGTGAATCTGCCACTTAAAAATATGAACATGGTTTGTTCGCTAGAAATAGCTAATCTCATCTATTTTTCAACATAGTAATTTTTAACATATGCTGAACATAGATACTTTTTTAATTCTGTCGAGGTAAAAGCAATAATGATCACAAACAAGATAATAATTATGTTGAGTGTATGTTGTAGGAATCTGTTTTTAGTACATTAATTTGCGTTTATATTGATTCAACGAAAATTTGTATTTGTATATACATTTGTAGATGGGTCCTTACTTTAAGTTTTACGATAGATGTGTCTTCATCAGTATCTATGAAAATATTTGTACAGACCACCTCCAGCAGATTGTATTGAAAACCTATTGACTTCAAATATATTTCTTCTATATTTTTTTTGCGTGAAGAATAAAACAAACTAAATACCGTAATATTATAATCCTAAATTAGTAAAAAGCACACGTTTACCTAATAGGCCTCCGAGTCCAACGCCCGCGTGGTAGCCGCCAAAGTTTACTCCGAGCTTGCCTTCTTTGAATGAGATGAATTGCGGCGCCTGAAAAGAAAACATATTATTGATATAATAGAGAATAGTTTTATACATACTGAATAGTAATAATTAGTAAAACGCTAAGTAGCTTTTGCAATTTTTATAAAATTCAATAAAACATCTGATAACAATTTATTGGTAATTTTTTCCGTTAATTCCTACGATTCTACCAAGTTTTAATATTAGTATATTGTAGGGAATGATATTGGAAAAGTACAAGCTCGCTTATAATAAATATTGTCATTAACACTGATGACCTGAAAAACCGAATGAACAATTGTAATCTATACAACGATTATTAATCGATAATCAATAGCCGTAAAATGGAGTTGCTAATATTCTGAAACATTTTCAGTTTAACGATAAAAAGATATATTGAAAACTCGTCAATCGGTATCATGATTCTATTTGATGTATTTTTATTCGTTTGATTAATGCTTTTTACATCGATTTTTTAAATTCTTTTTACGATTTCTTTCTTTATTTTATACAAATATTTACTCGAATGGAGGTTTGGCGTGACCGAAATGCAGCGACGCTAGCGTTTTTATAAGTTATTATTACTTATATCAATCTCTTGTTGTAAAAAATGTAAAAGTCGCATTTTTTATTCTATTACGAATATTATTTTGGTTAAGGATTCCTATGAAGCTTCGCCTTAAAAAAAATATAGCAGTAATTAAAACTTTTTTATATTAGTTGAGTACAAATACTACAACAAAAAATACTAATATTATAATACTATTGGTGTTTTATGTTACTAAATTTGCCATGCCATGTACGCCAATCACGTCTTAACAGCCTAATGGATTTGAGTGAAATTTGGTACATAAGTAGACATGGCTTATGACGGGCTTTTTTATCCCTGAAAAAGACAGTCACGGAGGAGAAACCACGAGCAAAGAAGATATTGTAAGCAATAAGGCATAGGTAACTTTCTACTGTAAACCACTTTTACAACATTAAAATAGAATTAAATAAAACGGGTGATACAATAGCTGGTGTAATGCCTATATGTGTATTACCTGCGACCTAATTCTAGGATAGTGATAATAGAAAAGTAATTATTGTAAATATTTCAATTACAAAATAAGAACGCTATTAATATTGCGGACATCATGCCCATATACTATTTTTATCAAAGTTAGATGAAATAGCTACACCCAAAGCCGATTGTTAATTCAATGCATTTGGAAAATCAATTAAAGCCTTTCATAGCAAAAATAAATTATTTTTATGTGTATCCATTACTTAAGGAGTATAAGATGCAAATTTATATGAGAGCAACGCTTGCGTAATGGAAATTCTTGCGTACGATTCATATGAATGACATTAATGATTCAGTTCGCGTAATCGACGCCAACGTGCCTACATCTTGTACAAGGAAATAAACCGTTTGTCAATAAAGGACTGCATTGAGGCAATATATATCGGATATTAACTGGTTTGATTGTTTCTAGTGAGGCTTCTAATATCTTGAAGTTACTTCCTTTGTTTCCAATACCATCACTTAATCCGCCATAAGTGAAAACAACTTTAAAATTTAAAAAACTAGGTGAAGTCAGAGATGTAAATTGTATAAACTTATAAAAAAAAAATAATCGACCTGAAAATGATAAACATATGCAGTACAAAGGAAATTATAATAGATAAAAATGAAACGATGTAGTTCTCTGTAAAAAAAAATAAAGGAGAAAGCACCTAAATTGAAATCATTGGCAATCTATGGTAATAAAAGAAGAATCCAAAACGACTACGACCACCGAAAGATATGTACTACATGAAATTTGACTTATCAGTCGTAAAAATATGCTAATAAAAGACATAGACTAGCTATAGTAGAGCCAGGATAAAAAAGAAATCATTTATGATTAACTGAAGCGTGATTCATATTACTTCAAAATTAAACATCTTCTGAAGTATGTAGGTTTAAATTTTCTCTTAATATATAAACGTTCCGTTATTCAAATCCGCAACATATTTGGTGAAGAGCAAAATTGTGTTTTTACGCCCAAACCAGAAATCCTTTGACATTGGCATATTTTATTTATACTTCATGAATATTTAGGAACGAAGTGCTGAATTAGCAGGGAATAACTCATACGTAACTTATGCCAACGGCGGTCTATATTTTATTTCTTGGCACTTGACGTTGAAAAGATAATGATGTCAATGTGTTTACGGCGGCAAAATTCTGATAGAATTAGAAAAAAAATTAGCATAAATGTTTAGGGATTCGTTTTTAACAAAGGCTCCCTTGTTTCTCACAATTTATGTGACCCTTGTTGGAATTAATACGATTACGATTTTATTTTATGTAAATTGTATGAAGATGGTATTATATAAACATGTAACAACACAAAATGAACGTCTAAAGTTTCAACGATCTTTGTAACCACTAATGACCATTCTCATATCTACCAAAGTAAAAGGGGATCGAAAGATAAAGACTGATAATATACAGTTAAAACCTTTAGGATAGAAATGATAAATATTTTAACGAAGAACCCGTTTATTTTTGTTGTATATGAAGTTTAGATTGACATAAATATAAGTGGTAGAGCCACGCTGTAGACAGTTTTGTCTACAGTATGAATGGGCCGGCTCGACCGGGTCGTTACCACTGTCTCACAGAAAACCGACGTAAAGTAGCGGCTTGCTGCTGCGTTTCGTACGGTGAGTGAGATATCCGGAGGCCCAAATCCCACTCCTCTTCCCAATCCCTAATTATCCCTTCCCTTTAAGGTCGTCAACGCGTCCATGATTCTTCTGGTATTGTGGGCGTACATGTGGATATCACTTATCATCAGGTAACCCACTTGCTCGTATGCTATAAAAAAAAAAGATACCAATAGTAAATGAACCCATGTTCTGCTTGGCTAGGATCGAGTTTCTTAATGTTTATGTCATTTGTTTACTCACATTTTTGTTATTATTTCTGTTTTATTTTCTATTCACGTACCTTAGTGCGCTCTAAATATTAATATGTTCTAAACATTCTCAGTAAGTGAATTATGTATGCAATTCTTCATGACAAATAAAGTTGTTCTTAAACTTAAAAAAATGCACATATGGGCAAAATGATTTTAAGCCGAAAGATTATTTTAAGGTAAAACCAAAGACTAAAGGTTAGATGAAGTATCAATTTACTATTTAAGCATTCAGCACACAAATTCACTACATAGCATGTGTTCTTTAGCATGAAGAATATTCTAGAGTCATGAAACTATAGTTTCTACGTAAATTGAAATTCAACTTGTTCCGAAATCATGAGATTTCTGTGTTTTAATTCCTATTCACTATTATCCTCCCTTTAAGAGTCGTTACGATTGATACCACTATTTAGCAATATCCTGTATTCAAAAATACCTACAATTTGTTCAGTGTGCTAAAACACAATGAATAAATTCGTCGCCTTAAGAATATTCCGCAAAATTTTCTTATTCCATTGAGGAGTGGATGGCAAAGCTAGAAATTTCTTCATTTAAATTGCAGCAACCAAAAAGAGCTATTTTTAACAGATAAAAAAACGGGAGGTTCTCGGCTCAATGCGGCGGCGCATTTTTTTTTATAGCCCTGCATAATTCCACGTGGAACGATTTGGGTTATTAAAAAAAAAGGAACCCACCCTTGTGGGGGTAAAATTGATATCGCCATTATAAAAATAACAAATATTATACCTTTAGCTAACCATTAAAGTGCAATAGCACTGACTGGTTATTTGACATTATTTTGACAAATTGTTTGATTTAATTTTGTTAATTTATTTATAATCAAAATAATATAACAATGGTGGCTTAGGCCCTGGCCTACTGGCACCTAGCAGCATAAGTTGGTGCTAAGTAACAGTGTGCCACCATTATTAAGTTCCAGTTTAAATTACTCGGAATTATGTGCATTCTTAATTTCGGTATGACGACCGCACTGCCATACAATACTTTGTAATTTAAAGTTCTAAATATAATTGCTACTGTTTATGAGCAGGCCTGACGACTGTCATTAAACGATCGTACTGCTCGTCTCATCATTAAGTTGTATAACATATAAATTAACTTTTGCTCGTGACTTTTACGCAAATTGACACATTGTTAAAAATAATTCAATATTATACTTAGTAGATATTGAATTATTTTCAAGCTTTGATATGAAAAGTATTATTTTCTATACAAACTCTCGATCGTTTTTCACTTCTTTGGAGATGGAATATCAAAAACCTTTTAGCGTTATCTATGTTATTTTAGGAATAAGCTTTCAAAATGTCAACTAAATAGCCATTTAGGTCGAGCGATTGGATCTAGGTGTTGAAAGATCAGTCACTTAGTAAGTCAGAATATTCAATTTTATATAACACGTTGTGGATTTAGACCTTGTGTTCAACTTCCGTGTCGATCAACAATTATTTATGTGGTTGAATCTATTTACATGACACGTGATTGACCTTTGTACTCAATAATAACTCATAAGATCAAGACCAATCGCCTACTTACCTACATAAATAAATAATAAATAAATAAATACACCCAACAGTCACATACATAGTCCTGACCCCAAAGTAAGATACGTGTCTTGTGTCGTGGGTACGAGAGACTTTCGGTCTCACAACACCCAGACTCCGAAACAAATATTTGTGGATCACACAAACATTTGTCTCGATGCGGGAATCGAACCCGCGGCCCCTCGCTTCACAGCCGGCTACTCGCCCGCTGCGCCCACGGTGACTGTCAACACATACATAATATAATGAAAAAATCCGTTGATAAAGCTATAGCTCAATAGGATTTACTTCTTATTATTTAAATCAATAAGTCCCGTTCTCCAAAACCTATTATTAATGGTCCGGGTTCCCTGGGCCAGCTGATCCACTTGATTACTATCAAGCTAATTTTCCGCGAGAAGCTTCGTTTCGATGAGACGCCCAACAATTCCCTATGCGAAAATTCTCTATTGTGGTAGCTAACAGAGGAAGCAAGGAAAGAATATTTCGATTTGATGATACTCAAAAATTTATTATTTTATTTGTAGGACAATATGACAGTTAAATTATATAAATATTAACTAAGTAAAAACAAAAAAATCAGCTGGTTAGTAATCATTCTTATGACCTCGTTATCGATACCTATTGGAAGCCCCTCCTTCCAATAGGTATGAACAATAGGCATGCCGTACCAAAAGGTAGTAACGGAATCTTATTCTACGCCATCTATGGGTCTTTTTTTATTTGATTTAGCAAAGAGACGAGCAGGCGCTCGCCTGATGGTAAGCGCCACGCCTGCGCATAAACAGAAGGAACATCACACAGAACTTTGAATTACAAAGCGCTGCATGGCACCGAACTGCGCTCGTCACCACGAGACATAAGGTGGTAAGTCTCATAATGCCCAGTAATTTCAATGGCTGCAATGTCCTTCAGACTGATACACAACAGTTCTTACACACTGTTGCTTGGCGGCAGAAATAGACAAAACGGTGATACTAACCCAGACGGCCTATCGTATACGAGGGACCTACCACCTTGTTGTTTCTTGTCTGTTTGTTTGTTTATCTCGTTTTTAAACCGTGTCATGAATGATGTCATGTGTCATCATTCATTCTATGAAATAAAAAATAATAAAATAGGTCCTCATTTTGCGGTGTATGAATAAAATATATTAAAAATATATACAGTTGGATTACAAACCTCCTTCCTTCTTTTCGTCAGTTAAATCGGCCCTTAGTGTTGTTGTGTTAAAATGACCATTACCCTAATAAATTATTTATAAGATGTTTCCGTCGTTTGTCTTATTTAAAGAATGATAATCCTTTCCGACAGCAGTTACAGCCGAAGCTTGCATAAACAAGACTTAATTACCCTTTATGGTCCTTTTTAATATCTCACTTATGATTATTGAGAATTAAAATAAACAATGAACAATGCGACTGTTGATGTATAATATTACAAGTAAGCGCTTCGACAATCTATGTCTTTTTCGGAAATAGTTACGCGTGATAAAGATAAATAGATACTGTATTAGGTAATTAAAATTTACCTTTTTCATCATTTTTTTTATTTGATTCGTGCAAAGGCTCGTCTCGTTATTCAACCTGATGGTAAACGCGACGCCTGCCCATAAACAGAAGCAACACCACACAGAAGATTAAATTACAAAGCACTGCATGGCACTGAACTGCGCTCCTCATCCCGAGACATAAGATGTTAAGTCTCATAATGCCCAGTATTTTCTCTGGCTACAAAAAAAACAAACTAACGAATGATATACATGAAAATGTATCTTATACGGGGTTATTTTTAAAACACCAGCAACCTCGCAGGGGTAGATTCCTAAGGTTATAAGCTACTACTTTTGTTCTACGACTTTTGATAATTTGTTAGATTTTATTTTCATACAAAAATAAGTATTCATTTAATTTCCGTCTTGAATATTAACAACGCGCATCGCAGATTACGTAAACAAATACGCGAAGCGTGGGGAACCGGGCTAGCGGCTTTGAAGGTCAACGCTCGAGCAGCTGAGCGGCGCCTTTGAGTCGCGCGCGCACGCCGCGCCGGGCCGCAGTCTACGAAGTAAAACACGACACAACAAAAACTTGTAAAATCATTTTTTTTTAAATATATTGAGTGTTTCGTGATGGTATCACCAAGGGAAGAATATGTGTGTGATTGGTAGGGTTTAGCGCGATGTTCAACGCGTTAACACCGTTCGGACGAAGCTCGCTTGAGTCATCGAGCCGGAACGCCAATCAACAGGGACTCCTGTGCTGTTCGTTCATTTCGCCCGGCTGCATTCAACCCGCTCTGTTTCGATCAAGCTGTGTCGACAAGCGGTCGCGCGCGGAGCGCCGGTCCGCATTCGAACCCGTATCCATTCATTCGTGAGTCGGCCAGCTCGGGACAGCGAGCCCTTCCTTGTTCGGACGCCGCCGACGGCGTATCTCTCCCTTACGTTTCGCGCAGCGACGCGACGCGGACGCGTCCCTGGCACGCGGTTTCAACAAAATCCGAGGGCCGGCCCCGGCTTCGGCAGCCGATTACCACGGCTTCGGCTTCGCCGATTACCATCTACCAGCAAGCCACATCATCAGCAGAAAGCGACTACAACATCCATATGGCGGTCTTCAAGCAGTCGAGTTAAATCGGTGAGTGACCTTTGCCTGTTACCCACATTTCCTCCCCTATGTATACCATTAGGATACATATTTTGGTGCCGAAAACCCGGGAATAGCAAACATTTTGTTTCGCTATTCCGAACGCTGAGTAAATTCGACAAATTCGAAACATTTCCGACCGCCATGACACGTGGATGGTACCATACATATTGATGCTGTTCAAATAAGAATCGAGAAGGCACATGATTGTTTGCATAAACTGTTAATTCGTAGTGTTTCCCGGTGATTTACGTAATAAAATTCGTGTTCAACATAGTTACTTTGCAAAATACAATTCCTGCCACCACGTGGCGAGATTGAAAGTTTGATTGGTTGAGTGGCTATATCGTTATTATCGTTAGTTGTGGTGAAACATTTAAATCGTAGTTAAATTCGATTGCGTAGTTGAGTGCGCCGACGCGTCTCGCCTTTCCGCGTAGATGTGGGTAGTCGTGAAATGACGCGGTGTTAAACGCCGCAACGTTTCATTTCGTGCAAAGCTGATTTGTTAACGTAACGTTTGTTTTTGTGATCTATTCGTCTCGATTGCCTACGTCCATCAAATTCATTTAAATACGCTGATGTTCGTTTGGTTTCAGTTTCTCACACATTTACATTCGTAATACAAGTTGGCAAACTGCCGCACTCAAAGTCATTTCGTAACGGTTTATTAAAACAAATATATTGAAGTGCCTACACATAAAAAACTAAGCGGCATAAAATACATTCATACTTAGTTGCAAATGCATGAATCATTCTTGACCCATTGTTCGATCATTAGTTGCTACCTGGCTGGAAATAGGTATCCATTCAAAGAATGCTCGAAAGAGTGTAAGTTATATATATTATACATCGGTTTATTTCACGTTGTGTCGAAACTTGTACATTTTTATTGGTGTGGCAGTTCATACGCGTTTTGTGCAACACGCTTCGGCTCGTAAGGGTAGACAGTGAGTATAAAGTGTGTGTATTGTAACAAGTTTCGGAGGTCTATAATTTATATTATAGACTTTGTTTTCATTTCATTTGAATCGTGAATTACATACTTTAGGTGCGTAACTTAGCTCACTCGTTAGCAAGTCCACCCGCCACAACTCGCGCGTATTGCGACTCGACATCGCATATAACGCTTCTATTCGTAGCGGGGTAGGCAGTGAGTGTAAGGTGTGTTTAATTCTAACACTTTGTTAGTAATTTTGGTAATCGTTTAGAATGTCGTATCGGGGCGTGCGCACGACCAAGCGGAAAGTGAGTGTAACTAAGTCAGACTTAGATCGCCCGAGTAGTCAGGAGTTGCCTGTGCTTCGTAGGAAGCGCACCCTCCCTTTGAACCGATTGAAGAAACTTCTAGAAGTTGCTAAATTAGCTAAACATGATGAATCAGTGTTGGATTTATTTAGTGTTCAATTCTCTGCGTTACCTAAATTCATTGATAGTTTTGAAACCGCTCATTCAAACTTATTATGTGTGATCGACGACGATGACTATGAACATGAAGATGAGATACGTAGCGAGTTCGATGATATTCTTTTTGAGATTTTGGCAATCCATAGAAAATTATTTCCCGAATCTAATGCGGAACCGTGCGATAAAAATGCGAATGCGTCGTCGGAATCTGACGTCAAGTTACCGAAAATCAACCTACCGTCTTTTTCCGGGGAAATAAAAGAGTGGCCAAAATTCTTTGATTTATTTAATTCATTGATTCATAATAATGAATCACTTTCGGACACGAAGCGTATGCAGTATCTCGAAACTTGTCTTAGTGGGGATGCATTGGGCGTTATTCGATCGTATCCCATTCAAGGTAAATATTACCGTGGTGCGTACGAGGCATTGGTAAATCGATATCGAGATAAGCGAGAGTTGGCTTTTACGTGCTGGAAAGAAATATTAAATATAAATTTGCAATCCCTGTCACCTGTCGAGTTTCGTCGGAATTTAGATTTAATTAATGAAAACTTAAACGTGTTGTCCAGTCTCGACCTTCCTACTCATGAGTGGGACTTCGTATTGTGCTATTTAATTTTGTCGAAATTAGATACCCAGACTCGGCGCTCTTTTGAACAAAAACAGGAGGCTACTGAACTACCGCAGTACAAGACGCTGAAAACCTTCTTGTTCAACAGAGCTGATGCTTTAATTCGCGATAACCATTTTTCATCGAGTGGTCAGGGAACTAGTGGTATCGAAAAATCTTCGGACAAATCGAAACCGATGAAATTCTTACCATCAAGTAATTCAAAGGTTCCGAAGAAAACAACCGTGTTTCTTTCTAGTAACACCGAGAAATCCGCCTCTAAGGAGAAGCCTCTTCCGCCATCTTCTCAGACACCCGTTGCTATATCCGTCAAGTGTTCATTTTGTTCAGGTGACCACGCGATAAATAAGTGTAGTCCATTCGTACAACTTTCGATTGCGGAACGTAGTGAGCATGCGCGAAAACATCGCTGGTGCTTTAACTGCTTAAAACCGTATCACAGCGTGAAGGATTGCAGATCACCATTCAGCTGTCACCAATGCCATCAACGCCATCACACACTTCTTCACGGAGAAACTGCGTCCATCTCTTCGACAGTCGATGTTCCGGATAATGAAAAACCGGATAATCCGGTTCGCGCGTTGACCAGTATGCGTGAACATTCTTTCGTTTTGTTGTCGACCGCTATTGTTCAAATTCGTGACTCGTTCGGACATTTTCAATCATTTCGAGCTGTGATTGACTCGGGTAGTCAAAGTCACTTCATAACCGAGAATGCCGTTCATCGATTGGGCCTCACTAGTGTTCCAACGTCACATAAGGTAAGTGTAGTGGGTCATTCGTCAGCTCCCGTGTCAGGTATTGTATCTATTGATGTTGGATGTAATAACGAACTTCTCTTCAACATCAAAGCCTTGACCTTGCCGCGCATTTGTGGTAAGATGCCATCAATCCGGATCGATACCTCCTCGTGGCATCATATTCGCGAATTGCAGTTAGCGGACCCAAACTGTCACATTCCTGGTCCCATCGATCTTCTGATCGGTGCGGAGTGTTTCGCTTCTCTTCTGTTGCCGGGAACCGTTCGAGGTGCTCCCAGCCAACCGTCGGCTCTTAAGTCGGTGTTTGGTTGGTTACTGGTCGGGAATGTGGGATGCGCTGAGTCTAATCCACATTCATTCTTCGTGTGCGAGGAACCCCCACTTCATCACGATTTGGAGAAATTGTGTGAAGTGGAGGAACCAAGCGTCGTTTCGTCAGCGCCTCTCACCGTCCCAGCCGAGGTTTCCACCGATCAAGACGTTGTGTCCTTGCTCTTCAGCAATGAAGAGCAAGCGAGTACATTTCCTCGATCTCGCGACCAAGTCTTGAGGTGTTTACCATCCATGGAGGCACGCCCTCCATGGTGCGACCCGGCTTCAGACGAGTCAGCAGACGCCGCTTCTCATAGTGAGTCACCTTCCGATCGAGTCAACAGTAGTTTATGGTGGGCGGGACCCGCCTGGCTTCGCTATCCCCAGGGTCGATCGCTCAATTGTAGTTCCGCTTTAATTTTGACTTCCGATGATGCGAAGAATTTGTTTTTCGACGTTTTGTTCATACGGTACTCTTCATTTCGGAGAATTCAACGCCTCATTGGTTGGTGGTCAAAATTCATCAAATTCTTACGGCATAAGCAAATTCGTTCTACAAATCGTTTCTTAAATCATGTTGAGCTTCATGCCGCGTTAGTGATCGTCTCCAAGTACACTCGACAAACGTTCTTAACAACCGAGATTCGACAGGTGCGGGAAAGACGAGAACCATCAAACCTACTGCGTAAATCGAACCCATTTCTCGTTACGCAAGGGATTCTCAGGGTGGGCGGTCGCTGTGCGAGCTCCTGTCGCGGGTTCGAACCCAAGCACCCCGCTCTGCTTCCGCGTGCATCTAGGTTGACTCGCAACTGTCATTCGCAACGTGTATCGTACTATGAAACGTATCCATCATTACTTGAACCGTTCATGAGTGACCTGTCGGCCACTCGTGTAAATCACGTTAAACCACTTTCTATTGTAGGGACCGACTACGGCGGCCCTTTTCGTACCCAAATCGGTAGGCATCGAGGTGAGGAGATCACAGAAGCAAACTTATGTGTGTTCGTTTGTCTCGCGACTCGTGCCGTACTTCTCGAGACCGTCTCGGATCGTTTATCGGTTGCGTTTCTCGCTGCTTTGCGTCGGTTTTCCGGGAGACGCGGACGCGTCAGCGTCATTCATTTTGATTGCGAGACAAATTACGCTGGTGCTAAGGCACTCTTAACGGAGTATGTGCGAGGTACTACTCATACCAGTAAGATTGAACTTCGGTTCAATCCGCCTTCAAGTCCCCACTTCGGTGGAGTGTGGGATATATAAACACTTTCAAATTTAAAGCCGTCAGGCCTCGGATCAGTAATTCTAATAAACGCATAATCCGATTCCTTCGCATTGGCCGCTGGCTCGTGTTGAGGGACTGTATCCGAGTCCTGACGGTGATGTCCGTATCGCTGCGAGATGTTTGACTAAAGGCTCGTGCCACACGAGGCCTCTGGTCAAACCTCGTTTCTTTCCCAACTCGAAACGACTAACTTAACAATGGAATTTTCATTTATCGTACTTAGGTTAATAATCATGTGCCTTTGTTAGGTTAGTTAGTTTATTTCAATTAGATTAATCGAAAATACATTAATGTATTTTGGTGGGCGGAATGTTTCGTGATGGTATCACCAAGGGAAGAATATGTGTGTGATTGGTAGGGTTTAGCGCGATGTTCAACGCGTTAACACCGTTCGGACGAAGCTCGCTTGAGTCATCGAGCCGGAACGCCAATCAACAGGGACTCCTGTGCTGTTCGTTCATTTCGCCCGGCTGCATTCAACCCGCTCTGTTTCGATCAAGCTGTGTCGACAAGCGGTCGCGCGCGGAGCGCCGGTCCGCATTCGAACCCGTATCCATTCATTCGTGAGTCGGCCAGCTCGGGACAGCGAGCCCTTCCTTGTTCGGACGCCGCCGACGGCGTATCTCTCCCTTACGTTTCGCGCAGCGACGCGACGCGGACGCGTCCCTGGCACGCGGTTTCAACAAAATCCGAGGGCCGGCCCCGGCTTCGGCAGCCGATTACCACGGCTTCGGCTTCGCCGATTACCATCTACCAGCAAGCCACATCATCAGCAGAAAGCGACTACAACATCCATATGGCGGTCTTCAAGCAGTCGAGTTAAATCGGTGAGTGACCTTTGCCTGTTACCCACATTTCCTCCCCTATGTATACCATTAGGATACATTGAGTTATATCCAAACTCGTAGAACAAAAGTTGTTCCGTATGAGGTAAGCTATCTGGTCCTGCGAGGTTGCTGGTGTTTTAAAATTAACCCTGTATAATTTCGGAATTCCGTTTCGCAGTTAACATGTTATCTAAGTAAATGCTAGTTACGAAAATATAATTAAAAACAAAGGGAAATCATGCAATCGCATTGTTAGTTACATAATATTATGGTGTAACGTGGTATGTAGTTATTATATTACAATTGTCTGCAACCGCCAACCATATACAATCTCATATAATAGCGGTTTCACACGGTTCTATTTTATTTGAACAGTGTGAGCGTACTTTGAATCGAATGTGTGCTTAATTTACCTGCATGTTGCTTTTGGCAAACTTTATAAGTGAACTCGCAGGCAATTTGCCCTAAGCAAGCAACTAAGAGTTGCTTGTTGCTTTACATTTGAATTTCGAATGTAACATTTTTTTACACAACCTATGCCTGTAGCTCTGATAGGATAGGCAGAGGTAGAACTAACACATCTATTTTCCATCACATGATCAGGAACTACGAGAGACATTCGGTCTCAGAACACCCAGACCCCGAAACAAATATTTGTGGATCACACAAATATTTGAGTCGGTGCGTGTGTGCGTGTATCATAATAGCATAACACTTTACCAAACGATGTCCAGATGGATATGATTAAACCTTTAAAAAAGTCTTTTTTTTATAGCATAGGTCGGCAAACGAGCAAGTGGGTCACCTGATGGTAAGTGATCTCCACCGCCCATGTACGCTCACCACCAGAAGAATCATGGGCGCGTTGCCGACCTTAAAGGAGAGGGATAATTAGGGATTGGGAAGGGGAGGAGATTTGGGCTTCCGGATACTCACTCACCGTACGAAACGCAGCAGCAAGCCGCTACTTTACGTCGGTTTTCTGTGAGACTGTGGTAACGACCCGGTCGAGCCAGCCCATTCATGCTGTAGACAAAACTGTCTACAGCGTGGCTCTACCACTCAACAAAACTCACTTATAAAAGTCTCATCATCAGACTTCTTAGTATAGTAAGTTAAATTAAGATAAGACAAGATTTGGACACTAGTTTATCAAGATGGTGTAATAAAAGTGGATTTTTTAATTTTGTCGTAATCTTTATTAAGTTTAGATTTTCACATTTTGTGGAGATAGTATGTATGTAAATGTAAAGAAAGCCTAAGCTTAAAGTATAGAAAGATCGATATGCTTTCCACTACTTGCTTCAAATGGGATTATCATGTTACGTTTTTGGCTGTCATAAATTGATTTCCGTGTAAAATATTTGAGTTCGACAACACAGTTCATTTTATACGAACACAAAGTAAAATACAATAATTTTTCATTTTTAATCAAAAAGATCACAATGGAAGTTATGACAGTAGCCTAGAGCATAATTAACTTAAAATAATTTCATGAACACGCGGTTCCTTGGTAATCATTTCATCGTATAATTTCCAGTTAGTAAATTCAATATTTATTTTACTTCTTATAATATCCAATTAACGTTATTCGCACTTAATATTAATAGGTTTAATTCCGTAGTTTCATTATGCCGCGATTTATATGCATGAATCTCGCGTATTACGTATTATAGTTACAAATAATAATTAAATTTACTTAGTGTTATTAGGCTTTGTAGTCAGAACAGGGAAGAATTCTAAGCCATTGTTTCACCACCGTCGCGTAAAAGGTACTTGCAAAAAAAATTGACGCTCAATTTCAAATCACTCTCGTATTGATTTCTTATGTTTACGTGGATGTTACTCATTGAAATAAAAGTAATTGAAACGTCGGGATCAAAATTAATAAAAAACCGCGATAAAATCCGTTTAAATTAGTTTTATTTCACTCTCGTATTATCGGAAGAAATGCTCACATTCAAAACATATATCTTATACGTTGATAGATAATTCTAACTCAAGTATATTGAAATAGGCTCTTAGAGTTTTATCAGGTGTTATAGGAATAAAGCAGGACTGCCAGATTGAATGATTGGATTCAAAACTAGAATAATGTGTATCCAAATTGTAATGCAACAAAATGAAGACTTCTGGACTACTTTAAAAAACTTCCGGACGGCTTTATAATTTCTCTGAAAAAATATTACGCCACGACATAATGAAAGTTAGTTTTGTATAAGTTAGTGAGCTAGTTCACATACGGGTTAGGTGTCATGTGACTTCACTTCATTCGCACTAAAGTTCCCCCCCCCCCCCGCACTAACCGTAGTGCAAACAGTCCTAAATAAAGAAAAGACATTTTGAAATACGAATAATATTCTGTGTGATTTCACGCTCGTTGAATTCTATTGGGATAGCATTTAAGGCGGAAGCAAATTTTCCACCTGTTATAACACGGAGTAACCTAAACATTATAAAAAAAACTAAAAAACACGCTTTTATAGAAAGTCTAACTAAAAAATGGAAAATAAATTTGAACAAAGCAATGTATTTTATTGTAAAATAAGCGTGGGGTGCTTTTAAGATACTATCTAAATGATAATCCTTCTACTCATATCTCATGTAATTCAAAGTTCTATGTGGTGTTGTTTCTGTTTGTTTTCTTTTTATGGGCACGCTTACCATCAGGCGAGCGTCTTGCTCTTCTCGTCATTCAATCAACTAAAAACAAAAAAATACACATAAACGAGCTTAAGCCAAATTGATACTCCCTAAAGGCCGTTCCCAAACATCAATTTATCGATACATTTGCTTACCGACAGTACATTTTTGACACATTTGATATGGAAGATCTGTCAAAACACTATCCATAGTAAGCAGATATATCTGTAAAATTAATAAAAGAAACGGCCATATATTGTTTATATTATGAGATACCGTTAAAATTTAACGGCATATATTGAATCAAGCCATAACAGGTAACTTTGTTACAAGATGAAAATATATTTTAATAGTTATTCCAAATAGTAGGGTAAATATAATAATAAGGCCAATACATTAAAATAGGATTAGTTAATACCAGTGATCAGCTGTGCTACATAAATAAAATATGGAAGGAAATTTAAACCAAACGTTTTTGTTATAAAATGTTATATTATACATCATAGAGAGCGTCTCATTTACTCGAGATTAATTAACCTCAATTCGTTTAATTAAATTAATTTTATCTAATAAATAGGTGTGTTAATAATATACTGTTCGATATAAGCTATTAAATTTATCAAAACACGATGTTGAAAGTAACAAAGTATGAATGAATTCGGAATCTTGTTATTTGAAGCTGTGTTGTAGTTTAGCTTTATTATTTTAGGTTTTATTCGATAGCACCTTTGTATTAAAGCTGCAGATTGTCTTAATTTAATCATAAAAGTACGTTACATAATAACATTCAGTAAAAAAAATATTATTCTGTCTTGTTCGCAGTCAACAACCTCGGGTTCAATCGTCAGTCATTTGTTTTTGCAAGTTGAATTTCGGGGTCATACAAACTAAAAACTATAAAGTATTCGTACATCCAATTATCTTTTGCGTCTACACAGCTATTGCGACTTTGGGGATATTTCATGAAATAAAATAAATCGTCCTATTAGTCTTGTGGCAGAGTACTAAGGCTGAGAATTTTGAGCTCCTGGTTCCAACTCCTAGTTGGGTAACACTATTTGTTAAGTTCTCGATTCAAAAAACAAACATGAATTAACCTGGATTGGAAACTGCGCCAATAGCAATACGTTCTGAGTCGTAAACTCATAGTGATCGCTCAGAGGCTACAGTCTGAACACATTCCACCAAATAAATAAATACACCCAACAGTCACATACATAGTCCTGACCCCACAGTAAGAAACGAATCTTGTGTCGTGGGTATCAGGAACTACGAGAGACTTTCGGTCTCACAACACTCAGACCCCGAAACAAATATTTGTGGATCACACAAACATTTGTCTCGGTGCGGGGATCGAACCCGCGGCCCCTCGCTTCACAGCCGGCTACTCGCCCGCTGCGCCACAGAGGCTGTCAATAGTTTTAAATATTTGATGCGTATAATTGGTAGCCCAAACTGCGATTTATGCCATAAAAAGACGACCTATATCACTTATTGATGGAGTGTTTCCGGAGCGCGAGCATGAGACAACAAATGTACAAATGTACAACAAATTACATATTAATCGTATCGAGGTCGCTACGTTCCAAAGCATTCTAGCTACACAAACATCAGATGCGGCAAGGCTGCTGTATCGGTCTGTTTACAGATTGCTTAAAACAACTAGATATTATGTATCAAAGAGCATGCAGTAGTTATAAGAGTTAGCACTATGGGGCTGACGTAGTCGTAGGACTAAAAGTCCCTAAAAATTAATGAATAAAAAAAAAGCAATAGGTTAGCCTATCGCATCATGGGACGGCAATAAGCTAAACGCGGGTGCAGCACCAGTTAGATCTCTGCCTGCCTAATTATATATAAATATACCTATGGATGAATTCGTTAGCTGAACTTAAATTGTATAATACCTATAATAGAGGTTAGATCTTAGTCCACCGCTTAATAGACTTCACTTAATATCTTAAAATTCTTATGTATAATTCTCAGATATACAGGTTTCCTTACTGTTATTGTTAAAGCTTTTATAATTAACTCGTTACTTCGAAATGTCAGAGGTGAGTATTTCAAGGGACTGAGTTTGAATACGCGACTATTGTTTTAGTAGTTATTATTACGTGTTTGAATTTATTACTTTATGATAACAATATTAGTTTTAAAAGTTATTTACATACCTCCCTTGAGAAATAAACAAATCAAATTTGTAACCAAGTTTAAGAAACAGTTAGATTACGTGCCCGTTAGGATAGAGAAAGTAATAATGTAACGGTATTATGGCGAAACATGTCTATTAAACTTTTGAATGCGGTTACTATGGCATATTTTACCACGTATTATTAATATTATTTATTATTATTCCTTTATTAGAGGAAATCAGTGCCCCGTAGTGCTGTACATATACAGGGTGTAAAGAAAACGTCTCAGAAAACTGACTCAGGTGCTCATGCTGATGATACTGGGCTTATATAACTATACAAATCGCGAAATAAAACTTCTTTTTATTATTTTTCACGCTGCACCATGATAGATAAATACATTTTTTTTAACAGAGAAATGTGACGCTAGTAATAAAAGCACCTGACGGTCGGTGTTAACAGCCGTTAGGCCGCGGACTCGAAGTCAGCGGCAAGCGGCGCGGCGCGGGTGCGGCGCGTTCAAATGCATAGATTTAAATGGAACCGGTCTCGAAAGCAGCGGCGCGGCGCGGGCACGAGGAGCGACGTACGAGCGGCGCGCGACAAATGAGCGGCAACTGCGCGTCTGCATTGACGTAGTGCTGTGTATTTTCAAAAATGCCCGCCGACGTGGTGGGGCAAATTATTTCAATGATTTATTATATGGAACATCATTTTCACGTCAATTTTGTTCGCGAACAGACACTAATTTCTCATAGTACAACACTACGCCGCTCTAGCGCCGCGCCATCTGCCCGCTGACTTCGAGACCGGGTCTCCGCCGCACCCGCACGGCCGCCGCCGCCGCCCCGCACCCGCTGACTTCGAGTCCACGGCCTTAGGCATATGTAAGCGGCGGGTGCCCTTGATGGTAAAAAAGAAAATTTATAACTCGTTTTCTGTCATATCATGTCCGTAATCATCGGAACTACTGCCAATCCCATTTTTTGGAAAGTATTTTTTTTTTATTATTATTTTGTCATTAGTATTATTATTATTTGCGTCTTACCATATCTTAAGACTAGTCGGTAGTCGATGTTTTTTTTGGACTGTACTACGCTTACCATCAGTGTAGTGCAGCACTTTGCCGTGCTCAGATAAAAAAAACATAATTAGATATTATATACTACTCACCGAATAAACTTGAGATACAAGTAGCGTTACAAATAACAACACCGCCCGCATATTGCCTGGAACCAAAAAATATATATTAGAGTTAGATAATAAAATATATTAGAAGTTACTCGTGATATGTTTATTAAATTAAAAAGCGTAGAATTCTTCTTTATTCGTTGATCGTATTCGCGATAAAGTATAAATACAGAACAATGTTATCTACTCAAGGTATTTAATGCGAAGGCTCGGTATAAACGCTTGCAAATTCTCACCATTAAAGGACAAGTATTCATCCATACACAAAGGCAAGTTGATGTTTGGGACTTATGAATAAATTGAAAGACTTAAGGAACGATTTCGAATACAGAAGGGGCCAACTGAAGCAACAATTCGCAGTCACCAAACGGAGACAGGTCCTCTAGTTTCGGATAAACAGCCACTACCGTCGGTTGTCGTATAAGCAATACCTGCGATTATTAAAAACTGCAGTCGCAGTTTGCCGCTGCGGTCGTTTACAGAATCGTACCTTAAACTAATTTTCTAGGATTGCATCAAGTATCAATGCGCAACGTTGGCTGCGTCCGGCATAAGTACAAAAAACGTACTTACATTATAGTAACATTAGTGTGTAACTATACTGCAAGTTTACGTGTTAGTTCAAGCAATTTGGATGGTGAAATCATTAACACTGTCGTCTAAGATTAAGTAATTTCTTTATGAGGAAAATCCACATTTACTATGAACCCGTATGAAATGAATGAAATGAGTCATAGTTGTTTTCAATGTTGCTACATTCTATCCCAATAACCTACATTAAATAATTGTCGTAATCTGCTTTAAAATACTACCACAAAGTGGAACTGGTGGGAGAATGATATGTTTGTATTTTGGATAGAGACCATTGTATACATGGTGAAAACCCCGCTGTAGTAGCTAATTAAGACGAGTCGCGTCCTGAAGTCAGTCAGAGTATATCTAGAAACTTCTAGTCGGTACAATTCTGCTGATTGTCTGACGTAATGTTTCTCAACAGCCCACATTATTGGTCTGACTTATAAACGATACTTAAACATTGCTTAGTTAAACACTCTATTGTCTTCCTCTGTCAACGCGATTTATGAAGTGTCTAGAAAGAGACGAAAATAGAGAAAACACCAGGTCCAGTGTAGTCAGCCGGGCCAGGATAAAAAATACTTTAAAGCCCCATTTATATGATTTTATTGCATGATATAGACGATAATTTAACAGAGAACTCTTGTTTACCATGGTATTGATATTGAAAAAAAATCGTAAGACACCCCGCCGCAAATTAGAGATTTCTATTGAATTCTCACCTATGTTGTACGACAAACTACATCTGAATACGACTTTATAAAACACATAGAATTCAGATTATTTTTAAACTATACTTCAATAACACCCATTTTGTCAACGCATTTCTCAATGCACTACAACAATTAAATTGTATGAGAAACTCCATAATTTCTCTCAAAGCCAAATCAGAGTAGTCATGGGTTAAACCATTAAAAGTTCCAGATACAACGTATAGTTTTTAAATAACGTTATAAGTGGATATGTTACGACATCCGAAGACCCTTATTCATGAGCTTGACGGGTAATTCCGTACGTGAAAGGCCCTATGGAAATTAGTCTCCTTCAGAATTTCAATAAGCTATGGACCCGGTGGCACGCATCGGCTATTATAGAATAAAAGATCCAGGGTCTACGAGAAATCTCTATCAAATGTTATGTTTTCTTGTAGAATAACAAATACGGAAAGGTAGAAGCGAGAATGTAAGATTTTTTCTCTCAAGATTTTGATACACGTTTTGCTTTTGAAAAGTTCATGATAAAATACAATATATAGTTGTAGCCAATTTTGTATATATATAACAGCAAAGTATATTATTAGAGAGATTAGATACATAACTCTTTATTGTACAACACTACCACAAACCACAGCAAATCTTTTTTTTTCTTATAGCGGCAAGCGAGTAAGTGGGTCGCCTGATGGTAAGTGATCTCCGCCGTGTTTATGGTTACAACCACAATATCAGAAAAGGGTCCAAGGGACAAGGGTTGAATCTCCGAATATCTCACTCACAATAATACAAAGACAATAGCAATCTGTTACTTCACGTCGATTGTCTGTAAGACAGTGGTAACAAACAACCCAGTCGAGCCGTACCATTCATGCTATAGACAAAACTGTCCATAGTTGTGGGCTCTACCACATCATGAGTTAAAATAGACGGACTTATGATTTATAGCGATCTCTTTCAGACAATCTTGGGAATCGTGGCAAATGAAAACTAATTAGTGAGGGGTACACCAATTATAATAAGAAAAAATAATTATAATATTATGAGTGCTTACATTAAAATCGTCGATAGACAACACAAATATTATAAAAGATTGAGTAAGAGGTCAGCAGTCTTGTAGCAGCGTATTTGAGCTGAGAACCGATAGGTCATAAGTTTAAACCCCAAATCGGGCAATCACAAATAGTTTTTGAGTTTTCTATTCGAATAATCACACATAAATTACCCGGAATTGGAATTTATGCTTGGTATGACGATAGGCTCACCCGGTATCACATCATGTGATGTAAATAAGCTTAGTAAAATGTGGGTGCAATACTAGTGGCACCTCTGCCTATCCATTCTGGGATAAAGGACTAGACGTCTTTATGTTTATGTAAGAACGAGTCGGTTTGGTATCTCTTACAACAAACAAACGTGAAGTAATAGCATTGCTGTTGCGTTTCGTGTGGTAATTGCGATTGCCGGAAGGCCAACAAAAGCCCCAATCTTTTCCTCATGAGACGAAGATATTACTTACCAGATGGTAAGTAATGAATCGATTCACCAGATGGTGAGGCGATTACTTTTTTAGACATCATCATCCTTAACACCTTTCCCTTACACTAATGAAGAAGCATACCGATTTAAAATGTTCAATTTAATCACCATTCGATTGTCTGACATGACCTCCTACTGAGGTGTCGAATGCTTGTCTTATTTAGCCCCTTTAGCATAAAAGGAAAAGAGGAGATGTTCTGAGAATTAAACATTTATTAGATTCCTAGCTGCAAATATTTTTGTTCTTACATCAACATCAAAGCGAATACGACCTACGGCGATATAAACGTATATAAAATTGCTTTGAGCCAACGGTGTCGACATCATAGGACTTTCACTTAACTGCTTTGCGTCATTACTCATTTTATATTTATTAACGCTTGTAATACTGTTACTGAGAGAACAATCCGAGACGTTTGGTTACTCTCATATATCACTATCTGTTAGCTAATATTTTCAACAAAATAAATATCAACGTCGATCGATCGATCGAATATACGAATTAATTTAATTATATTATTATTAAGCACTTGGAAACTATGGTGACTGTGATATACATCTTTGTTATAGGAAGTATGAACCTGTTTAAGTTGCTCTTTCATTCATCAACCAACATGTCATTATTGTAATGGAGTTAGAACATAAAACTACGATTTGCAATCAACTATTTATTACAAATAACACCAACCCTGTTTTATATTCGTCCCACTGCAGGGCACGGACCTCTACTAAATGTGAGGAGTTACCTCAGGCCATCACGAGCCAATCTACTGTGCCTTTACACGCTCTGATAAACTGTGTTAAAATGTTTTACTACGCACACGTAAGTATCCAGTTTTTTTCATTAAAAAATATATTTAACAAGCTCAAAAAAAAATGAAGCTAAAAATAAAACTAATGAATTTTGAGTCGGTGGTAGTGTAGTATAATAGGCAATGACTGATACCACTCAAATGTTTATAGTTTATTTTTGAGGCTGTTTTATTTTTTGCCGATTTTTTCATTATAAAGCATTTATTTTACTATTTTAGTGAAATAATCGACAAAATCAGTGAATAAATAACTAAGTTAGAATCTTTTATCCCCGATTTCATCACCTTATGGGTGAATATTCCTTTTGCAATTAAAAAAGACCAACTTTGAGCTATATTGGTTCGAATGAAAAAAGAATCATCAAAATCGGTCCACATTTGCGGAGCTTAGTGTTATTATACATACAAATACGTAAAGGCATCGAATTGTTCTTTCTTCTTCCTTCGTGTTTTTTGTTCATTAAATATTCAAAACAATGTAAAAATATATTTTATCAATATTTCATCATGAACTTTCATAATAGTATTTTCATTTAGTTTAAAATATAGTGGCATTTATATCTATGCTAAATTGCTTAATATTTATCTTAAAAATTAATCAATCATCAATAATCGGTAAATGATTAGCGAGTTAAGCAAGTCTTGGCGCGGTCAGTCTACGGTTGGGGGACGTATTATGTCCGTCCCCAATATTCTGATTAACAACAGATTTGCTTATCGCCACTTAATTTTTGACATATATGCCAAAACGCTATTAATAGTAAGCAAATCTATCCGTAAATAAAATATAAGGTAAGGTAATTATTGGTATTTTAAATGAGCGTCTTCGTGCTTCGAAGGGCACGAATTGGCTTACTGTCAGTAAAATTTCGACATATTATGGAAGATATGCCAAAACGCTATTAATAGTAAGCAAATCTCTATCCGTAAATAGAATATAAGGAAAGGTCATTATTGGTATTTCAAATAAGCGTCTTCGTGCATTGAGGGGCACGTATAAACTCAGTCCCTATTAACAACTGACGGCAGTCGTTAAAAGAAGTCGAAGGCCTTCGGTCGGATTGAAACCTTTAACACCAGTTTTGCCACTAACCATTCCCGCTCACTCCTGTATTCCAGGGTAGGCAATGGTTCAACTAGTATACCCACGATCCGTTGAAATTTCTGTCCCACGATGCGATATGATATTAAGTCTCATAATGCCTAGTAATTTCATCATCATCATCAGCCACAAGACGTCCACTGCTGAACATAGGCCTCCCCCAAAGATTTCCAGACCGACTTGTTGGAAGCGGCCTGCATCCAGCGACATCCTGCGACCTGTATCAGGTCGTCTGTCCGCCTTGTAGGTGGACGTCCAACGCTGTGCTTGCCAGTACGTGGCCTCCATTCCAGGATTTAATTGGTTTTAATGTCTCCCAACCCAAAATACAATAATGCTTACACGCTGATCCTTGGTACTCGGTGGTACCCCCACCACCGAGTACGAAGCGGTGGTTTTATTGAGGATTAATAAAACGTATAAACGGATGAAACGATTTTAATGTGATTTTATGTGTTTGAAAACTGGTTTAATCAAGATTGTTCTTAGCCATGTTTGAGTAAAACTGTTCAGGCATTAAAAAAAATACAGATTTTAAAAATAATTGATGTCAGTGGTTGTACATGTTTAGATTATAATTATTATTATAGCTCTAAGGAAAGGAATCAAACCCAACAACAACAACAACAGGTTGATCGCGTAATTTCGAAGCTACTGACTGGGAGAATGAATGAATTTCAGTGATCTATAAAACGTAAAAGAGCTTTGATATAAAGCCGCCAGTAATACTCATAATTAATGTAATAAAATACCTTTATATTATGATAATATTAAATTTACTAGATTTTGCTCGCGACTTCGTCCACGTGAAAGTATTTTATGAGATTTTAATAACATTTTATAATAGGTGCACCTATATGGTCCAACGTTGCTACTTGTATGGGTTCGAATAACCACGCCTACTTAATGGTTACCAAGATCCAAATAAGTTATCATCATCATCATCCTGGTGGAACTGTATACGACAATTGCTTAGCTCATTATAAAGTCATCTGCTTGCGTTTAGTCTTTTTAAGACAATAGATTAACCAATCATCTTCTTTCTTTGTTTGGGAAACAAATTCCGCCATTGCCTCTCCCGTTAATCTGCACGTGAAGGTGAGGTTGACCTAAGATGTTAGTGGCCCATTTACACTTGAGAGTAAGTGGCAATTAAAATGAGATTAGACAATACAGATTAGTCAATTGTACTAGACAATTTTTTAACTAAGCATTTTGGTTTTCGCGAAATGAAGAAAAATTATTTGCTATTTTATTCTGTGGGCGGACCACATAAATATCTTTTTCAAATTATTTACGACCTCGTCATTATAATTTCACAGTGTACAGCACTCAGGGATAATACAGCTGCCTATTATTGACATATTTTTCAGAATCGAACTGTAATTCCAAAGATTATCCACTACAAACAATCCTACAAACACTTTTGTTTACTTTTAATATTAGCATATATAAAAGATAATTTCATGACCAAGTTCTAATTAATGCTCTCATTTTACATTATTATACATTTTAACTAACAGCTTTGTTATACCTTGTGAAATTCTTTTGATCAATATATTATATGAATATTGGAGTATGTAGGATCTAAGGTATATTAAAATGTATCTTCATTATATCATATAAAAAATTAAAATATTAGTTAAAAAACATTTTTAGATAAAAATATTAGATATATTATGTGTGTTCTTTAGCGAATTATAATTATGGTAATTCAAATAATCTCTGTATACAATAATTTGTAAATTTACATACCTTCATAGAATTTATATAGCTTTATTTTTTTGTATTCATTGCTTGTTTACTCATTTTTTGAGAGTATTTGAGTGAGAAGTGAAGAATGGTCTTTATCAAGTGAATTAAAATACATATAGAGTCTTTAAAAGCAGTATTTAAAATATGTTTTATTTGCGTTTAACAATCAATAGACGAATTTAATTGTATGGTCAAGACTACTCAATATTGTAAACGTATAAATATTTATTTTAGACCTAGTTTTATGCAATAATACGTGCGATGAACTCATATTACATTCGAAATATTCTAAACCGTACGTTGGAAGGTGAGTAAACACCAAAAAATTAATTAGAGACTACTGTGTAGTGTGACAGCCAAGTTCGGGAAAGAAATTTAAATCTTGCGACGCATTGGCATACACGAACTAAATCGAGCTACTTTCGGTCTTCTCATAACCCTAATTAGATCAATATATAATTTTCCATTTCTAATAAGGACTAATACATTCTTTAAATATCTATGATCCTAATTTTCACGAATAAGTCTATTATATGATTCAAGCAACTGCTACAGAACTTGATAACAGTTCTGACTTCAGTTCTTTTATCGGCGAAGCAATCAAAAGAGATCCTGAACATCATTAGGCCGAACTTGACCCCCTGATTACACATTAACGTTTTTGCTGGGATATACATGGCTTATAGGAGCGATTCACCTTTGATCTTCTTAAACATCATAAATCTGAATCTCAAATTCAAAGCTGACCATGCGGAACTGCCAATATAGTTCCATAGAATTCAGGAGTTTCCACGCCAATAAATAGACGAATTTACGCCAAAATAATTAGCAGGACAGTAATAAAAGCAAGTCCCATTGATGTGTGGTCGACTGCCACATCAATGTAGTGAATGGGTCAACTAGTGATTGAGGTATTCATTATTGCCATTCGCTTTTGAAGTCATTAAGCTAATGTAATTGCCAATAATTATCTGATGTAATCTTCCAAAGTATTTTAACGTCATTTAAAATTAATTATATATTTCTGCCTCGTGCTTCTGTGGCGTAGTTGTTTGCGTACGCGGTACGACTGCTGTGCTACGGTTTTGGGTTCGATCCCCGGGTCGGGTAAAAGTGATATTGGGGTTTTCCATCACGAAATGCTTAGTATCAGCTCGGAGTCTGGATTTGTGCCCGGTATGGCAAACGGTTCGCCCTCTACATAGATCGCCCCTAGATATTACAAAATGTTATTCCACAATATTTAAATAGAGTATACAACCATAATTTATAATATACTAACTTTAACAGACACGTTTCACCATAATACAATTTCTCGACAAAATTCCTACCCCAATTCAAAGGTGTAAAAAATGCCTTAATGCCTCACGATAAGACAATAAAAGTGCTAAAGAAAGCATTACGTATGCTAACTGCCTAACGTATGATATTGAACATGGGCTGATATCTAGAACCACGTGGGTTAATTTGATCAGGTTGAATTATGTATAAGGATACGCAGGCGACGTTTCGCGGATGCCAGAAATTGGATGCGAAGAGCAAAATATTCGGTTTGATATTGGTATGAGAGCTTTTTAAGGGTGGTCGCACGCTGCATTGCAGAATTATTTCAATAATTAATTGTAGTCTCGCACTCATATCCCGATATTAGCGCCGTTTATCTGTAATAGCTGAAGGTAGTTGATACATGTGACGTGTGCTGCAAAAGCGGTGCATATAAATGTAATATAATGTATAAATGAAGCCAAATTTCTTCTAGATACAAACCAACAGATATCTATCAGTAATAGTTAAATTTATCCGAATTTCCGGAGGTATTTAAGGAAATTTTATACATTTATTAAGGTAAGTCAGAATTGACTTTCCTTTCTACTCTATTATATTCCTAAAAGAGTTGTTTGGTCTAATCTTAACATGACCTAACACTTTGTTCACATCATTAAAACGATATAAATTGTTACAGGTACTGCTTGCTTGTGTTTTTTAACTGTGCAAGGTTGTCGTCATTAATCTTGACTCCGTTTGGGGTACCTTCAAAATTGTAGCATACTTCTTAGCTGGTATCGTAACACATACTTTAATGAAACTTTGGCCTTTGTTTATTATGTTTATGCATTTTCATTGTTATAAGCAAAACAAAGAAATCAAATCTAATTTATTCACATAATTAAATACCCATATAGCGTAAGAAATAAACTCACACGCACCTACACGGTTTTATAGATGTAGCGATTTGTAAGTGCAATAAATAGAGACGCGTGAAATAGTTTTACTAACACGTTTTGAATATAAAACTAAATACAAATTCGTAATCATCGGTAGGATCTCCACCTACATCTACAGACTTTTGACAGCCTCAGTGGCGCAGCGGGTGAGTATCCAGTTATGAAACAAGAGATATTATATATGATTGGTTGAGTGGTAGAGCCACGCTGTAGACTGTTTTGTCTACAGCATGAATGGGTTGGCTCGACCGGGTCGTTACCACTGTCTCACAGAAAACCGACGTAAAGTAGCGGCTTGCTGCTGCGTTTCGTACGGTGAGTTATCAACGTTCCTTAAAGGAAAGGGATAACGTACAAATTATCCCTTTCCTTTAAGGTTGGCAACGCGCCCATGATTCTGATATTGTGGGCGTACATGGGTGGTGGAGATCACTTACCATCAGGTGACCCACTTGCTCGTTAGCCGGCCTATGCCATAAAAAAAAAAAAAAAAAGGCCGCAGGTTCGATTCCCACGCCGAGACAAATGTTGATCCACATATTGGTTTTGGGTTTTAATGTTGTGGGACCGCAAGTCCCTCGTAGTTCCTGATACCCACGACACAGGTTAACCTAGTGTGTGGTCAGGACTGTGTGTGTGACTGTTGGTGTATTTATGCACATAGTCCTAAATTGCCAATAATATTTGCTAAACATAAATTCCGGCGGAAATAACCTCATTATGAAACACACGCATAAATTACCTGTACCTAATGAGATGTCATTCCATAATACAGTATATTACCGAATCTCAACCAGTGACTTCCGATTCAGTGGTCTATCATTTAATTAATATCACAGGAAACATCCATACTACATAGTGTTGAGTAGGACATGTTTTTGAACGAGTAGCTTCTTTTTTGTACTGAGCGACATGACCCCGTCATGAAGCTCGGCAGCACATTTGATGTATGCTGTGGTTTGTACTGCCCCTTAAAAATAGTTTAAAAACACCCTTTTTTCTTTAAATTTATTAGAATTTATTTTCTATTGTTAAGTTGGATTTTCTACAAAAGCGTGTTTGTTAGTTTTTTTAATTATCATTTATTTTCATTTCTAAAAAAATATATTTCGTTTTTTCTTTTTAAATATTGGATTGTAAGCGGTCCTTGATAGGTATGCCAAATTTCGATTTAATCCGACGTTTTGAAGGAGGTCAAAATCATGTTCAAAGTTTCCGTTACATACTAGCGAAGCTAATAAAAGCGTGTTAAAAAGATACGCGTACTATTGAAGTGACGCATGTGACTCTCACGTCCTCAACCTATCACGGAAGCAGTATACTTTATGTTCATTCATTCTTCATTTTTCGAAATAAAATTTGAAGTAGTACATGTAAAAAAAAATTAAGCCGCTTTTACTTTATTTCGTAATTAATATCCGGGTCAAATCTAATGCCTCTTATATGATCTACTCAACACTAATACTACATAATATTGATAAAACATACCGCATATATTTATCGTTCTATTGTTCGCAGACTCAAGACTAGAATACGAAATTATTCCATTGTTCTTGCCTCATAGTAGAGTATCAAGATGACAACTCGTCATATAATTGACATAAACGCGCGATTTGCCAATTGATTAAAGATATTGTTTTAAATAAAGATGAAGAAAAAACGGGTAAAAAATTGGTTTATATGTTAAAAACTGCATTAAATTATTTTTGTCACGATTCATATATCTAATTTATCTGTATATCGATACATCAACTAGGTATTAAGTATGTACTTCCGCTTGTTCTATGTTCCCAGCTAAGCAACTTGGGTTACGATTTGAATGATATTGAAGCCAATGAAATTACTGGTTATCTTAACATGTTATGTATCAATGATGAGTACTTATAGCGCAGGCTATACAATACTTTGGGTATGTGTTTGAATTTTGAAGTTCTAAATGATGTTTCTACTATTAATAGGCAAACGTGACTATAGAAGACATAAGAACCTAATTCGCTTTTTTAACCGACGTAAAAAACGAAGGAGTTACTTATTCAATTCAACGCGTATAGTTGTTTTATTTTAGTATGTATAATTAAATTTAGCGTACTAGTGGAATTGTCTTAAAATTAGAGGATGCCAGTTATTTTTTTAATTTTCATTTCAAGAACATTAAAAAGCTTCACATTTTTCCTTAGTCATCTCTAACACAATATTAGAAATTAATGTATATTATTATCTACAATAATGCTTTTCTTTACATATTCATAAACTAATTTTATTCCTGTTTAACTTGTTTTTGCGTAACGCAATCACATTGCAAACATTTCTATTTGAAGATTCTAATGGCTATTTCCATCTTATACAAATCCACAACAAAACCACAATAAAACTATTATTAAAATAACGTGTGTGTTATAAAATTGATTATAATATTTAATATACCATACATACATACTAACGAATAATAAAATGGAATACTAACCTTCTTTTTAAAGAACCAATTAAAAATTAAATCCACGGATCAAAACAGAACTATCGTATTACGAATTAATTCGGAATTCAAAATAACGAATCGAATAGATCTGCGTTCGCGTCGCGTGCGCCGTCGAAGGCTTTGGAATAAAAACTACCAATTGGTTCAGTAGACATTGCCATTCTCTTGCTAGAAGGAATAGCGTCACAGGCCGACCGGTTCGATGTCTTTATTTACACCGTGATTTAAAAATAAAGTAAAACAATGATAGCGGATAAGCAGCGTTAGTACAAGATATTCTCTTCAGTGGAGAATTATATGGATTGCCTGGAAAGTTTGAAACCCCCCAAGAACATGTATTTTTAACTTTTCTAAATTACGCATATATTTGTAATTGATTATCTCTTTCTTTGATGATGAAGGAAACATCGTGCGGAAACTTGAGTATTTGACAATTTCGAAAGTATGTAAAGTCTCGTATGCTGGAGTCCTGCCACCATATAATCTATTTCTGCCGCCAAGCAGCGGTGTCCAAACATATTGTGTTCCGGTTAGGATGATATTGTAGCCCGTGTAATTTCTGGGTATCATGGGAGGCTTACGTCCAACAGTGGACGGCAATAAGCTGAGATGATGATGAGAATTAACATTTTAAGTCAGTGGACGAGTGCAGTGCGTCGCAGTGCTTTGTAATTCAATATTCTGGGTGTTACAATTATTCATGAGCAGTCTTGTGTCTCTTACAAGTCGAGCGACTTCCTCTCTTCGTCATTCGGTAGTATAAAATTTGTCAACTAATTTTGATTGTGTTTTAACAAAATGATTTATTTTACGTGTTATATTTTTTTTCTATAAAATAATACATAAAATTCAACAAAGAAAACTTCTCCATCATGTTTTTTCAAGGAATTGTTAATCGACCCAGTATTCTTTGAATAGCATTTTATGTTCCATAGCTATTTTAAAATATATATAAAATTTAATTTATATATATGTATTTAAAATAAATAGTCTAGATCACATCGACGGACATCGATATACGAGTATGTCGGAGGGAGAAACATTGACTTTAACATAATTTATGTATTCTATTTCAAAAAAGGTTCTCCAACAACCACTACATTTGCAGGTGGTTTATGAATTATGTATACGAAGAGAATACATATTCCAAACTCAGATTTAGATTATTTTATTTATTTTGCACGTTTTTCGATTGACAATAAATCAAAAATTTAATATAAATTCATGTTTTGCTTCGTTCGTGTCGATCGAGTTAAGCGCATAAATATAAAATGGCAATCGCACAGTCTGGTGTTTTTTATTTGTTTGTCCATTTGGGGATAGTAAATCTTCACGCCTTGTGTTTATTCTTTCCACTGAACTGATTAATTACCGTTTTAAATCAAGTGAAGTGTTTTTGCCGCCGCGTGTTTACTAGATTTTTTTTATTTGGTATTCGTCGCTCGATACTTGCACCGTAATATTTATGTCAAATTTGACGATAACTGTAACGCTGACCTTAACATTGACTGTGGAATGTGTTGCATCATCGTATTCCGATACTACACGATACCTCGATAAATTTTAGAAGAAGGGACATGATATTATTTTGGAGCACAGAAACTTTAGGTGATGTATCGGTTTGGAGGTTATAATTGCACCATGTGACAGCTATTTAACTTAAACAATAGCTTTAAGTAGCTAATCTTGGGTGGTTTCGGTTAACAGCTAAAGTTATGACGTCATTTAACATTTGTCAAATGGTACAACTCATGTTTTGCTTAATCTACCGGTTTAACATGTTTGTCATTGTCAAAGTAAGTTGGTGCAACCCAGCATTAATGTGTTACGTTCGATACACTTCGGTGTAAATAATAATTACCTCTTTGTGGAATTACATTAATTAATTATTTTAAAGAAATATCCATTAGGTTTTTCCATGTTAACGTATGCATTTGCGTTTTATGAGCTCCGAGTGACAATCATAATAACGTATTCAGTAATATGCTTTGTATCGGTAAATTTTGTATTCAAAATCTCGGTGATTACCATTTGCTAGGCCATTTACATTCTACACGGCTTCCTGTTATTATAATGTTTCAAAATCCTGCACGCGATAGAATGCTTACATTCATGACACGTTGTTGCAACGATTATAAATGCTATCATAATAATGATGCTTATTACGCCATGCTGGGGTAAATCTTGTCTATAATATGAATGTACGGGATTGACCGAGGACCGTCGAGACCGTCTCGGCCAAAACCAACCTTAAATGGTAGCTTCTTATAGCATGGTAGTATGGTGAGTGACATTTCTGGAGGCCCTAATTGCTCCCTTCCCAATTCCCTATTCCTTTTCTATATGGTCAGCAATGCATCCATGATTCTTCGTGTGAGCGTTCACGGGTGGAGATCACTTTCCACTGTCATTTACCGTGGTGACTCAATTGCTTGTTGCCAGTTTTAATATAGAAAATATGTATGTTTAATAATGTTATTTAATTGTTCATAAATTACGACAGGTTTTCCAATCCTGGATTAGCAAAGTGACTTCGCTGTACCTGCGCGTTATACGTTCCGCGTGACCCATAAACAATTACTAGAAATACATGATCTCTATTGTGACGCAATTTAAGATGGCAATTATCTGCAACGTAGTTAAATATTATTTTATTGTCAACAATATATTACTATACTTATAAAACTTCTACGGCTGTGAAATGAAACACCTCCGGTTCGATTCTCACATCGATACAAATGTTTGTATGATCCAAAAAAAAAAGTTAAAGGTTTAGGTGTTGTTAGAACCTAATGTAGGATCAGGTATGTTGGCACGGTTGGGTGTATTTATTTATTTATTTACCTTATTCATCTCCCCAAAGGGATTTGCGTCAGGTAAGCGACCGGTCGTAAAAACCATAAGCTAAATCGTCTGTAGCATATATGTTACAAATCAAGTTACGCCGCCCCACTGTGAGTGGGATAAGGGTACGTGGAATGTGAAGACTATATTACAAGGATATATCTGCCTACAGTTCGTCATATTAAGTATATTAGAATTAGGCAGTATTTTAATCTCTTATTACATTTCTTTATAAACACGGCATAATATATTTGCTCACAATTGACATTAGTCTGTATTTGCAAGAGAACAAAACGCCATCAGCGGCATAAAAACTTAAACTTAACTTACATATTTATAAAGGCAGTCCCCAACAAAACGTTTACAAAGACACCTATGAACTACTTTATAAGTGTATTTATTCAACAAAGAGAGTAGAACCACTCACCTAGACGCTCTTATTCAGGTATAAAAATCAGGTCAGACATAAAAATCCAACAACCAATTCATTCACAAGTAGAAACGGAGAGTAGAGAGTACTTTCGAAAGCACAAAGTAATTCAAGATTTTGATGACTGAAATTAATCTGAATAAAGTCAACGTATGTCTTTAGGATCGGAGCAGCCCACTTTGTTCATTTCGAGTTATCTGGTATTTCCTTCTGAAAAAAAATCTTAATAGAGAATCACTAAGACTTGGTTTTTAATTTTATATGTTATTAGTCTGATTCTAGTACCTATATAATCATAAATTAAGCAGAAACTACAGTATAGTATATTGTCAGTAAAGAAAGTGATACAGATGTTAGAGCAGTGGTGGATTAAACCATTTAAAACTATTTAAACCATTAATTTGTCACAATATATAAAAACAAAAGTACGTAAGTAATAATAGAATTATTACTTACTAGCTATGTAGAATATAGGATTTCCTATCAATCATCAGAAATCCAAATTAAAACAAATCAATTAAAATGTTTATTTTTAGGCAGCTTATGAGAACCGTAAATAACAACATCTGCTTTCCCCTAAGGTGATGAAGATTCAAATATCTTTAGCATTTATTTGTATATAATACTCCTATATAAGGAACTCCTGAGCAAAATTTCGTCCAGACTTACCGGATTAGACGGCCGTTGTCTGTTCGTAGTAATTTTTTTTTACGATTAAACGACATGCAGGAAGTCGCTGGATGCAGGCCGCTTCCAACAGGTCGGTGTGGAAATCTTTGAGGAGGCCTATGTTCAGCAGTGCACGTCCTGTGGCTGATGATGATGATGATGATGAAGCGACATTTGTGCAAATGGGTCATCTGATGCTAAGTGATCTCCACCGCTCATGTTCTTCACAACACCAAATCATGAGCGCATTGCTGACCATGAAAGAAAGAGATAATTAAGGGATTAAGAAGGGGAATGGGATTTGGACCTCCGGATATCTCAGTCACCGTACAAAACGCAGCAGCAAGCCACTTTTTAAGGTTCACGGGGATTTTCTTGTAACGTGCCAGATGTTCAGAATGGAAACATTAATTTATATAGTTGAACTTCGCCTCCCTCATTTCACGTCTCATTAGGAAGGATCACGATCTCCAACTTTCAAGACAGCTGGCATTTTTACTTGGTAGGGTAGTTTGATATGAAAACCGGTAAAATATTTGGTGTAACTACTATTTTTATACACATAGTGGAATTGGAAATTCGAAAATTTCGAGACTTTTTAATTAAATTTATTTGCTGGATTGGTGGTGCAGTTGTAATGCATACGTGGTACGACTATTGTGCTAAAGTCTCGGGTTCGATCCATGACTTGCGTAAAATTCATATTGCATTTTTCTATCACAAAAATTGTGCCCGTTATTTTGTTAGGCTTGCCACCTAGCATGCCTTGCCATGATGCGATGGAGATAAGATCGACAAAATGTGGGTGTACGAGTTATAACTCTGCCTAACCCTCTGGGGATAACAGGCGTGAGTGCGTATATATGTATGTTCTTCTTTGTAGAGGCCGGCAAATGAGCACGTGGGTAAGTAGGTAGTAAGTAGTAAGGAAATCTTCATGCCAGAAGAATCATGGAAGTGTTTTCAAGCTGTTACTTAACTTTGGGTTTCTGGGAGACAGTGATAACAACCCGGTCGAGCTGGCCTTGACAAAACTGTCTACAGTGTGGCTTTGACATTTTTTTTTAAATATAAATGCCGACAACGAGCAAGTGGGTCACCCGATGGTAAGTGACCACCACCGTCCGTGTACACCGACAATATCAGATAGATCATGGAAAAGAAGGATAATTAAGGAACTGGGAAGAAGAATTTTTTCATCGTTATCTCAACAACGTATCAAAATGTGAAGACAAATTGTATAAAATATCTTCTCCGCCAAAAAATCGGAATAAAAATTATCTGAAATATAAATTTTCCGGTGTCAAGGCAGTGAGCTGAAAACAACTCGAGAGCGTTTTTACTTACTCTTAATGACGATAATTATTTCAAATGTGCGGCCTTCGCGACTGCTTGCTAATGAAGGTAGATCTAATCATGCCACGCCATCGTAAAACGGTTGCTGTTCATTCTAGGGGTATTTTTTTTTATTCACAGTAGTGCTCATCAGTTTCGTTTTGAAACTGGGCTTTGAGTGTAGTCAGAGTATAAATATCTTCTGGGTTGGATGAACATGGTTATAACACGTCATTGAAAATATTTGGCATAGGTTTTATGAGTGGTAGAGCCACGCTGTAGACAGTTTTATCTACAGCGTAAGTGGCCTGGCTCGACCGGGTCGTTACCACAGTGGTATTTACAGAAAACCGACTTAAAGTAGCGGCTTGCTGCTGCGTCTCGTACGGTGTCCGGGTTCCCTGGGCCAGCTGATCCACTTGATTACTATCAAGCTAATTTTCCATGAGTAGCTTTGTTTCGATGAGACGTCCAACAATTCCCTATGCGAAAATTCTCTATTATGGTAGCTAACAGAGGTAGCAAGGATAGAATATTTCGATTTGATGATACTCAAAAATTTATTATTTTATTTGTAGGACAATATGACTGTTAAATCATATAAATATTAACTAAGTAAAAACAAAAAAATCAGCTTGTTAGTAATCATACCTATTGGAAGGAGGGGCTTCCAATAGGTATCGATAACGAGGTCATAAAAAATGATTTGAATGAGCTGATTTTTTTGTTTTTACTTAGTTAATATTTATATAATTTAACAGTCATATTGTCCTACAAATAAAATAATAAATTTTTGAGTATCATCAAATCGAAATATTCTATCCTTGCTACCTCTGTTAGCTACCATAATAGAGAATTTTCGCATAGGGAATTGTTGGGCGTCTCATCGAAACGAAGCTACTCACGGAAAATTAGCTTGATAGTAATCAAGTGGATCAGCTGGCTCAGGGAACCCGGACCATAATGACTTATTAATTGGCCGAATTTATATTGTCTAACACAAGTTGGTAAGAGGTTGTATTTGTTACATAATATTGAGCAAATTATGTTTTTTACTGGATTATGTTTGTCAAACAATATTATTTATAGTCTTTTCCTTGATTTAGTCTAGAAATGTATAATATATCGTTATTAAAGAGTGCTTATTTTTGATTGATTGATTATTGCGTTATGCACTTGTCATAGATATAAAATGGTTTTTCTTAAATAAATAAAAAATAAATCTATGCCCCCACCAATCATTCATATAGTCCTAATCCCACATTACGTGGTATAATATTTGTTGGTCACATCAACATTAATTGTTTCGATGCAGGAATCGAACCAATGGCCTCTCGCTTGACAGCCGGCTAATCGCCCGCTCACCTACTGTCACTAAACATAAAGCCTCATTTACACAAAGAAGTTCTCACACGACGACGATGTTCGTAAAAGGAAACTCTCTTTATGAGGCCGCGTTATACAATTCTTGCTGCCAATTTGCATGACGACGCTTCATAAATGACTGTTTTCTGTTCTACTTTCGTCTGCGTCTCGCAATAAACTTTTCCCATTGAAATGGGTAAAAATACCTTGTAACTACTACAGGAGTATACAATGATTATTGGAAAGGCGGTATTATATCTGTATTATATACAAATCTGAATTAATCACATTGCGTATATCAACGCATATCTGAATACTAAATAATGCAACTCATGTTTTTAAAATTATCTTGAATATACATATCCTGGTTTCAATAAATTAATTTAACACCGTGACATATAAAATTTAAGTGGCATTCCACAATTTGCAATGCAATAGTTCTAGTATACGTAATTTTAAAAAAATATAATTATAATTATTTCCTTATTAAAATTTTCTGAATTTTACGATAATAAAACGTTTAAAGGTCAAATGTTTAAACAGAAATGGATAAAAGATATTTCAGCTTATATTTGCACGTTCTGCTACAGCTGTGTTATATGTTTATACAGAGACAATAACTGTGTGCCTGTCACTGTTGACCTAAATTTACATGGTAGACTGACGCATTGTCACATAAATCAAAACGACTTATTTACAACCTCAGGAACCCATACCAAGACCTGAAAATTGAAAGATCTATAATCCTTTAATTGAACTATTGACTTTGACCTTTGTGTTGTTAATGTTCTACAATATTACCGTAAAATTTATATACAAATTTCTATTATTTTTAAAACTTTCTTTTATTTGTCTTGGGTCGAGATTTACAAAATTGAATCCAAAGAGGTTCTAATTATTCATGGCAATACTTTAACAGGCAAATAAGAAAGAAGTTAAGATATTGATACAATTAAGAACTTTGTGCGGGAGTGAAACAAAATAAAGTGCGCTCGGTAATTAGATTCAAGACTGCGTTTTAAAAACATGTTTGAAAGTTTATTTGATAAAATAAATTATAGCGTACTTAATAATATGTAGTTAAAAATAATATTTTAATGTAATTGTTCTATGTTTTCAAGAAGGGGTCAATTTGCCTTTTTTTTAAATATTTAATTTACACACCCAACACTCACACATATAATTCTGAACCCACACTAGGCTAAACCTGTATCGTGGGTATCAGACTTTCCGTCTCATAACACCCGGACTTTAGGTCCAACATACCCCGAAACAAAAAAATTGTGGATCAGACAAACATTTGCCTCGGTGCGAGGATCGGACTTTCGCTTTACAGGAGGCTACTCGCCCGCTGCGCCACGGAGGCTGCCTTGTATGATATGTATATTATGAATTGATTAAACCGGCTTTTTAGTCAAGTGGTTCTTAAATTATATTAAAACAACCTAGTATGACATGAATAAAGGTAAAAAAAGAGAAACATTATCAAGAAAACGCAATATCACAGCTTTTAAAACAATATTATCATTTTATAATAATAAATGTTCGTACGTATTTTAAGAAGCTTTCAAATTAATACTCACAATATTGCTATAAAGGGAATTCCTTTTCTAAATTAGTCTTATATTCCCATATAAATTTTGTATTGTAACGATAACATGTTTATGGAGATAATATTTTCTCCCTTTAATTACATTCATGGAAGCCGAATATTTTTTGCCACTAATATTATTCTCAACATATTTGTTTTTTCATTATCATAATTAATAGACATATGTCCGTAACATATTATAATAAATATTATGAGTACCCAAGTATAAGACTGTTATTGAAAATTCCAAAGCATCGTAATTTCGCAATTAAGATGTCTAATGTTATATTAAGGCATGAAGCTAAACACAAAAAATGGTTAAGTAGAATATTCAACAAACCTCAGCACTGGTGGTGAAACGAAAGGCTGCGGGTTCGATTCCTGCACCGAGATATATATTTGTGTAATCCACAAATGTATTTTGTTTCGGGTCTGGTTGTTGTGAGATCGAAAGTCCCTCGTAATTTCAGATACCCACTACACAAGCCTCTTGTCTTGTTGGAGGTCTGAACTATTGGGACGTACGGAAATGTCACTCACCGTAACGAAGACAACAAAAAACTGTCACTTTGATATATTTTTCTGTGAGATGAAAATTATCCGATTAAGCTAACCGTTCATGATATAGACAGAAACGCATGCCATACAGCATGGCACTGCCACTTATAAATGTATGTACCTCTACCAAACAATCCACACTAAATAAAAAAGTAAAGAAAAAATGTTTTAACATTCAAACCACACCAACCTACCATACCTTCAAAGGTACTTCAAGACAACATATCTATAAAGACCTTGGACGTAATATTTTTTACGTGCGTATCATGTTCACCTTTGATAATCACTTCCTAAAACAATTACGACTAGCTAGAGAAAATTTTCCACGTTAATATTGTATGTAATATGTATATTAAATGTTGTACGTCTTTTATATAAGAAATCAAAGGTCAATTAAGACACCTCTGTGGGCTTAAGTCAATTGCTTCTGTGAAACTTCGTCTCCATTATCTAGTTAGTTGATAATTTGTTTCCCCAAAGGGGCTGGCACTGATAACTTCGAATGTCTTTCGTACATGAGTCGATTTGTTAAATGAATTATTATATTAATCATTTATTGATTTAGTGCTTAACTTTGTTTCCCAGTTACACTCTTTAACGTAATAAGATAAATAACAATAGAATGTTAATAATAAATACACCCAACAGTACTGTACACATAGTCCTGACCCCAAAGTAAGATACGAGTCTTGTGTCGTGGGTATCAGGAACTACGAGAGATTTTCGGTCTTACAACACCCAGACCCGAAACAAATATTTGTGATCACACAAACATTTGTCTCGGTACGGGGATCGAACTCGTGGTCTCTTATTTCGCAGCCGGCTACTCGCCCGCTACCCCACGAAGGCTTTCCAAAATCAATAACTACGACCAGTCAAGTGCCGCTTGAAAAGTACTATTAATTACAGTCCTTCCAAGAACTTATTTTATTTTTGACAGCTCATACAAAGTCGCCGACTCACTTTGTCAAAAGGTTTAATAAATTGTACTTATACAAAGTAATACGTTTTATTTAGCTTTACCAAGAGCTATAACTAAAAGTTACAATAAATTTTTGGGATGTTATTTGAGATTTTTTATAGCATACGAGCAAGTGGGTCACGTGATGGTAAGTGATCTCCACCACCCATGTACGCCCACAATACCAAAAGAATCATGGGCGCATTACCAACCTTAAAGGAAAGGTATAATGGGAGATTGGAAAGGGGAGAGGGATTTGGGCTTCCGGATATCTCACTCACCGTACGAAACGCACCAGCAAGCCGCTACTTTACGTAAACTTTCTGAGACAGTGGTAACGGTCGAGCCGGCCCATTCATGCCGTAGACAAAACTGTCTACAGCGTGGCTCTACCACTCTACAATCACTCGAATCGATTATTTTATTTTTTAACTCAATTACCTATTAATATTATACTTACTTATGACTAAGGTATAATCCTTTCGTCAGTCAGTCTAATATGTCAATGTCTCAATGGTCTCACATTCGAAGAATTTATAACTTGATAAGCTATAATTTGAAAATATTCGTGTGGCACTTTTATAATTTTGTCTATGGTGTGACTAAGATGTTGCATGTTTTACGTATCTATAGATATTTTTACTTAATTATGTACATTAATTGTATCTGATTGTTATCTTAATGGTATTATAATAAGCCAGTCACTCGGACTGTGATAAATCGTTGCATACATTTACTTGTTAATGCTAAAATATTCCATTGACAGAATGAAAGACATACGCTTAATACTACCACCTGAACTTTATAACCAGACAACTTGAGATTGGGTTTCCTGACAAGAATATTGAAATAAAGCCTCAATTGCGAAATAAATTTTAATATCATTGCTATTTATAAAAAATAACAAAAAAGTTTAACAAAAAAGGCGCATGGATTGACGCACGGTCCCCACAAGAGGTGCTTGTCCTTCCACAACGGACCGCTACAAAAAAAATAAGCGAGAATGAAGAAAAATGAAGTTATCATTATGGTTCAATATCGCTTGGCAAAGCGACATCATGGAAAATTATTACGATAGAAGAATGTTTTTTTTTTCGAGTGGTAGAGCCACGCTTTAGTAATTTTTGTCTACAGCATAAATGGGCCGGCTCCACCGGATCGTTACCACTGCCTCACAGAAAACCGACGTAAAGTAGCGGCTTGCTGCTGCGTTTCGTACGGTGAGTGGGATATCCGGAGGCCCAAATCCCCCTCCCCTTCCTCATTATCCCTTTCCTTTAAGGTTGGCAAAGCGCCGATGTTGCTATCTATTGCTAAATACTAGATGCTGCTATTAGATGCTTTGTGATATTACATCTAAATCAAACTCGACTATAAGAATTTAAAGAGTACCGTCAGAATATTCAATATATATCATTATTTTTGACGTAAAATCCACAGCATTGGAGTAATAAAATTATAGGTGCTACTTACTCAGTACGTTCACACGGCCATGTAGTTAAAAAAAATATGTAGTTGTTTTTATTAAGTTAATTACGTGTTTTTCCTCTCGCGACGAATCGTAATACCTGCTATTTTAAATCTTAAGAAGGGTTTTCATGTTTGACTCCTTTATTTGTCTGTGGGTATGTTTTTGTATCTATCTGTAGCATCGTGTTTTGTTCTTTTTTGTTTCACAGTTTTTGTTTGAAATCTGGTAAATTAAATTATACATTATTTAATTTAATTTGCTGGTGGTAGGACATTTATATCCGCCCGGATAGCGACCACCATACATATGGTATTAAAACCTGCCATAGTGACCCACACGCCTTGTGTGGATCACGTTCCAGGATCAGCTAGTGTATATCCGGTTCTCCCGAGGGGCTTGCGACATGACTTGATGGTTGATTGGGGCGGTATACCCGGCGGGTATAGGGGTACATCCTTGTATTACTGTGCCTGCATCGGTCATCCGCTTGTTCTGTCGCAGGCACCTCGATTTGCTTCTTTCCTCTCCGAAGAGGGAAGAAGCATTTATACAGGCCGGCATGACTCTAGTGACTACCGATAAACTCATTGTTTGTTGGTGGACGCTGGTTTTTTGGATTGCGCTACGCTTACCATCAGGTGTAGTGCAGTCACTTTGCCGTGCTAGGATAAAAAAACATGACTAAGTTAAGTTTCTTCAATAACAGGTAGATGTGCTTATTTGATTTGTACCAGTTTACGATAAAAAAAACGAAAATGATAAACGAAAAATATTCTTCTTACTTTGCAATAGGGCAAATTTGCAATTTGAGTGGTAGAGCCACGCTGTAAACTGTTTTGTCTACAGCATGAATGGGCTGGTTCGACCGGGTCGTTACCACTGTCTCACAGAAAACCGGCGTAAAGTAGCGGCTTGCTGCTGCGTTTCGTACGGTGAGTGAGATATCCGGAAGCCCAAATCCCCTCCCCTTCCCAATCCCAAATGATCCCTTTCCTTTAAGGTCGGCAACGCGCCCATGATTCTGATATTGTGGGCGTACATGGGTGGTGGAGATCACTTACCATCAGGTGACCCACTTGCTCGTTTGCCGGCCTATGCCATAAAAAAAAAAAACGGCCCTAAATTCTTTTGTGCCCCAGGGCCTTATATGTTAAGACGACCTGTCCATACATTTATCTTATTTTTACACAATCAGAATATTATGCTAGTGTCAGTAGTATAAAGTACCTTTGTACTTTGCGTACCAGTACACACACCTCCATAGCAAAACAGGAACTTTTCTTATACGGTGAAATCTAGTATGTCGATAAATCCAAGTAGCAAAATTCGACCAGGTTGGTATTTAGCAGTAACCCGGACGAAGGATGCTCGTATACTAGTATAGAGATATGCTAAATTGGATCCTACAAAAACCGTTCTACACAAAAATAAAACTAAATGATTACAGTGGAACGAGCCGTGCCAAAACCGAATATCAAGTTTTGGTTGATCCCGTAAATAGTGAATGCGATTATTAAGCAACATATATTGCTAAAAAGGATCTAGCAAATATACGTACCTGCTTGAAATACTGAATGTTGCCCTGGGAACTAGCCGTTACGATTTTCATTTCTATATACCCTTATTTTTTCTGCTTTTATCCCACTCGAAGTAACGTCGGCACATCATGTTAACACATTTTTACGAGTTGTAGAGCCACGCTGTAGACAGTTTTGTCTACATCATGGATGGGCCGACTTGTCCGGGTCGTTGCCACTGTCTCAAAGAAAACCGACGTAAAGTAGCGGCTTGCTGCTGCGTTTCGTACGGTGAGTGAGATATCCGGAGGCCCAAATCCCGCTCCCCTTCCCAATCCCTAATTATCCTTTTCCTTTAAGGTCGGCAACGCACCCATGATTCTTCTGGTATCACTTACCATCAGGTGACCCACTTGCTCGTTTGCCGGCCTATCCTATAAAAAAAAACATTACAGAAAAATGTGGCTTGAGTTTTGGCCAACCTGTCAAACACACTTACCACCATATTAGTGGACCACATAAACATTTGTTTTAGTACGGGAAGCCACGAAGGCTGTCTCACTACAGTACATTCATTAAATTTAATAGGCTTATTTAGTCTTTATTACAAACTTCATGTTAACATATTATACCTTAACTTGATCCGTGAACTAAACGCGAAGACCGGTAATTCTGGCATAGCTCTACCTCCATTCCCGGGGTCAGGAAGCTATCTGTAGGATGGATTACTCCGCGGCAAAAAGGGACATAAATTAACATTAGGATATACTGATTAAATGAATTGTAGAAATGTAGTACATGCCATGAGAAGAACGTAAATAAAACTCGTTTTGTACTTTGTAGACTGTTAAAGGTAAAACGTAATAGTTAATAAGATAAACAAAACATTTATACCCTTTTTGCACTCTTTTAATATGTCGCAGTTTTTGCGCTCCGAAATGTCGTTCATTATAATATTTGCGTCAATGCAAATATTATAATGAACGACATTTCGGTACAGATACCTTTTGTTTTTTTTATCTTATACTTATAAATGATAACGCCAGTGCTAATGACAATAGAATTGAACGTCTGAATTATTCTTCGTTTTTTTATAGCATAGGCCGGTAAACAAGTGGTCTGATGGTAAATGGTCTCCACCGCACATGTATGCCTGCAATACCAGAAAAATTATGGGCATCGACCTTAAAAGAAAGGGATAATATTTAATGGATTGGAAAGAAGATCGAGCCGATCGAGTTCGAGCCGACTCATTTTAGCAGACAAAACCCACTACAGTCTGTTTCTACCATTCAAAATCTTCTAATCTACCGTTCATTCTTAAGTTCTAAAATTATTTATCTCAAAATATCTGTTTTAATATTCTTACGCCTGGCTAACTCAAGCTAATTATACCCCTTTAATTAAACATAAGTATTTTTTGCGAAGTGAATATATTATAATAAATAATAATCCTTTAAAGTATGTATTTATTTCATGTCAAAATTATAGGTGTTTTTTTTTATAGCAATGGACGGTAAGTAAGCTAGTGGTTAAGAGTTTTTTTTATTTGATTGAATGACGACACGAGCAAGGCGTTCGTCTTATGGTAAGCGCCACGAATGCCCATAAACAGATGCAACACTACACATAATTTTGAATTATTAGCACGGCATGACATTGAACTGCGGTCGTCACCCTGAGATATAAGATGTTAAATCTCATAATACCCAGTAATTTCACTGGTTTCAATGTCCTTCTAAATCGAAACACAACAGTGTTGGCGGCAGAAATAGACAAAGCGGTGGTACCAACCCAGACAACCTCTCGCATACGAGGGACCTACCACCACCACCTTGTAGTTTGTCACGCCTCTCTGTACGCCGAAAAGTCGCAAATGAATACTAACTTTTAACATTGAATAAACTTTAGGCAAAGATAAACTAATTCCGACATAATATGAATTAAGCAAAAACCAGCAAAATGGAAAACAAAGCCACTGATAACTAACTTTATTGTTCGATTAGATAAAATTATCTATGAAATATAATTACAACCCTACACTGTACAATGGGTAACTCATTATGGATGTCCCAAAACCAACCACACAAACGTAACGCCAAATAAATAATGTTAGCTAAACTAAATTGTAATTAGCACACAAAGGAACGTGTTATACTTGATTTTAATTTCAAATACATTATAACATTGTTTGAATATCATCAATTGTGACGTAGATCTGTCTATTTTGTTATTGTTTATGGATATAGTACGTATAAGCACGGCGATGTAAAAGAATCATACTTAAATTGTAAAGAGGAAAGATTTGTATTTTTGTATGTAACGAATAAATTTATAAACTACTGGACCTATTTCAAAAAATATTTTGCCGTTGGAAATCTACTTTATCATTGAGTAATATAGGCTACTTTTTATCCAGGAAAAGGCCGATCACGCGGGCGGAGCCGCGAGGAAAAGCTAGTAAAAATATTGAAGTAAAAAAAACTTGAGGGTGGAAAGAACTTGTCGAAGTGTTACTGCAAATAAAATTGAACTTCATCGTTTAAAACAATTTCTTAGTATTTTAGGTACCTATTATTACTAAGAGGCAATGGTCGGTATTAATGGTATAGATATATTTTTCTTTTTAAATGCTTGTGATAATATTTCGGTTAACAATTGTACGAATATGAAATCGTAGTTCGTCTATTCTACAACAATTGGGCTTATCAATTGAACATTAATTTAAACCTTCAGAAATATTCGGAGGCCCAAATCCCCCTCCCCTCCCAATCCCTAATTATCCCTTTCCTTTAAGGTCGCAACGCGCCCATGATTGTTCTGGCATTTTGGGCGTACATGGGCGGTGGACATCACTTACCCTCAGGTAATCCACTTGCTCGTTTTCCGGCCTATGCTATAAAAAAAACCTTTATAAATTCCCTTATTTATTCTAGACTCAGGATAAAAGATTTATAACTACCAAAACCTGATCCTCGTTAGTAGCTATGAATATATTATAAATTTAATATAAAATGAGTAAATATCATAAATTAATGCCCTGAATGATTAACATCCCTAGATAAATGAAAGCAGATGCAAACCTAAAACTGATTTTCAACAGTTATCAATTCATAAATAATGCGGTTGAAATGGGTTTCGCGAACATAATTATTATCACGGGGTTTTCGCTGTTAATTGTAAAATTGTGGTTTTATCATCAATAAGGACTGAAAAATTAAATTATATTTACTTCAAAAAGTATTGGTGAAATTACCACAGCTCTTTATAGTAATATTTATCAGGATAAAACAGTACTTAGTTATGTACCCTGCACCAGTTCATAACATAGTACCAACTTACTTGACATTCAAATGACCTTATTTACTAAAGTAAGGGCTCTATGTAATATAATATCCATTGGAAATATGATACTCTTGTTTAGACTAAAGTTTTTGGAACTAAATGAAAATATGTTGACAATAAAAGTGCTGACCTGGTGTCTAGCCGGTGGCCTTGTTATGATCAAATTCCTGGAACTGCATACGCCTTGTAAATAAGTTAAGAATATAAATAAGGATAATTGTTCGATTTAATTTAGTCTCAAATAAATCTTCATCGTGAAGAGTTGGACTCTACATTTTTGATTTAAAAACCTCCATGCGCTCCCGCGTAACTTTTATCTACTTATGTATTTATATGTTCATGTAAATATTCTCGGATAAAGGTATACTAAAACTCTTCCGAAGTAAAAGCATGCAACTTGAAGAGCGTAATATCTAGTAAAAACGTTCGTCCATTGCGAGTTCGTACCAAAAGAATAAATTTAACAAGTTCTGTGTGCACCAATACTATACTTCACAAAACTATTATATCGTAATGGCAATTGCAATTTAGCTAGATGCTATCGTGTTTCCATTTGTGTATTAAACTTAGCTTGTTGGATGCTTGTAATGTTATGCATGAAAACGCCCTAAACTGGTGGTATAAGCCATAGAATGCTCAGAGGGCTAGTTCGCGTGTAACTTCTGAAGGCAACTTGTATGGTAAAGTTGAACAACGTAGATGCTCGAATAATACATTAAGACTGGCTCCTTTGATGGTGTACATACATAGAATAGAACATAATTTTGTGTTAAATACTAGTTCCACTTTAATAGTTCCTGCATCCAGTGTATTGTGTTATGAATACTATAAGCAAGTAGTGTTTTAGGAAAATGAATGGCGACTGCCGTATTTCTGGTGGTATAAGTTCTTTATTACTCAAGTAATCTTAGATTAGATTATTGTGTTATTGTCAAATGAAATGGTTATTTTCAAATAATGTTTTGTTATGAGTCATGACATTTTATGAGTGATAGAGTCACGATGTACATAGTTTTGTCTTCAGCATGAATGCCCCGACCGGATTGTTACCACTGTCTCACAGAATACCGTCGTAAAATAGCGGCTTGCTGCTGCTTTTCTTACGGTGGTGGAGATATCTAGAGGCCCAAATCTCCTTCCCCTTACCGATCCCTTAATTATCCGTTACTTTCATGGCGCTTATGATTCTTTTGGTATTGTGGGTGTACATGGGTGGTGAAGATCACTTACATCAGGTGACCTATTTGCTTGTTTGCCTTTCATACTATAAAATAAATATATGAAAAATAATTAAGTGATACTGCACTAATAGGTACCTGAACTGCGTAAAATAGTCGACGACTTTGCTGCTTATAAACAAAATTGATAATTTTGTCTCCCCAAAAATATACAGATTAATTTATAACTATTAACTATGCTCTTAATATGATTAGTAATTTAATTACCAATAAGAGGAAAATAAGAATCATATTACTGCGGTCGATCGGCGGTTGGCAGTAGAGAAACTAGCATTATAGAACTACAAATCAAGCCAATAATTCGCAGTTACAACATATTGCAATGTTTTGGCGCCAACAATATTGTAATACATATGAGTGTTAGTAAAAAAATTATCAAAAATACGTACTTTAGATCAGGAAAAAAAATCCGAATTAAAAGTAAGCACATCAAACCATTCGTTTCTTGCTTATAAATGTAATAAAGTATTTCACCTGCGAGTAATAGCAATAACTGCTTCGGTAACAAATTCTACGAGCTTAAACTTGTTTAGTGACGCATTGGGTTTTGCCATATCGTTTTATATATGGCAAGGGTTTAAATTCCAAGTCTCGATGCTTGTAGGTATTAATTTATTGTGTTATCATTATGAAGCTTCCGAAGTGTAATCAAGAATATTTTGACCTTTAATACAATCTCTATAAACAATATTTTATTTCTCAGACAACATATCGTTGCAACCAATATTTTAACAACAGCAAAACATATTTTCTTGAGATATTTCAGATTTTGAGATTCGAACATAAGCAACTATACTAAACTCTACAGTTTATACTAATAGGTACCTATGAAAACATCAACATGGAAAGGGGGTCAAGTTTGGTACAAACGACCTTCAGAGTTGTCGCAGTGGCATCGCATCGCCACTGATAAAATAATTGTGATCAAAACGGATATGTACTACGTTCTACAGTTCCTTAAATCATAATTACTTCCAAGGTTGTAGAAATTTCTTCAACTAATAAAAAAAAATACGTTCTTTGTTATTGAATTATGCCAGCAAGTTTGAATAGTGAATAAATTGCGTTTAACGAGCTGATATTTAATATTAACTCAAACCTTATTATTTGTAGTAGGTGGTAGGTCCCTAATATGTGAAAGGCTGTCTGGGTTCGTGCCACCGCTTTTTTGCCACGAAATAATACTGTTTCGGTTTGAATTAAAGGGCATTAAATTAATGGGTATTATGTTCCTTAATACCTTATGTCTTGTGGTGACGAAAGCCGTCCAGTGCCATGCAGTACTTTGTAATTCAAAGTTCTGTGTGGTGTTATGGCTGTTCATAGGCAGGCCTGGCTTAACGGGGAAGATCTAATGGTTTCGACATTTAGGGTAATTAACAAAGTTGTTCCATTTTATTTTTTCTTATTCGAACTTGGCTGAGACACTCATGTGTCTTGGTCTTAAACAGAATATTTATATATTACTAGGATTGTAGTAGTTACAGTATTTCTACACATTTCCCAAGTGTTTTCGCTACACGCGTCATTGGTTCGCCTTTTTACGAAACTGCTTAGGATGTTACACAAAAGTTTGAAACACAAGTGCGTAACACAATAAAATATTTAATTACCGTATCACTCACTCGTCTCCGAAATAGAAACTAAAATACTTATGACAAAATTCTATATTTCACTTACGAGTATATTGACTGCCCTGCATTGTGTATGAGGTACGATTGCTGAGGTCCCGGGTTCGATCCCGGGTCGGGTCAAATGATAATGGGTTTTTCTATGAAATACTTAGTATCGGCCCGTAGTAGAGTAAAGATACATAGGCTCGCTCCCTATCACATCATGGGACGAAAACGCTCGCCGAAATGTGAGTGTATTGGATACACCTCTGCTTACCCCTTTGGGGATTACAGGCTTGAGTGCGTATGTATATGTATGTATGAGTATATATATTTTTTTTTACTAGCCCTGTATTATACATGTCCCATAGCTAGGCACGGGCCTCCTCTACTGAATGAGAGGGGTTAGGCCTTAGTCCAACACGCTGGTCTAATGGGGGTTGGTAGAAAAGTCAGAGGTGTATGCTCTTGGGGCTGGTTTCGAACCTGCGACTTTCGTCTCGAGCTCTGCTCATGAGTATATTAGGGAGTATTATTACGTAAGAAAACATTGTTTATAATTATATTATTCTATCTTTTGTAACATCGCAGTACTTTAATGAATAGATCAATTTGAATAAGGTTTTTTTGTTTGATCCCCTTTAAACCAAGATGGTTCTTAGCTACGTTTGAAGAAAATCTGTTCAGCCAATTAGAAGTTACAAAATATGTTTTCCTAATTTAACAGATAAGTTATTATAAATAAAGATATCGGATATAACATCTCAATCCGTATCTGAAAATGCTTAGCAAATTTTATTCAAAGATGGTAAATGTAAATTGGTTTAGGTACATTTCTAGTTAATATAAACGCAAAAATACTAAAGCGCTAATACTTGAACTTTACGGTAGAGCATTTTAAAGTGTTCTTTCATAATAATTATATTAGGAAAAAATATGTTGCTTAAAATATACGAGTAAGTTTTACTGAACATTATGCAATTGCTAAATTCATATGAATTTTTATCGTAAAAAATAACTTTAAAACGTTCTACCGTAAAGTTCCCGTATTGGCCCTTTAGTATTTTTGCCGAATAACATTTTTTATCCAATTATTCTCATTGGTCTAGTCTAGTGGAAGCATGTAGGGTGGGAAGCCGGTGAGGCTGTAGGTTTGATTCCCAGGCCATTCAATCTAAACTTGAGTTTTTGAAATTCTAATTATGTTTGTTAAAATACTTATACATATCGAGCCTGTTATGGAAGAACATCGTAAGTGACATTTGTCTAATTTTACAGGAGAGGTTTTTTATTGATTATTTTTTGTATGTTAGTTAGAGGTCCCCGGTTTTTATATATGTTGCATAACTTATAATGACTTTCTTGTTATCAATTAAATGATTGCAGTAAAACTTATATAGCAATAGCAATAAGTACTTTTGTCACTTACGATAAAATTTTAGTTTACTATTTCCATATGATTTTCAAAAATTGTCACTTACGATATGATTTATCAGAATAGTCAGGTTATATATTTATGTAAATATATGCTATATACTCTGTTCTTTCTCCTGTAAGTCCTATATGTATATCAAACTTTTATAATAAAACGAAAACTCAATCATACATTAATTTTCATTCTTATTAAATTATCAACTTCCATTATAAACAATCATTCATCATCACTAATTTCCTCTGGTAGAAAATCTTTTGTAATACCATCATAAGGTAAACTCAGATATTCCTGCGCATATTGTGCAAGAATTATACCTTTGCCACATATTTTTTTCAGGTCCATGTACTTTGGTGTAGGAATAGGTAGTTTTGCAGAATATGCTGCCGTGGGTGCCTGAAGGCGCTTTAGACTTTGTCAAGATCTTATTAAAAGCCCCAGATTCATACATTGAATTTCTGAAGGCGTAGAAAATGCATAATTAAGTAATTTTTTGGGTTCAATTCGTTGAAAACAAGCTGATTGTAGCTTTGTAACTGGAATTTTGATAGATTTAGGTAAATATACATCTGCATAGCTTTTCGAGTCCAAGATATCAGCATTTTCTAGCATTATGGTTTTATAATTTTTCGGATTGATTCTAGCGTTCGATATTAATGTAGGCCACTGGGATGAAGCCCAAACTATAATTCCTTTTATGAATGATTCAATAGTCGCATGTACCGAATCTATCGGCATCATTGTATGCCCAGGAACCAAACAGTTTGTGGTTATATCCTCAATGAACTTTGCAAAGTTACTTATAAAGTATGACAACATCGAAAGGATTGCCCTATTTTTATTATATATATCATCTTGAAGATAAACTTTATTATAAAGGAACAACAGATTTTTGAAGTCGGAAAGTAAATATAATTTATTTCCAGTATTTCGGCAATAGTGGGACTTGACGGCTGTAATTTCCAATAAATTGTTTATCTCCTTGAATGATCGACTCGTTATATTTGTTAATAAGTGTTGATTAGCCTCTTTCATCTGGCTTAGAGGCATTTAAAACTCTTGCATTCTTAAGAGCATATCTTAACGTCATTTGTGATATCCCTAATGTTTTAATAAAAATTGCTGACATACTTTCGTTTTGTTTCCTTCTCCCTAAGGAAATGGGGCCAAAACGAAAGTAGAAGACGATATGAGACTGATCGCCTACTACCACTTTCTACTATTCGTTGACGAACATTTGTCTCCTCGACTAGAAGCCAATCACGCTGTCTCATAGAACTTCCTACACCCCAGTAAATTTCATGTATATTCCTCCTATTTTCGCGACTAAAATTCATTTCACATTTTATTTCCACACCTTTTATATTGTAGGATATTGTAGGTTACGATAATTTTTACTATTCATTTTTTTTAAACTTTGACTTTTTTCGTTTACGATAAAATTGATTTCCAGTTATAATTTTGCCATTTCTACAGATATGAGCCCAAGGATTTTTGCATTAGGCCTTAAATTATATTAGCTATACGCTACGCCAAAAAAGTGAAATACCTACAAAATGTCACTTACGATGTTCTTCCATAACAGGCTTGATATGTAATATAAGTTGCCCGGGTTTACTCATTTATGGAGAATTTGTGCGGGACAAAAACAAGCTCGGTGAGTTCGTTGATGCCTCTGCCTACGTCTAACAGGGTACAGGCGTGATATTTTAGTTGTTATGTTTCTGAGCTTTAACAAAAAGTAAAATACTCTAAATTTTCTTGCATATTCGACGCTGGAACGATATCTGACTAATAGCAGTCGATAGCTGCACCGGAATTGCGAGATTTACCGTACGATCGTGCATCTCAGGGGGATCTAGCTAAGGACGTAGGAAGCTTGAAAATAATTGGAGACTAAACTGACTAGAGTATGCATGAAGACAGCTGGTGGGAGGGTACTTACCCAATAATTTTGTAACCGACTGGTGTTAACACCGTATACATGACGAACAACCCACCATAGTGATTCAAGCGAGTTCCGGGTATAAGCCAGTGTATATGTAATTACTACATGCCGGCATAATTCTATCGACCGGCGAGAGCCGCCAGTCTCTTGATGGTCGATAGTATATTTGGACCGCATTTTTTTTATTAGTTTGAATTACGACACGAGCAGTTCGTTCGCATGGTTATCCAAGTCGTCACACCTGCCCATAAACAGAAGCAACACCACATAGAACTTAGATTTACAAAGTACTGCATGACATTGGACAGCGCCAGTAACCCCGTGACATAAGATTAATCTTTTAATATCAATTTCACTAGCTTCGATGTCCTTCAAATAGAGACACAACAATGCTTATATACTGCTGCTGCAGAAATAGACGAAGCGGTGGTAACCCAGACGGCCTCTCGCATACGAGGAACCTACCATCTAGCTAATTTACCACCTCTAACTACCTAGTGTACTTAACATCATGTCCAGAGTAATTACTTCGCCATGCCAAGATATAAAAAAAAACAAAAAACGATTGGACCATCAGGTTTTGTAAAGCTATCGAATCACGGATTAACTATAATGCAAACAAATGTTTATAGATGTGTGATCTTTTTAACCTTTTTTTAACATAGGGAAATTCCATTACTGATCTCTGCGAGCTAAGACGTGTTTCGGTGATATCAGACTCACCATCCTATCGAAGTGAATCACAAATGTATAGAACTATGAACCTACTTGCGGCGTCTTAATAGACGGTATAATTATCTTCGGATGTCTGTTGGTGTCTATAAATTAAGGATAGGTATATTTTGAGTGGTAGAGCCACGCTGTAGACAGTTTTGTTCTAAATCCCCTCCCCTTCCCAATCCCTAATTATCCCTTTCCTTTTAAGGTCGGCAACGCGCCCATGATTTTTCTGGTGGTGGGCGTACATGGGCGGTGGAGATCACTTACCATCAGGTGACCCACTTGCTCGTTTACCGACCTATGCTATAAAAAACAAGAATTAATTCCTATGAAAATTGTAGTCATGTATTATGGTGTGATGTGCAATAAATGTATTTGAAGTGAAAAAAAACCTCAAGCAACCAAGCGTTACCGACATGCTAATGTTAATTCAGACTACACATGTATATACATCGTATATACCTGACCGTGTGTTGTGGGCGTTAGGCGATTTTTATCTGTCTCGGACCGGAGTGGAGTGGTGTGGAGTGTGGTTAAAAGCGCCATTTAATACCCGAAATGTTAACAAAAAACCGGTAATCTTAATAATTTATAGTTCTCAAAATTCAAAGTAACCCAAACAATTCAAAGACAATTAATGTTCCAAAATTCGTAGAGTAAATAAATATTATATTTTATTTTATTTATAGTATTGAAAGGCAACTTCTACTCTATGTTATTTGTACAGTATAATTTATATTTACCAGTCTGACTTGTGTTTTGATAGGTTACGAAAAACAAACGGAGACAAAAATTATCTTGATCGGTTTTTAGATAAATAATGGCAAACAAAAAAATAAACATAATTTTCTCAAAAGTTAAAAATCATTCAATGTGTCAACAAAGGCGTGTATGTGAGGTAAAGGTGCGTTCCGATACGACAGTGGCCTGTGGGTAAGCAACCGATTCACTAGGTATCAATAATGTTACTCAGGCGAGTATTGCACGCTTCAATGAGTTATAGCGACTGCCTGTAGCACCACTGGCGTGACTAGGTAGGGGCCTTATGGGATAGTGCCTATTATAAATAAACCCAATAGTCACACACATAGTCCTGACCCCACAGTACGATACGAGTCTTGTGTAGTAGGTATCAGGAACTACGAGAGACTTTCGGTCTCACAACACCCAGACTCCGAAACAAATAGTACTGGATCATACAAACATTTGTCTCGGTGCGGGGATCGACCCTGCGACCTCTCGCTTTACGCGCTTTTCGTTTGCTGCGCTGCAGAGGCTGTCAAAATATAAATGTTAAAATATATTATAATAAATAACTATATTCTTCTATATTCTATGTACTCTCCGATCAATAAACTATATTTGTACAAAAGTCATGTCGATCCATTGCTACGTTACTACGTAAAAATAGAACAATCGATCAAACACGCTTGCAGATTTTTAAGATTCGACTTTTCGTCAACATTAAACGCCTTTACAAACTGTTTAATTTTAGACTATGCTTTATTATATTGTTAGAAGAGAAGTGAAGTTCCTGCCTCACCTACAACTAGCTTCACGGCAAACCGACTCTGTTCTGTTCGGATCAGAGTCGGCACAGCGGTAACTTCACGACTTTATAAGGGCTCTATAAGGGAACTAGACGCGTGCGTGGGTAATTAATTAGAAATAAATGTAGAGTTAATAATATTTATTGTTCGGTTTAGTGTTAATAATAATAATTAATAGTGTTGATTACAGTGTTTCTCTTTATAGTTTCTACTTCTGATCATATATTTCTTATTCCAATCAAAAGATAATAAATACAGTAGATACAACTGACCATCCTATTTACCCTGAGCGTATCATTACTTTCTACTGGCAACCAACCAAATAATTATTGTCTGTATAGATATAGGAAGTAGGAACCCAGTAAAATAGCTCTTTTGTAAATAGCAATGGTACATACTCCATCTGTTTAATATTGAAATGTAATAATACAAAATTATTTTACTACCATTTTTTTTAATACACCCAACACACACAGATAGCCCTGACCCTTCAGTAAGAAGTCTTGTGTCATGGGTATCAGGAACTATAAGAGACGTTTAGTCTCACAATACTCAGAGCCCAAAAAAATATTTGTGGATCACACAAGCATTTGTCTCGGTGTGGGAATCCGCGGCCTCTCGTTTCACAGACGGCTACTCTTCCGCTACGTCGAGGCGGCTGTCATAACTATTGGCATTTTAATCTATACTTAATATCATAAATGTGTATGTGTGTTTGTTGTTGTATTCTTCCATTACGCAACGGATCTACGTGTTGTTTTTCATACAGATAGTTTATGGATCAGACAGTGACAGGCTACTTTATGCCCCGAAAAAATAATGACTTCAATACGAGCGGTACTGCGAGACATTATTATGTTGTTGATAAGGATATTTGACAAAAAAAGAAACATTATTATGTCTCCAATATAGTATATTTAAAATATTTCACTTAAAATTTTTGTCATAGACTTACCATCACGTTCAGCCGTAGATTTTTAGTGAAGCCAGAATATAGAGTACACATTTTGGAGTAAACTGAGAAATCGATTGTTATACCCTTAAGCTCTACCTTGATACCTTTATAGAATATTACGAAACGGCAGTAAAATAGCTTATTCTGTGGCACAGATGTGTATGTCAACATAAAAAATAACAACCGCGTGAAAATTTTGATGTTAAACCTATACGTGTTGGAGAGGTTAAACAGCGATTTAGCAGCGTCGATCGTACAAACTGTTATATGCCACATTACTTCACAATGGCATATATTATGTGTTATTTGAAAGGAAAATTCGCTAAAAGTTTTTGATGGGGTTTAGTTTTCCCCATAACTGTTTAATGTTTTTTGATGTCATATATATGCTGTGGATAACGGTGTGAGTTACACATTTATTTTATTAGTTAGTTTATATACAATGTGTAACTGTTTGTTAAATCCAAATAAAAAATAAAAACAAAAAATATCACTGTCTATTCTGGCGATGTGAAACATATATGTACGCAATATCAAACAAAGAAGTAAGAAAAAACTTTTTATAAAAACATATTTTTATTGTTTTTAACATTTTCGTGTTTTTGAAACCCCAACAAAAAGAGAATAATTGTAGGTTCGACTTTTTGTTTGACTTTGTTTTTATATATCTGCCTGTGGCAATGTAGGCAGTTAACGTATGGACCGATGTGTTTTTTATTGAAAGCTGGTTTAATCGAAATGGTTATGTCTTTTCGCCAAACCTATTCCGGAGATGTAATGATTAGGCTGTTTCATAATATTATACTTGACAATCTCCATGGCGCAGTGGGTGGGTAGGTGAAACATGAGGCCACGAATTTGATTCCGCACCGAGCCAGCTGGTGGTAGTATATTCATATCCGCCCGGATAGCGACCATCGTAGACATGGTGTTAAAACCTGCCATAGTGATCCCAAAGCCTTGTGTGGATCGCGTTCCCTGGAAGGACGCTGATCAAAAATAATTCTAAGTAAATATTAGTTTATAAAAACTTATGTAACCCAACTCGACCTTTCGACTCAAGCGACGCTGTCAAACATTTTATTATTTTATTTAAAGATCTTGAAGTGTGGATTTCCCAATCTAAAACATATATATACGAGAGTACTTACATACTGGACAAACAACTTAGACGAAATACACTGACATCGTACTATTGCCGTAATGAGATGATTAAGAATTTCATAATCCTTCTTCACAAGGTGGTAGATCCCTCATATGCGAGAGGTCGTCAGGTATGGTACCACCGCATTGTATATTTTCGTGTGTAAACAGTGTGTGTTTACACACTGTTGTGTTTCGGTTTGAAGGACATTGACGCAAGTGAAATTACTGGGCACTATGAGACTTAACATCTTATGTCTCGGGGTGACGATCGCAGTACCATGCAGTGCTTTGGGCGTCCATCCATCCATCAGGCGAGCGCCTTCCTCGTCTCGTTGTTCAATCAAAAAAAAAAATCTACGTACCCTTATCTCACTCGAAGTGGATCAGCTACATGCTTTTTAACCACATGTTACAGAAAGATTTTACTTATAATTTTTACGACCGCCTGCCTGATGTTAACAATTCTAGGTAGGAATTATCAATGTGAAAATTATACAAACAAATTATTTTAAATATTTACAACCAAAGAAAATTTACATTTAATTTTAATAAAAAATAAATTCATTTAAATACATAATGTTGCACATAAATTTGTGCAACATTCTACTTTTTAATCAACATTTAATTACCTCATTACGTAAATCAACACAGTATAAACGAGACGGAAATTTGCGCACAAGAACGTGTATTTGTGTATACAAATTGTTTACTGTTTGGAAGTACCAAGAATATTTGGCTCGTGACATGAATTCAAATCTACTGAATTGACTCTAGGAAGCACGCGGTCACACGTAGTGTTTTGTTTCATATCCCATTAAATGACGTGTCAGTTTTTTACTGTTTATCTAAACAGTAAAAATAAGCATAAATAAAGAATTTACATATCATGAATGAATTAAGTATTTTATGGTTTATTTTTAGATAATGCACTAAATCGATAAATACTCGACTTTGGCGCAATCATCGAAAATCGGTGGAGCCCTAATCTAAAAATAGAATATCATAATACGCTATCTAAAGTATATAAGTAATTGTTTTACTCAAATAATATTGAAATATTCAACTTTGTCATAATTAACAGATTAGTACACCTTTACACTTAATAACACTAGTACTACTTATTAAGACGTTATTTATAGTTATATGAGGTTTTTTCTTGACACGGCAAACCGACAACCGTAGAGAGATATAATGACATCTCTCTATATATCTGTACACAGGTACACCGACTGACCCAAAATGGGACTCGCCGAAACGAACTGCTATGACGGGATTTTCATCATGTCTACGGTGGATACTATCCAGCTAGAAATTATGTATCTTCCACAAACAGGTTCACAAAGAGATTTCAAAAAGGTTCGTATGCGAGAGGACGTCTGGATTGGTACCACCGATTTATCTATTTCTGCCGCCAAGCAACAGTGTGTAAGCACTGTTGTGTTTCGGTTTGAAAGACATTGAAGCCAGTGAAATTACTGGGCATTATGAGACTTAAAATCTGATGTCTTGGGGTGACGAGTGCAGTTCAGTGCGATGCAATGTTTTGTAATTCGCCGTTCTGTGTGGTGTTGCTTCTGTTTATGGGTAGGCGTGGCGCTTACCATCAGGCGAGCGCCTTGCTCGACTCGTTATTCAATCAAATAAAAAAAAATACCATGATATTTCACTAACATAATAATCATAGTTTTTTCATAATCATCATTATCAGTAACATGACGTCCTGTATTTGTCAGATTGCTTATAAACATTCATTTCTACGCTTCGTTAACTGTACGATTAACAGCATGCCGATTTTCAAAGCATTACCATTGGCCAATTTCCTTTAACATTTCAACAAACTTCCTTCATAACACAAACGACTATACGAAGTAAGAAATCTTTATCAGCTAATTATTTCCCTCCCATCTGTACAGAACCCACGTTTTTACTGTTATTGCGTTAGAAAAGAGGAGGAAATTGAAGCAGTTTTGGCCACTTACATTTTGTATGGCAACCGCCAGCCGTAAGCTCCCCGTATCTCTCACTTTAATCTGACGAGGGACCGCAATCGTTCCTTGTTCGTCCTTTTACCCTTATTTAATTTACTTTAGTGTTTTTCAAATTAAAAATGTTTCTCGTTAGAAAAAATATGTAAATACATAAATAATAACAAATAAATACACCCAACAGTCACACACATAGTCCTGACCCCATACTAAGTTAAATCTGTATCGTGGGTATTATGGACAACGAGAGACTTACAGTACCACAACACCCATACTCAAAACGTATTAGTGGATCACACAAGATTCATGGAGCGGGAATCGACCTCACGGCCTCTCGCTTCGAAGCTGGCTACTCGCCCGCTGCGCCACGGAGGCTGTTAATACTGTCTAGTCTCCAACTTTCAGTAATGATTACAACGGCACTGCAAATAGCACATACATTGCCATCTGTTGGCTATTAACAGACGATGGCTGAAATTTTACCGCATTAAAATTTACACGAGTTTCCTCGAACAGTCAAAATAACAGGATATTAATTTAGCTTTGCCGCAGCAGTTAATGTACCTAGTTGAAATTCAATTCTGCGTCTTGAATGGGGTTGTGTTGAGACTTGAATTTTGATCAGTTTTGTTTACATTGCTATTTAATAGTGTGTGTAAATAATTTAAAGCCGCTTACAATCCTCCACGCGTAAAATTAATGTTTAACGTTCATTATAATTTGGTAAGAGGTGAGAGTATACACAAGTGCTAAAGCCACGCTGTAAATAGTTTTATCTACAGCATGAAAGGGCCAGCCTGACCGGGTTGTTACTACTATCTCACTATAAACTGACGTGAAGTACAGCTTGATGTTGCATTTCGTACGGTGTATGAGATATCCAGAGTCCCAAATCCCCCCTTCTCAATCTCTAATTATCTCTTTCATTTAAGGTCGGCAACGCGCCCATGATTCTTGTGTGCCCTTGAGTGAACTGTTATTGCTTCAAAAAATAAATACGTCCAATAGTCATACACATAGCCCTGAACTCTAGTTTATCGTAGGTATCAGAAACTAAGAGGGACTTACGGTCCCACAACACCTAGACCCGTAGCAAGTATTTATAGATCACAAAAACATTTGTCTTGGTGTGGATATGGTAACCACAATCTCTCGCTTTATAACCGCCTACTCTCCTACTGAGCCACATAGGCACAGAGTATATATAAGCAGCAGGCGGAGAGTACATATAATACATATCATTCAATTAATATTTTGATTTAAACTGATAACCAACGCCAATATGAATACATGGGTAGTCTCCACAGCCTATAGATACCCAACAACAATACGGGAAGAAGCGTGGGGCATTGAATTGGGATTGGGAGAATTGGATTTAGGCTTCCAAAAATCTAATTCATCGTATGAAACAACACAATAAAAAGCTGTCACTGCCTTGGTTTTCAGTGAGACAATAGGGTATTTTCCTATGTTGAATATTATACATTATTTTATATGTAACAGAGAATAATACGAAAAAGAAAATCACAATCAAAATTGCTTCAAAAATGAGCCAGCAATTATGATTTTAAATATTGGTATGAGCATTGGTATGGCCGCGAAGTGGGGACATCTGACTATCTCGCTCGCACGCGTGCACCGTAATGGCCATTTGCCCCGGTGATGTCAAACTTGGCGTCGTCTGTTATTTGACAAGTGCCCCCTCCAACCGATTTGAATGGCTTCTAATTAATTTTTTTGTGGACGGATTAATAAAAATCTTTCTGCAACAGATTTTGGGTAATGTAAGTTACATTTTTTTATTGATTAAAATAATAAAAAAAATCAAGTTAACTACTTTACTATACTTCAACCGGGTTGAGTCAGCGCCATTCATATTATGTGACTATTGACTGTTAAATTAAAGCCAGTTCAGTAATCTATGTATGTTGATTTATATCTATAATTTTATTAATACCGTATATCACGAGAACGCCAAAATATATTTAGCTTGTGAAAGGGACAACGAGGTTATTTGTTGGGAAAAATGTAATAAGGTTGTGATGACGTCATTAGCTGGCCATCAAAATTTTACTCTCGTTTCGGACGTCCTTTGCCTTGAAAGCGACGGCTTTGAGTAAATGAAGGACAAGTTGTAAGAACATAACCTTTACGCAACCTTACATATCTGTTACTATTAGTTTTACTTGTGTAAGAGTATTTGCTTGGGATCATTTTGTATATTTTGTTTTCTTTTCCCAACAAAGGTCGAAATACTTTTTGAGACCCTACTCCTGAGAATCCCTTAAGTGGTTTCCCTTTTACACGTATTTTGTACGAACCATTCACACAGGCACGTTATATGAAAAAAATTGTACGGGTCCCATAATATACGAGTGAACACAAAGAGAAATAAAGCAAAACAATATCAAATAACAAAAGTTATTTAAAGACTATATTGAGAAGATCATTTACAAGGTAATTTAAATGGAGGTTCAATGATCCCTTCTACTTGCTATTATCTTAATAACCGGTACATTTCCGAAAACAATCTCAACAAACCGGGAATTTGTTTGATTGTACACTGGTCAATCTAAACTAATTAAAAAGTTGTGTACAGAAACAACATTTTAGGTTGAATTTTTTGTACAAGGTCGTGTCACAGCCAGTGCTCCCGTATCAGTAATAGTCAAATACTGGCACTACACTGATAATACACAAACTTGTTTAAGCAAATAATAGCCGTAAATAAATCCGACAACATTTTCAGCGAAAGTTATTTAGTTTTAGACACTTACGGGACTGGCTTCTAGTAATAATAAACAATAATAATGCTGCCAGGATTTTTCATAAATAATATTCTATAACATGTGATGTCTACCAATCCACATTAGGCAAGCTTGGTGGACTTAGGCTTAGACCAGGTCGTTACCATTGTTTCTCAAATAACCGATGTCAAATAGCCGCTAGCTGCTGCGTTTCGTACGTTGAGAGATATCCAAGGTCTAAATACCCCACAGCCTTACAAGTCCTTAATTATCCCTTTCCTTTAAAGTCAGCAATGCGCCCATGATTATTCTGCTATTGTAGGCGTACATGGGCGGTGAAGTTCATCCAAACATCAGGTAACCTACTTGCTCGTTTGCCGGTCAATATATAAAAAGAGCAACGCCAGGGTTTCTTGCCTGTAACTTTCCTGATAAAATAGCATTCAGATGGTAGCTTAATAAACGATGAAGTGTTAATCTTGAGCTATCATTTATTGAAATACGCGACGGCCTACACTGACTTTTCCACTTCTAATCTAGTACAAGTTGAAAGCTTATGACACAATATGCCAAATGATTTTAGAGAATAGTATACTATGTCTAAACTGATATTAGAAATACGAGTAATTTATTGCTATACATCAAAAATTATTTTTAGAGAGGGTGAATTAAAGATACGCTTGGCCGATTTTATCTGGTCCGAGCCAAAGTCTCCATGGTCTGCTGAACACTATGTAATATAGTCCTTGAGTTGTAAGTATACGTTTGAATAATAAAACATGAATTTGTATCAAATGGCCACGAAATAAGTTGTTGGTCTTACAAAAAATGAAAATTGTTTTGAAGAGTTAGTTGAAATCCGCTTTAACGATAAAAGTAAACATCGCAAGGTTACCTGCATACTTATCACACCTCCTTAATAATGTCGAATGTATATGAAATGTACTATTATCATATTAAAGCGATTTAAAACTATAGGTATTTAAAAGAAGATAAGTGGGCGGTTCGACCGGGGTAGTACCACTGTCTTACAGAAAATCGACGCGAAGTGGCAGCTTGCTGTTGCATAATTGTAAGGTGACTGAGATTTTCGGATGACTAATTCTTAATTCCCATTCCTGCATGCAAATCAAAACAAATTATTTATTAACCAATTAGGCCGCCAAGAGCACTTTTATTGCCGTTCCTAACATATTTACTGACAGATTTGCTTACTGGCATTAAGTTTATGACACATTTTGTATAGAAGACCAGACAAAACAGTATTCAAAGTAAGCAAATCTATCTGCAAACAGTTTAAAGGGTTAGCCATTACACGTAATTTTAAATCTACCTTTACTTCAAGCACGAAGAAACTCAGCCATAGGTCTGTTGCTTAGTTGGTTGCTCATTTACTAAAATTTGCTAAAAGAGATTGTTAGCCTCTGCATGTAGTCTCTAATCTTTGCACTACTTAAAAAAGCTACATCGCTTTTTCTAAGACCTCAACGGCGACGTAACGACGTCTAGAACAAGTCGGCAGATCCTTAAGGCGCACTTGAAGTGTTTCGCATCACTGATAGCAAAATCCAAGGGCCACATTGTGACGTAGGACGCCTCGAAAATATTATTTCTGCATTGAAAATAGAAACTGAATCGCAAAAAAAACCCTCAGTAGTTGATACTTTGCATACCTGAGAGTGTTGAACTTGTAATATTATTCTTGTTTTTAAAAAGGTTCAACTATAGTAATGCAAATTATACAGGGTTTATTTATAGAAAATATATTAAATAAAAAAGAAAAAATCGGTTAAGTGCAAGCAACATTGGTGCCACAGGAGTTTATTATATGTTTTTTTTTATTAAGTCGTATAACCAATCGAGCAAGTCACTCACCTGATAGCGAGCCGCCTATTTATAAACAGAATCACCATCACACAGAACCTTGAATTACAAAGCAGTGCATATCATTGGGCTGCGCTCGTCATCCCGAGACATGGAATGTTAAGTCTCCTAATGCTTAGTTATTTCACTGACTTTAATGTTCCTGAAACTAAAACATAACAGTATTTACACACTAACTAGTGAAATACTTACACATCGTGTTTCAGTGAATTTATTTCTTCGTTTTGGTTTTTTTATTCAATACGGTTATTCAATACGGAATAAAATGGTTTTTATTTCTTTATCTCCGGCTACGAAACCTTGCTTGGTGCCAAATTTTCAAAATTTGATGTCACCCCGCCTGCCTTTAAGATTTAAAGATGACGGTCTCCGTGGCGTAGCATACAAGTAGCCGAATTCAAGCCAAGAGAGATGAAAGATCTCCACACCTAGACAAATACGTGTTCCATATTAGTTTCAGGTCTGGTCGTACTGGGACCATAAGTTCACAGGAGTTCCTGATACCTACGGTAAATATATGTTTAAATAATGTAGGTCTATGTGTATTGTTAGGTATTTATTATAAAAAGAAGATGAGTCGGCCAGTTCATTTTTGAGTTGGCATCTTTATTGCATTACATTATGTAACATTATTTTTCATAGCAATGTGAGGCCATTGACCTTAGTTTATTCCATATAAATTTAATCTCGCTCCAGCTGTTTCTGAGTGAAATGGCCGTAACTGAAGGACAGGCAGATGGATAACAAAATAAGCCTATAAAAATGCCGTATTCAATTTTGAGGTACAAAACCATAAAAGCTAAAACGACACAGTTTCGGACACATGTTGTACCAATTTGGTATCCGGCAATACGGGTTTCGTCTGCACTTACGGAATTCTGGTGCAAAATTTACGAGTACGCTATTAAATGCATTATATATTACTTACATTTAATACTTTTACGCTGACTTGCACATCGATTCTGAAACATGTTTAAGAATGGTCAAATTGTATGAAAAGCTGACATTACTAAACATGTTTAGCATTTAAATACAATTAATGATCATTGTGTAAGTCATCCTTAGAGAGTAATTTACAAAATAATAACATGGATTATTATACAGGGTTAATTTTAAAACACCAGCAATCTCGCAGGACCAGATAGCTGACCCCATACGGAACAACTTTTGTTCTACGAGTTTGGATATAACTCAATATATTTAAAAAAAAATGATTTTACAAGTTTTTGTTGTGTCGTGTTTTTCTTCGTAGACTGCGGCGCGGCGCGGCGCGCGCGCGCTATATCAAAGGCGGCCGGTCAGCTGCTCGGGCCGACAAACCGTCGCCGCTGACCGTCAAAGGCGCTAGCCCGGTTCCCCACGCTTCTCGTGTTTGTTTACGTAATCTGCGATGCGCGTTGTAACATTCAAGACGGAAATTAAATGAATACTTATTTTTGTATGAAAATAAAATCTAACAAATTATCAAAAGTCGTAGAACAAAAGTAGTAGCTTATAACCTTAGGAATCTACCCCTGCGAGATTGCTGGTGTTTTAAAAATAACCCTGTATTATTGTTATTAAAATTAGAAAGACAATAAAATTTTGATATCAATATTTTTTTTTTGTTTTATTTCATACTAGCTTTTGCTCGCGGCTTCGCCCGCGTGAACGTTTAAAATTGACAAAGTTTCATACAAACTTTCATCCCCTATTTTGTCCCCTTGGGGGTAGAATTTATCAAAAACCTTTCTTAGCGGATGCCTACGTCATAACATTTACTTGCATGCCAAATTTCAGCCCGATCCTTCCAGTGGTTTGGGGTGTGTAAGTGCATCAAGGTGAATGGTATAAAACTTTAGACTAATGGTCCTTTTCATTAATTAATTTAACGTTTGATTATTAATCCAGTTAACTTGCAAATTTTAATTTAATAGTTTTCTTATTTTTTTTTAATATATATTCTTACTTTAACAATTAAATAGCACTTACGTGACATTGGCAGAATTGTGGATTGGCAACATCCCAAACGCCATATAAACAAAAACTGAACTGAACAGTGGTTTGGGCTGAGCGTTGATAGATCGCTATGTCAGTCAGTCACCTTTGAGTTTTATATATTTAGGTAAATGTTATATTTAAAAATGATAAATTGAATTTTAAAAGACTGTACATTACTAATAATAATACCACTAGCCTTCTATTAGGGGGTTACGCCATAGTCCACCACGCTAGTCTAGTGCGGGCTAGCAGCTTTCATATACCTTTGTTATTCTTATGGAGAACATCAAACGCTCTATGCTCTTGAAGCTGGTTTCGAGCCTGCGACTTTCGTCTCGACATCCGTCATCCGCTGAACTATTGTCACAAACATAGAATTTTCTTTAATTTTAAAAATACGGTTTAATCATAGTTACGATAAAATGAACAGTAGTTCTTTTATTAGGCTTAGTAAAACTTAGTATTTACATTAGTAAAAAATAAAGAAAGAAAAGGAAAGAAAATAATATCAGACGATTACAGTTAACCCACGCGTATTAAGTGGAATTTCATTATCATTTTGTACTAAAATAACAACTTCAATAAGATAATCTTTCATTATACTTTAATGCCGTAAACAAATCTGTGTAAGTACATATATTAATAAAAAACAAACAAATCGTGTAGGCGCATTAATTGGTGCCAAATATAATATAATAGTTTACATAAGAGTACAGGCAAATTTACACTTTCATACAAACTTTTAATAGCCTCGTATATTTAGATAATTTGCGATTTAAATAAGCATACATTCTCGATTCTAATTTATATCTTACCTGTGATAGCATGAGGTTTTCATAATCACATGGTATAATAAAAATTGAGGTCGGAGAAATATTTTTAAAGATATGTATTAGAAATAGACTATAACATAATACAAGGTGGTAGGTCCCTCGTATTCAAAAGGCCTTCTGGATTGGTACCACCGCTTTGTCTATTTCTGCCGCCAAGCAACATTGTGTAAGCACTGTTGTGTTTCGGTTTGAAGGATATTGAAGCCAGTGAAATTTCTGGGAATTATGAGACTTAACATCCTAAGTCTCGGGGTGACGAGCCCAGTTCAGTGCCGTGCATTGCTTTGTAATTCAAAGTTCTGTGTGGTGTTGCTTCTGTTTATGGGCAGGCGTGGCGCTTACCATCAGGTGAGCGCTTGGGTCTTCTCGTCATCTCTCCGACCTTTTCACCCTGAAAACATATTTTTACATATTTTTTTTTAAAGCAAAGGCCGTCAACCGAGCAAGTGGGTCACCTGATGGTAAGTGATCTCCACCGCCGTTGTACGCCCACAATACCAGAAGACTCATGGGCGCGATGCTGACCTCAAAGGAAAGGGATGATTAAGGATTGGGAAATCCCCCCTCCCGAATTTGGGCCTCCGAATATCTTACTTACCGTACGAAACGCAGCAGCAAGCCGCTACTTTACGTCGGTTTCCTGTGAGACAGTGGTAACGATCCGGTTGAGCCGGTCCATTCATGCTATAGACAAAACTATCTACAGCGTGGCTCTACCACTCAAAAATAGTAATAGTAAAAATCTATTTGATATTTTTTTTATTTATAAAAATATTATTCTTAAATAATACACCGCTCCTTAATCACCGATTCCTAAGGAGAATTCTCAAGTATGCAAAGTTCCTTACGATGTATAAACCGTAACTTTCATTATGAATTGAATCTTTTCAATCAATAAAATAGTCCGAGTACATATAGTATTTGAATTATTAATATTAAGTAATACGGGCAAAGATGTCAAAATTATCCAATTTATTTCCAACATTCAACGTTAAGTAAATTAACTTGCCAAGTTCTCAAACAGTGATTAACCGCAAAATAATTTGAGCCCAGTTAAGTTACTAGTAATTACAATCTAGCATTCAATGTATAAATCTCTCTCGAAACTGATTATTATGTTTTTGAATTATGATACGCGCACGTTTATTAGAGAACTTTGTTTTTTCACACATCAGTTAGGATTGGTACAGATTGGAAAGTACGTTTTTTTTTTTAATTTAATTGTAAATGACAAGACGAGCAAGGCGCTCGCTTGATTGTAAGCGCCATGCTTGCCCATAAACAGAAGCAACACCAGACAGAAATTTGAGTTATAAAGCACTGTATAGCACTGAACTGAGCTCGTCACCACGAGACATAAGATGTTATGTCTCATAATGCGCAGTAATTTCACTGGCTTCAACGTCCTTCAAACCAAAACACAAGAGTGCTTACACAATATTGCTTGGCGGTAGAAATCGACAAACTGATGTTACCAACCCAGACGGCCTTTCGCATACGAGGGGCCTACCAACTTGTAGCTTGTTCTACCACCAATGTATTATATTTTTTAGGTAAAGAAGCGGTGATGACGAAGTGGTACGGAGTATTGCGTTGTAACATAAATCGCTGTTTCGAAACCATCCCCAAGGTTCACTGACTGGAGGAGTGGAGATTCAATAAGTGGGGCAGCCACGCTGTAGACAGTTTTGTCTACAGCATAAAGGGGCCGGCTCGACCAGGTCGTTACCACTGTCTCACAGAAAACCGACGTAAAGTAGCGGCTTGCTACTGCGTTTCGTACGGTAAGTGAGATATCCGGAGGCCCATGTCTCCCTCCGCTTCCGAATTCCTTAATTATCCTTTCCCTTTAAAGTCGGCAACTCGTCTATGATTATTCAAGTATTGTGAGCATACATTTACCATTAGGTGACCCACCTGCTCGTTTGCTTGTCTATGCTATAAAAAAATGGATCCAATGAGGACTGCCTTTTCAAAGTAACGCGTGTATGCATTATTAAAGGCAAAGGAAAACACAACGAGGAAACATGAATACGTGACAATTCTTCATAAGAATTTCCAATGTATGTGAAACCAACCAACTATCTTCATACCCGCGTAGGCCTACTATGTAGGGGTACTAAGGCCTATCACGCTGCTAAGGGAGTGTGAATAGGCCACCAATACCTTAAGCCCAAATTCAACTTCATCCTGGTACACTCTGCTGATTAACGGACAAGGTAATAGGAAAATTGGGTTCCTGTGTCGGGTTATGAGGTTCATACGCCGCCTCATATCATCCCAAATCCACCAAATCATAATATGAAGGTTAACTCTGGCATTAAACTGGAATAATGCCAGGCAAAAAGAAAAATGGGCAAACTAGCTACTAGATCATATGATGGTAATTTATCTCCACCCATAAACGCCCATGAACGCCAACAATATCAGAAGAGTAATGGACGCGATGCTGACCTTAAAGGAAAGGGTTAATTAAACCAATTGGGATTGGAAAGTAGAGGCGGATTTGTTCCTCCGGATATCACTCACCGCACAAAATGCAACAGAAAGCCGCTATTTTACATTGATTACCTGAGAAACTATGGTAGCAACCCGGTCGAGCTGGCCCTTTCATGCTGTAGACAAAGATGTCTACATCGTGGCTCTTTCATTTTGAGCGTTTATGGTTGGTGGAGATCACTTACTTTAGGCTTGTTGCCGGCCTATTATATAAAATCAAAATAAATCATTTATTGAATCAATAAAATGTCAAACATCATTTAGATTCAGTCAAATTTTAATTCTACCGCCAGTTCGGAATGCTGATTCGTTAAACAAGAACGGGCAAAAACTCTAACGTTGCTCTTTTCTAAACTTATTTACAATACATATTAGCACTACATACACTGAAGTAATGTTTATTAGAGCAGCTCAATTTATGCCAATGAGGAACGCTATCAAGTATAATAATCATATTATAATAGTTTTTGTGCATGATCCTCAAGAACATTATGAATAAATCAACTAATTAGCAATAAGAGCTTGAGGAGATCAGTCCACACAAGCAGGGCCCGTTCACGAACATGACGCATGTACCAACCATCGGCATCCTCAACCATGTTAAAGGAAAAAAAGACTAACTATCGACACACTCTCATTGTGTTGTCTTACGTCTTATACTAGGTAAATAAAGGCTCATACCCGAATAAAGTAAACTAATTCAAAGGGCCATTGTTTAAGGTGACCTCATCTAATGTTATTGTCTAGCAATGAAAGCAATTTCTAACAGTCCCTTCCGGTAATACGCCTAGTTACTGGCCCTTAACGATTCAATTGTATCCCCTAGCTGAAAGAACTTCTTTCTTCTTTAATGAGTTATTTTCGAATGCTACTAAGGTAAATATTTTAGCAGCCTTTTAGCTGGCAATACTGCGGACTCCTGTTTCAGTAGCGCATTTTAAAGTTTAATTTACTTACTTAGATGTCAATAAAAAGCCAGGTGAGTGACTGATATATTTATGATTAATACCATAAACCAAAGGAGATCGTCACATTTCTTCCCTTTAAGTCTACCACTTATTACTATCTTTAAAAAACTAATAATCTTTATGTAACAAGACATTTAACCATAGAAATTAAAAACTACAACCAACTAATGCTGGGACTGAAAGATGAAACGCACGCAGTGCACGAGCTGATGCGCCCGCCAGAGGTGGCGATGACTTTGATGCACACCACTCAGGACTGGCGCGAGGCGACGACACACTCACTGATGGCAAAATATAATAAAAATTTACGAGTCAAACTATTTAAATTTAAAAATATGTTTTCATGGTGAAAAAGTCGGAGTCGCTAGGAAATTACTAAAATAATGGTATATATAGCGCAGATAAACCAATAAGAACAAAAATATCAACGCAATATCTTATCTGAAGCGTTTATTATATTAATAATAACAATTTTAAACGTGGACAAAAATGCAACGGCGAATAAGTTAATTATTTAAATCATTCCACAAAAATATTCCATAGCAATGTTCACGACACTATAATGGCTATTAAATTGCAAAAGGCACTTCAAAATGGAAATATACGAACGGTTTTCCTGTATCATTAATGCGTATTGCCGTTTAAAACGCATAAATCGACCGGGACGTTAAAGCTATTAGGTCGTGCGTAATCTTGTTAGGAAAAGTATTTACCTTTTCCAAAAAGCAGTATTCGCTCAGCAGGCAGTAATTGGATAGTCGAGACGAATGTCTCAGGTGCGTAACCAGCCCTAAGAGCGTTCACCTCTGGTTTTTCTATATTACTTGAATTCATTGTTAATTTTATCGTTTACTTAACGGTGAAGGAAACATCGTGAGAAAATCTGCATACTGATCTAGAAATCTGCAATCTGAGGAATTTCGAAAATGTGAAACCCGCCAACCCACATTAGGTCAGCATGGTGAATTAATGCCTTATTTAGTGGATGAGACCCGTGCCCAGCAGTGGGACGTGCAGGCCTATTATTATAATAAGCGATCCAGAGCTCAATATACTTACACTAGCAATTAACTATCGTTAGATTATTTTAAGTAGTTGCAAAATCTCTGAAAGTTTATAGGTAGGTAACTAGTTTGTGCTTGCGGCTTCTCCCATGTTAACCTTTTCTGGGATGAAACTGAAATGAATGAAAGTTGAAATACAACTAATTTAAACGGATTTTATCGCGGTTTTTTGCATGCATGATGCATGCATGTATGGAGTCCACCCTGTGACCACGAAGATTGAAAAGCTTTCGAAACGTTAGGAACAAAATTAAAATAAAAAACCGCGATAAAATCCGTTTAAATTATTTTTATTTCAATGAGTAACATTCGCGTAAACGTAAGAAATCATTATGAATGAAAGTTTTCCCGAGCAAACTTTGTCGCCTACTTTCTCCCCGTAGCGCGTTGGAGTACAATTTTAAAATCCATCGAAATACGTGTGAAGGATTGTGCAGTTCTGCAGGTGGTAAGATATTAATATCCACCCGGATACTGATCACGGTACAGATGGTGTAGCGCTGTCATAATTTCGGCATTCTAGGTCCAGCGGTTGCATCTCGGCATTGATGATTCCATTCCGACATGTGGACGGTGCTACGGTGCCATACACATAGACAGACAAAAGGATCAAACATATAACACGCTCCTTTTTCGTTGAGGGTTAAAAATAATGCTAAATTAAGTAAAGTATTTTTATGGACTTAACTTTTCTCACAATTACCCATTGCTTTCGTGTATGTGAAAATCCAAACCAAGGGTATAAAAATTATTTAGCCCATTGATGCTGAAAAGGTGGATGTAGAAGCAATTAATAAACATAATAATCCACCTTCCCATTTCCATAATAAATTGGCGCGTAATTACATTCGTAAAGTATACTTTTGGGACCAACAAACATTTGTGTGCTTATTAAGAGTTAAATGCTGAGTAAATGATTCCCAATCGGTAGTAGTCTGGATAAAGGCACTTAGCAGTTTGTTTTATTTAACACAAGCTCACGGCGTTATCCCTGCAGGGGTAGGCAGAGGTGTAACTAGTGCTCCACGTATCGACAAGCGATTTCTGTCTCATGATGTGATAAGGGCGAACTTATCGCCATACCAAGTACAAACTCCAAAACCAAAATCTAAAATGTTTTATTTTAGAGATCGAAAACTCAAAAACATATTGTGATTGCCTGACCTGGGAATGAAACCCAGGACATCAGTGTTCTCAGCCTTTATACGGGGCCACTAGAACAGTGAGTCCAGAGGTTTTATTATTCATATACCTTTCGTTTGTTATAACTACTGAAGCTAGAAAGTCCTAGCCGAAATATACCATATGTCACAGGTGGTAGGTGCCTCGTATCCGAGAGGCTTTTGTCTATTTCTGCCGCTAAGCACTGTTTTGTTTCGGGTTGAAGGACATTAAAGCTAGTGAAATGAGAATTTACATATACATACATTATGAGAATTAATATCTTATGTCTCGGGCTGACGAGTGCAGTTCAGTGCCATGCAGTGCTTTATAATTCAAAGTTCTGTATGCTGTTGCTTCTGTTTATGGTCAAGCCTGGTATTTACCATCAGGCGAACAGATTGCTCGTCTCGTCTTTCAATTAAATAATAAATATTATGGCATACTAGTTTAAAGAAGGTGCTTAATTAGGTACACCTATGTAATCATTGTTTTTACCCAGGTAAGATAAAATGTCTATGACAACACCTAGTAAGTTTTTTTTTATTGTGGCACGGCAGACTCACTACAATCGATCTGATGTTATGTGGTGTGCAGGCCAAATATTAATATAATGTCGACCTTCAAAAGATATTGCGTCCCTCGACGGCCGAAATTTTGCCGGCCTGAAGTTATTAGAAATACACTGACTGACCCCGGAATGCGATTCATCTCAACCATACATTATGGCGGGATTTTTACCATGTGTGCGGTGGTCGCTATTCGATAGGAGTACAAAAATTATCAGCTACGTGCATACATTACTAGATGGTCGGTGCCTCGTATGCGAGAGTGCGCTTTGTCTATTTCTGCCGCCAAGCAACAGTGTGTAAGCACTGTTGTGTTTCGGTTTGAAGGACATTGAAGCCAGTGAAACTACTGGGCATTATGAAACTTAACATCTTGTGTCTTGTGACGAGCGCAGTTCAATGCCATGCAGTGCTTTGTAATCCAACGTTCTGTGCGGTGTTGCTTCTGTTTATGGGCAGGTGTGACGCTTACCATCAGGCGAGCACCTTGCTCGTCTCGTCATTCAATCAAATAAAAAAAAGCATTAGAATCCCTGCCTGAAGTTTAATGCATGACGCGAAAATATGAAGTCACAATTGCACATACATACACCTGGTTACAACAATTATATTATTATACCGAATATGAACCATTGACGTCGACGACAGAACATACATACATACACTACATAATATAAAACAAAGATTGGCCCATTGTAAGTCAAGGATATTTTATATTCAAATCAATTTGCATACACAGAGGTATTGAAATAGCGCTTTACATTTGAGCTTCTATTGCCTAAAATAATATTGGCAATAAAGAGAAATATGATGTTTAAAGAAAACAAAATCTGCCTCGGTGGCGCAGTTGTGTAGCGTAGGCGGTGCGACTCCTGTGCTAAGATAATTAAATTTCTGTGATAAAAATAAAACAAATTTTATTAGTGTTATAACAAAATAAGCAAAAATATGGGAAATGATAAAGATAGAAACAATTAAAATATATATTTAAATAAATTGCAACTTTAAACCCTAAAATGTGATAGCGTGTGATGATATACGAGAGAGAATGATCGTATGCATTCACTATACGAGAAAGATTATCATTCTGGGAGCACAGAGGTGCTTCACTTCAACTCATCTCAAATTCCATTTTCACAGGTAACTCTAACCAAAGATTACAAAAAGTTTGTCATTAGTATTTCTGCCTAATCACAGATTTAACATTCAGACAACGTTTAATTTTAAACGTTTTGCGTCATTTTGGGTTTTGTCGTTTAAATTCGTCGCCAGTAATTTTTAATCAAGGGCAAGGTAATCAAACCTCACGCTGTTTATTTAAAAACTTCATTAGACTTTGAACAATTATTTTATTTTTAAGCCGTATTTGGGGTGGTTGAATCGGGCTGTACCACTGTCCAATAGACATCTACATAAAGTAACAGCTTGCTATAGGGTTTCGTATGGTCGCTTGATGATGTAATCTCCAACCCCCATAAACGCCTAAAATACTAGAAAAATCAGGGACGCGTTTCCAACCTTAAATTAAAGGGGAAATTAAGGTATTGGGATAAGGATGGGGATTTTGGCCTCCGGATATCACTCACCGTACAAAACGCAGCAGTACGCCGCTACTTAAGGTAGGTTTTCTGAGAGACGGCGGTAACAACCCGTTCGACCCGGCACATTAATGGTGTAGACTAAACTGTCCACAGCGTGGCTCTATTGATCTAAGTACAGTGGAAATCCATTCCAAAAGAAATTAAGAGCGTATAATATTTTTTTAAGTGGTAGAGCTACCCTGTAGACATTTTTGTCTACAGCAGAAATAAGCCCGCTCGACCGGGTCGTAATCAGACCGCTTGCTATTGCGTATCGTATGGTGATTGAGATATCCGGAGGCTCAAATGTCCCTCCTCTTCCCAATCCCTTAATTATCCTTTTCCGTTAAGGTTGGTAACGCGCCCATGCTTTTTTTAGTATTATAGGCGAACATGGGCGGTGGAAATCACAGACTATGCTATATAGAAATATAACTAGAAAGCCATAACAAGTAAACACAAAAGACAGTGCATTGAACTTCTTTTTATCTGTTAAAGTGGAAACCGGTTGTTAAAACTAATTTGTACGAAGTATATACCTATACAACAATAAGTATACTTAATCTGCTCCTAATTATAAAACTTTAACTTTGAAATAGCAAATTCTAAAACTTCAATTCAGCAAACTTGGTTCTGTTTTACATTACGGTTCGCTCATATTCATTTCAACTCAGCTAAATCTATATAAATAAAAATTAAATGATGTTCGTTGGTAACGGCATCCAGTTTAGAACGTATAATTATATCATAATATATATTATATTATAAAATGAGAAACTGAATTGTCCGATAGTCGTACTTTGGACTATAATTATCGGTGAAGAATAACGAGAAGACGCCGATGCTAGAATGTTTATACTAACTAAAGTCTATACTTCTAAAACCTTATTCATATGAGGTTTCTAAATAACTGTTTCTTGATTATAATGTATTAGTTCTCCTGTGCGGTTTTACCGTAAGCTATTGCCCTGCTCCCATGGGGCATAGTGTAATATAGATGTGAATCTTCCGAAATAAATTTTCCAAATGATAGTAAAAACAGTATCTAAATCTGTTGCATAGTTTAGGAGAAATAAGCGGACAAACATACAGACAGAGGCAGATAGTATTTCAATATAATAATCAAGTATACTTACTTTTAGGTTATTTCCAGGTCGTTCTGGAAATCTTTGGGAGAGGCCTATGTTCAGCAGTGGACGTCATGTGGCTGATGATGATGATACTGTTATTTTAAAAAATTAGGTCTAGAGGATCTTTATTATAGCATTACGCAATGTTTATATGACTACGTATGCCCACATTGCTCTAGAATTTAATTGATATCGGCCGCTTTATAAATACTGCAACTTTTAAAGAAACCTCTTCATGCAACCGATGTAGAATGCACTGCAAAATAAAACGTTATATTTCGAAATAAATGTACTTCGTTTTGAAAGTAATTGCTCCACTTTTGCCTTAAGCCTTCGACACTTACACCAGAAGCTATTACATCGTTGGGATGCTACTTGTCTCAATAACAAAGTATTACAGTGCGAAGAGAAGATTATATTTTCAAACAAAAGCAGACAAATGGGAGTTTTTTACAATCTAAACTAATATTATAAAGAGCAAAGATTTGATTGTTTGTTTGCATTAAATAGGCTGTGAAACTACTGGATCGATTTGAAAAATTCTTTCATCATTAGAATTCTACATTATCACTGATGAACATAGGCGATATCTATAATATAACGGTGCAGAATTTGACGCGGGCGAAGCCGCGAGCGAATGCTAGTCATAAAATAATGTCATTAGCGTTTAATGTGTGGGTATTTCTCATTGATTATTAATAAAATATACTTTAAATAAGTCAAACTTATTTAGTGATATAATTATCATTATATAATTAAATCATCCGTTATATATTAGGATTTATTTATTGTAGATATTAAAATACGATGAAATTCTACTCTCTGACTTTAGACCTGAGATAGTAAATAAAATTTGTAATCACACAAAGATGACATTAATTTTACGATAGTAAAAAACCGCAAAGTTTATGACGTCTATATTTGATGTCAAATATTTATGTTGTAGTTGTTGTTATTCTCGAAAAGCTTTTCCTGGTTTCGGCATCTTAATGGAATAATGGACTTCTGAAGTATCTGGAACAAAACACAGAGGTAGCTAAACCTATTAAATTTTTCTATTACTGACAATTATATGTTATGTATATTTGAATACAATAAGTGACAATAACACAATCGCGACGAGTGATATTTTTCGCTGAGGGGTTTAATTTTTTTTACTTTTACTTTGTCATCAGATCTTTACCATAGGACCATATTCTTATGGAGAATTCTTATGTATGCAGGTTTCTTCACGATAATTAACAATGGATAGACACGTTACTTCGAAAAGTTGAATGGTGCTTGCCCTGGACTCTGGTTTCGAAGTTGCGACTCGCGCTAAGCTATCGCTGTTAGAACATGCTAAACCTAAACTACTAATAATAATATAATAATAATAATACTAGCCCTGTATTATTTACGTCGCTCTGCTGGGCACGAGACTCCTCTACTCAATGAGAGGAATTAGCCTTAGTCCACCACGCTGGCCTAATGCAGGCTGGCAGACTTCACATACCTTCGAAAAATCTTATCGAGTTCAGGTATGCAGGTTTCCTCACGATGTTTCCTTCACCGTTAAAACAAGCGATAGTTAACAATCAATATACACGTAACTTAGAAAAGTCAGTGCTGTATGCTCTTGGGGCTGGTTTCGAACATGCGACTTTCGTCACGACAGTCCATACCACTCCCCGCTGAACTATGACTCCAAAAAACTGCTAACATTTAAATAATTATTAAATAATAATTTGTACCGAAACTTTCACATAAGTCTTCATGCATGTTCATGCAGACTCACGAAGTTACCTTTAATATGTGCATAATGAAACTCCCATACAGAAAGTTTTCGCAGCTTAACGAAATTAACTTCGCTTAATAATCTCGGTGAACTATGAATTTCGCTTAAGTACAATGAATTACTCATACGTGGTAAACTATTTTCAAACACGAACTTTGAATTATTGTAGGTATATTACACATATAATTATTATGCATTTTATTTCCAACCCACGTTAAAAAAGAGGTACGTTTGACAACTTTATCTGTCTGTTGATTGCAAAGCCTTCACGGTTTCACGTCGCCCGATATGAGTGTGTTTTATAAAGTTAATAAAAAGTGTTCCTATGCAGTAAAACCTGATTTGTTACTGCAACTAATGGTGCTGCCACACCGATGTTACAAAATGTTAACAAAAACATTTTCTAACATTTTCTAACACTTTTTAACATTTTCTAACATTTGAAAACATGACATCGTCCCTTCTTTGACGGCTTCTTAGACGGCTTCTTTGACGGCGCCGCTCTCAAAAGTACCGCCGCCCGCGGTTATAAAATGTTAAAAAATGTTACAAATTGTTAAGAAATGTTTACTAAATGATGCTGCCACACCGCTGTTATAAAATTTTATATAACATTTTCTAACACCGGTGTGGCAGCACCATAAGCTTGCAATTTCTCAATAATTAATACCAAATATATTGTATTTGAGCTTATTGAATGGTTGTTGATGAGTTGAGGTTTTTGGAACTGATGATGACTAGAATGATGGTGACTTAAATTTGCCTTTATTGTCATTTTTAACGGTTAAGCTACTAGAAATAGATTTTTTCCGAGTTAGGTTTTTAATTTTTTTTTAGTTAGTAACATATATTTGATCCTCCCCGGAGGGGTTGTTGTGAGGTAGGCAGCCGGTGGTAAAAACTATAAGGCAAATCATCAAACTAGTCAAAAACATGTTGCGCCGACGCCACTGCAACTAGAATAAAGGCCCATTTAGACGATGCCAGTTTCTTGCCTGTTGTATACAATTAAATTGAAGCAAGAAATGACTTGCATGGTCTAAACAAAACGAAATATTCTTGATTTGCTATACAAGTTTTGTATCAAAACTTATATTGGTGTAAACAACACATGCTATAATTTCTTAAGCAATTCTTGTATTCAATTGGATTCTTTCTTCATTTGCAAACATTAGTGCAGTGACTGAGGGTGTATTAATCGTTGCTGCTTTCTGAGGCAAGAACTAATGAGAAACACATTTCCCATAAACACTCATGTTTGCGACAAATCTCTATGAACTTGATTAAATCAGCAGAACCGAATTTAAACACTTTTTGACTCATATCTCTCAATAAACACAGTTTCTAAAACGTTCAACACTTGAATGAAAAATTCGCCAACGCAAATACGTGCAATACTTGAAGCTACCCGCTAATAAATGGTACACGCTTATACAAGCCTGTGTTTAGACAAGTCAAAACTTGTAAGCAATAATCTCCCAAACATAATTGTATTGGTGTAAACAAAAGACATTTGCAATTATTTTATGTCAATACTTGCATGCAATAATTGCATTCCATTTTTTTACTTATACCCGCGTGTAAACAGTTGCTTACAATTCTTGAAGATCAATTATTGCGCGTAATGTATTGCATTCAATTATTGCCCTTGTACGTACAAGAAACTGGCATCATGTAAATGGGCCTTAAGGGCAGATGGAAAAAGTACCTTATACTTTGTCTATTCTGATTTATTAACCTGTCTTCTTCAAATTATTGTCTTTGATAACATTTATTGTCTTTTAATTGCAATATTTGTTTTTATTTAGCTACATAAATATTGCTAATCATTAAAAAGTAAGTCGAACACGAGGATAGGCTATAAACAAATCCAAAAAGGTGCATGACAAAGTTTATAATGGACTCTAATCAAATATACAAGACGAAGTTACTACGTAAATCCCGAAAAAGGTCCGAGTCCACTTACACTTGTCTATGAAACTGTTTGTTGTACTTTTATCCCAAATAAACAGATTCATCTCTAGACCGTATTAATGTGCGTATACAAAATTATTAGGACGAACTTGAAATTCTGTTTAATAAAATAGGAAAATAAATTTGCTAAGAGAATGTACATAAAACTATTTTGTATCAGAATCATAAAGCTTTTTAAAAATGGTGTAACTTGGAATACATGGTAGCATGAAACTTCAGAGTTTGATGGCAAATGCCGGCAAACAAGCAAGTGGGTCATCTTATGGTAAGAGTTCTCCATCATCCATGAATACCAAAGGCATTATGGATGTGTTGCGAGACTTAAAAGAAAAGGGTATTGAGGGATCAGGGAAGGGAGAGATTGGGAGGGAATTCGGTACGCTTAAGATACATCAAAAATAAAACAAAGAAAATTTCTCATCATAGATAGTGCTTGATGGTTTATAATTGGTATTCACTCTGTTGACAGTTTTGTCTAAAATATGAATCGATCGCATCAATCCGGGCAGTACTGCTATCTCACAGAAAACCGACGTGAAGTAGCAGGTTGCTGTTACGTTTTGTATTTTACAGTGAATGATTCTTCTGGTATTGTTTATGGGTGGTGGAGATTACGTGCTATCAGAAGACCCAATTGCTCCTTTACCGACCTTTTCAAAAAAAAGTAGTCTTAAATACTACTCTGAGGCGTGACTGTCACACGTATTTGTTACACAAATTGAGACGGAAATCATAAAACACTCTGTGTCATTAGGCAGTTACTTAAAACAAAAAATGACACATCATAAAATGACATGTCACGGTAAAGTGTTACGAGTTCTCAGAGCGGATCATTCCGAACTTTAGGTCGTAACATTTGACAGTCGTCTACACTTTGTCACGTGTTTTTGTCGCAGTCACACCTCGGTGCGACGAAATATTACAAGTGGAGACATACTATGAGATAAAAGAGCAGAACGCATACCTCAATTTCACCAGATGTCTGCAATAACAATACTGTTAGTGCGTCAAATATTTATACAGAAAAATTTAAATTAAAAACGGTCTGCTATCCCTAAATAAACGACTGTAGAGTGTAATTAGAGTAGTTTTATGTATTATATTTTACTCCAAATGAACCAGACGGGGCTTAGTTTAATCTATTTTAGTATTAAGTCTGGAATCAACAAATAAAATCTCTCTAGTTAGTTGTTCACTGAAGATAATTCTAACCACTGGATGCGACACTAAAATGTATGCGTTGAATATTAATTGTCTTTGATTTAATCTTAATCGCAGTACTCGGAATCGAGCTGGCGACAATTTTAACTCTCCACAGTGAATAATATTTGAGTAAATATTTAAATGGGACATTTATTAAGTAATAAAAGTCTTTATCATTTAATTTTTATCTGGTTATACAGGGTTATTTTTAAAACACCAGCAACCTCGCAGGGGTAGATACCTAAGGTTATAAGCTACTACTTTTGTTCTACGACTTTTGATAATTTGTTAGATTTTATTTTCATACAAAAATAAGTATTCATTTAATTTCCGTCTTGAATGTTACCTACACGCATCGCAGATTACGTAAGCAAACACGCGAAGCGTGGGGAACCGAGCTAGCGTTGAAGGTCATCGCCCGAGCCAGCTGAGCGGCTACTTTGAGTCGCGCGCGCACGCCGAACGCTACGAAGAAAAATACGACACAACAAAAACTTGTAAAATCATTTTTTTTAAAATATATTGAGTTATATACAAACTCGTAGAACACAAGTTGTTCCGTATGGGGTCAGCTATCTGGTCCTGCGAGGTTGCTGGTGTTTTAAAATTAACCCTGTATAATTTAGCAGATCGCAAAATGAAAGCAAAATAAGAAGGGTAGGTATTAGTTGTCCATATACAATGAAATAAAAATAATCCGTTAGTTACATGTATGGAGAGCCACCATGAAATTAGTATGTACATTAGTGAATGGATTTACTGGGCATTATGAGATTTAACATCTTATGTCTCGGGGTGACGAGCGCAATTCAGTACCTAGCACTGCATGGAGTGCTTTGTAATTCAAAATTCTTTATGGTGTTGCTTCTGTTTATGGGCAGGCGTGGCGCTTACCATTGGCCGAGCGCCTCGCTCGTCTCATTATTCAATTAAATAATAACACACTCAAATTTTATTCATATAGTACTAATAGTGTTCGAGTAAAATTATCATGATATATGGACGGATAGGCAGTCAGATGGATAGATGGACAGATAGAGATGACGAAATTATATGGGTTCCTTTTTTGCCATTTTGACAACCCTAATTTAATATGCCTCATTCGAAAACTGAATTATAATTGCTTTTATTTACATCTATGTATTTTTATATCGCGTAAAAATATAATAATACTATACAACAGATTTTAGACTGAGCATAAGTTTGCAATCACCCAAAAGAGCTGTTTAGGCATTGTAAGAACCTTTATGTAAGACGTATAATATAACATTAAACAAACCCTTTTCGTAGTAGAGAGACAACTTGTAAACATATGTTTTGATTTAAGCGAGCGTGAGAGAAAACACTTGATTCCCATATTTTTCTTTATTAACTTTGCCTTGAGACGTCTCCGCTTTCAGACGTCCATAAACTTCAATTAGGACGTACAAATACACGTTTTTCCTTGTATTTGTGTATGTGTAATATTGTTTATTTACGTGGTATACAGAAATTAAAAGCAGTTAACATTAAAAGAATTGCTGTGTGAAATTCCAATGCTGTCTGAAATGAATGTTGGAAAACGAGTTCTGTTGCATGGTTGCTACTAAAAAACTCATGGGCACTTCATATTTGCTCCTTTAATCTAACCGTTAAAAGCTTTGTCATTAGTTAGAAAAAGTTCTGTAACAAATATATGGATTATTTTATATATGTATTTTCTTTGATTATAGCTAAGAACCATCTCGATAAGACAAGCTTTCAAATAATAATATTCAGTCTAATGGCTGATTTGGTAATATGCTTAAATAGGTACGCACATACACACAGTCAAGAAATGAGTGAAACTTATAAAATTCTTTTTTTTTGGACGGGTTAAAAATATAATTTACTCAGCCCTTTTTTTATTTCGTTGTAGTAAAAACCACTATACGTTACTAGCAGAGTAAACTAGTTTCCATTCGTCTTACTTAGCAGTCCTATTAGGATTTCTGTGGCCTAGCTCAGTTTTGGTAGTATCGTAAAAATAATCAATAGGAACATCATGAAGACATATTCAAATAAACATCGTCTCCTGCTCATAAAATAGCAAAAACAAACAGTACAAAGTATTCTCAATTTCCACAAACTTCAAGAATCTCATTCCACCCGCTTTAATAAATCTAATTCAATCACATTTCGTTCTTTGTGCACAAACACTCTCAGAGACTTTAGAATACAACGCAATAATGCTAGCAGATTGCGCCAGATGAAGACTGTCTGAATAATAGTTGTTATTTTCTTTACAAATAACAAATTGAACAACAACTAGAGGAATCTAAATATATCTTGAGATGCTCAACATTAAGTTCAGAGTCGAGACGGAAAAACAAGTGAAGTATCGAGGGAACTGAATCGTTATAAGCGATGAATAGTACGTAGCCTCGCACAAATGGAGTTTAGAGCGCAAATTGAATGACAAAAGCCTGCTTCGTCAAATCAAGGGAGATAACAGTGTCACGCCACGCAACGGTTTGACACGCTAAAGCAAAATAAGCGAATATTCATGGAAGATAAAAAACGCGTTTCTTCAACCCGCTGCGATTGAAATGATGATCGATTAATCAAATATCCTTGATCCATTTTTGATTATGTAAAGGCGTGCTCGTAAACGTCCTAGCGAATTTGGAGCGAAAAATTCGTTTATGTTAATACGGAGTTTGATATTGGAGATATATTTACTGATTGTACAGAAGTGGACGTAACAAATACAGTTTCCAATTTACCAGTGTTTAGAACAAGCGAAGAAACTTGGCAACAATACAAGTCCCCAGTCAATAAGCAAAATGTACTTAGTTCCGGGGTAATAACTGGGACGCGGAGTTACAGTTGTTATTTGTGAATAAAATGTATTTTGTGCTGTAACAACCCGTTAGTGAGTTTCTTGGAATGTAAGTATACATAATGGAGGCGAGCTGAATGAAATTTGGGAACTTATATACTATGTTAAGAGAATACGTTAATTACAATTCTTATATACATCGGTATTTCAACTTAAAAATATTATCTACACTAACATTATAAAGAGGAAAGATTTGTATTTTTATATGTAACGAATAAACTTAAAAACTACTGGACCGATTTGAAAAAATCTTTCACCATTAGAATCTTACATTATCCCTGATGAACATAAGCTACTTTTTATCTCGGATAAAGCAGATCACGCGGGCGGAGCCGCGAAGAAAAGCTAGTAATTAATAACATCACAAGGGAAATTACAACGCGATAAGGAAATCGCTACTCTAATTATGTAAATAAAAACATTGGCCATTCAAGTGTGTTGCTAATTAATGAAAGTTAATTATGCAAATGCTTTTGGGGAATCACTAGTAGTAAGTAATCTTGCTTCCATATTGTTTCTATCAATTATTACTTTTATTATAAAATAAACAACACTCAGTAAATAAAGATGCTTAGGGATCACAATTGAAAGATGACTAACAGTGTTGCTTTATCTACTGGAAGTGTAATAAAATACCTTTAGAAACTAATAAAAAAAAACAACTCAAAATAACTAAAATGAGATATATCAATTTTGAGACACTGATATAATTTATTGGCAAATGGTTCATAGGGCCGTCGCGAAATTGTTTAATTTCATTTATAGCTTTTTCTGAGTCTTATTTTTGTTAAAATATATTTTTTATCAGTTTTTGAAAGAATAATCAAATTCGGTATACAAATGTTAAAGTTAAGTCTTTAATCATCATCATCAGCCACAAGACGTCCACTGCTGAACATAGGCCTCCCCCAAAGATTTCCAGAACGACCTGTTGGAAGCGGCCTGCATCTATAATACTCAATTCAATTAATGAATTTTTAATTAATTAATTTTTAATTAGTTAATTTTAATGAATTTTCAAGTAATTAATTAATTAATTTTATTTTTTATTTTTTTTATTATTAATTAATTCAATCAAGTCTTTAATACTCGATGTCAATCCTTCAGATGTGGTATGTTAACCTATCGAACATAAAAAGCATCTTCAATATCGGATCACTCTGAAATGTTATGCGTGATTATACATACAAAAATAAAATAACAAATATACACGTCGAAATGAAACCTCTACATTTTTCGTCGCTTAAAAATGCTTCTGTAATCATCAAGCGATAATGTTCGAGTGCATGATTCAAAAGTTTCCCTGTTTGTTTGGCTCGCCGCAAAACTTTAGCTATTCGTTATCACTTTTACTGATTCAAATACCCGTACCTTTTGGGAATATAAATCAAATGTGTACATGTAAACTTTCACGAGGGATTCACATGAATTTATTTTTCTCCAATCCGTTCGTTTGCATTAGGCACAGGATGTGATGAGGTCCACAGGAGGGACAACTCGGTAAAGTTAATAAAAACACTAAGATTCAGAGAGTATTGTTGTAAACAAGAAATTGATTTTTTATCAAAGTGAATAGATAAATTACTACCCTAAATACAAACTTTGGATTACAGCGAAGATAAATTGATGAAACATCGATAAAGTTGGCTGTAAGTTTTCGAAACTCCTTATTGCTTGGCGAAAACCCAACTCAACAAGGCAACTTAGATTTAAACAAACGGATTAATGTATTTCCATTGTTAAATTCAAATCCATCTAATTTTAATTAAAACGGGTTGAACTTTGTGTATTGTTTTTTAAATGGAGTTCAGAAAAGGTTTTTTATAGCAGAGGCTAGCAATTGGATTAGTGAGTCACCTGATGGTGATCCCCACCGCCCATATACGCCCATAGTAATAGAAGAATAATAAGCGCGTTACCGACCTTAAAAGGAAGGAATAATTAAGGGATTGGGAAGGAGGGGAGGATTTGGGCCTCCGGATATCTCACACCTTACGCAACGCAGCAGCAAGCCGCTACTTTACGTCGGTTTTCAGTAAGGCAGTGGTAACGACCAGCTCCAGCGGGCCCATTCATGCTGTAGACAAAACTGTCTACAGCGTGGCTCTACCACTCAAAGTCTTACTCCACCCGAGACCTAAGCACTACAGTTATGCTAGTACTGTACGAATTACAACTACGCCACCGAGGCAGCCAAAAATAATAGTTATGGTAAAAAAGTGTCTCGGCCATAAAAACAAGAGTTTTACTAGTTTAGTGGCAAAAAGTTTCAAAGTATTTTTCCTCGTTGATCGTAAATTTTATATTCGATCTATTGAATGTGAAACGCAGCATGAAAGTTAAATAAGTTTTAAATCATAACTCTTAGCTTATGGCGGGAATATTTTTATCAACTGTAAGTGATAGCACGCGGAAGGCACTTTTTTATTAGCTTGAATCACGTAACGAACAAATCGCTCGCCTGATGGTAAGCGCTACACCTGGCCATAAACAGACACAACACCACACAGAACTTTGAAGCGAAGCACTGTGAGGTACTGGACATAAATTGTTAAGTCATACAATGCATTGGCATTGGCATTGGCTTAAATGTCCTTCAAATCGAAACACAACAGTGCTAAAATATTGCTACTTGGTGGCAGAAATATACAAAGCGTTAGTACTAATCAAGACAGTCCCTCGCATACGAGGAACCTACCAACTTGTCTAGACTTGTGTCTACAGTATGAATGGGCCGGCTCGAAGGGCACTGTCTGAGTACAGTAAACCAATGTGAAGACGCAGTTTGTTGTTTTAATTCGTATGGTCCTAGTTTCCTAGGACCGAGAATATTTTCATTATTTTGAATTTGCTTTATAGCGGAGTTCACACAGTTCGATATTATTTGATTAAATACTATATCGCATGAGATTCACACCGTATGAACAACCTTTCAATCGAATTCTTATTACTCCACCTTCCAGTATTCCACTCGCAATGGGAAGTTGGCTTATAGTCTAAACGACAAGCCACCTATATGACGTCAACCCCTTTGTTTGTCTACATATTTGTGGATCACATAAACATTTGCCTCGGTGCGGACGTCGAACTCGCGGCCTCTTGCTTTGCAACAGACTACTCGCCCATTGCACCAAAACTATAAAGCTTTAGTTGATTCAAGACAGTTGATCCAGTAAATTCGAACCGTGTAAACCCGCTATGAATAACTACAGATGCCTAGAAAGTTAGCAAGTACTTGTAAGAATTGACTATCAAACTAAAGTTCTTGAAAAACTGGATCTGACTGTTATTACTAAGAACAAAATAAGACACTTTAATACTGGCTGTAATGAAGAACTCAAGTTAGTTATGTATTTTATATTGGATGAACTGAGTGCTCAAGAAAGATAAGAATTGAACAAAAAAGAGATTTATAAGTTTTGAATATGATGAAAATGCAATGTTTGGATTACATTCAAGTACCTATAATTAAGTAAACTGTAAGTTGAAAAACATATTGTTTTATCATTTAAATGTATGTATGTATGAGAAATTTAAGTCCTGCCTTAAGCCCGTAAGTAAAACTAAGAAATATTATTCAAACCTTAAAATCATTTTTTTTAAGTGATAACTTTTTATGGGAGGGTAAACGCGCTCGGCTCGTCTCATCACCAGGAAAATTAAAAAAATCTGAATATAAGGCCACGGTTCTGTAAGCATACACAAGCGATATAACATAGCTTTACAAGCAAAACCTAAAGCCAGCTCTCACTCGCTGGTCAGTAGTGATTTACCGGTGCTTATAACTTCATAACAACATGAATCTGATAATCTACTGGTAATAAATGGTTTGAGGTCAAACACCCACGAACTTAAATCCTTTATAAACTGATTGGATTAGCTTCGTTGCCTTTCCATGTGTTTATTACTGAACATTTTAAGGGTCAAACGGTTTACCCATAACGCGACCACGATATTAATAAATGAAATGCTTTAAATTAGTAATCAACACTCAAGCTCTATATGACTTGTTTTACTTTTTATTAAGTTTTGGCATAAATCTATACCAACATTATAAATACAAACGTGAGTCTTTATGTCAGCAATATTTTTCTGATTAAACGGCTGAACCAATTTCCATAAAATGTTCTACATTGTCACGGCAAAAAATATTTATCCTTTAAAGCAGTGATTCCCAAAGTGGTCTATATCGACCCCTGGGGGTCTATGACAACCTGCAAGGGGTCTACGTCAGCGAAAAAAATTTTGGGGGTCCATGAAATGAAAATGAGGTTCCACGATAGTGGATCTCAACACATACACTGATAGCATGATTACATCATACTATCTTATAATATCAAAACATATACATTATTTATAAATTTTTATGTTTATTTAATGTTACTTTTATTTTACACTAGATGACCCGGTGAACTTCGTATCACCTACATAATATTTGTGTAAAATGGATGGGACAGTCCTGTCCCTGTCCTGTCCCCGTCCTGTCCTGTCCCTGTACTGTCCCTGTCCTGTCGCTATCCCTGTCCTGTCCCTGTCCCTGTCCTGTCCCCGTCCTGTCCTGTCCCTGTACTGTCCCTGTCCTGTCCCTATCCCTGTCCTGTCCCTGTCCCTGTCCTGTCCTATCCCTATCCTGTCCCTGTCCTGCCCCTGTGCTGCCCCTGTCCTGTCCTGTCCCTGTCCTGGCCTGGCCTGTCCTTTCCTGACCTGTCCCTATCCCTGTCCTGTCCTGTCCCTGTCCTGTCCTGTCCTGTCCTGTCCTATCCTGTCCCTGTCCTGTCCTGTCCCTGTCATGTCCTGCCCCTGTCCTGTCTTGTCCATATCCTGTCCCTGTCCTGTCCTGTCCTGTCCTGTCCTGTCCTGTCCTGTCCTGTCCTGTCCTGTCCTGTCCTGTCCTGTCCTGTCCTGTCCTGTCCTGTCCTGTCCTGTCCTGTCCTGTCCTGTCCTGTCCTGTCCTGTCCTGTCCTGTCCTGTCCTGTCCTGTCCTGTCCTGTCCTGTCCTGTCCTGTCCTGTCCTGTCCTGTCCTGTCCTGTCCTGTCCTGTCCTGTCCTGTCCTGTCCTGTCCTGTCCTGTCCTGTCCTGTCCTGTCCTGTCCTGTCCTGTCCTGTCCTGTCCTGTCCTGTCCTGTCCTGTCCTGTCCTGTCCTGTCCTGTCCTGTCCTGTCCTGTCCTGTCCTGTCCTGTCCTGTCCTGTCCTGTCCTGTCCTGTCCTGTCCTGTCCTGTCCTGTCCTGTCCTGTCCTGTCCTGTCCTGTCCTGTCCTGTCCTGTCCTGTCCTGTCCTGTCCTGTCCTGTCCTGTCCTGTCCTGTCCTGTCCTGTCCTGTCCTGTCCTGTCCTGTCCTGTCCTGTCCTGTCCTGTCCTGTCCTGTCCTGTCCTGTCCTGTCCTGTCCTGTCCTGTCCTGTCCTGTCCTGTCCTGTCCTGTCCTGTCCTGTCCTGTCCATGTCCTGTCTAGTATAGCGTGGCGACCCGTCATAACGGCAAGCTTCGCAACGCCAACAATCCGGTTTATACCTGCGCTTATAGATGTTTCACATCAAAAAGACATCAAGTGTTTCATACCCAGGAATAGTTTGTATTGGAAAATTAAGTTGTCGTTTTTAGTGTTTTCCTTTACTTATTATTTTAGTTACTACTTTTTTCTCACCGGGTAAACCTTCCCTGAACTTCCACAAATATTTCAAGATCAGAATTAGCCAAATCGGTACAGCCAGTCTCGAGTTTTGGCGAGACACACGCACAGCGATTCATTTTTATATATATAGATAACAGATACAAAATTTTATTTTGAGTAGTTTTAATTTAAATTCAATTAATAAATGTATAAATTAACATGTGTTTTTACTTTAAGTTTTTAACACTAAACTTCACTACAATTAGAAATTTACAGGAAATCAATATCAGGTAAGTAGGGGGTCTACCCAACACGGAAAAACATGGCAAGGGGTCTACGACACAAAAAAGTTTGGGGAACTCTGCTTTAAAGGGTATTCTCTGGAACTCTAATCTATGTTCCGATTCTGAAAAATTGTTCATCAATACGATGCTAAATAATTCCTGTAGGCTGTAAGATATCTCCTCGTATCTTCTTCTATTTAAATATAAAAATCTGACTCACTGACTCTATCAACGTTAAGCCCAAACCCTTGAACCTAAAAAGCTGAAAAGCACAGATATTTCTTTTACAATATATACAAAGAATAAGGAAAAATATTTCGAGCCCTAACACCTGAAGAGGTGAAATTATGGTTTAAAATGTAAAGACATATTTAGATTTAAATCTTCGTAGGACTACTCCTTATAACAAATACACAAATACGAATTTTGAGATTTTTTAAAAATCGACACTATGTGGTATAATATGCTTTATCGGGGCGAGGTTTTTTCTAGATATAGGCTTTCACGCAAGCGGGGACGCGTGTAAATGCGATAAACCAACCGAATTAAGAATCTCCACCTGTTTTTTTGCACTCGATTAAAAATATAGAAATACAATATACCTCTTGTAAAGTATGAAAATGATTTTCTCTAAAGCGGATTCGCGAGCAAAGAATGAATTGTATAAACGCAAAACCCCAAGACTCGTACACCGAATTAAGTCTTAATTCTATTAGCCTCGTCTTTGTAGAAGCTAGTATAAGCAATGTTAATGAATTTATACATTGCACTGCAAACACTAAGAATGAGAAAGCCACACGTATAATCCGCGAAATTTATAAATATACTTTGTGAATTAACAAAGATTTATGGGCATGTTATAGATAAATGCGTTCTGAATTACTAATATAAAATATTAGATGGATGAAAAACAGAGGTTTTTGCTTTGTGTTTGGCATAATCATTTTTTTTATTTCATTGAATGACGAGACGAGCAAGTCTCTCGCCTGATGGTAAGCGCCACGCCTGCCGATAAACAGAAGCAACACCACACAGAACTTTGAATTATAAAACACTGCATGGCACACTGATCGTCACCCCAAACCACAAGATATTATGTCTCATAATGCCCAATAATTTCACTGACTTCAGTGTTCTTCAAACCTAAACTCAAAAGTGCTTACATACTGTTGCGGCAGAAATAGACAAAGCGGTGGCACCAACCCAGACGGCCTCTTGCATACGAGGGACCTACCACCTAGTGATATCAAGGCTCGGCTTTTCTACTTTGACGCCAGTCTATCATGTGTTTATCACAAACAACAAAATTCAATAAGAAAACTGTGATTATTCGTTGAAAAGAACGATTAGATGATTGTAGACTTCAAAGGATAGAAAATATTTTCTATAGAAATAAAACCAATATAAACTGATTATAAAGTGGTTTATTTTTAGTTTAGGCCCCGACATTTCAAAAGCTTTATAGCCTTCACGGGGCGAACTGCCCACGAAGGCTGAAAAGCTTTCGAAACATCAGGACTAGATGTAAAAATAAACCACGATAAAATCCATTTGATAATTCAAATGAATTTTATTTCAATGAGTACATAATAATCATAATAATACTAGCCCTGTATTATACACATCCCACTGCTGGGCACAGGCCTCCTCAACTGAATGAGAGGGGTCAGGCTTGGCCACCACGCTGGCCTAATGCGGGTAGATGGACTTCACATACCTTCGAAAAATCTTAACGAGTTCTCAGGTATGCAGGTTTCCTCACAATGTTTCCTTCACCGTTAAAGCAAGCAAAACAATTAATTATTTATAAAAAAAAAAATATACACGTAACTGAGAAAAGTCAGAGGTGTATGCTCTTGGGGCTGGTTTCGAACCTGTGACTTTCGTCTCCGTATCACTCTCGCTGAGCTATCGCTGCTTTTCTAAGTATAATAGTAATGAGTACATAGTGTTATTGAATATTTTCTAAAAAGACAAACCACTCTTGTCTAATAGAAGTAGCCTGAGGCTGAGAACTATGAAATCCTGTGTTCCAATCCCAGGTCGGGCAATCATAATTTGTGTTTGCAACTAGTATACCTATCTACTGCTTATCCACTGAGGTATATACGCGTAGGCTGAGGTATGTTTATAAAAAGTCAAGAAAAAGCATATATGAACTTCTTCTCTTTTCATAGTAATTATATATTCTCAGTAGAACCCGAAATCTCTACGTATAAGTCAATTAATACGAAACGAGCTTTTGCTCGCAGCTTCATTCGCACAAACCCATCCCCCTTTTTAATTCATTTTTCAAAAAAAAATTTTAGCTTTATTTTGCTTGAGTTACAAGGAAAATCATAAATTATAATAGAAAACAATTGTATAACACTCCTCTTCTTTGTTGAGGGTTAAGTATTGAAATGATTATAACATAACTTTAAAAAATACCTCATCCAAAAGTTTCACTGCAGAAAACACTCAATGTACAATTTAAAAGAAATATGCCTAGAAACGTTGTCTCGACTTAAATTTTTACAAGTAGCTTTTGAAAATCTAAAGTATCGTACGGAACCTTTAAATTATTCCGTAAAGCAACTAAAACGAAACGGTACTTACATTGCATTTTCCTTTGCCTATCGGAAGCACTTTGTTGGAGTAATGTAAGTTCTTACATAATATCGTCGAAAATTAAACTGAGATTTCAAGTGCTTTTTTATTTTCTCCAAAATTTTATATTTTGTAGTTCCTTTAAAAACTTGTGCGGTTGGAGTTTTGAAGTAGCCATTTCTTCTACCGTCTCGTTTCTTTATTGATAATGACAAACACCCTATAGTTACACACATAGTCCTGGTCCACAGTAAGATACGAGCCTTGTGTTGTGGGTATTAGGAACCCTGAGAGACTTTCAGTCTCAACACCCAGACCCGAAGCAATTAGTTTTCTACCACAGAACGTATTTTAAACCAGCGGCCTCTCGTTCAACAGCTATTCGCCCGCTGCATCACGGAGAATGCCCGTTCTATCAATCCTTCCTTGAAGTTCCTTCATTTTATTTATTACAACGATGATGTAATACGGTTGGCTTTGGACCTAAGATGTTGGTGGCCTACTTACACTCTAAGCCTGTTCTAATAAAAAAATCTAATTAGTATCCTGCAAAACATTATTAAATACGATAAAACAACAATTTAATATAATAAATATTAAACTAAACACACAATGGAAACCAAAGTAAATATACATATTTGTCTTATTAAATGACATATTTATATTATTCAATGATTGTATACTCAATTTGATCTCAGTTAGAATCCAGGATTAATTAACTAACAAAACACTTAAATACATACATCGTCAGTTGCCATGCATTATCCTCTCACGAAACATTTGTATCGAGCCGTAATACATGTCTCAAACGGTCCACTTGTGTCCGATCGATCTAAATAGCTTTTGGCATTCTATTTACAACTCTATGTTTAAAGTATGAAGTCACATTGTCGCAGTACACTATGATGGCAAATGTTACCGATAAAATGTTTTATGTTCGAGAGACTATAAGCAACCACCATGCTTTCTTTGAAAGAGAAAATGTAATATTTTGAGATTTTAAAACAGCCCGAGACAAGATTTCACAGTTGTAAATATAAATTCTCCTGACATCACGTTACGTTTAGTAACACTTAACTGCGGTTTAGTTTAGTTCCACATTTCGATACTGCACAAAACTTATGTTGAGTATTTCAAGCCTTTTTTTAGAAAATAGATGTCAAATTGGCATCCATTTTTATTCTTTACTGGCCTTTATGGACAGGGAGCCCTCGGGTAGCTGATCCACTTGACTACTATCAAGCTCATTTTCCGTGAGTAGCTTCGTTTCGATGAGACGACCAACAATTCCCTATGCGAAAATTCTCTATTGTGGTAGCTAACAGAGGTAGCAAGGATAGAATATTTCGATTTGATGATACTCAAAAAAATATTATTTTATTTGTAGGACAATATGACAGTTAAATTATATAAATATTAACTAAGTAAAAACAAAAAAATCAGCTGGTTAGTAATCATTCTTATGACCTCGTTATCGATACCTATTGGAAGCCCCTCCTTCCAATAGGTATGATTACTAACCAGCTGATTTTTTTGTTTTTACTTAGTTAATATTTATATAATTTAACTGTCATATTGTCCTACAAATAAGATAATAATTTTTTGAGTATCATCAAATCGAAATATTCTATCCTTGCTACCTCTGTTAGCTACCACAATAGAGAATTTTCGCATAGGGAATTGGGTGACACAGGAAATTTGATTAGGGTCCCGAACTAACAATCATTTGAATGTGGACTGGTTGGAAGGTCCGTGAATCCGATTTGACCATGCCCTCACCCTCATGTTGGTATGATATCCGTAAGATAGATTTTCGCCGCGCCCAAAAGAAAGACGGAGCCCCAAAACAAAGCCAGTAGTAAATAATTTTCAGCTGTACATAATAATATACGCTTTTAAGCGACTTATTCTCTACTTAAAATTTATACTCGTGCTTCCGTAGAGCTTAGTGAAAACGCAAACAACCGACGTTGTTGAAACTTGTACAGGCAAAGGGCCCGGCTCCGTAAATGACGGTTTTCTGTCACATTCTCGCCTATACATACGAAAAACTACTGTCAGTGTTATGAAATCTATTTCACATTCTACCACATACAGTAATAAGCCAAGACGTAAAATTAATTAATTTATTTAATTTAGGCTTACATAAATCTCATTTATGTGGAAAAAACCATAACATACTTCAACGTCTTGGTATGCAAATAAAACTAAATACTCATAACTTTGAGGTAAAAAAGATGTTTTGGAGAAATATGGTCACATACTTGAATAAAACATTACGAATATGTTTAAATACTGGACAGTAATAGCATATTATGACGAGTAGCCGTCTGCGAAGCGAGAGGCCGTGGGTTCGACGCACGCACCGAGACAAATGTTTGTGTGAACCACAGATATTTTTTTTCGGGTGTGGGTGTTTTGGGACCGCAAGCCCCTCGTAGTTCCTGATACTCAAGATACAGGTTTAACCTAGTGTGGGGTCAGGACTACGTATGTTACTGTGTTGGGTGTATTTATTTATTGTTATTTATTTAGTTTTATTATAAACGTAAATTTAACTGTAGTTGTATAGTCTGTAAACTGTTAAGAGAAAAGTCATGGGTTTTAGCCCCAGTTTTTGCAATAAGCCCCAGAGCTCACTGACTTACGGGTTTACTCATTATTATCACCCTGAAGAAAAACATCTTGAGGAATCCAGCATACCTAAGTATTCCCCTTCTGGATTATTAAGTCATGTGAAGGAATACTAGAACACAACATTCTAATTCCCGCGATTTTAATACACGATACAGACCTAATCGTGTAATATTCAAAGGTATTAGTACCACTTAGTAAAGATCTGTATTAAATAATAATATATTCTGTCTCCTGATACTTTTTAATGTACCGTTAAGGACAATTAAGCCATTTCGCCGTAGACAGTAACATTTTCAAGGTAACGTTTTTACAGCGTGTAGAGAAAATTCTCCTGAATCACGAGCATGAAACCAGACGGTATTCAATGAGGCCAGTTCATCATGCATTAATTGGTATAAATAATTTGCAATAATTATTTCAAACCAAGGCACTTTTAACTCATGTTAAAACTGCTTTCATAACAATAATAAATTCTGAAGGGATGACCTATTAGTGCGGGGCTACGCCGCGCCACGCCACAGTTTTGAACACGGCAGGAAGGTCATCGCCACATATCAAGATGTTTGGGCGCACGCCAGCAACGCTCTGACCCGTTGACTTGCCTTCACTATTTATTATGTATAAAACCAATTTTTGCTTGCTTTGCATTATATATGAGCCATATGTTGAGGATTTATTTTGTTTACATACAGTTTATATTTGAATTTATCACGGAGAATAGAATGGCATTTATACTCATAAATACTGAAAGGATTATATACATGTATTAAAACACAGTAATGTATTATTACATACTGTCTATTGTAAAATTGATTTTCATTTTATTTGTACTAATGGTATTCAATAATGAGTTATTGAAAGTTAATCAATCAATGAATAAACTTTTATAAGTTTTAATCATGACTATTATACGTCAAAATCTTCAAAATCCATCTTCAAACCACGAATCATGGTGAGTTTGCCGTTATCTATTGAAGGTTTCCCATTTTTCCCTAGTACTCCAAAACCACCCTGGGATTGAACTTCAACGAATGCAAAGATAATCGTCGAAATCGATGCACACATGGAGGAGATATCGCATAACATTCTTCTTTCACCTGTCCTTATCCCATTTGCAGTGGGGTCGGCGCAACATGCTTTTAACATATGTTACAGGAAATATTTCGCTTGTAGTTTTACGACCGACCGCCTGACCAGCGTCCACGCCTTTGGCGAGAAAACACATCCAGACCCTAAACAAATATTCGTGAAACACAGATACATTTGTCTCTATGAGGGTATCGATCTCGCGGCCTCTCGTTTGACAGCCGGCTTTTCGCTCACTGCGCCACGGAGGATGTCAATTCGATGTGGTTTCTAATTGAAAGTCCCATTTAGATGAAGATACTCGAATGACATAGACAAGAATAATATAATAGATAACTGTTGTTAAAGGCCGTTTCTTAAAGTTTGAAAAAGGAATCATATGACCCGGACTCGTAAATGGCTGTTTTCTATTCATTGGTCGTGGTCACGGGTTGACTAACAGGTCAACCCGTGACCATGACCGTTGTAACTTGGTTTAAATAAACATTATAATATATAGATATAAAAATTTCGATTTTTTTTTATTTTCTATGTATAGTTGTTCAATATACTTAAATATAATTAACATTCAGAGTCTAATTAGTATTTGTAGCTGTATTTTAGTTTTGAAAGTGTTCGCTCGTTATATGTATAATAAGATAATGAACAATAACCGTATAATTTAATGGCATAAAATTGTACATCTGGATCTCACACGTTTATGTACGTACGTACAATAGGTATGATTAGGTTTACAAAATTTTAAAAATTATTTTTATTTTTTATTTTATTTTGATTGTTACTGTATTATACGCTTAATAATATAAAATAAATAAATTAAATAAATAAAAATAAATAAATAATAACCGAATAGCATATTTAGTTTTGAAATGCTACGCAATTTGTGACTACAGTCATTCTTTTCAATAAAACATCGATAAATTTCTCCAACAACATTTTATTATCCACCTATCGCTTGCTTTGTACCAACATGGAGCTGTAGTCTCGTGGCCCATAAATTTTCACAGCCAATCATTGGCTGAATAACTCCACAGATTTGGTTGTAGTAATAAAATTTGTTCAAGGATTGAGTATGACTGGATTCGATTGACGTTTATAACATCATACATACGCACTCACGCTTAATTCCCGAAGGGTTAGGCGGAGGTGCAACCTGTACACCCTTATTTCGCCCCACTTATCTACTTCCCATGATGTGATGGGCGCAAACCTGTCGCGATACCGGGCACATATCCGGGAACAGAAATAAGCTCGGCGAAATATGGGTGTACTGGATAGCCCTGTGCCTACCCCATCGGGGATTTTGCGAGAGTTCGCACATAGAGTGCATATTATGTTCTCTAATTTTTATTTAGTATATTTATAGTTTTTATTCTCATTTTATCTTGATCTATATTTTTAACTACAAACAATAGTGGAATGTGTCAGGACTAGGCCTATGAGAGAGGCCCTGACATATGGCTGTCTCATTCCTAATTTTACCATACAATATTTTTTTGTAATTGACAACATTGTCAACAACATAATGTCTGTATTAATTGCTAAACGCCGAGTCTGAAGATTTCATAGATCAATCGTTTTCATCTCTCTTTGTCTTTGGCACGTTTCGTTCCGACAGTAATTGGAAGGCCCGTGAGCGACGTCATTTGGCCCAACAAGGGGTTCGGTGCTGGTCACGGGATCGTGTTTCTACAAGTTCGTCTGTCGAAACCAATTACTCGGATTGGTCGACTGTGTACGTCTAGTGATCTGTTAATTAAAAATAATGTTCATTTCATTTAAGGAATTCTTTGCATCCTAGGATTTTATTTGTATTTGTTTTCAAATAAAGTCTTCTTCGCTAGCATTTTTCGACCAGCTTGGTGTAGGCCTCCTTCAATATTTTGCATTCGTCGCGGCATTAAGCTCTTTGGATCATCAATCATAATATACAATAATTGTTATTAATTTGCTAAGCTTCAAATGCCTTATATTATTGGAGTAACTACATCATCTCTATTGTTTACATTAGAAACTACATCAAATACTTACTATGATTAAAGTCATGCGCTTTGGTAATGTTCGTCTATTCTGAAAAAAATATATACGCGATGATGATAATTTTACGGTCTGTATTACAACATAAGAATAAGTAGTTTTTTTTCTTTTCTGACTGGCTGGATCCGGATGCCCGTGAATAATTAATACACACAAATTCTTGACCCCGTGTCATCAATCTAACTTCATTGTCCGACTTAAACTATAAAAGTTAGATAATGGCGTCATAAAGACTTAACAGTGTAGAAACGTATTATCTACGTATGAGTGCACGTATAGTAATAAAAAGCTGGATCAATTATGAAAATACCACTGCATTATCCAATTATTTCAAACTCGTTCTGCGCGCAAGTCTCCACTCTCGAATGATGCTAAGTTCGCATTTTCAAGATTCATCCATTAAGAATAAAGACCCAATTTCCTAGCAACAGTTAATCTCGGCATAACGAGTCCATTAAGTAGATGACAGCGTCTATTACTGCATAGGGGAGACGTTTACATAAAATATTATTAGCCCCGCGCGTATGTACATCGCAGAGAAATGGCAATTTAATGGTGGTAGAGCCACGCTGAAGACAGTTTTGTCTACAGCATGAATGGGCTGGCTCGACCGGATCGTTACCACTGTCTCACAGAAAACCGACGTAAAGTAGCGGCTTGCTGCTGCGTTTCGTACGGTGAGTGAGATAACCGGAAGCCCAAATCCCCTATTTATTCCCAATCCCTAATTATCCCTTTCCTTTAAGGTCGACAACGCGCCCATGACTCTTCTGGTGGTGGGCGTACATGGGCGGTGGAGATCACTTACCATCAGGTGACCCACTTGCTCGTTTGCCGGCCTATGCTATAAAAAAAGAAATACCGTGTTTAAATTTGTGCATCGCGTTAAGTGGGTAATAATTTACCCGTATTTAATTAAGAGCACGGAATGAAACAAGCGACGTAATGAAAAATAAACGCAAGCTGGACCTCGGTGTCATGGTGGCCAACAAAATGAAGGCAAACAGAAAACATCTCGTATTTTATAAGACTCTCAGAGCCTTATTACAACAACTGTCTTATTATGTTAAATAAACTTCGCAGGTCACTTGGAATTATATTAATTTAATTAAAAACTGGGGGTCGTGGCAGGTGTTACCAAACAATGTGGAGGCAGCAATAAATCAGAAGTTGGGACTGAATATTATTTTACAAAACCTAGTGTCACGTATAGTGTTCGCAATTCATATGTATATTTTTAATCTTGTTCGCGATATCTCTGCTTTTTGTAATCGAAATGGTTTTCGCTGTGGGTGGTCCCAAATAAATTTGTTAAGGTTTAATGACGGCTTAAGAGGAAAATGGGAAATTTCTCAACAGAAATATCAGACGAATCGCGATTCGCGTTCTGAATTCTGTTTATGAAGTTTGCAACTTTTAATTATTATGTTACTACTTTATGATCTACTAGCTTTTGCTCGCGGCTCCGCCCGCGTGATCTGCTTTTCCGGGATAAAAAGTAGCCTATGTCTTATTCTGATGTATAAGCTATAGTGTTGTAAAGTTTCATTAAAATCCATTTAGTAGTTTTTACGTGAAAGAGTAACAAACATCTATCCATCCATACTTACAAAATTTCGCGTTTATAATATGATCTATAGACATAACATATGCTTGACGGAAAAAAAAACAGACGAATAAACAAGTAGTTATATTAAACAACTGCATTGATCATACAAACTGTAAGTTTCAATTTAACACTTCAGCGATACTGATTAACAGTGTTGTATAACATTAATTAAAAGAGCATCACATGTCACGTTTCACAGTAAAATGGATATAAATTCACTTCCCATTGAAAATAACGTAACATGAAATTGCAGATAACAATAAATTCACTTGTGGCACGCTGTACACACATTTATGTACAGCATGAAAGGGCGTTTTCACAGAAAATGTGAATAACACCTTGATGTTGTGTTTCATACGATTCTCTTACCCCAGTCTTTTAAATATCCCATAAAGGTCTGCAACACATTCATAATTCTTCTGGTCTATGGGTGTTCACTGGGGACCACTTAACATTAGTTAATCCACATCCAATCCAATGGCCTCGCTATTGGAGCGTGATATTCTTAATATTTTTAAATGTTTTATTTTATAGAAATGTTATATTTAAAAATAAAGAAAAAACCTTTTGAAACAAAGAGTACATCAATGTTATAATAACCTTGCGTGATGTGGATTTATGTGTTACGTGTTGCAGCCGAATATTGGCTCGATGTTTCTACGAGATAAGCTCATTTCTTATCACGTCGGATGCGAGAGTCGCGTAGGGTGACATATGACGTCATTAGCGACGCCCTGCAATATTTGTCACTCACGAGTTAGATGATTTTCCACGTACGTCTTGCGTATTTTTGATGAAAACAGAAACCAATTTTAAGAATTAATGACGTACGTGTATTTTTTATTTATTCGTAAGGCGTTCGAGTTATGCCTTTGTCAAATAGATAGTAGACCATGAGCGTCGCGAAACGAGCCGAGGCAAACACGTAATTCGACAATTCGCTGTTGCGTTTCTATGTTACTAGATTCAAGCGAGTCTATAAGTGCATAAAAACGCTTCGCAACGCTTTCGGTACGCTGTCTATTAGACAAAGGCATTCAATGTTTAGATGTTGAATTACGCAGTACTACGATTTAATAGCCTTTGTGGCGCAGCGGGCGAGTAGCCAGCTACGAATTGAAAGGCCGTGGGTTCAATTCCCACACCGAGACAAATGTTTGTGTGATCCACGTATATTGGTTTCGGGTCTGGGTTTTGTGGGACCGCAAGTTCTTCTTAGTTCCTGATACCTACAATACAGATTTAACCTAATGTGAGGTCAGAACTATGGGTGACTGTTGGGTGTTTTTATTTATTGATTTTTATTTAAATTATGTTCTTCGACCATATTCGTCTAAATTAGAAATACGAATGCGTTACATGTAATGATGAGGATCTATTACCAACCCCTTACAATATAAATTATGATCTTTTTTTCTCTTTATTGTCTCGATACGGATGTAGAAATATTAAGTACTAGCTTTTGCTCGCGGCTCCGCCCGCGTGATCAAACAAACAAACAAACAATCAAACTCTACAGCTTTATAATATTAGTATAGATTTGGGTAGCTTAGCAACGGAAGCCTTCAAATAATATTATTTGGGTAGCTTAGCAACGGAAGCCTTCCAATATGAATAATTTTCCCCGTTTTTGCAATATTTTTCACTGATGCTTCGCTTCTAATGGTCGCAGCGTAATGTTATATAGCCTAAAGCCTTCCTCGATAAATGGACTATCCAACACAAAAAGATTTTTTCAATTCGAACCAGTAGTTCCTGAGATTAGCGCGTTCAAACAAACAAACAAACAATCAAACTCTACAGCTTTATAATATTAGTATAGATTACATTTAGTATTTATTAGGGGGATTTGGGCCTCCGCATATCTCGCTCACCGTACGGAGCGCAGCAGCAAGCCGCTACTTTACGTAGGTGTTCTGTGAGACAGTAGTAACGACCCAGTGGAGCCGGCCCATCATGCTGTAGACAAAACTGTCTACAGCGTGGCTCTACCACTCAAATATAATTCATATCGTTTTACTCAATCGTTTTTAAACAACGTGACAGAAAATAATTTGCCGATGATTATAAGAAAATTATTCCCTTTAGATGCAAGAAAAATGTAAATTATGTGAAGGGAAGTAAGTAAACTCTTCGATTTGTTTGACGTAAAACAACATCAGAGATAGATTGTTTATTCTGATTCCTGTCACGATTAATAATATAGAGCTTTTTGAATCGTGACAGGAATAAGATAACTTACACCTTGTTAAAATTTAATTATTTCTTAGATTTTACATTTAGGTTAATAGTAGAATTGTTTGAATCTGTTACTGGTGGAATATTCCACCATACCTACACATGGTATTAAAACCTGCCATAGTGACCCACACACCTTGTGTGAATCCCGTTCCAGGATCAGCCAGTGTATATCCGGTTCTCCCGAGGGGCTTGCGACATGACTTGATGGTTAGTTGGAGCGGGTCTAGGAGTACATCCTTGCAGTCTATCATCTAAAAAATGAATTAATTGAATGAATGAAATTTTTTAAGACCAATTTCACAGTTCGAGACATGTTTTTTAGTTCACGTCCATCGTCTTACAAACCATCCAATATATTGAAGGCTAAGTATTTTTTATCATTTTAAAAAAGGAGAACATTCCAATTTCTATTTACCTGTTACTTAATACACCCCAATTCTACTGTAGTTTTTATATAAGCATGAAATATGCTGTCTACAATATTTCTAAGCAGTTGAATAACTAAGTCCGGAATAATAAAATGTCACTCACTTTCAGGCATGATATTGGAACAAGTCAGAAGTATGTAGTTATGAAGTAATAAATAACTATATTGGAAATCTCTTAAATACATATTGCTTCTACAGAAAAGTTTATAAAAATAAAAAGACTACCATAACTGTCGGAAAATACACATTTTGTTTGTATTTATTTCCAATATAAACTTTAAAAGTGTACTCGTCGCTGTGCCAAACTTTAAAGCGGAGAGGAAGAAATCTTTTTCAAATATTTTGCATATAACCGTTAGTCAAATTGGAGTGTGCTTCGTATTAAAGTTGTTCAAACTCTTAATCCTTGTTTATAATAACTGGATACAATAAAATATTACTCTAAAGAATACGTTACCTAATTACTTTATTATTATAAGATAATATGCAACAATAAAAAATTATAGAATGAGGTTTTACTGAGATACGCGAGGCGATACGTACTAGAAGTACTCAATATGGTATTTGACTCGATTATTTTTATTATATTAATCAACAAAATCCCCCAAAATGTATTATTGAAAGAAATAATAATATATAGATCAACTCAAAAATAAATGAATTAAAAGTCATTTAATTCTGCTGGAAGGAGTATTTGTCAAATGATGGAAAAATTATGCATGACATCTTGTTACGTCACAATACAGGTCACGCCATTACGGTGCACGCGTTCCAGGATCAGCCAGTGTATATCCGGTTCTTTCGAGGGCTTATGACATGACTTGATGGTTGATTGGAGCGGGTATAGGGGTACATCCTTGTATTAGTGTGCCTGCATCGGTTATCCGCTTGTCCTGTCGCAGGCCCCTCGATTTGCTTTTTCGGTGGTCGCTGGTTTTTTGGACTGCATTATGTTTACTATAAGGTGGCAGTCACTTTGCCGTGTTCAGATAAAAAAAGGTTATTTTTACTATTTAGTTTGTCATGTTACAGAGGCTTTGCGGTGTTATCATAAATTTTAAAAGAGTTATTGTATTAGCAATTCAAATATTTATACAATCCCCCAACTTTGATGTAGAAATTAATCGTTTTACCATCCAATTTACGTGACCCAATAAAACAGATGAAATAATATTTCATAAATCAACCAATTAATATGCAAAATGTATCACAAAAGTATATTGCATCGGTGTAGTGTCGTAACGCGGATTCTGTTAAACGTTCAAACAGAACGTAAATAAAGTAAATATGGATTTCAACTGTATCCATGTTGTGATTTCATTGTGCGTTTCGAATATTCAAAATATAATTAGGTCAGTTAACAATACTGCTCCCAAAACCAAAGTATTCTGGATAACATTCATAACTATTCCTCGTTAGAATTCCGATCAATGTCTTGATTTTTAACCGATGCAAAAAACCGAGGATGTATTAAATTGTGCATATATCTACAATCGTGGTCTGATTTCGATGATTACTTTTGTATTCGATAGGTTTAATTACTTCGGTAGTAGTCATGCCAGACTCTATCGAAGCGCGCCAACGTCACACTTGCGTTTCGTACTCAATTGACGTCCCATACTAATGATTTCTCCGATATGTATATCAATTTCGACGTTTATTCAAGCGTACCTATAGTAACAATGTGTTCTTTCAAGCGTGTATTTAACTATGTTGTTATTATCATTTTCCCTATAAATATTTCTTAGAAGTGATTCCGCGTATAATGATACGTCTATTCAATCCATTTTGAAGAGTACAAGAATGGCTGGAAATAGTATATTTAAATTATGTTCTTCAGCAATATTTCGATTGTTCGGAAATAAGTGGTATTGATGACTTGTTGCAAATTAAGAGTATAAAACAGATTTAACATAGCTAAGAGACATTCTTATTAAACCAGCTTACAAACAAAACAAACGCTTTTAAATCGGTACTTTATATACTAAAGCCACAGACACAAATAGACACGGAAAAACAAAGGAGTAGATAAATAAATACATCCACCAGTCCCACACTATGTTAACCATGTATCGTGGGTATCAGGAACTATGAGGGACTTGTGATTCTACAACACCCAGACCCGAAACAAATAAGTATGGATCACGTAAATATTTGTCACGGTGCGGTAATTGAAGCCACTGCTTCTAGCTTCGTAGCCGGCTCCTCACCCACTGCTCTACGGAGGCTGGTAAAATGTATACAACTCTTTTTTGTTTTTTTTTTCTTACTAGCCCTGTATTATACATGTCCCACAGCTGGGCACGGGCCTCCTCTACTGAATGAGAGAGGGGTTAGGCCTTAGTTTTTGTTACGAGTTAAAAAATGTTACCTATATAAAATAGTTTTGCAGCTGCCTTTCAATTCGCCTCAATGCTACATCTCCCAACAGACGCTATCACAACGACTTCAACATCGTGTGAAAGTGCACGTGGAGTCGCTGAAAAGTTTATTTTCAGACATTTTTCGAACATATTTTACGCATCGGTAAACATTCGGTAAGACCGTAGTTCGGTTGCATGTTTGAGATCGTCTATGAATGTAGTCAAATATTACTCTGAACGAGATTGATACGTATAGAAATTAGGGGAAATTTAAAATATATTTTTACTTCTTCAGGGTTCCTGTTAGCTGAATCCTATAACAGAGCCTACGCCGTGTGTCTGTCTGATTGTCTGATTATCCCAGAAAAAAAGTAAGGGCTCTCGAATTTTAATCATTTTATATAGCTGGCTGAAGTTTTAAGAATTTGTATTGTCATGATAGATAGATAGATAGATTTGGATATCTTACTCTCTATCTATACTATCTATCTATACTCAGCTCATTCATACTGTAGACAAATCGTCTACATCGTGACCGTCCCAACGTGACGTCTCTGAAAGAGCCTATTACTTTCAGTGGACATTTTTCACCTTCAATAAACCTTAATTAATTTTCCCTTTTGTTTATTGGTTTTATTAATTTCAAATTAATATTCAAATTCATTAACGATCCACTAGTGTTTACTATACGTGTATATATACTCAGGTCTGACATCCCCGAAGTTGTAGGCAGATGTGTAACTAGTACAACCACGATTCGCCCAGCTTATTTCCATACCATACCCATGATGTGATGGGGGGCGAATCTATCGCTATGTCGGGATCAATTCCAGACCCCGGGCTGATACTAAGCAGTTTGTGATTCAAAATCCCAATATCACTTTTACCCGTACAGTACTCAGTACAACAGTCGTACCGCGTACGAATTACAACTGCGCCATGGAGACAGTCAAGAGTGCAATCTTTATATAATAAATGTATACCCATCAAAAACATAAATGTGAAATGAGAGCCAAGTTCAATATTATGATATATGCCTTAGTTGTTGACTTCAACGACAAAAGAAGTGAGATCCAAATGGGTGCCAAGTTCAATGGTCAGTCCTGAAATTTAACATTTAACTTTACACATTTAATTTTTTTTTTCACATTTAATTTATTTTAACTTGAGGGGGTCAAAAGTGGCTCTTCGTGTAAAACACACGGTACACTCGCCATTCTGTTAGCTTGAACTTAGCTTGACACGCTATGGCATGTCTAGATATGTCTGAGATCATAATTACCATCGTTGATCTTATTAAATAATCTATTAGGTCGAACCACAACAATATTTCATTCAATTATACAAATTAACTTTAATGTTTTATAAGACACGAAAAAACAATTAGACATCAAACGGAACTGGTATGAAAAGTTTGGAAAAAGTTAGCATCTGCAGACATAATATTATTTCCAACAGATGCCGCAAATGCAGCTAATTCACGTTCTGGAATAGAAAATAAATCCTGTGCTAAATCTTGAGCACACATACTTTGATTTATTCTGCACTCGACGTTATCCAATAATACGTCTTTCAAACACACGAAAAATGCATTTGAATACCGTAATATATTATAAAAACTCTGTAAAATCTGTTCAAGAGAGTAACTTGAACATGTTTACAATAGTCATATTATACTATATATACTAGCCTTTGCTCGCGGCTCCGCCCGCGTGAACGTTAAAAATTGACAACATTTCATACAAACTTTCATCCCCTATTTTATCCCCTTGGGGGTAGATTTTATCAAAATCCTTTCTTAGCGGATACTTACGTCATAACTTCTACTTGCATGCCAAATTTCAGCCCGATCCCTCCAGTGGTTTGGGCTGTGCGTTGATAGATCACTATGTCAGTCAGTCACCTTTGAGTTTTATATATTTAGATAGCTCTTGTGCAAAACATAAGTACAAACAAAATTTAATTAATTTCGGCATCTATTAATATCTATGTCAGTGGTGTCGTCTCAATCTCATCGCACTCAAACTTTTCAATAAAACATCAAACAAATCTCCAACAAAATTTGTTTGTAATAATCTGATATTAAAATCACTTTAACTAAATCACGTCGTTTCTATTTCACTCCCGGAGACGGGATTTTAATCCATTTATCACTAAAATTAAATTTCAGAATTGTATGAAAAGGCTGGCTGGTGTAATGTGGGCCTGGTCACGGACTGAAAGGCTGGAATCACGCCAAGGGACCCACGCCTATAGAATCAGGTTGCAACGTAACAAATATGCCGACCGGGTTCTTATTAATTGTAACGCGCAGTGAAAGGCGACAAAGTGGATATTTTGAAGAGAAGTCACGTGGATGTTTTAAACCAGAGATAGGGAGAGAGCTTATTAAAGGATTCATAAAAATCACACGCAGCATAATTTTAAAGTGCCACATAAAAAATATGATGGAGGAGAACGTAGTTAACAATTTTTTTCCGACTTCCTGGCGCTAAATTAATTCTCAACCAAATTATGAAAAATTTGGAAATATAATAAAATTATCCTGTATTAATGCTCAAATTATAACTATCTATCTATAGATCTAATTTCCTTTTTGTGCTTTAATTTTAATAAAACGTCAAAAATGTGCTTCTGTATCGCCATAATTTTATGAAACAATAAAATACTTGTTCTTGGTAGAAGAAGAATTGCTGGTGAGAGGGTATCTGCTACATATACTCGACTGGATGGCGATCCGAAAAGCCGCCGCCGTAGAGACTCGTCCAATATTCAGGCCGACATTATTCTGCAACCGTCGAGGGTCGCACTGTCTTAGCGGTCGACATTACATGTAGACTGTACATCAGGTCCAATGTAGTCACTTTGCCATGGCAGAAAAAAAAAGTACTTTAAGAACATTGCACGATTTTATAAGGAACTAATTAACTTGACGCTTTTTCACCACCTATGAGTATATTATACCTACTGACATATATGTATATCGGAAGAAGATGTATACTGGTTACTTAAAATAAACCAAAAGGTGCCTTATACGTTAACTAATGGTTCCTTACTCGAACATTGTGAAAGAGGCTCATAATGTTATTAAGTATTCTTTTATATTTGACATTGATTAAGGCAACTTTTTCCCAACGTGAATCAGCCATTATACGAAACCTACCTTTGATTATAACTGTTTGTCCAGTGTCCATGATTATTTTAATATCTTTTATTCACTACTTCACAACGTGGCGTTCAAGTCTAGTAGTATGAGTAATAAAAAGTTATATTTTATTATCCGATAAGGGGCATTATATACGACTGCCACAAATTACGTGCATCATTATCTCACTCACTCCAAGGAAATAAATCCCGTCAATTTTCCGCCTTATCTATACTAAACTCCGTATATCGTGGAGGAAAATTTTGGCACGTGTGCATTATGCATGATAAAGGCTTCTGTGTTCGTGATTTTGCCACATCTTGTTTTTCGTTGTTCGGAGATTCGAATTTGCAGTACCACTGTAGCTGTGACATTTGGACTTGTCACAGTACAATTCACAGTACGATTCAAGTACCTATTTTAGTATGCGAGGCAACAATGCGCAACGGGCACGGAAGCTAGTAAATAGTTTCTAATTAAATTGACAATTTATTTTGCAATTCCCACTTCACGATGGTACAGATGTTAATGATAGCAATTGGCACAACTCTCAAAGGTACAGTTTCAGGATATATTCGGAAACCGAACTTGTATTTTAGACTTTATGTATCTATCTTCCATTGAGGCTACAAAATAAATATATCGTCACGGGAAAGGTAAAAATACTAAAACGCTAATACGTGAACTTTACGGTAGAGCATTTAAGAAAGGTTTTTTTACGATAATAATTCATAAAAAAATATGATTATTTTCCGTTTTGTCGGTGTTAATGGACAATGAAAATCACCCCATCAGGCGACCCACTTGATAGGCACCGCTTTATCTATTTCTACCGCCAATCCACATTATGTAAGCACTGTTGTATTTCATTTTGACGGGCATTGAACTAAGGGAAATTACTGGTGACGAGCACAGTCCAGTGCCATACATAGTTACACTCGCGTCATTCAAGTTAGTAAAAAAATAAAACCAATGATGCTTAATGAACCGTTTAAATGTAATACAATAAAAGTATTTCTTAAACATTCTATCACTCACTCCAGGTAAACAATGCAGTATCATTACCGATAATACAACGTAAATACGAGGTAAACTCCACCAATTATTCGGCTCAGCACATTCGATCCGGGAAAAGCTGCCATGACTTGGCATACTTCCCTGAATTTCCCTGCGAAAGCCGCGCTAACATTACTTTACCTACTTACTTAGGCTTAGTCGATCTAATAACTTTGAAAACTGGGATCGATACGGTAGCAAATACATTGTTATTACCATATCTAGACATATATTAAAACTCTACTTGTTAGTTGCATCCTACTACATACAAAAATAAAAATTCGACACATGTATTATGTAAATTGGATCATTACTATTACTTTTACATAACAATTACTAATTATAAAGACAAATATTTTTTAAACTCCCATAGATTATATTTTCATGGGGATTTCGTTGCTAAAATAAGAAGAAAAACTCATGGGTTATTGCCTCTTTTAATGTCTACAAGATCATATTCTTCTTCATTTATAGTGATTTCTTATGATTAGGCGAATATTACTCATTGAAATAAAACTTATTTAAACGGATTTTATCGCGGTTTTTTTATTAATTTTGGTCACCCCGTGACCACGAAGGCTGAAAGGTCTTCGAAAAGTTGGGATCAAAATTAATAAAAAACCGCCATAAAATCCGTTTAAATTAGTTTTATTTCAATGTCCACTATCATAGTAGACAGTTAAAAGTGTCATACTTGCGTAAAGGTAAATAAAACAAAACATTGTGTTACTAAGTTGTTCTAGGTTTAAAGAAAGAACATGTAAGTTTATGAAATCTAGGTATATTAAGTGTCAAACACACAACATTTATACTGGTAGTACATTCAAAAGAGAAGTGTTGTATGTATTACTTACGTGGCTTACGTTTCAAGTTTATTCTGGGTTGACATGTAATTTACTACAAGTGGTTTCACTGCGTACCGTAAGAATTTTCGCTATAATAATAAATAAGGATTTATTGTCAGTAACATAATAAGATTTTTGTCGTGAATCTGTTGCTGGGAAGTAAGTGATATATTTTTGATCCCGACTCCATAGTAGTTCGTTCAGGTGAGTCGCATTCCGGGGTCAATTAATATCAGAAGTATATACATTATACATACTTCAACCAGCATAATTCTGGCGACAATCAATGGACATAATGTCTCTCGACGGCTGATATTATATTTGAATGGCATTGTTCTTATTATCAAATCCAATGAACTCAATTATGGTTCGAAGAAAAAAAAAAAATTTATATCAGAATACAGAAATGCTACAAATCTTATGTCACTTATTAGTTCCATCACTCATCAGCTCAGTTGTCTAGTTCAAGAAGCAACTAGCAGCTAGCTAGCTAATACAATAATCTAACATGTGAAACCTCCGTAATAGGACGCATTATTAGTTTTGTGGTATAGTTATTATATCAATGATAAAAATATCACTTATTTACTATCCTATCAACATACAATAATACTTTATGTTTTTATATCAAAGGTCAGCAAACGAGCAAGTAAGCCGTAAAGTGTAGTGTAGTATATAATATAGTAAGTACATATCATAAAATAATTTTAAATCTACACTATATTGTAATATTATGTATTTATGATAACTATCATGTTCACCTCTTTAAAATGGGCTAGATGTAACCCATAAAACTGGCTTGACGTTCTTTCTCCCGTTATTTATATCCGCACAGAATGTTTGTGAAAATTCCAGAGATAAATGCACTGGCAGTTTAGCGTTTATTTTTCTGATTTATACCACTTTTATGACTACAAAAATAAGCTGAAATTATCTCACCTAAATTAAATTGAATCCCTAACAACAGCGCCATGCATTTTTATGCTTTGGACATTTTGAAATATAGTTTACTTGGGGGAGGAAGGTATGCGGGTGGTAGGTAGGTTAATGTTATTTCGTGGTATTTGATGAAAAAAAAGCTGCAATAAGATTGTTTTTTTTGCCTTATAACTAATCTTAATCGACAAATAACATTTAGAATTTTTGTGAAAGACTAAAGATATTTAGATTTTTAAATTTATTTTTTGCTTGAATGCCTAAACTGTAATTCGCTCGCCTGATTGTATACAACACTACACAGAAATTTGAAGTGAAAGCACTGCATGACATTAGACTGTGCTAGTCAATTCGAGACAAGATGTTAACTCTCATAATTTCACTGGCTTCAATGTTCTTCAAACCGAAACACAACAATGCTTACATACTGCTATTAAACCATAATTTTTTTTTTATTTACCTACCCCCTGTATTTTTTTCTCGTGTTTATTTAAACGAGTAGTTTATTAAATTTATAAATGCAACTTAGGAATCTTCTAACAATATTATTTACTGCCGTTGTGTCTTTACGAAACCCTTGATAATTCTTAACCTAATTTAAACTCTGTAGTAAAATTACGTTTAACAATTAATTCAAATTAGAATTCAACACCAATTAAAGACATCGAGTTTACAAAATTTGTAACGAATCTTGAAATTAATACCAATATTGAAGGAAATGATGTTTACAACTTCTGATGAATTCGTTGGGATCTTGGGCATTGAAAATCAATATTAGATAAATAACTTTCTAAACAAACTTTGGAAATATTTCACAGTTAATAAAGAGTTTAAGTTATTTAATTGAATGACGAGACGAGCAAGTCGCTCGCCTGATGGTAAGGTAACCATTCTGTTTAAACAACGCCTGCCCATAAACAGAAGCAACACCACACAGAAATTTGTTATTAAGCACTACATGGTACTGAACTACGCTCGTCACCCCGAGACATAAGATGTTAATTCTCATAATGCCCAGCATATCACTGGCTTCAATGTCCTTTAAACCGAAACACAACAGTGCTTACGCACTGTTGCGTGGCGGCAGAAATAGACAAAGCGGTGGTACCAACCCAGGCGACGTCATACAAGGGACCTACCAACTTGTACCAAATTTTATTATACTATCGAATGACGCCTCTAAGTCACACCCCATTTCATGATGATTGCTGCAATAGCAGTTATTGAAGTCTCGTGTATATGTTATACAAATATTGAATTCATTAGGTATTCTAAAAGGATAACATTTTAATCAATATTGGATAGTAATACTTTATAGTAGAAATTGTTAGGCCAGATAACATTGCTTCTGGAGACTTTCATTCTCAAATTTACCAAGAGACACGTAAGAATGTTCATTAACATAGCACCATCGCAGCTAAACTAATTTTGAAGAGCAAAACTAAAGAGAGTATGGATCGCTTATGACGCTGTAATAGTTTTGTTTATGAAGTTCTAATTAACAGCTACATTCTCTTTATTAAAATATGTGAAAGAATTGTTGGTCGCTTCATTGGTTTCATGGTGGCATACTAATGCTGAGAACCGTAAGGTTATAGCTTTAACTCCCGTGTCGGATACTCACAATTTGTGAATTTTAGATTTCGAAAAATCCCACATGAATTGCTTGTTATTGGATTTTGTCCCCGGCATGACGATAAACTTACCCCCTATCACATCATCAGAAGGAAATAATCTCGGTGAAAAATGGCCGCAGAACTAGTTGCACATTTGCCTACCCATTTTGGGATAAGGACATGAGCCAAGGTGGTAGGTCCCTCGTATGCGAAAGGCCGTCTGGGTTGGTACCACCGCTTTGTCTATTTGCCCAGCAACAGTGTATAAGCACTGTTGTGTTTCGGTTTGAAGGACATTGAAGCTAGTGCAATTACTGGGCATTATGAGACTTAACATCTTATATCTCGTGGTGACGAGCGCAGTTCAGTGCCATGTAGTGCTTTCAAAGGTCCGTGGTTCTGTGTGGTGTTGCTTCTGTTTACGGTCAGGCGTGGCGCTTACCATCAAGCGAGCGCCTTGCTCGTCTCGTCATTTAATCAAATAAAAAAATTGTAAATTTTATGTTATGTGCAACAATCGTGCCGATTCTGTTATGATCTTGAGTTTTATTACGAAATCACAAACACTTCACTTTTATGTACTTTGATATATAGATTCTGTTCCAAACTTTATGTCGCCAATAATTCAAACTGTAGATGAGGACATAACAGTCATCATCATAAAAACGACCAGTGAAAATCCTTTTCGTATTTTTATCGCCGTGGAGGAACAAATCCAATAAAATAAGAATAAAAAACATACTGCTACTATATGAAGAGATTATTTGAGGGAGATGTACGTAACGTGTACGTTTCCCCCACCAGCCCACTGGTTATTTAAACACTAACCGAAGGCTAGGTATTTTATTAGAATATCAGCGCGCAGTATTGACGCATTGCATGCAATAAAGTCAAAAACTCGTAAAGATAGTTTTACGTCAGCAGAAATTGAAGTTTTAGCAGACTTCAAATCAACGCAACGTTACGTATCGTACAATATCATAATCAGATGACCGACTTGCTCGCATACTGGCTACGGCTATAAAGTTTCAGTAATATTCTCCTGCCAATAGCAAAACAATCCACAGCTCACACGAAGGTGTTTGTGTTGTTTCATCAAAGTGTGATGCAAAAAATGTCTAAATCAACACTAAATTAGAGGACTAGGATAGTTGCCAGAATAAATGGTGACAAACAAACCAAATGTCAGATAAAAATATAGCATGGAAAACCTCCAAAAACAACTCTGCGTGAAGTTCCAAACAGTAATCCACAAACGATATATGACCGAAAAAGTTCTACTGACTGTTTTCATGAAATAAAGAAATATAATACGATATTTTATACGGCCCAACCGCCTCGGCTCAAAAGATAAAGAGCTAAGAAATAATATCGTCTCGACAAAACGTTTAAGATACGGGTGGAGTTGGGAAGATTTCCCGAAGTCTCGGTGGGTCGACGCACTTGGATCCACTCACACTTGTCGATATGAGGACGTGCCACGAATTTCGGTGTAATGTCGCCTACGGGCTCGATGTTTGGGCTTTAGGCACAACACGCACTACTACACACTGCTTGACTTCTGAATAATATAATGCCGTCGGATCGAAGGTTGCCAACTACCGAGTATCTTACGTACATTTTCACGTTTCTTTTTACGTGCTTCGATAAAATATACATAATATTTTCGGATTTCTACTTAGTCATGCAAGACTCGTAAAATAAAAACGGTGTTTCTATTCCATTCACAGATTTAGACATTATAAAAATAGTAGTATTGTTTAATATTTCAATACTTAGGTGTAAATACTAAATACATTCATATATTTGCGACTGGTCTGGTTTTTAGAACAAAAATATAATCGAAATTAATACATTTTAAAGGATTAAATCAAATTATAATCATCACCCTTTCGTAGTTTAGACATATCCGATTATTCCCAAAGCAATTGCATTGATAAAGTCCTAAGACCGAATGGGATGGAAACAGTAACGAAAAGGCGAGGAAGATCATGCTATAAAATTAAAATAAGATTCATGTTTTAATCTGCTAGACATAAACCTTATCTTAAAAATATTATTTATTCATAGGCGTAAAAGAATTGAGTAAAATAGATTTCGAAGAAGCTGTTACACTTTTTACCGACTTATACAATAATCGTCTTAGATTTTTCGATAAATTCTATTATTAGTTCGAGATTGTCTGGCCGTCGTACACGACGGCCTACAGTACGCGCTATCATTTTATAGAAGTCTACATAAATTAACTATAGCATCGGGGATCTCTACGCAAATCGTCACATGAAAAAAAAAATCAGAGCGGTAGAACCACGCTGTAGACAGTTTTGTCTACAGCATGAATGGGTCGGCACGATTATCATGTTACCACTGTGCCCCGAAGAACCGATATGAGGTACCAGCTTACTGTTGCATTTCGTACAATGAGAGTGATTCCGAAGCTCCAAATACCCTCTCCCTTCCCCAGTCTTTTAATTCCCTTTACTTTTAAAGTCAGCAACGCAGTAATGATTTTGATATGGTGGATGTTCATGGGCAGCAGAGATCACTTACGGACAGATGACCTACTTACTCGATTGCCGTTCTGTGCTATAAGAAATCTATATTAAACAGTAACTCGTCATGGGAATTTATGCATCTATTGATAGCGTGTTCGGAAACAGGTAAATTGTGCTCACGTGGTCTCGTGGCACGTAGCAAACATACTTTCTGCATGTACGATTTCAGTTTGTTCAAAGAGAATTATTTATTTGCATTACCTTTGGGAACTGTATCTTGCATTTTGTTTATATTGCGGACATAAAATTGCCATTTGTTTAGAGAAATACTTTACGTATTATCATAACTGCATATTTAAAATATGAGTTGCGCCATCCGTAAGTTATAGTTAAAATTAATGAAGATACAATTGATAGTGGTATGAATCAGGTCGAGGAAAAAACAAAGCTAGTACAAGGCTCTATCACCAAAAAATAAGTATATTATTACTCAATTTCAATACTTGGTCAGTAATTATTTCACAATTGTTTTATGCAGTTTCTATTGCCAGATGCTTAACCAGGTGTATCACAAACCCTTTATATAACTATCCCCAATAAAGTGCCTCGATGTTATATTCGAGCAACAACTCTGTCATGGTGACTCGAAAATTCATATTCTTTAGAGATATAAGGAAATATTAAAATTTCCAATAAACCTTTATAAAGCCTGCTATCTGTTCCCAGCGAAAAGACTTGATACAACATTAGCTAGTTCAATAAGTACAAGGTGATATAGGGTTTCCTTAGTAATAATAGTACCTCAAAATAGATCCAATATAAATATTTCTACAATAGATATTTTTTCAATAGAGCTTGTCACGGGTGTAAACCATTGATCTGATATTTAATTAATTACATCGTTTAAACATGAAAAATTAATATGCAGAAAAGTATAACTTTATAGGAAACTAGCATTTGCTCGCTTTGCCGCGTGAATGTCATTTTCGTGTTAAAGTCGTCGTGCCAAAAGCCTGTGACCTAATATAGATCATGGTTAACCTTTGTGCCAAATTTCATCCAAATCCATTCAGCCGTTAAAACTAGATTGAATAATAAACATCCAAATTCACAAACATATAAACTTTCACATTTATAATAATAGTAGGAAAGTGGAATGAAGATTCATATTAATTTATGAATAAAACCGTTGCTGATGTACAGCTCAGGGTAAAATATTGGCAAGAGTTTATTTACACTTTCCGAAAATTGTATTGAAAAACTCTAGTTTTTCGATAAAATAATCATTCTACATTTATCTGAACAATTAGCTAAAATTCAATTAAATATGTCGATCGAACTGCGTATCATTCTAATGGGGTTATAAATCGGGATATCCGGCACTAATCGGGTAGGATTATAGTTAAATAGCAGTAAAACTGTCACGTACGTGCTATTTCTCTTGACATTAAATGCAGATTACAAAATATACAACTATCTATAATAATATAAGCTAACAAACAATAATTTAAATAATAATACCATAAAATAAAATTAATTAAAAACAAAACAAATGTGAGAAAAATAACACGAAAAGAATGATTAATCACCATAATTTCAACTTGGAAAATGAAAAATCAAAACGTGTCCGTATAATTTATTAACAAAACGGCTAAATACAATCTAAACAAGCCGACAGCGGTTGTAAAGATCTAGATATAAATTGACGGGCGGAACACGCAACCGCTCAAGATAACGCTTGTATCGAGTTTTGGTTTCCAAATATTTCTATAGAACCGAGAGCGTTTAGCAACTTCAATTTATATTAAGGGATATCTTTGCTAATATTAAATCCAAAGTTTGTTGAGCATTATCTTTTAACTTGAAACGTAGCTCCAAATTGTTACTGGTTGAGTATAAATACATCTAATGTTAAGTACAATAGCAGAAATAAAAAGTAACTATAAACAATGTTCGTGGAAACATAAGAAGTGACTCTTTTTACGTTAAACAAGAATAAAATCACCTAAAAAACGATACCAAGTGCAAGTCGGATCTCTAAGGGTTACCGGGCATCGGCACCGACACTGACTATTAAAAGACCTCTAGCAATTATAATTAGACTTTTCAGTGTTATTTTTTGAAGTCAGTTTTTAACTTCTCTTCCATTTTCGCTTTAATTTTTTTGTCTGTTTTATATTTCATTATAAGCTTATTCTAATCTTTAATTCAAATAATCAAATATCCGTTTATAAACACTGAAGTATTCTTGTAATGTCTGCAATCCTCAAATACATTCCCTTCGTGGTGGAATTTTCGATCCAGATTTAAATGGAATTAATTTTAAAGTATACACTATCGCATTAAAAAAGAATCAACAAAAAAGGTCAGGTCTCTCTGTCGAAATGAAGGAATAAAAAAACGCATCGTGTTATGAACCACTTTCTTTTTTTGTTTTTTCGTTAGTTAAAAGATAAAATGAAGACGGCGGCAAATGAGCAAATCAATTACATACATACCATATCATATGATGGAAAATGATCTTCAGCACCCATGAACGCCCACAATACCAAAAGAACCACAGATACGTTGCCGACTTTAAAGGAAAGTGATGATTAAGGGATTAAGGAAGGGGAGGGAAGGGTTAACGCCTTTATTACGTATTTTTTCTCTGTGTCAGTGGTAAAAACCCGTTCGATCCGGCCCATTTATACTATAAACAAAACTATCTACAGCGTGGCTCTGCCACTTGTAAAATCTACTAGTTCTAAACACAAACTATACTAAAATGCACTACAGATTCTATTAAATAAAAGGTTAGAGGTATAGATAGATTTATCGATAACCGGTGAGGTTCTGGAATGGAGGCCACGTAATGGCAAGCGCAGCGTTGGACGTCTGCCTACAAGGTGGACAGATGACCTTATAAAGGTCGCAGGAAGTCGCTGGATGCAGGCCGCTTCCAAGAAGTTGGTGTGGAAATCTTGGGGTAGATCTATGTTCAGCTGTGGACGTCCTGTGGCTGATGATGATAGATAGATTCACGACGCACATCAAATAACAGGAAATATCACTTATGCTTACTCCATCGTTCAGATTATCCACGCAACATTTCAAATGTATGTAGATATTTGTCCAAAAGCCAGTGTAAATTCACCATGAAAATAGTTTGAGTGCCAAAATTTATTTCGGTAATAATTTCGCATGAAAGTTCAGCGTGTTAGACGTCACGATTCCTGGATACACGTGATTAACGAGGGAAGTTCTCATCCCCACTTGGTAACTTTGTGATGGACGAGACTATCAAATCGCTGTAGTTGTGACTCGAATTTTGTAGTTTACGCCTTTTTTAAAATGTCATAGCCAGTGTCATACTGTATTTGTTCCATAAAAATATTTTGTTATCAGTTCAATAGAAATATATATTATAAATTACACATAGAAAGTCACTAATGGGCACTGTTTGAATCAAAGGATTGTGATCTTTACCAAAATCGTTGGTGTAATCAGTCCGCAGTATATCAAATAATGGCAAGATGACTACCATGAACTTTATGTAATGGGTAAAATAAAGACCAGATTTACATAACGATTTGATATTATGTTCATTTTATTGCTGACTCAGATGTCTAAGTTAGCAATAAAAAGAAAGCTCGTCTGAGCGTTCGGCTCGCCTGATGGACACAAGTCACCGCTGCTATGGTTTTCAGTAATGTCAGGGCACAATCAAGCTGCTGCCTACCGTTGGAGGAAAACTCTTTTTATACCTCGCTTAGAGAAGGAAAGGGCATCGCGCTCGGGATACACCGAGGCTGGGTGTTCATTCCAAAGCACGTTTAGTGCTGTGTAGAAATGGACGCTGAAACACACCGTGCTAGATAAGATTGTTCCCAAGAGATAATTATGAACTCTACTGCGGTTTTAGGTGGTACAGTGGTAAAATGGCGCAGATTGCGAAACAATCGCTAAACTAGGTACAATGCAATCCGAAGCAAATGTGATTCTCCTTTGTTTTTCAACCCTGCAACGCGATTTGAACACATTCGTATGGACAAGCAGTCGGTAACCTGTTAACATAAAGAGCTTAAGAAATTCAATTTGGATTTAAAAAGACATGTTGCCGGATAACGTAACACCCAAACGTTTGTGCATTCAGCTCCACTGCCTTTTAAAATATGTTAAGGAATTCGATATACAGTATGATTTAAAGTAAAATGAAATCCGATTTGAGAAATGTGAAAGTTCAGCCGAGCGGAGTTTTCGATAACAATTCGGCTATGTTTCGTTCAGTCATGTAGTGAGTCAATTTTAATAACGATTATGTTTTTGGTAGAACCTCAGACACACAATTGTATTTTACTAATTGAACCACCCATTTTAATCAGATCTTATTCTATATTCTAGAATGAAAAATAGAATGTTGCGTTATTTAAACCAGGCCAAGGCCAACGACTTGGCTTGATGACTACTGTCATTGATTATAGCCGGGACCTTTTTTTTAAGCTCTATGAAGTACGGAGACGCTCAATTAAAATACCATCCACCACGATCTTCACGACGATCGTATCCACGGTCATCTCCCCATAGACTGACCGCGCTAAGGGTCGCTTAACTCGCTAATCATTTGCCGATTTTCCCTATAACAGTATCTAGTCTAACAGAGTTTCACTCTACGTATAAGGAATTCTGAAAAATGCCGCAAACAAGCAGCTTTGGGAGCATTTTTTTCTTTAATATACTCTCTGCTTCGTTTAATAAAAATAATCTCCCGATTCTTTTTCACCCTTATACACATGTATTTATTGTATAATGCTCATAAGCCGATTTAAGGACTTAAACCAGTTCACAACTCTTATCTTATTAAGGTAAGGCGTAGGACGAGATGGCGGGATAAACAAGAATATTTTTTAAATTACTTGCCTGAAAAAACATTTAACAGAGAAAATGGAAAGAGGAAAGATAGGGCCTTTTGCCTAGCAGTAGGAAAATAACAATTGAGAAAAATTTTCTTATATTTAACAAGATTCAAAGAAACTCATAAAAAATACATTGCAGGTAAAAGACGAAATTTAATGGTCCTTAAAAGAACAAACAAAGAAATATTTGTCATGAATATGTAAAAGCTCGAGAGTTTGTATAACTAGTGCGATCTAAGAGATTACAGAATAATACTCCCGAGAGTCTTATTTCAAGTTGTTTAAATAGTCTTGGAAAATTATCTCATTATTTCTTGTTCTTGTTCTCTGTTTCACGCAAACTCTACAAACTCCTGCTATTCATAGCTGGCTTAAACACAATTATAACAAGTAATAAACATAATAATAACTTAATCAAGTTAAATAACAATTACATTAGTAAAACAATACTCATTGACATAAGAAATTACAAAATTAACTAAGTTGGAACTAGCTTTAGCCCCTACAGTTGTAGTTTCTGTAAACACTATCTTCCAAAGACAAATGCGAACAGTGTGGCCAGTTGTAATAAGCCTAAGTAAATTAATGTTGATTAAAGCCATGCTGTAATAAAAGCAGCTAATAGAATATTGTGATGAACGCCGAAGAACGAAGATAAATGTTTGCGGTGTAATAGGTAATTTTCTTAGAGCCTTGACGTCAAATCGCTTTGATAAATTATGCTCTGACCTGAGTATCGAGAATTGTTTAGAACGAATATTTACTCCAGATGTTTTAAATACTGAACGCGATAACACCGTTTCTTAAACTAGATTTTATCGTAAACTTGAATGGAATATATTTTGTTAATGGTATTTTCGATCTTGATGGTAATACGGATTCAGAGAGTTGTAGCTATTTATAAAGGTAAAGGGTATATAACATGTAAAAAGGAAATTATAATATAGTAGCTTTATTGATTTAATACTATTTTCTTTCGTACGAACAAATATGTTCTTAAGCAAAATTCCAGAAATTAAAAGCAGTGAGGCATTTTTATAGGTACTTTGCAAACTTGTACTTTGTTACGGAAGATATGAATACAAGGATAATCTTGAATTTTAATAGTAATGTATATAAATGCAGAGTAGGGTTACATATTTATAAATTATTAATTATTTTATAAATTATTAGATTTGCCCACGGCTCCACCCCCGACAAAGTTTGTTTTAGTTTGAAAATGTTTGTAGTATCCATTCAGCCATTTACACGTGATATGCAAACAAATTTAGAGACAGAAATATGTTGGTTTGAACAAGTTATTAAACATATATTTATATTAAAATTACTGGAACGATATGGATCTAGATATAAGTTCTTACTCTATAAAATGTAAAAAAAACCTTTACTTAGAATATCAAGAATAAATATTTAAAAGTATGGAAATTCAAATTAACCATTTAGTTTTTAGTAGCCTATAATATTATAATAATAATAAATATAACATTAAAAAGCATTTATAAAATTTCAGTACAAAAAATAAAACAAAATAAATATTCACATAAAACTGAGATCCCCTTCCGTTTTCTCGTCGGTTAAATATGAAAGAAATTTACCAGAAAGCATGTATACATATGTATAAATAACATACATAGCATCATCAATACATATCTAAAATCACATGGTTGAATTATCGATCAGCAAGTCAGAATGGCTGTCTTTGCCATATTAGTTTGACACAATTCTGCCCGATATTGAATTAATCCTTCCCTGAACCGTAGTGTAGGATAGCTATTTATTATTAAAACGTAGACCCGAATACGGTATATATACGTCTGTATTGTTTGGTAAGTCCCCGGGGATTGGTATGACTTCGGCCTTAAACTAAAAGTCCTCTCATAAATAATGAATGAGTTATACCAAGAACCTTTGACGTGGATAAATCAGTCATCGCTAAAATCGCGATCGAGATTTACTGTCCTATACATCAATTACCTTATTTATTATTTAATTAATTGATTTTCGATCATACTTCCTTGTTTATGAACCAGTATAAATATTAAATTAATTACAATAAAATTACATACTAATATTTCCAGCATGCAGTCGGTGCTATTCCAGTTTAATTAATCAATCGTTTAAAGTACCTGCGTTATCATCATTTTTAAATTTTGCAATTCTGATATTAATTGGCAAAGAATAAATAAAGATCAAAATCGAACACTACTGGAAAGGAATATGCATGGTTTCTGTATACAGGGTTATTTTTAAAACACTGACAACCTCGCAGGGCCATATAGCTGACCCCATAAGGAACAACTTTTGTTCTACGAGTTTGGACATAACTCAATACATAAGAAAAAAAATGATTTTACAAGTTTTTGTTGTGTAGTGTTTGTGTTCGTACGTCAGCTGACGGCTGGATGTAGGTATTATCGATCGATATGGCGCGGCCGGTCATTGAACTGACGCGCGCGCTGCGTGTATTACGTAATTTGCGATACGCGCAGAGCGTAGGTAACTTTCAAGACGGAAATTAAATTCATAATTATTTTTGTATGAGAATAAAATCTAACAAATTATGAAAAGTCGTAGAACAAAAGTAGTAGCAAATGACCTTAGGAATCTACTCCTGCGAGGTTGTCAGTGTTTTAAAAATAACCCTGTATAAAAAAACACGCAATCATTTGAAAACCTCCTCCTTTTTTCGCCGGTTAATAAAGCAATAATCAATATTTTATTGTATTAAATTTCCTGTAAATTACCACGTCGCGTAATCTGTTCCTACGTGGATCAATAAGTAACAGAAATGTCGGAAATTAACATTACAGTAAAGATTTTCTCACTCATCCAAAGCCTCATCTTAATTTATCTAATCTGAGTACTAAGATATTGTAACACATAACTACGATTAAGGTATATTATAGTAGATTATATGAAATTATGTTTTATCATAGAAAATATATGCCCAAGCAAGCCTCAACATCCATTTTCATATTTATTCAGGAAATGTAAACAAACTTTTCAATTATCTCCGTTGTATTCAGTGTAACAATGGAATTGTTTGATATTTGTCTACGTTTCTAAAACAGACACCTAATGCTATGAAACTCATAATTCAACGAAATTAAAATATTTTATTAGAATGATTTTATTAGAATGAGTTCCGTATTGAATCTATTTACTGGTTATTATTATATTGTGGATTTACTTCCTATTTTAATTACTAGTTGGTAAGGCGTAAGTGTTTTCGTACACGAGAAGTCACCTAAATTGGTACAACCGCCGCGCCGCGCCGTGTCTATTTTGACCGCCCAGAGGAGTGTGTAAGCACTATTATTGTTTTAGTTAATTTGTTGTTGAGGATCATGCACAACATTTTTATTTTCTTTTTTTTATTTCATTATTTTAATAACGTTCCTCATTGGCATAAATTGAGCTGCTCTAACTCAAATAAATAATAGTTCAATGTAGTGCAAATATTGTAAATCAGTTTAGATAAAAGGCAAAATTAAAAAACCCACGACGGTTAAAATGTTATTGAAAAAGGATAAAATAATAAAAAAAACCCCGAGGTAAATAAACAATTAATGTGACGAGAGACAATTTACGTAAAATTCGTCTGGGGCTACCATTAAATGAACAAGTTTTGTAGGTTTTATAGTTTACTTTTTTTTTTACTAGCCCTGTATTATATCGTCCCACTGCTGGGCACGGGCCTCCTCAACTGAATGAGAGGGATTAAGCCTTAGTCCACCACGCTGGCCTAATGTGGGTTGGCAGACTTCACATACCTTCGAAAATCTTATCGAGTTCTCAGGTATGCAGGTTTCCTCACGATGTTTCCTTCACCGTTAAAGCAAGCGATAATTAACAATTAATATACACGTAAATTAGAAAAGTCAGTGGTGTATGCTCTTAGGGTTGGTTTTGAACCTGCGACTTTCGTCTCGACAGTCCATACCACTCCCCGCTGAGCTATCGCTGCTATATAGTTTACTTATTAATAATTTTTATTTAATAATTTAAAATAGTGATGGCGACCCCCGACGAATTTTACGTAAATTATCAGAGGTTTAACCCGTATCCCGTATCACATTTTGCCGAGCTTATTTCTGTCCCATAATGTGATAGTCCTGACCTATCGTCATTACCGAATATACATTATTTGTTAAAGACATGGTTTCTTTTCTTACCTACGCATAAACGCCTTCCCTGACTAAAACATTACCACCTTTGAAAAATACCCTTCATTTACGTAAAAGGGAAATCCTTTAAAATCCTTCCGACTTAGGATGAGTGTTTGCCACAAACCCGCTCATTAGTTAAAGGGTGCGACGCGTGCCAGAACAATATTCTTTTACAAAGATTTTAAAGAACGTTTATTCATTATACAAAAGTTTAATGTAATTGGAAGGTATGCTTTCCGACTTCTGTATGAAAAAATATTGAGAGAAACATTTACGGTTGTGTTACAGGAGTAACCTAGGTTTCTTGAGTGGTAGACAATTGTAGACGTTGACATTATAGTCAGTTTTTTCTACAACATGAATGAGCCGACGCGACCAGGTCGTTATCATTGAATCATGATGAAATCATCGAAGAAACCCTACGTAAAATAGCGACTTTCTGCTGCGTTTCGCACAGCAAGTGAGATATCCGGAGGCCCAAAATCCCCTCAATCAATCCCCCCCATACATGGCAACGCGCCCATGGTTCTTCAGTTATTGTGAGCGTACAAGGACGATAAAAATCACTTACCATCAGGTGACCTACTTGCTCATTTGCCAGCTATAAAATATCTCATTGTTGTATTTATTTTTGCCCCCTCATAATCGTAATTAATATTCATAAAAGCTTTTCCAAATCTTCGAATTTTACTCACGAAGTCAACAAAAAATGGCGATAATCAAACACGCTTCTGTAATTTTATACACAATACCAGCAAAAGCCGTGTGCCATTTATGAATTATTAATTGACTCGTTAACGGCAGATGGTACCATCCCCTGTGGTTAAACTCTCATTGATATTAAAATACATACAATTGAAGTAGATTAATGAGTGTGCCGTGAAATTATCGCGAAAAACATATTTGTAGAGGTTGCTTCGACTAGTGAAAATATAATTATTAATGTATTTATTTAAAACTACCTCGGTGGCGTAGTTGTATTGCGTACGCGGTACGACTGCTGTACTGAGGTCTCAGGTTCGATTCCCGGGTCGGGTAAAAGTGATATTGGGTTTTTCTATCGAAACGCTTAGCCCGGAGTGTGGAGTTGTGCCTGGTATGACGTTAGGCTCGCCCCCATCACATCATGGGTCGAAGATACGCTCGGCCAAATGTGGGTGTACTGGTTACACCTCTGCCTATCCCTACGGCGAATACAGGCGTGAGTGTGTCTGTGTCCGTCTGTTTAAACTTTATTGGGCCCAAAATATACAGCTTAAAAGAACAAAAATTATAATAGAGAATTACAATTAACTATAGACATGTCGCTTATTCGATAAAAGAAAATAACACATTTTGGAATAAATTGATTTTTTTTTATAGCATTGATCGGCAAACGAGCAAGTAGGTCACCTGATGGTAAGTGATCTCCACCGCCCATGTATGCCCACAATATCAGAAGAATTATGGGCGCGTTGCCGACCTTAAAGGAAAGGGATAATTAGGGATTGGGAAGGGTAGGGGTATTTAGGCCTCCGGATATCTCACTCACCGTACGAAACGCAGCAGCAAGCCGCTACTTTACGTCGGTTTTCTGTGAGACAGTGGTAATGACCCGGTTGAGCCGGCCCAATCATGCTGTAGACAAACTGTCTACAGCGTGGCTCTACCACTCATAGATAAACAAATTAATTAATATTAACCATACTTTTGGTTTCAAAATCAATTATTTGTCAATTATACAATTATCATTAATCTAAGTTTAGGTTGAATAAACGTAAATATAATCCACACATTAATATTGTTAAATGTATGCCAAATCCCCAAACATCGAGCCACACAATCAGGATTAAGACTACAAATCAAAGTTAGGCAATAATAAACAAGTTCTCAATAGCAGCTATAAAGTACTCAAGTACAAAATAGCATGTAGTAATAAAACTAGTATTTATACCTAAGTTAACAGTTTGGTTGCGAACTATAAAACAATCGGTGTTTATTTTACTAAATAAAATAATAAATAATACTAAATACACCCAACAGCCACATACATAGTCCTGACCCCACAATAAGATATGAGTCTCGTGTCGTGGTTATCATGAACTACGAGAGATTTTCGGTCTCACAACACCCAGACCCGATACAAATATTTGTGGTTCAAACAAACATTTGTCTTTGTGCGTTGCTCTCGTTTCTAAATCGGCTACTCGCCCGCTACGTCATCTGTCAACTGAAAAAAATGAGCAGTACAAAGTAATAAAAGTAAGTAATCAATACATAGTATAAAACAAAGTCACTTCCCGCTGACTGTCTGTCTGTCCCTATATATGCTTAAATCTTTAATACTACGCAACGGATTTTTATGCAGTTTTTTTAAAAGATAGAGTGATTCAAGAGGAAGGTTAATATGTATAATACATGCATAATATAGTAGAGAAACACTGATAATTTTAGAGGTTTCTAACGTGATGTCGTAAATAAACACATTTTTAGGCACAGTGGCCCTTAGCCACAGCAACGCGTAGCCGCATCAGTCTAGTTATATTTCTGCTGTGAAATCGGTGGAGTCTTCACATCACATTTTATATCAAGCACAAGCATTTGAAATTTCAATTAGAAAGATCTGCTTTGGTGGGGCAATTGTAATGCGATGGGCAATACGACCGCTGTGCTAAGGTGCTAAGGGTTTCGATCCTCGGGTCGGGTAAAAGTAATATTGAGTTTTTCTGTCATGAAATGCTTTGTATCAGTCCAGAGTCTGTAATTGTGCCTGATACGGCGATAGGCTCATCCCCTATCACCTCATAGGACGGAAATACGCTCGGCTAAATGTGGGTGTACTAGTTACACCTCTGCCTACCCAGCTGGATCTGGATTACAAGCGTGAGTGCGTATGATTATGATTAGAAAGAACACGAAAAATACGCAGAATGGGATTTATACCAGATATGGCGATAGGCTGGTCCCTATCACATAAACGGAAGGAAATAAGCTCGGCAAACAGTATGTGCATATTCAAGATAAATCTCTTTAAGTGTAGGAAACGCACATACATACAAATAAACGGCTTAGTAAATACTAAAACGTAAAAACTAAAAAACAAAAACGCGTTAAATTAAGAACCATCTTCTTTTCTGAAGTCGGTTAAAAAGGAACAAACATATTACGGGTGCACGCCATTATTTTCAATTCTAAAGGCGGCTATTATCCAGTGATCCCGCTTCCAAAGAAGATATTTGTGTGGCGAACTTTTAAAATGTTGCGCCCCAGATTTTGAGCTCTTTGTCCGAGTCACGACCACGTCCTCATGGGAACATTCTCGAAACAACGCTACGGTCAGTTTACACAGCTGGACTTTTAACAAAATGTTTCATGTATTATTTAGCTTGCAGTGATATTTCACTTGGAGGAATATAGGTTTATGCTCTTTGCATTAACTACGGCTGAACATTTTTAGAGGGTTTTTTAATAGGAGAGATCCTTATTTTTTGAAGACACATTGTGATCCTCGACGGTCGGCAGAATTATGCCGGCCTGAAGTTACCGGATATAAACTGGCTGACCCTAGCTGAGATGAGCGCGACTCGTTCAAACAAGCCACTACGAAGGGTTTTTTACCAAGTGCACGGTTGTCGTCATCCAATGGGATACAAAATCAAGGGGAGCGCGAGGGACACATTGTATTTGCACAAACTGTATATGCACAAATTGTATTTGCAGCAATCATTAATTAAATTATTTAAATTCTAATAAATAATAAGTACTTGAACCTCAACTCATTCATATATTATCAAACTATTAATCATGAAAACAAATAAAAATACGAACTAGGTCAAAATACTAGACGTACTAGTTTCAATAATTTACTGACGTAATATAATTACCCAACATACAAAACAAAACTACATACCTTTGTAAGACTGACTTACATAATTCATGTAGAGAACTCTTTAACATGCAGCCATATATGAAAACTTGTCTCCGACACGACACGGCAATAACTTTTTCATTACACTTCCAAATTTTTTTATTATATGCCTTTTCAAGTTTCAACGTCATATTCTTCTTCCAAGTAGTTGTAATTCATAGTTCGTACCGGTTACCATTTTTCTAGCTGTTTTTATTGTTTCACTACCTTTTGCTCCCTGCTTTGCCTGCGTGAAATTCTTCTCCGAAAACGTATCATCCAGGTCATGCTTTATCTATGTGGCAAATTTCATACCGTTCGTTCAGCTGTTAAGGCGTGATTGATCAACAAACACCCAAATTCACTAACGCACAAAATTTCCCATTTATTAATAGTAAGTAGGACAGTAGGATTCGCTTCTAAGTGATTTGTTAGCATATTGCCGTTTTTGGAATTGAATTAGATTTTTTTAGTATCTTGCTGTTGTATAAATGTTTGATAATTGTTATATACATATTTTGGCTGCATTAATCACTACCTACATTAAACTAGTAGTTAACTGTCACCTAGAAATCTTATTACGCAATATAAAAAAGCCTAGAGCCCAATAGTTGCATTTACACAAAATTCTTAACATTCATGTCATAAAATTTAGTGCATGATATCAAAAACGGATGTAATTTAATTGGACTCCGGTTTCGTTTAAGGACTTTCATCAAAGGAGTTCGAGCTGTCGCTGCATCCAATTATACCCCTACTTTCAAATCACACTTACTGTGTACAATGTAGACGACGCGCTTCGAGCACTTATAACATTGCACATAAAAGTAGACGCACATTTATTCTCCCTCCATTAAGTCGGCACTGGCTTGTGTCAAAGTATTCAAAATTTGTGGTTCGAACTGTTTTATTATGGAAGGATACCTGATCCATATTTGTACCTAAATAACCAACGACCATGATATATGTTTATCACCAAGATACATGTATATGATATACTTGTGTCATGGTGATAAACCTACCATAGTGTAAGGTGGGTCACTATGGCAGGTTTTAACACCAATGTACGGTGGTCGCTATCCGGTCGGATACGAATATCCTCCCACCAGTTTTATAAGTAATAGGTGGGTACATATCACTGTAGATGGTATATAATACATAAAAGTAATAAGTATTGAAATGGGTAGGGGAAACTTAGGCCTCCGGTAATCTATCTATCCGCCATCGTTATTTCCCAAGAAGTTCTAGAGGACTGAATGTTATCTGTAACTCTGTGTTTACGCTTTGGAACACTTAAATTTGTGTCTAAGCAAAACTTTTACGGCAAACGAAACTGTAATGAAATTTGCATCAACGTCTGTTTGTTCACTGAACTCAAAGCAGTTGCAGTTAATTTCGTTATGGTACAACTATATAGGAGTTCAAACATCTTGTTTTGTAATTACTTTTCGATATATATTTAGCGTTAAATAAGATACAAATTTATATAAACATATACATACGGACTCACGCCTGTCATCTCCGAAGGGTTAGGCAGAGATGCATATTCATTTTAATCGCTACTTTTATACAAAAAACCATTTCAACATTATTGATATGATCGAACTGAATGAAAAATAAATATCTGAATGCCGCTAAGTGCTGGAGGTCTATTAAAATAGCAACATCATTTATTTAATGTTAACGAAGCTCCATAATTTATCGGTATTTAAATTAATACGATAATAGCTTTGACCTTTTACGAATTAGAATGCCTTAAAATTTTGTCAGAATATTGAGTTGTAATTTTCCTCCAAGACAGCCTTCGTGGCACAGTAGCGAGTGAAGCTAGAGACCGCGAGTTCTATGTGAGGCAAATGTTTGTGTGATCGACAAATATTTGTATCGGGTCTGGGTGGGTTTTCTTTCCAGAGTGGTTAATGGCAGGCAAGCACCCGATGATGCGACCGAAAACATGATACGTCAACCCCATTAGGACTGCAAAGGCAGTGGAAGAATATTGAGTTGTAATTTTTCTCAAAGACAGCCTTCGTGGCACAGTAGCGAGTGAAGCTAGAGACCATGGGTTCTATGTGAGACTAATGTTTGTGTGATCCACAAATATTTGTATCGGGTCTGGGTGTATTTTCTTCGCAGAGTGGATAACTGCAGGCAAGCAACCGATGATGCGACCGAAAACATGATACGTCAACCCCATTACGACTGCAAAGGTAGTGGAAGAATATTGAGTTGTATTTTTTCTCCCATTCAACATTAACATTACAATCGGTCAAAATAAATACCGTAAAGGCAAATATTTACTTCAGTCGCTCTAAACATTATTATTTTTAAAAATGCTATTATATTTCATTACGGTAAAATACCGTCTTAAATAAACGATATCGTTTGAAATGTAAACAGTAATTGATATTTCTAAGGCTTTTTGAGTACGTATTGAATCGAAATGGCGTCTATTGTTAACAAAATTCAAAAAAAGTTCACAATTCGGCGCGTATTTTTTTTCGTAAAAGGCAACAATTACTAAGCATACTTCTAGCAGCTAAAATATTATTATGAGACCTTTATTTGTCCTACACGGTGGGGATCCGACCATCTCTTGATCATGGCTTCTCTCTTGATCTTATGCAATTGGTAGAGCCTCGCTAAAGGCAACTTTCTTTAAAGTATAACTGACCGGATTGGTACAACTGACTCTTCTTTATCCTGGCATGGCAAAGTGACTACATTATACTTGCTGTTAAATACAGTGCAGTCTAAACTTAATGTCGACCGTCAAGAGACATTGAGTGTCACGACGGTCGACAGAATTATGTTGGCCTGAAGTTACTGAATCTTCACAACTGGTCTCCGAATGCGAATGGCCTGAATGAGCCACTATGGCGGATTTCTCACCATGTATACGGTGGTCGCTATACATTCGGATACAATATATCAGTCACCCCTCCACCAGAAACCCAACGTATAGTAGCTTTCTTGCTATTGGATTTCGTGCCGTGAATAAATTGTCTCAAGGTCTAAATCCCCTTCCCAATCTCCTTATATTTCCTTTCCTGTAAAGACGGCAACGAACCCATGAAGCTAGTATGGTGTGTTCATGCGATAAAGATTACTCACCAGCAGGTAACCTACTTGCTCGTTTGCTGACCTCAACTGTAAATATAAAATATTCCAGCCTAGTGCCACGGTCCTCCTTCTAACTTCGGTGCTAGAACTTTGCCTGGTCTCGAGCATTCTCTTTAACCATTAGCTCCTCTTCCCGTGTCTCTAAAACGTTATGCCACCGCGATGAACATTCTCTTTAATGAGTTCATTATCTCTTCTTCCTGTGTCTCTCTAAAACGACAAGCCACCGTGAGACTAAGCCAACCACAGGAAGATACTTCTGATACTTTCCTGCACATGCATTTCAGATCGACCTAATCTTGCCTCCTCAAATGTAATCTGTATGCATTACCAACTTGCAGATATTAGTATTCCTAAGAACAGATATGCATGAAAGTGATACGTAAGCGGTTGCAATGATATCTACCAGGAGCATGATCTGTATAACTTACATATAAGCTGAATTTTAATCAATCCATCGGCATTTCAGATTATGTCAGAAGCTAAGTGATTAGTTCCATATGAACATAACATAAACCCACGTCTTTATCCACTAAGGGGTAGGCAGACGTACAACTTGTGCTTATTTCCGACCCATAATGTGATAGGAAGTGAGCCTATCGCCATACACGAATTCACACTCAAGCAATTCATGTGTGATTTTTCGAGTTGAAAAAACAACACAAACTGTGATTGCCCGAGCTACGAATTGAACCTAGGACATCACGGTACGCCGTCACAAACCAACAAGGCGATTGGTGATATTTGAAGAACTGATTACCATCAAACCATGTTAACAATTCCGTTTGAGCTGAAACGAACAGATTAACTACGACGATGCGATCTATACGGCCAACTAACGATACAAAAGTAGCTTGAGGTTTGATAATTGAATAATGAAATATAATGGGTAATATCGCTCTATATTTAGCATTGCTTTTATATACGAGTACATGCATCTGTTTTTTTTTTAAATAAATACACCCAACAGTCACATTCATAGTCCTGACCCTACAGTAAGATACGAGTCTTGTGTCGTGGGTATCATGAACTACGAGAGATTTTCGGTCCCACAACACTCGGACCCCGAAACAAATATTTGTGAATCACACAAACATTTATCTCGGTGTGGGGATTGAACCCGAGACCTTTCGCTTCACAGCCAGCTACTCGCCCGCTGCGCCACGGAGGCTGTCAAGGATCTGTGTAATTATTTCGTCAATCGCTCTTCGTCAGCAAGTTTTTCCTCATAATCTTATTTGACCTACTTAATGTATTATAAAAAATTATTATTCAGTCACCATGTTTGTTGAGTTTGATAACTATTATTGTATTGTGATACCTAAGGTTTCGCCTTCGTTTCCCAATGTCATTTTTAATAACATACGTTTTCTCTGGAGTTTACAATCTTGCACCTTTAAATGTTTCATTATTTTGTAATATTAAAAGCTGATTTTAAATCTTTATTATGATCACAATTCAGGATTAAGTCTTTAATAATATTTTGCCTATAAAATACTTCAGGGCGTCGCAAGGGAACAGTTTCAAATAATTAAAAGATAAAATACAAGTATTAAAAACGTTACTAGGATAAAATTTTAAGAACTCATTATAATCTATCAAACCTTTTTGGAATATAAAAAATTACCTACTTAAATAAATTATTCATGCTCCTTCAGAGGCTTTAGGGATATTAGGATTTTTGTATAATTATTTCTAATTACATCTATACTTTTTAGAAAAAAATGAATATTTAAAAGTAATCGTTTTTAACGATATAACTTCAATAATTAATTAACTATAGACAGCTTTTGTGGCGCAGTGGGAGAGTAACTAGTTGTGAAGCGAGAGGCCGTGGGTTCAATTCCCGCACCGAGACAAATGTTTGTGTGATCAACAAATACTGAAAGGGCCATGGGCAAGCGGAAAGAGCTTTATTTTTTATTTAATTGAGTGACGAGACGAGCAAGGCGCTCGCCTGGTAGTAAGTGCGCCTGCCCATAAACAGAAGCAACACCATACAGAACTTTAAATTACAAAGCACTGCATGGCACTGAAATGCGCTCGTCACCCTGAGACTTAAGATGTTAAGTCTCATAATGCCCAGTAATTTCACTGGTTTCAATGGCCTTCAAAAATAAAATACAACAATGCTTACACTGTTGCTTGGCGGCAGAACTAGGCAAAACGGTGATACCAACCCAGACGGCCTCTCGCATACGAGGGGCCTACCATCTTGTACCACCTTGTATTGTATGACTAAAGTTTAACATGATGTATTAGATGAGAAATGATACGTGAAAAGTGAAATACATAATATGAGCTCCAATAAAATTACTCATGTAAATATTATTTATCAGTGGCAGAGTCACGCTGTAGATAGTGTTGTCTGCAACATGCTTAGGCTCGATCAGGTTGTTACGGATGTCTCACAGGAAACTGGTATGAAGTAGCAGTTTGGTATCACGGTTCGCGCGGTGAGTAAGATATCCGGAGGCCGAAATCGAATCTTTTCAATGCAATAATATAATTATCCTCTTACTAAAAGGTCAGCAATGCATCCATAATTCTTTTTGTATTGTGGCTGTTAATCCGCAGTGAAAATCACTTGTCATCAGGTGACCCATTTACTCGTTCCCCGATGGCTATAGAAAAAATCTTATAAAAAAATCCAATTCAAAACAGTATGTACGAAAATCCCTTTACATTTGTATTTAAAATATAAAACGTTTTGCTTGCCCGTTTTCTACTGCATGTGAAGATCAGAGATAACGCCAGAGACCTGAAAGGCCTCTCCTAAATAGACCCTATTATCACTTTTGTAGGTACCTACCCTGATGGGTTTGGGATGAGAAATTTAATATCTCAGCACATTACGGGAGCTACTTAGCTTTCTTAAAAAATTGTGCAATTAGTACTTTTGAAACTGCCCTAATACGTATTAGATATACAATGGAAATGATACCTACATCATTCAGGTGATAGTAATTTTAGCTTATTTTTTTACCTTCACAAAGTCCGCAGTAAATGGAGGTTTTAAGTGTGATTGCACCATGCGGCAGCTAAAGTATAACAAGCAATATTTCAAATGAAGTTTGTATCATTTGTTTTCTGTAAACAAAAAATACAATATATATATATATATTTATTTATATATATATATTTATTTATATTTATATATTTGTTTTCATGTATGTATTGTTCTTACGATAATCATTCTAATTTCATTTTTAACCTCCTGAAAATATCACGAATCTTGGTGTATTATAATATACCTGTACATTAATTGTTCAAAATAGATTGATAATACTAATATATAAGAAGTTGTGTTATCATAAGAATTTAGGCTCAAACATGTTGCTCGGCGCAACATGCTTTTTGACACGTGACAGAAAGATTTGGCCTGTAGTTTTTGCGACCGGCCGCCTGCCCGATGTCAACCCCTCTAAGGAGAAACACACCCAGACCTGAAAAGAATTTTGGAACCCACAATTTTTGTCTCAGCGCGGGAATCAAACCCGTGGCCTCTCGCTTCACAGCCGGCTACTCTCCCACGGATGATGTTAATTTTAGATTTACGTTATGGTTAAAAACAGAAGAAAAACCTGAGTGGTAGAGCCAAGCTGTAGACAGTTTTGTCTACAGTATGAATGGGCTGGCTCGACTGGGTCGTTACCACTGTCTTACAGAAAACCGACGTAAAATAGCAGCTAGCTGCTGCTTTTTGTACGGTGAGTGAGATATCCGGAAGCTCAAATCCTCTCCCCTTCCCAATCCCTAATTATCCCTTTCCTTTAAGGTCGGCAACGCGCCCATGATCCTTCTGGTGGTGGGCGTACATGGGCGGTGGAGATCACTTTCCATTAGGTGACCCACTTGCTCGTTTGCCGTACTATGCCATAAAAAAAAAATGTTCCATTCCGTTCCATATAATTGTAATATTCGTGACTCAGTAAAACACTCCAATAAGTGAAAACTAATTTACATGCTGTAAAACTTTAACTCATTTAATATTTATCTCATGTGGAAAAGTTCATCGAAACTTACTTTCTTCGTACAAGTTGTGTTTCCTTTGAACAAACTCTTTGCGTGCGTCCGCGAAGTTTGCGCTTACTCAATCCGCTGTTACAATGGAGTGAGCGTTTCCAACTTACAATTGCTTCTTCTACGGTCTACGCTTGCTAGGTTTTATTGGCAAAAATTTTACTTTATTTATGTACATTATCCTACTAATATTATAAACGCGAAAGTTTGTAAGTATGGATGGATGGATGGATGTATGTATGTTTGTTACTCTTTCACGTAAAAACTACTGAATGAATTTTAATTAAACTTTACAATAATATAGCTTATACATCAGAATAGGACATAGGCTACTTTTTATCCCGGAAAAAGCAGATCACGCGGGCGGAGCCGCGAGCAAAAGCTAGTCTACACTAATATTATAAAGAGGAAAGATTTTTTTTGTATGTAACGAATAAACTTAAAAACTACTGGACCTATTTGAAACATTCTTTCACCATTAGAATCCTACATTATTCCTGATGAACAAAGGCTACTTTTTATCCCGGAAAAAGCAGATTACGCAGGCGGAGCCTCGGGGAAAAGCTAGTGTTATATATAAGCAATGATTTTATAAGGTTCTGAAAGTAAGACTTTAGGTGTAACTAGGGTAACTGAATACTTTAGATGACGTGACGGAAGCGGATAGAAACTTACTTCGTAAATTCGTAACTTCCAAATGCCAATAAATCTATTGTATGAAAAGGTGAACCCTGGCATAAGGGCGGCATAACAGCAGGCAAAAATAAAGAAATGAAGTGAACTTATTTTATGTCTCTTAAAATAAACAGAGTTCTTATATTTTTCAATTTATTGATCACATAGGAATAGATTATTTAAAATTATTATACGTCCATCAGTCCAAAACGAGTTGGCTTTTTGAGAAAAAAAATTAAACCTATCACATACTTACATATTTTTTTCGAATATTTTGGGGATACGGCCATATTCTAAGATCTGTGAGAAAGACCGAAAATAAATAATATTTTTAGATCAGAATACAATAAATGTGGCTAGAATATTAAGATATATAAATGTATATATTAGCTCAATCAAATAGAGACATACATGAAAGATAATAAGCTGTAAACTTGTAGAAATCCTGGATATGACGTTTTAAAAATTAGCTCACAAGTCTCAGTTAATTTCATGAACGTAAGTCAAGATATTCAAGATTCCAAGAACAATTTATTTAAAGCAATACAGATTTAGAGCATGTCAAAGGACAACCTTTCCAACATGTATTTGCCTGAGACAGCTACGAAACGACGGCTCCTGTCATTTCTAGGAAATAGAAACGGTGAAAAAAGTAGATAAACATGGTTTATGCTGACATTTGAACTACGTCTAACGTAAAATGTTGACATAACCGGAACAGAGACGTGCAGAAATATATTAAGAACGAAGTGGTGGCTTACGTGACTACACGTCTTTATCCTCACGTAATGGCCATTCATTTTCCTGTAATAAAAATCCTTTGTTACAAACTTTACGCCATCAATTCGACATTTTCGTGATGTTACGGTAACTATTTTCACTTGGGAGGCATTAACTTTACCTACTACGAAAATAGGAATTAATTATTAAAATTAAAAACGTAACAAAAGCAAAATAAAATAAAAAAAAGACGTGAAAACGCAGCTTCGGCCGATTTCCGGATTAAATTGAAGAATTCTATAATTATATGAGCATTATATGAAACTAGCACTGTCTAAAGCCAGTATTTAAATTACACTTTGAAAATCTCACGCGACTTTGCCAAGGATTTGCATCTGTGCCTGATATAGCGATAGACTCGCTACCTTGCTAAGTACAATATGATTATCATGGGACGTAAACCTTTTTGTACCTTTCCGTATCACTTTAGGCATATCATCATCATCAGCCACAGGACGTCCACTGCTGAACATAGGCCTCCCCCAAAGATTTCCAGACCGACCTGTTGGAAGCGGCCTGCATCCAACGACTTCTTGCGACCTTTATCAGGTCGTCTGTCCACCTTGTAAGCGGACGTCTAACGCTGCGCTTGCCGGTGCGTGGCCTTCAATCCAGCACCTTTCTGCCCCATCGGCTATCAGTTCTGCGAGACATATTGTAGATAATTTAACAATAAAATTATGTTTTTTCGCAAAATCGTCAAATTTCACACTATACTGATCAATCCCATCTATTAACCTAAATGTAGGCAATACAACGCCCTCAATCTTCTTAATGTGGCAGGAAATTTAATGTCCCCTGCAGTGAGATTTGAGACTGGATAGGCTGATACCGTAATGGCAACAATGATATAATCTACTACGGCAATCGTAAGAGCAATCGGCTATTATGCTGACCCCATTGTTTTGCCTCAGAACTAGTGGCTTGTGAAACAGTAACGTCTTAAATTGGAACAGATATCCTATTCATTAAACAGTGGGTTAGCTGAACGGAATATATAATATATATTTTTTATAGCATAGGCCGGGAAACGAGCAAGTGGGTCACCTGATGGTAAGTGATCTCCACCGCCCATGTACGCCCACCACCAGAAGAGTCATGGACGCGTTGCCGACCTTAAAGGAAAGGAATATTTAGGGATTGGGAAGGGGAGGGGATTTGGGCTTCCGGATATCTCACTCACCGTACGAAACGCAGCAGCGAGCTGCTACTTTACGTCGGTTTTCACAAATAAGTTTTGCAACAAAATAAAACCGATTCAAAAAAACTAAAATTCTATAAATAAGATAAGCTCAAATTAGCCCGTCTATGCAAGTGCTATTGCTGTTAATCTATTTAAAATACATCAAAATTTGAGCCTAAATGTCAAAGTTTTAGTCTTTCATCCGTGATTTCAGCTCCTAGCTCTTCCTTTAAATAAAATGGAACCAACTCTGAAATACCTATAGGCTATCGATTAAAGAAAGAATTAACAAAATCGGATTACCTTGTGAAAAGTAATAATACGTGGTCAAACATACAAAAGAAAATACGCGTAGACTTAAGGACCTCTATCGTTTTTTTCGGTAAAAAATGGGGTGAATTTACTAATAAATCTTATAAAAAAGAAATCCAATTCGATAGCATCATCGAAGAATTAAGAACAGTTGAATAAATGGATATCATGTCTGTTGTAATTCAAATGGCTAAGATTTATCATCCTACATCCTGGATATAATTTGTCTAGTGTGGTCTAGACAGATCGTAACATAGATTCTAAAGTACCTAATAGTTAGTTAAATGTCGGGCAGTATATCTGTTAGTACACAAGAACTCCTAAATTTAGTTGTGTTTATGTTTAAAGAAAAATAAAAAAGGTTGCAAATACATTGAAATTCCAACTTGGGACATATTATAATAATATATGACCAACCATATCTTTACATAGTATAAAATGAAGTCGCTTCCGCTGTCTGTTCGCTTAGATCTTTTAAACTATCTATTATACGAATTTAAATGCAATTTTAGCAATAGATAGAGAGCTTCATAAAGAAGGTTTTTATGTATAATGTAAACACATTATAGTACAGAAAAGCTGAAAACTTCAAATTTTTGTAATGTGATGTCGTAACAAATATATTTTTACCCGCGCGAAGCCGGCGCGGGTCGCTAGTTGTATATATTTCCATTCACAAACATTATAATTCACTTGTATTATATTAAAATATTAAGACATACGATTCCATTTCAGACATCATATTATATTTTTATACAGAAATTATATACATACGCAATCACGCCTGCAATCCCCGTAGAAAAAGCATAGTAACCCGTACATTCACACTTCGCTTCTTATGTCCATCCCATGAAGTGATGGGGGTGCTATCGCCATACCGAGCACAATTTCAGACTCCAGGCTGGCCAAGCATTTCGTAATAGAAAAACCCAATATTTATGATAGAAATTATTGAATTAAAATAATGCAATTAATTTACTAAACATTGAAGACACTGACGTCAATCCCTCGCCAAATCCCCAAAGTACTAAATTATCTTTTGTTCAAACACAGACAGATAACAGAATATATTCTTTGTTATGGTAATTAACAGTGGTGGAAGAAAATAACAGAGTCCACGACAAAGTTTGCGGGCAAGTGAACAAAACACAGTTTGCTAATAGATACGCCGACGACTCTATTTGTAACTGCCAGCGCGACGGTTTTCACGGTCCCAGCTCCAACAAAGCTTTGGCGGGAATGCGGCCTTTAGCACTCGGGACCGAGGTCTGTTTAAATGTAACGGATGGACGCGACGCCATCAGTGGGGAGTTTCACAGTATTTGTGCAAGAATTTGTCAGTGTTTTTGAAATGTATCTCTGCGTTTTATCAAACGTTTCTCTTCAATTTGTGTCCGCAAATTGTGGACTTACGAATTTACCACTTACGTATAGTATGATTCAAATTATTAGCAATATATATTTTTTACGAATTAAGTCATTCAAGATACATAATATAAAGGTTTATGGTTTGTATACAAGGTGTTAGGTCCCTCGTATGCGAGAGGCCGTCTGGGTTGGTAACACCGCTTTATCTATTTCTGCCGCCAAGCAACAGTGTGTAAGCACTGTTGTGTTTCGGTTTGAGGGACATTGAAGCCAGTAAAATTAATGGGCATTATGAGACTTAATATCTGAACTGTCTCGGGATGACGAGCGCAGTTCAGTGCCATACAGTGCTTTGCAATTCAAAGTTCTTTGAGGTGTTGCCCGAAAACCCCTTTTCATTAATCAAGCAGTATGCATGGCTTATCAATAATTGATGTAATAAGTCAATTATATATTATATGACAAATATTTACGTAAACATATTACAAGGATAGATACAGCCCTACGGACATTCATGCCCATATTCACAAATTCACCTCGTCGCTCATAAAAAATATCAATATATCGATCAACATCCTTACTAGTTGCACGTCTGCTAACCCCTTTAGAGATAAAGGTGTAAGTTGATGTATACATGTAACATCGTTAGCATAACCAAAATTTTCAGGTCAAATGGTTGACATACATTTGTAAGAGAGTACGTATGTTTCTTAATAACGCGCCACTGAACTTAATCTTTGGCTTGCCTCATCCAATTACTGTTGATATCGCAAGGCTGTCATTTCAGGATTCTTATCCACTAAGCCGTGTCGTGTACTTGTTTTCTCCCGCTTCGCTTCCTCATTGAATATAGATCCAAACTCTCGTATTTTGGTTTATAAATTTTTGTAGCGATCTTTACCACTGGCCTGATTTAACTGAATGATGGATTATACACAGGGTAGATCATAAACCTAAATAACTATTCATCCGAATAACTAAATACCAGTAACTTGATCGTGTTATTAAAAGAACAACGCTTTTTATATGCCAAACGAAAATATACTAGACTAGGTGTCCGGCGCGGTTTCACCCGCGTGCATATTACTACTCTGCTCCCGTGTTTCATCGGTATAGTATAGCTATAATCATAATACAACTCCCTCTTTTACCCCCTTAAAATGTAAACTTCCAAAATTGTTTTATTAATTGTCACCTACATTAAACTAAATATCATATCCCTAAATTTCACTATCCTAGCTTTAGTAGTTGTTGAGATATCGTGAGTAATCAGTGAGTGAGTAATATATCGCTTTTATGCATATTATTATTATTATTATTATTAATATTAATATAAAGAAAATTACTACTGCAATAAAACTGCTGCAATATCTTTAATTCTCCTAACTGCATCCCCTCTAATAACCATAGTTTCATCCTCGCAAAAATCTACGTTCTAGGTGAAACCACAGCTGCTACACGGTAACTTGAAATAAAAAATGAACGCGATAAAACTAAATGTGTAAATTTAGCACCAGTTATGAAAACTCACCGGACGAAGCGTTATTTGAGACGAAGAAAGCATTTAAAAAATAATTCGTCACGTAGACGGTAAAATATAAACCAGTGGCGTTAAATAAAATATTCTAAAATAAACCTGTCACAAGTATTTGGCAGTAGAACACCTAGGTAATGAGTATCACGATGATTGTATTTTGTGATCTTAGTGTATTGCGGAATTATGAATAGTTGATGATGACCTGTACCGTTATTGTGACTGAGAAAATAATGGAAGGTTGAGTAATACTCTTCTTGAGAAATGTATAAAAGAGCTTCTTGCTTTAGTTTGGCGATTAGTTTGGAGTTGAAAATCTTGAATGCATCGCTGTCAGTCGGGAAAACAACTACCTACTACATTATTACATACATGATAATTCAAACGAGGAAAATTCTGGTAGACTAACCGCACATTCGAAGCTTAATAGACAATATCCTGCTCCGTTTTGTGAATGCAAATTTTAAGCGGACACATTGTAGTGGTTATTAAGCACAAACATATGCAACGATGTAAATGCTTTTATGCGCTGAAACAATGCTGCAGCTGCAAGTAACCCATATTTTGGTCAACTAGTTTGGTATACTTAATTATATTTCCCTATTGGCTGTTTGCAAAGCTATCCTTTTATATACTCAACTCAGGAAAACTAAATTACTGTGCACAATTTTGTTGTCATATGACTATTCATTTAGTAAAATCGTTGGTCTGTACGATCTCCGGGAACAAACCAATTTTCGGGCTCGCATTCCTAGATGGTTGAACGATGCCTCGGCGACTATTGTTAGATATTTCGCAATACTATGCCATTTGCTCGTAACTTTATTTTACTGTGTGCCCGTTGGTTTCGGTGCCACGGTATTGGAAGACTGGAATTTCAAGCTTATCTTTATATTCTGTTGTTTTCTATAGCATAGGCCGGCTGTAGGCAAGTACATCATCTGATGGGTATGTGATATCCACTACTCACTGGTTTTTACTACCGTAAGGTACTCGACGGTAACAGGTTGTCCAGGTTGGTACCTCCGCAATGTCTATTTTTGCAGCTAAACGCTGTTTCAGTTTAACGGACATTGAAGCCAGTGAGATTACTGGTGTTAGAACGACTTATGTCTCGGGGTGAGTAACGCAACCCAGTACTATGTAGTGCTTTGTAATTCAAAGCTGATTGATGTTCTATTTGTTTATGGACAGGCATAACATCAATTCACGTTCCGTCGTTCAGGCTAGAAAAGAAATTGATCAATATAAATATTCCATCCATCTTAAAATATAAACATCCTAAAAATAATTGCGAATAATAATTTCATAGTTTTATTCCATGTAATATCTGATTCAACTGTCTATTCGCACAAAGCCACTTCAAAAGCGTCAACATTGTAATTTAAAAGAAATTTTCAGTAAACAAATCATTACTGCCCAAATTGTATCAAGAGGGACTTCAAATCGTCTGTGCCATTATTAACAACGCCCGTCCGTTCTATAAATTTAACAAAGAACAAATCAGGAACTTAGCCAGTATGAAAGCGGGTTGTTGCATCTCTTTCATTCTCTTTAATTCAGAACAAGATGGGAGTATAAAATTCACCAAACGCTGTCAAGATTTTAGGGCTCTGGCCAAATCCTGTTAGAACTTTTTGGATCGTTCGTCTTTCGAGGCAATTTATAATTAACAAAGGAGTCATTAATTACAAAATAGGATCTAGCTCGAGTGCCTTCGTAATTAAGTCCTTACCAGAAATTCCTGTTGAAGTTAGTACGGTGTCAAATTTCAGAAATGCCAACTAGAACTATAATGGAGATGTTTTGAAAGCTGCCTACACAGTTATAATAATTTTATAACCTACTTTTCACCCTGCTTAACTGATACAGAGTATCAAAGGTCTGTAAACCGCAAACAGATTTTCAGAGTTCCTTTTTTTTATTATTACAACCCTGATGATGGTAAGTGCCACGCCTGCCAATAAATAGAAGAACCTTGAAGTATAAACCACTGCATGACACTGAAGTGTGCTTGTTACCCCGGTGGAATAAATTCAAGACTCATAATACCCAATCATTTCGCTGGCTTCAATGTCCTTCAAACTGAAACACATTAGCGTGTACACATCGCTACTTAACGGCAGTGAAAGACAGCCTCTTGCATATGAGGGACCTACTACCTAGTAAACTACATTACGTTAGTTATTAAAGTACATTACGTTATAGGCACTGATCATTACAGACATCAGCATGGTCGTATAGTGTAACATGAAGTCCGAGATAACGATTAAGCATTTGTCTGTAGAGAATCTGTCTGTGAACAAATTAAAGTCTACGAAGAATATAAAAATGGATAACTTTGAAATAAGATGAATACATGTCTAGACTTATTTAATAAAATGAGCACAATACTTATAAAACCTTGTACTCAGTAAAGTAATTACTTTCTCTCTAAACATACTCGAAGATCGTAAAATTTAAGTAAAGCGATTTATCCTTAAAAAACATAAAGCGATCACGTCCTCATAACGTGATCACATTAAGGATATAAACGTGTACATAAACGCATGTGAAGATATTTTACCTTTTATCATATATGTATTTTAATATACTATGTAAAAAGATGGCAGGTAGCGGATGGATGCGGGCTGCCCAAGACCAGGATGGTTGGCGCTCACTTGGGGACGCTTACGTCCAATAGTGGACGGCAATAAGCTGAGATGATGATGATTAGTAGCGATAGCTCAGCAGGGAGTGACACAGACTACCGAGACAAAAGTCGTAACCTTTGACTTTTCTAAGTTCTATTTCTAATATTCATTGTGAACTATCGCTTGCAGTGAAGAAAACACCCTAAGAAAATCTGCATATCCGCGAATTTTGCAGTACTGCTTATATAATTAATTCCTGTTTAACTTCCAGTAAGATATTTCTCGAAGCCGCTACCAAACTAAACGTTCAATACAATTAAAACACTTTCCATGAGTAATATCAGTTGAGAGGGCACAAATAGTTTCTAATTAAACTAACGCTATCCATTATCCCATCGTTAAAGTTCAAAGAATAATTTAAGGAGACAATGCTACGGTCTGGCCGGGCTGATCGTGTGCCACCCGGTGTAGGGTCAACTCGGGTAATAGGATAAGGCTTTTAAATTACACAGGGCCAAAATTAGTCTTGTGAAAGTGTCGCTAGAAAACTATTTTCGAGTTTAATAGGGCTTGATAATTACATTTTTAATAATGGTTTAGAACTTATCATGTTTTAACAATACTATAAAATGTTTCAAGTATTTAATTAAATGATTATAAGTTATCCCTCTACATGACACAGGTCTCCTGTACTAATGGACAGGGAGCCCTCGGTAGCTGATCCACTTGACTACTATCAAGCTCATTTTCCGTGAGTAGCTTCGTTTCGATGAGACGACCAACAATTCCCTATGCGAAAATTCTCTATTGTGGTAGCTAACAGAGGTAGCAAGGATAGAATATTTCGATTTGATGATACTCAAAAAAATATTATTTTATTTGTAGGACAATATGACAGTTAAATTATACAAATATTAACTAAGTAAAAACAAAAAAATCAGCTGGTTAGTAATCATACCTATTGGAAGGAGGGGGTTCCAATAGTCCTTCGACTGTCGACATTACATTTCACTACACAGTCACTTTGCCATGACAATATAATCGCGCGAATAATAAAATAGTACTAATGTGATCTAACTATTCAATACCCCATGACGTCAATAAGAAAAACATCTGTAATTTTTAAACGGCTGAACAGATTTTATTAACACCAAACTATGACATTTCCTCGTTTAAATTCAAACAAACAAAAAAAAACCATTTAAATAGGTTCATTCATTCAGGCGGTAAGGTGGCACTGACAGATTCATACACACACCCCAAGCCAGATATCGAGTTCCAAATTTATTACACACTTTATTTTGTCGATGTTATGAAATGACTATTATTAACTTCTCCAGAATGTATATAAAGAACCTTGCAAATCACATGCCAACAAAAAGAGAAAATCCAGAAATAAAAAATCAAGATCATAGAAGCGGCGCAAAAATGTGTCGAAATTATTTCGATTATATAATTTAATCGATATTGTTGAATCCGTTTATTCAGATATGTACTGGTTGACAGTTGATGTTAATATGGGCTGTTATGGCGTTACATACTTTTTCAATAAATAAATAAATAAAAAAAAGCTATCTGCCCGTGTTCCAGAAGATAACGATAGCGAAGAGTCTTGTTACGGCACTGTAACCTCCATCAAATATCACACAATGGTATTACTACAAGCAGAACTGCCCACTACGAGTAGTCGGATCCACTCCGTAAACTTTCAAGTTATAATCCTCTTTAGAGTTGAGTCCGAGAACGCTTCGACCCACCGGAAAATATGATTTTATACTTGCGGACTTAAGTCGTCAGGTTAACAGAAATTTACGTCCCAAATGGAGTTTTAATTGTGTCAATTCGCCCTTAAATAATATAATAATAACTATCAATCTTAGGTTTTTAGTTGCCGACAAAAACGAGGAATATTAAAGTTTGACCCCTTTGGCTGATTGTGTGCGTGTTTGAATCTGTCTGTACTCTGTGGCATTGTAGATTCTAAACGAATGGAACGATCTTATTGTTTTTTTTTTGTTATATAAAAGATGGTTAAATCTAACTTATGTAAACCTATATATGAACAAAATCTGTTCAGCCGTTTGGAGATGACAAATGTTTTTCAAATTGATCTTTTTTTTACACGCTTTTTATTATTTAAATATGTATTGAAAAAATGTATTGATGCTTTAAACAATTTATCACAGATATTACAGTACTTATATGTAACATAACTTATACGTATTCGCTGTGACTTTATTGAATCTTCCATTATGGGATATAACAAATATATTAAAGTTAACCACAAATACTTCAATGTGAATTCTTGGCGAATAATATGATCCTTTGATCCAGTAAGATTGATTTCCTCACTGCGCACATAAAAATAGAATTTTCCTGTTTTCTATTCCGCTATTTTATTGTTTTTGTAAATTGTTAATATCCTTTTTAGACATTGATTCACGCTTGATCTACGTTGATCCCAAACATCTTTATTATTTCCTTATGATATTTGTTGTGGCAATTTATTGCTTTATTGTTTACCTCTTTCAGACCTATTCCATGTAATTTTATGGTTGAAATATTAGACTAATAATTCGTAAAAAAAATGTTTCCCGTTATACAATACGTGATGATTTTGAGTAAATGCTAGTTATTAAATAAAATAAAATATGAATGGTTCAAATACAAATGTCACATTACAGTATCAAACTATATATCAGTAGTAAAGGTATAATATGAAAAGTTTGAAGATTGAATTTAGTAAAACAAAATCTGTTTCTACATTTGAACTTGCTATAGGTTGGTTCCTGTTTGCGTAACTAGGTCCAATTAAATAATGAAAGGCATCAGCGTCAAATTAATATTTTTTACCACAAATAAAAGGGGAACGCCCATAAAATGCCTGGAAATGGACAGAAACTTCAAATAGTCATATAATCTATTTAGATTAAAATAAGAATAGTTGTATTATTATCAAGTTTTACACACTAGGGGGAACGTATTATAATTATTATTATAGTATTTAATTTGATTGTCGTAAATGTACATGAATGTCGAATTTGACATTAGTAAATACCAATCGTATTTGAAAGATAGTTTTTCTGTTTAAGTTATTCGTAAGTACCAAACTTTTTGCTTCCGATTCGACGTCCGCTCCAATATAATACCTCATTGTTTTATCTATGAATGATGATGTATCCTTAACTTATTTAAATGACCGATATTTGCACTTGTCAGATCCCAATTTCAACACGTAAAATATATTTTAGGCAAAATGTTTTTAACCAGCCTCCTCCAAGTTTTTGGATAGAAATTTTAATTGTAATAGATTTACTTTAATTTTAACTACAAATTGGTGTATAATTCATTTTTGTTCATCTTAGGCATTTTTTTGTATGGGAGATGGGCATTCCCCTTTGATCAGCTAACGAATTTATCCGATACCTAAAGAATAAACCTTCAAGTCAATAAAATGTGAAAACATTACAATAAACTAATTGCGTACCTAACATATAAAAATGGTATCTACATAAAACGTATTCTAAATTCGGACGAGCACATATCAATAGCTACAATTTCCTTGAAAATTACGAGCGTATTTAAACTAATAAAAAACTTTTTGCAAACCAAAGAATAATGTAAATACAAATTTAAAACGTATTTGCATAGTAAAATGTGGCATATTTTCATTTATCACCAATTAATTACGAATATGGCGCTAGAATGCTCGGTTAATTACATAAGTAATTCAAACCTTTTTCATTGTAAAAACCGTCTTACGTTCTACCGTGCATAATAATTTCGATTCGGTTGTAATAATAGCCACGCGATTTTTATGTGAGCAGCTAGACTTAAATCACGCTATAATGTTTAAATGCGAGCACGCAAATACCATTGAATTAGCAATATGCATAATTGTGAAAAGTGCATACTTAATTGAATTTTCAATGCATTCATTTTTTGTACTTGTTTAATAGAATTCTACATGTACTTCGGAAATTATGTATGGCGTAGAATAGTGGCTTGCTGCTGCGTTTCCCTACTTCTCCAACATATTTATCCTTTTCCTTTAAGGTCGGCGGATTGTGACCCACTTACCCTTTTGCCGATCTATGCAATAAATCGAAAATAAAAATTATGAATTCATATCCTATCACATCATGAGACGGCGATACGCTCAGCGAAATGTGGTTGTACTGGTTACACATCTGCCTATCCCTTCAGAGATTACAGACGTGAGTGTACATGTATGTATGAATGAATTCATATCAATTGTGTTTTTCGAGCTCGAAGATTTTTTTTCAATAGATGCCAGGATGTTGTAAAACTGCGGAAATGTATCATGAAATAATTGAATTTCGTTAGATTTCGTACACACATTCTTATCTATGTATAGTTATATCTGAGTAGTAGTAATTTGCATTATTTATAGCAGAGGCCGGCAAACGAGCAAACGGGTTGCCTTACGGTAAGTGATCTCCACCGCCCCAGTACACCCACAATACTAAAAGTATTATGAGCGTGTTGCCAACCTTCAAGGAAAGAAGAATTAAGAAATTTAAAAAGTGAGGAGAGATTTGATTAAAAATAATATTATTGTAACGGCTATTCTTAAACATACTATATTCTCCATTTCCTAACTTTATTATTCCATTTTTACTTACAACATAATTCCCCTACTTGTCTGTTCAAGCAGCTCATAAAACCACTGAATCGATTCCACTAGGATTAACAAAAATATATATTAAAGTCAATGGAACATGCTGAATACAGCTTCGTATCTTACATTGAACAAGTTTAATGCTACGTGAAGGAATCACAATGGTATAGAAAACCGGAAAAACAACGAAAATATGAAGTGTATAAGAATTCAGAAGCGTGTACAAGACAAGAGTATTAAATTCTTGTATAATTCGAAAGTACTTACTCAAACATGGCAAAAACTAAGACCTTTTGATACTTATATGGATGTGTAGAGGGAATCTTGATGTAGTATATTATTGGGTATATTTTTTAACTCCAAGCTAATCTATTTTAGTTATTCATATAGCATATTCTATGAACGTTTTTTGTAGGTAATCTTTGTTTGCTTACAAACTATAATCCGGTAAATAGGTTTTAAATGGATCAACACATGTTTACGCGCTGTATGGGAAATGTGTTCTATAGAGCTAATGCCAGGGCGTGCGTAGCACTGCTACACAAAGCTTTGCAGGCAAGCGTGGCGCTTACCATCAGGCGCGCGCCTTGCTCGTCTCGTCATTTAATCAAATTAAAAGATAAAAAATCCAATTATGATTATCGAAGTCGAATTTCGACCACTGGCGCCATCACTAGTTTATAAATAAAAACTTATATTGGCACGGTTGTATTCATACTCATTATATGAAAACACGATAAAAATACATTAAACCTATAATTTTTATGAAATTTCATGAGCCATAAAATATAATTCCATTTCAACCCCAATAAATGTCAATCATTTCATAGTCTCTTTTGTAATAAAAGCGATCAAATTGTCGGTAATCATGCAACCTAATTTATTCGATCGGTATCTTCGTCCGATTCTATGTAATTTATTCCCTGTAATTATTGGAAGAAGGGAGCAATTTTATGAAGTTTTTACCTTCATCTCCGCCTGCGTTAAAGTGTCGGTTGGTGAGGGAGAATAATTCTGGTGTAGATATATAATAAGTTTATATAATCATCTACATGTATGGTCGTCTAAATAACGCGCGAGACATTCTTTAAAACTGTCAATCGTTACATGTCAACCGATTTATCAATATCAATCCTCAAACTTATCCCAAATATTAATAACACTAAAAACTAGACCCAAATTGGTTGATCAATAATTCATTTTAGTGTCCACAAATTAAATGTGTTTCAGATTTATTATGCTCTTGCTCGCAGCTACGCCTTCTTGAATCTTTGTCTGTAATAAAATGTAGTTTGTAGCCGACTTCAAAAAGTAGGATGTTTTCAATTTGGCGAGTTTTTTTATTGCTTTTTATGTAAATACATCGATACGAAGGCTGTACTTCTGTGTGGTGCCATATTAGGCACAGAGCATATCTCGCGGTACTATTGGAATTGAAGAATGATTTCTTTTGTTTACGCGAATATTACACTTTCAATAAAACTAATTTAAACGGATTTAATCGCGACTTTATATTTTAATATTGGTCTCAACGTTTTGAAATAGCACAGGCCACATCTCAGTTCACCCCGTGACCACGAAGGCTGAAACTCTTTCGAACGTCGTGACCAAAATTAAAATAAAAGCCGCGGTAATCCGTTAAATCAAGCGATTTCAAAGAATTGAAGGACTTTAATTATTGGCCAAATAAAAAGAAACATTTACTCTATCGCTCAATTTCGGGATACGAACCTATTTGGGATTTGTGTCTAGCCATGAGCTTGAGTAATCCTAGGATTACCCGGGTAAACGTGGCTTACCTGTCCTAACATTACCCGTAACATAAAAATCTTATGAATTATGGACGTTTCCAATATCAATATTATTTCAGTAGCTTAATGAACAGCGAGGAAAGAATGAAAATGACATCAATGAACACTATCGTAACACAAAATGAATGTAAGTAATGTATGAATAATGTAAATAAATCGTATTTTGTTCCACAATGTACAAATAGAATTCGCAAGCTACCTACTGTTAATTGAATACAGGGGAGTGAAAACGTACTGTACCTACACTCTAGTGGTACACTCTGGTAGTTTCAAGGTGGTGGGTCCCTCGTATGCTAGAGGCCGTCTGGGTTGGTACCACCGCTTTGTCTATTTCTGCCGCCAAGCAACAGTGTGTAAGCACTGTTGTGTTTCGGTTTGAAGGACATTGAAGCCAGTGAAATTACTGGGCATTATTAGACTTACTATCTTATGCCTCGAGCTGACGAGCGCAGTTCAGTGCCATGCAGTGCTTTGTAATTCAAAGTTCTATGTGGTGTTCCTTCTGTTTATGATGTTCTGTCTATGTGGCGCTTACCATCAGGCGTGTGCCTTACTCGTCTCGTCATTCAATGAAATAAAAAAAAATATTTCGACAATAATTTAATTGAGCGATGGTAAGTTTTAGAACTAATTGAAAATCTATAGAATCAATACGACAGCCCCTGTTGCGAGAAGGCCATGGGTTCGATACCCGCACCGAGACAAATGTTTGTGTCATTCACAGATATTTGTTTTGGGTATTTTGGCACTGCAAGTCCTTCGTAGCTGCTGATACCCATGATACAGGTTAACTTAGTGTGTGGTCAGGACTATGTGTGTGACTGTTGGGTTATTTGATTGGCCGACACGGGTTGATTATAATAATACATATACAAATCGCGAAAGCCTAAAATCATTCAAAAGAGGAGAATTTTTTTTTGAAAGATACAAAGGAAATTGCGACCTATTATGTTATACGACATTCCTTGTTTATAAAGCGATCACAAGTTCAAAGCAATTTATAATATTGTCAACACATTTTACGGAAACATTCCGCGGAAAGCAATTTTCTTCATAATTGCTTAAAAGAGAAAATTATTATTTATTATTATTTAATTATATTCTCCAAAACCTATAAAAATGTTACTTAAATAATATTTCTACAATTTTTTTTTACTAGCCCTGTATTATGTACGTCCCACTGCTGGGCACGGGCCTCCTCTACCGAATGAGAGGGATTAGGCCTTAGTCCCCACGCTGGCCTAATGCGGGTTGGAAGACTTCACATACCTTCGAAAAATCTTATCGAGTTCTCAGGTATGCAGGTTTCCTCACGATGTTTCCTTCACCGTTAAAGCAAGCGATCATTATCAATTAATATACACGTTACTTAGAAAAGATAGTGGTGTATGCTCTTGACGCTGGTTTCGAACCTGCGACTTTGGTCTCGACAGTCCATACCACTCCCCGCTGAGCTATCGCTGCTTAACAAAATACAAAAAAAATATTCACGTGTAAATAGTACGTACGCATAATTTAATGAAACTAATAAGATCAGCAGCGATAGCTCAGTGGGGAGTGGTACGAATTGTAGAGACGAAAGTCGCAGGTTCGAAACCGCAACAGCATACACTTTTTATGTATTACCTAGGTAGGGAGAAACAAGCATGCGGCCCACCTCATGGTAATCAATTACCACCACCCATGGATTTAGCAATGTCAGGGCTAGCCAAGCCACTGCCTATTGAACTTTGAATTACAAAGCATTGTATATAACACAAAATCTATAAAAAATCTAATACAACTGTTGAAAGTCGACAATAATGTCTCTGAAACATTCAAGTCGTATATCTAACCCGCTGGACGCATTGTACTTCGAAACCGACACACATTGACTGCAGTGATTGAATGGATCGTTCAAACAGCGCAGTGGGGCTATTTGTGAACCGATTTATAAACTGCCAAGTGCCAGAGACAACGCTCTTGGCAATACGTTTCAATTGTGACTTGTAGACTACACAACATACGTTATATACTTCTATTCATGTAAAGTACTTACTGTTTTTAGTGGTAGAACCACGCAGTAGACAGTTTTATCTACAGAATGAATGGGCCAGCTCGACCGGGTCTTTACCACTGTCTCACTGAAAACCAAAATAAAGTAGCAGCTTGCTGCAGGCTCATATCTCCGTTACATTCATTTTAGTTCGGCAACGAGCTCATGATTCTTCTGGTATTGTGGGCGTACATGTTTATATAAACACTTTCTTTCAGCCTGGCGTTATCCCGGCTTAATGCCAGGATCTGCCTGCTCTGATGATTTGACCTCCGTCTGAACGCCACAAACAGCAACAAGAACTTTCGTAAATTCCCTCATCAGTTAGCTTTTGGCCTAAGATTTTGGTGGCCCACTTATACTCCACACTATCGTAGACACTCTAAGAAAAAAATATCGCTCGGGTCAGATACAGTCATCTAATCAGAATTTGATCAGGACCCGAAATTATGATCCGAACTGGGGATGTTCTAGAATTCTTAAAACAGAGTTCTAATTTAGTTCGGACCAAAACCACTATCCCTTAAAATGAAAATTTAATCATCACATTCCTATAATAACTTAAATTCACTATGAAAGGAGTTTTGGTCCATTCCTGAAACGAAAAAGTAAAAAGATTTAGGAAAATTTGTATGGGAGATAATATTTTTCTATTCAAAACTTGTGTTCTTCATCAGTTATTTAAACATGCAAATTTGAATTTTTCAAAGTTGATTCTTTATATGGACAATGGGAATATAAAGGAAAATAACTTACGCGGGCGAAGCGGGAAGCTAAAGTTGATAAATAATTAGAAAGATGTTTATTTAAACTTTTAATATATCCAATATTAAAATAAATTTTATAAGCATACTAAACACATAATAAAGGTCTTAAGAATATTACGATACTTAAAACGATATTCTTCGATGCCAATTTATAAGTGCCAACTGTATAAATTAAGAACAAAGTTAAACAACGGACTAAAGCGCCATTTAAAATAAGCCTTATTAATTACCGCATAAATAGAAGCCCTTAAAGTGTACGGTGATGTCCGCGAGATGAATTGGAACATTTACATCGACAGTTATCAAAAGTTTTGTGAGATATTAATAACAATTAAAAAGTTATAGTACTCTACAAAACTAAATAATGGTCTTGAGATGTTAAGCCAACAGATTTGCTCAATATAAATTCGGTAATAAATGTTGAAAGTTCAAGACGTCAAATTAAAATCTACTCAAGAGACTTATTCAAATAATAAAAATTATTCATATCTATTTATTAGCGATAGAATATCTACGAAAATAGGATTCTATTTTACGATTTTCTTATGGTAACTTGACTTAAACTACCCAGAGATGAGTTGAGTGGTAGAGCCACGCTGTAGACAGTTTTGTCTACAGCATGAAAGGGCTGGCTCGACCGGGTCGTTACCACTGTCTCACAGAAAACCGACGTAAGGTAGCGGCTTGCTGCTGCGTTTCGTACGGTGAGTGAGATATCCGGAAGTCCAAATTCACTCCCCTTCCCAATCCCTAATTATCCCTTCCCTTTAAAGTCGGCAACGCGCCCATGATTCTTCTGGTGGTGAGCGTACATGGGCGGTGGAGATCACTTACCATCACGTGACCCACTTGCGTGTTTGCCGGCCTATGCTATTAAAAAAAAACGATGTCTAGAATAAATTGATTTATCGCTAAGGAATTACTAACAGGCACATTACAATTTCGATCAGTGTCGAAAATGTATATTTTTTTATCTACATAATATAAGCATGGCAACCATTGTCAAATGGTAAGCAAAGACGAATAGACCCACGTATCTATATAAAAATTTCAATGCCATCATTTATTACATTACATTACAAATACGTTTAATAATCAACATTTATTTTTAATATAATACTATATAAAATATACCTTTAATATTTTTCAAGATAAGATCATAGAGACTCGCGCCCAAAGCTACAATAACCCAAAACCACTTTCAGAACAATGACAACCTACTTAGACCTAATATTTAAACTACCACATGTACTCTCAAAAATATTCTATACACGGGTGCTCTTTCCACTCATATTATGTAAAAACATGAACCATATACCTATGGATTTTCCATACCACATGCTAATCAAAGAGGATGGTGGGCTATATCGTACCCTATTGTGAAGTAAGTAATCCCAAAACCGTGTTTTCATACGGTGATATACGAACTATTATTAAAACCAGAAGCGCGCAAAAAGCTATCGTGAAGCCTCCAACACTCTTCTTGTAATAAAACGCCGATAACTCTCTGGTTATGGGAAATTGATATTTGAATATAATTACGTGATTTCTATGCTCGAGTTGAGCTGTCTCTGTACACTGTATACTAAAACACCTATAGTTTGGTAGTTTTTTTTTTTAGCATAGGCCGACAAATGAGCAAGTGGGTCACCTGATGGTATATGATCTCACTCACCGTACGAAATGCAGCAGTAAGCCGCTACTTTAAATCGGTTTTATGTGAGACAGTGGTAACGACCCGGTCGAGCCAGCCCATTCATACTGTTGACAAAACTGTCTACAGCGTGGTTCTACCACTCAAAGTAGTGCGAGTATTTAAATATTAACAATGTAGTTTGTACTTAATTTTAATTGTTGCCTCAATTAAGCGATAATGTGAGTTTGTATCCACAAAGTACTGAAAGTAGCAATTATTATTATAAGAGTTATATCTTTTACGGTCTCAACTTCGGTTATTATAACCCCCAGATACTGTCACTAACATATGAATGATTGAAATATAAATTTTGGAATTTTTTAAATAAAAATTTTACGCATAATAGTAAAGACAGCCTCCGCGGCGCAGTTGTACGCGGTACGACCGCTGAGCTGAGGTCTCGGGTTCGATTCCCGGGTTGGGTAAAGTGATATGGGGTTTTTCTATAACGAAATGCTAAGTATCAGCCTGGTGAGTCTGGAATTGTACCCGATATGGCGATAGGGTCGCCCCCTTGATAGGGGAACTTGAACATCATATATGATGTGATCATCATGGGACGGCAAAATGTGGGTGTACTGTGTACACCTCTGCCTACCCCTTCGGAGAATACAGGCGTGAGTGTGTATATAGTAAAGAAGTAAGTAGTAAAGAAATCTTTTTCTAACAACGCAACCCACGGCAGTCCAATCAGTTTCCGTAACGAAATATCAAATGAAAGCGAAAGCCCATAAAGCCCACCGTACAAGTACACGAAGCCAAATCCTGATAAAAATATGTTTTATGGCATTTTATCTGAACCAACTGCTACGGAAAGAAGTGAACCCGCTACTAATATTTAGGTATACGTTTTCACTTAAGATAAGCTCCTCTCCGAGCCCGTATTTCACAAGATTAAGTCATCCTAACACCCCCACCCTTTGTTTTAATCCGCAGCGAATCCGGAGATAAAACGACCACGGCTCGGATATTTCGGCCGATTCACGAAGGGATAATAAATATCTAAACACTTTTTTGGTGTGGCGAAAAAAAATGATTAATATATATCCCGTGGAAAATTAAAGCGGAAGACAAAAACCTAACGGGACCCAGATGGAATTACAATCCGAAAGGGAGATTACTGGGTGGCGAGGTAAAAAGTGCTTGTTGTCAACGATAATGTAAAAAATTAAATTAATGGCGTTTATACAGTAGAAGTTCATGGATAATATCTTAAATGGGTGTTTGTTTCGGTTTGAAGGACATTGAAGCCAGAGTAATTACTGGGCATTATGAGACTTAACATCTTATGTCTCGGGGTGACGAGCGCAGTCCAGTGCCATGCAGTGCTTTGTAAATTGTAAGTCAAAGTTATGTGTGGTGTTGCTTCTGTTTATGGGCAGGCGTGGCGCTTACCATCAACCAAGTGCCTTGCTCGTCTCGTCATTCAATCAAATAAAAAATAATGTCATTATATAACAAAAATGTACTTAAATGGTAAATGCCAGAAGACTGCTTCAACAAAACAAAACAATGATTCCAACGCAATAATGTTACATTACATTATCGTTTTTAGCAACAAAAGTATCTCAAATACATATAATTGTGCCTAGACATAGATATGTACGTGGAAGAATGCTTAAGAAATATATAAATAATTATTGAAACACAGTTCGGGTAGGTTCATACCGAACTTTTTATAGGCCTTGCTATTATTTAGTTCAATTTTAGAGCAGCCTTGTGTACAATGACGTAGGAATAATGGGTTCCGGTATGCACAATTCATGTTCTATATAATGCCGGAAGCCAGAACCTATCACTACTCCCTGACCCCAGAATTACAACGGCATACTAGCCCCGATTTCTGGGGATACCTATCTTTATTAACATGTATTTGAAACTAACTGTATAGTTCCTCAATAAAATATAACATTATAAAATTAATTTGAGAATTTTGGAGTTTGGAAAAATGGACGACGTATGATAAAATTCTTTTTTGCCGAATTTTCGTAATTATTAAAGTATTTATAAGTGTGCATTTTTAAGATGTCGTTTAATGTGCCTAAAGAAAAAAACCAGCAAATAGCTCAGCAGGGACTTTAAAGGACTGATAATTTGCTCATTATTTAATACTAGCTTTTACTCGCGGCTCCGCCCGCGTGAACAGCATTTTCCGGGATAAAAGTAGCCTGTAACCGTCTCCAGGGTCCCATGTATCCCTGTAGGTAAATTCATCAAAATCGGTTCAGTGATTTAGGCGTGAAAGCGTAACAAACAAACTCACTTTCGCATTAACTTTCACCCCCCTTTTCATCTCTTATTAACTAAAATTTCCAAAATTCCTGACACACGTATTTATTTGTTTTACGTCAATAACCGAAATACAAAATTTTGTTTATGTAACTTTCAAAATGACGGACTTTCATACATATTATCATCCCCTATTTTGACCCCTTTGGGGTGGAATTTTCTAAAATCCTTTCTTAGTGGGTGCCTACATAACAAAATGAATATACAGTCCGAATTTCATGCTTGTAGCCTTGATAGTTTGCGCTCGGCGATGATGAATCAGTCAGTCAGTCAGGACATGTTATTTTATAAGTATAGATATCCACCTCGTTTTATTTCATCCGTCCAGATTGCTAGACAATGCCATTTCCATATTACAGCAAACTTTCTGTTGTTTTTACGAGCGGTCGCGTGCCAGCCGTCAACCCTCGTCATGAAGTTTAATTCTTCCTATTTATTCCCTAATCGCGGGAATCTTACACAGCTCTATGCCAAGCTTCCTGCAAATGGAAGTTATCTAGGTAATTTAATCAAAATGCAAGTCAAAGGTGCAATGTGGGCGGCGTCTACGAACATCGTTTTGACACTAGATTTATTACTCCGTGACTCGGAACACGATGCCATTATAAGATTATTCATGCAGATTAATTCTAGCCCTTTTGGAGTGGCGTGGGGAATCTTCACATGGATCTTACATGAATATTCATCGCTTGATAAGCCACTGTTCAGTGCGTTAAAATTTTCATAACCTGTACAGAGAGATCAAGGAGTATCTATGTTTTGATGTTTACGTAAGGCATAAAGTGATTACTGGTGTGTAGTTTATATGTCACAGGTAATTTGGAGCGGCTGTTTGTTTATAATAACTTCCGATTAAAAACAGAGATTATAAATTGAGGTCAGATTGTAGGTAAAACACAAAATTTGTATACATGTAAAACATGTTTAAGTATATATTACTGTTAGTCATTAACGGTTCCATACGAGAGGGTTTTGCAAAAATTCAACCAACGATAATAAATAATTTAAAAAATGCTACAGTATTTTTTATTCTCATTAAATACTATTTATTTCAGTCTATTGTATACGAATCGTATTCAAATATTCCCAACAACATATTAAATCGCAGTATATTTATTCGAATTTTAGGTTCTTCAGGCAATTAAATAAAAAATCTAAAATGTTATAGTCAGATTATGGATTTACAAAAATAAAAATGACCGAAAACACGACAGATTTTAAACGAAAATACACAATAGTAACACCGCATATCCCAACAATAGCCGTGAATCAGATCGAATCATGTTCGTGACGTCAACGAGTTGCGATAACAATAAAGCGCAAAATATAATTGTTCACGGTTCCTGAAAAATAAAAAAAGGAAAAGCGTACCCACATCTCGGTGTCACGTTCTTTAGATCCAACACTTTTTATACGTGCAAAGAATTTCTCCCCAGAGCTCGACCTTCTAGTACAAGGCCTCAAGGGCTCAAAATGTACGTTTACATAGATTTTCTCGCAGGCCGTGCACAGTATTATTAGATTTACAGAATAACATACGCATATGGCGGGAGGATCCTTCAGTAATTTCCGTTGTAGTGCGTCAATCTGTGTGAAGTTGTGAGCTAGAATGGATAGAGTCCGCTTTTCATATAGATTTTTTTTATATTTACACATGATACTTACCTGGTAAGCCTCACACATATTCATATACAGCAATATCACTCACTTTCAAACGGGAACACAACCGTCCATATATAAAGTACTATTTACACAATATACCAGAGTGGTTTAAATAAAATAAGGCTATGATCACTATCCAAATCGACTCATACGAGGGACCGTCCATCTCGTATGATATTGTTGGATAGTGTTCTAATTATAATGTATTAAAAATGCTTATATTAAATCTTAATACTCATGTGATCTCACTACTGACTATGCTAAAGAATATACAGATTGTAGTTATTGTAAGGTGTTTAAAAGTAATTAATAGGTAATTAGTTGAAAAAACTGAAAATTAATAAATAAACAAATAAACCCAATTCAATAAACATTTTAAAACTGCAACTAAGCTAAAAATGAACCCAACTATATTAATAAGTAGGTGAGGGATGTGTGAAATGTAAAAATAAATATAAGTGCACCTCTTCCACACTCATACAAGTGCTCACTCTTTCATCAGAACAAATTGCAACTATCGATCTTTATTCTGAGACTCATTAATTGGCGGCAGTTTCACACATTTGCATTTTATACATTTTATATCTACCTAACATATCACCGTGAACGAGTATGTATCGCGATTTTTTTTTTTATATAGCATAGGTCGGCAAACGAGCAAATGGGTCACCTGATGGTAAGTAATCTCCACCGCCCATGTACGCCCACAATACCAGAAGAATCATGGGCGCGTGGCCGACCTTAAAAGAAAGGGATAATTAGGGATTGGAAAGGGTAGGGGGATTTGGGCCTCCGGATATCTCACTTACCGTACGAAACGCAGCAGCAAGCCGCTACTTTACGTCGGTTTTCTGTGAGACAGTGGTAACGACCCGGTCGAGCCGGCCCATTCATGCTGTAGACGAAATTGTCTACAGCATGGCTCTACCACTAAAACTTGTCAAGTTAGGCAGACGAGCGAGCGGCCTGTCTGATGGTAAGCGGTCACCGCTGCCCATGTACATCGGTAATACCAGAGGTACAACCAAGCCTAGCTTTGTTGAAGCAATACTCTTTTTAAACCTCGCTTAAAGGACATGTCATAACGCCCGGTGAATACCGAGGCAGGGAATTTATTTCAAAGCTTACACGTGCGTGATTTATATGAACGCTGGAAAGGTATCATGCTAGACGGTATTATTTCCAGGTGGTATGGATGAACTCTACTGCGTTGCCAAGGGTGCAATGGTAGAATGGTGGAGTTGACACCTACTTGAACAGCTCAACAGAGCAGTGGAACAAACGATAGAACACGCAGAGCCGTGAATACTTACGAGTGTAAATTGGTAAATAAAATTTTTGAAAACGTTTATTTCCATATAAATTGATTATGCATATCTTATTTTACCGAGGAATGGTCATGGGACAGAAAATCCTGTTAATATACCTTTTATTACCAGCTACTTTTATGATAAAATATTTATCCCCATTCCGGCAGTCCACTCGTATCTGCCGTGATATAACAAAGAGTATTTTATTTTATATTATTTATTAGTATCAGACCATAATCACATTTGACAATTTCTAAAACATTATAAATTGAATTGTTAACAATTATAATTACCTAACTTAAATACACTAACGAGACTACTACATAGATACTATATGAAGTGATATTATATAACTAAAACAACTCCTTGGTAATATAAAACGAGTATTTATGCTTATGTTATACCGAATGTATATACTGCTCTATCAATTTTCAAGTCGCAGTGTGACCTTCGAATGTGAAATTCAGAGAGAAAATTGTTGACTACATCCGTATCTATATTCAAGTCCATTTCGGAATCTCATTTTTTGATTCTAGTAAAACTAGGCAGCTATATATAGTATTATATACTTTACTATACAGCTACTCTTAGTCTATGGTAAGGTCATGCATCTCTCTCTGTACGGATTTAAAAATGTTTTTTGATTTTTGATACTCACGTATTTCGATAAACAATTTTATTATTCAGCACCAGTAATACCTCACATAAAAATACAACGTTCTAAACATATTTATGTTTTTATTACTGCAGAAATCATTCGTCTCGGTAGTAAATATTCGAATGAAAACACAACCGAATGCTTCGTTGCATACTCAGCGAGAGCGACGAGTTTATCCTTTCATATACGTTAGTGATAGGCAGGCAAAATTTCTGTGATCTTTATAAATCGTTTGATGTGTTTTTATTTATTTATTTATTAAATCAAAAAATTCAAATACTTATGAACTTATAAGTCGCAATAGCTCAGCGGGGAGTGCTACGGACTGTCGAGACGAAAGTCACCTGTGACGAAACCAACTACTAAAACTAATTTGTTAATTATCGCTTGCTTTATCGGTGAAGGAAACATCGTGAGGAAACCTGCATACCTGAGCAGTCAAAAGAATTTCGACGGTATGTGTAGTCTGCCAACCCACATTAGGCCAGCGTGGTGGACTAAGGCCTAATCCCCCTTATTCAGTGCCCAACGCGTGCCCACCAATGGGACGGGTATAATATAGTATCCAACAAAACTGCATAGACAGTTTGACTGCAGGATCAAGTTTAGTTAAGCTTCACTGTTACTCTGGCTAATATAGTTAAGTAATAACATATTAAGGTAAGCAGATATTTTTAGTAATAAGCAAATACTATACGTAATAAAATAATAAAGTATTTAGGTAAACCTACGTAAACCGACATAAAGTAGCGGCTTGCTGCTGCGTTTTGTTCGGTGAGTGAGATATCCGGAAGCCCAAATCCCCTCCCCTTCCCAATCCCTAATTATCCCTTTCCTTTAAGGTCGACAACGCGCCCATGATTCTACTGGTATTATGGGATACATGGGCGGTGGCGATCACTTACCACGTGACCCACTTGCTCGTTTACCGGCCTATGGTATAAAAAAAAAGTAAGACGTTTTATTTCTAGAAATGTTTTGTGATAAGAAATTTGTTAATAACATATAGATTTTTTGACAGTATATTCTCGTTTACTGAATAAATTACTGCTAATATTACTACAGGCATGACAGACACGTTTTTAAATGCTTTGGCATAAACGTGCTTTATCACTACTAAAATGCTTTATCACTGAGTAACATAGGCTACTTTTTTCCCGGAAAAAGCAGATCACGCGGGCGGAGCCACAAGGACAACCTATTTTAATATAAAATCATGATAATCATGCCCTAAAAATTTCGTTTACATTATTATTCATCACAAACTAGACCGTAATCTTTATTTATAAATTTCCCTTAACAAGATGTAGGAATGCACAACAAATAAATTATGGGGCATAGTACAACAAAAGGGACAAAGGCAAGCTTATCTTCCCAGCTTACAAAGAAGTGGTTTATTCTGGAAACCAGGCGAAAATCGAAAATGATGATTTACGTACCGCGTTTTGTAAATCACGCACGTTCTCTTGATATATCTGAAGCTGTTTAGGTCAATATTGATATATGTTTGCTCTGATTTCTCCAGATAGGGTACAAACAGAACGTAAACCGTGTTTACGCTATTTTAGCAAATATACATTGCCCCAGTACCCGTTTTGTAGAACGTAGATCCTTTTACTTACATATTTTACTATGCTCGTGGAGGTCCAAACTAAATTCAGTTTATGGTCTCTTTCACAGTGTTCATAAGTAAAAATATCACAAAAATACTGAATATAATAGCTTTCAAACAATGTCAATTCACAAGGAAAAGCGAATGTCAGATTGGCACTTGCTAAATTCGTCTGTTGGATAAATTTCAAACGAGCATTATGAGTTCGTACTGAAAGTAATTGTATAAACTTCGGCTGATCCTGGAACGAGCCACTACGGTTTTTTACTCAGGTTTTTCACCGTGTGTACCTACTGGCCTGCAAACCAAATGTACCAACTGTATATATTACTATACTACTTTATATGTACACAACCTAGATCCTGAACCAAAACTAGTGAAAAAGGAGCAATGGCGAATTTTAAACACGTATAATAGAAACGTTATCGAAATAAGAATAATATACCATTAGAAATGTGGTAGCTTCAAGTCTTATGATTACCTTTTACGGCCCTTCATAAGCGTTACCTTTTAGGTGATACATTCTGCGCATCAAATGTCTGAAAATTATAATTATAACATAGAACCGAGTAAATAAAGCGAGTTACAAACTTAGCTACAAAGCCAACATATTAGTTTACACGCGTGTGACAACACTAAGTTTTAAAGTAATCATACCAAATGAAATGAAAAAGATAGTCTGCAGCGCTCTGCATTTAGTGTTTGCTTGGCTCAGTGATTTTATCTTTTAAAGAACCACTTGAGCTAATTTACCAGGCTAGCAAATTGCAAATTAGTTTAGCGGACTATTTTCCTGCGACTTTTTTTCGGTGATACTCATTAGCTTTCTAGAATAAGGTCAACAGAGCTGGACTCATTAATTGGTCGGCAGACACAATATCATGTTAATTATAGGTACTTCATTGTTTCGCTCCGCTGAGTACAACATCTCGATTCTTTTTTTAAACAAGCTGAATTGCGAAAATACTTTTGCACTAAATCTGTTCGTTTAGAATTAGTCTTTCTCAAAGTGGGTGATAACGCGCCTTTGTGGGCATTGGAGGCTTTCATGGGAGTGGTAAAGGGTCTCAGAATATTAGTTTTAACTCAGAAAAAGCAAGGATCATATGATACACTATACTAGGTATATTTAAAATAGTGTAATTTCGGGGGACTTTCGGGGGGCGCTAGAAAATATTTGATACTCAAACTTTAGACGAAATAAGTTTGAGTACCATCGTTTAGATCTAGGCGAGCGTAGTTGGACGATTTCTTCTAGAAGGTAACAATTCCTTTCAGGGTTCTCTGTGACCAATGTGTAAACCGAAACACACATATAAACATTACATAATAATATTAATATTGAGGTCGCGTAATGTATCTATATAGCGCCACATACTTGGGGGGAAACGCAATATTTCTGGCAACACAAGCTCTTTTAATAAAGCGATTTCGCGTAACTGTTATGATAATAAAACGGTTATAATACTTTTTTACATGTACACAGCATCCCGGTAATAAATTTTCCGAAATAATTTACCGTATTGACCTAGAAAAGCAACTCTACGAGACTGTGACGTCATAAAAATAAAATGGTTATTTATTTTATTAGTAGACAGTCATCCAAAATTATTTTTATTTATGTTTATTTACAAGGTCACTCGTATGCGAGAGGCCGTCTGGGTTGGTGCCACCGCTTTGTCTATTTCTACCGCCAAGCAACAGTGTGTAAGCACTGTTGTGTTTCGGTTTGAAGGACATTGAAAGCAGTGAAATTACTGGGCATTATGAGACTTAACATCTTATGTCTCGGGGTGACGAGCGCAGTTTAGTGCCATGCAGTGCTTTGTAATTCAAAGTTAGTGGTGTTGCTTCTGTTTATGGGCAGGCGTGGCGCTTAACATCAGACGAGCGCCTTGCTTGTCTCATCATTCAATTAAATAAAAATATATATATATTCGAGCAACTTACAAAACATACAATCATAATATATTAATTAAATGAACATTCAACGTTAAGCTCATAATGAGTTGTTAATTAATACGAGACCCCGAATTACCTGTTAATTTTTACTAATTTAAATGGCCATAGAGGTAAAGTGAAATTTATTTATGTTTATTTACAAATATAACGCCTAATCCTTTCATTGGTTGGGTAGATCCTGTGCCTAACAGTGAAACATATTTAATACATTGCAGGTATTATATATTATAACTTCAACTCACACTAGTATGTTGTTAGGGCTAGACAGAGGTTTAATTTATGTCATTCGCGGTATTTCGAGCTAATTTCCGCTCCATGCGAGCGCGCCTTTTAGTTAATTTTTACACATATAGATATTACTAAATAAATCAATATTTTACTTAGGCAAATTGTATGAATTATTTATGAGCTCTTCCCGAAATATAAATTCTGTGAGTTTCACATTTACCAGGCGAAGTAATTTGCATGTCACACAATGGCGAGCCATGTCATATAAGAAGACGCAAATCACGAACAAAAGTTTGCCCTCTTTATCATAAATACCTTAAATAGATAAATTAAATTAGAATAGATAAATAAAATTACAAGGTGGACAGACGATCTGATAAAGATCGCAGGAAGTCGCTGGATGCAGGCCACTTCCAACAGGTCGGTCTGGAAATCTTAGGGAGAGGCCTATGTTCAGCAGTGGACGTCTTGTGGCTGATGATGATGATGATGAAATAAAATTAATTAAATAGAATAATAAAATAGATAAATAAAATTAATTAAATAGATGGGTTATACAGATATGACACTACTTAAAAGTATAATTTACATCACTTTAATTATTTTGATATCATCACTGTTTTTCGAGGAGCCTCTACAGATGTAGGTACCATTAAATATATGTTGTTATGGTATGAGAATCTCATCTTTTTTTAAAGTCGGTTAATAATTAATAATCATTTCTTGCAGACACCAGTATGTCTATATTATAATAATTAACGCAACCGAAGTTTAAAAACAGTGTCGTATGGGCAGTCAGCAAACGTTTTTAAAATAGTATTATTTGAACAACGTACGTACTAACATATATCTGTACAACGTTTTTAAGAGGCTACAGCGAAAATAATCCGTAGTTTGGTGGGCGGGGCTTGCACCCGCTCGCGGGGAGCTCCGAAGGCATAGCACGCGCTCAGGCGACAAGCCGCGCTCGTTTGTCGTCGGGCGTTCGACTCGTATTACAAAACTGTACACTCTGCGCAAAGTGATATAAGTCTAAAAGCATATTTTTTCGGTCTAGTCGGTATTCCTGTATCTAATATAGAACGGAAAATAAAATTCGTTCGCAATGATATAAGGACCACCTTTGGTCAATTTTTATAAAAAAATTGTGTATGCTGATATTACTTTAGGAATATTAAATTGAACTAAGGCCTTATTTTAAAGCAAATATGTTTAATTTGTTATATCTCAATTTGTAACATTGTATGTGTGTACTTACAATTAATTACGTCAGATTTGTGCGCAATAATACAATTAAAGCAAAGCAAAATGGTGATATTGAAGTTTTTTTAACTTGACACAGTAAAGTGACTTGGTATTAAGTACAGTCCAGTTCAAATATATTTGCGAGCAACAAGATTAATTTTGTTAATCATCGGCATTATGTGGGCCCGAAGCTACTGGATATACAGTGGCTAGTCCCGAAGTGTGACATGTCTGATTAGACCACTATGGTGAGTTTTTCGCCATGTGTACGGTTTTCGCTATTCAATCGATACCCAAATGTATCGGTTACCCTCTCACCAGTGACACCAGCAGTTCTGCCTGGGTTGATCTTAGACTAGTACTTACGAATGTTTCCACTTCACCGTATCTTAAATATCCTTTTTATAAAGACAATTGACTCTCATAGCTTTCTCTAGTATATCAACACATCGATTTTTTGGCCATCGGCACGAACGTACCTTTGGTACGATTTAGCATGGGTGTTTGTGACCCACGTACTTTTGTGATTCTTTAAAACGTAAAAATATTACCTTAAGCGACCTTACTGGAGTTTACTTGGCACGTTATGGACACGTACTCCCGTAGGCCATAAATTTGGTTTCCACCACATTTCTGTCCGCCATTTTCAAGTGTTTAGTGCACCCGATCCTAAAAAAGGCAACCGCTAGGATCCGTCCAATTACAGGCCTATAACCATCGCCTCCTTGTTCTTTACGATAATGGAATTATCAACTGTCAGCACCTGCTGTACCTAGAGGAGTACCGATTGATTAGCGACCGCCAGTACGTCTTTCGTCGGAGTCGCTCGCTGGTAATCTTCTAATTTACCTGACATATAGATGGACAGAAGCAACTGAGACCAAGGGGGAGGCGCTTGCAGCCAATTGGGGCTTAGCGAAGACCTTTTATCGGGTATGGCACAAAGCACTTCCTTAAAGCTACCTTCCTTTGGGCTTCCAGAGAAATTATGCAACTGGATCACTAACATTTAAAAAATCGTATAGATAGAAGCGTGTATACCTCACGTTACGGATAGATGTTCAAAAATCAATCACCATTTATTAATTTTTTTTTAATAGATGGAGAGATAATCGCTTTCAAAGGTATAAAAAGTGTAATATTAATCCAACAAAATGTGTTCATAAGATATTTTTTTTATCCGATCACGGCAAAGTGACTAAACTATATCTGATGGGAAGCGCAGTCCAGTCCAAAAAACCAGCGACCATCGACATACAATAAGTTTATGGGTGGTAATGCTTCTTCATACTCTAAAGAGGGAAGAAGCAAATCGAGGACCCTGCGACAGGACAGGCGGATGACCAATGCAGGCACAGGGATACAATGTTGGACCCTTATACGCACCTCAAACAACTATCAACTCGTGTCGCAAGCCTCTCGGTAGAACTGGATATACACTGGCTGATCCTGGAACACGATCCACACAAGGTGTGAGTCGCTATGGCAGGTTTTAACACTACGTGTACGGTGGTCGCTATCCGGGCGGATATGGATATCCTACCACCAGTATAATAGTTTCCACTTTTGTATATGCATTTATTCTTTACTATGGAATCCTAAGTTTGTCATATGTAAGTAAAACACACACTTCGTTGGTTTTGAAGGATAATGGAATGACAGACAAAATTTTGTCATTTTCATACATTTGAAATGAAAATGAAATAGTCAGTTATCCGGGTCCATTTTTGCACTTGATTACTATCAAGCAAATTTTCCGTGAGTAGCTTCGTTTCGATGAGACGCCCAACAATTGCCTGTGCGAAAATTCTCGATTGTGGTAGCTAACAGAGGTATCAAGGATAAAATATTGATGATTCTCAAAAATGTATTACTAACTAATTATCTAAATTATTCGAAAAAATATTTGTCCTACAAAATGTATGGTTTGATCAAAGAGTCCCCTCCTTCCAACATGTATCGATAACGAGGTCATCAAAAATGATTACTAACCAGCTGATTTTTTTATTTGTATTTAGTTAATATTTATGTAATTTAACAGCCATATTGTCCTACAAATTTCGTGGTACATTATCCCGGTCCTACGCTCAAAAGTAGTAGTATAGATCCTTGATGTAAAAATAATTACTATCAAGCTGAATCTTCGTGAATAGCTTGGTTTCGATGAGACGTCCAACAATTTCCTATACGAAAATTCTCGATTGTGGTAACTAATAGAGGTAGCAAGGATAAATATAATAATATGTCGATTTGATGATTTTGAGTATCATCAAATCGACATATTATTAAATTAATACTAACTGGTTTTTTTTTGTTACATTTCAAGATAATTATTTGAAAAAATATTTTTCCTACAAAATGTATGGTTTGATCAAGGACCGTTCCAGGATTTATCGATTTGAATAAGAGAATAAATAAAAAAAAGTGTGCGTCTCGGGACGCACAACAGAATGACTTAAACTAATGTGGGTTGAAGTGAGAGAGGAGGAGCCTGCCTACTGCTACCGTATGCGTGAGAGAAAGGCAAGCCAGACAGAGTGGGTCCGTAACGTGTTATGTTACAAAGCGGTTTACCCTCCCATAATAAGTTATCACTTCATTGGATTGCTCTGCAGTGCCCTGCACTGCACTCCAGTCCGGCCAAAGTCCTGTCAAAGTCCGGTCATAGTTCTGTCAATGTCCGGTCAAACTCCTGTCAAAGTCCGGTCAAAGTCCGGTCAAAGCCCAGTCAAAGTCCAGTCAAAGTCTGGTCACAAACCGACGTAAAGTAGCGGCTTGCTGCTGCGTTTCGTACGGTGAGTGAGATAACCGGAAGCCCAAATCCCCTCCCCTTCCCAATCCCTAATTATCCCTTTCCTTTAAGGTCAGCAACGCGCCCATGACTCTTCTGGTGGTGGGCGTACATTGGCGGTGGAGATCACTTACCATCAGGTGACCCACTTGCTCGTTTGCTGGCCTAGGCTATAAAAAAAAAACAATCCGGTCACATTCCGGTCATAGTCCTGTTAAAGTTCGGTCAAGTCCTGTCAAAGTCCGGTCAAAGTCCAGTCAAAGTCCGGTCACAGTCCGATCAAAGTCCTGCCACAGTCTGGTCAAAACCAGTTGAAGTCCGGTCACAGTCCGGTCAAAGTCCTGTCAAAATCCTGTCACAGTCCTGTCAAAGTCCTGTCAGTCTTGTCAAAGTCGAGTCAAAGTCCGGTCACATTCCAGTCAAAGTCCTGTCACAGTCCGGTCAAAGTCCGGTCAAATCCAGTTAATTTCTGTCTTGAATGTTACAACGCGCATCGCAGATTACGTAAACAAACACGCGAAGCGTGGGGAACCGGGCTAGCGCATTTGACCTTGAATTCCCGAGCAGCTGACCGGCGCCTTTATGTCGTGCGCGCAAGCCGCGCCGCGCCGCAGTCTACGAAGAAAAACACAACACAACAAAAACTTGTAAAATCATTTTTTTTTAAATATATTGAGTTATATCCAAACTCGTAAAACAAAAGTTGTTCCGTATGGGGTCAGCTATCTGGTCCTGCGAGGTTACTGGTATTTTAAAATTAACCATGTATTCATTATTATATAGTTTACTTAATTTTTTCATGTTATTACAAAGTCAGATATGACGAATGAGGAAAATGAAATAGATGAAGATGACAGCTATGTTAGAAGCGTAGATAATGAAGATTTATCAGATGAATCTGATGAAAATTATTTTTTTTTAATATGCAAATACACAATTTTTTTAGAATCATCAAATCGACATATTTTATCCTTGATACCTCCGTTAGCTACCACAATCAAGAATTTTCGCACAGGAAATTGTTGGGCGTCTCATTGAAACGAAGCTACTCACGGAAAATTAGCTTGATAGTAATCAAGTGCAAAAATGGACCCGGGATCCCTGACTAAAACTTATATTACTTTAAACCTGAAAATATTTCTATTTTATGTAATATAACTAAATATGAATCCATTAACACTGAGTGAATTAATGGGTGTTAATTGATACAAGTTAGATTTTTTTAACTCATCCAAAATACATAATATCCATCAAATCTTAATATTTTCTAAACAGACTTACTTCCAGCATTTTAATTATTTTAACTCCAACCCTATCAGATAGAAGTTTTAAAAAAACTTGTGCCATTTAACACATGCATTTATCATTATACACATATTAACTACTATAACATATGGCTAATGATATAAATTTAGTTTCTTTTTATTATCTCATATTATTGTTGTTACTATAAACAAAAATCATAGTACATTTATGTTAATAGCAAGTAATCCCAATCTATCAAAGTTAAAACATCCTGAGAATAGAATAGAGTAAAAAAAAGTTGTCGAATTTTTAAAATAGCATCATATCATTAAATAGTTTTTCTCAAAATTCGGTTTTCAGACTTGTATCACTTTTCACAGAGGGTACAGAAATATACGCATATTAGGACGAAAAAATATTTATTATGTACTTACACTGTGACATTACGCTCATCATCTATGGATACTCATTTATGTTAAATGAGTATATTGATGGAAGTGGCTTGGTTGAAGATATTATGAGATCTAACAAGTGAAAATAATATAATGTATGCGTACATCCTATAACTATTTGCATTATTAAATATAAATTGACTTTGAGGGTAAATAAAATCATATTAATGCATGAAATCACGAAAATCCGATCTGCAAAAAAACGGCATAGGTCCGTCCACGATAAGGCGCTCCCGCCGACTGATCTATTGAGGGAATGAAAGTGACGCAATTACTTTTGAAATGCAAAATAAGAGATGGCTATATTGAGTTTACTTTCAGAATAAAACAACGTATGTGCCAAAACGATTTTTCTTGTTTTCTAATAAAACTCATTATTAAATCTAAAACTGCTTTGACCAAACTTTCATACGATAATTCTCCATGTTTTAAAGTAAATTTAATTGTCTTATTCATGAGGGTTACGCTTCGGCAGCCATAAACGTAGAAAAATAGATACAACTTTGCGATTTTTTTCTATCGAGAAAATTTCATTGAATCGTGTATTCCTTTTGAACAATCCTAGAGCAGAAAGTCAAAAAACGTATACCAAAATATTAAATCTCTATTCCACGTTCACAATTATATACACGAGATAGAAATGTCCCATTTTTTTCAATGTAGGGCCTTAACCCCAGACGATAAGGAAGGGTGTCATAGAATTAACACTTTGTCTATCACTTTGTGTGTGTGTGTGTGTGTTTGCGTGCATACGAGCATGCGTGTGTGTCTGTTTGTATCTCTATGTAACATCTTGAATCCTAAATGAATAAACTAATTTTAATAAGTTTTTACTTCATATAAAGTCATCTTGTGACAAATTTAAAATACAAACCAATTTTTCCCAACATTTAGTTTAAAATTCACGAAAGACTGTACGGGGAACAAAATCTCATGTAATTGTTGAAGTCTCTAGAGTTGCCTCAAAGAGATATTCTTTTAAACCGCAACTTTTAAAAAGAGCGAATGGAATAAATAATTTATTGCTGCCAAAACATTTTACAAAAATATTTCATTTCAACTTATTTTTTTAAATGAATTAGGTATACATTAAAATATGTATGAATTAAAATACAGTGAAGTCATCTTGCCGTGTGAAGACAAAAAACAAAAAGGGACAGACAGACGGCATAGGTTTAATGATAGGGTTCTGTTGGTACTCTTCGGGAACGGGATCTTGAAAAAAAACTGCTTTCAATTAAAAATTATTTACTACTTATAAAAATATAATTTTAACAAAAAATTAAACAAATTATCCCAATAACAACCAAAACCCGCCGATGCCATCTTGGGCGCTTTAAAAACAGCCCGAGATCGACGAAGCAAGAATCCGTCAGAACTGCTCTTACGCGGTACCGCCTAGTGGCTTATCTCCTCGAGGACGGTCTCAGAAGCGCCCACATGCGGAACGACTCTCTTTTTTTTTTATTTTTTTTTTTGGCATCTACCAATAATAATTATCGAGTAACTAAGCCGACCACCAATACTGCTGTTCATCTCGGGGTGGCACGAGGTACTTTGTGAAAAAATGTACAACAACACAAACATTTGTATCGGTGCTAGTATCGAACATAGGCGGTTACTCGCCCATACCTGAGCCTGTAAATTATTCATCTTCACTACTGACCAAATAATTAATATATGAACTTTAAAACCACAACCCTGATACACCATTCCTCAGCTGACTGTAATTACGACCAAAGTACAAACTTCACACACAGCTAGTACTGAGTTAATCGTACCTCTACATCTGTTAACGGCACCTAGATTATATCGTAGTAACTCCTCAAACAATATTAGACCATGAATCCAGCTTTGGAACATTTCCTTTGAGGCATACCCGTCCTCAATTCATGACCACTAATATGTAAAGGATTAATATAGTTTGAGGATTATTTGTGAATAATATACGATTATAAATCTAAATGTTGTCGTCATCCGTCGGTTTAAGTAAATGTTATAAAACGTGGCTGATTGACTATATTTACAAATTTGTCATTTTCATATTACTGAAAACCAATTATACATGCTTTAAAATATCATGAACCATTGCTTGTTACAACACCTTTATCTTTTACTAACGGATGGTGCAATCTAAGTTTAGGGATTTTTCACATCTTTCTCCCAGCATCTGTCAGAGTATGACTTTGCTATTTGAACATATAATATTTTATTCGGTAAGTAACATTTATTAAGAAGTTGTGAAATAGACGCTAAGTTCTTTGTTCTTTTATACTGATGTAACAAATATAAAAAACAATTAAGTATTCGATTTATGAATTTAGAACATAATTATGTGTTTTATTTGTGTGTGCTATTGTGTTTCTATTTGAAGGACATTTAAGTCAGTGAAATTACTGGGCAGTATGCGACTTAACAACTTATGTCTCGGCTCACGAACGCAGTCCAGTGCCATGCTGTGCTTTGTAATTTAAAGTTCTGTATGGTGTTGTATCTGTTTATAGGAAAGCGTGATGCTTATATCAGGCCAGTGACCTTCTTGCTTTGTCATTGAGCTCCAAGAAAAACCTTTGGCGGAGACATCGCTTAACATACATAAAAATACAAACGAATTAAGAAACTCCTTTTCGAATTAGGTTGAAAAAGTAGAGCGTACTTTAATCCGAAAAATCTAGATTAACATCAGCATTCGGGCGAATCAGTTTGTAACTACAGCTTGTAGGTGATTAATGATCTGGACTACTGAACACTTGTCATGTATATTAGGATTTCATTTAAAATAAATAGAGCATTGTACAATAACCGGGATTCTATTAAATTCAACAGCGATGTGATCCTTGTAATAATTCTCACTAGGCAGTTTATTAACTGAAATTGTAAGTATGTTGTAAGTGAAGTGTAAGTAAGCCATAAACATCTTAAGATTAAAATGAACCTCATACGCACTTGGTACACTCTGCTAAACGACCCGCTATGTAGTCAGATAGTCAGATGTGGGAGTCCCCACAACCCGCAGATCAACTACAATGTCTTGATAACTTAATAATAACTAGTAACTTACTAATCCTAGAATCCGTTAGCGATGGCTAATAAGGCTCTTGTCACCGAGCCATGTCAAAAACTATAACCGGCTTTAAATTCTGACTCCCAATCGAAAACTCCATCTCTATTGAAGCGACGTAACTAATTATAGGGATATAGGCCGTATAAAGCTTATGTTATGTGTAAAATAAACGTATTTCCTTACATTTCGAGTTTATTATATTTAGAATGTACTAAAACCCCGGAAATGCCTCCCATCAGAGTCATTCCATCAATCAGAAACAAATGAAGTGGAGGGTAATGCGTCACCGAGGTCTTGTACGTAAATACAGCACCCACTGTTAGTAGAGAAATCGTCAATCTTACTGGACGTTTAATCCTGGCCAACACTCGTTGGAATATTATTTAAAGTATGTGAAATAATCTAAACGGTGTACCTATAATGGTATATACAAGGTAATGGTATACCATTTAGTTAATTTCACATACTTTAAGAGCTATTTAATAATGTAACTAATAAATTTTAAAATGTATGAAGGCTTTAGGTTTGGTGGATTTCTTCAAGAATTAATGATTTAATAAATTGTTAAGCAACTTCACATGTAGCAACCCAATGCTCCATAAAGAACACAAGACGCTGTCATCGACCTAAGCCGATATTTTTTATACGAAACGAGGACTAACAGAGTAATGGTGGGTCAATACTCAGAGAACGCCTAGCTAAATAAGTTGGTTTTAGCATACAATACATATTTTGTACTATTTTGCTACGAATCTTAAAATACTTATAATTCCTGTTGACTACAAGCATTCTTTGACATACAATACACAAAGCGTGACATTCAGTTTTTAATCAACCTCCAAAAAGCAATGCTTCCAGTTTACTCAACGGCTTTGAATAAAAAGATTCGCACACACACGACCGAAAATAATTCAGAGAATAGAGTGTGAGACGCAATGTTTCACCGCATCCGGCATTGCCTCTCCACATCGTTCCGACAAAATGAAACTGTGAACAATATGGAGGTTCCAAGGCTTTATTTACTTTTTCTATATTCCATTTGGTGGCTATATTACCTCACTTCATATCTATCATCGTGCGTATGATCCTGTTGCGGCTTTTTAGGCCAGAACCGAATGAACTATTCATTTCTTTAGTACCATTGACCGGCGGAGCAAACAATATTTTTTCGTTTGCGCCGTCTACTGCTTTGATGTCTTAACCATTATCCCCTTAACTTAGGGGTACGTTCGTGCAAACGGATATTCGTATATTTTTATTTATTTCTTGGTTTAGGCACTAAACAAAAGTAATCCGATTTAAATTTAGACAAAAAAGACATGTTATTACTTGCAAAAAAGTTTTATTTTATACTCACATTTTCCTGCGTAGTCATGTCCACTTGGCCGATTTTACGCATCCTCTGTTATAAGGTTTACGTACATCGTGCGAACGCTATTTTGGGGCAGTACGTGACGAATTGCCTCTAACATTTTCCCTAGATTTTGTTGTGTAAACAACTACATTGCGTTTTTTCAGACAACAGATCAACTTTTTGATAAGGCTGACTTGGCTTCGGATCATTGAATCTCAACTTTTTCGAAGTTTATTATAGCCATTTTACCTTAGAGACAATTCTCATTTCCTTCGAGATAATCTCGGACTCGATTTAGCAATTCGAGTCGGTTCTCCACTGTAAAATTTGGAATGGTAAAGTATTTTCTAAGTATCAAACGATCAGCTAACCTGCGAGAAATGTCGAGCCCGAGGTCTTCAGAATAGCTCAATTTAAATTTCATTACAAAATATCCAGATGTGACATTTTTCGAATTCGAGTGCGTGTGAATTGCCTCCCTTAACCAGGCTCGCTACCTATCCATCAAAAATATTGGCCATAAAAACTTTATTACCCATATTTTTTCCTTATTAGGTACAGTAATCTTCAAAGTTATTTTGCTTGAACAAACTACACAATATAGACAATACGTTGGAAATTGTTCGATTACTACTATAATTGGCACACGTAACATGTAGAAATATGTATACATTTTATATCAACCCATAATATTCATTGATGTGAAATGGTTATACAAGAAATATAGTAGTAGAGAATATGATGTTGAAAATCCCATTCTATTTCTAAAATAGACATAGGAAATATTAGTGGTGTTAGGTCTAAAGTATGATTATTATTATTTTCTAGCTATTGCCCGCGACTTCGCCTGCGTGAAGGTCGGAATACGATATTGTTAAAAAAAATACACGTCTTGGTAACATTTATTATTTACGCTCGAATAAAAGTATCCTATGTCTTAATCTAGATCACAGTCTACTTGTATGCCAAATCTCATCAAATTCCGTTCAACGGTAAAGGCGTGATTAGGGAACAAACATCCAAATATTCAAATTTATCAAAGTAGTAGGATTCACAAATATTATCTCTAAAAATGATACTCATAATGAATACAACTGCCTGTGTCAAATTGTTCCAGGGTTACGGTCCCGCGGTGCTGGCTTGAGGTATTAGAGGGAGACAGGAAGGCCAACGGTCTTACTACGGAGCTCAAGATCAGGCAAAGTGGAAGCTTCTACGAGAAAGGCGGACCCTGGCAATAAACTGGGATAACGTCTCGTAGAAAAAAAATACTTTCTCTGAAACGATGGTAACCTACGTCCACCTCAAGACAGTAACTGGCAAGAGGTCGAACATGACAGGAACAGCTGACTTTCATTTCTGACCACTGAGCCAGCCAAGCTAGTAAGATATACATTAAATCTTTAGAGAATTCAAGATAAAATCCAAATCAAACTGTTACTACAGAAAAAGCAATCCCAACAGTCCTACGGGCAGGATTTAAACCTTAGCCTCTTAAGTATCCTTAAATCCGCTTAGTAACTTCGTTTCATTGTAAATAAAAAGTCTACTTTTATTCTTGCTTATTTCTAGTTATTAATATCTGCAAATTAAAATCGATATATGGTTGAAATAAATTTATATCCCAGTAAAAAAAATATTTTTTAAAATATAATGCATAAATGATTGGAGTGTAGTGCAGAGGGTTTAGCACATTAATATGCCTGTCATAACACAATAAATAAGAATGATGGACGAAAATATTTTTGTATGAAATCACTAGCGTAAACCTTAGAACATAGTACTTTTTTTCATCAATAGTCTATAGATACTGAAAACATACTGTTTCAAATAATTGAATTTGCGACATTGTTTGATTTAGGAAGCCAGAAATATATTTTTTCTTCCACCTTTCTTTATCCCACTCGCAATGCGGTCGGAGAAACATGCTTTTTATCACATGATAACGAAAGATTGTAGTTTTTACGAACAACCACCTACCTGACGTCAAACCCTCTGTGGAGAAAACACATCCAAACTCAAAGCAAATATTTGTGAATCACACCAACATTTGTCTCTGACAATACCTATTATGATTCTGCTCCGTCCTAAGTCCTAACATTACTAGCCGACACTGCCTCATGGTAACATTTATAAATAAGGGAATAAGGTTTTAAAAACATACTTACAATACAAATAAAATCACGTGGAGCCATATAAAAGAAATGCCACATCCACAATAATTACGACAGGAATGCTTTCTTACGTTCACCCACGTTTTATTTCATCCTATATGACGCGTTCGTTCGTGTTTAACCATTGTGTTTACACATTGTTGTACAGCTTAAGGCAAAGATCTACCGGAAAACTGCAAACATTTAGCATCCGGTTTAAACGAGACAGGTTAACACTGGGTTACATTTCTTCATTGTTGTAAGTATAAATGTGGTAAAAATGACTTTGTAGATAGTTTTGTCTACAGGGATAGTGGGATTTGACCGAGATGGTACCACGGCTTTACAGCAAGTTGATGCAAACTGGCAGCATTGCTATTATGTTTTAAGGTTATCAACAAGTTTCCCTCCAATAATATTTCCAATTTTTCCATTCCTTTTCTACCTTTTTAGCTTGGTCACAACTCACACAGCAATATCCTGCTCTTGTCCAGTGTCCTGTTTAACTCCGCATCTTAAAATAAGATGCTCGTATGGTCCCCCCACCAACAAACGGGGTTCTGCGAAAAAGCGTTCGAATTGGTTTTCTTAAAATGTAGAAAGAGGTCCTAAAGGCAGAATTCGTAGTGATATTATGTTATAGTTAGGAAAGAAACTTGATATATTTATTGCAATAGCACAATAATTTACATACAACCGATAATCATAATCAAATTTGAGAAAAATAACAGAAATAAAATAGCGTCTGCGCTGATCTGTCCCCTTGCCCATTTACTGTTGTTCTGATTATGGGGTTGTGGATAATATTAAATAAAAAAAAATCAAATATACTGGATTTAAAATTATGACGTGTCACGTTCGTGTTACGTCACATGCGTCGCCTTAATTAGAAGTCACCGAATGTCGTTAAAAAAGTCCACAGGCAGCCATCCGTCCTTATTACATTCACGTGCCCTTTTTGGTTGGTGAGTTAACAAAATGTACGCATGCTTTTTACGTTCGTCCATTGTGTTGCTTTCTGCTGAAACATTATTATTTTATAGCGGTGACTTTACTTTAAAAATAAAGTGAGAAAATAAAACGCTAACAGCATCATGCTTTGTAATTTCTCTTAATTTTAGATGAAGAATAATCTTTTTATGGCAGTATATAGCGTTGCTGTAGACAATTTTGTCTACAACATGACTGGGTCGGTTCAACGGTTTCTCCCAGAAAACTGACGTAAAATATCAGCCTGCTATTGCATTTTGTAGAGTGAGTAAGATATCCGAAGGCCCAAATTGCCCTCCCCTTCCCAAACTCTTAATTATACCTTTCCTTAGAAATCGGCAACACGTCCATGATTCTTCTATAGATGTTCATGGGCAGTGGAAATTACTTACCATCGAGTGACCCATTTGCTTGTTTAACCACTCATGTTATAAGAAAAATACTAATAAAAACAATAATTTGACGTTAGATTTGGTATTATGTGGAGTAACCCGCCATCTGACCCTCACAATCCGTACCGAGAAAACCAAAAACGAAAATAAATCCCCTCATTGGTCGAGTGGCAGCGTAATAAGACTGAGAACCGTGAGGTCCTGTGTTCAATCCCAGGTCGGCTAATCATAATTTGTGTTTGGGTTTTCCATTCGAACTCACATTTCACATATAAATTTCCCAGAATTGGAAATCGTGCCCGGTATGCGCGGTAGGCTCGTCCCCTATCACATCATGGGAATAAGCTCAGCGAAACGTGGGAACATCACTAGTTGCATCTCTGTCTACCCGTCCGAGGATAAAGGCGTGAGCTTATTTAAAAAAGAGAAATATGATTCGGTCGCCATAGCTGTAACTACGAAATATAGTACTGTCTCCATATAGATAACGGACCACCAAACAAACTATATATCATTGCACTCTACATAGAGCAGGGATGCTTACCTCACCGACGAGTTCATTGACCTTCCACACGATCCAAGCACGTAGAGATCTGCTAATCTATGACGCGCGCCGCAACTCAATTTTGAATCTTATTGCAAACTCCATTGAGTAGTACATGGCTTGTCTGAGCGCGTCGTTATAGATAAAACAAATTATATGGCATTGAGACAGTCGTGGTAGAGATTTTTCAATTAAAATGGCCCACGCCAGCACATATTAAATCTTGCTGCACACAAAATTGAATAGTACTAGTTAATGCAGCGAGTCATTTTATTAACTGACTTCCAATAAGGAGAACGATATCATTCGGTGCCTATTCTTATTATCGGTGTCGACTCTTTTATTTATGTGTGGAATGGTCAACTCAATCTGATAATAAATATTTTGTTTATGCTCTTTTAAAAAGATCTTACATCATTCGTTGTGCTTTTGAAGACATGTACTAATCCAATACGTAGATATCACACTTCTATGCTTATTAATTTAAATTGAACTGCTCTAATTCCAACTAAACCTTATGATTTCGTTAATAATTGTAAAGTAGTTTTGAAAAGAACAACGTTAGAGTTTCTTGCCCGTTCTTCTCTAGCGAAACAGCCTTCCGTACTGGTGGTAGAGTTTTGACGATCTAAATAATGTATTGTAACATTTTATGGAATTAATAAATATTTTGAATTCGTAATTACATCGATTTCTCCGCCAAATGAAGGCTATATACAAATTATATTTCCAAAAATAATAATCTTAAAAAATGAAATTCTGTACAATAGCAGCACATGCACACACATAGCTTTATCTACTACTAAAAAATGTAAAATAAAAATAAGGTTATCTAAAACTTAAAAAGGCTAAACAAAAGCCAATACCAGCATCGGCAGCAACTACGAATAAAGCTCTTCTGTAGCTCTACATGAAAGTTAAACTAGTTATTTATGACAATTCAATGTTTCTTTCCAAAATCAGTTTTAAATTTTAATTATACTTATATTAAAAGACGTCCAAAAGTTTAAAAAAAACAACAAAACGAAACTGGTTATTTGTTTACAAAGCGTTCTAATTTCTGTTCGCACTGAGAGCGACCGAAGAAATTCTAAAGCAGATGGTGTTGTCATCCTAATTAAGGTTTAATCCATCATTCCGTTTCACGCTCGTCAGGGGCGCGGTGTAAACTTAGCTTTAAAACTGGACGCCTGGATTGTTGTTGTTTCTTTAATTAATGCTTTTTTATCTTATTTCTTTTTTTTTATGCAGGCCGCTTCCATCAGGTCGGTCTGGAAATCTTTGGGGGAGGCCTATGTTCAGCAGTGGACGTCTTGTAGCTGATGATGATGATGATAATATATGTTTGAATAGACGAGCAGATCGCTCGCCTGTCCATGAACTGATATTTCATTAAATTGTTATTGCTAACAGTAGCAATATCATCTAGATCTTTGAAATACCTATTGCACTGCGCTCGTCACTCTAAGAGATAAGATGTTAAGTCTCATTTGCCCAGTAATTCCACTGGATTCAATGACTTTTAAATCAAACACAACAGTACTTAAACAATACTGCTTGGCCGCAGAAATAGACAAATCGGCGGAACCAACCCAGATGGCCTTTCACATACGAGGGTCCTACGCGGTTAGCGAAAACATGAGCATTAGGTATTCTAACTTACCTATGCGACGTTCAAAATGAACGAACGAAAATGACTAACGATTTCGTTAGAGTATAGATGAGTTTTAAGTTACCATAAAGGCAGTGTTCGTTCAAAGGATATTAGACACTAGCTTTTGCTGGCGTCTCCGTTCGCCTAAATATATTTTTCTAGTATTAAAAATAAGCTATGTCCTAATCCACGTGGTGGTCTACAAATTTCAAAACCCATAAACATCAAAAATATCTATTTTATAGAATATTTAAAACTGATATTCCATTCCATTCTGTTGTTGCTATATTATAAACTAGCTTTTGCTCGCGGCTCCGCCCGCGTGAACAGCATTTTCCGGGATAAAAGTAACCTGTAACCGTCTCCAGGGTCCCATCTGTCTCTGTAGATAAATTCATCAAAATCGGTTCCGTGATTTAGGCGTGAAAGCGTAAGAAAACAAACTCACTTGCGCATTTACTTTCACTTCCTTTTTCATCCCTTATTAAATAAAATTTCCAAAATTCCTGAAACACGTATTTATTTGTTTTACGTCAATAACCGAAATACAAAATTTTGTTTATATGTAACTTTCAAAATGACGGACTTTCATACATATTATCATCCCCTATTTTGACCCCTTTGGGGTGGAATTTTCTAAAATCCTTTCTTAGTGGGTGCCTACATAACAAAATGAATATACAGTCCGAATTTCATGCTTGTAGCCTTGATAGTTTGCGCTCGGCGATGATGAATCAGTCAGTCAGTCAGGACATGTTATTTTATAAGTATAGATATCTCCATATTTTACAAGTAACGTGTTATAAAATGATACTTATACTCAGAAGAAAACAATAAGTTCTTTCTTACAATATTTTTATTTATTAAGGAAAATTGTATTTCCTAAATATCTTTATATAACCTCATAATTTGTTAAAACAAAAAATAAACCTCTCATTAAATGAGATTCGCAAAGCACTTTTTTCTTTCTAGCATACTTTTATGAGGCCACGTTAAAAAATTGATTTATAGAGCCGCTTGGCTCTTCCACCCAAAAAAGTACAGGCTTGTATACAGTTTGGTCTACAGCATAAATTGTCTCGCTCACGGCACTATTGTCTCCCAAAAAATCGACGTAGAGTAGCAGCTTGCTGATGTGTTTCGTACGGTTACTGAGATATTTGGAGGCCCAAATATATTTCCCTTTCCTAATCTCTTCATTATCCCTTTCCTTTAATGCTCCAATGATTCTTCTGGTATTGTGGGCGCACTTGAGCGGTGGAAATCACCTACCACAAAGTGATCCACTTGGTCGTTTGCCGGCCTATGCTATAAAAATCGCGCAATAAAATATATAAAAATGTTTTACGATCGTCTGTTTTACTCGAACGATGTAGATAAAAATTGGTACCTTACTAGAAAAAGAAGATTAATTTTTGTGGGCAAATTTCACCGCGGAGGACAATTTTTAAATTCCATGGCAATACAGATAGGTTGTTAACCTGGGTATCAGTTATTATCTTTCGATAAATCTCTTATTCTAATAGCTACACCCTCCGTAATTATTTTTCTTTTGCTACCATTCCATCCTCAGATTGTCTGGCAGAGATCATTAATATCCTATTGTAATTTTTAATACATATTTTCTCTTTTCCTTTGTGTGACTAATGCAAGTTTAAGGTATCTATATAATGAAGGTTTATCTACTTATCTATAAAACTAAGCAGTTTCTTATGAACGGTAACAGTCGGTATAAAAGACTGTGAGATACAAAGCTTAAGATACATTTGCTACTTTTTTTAAGTTATCTTGAATCACTTCCATATAATCATTTAAACAGTATGACGCGCTTTAAAATCCTGACACTACTCTATGTTGTATGCAGAAAGAATCAAAATTGAAAGGTAGGCCACGTAAATAAATATTACGCTATATCATTACTAAAACGTAATGACTATTGTTTATCAATTCTCAAATGACTACAACATGTATCTTCATGTACATCGGTGCGACTAATAAAGTGTACGAAACATTGCATAAGGAAATAAGTTCCATGTTGAATGTAAAAGTAATCACAGACTGCCGATTCTTCTCTAAACGAAAACTACCTCCCAGAGATTAAACAAAAATGGCGAATAATCATGAGTTAGATAGACAGAGTTAGTCATAACAGCTCCGACGCACAGTGGGCGAGTAACCGACTGCAAAATGAGAGGCCACGGGTTCGATTCCCACACCAAGACAAATGTTTATGTGATCCACATTTATTTGTTTGGGCCTGAGTTCTCCCCGAAGATGTTATTAATAAATATGCAGCATGCCGGTTGTAAAATTACAAGCTAATTCTTCCTGTTGCATGTGTTAAAAAAAGCATATTGTGTCAACTCCATTGCAAGTTGGATACGGGCAGGTGGAAGAAGAATTGTCATTATATCTGGTCATCAGAAATTATGAATATAGATCATTTCCAACATTGAAAGCGTTCTAGAATATTTTTTTTCAAATACCTGATAGATATAGAGTCAATCGTCACTCGATTCAGAAATGTTAGATTCTGAGTCAGATGTATCACACACATTTACCATGAAACTTATATCCGAATCAAAATATAGCAAATACTCGTCTTCAATTTTCTCTACATTTTGACAAGTAAGTGTCCAAATATCAGTGGTGATTTGGCCGAAGCTTTCATTTATGAGCTGCATTACGGTTGTGATGTTTTGCTCGATATTCTTACTTGTAACATATGTTTTCGCAATACTCCAAATATTTTCAGTTGGGTTTAGATCCGGGTGATTTGGAGGAATTCTTAATACACAAAAGCCATAACTGTTCAGTAAGTCATTCGCCTTGATACGTTGAAATAGTTCTTTATTTTTCAGTATTAAGTCGTATAATTCGACTTTTTTCAAGTTTTTTTCAAAGTGAATATTATTTGCAGTCAGCCAAGACTGCATATCAGATATATTAGAATCAGATGTTGGTATTTTCACCAAATTAGTGTTATGGTATGATGCATTGCCCATCACTATGACAGCACCGATTGGTAGATTGGGAATAAGTTTTTCTTCTAACCACTTCAAATAAATATCTGTGTTCATAGCATCACTGTAATCTCCTGTTTTACTATCTGCCTTGAATGTTAGTAATGCATTGGGTATAAAACCAGTTGTACTTCCAGCATAAACTATTATAATACGCGCTCCCTTTGCAAAATTTTGTTTTGCTCCTGTAACAGGGTCCTTTTCAGTCCATGACTTATTCGTGAGAATATAATATGATTCATTCATATAAATAATGGGCCTATTTTCATTACGGTATGTTTTTAACTGTCTCAGGTATTGCAATCTTGCCATTTTGATATCATGATTTTCCATGAGAACTTTTCCATTACTTACGGTTTTTCGCCATTTAAATCCAAGCTTATGTAACAATTTTCTTAATGTATTTGGAGAACAATCAAACTTTAGTCGCTCTTTCAAAACATTATTTAGGCGCAATAATGTTGGCATTTGCTTGAATTCATTATGATAATTTTGTACCGTTCTTCTTACAGCTCCTACATCAATTTCTTCTAAATTAAGTTTTCTGGGCCTTACTTTCCTCTTTTTCATAGGTGACGTGAAAACGGCAGAACTTGTACTTTCCCCTGCATAATACTCCCTTCTTTCCCTCAAAATTCTCGTTATAGTGCTTTCTGAGACTCCAACAGCTTGAGCCGTTCGCCATCGTGCATCAGTTAATTTTGCTGCATATTTATTAACTGCTTCTTGTTTCATGAAATCATAAACATTAGCAATAATTTTCCTTGTCTGCAAAAAGAAAACAGTGTCAATCTACATTACTACTATTACAAAGATAAAAAAAGCTGTGGTAAGTACTGCAGAATATGATCTTCTCACATTTGCTCGCGGCTCCGCCCGAGTGAACGGTCTGTCCCGAGATATAGAGTAGCCTATGTCTTAATCCATGTCATGTGTGATGTCATTTAGTATCCAAAATCGTTCAACAATGAAGATAGTGTAGATACTTGGCTATAGAACCCTAGACGTATGTATGGCTGTTTTAATTACATAACAAAAATTAAAACTAAACGTATTATATTATATTTAAAATTACATAACGTTTAATTCCCTTCAAAGTAAACCATCATATAGGTAGAAATGTTGAAAGGAGTTAATGCCGCGTCTGTTTAAGTATTCTCTTTTACTCATGTATGGCGCGTGACGTTTGTTAGTCGTATCGCGTCGGCTCCAGTACGTAGTAGAGCTCACATAATCTACAATAAAGCGCCCCAATCAATTTAGAACCTTACTACTTACAAAATTGAGTGGTTCAAGAATTAATAAGCCCCGTTATTTAAGATTAAGGTGAGCTATAAATAATGGTGTTATCTCGATGTTGGGCTTGACTTACCTTGCTTTTAAATACAGTGCGGTCAGTTTTTTTCACGGTACGTTCAATTTTTTTACCAGCGCGTTCATTATTTTTCAAAGTGCCTTCAGTTTTATTTATATTGGGCTGCGACATTATAAGAAAATAGCAACATTAACATATCATGAACCGTAACATAACCCAATAATACATGTGCTCTGAGCCGCGGTCGACTCGTTACTACAGAGTGCAGACTGCAGAGCTGCTTGTTCCATACCCCGCGCGTTTCCCCTTGTGGGGCGCGTCTTCGTGGAATGCGCGAGCTTGTTTTTAACCCAACTAACAGTGTACGACATATTACATAATTTGAAATTATGCACGCCGCCACTCAATTTTGTATCTACACTAGTGCAATTGCGGGGCCGAACGAGAGTATTATTAGGTATAAAAACAGTTACATGATAAATGATAATATACTTAGGTAATTAAATAAATAAATGGGTAGGTATTATTAAATTATATTTACGACTAATTTTACTCAACCCGGGATGACTGGTTTTGAATTAACATTTGTATTTTATCTATCTTTACCGCTGCTTATCTAATAAGTATTTTAACCGATTTTTAACTCATGAAAATCAATTAAGATCTATGTAGGAAACTGCTCTATTAAAAAAATGTGACAAGTTACCAAAAATAAAACCGACTCTTCGAAATAGTTGTGTAAATGACGAAGTTTAAACTTTTGAGTCAGTTAATAAAATAAACCTAATCAAATATCCAAATATCCCGGAATCAACGAGTTCAAGATCTTCTTCCATGAGCCCTTACCCCACTCGCAGTGGGGTCGGCGCAACATGCTTTTTAACACATATTACATAAAGATTTCGCTGTGGCTTTTATGAACGACCGCATGCCTAACGTCACCCCCCGATAGGGAACAAATTCAAGGTAAATTAGGAAGTAGAAATTGGTGTTTTAATTGACAAACAATGTGGCCACACAGTCGTCTAATGAGTTGCGATTTATAGGGGACTCTACCGCGAACGAACAATCCGCAGCTTGTGTTGATTAATTAATTACGCAAATTACGAACTTAGTTGTAATCTGCGCGGGTGATTGTAATACTGACTTGAAATTGTAGTTATTTTAAATAAATTTGTTTAATTAATAGTAGTAAATATTGACAGCCTGGGCTATTGTGGGCGTGTAGCCGGCTGTGAAGCGAGAGGCCGCAGGTTTGATTCCCGCACCGAAACAAATTTTTGTGTAATTTAAAAATATTTGTTTCGGGTCTTGGTGTTTTTTCCCCAGAGGGGTTGAATGTAGGCAGGCAGCTGACGTCAACACTGGTCCACATGTCAAGAGTGTCTGAAGTCAACTGCTTAGACATTTTATTGTATTTTCTCTTTAACAAGTATTATTTCCAACAATATATTAAAAATAGATACAACCTACACATAATTATTCAAACAATTATCCACTAAAAGTCTTACTAAAAATGCCCCAGACTACCATTAAAATAAGCATGACATCAGTACCTTCTAAATAATTTAATTTAAAATCACATATTTATTATACAAAATGTTCACTGCACGTAAATTTTAAGCATCATCAGATTAAACAAACACGAGAACTCAATCGGATAATTGAGGCTGCTAGAACCAGAGTGGCCTAACTGCATTTTGATGACTTCTGATCTATTTGTATTTTCGTCAATTGCCATCTATGTCAAGATGATGTTACCAATGTTAGGCCGGTCTGGTCTTGTAGATTAACATTTTTAATTCAAAAGTCATCAAAATACAGTTAGGCCACTCTGGTTCTAGCAGCCTCAATTTTAAACACTCCCATTAACAGTGTTTTTACGAAGCATTTTACACACAATTTAACGTATTCTGCAAGCTTATTCTGCAACTGCGATCCAATTTTATCATGTCAGGTTTGCGTACGATAAATCAGCATGAGTTTAGTATTACAGCGCATTACACGTTATTTCGTACGTGCTTTATTTACGTGTTTAACGCCCCGACTTTGTTCGCAATACTTTGTAGTAAATAAGTGTGTTTTTGTAAAACTTTGTAGTCGTACGATAAGAATCGAGCTTGCATATTGTGTTGAATTCAAATGTGAGGTTTAGGTGTCAGATATTTAAAACGAGACAAGCTCATTCTTCGCTTTTTGGTAACTACTTGGTAACAGTGCCTACTTGGACAATTGCAATATTGCTTAGGCTGAGATCTATAAAGTGACTTTTTTTTTATTCTGGCTCTGCAAATTGACTACGCTACACCTGATGGTAAGTGTAGGTAAGTGATGGGAAAAGGGTTAGGATCAGTGGCAAGCCCCCGGAGAGAACCGGATATATACTGGCTGACCCTGAAACGCGACCCACATAAGGTGGGCCACTATGGCAGGTTTAAAAGCTTACTACTTAGCCTAAGTGAACTGTCATGTGGACATAACAGCAACTCAGCACCGTTCGACTTAAATCCCTTGTACACTATATTGACTCCAACCAACTCTGCACAAAGTAAAGATCGATGCGTCTTTCAACAATCCCTGGAATATACGAGTACAATGTGTACTACTAGCTCAGAACACCGCCGAATGGTCTGCAACGCGAACTTTGGAAACCGGGAAATAGACGACAAAGTTACAAATATCCAACATCCCACAGTTCTATTGTGACGACCAATTTCTCGAAAGAGTGGAAAATTTATCCTGCATTGAAAATAAATTGGAAAGTATTTCCTAAGAATGGTGCGGGTTTTTATGATATTCTTCGCTTGTTGTACAAGTACCAATAGTGTATTATATAAGTAGCTCACATAATAGAGAATCGCCTCATTGATCTAGTAGCGTAAGCATGCTAAGAAACCGGTAGAGCCCTGGGTTCAAATCATAATCTGTGACGGAATTTTACAATATGAAAAAATCAGACAAGCGTTACTTGTTATTGATATTTTAGTTAATTGTAAACCTATTTACACGACGAATATCACAACTAAACCGTTACTGAATTAAATTCACAAATAATGAACATAAATGTGAAAAACACTTCAATACTCACTTACAAAACTTAATGAATTGGATCTATTTTACTTAATGCCGAGACGTCAAATAACTTTGATTTTTATTAAGTAATTTCTTAAAATCGATTATGTCTACACCCACAGTCAGTTAATGCTTTACGTTCCGTTACTAAATACTGAACATTATTGAATGTTAGTCCTGTCAAAGTAATTATAGTTCATCCGTGTGTTACATGCCATTTGCCAGGTTAAAACTATTTATAGATTATATTAAAACTATTTTTATTTTACATACAATGGTACATTAATTCCATCGGTAGCTATTCTCTCTCAGTCAAGGGGGTGCAAAGATGAACAACAATTTTTAATTGCTGACATCAAAATAGCGACCATTAATTCTAAAAGTTTTCCTTGAAGACCTTAGAAATTAGCATAAAAAACATAATCTCATTACCTTTATCTATACCAGAAGGGCAAATGCCAAAGACAATGTTTTTAACTTTTGTACAAACCCCGTCACGCGTTTAAGCCTTTCTGCACAGTTCTAATGGACGAAAGTCTGAGGGAAATATATTCCGGGTTTGCAAAGGTTGGGTGTTAACAACATCGTAGACACCAGCACGCTGTAAAGGAAATAAACACTAACTTTAATAGTGACTGTTATCCCGGGAAAGGCGCGGCGGAAGGTCGGAAGGCCGTGACCTAGCGGATTAGACGGTTTTTAGGGTTCCATACCCAAATGACAAAAACGGAACCGTTTTAATTTCTTCATGTCCGTTTGACCGTCTTACTGTCAGTGTGTCCGTATGATACAGCTATTTTGCTTGGAAACTATTTGCACTATATGTATGAAATTTGAATGGCAGGTATATTCTATGAATCGCTACACAAAAGTGTAGTGAAATTAAGATTTTTTTGCGGTGGCTCTCCGTACATGTAAGTGAGAGTCATATTATTTTTTTCCTTTACATATAGACATGTATTATCATTGAAAATGAAAAAATGATGAAGATGCTTAATGACTTTTCAAAATAAGCTATTAGTTTGTGAAATATGCATGTCCAAAATCGTGAAAAATGTTTCCCCCCTCTATATTTTGGTCTATCTGTGGAAAATTCTAGAAAAATTAATTAATTAAAAAGTACTTCCAACGAAGATTATTTTTTATAAGCTTGATTATATTATTTTTGAGTTACAGGATATTTACACATACATAAAATATTGTGTAACCGAGATATTGTGTTTAGCAACCGCAAAAATAACTTTTATTAACTTATTTTTTAGTCGCCTTATTTAGGCATCTTGTACTTGTTTAAAACTATGAACGTGCCTACGGAATCATTAACTGTGCCGGGTCTGACACGCACTTGGCTGATTTTAAGAGTATCGTGTGTAGAAGCTGGAATTTTGTATCACAATGCCTTGGTGGTACGCTGCTACATAATTATGTATGGTACTATTTAAATTATGCACTTTGGCAATTTTCTATGTTTTACGAATTAGTACGAATATGCAATGAATGGCGGCTATCCGGGTGCGGTCAGATATCCAAATATATAGTTACTTTTAATAAAATGAATTTCTAAATTTTTACTTGATGTGGGTTGAAATATTATTGCGTATTTGCATCCATTTATACCTTTCTACAAAGGTCTCAAATTAGTAATTGTGTTATTATTGAATATGTTCAGTCTTAATTATGTTTATAATAATTATAATTACATAACAAATTATCGTTAAGTTTAACCGGCGATATAAAGTCATAACCGTGGTGCGACTATTTAGTAATGTTGGTGTTTGTAACATTTAGTACTATAATAGGAGTGTAGGCCATCAACACTTTAGTCCCTAAGCCAACCTCACCTGCATGTGGTACACCCTGCTGGTGACTTGACGAGGGAATGGTGAAACTTCGTTTCGGTTGCCAGACAGCGCAGCGGGCCGCCCCACATTATACTAAATCCACCGTCAAATCATGGAAAGGCGAACCGTGGCAGTAAAGCAGGATAACGCCAGACAGAACAAAGTTTTAGTACAGTAATAAAGTAAGGACTTGCTTTTTACTCGCGCCTTCATCGGCGTATTAGTGTTGGGTAGGCAGAATTAAAAAAAAACAAAACACTCGGGCGTTAGCCTCCGCAATGCATGTAAGCTATTCTATTCTATATCGAATGGTTAGTGGTCATTTTTAAGCCGCCCAAAAACCTCCGACTTGGGTTCAAAACTGCTATCAATTGATAATAGCTGGGACCGAATTTTTACGTGCTCTCCGGAGCACCGACACGCTCAGTTGAAATATCACTAAACGGTCAACCATCTATAGACTGACCGCGCCAAAGGTTGCTTCAGTGAGTGCAACTGGCAATAAGCCGGAATATATGAATAAGAAGTCATGCATGAATATTATTTTTTTATATTGATCCATACTTATTTTTTTTATTGCATCTCCGACTTCGTAAATACTAACATTATTTTTCTACTATTTTGTAGGAATATTTTAACCGTTATCACGCTTTTGTGATTAGATCGTTTTTTAAGTGGTATAGCCACGTTGTAGACAGTTTTGTTTACAGCATGAATGGGCTGGCTCGACCGGGTCGTTACCACTGTCTCACAGAAAACCGACGTAAAGTAGCGGCTTGCTGCTGCGTTTAGTACGATGAGTGAGATATCCGGAAGCCCAAATCCCCTTCCCAATCCCTAATTATCCCTTTCCTTTAAGGTCGGCAACGCGCCCAGTGTGTGGCAGTGGAGATCACTTACCATCAGATGACCCACTTGCTCGTTTGCCGGCCTTAGCTATAAAAAAAAACATTTACTTGAATCATACAAATGTTGGCTATCTCCATATTGTATACACAGGCGTTTGCAAATTGAAAAATGATTCTACATCGGGACATCCTTCAACTCAATTCTGCGTTTTCAAAGGAAAATTCAGTGTTATTGATACGAGAATTTGCAAATATCGAAATGTATTCTCTACGGGACGGATAGGTACCATCTAATTCTACGTCGAAGGCGGCTTATACGATGTAGCAATGGTGAAAGTAAGATATGGAATAAGAATATTATGTCTAAGTGATCCCAGAAATGTATCACAGAGAAGTTTAATGTACAATACTAGAATAGACACGGTGGACTGTACGCGCTACGGTACAGTACCGTAATTCCCTTATGTGTTACACAAACTTGTACTTGTCTCTTGTAGCTTTTGTCGTTTGGTAAAAAGAATTTTGTTCGCTTGCTCTGATATTTTAGATATTACTTGAAGGATTAGGCATGCGTACACGCAAGGTATTAGTGACTAATAATAAGCATTAGTTATCCACTATCAAATCATGATGAAAAGGCGGACCCTGATGTTGAGACAGGATAACGCCAGGCAGAAATAAATACTACATTAGTTACTACTACGCATTAGTTACTTGTCACTTACCTCGTATAAACTCTTTATTAGTCGATTCTATAAATTCCATAACAAGACAATTTGTTAGTAGATAATTTATTTAGCGTTAAATCATATCCGTTGAAGTATACTCGTACGGTGATTCCTCAGTGCTATGACATGGCATACTTTAAATGAGTCTTAAAAAAGTATTTCACGATAGGCAGCAACTTGGCTGTGCCTCTGTTATTGCTGACGTTAATAGGCGAGGTCGACGATCAAAGACAACTCAACCTAGTTGTCTGTGGCGACGATAATCGCTTCAGGTCGGCCGTCGTCGGCTCGTCTGCCTTTCAAAGCCAATAAAAATGTCCTTTCGCACTAAGCGTACGACTGACATTGACGCTGTAGCCCAATAATTTTCTTCAGTGTTCTTGTAATTTACTGCATATACTCCAAAGATCACAACATGGTACTATAAAATACACACATTTGAACGAGTAACATCTCATTTAGTACGTTTGTATTTGAGAAACCCAAAAGTATTTTTAGCTTGGCCAGCTTATTATTTGTATATTTTTCATTATATTTTTACTAGTGACCCATATTACTCGTGGACCGGGTTATTTTGTTGTATTGAAATTTACATACCACTACAAAATAAACTAATTTAAACAAAAGTTAAAAATCTACTTAGAAAACTAACACTGAAAAGTAAAAAATAACAATTTCTAGAGATCTTTTGTGAAATTTGAGTTGACTGGCAGTGGCACCGACTGCAAAAAGGCCTCTAGGAAATGTGGCATTTGAGTGTTGACTTTTGGAACTGAATTTTTAATTCATTCATTTTTATTCCAAAAAAACAATGGTTTGTGTATGATTTAGAAGTGCTTGATCACGCGGTAGACAATCCTCGTTCTAAAATTGTTTTGATTCTTGAAGATAATCACTTTCAGCAATGACTGAATTATATTCATAACATTTAGTTACGTAACTCTATTACCTAAATTGACTTAGTAAAAATTACTTATACAGCACTGTAGGTTACTTACTTTAAATGTCGTCAAATTTCTTAAGCTGTAACATAAATCTCTCATCATAAGTCAGATTTAGAAGTCCATCCATTTTATATGTAACTAGCTTTTGCTCGCGGCTCCGCCCACGTCATCAAACAAACAAACCAACAATCAAACTCTACAGCTTTATAATATTAGTATAGATTTGGGTAGCTTAGCAACGGAAGCCTTCAAATATGAATAATTATCCCCGTTTTTGCAACATTTTTCACTGATGCTTCGCTTCTAATGGTTGCAGCGTAATGTTATATATCCTAAAGCCTTCCTCGATAAATGGACTATCCAACACAAAAAGAATTTTTCAATTCGAACCAGTAGTTCCTGAGATTAGCGCGTTCAAACAAACAAACAAACAAACAAGCAAACAATCAAACTCTACAGCTTTATTATTAGTATAGATAATACATAAGCCACTAACATGAAACAACTCTTACTTACGTAAACCTGTAAGAAATATTTACAATGGTAATTCAGGCATAACAAAAAATTATTTCTTAAAATAAGCACGGAGATCCGTGAGAGATCAAGTTACGTTTTACCTACTCTATCAGTAATAATGGCGAAGGAAAATGAAATCAAATAAATAAAAGTATTACCACACAATACATCTACAACAATCTACGTTCAAACATGACTATTTCTACAACAAATAATCTTTGTGTTCTTTATTCAAACTCATCAATCACACAAAGTACATATTATTATATCTTTCTGTTTTATCAAAACTCCTGTCCTCAAATAGCACTTACTGGCTGTCTCCGCATAATGGTATGACAAATTATTGAACATATTAGAAAGGAAACCAGCAACGGATTGCCCTTTTTGGCGACTAATTTACTGTTGTGTGTGGACGTATTTATGTTTAACTGAATGCATAAAACTCATATCATGAAAAAAAAAACAACTTAGCTAAAATTAATTTTGTTTTTTAGTTTAATCCCGTTGTAATATCTTTTCATCTAATATTTTTCCTGATCAAATAATAAAACAATGATTATAAGGTTAAAAATTTAAAATACGACTTCAAAATCTAGTTTAATCTCATATGGCAATTACAATGTGCTTCAAACTGAAATAACAGTGCTTATACACTGCTGCTTAGCGACAGAAATACAGAAAACGCTGGTACCCAACCGAATAACCTCTCGCATACGAGAAAGCTATCACCTAGTATATTAAATAATGCTAATACATACAACAACAAAAAATATTGACAAGAATACAAAATAAATACTTCTTTATGAGTTGAAATTTTAACTTTACCTTATTTAAGCATTCTTTATAAAAAAATGTCCAAAAACTATAAAATATTCGCAGCCTGTTTGACTGGGAAAATATAAATTTCAAATTCTAATGCACAAAACAGATTCACTCACTCTGTGGATTACGAAAATGTTAATACATAAAATACTGAAGCTCGTGAAAGCAACCTTTCAGCATTAAGGTCCGTTCTGAAGCCTGGCTTTAACCTTATTACCTTTTGTGATAGCTTCTTTATTTTATTGTTTCTAAAAAAAATTTACAGCGGGTTCACACTGTTCGATATTGGTTGATCAACTGACTTGAATCAGAAAATTATGTTAGGTTTTTGAAAATGAACTCGATGGTGAGTTCAGACGATTTAGGACGTGTCTGGTTTTACTGACAATTGTTGACAATTCTGTCGCTACTTTTGAGAACGAATTCCATAGCAACAACGGCCAACATAACGCTAATAGTTTTTAGTTTCCGATATAGCATCTGGCCCCTTCTTCTATAGCGAAACAGCCTTCCGAACTGTAAAGTTTTGACGGAATATAAATAAGAATAATGTTTTACCTAAAAATGTATATTTTGTTTCTGTTTTTTAATATCCACAACCGTGGTGGAAAATATCTTACGTACTGTTACGCAATTTTCGAACGCGCCTGTAATAATAAATCATTGGTTGGCACAAACTTAACTAGCTTAAATATTGTACAACAAACGAACTTGATCAGAAAATTTATCTTTGATGGTATAATGGTAAAATACATAAGTTAAGAATAAAATTTAGTTAGGTATACTCTTTCACTGGCAATTCTATTCGTTTTTAATAATTATGTATGAATAATTAAATTCATTTTATCATTCGCCAGGAACAGGACGTAATTTTGGTAAAGTTCGTTAAGTATAGTTTTAGTTTAATCGGGTGACATCACTATTGTTAACTTTAAACAGTCAATATTTTAATACAAGGATAAAATAAAGTGAGCAAGAAGCCATAATTAATTTGGGTCGAGTTTTAGCTACCACTGCGCGGAGCGACCACAAAATACAATTAATTACTTGTGCATCGATTAAAAGTTTTACACCACTGGCCCAACTAGCGGCGATATATTGCGTAACTTCCCGCCAATGATAACGCTTGCGAAACGATCAATAGATAACGCGGTTTTGGAGATATATTGAATGGAATTTGTGATAGCTTAAATCATTATGGCTAGGTTTATAGATCTTAATATAGAATATCTATTTTGGATATTCATCTAAGTGTAAAGTTATGTAAGTCTTACGTAAGCACTTAGGTAAAATTCTAAAATATCTAATTCAGCTACAATATAAGCGGGCAGTAAGTACTAAAGGTTATTTTATAGCAAGATCTAGAAACCTATTTTAAGGCTTAGATAAAATAACTTTGCGTAATAAACATCATTATAAACTCACCGAAGTCAACTTTGCAAAATCAAGTTCAGAATGCGCGTTTGATAACCAACATTTAATTATAAACATTCTCAATACATCTAGTACTATTTTTTACTAGTACTACTATTAGATTAATAGAGATATAATATTCTTTTAAAAATAATTTCATTGTGAGTCGAATTTGCGGGGCGTCCAACTCCCCGCATTTTTAATTCAGGCTTTTTAGGTTCATTTTGAACGTTTATTTTAAATATATGTCGGCCTAAAATTGCTACTATAATTTCCTACTAGTCATCTGCCAAAACAAAATTATTATTATCCATAATGTTTTAAATTTACAATTTTAAATTTATGCGAAAGTAAATTTATAAACATAAACCAACTATTAACATTAAAATAATCACATCTTGCCGCTTGCGGCAATTGCCGAAACTCGTTTAATCCGTTAATTTCAAACTAAATTTTAGTCATAATGTACGCTTATTTCCGCTGTTAATTTCACAGTAACAAAATCTCGTTAGTTCTTAATTGAGGGAAGGCCAAATCTCGGTAGTTCATTATAAGTCCGCAGTAAGTTTTATGTGTTGTTTATAACCCAAACAAAACTTCCTACAAAACATATTTTATACGCGTGTTTATACGCATTACTATTTTACTCACAAGTTCACATAAAAAAAGATAAGGTAGGGTTCGTCCATTGTGTGAAGCGCGCGTCAGATATGATATACGCAAAAAGGCAAGTCCATCGCAAGTATTCATCGATTTACGCTTTGTTACTTTAAGTAGATGGGTCAAAGATAAGAAAAAATATCGAATGACTATAGAAGCTCTTTTACATTATATCTACAAGCATTTACGTTGCGGTACGCAATGATGGATAATAATTAATAATATATACATGTATAAACTTTGGCCTTTATCGCCGTAACTGTAGGCAGAGGTACAACTAGTGCTGCATCCACGTTTCGGCAAACATTTGTCCGTCCCTTCCGTCCCATGATGATGGCGAGCCTATAGCCATTCTCCATATCGGGCACAAATTCCAATGACGAGCAATTCATGTGTGATAATTCGATCGGTTTTGATTTTAAGGCTGGCAACGCGTCTATGATTCTTCTAGTATCGCTGGTGAGCGTGTGGTGTAGTATAGATGATGGAGATTACTTAATATCAGGATACCGACATGCTCGTTTATCAACCTCATAAAGACGCCTTGTGAACTGATTTCCGATCGATTCGTGCTCGTCCTTTCCTTCATGCTTGCCGTTAACCACAACGTACCCGTCAGCCATCATTACAGCAAAATCCTTTAAATATTTCGTCTAATACGAAACCATGTAAATACGGTTAAAAGTGAATTTTAAAGCAATTAGTAGGTCGAGCACGGCACAGGCCACCGCTCTCAGAATACTACGCGTTGCGGTCACATGAATTATTCCGCTCTATAGTAATATACTGCTTTTGAAACGCAATTAAGATCGGTGCAATTAAATGATCGATTAGCGCAATTCTATTTTAATTTCACATTTTAAGACTGTACAGGAACTGGGCCCCAGTTCTATAAATCAGTGACGAAGCAACGAAGAATATTTGATATAAATTACTACAGCTAAGATGAATTTGTAAATAAAAGCGTATATGAAAAATGGCGTCTAAGGCACAGGCTAGGCCTAGTTTAGACGCCAGTGCGAATCTTATTACAAACCAAGGCAATTGTAAGGTAACATAAGTTTAGACATAAGATTCAAATGTAGGGGAAAGGTGTACGAGATGATCCCTTAAGGTAAGATGATCACTTTCAATTGCGACTAAAGTGTAAATGCTATCTAGTCATATTCTTCGAAAATGTGTGGCCCCCGGCCATCCCCCGCGTTAGTCAATTCGTGATGGCGAAGCGACCGACGCACTTGTTTTGATGGGAAAATATTAAAATTGTGTGCTGTTGATCTAAGGTAACGCTGACTTTAAACTCATGTAAGTCTTATTGTATACTGTCAGTTACAGTAATTGTTGTGCTTGTAGCTTCCTAATATGATCAATTTAGTTTTTTTAATAGTATGGTAACAGTAGAATACTTAGAGGTTATGTTACAGAGTAACAAATGAAAAACTTAAGGTTGGGGCAAGATGATCACCTTTTAAGTGTACAAGATGGTCCCTAGGGATCATCTAGAAGAATCGCTTTCTATTCGAATTCCTTTGTCATCGTTGCCATCTACAAGTTATGCGTTGAACCGAAATGATTCACCGTCACTCCTTGACAAAAGTAATTTTGTAAATTTTGTTGTTTCACCGGCCAAGATAAAACCTTACCCAAAAATTGTAGGCAAAAGGAGCAACATAAAGAGAAAAAAGGTGGATACGTCAATTTTAACCAGCACACCATACAAAAAATACTTAGAAGAAGAAACAAGCAAAAAAACTGGAAAAGAAAATAGGAAGTTACGAAAAGAGCACACAGTCAAAAAATATATAACTAAAAATAAACAGAAAGGGAAGGGAGTAGGAAAAGGAGTATCAAATAAAAAGAAAAATACTTTGTATGTCTCAGAGTCCGAATCATCTGACAATAATACAGAATGCCTTTTCTGCACGGAAACATTTTCCAAAGATAAGGTGGGTGAAGAATGGATAAAATGTTCTGAATGCCAAAAATGGGAACATGAAGCTTGTGCAGGGATAGGTAGTGATGATCGCGATGAATTTATTTGTGATATGTGTATCATGTCGCCGGCTAAAAAGCGTTTAGAATTCTAAAAACAGATTAAGTCAGTTTATTGGCTTTTTTTAATTCGTACGTTACGAAGCTTTTATATTGTTGATTTTGACTAACAGTGTTAATTATTGTCAAGAAGATTCTAATCTATTCTAATTGTTCTACTTAGGAATGATTTTTCAATCGCCTATCAAAAGAATAACTGTCGTGAATTTTGATTGAAGAATCAGCCCGTACCTAACTATGTAATGTATGATTTTTGATTTCACAAATTATATTATGTGATTTAAAAATGACTATAGAATACTTAAATTAAAATTAATTATTAATTAATTAAATAAGTATGTAATATTAATTAAATATAATATTAATTAATTAATGTAATATTAATTAAATAAGTATGTTGTTTATTGATGATGGTCCGAGGATCATCTTGTCCATATCGTAGGGATCATCTTGAACACCGGGGTGTACAAGATGATCCTTTCGCAAGGTTTTAAAAAACGATTTTTTTTTATTTAAATTTTAATAAATTAAATGATTTAACATACGCCCAAAGTAAGACAGATAAATATGCTAGTAGTAAACGCTTTCAGATCATAATTATGTTAAATATCTTTGATATTACGAGCGTTTTCCGTTAAGGGAATCATCTCGTACACCTTTCCCCTACTCTTGTTTTTCCAATAAAGTTAATATTATTATTGATCTCTCCTATTTATTGTCGTTTCTTAGAATATTTTTATAGAACATAGAAAAGAATAGACCATACTCACGCACTGCGCCACAAGTGCTGTCAATGTCAATATTACGTTATTAAGGCTAATAAAACAAAAATATGAACAATATATGGCACAATCACTAAACAATGAAACGACGAGTATTCAACATACAGCCATCGCTAACGAATGAAAACACTCCGTCGGCTACGTAATTCCAATTAGACTTTCGTTCAATGCTTATCCGATATAAGCATGAAATGTTCGAACCATGTAACACCGATGATTGGTTTATTGAAACGAGTGCACATAGTTCCGAAATGGCCATTCAATATTCCAGCTATAACTGGGCTATTTTTAAATTGTTAACATACATTTCCCTCCTAAAAATATAAGACTAATAAATAATTAATACAACCACCATTCAACATTCACACACTTGGTCTTGATTCCACACTAGATATTTTTTTTTTTTATAGCATAGGCCAGCAAACGAGCAAGTGGGTCACCTGATGGTAAGTGATCTCCACCGCCCATGTACGCCCACCACCAGAAGAATCATGGGCGCGTTGCCGACCTTAAAGGAAAGGGATAATTAGGGATTGGGGAGGGGAGGGGATTTGGGCTTCCGGATATCTCACTTACCGTACGAAACGCAGCAGCAAGCCGCTACTTTACGTCGGTTTTCTGTGAGACAGTGGTAACGACCCGGTCGAGCCAGCCCATTCATGCTGTAGACAAAACTGTCTACAGCGTGGCTCTACCACTCAAAACAATATATTACAAGAGACATTACTAGAGATTACAAGGTGGTAAGTCCCTCGTATGCGAGAAGCCGTTTGTAAGCACTGTTGTTTCGGTTGGAAGGACATTGAAGCCAGTAAAATTACTGGACATTATTAGACTATCTTATGTTTCAGGGTGACGAGCGCAGTTCGGTGTCATGTAGTGCTTTGTAATTTAAAGTTCTGTGTGGTGTTGTTTCTGTTTATGGGCAGGCGTGGCGCTTACCATCAGGCCAGCGCCTTGCTCGTCTCGTCATTCAATCAAATAAAAAAAAAAGATGTATAACCCGTTTCGTGGATATCAAGAACTACACGAAAGACTTACGGTCGCTCAACGCCTAGACCCGAAACAAATATTTGTGGATCAAACAAACGTTTATCTAGGTTCGGGAACCGAACTCACAGTCTCAATTATCCTTTACTATAATTTATATCTGCTGGACAAAAACGAAAGAAATATCGTACTCGATATAGACAGCCCTAAAATATTGGGCGGTGCTTGGCAGCTACACCTGACTTTAACTGTCCTCCTTTGTATATGAGGCGGAACAGGATGATCTAGATTTCCCTAGTTTAACTCTTTTTTCAGATGCATTGTTATTTAAACGTACGGCGTTATCTAAAGTCTATTCACAAAATTTATTCCAGAAATCTACATAAATATCTGCCCACTTATTCCTTTGTTTGGATAATGAATTCATCAAATACTAGCAATTGCTGGCGGCTCCGCTCGCGTGAAATTCTTCACCGTCATATTTCCACCAAATCTTTTGTAACATGTGTTAAAACAAAAAAAAACTCACCAGATTGAGAAGCTCCTCCTTTTTTAAGGTTGTTTAAAAAGCATGTTGCACCAACTCCACTGTGAGTGGGATTAAGTCTAGTGAAAGAAAAAAAGGACAAGAGTCATTGCTATCAATTATACACCATTAAACTGCAATTCACTTTCTTGAGACGAGTTTATTTAAGCTAGTTTAATGATTCCCTATTAAATAGTGAAAACAAGGATTCTAACTTTACTAAGCATTCTAGTTAAACGAAGATCGGTCCAAGAATCACTTAAAAACAAATTGTACCACAAATAAAAACTTAATTACTTAATTACAAACATTTTAAGCCATTTAATGTTCGAAATAAAACATTTCAACATCTGACCAAGCAAGGGCTTAACGGCGGCACTGCGTTTCGATTTATAGACCATAAAACGTTTCAACGAGCTGTAGGAGCTCCGGCGCTGTGACATTTATAGTTAGCTACCCTTGGGGCCTACCATTTGCTACTCACTTGCTCACATACTACATTGTATCCCCTAAGAAGTCTATCCTAGTCTTGTGGCAACTTAGTTTGAAAGATATGTTTTCATGTTTTGAAATACATAAAAAAATATTCCGTATGGCGTGATGGGTTAGCATGTGCTTAGTTATGATTTAAAATACAAGCATCCTAGCGATTGGAATGTGCTCAAAAAATCCGACTTCAAAACTGGAGTCACGGTGCATTTGCTGGTTTCTGCTGAGGTCTTTCCCATTTTCTGTCGGTACTTCGTCATCAGATGTTAGTCTATTTATACGGGAACACACTCGTAAAGTAAACCCTATCGAATAGAAATTGAGCTTTAGTCGCAACATGTCTTCTTTTTGATATTATAGAAAACAAGTTTTATCTGCTACATCATATTTTTTATTCTGGGTAAAAATGATATCATTTCATTGCTCAGTCTGTTGCAAAACTAAACTCGTCCCAAACAATTTTGAATTGAAGCTGAATTTTTCTTAATAATTTTCTCTGAAACAGCATGGAATTTCGTGGTAAGGTAACAAATTAAGACGATTGGATAAATTAAAACGTACATATTAGGTATAAATAAAGAGATGAAAGGGTTTTTCAGGGTGCTAATCCTTGCCTCGGGGTCTTAATAGGTGAGATTCAATTATACAACTGTATCCTTTAAAAATACTAGGTATATTCTTTTTATAGGACGGCGATTATGGTTACTTAATTATTTATACATTTTCATGGTATAATAATAGCGAGGTGAAAAAGAACATCTCGGCACATGAGTTATCATATGCAACAATTCAAGCGACATTTATTTTCAATGGTAACGAATTAAAAGTACAGCGCCGTCAAACATGATTTGATTTTGCTTATCCAGTATGAAATACAGAAATTTGTATATTTTATACTAGCATTACTAGTCTACTACTACTCTTTCTAGGCTTTTAATAAATCACGTTGACAAAGAAAGACAAACGAATGTTTAACTAATCAATGCTTAACTCCGTTTTCTGTTAGCCTTGCGTTACGCTAGAAACGCGGAAATTAAAATTTGTATCGAAATGACACTTGCTTCAGAAAAGGCACAGGGCTGCACCAAAACTGGTAGACCAATCATCGACGTTAGCGTGGGTTGTTAACAAAACATTTATCAAATCAACACAAGTAAACACGTAATTCGGCAATCACAACAATTTAACAATAACCTGTTACGATACCCGGAAAAAGAGCTAATGAAAGGGCTCGCTGCCGCTTGTGTTTTCGAGTGTAAATAAAATATTGCTATTGCCGCAGTATTTACTATTCCCTACCTTTTGTGGGCATTTTTATTGTAAAATAAATACAATGAGGTAAAAGATAAAAAACCAGTCAGCGTGACCACATTTAATGCTAGAAGGTTCTGTATACAAGTAAATGCGCAAAAGACGCGTTGATGCGATGTTTAATATATCTATCTATACATAATGGTTACGCCTTGCTTGGGCCTCAGGATGTCCAAAATGAAGGGGAAAATGCACCATTAAAGGGTACCAAATAGCATACAAAAAACGAAATAGCTAGTCTAGTAAGATGTGGAACGGACTGTCGAGACGAATGTCAACTAGTTTGATCTCAACCTCACAGGGTACACATATATAAAAAATAAATAAATACATCCAATAGTAACACACACAGTCCTGACGCCATAATACAATACGAGTCGTGTCGTGGGTATCACGAACTAGGAGAGACTTTCGGTCTCATAACACATACTTCGAAACACATATTTGTAGATCACACAAACATTTGTCTCAACGCGGGGTCGAACCCGCGACCTCTCGCTTCACAGCTGGTTTCTCGCCCGCTACGCGCTACGGAGGCTGTAAAAAAGTCAGGTATCTGACTTTTCGCAGTTAAGTATGACTCATTGTTAATCATGACTCGCTTTAATAGTGAATGGAAACGTTAGGGAATTTGCATACTTGAGAATTTACAATGTGGTAGGTCCTTTGTATGCGAGAGGCCATCTAGGTTGATACCACCGCTTTGTCTGTTTCTGCCAGCAGTGTGTAAGCACAATTATGTTTCGGTTTGAAGGACATTGAAGCCAGTGAAATTACTGGGTATTATGAGACATAATAAACTATGTCACCCAGTGTCGAATGCAGTCTAATACCATATAAGATTGAGAGGCACAAGAGATCCAATCTTACAACAATTTTAAAACAATGTTTGTTTTTTTCCGATATGGATCCATTCCTCTTTATCTAATTTCCATATTAGTGTCAATGCTTATTACAATTTTAAATAGGTATGTAATATTGTGACAACAAACAAACAATTACATTTTTAAATTAATTAATTTAAGAATTTTAAATTTCGTACAATCAAATGAGTGCTGTAGTTATTGTTAAGGTATTTAATCAAATTAATTCCAAATGAAATTCTTGTAAAAGCTTTGTTCCTTGAACGAGACCCTTGTTATGTTCTAATTTAATTTATTTATACCTTAGTTAGAGGTAGTGAACATTACCAGCTTCCTTCCTTACTGTTTGAAAGGGTAACTTTTGAAATGGTGACCTTGTTTACGATGTATACCGAGAATTTATTATACAGTATTATTTCATTATAGCAATTACTGTCAAATGACCTAAAATAAATTGATTTTGTAATAAAAATTATACTTATTGACTTTGGGCTTTTCGAGGCCCCAATAGGGCAGTAACTCAAGGCTCGCGACGGGGATATCCTTATGGTAAAGACGGAACTGCGTTTTTTTACGCCTCCGTGACAAAAGCAAAAAGAAACAATTATAAAGTTCAACTTTCTAGGGACCGCTTATTAATCTAGATAAAATAATTCTTTCATTTTACGCTTCTCAGCAGATCTTTTTATTCCTGTCACAACAAAGTGACTACACAGGACTTGATAGTACAGTGCTGTGGAAATATAATGACACGGTCGTTAGAACTATGCCGTCCTGAAGCTATTAGATATACATGGCTGACTCCGGAACGCGACTCGCCAGAATGGTTTTTCACCATCTATCTGTACAGGGGCCACTATCCACTATTCCACCAGATCTCTGCAATCTACATATCTGAAACATGATTTAGTTATACCCATGCTTTAACTTTGTACCAGTTCTTTGAAATGGTCCATCATGACAGTATTTTCATATAATTTGTCTAGATAACGTTCGTTTAGTGCCACGAATACCTATTTATCTGCATGGATATTTTTATTATTCTTTTGTTGGATAGTTCTAGACTAGTTTCATCTCTCTATTTTCTGAAATTACATTAACATGGTGTTTATATTTTAATTCGGATTTCATTCACTTATCAACCTCAGATTTTAATTTATAGAACTACAAATACTACGTACTTAATTCGTCTATTTCCCCAACAAAGTTAGTGGGGTTGCGATACTGTTTTCACCGTAAAACATGGTACAAATTCTAGTTTGTATCAAATAATGAATTATAAATTACAATTCAATGATACTATCTATATAGAAATATGCTTTGAATCGCATTTATCAACTGACTTTAAAATAAATGAAATAAATTCTTATTTTTTAATCTGAAATTAAAATATTTTTATTTTTTTATTTTTGATACCAAAATAATAACTTCTGAATATTTTCAAATACAAAACCCACTTTAAAACTCATTCACTCTTCGAAGAATCAATAACCATTTAGTGCTTCCTGCCACTTCTCCGCTGTTGGTCTTGTTAACTCAATTACTTCCAATAAATAGTCCGATACGTGTTCCATTCTCGAGCACTAAGAAAAAATCAGTGCGTTCATTCCTTCAAATTGCATATTACTCTTTTAGCACGTAAAATATAGCGCAGAAATAAGGGCTTCTAAGTATATACAGGTCACGTCCTGAGAAAACCAGGTTGAGGTCTGATAAGTAAATCAAATTTATTCCCAAGAACATTTCTTCCTTTAAGCACCAACCAGTTTTAAGGCCTTGATTACGGTAATGAAAAACCAAATGCTACTGCGGCATAAAAATATACGATCGTTGTAAGTAGCTATGGTAATTTTCGGTAATAAATAATTTTTTTCGTTGCTTTTAATAATACTAGACGCTGGATCAAGTAAATTATTAATATTCGGTATCTTAGTAATCTTTATTTAAGTAATTTAAAATCTTTCGCTTTTTACGTTAATTCAGTAGTCGTTATTAATAAATTGTATTATTGTGATTTTGCAAACAACTCAGTAACGGTTGCTACATACCTATTCATGAATCCTAAATTCAATAAATTTTCACCTCAATAAATCGTATCGCCCATGACGAAGTGATTGTTCAAGTTTGACGCAGAAGGACAGACGTATGGATTGTTGCATTCCTACAAACGTTTACACAATCTGTTACTATTTGACTCAAACCGAGTGCAAGCGCAGTTTTCGTATCTTTCTATCTTCTTCTTTTATGCGTGATATGTGATCTTTCAATACATAAAAAGCTCTCCTATTTTAGTATATACTTTCTACGTGAATACTATTAAATCTAAGATATTTTACATTAAAAACTTTTGTTAGGCTTTGGACATATTTCTGTAGCAATATACTAATGATTATAATGGGAATGAACCATGTCATGTGTCTATTCAGTCATATCTCGAAAAAGGTACTTCAGATTTAGTTAAAGTTCTTCCTATACTATTAAAATACTCTCAAAGTAAAATTACCTTGTATATTACCATGTACGCATCCGCTTCTCTTTCAAATATTGCCTAAGTCTTACAATTAAAATTTTTTCCCACACTTTGGAAGTTTTAATAGAGTATGAATATGGAGTTTGTTACAAACCGTTTCGTGTTACAATTCATGAACGTCTTTGACAATTAAAATTATAAACAAAACATATTGCTTCTTTTTATCCACCTTTGCGTGCTACTCGTAGATGATAAATAATCAAATTAATATTTTGTTTAGATCGGCAAACCCTCATTGAAACGGAAATTATATTTAGGCAAACAGCCACGACCAACTACAGGTAAATTATATTTAGTGTGAACAAAATATATATCTACCAACTTATCGACAATAATAATCGCTGTTATAATTCGATAAATTAACAGGTCCAATGAAGTGAAAAATGGGTAGATATCTGTTTACATTTCCATAACATGTATTGCGATTAGACTTTATAGACGCAATCAACCGCCCTTAAAGTAACTGATATTACACTGGCTCCGAAACACAGCACTCCCGTGAGTCAATTGTGATTCTACTAACTGTGATGCCAAAAAAAAAAAATGTTACGAAATCACTGAAGTCACAGTTAAATCTATCACATTCTTATAATCAGTTACCAAACCAATGGTAACAAATGGCAACAAAAACAGATGTATACCTTAGTTACAAAACAAAAGATCTAACTTGGCTCATGGAAATAAGCAAATGAACTCATTTAAAAAATTATACAAACTTTTTCTCGTGCAGAGTAAACGTGCTTTATTCGACCCGCATAAAACGTAAACCCTCGAAAAAACAACAAATAAATCCGAAACAAACACTGAGTAAACTTTTAGGCAAAGTAACGTAGGTGAATAAATGAGCATTTGTTTCAAACTTACCATGCCTTGTACCAAGAGAACATTCTTTATTTTTGTTCAATTACTACGATACATGTATTGACCCATATATTGCTGCAAAAATTGAGAAACAAAAATGATAACGCAACTACGGGAGTAGCTAAGCCAAATTATATTTACAGGTTTTGATCAGTGATTTAAAGTAGAGCAATGATTTTCGAGATACGAATTTAAAAAAATGTTTTTATGATGACTGTGTTAGAATAGTGCCCACTACATTCTATGTATGTATCCTCACTTCGTTGATTCTTTGCAGATGATAACATAGTGACACAGACTCGTCGGTATTTTATAGCAAGGTTTTCCCCAAAGAGGTTTTTCGGGCCAGCCCTAAAGCTGTTTTTACTCGCTAGCCGGTCAGCGGTTTAACTACGTACAATTCTAAACACTAAACCTTGTCTCTTGAAAACAATAGCTAAATGGGCTCGTAAATTCTTGTTGGTGGTGTAATGAAACTTGTTCCGCTATTTCAAAACGATTTAGCCATCTTGTTGACGTCTTCGCCCGCCCTGTCTGTACTATGGTAATTCCGTTTACACGAAACAACTTGTGACACCATTTGTACATTTTTCGCAACACCTCTTCAATTTTGCGTTTACATATTTATTTAGGCAATGTTACTAAAGGCTGGCGACTACGATTTATAAATACGATTTATAAATCGTATTTAATTTATTACTACTAGGTACGTATTATTATTATTACGTATTTAAATCGTAAAAATGTTTTGTCCGTTTGTCTGTGTGTGTGTCCAAGGTAAGCACAATAGCAAAATCTGGATTTTCTCTGGAAGTTCTTTAGTACGTTAAGTGTTCATTTATAAATAAATCTATTATTTTGTAGAAAGTGTGATAAATATCATTCTTGTAATTTGGTTTCCGGTGCTGTATAGCAATCGAATACGTTTATTCAGTCAGCAATCCTTGAATGCCTATAATCCCAATTGTGTCTTAAAAGAAAACAAAATCTTCCAATTGCAGAGTAAGTTTCCTAAAGCCGTTAATTCCATATTATGTTCAATAATTGATTTTTGGTTTAGCTCCACACCCAGTAAGTACCATATCTGGACATATGCGTGCAATACCTATCTAAAGTTGCGTAATTAATCATAGTTAGCAGGTTTCTAATAACCTCGTCACATGGCTTGAATTTCCTAGAGGTGCCATTTCTATGAACATCTTATACATGTGGAATTAAAATATAATTAGCGAAAACAACAATTTTCTAAACTAAAATATTCTTTATAAGCTATCCAAAAAACATTTCCCTATATTTAAAAATATATAATTTTGTCTAATTATCATTCAACAATACTCATTTCATAATTTAGTAAAAATCGCTAGGAGTTCTCGCAACTAATGAGCACGACCACAATAGCCGGAGAATATTATCTTGCACATTCAGTTCGTGTTGACTACGAAGCAAATCTGTTTTGATTAAATCTACGAGTGTATCATAAACATTTGAGTGTGCCACGGCTTAACATGGTCCTCCCATGTCATGGCAGTGCGGTTTCACATGAATGCGACGCCTTGGCTGGGAAGTTTGCTGAGTTAATTTGCAAGTCATGTGATGGTGTGTCTCTAGCTTCCTGTTTTAATCTGTTTAAACGTAGATATTGCTCAGAAACATACATGCCATACTCAATCTTAGGTACTTGAAATTATGCCAGTTAAGCAATTTATTTAGAACTATGTTATATTAAACACTTAATATTAAATGTTTGCCCAGTATATATTTATATCCATCTCTACAATAGTACTACACCAACTCGAGGGCGGTAATTGGGTAACTTTTATAAAGTATACAGGGATAGCCGTTGAGTGGTGTCACGTCACAATATTAGATTTAATTTCTCTAACGGGCCTCTACATGTTAGCTGGTGGGCTAGCGCTCCACGCACGCCTACTAAAGGTAAGAGATGTAGTAAGACATAATAATCATATTCTTTTTTCTATAGTAACATAGTAACCTACAAATATTTTTTACCCAATATTATTAGTAGTTAATACCATTATTGAACATGTTATACACAATAGCATCATCGTAGCTATAGAGAGACTATAGCTACAGTACTCAATTAAACTCGCCTCATGTATAACTATCATTAAACTTTCATTACCCGTTGCATCATCACTGAAATATTCCACTTGGTTACTTATTGTCTGATGCTATATTTCAAAAACGCTCTCTGAACGCGCCCGTATCTATCGAATGCAAAGACCTGCTGAAAAAAAGATTTAAACATGTTTATTCAAAAAGCCACCAGTTTGTCGCAACTTTGAGACCGCAGAAACGCTAATGTGGACGTCGGGCTAGCGCGGATGTTGCAAACGCTGGCACCGCAGCCTGAATTTATGAACGTTCGCTGAATGGCACGCACTGACGTTTGTACTGGAAATTTCTGTGCGAAAATGTTTGAGCGCCAGCATAATCGACTGGCATACACTTTCGATTCATTATCAAAATTAGGGAAAATGTAATCACTAGATGAGACTATACAGTATTTCAGTTACATAATAATGTACTCTGTGGTACTTATCTCAAATCAAAACATGTCAAACATTTCCGCTGTTATAGTTCTATTTTTAAAAATTAGACGCAACCTAAATGAGAAATAAATTACACCAGTATATAAACTGTTTGGATTGAAATAAGGTCTCTTTAGTGGTTACACGCGCCGACATTTATAATTAAATTCTATTCAAGATCACAGACCCGGTGACTAAAGTGTTTATTCATAATAAACCACTTAAAAATAGAATTTGATTTGAATCGTGATAAAAGTTTTGAAAATAGTGTTCACAATATTCGAAGCAAAGTATAAAATAATAAATTTATAGGTTCAATAGTAGTTCAAGTAATAACAGTGAGTTAAGATTAGTTTCTAAATAGCCCTCTGCCAATTAACTTTGTACACTAAATACAAATTTAAGTGCTCAAGAGGTGCTACAACTGGTCTTGTTACAAGACTTATAATGGTTTCAGTTTATGAATTTTAAACTTAAAATAAATTGGTTGATAAATGAATAAATTCTAGAGTGGTAGAGACATTCTGTAGATAGGTTTGTCCACAGCATGAAAGGGCCGGCTTGACCGGATCGTTACCACTGTCTCACAGAAAACCGACATAAAGTAGCTGTTTGCTGCTGCGTTTCGTACGGTGAGTGAGATATCCAGAGGCCCAAATCTCCCTTCCCTTCCCAATGCCTTAATTATCCCTTCGCTTTAAGATCGACAATGCGTCTATGTTTCTTCTAGTATTATGGGCGCACTTGAGCGGTGGAGATCACTTACCATCGTTTGCCGATCTTAGCTATAAAAGGTTGATCTTTATTTAGCAGATTAACATGGGAACGTCTCACTAACTATGTACAAACTTCCTAAATCAGTTTAACGCGTAATTTCCCTAGTCATTATAAAAGCGGCGAAGCCACACTGTAGAGTTTTATTGTCTACAGCCTGAATGGTCCGACTCGGCCGGGTTGTTACCATCTCACAGAAGACCTACATGAAGTAGCAGCTTCCTGTTTCGTTTCTTACGGTGAGTTAGATATCCGGAGACCCAAATTCCCTCAGGTGACCCACTAGCTCGTTTAGCGGCCGCTGCTTATGAAACACGTACGGAGTCGCGGAATAACATTAGTTATGTTTTAACCTTTACGTTTCTTAATTTCAAGAAATTAATAAAATAGTTATTAACCTTAAGCAAATTCTGAAATATTACCCTTTTAGAAAAATATATATTCTTTTATTTAATATAAGTTGTTAATTTTGTGACCACATTCCAGAAAAAAATACTAACTATCCACGTTATGGGCGTGACAATCAATTAAGTAATTTAATTGATTGATAAAACTATTAAAAAATCTTTGAATACTATCCCCACCAGTATTAAAGACGAAATTATCGACATAATTGGGATGAAGAGCCTTAAATTTTCGCTGAATCTAGTCAGATGTCTAAAACATTGCTTCATCAGTAATGCCAGTTGGCTTGACTGCACCCTCACGCTTCATATACGTCAATATATTCATGCACAATGCTTGACGATCTTGCATGTATGTTTCAATACATCAGATTCCATATCAGGATTACACGTTGATGCGCACTACGCACCATATACTGTGCACGGGTGAATAGTTAACAGTATACTGCCAGCAAAGCAGGGTATAGATAGGGTTACCACACGTTGGTATTTATCCTGCCATGTCAGGGTTTTTTGGCACTTGTCAAGATTCCGGTCGGAATTCGAAGATGTCACGATTTTAGAATGTTTTTATGAACACTTATAATGAAAACAAAATTTAGAGGTTCCTTTGAAGATATAATGCTTTGGAAAAAAAAATTATTTGACTACATAACAAGAAGGACAAGACTTGTTCCTACAAGGTAGACAGACGACCTGATAAAGATCGCAGGAAGTCGCTGGATGCAGGCCGCTTCCAACAGGTCGGTCTGGAAATCTTTGGGAGAGGCCTATGTTCAGCAGTGGACGTCTTGTGGCTGATGATGATGATGACTAAGTAAGTAATAGGGGAAATACGTACAAAATGACATATGGTTTTATTTTTGGGTCATAAGTCTTCATTGGTAAATCACAGCACTGTCATATTTTACACCAATCATCTTTGGTTCTTTATCTATTAAATCTAACAACAATTTATAGAATAAAAATAATAGGAAAAAAAATATTATTATTTTAAATGAGGTCATCCTAAATCCATTTTGTCCATATGCTATGGACATAATGGCATATTACATATGGACAAAATAACATACACATTAAAACAATAAAATTACTGAGAAAGTTCACAAATAAGCTTGGCTCGTTAGGAACGTCAGCGCAAGAAGCGTGAGCCCAATGCTAACAATTTAAAAATCACAACCAGCCTCTTCAGGCTTAGATCGGGAAAAGAGATCATTTCAATATATGCATGGGCAGTCCTGTTCATCATCTTGAGAGTCGTTAAGAATTTTTTCTTCTTTACTATCGTTTTCAAATAAAGTTTTAGTAATATTTCGTCACCTCTTCTCTGGCAGAACTTTGGGTACATTTTTCGATTTAATGCATATTGGAATGGAAGTTAAAATTAATGCGGTTTGCCAAATCTTAGGCTTACATTTTTCCTAATCTACATATAAAACGTCCTTTTGGGACTGGAGAAATTTCGTCAATAGGGGCATTAAGAGTAGAGTACGATAGCTGTTCTTCATTAGCAGCAGATGGGTTATTTTGATTTAAAGAACTTAAAACAAGTTCTTGGACAGTATTTCCTGACGGAACCTTACATGAATTGTCGGCTTGTTGTTTGGTAGATGATTTAATTTAAACTATATTATTATTGTTAGATGCCACGGCACGGGATCTCTCTAGCTGACATTGAGGTTATGTAGTTACAGCCACCTGAAGAACGTCTATTACAGGACACAAAAATGAATCATCTTGCTGCTATATAGATGGCCCAGCTATGGAAGCTGGACCAGGAGTCGTTCCCTGATGATGTTGCTTATTGGAGCCGTCTTCCAGCGGTATGTTTGTAGTCTCCGCATGTTCGTACATATAATCGAGAAATATTTCACGATTTAGAGGCTAAATACTAGTGCTTTTAAATCCGAGACAACCTTTTCGCAATATAGCTCGCGTCAATCCGACCAAACGAGATTCAAGTAATTTCAAATACTGAACAAATTGTCTTTCAACATCAGGTGGAAAAATATATTTCCAACATCCAAGAACATTTGAACTGGACTCCAAAGCTTTGTTACAACCCAAAGCATGCCTTCGCCTATGTCATTATGTCCGTTACCTATGTATGTTATTTTGTCCGTATAACGTTATAAAAAAACAAAATTCTGAAATAAATACAAACAGGATAATTTATAAGGAAAAAATTATTGGAATGCAACATTAATTCCTTAAAAAATTAAATAAATGCTACACAAAATAAACATAATAGAGAAAAACTTAACATTTACACAAAACATTTGTTGTAAGGAAAAAAACTCTTAACGTGCCCAAAATTGTCATCGGCTATGGCACCGGGGCGAATGATAGCAGTGCGTTCACGTTTTGATAGGTTTTTAAAAGTCGTTCAGGTCACGTGATGCGATGGGCAGTTGTGCGCTTGAGTTCGCCAATTTCGAAATATACCACCCATGTCATTTTGTACGTATATGTCGTTTTGTACGTATTTCCCCTACCTAATCAACCCAATACATACAATATATGCGATATAAATGCACTTACACACTTTATACATTGCGCCTATAATGGATATCAAAAAAATAAATAAAAAGAAGACATTGCATACAACAACCTACTTAGAAAGTAATAAAGCGGCTATTATACGAGATCTCAATAGCAGATTTTGCAAGACATAAATCGCGGTCTACGGGACCGTTACTCACCCCCCGGTATATTCCCTGCGAACTAAAACTAAGAGGTGTGATCATTCTAAAAGCAACCTTCATACTAGTTGGAGAAGGCTTAGAACTAACAATTTCCAATTTGGTGATTTTTTAACGTACAGTTTCATAAATCTCTCCTACTGACCGCTAGAGGGAGCATCACCGTGCACATAACAACTAACGCAAATTACTTCCTGACATTTAGACGTAAAAACTTGTGAATATGAGTATATTTGACATATAAGTGATAGTCAAACGAATGCTCCGTTGTTAAGGCAGAGTTCCAATGGTCGCGTCAAGTATCAGCCGCAAGCGTGACGTAACATCGCGTCGGTGCGTTTGCTCTATGCACTACATAAATCTATGGTAGACATTCGATACTAGCGCATGACACCAAAGAGAATATAATATTTTTTTATAGCATAGGCCAGCAAACGAGCAAATAGGTCACCTGATGGTAAGTGATCTCCACCGCCCATGTACGCCCACAAAAAGAAGAATCATGGGCGCGTTGCCGACCTTAAAGAAAAGGGATAATTAGGGATTGGGAAGGGGAGGGGATTTGGGCTTCCGGTTATCTCACTCACTGTACGAAACGCAGCAGCGAGCCGCTACTTTACGTCGGTTTTCTGTGAGACAGTGGTAACGATCTGGTCGAGCCAGCCCATTCATGCTGTAGACAAAACGCTGTCTACAGCGTTACTCTACCAAATATAATATCTATCTATTATACCCGTCCCACTGCTCAACACGGGCCTCCTCTATTGTATGAGAGAGTTTAGGCTTTACTCCACCACGTTAAATATTACCACCAAATATTAAATCGTTACCAACATCGGAGCCGATCCAATACACTGAATTACAAGCTTTCTCTGTGTAGACACATAACCTAGTTTTACACTGTTTTTTGATAACTAAATGAACCTAACTGACATACTTTCGGTCGCCATCGTTTTTTTCATTCCCTATAATAGGAAAGCAATCGCCTCATTAGTCGCAGCGTACCAAGGCCGAGAACCATGAGGCCCTGAGTTAAATTCCCAGGTCGGGCAATTAAAATGTGTTTGAGTTTACGAATCAAAAAATCATACGTTTAGCCAACAATTGCCAGGGATTAGAATTTGTGCCCGGCATGGCAATAACTTCACCCCCTGTCATATCATTGGACGAAATTTGGGTGTACTAGCTACACTTCTGCCTACCCCTTTTGGGATTACAGGCGTCACTGCGTATGTACGTATTAGATTCTATACGCTTGTATATACGTTACGTGATTATATACGTTATTAAAAAATAGGCTTTCCCCTTATCGCATCATAAGACAAGACCTTGGTATACTAGTTGCCCCTCAATCTAGCCCTTTCGGAGACACAAGCGTGAACTTAAGTATGAATATAACAGTAAACACAAAATTCGAAAGAAATATAACCAGTCCGTTGCCAACAAAGCTATTAAACTTTATTCGCACTTCTAAAATTGACATTACCTCGACATGGGCTAATAAACGGATGGCAAAAACATTTATTATTCCATTTAAAGTTAATTCTCACTGGCTTAGCTGTCACAATATTTATCGCTTTCATTACGGACTTATCTAAATCTACGCTGACACCAATAAAAAGCTTTGTGTGAGTTAATTAATAATTTATTTCATTGGTTTGAAAGAAATACACTAAGCGAAGTTTGTGTACATTATCCATATAAGTACATAATTAAATATAAAGTGCTGTTCGTAGGTAAGGGCATCAATTCAGAACGGCTGGAGCGATTTAGCTTACTATTTTTTTTATTGTTCGCAATAACCCGAATAAGGTATTTAAATTAATTATAAACTGAAAGTGCCTTTGTTGCCATAAGATTCGAACGATAGATATAAGTAATTTTATTTTTATCTATTTTTTAAGGTGCTGGAATGTTACCAGGCGAAATAAATTCGGAACAATCACAATTATTGAAATAAAAAAAACAATATTTTTTTTGTCACTATGAAACCAATTGGGAACTTTTAAACACCTAGAACGATTAAGATACTAATAGACCTAATATTTTGTTGAGACGTTGATTCACAGCTATATAATATCATCCTATGACCCACGACAGCAGCACAGTTGTATGGAAGCAGGTGAAACCGTGAGGGATACATAGCTAGTACATAAACTAAATTACTTTAAAGTAACAACAGATCATATAACAAGATTGTTTCCGTAGCAATTTTGCGACATCATTTCAAAAGTCTTCATTACAATTCGTATTAAAAATAAACTTGCTTAAGGACACCGTGTCACGACGGTCACGCTACGAAAAACCTAAGTAAGGTTATATTAATACTGCTCTAAGAGGGGGTAGGGCCCATGAAAGCCAATAGTCTCACTACGGAGAACGCTCAAGATCATGGGAAGTGGAAGCACTTAAGCAAGAAGGCGGACCCTGGCACTAAGCTGGATAATGCCAGGCAGAAAGAAAACAGGAGTCCAATCTCTCACCCTAACAGTGGGTTCTAAACCAATTACAATAAAATTAAAACCGGGTACAGCTTGGTCGTAAAACGGAATTAATTGTGATAGCTAAAAGATAATACGTAGGCGCGTCACGCAAAGGGTTGAAAAGGGTATTTTCCTTAATAACGTACATCTTCTTAGTAATATTGGGTATCTTCTTTCCGTTTCAGAAATTCGTATTTGAAATCTGCATTATACGTGATAAAAGTATGTGTTAACATTGAAATGAATATAGAATTGTTATCAGGACATTAATTTTATTTTTAATTATACATATAAATTACAGCTGGTGTCCTAATACGGGCCTTACCTTTCCGGAATCTAAGCCTCTTAGCCCCATCTAAACATTGACGTTTTCATATTACGGTAAATGAATTACATGTTCTAAATTTTATTTATTCAAAATAAATAAACCCAACACAGTCACACACATAGTCCTGACCACAGACTAGGTTAACTGTATCGTGGGTATAAGGAACTACGAGAAACTTGCAGTCATACAACACCCAATACATACGATACACAATTTTTGGTCTCGGTGCCGGAATAGAGCCCACGGCCTCTTGCTTCGCAACCGGCTGCTCAACCACTGCGCCGCGAAAGCTGTCGGCGAATCACATTTAAGGGGCATAAGTTTTGGCATGCTGAACAAATGTCACTAAAGTAACCGTAACTTATTATTCTATTTGATTGAATGAGGAGACGAGCAAGGCGCTCGCCTGATGGTAAGCGCCACGCCAGCCCATAAACAGAAGCAACCACACAGAAATATGAATTACAAAGCACTTCATGGCAATGAACTGCGCTCGTCACCCCGAGACATCAGATGTTAATTCTCATAATGCCCAGTAATTTCACTGGCTTCAATGTCCTTCAAACCAAAACACAACAGTGCTTACACACTGTTGCTGGGCAGAAATAGACAAAGCGGTAGTACCAACCCAGACGGCCTCCCGAATACAAGGAACCTACCACCTTGTCATGCCACGTCACTAAAGTAAACTGAATGTATGAATATACTTCAATGATTTTAACGACATCGATAAATTCAGTGTAAAAAAACTGCTTTGTATTTCTAGAGCGATCATGACACGGACGTTTACTCCACTAATGTTCACACCGAACACGGCAAATATTTTTTCTATTCAAATAAAGCTAAGAAACTTGCCGAAATTCATTCAGTTTTCGCATCAGATAAACCGAGGACACTGACAAATGATCGTCCGAATTGAACGGTCGACGAACGCACCCGCGCGATCGCTGTTTTCGAACCTTCCTCATAAATCTACTTCGAAAAACTCAAATTAATCTTAGTAGAGGATGTTTAGCTATCAGTCTACGAGCCCGTAGTCGCGTTTTTGATCGATATTTATAAATTGAATTCGAACGATCATCGGCAACTAATCGCCGTGCCAGTAAGCTTTGTTTAATATCACGTCTCGTAAACAATGGGGGGAAGTGTTTATAACAATGACTCATTAAAAGTTTCGAGTGTTGCTTCACTTCTCGTAAAATCAGGCGAAGTGTTTATTTTCGCTGTTCTTATACTTTAACAACACGTAATTTTAATTTCGATAAAAACGGCTTGTTGATGTTAAAAACATGTGAATTGTTTTCTTTCTGTTTTTTTTTTAGCAGAGGTCGGCAAAGCAAATTGATTACCTGATGATAAATAATCTTCACCGTCCAAGAACATCCACAATTCCAGAGGGTACGTTGCTGACCTTAAAGGAAGAGAAGGATTACTAAGAGATTGGGAAGGGGAGGGGAATTTGGATCTCCGGATATCTCACTCACCGTACGAAAAGCAACAGCATGCTGCTATTTCACGTCGATTTTCTGTGAGACAGTGGTAACACAGTCAAGACGACCTACCGAGTCTACAAGGTGGTTTCATCGAAAGCCGATGAGAAAATATCTCCTAACAAAGTCCCTGGATATACACTAAATACGATTATAACGCTAGTCGAGTAAAAAACCCGCTATGAAAAGATTTTAATCATCCAAAGAACCTTCCGCTCCTCACAATTATTAACGTATGAGTTCAACAATTTTCTGCACAATAACGAAAAAGCAGACAAATCTTTGAGTATAAACAAAATAATTTTAAATTACAAGTGTTGTCCCAAAGTGAGAGTAAGTTACAAACGTGTTTTAAACACGTGCCAGTAATTAAATAAACCTTAGTTACAAACGAAAGACAGACTCAGTACCAGCCGGTTTCCCTTCAACTTTTACCAAGTTATAAGAAAATTATGTGTAATTATTAACTCCATTTCGGGTACAATGTGTGCGAAATGTTAACTAAGTTACAAGCATAAGTCTGAATTTGTTCGGGTAAACAATGATCATTACTTGTTACTGCGTAGATTTAGAGACGTGGTCTGTAAAACTACGTTATTACGATATTGGCACTCTTGATCCTTTTTACTGCTTATCTAGATAGCGATATAAAAAAACAGATAAAAATATGCTACGATCCAAACATATATAATTATGGACCCTAATCCACTACATTAAATATTTCTGTAAATACGTATAGTTTACAGGATTCAAAATCTAACTGGGACATTGCCCGTTAGTGGATTTGCATCACAAAAACAATTTACAAAATAACGCATGAAAATAAGCATTCAAACTAAAAAAAAATAGAAATTGAGATAGAAAATTATAGATTCCTAATAAGAAGACCCTGATGAACCAATTAATCAACATTTACAACCAGAAAGAAAGAAATATAATTCTTTAATTAAATGAGAAGTACCTACCAAACTATAAATTCCTTTCAAAACAGAAGCAATAATTTTCACAGCAACATCTTACCAATTTCACAGAGGCGAAGATTTCGGTCTCTCTTATCAGATAAGCCTAAAACATTACGGCATTACTTAAGACGACAGATTTTATTGCAACGCCGTTTTCTTTTATGGCAATAAAATTTATCGCCCAAGGGAATGCCCGCTTATTCCATTTTTATTATCGCGAGATCAAATTTTAATAGGGCCAGTTAAGTATTTTGCGCCTATGACAGATCCGTTTAATTTATGGTTTAACATTGACTTTGTCTGTTGTTATAGACTTTTTAACTCACTTCAAAAAGAAGGAGTTTCTCATTTCGGAAAGTTTTATTTTCTTTGAAAAAGATACTATCTATAACAAGAATTCAAAGCTTTTAAAATCGTATATCTTTATAAGCACGACATTAATATAATTACATAATATAGGCAACAATCATTAACGTAGTTTTTATAATAAGTCTGTATATTGTTTGGTGTTATTATTATTTTTACTTTCTTTCTTCTTTTTACTTCTCTTTGATTCGGTGTCTCTGGATTTATGTATCCACGTATGACTAAAATACTGTATTAAACATTTTAATAATGTGTCGAGTGTTCATTTCATTATTTACTGATATTTTATAGTTAACATAAGCAACGAAGCTCAGCGGAGAGTGGTACGAACTGCCGAGAAGAAAATCACAGGTTCGAAACTAGCACCAAGAGCATGTACCTCTGACTTTTCTAAGTTACAATAGTAATTTACAATAAACCAAGATAATATTTTGTTATAACATAAACCTAAACCATAGGTAGGCCCTTACAAAAATAGGCATGATTTTAATTTTTATAACCACAAACCGTTTTACGTAATTTAAGACTAGCTCAAAGCGTAGGCAGTATGAATAACCCGATTTCCTTCGCTTTGCCAACTTTGTTAAGTGAAAAGCCGTGAAACCACACGCAAGGTTCTTGAACTTTCAAGTAAATAACCTGTTCACTCAGTTTCGTGCAAAATATTTAAAACATAAGCGTTTAGGTCTTTATTCAGGCTTGCGCTATACACGACCTATTAGACGCCTACTATGGTTGTATTTTTTTATTATTCTGAAATAACATTTTGAAAATGGGTCTTAGTCTTCATTATACGTCGGAGTATGGCACCACAATTCAGCTTGAAGCTATATTGGGTAATATACCTAATTACACCTAGTAACAAGTGTAGCAGCGACAGGAACGTGATCATAACCTTTACCCAAGCAGCAGCTTATTTGTAGTGCTGATTGGTGAAATGAAAGATCACCAGGCATCGACGCTTCATGCGATTGGTTCATCAGTCGATACTTGCCGTCTATTGGGCTCTTAACTACTGCCTACTTGTAGTCGTGTCGGTAATTATGCCTATCCTATCCTCCAGTGGTCGAATAAGCAGTAAAATATATGGAAGAAGGTTTAATCTTCGCACGTACACAAATGTTGCTGTGTGCTGATACCTATTTGCTTCAGGTTTGGATTTTGTGAGATATATTCTCGAAAAATAAATTACCTGTTACTTAAATTGACGGTTTTTAATTATTATTTTATTATTCAGCGATCGGTCGTCATATATTCACTTTCTTAAAATTTAGGCCGACTTGCACAACGATCTTTAAATCGTATTCAACCACGGAACACGTATATGAAACGTCAAATCGTATATAAAAACTTGACATTACAATAAGCTTAACGAATACACACGTTTATATCATAATAATTAATGGTTTTACAATAAAATAAAACAGATGCTAAATATATATTGAACCAATATTGGTTATGAAATCTTTGTGAAATAATATGGATATTCCATTTAAAAAATCACTAATTATTTATACTAGTTGATTCGTGTAGCGCTCTGCAATGTTGACCTTTGTTGTTCTTGTATGCTTGGAACTAAAATAAAACTTTTTTTTAATAATCACGTTTATTAGAAATAATGTATCAATAATTTATTAGAAATATTTTGTAATTGTTTAACGATTTAAGAAAATACAATGTCAATACAATAAATTGCAGCTGATAAACTAACCCTACTCTAGAATCTACATTGTCAATACGCAATATTTGATTTTTTTGCGAACTGGACTTTTTGCAAAAATAACAATTGCAGCTAAGATAAAATCTCGCAATTAGGTCTCATCCACAACACAGAAAAAGATACAAATGTCTGTAAACTTACACGATTCACTTTCAGAAAACGGTATTACGAAAAAGTCATACTAATGTCGATAAGTATTGTAGTATCAAACTAAATGTCACTATCCTTATTTTTAACACGGGGATCCGTTTACTGATCTCTTCTGAATCAATAAAGTCAATGAATAAAATTAAAAAGTTACCAGTTTTAATCACGAGGATTTTCCGCAGTGTTGACGGGTGTCGGCCGTGGAGCCACGCATAATTCCAGTCTGAAACTTTTTAGCTCTGCGGCAGTGGGTAGCTCTTCACGAGTTGGGACAGTATTCAATTTGTTAGCTATGAGATGACCGACTTTTAACACAGCCTGACGAAAACAAATCTATTAAATACTTGTAAAAGTGTATAACAAAAACATCTACGATAACTTACTGGGCTGAACAGATTTTCATCAAACATCGATAAGAATGCCCTTTCGATGAAACCACCTTTCAAACCAAAAAAATACGCATTTTAATCGGTCCATTCGTTTAGGTATACGATACGACAGACGGGCTTTTTGTCGGGAGTCAAAAATGAGTTACTATGACTAATATACCTATAGTTTGAATATTTGATCAGTAGAAGGTCCAAAATCACTCATCAGTTGCCCGGGATTTCAATTTGTGTCCGGTATCGTAATAGGCTCGCCTCATTTTACACCAATATTAAATAAGCTCAGCCTCTTTTAGGGATACAGATGTAGGGTTACCAGCCGTCAGGATTTTTCCTGACATGTCAGGATATTTTAATGTTGAACACTTATAATGAAAATACATTTGAAGTAATTAGTCTCTTCTTTAGGTAATAAAACAACCTTAATTTATCCAAATAGCAATCAACCAATAAATACAAATATGATAGAAACGCGCGCGTGTTTGTGGGAAAAGTTAGGACTTTACATATAGCTGAGACTTTTTGTCAGAACTTTTAAATTTATCGTCTGATAACCCTAGGTGTGAGAGCCAATGTTTAATTTATGTATCTAAATAAAGTACTCACTGATCTAGTAGGCAAAGGTAATGCAGGGCGTACATATACAGACGGACAAGCCAGCAGTGCAGCCAAAGGCACGTACATTTTCAACACATTAAACGGTATCATAGCAGCTAACAACAATTCTGTGCATGAAAAGCCATTAGTCCACTAATTGCATATGCCTAGAGCCCGTTTAGCTTGAATTTTCATGTCATCGATATGAAGAGGTTTCGAGATTAGTAAATTGATAATAAAAAAAAAATTTCTGACGTATGTAATTATTCTCTAATGTTTGTAGTATTATAAGGGCTGGTGGTAGAATATTCATATCCGCCCGGATAGCGACCACCGTACACATGGTGTTAAAACCTGCCATAGTGATCCAAACGTCTTGTGTGCACCGCCTTCCAGGATCAGCCAGTGTATATCCGGACCTCCTGAGGCTTGCGACATGACTTGATGGTTGGTTGGGGCGAGTGGGGGTAGGTACATCCTTGAATTACTGTGCCTGCATCGGTCAACCGCCTGTTCTGTCGTAGGCCGCTCGATTTGCTGAATGAAGAAACATTTATACAGGCCGGCATGACTCTGGTGACCACCGATTGACTCATTGTTTGTCAGTGATCGCTGGTTTTTTGGACTGCACTACGCTTACCATCAGGTGTAGTGCAGTCACTTTGCCGTGCTCGGATAAAAAAAGGGCTGGTAGGTTGCTCTAAGAATCGTCTCATGGCTCTAGCGGCAGCGTATTTAGGCTGAGTAACTGATGAGAACTCTTCTGTTAAAATCCCAGGTCGGGCAATCACAATTTGTGTTTGAATTTGCACCTCTGTCTACCCCTTAGGCGATACAATGTTTATGTTTATTACTATAAAGGAAATTTATAACCCAACCTGGATATATTCTCGTAGGATATCTCGCTGAACTTGCAAATACGGGCTTCATTTTCGAATAATAGTCTTCTGTCATATCCCATACTTGCAGAATTTTACCATCTTTGGGTCCTTCTACAAATAACACAACAACATCGCCAGTATCTAGCGCAAACCCCGTTAATAAATCGTCTCTATTGCCGTTTAGCAAGATATTTTCGTTTATTTCGGCAATTTGTTTCAATACCGCTTTAGTGGCTTCAGAATTTGATACGAGACAATACAGTCTTGAAAAACATATAGGTAATTTCGGCAGTTTGCAACCTACTAATCCGATAGATACTTCTAGAGTCATCTGGGCTTCCAGTATCAGACTTGGTGGCACTATCAAGTCAGGCCTGACTGGAGCTCTTATGCCATTGATATCATTAGTGCAAATACCTTCGCGAGTCAAAGGAACAACACTAGTTCTAGGTGGAAATATTGGATACTCTCCTCTAATAAAGCCGTTGCTACGCTTAGCCAATATCCTCGAATCAATTTTAGCTACGGCCACTAAGATATCGGCATCGTTATTTATATGTATTTTGGGTGGTAAAGCCTTGCCAAAGTCGCAATCTGTTTTCGCATAACCGAAGAATTTTGGATCTGACCCAGCACACTGTATTTGTCGAATTCCTCTAATCTAAAACTAAATTTATTATTAAACACGTTACAACAATAGAAGTCATATATTACACCTTGTTACCTCTATTTCATATGGAGTGTCCAAAAAAGAAGCACAAATTGCAGATGCGGTATCATATGCAAGTGGTAACACGTGATGGTCGTTAAAATATATACTTGTAGTCTTCACCGTTTGTGGTATCGAATCATGTATTTCATTACCCAACTTCCATCTGGTATATAACTGTGTTATTCTGTAAATTCGTTTGGATTACATAAAGAAACAACGACATAACATACCTGCCTACTGACTATCTGAAAAATATTGCACACGAATTCCTCTTTTTACAGAAATCGTTGATAATCCACTACGTAGTATTATATTCTAATTAGTACCTTTCTTCTTTCTGCCTTGCGTTATCCCGGCTTACTGCCAGGGTCCGCCTTCCTACTTAAACGCCTCCACTTCGCCCGATATTGAGCATCATCATATATTCTAACTAGTACCATTATAAAATAATAATGTTGATGATTAGCATTTAACATCATGTTACCCTAGTTTACGGAGTTCTCTGGTGGGTGTATCGCATAATTTTTCAATGTTCACAAAAACTATAGGTTGATCATCTTGAGCCGGCAAATTATTGCTGCTAATTAAAACTATAGTTTCACCTACATCCGGTGGCTTGTCGCCAATCACCTCAAAAGGGACTACTCTTCCTGTTCCTGATTATGTTAAAAAAATAATTCAGTAAAGAAAAAAATAAAATAGCTATATCAAAATTTTTAACAATAATGAAATGTGGTATTTTGGGGCTATAACCAGCCATTGGTGTTAGGAGTTAAGATACAAGGCATGGATGCCTATCGTACAGATTAGTAAGCAACTGCGATGCTTAGGCGCCTTAGTAGCGGTTATAAAAATAATTTAAATATTGAAATAAAACGAATTTAAACGGATTTAACGGATAAATTCCGGTTAAATTCGTTTTATTTCAATGGGAAACATTCGCGTAAACGTAAGAAATCATTAAATAATTTAACTAATCTAGGAATCTATTTATATAATTAGGTATATTTATCTCGATACCAATTAAAATAAGTATCTATTTATTTATAAGAACCTTTTAAAATAAAGAGTAGGCACTAATTCCTTATACGCATTCATTAATAGCAGTAAATACGCAATCATTCTCAAATTGTTGATTTTGTACTTAAGTTATCGGGTTTGATAACCCTATACAAAAACCTACGTTAGAATCTCTACGAAAAGTTTCAAGGAAATCGATATATAGAGAAGCCTATCCAAGGACGATTACCTCTTCGAAAATGTCAAGGAACCTCAACGTTCCCAATTATACATTATCAAGATTCAAGGTTTTCATAAAAATGCCATATTTATGAAACCTTCGGCCCGGGTCTCGCCGTGCTTTAGATTAGAATGTTTGATGGACGCAAGAAGGCAATAAGTACTCGTATATATTTGTGCAAATAGACTTTGATACTATTCACATATATTTTAGTACGTGACTTATTTTTAATACTTTTTGGGTACTTATACTGAAGATCTAATTTGATATACATTTTTAATAAGAACTTTTCACCAAATATAACACAATTTTCTTTAACTCCATTACTGACTGATTAGAACTGAACCCAAACGTTTTCTGTAACATTATTTATATCAACACATACCAGCTAAAATAGTATTTCCAGGAAGTTTAATCTCATATTTTATTTTTGGTATTTCAATAGGTTTCTTTTTTTCTTTTAATACTTTCGATTCTCGCCTATCTTTAGGTTTTTCCTCAGGTTCAAACATCTCCTCGATATCTTCAGGCAAATTTCTATTTAAAATTGCTTCACGTACATGATATAAAATAGCATCTTGATGTCTTATATCTGCAAAACGTTAACGATGCAATTCTAATTTATTTAAATTTGAGTTACTATAACTAATATAAGCTTGCTTGAAGCCCGTTATTTTTTTTATAACATAAGCCAGCAAATAAGTGCATACTCTGAAGGAAGGATCTAAGTGATCCAAACCGCCCATAACCATCCACAATATCACAAGAATTATGGATTCGTTGCCGACCTACAAGAAGAGAAATGGGGATTAAAAAGAGAAAGGCATGGGATTTGAGCACAAACATCTCACTCAGCATACGAAATATTAGCCTGCTGCCGTTTTACATAGATTAGAATACAGCGGTACCCTGGTCGCACGAGTCCATTCATGCTATAGACAAAACTGTCTACGGCATAACTCTACCACTTACAAAAAGGTACTTCTTAAAATTTTCTTCGACTTCTACGAGGCACAAGGAGACTTTAGTCACAAAATTATCCAATATAAACTACCTTGTTATTATTTCGAACTATACACTAACCAGTCACAGGCTGAGGAACACCAAACACTCCGTCTAAATAAGATATTGGAATATAGTCAACAACAGCACTCCATATCAACCTATATATAAAATCCACCATTGTTTCTTCGGAATCGACCACTGGCCCAAAGTATCGACGCTCTCCAAATTTAAGCGGTGGCAAATATACTTCAACGTTTTTGTCGTTTTTTGCACTAAAAAATAATTCAAATGTATACATAATCCTTCCCATATAAAAGATTAGCCGTAGTTTGATAATAATATATAAATAAAAATAAACTTAGAATTTAGTTTTTTTTATAGAACTACACCAGTTGTTGTAGCATGTGGGTCCTCTAATGGTAATTCCACCGAACATAAACACCTTCAAAACCAGCGGCCGCGCCGCGTCGATACAGCGCGGTGCCGTAATTAGAGGAAAGAGTAGGCTCGTTTCTTAAAGTTTGTATCTGTAGGAAAATACTGCAGTACATCAAAACATATTTTTTATATAAAAATAAGTCGGGTTTTCCTTCCTGACGATATAACTCCAGAACGCACGAACCGATTTCCACGGTTTTGCATTCGTTGGAAAGGTCTCGGGCTCCGTGAGGTTTATAGCAACGAAAATCTAGGAAAAATTTCAATAGAAAAGCGGGAAAATAAGGAAAATCATTTTTTAAATACAGCGCCATCTCTGATACATAGCATGTACTACAAACCAATATTTTAAGTAGATGGCGTCGGTGCGTGACACATTGCTGACAGATGGCGCCACTGTTAGGCTACTTTTATCCCGGAAAATACAGATCACGCGGGCGGAGCCGCGCGGGACAGCTAGTTTTTTATATATACTTAAATGTTGATACGAGCAAGCCGCTCGCTTGATGGTAAGCGCCACGCCTGCCCAAAGCCCTGCACGCCAGTGGACTGCGCTCGTCGGCCCAAGACATAAGATGTTAGTCTCAAAATTTTAAATAATTTCACTGACTTCAATGTCCTTCAAACAGAAACTTGGTTGGAGAAATAGACAAAGTGGTGGTACCAAACAAGTACCAGACAGGTGGTACCGACGTCCGGCCTCTTGCATTCGAGGAACCTTGTGAAACCACATCCATCAATGTGATAATGTGAATATCTACATTAAAAATATTTATAAAAAAATATAGCATATTGGCTGGGGCTCTTTAGAAGTGTCTGAGCTTGATATATCAACTTTGCATACTTAGTGCCAAGAGATCCCATGCCAACAGTTGGTACGACTGTAACCACATGGTGTCGCAGGTCAGCTACTCTCACAGGAATAAGGTGACGTATCGTAAAAGTTAACCACCTCCGTTCCAGAAACTGCCAAGTTCTCACCCAACCGTACTGAGCTCCAGACCAAATCTGATTTAAAAATAAGATTTTTTTTATTGCATGGGCCGGCAAACGAGCAAGTGGGTCATCTGATGGTAAGTGATCTCCACCGCCCATGTACGCCCATCACCAAAAGAATCATGGGCGCGTTGCCGAACTTAAAGGATAGGGATAATTAGGGATTGGGAAGGGGAGGGGATTTGGGCTTCCGGATATCTCACTCACCGTACGAAACGCAGCAGCAAGCCGCTACTTTACGTCGATTTTCTGTGAGACAGTGGTAATGACCCGGTTGAACCGGCCCAATCATGCTGTAGACAAAACTGTCTACAGCATGATTGGGCTACAGCAGTCCCAATACTAAGTCTCCTAATAACTATGTTTACGTATTATAAAAACCTTGTCGCCTCATAGCATACATAGGTCGAGAAACCGGTAAGATCCAGAATAAGGTATTTGACTATGTCTAATTTTATATATTAATACTAGCAGACCCGGCCACGCGTTGCTGTGGCTAAGGTATATAATAATATTAAATTATATTGTAGTAAAATATTCAATACAGTTTGCGCCATCTATTGCGCATTTACTCAATCCAGCCGATAAATTACCTTACACTGCCCTCTGTTAGAATCTTATGGAAGTCACAGATTCTTTGTCATATAATAAACAAATAATTTGCAATAAAAAAAATTTGCGATTATAAATTAAGATATAAGCTATCCTATCTCTCAAGTTGGATCAAACTGCACACAGTTTGCAAAATTTGATTAAAATCGGTTTAGTAGTTTTGGAGTTCATCGCGGATAAACGTGACACGATTTTTTTTTAATTTAAAGAAGATATTAGCAACCGACAAGAAGAAACTGTTTTCACAACAGAATTAAAAATTGGTAAAAATAAGGCCGTAGTTCAGTTGTTTTTATTGGTACCAGCAAAGGCGAGTAGTCGGAAAATCTCACAATCTCCCTCGCACGCACACATCGTAAAAGTGTGACCTGTTTTGTGACATAACACGACATGTCATGTATCCTTTTTCGGTTAATTGACAATTATCCCTTCCAGCAGATTTAAATGGCTTCTATCTTATTTATTTTTGACTTGATTTGGATTCTTATGATATTTTTTTTCGATACGTAACTTATTGATTTAATTCATTAAAATAATCGAGTCAAATGCTCTATTCAAAACCGTGGGTAATAAGTTGCACGTCTGTAAATAACTTCAAGGATATAGACAGGCGTGAGCATAAATAGATACATTTGTAAAAATACAGCTTTTTATTCATATCAATAGACTAAATATAATCATAATACATCATCTATAATTTTTGGGTATAATTCAATTCCTGCTTTATGATAAACGTGACGTTTAAGCAATAAGTATTTACACAGTTACAAGTTTATAAAGTACCTTAGCTGCATGTGGCCATATGAGAATGTCTACCTCGAATGTAAATCCAGGGTATAATTGGTACTGGATCCTTATTCCTTGAGAACATACACCAAGATCCAACCATCCTTCGTTGCAGTCGTGCCATACATCAAGGCCAACAACTTCTACAGCAAAGGTCAATGTAAAACAACTTTTACACAATCTAGTTATGTCAACGTTGTTCGTCGGCTTGGCTACATTTTTACTCATTATAAGATTTCTTTCAAGTAAATATCTATTGACACCGTCAATAATTCAGAGACGGTGAAATAATCACTAAAGTACCTAAACGTGCTTGCTGAGTTTATTTTGCGTATAATATTAATAGTATGAATTGTCAAAGACAGTCAAAGAGATCCATTTATTTCCTCATTAAGTAGGTTGTATATAAATACTCTTTGTCTATTTACGTAGGACATAATCAATGACATAATGGACAGTGTAATTACTCTTTGTAATAAACTTATTATAAACTAAACATGGTTTCATATAAGCAGTATCTTTTTTAAATCTTAATCGCATAGTTTGCGTAGGTACATAGTATTCGATTGACTGTTGTCAATCAACCCGTGACCGAACCGTAACCACGGCCAATGCAACTCGGTCGAAACACCGCAAATAATTACATTGGTTTAATATATGACCAATTTAAAACAGGTACCCTTTGGTTTATAAATTGAATCATGAACGCAACCAGGGAATTTTGCACGGAACGCGAAGCAGTGCGTTGACAGTTGACGTTAAAAAAAAAAATCGGTTGTTTGTAAAGTCGGTTTACTGACGATAGTTGAACGTGATAACGTCTAAAGAAAATACTGATGGAATGGTAGCATTTTTCAACGGAAAATTTTAATTTCATTTGTTTAATATTTGATAGTATTTATTGGCCTAATTATGACCTCAAAATCCGAAAGTATTTTATTTATTTTTCGGAATTCTCAAGTGTCCGTAGTTTTAATATAGTTTCAATCAAATATATACATTATCTAAAACCCAAAAAGTAAATTCACCTACCTTTTGGTTCTTAGGCCAACTATGTATGGACGACGAACAATGTCCTTTTCGTAAATCTAGTTTTTAAAAAGCCCGCCTCAATGTGTTTGATAAAGGAGAAAATGTTCCCTTTGACGGATGGCTGGTCTAACCTGTCATTTCAGACACGTTGTTGTGATATGTGGAAGATTTAATATTTATGTTTTAATTTTTTTAAATCTCGAACGCTGCCGAACGCAAAGGCCGATTGTGCTTCTTTGTCGCTCGTTCCGCGCTCTCGCTTGCACTTCAAGCCTTAAATGGAACGTGACATCTAGCGAGGTAACGACGCATGAGTCATGTTTTTTCGTGCGTGCAGCCGGCTCTATCGAATTATAAGACGTTATCACGTCAAAAGTAATATAGTATTACGTATACCTAAAGAATAGGAATAAGTGCACCTAACCTATTCCTATTCTTTAGAAATACGTAATCCAAGTATCTGTTCCACTCAGTCTCCATTTTTAACCAATTACTGCACGCGTACATGAACTGAGTCTTCAGTGCTTACTTAAACCACAGAGTATAGAAAATTTCAAATAAATTGGTCTGTGGTTTAATTTAACATAAGGCGGTGACATAAGCTAAAGATGTGTTTTTAGGCTTTTTGAATCTTAAACAGAACAGCTATAAATTATTGGAAAATGTACAAAATTGAGTTCGAAGGTTAAGTCTTTGGTCCACGTTGTTATGGCCTCATTTATTTTGATTTATTCTGTTATTGTGTAAAATCATAATTTTTATATTGTCCGAAATAAAAAATCATAAAAAGTTTTGAGTGAGATAGTGAGGTCAAGATTCAAGTACGGGTTCCGAGGCGCTGAAGTATAGTGAACGCGTGTTGCTAATACTAGGGGGACTAAGTATGACAAAATTAAAATAGGTACCGCCTAGTCCAGAAAAAATACCTAATCCCCGGATCTGTTCAAATGAATACTCCTCACCTCTAATAAATTTTAAATTGACAGATATGTGTTGACAATGGCTGACATTGACAAATGGCAATGACAATTACGATAAATATATTCAGCTGAGCCTTTGCCGGTCAGTAAAATCCAATTCAAAACTAAGCTTGTAAACTAAACGCGCGTGAGAGTTGTCTCTGAAAATGTCTAAATTAGTTGTATTTTTTTCTTTTTTAGAGACATTTATCTTCACTGTGGCTTCGATAACCTATACCATGACTAAGGGGGTATTGCGGATGCCCTGGCTTGTTTACCAAAATATAATCAACAGAAATATGTAAGTTTATCACCTATTATTTATTAAGTATTTTTACTACTTATTCTACATCTAATTTTATCATAAGTTAATTTTTATTAACACACTATGCACCCATTGAATTATTAGCAAACCAATAAAATCTTTAAATAACTTCTCAAAAAAACTAATTCAAATTTATAGTAGGAATAGACCTGACATCAAGGAATTAATAGCCAATTATAAAGAAAGATAAAATTATAGGTTTATTTGTAGATTATATGTCATGTTTCATTCATCTTTTTGTATCAGTACTACAAATGTTTATAAGGTAGATAAAGGAACATGTTTCCATAATTATATAGACAGATATTATATAGATGAGATAAAATAATATATCTATTTCTTTTTCTGCAACCATAAATTAATAATCATGTCCGTTTTACTTTATTATTGTGATACTTACAGACTAAATTGAACATCAGGATAACATTCTGATGAAGCTACAATTTGGTCTGTACAACTTTGTTGCTAAGCATGCTAGTGTTTTCCTGTACTTTTTAATTTTACTTATCCTAAAGGATAGAAATATAAGAGTTGGAATTTATGCCATCTGTGGCAATATATATATGAAATATTATATGTTTAGTAGGTTCAGTATTCACTTTTATTTTATTTTATTTGGAAAACAAACAGTACTTATCATAACTTAATTACATAACTTTATAACTATCTAATAACCATTTTATAAGTTTTCGCATGTTAATAATGTAATAGGTACCTGAAATCTTGCAAAAATTGCCCATTGACAATTTTAAACTTTGAATAAAAAGGGCATACCACAAAGTAACTAAATGAGAAAATGTTTGATCGCCTAGCTAAATACAAACATTGCATAAGTTTATATAATTTAGTTATTGTAAATCTATGAATGTTGAGAGATTGAAGGGTGCAGTGTTTTTGATGCCTTAGATCTAGCTTTTGTTAGTCGCTTTTGTGTCTGTGCTTGTGTTGGTGTCATGTGCCGGGTAGGTCACTGCTGTAACATAATTGAGGCCGATGATGGCACATGCATCATACTTGAGAATTGGTGCTGTGGACTGGTCTACTCAAATTGCTTATTATAAATAATTATAATACAATATGCAGTTCAGTGCCATACAGTGTTTTATATTTCAAAGCTCTGTATACTGTAGCTTCTGTTAATGGCGTGGCGCTTACCATCGGACGAGCGCATTGCCGTCTCATCATTCATCAATAAAAAAAGATACAACAAGAAACATTTGTTTTAAATATTTTCTCTTATTTTCAGTGCCTCACAATCACGTCTCCTGAGCTCTGTCGATGCAATAAAAAAGGAGGGCATCCAACCAAACACCACAGTCGACAAGGACGATGTACATTTCTTCTCAACCCAAATGAATCATTGGTGGGACACGCAAGGGCCTGTCAAAGCGCTGCATTCGATGAATTTAGTTCGGTAAGTTAGACATAGCCATTTAAATATGTTGGAAGGGGTGCTTGTTAAATGACAGACGATGCAAACTTTGACGTCACAATGTAAAATGGCCATTGCGGTGCACGCGTGCGAGCGTGAGACTGCGGACTCGAAGTCAGCGGGTGCGGGTGCGGCGGACACCCGGTCTCGAAGTCAGCGGGCAGATCGCGCGGTGCTAGAGCGGCGTAGTGTTGTACTATGAGAAATTAGTGTCTGTTCGCGAACGAAATTGATGTGAATATGTTGTTCCATACAAAAAATCATTGAAATAATTTGATCCACCACGTCAGCGGGCATTTTTGAAAATACACAGCACTACGTCAATGCAGACGCGCAGACGCCGCTCGACTGGCGCGCGCCGCTCGTATGTCGCACAGTAAAAACTTATTTATACACTGTAACAGCGGTTACGCACTACATCCGATCCGAACCCGTGAAAATAGGGTCCGGCGTAGGCGTAGAACTATTTCTATGGTAATTTACGCACTAGATCCGATTTCCGTCATCCGATTTTTCTAGAATCTCCATCCCGGAGAGAATTTTGACGGACCGAAGTAGCCATAGAATTATTTTTATGGACGCTCGCGCACTGCGTCCGACTTGAATCCGAACTGCGTACGAGCAGAGAGGCAGCGGGGCGGGGGGTGTATGCGGCGGGGTGGGTGACGCGGCAGGCATCCATCTAGTATATCGGACTAGTGCGTAAGGGATATCCGAATTCGGTCCGAGTTTTCTAGATCCATATTTTCACGGGGTCGGATCGGATTCGAATCGGATGTAGTGCGTAACCGCTCTAAGGAAGGAAATCACAACAGTCATTAAATTATAAATTCATTAAAATATTATTATCAATTCAAGCTGTATATTATACTAATTGAGAATAATAATATAAACCCTGTATTATAAACACTGCAGGGCACAGCTGGGTTAGAATGTGGCGTAAAAACACGACACGAACGTTTTTGCCGTTTCGTGCTATTGTGATTGGTCGAGAGATCAACGTGTGTTGTTTTCCTATTTAAAGCTAAGACGACGCGTTTCGGTTTTGAATTTTTGCATTCTCAGGGGGCAGTCTCTTCTATTGAATGACGGAGGCTTTAGGCCATAGTCTACCACGCTGGCCTAATGCGGGTTGTCAGAAATTCGAAAAAATGTCTCCTTTACCGTTAAAGCAAGCGATAATTAACAATGAATACACACGTAACTTAGGAAAGTCAAAGGTGCATGCCGTTGGGGCTGGTTTCGAACCTGCGACTTTCGTCTCGACAGTGCTTTCCACTCCCCGCTGAGCTATCGCCGCTGCTACTACTTAGTTTTTGTATGACGCGTATTATTCCAAATTAACAAGAACGAGTCTACAGAAGTGATGTTTCGTATGATAACTACTGTGTTTCTGAAAGCCTTTTTTTTATAACTACAGGATTCCATTTATTCGAGATGGTCTTGTGCAATGCTCACTTGCAGAAAGAAACGCCAGTCCACTCAAAGATAAGAAGATATTGGACGTTGGCTGCGGCGGTGGAATATTATCTGAGGTAAGGTATTATCAACCCTAATAGGTACTGATCGCCATTTCGTATATTCTAGAACCAGTTTTATCATCAGCAATTCGTTGAATCGCTCGACCGGGATGGTACCGCTGCATCGCAGGCCACCGACTAGACTGGGCATCTTGCTGTTGCATACCGTACGGTGAGATTTCCGGAGGCCCAATACCCCCTCCGCTCTCTTCGTAATACCAGTAAGCGGATTTAGGATAATCGCAGGCGAGCATATTGAGACAAAAATAGGTAACAATAGGATAGTTTCCTGTGTTGGGTTTTATGTATTTATATATGTTGAACCCGCAATTATGATTTTAAATATCGGTATTAGCAAAGGTAGCATAGTGGGGATATATTACTCTCTCGCTCGCACACGTGCACCGTAATGGACATTTTGCACTGTGACGTCAAGGATTATGTCGTCTGTCATTTGACAAACACTCCTTCCAACAGATTTGACTTGCTTCTAACCTTTTTATTTCTGGACAGATTAAAAAAAATCTTGTCCCAATAGGTTTAGGATAACGTAGATTATTGATTTAAATTATAAAAAAAAACAAGTCTGCCCTAATGTAACCAGTCTTTTATCGCTTTGTTGACTTCCAATTTCGTCTTATCGTTGTCACTCCGCCTGGCAGGGCTAACCCTTAAAATTACCAGTTAACATATTTAACATTTGTTTGTATGATTAGTCTTTGAATACTAGTATCGATATATTGAACTTCACCACCCGATACGGAGTGCCCGATTTGGCTCCGGTACTCAGGAATATGGCTGTAAAAATACAAGATGACTGATAATAACAATTGAAGTATACAAACTTTGCTTCATAGGTATGATAGGAGTATGTAGTGTTTTTTTTTTTTTTATTCTGTCTCGGCAAAGTGACTACGCCACACCTGATGGTAAGTGTAGCGCAATCCAAGAATATTGTCGACCAACGATAAACAATGTGTCCATCGTAGGTCGGCAAGATCATGCAAGCCTGCCAAAGAGCCAAGGGGGAGAGGAAGGAAAAAGGAATGGGAAAAGGATTAGGATCAGGGGGCAAGCCCCCTGGGGAGAACCGGATATACACTAGCTGACCCTGGAACGCGACCCACACAAGGTGGGCCACTATGGCCGGTTTTAGCACCAGTGTACGGTGGTCGCTATCCGGTCGTATACAAGTATCCTCCCACCAGCAAGTGTTGTGAAGAATTTAATTTCGTCAAACATTAAGAAAGTAGAAATTATTATAATGATTTCTTATGTTTACGCGAATATTACTCATTGAAATAAAACTAATTTAAGACGTATTTTATCGCGGTTTTTTATTAATTTTGATCCCGACGTTTCGAAAGCTTTTCAGCCTTCGTGGTCACGGGGTAATCTGGGTGGTATCAAAATTAATAAAAAAAACCCGATAAAATCCGTTTAAATTAGTTTTATTTCCAAGAGAAATTATTATTTATATTTTCAGGGTCTAGCGAGGCTTGGCGCCACAGTAACGGGTATTGACGCGAGCAAAGATCTCATAACCGTTGCCGAGGAACACAAAAACGTCGATCCCAGGATAGCAAACAATAAGCCAACCTATTATCACACGACAGTAGAGGTAATTGTTTTAATGATATGTTTTTTTTTTTAATTTAAAGAATAGACGAAGGAAAATTTGGTCATACAACCTATAATGAGCTAGATTTTCTATATTAAAAAATGAGATATCGCACAAATATTTATTATTTCCTCGACATGTATTGTTTTTTTTTTTTGATAATATCGAATTATTAGAAAAAAAAGTGGATAAACCAACAAAAAACTTTCCTTTAATATCTAAAACCCACATGAAGTTGCAACTTGCTACTTGCTTGCTTAAGATACACGGAGGCCCAAATCCGTCTCCCTTTCCTAAACTCTTAATTATACCTTTCCTTTTTTTGTTTGATTGAATGACGGGACGGGTAAGGTGCTCGCCTGATGGTAAGCACCACGCCCGCCCATAAACAGAAGCAACACCTCACAGAACTCCTTTAAACTTGCCAATACCTTTATGATTCCTCAGCTATTGTAGGCGTTCATTGGCGCGTGGACATCACTTACCTTGCTCGTTTGCCGGCCTGTGCTATAAAAGTAATACAGGTGTGAGCCTAAGTTTTAACAATTTCCAATCCTATTTTTCCACATCCAGGATCACATAACCAAATACAGCAACCATTATGACGCAGTAGTCGCGTCAGAAGTGATAGAACACGTGGCCAATAAAGAACTATTCGTGAAGAGTTGTGTACAAGCCTTGAAACCGGGCGGTCGAATATTCATAACAACACCGAACCGTACGAGAATGTCGCAACTGCTGGTGATATACTTCGCCGAGAATGTGTTGAGATTGTTGGAGAAAGGCTCCCATCAATACGAGAAGTTTATAACGCCGAATGAGCTGACGTTTTTATTGGAGAGAAGTGAGTTGTCATTTTATTTTTGTGTTGCTTGTACAGTATTCCGATAATGATTTCTTACGTTTACGCGAATGTTACACATTGAAATAAAACTAATTTAAACGGATTTTATCGCGGGTTTTCATTTTAATTTTGATCCCGACGTTTCGAAGACTTTTCAGCCTTCGTGGTCACGGGATGGACTGAGGTGTAGGTTGTCCAAAATGTTAATGTTACATTATCTACCTTCAAAATTAAAATAAAAAACCGCGAGAAAATCCGTTTAAATTAGTTTTATTTCAATCAGTATTCCGATTTTAATTATGTGTTTCGGCAATATTGTTCATCGCGAATACGAATGTGTGATTATTTATTACGGACTTGTTTTAACATTTGTGTGTGCGTGCGTGCATGCCAGTGTGTGTGTGCGTTTGTATCTGTGACACCGTATCGCCTAAACGGATGGACCGATTTTAATGCGGTTTTTTTTATTTGAAAAGTAATTCAATTCTTAGCAATTTTGGAAGAAATTCAGTTCAACCGTTTAAAAGTTACAAACATTTATATTTAACGGTCAGGTTATTTTTCTCTTGAGTGACTAACCGCAACCGGAAGACTTACATACTTATACTAATTTGTAAAAACCGAACATTGCCGAGACGCATAATTTATACATATAATCGAATGTAGGTAATTCAGTGTCGAAGGTTAAAGGGTGTTTTAAAGAGCAAATCTTAGATATATTTTAAGAGAAACTGAAGTCGAAAATTTTGGTAGAACCACAATGACAATTTTGTCTACAGCACGTACGGGCCGGCTTGACCGGGTTAGTGCCACTGTCATACAGAAAACCGACGTGAAAATGTCACAGATGCATGCTCTTGATATTGGTTTCGAACCCGCGACTATCGTCTCCAATCCGTACCACTGCCCGCAGAGCTATCGCTGTTAGCTTGAGAATTATATATGATTTTTTTTTTTTCAGACAACTGTCACGTGGAATCAGTTTACGGCATCCTCTACCATTTCTTGTCGAATACTTGGGAATTTATCAACTCACAAACGCTAATGTACGCGATGCAGGCTGTCAAATTAAACTAAATTCATAACTGTCATATTTATCTGGATGCGGAACAAAGTGGACTTTTTTGATTATTAATAATGCACCTATTAGGGAAAACGAAACAGAAATAGCTAATGCGACTAGATCACAGCAACTATTTATTTCCTGTATCACTAACATAAACAATTCGACATCTCGAACGAATTGTTAATGAAAACAATAAAATATGCTATAAATGAGGTATATTTTGATTGGTCAAACCAAAAAGACAACGTAAGTGGTCATAACCTATCGTTAGAACCCCCAATCTTAATTAGAAAATAATTTTGAAATTCTATTTTTTTAATGGCTTCTGTTAGACATTATGCCAGTGTCAAGTTAGGTTCCAAATGATTGGACTGATTTCCTTCAAACATACCTCAAACATAAACTAGCAAAAACTCATTTCTATTAAACCTACTTTCAAATAAAAGGTCAGGTCGTTTGGCTAAGATGCAATCGACACACAGACAGATATACATGTCTTTTTTGTCGGGGGTTCACAATAAGCTTTGACGGACTCTAATTTCGCCATATATATAATTATCTATATGTAACTTGACAATGCAAAAACCATAAATACCCTCAATTGTTATACTTATAATGTCTTATTAATGTAGTGTAATATAATAAGGTTATCGAAAAAATAATTTGTTGTTTTATTTCAATTTACTCTGTGTTTTGTGATGCTATAGTGCAAAAGTATAATAATAATTCCCTGTATTAATCACGTTCTACTGTTAAGCACAGGCCTCCTCTACTGAATTCTATATTACAACATGTCATAAAAAGATGTAGTCATATTTTAAGGGTGTCCACCCTTAAAATATGACTACGCCTGTAAGCGAGTGTTTATGTAAGGGATCTTATCAGCGTTTAAGTAAAATTCCAGTACCGGGGCGGATTATTCCAGTGCCCAGGAGTGGTATTAAGTTTAAATCCGGCCCTGGATCTAATCAAAATTTAGACATTCTAAAATTTATTAAGACTTAGAATCACTCGTTTATTAAGATCGATAACATCGCCATTCATTATTGGCATTTCCTCTGCGTTAAGACTGCGTTTTCGGATTGGCACATATTTAATTTTAGAATAATTATTATTGTTAATTTTAGACTTATTGCCAACTACTGGTATAGCTGGTGGGAGGATACTTGTATCCGACCGGATAGCGACCACCTTACACTGGTGCTTAAACCTGCCATAGTGGCCCACCTTGTGTGGGTCGCGTTCCAGGGTCAGCCAGTGTATATCCGGTTCTCCCCAGGGGGCTTGCCCCCTGATCCTAACCCTTTTTCCCATCCCTGTTTCCTTCCCCTCCCCCTTGGCCCTTTGGCAGGCCGGCATAATCTTGCCGACCTACGATGGACACATTGTTTATCGTTGGTCGACACTATTCTTGGATTGCGCTACACTTACCATCAGGCGTAACGTAGTCACATTGCCGAGCCAGGATTAAAAAAAAAACCCAGATTTGTCACTCAAATAATGTCGAATAGTATAATATTCTTTAATAGTGTCGTTTGGAAACCTTTATGGGGATTACTGCGGGTTACAAATAACAATAGGTAACTCTTTGCTTAGCTGTCTGAACAAAATCCTAAGTGTCAAAATTACGTCAATTTTTCTGTGATAGTAGATATGAAGTAACAAAAATTTTATTTTTTACAAACTATAGTGTTTTTAAGGGCTCATGGGCATAGTAACATGTCCCTAACTAAGCTCTTAAAGGCACCCATAAAATTATTTCGAAAGGATATCATCACCTTTGTTATAATTCGGAGATATGACTTGGGAAGTAAGTATTTTTGGCGTCGTTAGGCTTAGTACGGCTTAAGCCCAGTATTAAACAGTCAGAATAGGTACCTACCTATGCCGTTCCTAATCATCTAAAAAAATGTAATGTATGTGAAGAAGTATCAAGTTGTTTGCGATTCCGAGTTTTCTCGATTCTGATTATTAATTCAGACAAGTCATTCCGGTTGTACGTGGCTGATTCTCAAAAAAAATCGAAATTGATGTCCTTGATCATTTTTATAAACCAGGATCGTCAATTATGAAAAGTTTTTTTTTTTTAATAATAGGACTGTGCTAGATCTACGAATGTATGAAACAAATTTATTTTTTATATGATAAACAGCAAAGATATGTCCAAGAAAGTACCCTGAAAATCATTCCCTCACTATGTCCCAAGCGCTAAATTTGAATATAATCATTAACTTAAAACGTAAAATTCCTAGGAAATTGTTTATTATCATATTTTTTACTTATATAGGATAGTATCGACTATACTTATATGAGTTCATAGTTTCCCAAATGCGAATGGAAATATTTTTAAATATAATTCAAAATTTGTCCTTAAAAAAAGTATCATTCCCTCACCGTTTTGTAACAGTGTGATTAGAGCAATACTCCAAGGCCTACCAAGTCCCACTTTAATTTTTTTTGTAGTTGGCAACATTGCCCTTGAGAACATACACTAGAGTAGACCATTGAAGAAAGGATGTTTTCTTAAAATCAATTTGACAATAAGTTTTTTGAATATTACATTTTTTAATGTCATTCCCTCATGTAATGTTATCAAAAGGTAAGCATTTTTTTATTTAATAATCATAACATATTTTTACATGTCTTCGGTAGTAAAAAAGTATTTTTTAAAATTCGTAAGAAAGTAAGGTTATGTTCCTCAGTTAGTAGCAATTTTGTTTCGTTTTGTCATTCCCTCACCGTCATTCCCGCATAAAAAAATTTAATGAGGGAATAATCTCGGTGAGGGAATGATTTATTTTCTAATAAATTTAGAAAACTTATGTTTGTTTGATTGGTTTCAGTACCCTGAACATCTATAATGTCGAAAAGTAGAAAATCAACCGCTGCAGAAGCAAAGCTGAAGAAAAAGGAGTATGACAGAAAGCGAAGAAAAATTAAAAAATTGTCCTGATAAATGTAAATCATCAATATAAAAGTATACATTCTTGTCTTTAGTATGTTAAAAACATAAGTCAAATTTTAGACTGATTATATAGTACTTCTTAATTTCGTTCTTTAAATTGTTTTAACTAAATTAATATTTAATGTTACTTTTATGAGTCAAGTGTTTTATTTGTAACAATTAAATTGTTACAGTATGTATTTAATTATTATATTTTTGCAATAAAATTATTTAATTATTATAGTTTTGCAATAAAACAAATGATTGGTGCATTATTAAGTTTTTAATTATAGTAGAATCATATTAAAAATCATTCCCTCACGAATCTGTCATTTCCCTCATTTTCAATTTTTTAATTTTTTTTTTAATTCGATTCAAACTCAAAACAGTTGGGGACCACTTCAATATTTTCTTCAAACGAGGCATATACTACGACTTGAGCAAAAAAAAATTCGATTACGAGTTAAAAAAAACTGATCAACTCGATAAAGCCATTTTCGATTTTTTTTCAGAATCAGCCACCTACAGGCTATAAGGCCACTATTAATCGTGCAACAAGATAATATTTATGCATTAGTTGTCTAGCCTGACTGCATAAATAAAGACACTAGCAAGGCTACAGGAACTTGATTCCGTCTCAAGTATTTCTGTGCCAAAGAATTCTTTGCTGGTGATAGGATATTTATATCCGCCCGGATAGTGAGCACTATACACATGTGGATCACGTTCCAGGGTCAGCCAGTGTATATCCGGTTCTCCCGAGAGGCTTGCGACATGACATGATGGTTGGTTGGGACGGGTATAGGGGTGCATCTTTGTATTACTGTGCCTGCATCGGCCATCCGCCTGTCCTGTTGCAGGCTCCTCGATTTGCTTTTTCCCTCTCCGAAAAAGAATGAAGCATTTATATATGCCGGCATGACGTGCGAAACAATGAGTTTATCGGTGGTTGCTGGTTTTTTGTACTGCACTACGCTTACCATCAGGTGTAGTGCAGTCACATTGCCTTGCTCGGATAAAAAAATCTTGTCTTTCCAATACTTAGGTACTTCTATAAATTTGAATGTTGTAATGAGATATTTAGATGATAGATTGTTTATGATTTATAATTTTAGTTCTTGAAGAAAAACTCCGATACATAGCCGTGAAGCCGTCCTCGTCGATATCCGTTCTGCGTCACAAAGTATGGTTCTTGTTAGACTTGCCCGATTATTGTGAGGAGGTGATCGTTCTAAAAACGCCTAAAGATGTGGAAGTGCCCCTTACAGATCTTCGGAAGGGAAACGATCCTCAACACCCATACATTTTAGAAGTATGGCTGCCTAACAGGATGCATTGTAAGACTTTACTTACCATCTACTTATTAGGCAAAATAACTCATCTACGTTGAAAATAGTTATACCCAAGAGCCTTAGTTGCCTACCTGTACCTACTCGTCGCAGTCGCAGTTAGTCGTCGCTTTAATTGCTCAATAAAGTTAGTACCAGGTAATTACATCATCGCAGAAATTGCTTCAATATTCAAATGCGCTTATGTACCTAGACACCTAATTTTATTATTTCTAGAAGGAAATCAATTTAAATATGATCGTGAGCTGCATTTATTATGAGCCATGATATCAACTTACCTTGGTTATTAAAATAATAAAAGGTTTCGAACGAAGGCTATGATTATTTTCTTTATTCACAGCCACAACAACGGTACCTAATAATATGCTTACTATCGGCGACGCTGAAATTTGTACGAGCAAAACAAATGCCGACATTGATGTCAATGAACCGAGCAAACCAAAGTTTAATTCCATGCGTAAGTATCATAGAATGAGTGCACTCAAATATAATTTTCCCGCAATTTTCAAGTTCAATCCCATTTTGAGTCAAAAATCATTTCTACCTAGTGCTGGGTTTCAGTCCATACAAATTGGATATTATAGAAGAACTTATCTAGATTCAAAGCGGAAATCCGTTGTCTCTGCCTACACCTATGAGAAACAGGCGTTAGTATATTTATTCAAAAGGCTATGTATGTATGTACATGTATGCACCTAACCACGATTTGTTTGTTTCAATTCTAATTAGGCAGATATTTATATATTTACCTAGATACTGGAAATACTCCGTTGTCTACTTAGACCTAAAAGGCAGATAAATACAAATATTATTTTCAAATGTAATTTGGATGTTGAGTTTGCAAGACATACAAATGTTTGGTAATCAATAACGGCACGGTGAAATCCTCCTCGATTTCACTGAGGATATACCTACATAGATAAACAGTATCGGGGCCGTCTTAACATATGCCGGATGTCTGGGGTGCACAAGAATTTGGGGCGGTATAGTAAAAAGATGTGAATAACAAGAAAATAATTTTTCTTTTACCACTTTCGATATTTTTAATCGTAAACAAAATTTAAAATTAAAGAGGTGAAAAAACAACGGTGTTTCTTAGTTTGCAAAGCTAAATATTTTTATCTTAGAGAAAAATGTATTTCTTATTTTGTCTTTCCAAACTCCGAAACCGGGGCTAGTAAAAAATAACAGCTTATCTCTTTACAGCATTATCAACAATGGAAGAGATAAACGAAACGCCAGAAATAAACAAACACCTCACTGAAAGTCAACGAATAAATTTAAGTTATCTCAATTTCAAAAAATCCGATATGTCATGTCGGATATCAAGCACTTCTCTGTTCAAACTCAACGGACGGAAGAGTCGTGAAAACTTTATTAACGTGTTGTTGAAAATACAAAGTGATTTAAGTAATTTGAGTAACAAACTATCTAATCTGGAAACGAGAATACCGATTTGAATTATTATTACTGTATTTTATCAATAAAGTGTCCGGTGTGAATAAAGTATCGATTTTCATAATAAAAGATTTCCCAGATACTGCCGTGCTCAGAAACGTCAACGTCAATTTTTTAACTCTAGCTCTACAATGACTGCTATAGAAAATATAGCCATTAAGTAAAACTCTACAAAAATATCTTAATTAATATCCTGAGACATAATGGAATTCTAAGAAATGGCTAATGGACACTTATACTTAATTCACGTCTCTGAGTTCGGCAGTTAGACCTACATAGTTTAATTGCGAAGTGCGAAATTAAATTATCATCTTTACAGAAATTATAAAACCATGAGAAACATTTTTAAAAAATAAATATATTTCGAAAAAAATTGTAACATGTTATTCTACTATTACGGGTGTATTTAAAAAAAACTATAATTAAGTACTATTAACTATATTTCATAAGAAAATTATGTTATGCACAATACATCGGTAGGGAGAGGTATATTTGTCGCGACTAGTATTTGACCAATAAATAATAGCAATACATTATTTTCCATCATAGTAATAAAAAAGCCAAACAAAAACTTTGGTGATGCCAGACCATAAAAATAAAGAATAATTTTAACATAGCCCATTCAATAGTTTTAACTTATCACTGATATAGTCAGAATTCCATTGTCAAAAAATAAATAATACGGTATTCTTAGTATTAATACCCCGCCAATGGGGTTTAGAACAATATCGTCATTATATAAGAATAAAGTAGCATTTGCGAATCATCAACTCTCAGTACAGTAGTTTAAAATATTGCGCGCAGTATTTTCTTATAACTTAAGTCTGACTAAAAGTTGTAAACATATATTTCTAATGGTAGGATATGTCTTAAATCATGGATATTTTCAAAGCCGCGGCGCGACTTCTTGAAGGACTAGGTGTAGAGCTCTGTAGACTTTTGTCTATTAAGATTTCTGACATGTAAATTCGCAATATTTTGAAGAAAACAAGTATAAATGTATTTTTCGAATCTTGTTACATAAATATATCAAAACAACTATACATTTTTATCTCAATTTGTTCTTATTCACTTAGGTACTAAAAAGAATAATTCCTTGGTTACATGCTTACCCCAACATTTTACAAACTGTACCTCAAATTATAAGGCATAGAAAAAATAACAAATAAATAGAGCAAATAATATTTTAGGACATCCAGCTTCTACTGTGTCCATTCAGTATACTATACAGCAAATAATATTTTATGATTATATACATCTATTTAAACATTAACTATGATATCATTGTGTCCATTATCTTTAAGTAAACACTATAAAGGTATAATACGAGTATTGTCCAGGTATACTTCATTGTCATAAACTGTCTTCTGAATATCGATTTTTCATTCTGCAAAAAATAAACATTTTTGTATTAATTTTAGCATGCATGTGTCTATCGTTTTATGATACCTGATATTTGCTGCCGTGTCGGGTAGCAATGAAAATTAAGCGGTAGGTATAGTTACGCTTGTTATTTGTACATTACTTTATCAATATTTATCATAAGAACTACTTTAATTATCTAAATGACCATATACAATTTCATTTTTTTTATTAGCCTGTACAATGAGGTCGCTTGGTTGATGGTAAGCGCAACGCCTGACCATAAACAAAAGCAATGCCACACATTACTTTATATCACAACGCATTGCATGACACTTGACTGCGCTCGTCACCACGAGACATAGATATTAAGCCTCACAATCCCCAACAATTTCCTTTTATGTCTTTCAAGCTAAAATACATCTGTACTTATACACTGCTGTTTGGCGACAGAAAATGATGAAGTGGAAGTACCTACCCAGATGGAATAGCAAACTAAGGGCCTACTAATGAACATGTTTAGTTTTTTTTTTATTCTTCTAGTATTTATGTATTTTTTATTATATTAAATAATACATGCAATAGTTATGTTCAACTCCTACGATAAGCAAGTGGACTCACCCTGTATTCCTGCATGTAAGCACTCTGTACACAACACTGGCTCATGACCACAAACCCGCACATTCGTTCATGAGTGCCGAGTGCATACTCTATACTTCTTATTAGGTCATTTGTTTTTAAAACTAACAGTGCTTGTCTGTCAACATGCTCTAAACATTGGGTTATATAATGTAATATGTTCGGTAACTCTTTTTGGAATGTCGATTTCTGTAAGAAAGAAATAAAATAAAACAAAACAAGCATGCACTGCGAAAAAAACTGGGGAGAATTTATCGCCGTTCTGATCTACGTAATACTTGGCATCATATTATTATTATGTACGTGCACGCACTCGCGTTTTGAAATTCGCACGGTAAAAAATTGCGGCCTTTTTTTTTGCAAAAAAAATTCAGTTTTTTTTTAAATGTTACCTCTTCTGAAGATGGTTTCGTCTTGCCGATACCACTCATTATGGAATCCCATGGCCTCCCTGTGACCATGCATGCAAATAAACCATACAGTTCCTGCCGTATACCCAATGCTTCAGCATGCACCTTCATTGCTTCCCGATTTCTATCAATTATTGATAACCACAGTTTCGAGTAGTGATATCTAAACTTATCTGTGAGTTGCTGAAATATCAATGTTTATTAAATATTATATTCACTACATAATTCAAAATTATATTAAACAAAAAAGTGGGGATGAATTATATCGTTTTTTCCATTGATACATTAACATTTTTGGTGTTATATTTTGATACCTATATCTATCTATTGTGATCTATAATCCAAACCGTTCCTTTTTGAACTTTTTTTGACTCATATGACACATTCAGTATATTTAAAATAAAGTGCTTTCAGTTTCGCCAGAACATAATTTATTCTCAAAGTGGGCAGTAGACAATACAAGTATAAGAACTTATGACCTTAGTGAATATAATTTGTATCAGAGACAACAATACCAATAACAATTAAAAGAAATCATTATCCACTTTTATACCTGGCCCACGTAAATGTTATTATAATAAAACTATCTAGTTCACTGAGTAACAATACTGAAAACTGATTCATTTTAATCACAAATATGGTTTTTGTAACAATTTTACTTTATGGTCAACCATGATGCATTAAAATTTTTACTAAGTAAAAATGAAATTTTTAGTTTACGTACTCACTTCACATCTTCTCATTAAACTTATCTATAACTTACAGCATACAAACCGTGATCCAGCAAGTAGACAGTGACATCCTTATCACCTGGGTCTTGTCGCACCAGAATATTGCCCGGATGTGGGTCACTGTGCACAAAGCCACTTATAAAGATCATATGTGAGTACAGATCACCAAGCTTCCTACACAAATCATATCTGTTGATTTTGTTTTTCTAAAATAAAAAGAAATAAGAAAATCTTAATATCCCTTTTATTGTGATGAGTGAATATTGAATGATGAGGTATTTAAAAAAGTATAGGATATTCTTTGTGCATCTATGTTTGTTTGTGGTCACTGGCTTTTTGGATTGCACTACACTTAACATCAGGTGTAGTGTGACTGCACTTTGCCATGTTTAGATAAAAAAAAACATATATTTTACTTGAAAGATGTAAAGAGCAACTTACATTTATATAATTGACATCATTAACTTGACCCCCATGAACATATTCCATGACAAGCACTCTCTCAGAACTGTAGTCCCAAAATACTTTAGGAACTTTCAACCACTTGTAATTACTAAACAGTGATGCAACCTTCTCCGCATTATGACCTTCTTGTAGAAAATCCAATTCTTTCGCTATATTCTTCTTAGTTTCTTCAACTAGCCATTGCATTTGAAAATCTGGGAACACTTTTGACATTGTATTGATTATGAATTCCATCCATTTTAAATCAATTTTAATGTTTTTTCTTACGAAATGGTGTTGGACTTTAACAGCAACTTCGGTGCCATCTTTTAACTTAGCCTTGTGAACTTGTGCCAGTGATGCTGTACCAAGGGGTTCAGGTTCGAATTCATCAAACAACTCCTTTGGCTGAAATTAATTTTCATCTCATCAATTATTTAATAAATACTAATGAATATTATTAATACACATAAATAACATACAGTCATTGTTAAGTGTTATTTGAATGTGTAGAACTCATTTGAATTTAAGCAATCCACAGAATGTCTTCCTCACTTACACATGAGTTGAATATTAAATTAGTCAACTGTGTTGAAATAAGCATAACTTGAAATGTCTAACTTAGTTTTAATGGTAAAAAAATTAACAAATACCTTGCAAAATTCAGTTCAATACGATAAAAGGGATTCTGGATATTAAATTATGTACATTATGTACTTACATCCTTTTTTAAATCCTCTTGAATGACTCTATAAAGTTCTTCAACAGTGTTCTTTGGCGCGTTTTTATGCAGTATCCGCATTGTCGTCACGTATTCGCTAGGCAACAAATAGTCCAGCGCTCCGACGTGCTGACCAACTTTGATGTACACACCTTTATTTGCTCTGCATAGGTCAAGCAATTTCTCTGCCCCAATTTGGTGAGCTTGACTTTTAACCTCTAAATACTCGTCTGACGTTCTGTCCCATTCCTTACTGTAAAGCAAGCTTTTGTAAGTTCTTCCAATGTCCACTGCGGTATATGCTGTTCTCGTAAGCCTGACTATAGCCAAGGAATTGTAATCTTCATCGTGAAGTTTCAATGCGGCTACACTACCACCGATAGCGACGCTACCATACAGTCCATATTTAATCACACGCGTCAGTTTTCTTGAGAACATATTGACTAACTAGCATGGACATCTAATTATCACATATTCCTTTTAAAGATTGATTTTTTGATTTAAAAGTCGCACGCAAATACTACGTGCATGCAATGCCAATGAAATGAATGACACACAATGCTGAATGTCAAATAATGTCAAGTGTCAATGCCAAAATTACCAAATGTCAGTAGGCCATACAAATACAGAACATTTATTCTATTCGCCAACCCGATCGAACAACCAAAATCGATCAATCCGCCTGGGTAAAAATTCATTTATTTTAATGTTTCTCTATATTGTTAACACTTTGTTAATGTTTATTGTACGAATCCACAACACTTCCTTACAAACACAACTTAAAACTAGCTTTATGAATTATACGAATTATGAGACCGTGTAATTCCCGCCAAAGCACCGTAACGTTCTCTTGACTACAGAGTATTTCACTGTGCCTGATCCGACACGCATTTAGCCGGCTTTGTATAAGTCATTAGTTTGTGAGTCATTTCCAAAGTAGTGTAAGCTGTATCCTCTCAAATACAAATAACGAAGTGGAAAATTCTAAAAATAAACAAGGTACCTAGTATAAAAAATACTTTAAAACATACTTTGTTCCAACAAAAATTGGTTTCAATAAGCTAGGTTGTATAGTTTATGTGATATGGGATATTTTCGGTTACACTACGGCGGATATTCACTGTGCGTGGTCCGAATCACACTTGGCCGATTTGTTAAATAATAGACTTTGGCAGGATTTGCCAGTTTATTGCGAGGGTAACCCAAGTTGTCTAATTTTGTGTTGGTCACACTGACTGAAAACGTCATCTTTCTTTCGCGTCTGTGTTCCGTTTCCGTTGACAGACCTTTCGGTCCAAAACTCGCCCAAAATGAAGGCTAAAGGAGAGGTAAGTTTTGTGATTTTTGCGAAATATGAGTGAATACAGCGTGCCAATAAGTGATACAATGGAAGAAAATAAAAAACTGTATCGAATAGTGTATAACAGTGTAAACACGAGTGGTGATGGGTGGTGTGTATAGTACACGTTGTCCCAACGCACTAACGCATTTTCTAATTGATTCGTTGGAAATCCTTTAATACTTATTTTTTTTATTTATAATACTGTACAGGAGAGTTAATTTAGACGCAAACTTTTATGGGGGAATATGTTAAAATGTTTTAGCCGACACAAATTTTTAGGTTATGTCATGTTGTGATGCATTTGACCTGACCTTTTTTTCTTCTCTATGTATTAGCAACCAATGTAAATAAAATCATAGTTATCATTTCCAATTTATGACACAACATATCTTGAACATGAAACAAACCAACCACAAGACTTGAAAAATGCACAATGGTAACCAAAGACTGTAACTAAATTGCTATCCTTTCTGAGCTAATATGTTTACCTAATGAAATTAACTTTGTTTTTCATAATGTCTTTGATAAATATAAACGTTAAAACTATGAATGCTTATCTTGACTACAGAACTCATCACCGTGTGTGGTCTGACAAGCACTTGGCCAGTTTTTATATAAGTCAATAATGAGATTGCTCCAAATTGGTATTTACCATCCATTTACCAGATTATTTAATCTACCCCCTCATAGGATCTGAAAAATTTAAGATGTTATTTTATTGAAATAAGCTAGTTTTTGAAAAATGAGATGTTTGAGTTACACTATGGAACCATTGATACTGTGTGGTCCAATACACACTTGGCCAGTTTTGTTTTTTATTAATTTCTGAGGATTTATTTGTTTATCAATGGTAAACACTAACCAAATGGCTATTTTTTATACAAAATTTTTACCTAATGTAATTAATTTCCAGTTGAAGGAATATGAAGTGATCGGGCGCAAACTCCCGTCAGACAGCGAGCCTAAGCCGCCGCTGTACAAAATGAGGATCTTCTCTCCAGACCCCATTGTCGCCAAGTCCCGTTTCTGGTACTTCTTGAGGCAGTTGAAAAAGTTCAAAAAGACCACTGGTGAAATTGTCTCCATCAGGGTAAGTTCTATGTTGAAGATAATTCAAGTCCATTGAAATAAAACTAATTTAAACGGATTTATCGCGATAAAATCCGTTTAAATTTGTTTTATTTCAATGAGTAACATTCTCGTAAACGTAAGAAATCATTATGTAAGAAATCATTATAATTCAAGTCCGTCAAATATAGGCTTATAAATATCTTAATAAACATAATATTTGTTTTGAATTCAGAATAATCAGATTCACATCTAATTGAGGAATAAAAAGACACTGTTCCATTACCTTATATAAAATTATCTTGCAATGTTTTGCTGTTTATGTGATGTTTGTATAAAAAAACAATTGTGTGTACATGTTGATAGCTACAATACACTCACAATTTGAAACTTCATAATTATTTACAAGCTAATGCACACATAGTAAGACATGCAAAGTGAACTTATGTGTATGTATTTATTTTGATTTTATTCTTGAGTCATAGTTTATTTACAGCTGTATGAGATTGGTAAATATCTCAGTGTCTTAGGAACAAGAGTCTGTAAAAGCCATATATTTACAAAACAGAGTAAACTACTACAATATTTGCATATGACTAGTATACTTTTATTTTTAAAAACATATACTTACATACATACAACACATATTATTTAAATAATGTAAGAATGTGATAACAGTGGTTTTTAAAGCACTGATTAATTAGGTAAGGGAATGTGATGGATTATCTATCGGATCTATCTTAGCTATTGTTTAGAAGAGTTAAAAGGGTGGGGGAACTGACTATCTGAAAGTTATTTTGTGGGTATTGTTATACCACTTACACAAGATTTCATTAATTAATCCTTTTGCAATCAACATGTTGATACTGATGTAGAGTAGGTAGTTAATACTATGTGAGTTTTCCCAACATAAGAACTCTTATATCGAATATATCAGAGTGAAAGTCAGTCAGGCAGCAAGTCATACAACTATCAGATTGAATTTGCAATGTATGTAAAAAAAAAACATGTTACGCCGCTTCCCGTTAAAATATTAGTTTATTAAATTGCAAATTCTGTTTTCCAGGAAATCCCAGAAAAGAGTCCCATCAAGATCAAGAACTTCGGCATCTGGCTGCGCTACGAGTCTCGTTCCGGCGTGCACAACATGTACCGCGAGTACCGCGACCTGTCCGTGGGCGGCGCCGTCACGCAGTGCTACCGGGACATGGGCGCCAGGCACAGAGCGCGCGCTCACTCCATACACGTAAGTATTCACGTGTAAAACTGCATTTGACGAACTAATTACTTCATAAAGGATCAGATTTGAATGTCTTTTGCTTTATTTTATATGGCCTACAACATTTTATAAGCATTTTTTTGAATCCACCATTTCAACTGTGATTTTGGCAATTTCAACTTGACAACTTTTATACTATTGTTACTGTGTACTCACTTATTATACTTTAAGGTTATTCTATGTCATGTGGAAGTCACTTTTGTTTTAGTCTTTTGTTAAAGCCTATAATACGACTTTGACAACATCATAGTATAATTTATTTTTAACTAAAAAAATAACCCAACAAAAACTGAAAAGCCAAAAATAACACTGAACAATTTTGAGTCTGTGGGATTGTAGTTTAATAGTCAGTAATTAATAGCACCGACTCAAAATTGGATATTTGACTGGATTATTTTTATATTTTAATCAATAAGTTACAGTAGTGATTCGACTAGAGTCGTTTTTTACTCGAGTGACTCTAGTGAATGTGTCAAACTTGTACTCGAGTGAAAAGAAATTTGACTCGAGTTCGTTTGCACTCGAGTTACCGACTCAACTTGGCGCGCCGAGTGGATTCAGTGTCTCGAGTAAGAATTTATCACTCGTAAAGTAAATCTCAAAATGGCTTTCATTGTCATACAACGAATCCCTTATGAAACCCTCCGAACCACTATTTAAATGGATATCCCATGTAGATGACAGACACCTGAAAGTGCTAATTTAGGCAATGCCTTACAAATCATAGTATGATTTATTTTTCCTATCGATTTCTATCGGCATTGGCCGATTGAAATCGTTCAATAAATAATCTTGTTTGAGTCTCTAGATTGGTTCCACAAATGAGCCAATAAGAATATGGGAAGGTCACACATACAAATTATTTAGTATTATTGGTTGAGTTCTGCGATTGATGTGAAAATTCAGATAAAGATTATTTATTGAAATTAATAAGTGATGTATGTGTGTGCCTGCATGGGTATGTATGTATGTGCCTGTATGGGTATGTATGTAATCTGGGAACAACAGTGTGGGTTGTAGAGTAATTTATATAGGTTTAATAATTGTAATTTTATATATAAGACACACTGTACTACTGTTTGTTGTTCTAAATTAAAAAAAAAATCGGCCGTTAGAGTAACATTATATCTCTTTTCTCCAGATCATCAAAGTAGAAGTAATCAAGGCGTCGGCGTGTCGTCGTCCGCAAGTGAAACAGTTCCACAACAGTACGATCAGGTTCCCGCTGCCGAAGCGCGTGCATCACTACAAGCGGCTCAACACTTTCGCGTACAAGAGACCCAACACATACTTTTTGTAATTTTATTGTATGCGACTTTAATATTAATGTCCATGTAATATGGAAAACAATGTTGACTTTTATTGACTATTGGACCCCGTTTATAAATAATTTTAAGGTCTGTGTAATGACTAGTTTACAGCCGATTCCAATAAACGATCTTGCTTGACTATACAACTACGAATCGACTGACTTCAGATAGATCCCGCAAATAGCCATTCAAGATAGAGGTGCAATTTGTAGGTCACACGTTCAAATTACTTAGTTTTCAATAAACGATTTTACTTAGATTCGTTTTTTCGATGCCGAAAATAAACCAATAAAAACAAGTAATGGTTTACCTATGTGATTTTGGGAATTATTTTAATCGGCTTATTTATGGGATTCTCTTAGCTCACTTTTTTAAATATCCTCAAACTCTGAATCCATATTGTATGTATAGAATTTTGAGCGAATGGATTATCCAAAATAAACTTTCCGTCTAACCAAACCTGCTATAGCCGCAAAAAGCTAGTTTATTAATAAACTAGCTTTTGAATCCGCCGCGCCGGTGTAGACACCCTTTTCCAAGATAAAAGTAGCCTAGAACTGCCTCCAGGCTCCAATATATCTTTGTACCAAAATCCGTCAAAATCGGTTCATCATTTTAAGCGTGAAAGCTAACAAACAAACTCTTTCGCATTTTTAATATCAGTTAGGACTCTTGTTGTATTTTCCATTAAACGTATTTCTTGTATTAGAGTATAATAGGCCTCAAATATATTTTGCACATGCATGAATAAAACACAACGATATTTATATACTCAATTTATTATATGAATAAGAAAATTTCTGATAGTGTGGGCGTCTCGCGCACACTCCAACTGCCAGGACGTACTCCCATCTAAAGTATCTTATTACAATATATCATTTCACATTCAAATAAATATGATCGATATTCTATAGTCCATACAAAGTAACAGAATAACAAATATGTCAATAACAAAAACTACACCAGCATGCATGTGTTTTAAATTGCGCATCCAATTTTGCGGCCTCGAATTAAGCAAATAGATGGCGGAAATACGGCGAAACTTTCTCCATGGCGTGTCGTAGCTCACTGTACAGAGTGCGGGATTTTCTTCACTTTAGATCCCGAGAACGTTGACTGCGATTCGTATAGAATAAAGACACTTGTTTCAAAGGTGAATTAAGACAAGATTCGCTGTATTTATCCTTTACAAATCGCAGATAACGGTCTTGATATCGAATGTGAAAAAAACTCGCACTAGGCATACAGGTTGGGGCAACATTTCCACTTGATTTTGCCTCAATTCGAGACAGTGTCTAGGATTGCAACTGAGGTATACCCAAGTTAAAGCACATTGGAATAATTTTAACCACTGTTTGATGGGTATTATGTGAATTTCACCAATATTGAGTATTAACATCATATAAAATATAATTAAAATTCCAATATAATCTTCCTACATATGTAATCTGTAACTAAGAGAATATAAAATCAATGAAGGTAAATAATTATATAATCCTAAGTAAATCTAATACATAATTTCAGTTTGAAATAAGAAAATTATGAAACTAATTAAATAAAAATATCGTTAGCATACAATAATTTCTTTTTCTTAAAAAATAATGTAGTATCAATTAACGTTACTTTATTCATCTGATTCAACATTTTTTGTAGACATTAAAAGTTTTACCACATTTTAGCTCCGATGCTACGATAAACTAAGACAAAAAACATACTCAAAAAATTACGATGATAATTATTGTGGTATTAATCTTTATAATTTAACCACTTCATCAAACCTGCGCAACCGTAGATTCAATATTTAATTTTGTCTATTAATTTATTTATTTATAAATTAATTGGTTTTTTTTCTTCAATTTTTATACGCTAATAGTCCACGTATACGTATGACAATAATTACAAATAATGTGTAAATAATTACATAATATGTTAAGAATAATTAATTAGTTTTGAAAATATATTTTTTATTTTATTGAATGACGAGACGAATAAGGCGCTCGCCTGATGCTAAGCGCCACGCCTGCCCATAAACAGAAGCAACACCACACAGTATGCCCAGTAATTTCACTGGCTTCAATGTCCTTCAAACCGAAACACAACCGTGCTTACACACCGTTGCTTGGCGGCAGAAATAGACAAAGCGATGGTACCAACCCAGACGGCCTCTCGCATACGGAGCACCTACCACTTTGTGGACAAAGCGGTGATACCAACCCAGACGGCCTCTCGCATACGAGGGACCTACCACCTTCTAATATAGAATTCCCTGTAATTTCCAAATTAATAAAAAAAGGTGCGATAGGACCGCTGCCATTTTGGGCAAGTGACGCCATCTTTAAAACTAATTTAAAAAACATCTTTAACCTGCCCATAAACAGAAGCAACACCACACAGAACGTTGAGTTACCAAGCACTGCATGGCACTGAACTGCGGTGGTCACCCCGAGACATAGGATGTTAAGTCTCATAATGCCCAGTAATTTCAATGGCTTCAATGCCACAACACTAATGCAATAACCGAAACACGACAGTGCTTGCACACTGTTGCTTGTCGGCAGAAATAGACAAAGCACCTACTACTGAATCGATTTTAATCAAATATAGCAAACTGTGCAGTTTGATCCAACTTGACAGATACGATAGTTTATAACTCAATTTATAGTAGTAATATTAATTTATTGCAAATTATTTGTTTATTATATGACAAAGTGTTATAATTATCTGTGTGTTCCATAAGATTCTAACAGATGGCGGTGTAAGGTAATTTATCGGCTGGACTGAGTAAGTATCCAATAAATGGTGCATACTGTATTGAATAGTTTACTACAATATAATTTAACATATACCTTAGCCACAGCAACGCGTGGCCGGGTCTGCTAGTAACATTATATATTCAGTCTTTCCTTTTTATAAAACATATAAAATCACATTTCAATAACGGAAGGCGTAAAGCAACGCTCTACAACGCTCTCTACGCCATGCCGCATGGGTGTAATATCATTTTTAACCACCGACAAAAGATAGTTCTAATTGTGACCCCTTTGTTTGTCTGCCTGTGCCACCGTAGCACCTAAACGAATGGACCGATTTGGATGAGGTTCTTTAATTTGATTGTTACTTTATTCGAGTGTTCTTATTTTTTTTTTATAGCTTAGGCCGGCAAACGAGCAAGTGGGTCCCCTGATGGTAAGTGATCTCCACCGCCCATGTACGCCTATCACCAGAAAAATCATGGGTGCGTTGCCGACCTTAAAGGAAAGGGATAACTAGGGATTGGGAACGGGAGGGGATTTGGGCTTCCGGATATCTCAATCACCGTACGAAACGCAGCAGCAAGCCGCTACACACTACTCTGCACTACACTACTCGCGAACCTCGCGAGGACACTTCGTGTTGGAACTTCGGAAAACTTCGAGTCCTTTGACACGGAAACAAAAACCGACAACGACTGGAAGTCGCCCGAGGCGAGCCGAGGTTGCACGAGACGAACCGAAGTGCCCTTCTACACTATCGTATTCGCTCAATTTCAATCAATTTCGCGAGTAGTGTAGTGCAGGCTTAACATAAGCGACGCGAGATAATTTTATCGACTTGTTTTGTCGTGATAAACTATTTTTACGCTACACCACGGTAACCATCCAAACGGCCTCTCGCATACGAGGAACTTACCACCTGTTGCAAGTTAGTGTAAACGGCTATTGTACGTAGTCTGAAATAAAATAATCCAAATCGCGATGCATTTCTCATTAATGGATGAGTTTTGATTTTTTTCCTAAAACTCTACCATAAAATCTCAAACAATACACCATTCAGATAAATCTAAATATCCCAGTCATGTCGAATACAAAAAGTTATCATCAAAATCGGTCCATATTCATTGATCAGTGCAGACTATTATACGAGTATTCCGTATATCTATTATATTGGACATTTTTTACAGCATAAATCAGCAAATGGGTCATTTGATAGCCATTTCAATCGCCCATAAATATACACAATACCAGAAGATTCATGGATGAATCTGTTCTTAAGGTCAGCCTTAAAGGAAAGGAAACAGATATAAAGTGACAGCAGCAGCATTTCGTACCATTGTTTTTTATTTAATGACGAGACGAGCAAGGCACTCGCCTGATGGTAAGCGCCTGCCCATAAACAGAAGCAACACCACACACAACTTTGAATTACAAAGCACTGCATGCCACTGAACTGCGCTCGTCTCTCCGATACATATGTTAAGTCTCTGATAATGCCCAGTAATTTCACTGGCTTCAATGTCCTTCAAACCGAAACACAACAGTGCTTACACACTGTTGCTTGGCGGTAGAAATAGACAAAGCGGTGGTACCAACCCACACGGCCTCGCGCATACGAGGGACCTACCACCTTGTGGTAGTAAGTGATATTAGCGAAGGCTCAAAACCCCTACCCGTCCCAATCTCCATTCCTTTCCTTTAAGGTCAGCAATGCATTTATGATTCTTCTGGTACTTAGTGTTCATTGGGGGTGGAGATGACTTACCATAAGGTGATCCACTTGTTCGTTTGCTGACTTACGCTATATATAAAGAAACAGTTTACAAAGACAATACTTTCAACGCGACTTTCGCTGCGGCTCGCTTCGCTTGTGACTTGTTCCTACCGACGCCGTATACCGTATGCATCCGATCGTTCTTCGTAAACGTCACCGGTACCATCACCTTCGGTACATCCGGGTCGATAATTTCTGGGTTACTGTTGAACATAAAATAAATTTCAAATTAATTTTGATTAAATGAATGATGATTTGTTACGTTTACGCGAATGTTACTCATTGAAATAAAACTAATTTAAACGGATTTTATCGCGGTATTTTTTGGCTCCACCACGAAGAGTGCACCCCGTGAGCACGAAGGCTGAAAAGCTTTCGAAACGCGGGACCAAAATTAAATTAGTTTTATTTCAATGAGTGATATTCGCGTAAACATAAGAAATCATTACAGACACTAAGATCGGCTTCCCTTTACCCTTCGACACTAAACTACAGTCTGAGATGAGATAAATAATACACTACGGTAATGTTCGATTTTTGCGAATTAGCACGGATATACAAAGAATGCATAAGAGAAAAATAGGTAGGTAAAGTCTATTCACCAAACCTATTCTGGAAATGTAAACAATGTACCCACTTTTTGTTTGATCCTATCAATACACCAAATACAATAGAGATCAGTGAAAAGTGGGCAGTTATTTGTCTACATTACTGGATTTTATAACAGTTTTGTACTAGGTCCATCATCGCATGCCCTTATTTTGACAATTATCCAAAGATTACCGAAGGGCATAATCTAAGCCGTAAATTCAGTATTTACAAGGTCACGCAACATATAGCAAGACGTGCAAAAATATAAAATATGAACCGAAATAAAAAAAAACGCAAACGCAGCGTTAGACGCCCGCCTACAAGGTAAACAGACGACCTGATAAAGATCGCAGGAAGTCGCTGGGTGCAGGCCGCTTCCAACAGGTCGGTCTGGAAATCTTTGGGGGAGGCCTATGTTCAGCAGTGGACGTCCTGTGGCTGATGATGATGATGATGATGAATCTAATGTTATAACAGGTTTGTTCTAGGCCCATCATCGCATGCCCGTATTTTGCAAATTATCCAAAGATTACCGAAGGGCATAATTTAAATGGTAAATTCACTACACATCAAGACGTGCAAATATGAAATGAAATATCGAATACCCCTTCAGAATAAATGATAAGAACTCACCCAAAGGAAGGGCACGCGTGTATATTCTCATACAGAACTCGGACTGGTTGTTTGGGCACGCGCGCCGAGAATGTGGTGATCTCCTGGTGCATGATGCTGTACACCACCGACCACACAGTGTGGAGGTCACCACCGCTGTCCAGGAACATGGCGCCCACTAGTGCCTCGAATATATCGCTCAACACCTGATCACGGTAAACATAATAATTATTACCAACTAGCTTTTGCTCGCGGCTCCGCCCGCGGATCTGCTTTTTCCGGGATAAAAAGTAGCCTATCACCCAAGTCAGCTCATACCCTGTCTGTATACCAAATTTCATCAAAATCCGTTCAGTAGTTTCAGCGTGATTGACGGACAAACATCCAAACATCTAAACAAACAAACTTTCACATATATAATATTAGTAGGATCTTTAAAAAAGTATCTATATGTTCGAGTGGTAGAGCCACGCTGTATATAGTTTTGTCTACAGCATGAATGAGCCGGCTCGACCGGTTCGTTACCACTGTCTCACAGAAAAGTAGCGTTTCGTACGGTGAGTGAGATATCCGGAGGCCTAAATCCCCCTCCCTTTCCCAATCGCTAATTATCCCTTTCCTTTAAGGTCGGCAACGCGCCCGCGATTCTTCTGGTATTGTGGGCGTACATGGGCGGTGGAGATCACTTACCATCAGGTGACCTACTTGCTCGCTTGCCGGCCTATACTATAAAAAAATATATATGTGGTAGTTGGACAGATAAGTAAGTTTTTTTTTATCCTAGCACGGCAAAGTGACTGCACTACTCCTGATGGTATAGTGCAATCCAAAAAATCAACGACCACCAACAAACAATGAGTTTAACGGTGGTCACTAGAGTCATGCCGGCCTGTATAAATGCTTCTTCCCTCTACGGAGAGGAAAGAAGCAAATCGAGGGGCCCGCGACAGGACAGGCGGATGACCGATGCAGGCACAGTAATACAAGGATGTACCCCTATACCCGCCCCAAACAACCATCAAGTCATGTCGCAAGCTTCTCGGGAGAACCGGATATACACTGGATTATCCTGGAACGCGATCCACACAAGGCGTGTCGATCACCATGGCAAGTTTTAACACCATGTGTACGGTGGTCGCTATCCGGGTGGGTATAAATATCCTACCACCAGCCAAACAGTGATTTCTACCGCCCATATACGCCCACAATACCAGAAGAAAGGCGGCAGAAATAAACTGTGATTAAAATTGAGTACCTCCTCGTTTATAAAAGTACAGTAATACCCCGGACTTACGCGATAGGTGGGACCGAGCTATAACCGTGTAAGTCGAATTCGCGTAAGTCGGGGTACAACTTTGCATGCACTTTTGAGTGACATAATTTGAGGTTATCAATAAAACACAACGTACGTAAAACAATTCAACGCGGAACACGTTCGAACCTGTCGTAAACGGACCACTAACATGGCGAAATAGGAGAGCTGACGCGCTCGGCCATCAAAAAAGAATAAGCGCGTATCTCAGAATTCGCGTAAAACGGGGTAGCGTAAGTCGGGGTATTACTGTATACATAACACCGGCGACATACCTTCGGCACGTCCACGTACTCGGCCATCTGACATTCCTCCTCGTCGATCAAATACAACACGTCCACGATAATGCTGTGGTTGTGCTCTTGTTGATGTTCCACGAACTTCAATATAGCGCTGCTCAATGTTGGATTCAGTTCCGAGCAAATATATCTGAAAAAAATATATTAAGTAATGGATGTAAACACAGATCAATAATAGTATACCTAATAGATGTCGTACCTATATATGTCGCAGTCGGATTGTATAAACCGCCGTATTACATTACGGCTAGCCGTTTGTATTGCGATTCAACGATAGCCGGATTGTCATTGCGAGACGTTCTCCGGTCGGAGGGAGGTCTACCTAACCTAACCGTCAACCTAACCTAACCTAACCGGTCCGAGACATTTATCGCTGAACACTTTCTGGCGGACTTTGACTCGCCGTATTCAATCCGGCTAATCGTTGACCCGCCGCAATACAAAACGGCCCTGTTTTTGGAAACGGCTATATAGCTATATTAAAAAAAAAATTAAATATAAATTAAAATTAAAAACAAGAAAAAAATACTGCATAAATAAAATAAATAAATAATTATAATTACATAAGTTGATAAAAAATGCTATGCAATAGCTTTACCGCGACAGTCTCCGAGTACCACACGTCTTTTTTAATAACAAATAAAAAAAATATAGCTATATAATATAGCTTTTTTAGCTATACGGCGATTTATACAATCCGACTGTGCGCGTTAGACGCTTTTTAGATGGGTAAAATATTGTGAGCACTGAGTATATGTAGCTATACAGTCAGTAAATCAGTCGGTCAGTCCGAGTCGAGTCGAGTAAATATACTTAAGTTATAAGTTTTTACTCCTATCGCCAGTCCCATGATTGCCATTTTTTTTTTGTAATAAAACAATTTTACTCACTTGTGTAAGCCCAATTTGACCGTATAGGCGGCAAAAGTAACATTGTTAACAAGAGCAGACCTCAAGTCAGTTATCTCGCCAGGTTTCAATTTGTCGCAGTTTTCGAATATGTGCGCCGTGACGAGGAAATCTAAGATGGCGTCACCGAGAAACTCTAGCCGTTCGTATGATCCCGTCACCCTGTTACGCATGTACGAAGCATGCGACATCGCCTGAAAGGAACAATTTAAATACTAGAATGATTAAAAATTCAACTTAAGAAACCGTATGTTTGTAGGGTTAAACGCTTTTTGCCCGTTTTGGGCTGCCAGCAATCTTTTTTTTTTATCGCATAGTCCAGCAAACGAGCAAGTGTGTCACCTGATGGTAAGTGATCTCCACCGCCCATGTACGCCCACCACCAGAAGAATCATGGGCGCGTTGCCGACCTTAAAGGTAAGGGATAATTAGGGATAGGAAAGGGGAGGGGATTTGGGCTTCCGGATATCTCACTCACCGTACGAAACTCAGCAGGATGCCGCTACTTTACGTTGGTTTTCTGTGAAACAGTGGTAACGACCCGGTCGAGCCAGCCCATTCATGCTGTAGAGAAAACTGTCTACAGCGTGGCTCTACCACTCAAAATCTCACAAACTACTAACCGTACGAATTTCAATAGCGAGCTGTTATTTCTCGTCTGGTTTATGTGAGACAGTGGCAACTACCCGGTCGAGTTGACAAATTAATGCTTAGAGTGTTGGTAGACAAAAGTTTCTACAGCGCGGTTCTGTTAATACTTAGTTATTATAAATGCCTAAACACTTACGTTTAGTAAGAATGATGGATCCTTGAACTTGTAATTTAAAATCTTTTCAATATCGGGCCTGTAATTGTTCAAAAGAAATTCGATTTCTTCGACGGTTGGTTTTTTCTCCGTCGCAATTACCGACGTTCGTTTGTTCAAGAATGTTGCAGTTTTATCCTGAAACCAAATATTATTGGAATCGACGATGACTAAAAGCGATAATTGCCTGACAGTACTGGATTTCACTGGTTCTATAAAGGTTTCCAGTTGATGTTTCGGAATGACTGACTTCAGTTTTTCCAAGTACCTACTTGAAGCCCTAAAGCAGGCCAGTATAGAAATAAATAAATAAATTAAACATTTATTCAGCAACAGAAACACACTAACACAATGAGAGAAAAGAAACAATAATTAAGTAACACACACAACAACACCAAAACATACGCCTATCCAGGCAGCGTGTGTCTCATGTACTATATAATATAGTAGATAAAAGTAATATTACCTGTGGAGGCAGCACCTTCAACCATTCCAACAGTTTCACTGCTGCCAACATTCCGCCGCTAAACAAGTACGTGCCGACGAGGGCTTCCACACAGTCTGCCACCGTCTTAAAAGATACAAAAATAAAATTACGTGATAATAAATTCAATTAAATATACAATTCTTTTTTTTTTTTTTTATCCTGGCTCGGCAAAGTGATTACGCTACACCTGATGGTAAGTGTAACGCAATCCAAGAATAGTGTCGACCAACGATAAACAATGTGTCCATCGTAGGTCGGCAAGATCATGCCGGCCTGCCAAAGGGCCAAGGGGGAGGGGAAGGAAAAGGGATGGGAAAAGGGTTAGGATCAGGGGGCAAGCCCCCTGGGGAGAACCGGATATACACTGGCGGACCCTGGAACGCGACCCACACAAGGTGGGCCACTATGGCAGGTTTTAGCACCAGTGTACGGTGGTCGCTATCCGGTCGGATACAAGTATCCTCCCACCAGCAAAAAAATTCAATACGCAAGGGCCGATTTTTCAATGTTCGAATCAAATCGAACAAAAAAAAATAAAACAATTATTTTGCAAGTAAACCACAAAGGACTCTTTCACACGTCAATAATTATTGAATAATATTTTTTTATACGACCAAGTGAGTTACATAAGGGCCTTCCGTGAGCAAACGACCTTGACTGACTCGCGCCATACTAAATCGTGTACTTGGCGTGTGCAGAATATGCACGTATGTAGCGAATAATTGATTTAAAAAATCAGGTTTTGGTCTATTCGAAAATTTAAAACGAGCAAAATATTCGTTATTAAATAGCCTATCTAGTGATGTTAATCTCATTTGATAACATTCTGTACTTTAAAAGGAGACGCACGGAATCTTTGCATTTTTCTCATTTTTATGGTTCATTTATAACGACAATTTAAAAATATATATCAGGATTAACATGAATTTGAATCGAACAAAGTAAAGCTGACAGATTGTAGAAATATATTGTATATTTTTTTTATCAATATTTATTTTAAGTAATGACTAGATAGCCTCTAAAAACATCGATCGCGCGGCGTTTTGCTGGGGGTATGGCCATAATGGTAAGTGATCTTTATCGCCCATGAACATCCACAATACCCGAGGAAGTATGGATGCGTTGCTGGCTTTAAAAGAAAAGGGTAATTAAAGCATGGGAAAGGGAGGGGGATTTCGACCTCCGGATATTTCGCTCTCAGTACGAAGCACCACAGCAAGCTACCATTTTACGTCGCTTTTCTGTGAAACAGTGGCAACAACCCTCTACCACTTTAGAACGTCTCTACCGGTGGTTCGCTAACGCCCACTGGTGTGAGAAGAACCACTAAGAAACTCAGACCGAGATCTTTTCAATACGAGTATTTATCATTCATATATTAAAGAACCTCCCCTTTCTTGAAGTAGGTTGAAAATGAATTTATTTAAAAAAAACAGTCATACATTCATAATGTTTACATCAGCACCATTCAAGGAACAACACAATTTGAACTGTCACCTGACTGAGTAGGTACAATGCTCTGTAAATGGACACCGGCACGTGTAGTCAGACATGATATTTTTTCTTTCTCATAGGCATTCGTAGGGCGTAACTTGATTTGCCTTGTCATTGTGAATTTGATTAAAACTTTTATTTATAAAACACATTTAATCATGATATGAAAATTCATCGTGCCAAAACTGCCAATTAAATAATGCCGTTGGGACGTACACTAATGGGATTTCGGACCCACGCTAGAACCAATAATTACAATTTTTATTTTTATTTGATAGAATTACGAGACGAGCAAGGCGCTCACCTAATGGTAAGCGCCACGCCTGCCCATAAACAGAAGCAAAACTACACAGAACTTTGAATTACAAAGCACTGCGTGGCACTGAAATGCGCTCATCACCCCGAGACATACGGTGTTAAGTCTCATAATGCCCAGTAATTTCACTGGCTTCAATGTCCTTCAAACCGAAACACAACAGTGCCTACACACTGTTGCTTGGCGATAGAAATAGACAAAGCGGTGGTATCAACTCAGACGGCCTGTCGCATACGAGGGAGCTACATTGTAGGGTAGTAGTAAGTAGGGTACCACCTTAAATTTATGTAGTGTCCGATTAAAAATAAGTAATTGAAATATCTTAGAAGTATTCTTCTTCCACCTGCTTTTATCCCACTTGTAGTGAGATCGACACAACATGCTTTCTAACATATGTTACAGAAAGATTTGGCTTGTAGTTTTTACTACCTGCCGTTTGCCTGACGTCAACGCCTCTGGGGAAATTCAGAGTCAGACATATCACGATATATTAAACGTATATTATGACTCAATTTCTTATGTACAATGTTTAACTGCTAATCTTGCTTATACAAATATTGAATGATTCCTTACGTTTACGCGAATGTTACACATTGAAATAAAACTAATTTAAACGGATTTTATCGCGGGTCCCGACCTTTTGAGTCCACCCCGTGACCACGAAGGCTGAAAAGTCTTCGAAACGTCGGGATCAAAACAAAAAACCACGATTAAATTAGTTTTATTTCAATGATCATATACTGCTTGAGACTTCTACAGCATCCCATGCTATGTCCCGTCTAAATCTATACTAATAAATGCGAAACTATACCCGGAGAGTCACATACCTAGGCTAATTTTATGCCAGTGATATCACGTGAAAACCTTTCACAACTACATATATATATAAAAGGATAGTATTAAATTGATTAAAAATGAAAGTAAAGTTACAATTGTAAACAACTTCTGTATCTAAATGAAAATTTATGAGTGGTAGAGCCACACTGTAGACAGTTTTGTCTACAGCATGATTGGGCCGGCTCAACCGGGTCAATACCACTGTCTCACAGAAAACCGACGTAAAGTAGCGGCTTGCTGCTGCGTTTCGTATGGTGAGTGAGATATCCGGAGGCCCAAATACCCCTCCCCTTCCCAATCCCTAATTATCCCTTTCCTTTAAGATCGGCGACGCCTATAATTCTTCTCATATTATGGGCATACATGGGCGGTGGAGATCACTTACCATCAGGTGACCCACTTGCTCGTTTGCCGATCTATGCAATAAAAAAAAAACATAGGTACCTTATCAGACACAGCTTGAGCGTGTACGTAACATTGCATGGAATTCTGCACGCCCCTCTGCGGTTCCATTTCCGCAGTGCCGTCGTTGTCCGCATAACGCTCCAGGATCATATTGCGACTGTCATCTGTCAATACACCAGACAGGATTTCGTCCTCCGAGAAGGCCATGCCTATTAGAAACGTTGGTCGGATCTGTAAGAGTAAAAGTGAAATTTTATGTGTAATTGTTTTGTCCTTAGCACTCCCTTAGTCAAAATATATATATATTTCTCGGGTAATTCCAGGGAATGTGGTGGTTTTGTCCCTGGGTCCCAGGAATACATAAGAAAACGAAACTAAAACCCCTAGTTTTAATGTACTTTGACAAAGTTAAAGCGAAAGGCCGCGGGTTCGATCCCCGCACCCGAGACAAATGCTTGTGTGATCTACAAATATTTGTTTCGGGGTCTGGGTGTTGTGAGAGCGAAAGTCTCTCGTAGTTCCTGATACCATCTTACTGATCCATACCACAAGACTCGTATATTACTGTGGGGTCAGGATTATGTGTGTGACTGTTGGGTGTATTTATTTAGGTACGTATATTTCATACCGCTATATGCGTATCTCTTTGAGTATTTAGTACACCGCCTTTTTAAGTAATTAAAGCACGGCGTATCGTAAAGGCACTCCAAATTACATAAATGAACATTTTATTTTAAATCTTATATCTAATAATTATAATACCACATATTTACGACATCATTAAATATTTACTAATGTAATCAGATCGAGAATTCCGTTGGAGATATTATTTCAAGTAAGACGAGTCGATCCAAAAACTTCCACCGAATTTCTAATTTTGGACTCATTAAAAATTTGGCTACTTGCACTCATTAAAAAGATTTTAATAAAGTGATGTATATCAAATAATGGTCGCGTTATGTAGTTTTTTTAAAGCAGAAGAGAGAAAATATCAATAATTGTGAAAGTAGTTTATAAAGGATACCTTTGTTATTCGTTGTCATATTGTACATCAGTTTTTTGAATCGAATAAAGAATAAAATAAAAAAAAGACGCACGAGCAAATGGGTCGCCTTATGGCAAGTGATCTCCAATGCCCATGAACACCTACAATACCAGAAGAATCACGGACACATTCATTGCTGACTTTTTAAAGCGAAAGGGAAGCATTCGATGCAAATACGCAATAACATTTCAACCCACATCAAGTTAAAGTTGAAATTTTGATTTCATTTTCTTTATAGCATAGGCCGGCAAACGAGCAAGTGGGTCACCTGATGGTAAGTGATCTCCAACGCCCATGTACGCACACCACCAGAAGAACCATGGGCGCGTTGCTGACCTTAAAGGAAAGGGATAATTAGGGATTGGGAAGGGGAGGTCATTTGGGTTTTTTTGCTGAAGTCATTTGATTTTACTATGTTATATTCCGTACCTTCTACATAAATCATAAATGAAACACTCCCCGTGTACGATTATGCAAAATAGAACTTTTAATTTTTGATTTCTGAAAGGATAGATTTAGAGTTTCTGATTGATAACGAATTTAGCAAAATAAAATGAATATCTCATTTTTTACTTGATGTGGGTTGAAATGCTGTTGCATATTTGCATCCAATTAAGAGATTGAAAAAATAAAAAAAAAGATATAATTAGTGAGATACAGTACTTTCAGACTAACGCAACATAGGTAACTAAAGATTGGGATTGATGATATCGTTGGCTATCTTTGTTTTTACACTACACTTAACATACCAACAGACAGGTTCGTTGGTTAAGATCAGAAAAAAGTTGATAGAAATAGCCCACAACACCAAGGTGTCTTATTTTATCTAAATTATTTTGTTTATCTAATCGTTGTAATAATCTTACACGTGTAACTCATTGCCTCCTTAGATCGCGTTTGCGGTGTGAATAATTAAATAGAAGAAAATCAATATTTATTTAACAATTTTTAAGTGTAAAAATACGTTGTGATACAAGGTGAGTGGTGAATCACTTAAGTTTATATTAATTAGTTATTAGTTGCTTAAGTTTATATTCAAGTTAATACCTAAAAACAGGATACGTTCATTTTAATCTTATCAAATAATTATTAAATTTCATTTTAGTTGCATAATCGTCAACGAATTCAGAACACTTCATTTAAGAACTTGGCATGCGTTCGTTTGAAATGTGGCTAGCCTTGTGATAGAATTTTCAGATCTCGGATAAGAGGATTTTTTACTTTATCGTTGTCCCATGAAGCAACAAAAGGAACAGACGCGCAATGCGCTGTGACAGTTTAATGAAAGTGCTCAGCGAAACGGTAGAGGATTGGAGAATTTAATACATTCATGGTTTTAGGTCTGCATATTGTGAAACCGAATTTCTCTGCTAGTATAACGGTAACTGGAAATCTAACAAAATATATCGTAGTAGGCAGGACAGCTACTTATATACGCCCTATGGTGTGATAAGAGGGGCAAGAATATGACCATATCCGCAAAGTCGTAGTTTTTTTTTTTTTATGGCATAGGCCGGCAAACGACCAAGTGGGTCACCTGATGGTAAGTGATCACCACCCATGTACGCCCACAATATCAGAATCATGGGCGCGTTGCCGACCTTAAAGGAAAGGGATAATTTGGGATTGGGAGGGGGAGGGGATTTGGGCTTCCGGATATCTCACTCACTGTACGAAACGCAGCAGCAAGCTGCTACTTTACGTCGGTTTTCTGTGAGACAGTGGTAACGACCCGGTCGAGCTAGCCCATTCATGCTGTAGACAAAACAGTCTACAGCGTGGCTCTACCACTCAAATAGGATATTCTGGTGAATTTATATTTTCCCTTACCGGGAATGTAGTGTTGTATCATATCCATATCTGGGATAGGAAAATAGTGTTTTCCAGGAATCCAGGAATTTTGTGTTTTAGAATTAAAGAAAAAATAAAAACGGACCGCTCACAACGACGCGACGCATCAAAATAGTCAGGAGATAGTATGAAAAATACTATAAATTTTTAACAATTAACAGCTAAATTAGAAAGTGCCAATCTGTCACACGATTTTCCGGGTATTAATTGAGAGCGTGAACATTTTGTATTTTGCTGTTTAATATTTTATCTGGTAAAGTTGAAACCGGGAATGGCCGTCCGGTTTTTTCCCCCGGTAAGTTGGATCCGATAGTTCTCAACAGACATGAGAAGATACTCGTTACATACTTTTTATAAATATGCAATAAACAACCGTTCAGATAGCCGGATGGGACTTCCGAGTCGGAAACATCCGACTGTCTAAATGCGGCGTTCTGCATACCTACTAGGTCAATAAAACTAGACGTGTCCATGCAGTGATTATGATTATGATTATGAATTCTAATCTTAGAGTACGATCAAGCAGGCGGAAGGAACATCAGACGTCCCCAAAAACTTAAATATTGTAAAACAGCCAATGATAACGCTTCACAATGCTGACTGGAATCAACAAAAACTGTATGACTTTAGCAGTTGATCAACTAAAATGGAATTGTGTCTATGCAATATAAGGAAAGGAAATTTTGAATATACCTAGTTAGTAATTTCGATGTTAGATGTTTTTTTCGAATCCACATTATTCTAGATGTAGTCGATATCAGGCTTCAGTCGTCTGGCTTCCTACTGATTAGTAGGTACGGTCTGCGGTCAACCGCATCGTTACACACGGTTGCACATATTCTTTTTTTTTATGACATGATTATACTTTTAGATGGTTCTTTAATTTATATATTTTACTAGCTGTCCTTCGCAGTTTAACTACATGTTACTGCCCTGATCCCACGGGCCTTCGCGTGACATACATATAAACCTTCCGCAATAAATTCTCTCTCAATAAATACTCTAAATGATAGCGAAAACATCTAAATGCATTTCATACTTTAAGCGAGTTGGATAAACGGTCATTCATGTATTGATAGGCTTCTCCCTATCCTGCCCTGGGGAAAGAAGGTGAACTATGATTAAAAAAAACATTATGTACGTACTATGGACTGTCTGCAGTTTTATTATTTTATTTTTTATTTATTTTTATTTTATTGAAAAAGCTAACCAACTAAATACATACAAAAGCATTCATATATATAACATTAACAATTAATTATCATCGTATGCATCTAAATTAAAGGAATTAACATAACGTTTGTAAAAGTTATTACACCACCTTCAATTAATTACTCTATACTAATTAACTATATTTGTATCCAATCCGATCATAGCCAAAGGGCTCGCATACCTACTTCCAGATCATCGAACGGAAGTATTTGGGACCTCAGACATTCATAGATATAAGTATTATTTAACAACCAGAGTTCTATTATTAACATTGTTATAAATATGACTAAAGTCTTAGCAGCCCAGACGACTTAGCTTGTACCTAACAGGAAGGTAACGTGTTAATAATTAAGTTTTTACACGAGTAGTATCATGTTCAGCTTACGCGGTATATCAAACTATTTGCCCTTCGAGATAACCGAGTTGATTTTACACGTGTCACGGTGAGTAGGCCAAGCCACATTGTGACGAATGGGTTGGTAAAGTTAGTCCGTGGATGATGATGAGCACCCACAAACGAAGGAACTTATATCCCTAGATATGCGTTTACACATCGGTTATATCCACACATTGCCTGCCTACAAAATACGTAACTAAATTAAAAATTACTGTATAAGTCATTAGTCTACTCTCTAAGAGTAGAAGTGTTGTGTATATTATTTATTATATCTTTTTGTGTAATTGTTCATCTAAATATATAAAACTCAAAGGTGACTGACTGACTGACTGACATAGTGATCTATCAACGCACAGCCCAAACCACTGGAGGGATCGGGCTGAAATTTGGCATGCAGGTAGATGTTATGACGTAGGCATCCGCTAAGAAAGGATTTTGAAAAATACTACCCCAAAGGGGTCAAAATAGGGGATGATAATATTTAAGCGCTGTTCACGCGCCGCGAGCAAAAGCTAGTCATTATATATTTTCAATTTATCAATTTAATACAATATATCTGTCGGTAAATATCAAAAATGGATATATCCAAACGATTTTTTTTTTCATGGTTATTATATTTTAAAAACTGATAATTGTGTATAGATTTACGTATGAAATACATTAGATTTAGATGTATTTATATAACACGATCGTTTTATGTAGCTTAGTTATGATTGAATAGGCACAAATTTCGTAAAAAAACGAAAATAAAGTTTGGATATATCCAAGTTTGATATTTCCAAGTGGATTTTACTACTTTTGAAGTAATTCACATGTGGATTTATCTAATTTTGATCTACTCTGTCATTGAATTGACATTCAATGACAGATCCTGACGGGTTAGGGTTGTCGTCTCTATGAAAAACAAATGGTACATTCTACATGTAGGTATAAACGGTAAGCCGGGAGCAGAGTACCTGAAAAAAATGCCCTTTTAAGTACCTATTTATAACATAAGCTCACGCCTTTATCTCGGAAGGTGTAGACAGAGGTACGTTAGTGCACCCATAGTTCGCAAGATGTGATAGGTGTCGAGCCTATCGCCAAACCTGACACAAATTCCAGTCCCGGACAATTACTCTTGTGTGATTTTTCGAATTGTAATACCTAAAAAAAATCACGGTTCTTAGCCTTAGTGGTGTCGTTTTATTATATTCAAGTAGTTACTTTCATACACCCATACCAAATTCTCTGTGCACTCCGTCACTGATGGTGCAAGTTAAAATCTAAATCTTAACTAAAATATTGGACCATTGTAGAGTGACGAGTCAAGTAAGGGGATTTACAAGGTGGTAGGTCCCTCGTATGTGAGAGGCTGAGTCGTATGGGTTGGTACCACCGCTTTGTCTATTTCTGCCGTCAAGCAACAATGTGTAGGCACTGTTGTGTTTCGGTTTGAAGGACATTGCAAGCCAGTGAAATTACTGGGCATTATGAGACTTAACATCTTATGTCTCGTGGTGACGAGCGCAGTTCAGTGCCATGCAGTGCTTCGTAATTCAAAGTTCTGTGTGGTGTTGTTTCTGTTTATGGGCAGGCATGGCGCTTACCATCGGGCGAGCGCCTTGCTCGTCTCGTCATTTAATCAAATAAATAAAAAAATAGAGTAAACCCTATCAAATACAAAGAAAAATCATCAAAATCAGCGGAGATATCGTATAACATATTTGCATAAAACATTACGGACATATTGAAAACTTTCTCCTTTTTGAAGTCGGGTAAAAACTAAAATCGCGGCATATTAAGTTCACCTATAATCAACAATAATGCTATACCTAAGATGTATAGTACACTACAGCATATTGCGAATTGCGGCCAACAACTTTGACAACCCTTGCAGAAGTACTAACAATTCTGCAGCATTACGTTTGCAAACTTACCGATTTTCCTTCAATTGCGCGTTTTTATTAAAAGTTGCATATAGATTTTACGGTTTCTTACTTTGTGTGAAGTAACTTTTGGTATAGCACTCATTTCGAAAGTCCGTAATTATTTAAAAATATTAATAAAGACGGTACACGAACGCTCATTACGATCACGTCAGATTTGAAATTATCGGCCATATTGCAAAAATGCGCCCTCGTGATTGGTCAAAATGGATTTTGCCAATATTGATAAAATGTATAGCATGGATGTTGCTGAATTTGATATACCATCAAACTTTAGACCAATATTACTATGGTAAAATAGTAGATTTTTACACTTTTGTAAATAACGTCCTTTCCGTAAGAACCCTTTAGTGGTGATGGCATAAAAAAAATTTTTTTTACCAACAGTGGATATAACCAGTTTTGATATTTACCGACACATATATATTGAATCCATAAAAATATATTATACATTAGTTTCTGTCATTTTTTATTTCTACCGCCAGTTCGGAAGGCTGTTTCGATACCTAGTATGGCCCAGATATTTTAACGAGCAACAAGTAAGTAATAACGAAATAATATTCAAAATCATTACTCGCAAACAAGTTTGGTATCTACCTAACAACTGCTGCGAGTATGAATGAGTATAATTCAATTACATAGTAATTATAGATGAAACCGAAACGAAAAGGCTGCCAAACCCAAACTTGGATTGGAGCTCGCACGAACTCGTTGCATATTATAATCAATTAACCAAACGTCATAAATGCCTCCATCATCACGCGTTTTTTTTTATTTATTACTTCTTTTTTAAGTTTAAACGACTGGCTACAATTCTATTACACTTTATCGATACTTCATCAATACTATTGTCGCGTACTTTAAAACAAGTTTGAAAAGGTAGATCTTTTCTATTTATTTTAGGTAACCTACTACACATTGAAACTTTATTTCGGTTAAGAATAAGCATAGATACTGTGCGATTAAAATGAGAAAGAGATATATAAACTAGACTCAATCGTGAATTCTCGTGAATCGTAAGGAGATATTTTATTATTTGGTCCTATTGCTGTGTGAAATTCCAAGTTTACGAATTGGGAAGCTCCTTATTTAACTGTTATATTGTCGAAAGTTTTTTTTATTTATTTCTAAAACTGTAAATACGTAATAATAGATAAATTTATGTATGAGGGACCTAATGTAGAGCGGCGGTCGCTCGAGTGACAATTCAGTCGGAAGGCTGATGTCCCAAAATAACTCTCGGTTCTCCAAGGTTTTGGCCCATAAAAAGGGCTGCCTACGCTTGACAATTTTCAGTACGCTTAAAAATTTCCACACGATTGCGACTTCTAAATTTCGTTTAATTCATTTACATATTGGGCATTGCTTGGAAGTCGCAGAAATAGTGCGTAAAGAGATAAATATTCTGCGCCTCAAGACAAAAAATCTAAAGCTATGATAAGAAGCAGTTAGCAACAGCTCCTCTATACGTATTTGCTTCACTATCTAAATATATAAAACTCAAAGGTGACTGACTGACATAGTGATCTATCAACGCACAGCCCAAACCACTGAAGGGATCGGGCTGAAATTTGGCATGCAGGTAGATGTTATGACGTAGGCATCCGCTAAGAAAGGATTTTGATAAATTCTACCCCCAAGAGGATAAAATAGGGGATGCAAGTTTGTATGAAAATCACGCGGGCGGAGCCGCGAGCAAAAGCTAGTAGTAGATAAAATGCGTATCCCTGGACATGCTTGATTGCATATAGGAGTAGCAGGGTACAACGTGAGCGAGGACGGTAGTAGTTTCTATAATAATCGATATTTCAAAACAAAACTAAACATTAAAATTCGTACCTAACTAATTGTAAGTCGGTGCTACAGCAGTTTAGTTGCAAGACAATGATTGATAGCACCGACTGAACATTGGATAAATATAATAGTTCTTTTTACTTTTAGTTTTTTAACTTGGTTCATTTTTATATTATTTAAGTCCTTTTGGTAGAATCATACAAATCGGCATAAATAACGAAGTTTTAGTCATTAATCTCAATTTCGCCCCTACAATGGTGGGGTATTTATTCTTCAAAACGGAATGGGACCAACCTTGAGGTATATGCGTAGCCTATCTCAATAAAATCCGAAGAAGAAGAAATGCCGAAGGTTGCGGGTATTATACATAGTTACCTAAGATATTGAAAACATATTGTGTGCATTTGTACATAAAAAATAGCCTATGATATTATATACCTACTAAACCCTTCCTCAGTGTGAATTTACTTTAGCAAAATAATCAAATTGATATAAGTATTCGTTTACAAGCAAATCGCGGGCATATAAACATACAGAATACAAAACCTCATTTTTCAAGCAGTTTCAACTAAGTATAAGATAATAAGAGTGATAAATCTTCAATAGATTCTATAGTCGAAAATACGACTGAAATCCCATGGTCCGTTGATTATGCACGCGATTTAAATAATCAAATCAATTCAAATCTCAACCCCGACGTAAACGGATGATTTACAAACATTCTTTCAAAAGTATTCCAGCAGAAATCTTCGATGCGGGAGGAAAATGCAAAATTTCCACTAAACACGGCAGAGGTAAACGACCGACGCGACATATACAGCATATATAAAAAAAAAGCATACATGAAGTAGCTACGTAGGTACCTACTATTAGCAACACGTGACACATGATTCGCTAGTCACTACAACTAAATAAGAGCACTTTATTTTTATCTAAAATGACACCGTTAATGGAAATGTATACATAACAACCCAATATCAATTTAACGATAAAAATATTTGGAAAAATATATTTGTCGCTTACTTAAGCTGAGGCCCAGCTAAGAACGAGTGCGTGCAGTTGGGGCGGGTGCCTAACAGATTTGTCTCAATAGGACAGCGGGTCAGAATATCCAGCGTTCACGCGATAGTGTTGGGAAACGTGCATGTTATTTGTTAGAGTTCCAAATATAATGTCAACTGTCGAGGGAGTCCTAAGTCGCCAGAATAGTGCCGGCCTGAAGTAATTAGGTCTACACCGGCTGACTCCGCAAGGCGAATCGCCGGAACGAGACGCTATGGCAGATTTTTCATTATATGCGGTGCGGTGGCCGCTATCCAGGCCCGCGAATGTATCACGTACCCTACCCACAAGCATCGCATCAGTCACTACACGAAACGCAAGCAAGTTGCCACTTTAGGGCGGATCTATACTTGTGACATCAGACATAGCATGACACCGTGACCGTGTCAGTACCGGTATATATCGGTACTATAGATCTTTCTTACTGCCTGGCGTTATCCCGTCTTAATACCAGGGCCCGCCCATCATATTTGCTAATCGCCCGTTCTTCTTCCCGATCCACAGTCCACACCCGACTTACTCAACAATCTTGTTTTTATAGCACTGGCCGGCAAAGGATCAAGTACGTGACATGCCCATTTACACCTATAATTTCAGGATTATATATTAAAGATGTACATAGACGCGTTGCCGACCTCAAAGGGACGGGATAATTAAGAAATTGGAAAGGGGATTTGGGTCTCCGGATATATCATTCACCGTACAAAACGCACAAACGTCACGCATTAAATAAATCTATGAACATTTGACATCCGTAAACACATTTACTCGGCTTAATACGGATCGTTGAGCAAGTCTGCCTTAATACATAAAAAAGTGAGGGTGGAATGAAACTTTCGACATATTCAAAATAGGGTAATAATCATAACAGTATTTAAAGATACGATTCACAAGTAAGGCCACGCCTCCAAGAAAATAATTATATCTTTAGCTATAGATATAATATTATAATAGCATTATATCACGATCTGATTAAGCGTAATAAATAAATTGCACGTTTGGATGAAGGATAACAACTTAAATTTTACGACAACTTTTACTGAATATTTAGCTATTCTTAATATTTAGAAAAGAATTTTTTTTCATATAATTAATTATTATATGATTGATGATTAACACGCACTCACCGTACGAAACATAGCAGTAAGCAGCTACTTTACGTCAGTGACACTACAAACAGTGGTAACGACCCAGTCGAGCTCGCCCATTCATGCTGTAGACAAAGCTGTCTACAGCGTGGCTCTACAACCCAATACTCTGTTCTGTTTTCATAAACGTCGAGTAAAAGCAATCTATTTACTATTAAGTAACTGCGTTGCTTTTACTGCATGTTTATGCACAAATAATGTGTTTCAGATTGCTATTAAACGATTTTAATTGCATTCAGAGTTACTAGTCGACTTTTACTCAGCTTAAATTGCTCTCAGAGGTCACAACATTTACAGTAATTGTAAATGGCAATCCATTTTGTAAATGGCATCATGTGCTAGAAATGTAATCCAAACGCCTTTTATTTCAGTTAATTGATATTAAAAATAGATGATCTTCTGATATTTTGACGTAGCATATGGCAATGATGAAGCCCCACCACGAAAATTGAATAACTGCTACTGGAGAGCTCTTACAGCTCACATTAGACGAATTAAAGCAATCCATTCAATGTTACTCATCTAAAGAGCTGAGTAAAACCAATTCGGCTGCTTTTGCAGAACAAATAGTATACATACATACACACTGACGCCTGTAATCTCCGAAGGGGTAGGCAGAGGATTAACCAGTATACAAAAAAACAACAGAAACAAACAAACAGAAAAAACTTGCTGAGTAATCGCAATGGATATTTTTATAGAACAAATTAATGATATGAATGCATATTTTTTTGCTATTGCAGCACTGATAGAGATTTTTTCGCGTATACTCGATATTTATATTTATTGCTTTGGAAGGCTTACAGACTAATTAAGTATGGTTACTTATGTGTATGATCCGGTTACTAATTACAAGCCTCGACATTTAAATATTGAACTATAATAAACATGAGTGAAACAAAAATAAAGTATGATACTAGCACGAATGGTAAAAGTAAACTATTACAGTTTAAGTGTCGCTAACCAAAATCATGTTTGAACAATTGTTTAACTAAAAGCAGTCTTGCTGTACTTACTTTGGTACAAAACAGGTCGATTCGCAGGAAAGCTTATTGAAATTAAATGCGCTGCGCTGAAGAAAGGAATTACGCCTGTAATTTATAGTTGCAAAAGCAAAGTGCAATAGTGGTCGCTGTCGAAATCTAATGCGATTTGTTCACATTGCTAATTTTGCCAAAAGGTCTGGACAGTCGATCGAACTATTTGCAATGTTCATTAAAAAGCAAACATCATTAGTAAGACGGCTGTGGTCCAAAGGCAAAAATGGTTCCTTTAGCAACAATGGCTGTTATCATCACATTAATAATGCTGACTTTGCTGATGTCTTGATTATTTAAATGATGTCAATTTGCGCGCAATGTTCTATACTATCAGATATAAAGTGTGATTAGGTAGTTAGATATATATAGAGCAATATTTTGCTTCTTTATTCAAAGAGATTTGAGTATACGTCGATATCGTATTTTATAACTATATACTTTAATAGCATTAATTAGCAAAAGCAGCAACGCGCCTTCGAAATTTTCAGCTCAGTTTTCCTGCTTGGATGCTCCCACAGTTATGACAAAAATGTGTACACATTAAAAATACATTTTATATCATGCCTATCCGTTCTAGATATCAACGACTTTTTTTATCTTAATATTTAAAGAACTGTACATAGATCGAAAAAACATAGCGTAGCAGAGCGATATACACGAGCTTTAAGGTCGAGGCCGAGGATTATATAAATTGACAAACTATTGAAACAGCGGCAAATCCACCGTACTACGTACGTACTATAACTACGTCATACAACCGACCAAAACGATTTCGGCGCTCGTCGCCGTACTTAATGCACGTGCTTTTCAAGTTAAAAAAAGAAAAACAGTGTGTCGTGAAGTATTCGTGATAAATACGGTCTGTGCTCATCTTTCGATATATTTTAAGGTACTGTTTTTATTTATACATATTTATTTTTCTTCATACTATTTTTATCTGTGCGTTTTTATGATATATCATATTATAAACCATAAATTACTTTGCAAAAAAATACGATATTACCTTGTAAATACAGTGTATAGTGTAAGCTTTAAAATGCCTAAATAATACCGGTTAAAACTATTGCCAAATCGTTGTATTTTCCTCCCGAATATTGAGTGAAAGTGACCACAATGTATAATCAATAAAAAGTGACCTACTTTTTAAATACATGCCGGAATAATGCAATTGGGGTCAGCTCCAAATACAATGAGAATCGATTTCGCGATTTATTTTTACATACACAAAGAAGTATGGGGATACGCACAAATCTGAAATAATTAAAAACTTAATTTGGCGTAACACTTTAAATTCAAGTCTACGAACTGATATTTTGTTGATAATTAAAATAGTTATATGTGTACTATGAAACCTTACATCTATCGTGCTATTTGCAAATAGCAAAAAATGAAATAATAAATTACCCACATAATGATATTAAATTGCTTCATAAATAAATAACGGGCCTACATTCAATAAAAAATTATCAAATTGAAGAAATAATTTGTGTCGTATGTCATGGTACACATTTGTAATTATATAAGTAGGTACAATTTTTTTGCTAGTTTAACGAAATATTTTTTTGCAATTAGCAGTTAACACGAGCCCACAATATACGGTTTAGTAGGATTTATTAAACAATGGTTAAGTGTAAAACTACTTTTTCAATTATTTCGACTATTTTTAAACGACTTCAAAAAAGGAGGAGGTTCTCAATTTGGCGTTTTTTTTTATTTCTTTTGGCTTAATTTTATGTATGCACATCGATTTATCCACCATTTGGGAACCGATTTTGTTGGAAAAAAATTCATTCGATAGAGTTTATCTGTGGAGTGGTCCCATATAAATTTGATAAAGATCTGATGGTGAGTAGTACGGAGTAAAAAAATGAAAAACAACGGACAACAGCTCAGTCATCGCGATTTTGTTATTAAGTTGGAATTTACATACTATGGCTGTACTTAACATTGAAAATTGATAAGTACAATAAGATTTAATAAAACTTTAAAAACGACTTAAAAAAAATAACACTCGTAAGTCAAAAATAACAATTTCTATCTTTCTCTTTAGAGTCCGAGCAATTTCAGGTGACCGGCAACGACAGGCACGCCCCGGGTGTCACCCGACCTAAAATGACCCGAAATAGATACTCAAAAATTGAGAACATACTCCTTTTTTTAAATCGGTGAAAGTACGATAAAAAATCATTTTAATGTTTTTATTCTTGGGGCGACAACCAAATCCAATCCGCCCCGGGTGGCGCCAATGCTAGGCTACGCCACTGAGTGAGTGGGAGGTATTGCGCTTTTTATATAGATAATTGATATCGTAGTTTTTATATTATGATTACCATATAACGCCTCTTTCTAATATCGGAGTGGGTAATTTTCGACCGTTATAAAAACAACAAATTAAGTACATTACAAACATTGGGTTGCTTGTATGTATGTAGTGACACTTTTTTTTGAATTGTTATGTTTTCACTGGTAGGCTAGGCTCGCCCCTGCCACATCATAGGACGGAGATAAATTCGGCGAAATGTTACACCTCTGCCTAACCCTTCGGGGATTCCAGGCGTGAGTGAATATGTTAGTTTAGTATATTATTCCATTAATAATTCGGATATTATTCAACTAGTCGGATGTTCCAAGCTGAAGCGTGTATTAAACGTGAAAAAATGTCCCTAAGTAATCGAAATCTCATCATATCTACATCTAATCTAAATAAATAATTAAATCGTACTTAAACATAAGTGTTTTGACCAATGAGTCCCAAAAATTTATTTTTTTTATTTGTAGGACAATATGAGTTTTTTTTTTATGGCATAGGCCGGCAAACGAGCAAGTGGGTCACCTGATGGTAAGTGATCTCCACCGCCCATGTACGTCCATCACCAGAAGAATCATGGGCGCGTTGCCGACCATAAAGGAAAGGGATAATTAGGGATAGGAAAGGGGAGGGGATTTGGGCTTCCGGATATCTCACTCACCGTACGAAACGCAGCAGCAAGCCGCTACTTTACGTCGGTTTTCTATGAGACAGTGGTAATGACCCGGGCGAGCCAGCCCATTCATGCTGTAGACAAAACTGTCTACAGCGAGGCTCTACCACTCAAATTATATAAATATTAACTAAGTAAAACAAAAAATCAGCTGGTTAATAATCATTTTTTATGACCTCGTTATCGATACCTATTGGAAGAAGGGGACTATGATCAAACCATACATTTTGTAGGACAAATATTTTTTCGAATAATTTAGATAATTATCATCAGATTTAACAAAAAAAAAACCAGTTAGTAATAAATTTTTGGGACTCATCAAATCGAAATATTCTATCCTTGCTGCCTCTGTTAGCTACCACAATAGAGAATTTTCTCATAGGGTTGGGCGTCTCATCGAAACGAAGCTACTCACGGAAAATTAGCTTGATAGTAAGCAAGTGGAAAAATGGCTCAGGGATCCCTGACCATAACCTTATCATAATAAATGAATAATAGTTTAAAAGAACTAATTAACACGCTTTTATAGAAAATCCAACTAAAACATAGAAAATAAATTTTAATAAATTTGAAGATTGAAATGTATTTTATTATAAAAATAATCACAATTTGCAATACTTTTTATTTTTTTATATAATATTGCATTGTCATCGGTCCTTGACAAGTATGCCAAATTTAGATTTAATCCGACGTTTTGAAGAAGGTCAAAATCATGTTCCAAGTTTCTGTTACATACTAACATACAAACATACGTATAATGCAAATAAAAGCAAGTTAAAAAATACGTGAAAATTTTAAGTGCTGCCACGTGTGCTAAGCCTCCATAGTACCTACGCACACCAATCTTCCAACCGACGCTAATGCAGGCGGAGTTGAGGGCAAAAGCTACTAAAGTAAATTAGGAAATCAAACTGTAAAATGACGAGAATATAACAAGAGTACCGACGCGTGAATAACATGGCAGGTTATATTAATCTAAAATAATATAAAGTTACTACCGTTACGTAGTCGGCAAAAAATTCGAACGTCATACATGGTAACAAAGTCCGATCATACAGCAAACAATATCTTAGTCGTTACGCTCTTGACAGAGCAGTCGTGGTCACGATGATTCGTGTCGAAATACAACAATATAGCCACATATTAATATATTTGCTAAGGTATGTAGCTTACCGGCGTCTTTGGTATTTTTCTTCATCTTCCACCTGCCCTTATCTCAATCGCAATGGGGTCGGCGCGACATGATTTTTACAAAAATTATAGAAAGATTAATTGCCTTTGTGTTTTTACAACCGGCCGCCTACTTGACGTCAACCCTTCGTACGAGAAGGCGACTTTACCTTCAATACACACGGTGGTAGGTCCCTCGTATGCGAGAGGCCGTCTGGTACCACTGTCTATTTCTGCAAACAAGCAACAGTGTGTAAGCACTATTGTGTTTCGGTTTGAAGGACATTTAAGCCAGTGAAATTACTGGGCATTATGAGACTTAACATCTTATGTCTCGGGGTGACGAGCGCAGTTCAGTGCCATGCAGTGCTTTGTAATTCAAAGTTCTGTGTGAGCGACTTGCTCGTCTGACGAGACGTTCAATCAAATAAAAAAAAACAATGAAACTAGCTTTTGCCCACGATATATTTGATCCATAATAATCGCCTCATTGGCCTCGTGGCAGTGTACTAAGACTGAAAAGCGTGAGGTTCGATTTCCAGGGTGTGATCACAATTTGTGTTTGAGTTTTCATTTCGAAAATCACACTTGAATTGTCCGGTGTTGGAATTTGTGCCGGTATGGCTATAGGTTCGCCCTTTATTATATCATGGTGTTAAGATAAGTTCGGCGAAATGTGGGTGAACTAATTGCATCTCTGCCTACCCCTTCGGGGATATAGGCGTGAGGTTATGTTACGGATGAAAGGATTTGATCGGGGCATTTATTGGATGATTAAGAACTTTACAGTGAGTCATTTAGGCTAGCTTTCATGTCTGAAACCATGCACAACCGTAAAACCGCGAAGGGAAAGCTAGATATATTTATAAGTGCAAAAGTGTGTGTTAGTGGTTGTCCTCTCTTCTTCAGCTACGAACCGACACGTGTTTTTTAAATGGCGTTTAGTTTATGGGCTAGAGAGTAAAATACGCCACTTTTTATGGCGAAAATATGACTTGTAGTCTACAGTGCGAACCCGCGAGCAAAAGTTAGTATAATATTTGATGTAGGTACAGAAGTGAAAATTCTATGTAATAATGAAAAATATTCTCTATGCACAATATACTACAAAAGAGTGGCAAAGGGATACATAATTCGAAAGGGAAGCCGATGCTAGTTAATTAAAGAAAATTATTGCGTAGAAATTTATCATTTTTTATTCCGGTTTGCTATCAATATTATCAATTAAGATAATTTTTATTGATAATATTTAATTTTTCGCATAAGTCAATGTACGTATAACATAGTATTTCGTTTTGTTAAGCTTACAAAGGGAAGGCGGGAAAAATCATGTTAAATGTGGTTTCGCCCCTGATATGTAAGTTCCTTTTGTTTCTTTTCTTTTACTAGCCCTGTATTATAAACGTCCCACAGCTGGGCACGAGCCTCCTCTGCTGAATGAGAGGGATTAGGCCTTTGTCCCAACACAAGTTAACATAAGTTTTTATGAAAGAAAAAATTCGCAGTAGACATTCGAAAAGAGAAAGCACGCGTCCGCGTCTGGCCCATTACAGGCGTTTTGTAATGTCTGGTAAGCGAACTTATCACAATTATTTACAAGTGAAAGAACATATTGTAATGTTTCAGATGTACAAAACACTATCGTCGATCGTTGCAGTCGTCGCCATCGGCTCCGGTTTGGTGATCACATACACACTGTACAATGTTCCCGAGCCCCCTGAATTGGATTTACAAAAATGGTGGGGCATAGGCACCAGGCCTAAAGAAGAAGACAAATCCATCAGACCGTTCAGTATAGATTTCAATGATACGGTAATATCATTATATTAGAAAATTAGATCATTAAGAAATAATTATTTCTTACGTTGACGCGAATGTTGCTCATTGAAATAAAACTAATTTAAAGGGATTTTATCGTGGTTTTCTATTTTAATTTTTTTTGGTTCAATTGGACAGTCCACCCCGTGACCACGAAGGCTGAAAAGCTTTCGAACCGTCGGGATCAAAATTAAAATAAAAAACCGCGATAAAATCCGTTTAAATTAGTTTTATTTCGATACGGTAATATTAAAATTTTAGCTGACCGACGCTAAAGGGGAAAAACATATTTATGTGATAGAGCTACGCCGCGCACCGCGCCGTAGACAGTTTTGTGTACCTGTACAATGAATGGGTTGGATCGATCGGGTCGGGTCGTCTGTTACGACAACCGACGTGAAATCGCAGCTCGCTGTTGCATTTCGTATGATGGGATATCCGGAGGCACATTTTTTTTTATAGCATAGGCCGGCAATCGAGCAAGTGGGTCACCTGATGGTAAGTGATCTCCACCGCCCATGTACGCCCACCACCAGAAGAATCATGGGTGCGTTGCCAACCTTAAAGGAAATGGATAATTAGGGATTAGGAAGGGGACGGAATTTGGGCTTCCGGATATCTCACTCACCGTACGAAACGCAGCAGCAAGCCGCTACTTTACGTCGGTTTTCTGTGAGACAGTGGTAACGACCCGGTTGAGCCAGCCCATTCATGTTGTAGACAAAACTGTCTTCAGCGTGGCTCTACCACTAAAAAAGCCTGTACCCTTCCCAATCCCTTCGTTACCCTTCGCTTTTAAAGTCGACAACGCGTCCATGAATCTTTAGTGTTTTAGGTGTTCATGAGCTATGATCATCAGTTCATCACTTACCATGATATGACGCACTTGCTGCAAATGTTGAGCTGTGCTATTAAAAACATCAATGTTTAATTAGGGCAGTAGTCGACTTCCCTTAGAAGTCTAATATAGAATTCTAAATTTTTACCATAGAAACACTAGTTAGTACAATCATATCACACAATTAATACAAAGTCGTCCACATTGACCTTGACGAAAGATCAAACATAAATACTAAAATTGTTTTTCTTGGGTTATAAATGACGGTGGCCATAAAACATAACATGTGCATGCATAATATGCCCAGATAACAGTTTATTTATAAAAAGACCGTGACACATGACCCTAATTATTGGAAAAACGATGCTGTATTGATGAGAAACCAATATAAAATATGCATCGAAACGCACTTCATATACATATACCTATAAACATTTATATATAATAACCAAAATAACATTTTAAAATACATAATAATATTTTTCTACTAAACCAATTTATACTTTTTTTTTATTTGATTTGATCGAATGGCGCTCGCCTGATGGGAAGCCTATCCATAAACAGAAGCAACAATACACAGAACTTTGAATTACAAAACATTCACACCAAGACATAAGATTTTAAGTCTCACAATGCCCTATAATTTCGCTGGCTTCAATGTAATTCAAACCGAAACACAACAATGCTTACACACTGCTTATACAAAAGTTTAAATTGATTTAGTGGCTGTTAGTACCACTGAGTAAATAATGCTACTTACCAAATAAAATGACACGAAATACAAAATGACATTGACATATTTACCGGAACAAATATGTACTTTCAAAAATAGCTGCCTTATACGTATATTGGTGGTTAATTTTTTCTCGATTATAATAAAACAGGTACTTTCAGTTAATATTAAATATGTGGCTAAATATATTGCGCGTATATCGAACCATTTCTAGTTTGATCCCTACATCACGGCAAAATAAACACAAATACTTATTTCTTATGTTTCCGGGAATATTACTCATCATTGAAATAAAACTAATTTAAACGTCGGGATCAAAATTAATAAAAAACTGCGACAAATACTTATTTCAGATCTGTGTCGAGGGACCGTAAGTCCCTCATTCTGCTAGATATCCGCGATACAAGGCTTATTTGTTACTAACTAAGGCATTTTATTGTGTTGATTACAGATGGTTCAAGACCTTAAACAACGGTTAAAAAACAGACGTCCGTTTACAAAACCGCTTGACGGAATTAATTCAGAATACGGAATGAATACAGTATACCTAGAAACGGTTCTGGAATATTGGTTGAATAAATATAATTTTAAGAAAAGAGCTGAACTCTTAAACACGTTTCCACATTATAAAACTAGAATACAAGGACTGGATATACATTTTATTAGGGTTAAACCTGAAGTCAAAGGTGTGCAAGTTCTGCCGCTTCTGATGCTACATGGATGGCCGAGTTCCTCCAAAGAATTTGACAAAGTCATTCCAATTCTAACAACGCCTAAAGACGGCTACAACATTGTGTTTGAAGTTGTAGCTGCTGATTTACCAGGTTATGGATTTTCAGAGGTGAGTGGAAATTATAATTAAGTAGCTGTCGCCTGCGGCTCCGAACCCCCCTTTTCCCCTTTAAAATATAAGTTTCCAAAAATAATTTCTTAACGGGCCCCTACATTACAAAAACGATCACCACATAGACCAATTACAAATCAATGAGTGAGTGTCTTTCGCTACTATAGCAAAAACAATATCTATTTTTACCAAGATGGCTATAAGCAGTCCACAAAACAAATAAAAAATGGACGAATAATAAAATTAATACATTTGTGTAAAAATTAATTGGTTTTATAATATTTTGGTATTTGTATACTTCCGATTACTCATTTTCAAGTTTCTTTTAAAGTAATATCCTAGTTTATTCACAAATCACGGTAACCTGAATAAAGTTTCGCGGGAGGGGTCACTCACTCACACGTGCCACATTTTTATCGAATATATGTATGATTATAATAATTTCCATAATACCGGTCGGATGTGCGAGGGTCACGTCTTAAACCTTCTGTCTTTTACTATTTACACTCATCAGAGAGGGTCGAATAATCAAAATCGAAAAGAGATATTTTAGTCAGAACTGGGGTGTAGTACAAGTTGTCTCTATGGAAGAGCATATCCTGCACCTTGATCGACAGGGGAACGGAATCTGTTAATACCGATCAAGGCAACTCGTCCTATCTGTGGAAACATTACGCCGACTTTAATCCTCAATTAAGTTACTAAAATAGAGGAGTTAATATAGTTTAAATTTAGTTTTATCAATTTCCTACATAGCACAATTACAACATTTTTTTTTTTACTAGCCCTGTATTATATACGTCCCACTGCTGGGCACGGGCCTCCTCTACTGAATGAGGGGTTATGCCTTAGTCCACCACGCTGCCCTAATGCGGGTTGGCAGACTGTTCAGAATTACAACATGAAAATAATAAATTTAGATAGATCATTAATCATAACCATAATATGGATATTTACGTAGTTATAAAGCACCGCGGATGCAAAGGTCTGTTACCTTGCATACTGACTATCGTCATTAGACAAATTTTATTATACCAAGTCATTGTAAAATCTGTCGTTGACGCAATTATCTTCATTAAATTCTACTTTGTATTAAAATAGTTATTATAAAACATTATGTATATATAGTTCAACTATAGCTCTATATAGTTCAAGTAGCAGCTATGTTGTGACCTGGGCCAGTCAAATATGATTTTCCAGCGATTGAATACTTGATTGGATTGACATCAGGGATAAAGAACTCTATGACCGATTTCTAATGGAGGTTCTTAATTTGAATGTATTATTTTATATCATAATAATAATATGCTACGTAATTTTTCCGCCAAATTTGAACCGATAAATATAAATTCCAGGGTACAAACAAACCAGGCCTGAATCCCGTCCAGATCGGTGTCATAATGAGAAATCTAATGCTGAGACTTGGCTTTGATAAGTTCTACATACAAGCGGGCGACTGGGGCTCACAATGCGCCACTCACATGGCCACTTTGTTCCCTGACCAGGTGTTAGGGTAAGTGCAAATGGATTTAAACATTAATTTGTATGAAGTGCAAAGCTATTCATTAATCTAGTTTCTATGAAGGGGTAACGATAAAGCAGCATTTCCACCAGGCACTTTACATTTGCAATCTTTGTAGATGAACAGAACTATTTTAACACAATGGATGTATTAAAACGTAAAATCAGGTTTAACTCACAACATTGGTTTTTATAATTAAGGTAATAATAATCAAAGCTCATAACGTACTACAGGCTGGACCTACGTATGCAAAAATCGATGGCAGGAGGATACCTGGATATCACCTATGCTAATATGCTATAATAATAAATATGCTATAATCTCGATTTCCTACTGTACGGTACCTACTCTCAGGTCCAAGGTACCTACTCGCTTTGTCATGTATGAATAAAAAAAAAGTATAAGCGTCTGAAGATTGTTGTCGAAACATAATGCTGTTAGACGTTCGCTACTACGTTGCCACAGACGATAGCTTTTTCGTTCCAATATCGTTCGAAAGTGTTACGTGCAAGTTGTGTCTAATTCTCCAAGTTACACTCGTATCATGTCTGGAATACACATGCTACGTAATAGCAGAAAATCATTTTAAAACATTAGATTATGAAGGTACTCATATTTATATATCTTTTTTATATATAGCATAGGCCGGCAAACGAGCAAGTGGGTCACCTGATGGTAAGTGATCTCCACCGCCCATGTACGCCCACCACCAGAAGAGTCATGGGCGCGTTGCCGACCTTAAAGGAAAGGGATAATTAGGGATTGGGAAGGGGAGGGGATTTGGGCTTCCGGTTATCTCACTCACCGTACGAAACGCAGCAGCAAGCCGCTACTTTACGTCGGTTTCGTATTTCAGCTGAGTGACTGACAGGAGCCCGGACTTGGACGACCCGGCATTCATTGCATATGCATAGGTACTAAAATAAAAAAGGAGATTTCCGAAGCAGATAACTTGAATTGTAGGGGACGGGCGGGCAAGACGGAGAGGGCGGGTAAAATGAATAATCGTTTTAAATCGCTGGTCAGTCGATAGATTTTAGACTGCCATGTATCAATCGATTACATAGCTACACTTACCTACCGTCATCGATAAGGCGTCGATCTTGTGTACTTGTGGGTTTTTTTTTATAAATATTGAAATTTAGGAAAAAAATTAAAATTTTAAACCGTAAGTATACAGTGATTATTTTAATGTTGTTAGGGATGATGCATATTCAAATTTTTGTAATGTAATATATAATTAATGAACATAAAAAAAATTGAGTTTTTTTTATTTTTTTATCGCTGTAGCTTGTAATAATTTAAGGTTATGTTATAAAACTACCAGACGGGCAAAACGGATACTTTCTGTTTTTTAATTAATTGTCTTCTATATTGTATTTAGTATAGTGTACTTGATGCAGATGGTTTGTATGGGTTGTATGATGGTTTGTTTGTATAAATGTAAATGAAATAGAGCAAAGGATTGAAAACGAAAACGATGAAAGTCATCAAAGTACTTCTGAAGATCAGAGTGAGCCAAATAATGAGACGATAGCACAACCTGCGAATGATTCCGACATGGATTTATTACAAAACATCCGGCCCATACCTATTGGAACGATTCGAAGGAGTAGACGAGGACGAAAATCTCAAAAATCAGAAATTTTAACTAGGTCTCCTATAATCTCAACAACAAAAAAAGATGCTGCAGCTGCAAAAAAAAGCTCCAATCGATGTTCCAGGTCCGTCCGGGATCAAAAGACAACGACGAACAAAACATATCTTGAAAAAATCTATGACATCTTACCTGTGTACCGTATGCAAAGAAAAATATTTTGACCCGCCGAAAGAAGATTGGATACAATGTGGGATCTGTCAAGAGTGGACACATGAAGCCTGTTCTTCGTATTCGGGACGCGGTTCATATTTTTGCGACGATTGTTTTGATTAAAATCCGTTTTCCAATCGGTATTCGTTTTGCCCGACCAGAGTATTCGTTTTGCCCGCCCTGGTAGGGCAAAACGGATAATATTAACTTTTTTATTTTTTCCCCATTTGAAGAAGAATTTCCTAAATTTTAATTTTAATTTTACTTTAAATATAAACTTCAATTACCAAAAATTCATTAGCCAAAGTTAAGAATAGATATAATTATAATATATATTTGTTATTTCATTTTTAAATTAACATATCCTTTTTGCCCGTCCTTCCCGATAGTTCTGCGTTCACATTATTGCGTTTTGTTGACAGCTTACATACTAACATGCCAGTGTCATCAAGGCCGCTGAGCACAGTGAAGCTGTTGGTCGGGGCTTTGTTCCCCCGTTTCGTTGTGGATGCGGAATACGTGAATAGGGTTTATCCGCTGAAAAACCTGTTTTCATATATTCTGAGAGAAAGCGGCTATTTCCACATTCAAGCCACAAAGCCGGACACCATTGGTAAGCGTGTTGACATTATCATGCCGGTTATCGGCCGTTTTTAATTTTAATACACATATTGTTGGATGGATTTAATTACTAACAATATTTTTTTGACATACATTTTCTACTAAAGATACTATGTTAAGTTATTACGATTGATAGGAAGTACATTTATCTAAATAGCATATTGAAAACGGCAATAAATAGATAAAAAAGCGACATTTGAATCTATAATTACATTTGTTGAACTTTAGAAACACAGAAGTTGATCAATTAAATAATAAATTAATAGTATTATAAATATTTAACTTGCATGATACTCAAATCTATGTCATGTTAGTACCTATATACACTTTCTAGGCTTTTTATTTATTTATATAACGGATGGGTTGAGGCAAGAGCTATTTTAATACTTTTCATTTCATAGAAACTTGATAAAATATACTATGTAATAAACAATGGCGAAATACTAGCGCGAAAATCAAATATAAATGTACACGGAAGTGTAATAAAAGGTTATATCCCTTCCCGTATATCCCTTCTAACTATCTATCCTCTATCTATCCTCCCTCCCCGTATATCCCTTCTAACCAAAAAAATCATAAAAATAACAATTATTAGTTAAAAACTGAAATACCGGATTTAAAATCCCAATCGCGATGCGTTAGCTATTATCCATTAGAGTTTACTATTTTCTCTCGTAAGTAGTCATCAAATCTTACCTTTAAATGAGAGCACCCTGAGAATACCTAAACTATATCGAATACAAAAAGGATTATCAAACTTTATCAAAATGTACCTTGCTCGTCTCGTCAGTCAATCAAATTAAAAAAGTTGGAAAAAAAACGAATGCGAATTTTGAACCTCCATTTTTTGAAGTTGATTAAAAATCACATCCAAAAGCAATAACAAACGAATCAATAAAGTGTCATTATAATAATTCCAGGCGTGGCATTGTCTGATTCCCCGGCGGGTCTGGCGAGCTACCTAATGGAGAAGATAGCAGTTTGTAGCAACAGAGACCAGCTCGACACACCTCACGGCGGCTTGGAGAATCTCAACTTGGACGATGTGTTGGACACAGTCACTATCACTTGGATTAACAACTGCATCGTGACCTCAATGCGACTGTATGCCGAGGGCTACTCCTGTCCCGAAGTTAATTTAGTTCATAGGCAAGTAAATATATCGGATATACTTTCTAGTGTAGCTTCAGCTGATTTTTTAATGGCTTTACATTACATGTAAACTAATATGATAAAGAGGAAAGATTTGATTGTTTGCATTGAATAGGCTCTGAAACTACTGGACCGAGTTGAAGAATTCTATCACCACAAGAATCCTACATTATCCCTGATGAACTTAGGTTACTTTTAATCCCAGAAAAAAACACCCACGCGGGCGGAGCAATAGCTAGTTAGGTTATAAAGAAAAATACGATTTTAATTATTTAATTAAAAAGTCATTGTATTTATCTGTGTAAACAATATTATATTATAAATTATTTACACTTCTGCTATCATACACAAAAAAGGATTAGAAGAAATAAGCTTTCTATCGACGTATAGTTGAGCAGCTAGACCAAGCTCCATATATTTTGTCCATTCTATTCAACATATAAAATTTTAATGATTTAGAATTTACCTATTTCCTGCGTCAACATAAGTTACCATCAAGCGAGCGACTTGTCTCGTCATTCAATAAAAGAAAATAAATAAATAAGTACTAGGTGTGATGTCCAGACTGGCCATTATTTCAAACGTTATGTGCCTAATGTTTTAAATTTCATGATTAATTACAGTATACCAACCAAAGTGCCAACAGCTGCAATCAACTTTAAATACGAAGTGTTGTATCAACCGGATTGGATACTCAGGGATAAGTTTCCCAACCTAGTACGATCTACCGTTCACGACTTTGGTGGTCACTTCGCAGCTCTACACACGCCTCAAGCGCTCGCAGACGACGTGTTCGCTTCAGCAGAACAATTCTTAAAGTTTCATGACGGAAAATTTAACGACAAATATAGTTGATCAATGTTTAATATTAATTGTGGACTCACACTAACTTTGTTACAACGTGTGACAATTTTATTGTGTATTGTGTTTTAGGCCAGCAATAGGCGCCCGACTTTTTTTTAACATGAATACGTTTCTTTGGTCTTATTAGGCTTTCGGATCTGATTATCAGAGAAACAAATCGGACACCTATTAATGGCTTAAGAAAAATGTTCAATTTTTAAATTATTTAAAATTTTCCCATACAAAAATATTAAAATGGAGGACTGATTCCGTTCCTTATCGTCGTAGCATGTTATGGCTTTAATTATCGACAGAACTTCGCTCGGTTATATCGCAACAGCCGCGCTACTTTGTGATAGACCTTCGATCATTTAGTTAAGTGATATAACGCGCGGTTCTGTCAATAATTAATAACGACTTAAAAGGGCTGGTCGCCGACCTAGCGTGTCGATGACGCTTGTGTGCTTTTAGTAAAGAGTTGGCAAAAGTACCCCTCAAAGACGCGCGCTTCTAACCCTTGACGTGATGATCGGAAGTCTAGCTTAAATCTATGCATATAAATCCTTGACTAAATGGCGTGGCGCTTACCATCATACGAGTTTGTCACGATTTTGACATTCTGGCTAATAATTAAAAAAAACAGCCGCGCGATAGCAGTAACGGCTGTATGCGGCTAATCTGAATACAGGGTGCATATTTTTCACGTTCACTAACACCGCATTAGTTATTAATTAATGTTTTATCTCATATCAATTTTAATTATATCTTTCAACCCAAAGTAGAAAGAGACGAAATATAGAATGTATATACGAAATATTTATGTTTTAAAAGTTCTTATGATTCTTAAAGACGGCAGTCAAAATCCAATGTTTTCGCTTAAAGCGGATTCAAATTAGGTTAATGTGTTAATCGTACAATTTCATTTAATATTATCATGTCGAACCTACCTATTTACGTAACCTAGTTTGCATCCACCTTGTGCGTACTTTTATAGTAAATATTACCATAAGAACTGGAACTCGACGTAGTTCATTGGTCATCTTTATTCTTGTCGATGAATAAATTGAACCAATTAATGACAAACATAAATTACAGCGGGTTCATACGGCTTGATTTTAGTTCATCAGCTATTAAATTGGCTGCGATTTGAACCGTCTGAACAGACTTTCAACCAAGTTGATCAACAAAAACCATACAAAATTTGATTACTCATCTCAACAAGGAACTTGTTGAAAGCGTATCGACTCGTCTGAACCTGTTATAATCAAATAAACATTTATTCTTCGAGAGGAGTGAAGATGATCGACATCTTTCGAGGGCTGTAGTCGTAGAATCATACCTAATGTATAGTGACATGGAAAAATGTTTATATCTTAATTTATTATTTGTTAAACTTGTTGGATGCTCAAGATCGGGCGAAGTGGAGGCGTTTAAGTAGGAAGGCGAACCCTGGCACTAATCCGGGATAAAGCAAGGCAGAAAGAAAGAAAGAAACTACATATCATAAATGTCTTATAGAGTCTGACGCAGTGGTAACTATGTAAATCTTTTTGAATTACCAAAACTCAATTTGGTTGAACAACTATTTTTATTAAACTAACTAACATAAGATGTTTAGTCTCATAATGCCCTGTAATTTCACTGGCTTCAATGTTTTTTTTTTTTTTGAAGTGATAACTTCTTATGGGAGGGTGAACCGAAACGTTCCGTAACGCGAGCGGTCCATCGACCAGCCAGCGTTAGCCGACCTCCCTGGACCATCGATTATTTCGAAGTCCCAGGTGGCGTCACACAGTGACCAGTCAGCTTGGACCCGACTTTGACCGGACTTCAACCGGACTTTGACAGTTCTTTGGCCGGACTTAGCCCGGACTTTGACCGGATTTCGACCGGTATTTGACCTGACTTCGACCGGACTTTGACAGGAATTTGATAGGGCTTTGACCGGATTATGACAAACTTCGACAGGACTTTAACCGGACTTCGACCAGACTTTGACCGGGCTTTGACCGGATTTTGACAAGACTTTGACTGGATTTTGACAGGACTTTGACCGGTATTTGACCGGACTTCGACCGGATTTTGACCGGACTTTAACCGGACTTTGATAGGGCTTTGACCGGATTATGACAAACTTCGACAGGACTTTAACCGGACTTCGACCGGACTTTGACAGGACTTCGACCGGACTTTGACAGGACTTTGACCGGATTTTGACAAGACTTTGACTGGATTTTGACAGGACTTTGACCGGTATTTGACCGGACTTCGACCGGATTTTGACCGGACTTTAACCGGACTTTGATAGGGCTTTAACCGGATTTTGACAAACTTTGACCGGATTTTGACAGGACTTTGACCGGTATTTGACCGGACTTCGACTGGATTTTGAACGGACTTTAACCGAACTTCGACCGGACTTTGAAAGGGCTTTGACCGGATTTTGACAAACTTTGACAGGACTTTGACCGGATTTTGACAGTTTTTGACCGGTATTTGACCAGATTTCGACCGGACTTCGACCGGACTTTGATAGGACTTTGACCGGATTTTGACAAGACTGACATTACTTTAACCGGATTTTGGCAGGACTTTGACCGGTATTTGACCGGACTTTGACCGGTATTTGACCGGACTTTGATAGGACTTTGACCGGGGTTTGACCGAATTTTGACAAGACTGACATTACTTTGACTGGACTTTAACCGGATTTTGGCAGGACTTTGACCGGTATTTGACCGGACTTTAACAGAAGTTTGACAGGGTTTTGACATGACTTTGACCGGACTTCGTAACGTAACGCGTTACGGCGCCACTCTGGCTTCCCTTTCTCTCACGCATACGGCAGCAGTAGGCAGGCTCCTCCGCTCTCACTTTAACCCACATTAGATTAAATTATCACTTCTGTCGAGCGTCCCGAGACGCACACTTTTTTTTTTTTATAGCATAGACCGGCAAACGAGCAAGTGGGTCACCTGATGGTACGTGATCTCCACCGCCCATGTACGCCCACAATACCAAAAGAATCATGAGCGCGTTGCCGACCTTAAAGGAAAGGGATAATTAGGGATTGGGAAGGGGAGAGGGATTTGGGCTTCCGGATATCTCACTCACCATACGAAACGCAGTAGCAAGCCGCTACTTTACGTCGGTTTTCTGCGAGACAGTGGTTACGACCCGGTCGAGCCAGCCCATTCATGCTGTAGACATTACTGTCTACAGCGTGGCTCTACCACTCATAAAAATGTCCTCCAAACCGAAACACAACATTCCTTACACACTGTTGGTTGGCGGCAGATCTAGACAAAGCTGTGGTACCAACCCAGACGACCTCTCGCATACGAAGGACCTACCTTGTAAACGTCTCGTAAGTAATCGCGTCGCGGTCTCCTGCATCGGTCGTCTACCTCAAAACGTACCTTAATCGATGTCCGTTATGCAATTAGTCAACGTAACAATATTTTATTTATTTTATTGTACTTAATGAACTCTATTACGACTAGTCTCCATTTGAAAATTATTTTGTAACAAATGTAACTCATTCAAAAAATATATTACAAATGAATTACTATTTTTTTTGTTGTTTTAATAAGTATCTAAACAAATAACCAATTTGTACTTGACAATTGAGGCTGCTAGAACCAGAGTGGCCTAATTGCATTTCGATGACTTTTGACCTATTTGTATTTTCGTCAATTTATACCATGGCCTAAATGGACTTCTACTGCCATCTATGTCAAGATGATGTTACCAATTTTAGGTCGCTCTGGTCTTGTAGATTATCATTTTTAATTTACGAAAATACAAATAGGTCAAAAGTCATCAAAATGCACTTAGGCCACTCTGGTTCTAGTAGCCTCAATTAAAATACAAGCGTATTTTTGATTAAAAATACAAAATCTTATATAGGGCGTAACAAACCTTCATACAGATGATAAATATTTACGACTGTCAATGATAAAATAAAACCATATTTTTTAAAATGTTTTATTGAGTTTTTACTTGTAAAACATAATAATATTTAAATGTCTGATATTCGATGTTTGTGACTTAGTGAATTTGTTGTTTGTTAATTAGTCACGCCTCAACGTCTGTCAGTTTGTTTCGGCTAATAATTTGACGGGACTTTCACTGGCAGATGGTTGATGTGACATGGAGTAACTTAGGCTAAAATTGTTAGAAAAAAAATATTTTGAAAAAAAAAATAGGAATTCACGAAAAAAATTTAAAACACATGAAAAAATTCATAATATTCGATTCAAATATATTGTTTAATAGCACGCGGACGAAGTCGCGGGTAACAGCTAGTTAAATTATAAAACACAACGCCGACTTTACCTCGAAATAAACATCCAAAAATTCTAAATGGTTGATCAGCTTCTCTATAAACATAGCTTCGATAAGCCAGCTATCAAATAAAAAAACGCATATGGTATGATGACACAAACACATACATACATAGACAGACCGACAAAGGAGTCTAACTTACAATGCCCATATTTTTTTAGGTGATTAAAAAATTTGGCAAATTTAAATAACTTCTACATATAAACAAGTGTTTGTTTATTTTCTTTTTTTTATTTATGGCTTCGCATTATTATGCATTTCGCCAATGACAAGTATAAATTATTTCAAGCCTTCACAAGAACAATGAAATATCGGTGTGAACGTTTTCAAGGTCTTGTTGGAGTTTTGGTGTGAATTCCTTCCAGTACGATGCTTAATTCACTTATTTCAATGTTTCCGTACACTGTTCATCACCGTTAATGTTTATTGCATAAATCCACACCACTTTTATACAACAAACAAAACTTTAAACTAGTTTTTTAAATAAATTAAAATAAGCCATGAACCGCACTGTAAGAATTCCCGCCAAAACTCTCAAGTGTTTGTTTATTTATTTACATTCACAACATGGATTGTGAATATACCGCTAGGGTGGTCCTTACAAAAAAGATTCAGAACCGTTGGTATATATAAATGATGTTTAACTCACCGCCATTTCTTCGATCAATTGTTCTGCAGCAGCGGGAGCAAAGAAGCCGGGCACCAAGAAGTCTTTCTTCGGACTGAACTGTTCCACTTTCATGCGCCCGCCCAAATTGATTTTTTGTCCAGCAAAATATAAATTCCTAGTGAAAGGAAATTTATATTCACTATGTATTGGTAGTGTAAAGGAGATCGCCAGAAATCCATAAATCATTGGGCCAAATGTAGTACAGTAATAATTTATGTGTTATTTAATAGATAACACACATGCCAATTAATACCAGAAAGATTTTTTTCAAAATTCTATGAGAACTGGGAGCAAAGAAGTTTTTGGTGGACTAAGTTAGGTTATACAGCAGATTGTAAGAATTGTATTATAAAGACCATAATCAGAAGGATAAACTGTTTAAAAACATATTTGCCCGTTGCTATTAGCATATTTCTTATCATTATCTGTCACCACCGTTAGCATTCATAATAAAGGAGTTAAGTAAAATAAAAAAAGTTTTTTTTTCAATATTTTATTCACCTTCATTTTCATACTTAATTAATACTCTTTTGATTTGATGATGGCACTGTTCATTTTTGGACTGGGCTAAATAAACACCAATTCACGATTTCAAATAAACACGATTTCACCATTTAAATGGGCAACAATTATTAAATAAAACACTTCTGATTCCGAAGGATTTGTTTGGGAAGTTCGATTTTTGATGGTATATACATATACTAGATGACCCGGTGAATTTCGTATCACCTACATAATATATTTGTGTAAAATGTGGTCAAAACTTAATACAAATGTTTTATTTACATTAAATGCAATTTAGTGAGGTACTGCGCCATTGCACGTGAGGTAGCCCGTCGCACATTTAATTGACTTCGACGACCTAAGTCAGGTCGTCTCCCACCTCCCTCCGGTTGGACAGTCCTGTCCCCGTCCTGACCGCGTCCCGTCCCCGTCCTGTCCCCGTCCCGTCCCGTCCCCGTCCCGTCCCCGTCCTGTCCCCGTCTTGTCCTGTCCCTGTCCTGTCCTGTCTCACTGTCCTGTCTAACTGTCCTGTCTCACTGTCCTGTCTCACTGGCCTGTCTCACTGTCCTGTCTCACTGTCCTGTCTCACTGTCCTGTCTCACTGTCCTGTCTCACTGTCCTGTCTCACTGTCCTGTCTCACTGTCCTGTCTCACTGTCCTGTCTCACTGTCCTGTCTCAATGTCCTGTCTCACTGTCCTGTCTCACTGTCCGGTCTCACTGTCCTGTCTCACTGTCCTCTCACTGTCCTGTCTCACTGTCCTGTCTCACTGTCCTGTCTCACTGTCCTGTCTCTCTGTCATGTCTCTCTGTCCTGTTTCACTGTCCTGTCTCACTGTCCTGTCTCACTGTCCTGTCTCACTGTCCTGTCGCACTGTCCTGTCTCACTGTCCTGTCTCACTGTCCTGTCTCACTGTCCTGTCTCACTGTCCTGTCTCACTGTCCTGTCTCACTGTCCTGTCTCACTGTCCTGTCTCACTGTCCTGTCTCTCTGTCATGTCTCACTGTCCTGTCTCACTGTCCTGTCTCACTGTCCTGTCTCACTGTCCTGTCTCACTGTCCTGTCTCACTGTCCTGTCTCACTGTCCTGTCTCTCTGTCATGTCTCTCTGTCCTGTCTCTCTGTCCTGTCTCACTGTCCTGTCTCACTGTCCTGTCTCACTGTCCTGTCTCACTGTCCTGTCTCACTGTCCTGTCTCACTGTCCTGTCTCACTGTCCTGTCTCACTGTCCTGTCTCACTGTCCTGTCTCACTGTCCTGTCTCACTGTCCTGTCTCACTGTCCTGTCTCACTGTCCTGTCTCACTGTCCTGTCTCACTTTCCTGTCTCACTGTCCTGTCTCACTGTCCTGTCCCTGTCCTGTCCCTGTCCAGTCTAGACGCTATACGACCCGTCATCACGGCAAGATTCGCAACGACAACCATCCGGTTTATACCTGCGCTTATAGTACCCAGGAACAGTTTGTACTGGAAAATGAACATTCCAAAATCAACAACTACTAATAAATTAAAAATTAATTAATTAAACATTGTCCAGCGGACAAAATTGTGAATCTAAACCATTCTCAGATGCCCTTCAACACACACAAAAAATTTCATCAAAATCGGTCCAGTCGTTTAAGAGAAGTTCAGTGACATACACACTCACAGAAGAATTATATATATAAAGATATATACAGGGTTAATTTTAAAACACCAGCAACCTCGCAGGACCAGATAGCTGACCCCATACGGAACAACTTTTGTTCTACGAGTTTGGATATAACTCAATATATTTAAAAAAAAATGATTTTACAAGTTTTTGTTGTGTCGTGTTTTTCTTCGTAGACTGCGGCGCGGCGCGGCGCGTGCCCGCACGACATCAGCTGCTCAGCGGTCAAGGTCAAATGCGCTAGCCCGGTTCCCCACGCTTCGCGTATTTGTTTACGTAATCTGCGATGCGCGTTTTAACATTCAAGACGGAAATTAAATGAATACTTATTTTTGTATGAAAATAAAATCTAACAAATTATCAAAAGTCGTAGAACAAAAGTAGTAGCTTATAACCTTAGGAATCTACCCCTGCGAGGTTGCTGGTGTTTTAAAAATAACCCTGTATATGTAGAAAAAAAATTAAATTATTAATATAAAAAAAAAACATATAGTCTACATAAATACACCAATCTGGTGAAACCATTTATAATAGTATGTACAGATGATGGCCATATCATTGATGTTTTAGGTTACATCAGATGCCGATATAATTAAATGTGAGGTTGAAAAACCAAATTCTGAATTAAAAGAATTCTTTAGACCTGTTGATGCATTTATTTTAGATAGAGGATTTAGAGATGCCTTGCCCATATTAAATGACTGTGGTTACAGAACATTTGTACCTGGTACATTACAGGAAACACAAATGTCTACATTAGAAGCAAATGAATCAAGAGCAGTAACCATTTGTCGATGGGTTGTAGAAGTGGTGAATGGCCGCTTTAAAAGGGATTATAAACTGCTCCGGCAAGACTATTTTAATATGTCAAGAAAACATTTAATGAAAGATTTTGAAGTTGCCGCAGCTCTCATGAATAGATTTCACCCTCCTATTAGAAAAAGGTCCTGATGATGTGGAAATACTAAACATAATCAACAAGAATCAAAATCTATCTTAAATTGTCAAAATCTATAATAATATGGCTTGAAGTTTTTAGTACCATAAAGATATCTTATATATGTGTCGAAGGCATTTTGTATGATTCCGCCGTTTACATACGGCGTCGTCAGTTTATAAACGCTTGCTGTTATGTAAAATGCCGATGGCAAAATGTATAATGCCGTGTCAGTTTTTGTGAAATTAATTTTTAAAGTTTTGTAGGTAACTGTAATACAGTTGTAAACACACTAATATTTACTTTTTGGGTGGTTTAAAAAAAAAATAACCACGAAGGTGTGCGCTGGGTGTTCCACCACGGGGTGCTCCAACCACGGGGTGCTCCAAATCCCGAGCTCGCTTCACTCGCTAACGCGTGCATAAGCCTCGAATCCCGCACATGGATACTAAAGCCAACCCCCCCTGCACAATATTACTGGTCAAAAAAATATGAGGTAATGAGTATTGGTCACCCTAAAACTACAACCAACGTTGAAATTACAACAATTGAACGAGTTGTCATTTTGCCTTCGGCATTTTACATAACAGCAAGCGTTTATAAACTGACGACGCCGTATGTAAACGGCGGAATTATCCAAATTGCCTGCGACATATGCACCGCATTGAAGACATTTAAATAATTGTCAAGGGTGTCACTAATAAATTGCACTGAATCAACATGTTTGTGATAATCACAGAGACAATTGTTTTGCGGAATATAATAGTTATATTTTTGCAGCACTAGCTTTCTAATTGCTAATGAGATTCTATTCCTTTCTCGTCCCTGACATCCTTATATATATATCCAACCGTAGATATTGAACTAGAACTTGTTTCTTGTTGCTCATCTCTCAGTGCATCACTTGCAAGACTCCAGCAAGAAGAACAGACATGATCTACATTGTCAATCTGCAAGAGAAAAAGTATACAATGTTAGCATAGTAGACATATTTTCGGTCAGTTAAAACAATATATGATCGAAACGTTTCGCATATTCATTAGAGCCCTTTTTATGAGCGTGTAACGCCCCAAATCGGACCATTCGGTACCTATTGACAAATAATAGTACAGCTATAGATACTCACTGTCTGACGACCAGTCCATGCCCTTATTATGGAAAGAACTGCTTCATCGTTTAAAGGCACACTTCCAGTAGCGTTGCTACGGTTAGTAGCGATACCAAAATTCACGCACCTCACCATTGTCCAATTTATAAACTTAATCGGTGTCCAACAAAACAAGCGGGGGTCGTTCGCAATAACAAGTATCCAAGTCCGTAAAAGCAAGCAAAATGAGTCATCAGAAAAATATAATGAATCCAGAAAGCACATCCGTAAGCGCACGTCGTGTACGAAAACGGAATGATTGACGCGATCACGCAAAATATGACGTGACATTGACATTTTGACAGACGTCAATATTTTTTCGTTTTAAAACAATCACCCGATATATGCTCGATAGACAATTTGATCGTTGTTATTGTGAAATAAATAAGTAATTATTACAAAAACAACAATGATTTCATCTGATTTAATGTATTCTTTTATAAATTCTCATAATGCTCGCGATAAATATAGTAAAACAAGATTATAATGACTTTTATATAATCATTCCCATAGAACTATCTGTTTTAGAACGAGCTTAAAAGGACCTGAATGACATGACAAGCTTGTTTACGAAGCTACTTATAGAATTACATATGTACCATTCTAAACCATATTTTAAACAATAATTTTTAGCTTATTCCGGTAGAAAGTTATTATTGTTATATGTTATTTATTAATCAGTAAAAAAATCTAGTATTTTTACATACATATATATCGTTACTGTACATAGTTTAGCCCAATTATGGCGATCTCCTTTATTTGTACATAAAGTGTATGCACCGAACCAGAAATATAAACAAATATATCACTTTAAAAATAATTCATATGGTGCTGCCACACCGGTGTTATAAAATGTTAACAAACATTTTCTAACATTAAACATTTACTAACATTATCTAACATTGTGATAAAATGTATCAAATTTTTGTTAACAAACGTTTAATAATGTTTTGTAAACATTTTATAACATCGGTGTGGCAGCACCAATAGGTCCCGCTAGTAGCTATTACTACTTGACATATAGAGTAAACGAAAAATCGAATCGTTTAAAAAAATACAATACCGCACTCACCTGTTACTTATGAGACGACATTTGACATTGGTCAGTTGACCCTCGTTCATCGTGGGGAACTTGTGGTACAGATACAGGCTGGAGATGAACTTGAGGAAGGAGTCGCCGAGCGTCTCCAGTGTCTCGAGGCTGAAGGTGTCGTGGCACTTGAGCGTGGTGAGCGCGGCGAGCGTGTCGCGCAGCTCGGGCCCGCGACCGGTTGGATTTCTCTTCAATAGCTCTATCTTATCGTTGTACCTGTTGACACCATCACAATATCATTCATTTATTTACAACCTTAGTTCCCCAAGTGGTGCAAGAGACTCGACGGGGATCTACGTTGGCGTGACAAAAAAACAGGGAATCACAAAAATTTATCTGTTTTTGATGTTGAACAACTAAAATAACAATGTAAGCAGATAATATTTTAAGAAGCTTAACGACTGTTACTTGTAAAAACTTGCATACTCAATATTCAGTACAGCGTGTCTAGACTTGCAAAACACTGCAGAGAGTCCACCGGTACCACCTACATTTCGAAAGTGGTCTATGAGAAAACTTACAGACAATAGAATTAGATAGTGAATAACAATATGTTTTACTGTGATTTGTGACCATGGTACTCCCATTTGGTCTTGCATATATTCATTAGGTGACCCGCTTGCTCATTTGCTAGCCTATAAAAAAAAGGAATTGAGACTGCTAGAACCAGATTGGCCTAACTGCATTTTGACGACTTTTGACCTATTTGTACTTTCGTCAATTTCCCACGACCGAAATGGACTTGTACTGTCATCTATGTCAAGATGATGTTACCAATTTTAGGCCGGTCTGGTCTTGTAGATTAACATTTTTAAATTACCAAAATACAAATAGGTCAAAAGTCATCAAAATGCAGTTAGACCACTCTGGTTCTAGCAGCCTCAATTATTAATCATAATTTGCAATACTTTTTATTTTTTTTTATATAATATTGCATTGTCATCGGTCATTGATAAGTGCGCCAAATTTCAATTTAATCCGACGTTTTGAAGTGGGTCAAAATCACGTTCAAAGACAAGTTACAGACAAACCTACCAACCTATCAACATACCAACATACATACGTCTGAAGCTAATAAAAGCGTGTTAAAAAGTAATGTTACCCTGCAGGCGGCGGCGCGAGGGCGGGAGCGGCGCGGAGCATGAGCGAGGCGGCGGAGGCGCGGGACGCGGCGGCGGCGGGGGCGGGGCCCGCGGTGACGTCACACATCGCCGCCGTCACGAACTCGTCGTAGCACGCGATGTCCATCGCCGTCACGGACGACAGGTTGCGTTCTATGTCCACCGGCTCCATTTTTTCCTGTTCACACGGACTCATTTGTCTATCAATATTATCTTTTTTTTTATTGAATGACGAGACGAACAAGTAGGGATTGCAATCCGGAAAAACGGATCCGGCATCATTAAACGTCCACCGAATCCGGTACCAATATACCGGATCCGACCGCATCCGGCCGGATCAGTGGAAATCCGGTCGGACCCAGCCGGATTGAAAACGACGCCGGATTGCAATCCCTACGAGCAAGGTGCTCGCCTGACGGTAAGCGCCACGCCTGCCCATAAACAGAAGCCACACCACACAGAACTTTGAATTACAAAGCACTGTATGGCACTAAACTGCGCTTGTCACTCCGAGACATATAATATGTTAAATCTCATAATGCCCAATAATTTCACTAACTTCTTCTTTCAATGCCCTTCAAACCGAAACACAACAGTGCTTACACACTGTTGCTTGGCGGCAGGAATAGACAAGCGGTGGTACCAACCCAGACGACCTCTCGCATACGAGGGACCTACCACCTCGTATTATTAGTATAACATGAAGATATGCTCAAGATCGAGTGATGTCAAGACATCTTAGTAGAAAGGTGGATCCTCACTAAGTTGGATTAACGGCAGACAATGGAAATAAAGAAAATCATATAAGGAGCGTGTAAAATATAGTATCAATAACTTATGCTCACATCTTTATCCTTAAAGGGGTAGATAAAGGTGTAACTACTATCATAAAAAAAATAAAGTTTATAAATATCTTACATCCCAAGGGTATTCCTTGTTAATTTTTTTCATTTGCAATTGATACAAACTGTCCCTCATAGAAGAGATTTTTGGCAAACCCGAAGTGCCGTCGCCTGATGCCTGGTTTATTCTTAAAGAAAATAAACATTCAAAGGGTTAAATAATTTATTGGAAAGACTACAACAAATATCGATTTTTATTCAAATTCGAGTTCACCATATTTAAAGATATGAGACTCGTAAGGATTACGGTGATTAAAACAATAATCGGCTATTATAAAGATGCATAGAAGTACAATGATCATTATTAATCTATTGTCATCATCGTCATGAGTCACAGGATATCCACTGCTGAACATAGGCCTCCCCCAAAGATTTCCAGACCGACCTGTTGGAAGCGGCCTGCATATTAATCTATGCTTAGGTTTTATTATTGCAAATGCTAGATATATTTGGCTATTATTACAAGGATTAATAATAATCTTTTCTTAGTTCTTCATATTGCTGCAGCACTGGGATCCATATGTAACTATTATATTGTATGTGACCAAGAAGCGTTACATGAAGTATAATTCTACAGCTTTTATATATACCTGTCAACTGTATTGACGGGGTTAGGTCCTTCAATCTGCGATAGTAAAGAATGTTTGGCAGTTTCGAGTTCCACTTTCACTGGTTGCCATTCTTCACCTGAAATAGATATTAATAATTTATTACTTCTACTATGTATGTCTAACGCGCTTATGATTCTTCTGGTATTGCGGGCGTACATAGGCGGTGGAGATCAGTTACCATCAGGTGACCCACTTGCTCGTTTGCCGGTTCATGCTATATAATAAAATAAAGACAAATGACCAGCCACAATTTGCCGCAATTGCCAAGTTACGGCAAAATAATAAATCAAGATTGTAACATTGACTTGACATTATTTGCCTCCAAGAAGCAATGGGCGAGTAGCCGACTGTCAAACGTGAAGCCGCGGGTTCGATGTCCATACCTAGACAATTTTTCGTGTTATCCATGAACTTGTGTTACTAGGTCTGTGGTGATGCGAGACCGAAAGTCTCTCGTAGTTACGGATACACATGACACATGACTGATGTGGGATCAGAACCATGTGTGTTACTGATGTTTGTTTCGTTTACGCGAATATTACTCATTGAAATAAAACTAATTTGAACAAATTTTATCGCGGTTTTTTATAATGATTTCTTACGTTTACGCGAATATTACTCATTGAAATAAAACTAATTTGAACAAATTTTATCGCGGTTTTTTATAATGATTTCTTACGTTTACGCGAATATTACTCATTGAAATAAAACTAATTTGAACAAATTTTATCGCGGTTTTTTATAATGATTTCTTACGTTTACGCGAATGTTACTCATTGAAATAAAACTAATTTGAACAAATTTTATCGCGGTTTTTTATAATGATTTCTTACGTTTACGCGAATATTACTCATTGAAATAAAACTAATTTGAACAAATTTTATCGCGGTTTTTTATAATGATTTCTTACGTTTACGCGAATATTACTCATTGAAATAAAACTAATTTGAACAAATTTTATCGCGGTTTTTTATAATGATTTCTTACGTTTACGCGAATGTTACTCATTGAAATAAAACTAATTTGAACAAATTTTATCGCGGTTTTTTATAATGATTTCTTACGTTTACGCGAATGTTACTCATTGAAATAAAACTAATTTGAACAAATTTTATCGCGGTTTTTTATAATGATTTCTTACGTTTACGCGAATGTTACTCATTGAAATAAAACTAATTTAAACGAATTTTATCGCGGTTTTTTATTTTAACTCTGGTCCCGACGCGACGTTCCGAAAGCTTTTCAGCCTTCGTGGTCACGTCCACGGTGGAGTTCCGTCCATCCATCCGTTTAAATTAGTTTTATTTCAATGATGTGTTTGTGTTATTTATTTGCCGACTAACCTTTCCGTAAAAGCGGTTGTCCATAATTTGTGTCGCGTGATATCTCCACTAGCAACTCGTGAGCCGCTAACAACATGCGTATCCTAAAAACATATTATAAATTACAGATGTTCGTCTCATTTATGTCTTCGTCTTCGTATTACGTCTTGCTACATCACCTCGCATACATAGTTATGAGTGATGTATTTTTTTTTTTTATCCTGGCTCGGCAAAGTGACTACGCTACACCTGATGGTAAGTGTAGCGCAATCCAAGAATAGTGTCGACCAACGATAAACAATGTGTCCATCGTTGGTCGGCAAGATCATGCCGGCCTGCCAAAAAGCCAAGGGGGAGGGGAAGGAAAAAGGGATGGGAAAAGGGTTAGGATCAGGGGGCTTGTTCCCTGAGGAGAACCGGATATACACTAGCTGACCCTGGAACGCGACCCACACAAGGTGAGCCACTATGGCAGGTTTTAGCACCAGTGTACGGTGGTCGCTATCCGGTCGGATACAAGTATCCTCCCACCAGCAAATACACATAAATAACTATTTACATATATTATAGCCCACAAAGACGGTACCTGTATTCCTGCAAATAGGAATATGTCGCAGGCTGACGCATTACTACTTCACATACCTTCGAAAAATATTATCGAGTTCTCAGGTATGCAGGTTTTAAATTCAAATCATTTATTCTGTAAATTGAATCATAAATATCACTTTTTCTTATGAGTCATTAGTACTGACCTGTGAATAATGCTGGGCAATATTGTCGCCTTGTACCACAACATTCCCGGGAACGAGTATTTAATACAAAACTCCGGTATGAATATTTCGGCGAACGCTTTTGGTTTCTCATCCCCTTGCGATGCGGAGACCAGTCTTTGTTGTTTGTCAGAGAATGTGTTTATAGTCGCAGCACGGGGCAGTAGACAATTCATTCTAGAGCTTATATTGCGGACCTAAAGCAGAATTTTATATAATTAACAGCATCACTCGAATTGAATAACAATGCTACGTGGCGCATTTGTATTACGACTGCTGTCCTAAGGTCTTAGGTTCGATCCCTGGATCAGTTAAAAATGATATTGGGTTTTTCTATGACCAAATACTCAGTCATAGTCTAATTTGTGCTCATTATGGTGACAGGCTCGCCCCATCGCATCATGGGACGGAATTAAGCTCGGCGAAATGTTGGTGATTAGGTTACACCTTTGCCTACCCCTTCGGGGATTACAGGCGTAGATGAGTATGTAGGTACAAAAAAATATATACCAAGTGGCGCCAACATAGCCACATTAAATCATACGAGATTTACCTTACAACGTTGCAAGGCGTTGTACTGAAAATCAGTAAAATAAGAGCAATTCTTTAGTCACAAGATTGATTTTATTTAATAGTTTTCTATAATGATCATATATGGTGTGTATCATCATAAGGTGTAAATCAAAGTCGACCCGGGGCAGCTGATATGAGGGGACAATGACATTTTACTATTTTTTTTTTTTAATAGCCCTGTATTATATACGTCCCACTGCTGGGCACGGGCCTCCTCTACTGAATGAAAGGGATTAGGCCTTAGTCCACCACGCTGGCCTAATGCAGGTTGGCAGACTTCACAAACCTTCGAAAATCTTATCGAGTTCTCAGGTATGCAGGTTTCCTCACGATGTTTCCTTCACCGTTAAAGCAAGCGATAATTAACAATTAATATACACGTAACTTAGAAAAGTCAGTGGCAGTGGCGTGCACTCCATATAGGCAAAAAGGCACTGCCTACCCTACCAAAAACACGGTTTTAATAATGTAAAAATAAAATTAAAAATAAAGCAAATCCATTCACTAGTTAATAAAATAATACAATACGTAGCTAAAAAGTTCAAACTCGGAACGAAAATATAATAAAAGCGTGCTAAGAACGCGAGCTACAAGCAATGCAAACTTCTAAGGCAGCGAGCTACGGTGCCTACAGTCCATTCATAAATTGATGCAAAAGTGAACGATTTTCGACTTTATCTACCAAAAATGTGTAAATACTATACGCGATTATGAATTACAACTCCTGCGGCAGGAGGACCAATCACAGTTCAGTGCTCAGTGCTATTATGTTGGCAATCATGACGCATTCCATAAAAAAAATGGTGGCCTTTCATAGGGAATTGACACTGCATACTGCGTAACTTGTCGATATCGATTTTATTTATTGGTAATAAAATTAAAGTAATTTTAGATTGCTCGTTTTTTTATTCTAGAGTGTCAAGAATGATTTAAGTTATATTTATTGATCACAATGAAAATAGTGAACATTATAAAGTAGTTTATCAGACAGTTATTACCATAAAAAGTAATAAATTACTATTATGTTTTTCATTTTTTAAATAATTTATCACTAATAAATAAGTACAAACAGAATATTAACAATAATAAATGGTAATTATAAATTATGGAAAATAAAGTTATTGCAAGAAGTATGTTTTCTTGAAATCGATTATCGACATCGATAAACGCGGATGTTGGACGTTGCACAACAAATTATTAGAAAAAGAAACCATATTATTTAAATGGGACACGCATTCTTTGTTTATGTTTTGATTTTATTGCATATAATTAAAATAAGCCGTTTTAACACGTGAATTAGTATAAATATAGTAGTTTATTTGTTTATTATGTACTCCAATTAGTGTATTAATTGTCTGTTTCAATCGTATATTTACCTATTTTATTCAAAATGTTATTTTACTGTGAGGCTTGTGTTGACAAAGTGTGCTTGTTAAAAGTTCAAAGTAAATTTTCGCAATTATCTTTTGATGATAATAGTTCAATTGTGTATAAAGATAGATGTGTACCCGAGTTACGAGAATTAACCCAGCAAAAAGGTAATGTGACTCGAAAATTTAGTATTACTAGTTATGAGACATATCACTGGCGGTGTGGTTGTGTACACAGAAATAAATTATTTTGTTTTCCCTGTTTATTATTTAATAATTCGCATCCAGGCACGGTGTGGAATAATAAAGGATATTCAGATTTGCATAATTTCCATACCGCTGCAAAAAGCATGACCTTACAAGAAACCATATGGAGGCTTGCTTAAAGTTAAATACATTTGGTCATTCTCGAATTGAATTGAGTATTAACAGCCAGTTTATATTTCCATAGCTTAATTTCATTAGCCATTCGTAGTTTTCTTATTAAATATATTTATATATGCGAATCCCATGAAATAGGGCCTTTTTTCGACCTTGACACACTTGATGATCGTGAGTACTTAATTTCATATTAAAATAATTTTTAGTGCTAATAATGCTTAATTAAACGTTTTTTTTTACGGGAGAGAGATGTTTTACGTGACTATTAGAAGCCTAGGAAAAATCTAGACTCATTCTATGACGTCTTGCAAACATTTGAAAAAGTAGAAATATAACTATGCCTACCCTTTCACAAAACCCTGTGCACGCCACTGGTCAGTGGTGTATGCTCTTGGGGCTGGTTTCGAACCTGCGACTTTCGTCTCGACAGTCCATACCACTCCCCGCTGAGCTATCGCTACTTTAAACTAATTAACGTGGCCGTTTCGTCGCACATCAACAATCAACACTGTTCTTAGGCGGGCGCATAACCGCCAACAAAAAAAATCTAGTATCACATCTGTTTAATTTCTTCGCGTGACACGATTAAACGCAACGCGATGAGCACTGGGATGACGTCTGTCTACGAAGTTAATTTTGGCACGCTTGGTTGCTATACAGATCGATGTGTACATCATATGTACTATATTATCCGTCACCTGCGATACACACATCCACAAATGATATTTTTCTTTTAATATGCATAAAATACCTAATTGGCACAAGTTAGCGGAGCCTCATACTCAGCGAGTGAGAGATGATAAATGGGCACAATATTACATTTGACGGTACAATAAAAATTAAATTTCCTTACCTCCAGCAAGGGCTGATCTCTCCGTCCCATAACACTCAAGTTATATTTAGCCGAATAGTAATCGGCGTAGGTGTAGAATGCATCTGTATCGAAGCGCGAATCCGGTGTTTTATATTCGAGAACCTTCGATACTATGTACCTGAAAATAATATTGATAATTGCACACAATTTACTGCACTTACGGTATTGAAAATCACACTCTCTGATCAATATAATTAAAAACAACACAACCTCAAGCCTGTATGTGTACGCAGCAAGATAATCTCTATACATGTAAATTGTGTTTCAGAATTATACGGGATTATACGAGCAAGGCGCTTACCATCAGGCGAGCGCCTTGCTCGTCTCGTCATTCAATCAAATAAAATAAAAATTAACAAATAACATCACACATGAGTTGCCCGGGGTTGGAATTTGTGCCTGTTATTGCGATAAGCTCACGTCATATCATGTCATGGAACGGAAAGAAGCTCGGATAGGCAGCACTAGTTGCACCTTTGCATACCCTCTCGGAGATACAAGTGCATTTTAGTGGTGGAAATGTACTGGTACCTTTCTGGTAGAATTGATCCTCGATACCACGGTGTTACCACACTATTTAAGTATTCTTCATTTGAAACGGTTATGTCTTGCCTCTCCTGTAAACAACGCGATAATTTAGTTATATAGATGATTTTAACCAACGAACAAAACAGGATTCAGAGTTTGTCTACATATATATTATTTTTATGTATGTTTATGCATAACCCTGCCAAATGTGGAGCAATTTGAAAATTCTTTTTGTAATTGACAGGGTTTACTTCGATAGTGTACGTATAAATTTGAAGAAAAAATCCAGCACTAAGGGGATGAAATAAGGGATGAGACTAAAACTAGGATGCACCTGTTATGATGGTCAGGCGGGCCGCTTGCTTGTCTGCCTATCAAGGTAATAAAAAAAAAATACCGGAATCATGATATAACGGAAATATAAGAAAATCAGATTTCTATAGATGAGAAAACCGAATCATCGATGATATGGTTTTCCTTGCGTAACTTGGAGTGTAAATAAACATTTTACTTAGGACATGAAAGCTCTTGCACAAAGATTCTAAATTGTATGAAAAATTTACATATATAAACATGTTTAGTAGTTACACACAATTATTTAGGATTTACGCGCGTCGGCCTAAACCACTTAAATTCGATTTGTGTGTTATTATTTGTGATATAATTTAACATTTTTGTACTGTAATGGCTTGTGCTTACACCATAACGGCTTAATCGATAATTAATCGATTAATCAACTATGAATGTTATCAACTATTCAGTGTTAATTTTTAAATCGGTTTTAAGTTTTCGTTATACAGTATCAATTGCTATGTAGTGTTAGATGACATTAGATAAATATACCATATCCGTTGGTGGTTCGACAGGTTGTATGGTCTTGTGTTTTCGCATTGTCTCCCAGTCGATGTCATATCCATTGTCGCCTTTAATCGGTACGACATACATGCAGTTTTTCTGCCCTTCGAACACCACAAATTTCTTCGCCACTGCAAGTACTTGATCGAAGAGAAAGTAATGGAATCTGCAAAAGTAAAAAATTCAAATGAAACATAGGCACAGGTGAGTTTTGGTGGGAATTCTGACAGTGCGGTTCATCGCTTATTTAAAATTTATTGCAAAAACTAGTTTAAAGTTGTGTTTGTTGTATAAAAGTGGTGTGGATATAAACATTGACAGTGATGAACAGTGTATGAAAACATTGAAATAAGTGAATTAAGCATCTTACTGGAAGAAATTTACACCAAAACTCCAAAAAGACTTTGAAAACGTCCACACCGTTATTTCATTGTTCTTGTGAAGACTTGAGAATAAATTATACTTGTCATTGGCGAAATGCATAATAATGTGAAGCCATAAATTAAAAAGAAGAATAGGCACAGGTAACGGCAAGAGTCGAGAGCACAAACTTCATATGCGCTGAAATTGATTGACAGGCTTGTTTGGCGGAATGAAGGAGCGCGGGGTTTGGTTGGGAGATTGGTTTGTCAGTCGGTGCTTTTCGTCTATTAGGTATAATATCAGACAGCCATTTTCAATAAATGATCTTAGTTTGATTATTTGGATAGATCGCAAAAATCAAACCAAAATTAATAATATATCTAAACTAAAATTAATACTAATAACTTGTACGCGTTACCTTCAAATTGTATTCTAACTAACTCATTTTGCGATCTATCCGGAGAATCAAAATAAGATCGTTTATTGAAAATGGCCTTAAATGTGCTCACAAGTCGTGCCGGTAATTATGTACATAAAACTGTAACGTTTTTATCCTAAGAGACTAGATAAAGGCAATTTCAAATGGACATATTCTATCCTTGCTGCCTCTGTTAACTACCACAATAGAGAATTTTCGCATAGGGAATTGTTGGGCGTCTCATCGAAACGAAGCTACTCACGGAAAATTAGCTTGATAGTAATCAAGTGGAAAAATGGCTCAGGGATCCCTGACTATAAGGTCGACTGAAAGAAAATGCCTGCCTAAGAAAATGCCGCTTTTAATAACAGTATGTACATAAAGTAATTTGTAAATAATTTAATTATTAAGTATTTCTCTAGTAAGTGAATTGTATTATTTAGAGTAATAAACATCTAAAACCGTAATTTCATTTATAACACATTAAACGTTTGTTTCGCCTTCTCTAAGTAAATGCTAATAAATGTCATTTATTTATGTTTTTGTGTTTATATAAGTCATCATTTATTAAATGATGACTTATATAAACACAAAAGTCACTGGCATATACATATACCGCCAGAAAACAGAAAATAGATAGATAGAAAAAATAGCTATGTTATAAGTGAATTGTAAACAAACTTGAATTTTGTAAAATAAACCTTTAGATTTTTAATATGTTTTAGAAAAAGTATGCTAATAAAAAAATATTTAAATTTGCAAATAGAAAAATATCCAAACATACCTCTTTACGACATCGAATAACTTCTTATCCAGTTTTATGACAGCGTAATTTAGATCCAATGTTATTCTCACTTCGCCGACCGTTGTGAATGCGGGAAAATCGCAAAGTTTGGGTAACTGAGATTGAGTTAGAAATCCGAAACCGTCATCATTTTGTAGGAAATCGTACAAGGCATTGTCGCGCGACGTTGTCGGTCTCTGGAACGCTGTGGCCATCTTTATTACGTGCAAATGATAAGTTTGTTCTGAAGTTGCATTGAGGCACAGTGGAAACTGTAAAAAACTTTTTTTTTATTTAAATTTAAATTTGAGGTTTGATACTTTACTGGGTCATTTTTTTTTATCCTGGCTCGGCAAAGTGACTACTGATGGTAAGTGTAGCGCAATCCAGGAATAGTGTTGACCAATGATAAATAATGTGTCCATCGTAGGTTGGCAAGATCATGCCGGCCTGCCAATGGGCCAAGGAGGAGGAGAAGGAAAAGGGACGGGAAAAGGATTAGGATCAGGGGGCAAGCCCCCTGGGGAGAACCGGATATACACTGGTTGACCCTGGAACGCGACCCACACAAGGTGGGCCACTATGGCAGGTTTCATCACCAGTCATCATTATCAACCATCATTACCAGTCAGTTATCATTTGTCAGCCTATACAAGCCAAACAAAATGCCCAAACCATATGTTGCAGTCTTTGGAAGCTTAATACATAACTTTCACAACTTTGTACTGGCATATTTTTAATTCCAAACTTTTTCTAATAGTAAACGTCAAAACAAAATTGTTTATATACGCAAAAAATTACATAAAAAATATATGGGACTTCGCCATTGTTTTGGGTTAAGATTTGATAACAGAGTATGAGGGGAAATGGGAAATTCCTCAAAGGAAAACAGCAAATGCATAGCGATTTTAGGGTTTTATATTCGATTTTTGAAATTAATACCTGAATCTTGTATTTTCGCATGGTTTTTTTGGAACCAGCTTTAAGCGAATCATCGGCACTATTACCGCCATCTGCCGGCCAGTTAGGAAAGCAAGAACGTATGTCTTCTTTATCATAGTCTACCGAGCTAGAAAAAAAACAAATAGTAAGTACTTCTTATTTCATTACTTTTATTTCGACAATCAATCCCTGTTAAAGGAATTTAACATAATAAAATAAGAACGCACAGATAATACATGTTGTAAATGTATATCTAATGCTATCTATTCTATGTTAATAGAATATCCATCACAATATTAATATTTCCAATATGTATTTATTTCTATATGTTACATGTTTTATTTTTAATATTTAAAAAAGGAAACATTTATAGGGATAGAATACCGTTACCACAAGACCATGCTTAATTTTTGGACAGATTTAAACACTTGTAGTGTCTACAAAGTATTAGTATCTGTGATTGATAATTAAACAGTTAATACATACGCATATTTGTGAGGTAATAACGTCACGGAATCCAATTCTCCCGCCTGATGTAGCTTGATGCACGCATTTAGCGCCGCGGATCGTTTCGCCAGTTCAGTATTCGGCATCAACATACCCTAAAAGGTAGTTAGAATTATTGCGAAACTTTTTTATAGCACAGGCCGAAAAGCGAGCAAGTGGGTCATTTGATGGTAAGTGATCTCCACCGCGTATGAACATCCACAATACCCAAAGAACCATGGACGCAACGCCAACCCTAAAGGAAAAGGATAATTAGAGGAATGGGGAAGGGGAGGGGGGGTTTAGGCATCCGGGTTCACTACAAAACGCAAACAAACATACAAAACGCAACAGCAAGCTACTTCACGTCAATTTCCCGTAGTAACAACCCCGTCAAGCCGGCCGTTGCGTGCTGTAGTCAAAAATGCCTACAGCGTGGTAGCAACAAAATACAGTTGTTTTAATAAATTTGAAGGAAAAATGTATTTTATTGTAAAGAAGCGTGAGGTGCTTTTTAAGATATTGTCAAAATGATAATCCTTCTACTCTTTGTCAATAGAATATTTATAATTATTGGTACCGTGCACCCCACGCTTTTTATACAATAAAATACATGTTTTTCTTCAAATTTATTAAGATTTATTTTCTATTTTTTTTGGATTTTCTATAAAAGCGTGTTTTTTTTTGTTTTTTTTTTAACTATTATTTTTAAGTTCAAACACAATAGGGGTGAGATAGTTTGTAGGGGAAATAATATTTATCTAGTCTAATTTCTTGAAATTTTTATCAATGCTCATCGATAGAACTAAATGACAACACGTATTTGAGTTTTTCAAAATTCAGTCCCTAGGGGGGGAAGGGGTAGATTGTATGTAACGCGGACGGAGCCACGAGCAAAAAAAAGCTAGTGTATAATGCACAGAGCGGTTACGCACTACATCCGATTCGAATACGATCCGACCCCGTGAAAATATGGATCTAGAAAACTCGGACCGAATTCGGATATCCCTTACGCAGTAGTCCGATCTCTGATACCAATCCAAGCCACCATTCGGCATAAGTCATTTTACTCGGAGCCACAGCAAAGTGTTCACGTCGTTGATCATGAGTCCTTTCAATCGACGTCAACTTCTGGCAATACTACTATACGTACGAAGACGCAGAAGAAGTAAAGAACCCACCCCGCCGCATACACCCCCCGCCCCGCTGCCTCTCTGCTCGTACGCAGTTCGGATTCAAGTCGGACGCAGTGCGCGAGCGTCCATAAAAATAATACTATGGCTACTTCGGTCCGTCAAAATTATCTCCGGGATGGAGATTCTAGAAAAATCGGATGATGGAAATCGGATCTAGTGCGTAAATTACCATAGAAATAGTTCTACGCCTACGCCGGACCCTATTTTCACGGGTTCGGATCGGATGTAGTGCGTAACCGCTGTAACCGCTGACATTATGTGGCCTCACCTTTATTTCCTCTTTAATAGGACACCCTATAGGCAAGAGAACCGTGACGACCCGCAGTGAGCCGAAATTTTTATCTTCCACATTTTCCTGAAACCACATCGGACTTATCGACGTGAACTGATCATGGAATAAGTTTGTGCAGTAGCGGTGCAAAAGACTTATAGCCGAAACGGACGACAATCGATCTAAAAAAACACAGAATTAAAAGATTTACTTAATTTTTTCAAGAGTAGTCATTTTGCACATTAATTCTAAAAACAATATTTAAAGTTTTTATTGTTACCATTCCTTCTATCTATTGTGATTACTTGCGCTAAGTCATTCTTATAATTTAGAAGGATCGAGATGCAATTATCAAACCACAAAAAAAAAAATCGTTTATGACGTTCCACCTTATTGCGGTGCGTCTGTGGCTCGACTTGCACCATCATGCCTAGTTTAACTATACCATTACCATTGTGTGAAGTTGCATATCATTTGACTATAACGTATACAAGTCATGTGTATTTTTTTTATTAATGACATGGTACAAATACATTTACAAATATTACATTGCCCCACAAAACAGATTACGCCGTTAGTCTGTGGGAACTTTATCGTCGTTTTAAAAACATGTTATGTTTATATGTTACAATGAAAGTTATAATAATACTAATGATATTTACAAATACACAATATATATGAGCTAGCACGTACACAAGTAGTTAAGTAAATCATATCAGCATTTTACAACATAGCGCGTTATTGTATTAGCATATTAAATCAGTTCGCTTTCGTTCATCAATCGTTACACGGGTACTCATTATATCATATCATACAAAGTGTCTCAATATATCAATTTTATATCAGAAAAGACTCGTCTCATTTATCAACTATCATTCTATCATAAAGGTACTGTACACAATATGCTAAATATTTTCAAACAAATATAACTTTAACAGTTGTAGAAATTTACCTCGTTTAGGCTAATTTCTGATGTATATTCACTTACTTCCATTCGGCGTTATGTATGGTGGTATCTTGTCCTCTTCATAGAAATTTTCCTGAATTTGATCCATGGACGGCGCATCTCTATCATCAGTTTTACCCACCAATAACTGTAAATACAAAATCAAAATCTTTATTCATCATGTAGGCTATGAAAGAAATAAAATTGTATTGTATTGTATGACAGGTAATTTACAGAAAATTTGTCATTAATAAGACTAACTTAAGATTATGGGAACTTTGGAATAACCGCCGAATTGAATAGCGTAGTTGTATATGTTCGATATTGTGTATTATTTTATAGCTCGCAGCTTCCGTGTCACAATGGGCAATAAGTCAGCTGTTAAGCGAGACGCCGCGGTTTCAATTCCCGAACAGAGACAAATGTTTATGTGATCCACAAATATTCGTTTCGGGTCTGGGTGTTATGGGACCGCAAGTCCCACTTAGTTCCTGATATGCAAGATAAAGGTCAACCTAGTGTGGAGTCAGGACTATGTGATTGAATGTTGTTTGTATTTAATTTATAACTAACGAATATAACAGAATCAGTTCCGGAAAAGCAAAATTTACTTGACAAATTGGCCAGGAATTAACATTACAAACGTCGATATGAGGAAGAGTTTAATGAGTGGTAGAGCCACGCTGACAGTTTTGTCTACAGTATGAATGGGCTGGTTCGACTGGGTCGTTACCACTGTCTCACAGAAAATCGACGTAAAGTAGCGGCTTGCTGCTGCGTTTCGTACGGTGAGTGAGATATCCGGAAGCCCAAATCCCCTCCCCTTCCCAATCCCTAATTATCCCTTCCCTTTAAGGTCGGCAACGCGCCCATGATTCTTCTTCTGGTGGTGGGCCTACATGGGCGGTGGAGATCACTTACCAGAGCTATTAAGAAAAAAAAGAGTGAAAACTTAAGGGGAAGTGTTGGCCGCACCGCCCCGGTCCTGCCCCCCCCTTCCCCCCGCCGCGCCTAGGTAAAGGTACTAAATATTAATACTTACACTACAGATGTGCTGTTCGGTGCGCTGATAGCATTCATAATTCTTCAAAAATCGTATTTTATCCTCTATATCGACTAAGATCACATAACTAGATTCACTGCTTCTGCAACGTCCTGAAATTTATCACAATAGTCACGTCAGTAGAGAAGCCCTTTTAGTATCTGAACACAATAGCCACGTCGCCACCCCTGAATATATTCAATACAACATATTGTGCATGTATTGTACTCAAATCATAACATCTCACCTTTGCTCTGTATGTAGGATCGATATTCTTTTGGTATATCGAATCGCACCACCAACAGACATTGGGGTATGTCCACACCTTCTTCCAAAACGCTTGTCGATATCACGCAATTGAGTTCCCTAAAAATAATATCACATACAAAGGTCCTGTTATGCAATAGTCATTGACAGCCTTAATGGCGCAGCGGATGAATAACCATCTGTGAAACGTGTTATCGACATATGTTTGTATGATCCACAAATATTTGTTTGGGGTCTGGGTGTTTTTTTACCTTTGGGATGAACTACAGTGGTCCCTGCTAATGGGATACTGGCGACCCCTGCAGTATCTCATCCCAGAGCCAAAGGGGAGGAGAAGGATAAAGGGATGGGAAAAGTATAGGATCAGGGGGCAAGCCCCCTGAGCAGAACCGGATATACACTGACTGACTCCGGAACGCGACCCATACACAATACAGGATAACCTAGTCGTCAGGACTATGCGTGTGACTGCTGGGTGTAATTATTTAATGTGGGTGTTTAATACGCGAACAAGAACCTGGTTGGCCTGAAATTAGCCTCTTCACTCGTCCTCTAAGCCTCTCGTCACCTTTTTAATAACATAAGCCGACAAGGGATCTCGATGACACAAACACTAACTGATTTTCTGTAAGACTGTAGTACTACCCCGGTCAATCCAGCCTATTCATGCTGTAGACAAGCATCTACAGCGTGGCTCTGCCACTTAAGTTATACTGTCTCTGTCTCTAAAATAAATCCGACTTCGCTCGTGACTAACTTCAGGCCGGCCAACTTGTGCATATAGTATATTTACAGACGCAGATTTTTTTAAAACAAGGCCTTTATTGTGAAGATATTTTATAAATGGGGAAATCCTGGGCTCCATGAACCCATATGTTTACAGACCACCAATTATAATAGACTTCATATGTATACTTCCTTCTGGTGTCGGGAATATACGTTACAGCGCAACTCACCAATGCACCCTATAAAACTAATGGGCACCACGATGACGACAGTCTACGCAGTAAAAATTGGCACGCTTGGTTTCTATACAGATCGACGTACATGTCATATTTACTATAATTTCCGTGATCTGTATTTCTATAACAACGGTATCATTAAGTTACCAGCCTGACAACGTAATGAATTAACATGACCTAATTTAACGCAATACTCACTTTTTTCCAAACATTAAAAGGGCTTTCTGACTGGATTTCTTGAGGTAATGTTGCTCCCGAGTACTTTTAGTGGGGTCTATATTAAAACCAACAATAAAGTCGTGTTTCAAAAACCCAAACTCTTTGGGATTAGCTTCTTTAACATCTTTAAGTAGGTTAAATAAAACCTTAGCCGTAAACCGCTGTTGTGTGAAAATAATCGCACTTAACGGCTTCCTCGAATGGTTAATTTTTACCAATACTGAAATTATAAATAATGTGGTTAATATATTTGACGAGCTACAAACAGATTCAATTGTAGAAGATATTATGCATACGTTATGGTTAAATGTGGCATCTGGCGTTAAACAGAAGCTTGCAAATGTCGAATGTATGATAAATAATTAAATATTACAATATGTATTTAAAGTGACTAAGCATTTATAAAGTAGCATATCTATGGCCAGATTTATTATTGCAAAGAAAGTAACTACACTATTATAGCTAATGATAGGTAATATTGGACAAAAAGAAATACAAGCTGCCATGGAGTGTATTTAGTAATATTGATATTAAAATCACAATTGTCAATATTACGATAACCCTTTTACTTGTTGAAATTTAATATCCCGAGGGAATGAAAAATAGTGGGTTTTAAATACCAACATAAATCGATTTGTATTACGTACCACTAAAGAACTATATTTGGTAAACAAGTCAAAAATATATAAAGTTTTTTATTTACCTCCGGGCTCATTTATGACATCGGAGTTATATTCTTTCAAAATATTGAGTAATTGTAAAAACTTTTCTGAAGAATGCTTTAGGATTTTTTTATAACCCGTTTCATTTTCCATAAATTTTAAAAGTATCATTCGAACCCTGTATAAAATAAGAAACATTAACTATTATCAAAAAAAAAAATACAAATATACTATTTACATTTTTTGTATGAAAATCGCACAAAAATATGGACAAAAAGTTACAATTATTTTGACAACTAGCAACACAGATCAATCTCGAACGCACTTTACTCACAACGATGAGACTTCATAGTAAAGTTTGCGAATACGCGTGTATACGCTGCGCCGTATTCTATTCAATAGAATAGAATTTCTAGGATAAGTATAACCATGTAAGTATGTATTATTTATGTGGTAAGGCAATGTTATTCAAAATAATCTTTGCTAAATGCGTATTTATAGGCGATTAAAATGCAATGTTAAACTTTATATAAAAAACGTTGCTCAAATGATTAAAAAACAGTATTAATATAGCATGTTCAAAATAGGCAGGTACTTACTCTGTTGAATGCGTGATGACAAATTTGTAAAACAGCTCTTCCTCCTTATTGGTGACCTTTCGTTTTAATCGCTCCAGCAAAATAATGTAAGCGAGTATACCCACAGCCCCTCCGTATGCGCCTAGCTCCTGGATGAACATTATCATCGAACTGACCATGTTTTTGACGGCTTTAATCGTCTGAAAAGAGATATTACCTATATATACTAATGTCTTTGTGTTATCATTTTACTATCCAATTTCCTACTAATATTATAAATGTAAAAGTATGTTTATAAGTTTTTACGTTTGTTAATCAATCACGGCTTAGCCGTTGAACGGATTCATTTTGATTTAGTCGTGACCTAGATTATGATATAAGCTTTTTGTCTCTCAAAGATATTCATGCGGGCTGAAACGCGAAAAAATGTAGTAGCTAATATCTAATAGTGTGCCATATTGAAATGGTTGTCGTTGGCTGTCATCAGACTATGTGATACATATTGTTAACCAATCGCCGGGGTTAGAATGTGACGTAAAACACGTCACCAACGTTCGTGCCGTTTGATTGTGATTGGTCTAGAGTGGTCTCTGTGAAACGTTTGACGTTTCCCGATACAAATATAAGACGTCGCGATGGAACGTTTAGTTTTTGAATTATTGTGTTCTAAGGGGGCAGTACAACATAATTAAATTGATAATAGCGTTAGTGAACTCTTTGAATACTCTTTGAATCGATTATATTACGGCGGTAAATAACGTTTTTCTTTTTATTTCATTGCAACAGCCTGTGGAGCCTGCAAACTATCTTGAACCCTCAGTTTGTTACAGTATCAAATGTTACAATTTTATTTTGGATTTCATTTTTAGTGTATGACCTACATGTGTATTGGTGCTGCCACACCGATGTTATAAAATGTTTTCTAACAGTAAAATTGTTACATTTTGTTAGGAATTGTTAGATGTTTTAAGTGCTCCCACACCGACGGAAAATGTTTGCAAACGTTTTCTAACATTTGAAAACATTACATCGGCCCTTCTTCTTTGACGGCTTCTTTGACGGCGCCGCTCTCAAAAGTACCGCCGCCCGCGGTTAAAAAATGTTACAAATTGTTAAGAAATGTTTACTAAATGGTGCTGCCACACCGCTGTTATAAAATGTTATATAACATTTTCTAACATTAGTTAACAAACATTTTATCACAATGTTAGTAAATGTTTAATGTTAGAAAATGTTATATAACATTTTATAACACCAGTGTGGCAGCACCATATGATATCATATTATCAGGCATATAGAAAAACCATTTAAAATAAACCCTTTCCCAAATTACCTTTTTTGGGTCCGATGAAATATCCTGCTGCCATGGTTTAAGCTTTATATTGAAGTTATTGGTGTTTTGTGGTAATTTTACTGACATAATCAACTCTTGCAACTTCTGTAACTTGGTAATAGCATCTATTGCAGCGGTAGTTAACACTGGCTTTTTATGGTACTGGACCATTTCTCTTGGATTGGTCGAATAGCTGTAATGTAAAATAAACATAAGGTAGTTGACTAGTTCTTTTTATTATTTTAATAAATAAGTTGCGTTATCCGAGATCTATTATTGAGGGAAATAGTGAGATTTCTCATGTGTTTCCTACGCGCCCCCCTTAGCTCATCTCATTATTCAAAATAAAACGTAATACGGCATCACTATGAAAAATGCTTCCCATCCATATAAAATCGTCTGAAACTAAAAAAAAAATTTCCCACTAACAAGCGCTTGTTTCCACCTATTTAAATAAAGACTTTTAAAAATCGATATTTTTAAACCTTATCAACTTTTGCTGTGATTTTTTTCTGTTTGAAGCTATCTGCATGATCAAGACGGAATTCACAGTGGGAAAGATAGTAGTTTAAGTGTAAATGAGGATAATTGGCTCGGACGATCCCTTTGAATAATAGCAGCATGCTGAAAATGAGTGTTTTTTAGTCATTTTTCGTGAATTTTAATCGACTCTAGCGTCTTAACTGTTGAGAATTAAAAACTCATGCTCCGCGGGAATTAAGTATACATATCATAGACAAAATTCAGCCACAAGTTGACTTGAGCAGCCCACTCTTCATAGAAAAAAACATTGCTTTAAATTTTGGAATTTTAAAAAATCCCAATTTTCAGGTTATGAAACGGACGTGTTGACTGCGAGATAAAAATATGATACTCACAGAATCTACTGTTTTTACCTTCAACTTAAAATTTCTACATCACTTGTTTTGTTATTTTCATGTTTAGTGCATGTACGAGCCGTTTTTTTTTTCTCAGCAAAATTCTGGACGTTTTTACTAATGGATTAAAACTAAAAAAAAAATTGGGATTTTTTTAAAATTTCAAAATTTGAAGCAAAGTTTTTTCAATGAAGAGTGGGCTGTATGAAACTATTCTATTGATTTTTTGATAGTGAAACAAGACTGCTATCCTACAATTGACAAACTTTTGTAAAAAATCAATAGTAATTATTATAATATTTTAATTGAAGAAATTAAAGAAACTGAGCATAATAATCAAAGCAAATTATTAATAAAATTAAATCGTTCATAATTAATGATTGTATTTTTAATTACTTACTTCAAAACTTCGCCGAGCTCGTTGACCGTCGCAATGGAGGCGTGAAAAGTGGTTTCCAATTGGCGCAGCGTTTCCGCCACTTTGCCGATTGACACATTCGCATTCAACAGTGTTGCAGTTAGCCCTAAAAATGTCCGCCGATATAGTTACACAATGTCTGAAATCATGGTATAATTATCTGATAGTTATCCGACAACCTCAAACCCTACATAGAGTGTATTTATTTAGTGATTAGTGGGAGTTTTTCGATAAGTGTCACATCATTCGTATTCACGAAAATATGTATGCATATCTGTGGGCGCGGCGGCCCTAGCGGATTGTATTGGTAGTGTACACGCAGGGCCGTAGCTAGAGTGGAATTTAAGGTACGGCAGCGATGGTTTCAGGTAGGGTGAAGTATTTTTTTATACTTTTTAGTCTCTTCATATCATTAGCATTCCCTTTCGTAAAATGATTAAGTTTCTTTTAATGTCCTGCAATAGACATATACTCATCACCAACCTATTTGTTCATTGCAGGACTTACGTACGCTATACCACTCCAAGAATGGTGAGAGCTAGTACACATTAGGCGTTGAGCGTTACCTTGAACGCGCGATAGCAGCGTACACACCGCGCGTTTAGCTCGACGTTCGCGAACCGTTTGTAGAACGTGCTGTTAGTAAGATGGCTAATCGACTCTCCATGTTTCACTTGGCTGCCTGCTGGTATCTTTTGGATCATCATCATCAGCCACAGGACGTCCACTGCTGAGCATAGGCCTCCTCCAAAGATTTCCAGACCAACCTGTTGGAAGCGGCCTGCATCTATCGACTTCCTACGACCTTTATCAGGTTGTCTGTCCACCTTGTAGGTGGACGTCCACGCTGCGCTTGTCAGTACGTGGCCTCCATTCCAGAACCTTTCTGCCCCATCGGTTATCGGTTATCTTTTGGATATCAGCTATAAATATATCACATGCAAACATACATAACATGCCCGAAAGAGCGCGATCGAATGTACAACAAAATAACGACGTGCGTTCCACCAAAGTTTGACATCGCGCTTTTGGCTTGCACTTAGTCAAAAGCGCGTTTTTGCGTGTGTATACTGTATAACTAATCGGCCTTAAACTTGATTCTTTAAACGCGCGTTACCAAAGCGCGCGCTTCAAAACGCTTATGTGTACTAACTGTTAGGATACAACGTTTTTTCTTATCTATCGTCTTTCTGTAACGTCTCTCAGATCTATTCGGTCTTAATTTCTAACTAATTATAATATATTTTTCTAGGATTAATAAATACAGTAAGTAACATACCCAATACTCGGGGTTGTTTTTCCACTGGACAATCCTCAAAATTCTTCATTACGAGCCTCATTGGATGATCTTCGACGGCATGGTGGCATTCGTCAAATATCAGCAAGTTTATATCTTCAATCTTTATGTAAGCGTGGGTGAGCATGTCGACTAAGATTTGACAAGTCATTACAACGACCTGCAATAAACAGAAGTATCCATTTATCGACCAAGTACCTGGAGGCCAATTCCATAAATACGAATTCGAAGTGTCGGGCTTATTACATATTTTATATATTACAGATTTAAAATGCAGGGATATAGTGGGTGCGACGGCCTGCCGGGGGACCACAGTGACCCTTAGCCACAGTAACGCGTGGCCGGGTCTGCTAGTAAATAATAATAGGAAATAATAATACTAGCCTTGACTATACACGTTCCACTGGTAGGCACGGGCCTCCTCTACTGAATGAGGGGTTGGGCCTTAGCCAACCACGCTGTCCTAATTCGGGTTAGCAGAGTTCGAAAGGATTATGGAGAACTTCTCAGGTATGCGGTTATCTCGAGACGTTTCCTTCATCATTAAAGCAAGCGATAGTTAGCAATGAATACACCCGTAACTGAGAAATATCAGAGGTGCATGCTCTTGGGGCTGGTTTCGAACCTGCGACTTACATCTCAACAGTCCATACCACTCCCTGCTGATTTATCGCTCCTTAGTAGTAGTACAAATTATACACATTATATTATGTACACAAAGCAACTTCATACCACCTACACGTTTTTTTATTTTGTAAAGCCGTTCTTTGTTTGCAACAAATAAAACAACATTGTAAGCAACCAACTCTCGTAGACGTGGTGAATAAAGATCTACCTACAGGCATAGATCAAAATAGACGTCGCAAGTTTAACTAATTTGAATGCTGAGAGTGTATTCGACTTTATCGCAGTAAGACGACAGCCACACATGAAGAATACTCTTTGGTGCTTTGAAGTATTGTAAGATATTTAAAATCTTGGTCGTCACACAACACCGCCGCGCTATAGGCTGGCAGGAAAAGGCACACCAACATGGGATGGCAAGAAGGAGAGGATCCTTAAATGTAGGGATTCACGGACTAGGAGGATATGGAAATCGGGTCAAGGGCAGGAAGAGTAGGGTAAGGGTTTTAATGGTAAGGAGATGTGTCGTGGACCTTACTGGCAGGAAAATCCGTAGCCTAGCTAACCTAGCAATCGTCACTAGAATCGTTGAAATTAATTTAAAACTTATGTTCCGTCTGCTTCCATACCATGTCTGTCGGCTAATGAGCAATGGCACATAGTTTCCAGTGCGTTGTTCAATACTTTAGTTTGAGAAGTGGCGGAAGTTGCAAAAATAGATTGTTGATGCCATGCCGGCCACGCGATAAGCCTGTTAACGTATAAACGTCAAGTACCCACCGAGTAAGTGTTGTTTATACCCTTTTAGCTCACTAGTGATCACTTGGAATTAAGCGGGATTTGAAGAAGGTAACAGTATTGCCAACTCTTGTTTGCTAAGCCTGCCAAGAGCGGTTCTAAAAATCATTAAATCAGGGCTTTTTCCGCTAAGACCCGTAAATGCCACTAGTGAAGTTCTAGGTCACAAAAAAAGGGGCTGATGAGAGTTTAATGATTTTCTTAAGTCCTCACTGTCAATTTCGTCATTTCTTTACAAAATATTTATAAAAATATTTATCTATACATATTATGTATTGGGAGGTTATGTTTTTTCTTTTATTATTATATCTCCGAATGCCGTCATAATAACAAGATAAAATATATGCCGGCTTCGCTGCTCGATTAGCCTGAAAAACCAAGAAGCCGAGTTGAATCAAAATTTGTGCTAAGTCGCATCGACACACACCTATTGCTCTTCATTGGAATTTGTGCTCGATATGTCGTCATTCCTATCACATGAGGGGGCAAAAATAAGCTAGCCGAACCGTGGGTGCACTAGTTGCACATCTACCTACCCTTTCGGAGATACAACCGTGAACATATACGTCGCAGATTTATGAATACGGACATTGAATTGAGTTGGCAAATGACCCTATTTATTGAAAAATTGTTGGTACCGTCAATCATTTTGTTAACTTAAGAATTATTTACGTTGTTTGTCAGTTGATTTCATTCTCGGGGTGGGAGAAAACTCAATATAAAAAGCGTCTCATTTGAACAAGTAGTCTTAACGTAACCGAGCCTGAAAGAAGTCTATTAAAGGTCTTAATAAATCACTTTTTACCCGATCCAGGGATCGAACCCGAGACCCTCAGCACGCATTAGAACTGCGAACCAAGGCAATTAAATAATAAAAAAAAATACCTACATAATTGTAAATATTTGGCATAACCATTATTTATACCTGGCATAGTTAAACACTCCTTTATCTTTCTCTGGTAACGTGATATATTAAGTTAGTAGAAAGAAACCAAAATAGTGTTTTAACTTAGCAGTGCTAAAAAAGTTTTTAAGTAGGTAACGCCGATTATGTTGTGTTATGGGTTACCTGGTGCTTGCTTAATTCCTCGTCCCATTTCTCCTTATTCCAATAATCGACGCCGTTTTCGCTGCTGTAGGCACCCACTTCGCCGACTGGACACAAGTTTTCAATGAACTTTTTCTACAACAAAGATACATCACATTCTCTAACAAGACAGAAACTAGTCCATTTTTTTTTGTCGCGGGGATAAGCGTTTTATCACTACCGCCCCGCCCCGGGGGAGGCAGGACGGTTATGTTGGGCTCTGTCGGCCTTACGACCCAGCGTTGAGCCGCCCGGAAGAGATGGAAAACATCCGGGCGACCGCTGGGCCGAGTCCCTACACTATATACACCCTATGCCGACAAATACCAACTAAAAACCCCGCGGTGACCTTCTTCGGCGCACGTGGGGCGGCCCTTGTATAATCCAAGGATTGCTACCGGAACTGTACCGGCGCGGTGCCTTGCGGCCCGTCCCTTGTGGGGAGGCTCAGAAGGCCCCGCGCACCGAAGGATGCCCTCGGCGTTAACGAGAGCACGAGGCCTACCCATGCTGCCGTCCATCTCGGGGTCGCACGTACATAGGTACTAATTGGGCGCTACGACAGTCCCCCGCTGCGCGCCCGCGACCCCAATGGCCCCTATTAGTCGCCTCATACGACAGGCAGGGGATACCGTGGTGGAATTCTCCAAACGCCCCTATTCCACAGGGCGGAGAAACCAAAGTCCATGTCATAACTTTTAATAAATTGATTTTGTAAAGTAACAACCAAACTATAATTATTACTAATAAGATACTGATTAACACTAATATTTTGGCTTTTATTGAGGAGCTACCTTAAGTGTCCGCAATATCCCCTCTCCCCTACTTACGTCAAAATTACTTCTTCGTAAATTGGTCTATGTTATCTGGCGAATAACACCCAGCTCCACCGGGTCGTTACCACTGTCTCACAGAAAACCGACGTCAAGTAACGTCTTGCTGCTATGTTTTGGTACGGTGAGTGAGATATCCGAAAGCCCAAATCCCCCTCCTCCTCAATCGCTTAATTTCCCTTTCCTTTAAGGTCGGCAACGCGCCCATGATTATTCTGATATAGACGCACATGGGCGTTGGAAATCACTTACCATCAGGTGACCCACTTGCACGTTTGCTGGCCTATGCTATAAAAAGGAACGTAACCAGACATTGTGAAATGGGCTTTAAATGATTATACCTGTTGTATGACCAGTGGCACTGTATTAACAATGAAAAATGTGCGTTTTCCACCCTGTTTCCATGGCTTTTGTAGGGCATCACGAAACTTTTTGATGAGTTCGCAAGCTATGAATGTTTTGCCTGATCCTGAAAGAATCGAAAATTAGAGATTATGGTAGATGGTAAATGATACACGAGTTTGAATTGTATAAAATTTACTAAAAGAACATAAATGGACTCTATACACATGGATGATGCAATATTGTTTGGCTGTTACACTGTAACTGTAGGTGCAAATAGTGCTATGTAATTGCCCAACCTGGAAATTGTGCCCAGGACCTCACGATTGTCACATCTTAGTTTGCTGCCACTATAATACCAATGAGACAAATATAATAAATAAATTGATAAATAACTTTGTTTATACATACCAGTTGGCAAGTGTATGATGGTATTTTTTTTTATTGCAATGTCTTGCAACAATACTTGATATGGTCTTGCCTTCATTGTTTATTGGCATCTAAAAAAAAGAGTTTATGATTTACTTGTACTTCATCATCCAAGTAAGAACATGAATGTCAATGGCCTTTGACCAGTTATTAGAAAAACATTATTCGGAAGGAAATTCATTCCTATTATAATATCTTATTAAAAACTTTGCATACAGATATTTTAACATAACATAGCATCAGACGTGAAACTGAATACACTGTAAGTAGAGTATATAAAAACAAATCAAATGGGGAAAGAACTTATATCAAACACAGAGAGTAGAAAATCTCACACACTATTTCACACTTTACTTTTGATCTACAGTTGATTCAATTACACCTATGGTTAGCTGATAAACAAAGAAAAAATATCAACATTTGATGTTGATACGCTCTTACCAAAAACAAAATCTTAAAATTCTATTACTTCGCTACTCAGAGTCAGTTGATGTTATTGTGTACTGAAAATGTGTTATGCTCAGATAATCCAATTAACTTGTGTGAGAAATAAATGTTGAATTAAAGAAATAGCTAATGCCTAATGAAAACATAATTAACATCTCTGAGTACAGCACAACAATTTTATAAAGTCCTATAGTAATTTTTCTTTAAAAATTAAGTATCTTGACATAAAACAAGCCAGACTATTCAATTTATGGAAAGGTAATTATCAATATTGTACTGTTTTTCCTACAAAAAGGAAAATTGGAAAGTAGGTACCTACGGTTTTGTTCTTTCCATTCATATTTTGAAAAGATTTCACTATAGATATATAGAAATACATATTTGATATTTTATTTGTAAATTACCAACTCCGGAGTTGAAACTAGAACCCCCACTGTTCACAGCCTGAGTTCCGCTTCCAATAAATGGATGAATGCACAAAGAAATTTAAATTAAGAACTTTTCGTATATTTATAGATTTTTTTTATTGATAATTCATAAAGCATTTAGTAATATTTACAGAAAATACTCACCTACGTACGTACTAAATTTCTACGACTGGTCTTGGCAAAAACTCACGACGAAAAACAATGGCAAATGCCAATCAAGCGATAATTTTTAACAATTTCAGATTTGCAAGTTGCGACTTGTGCCGACTTGAATTTACTAGTGAGTAGTGAGTGGGTCTGTCTCTGTGTGTACCTGTCATGCCCGTAATCAAATAGGCCTGTGATCTCATAAGAAATACAATATCTCCCCGTACATTTTACCCTATCTTTGTAAAATAGGTTTAAAGCTTATAGATTCTTTAACCTTAGCTTTAAAGAGTCTTTACACTAACATCGATAAACAAAAATAAATAAAGTTGAAAATAAAAAATCAAAATATCAATTTTATGTATATAGCTCTTTTTGGACTCGATGACAAGTCGCATCGGTGCCGCTGCTGGTCAACTGAAATTGTATCGATTCCAAAAAGACCTATAGATAAATTTAAATTGTTATTTTTAACTTTCAGTGTTAGTTTTGACAACCTCCGTGGCGCAACTGAGCTGTGAAACCAGGGGCCGCGGGTTCGAATCCCGTACTAAGACAGAGGTTTGTGTGGTTCATAAATATTATTTTCGGACATGAGTGTTGGGGGCAGCAAGTCCCTCGTATTTCGTGATACCCACGATACAAGTTAACCTCGTGTCTAGTCAGTCATAATGTGTGACTGGAATACCTGCGGAATCATGGATATGTTGTTGAAGTCTCACAAGAAAGGAATAGGTAACGAAGAAAGTAGTAAAGGAATGGAGTTATGTATGGGCCTCCGGATATAAACGACGAAATGTCACGCCATCGTCTTTTTTGTTGTCCTGGACCTAATAATAGAAATTTTAAAGTGAAACACGGCAATTTTAAAACATCATTTATTGGTGAACGACGCACTTTCGTACAGTGCGTTTGCGATTGACTGAGCATCTATGTTTAACAATATATATCGCTGGGGTCCATTTTACAGCTTAACTCAATTGAATGTTATTCTTTCAACAAATTCGGTCCACAATTGGTGGAGAAACCGACATACCAACATCCATAAAAAAGCAAAAATATAAAAGTGCCGAGTAATAAGATGTACTGACTTACAAGCTTAAATTTTTTTGACTATAATTTTAAATATCTTCCTGTAATGCTGGGGAAATTTATTACAAGACAACATTTCTGGAACAAAAACATTTTTATTTTATGTGTTGTTTCGTTTTACGCACGTAATTAAAACAAATGCTTTAGCTTAATAAATATCGACCTCAATAAAAACGTATTTCTGTGTATTTAAATGGGTTTTATTTGTTTTTATCATATTATGTGATGAACACTGTACTTATTGACAATCTGTAAAACAATATTCCTTTTAATTACTTTTTTGTGAAATAGCATAAAACGTAAGTTCCGCATGTATTGTAAAAAGGAAACTCTGCGACCATAAACAATATTTTAATGACGTGGCATTAAATGAGACACCACGTAATGAAAACTGTAACGGAAAGTATAACACACAGAAATCAACTTGGCACCTCAGTGGAATGCGCGTCCCCTCCCACCACACCCCACCGCCTACCGCTCTCGCCCTCGACGCGTCATTACGGTCAGTAAATTAAATACTACCGTTACGCACGCGCCTCCTTCGTGTTTTTTTCGTTGTTATTATTGTTATTTTTATGGATATAGAACTGTTACCAAAAAATATACCTACATTTAACCCCCTTATTGATAAACGCTGAATAGGTATCTATTGATTAATTATTATATGTTTAGCGTCAGTCACACATTTGTCATCTGTCAGAGTGAGAATGAGACAAAACATATTTTAGTAACCAATTTAGTAGGTACGGACGCGAAGCCGCGCCCGTGAACTTCGCTTGAAAACGTGCCCATCCACATTCGCAGTCACAATAACTTGTATCGATGGGTCTTATCTTGAATTTTTTATGCAGTTAGTACATTCCTATGACGTCATTACACCGAGGTGCCTAGTTAACTTCTGCGTGTTATACTGAGCCATAAATAAAGAAGATTTGGCGTAGTTTAGATAAAGGAACCAGTATGTATGATCGCTTCTGAGTGCTAGAGCCACGCTGTAGACAGTTTTGTCTACAGCATGAATGGGCTGGCTCGACCGGGTCGTTACCACTGTCTCACAGAAAACCGACGTAAAGTAGCGGCTTGCTGCTGCGTTTCGTATGATGAGTGAAATATCCGGAAGCCCAAATCCCCTCCCCTTCCCAATCCCTAATTATCCCTTTCCTTTAAGGTCGGCAACGCGCCCATGATTCTTCTGGTTGTGGGCGTACATGGGCGGTGGAGATCACTTACCATCAGGTGACCCATTTGCATAGACTATGGGGGACACCACGTCCCATACATCGAAAGTGAAGTGACCCATAGTGTGCCAGAATGCTGTACGTATACGGGTCTCACGCACACACTCTCATCATAGTGTGCCAGTTTCCGCCATTACGCGACACGACCGCCTTGTGTAACGTTCACTCCAACTTGGATTTAAAAAAATATAATAATGCCGACATGTGTCATAAAACATTGTAAAAACAATTCGACATCGAAAAAGAAATATCAAGGAATTACTTAGCACAGGTAACATATAAATTTATAATCACTTTTATAATGTTTTTGGTAAAATTATTTACGTAATATTCGGAATATAAACGTCAACTTCACGTGCATGTGTTGCCAGAAAATAAATGAGGTATTTTCCCCAAAGTGTGAGTATTCCGTTGTAATTAAGAACATTAGTTCAAAAATTACTAACCGACTTTAAACCAGGAGGAGGTTGTCAATTAAGCATATATTTTATTTTTAATGTACGAACATATATTTTCCCATCAAATATGGACCGCTTTGTTGAAATATGTTGATGTTCGATAAAGTTTAAGTACTAAGCGGTCTCCTATATACAGTGGCGTAGCTAGCACGGGTGGCACCCGGGGTGGATTTGATTTGGCTGTCACCCTAAGAATGAAAGCTTTAAAATGATTTAATGTATTTTAACCGATTTCAAAAAAGGAGGATAGAGGAGAGGATTTCCCAATTTTTGAATATTATTTCGGGTTATATCAGGTCGATTTCCCAAAACCGGTGACAACCGGGGTAGAGTGCCCCCCTCTCCCTTCCTAGCTATGGTACTGCATATATATTTTGTTAAAATCTGATAACGGAATATGGAGTAAAGATATTAAACTCCTCGAACAAACAAATAAATAAAAAATAAATTCGCCGAATTGAGAACCTTCTTTTTTGAAGCTTAACCGGCTTCATATTATCAAGATAACCAAAACATAAAATTTATCTTTAGAAACTCTGTGAGAAGTAAATAATAACATTAATGTCTAAAGGTATTTTTGGATTCGGTAAAATTTGTGTTGCGCGGCAGCGGCACAAGCCCCGAATTTTTTATTTATAATAATAATAATAATATCATTTATTTCAACCAACATGGATCATAATAATTACATTACACATATTAGAATAAAATTATTTAACATATTACGTATACTATTTATTTATCAGTGCGTTTTGAACTTTTTTTTGTACAGTACTCTTTATTTTAAAAGGATGTTTTACATTTTTAAATAAAAGTTACAAACAAAAAACAAAACATTTAAAAATATAAAAATATTACTCTCCAATGGCGAGGCCTAGGACCCAAGCCACCGGCGGTTAGGACCTAAGAAAGAGAAACCTCCTCACAATGCGTGCTGTCCAATAACACCGCTTTCTGTATCTGGACTTTGACCCAAAGACCAATTGAGAGCCTCTGAAGATGTTTGTCGAGGCTCTTCGGTATCAACCCAGAGACGACTATCGGTACAATTATTGTTGAGTCAACATCCCACATCTCGGTAACCTCGTGTGCCACATCTAAATATTTGGTAGTTTTATCTTTTTGGCTTTTACGAGGTTCTCGTCATGCGGAATGGTGACGACATTTTATAGCGAATAGTATTTTTTTTTTCAATTTGGAATTAAAACACACTCTGGCAGGCACCGAATATAGGATTAATCTAATTAAATGTATTTTAGAAAAATATTTGAGCATTCGAGATCACCATATTTCCAAATTAGAAGCTACTGAACGGTCCGTGCAAAGTAAAAGGCATGTTTATAAAAAATTAAATCATTTTAATTTAATTTTTATCTTTTCATATACCTACCCCACAATTACACGAATCAATTAATTGTTTGAACTAAGTACTTAATTACCATGTACATACTTTATTTAATACACACGGGTCGAATATAAAACCTTTTAGGAGTTGGTTAAAAATGGGGAATATTTTCATTTATCTGGTATCCCTCAACTTTCGCACACATACATCAAGAACCTGCATCACTCTCGATATTAGTAGCGCTCCGTCCTCCTTTTTTTATAAGTCGATGCCCATTTGCTCGTTTACCGGCTTATGCCATAAAAAAAAAAAAAAAAAATCTATGTGGCGTAGTCGCAAATCAAAATGCAATGTAAGTCGGGTTAAGATCTCAATGTGTTATCAAAACTTTTTTTTAAAAACGTATGATAAAAAAAAGAAGTTAAAAGTAAAGTTAAAATATTTTTAAAGTTAAATATAATAATGGTCCTTGTTAACTTTTTTTATTCAAGCACGGCAAAGCACTACACCTGACGGTAAGCGCAGTGCAGTCTAAAATAAAAACCAGTAACCACTGATAAACAATGAGTGTAGATTTGTGCAATAAACATTAACGGTGATAAACAGTTGAAATAAAACTAATTTAAACGGATTTTATCGCGGTTTTTTATTTTAATTATGATCCCGACGTTTCGAAGACTTTTCAGCCTTCGTGGTCAAGGGGAGGACTGAGGTGTAGGTTGTCCAAAAATGTTAATGTTACAGTATCTACCTTCAATTTACAATTATAAATTATAAAAATCTTTATGGTTTGGTCCGATCTACGCAGAAGGAGCTCACAGTGTCTTGAGGTCTGGCAATTGGTCTTTTGGGTTCCGATTTAATTAAATGTATAACCGGATCCCAGGCTTGTGCTAGCTTCCAACCATCTTCTCTATTGAAATTTGGATGTTTTTTAATTTCTGCTGCCGAGCTGCAACATGTCAAGCAAGTACTGCGAGACAACAAGCTCCAAATTCCACGCCGTCGTCACAGAAACCGAGTGAAACCAGCCACAGTTGAACGTATACCTGTTGTGTTACCTTTTGTAAGAGGAGTCACAGACAAGATTGGCTACATACTGAAGCGTGCTTCAATTAAAACTTACTTCAAGCCGCCCAAGAAGATTAGTCAATTTTTACCACCTGTCAAGTGCCATATACCTCTACAGGAACAGGGAGTATACAAAATCGACTGCGACTGTGGCCTCTCCTATATCGGTCAAACCAAAAGAAACATAGGGACCCGCGTAAAAGAACACATAGCTGATGTTAAACACCGACGCTCTACGAAGTCTGCAGTTGCTGAACATTCTGAGGAAGGCTCCAATCATTATCTTAGATTCGACAAACCACAAATCCTTGCTAAAGAACACCGATTCCTACCTAGGATGATTAGTGAGGCTATTGAAATTAAAAAACATCCAAATTTCAATAGAGAAGATGGTTGGAAGCTAGCACAAGCCTGGGATCCGGTTATACATTTAATTAAATCGGAACCCAAAAGACCAATTGCCAGACCTCAAGACACTGTGAGCTCCTTCTGCGTAGATCGGACCAAACCATAAAGATTTTTATAATTTATAATTGTAAATTGAAGGTAGATACTGTAACATTAACATTTTTGGACAACCTACACCTCAGTCCTCCCCGTGACCACGAAGGCTGAAAAGTCTTCGAAACGTCGGGATCATAATTAAAATAAAAAACCGCGATAAAATCCGTTTAAATTAGTTTTATTCGGTGATAAACAGTGTATGGAAACAATAAAATAAGTGAATTAAGCATTGTACTGGAAGGAACTCACACCAAAACTCCAACAACACCTTGAAAACGTCCATACCATTTTTTCATCGTTCCTTAAATTAAAAAGAAGAAGAAGAGTACATATTATTCGGAGTTTTGGCGGGAATTCTGACATTGCAGTTCATTGCTTATTTTAATTTATTTCATAAACTAGTTTGGATTTGTTCAATAAACATTGACGGTGATGAACAGTGTATGGAAACATTGAAATAAGTGAATTAAGCATCGTACTGAAAGGAGTTAACACCAAAACTCCGGCAAGATCTTGAAATCATCTCGAAGGCCTTCGATAGGGTATGGCATGCGAGTCTGCTTAATAAGCTTCCTGGATATGGCACTCCCGCCGACTTTTGTAGTTGGGTGGCTGACTTCTTGAAGGAACGGTCAATTAAAGTAGTAATTGACAGCTGCTCATCCGACATCATGGCTATCAATGCCGGAGTTCCTCAAGGGTCTGTTCTCTATGCGACTCTTTTTCTGCTGCACATCAACGATCTTCTTCAATCCGGTATTGTTGGGTATGCAGACGACAGTACTGTCATGGAGAGATACCTGTCTAATGCTAATGCCGGCGGGGTCGACATTAGTTCTTTGAGAGAAGCCATGGTAGAGCGGACTAACCTGACTTTAAGTTTTATCTCGCAGTGGGGTGACAACAATTTAGTCAGGTTTAACGCCAGCAAAACACAAGCCTGTCTGTTCACCGCTAAAAGGAGTCAATTTTCTTTGACTCCTACTTTCCGGGGTGCATCTATTCCAATCACCGACAACCTTAAACTTCTTGGCATAGAGCTGAAGGCAAATATCAACTTCGGCTCCGACATCGAGTCCAAAGCCCAAACAGCGGCCAAAAAACTGGGAATCCTAAATAAGGTAAAGCGATACTTCACGCCAGGACAGCTTCTGACATTGTATAAAACGCAAGTCCGCTCTTACATGGAGTATTGCAGCCATCTTTGGGATGGCTCAGCAAAATATCAGCTTGCTGAGGCGATAAAAAGCTGGTGAAGACTAGGCTTCACAGCCTGGATCACCGCGCGCCGTAAGGTTGCCTGCTTGTCGGTTTTTATAGACGGTACTTCGGAGAGTGTGCACGAGAGCTACATGAGCTCATCCCGCCTTCTCCCTTCTACCATCAGAGCACCAGACGTACAGCAGGATATCATCCCTACTTGGTTGATATTCCTCACATTCGCACAAAGCGCTATAAAACATCCTTTATAATGCGCACAGCCAAGGAGTGGAATTCCCTGCCTGCGTGTGTCTTCCCGAGTGAGTACAACCCGAATGTCTTCAAGACTAGTGTGGATCGGCACCTTCAGGGTAAGCTCGCTCCATCGTCGACCTCATCTTTGTCTATACGGCCAGATTGAGGTCAAGAGCAAACCCATCATTAATAAAAATAAAAATAAAAAATCGACTGCACCCGTGTTTCATCGTTCTTGTAAAAATAACTTGAGAATAAATTATACTTGTCATTGGCGAAATACATATTAATGCGAAGTCATAACTTAAAAATAAAAATAAGAGTACATGCTTACAGTAGTGATGTTCATGTACAAAAAATTTCGATATTTTTTCCGATATAATATATCGAAATATAGTATCGATATTTAGCGATATATCGGTCAAAAATATCGATATTTTGGATATATCGTATTGTACGAAGGAAAATACTTTATTAGGAGTAAATAAGTAAACCCACTAAGGTTAAAAAAGGCAATCAACTTTGATTTTATTAATCCCAATATTCCTTTCTTTTATTTCATTGAATGACGAGACGAGCAAGATGCTCGCTTGGTGGTAAGCGTCACGCCTGCCCATGAACAGAAACAACACCACACAGAAATTTGAATTACAAAGCATTGCATGGCACTGAACTGCGCTCGTCACCCTGAGACATAAGATATGAAGTCTCTTAATGCCCAGTAATTTCAATGTCCTTCAAACCGAAACACAACAGTGCTTACACACTGTTGCTTGGCGGCAGAAACATCATCTTAACCTGACAAAAACAAAATTTCATTGACTCTTAGCTTGGATTCTGCTTCTCTGCTCGGTTAATACTTGCGCGGTCATAGAAAACAGTCTTTCCGATGCCACAGAGCTGTAATGATGATTTTTCCTAAATATTCTACGATATCCTTATTTCGTACGATATTTCATATATCAGATAAAATATATCGATATTATATATCGACTGCAATGATTCGATAATATCGCATTGATTCGATATATCAAATAAATGTATCGTTATTTTATCACATATCGATACATATCGAGCACTCCTAGCTCACAGCTGTCATTTATATGTCAATATATAGATTGATAACAATTGTTGTTATTTATTTAACGCATTTGGCTCTCGAATTCCGAATTTGATGCCGTAAATCGTGATCAAATTAACCTCTATGCGTCATCTGAAATAGATAATTCTTGATATATTTAAAGTTATGTTTACAATGTGCTTAGCACTTGTTGGAAGTAACGTGATAGAAGTATATTTGGGCATATTGATGTTTTTCATTTCTCCGGTGTCGCCTGGCGGTATGTCTCTTGTGTCGCGATATAAATTTTGTACTTAACTTATTCTCTGTAATATTTTTCAAAGAACCTGCCTGAAAATCTCTTTTTTTTATAGCATAGGCCGGCAAACGAGCAAGTGGGTCACCTGATGGTAAGTGATTTCCACTGCGCATGTACGCCCACAATGCCAGAAGAACCGTGGGCGTGTTGCCGACCTTAAAGGAAGGGGATTGGGAAAGGGAGGGGGATTTGGGCCTCTGGATATTGCACTCATCGTACGAAACGCTGACAGCAGGCCACTACTTACTTCGGTTTTACTGTGAGACATTGGTAACGACTGGGCCGAGCGAGCCCATTCATTCTGTAGATAAAACTGTCTACAGTGTGGCTCTACCACTCATTATCTCTTGCTTCTTGGCTCCTGCATATCTGTATAGGTTAAGACTTAGAAAAGGGCATTTGGGTATGGTTACCAAAAATGCTGGAAACTGATAAGAATTATGATTTGTCATCACATTGTTATCATTCATAAAGCAAGCTTATGAGTTAGTTTCGAATTTTTTTAAAATATTGACATGTTTGAGTGTAAAATAAAATAAAAGTAGAAGGATAATGAATATTAACATTTGTACTGTTTTATGTTTCCAGCAAATGATCTACATTTTTATGATGGTGCCTCCCCTGCGGATGTGATAGCAGGTGATGCGTTTTTTGAAATATTGGACCCACCAGAGCTCAGATATTCATACAGAATAAGACCTGCAAAAGATTTTGGAGTGGCTTTTGTAAGTGAAACTTTTAATTAGCCTTTGACCACTACATAATTTAAGTGGCCAACAGCTAGTACAGCCAACTAATTTTTACAGTTTTTAAGTGCAGGTATTTTGCCAATAACTTGTTTGTTGATAGTTGGGCCCTTTCATTCTTCATTAATGGTCAATTAGCAAACAATGCACTATTATGGTAAAAGGTATGTGCTTTGGCACATTTAGTTTTTTACGAATTAGTATGAATAGACAAACAGTATCCAGCTTTCCAGGCATTATCAGTCTATTAAGAGAGAATAGATACATATTACATTATTATAACTGCTTTATACTCGGTCATCATTGCACTTTTATTCCGAAGACAAGTAGATTGTCGAAACGCACAATTTTAATAGTATCTTTATTAGTTCTATGAAGCTATCTGTTATTAGAAAGCTATTTTTTTATAACTGTAATATTAACTTTGACCTTACCATGATACTAAGAGAATTATGGATGAATAGCTGACCTTTAGTAAAGATTGGGTACCAGAATACTCACTCACAATTATTTAAATAATGGTGCATATAAAAGTCTAAAGTAAAGTAAATTTTTAGTAGCATACTTACTATAAATCATGCTTGATTCGTAAATTATATTGTTTCAGAATGAAAGCCTGTATTTTGAAAATGCGCGCCTAGTTCCCACCATACCTCTACACAGTTGTACGGATATTGTAAATCAAGAAGAAATTGTTGGGCACATTGCACTTTCTGAAAGAGGGTATGTGCTAAAACTATTTTCAATAGAAGTGAACATATTCTTTAAACTTTTATTTTTATAGAATAGGCTGGCAAACGAGCAAGCGGGTCACCTGATGGAAAGTGATCTCTACCGCCCATGTAAGCCCACAATACCAGAAGAATCATGGACGCGTTGCCGACCTTAAGGAAAGGGATAGTTAGGGATTGGGAAGAGGAGAGGGATTTGGGCCTCCGGATATCTCACTACGTACGAAACGCAGCAGTAAGCCGCTACTTTACGTCGATTTTCTGTGAGACAGTGGTAACGACCCGGTCGAGCCGGCCCATTCATGCTGTAGACAAAACTGTCTACAGCGTAGCTCTACCACTCAAAATTGGACTTGTTACTGATTTGTATTACGATGAATGTCACTGCTTTTCTCGCAGCACATTATCCCTTTACCTACTCAAAAACATTTACCTCATTAATTTAGTTGTAGCCACTTTAGGCTGGGAAACCATGAGGTCCTACGTTCAAATTCCAGGTTGGGCAATCAAAATACGGGTTTTGAGTTTTCGATTCGAGAATTGAGTTGTCGATAATTGCAATTTGTGTCCGGTATGATAATAGGTTTTTTAACTGTCACATCGGAGAGGTTATGATTGTCTAGCCATATCATTGTGGTGACGCACGTTTGCAACGACCACATAACCTAACTTTCTACATTTATTCTGTTGTGAACCACATAGACTTAATACTCTGTTGGTTTTGTAAACTGTTTATACATAGATTGCTTTTTCAGCTGGTTTTTTTTTATTATGTCTCGGCAAAATGAGTACGCCGCACCTGATGGTCAGTGTAGCGTAATCCAGGAATAGTGTCGACCAACGACAAACAGTGTGTCTATCGTTAGTTGGCAAGATCATGCCGGCCTGCAGAATGTGATCAATCTAACTGTTCAAGCTATATAAAGTTATTTTGAGACTACATATTTACAGTGTCCAAATATATTATTGAAAGTGCAATTTAAAGATAATTGCAAAAAAAGAACTGTCAATCCACAAAATTTCAAAATAGTGAACACAATTTCAACTATGATGTAAAAACATTTTTATTGATTTGTATAATTTTAAATTGCAGGGAGTGCTCATTTGTATTTAAATCGGCTAAAGCACAACAGGCTGGTGCTAGAGCTGTGATTATTACTGAATCAATTGACAAATGGGACGAAGCTTTGGATCATCTTATAGAAATGGTGGATGACAGGTTTGTATTCTTTATGTATTACGTATACGAAAGTTAAGTACCACTCACTCACTGATTAATCACGGAATCTCAAAAACTACTAAAGGTGGGATCATGGAATTAAGTACGATATTAATATATGCAATATAAGGGCGCGCTGAGAAAGGATTTTAGGAAATTTACATATTGTGGAAATATGGGGGAGGGGATAATATTTCTTTTTGCACGGTTATATTTAGATTAGATTTATTCAAACTCTGCAAAAATTCAAATTCAAATATACTGCCTCGGAAGCGTAGTCGTATTGCGTACGCGGTACTACTGCTGTGCTTAGGTGTCGGGATCAATCCCCGGGTCGGGTTAAAGCGATGATTGTGTTTTTCTATCATGAAATGCTCAATATCAAGCTAGCAATCGTTTCAAAAAGTCGTAAGCGTGTGATCTGGGGCAAGTTTCAAATGCGGGACTTCTGCCTCGACAATCCATACCACTCCCCGCATAGTTGCTAAATACGTGTTTTTTTTACAGGATGGAGTTGGATGTGAATATACCAGCGGCTTTTTTACTCGGCCGCAGTGGTTATACGATACTTCACACTTTGAAGACTCTAAAGAAGAGTTACGCTGTTATCAATCTTCCAGTCAATATGACGCATGTGCCAATGGGTAAAATGAACCAACCACCGTGGGTGTCATGGTAATATATTCGTACCAAAGATATAGACACAAATATATTATGTACATAGATTATACTCAATGTAACATGAATACAAAGTTGAATAAGTTACCTTCTTCTAAAGTTAACTGATATTTAATAATCGTTCCAACCATAGAGATATATTTAAAAAATGCCTCAAGTCTACCTACTTTGTGTGCTTTTTTTATATGATTGAATGACGAGACGAGCAAGGCGCTCGTAAAATTATAAGCACGCGTACTCTCTGATTAATAGTTACTTTCGATGTTCTGTTTACAAACCGTTTTGCTTACTGCTAGTATAATTTTATCACATTCTGTCAGAAGAGTATTGATAATAGGTAAATATATCTGTAAATATAGGAAAGGAACATAAGTCTGCTCTCGGCGTTACCCAAACTAAACTCTGTAAGGTCTCATCATGCTGTATAGTATTTCAATAGCTGTCCAAGAGTAAACATTTTGGTAAAGACGGTATAAATAAAAACAAACTTGTATTTCAACCATTATAACTACAATCATCATAATAATGCTATTAGATATATTTTTTTATCCGAGCACGGCAAATGACTGCACTACACCTGATGGTAAGCGTAGTGCAATCAAAAAAACCAGCAACCACCAACAATGAGTTTATCGGTAGTAGTCATGCCGGCCTGTAAAAATGCATCTGCCCTCTTCGGCGAGGGAAAAAGCATATCCGAGGGGCCTGCGACAGGACAGGCGGATGACCGATGCAGGCACAGTGGTACAAGGATGTACCGCCATACCCGCCTCAATCTATCTAGTCATAAGGCAAGCCCCATGGGAGAACCGGATGTACACTGGCTGATCTTGGAACGCGATCCACACAAGGCATGTGGATCACTATGGCAGGTTTTAACACCATGTGTACGGTGGTCGCCATCCGGGTCGATTTGAATATCTTACCACCAGCCAATTCGATCCCTGTACCGAGATACATGCTACTAATATTTGTGAGTCTAGATGTTGTGGGTCCTTTCTCTTGATGTTGATATATTACTATTTGCATATTGCATAACAGGTGCTCTTAAAAAGAGTTAATCATTGAGTATAATCTTTCACATTTTACCAAATAAATGCTCATTTTCAAAACATTGTAGTTGACACGGAGAGTACAAATAAATGTGTGTAGCTATTATGACGTTAAGAATTATATATAATACATAGATACTACAATTTAAAAAGACATGTTATGAAATATATACAGTATGTTTAATATTATACAGTTTTACATGCGTTGTTATTGTTTCGTGACGAGTATGTATTTATTTAAATAAAACTTATTTAAACGGATTTTATCGCGGTTTTTCACCCCAAGTTTAGGTGTTACTCCACTCCACCCCTTGACCACGAAGGCTGAAAAGCTTTCGAAATGTCGGGACCAAAATTAAAATAAAAACCGCGATAAAATCCGTTTAAATTAGTTTTATTTCAATGAGTAACATTCGCGTAAACGTAGGAAATCATTATGAGTAGGTATTTGTGTTATTAGCTCAGTTTATATGTATTGATTTTATATATTGTTATAATTTCGCAGTGTTAATATACTATAATTATGGTTTCAAAGTCCATAACTTACTACAATATTAAGGCCGCGTTTATAAATCAAGTATTCCATGTCAATGCTCCGAGTTTAAGATATCTCCATACTGAATTTAATCAATATCACCAGAAATGCGATTTGCTGGTGGGAGGATACTTGTATCCGACCGGATAGCGACCACCGTACACTGGTGCTAAAACCTGCCATAGTGGCCCACCTTGTGTGGGTCGCGTTCCAGGGTCAGCCAGTGTATATCCGGTTCTCCCGAGGGGGCTTGCCCCCTGATCCTAACCCTTTCCCCATCCCTTTTTCCTTCCCCTCTCCCTTGACCCTTTGGCAGGCCGGCATGATCTTACCGACCAACGATGGACACATTGTTTATCGTTGGTCGACAATATTCTTGGATTACGCTACACTTACCATCAGGTGTAGCGTAGTCACTTTGCCGAGCCAGGATAAAAAAAAAAAAAAAAAAAAAAATATGTGGTGCGAAAACACTACAATCGATATCAGAAGTTACACGATTACATACAGGCGTATCCCAAGGAATACAATAACTATGCATACAGATGTGTATGCATGTGTATGTGCTTTATAACTTTTAAAAAAAAAATTGTGAGAAAAATATAACACGGCTTTTATAATGTCAAAAGTTTGCAATCATTTAAATTTGGTCTGTAGACTGATTATATTGTATGCCGAACATTCATTGTATATTCGTATTAATTCGTAAAAACCGATGATTACTAAAGCTCGTGAATGATATAGTAGTACTGTAAAAAGTAGTCTGTGATTAATGTAAATATTGTTAGTCAGTGCTATGTTACCGTTTAGTAGCGATAGGACGTTTAGCAATTTATTGTTATTGACAATATGGTTTTTTCCCTTTAGTCGTTTGAGGAATAAAGACAAATAGACAAGATTTCAGAATAATTAGTGTAAAATCCCTCTCCTATCCTTCCTATTGTGGCTCCCAAACAAATCTCAAAAATCCCCAGTGATATGTCCGTCGCTATAAGTGATATGACCACATATAATATTTTCTCGGCACAAGTGTCGATAGGCATTTTTGAGATTTTGTTAGAACCACAAAAAGAAGATCATGCAATAATCCAGCTTTACCCTAATTTTTCCCAGTTTCATGATTTTAAATCTTGACATGTGTTTTGGTAATAGTTTAATGCCTTTACGACCGATTTTCGTTCTCCAAGTAAACAATATTTACGATATTAAGAATTAAACGGTAAATTACTATAAAGCTGTCAATATTATACGAATAAACTTATGTTAAATTGGTCAGACGTTTCTTACTTCCTAAATTACCCGCTTAATGCCTTATGTGGCAGATAAAATTTATTCGGACATTGAAACATAATTTTCTCAGGCAGCTGTTAATGTATGTATGGTATTAGCTGCGTTCAAATGTATCGTTATTATTAGTACAGACTGTTCAACTAGTTTATGCGCGCGGCTCTAGGTGTGCATTAAATTGTAAATAATAATATGTGATATTGCTTTGTATAGTTCTGAGGCGGTTCTATGTCATATAATTGAGACATACTCTATCTATCTATGTATATACACATACTCAGAGTACTGCAAGCACAATTGAGTTGAACTATATGTATTAATTTTTAATGTGTAGTTAAAATCAGATGGTTTTGATGTTCTATTTATATATAGTTCTCATGTATGATGTGTCTTCTGTGAGTGCTAAAGTGGAGATCTCATTACAACATTGTTACAGCGAATTCATGTTTTGACTTAATAAATACCTACTGCTCCATATTTGTGTAAATTTATTGACTCATACCTTGGCTTGAAAATTACGACACCTATGCCCCATTTCAATAAAGGATTTCAATCAGATCACTACATTGATCCCGAGAATCAAAGAATTCTTGCCTAATTTATGAGATCCAGAGACTCAAACTAAGATAGTTTATTGAAATCGGTCTTAGATCGGCTACAATTCGCTCGAAATGATTGATCATAATTAATTAATGACAGCCTTCGTGGCGTAGTCGGCTGTGAATCGAGACGCCGCGGTTTTTTTTTATCTGAGCTCGTCAGAGTGACTGCACTACACCTGACGCTAAGCGCAGTGCAGTTAAAAAAAACCAGCGACCATCAACAATAAATGAGATTATCGTTGGTCACCAGAGTCGTACCAGCCTGTATAAATGCTTGTTCACACTCCGAAGAGGTAAGCAGCAGATCGAGGGGCCTGCGATGGGACAGGCGGATGACTAATGCAGGCACAGGCGTACAAGTATGTACCCCTAACCTGTCCCAACTAACCATAAACTCATGTCGCAAACCTCTTAGGAGACCCGGATATACACTGGCTGGTCCTGGAACGCGATCCACACAAGGTGTGTGGGTCATTATTGCAGGTTTGAACACCATGTGTACGGTGGTCGCTATCTGGGCCGAATTGAATATCCTACCACCAGCCAATTCGATCCCTGCACCGAGATACATGTTAGTGAGATCTACTAATATTTGTGAGTCTAGATGTTGTGGGTCCTTTCTCTCGATGAGTATGTAGTGGTACTGTAAACTGTTTTGTATTATGGGTTGGTATGACTTCCGGACGTTATTCTAGGAGGTCACAGAAAACCAGCGCTCTGTTGTGACTCGCCCCATAAATATACTGTAGTTATGCTGAGTTGACTTCCTTTTTGCCACCGCTAAGGCATGCAACAATAGTTTTAATTTTAATGAAATTAGTTTATTTAATGCGCGTATTAAGTATGTTGCACCTCATAAAGAGAGAATAAACTTTTTCTTTCTTACTTTCTCATTTGTCACAACTTATGGTGGTTTGGTCATGTCATAAAGAAATTATACGAGTATCTAAGTTAGTCGCAAATATGCTTGTAGCAGATCGTATCAGAGGATCTTGCAGACAGCCCAAATAACACTGGCGTGACGTTTTAGATGAAGTCATAAGGCCCAAGGGGCTCACTACAAACGAAACTCAAGAATGCAAAGTGGAAAGTTTTTGAGTGGTAGAGCCACTGTGTTGATAGTTTTGTCTACAGTACGAATGGGCCGGCTCGACCGGTTACCACTGTCTCACAGAAAACCTACATAAACTAGCGGCTTGATGCTGCGTTTCATATAGGTGAGTTAGATTTCCGGAGGCGCAAATGCCCCTCTCCTTCCCAATACCTTAATTATCCCTTCCTTTTAGGTCGGCAACGTGCCCATGGTTCTTTTGGTATTGTGGGCGTACATGTGCGGTGGAGATCACTTACCATCAGATGATCCACTTTCCCGGGCTATCTAACCACGAGGGTGGTCACTGGCTCAAAGCCGGGACGACGCCAGGCGAATACAAAGAAAGGTTTGTACTTAAAATGTTGATGTAACAACAGTAGCCTATTGCTTATCGTGAAATCTGCTACATTAGCAATTGTTTTATTTATTGATTTAAGGTAATAAAACATTAATACATTTTTTAAGAAAATATTGATTACAATAAGCATATAGATATGTAGCTTATGAGAATATTGCTTATGATGATAATCATGATATGATTTAAGTACCTAAGGTCAGGCGTGGTAAGTGTTCCAGAAATATTTTTCGTAAATATTTTCCAAGCAAAATAAATTCATTTTATCTGACAAGAGTGATATTGTGGCTACAACGAATATTTGTTCGAGCAAATTGAACAAAAAATTAGGTTAATGATGTTATTCTATTTCACAATGTTTGAATAGGATTCAACAATCAATAAAAGCGTAAGATAGCTATTTTTGAAAGTACCTAGTATTTGCCGATATTTAGGTTTATCAGACTGTAACTGTAACGTGTTATATTTTATTCGGTAAATAGAATTTACTCAGCGATAGCAGAAACAGTCAACAAAAACCGGCGCAACTAGCGACATAAAACAAAAAAAGCTAATATAATAACAATACTAAGTTCTGCATTAAATACGTCTTCCTGCTGCGCACAGGCCTCATCTAACGAGAGGGATTAGATCTTAGTCCACTATGCTGGCCTAATGCGGATCCGTAGACTTTACATACCTTCTTGTCACTTATGGTTGCCGTGGGGGTTCATGGGGCGGTAGCGATAAGAAGCATTATTACGAGGCAGACAAAAGTTACGCGGGAGCGCCAGGGGGTTTTAAAATCAAAAATGTAGAGTCCAACTCTTCACGATGAAGATTTATTTGAGACTGAATTAAAATTAACAATAATCCTTATTTATACTCTTAACTTATTTACAAGGCGTATTCAGTTCTAGGAATTTTGATCATAACAAGGCCACCTTCCAGACAGTGGTCAGCACAATTATAGTCAACATGTTTTCATTTAGTTCCAAGAACTTTACTCTAAACAAGAATACCTGCAAAATTCATTGGTCAGCGAAAAATGATCATGTTTTCAACGGACAGAGTTACATAAAGTCCTTACGTTCGCAAAAAGCTTATTTGAATGGTCAACAATTTTTTATCGTATCATGAACAAGTGCAGGATGCATAACTCGGTTTTAATTTGTTTGAGTTGATTTTTTTATATTGTGATACTTTTATAAGTAATTTGTCGAAAGACGGCAATAGGAACTTAGCACCATGCGACGGTAGTCTACTCGTATGAGTATATCGGCCCTTTCCGCCGTGATATTGCGGCGCCGAGCGTATCAAACATTCAAAGGTATCGACGTTCTAGAGCCATTTTGTCGCGGATACTCCACTTGTTGGTGAGAAACGGTACACTAATTTTATTATAATATTCGCGAAAGGGGAAGAAATTTGAATGTCTTTTACAGCAGGAAATGCCACCTCAAATGACAAAGTATCTGAAGAAAGCACGTTGGAAGTTTATGGAAATATTGTTTTAAATCTGATATGGCGAAACGACTAACTGCTAATTTAAATACGTTTGATTACCTGAGAATTGAGATATTTTCGAAGACTTAAGTACATAGGTGTAAATTTCAGATGAAAGTTAGCATTCTGAACTACGGCATAAAGCTATTCGTTTTTTATAGGCTGACAAACAAGCAAGTAGGTCACCTGATATTAAGTGATCTCCATCGTCCATAAACATCCACGATATCTTAAGAGATCTACCTTAAGGGAAAGGAATGGGCATTAAGAGGGGGATTTGGGCGTCGGAAAACTTACTCACCGTACCTACGAAATACTACAGCAAGCTGGCAATCACACTGACAAACTGTGATACAGTAGTTCTGCCACGGTCGGGCCAGCTCATTTATGCTGTCGACAAAACTGTCTACACTTATAACTAAATTGTCTACATCGTGACTCAGCCACTGAGAAATAATAGTAAGGATATTTAATAAGAAGCATAACATCATTAATTTCCAATAAACGTAGGTACTTACGTATCTGACCGATTTATCGATCTGCAGTAATACTCATGGCAATAACAAACGGTACAAATGTGGAAACAAAACGGTTTCTAGCTTTTGCATTAGAAACCATAGAAGTAAATTTTTAACGGTACGTTTTTTCAAACTAGACTGGCTGTATGCGTGACAGAAATATTGTTGCGTGTTCAATGTTCATAGCTCGAATAAAATGTACAACAGCCGAGTGAAAAGTATTGTTAGAAGCGTTATCAAAGTAGAACGAACATTTGCGCTTAATGTCGGTACAGTCACCTTTACCTGAGTATAATAATTGTGATACGTGTTCGTTGTTAATTATTCAAATGAATTTATATTTAAAATTCAACATTATTTACTTGTATTGTGGGTGAAAACTATGTAGGTATACGTTAGGTTTTCGCTGATAAGTTTTGTACTGAACGCATATTTTCAAACACAGGTAAGGACCATCTCGATGAAACCAGTTTGAAAACAAACCACTAGATCGGTCCATTTATTTATGTATTACGATGCTACAGACAGATACACAGACATACAAAAATGGGTCAAATTATAAGACCCCTCTTTTGTCAGGGGTCAAATGTGTGGTTGAGCCATGCTGTAGATAGTTTTATCTACAGTGTGAAATGAGAAGATGAAATCATCAATCAATCAATCAGAAATGAGGAGATCCGTAGAAGAACGAAAGTCACCGACATAGCCCAGCGGATTAGCAAGCTGAAGTGGCAGTGGGCAGGCCACATAGCTCGTAGAACCGATAACCGATGGGGAAGATAGGTTCTGGAATGGAGGCCACATACTGGCAAGCGCAGCGTTGGACGTCCACCTACAAGGTGGACAGACGACCTGATAAATGTCGCAGGAGGTCGCTGGATGCAGGCCGCTTCCAACAGGTCGGTCTGGAAATCTTTGGGAAAGGCCTATGTTCAGCAATGGACGTCTTGTGGCTGATGATGATGACAGCGTGAAAGGGACGGCTCGACCGTGTCGTTAGCGAAAACCGACTTAAAGTAGCGGCTTGTTGCTGCGATTCGTACGGTGAGTGAGATGCCCGGAGGCTCAAATCGCCTTCTTTTCCCAATCCGTTAATTATCCCTTTCGTTTAAGATCGGCAACCGCCAATATTCTTCTGGTATTGTGTGCGTTCATGGACGGTGGACACCACTTATTAGCAGATGACCCACTTAATCGTTTGCGGGCCTACGCTACAGAAAACGAACTTATGTGAAGAAATATTTATACACTTTAATTCTCACTTGCCTCTCTTCATACAAATATGGCTAAAATTGCTTTAACAATTTATGTTAATATGTCGTGGTCATGTATCATACTCGGAAAAGAACAATATAGCTTAACATTAATTCTTAGGTATAGCTTTGATTAGCACAAAAGGATTACCACACATTATTTCACACGGCAAGACAATGAGACAGGCAAGCCACAACTTCTTTGAGAAATAAAAATACAATTATTTTCTATGTTTTATAGAGGTATTCAAACAAACGTCCAAGGATACACTTACTTGGCGGTTGAATTGTTAATGAACAATTGATTGTCGATGGTGGGAAGTCGAACACATGAGGCTATTTAAGTTGTTCTTCGCTTTATCGATCGTAGATACCTGGAAGTTCTGACGTCATGTATGAAATGGTTTGTTATGTAGCAGTTAGATTACAAATTTACAATATTATCTTTTGAAATATCTTATATATAAAAATAAGTCGGGTTTTCCTTCCTGACGATATAACTCCAGAACGCACGAACCGATTTCCACGGTTTTGCATTCGTTGGAAAGGTCTCGGGCTCCGTGAGGTTTATAGCAACGAAAATCTAGGAAAAATCTTATATATAAAAATAAGTCGGGTTTTCCTTCCTGACGATATAACTCCAGAACGCACGAACCGATTTCCACGGTTTTGCATTCGTTGGAAAGGTCTCGGGCTCCGTGAGGTTTATAGCAACGAAAATCTAGGAAAAATTTCAATAGAAAAGCGGGAAAATAGGGAAAATCATTTTTTAAATACAGCGCCATCTCTGATACATAGCATGTACTACAAACCAATATTTTAAGTAGAGAAATGTTACATAAAACGAAGCCATCTGGTGGCGAAACGGAGTTCGCCGGGTGTGCTAGTATTTTATAAAAATACACATATCTGTGTTATTTTATAGATATTGTTTACAAAACATTACTCTCTCTTCGGCGTAGTTAGGTAATAAAGAAAAAAATCTTACACAAATATGATAGTAACTAAAATCTAGTCATCTCATAATGATGCTATTTAATTTTAAAATGTAAAAGAATTTTCGTCTTGATAATTGAGTTTTATTCTTCGCAATAAGCCACTTAAGTAAACTAATTTCTTATTTATTAAAGGGCTACGATTTTTTTAATGGTAAAGCTACGCTGGACACTTTTGTCTATAGGCTTGCTGCTGTCTTTCACACGGTGAATGAGATACTCAGGGTCCGAAATTCCCTCCCCTTTCTAATATCCCTTTCCGGCAACGCGACAATAATTTTTTTACACGCTTTTTATTAACTTCACCTGTATGTTTGTTTGTATGTTTGTTTGTATGTTTTTTCTGATATTGTTGACGTCAGAATAGACATCACTTACTATCAGTTGATCCACTTGCTCGTTTGCCGGCTTATGCTTTAAAAAAATCCGTCTGTTTCCCTTCACTCTTCGCCACTGCTACTTACATTTATAATTGAAGTCAACGTGCTCTAAACATGCGTATTTCTTGTAAATAGCCACTGATCGTATTCTTCAGTTGTAAATGAGGCGCGGCAGTCGGCACGCTATGCGGGCTCATTGCGTATGCGCATCACTATCGGCTAATTTGAATAGATGCGCCTGAACAGTCCCGAACAAAGGATAATCAACAGGAAGCGATAAACGGACCGGTTTTGGAGGAAACATCGCCACATTGAATGCAACTAATGTGTTTGTTGCGTAATTTTTATGCTCTGATTAATGTGATGATGACAATGATCTATTATTCATTTAAAATCATCATAAATTATCATCATCATCCTCAGCCACATGACGTCCACTGCTGGACATAGGCCTCCCCCAAAGATTTCCAGACCGACCTGTTGGAAGCGGCCTGCATCCAGCGACTTCCTGCGACCTTTATCAGGTCGTCTGTCCACCTTGTAGGTGGACGTCCAACGCTGCGCTTGCCAGTACGTGGCCATAAATTTAGAATATATCCTTAAAATCATTTTTCAATTGGATTATACCAATATAACGATATTGCTTTCAAAATTTGATTGCGTTGTTAAACAAGACACAAATTATTAAAAAATAGCGCATGACGAGTCGCCTCGTAGGTCTAGTGGTGGTAGCATATAAGGTCTAGAACCGGATTTTAGCGGTTCCAAAACAACGGGTTTTTGAAGGTAAAAAACATTCTGAAAACATAGGAAAATTTATCTTGAAACCATAATGGTAACTAACTTCATAAATTAGATCGTTTTACCACTATTTTAAATCGTGATATGTATTAATCGTATTTGCTGACCGTATATTTAGTTAGTGAAATATAGGAACAAAGATAGCCATCACAGACTATTTATAGACATCCTGACGAATAATTATTTGGTACCATTTAAAATGTTTACGAGCTCCAAGGGCATAGATCTTTATTTGAATAGCACGGCTATACAATATACATAACCTAAAGTCATCCAGTTTTACGTTCACATTATCGGGTGCGAATCGGGCTTTAGCTATACCTAACTTACATCTACAACTGGTTCTCGGTTGGGAAGTGCATAAGTAAGCTTCTCTGAAGCGTGCAATTCAACTTGTTTTGTGAGAGGATTCGTATCCATAGGCGCTACTAACAACCAGTTATCATGAGTACCCTTTCATATGTAGTCAGTGTATATCAAATGTGTGTAGACAAACGTGTATTGCTATCAATGATGGAACCATTTCGTTAATTGCTGCCGTTGGGCTGCATGAGCCTTAACAACTTTTCTCGAATCAGGTTAAATATTATGAGAAAAGGTTGAAGTAAATTGAAGGTGATTGAAGAGGTAGTTATTTTTTAATATTGTAGTAAAAGTGTTGGGTGCTATTGAATTAATTGGATCAATGAATTGGCGAATTATCGTTGCCAAAAACGTAATAAAAACAGGCTATGCTATCTCTTGGGCGATATCAAGGCATGCTAGTATATTTTTCATTGTTCATTATTTTATTATTACCTATAACTTGATAATGCTTGCAGGTCATATGATTGGTAGAGCCTCGTTGTAGACAGTTGAGTCTATAGCATGAATGTGCTGACAGAAAACCGACTTAAAGTAGCGACTTGCTACTACGTTTCGTATGGTGAGTGAGTTATCCGGAGACCCGAATTCCTCTCCCATTCTCAATCCCAATCCCTCAATTATTCTTTTACGCGACTGTTGATGCAATCCACACTTATTTCACGTCATCCAATAAGGGTCTAGTATCCGGTAGACTGGCCGATAATCACTCCAATACTAATTTTGAGATTTGAGAACACGAATACGAAATCACTTTTTACAAAAATCGCTATCAACCTAACTGGCGGACATAAGAATGGTAAAATATATAAAGGGTCGGTAGCTAGAGACAACCTAGCATTAGGCAGACCCAACTCAACATTAATACCGAGGATTTCCATGAGATCATAACTTCGGTAGCAATAGTATTCAATGAAATGATATGTTGGCAGCGCGTGCGCAACACAATCCGCACATCCAAGATGGCGCATAGAGCACAGCGCACACGCCATGTCCGTCACGGTTGGTCAACAGAGCGCGAACATTTTTTTCTACATAAACATTGTTCGCAGTAGAGAAATCGACGGGCGTGACTGCGGCCATTGTTGTAAGCCAGTTAAACGCCGAGAATATTAGAGCGTGATACGGTAAAATAACGTACAACGTAGTTATGCACCCCGCTCCCGCTCATGACATTATAACCGCATGCTAATGTGTTGTAACCTTATTTACTATAGGAAGGGCATTACAAATGCTGACACAGGTACTCAGATGTAATTCTATCCATTTGTAATATGATATTCTTGTTTTGGCTAAAGCTCTTAATATCAAATTATGTTGACCATAAAAACTGCTAGCCTAGCGTCTAGACGGTGATCTTGTTACGATCATAATGCGTAGATCTAAGCATTCATTGTCAACAGATGAACAGGTATAAATAAGGAAATTTGTCAATTATAATTCAGTTCGCAATAAAGCTTCATTGTGAAGACTTGTCTTTTTTTAAAAAACTCCGGGCGCTCCCGCGTAACTTATCTGGCGCAGCCGGTAGGATATCCGCGACTGTAAGCTCTGTCAGCGAGTACACAAGCATCGGTCTTGCGGCATAGCTCCGGGTATCCTCGAACCAAATAAATTAGATAAAAGGCGGGAACCGAAGGCCGTCGCCCACGAAGTCAGCTTTACGAGAAGGCATGGGATCGAGCGGATTGTAAGTAGACCTCTTTACATTTCCTGTCTCATCCTTGCTATTTTTCCTGTGGTTGATTTTGTACGACACAATTTAAAAAAAAAAAAGGTGAACTCCGTAACTTTTGAACAAAAATCGTCGAAGGTTATTTGACTTCTGCACAAAAATAGGCAGGCTAATTTTAAGGAATAAGAATTTTTGATTGAAATATTTGAATTTTGATTTATTAATAGAAAGTTTTAATTAACCGTGTGTGTTAATTTTTATTTTTTTAATTTACTGTGTGTATAACTGTGTTAATTTTTATTTTTTGAATTTACTGTGTGTATAACTGTGTGTTAATTTTTATTTTTTTAATTTACTGTGTGTATAACTGTGTGTTAATTTTTATTTTTTTATTTTACTGTGTGTATCTGTGTGTTAATTTTTATTTTTATTTGATTGATTGTGTGTTATATATAAGTGTGAAAATATGTCGCGCAACGGTGAATTCCAATTGATACCTAAAGAATTTATAAAATTAATTCCAAAATTCGATGGAGATCAAACTATATTGAATTTATACATAAGAAAATGTGAATATATTTTGAGAAATTTTGGTGAAGTGAATAATCCGGTTCAATCCACATACGTTTTTCATTGTATTACTAGTAGATTGTGTGGTAGAGCCGCAGGTTTATTGAGTGAACGCGAAGACATAACCACATGGGAACAACTCAGATCTGTTCTCATCCAACATTTTGGAGATCCTAGATCTGAGGAGTGCGTAGCTATTGAATTAGAAAATTTAAAAATCAATTCTGGTGAAAGCTACTTGCAATTTTGCAGTCGCATCCAACAAATACGCAGCGCTCTTCTTTCTAAGATAAACTTATTATTGGATGAAAATATTAAAGCAGCAAAAATAATAATTTATAATAATTTGTCTCTGAACGTGTTCATGTACAACCTTACAGAAGATTTAATTCGAATTGTAAGATTGAAAGATTGCACGAGTCTTGAAAGCGCACTTAGTGTTGTAATGGAAGAAGTAAACTTCCAAATGCAATACAATGCGAAAAATAAAAATAGAGGTGCTGTAAAACCACCTCAGCATTCTTACCCACCTAACTCTACTAATTCCCATCTAAATAGAGCTCACTTTCAGCCGTCATTCAGACCAAACCCCTTAAATAATTTAAATCAACAATTTAAATTTGGAATGCCAAATCATATATCCAATAATTTCAGGCCTGTTGTTTCAAATGGATTTAAATTTGGTCTTCCAAATCAGGGCTTTAATCCCAAACCGAATTATCCACAGCCCCAAAGCAATTTTAAATTTGGTTTATCAAACCAGCAAGGGTTTAGACCGAATGTCAACTACCCCCAAAACAATTTTAAGTTTGGCATAGTGCCCCAACAAGGATATAGGCCACAATTTAACAATGCTCAAATGAGACCATTTAACAATGCACCAAACCAACAGTTTACGTTTGGTATTCCAACTCAAAGCGAACCTCAACGTAATGTTCAAGATACTGATGTATCTATGCGTACTGCCCGTCCCCTTAGACACACTATGATCACGATTCCACCTCAAAGCCAACCTCAATATAATGTACAAGATACTGATGTTTTTAGGCGTACTGCCCATCCTCTTAGACAAAATATAATCACGCAAGAATCTGATAATGATTATAACAATTTGTTTTATTGTGATAGCGATGCTGAGATTATACAAGACTCTGATGAACAGTACAGTGATTTCCCAAATGTAAATTTTTCCGATAATAATGGACAAAATGATTGCGAATTTTTTTATACTGAAAGTATAAAACTCACTGATGATGGCAGTGAACGTTTACAGGAACACGAAATTACCTTAGAACCCCGAACTGAACCATGCATCCAAATACCCACCAGCATAAATAATAGTGATGCAGATGCTCTTACAAATATAACATTGGATGCTCTTTCCAATAAAAGCGGTAATACATCAATGGAAGTTAATACAGATGATTCTGAAAACACAATCGCGATATCAGACTCATCTGAAACATTATCTGCTCCTTCAATTTCGGAAGATACTATGAATTTTTCAGTTCATTCTCCCTCATCTAGTATAATAACAGCTAGTTCATTACCGGAAACAGTTCACTCTGCTGACGATATTGACACTAACGATATTCCTATTCGTGATGAAGCTGTAAACATGAAGCGAAGTGAAAATAAACCTCGCTTTCGAAAACCTACAGCCACTGGTCACATTAACAGAAATAAACGTTATTTCAAAAGAAAAAAAAAAAGATTCAACTGTACCTACTAAGGACGTAAAACGACCTTCACAGGTACCTCCTCGAGCTCGTGCTGCTGATCACGAGTTACACCCTTCAACTTTAAAGGATAGTTAAGACATAGATAAGTAATGATGACAGATAAGTAAGTTATCATAATGGACTATAATTAAGACTTTAGATTTAGGTATCACAAAAGAGGAATTAGAAATTAATATCAATAGATATGCTAATTTAAATGATCATGTTGGAAAATATTTTAAGAATAGTACACCTAACCATCAATTACTTAATATTAAGCTCCAAATAAATTATATTATGAACTCTACAATTGAAAAATTTTGATAAACTTTGACATCGGAAATGTCCGAATATTTTTTTTAAAAATAAATAGTTCAACAACCAATAATTTTATTAACATAGATAAAGAATTATGGGAAATGAGAAAATGAATAAACCAGAGTAATGTTAATATAACAATTCATAGTTTTATTAATATTAATAATTTATTTTTGCACAATTTTCAATTAGTGTACATTCGGTTGGAAGAGATTGAAACTTGTATTACTTTTAGTAAATTAAAAACTTTACACCAGTCACTTTTAAATTCTGACGAATTATTAATTTTGTTAAAAGAAATAGAGAAATCTAATAAACTCATTTACCCAGTAAACTATGATAATTTAATTAAGTTAGAATTATGTATTAAGATAAAAGTTTATTCAAAAGGAAGTCAAATAACATTCATTTTGGACATACCTATAATTAAAGATGAAATATACATTTATTACAAAATCATTCCAATACCCATCACCAATTCCTTTGGTAAAACAATTATCATAATCCCAAAATATCCCTACCTCCTAGTAAGAGGGTCAAATATGGTCTCGCTCTCCCAGCCGTGCAGCGAACTCTATGAGGCGACGTTCCTTTGTTATGAAGATGAAACTCAATTACCATTAGAAGACACATGTATAACATCATTGATGAAATTTTCGCACAACACCAGTTCTTGTCAACCCATACCAGTTGAAATAAACTCTATAAAAATAGAGCCAATAGAGAAACGAAGATGGATTCTCTACAGCAAAGCGGAAACTATATTTACGAAAAGCTGTCATAATGAAATGACAAAAGAAAGTATAAAAGGGACTTACCTCCTCACACTTGACGATCACTGTGACGCCAAAATAGACAACGTTACCCTGAAATCCCACTATGCGGGAATTAGCACAATGGACTTCAGAAAACTGCCAATTATTGATCTTCCAGAAATAACGACTATAGAGCCACAAACAGGATGGAAACCAATAAATTTGGATGCTGCTGAGTTGAAAAATCTACAGAATCTAAATGAATCGTTGAAGAGCAGTGAAAGTGAAGTGGAAATTCGTGAAAAAGGCATTTTTGTGAAAAGTGTTAGCGCAGCTACTCTGTTATTATATGTAATCATATTTCTGTTCCTTTTTGTGTGTATAGGGTATAAGTATAACTTTTTAAAATATATTGTGTGTCGAAATAATCAGAGAAATATACATCCCTCTGATAATTTCGAAGCTATGGGGGGAGGAGTTATGCACCCCGCTCCCGCTCATGACATTATAACCGCATGCTAATGTGTTGTAACCTTATTTACTATAGGAAGGGCATTACAAATGCTGACACAGGTACTCAGATGTAATTCTATCCATTTGTAATATGATATTCTTGTTTTGGCTAAAGCTCTTAATATCAAATTATGTTGACCATAAAAACTGCTAGCCTAGCGTCTAGACGGTGATCTTGTTACGATCATAATGCGTAGATCTAAGCATTCATTGTCAACAGATGAACAGGTATAAATAAGGAAATTTGTCAATTATAATTCAGTTCGCAATAAAGCTTCATTGTGAAGACTTGTCTTTTTTTAAAAACCTCCGGGCGCTCCCGCGTAACTTATCTACGTATTCTCGATGTTTACTTGTTTTATATTACATATATATCTCTACGTTATAACGTTGGATATCCTTGCTGATGTACATATTATGTACTTAACACTAGTATTTGTCACTTGGCTTTTCAGCTATTTACCTATTTTAGTTGCTTAAATAATTTTAGCAACGTAGCGCGTATGAAGAATGTAGAGCCAGCTGATAATAAAGTAACTGTTCGATATACTATATCGATTTCAGAAGAGCGATGGCCGATAAGTGGAAATTCTTAATATATAATTTTTATACTTAACTCTTTCTAGTGTTTGTTATCTAAATATTAAAATCTCTAATGTACCAAATTTTAATTTATTTAGAATAAAGTATTTGGTTTGTTTTATACAACCATAAGCTTATCCCATATCATGCCTACAATCAAAATATGTATATGCTGACATGGTGTCAACGACTTCTGATTCATTTCAAAGCCAATGACTTAAAGCTAAAACCTTGAAAATGCAACAAATAATCTGAAATGGACGTAAAGTCAAAGAGTGAGAGAACTAGGTAACTAACTAATATAAAAAAACGCCAATTACGAGGCTACGTTATACAACTCTTTTTTCAAACTGTATACGGGTTCGTAAACAAAAGATTTCTGTCATATTGGCGTCTCTGTCATGCGATATATTCTCTCCATCTAAACAGAGCTTTAAGAAATTCATTTAATTATTAGGTAGTAAATTTTTAACTCGAGGAATTGTATTTAAAACAATATAGTGGCTATGTCGTATCTCGTACGTACGTAAGTGTCGTATGTTGGCCAAATACATTTAAAAAATACCTTTCTAATACCCAAATACTGAAACGTTACTCACCGATCGACTGTCTAAGAAACGAACTATGTACTTATTTTCATACAATTTTGATAAGTAAGCTTAACATGTTTCACGATCTTAAATGCTTGAATTGTGTTTCGGTATTCGGGGGTAAATGGAATTGAGTATTTTTTTGTTCAAATACGTTCCGTTATTGGATACTAGTGTAGATCAAGTTTCAGTAATGTAAGTCCGTAGTTGTGCTACAAAATACAAGCTGGTGCCACTGATCGTCGTTCTAACGGCAGTTGATAGCAGGTGCATTTCGCGTGCTCGAACAAATGGCATCGTGGCTGATGCTTAGCACGAGACACAAAGATAAGCTATTTGTCAGAAGTCAAGAATTTTATTTGAATGATTTTATAAAATGTCTATATGAATTATTTTTATAAGGCTTAGAACCAATTTTTCAGTGTTTGAATAAAGTTTTTCCGCGTGATATCCCATAATAGAAATAATTTAAAATAACCAATTTCAAATGCACTTACTGTATGATATGTGTATTAACAGCGTGATAATTTGCTTTTATATATTTTATCTGTTACATAACGCTTACAATAGAGACTGAAAAATCAGTCTTTATTATTTGTACTAACTACTTTAAAGAAAGTAAAACTTAAAAAAAGACATTACTTTATTCTCGAAGACTGTCCCACAAATGCTGTGATGGGATCTTACTACTTTGACAAAATCCTCGTTATGAACTAGTTTATTGATAGTTTCCATTTAGTAATAACAGTACACAATAATATATTTGAATTTGATTTGAATTTTTTAGGTACCTACTTCTAATCGGAATTCCACCATAAAAATATTTACTTATTGTGTGTATCTTAATTAAAATAATACTATAACTAATAAACAATTAACTAGCTAAACTGAATAATACTAACATTGTACGTACTTAAATTAATACTTACATAAATAGCACCGCAATTGTCACTGCAGTATGAATCTTTCTTTCCCATACAGCTTCACAGTGAAATGATAATACTGTTAATTGGCTCCCGGCCTAGAAGCCTAGATATTAACAGTTCTAATTGTTTTCGGCATCACGCAAACGCGTTTGAGTTAGTTTCTAATTGTTTCTCTTAGCGGCTTCGCAGACTCAAGGCTGTTGTAATTCACAATAAACAATGGATAATAACAACAGATTGATATTAATATTGCATTGGCCTTCATTGAAATCAGATATTTTGGCTATTGTTCTGTTTTGAATAAACGTTTAGCCGCCGCCGTATTCATTTTATTATATTAATCTTTCTGATTATCTCCGTGTGAAGAGCGAATCTCGTTTAGATTGAAAGCTAAGGTTGTAGCTTTAATAATACGGCATTAACTTTGAAGTGTTGTTTATGTTAATTGCTTTTGTTATCTTTTTTCTTCTGACTCTTGCTTCATTTTAATGAGTAAAATTAAAATAATTATTAATTTTGGATTCTGATATGGTTAAAAGAGTTTAAGTGGGCCAAAATCTTAGGCCCAAAGCCAACCTCACCTGCATGGTGAACTTTGCTGATTAATAGACGAGACAATGGCAAAACTTGGTTCTAATTGCGGATCAGACGGCGGGTCGTCCCATATCATATGGAATACCTTCAAATCTATAGTATGAGAAAGTGGAACCTGGCTTTAAGCCGGGATAACGTCAGGCAGAAAGAAAGACTATATCTATTGAGTGGTAGAGCCACGCTGTAGACAGTTTTGTCTACAGTATCAATCTGATATAATATGGTAGTTAAAACTGTGTTATTATAAACTTATTATTTTATTTATGTAGTTAATCTATAGCATTGGACAAGTATACGTAAGTACATTGAATAATCTCGCGGTAGTCCACAGTGGTACACCATTAAACTCGCGCTGTGTAATTTGCTATCGAGTTAGCTATTGCTACATACGACAGTTGTAAATACAGCAAAAAATGATTCTACATTTATGAGAAATACATGCTTCTTAATGAAAATGAACAACACATCTACATTATATGTCATATGGGTCTCAAAATTAAGAATAAAATTTATAGACTGTTTATAAGTCTATGTACCTAAATGTTATGAAAAATATAAAACGCTAAAATACAATTCTCATGGTGTCAATACCCACTGAGTTCTGTCAAATCGGTACTTCTAATATTAGCTATTTAATGAGTTATTTGACAAAAAATATAAAAGGATGTTGTGAAACAGGCTCTAGTATTATCAAATAATTGGAACTGATCCAAACGAAACATTTTGCTATCGTTTATTTATTAATTATTAAGTAACGCCTGAATATTGTGAAACAAGAGCTGGTGATGTACAGTGTTTTGAATATCTTCAGGGACAACCATGGTGTGGTTGTTATGACCTTTCGGTCAATTAAAAAGCTAATTTATTTTTGCACAACTGTAAAATGACCATGGCCCGTACTCCGTAGAAATCCATATTTGTATCGAACATTGGGCGTAGCTTATTCAATATTTATACAAAATGTAAATTGTTTAGGGGTTCTGGGACTTTTTGTATGGCTCATATTAACGTTAGAGTATTTTTGCGTATGTAAATAGCCTCACCCCGTGGAGGATACGTCGTGTATTGATATTGAAGCATGTGTTTCTTTTCACTTTCATAATGCGGCGTACGTCTCATATTATATCCTAAGTACTTTTATATTTTCCAGTTTAATATGCAATATATTAATTCCGTTAGTCAGCCAGACTGTCGGATTCCGTTCCATACAAAGTTCAACTATCACCTTTGCCCCCTTAAAATATAAATTTTCAAAAGTCCTGTTTAGTGGGTACGTATATTACCCAAATTAACATCTGACCAATTTTCATGATCCTGGCTTTAGATGTGATTAATCAGTGAGTAAGCGGTATTTCACTCCGATGTGTCAATATATAATGTGTGTATTGAATTTTAATTGGATTCAAATATGCAATAACATTTCAAGTCACATCAAGTAAAAATAATGACGTTGATTTTATTTTGCTAAATTTATTAGATTTAAGTAGGTTAAATTCTGTATTTTACAATATACCCGTAAATTAAACATTTCCACGTACAATTATGCAAAATAGAACTTGAACTGAGTTGGAATAGAAATAGAACTTAAATTATTGATTTAAGTTATTGAATTTAGCAAAATAAAATTGACGTTTCAATTTTTCCTTGATGTGGTACCTGATACCACTCTGGCCTACGTGGTAGACTAGGCCCAATCTCTGATTCGTAGAGGAGTGCCGAGTAGTGGGACAATATATACAGGGTTGAATGCAACTAGATGATACAAAATCGAATACAGTGTTCGATTTTGTCAAATTCAAATTCAAATTCAAATTCAAATTCAAATCATTTATTCTGTAAATTGGATCATAAATATCACTTTTACATGTCAATAATTTTATACTAAAATTAGATTACATTTATTTCTTATTTCGGCATTTCGTGGCTAGCCATGAGAAGAAATGCCGAAACAAACTCATGGGTTATGGCCTCTTTTAATGTCCAGACATTGATTTTCCAGAACTGTGCGAGTACAATGTACAGGAATTCCTGGATTGACTATTAGAAATAGTCCTGAGTATAACCAACATACATGGCACTCGCACTCACAAATTAAAAAATGAAAATTAACAAATATAAATTTAATATAAATTTAATATTTTTCTTAAAAAATATTAAAAATGTCAACTTTACATATTATGTATCTTAAATACTAAAAATGCGCCAATAGAGCCTCATTACTCTTATTGCACAACTAATGTCTCATTATAACATACAAGGGAGGTCGTAAAACTGAGTTACCTACTTCATGATCCCGATAAAGCAACGAGGATCATTATGATAACTGTGTAACGTGACAAAACGTTGTACGTTCCGATCCATTGGCCTCTAACAAAGAACAATAAACTATTAATTTGAAGACAGTTTATAACGTCAATCGAACAATGCATAGTACTGCGCCGGACATTAAATACTTAACGAAACATATGGCTTATACTACACGAATATAAGGCTTTGTAGTTTGTTTATTCGATAGCAGAAGTTTTGTAGAATGAAACAGTGTTCTAAGTTCTAATTTCAGTTGAAAAGTTAACAGTATCTAAGGTTACGCGGTTACGGAGACTGTTACGGAGGTCACAGATCACATACCGGGATCAGCCAGTGTATATCCGGTTCTCCCAAGGGACTTGCAACAGGTCTTGATGGTTGATTGGGGCGGGTATAGGAGTATATCCTTATATCACTGCCTGCATCGGTCATCCGCCAGTCCTGTCGCAGGCCCCTCGATTTGGTTCTTCCCTCCCCAAAGAGGGCAGAAGCATTTATACAGGGCGGCGTGACTCTGGTGACCACCAATAAACTAATTGTTTGTTGGTGGTCACTTGTAATTTGGATTGACCCACGCTTACCATCAGGTGTAGTGTGTCACTTTGCCGTACTTGGATAAAAAAAATCTACATTAAAAGAAAATGCATTCCGCACCGCATTAACACACTACACTAAAATTTACATAAACTAAAACGTTATGCCAATAATGGTAAATATTCTAACGTCCAAAACACCCCTCCCCCTCCTCTACCCAACCCCTTATTATTCGTATGCTTTAGGTTGGTAATGCGTCCATGATTCTTCTGGTATTGTGGTCGTCTTAGCATCCCACTCACTTGCTCGTTTGCCAACTTATGCTATAAAAAAAACGAAATGAGGCATGTTCGAATAATAAACCTATAAGACCCGCAAGCGTCATTATTAAAAGGGCCTAAATGTGACAAAAAGCCTTGAATTGGTCAAATAAAGGGCAAACCAGGTTCAAAAAGGGTACCAATTAATCATTGACGTGTATTATAATTACAGTTAGGCTAATAGTTTTAATCCAATAAAATTTATTATGTTTCTTTATCCATCGATCATTACTCGCATGAAATAAGGACGTTGCCTGTGGAAAATGGCCCAACGATTTCTTTCATTACATTTTTTCCTTAGTTCCAATAAAGAACGATTAAAAACAAAAGAAATGTTGTTTAATGTCACGCTATGCCTACATTAATAGCATTTTTTTTTCAATTGGGTCAAGCGTAATTTATAGTGATTAATTATTAAATTATGGAAATTATACTGTTTAAATTATTTAAAGAAATCATAAACAGACATGGAAAATGTTATTATAGTGCAACAATCATAAGTTGGCAGCGGTAAGTTTTGAAACTTTTTTGTTTTGTTCGATTGAATGACGAGACGAGCATGGCGCTCGCATGATGGAAAGCGCCACGCCTGCCTATAAACAGAAGCAACACCACACAAAACCTTGAATTACAAAGCACTGCATGGCACTCAACTGCGCTAGACATGCCGAGACATAAGATGTTAAGTCTCATAATGCCAGTAATTTCACTGGCTTCAATGTACTTCAACCCAAAACACAACAAGCTTAGTAGCAGAAATAGACAAAGCGGTGGTACCAACCCAGACGGCCTCTCGTATACGAGGGACCTACTACCTGTGGCATGGTCCAACTAACTAATTGAAAATGTATAGAGTAATCTGTCAAAACCGTGTAAAAAATTAAGGTCGTCCAATGAACGTTAATCAACGGCGCTGTTAATCTCGCCAATCTACTAGTCGTATCAATTAGTGGAAAGGCAAAATGGCTAATGCACCAAGACGTGAACTTTACAGTAGAGTCTTTTAAAATTGCTTGTTTTTTAAAAATAATCATAAACCTATTTTATAATTTTCAGAAAAACTTAAATTGCAGTTAATCATTTTTATGACAAAAAATAATTTAAGATGCTGTACTGTAAAATTGACGTATTGGCACTTTAGTCATTTTATCTTCCCACTGACGATATTATGTTACTAATATGTCGCATTGTATATATTTATAGTACGTACAAAGTTTTAGTACATTTAGCCTTGAAGTAAAACTAATTTATATGGATTTTATCGTGGTTTATTTGTTATGGTCCCGATGTTTCGTAAGCTTTTCAACTTTCGCGTTTACGGAGTCGACTGAATAACGACAAAGGGTGAAAAACTTTGAAAACGTCGGGACTAAATGTAAAAATAAACTGCCGTAAAATTTGTATAAATTAGTTCTATTACAAGGTGTAATATACGCGTAAATATAAGAAATTACTTTGTACACCGTTATAGGAATATTGCGCGCACCGAAGAATGTGAGATTTAGCATATTTAAAGTTTAAATGGAGAAGCGGTGCAAAAAGAAAATGTATGTAAAGAAACTAATAAATCTTAAAAATCTAATATATTTTACAGACGTTTTATCGTTATTACTGACGAATTTCGGCCACTACGTGACCAACTAGTCTAATTGTGGAACATTCGTCAGTAGTAGCACAGCAGTATAATTTATTTTTAATGGCATTCAATTTGTGCCTCGATATAAATGATAGTTGACAATATATATGGTTATGAAATTCTACCAACGATAGATAACTTTAGCCGTTTGAACACAAGAGAAGACTGAATACTGGAATCCCTTGAACATCAATTATACACGAATGTTATTAGACCAGAATCTATGCACGTCGCATTGCGGAAAGCACAGCCTACAGTCGATGCAGCTTTGTGGCTACTTCAGAGTAGCGTAGACTATGGGCTTTACTAATAAATGTTGTATACGAGTGTCATACTTACACAGTGTTTTGTCTCGCTTCTTCTTATAATAAATGTCACTCAACATAGCAAGAAAAAGTATTGTATAACTATTACCAACATATACTTTGTTTATTAGTAAAGCCCTATGTGTACAGTAATTCGTTTCAGGTGTCAAAATTGTTACTATTTTATTGGAACGAAGTTCCTTACGGCAGGCTTGGAGGGGATAGGCATTTCGCTGCGTGACCGAACTGAAAAAAATGTGATAGTAAAACCGTAAGAAAAATGCGTGGAAAAAATGCGTGGAAAAATGCGTGGAAAAAATGCGTGGAAAAAATGCGTGGAAAAATGCGTGGAATAAAAGCGTTAAATGAGACGTGCGCAGGCGCGACAGTCAATGTGTCAATTTTAATGTCAGTCATTTCTATGTAATTTTATGTTGTCAAACAAAAATAAAGAGACATATTTAAAATGAAATTCATTCAGCCAGTTATAATTGAAGTATATAAAAATACTCCTTCGATTTTTAAAAGATTACGCTAGCTCGTTATTATTTATAATTACATAAGTTGATAAAAAATGCTATACAATAGCTTTACCGCGGCAGTCTCCGAGCGCCACACGTCTTTTTTTTATTTCTATTTTTCTATTCTATTTCTATGTAATTTTATGTTGTCAAACAAAAATAAAGAGACATATTTTGTTATTTTAGTTGATAATTTGAATTTTTTGCAATTTGTGTCGATTGTACATTAGCCGAAGGAACTTCGTTCCTACCTGGTGTCCCACGACACACACCAATTTTTTTTATATTGTTAAATAGTAACTATCGTTTTAAATCATTTATAGCATGCTTAGAATATGTTTAGCAATGATAATAAACTCTTATTTAGCGACACTCGCGAATCCAGTATTTCGCTATGGATGATACGGGAGGGGTTGGTAGGGTTGCAATTTATATTCTATTAGCCGGTGGTGGGCAATTCCTTTAGATTTACGGGTGAGCAGGATATATAATATGTTTTATCTATATTTCCAAAATAAAGTACTGCAGGTTTACTTAAATTTGCTTCTGCAGCTATTCCTATTATATTACGGACAAAATACCGTTAATAAAATATCTACTCCTTGAGAGATATTACCGGCTGTTGTACCACACAAAGATGTGAAATTGGCTTTGGTGGGTAACAATCTACGAGCTAAAAAACGATAACTGACTTTCACCATAGTAATATTTATAACGTAAAGAAAATATTTAATATCAAAATACCATGGTTAAGTATTTTGCACGCGCCCCGCTACACGGTCTCAACTCGGAAGGTTCTGTTTATCGACGCTACTGTATTCGCTCTTGACACTGGGGTTCCAACTGCGCATGTGCGTCTCTTTTGACAGCTCTGACATTCTCAGGCACGCTTAGAAAATCACTGCGAGGTAATACACCCAGAAAACTAAACCAAATCATACTTCCAGCATTGAAGAAAACAGCTTATCGAACGATGCATTAAGCCGACCAGTGATCAACCTTTCCTGTGTCAGAAAATTCAACAACAAAATCAATTTAAGTGGTTGTTTACAAACGGTTTTCATTCTTACAAATATATCAATCAAGACGTCATAATTTCAACTGTGAAATATTGTGTGTTATTTGCTGGACAGTGAATTTTCAATATGACAATCGAGAGTGAGTTTGGAACTTTACGCAACTACGCTTCGAGAAGTGATAACCTATAAACTGACATGAATGTAGGCTGCGTGGTGTTACCGCGGCTTGGTACACACGCGCTGTAAAACAAATAGGCTATGTAAGACTTAGGTCGTAAATATAATCAAAAATAATACATATCATTGTTGTGCCTGTAGACTAAACATATCTCTTATATTTACAATTTTAATATAATACTGTCATTTTTGAGATTATTGCAATTTTGAATATAAATTATACATATTATCAGAAATAAGGACAATCAAGTTAAGGAAGTTCATGAATGAAATATCAACATCTACCTCTTACACAAGGAAATTGTTTTAGGTAAGTACTTACTCAATTATAAATTACTTCCGCGTTACGTTTAAAATTATGCTTATGATTTTTTTCGCAAAGAACGAATGAATGAATAAAACTTTATTTTCTAGGGAGTTATAGTATGGTTACTTAGGGATGTTATCACAATTTAATTTTAAACATTGGCCTGTGCAGTCTGTCGTTCTTGACGTACAACTATTACTATTATATTACAAGTTAATATCAAAAAGTAAACAAAAGAAATATATTTGGTTAAATGATGAGACGAGCAGGTGAGGGCACCTGATGTTAGGCGGCTGCCCATTAGACATGCGCAAAACAGTACTCTATGAAGGAATACCATATGGCATGGCACATTTCGTACCGCGTAATATGTCATTATAGCATTACTCTAAGCATGAACTGAGAAGACACGCTATGTGAACGGCCCACTATTACTTGTACGGAATGTTCAGTCAGGACTCAAGTGTTGTGTAATGTATGTAGTGTAATATATGTGTAGTGTAATGTAAATGCAATAGCAATAGATTCTCGAGAGCAATAGAATTTCTCGGACTTTTACAATTGTGCGCCCCGCTTCACCGAGCCGCCCGAGTGTATACTATGGCCGTGTGCACGTCATGTTTAATGTCATGCAACATTTTGTCGGGTAACGGGTACTGTTACAGTACGCGGTCGTGTTATATTACGCGTCATGCATTACTCACAGTACTTACACATCTTTACTACCCATAAAAAGCTTCACCACACAGAACCTTGTATTACAAAGCAATGCATAGCACTGGACTGCGCTCGTCACCTCAAAACATAAGATATTTAACCCTAAGTTGCACCATCCGTCGATTAAATCTATTGTAACAAGCAATGGCTAACGTTATTTAAAGGCTGTATCATTTGTTTTCAGTAATAACACCAGTTGATGTCATCAAACATTGCTTTCTACAATAACTTTAACTGACATTTGGTGCAATCCGCCTGATAAGGGTGCGAATAAAACACGATGATTGCGTTCATAAAAATACGAGATGATCGAATACGTCGGGGTGGATTGTCGCGTCCTCTTAGGTTCCACTTATAGTCCCGACTGTGCTGGCGCGAAAAAATGCCCCATAGAGCGCGCGGGCCGTCCCGCTCTCCCTTTCCGCGCCTACCCCGTTGTTGCCATAGACGCAGTATACACACCCGCGTATCGACCATCTCGCTCTATCATATATTTTAAACTCTTAGGCATACAGAATACATAAAAACATACTATAAAGGCAAATACAATAAAGTAATATTTTATAAATCTAATACGCGTCGCCTACATTCTCCACCCCAGTGCGACGCTCAGCACTCTTCATCTGTAGGTATCCTAGCGACGCGTGTTGCAGAACGTTGTAGCACGCCGTTTTTTGTCTTTACCTCGACTAGCCTGATACGTCCATCCCTTCCAGGCATGATCCGCTGTATGACACCTTTTAACCAAGAATTCCTGGGGGCATTAGGATCGGTAGTTAATACCAAGTCGCCAACGCGCAGTGGTTCAGATTCTCCTTGCCATTTTTGTCTAGGGAGCATGATAGGTAGCACCTCCTTTACCCAACGCCTCCAGTACATATCTACCAGTCTCTGAGATAATCTCCACTGCTTCTTCAGACATAAATCGGAATCGTTGAATGCCCCTAATATTGGCAGATTTGAGGATGTGCCCAGTAAAAAGTGGTTAGGTGTTATCGATTCATTGGTGTTAGGCTCAACAGTGACGTGTGTCAAAGGCCGGCTGTTTACCATATGTTCCACTTCCGCTAGCAATGTAATAAGGGTCTCCTCACGTGGTGCTCTCTCCTTCAGTACGACCTTTAAGCATTGTTTTACAGATCGGATGAGTCTTTCCCACGCGCCTCCCCAGTGAGGACAAGCTGGAGGGATGAACCGCCATGTTGTGCCATAGTTGAGGGACTCCGCTTCCAACACATTTTGATCTAGCTCAAGCATTGCCCTTCTAAGTTCGTTATCGGCGCCTCGCAGATTGGTACCGTTGTCTGAGTATATAAATTGAGGCCACCCACGACGTGCAGCCATACGTCTGACGCCCATGATCAAAGAGTCCGTTGTCAGTGACGACACCAGTTCGATATGAACCGCTCTGATGGTGAGGCAAGTGAATAAAACCCCATATATTTTTCCTTGCGCCTCAATACTGTTACGTCCATCGGTCCAAACAGATCTATGCCACAATGAGTAAATGGCCGACATCGGTGTTCCATTCTGCCAGGCGGTAAGTCGCCCATTCTAGGCGGATGTGGCTGTGTTTTTCTTATTCTGCAAAACATGCATCCTGAGGCAACACTCTTTACAGTAGGTCTTATTCTTAATATCCAGTACTTTTGTTTCAATTCATTTACAACAGTTTCATTAAAACTATGTGCCAATTTGGTGTGGTAATATCTCACAATAAGTCTAGCGATTTGATTGCGTCCGTCTAATATAATCGGTTGCTTCACCTCTAGCGGGATTTCGGGAGCAGCATTAATACGGCCACCGACTCGAAGAATTCCGTGTTGATCCAGGAACGGCGTCAAGGTAAGTAATCGACTTTTCTTATCCGTAAACCCTTTATTTTTCATGTTAGCGAGGTCTTCAGGAAACGATTGTAATTGAGAATATTGCATCAATAGTAGCTCAGCTTTGTCCCTTATTGTTTGGAGTGGCAAAATTAAATTATAATTATCTTGCCCAATCAATAATTGAGGTTTGCACATTTTTATATTGTTCAAATAGTTATTTATTTCAGGCACTGATTGCTCGTAGCGTAACGGGTCAATGAACGTTAAATCATTGACAGGTAAGTTTAAGTGTTTCAGGGTACGCGCCCGGATAGGGAACATAGTTCCATCCTTGTTTGACACATTAAAGTCGACTATTTCACTGTCGCATTCTAAATTATTATTGCTCCAGGCACCACTCATTCGAATTTTTTGTTTGTATCCATGTAAACCTATTTGTTTTGCGAGTTCATGGCTTATTAGTGACACAGTTGAGCCGTCGTCTAAAAGCGCGGTCGTACTCACTACACTGTTAGGGCCATGAATGTCTATAGGCACAGTTTTTAACAATACTTTTGAGCGTGTTAGCTTAATGTTCGACACCGTTTCATTTTCTGTGATTTCCGTGATGTTGACGTCGCTTTGGGGTTGGTGTTCCTTTGTTTCATAATGTAGTAACCGATGATGCGATTGGTTACAATTGTTTATGTCACAGGCGACAGCAGGACAAGTGTCTCGGTCGTGGCGCGATAATAAACACTTGAAACAAATTCCGAACCTCTTGACATGTCGCCAACGCTCTTTACGTCGCGACTTTTTAAAGCGTTTACACTCAGTAAGTTTATGCTTAGCTATGCGGCAATATAAACACTTTGTGTCGTTAATGTCCGTAGTCAATAACACCATATCATGCGCACGATTAGAATAATTTCCTTTGTTATAATTCGTGTACGAACTTAGGGTATGAATATTTGCTGTCGTTGACATTTTCACCGCCTCTTCTTTTAAGAAATCTGCTAAAATATCCATTCGTGATTTCTTGCCCTCAGTGATGAGTGGGAAACTGTAGTCTGACCATTTCGATATTAGGACTGTAGGTAATTTAGACAATATGAGTGACACTATATTCATTCCTTGCAGGTACTCATCGCGCTTGACTGATCTTACAGCTTCAATAAAGTTTTGCACTTTTAACGAAAAAGTAACAATATCTTTTTGATAATCTTGAGACATAGGGTGCAGCTTTTTTATGTCCTGCATAATCTTCATAACTATGCAGTCAGGGTTACCAAATCGTAGCTCTAAAGCGGCCATTATTATCTTAGGTTCCGTGGCAGTAATTAACAAAGCTGAGACAGCGTCCTTGGCGGGTCCACGGAGGCATTTGCTTATTCTCCACAGGTTTTCTTTAGAGCTGAAATTGCATAATTCTGTTGACTCTTCATACGAATGCTTCAACTGCAACCACTCCATAGGGTCACCGGAGAAAACAGGTAAGTCTCGCGGCGTACTTATGCGGCTCAGTAGATTAGCATTGGACATAGTGTTAGCTGAGGTGGCGGCAAGATCCTTTATCGCGCTAGCTAGCATCTGAACTGTACCATCTGAAGTACCAGGGCACGGTGCCACTGGTTGACAAAGCTCGCCCTTTTCTGGTCCATAATCGTGGGCTAACTGTGCCTGCTCCAGTTCAGGCTGGTTGCGTTCTAACCACCCCTCCACATCGGCATCACTATGTGTATGACAGTCGTGGTGTTCACTCATCTCGTCTTCTAGATCTGCTATATTTGCTGCCAACCTTTTATCAATTAGTTCCATCTGAAGTCTAACCTTTTCTTCTGCAGCTTGTAATTCCAGTTTGGCTATTCGAGCTTGCAAAGAAGATGATGTCGATTTTTTAGCCTTCGAAGTTTTACTTGCCATAGATGTGGGTCCTTTTAGTTGTTGTTTCGGTTTGATACTGCTTTCCGCTACAACATTCACCTTGACATTGGTTTCTTCCATGTTGGATATTTCTTCTCCAGAAACTTCGATTGCCTTCGACGTTAGCTGTTGTGATGGTGGTTGACTGGTTGAAGCTTCATCGTTGTTATCGCGTTCCTTACGCGCATTACTTCGCGTGTTGACCATTGATCGTGGTGGTGTGTGATACATAATAATAATATGTATAATCCGGCTCGAAGGACCACTTGATAAGGGTGCGAATAAAACACGATGATTGCGTTCATAAAAATACGAGATGATCGAATACGTCGGGGTGGATTGTCGCGTCCTCTTAGGTTCCACTTATAGTCCCGACTGTGCTGGCGCGAAAAAATGCCCCATAGAGCGCGCGGGCCGTCCCGCTCTCCCTTTCCGCGCCTACCCCGTTGTTGCCATAGACGCAGTATACACACCCGCGTATCGACCATCTCGCTCTATCATATATTTTAAACTCTTAGGCATACAGAATACATAAAAACATACTATAAAGGCAAATACAATAAAGTAATATTTTATAAATCTAATACGCGTCGCCTACACCGCCCTTAGTCATCGGTTTAAAAACGCGATTTTCCTTGGAAATTGTAACTTTTCTATTACTAAGCAAACACGTGTTACGAATATTGATGATCTAGAGCTTTGTTTAACCAATTATGTAACAACGTTGTGTTTTGCGAAATAGCGTTTCATGATTGCCAACATATTTCTCAAAATTTACCGGTAACTGATTTAACTTAATTAAGCTATTTCCATGCATAAGAAAATCCTGTTTTGTACATACATGGTATATAATTAAAGAGGAAAGACGGGTAGACAATTCACTTCATCGACTTGTGGTTTATTTTGCTATATACATTTAAGTACAAAGATGGCTCAACTTTTTTTTAACACCAATTTCCTTGACAAAATGTAAACTTGGCATAATAATATTATGATGGGAAGCCAAACAAAGGTGTGGTAAGGCGACTTAACTGAATTCAAATGGCGTGTTTTCGTGTTTCCCGAGGTTTGAGGGGAAAGCATTTTTTCAAACATCACGCAAATTATAATATTGTTATCTATTTTTTATAAACATATCAAACAAAATATAAGCTGGTATTTTAACAACCATAAAAAAAGAGGGTTGTTATAAATTAGACCCCTTTTTTATCCCATCTGAAGTGGGACCGTAGCGACGAAACGAATGGACCGATTTCAATGCAGCTTTTTTGTTTGAAATGTTTAATCGTATTGGTTTCTAGCTATGTTTAAAGAAAATCTGTTTAGCCGTTTAAAAGATAGTTATTATTCTGATTGACGTTGGAGGTTTTTAAAGGTTAGGTTATATCCGAAAGTAAAGGAAATATTTATTAGAATTTTTTTAATACTAGTTTTTTTATAGTAGTGGGCGGCAAACGGGCAAGCGGATCATCTGATGGTAAGAGATTTTTGAGAGTTTTGCTACTGAGGGAAGTGGAAAAATGTATATTTCCAACTCCTCACTATGCTTCTATTTGAGTAATTTCGTTGCGGGATGAAGATAGATTTGCATTCCCAGATATTCACCGAGGTTCATTGCTCGGTATCAAAATATGCGTGCCACTGTTGATCCTGGTTTACAGTAACGTGGCGGGTGTGTGGGCGGGATAGTCTCTATAATAATTAAAGATCGACTCATGAATGCTCACAACGACTGATAAATACGGAATTCGGGCCTCCGGATATCTTACTGTACAAAACGCAACAGCTAGTTGATATTTTACGTCAGTTTTCTGTGACACAGTGATAACAACCTGGTCGAGTCGACTGTTCATACTGTAGAGTGTAGAAAAACTATCAACTGCATTTTATACGGCGAGACCTTTGCAATATTTAAAGACTAGAAACTAAATAAAGAGTAAAAAAATTAAAAGAAACTCTATTTTATTTATGATATAAAACCTTATAATGAACATTCCTGTGTCCTGTTATTATACGTATAAAACTATTTCACAATCTCCATGAATGAGCATTAAATACTTGTACCTAATCTTTGAAAAATATTTTTACTAATTGGCTCTTGCAGTAATTGCCAACTAATCGATTTTGAGACCGGAACACGCCCGATCAACTCCCCCGACCTACAAAATTGGTAACATTATGCTAATTCAATTTGACCACGTTGAGCAAACAAAAATGTCATGTCAATAACTTAAAGCATTAGTTTTTCGTCTACGTATAATATGTATTTTCATAGCGATTATCATTTTTAACCCCCGGCAAAAAATAGGGGTATTGCAATGTTGGCTTCTTTATCTGTATGTGTGTACCTGTCTGTGCTTTGTAGCGCATAAACGAATAAATCGATTCGAATGCGGTTTTTTTATTATATGAAAGCTAGTTTAATCGAAGTAGTCCCTAGCTACTCGTATGTTTGATGAAAATGTGTTCAGCCGTTTAGAATTATGTATCATTTTTTAATTAGTGTCGGCGTTTCACCTGTTAGAATCGATTAGCTAATTACGATTTAATACGAATATACAAACAACGTCTGATTTTTCGGATCTTGTCAGACACTCAAGAGAAAAATAAGTACTTGTTCTAATGTTACAACTGCTTTATCTTCGAAGCGCGATTTTTCCAAGCGCGTAACTTAAATCGTTAAACTAAGTATTTTGTTGTAGCCTATAAGTATTACAGCCACGCTGCAGACATATTTGTCTACAGCAAGAATAGAACAGCTTAACCTGATTGTTACCACTGTCTTGTAGAAAATTGATGTGAAGTAGCAGCTTGATGTTTCGTATGGTGAATGCAATTATCCGGAAGCCTTCATCCCCATCCTCTTCCCAATCCCCCAATTATCCCTTTCCTTTGTTGGTAATGCGTTCATGCTTTGGTATTGTGAGCGTTTCATGGGCCATAGAACTTATTTACCATCAGGTGACTCACTTAATTAATTTGCTCTGCTCCTAAAACAAATCACTTTGCCATGCCATGTTAATAAAATCAATAGTAGAGGACTATCACAAGGTCACTGAGCAAGTTCATGCCACTCTAGTTGGTAAAAAGTGTGTACTAAGTATATAAAGTAATTGTGGAGCACGCAGAAGCATGCTCAAAAACATAAATTTACTTAAATTCAGCTGAAATATTTCCGGCATTGCGGGCGCGATTGCGGTCCTGATGAGGTCACTCGGATTGGCAAGGACGTGTGACGACGAAAAGGGGGACTTTACCGCGTAATAGGATTATAACTGATTGTACCACGCAGTGTTTTTTACATAGTTGAAGGAAGTTTTACCACAAGGTTACTAATGCTTTCCTTAAAAACAATTCCTGATACTACTTGTTATGTTTGTCTTACAAACATACAATAAACAATGTTGATTGATTATATAACATAACTTAATAAATAAATATAAGGCCATCATTAAATATTCCACAGAACATTGCCACTATTGCGACTATTTCTATGTCCTCCACGTCATGCGCCATTCGTGTGGACGAAAATATGCCTACGTATATAGCGCCCCTAGCAGATTGTATCGAAAAATATTTAGGCTGGATTGCACCATCTTACTTTAACAATAACAAACATGTTAAAGTACCGGTTAAGCAAAAAATGAGTTGCACCATTTGACAAATGCTAGATTACGTCATAACGTTAGCTGTTAACAGTAACTGCCAAAGATTCGCTGGTTAAAGCTATTGTTAAAGTTAAATAGCTGTCAGATGGTTCAATATTCTAAAGATGATGTAGATAACTATGCCAAAGAATACGATGGTGCAACACATTCCGCAGTCATTGTTAAAGTCAGCGTTAATGTTATCGTCAAATTTGACATAAACCTTAACTTTAACAGCTATCATGGTGCAAGTGCAGCCTTAATGTTATATAGATTTCTAGAATTCTAATGACATGACAGTTATATAAAACCTCGAACTAGGCACACAGTAAATTTATAGCTTAAAATAAAAGACTACACTATTATGTTATTGGAGACGTAATATGGGAATCATACTTGAGAAATCTTCATAAGAACATCAATAGTGTGTAAAGTCTGCTAATCCATTTTAGGCTTAGGTGGTGGACTAAGGACTAATCGCACTCATTTGAAAAGAACGCCACTGCCCAGCAATGGGTCAGTATAATATAGGGGTGATGTAATAATAATTACTATAATCTAGGAATCTAGTTTTGCAGGACAAGGTGGTGCGACATAGGGAAGGTGGCTAGTTTTAAGATAGTAGTAGTTGGCTGAGAAGAGCCGAGGATCGGGTTCCATGGTGGGCTTCAGGAGAGACCAATATATCATACAGTCAATTAATATAGGCCGATAACGGTGGAGACTAATATTTTATAATGTCACAATGATGCTAAGTATCTACGTAGTTAGCGTTTAGAAATATCGAAAGTAACTCGCCATTTACTGATTTTGATATATTTTTTATTTTTGAAACCGTGCTTAACCACATATAATTTTATAAAGGCTAGGCAAGATTTGTTTACCACATTTTTTATAAATTATATAACATTTACTATTGCTAAACATAATGCAGTTTCAATCATGTCATAGTGCGACTTTTCTATAACTGACAGTTATTGTCAGTGAGAAGTTCGCTAGGGGCGGTGTTGGAATCTGCACACATATTCGTAAATAAAGATGACGTGACAGCTATCGAATAAGTCACAGAAACTTGAACTACGCGCAAGCATCTAAAACACATAATCTAAATATAGAAAGGTTCTTTCGCATCACACGTCTGTCGGTTTGATATGAACAAACCTTAAATGTCGATTTATATGGCTAGGTGGGGTGTGGCTCGCGTGCTCACGGACGCTAGCATTCCCCTTGCATGCCGACGGTAGTTTGCTATCCGACCTGTATAGTTACTGCCTACATTTTTCCACATTTTAGTATACGGTGAGGCAATTATGGATATTGACGTTCGTGCTTTCCTAAATTTCCAAATAGAGAACGGTTTTTGTACAGTTTGTGTATGTGGTACAATTATTTCAGTTATAATTGCTCTGTTTCCAAATACCTGGAATGAAATTAGGAAAATTATTATTTAAAACGTAGTTGGCTATTACACGTAATTAAAACTCGTAGAACATGTCGTGACGCCTTTATCCCCATATGGGTATGTAAAGGTACAGCCTCATTTTGCCAACCGTATTTTTGACAATAATTTTGTCCCATAACTACATTAACACAAATAAAGTTAATCACTTCGGTAATCTTCGGATATTTTGAAAATACGAACGTGTGATGATGATCTTATACAAACCTGTTACATTAGATTATGTATCTACTTATTGACTGACCGGAACCGAGTGGCCAACGAGCAAGAGCGAGCGACCAAGTCACCTGATGGTAAGTGATCCACCGCCTATGAACGACAATAATACCAGATCAATCATGGATGCGTTGCTGACTGCTGATCTAAAATAAAAAGATTTGGATCTCTATATATTTGTTATTATTGGCACTCACAATGCGAAACGCAATAGCAAGGCACTTTACAACGACTTTCTGTGAGACAGTGGTAACAACCCGGTCGAGCCGGCCCCTGCTGTAGCCAAAAAACTATCTACAGCGTGGCTCTACCGCTTTATAATAGTTTTGATTCGATATATGCCTTTGACATTTCCACTTCTATGATTATCCTGTAAATTCTGAGAACTGAGTGAAGTAATAAATTATTAAACAAGGCCGTCGTTATGCCGATGGACCTGCTTTCACAGTGAATAATTAAAATTTAATAATTATGTTCTTAAATTAGCGTTCGTGGAAATCTTAAGGCTATTTGAACAACCGAGTCGTAAATAAAATTTCCTAGAAAATCTTAAGGTATTGTGCAAGTACAACTTCCTGATTATTAAGGAAAGCCTTACAATCCGTACATGTATATTCGAGATTAATTTAATTAAAATAATGTGGGCTGCCTTAGAATGGGGCTGAATTGCAAATTACTGAATTTAAGTTATTTAAGTCTATGTTCCATACGCGACTAACGGCAATTTAATGATACAGTAACAAGGACTGAGAATAATATTGAACAGCAAGGTTCTTGAAAAAAAAATGTCACACAATTTACGAAACAGGTGCCAATTGCAGTCAGATACTTTTTATCTTGGCACGGACTACATTGTACCTGTTGGTAGTTGGTATATACAGTGCAGCCTAAAAATGTCGGTCATCAAGAAAGATTCCAGACCGACCTGTTGGAAGCGGTCTGCATCCAGCGACTTCCTGCTACCTTTACCAGGTCGTCTGTCCACCTTGTAGGCGATATATCTCCATACCTGGCGGAAATTCCAATTCGAAGCGACTCGTGTGTGAATTTTCGAATCTCAACACAATTTGTGATTGGTCGACCCAAGATTTAAAACCTCGACCTCACGGTTTGTCAGCCAAGTACGATGCCAATAGACCTATAAGCCAATGTAAAACCGATTTATTGATATTACAAGCGCTATAAGTAGATCAAACATAGCACAAAGTTAACTAACAGCGTATATTTGCCGGTAACGCATCACAGCTTGCCCTAATTGACCGGTTGCGATTTCGAATCCGGCGCAGGCGCAGACCGCCGTGACTCTACGGAATTATCAATTTGTAATTATAATTATCACACTCTCCAAAACCCCGATTTCTCTCTGCAACGGTTTAATGGTAAATATATTATTTGTGGGATTATTGTAGTAAGCGTTCTCGATTTTTTCACACCAGAGGCCGATAAATATAAAAAATTAATTCATAAATTTAATAAATTAATTAATTAATAATTAATACATAAATTAATTAATTAATAAATTAATTAATTAATAATTAATAAATTAATTAATTAATAATTAATAAATTAATTAATTAATAATTGAGAAACCCCTCCTTTTAGGGAGCCGGTTAATCGAAAATTGCTATTCCATACAACTAACTAATAACTAAACCAGTCACTAATTAACAAAAATAAAACCGACTATGAAATGAGAACATCCTTCAATTATGTTCGTCGGTTAAAAAGTCTATAAATAATTATTTCACTGACATTGTTGCGTTCACACAATAAATTTCGTCAACAACTACTATTAACACATGAGAAAGGGAAAATGACCAATCAAACTGTTCATACGGACAACGTACTTATTGTATGCGCAAGCGCATCGCACAATAGATCAACAGCGAGTTGTATTGACGCGATTTCATTTCCTGCGAGCGCGCCGACCCGTACAGTGGGCCGACAGTGGGCCAATTTCCGCCGACACTACTATGGCTACCGACTGTTGAATGTTATATTATGAACGTATTGTGATTTCACCAGTAAATTACTTTTAATACGCCATTCATGATAATTGTTTACGGAGTGAGCCAAGGGAGGGGTTGAATTCGTAATCTGTGTATGTAACTTTTGAATAACATGACCTATTGAGGATATTTGTTTTGTGGAGACGATGGTTCAAAGCTATCATTACGCTATCCACGACTCGTAAAAGCATAATAAGCGAGTCATAAGCGTGGGACGCTCTGTATACAGTGTCATGTAAAGAAAACAATCTGCATGGTATTTTCACACAGTAAAAATTCAATAGATACAAGTTTTATGTTCTCATTTCGCAGGCCTTTGTGTGTGCGTTGTTTTAGATAGCTTTTAATATTTGCATCGTACAAAAATATTTCCACCAGAAAAACTACAAACGCCATTTTTTTCATTAGCACTAATGACGAGTCACGTATTGAAGTGGAAACCGCTCATTACAAATAGATTACTCGCTGTTGAGGAGGTCCCATGGCTTCTACATCCGTAAGGGGACCAAGTTTTTTTTTGCAGGTTTTTTTTTTTTTTTATCCTGGCTCGGCAAAGTGACTACGCTACACCTGATGGTAAGTGTAGTGCAATCCAAGAATGGTGTCGACCAACGACAAACAATGTGTCCATCGTAGGTCAGCAAGATCATGCCGGCCTACCAAAGGGTCAGGGGGAAGCGAAGGAAAAAGGGATGGGAAAAGGATTAGGATCAGGGGGTAAGCCCCCTGGGGAGAACCGGATATACACTGGCTGACCCTGGAACGCGACCCACACAAGGTGGGCCACTATGGCAGGTTTTAGCAGTTATTCAGGGAGAAAGCCTTAGCGCCGTCTCCTCGTCGTGCACCTTAAGGTATTACCGAAAAGGAAAGTGGTCAAGCGACTACTACCAAGAATTAAGTTGTGGTTGACGGATAGTCCCAGATGGCTGGACTTCCACGAAGCCTCAGTTACACAACTTGCAAATGTAAAGGCTGGCTCCGTGGTAGAACAGTGGGAAGGGTGACTACTGTTCCTGATAAGTCTAAACTCAACATAACTAAGGGAGACCGCGTGCCTCCACACATGCCTCCTAGGCATGGTGCGGGGTGAAGCGGTTGGGGATGCGACTCGAGAGAAATAGGCGCGTTTTAAAGTGTGCCAATTAATTTTTCTAAGTTCAGTGGCCTTAACGTCTGAAAGGTTTTGACTATCCTATCCTACTAATATTATAAACGCGAAAGTTTGTAAGAATGGATGTGTGTTTGTTACTCTTTCACGTAAAAACTACTGGATGGATTTTAATGAAACTTTACAATAATATAGCTTATACATCAGAATAGGACATAGGCTACTTTTTATCCCGGAACAAGCAGATCACGCGGGCGGAGTCGCGAGCAAAAGCTAGTTTAGTAATAAAACAACAAAATCATGAGGATTTGTAATTAAAAACATATTATTTTTCATAAATAATTTCTTTGTTATTTTGTTTGCGTGTACTGTTGAAATGGAATGAATTTAAGATTTTGCGTGTAGCACGCAGTTTCATGACAACTGTCGTACGTTGACACGATAACATAGGGTGTCAAAAAAAACCGGGCGTGCATTTTTTATGTTGGCTCAGGGGTAAATACAATATATTTTCCATTTGGTACCTATGTATTTACGAGACGATTATAATGTGAAAAGATTTTTAACTACGAATTAAAAACAAAGAACTAAAAATGAACTCGAATGGCCCTTCAGTTTCACCATGTCAGAACAAATGTTAGCCGCCAGATTACTTTTTAATAATGTCATATTTTAGTACTTAGTATTTAGTGAGGAATAATAATAGTGACGGAAAGTTGTGGACTGAAAGATGTAATGAGAAAAAATTAGAACTCCTTTCTAATTTTCTCTATTATTGAGGTGGTTAGGATACATCGACACGACGGATCATTGGAGACTAACGAAATAGATACACAAGGTGGATGGAAGAGTCGATAGAGGTCGACCAAACCGAAACTATATTAACCAAATTGGTGACATACTAAACAAAGGGCACGAAAAGCGTACTCCGACGAGAGTGCGTGCGTGAAGATATTAATGAAAGTAAATGAAGCGAAAGTAGTATGTAAAGTGGAAATCCATAGCGTCTGCCGACCCCTACGGGATAAAAGAGTGATATTATGTATGTAGTACTTACTAGTGCTGATATCGGTCGAACTTTATGATAATCGTCTCGGAAACTTTGTGGCAGATCAAGATGAATGTATCCTGAATGTTAACCCGCGACGTAAACTTTATGGTGGGTTAAATAAAATCTCTCTTCGAGTTTTTGTGACTTACTTACACAGGCGTAACGAGTGAAAAGATTTCTCTGACATAATTTCAGTGCTGGTTTCATTTCTTCGACTACAACAGTAAAGATTATGAGCCCTTAGAGATCTTATAAAGTCTATGATAATTATAATGATACATGATCTCCCTAGAATAGTTATTCAGAGATTTAGCTAACATAATGTGTTAGAGTAAGAAAGACATAACATGTCAAATTTCAGATTTCTAAAGCAAGCTGCAAGTTGTCACACTCGTAAATCGCATATCCTCGGCGGTGTGTTTTAAAAATATATTGTGCGGTAGGCGTCTATTTCTTTAAATTCCTTCTAGATAGGACCAGAAGTAGTATTATGAAAGTGCGTCTTCCCAAGTACACGCCGTTTTGTCCCCGGTGATTTTCCTCCTAATTTACTGCTTAGCTCTTTGTGATAAGATCGTAACTTTAGCGAACGTTGTACTTAAATATATAAGTACATTGTTTTAACACGGTTTTAGGAAGCCATCTGCCCGAGTCTTGCAACTAACGTGATATCCTACTTTTTTTTTTTTTTTTTTTTATAGCATAGACCGGCAAACGAGCAAGTGGGTCACCTGATGGTAAGTGATTTCCACCGCCCATGTACGCCCACAATACCAAAAGAATCATGGGTGCGTTGCCGATCTTAAAGGAAAGGGATAATTAGGGATTGGGAAGGGGAGAGGGATTTGGGCTTCCGGATATCTCACTCACCGCACGAAACGCAGCAGCAAGCCGCTACTTTACGTCGGTTTTCTGCGAGACAGTGGTTACGACCCGGTCGAGCCAGCCCATTCATGCTGTAGACATTACTGTCTACAGCGTGGCTCTACCACTCATATACCTCCTTTTCTATGTAAATTCGAATTATTATGTTGGTTGGTTGAATCTGTCCTCTATTACTTTATATAGCTGTCTTGTTAATGATTATTCAAGAAAACTTATGTATTATCTCATTAGTACTCATTAAATAGGCCCTTTTAAGATTAATTTATAAAATGATATTTATAAAATGATATTTAATTAAACGAATCAAAACGAAACGATATAATACATGGCGAGTGTGAATGGTACAGTTGGGAAGGGAAGGGGCCTCGGCGAAATTTCTCAGATCAATTCGGAGATATTCTCGAGAAACGCCAGGTCAACGCTGGTGGGAGGATACTTGTATCCGACCGGATAGCGACCACCGTACACTGGTGCTAAAACCTGCCATAGTGGCCCACCTTGTGTGGGTCGCGTTCCAGTGTCAGCCAGTGTATATCCGGTTCTCCCCAGGGGGCTTGCGCCCTGATCCTAACCGTTTTCCCATCCATTTTTCCTTCCTCTCCCCCTTGACCCTTTGGCAGGCCAGCATGATCTTGCCGACCTACGATGGGCACATTGTTTATCGTTGGTCGACATTATTCTTGGATTGCGCTACACTTACCACCAGGTGAATCTATGTATGTATAATGTATATACATTATGTTAATATCAGTATATTATATAAAGACATTATTATATTTTAAACCTTAAACACGACTACTGTTATTTAATATGAGGTGTAAATGGCTCTTCAAAACACATATTAAAATCCGCCGTAGCTCGGTTAATTAGCAAAAGGTGCCTTGACGATACACCAGTGGCCGTCTCACAGAAAGTAATTCGGCAACCCTTCTGCGTAATACGTACCCAGTTATTTTGCTACAGGGTTGCAGCAAATTGTAATGAAATTAGTGAAGACGGTGTAAAATCAAACATTTAAGGCGTTGGTTGTGGTGGTATTGTTTATAAATATGTATTATTGTAATGCCTTGGTAAAGCTTCGTATGATTGTTTTTTTAGCATTCAGCGTGGCTCTACCACTCAATCGTGTTTTTTTTTAAATTGCATACGCCGGCATACGAGCAAGTGGGTCACCTGATGGTAAGTGATCTCAACCGCCCATGTACGCCCACAATACCAGAAGAATCATGGGTGCGTTGCCAACCTTAAAGGAAAGGGATAATTAGGGATTGGGAAGGTGAGGGGGATTTGGGCCTCCGGATATCTCACTCACCGTACGAAACGCAGCAGCAAGCCGCTACTTTACGTCGGTTTTCTGTGAGACAGTGGTAACGACCCGGTCGAGCCGGCCCATTCATGCTGTAGACAAAACTGTCTACAGCGTGGCTCTACCACTCAAATATTATGTGATGATTAAATTATTATCTCGTGCCAAATAAAGGGCCAATGTTATCATATAATCTGATAAACACAGAACAAGAAACCTGCGTGAGTCCATAATCTTACATTATGAACAACATTGTATTGCGTGTAGTAAGCAGTTACACATAGAATTTGTTATAATGTCGAGCGCGCCGGGTAACCACCGCTTATGGCATCAATTACTAATCCAGCCTTTCGGTAATTTCTTGGAATATGTTAGTCGATATCAGTGTTTCCTTCGATAATAACTGTATGAACAAATATTTAATAGTCTTCTGTTAAGCTTGTACTTGCAATTATTTTACTATTGATACGTTGAGTCGGAATAACAATTATGATATTATAGTGTATTTATGAATTAACTTTTACTCGCGGTTTTACCCGCTTGCATGCTATGCTCCACTCTTGTGAGTCATGGGATACATAGCTATGAACTAACTTCTTGACAAAATAAATATTTGACCTGTGAATATGTCCTCAATCCTTATATTATATTTTTTCTGTATTGTCCTTGCGTCCACTTATGCACCAACGGCCGCACTTTGAAACGTCAATTAAATGTAATTGTCTAAAAGTAGTCATTCTGAGAACTCGATTATTTCTACACTCACTCTTGCTTTACTATCCGTTACTGAGTATAGAAAATGAATGAATGACGAGACGAGCAAGGCGCTCGCCTGATGGTAAGCGCCACGCCTGTCCATTAACAGAAACAACACCGCATAGAGCTTTGAATTACAAAGCACTACATGGCACTGACCTGCGCTCGTCACCCCGAGACATAAGATGTTAAGTCGCACAATGCCCAGTAATTTCACTGGCTTCAATGCCCTTCAAACCGAAATACAATAGTGCTTACACACTGTTGCTTGGCGGCAGAAATAGACAAAGCGGTGGTACCAACCCATGACGGCCTCTCGCATACGAGGGACCTACCACCTTGTATGGAAAATTTTTAATTTTGATTTATGCTACTCTTACTGAAAACATAAATACCCAATCTTAATAGATGACTCTGAGAAGTGGCTAATTGATAAATCAAGCTAACTGGCGTCTCTGAGGTCGGCAGTAAATGTTTGTTTTCGGTAATGTGTATTTCGTTGCTTAGTAACATTAACAACACATTTTATTAACAGCGCTTTTAGGTATTATAAAGGAATAACAATTTGTTTTTTTTAGCTGCGTCACAATTGTGTTGTTTGACATTTATTCACCTTGCGCTATTAATTTTCTATAGGGCATTGAATATATTTGAAGGTGAACCTGGCATGTTTTGCGCATTATAACATTTTTAATTTCTGCTACTTGAGTTCTGATTTCTGACCAAAGCCTGTCATAAGACGCAGTCCCACAACGGATTGAGATATAATAAAATAATTGTAATTTGCATAGCATACAACTTGATTCGATGGGATTTTTCATAGATTTGTATCATCATCATCATCATCGTCAGCCACAAGACGTCCACTGCTGAACATAGGCCTCCCCCAAAGATTTCCAGACCGACCTGTTGGAAGCGGCCTGCATCCAGCGACTTCCTGCGATCTTTATCAGGTCGTCTGATAAAGACTTGATAAAATAAATAATATAATAATAATAATATAGTGACTTGATAGATTTGTATAATTAAATATAAATTTAATAAAATTATGTTCGGTTAATACCTAAGTAAAATGCTATACGGATATTATTTTAAGAATAATTGTAGTTACAACACCAATGCTTTGTTTTGAGAGGTAATTTAGGATTTTTTATGATACAATAAACTCTTTTTGAAAAGTCTAATTTCGATCATTTTTTTACTTCAGGTCATAAAATACAGAGTATTTTGGCGTTATCAGAAGTCAATATAATTATCAGAAGTTAATTCTGTAAAATCAATGTCTGGACATTAAAAGAGTTCATAACCCATGAGTTTATTTCTTCTCATGTCTAGCCACGAAATGCCGATGTAAATGTAATCTAATTTAAATAAATATTGAGATGTAAAAGTGATATTTATGGTCCAATTTACATAATAAATGATTTGATTTTAATTGGTAAAAATATTTTTTTTGGATTTATATTTGAGGACCTAGCCATAGCTTTTAATACAAGCCAACAATATGTGATGTATGATTACTAACTTTTTATCGAACTTTGTTGGCGTGATTAGGTTTAACGGTAATTATCGGTGAACCTTCTAAATTTTATAAGTACACCAAACATTTTTTAACAAAATAATATTATCTTCGTATCAACTTATATCAATGGATCTAGTTCATGGTCTACCTAGTGTGGCTAAATCCATTCAGCCGTGAGGCGTGATTGATTGACATACATCCAATTGAAAATGTGAAATTTTGTATGTATATTTATGAATTTATACATAAAGACAGCGTCTAAACTTTCACATAAATATTATGTAGGATGGTACAGCTCAAACTGCAGTTTCAAATTATGCGGTTTCTGCCGCCAAGCAACAGTGTGCAAGCACTGTTGTGTTTCAGTTTGAAGGACATTGAAGCCAGTGATATTACTGGGCATTATAAGACTTAACATCTTATGTCTCGGGGTGACGAGCGCAGTTCAGTGCCATGCAGTGCTTTATAATTCAAAGTTCTACGTGGTGTTGCTTTTGTTTATGGGCAGGGGTGAAGCTTACCATCAGGCGAGTGACTTGCTCGTCTGGACATTCAATTAAATAATAAAAAAATATATATGCTCGATATGACGATGAAAAAGTATGAAAAAAATTATATGTTACAAATGGAAAAAAGTATGAAAAGTCGCGCAAAATTGTTCAGTTTTGTTACACACGTGATTTCCCGATGCGATTCGAACTGTGCAGTTCGATTGCAAATGGACAAGTGGGTCACCTATCTAAGGTTGAATTACTATAGTCCTACAGTCTCATTGTTGTGAGTGTGTGTTGTTGTGTGTGTTTAAGTCCTGCTGTTGCAGGACCTAAATAAATAATTATGAATCATATAAAATATTTGTCTCAGTGCTGCAATTGAACCAGTGGCTTCCCGTTTCTAAGCGGCTGCCTACCTACTACGTCTCTGGGGTGTTATTAATCGTAGTTATTAATCTCAATTCAGCAGTTTCAGTTTTAACCTACAATGCTTCTCATCATAGAGTCGGGTGGGCGGCTTGAAAACTAATATCAAACCACAGCTGTGTCGTTCACTTACGAATGTTCTATAATGACTTTGATGGCTTCAGAAGAATCGATAAACTATTGCAAATGTATAATCCGTTAAGATGGTGGTAGGTCCCTCGTATGCGAGAGGCCGTCTGGGTTGGTACCACCGCTTTGTCTATTTCTGCCGCCAAATAGTAAGCACTGTTGTGTTTCGGTTTGAAGGATATTGAAGCCAGTGAAATTACTGGGCAATATGGGACTTAACATCTTATGTCTCGGAGTGACGAGCGCAGTTCTGTGCTATGCAGTGCTTTGTAATTCAATTGTGTGGTGTTGCTTCTGTTTATGGGCAGGCGTGGCGCTAACCAACAGGCGAGCGCCTTGCTCGTTTTGTGATTAAATTAAATAAAAAAAATTGGAATTATATTTGCTTCTATTTACTTTTCTGTACAAACTGTGTGACAATGTGCCGTGTGATAGTGCCAATGTCGGTGTAAACAGTAAACGAAATCATTCGATGCAATCGCTAGCAATGTATGTACGCTATCTAAATGGACTTAGCGCAACGACACGAGAGTGTCAACTTTTTACGTTGGGGTCGAATGATGCGACACAGTTTTTGTATAGAGTTTCGTTGCTTGTTTGCAGTGGGGGAAACATTCCCCTAGCTGTCTGTATGACAAATATTTAAAAAACGGTCAGTAAACTCACCTCCTGTTTTTCATACTCGGAAAGAGCTCGCATTAACGTTGTGCTGTGTTTTTTAAATTAGTTTAATCGCGTGTTAGACCGCGGAGCACTTGCTGCATCAATATGGCAGCGTGAATACATTTCGGCGGGGCGGTGTATCTTGCTTTTTAAATATTAAAACATGTTCTATTTCTCGTGCGCACGTGTAACTCATACGTGTTCAGGTATACGTTGTTGCAATTCAAGTTACAACCAGCAAACACATAAAACATACAGCCGAAGGTGAGTGTGTGCGTGTGGCGCGGTCGGCGCCGCCGCGGCGTGTTGTGGGGCGCGGTTGCCATGACAACACCTGCACCTCCCCCTCCCCCCGGCGAGCCTTCCCCCCTCGGCATCGCTCCTTCCCACCAACCCCTTGTTTCAGCTGACCCTCCGACCTCTAGTGACGACTCGTTACACTGTCAGTGTTTTAGGGACGGCCGACTTCCACCTGAAACCCGTAGGTGTTATCTAAAATGGGATTTTGATTTTGTGACGTAATTTAGATGGCTCCGTTAATGTGAACGATGTATAATGCAGCCATTGTAAATAAAATATTTTGGTTTTCGCAAATTCAGCTTGTGTTTATGAATACAACATTAATGGTTATTTTTGTCATGGCATTTCGGGCCGTGGCCCGTGGAGCTGAAATAACATTTTCTTTAACATACTCCACGGGATCCAGAGTGAGGGATTTAGAGGGATAATTCAGTTTGAACAGCTAAATACCTTTTTCTGAACACCACAATACGTAAATGCTGTAGAACCCGCCATAGACACACGTTCCCGTAGCTATCGTGTTTAAAAGCCAGAAATTTATTTTCGCGTACCTAACTTTGTAGGCGTTTAGGTATATAGCGTTTGTGATCTATAAGATCACATTTTTATTTACAATCAGTCATCGTTTTTATCGTTCAGATTTGTCGTATAATATTTAAAAATTATTAAAAGTCGATAGTATTAGATAGCACTGCGTACATCTCTAGCGCAAAGCCTAGTGTCAAGTTCTTGATGTCTTCAGCCTGATGAATACTTCAGTTGGTTGTGCGTTGTGTACTGTTGTGTACTTACCGAACAATACACACACAGCGAGTGCCAAATGTCTTCGTGGACAATTTAGGAAAGGTCAGCCTTATTACGCTTTCTTCCGTTTTATAATATTCTAAATGACGTCGACCTTTTTTCCTCGGTGCAGTGATTTTAGCTCTGAATGCGGAGTTTATATTTTCTTTTTTTTCACATTTAACTCTGAGTTATTGTTTACATTTAAATATTAAACGATGAATATGCACCTTCAAGAGAACTGCAAATTTTGATGATTTTGAGGATCTTTAAAATTAGAATCAAGCTGTCGCAGCTGTATTGAGATCTATACTTATAAGATAATAAGAAGTCCTAATAAGAGGTCCGTATTCTACATCCGTACTGGAATCAATTCCAATTTCAATTTCCTAACTTTTCATAACATTTAGTTAGAGAAAGGCATAAGAACCAATAATCTCAGTTTGAACGATGCTCTAACCGGACGAAGTGTATAAATCTTCTACGTCTTCTTGCTTCCATGGTCCCTGGTACCCATTCGGAATAACGTCAATAATATGAAGTAGTATGAAGTGTGTAAAATAAATAAATACTTGTTAATAAATTAGCATAATTATTAATTTGTTTTGTCAGCTTTGTTTCCGTCTTATCCCGACTTAATGCCAGGGTCCGCCCTTGCGCCATGATTTGGATTGATGGCCCAAGTGTATGGATATGGTGCACCAGCAGTCTGACGCCCAAAGCCCGCAATGGGAACCAAGTTGTGCCATTGCCTCGTCCGTAAATCAGCATAGTATACTAGGTGTAGGTGAAGTTGGCTTTGACCCTAAGATGTTAGTGGTCCATTCATACTGCAGCATATTATGTCTTGTTAGCGAGTAGTAATAATTAAGACATAAATAACTATGGCTTGAAGATTCTTTTACATTGAGAACTGATACACAGATTATTTCTTGATACATAGACAATTACAAAAAAATATCAAGCAACAGTAAAAATATATTTTTGGAACGAAGTTCCTTACGGCAGGCTTGGAGGGGATAGGGATTTCGCTGCGTGACCGAACTGAAAAAAATGTGATAGTAAAACCGTAAGAAATATGCGTGGAAAAAATGCGTGGAAAAAATGCGTGGAAAAAATGCGTGGAATAAAACCGTTAAATGAGACTTTTTTTAAACTTAATTTGATATCTAGCACACAAAGTTAAAGTCGAAATTCCGTTAATAAAACAGATAGATAACTTATGACATTTGGAAATGTAGACGCGGTTTGAAATTTGAATTTGAATTTTTGATTATAGAACACGGCCGTCCACCGTTTAGTAGCCAGTCTAAGTCTAAATTAATAAGTTTTTATTTATAATTACATAAGTTGATAAAAAATGCTATACAATAGCTTTAACGCGGCAGTCTCCGAGTGCTACACGTCTTTTTTTTATTTCTATTTTTCTATTCTATTTCTATGTAATTTTATGTTGTCAAACAAAAATAAAGAGACATATTTTGTTATTTTAGTTGATAATTTGTATTTTTTACAATTTGTGTCGATTCTACATTAGCCGAAGGTACTTCGTTCCTACCTGGTGTCCCACGACACACACCAATTTTTTTTAGTTTATTTGATTGAATGACGAGACGAGCAACAGAAGCAACACCACACATAACTTTGAATTACAAAGCACTACATGGCACTGAACTGCGCTCGTCACCCCGAGACATAAGATGTTAAGTCTAATATTGCCCAGTAATTGCACTGGCTTCAATGTCCTTCAAATGGAAACACAACAGTGCTTACACACTGTTGCTTGGCAGCAGAAATAGATAAAGCAGTGGTACCAACCCAGACGGCCTCTCGCATACGAGGAACCTACCACCTTGTAAATTCATAAAGTGTGTCCGCCATTGTACAGAACCCACCTTTAATATTTACCAGAGGCAAACGGGTGACTCACGTGCTCGAGATCAAACGGATAATTATGGAGCAAGTTGCTCGTTTTTATGCAAATTTATATTTTCGTGTATTATAAATATGAATTTGCTTGTACCTTAACTGTTTACTCAGTAATGTCGTCGCTTTCGAACTTATAAATTCCGTCTTTCGATGTTTCTTTGAATGGGAAAATTAAGGTCACATTTTTTTTAAATCTGGTTCGACGGCATGACAACTAATTTAACTCGATGTATGTATAGCGCGATACAAAAATACCGAGGGCCATAGAAATGGTGATTTATAGATTGAGCTACTTGTTTTGAGTCTTTTTATTATAGGCCTGCAAACGAACAAGTGGGTCCCCTGATGGTAAGTCATTTCCACTGCCCATGAGCGCCCGAAACCCGAAAACTCATGAACGCGTTGCCGAACTTAACGGAAAGGGATTATTAGAGGTTTGGGAAGGGGAATTTGGGCCTCCGGATATCTCACACACCATACGAAACGCATATTTATAGATCACACAAACGTTTGTCTCGATACGGGAATGGAACCTGCGGCCTCTCGCATCACAGCCGGCTACTCCCCCACTGCGCTACGGAGGTTGTCCACTATACTATCTTGTGTCGGTACACGTAATCCACCACCAAACTGAGCAATGTACACTTGAAATCAACTGAACACTGTTCAAGTTAGCTCTTAGGCTCATTCGAAACAATTTAGAGTAGACGGTCAATGATATTAGGCCACCATACTATGTCTAAATTTCCATAACAAATCGCTACATTCGTTTAAAGCCACAGTAAAATATTAAAATGTACATTAACAATGACATTGTTTCCCTCAATGCCCTATATCTGCGACGCAATTGCAACCGTTGTATTGCGTCCCACATAAAATAAAAAGCCTGTTTATTCAAAGGATTTTGTTTTATATACAAAAGGATAATTCAGCTTTAGTTTTCATTATGTAAGTCCATTGTTATCCGATGTATAGACGACAATTTGCAAATGCAGTGTTTTAATGTTATGTAATTGACCGCTTTTGCGTAGATGTCATTCGTGGAGGACTTTTGAATGTGACGCTTCGATTTTTTTTGTTTGTTCGAAGACTAAGGCCCACTGGTACGACGATCATCGTATTTAGCCATTAAACGTGGTTATAAATGTAAAATTTTCATACATATTGACGTTTTTTAAATATGTTTAGTGGATCGTTGTGCAAGTTGACCTACGTCAAAATCTTTCTAAATTGGTTTGGTACTATTTCTTGTTTAATAGATCCTTAACTTTTTGTATTTAAATATAAGAAACACCTCGATGACTAGTACCTATTTCAAATAGCTTTTTTAAATAAAAGTTTTTCGTGGTATTTTATTGTACGTACTAGAAGGAGGTGAATGGGCTAAGACCACGGATTCAGCGAAGGATTCGCGACACCGCGCGCCGCGCTGTGCAGGGATTAATATAAAATTACGCTAGGAAATCCTAAAAAATGTGTTTGCCGCACGAATATCTTGGATAGTGAACTTATTTTAAAATTCAAGCCAAAATATTACAAGGAATAGAAATATTTTAAAATATATTATGGTTTTAATTTTTACAATTTTCGATAGATGGCGTTGTGTGTTTTGTTTTGGAAAAGTGTATTTAATCTTCGTAATTTTTGTAAATGTTGTCATGACGAATCATGAATTCGTAAATATATGTCGGTTATATGATATGACTATAATATTAGCTTATTTGCCATCGCCCGATGTACATGTATAATGATAAAAGCACCTAATCTTACTTTAGGTTTAATTAACTTTTTGTTGATAGTATACCGCTTGCCAACGCAGGCTTGCACCAATGTATTAAATTGTATCCTTTATTCTGCAATGCGGCTGAGTTTTTTGACATTTATCATACGGCGCACTGCACCGGGCCGGGTGTTGGGCTGCAACCTTAATAGGCGTTTTGGAACATTACCAGGTTACACTTGTTTGTAAGAGTGGTGATATACTGAGATTTCGTGCACGTTGACTACGTTAGCGAATAGTATAAGTGTGAAAAATTGTTTTCTGAGCTAGTGCCCCTTTTATTTATTAACAATCGGCCGCAGTATTTTTGGCACGAATGGGCATATTGATACTTAACATCATATGTCTCAGTATGACGAGAGCAGTGCAGTGTCATGCAGTACTTTGTAATTAAAAGTTATGTATGGTGTTGCTACTATTTATGGTAAGCGTGGCGCTTATCATCATTCGAGTAATATAGCATAGTTAAATAAAAAGGCATTCAAAAACATAGACATTGAAACATTTTTTTTTTTTATAGCATAGGCCGGCAAACGAGCAAGTGGGTCACCTGATGGTAAGTGATCTCCACCGCCCATGTACGCCCACCACCAGAAGAGTCATGGGCGCGTTGCCGACCTTAAAGGAAAGGGATAATTAGGGATTGGGAAGGGGAGGGGATTTGGGCTTCCGGTTATCTCACTCACCGTACGAAACGCAGCAGCAAGCCGCTACTTTACGTCGGTTTTCTGTGAGACAGTGGTAACGATCCGGTCGAGCCAGCCCATTCATGCTGTAGACAAAACTGTCTACAGCGTGGCTCTACCACTCTAAACATGCCATAGAAAGGCACAAAATATTTTTTTAATAAATAGGCGTAAAGTTTCGATTTTATAAAAGACTTGAAATGTTTGTTTGCGATAAATGAATTAAAATATAAATTTATTCAAAGCACGAATCCTTTGTTAACCGTAGTTTTTTTCAAAGACTTCAAATGTTTGGTTTCTTTATACAGGGTTATTTTTAAAACACCAGCAACCTCGCAGGGGTAGATACCTAAGGTTATAAGCTACTACTTTTGTTCTACGACTTTTGATAATTTGTTAGATTTTATTTTCATACAAAAATAAGTATTCATTTAATTTCCGTCTTGAATGTTACCTACGCGCATCGCAGATTACGTAAGCAAACACGCGAAGTGTGGGGAACCGGGCTAGCGGCTTTGAAGGTCAATGCCCGAGCAGCTGAGCGGCGCCTTTGAGTCGCGCGCGCACGCCGCGCCGCGCCGCACTCTACGAAGAAAAACACGACACAACAAAAACTTGTAAAATCATTTTTTTTAAATATACAGGGTTAATTTTAAAACACCAGCAACCTCGCAGGACCAGATAGCTGACCCCATACGGAACAACTTTTGTTCTACGAGTTTGTATATAACTCAATATATTTAAAAAAAAATGATTTTACAAGTTTTTGTTGTGTCGTATTTTTCTTCGTAGCGTTCGGCGTGCGAGCGCGACTCAAAGAAGCCGCTCAGCTGGCTCGGGCGATGACCTTCAACGCTAGCCCCGTTCCCCACGCTTCGCGTGTTTGCTTACGTAATCTGCGATGCGTGTAGGTAACATACAAGACGGAAATTAAATGAATACTTATTTTTGTATGAAAATAAAATCTAACAAATTATCAAAAGTCGTAGAACAAAAGTAGTAGCTTATAACCTTAGGTATCTACCCCTGCGAGGTTGCTGGTGTTTTAAAAATAACCCTGTATTGAGTTATATCCAAACTCGTAGAACAAAAGTTGTTCCGTATGGGGTCAGCTATCTGGTCCTGCGAGGTTGCTGGTGTTTTAAAATTAACCCTGTATAATGTTGGAGGTAACATGTTGGAGGTATAGTAAGATAATATCTGTAAAAAGTTTGTTATGATCTTCGTGATTTTTAAGGTTTTTGTAACATATTGATGGAATGTGTTCATACCTACCTTCCGCACATCAAAATTTAAACATATTGCTGATTGTAATATAATGTTAGCTGATCCTCACACGAAAGAAGTAAACCTGTTAGTAAATTATACAACCTAGCTCTCTCCTCAGATTAGTCTAGTCTGGGTCTACTGTAGTTTGTTTATGAGCTATTGTAAATACTTGTGGAATTAATAGGAGCGTCATAATTACACTCTGATTATGGGTTGGCAATAAATAGAAAAAAAGGGTTTCAGTGTATATTAGGATATTCATATCCGCCCGGATAGCGGCCACCGTACACATGGTGTTAAAAACTGCCATAGTGATCCACAGGCCTTGTGTGGATGGCGTTCCAGGATCAGCTAGTGTATATCCGGTTCTCCCGAGGGGCTTGCGACATGACTTGATGGTTGATTGACGCAGGTATATGAGTACGTCCTTGTATTACCTGTATCTGCATCGGTCATCCGCCTGTCCTATTACAGGCCCCTCGATTTGCTTCTTTCCTCTCCGAAGAGGGAAGAAGCATTTATACAGGCCGGCATGACTCTGGTGACCACCGATAAACTCATTGTGTGTTGGTGGCGGCTGATTTTATGACTGCACTACGCTTGCCATCAGGTGTAGTGCAGTCAGTGCAGTTTGCCGTGCTCGTATAAAAAATTGGTGTGTGTCGTGGGACACCAGGTAGGAACGAAGTTCCTTCGGCTAATGTAGAATCGACACAAATTGCAAAAAATTCAAATTATCAACTGAAATAACAAAATAGGTCTCTTTATTTTTGTTTGACAACATAAAATTACATAGAAATAGAATAGAAAAATAGAAATAAAAAAAAGACGTGTGGCACTCGGAGACTGCCGCGGTAAAGCTATTGTATAGCATTTTTTATCAACTTAAAAATAACGGACGGCCGTGTTCTATAATCAAAAATTCAAATTTCAAACCGCGTCTACATTTCCAAATGTCATTTGTTTCACAACCATCTGTTTTATTAACGGAATTTCGACTTTAACTTTGTGTGCTAGATATCAAATTAAGTTTAAAAAAATTATGTCGTGACAAAATTTTTCGTGCCAACTTTTCGTACCAATTTTTTCCGTCTAGCCCCCTTTCGCAACGCGCGATAAGGAACTACGTTCCAAAAAAAGATTATGCATAATATAATAGATGTAACTCGCAGCACATACCGACATTTAGTGCAGTGCGTCAACGCGCATTAAAATAATAATCTTTGCGCACCGCAATGACGTCAGAATACGTAGTAAAAATTGGCATGCTTGGTTTCCATACATTAATTATCATAAGTTTGAGACATATGTTGTTTAATCCTATAATGCCCAGTAATTTCTCTGGCTTCAATGTCCTCCAAACCGAAATACAACAGTGCCTACACAGTGCTGTATTGCGGTAGTAGTAGATGAAGTGATGGTATCAATCCAAACTTTGCGTGGACAGTGTAGATCACTTACCATCAGGCGACCCACTTGCCCGTTTTCCGGTTTCTGGTATATAAAAACAAAATACAGCAAAGAACTTGGGTTGCAACCAACACAAATTTGTTTCGGGTCTGGGTGTTGTGGGACCGGAGGCCAGGGTGTGGATGCGCCATGCGGTGTCAATGCATAATCTCCAAAACTTCAATCGCGAGTCGGGATTTTTTTTTTATTTCCATACTCGCTCTGTTGTTAAACTTTGATACATAATTTATCAAGGTTTAACTAAGGACTAACTCTGTATTTGTCTATATTTTTCGTGTGTATACGCAAAAAAATATATCGACTCATATTTGTATGGTAGTTTGTCATCGTTCTCTAAGACTAATTTGTAAGACGCCGGACCAGTGTATTATAATTATTTGTTTTGTTTATACATCGTTGTAATGGCAGCCTTATAAATGTTTCGGCGTTAATACGATGTTTTGTCGGCAACTGTGCGAAAAACATTAATAAAATTCCTTAGTCAAGACGCGCGAAACTTTTTTCTTTCTTAAAGCTCCGTCACGAGTCGGAGCGTTTTTCCCCAACTTAATAAACGTAAGAAGAATTTAATAAAAGCTTCATATTTTGAGTATCACATTTTGTTTGTTCAAAGCAAATTAAACGCAATATTAAAAAATATCTAATGGTGTGTCTTAGACTGACAGCCTCCGTGGCGCAGTAGCTAGTAGCCGGCTGTGAAGCTAGAGGCCGCGGGTTCCATTCACGCGCCAAGACAAATGTTTGTGTGATCCACAAATATTTGTTTCGGGTCTGTGTGATTTCACCCCAGACAGATTGACGTCAGGTAGGTGGCCGGTCGTAAAAACTACAAACCAAATCTTTCTGTAGCATGTGTTAAAAAGCATTTTGTGCCCCACTACGAGTACAGATATATACTAAAATAAGTCTAGAAAGTTTTGCATATTCTTAAGAGGCACACCCCCTTTCTTTGGTTTTACAGACTGAATAACTATTTATTTCCTCGCTTATTAAAGTAAATTATCTATTTAAGTATAGTAAGTTAAATTTCGTGTTTTTGTGATTAATCGATTCGAAAAGCATGATTCATCATAGTTTTATTACACCAATTCCGTAACGAGAGTTACGTGCTCGTTCGTCTAACATGGATCAAATCGGTGGAACTTTTAAAAGCCGCCAAGCCCCGGTACGTACCAAATCACAGCTACTAAAGTATATTTCACCCTTTTGACGACACATTATGTACATTTGCAGCGCGTAACGACACGGGCACGGCTCACAATTTCCATTAACATTCTACGTAACAGAAAAAGCTGAAACGTTGAATATTTTAAACAAAATTCAACCGTAATTTCTGGCTGGTTAAATCCTTATTTGGTTAATTCAGTTCGGTCGTTTGCGTCTTAAATGGACGGCTTGAAGCCTCACCCCGTGTTACACATATCGTATTAGCAAAGGACGGTATCTTAGCGCAATTAGCTCTGGCTTTTTAGGAGTGTCCACTGGTGCATGGTATGGGTACGTATTTTTGTTTCGATGCGGTACAAATCCAGACGGTCTTGTCGTTTGTAAATTTTGCTTATATTCGTATAATTGAAAGGGTGATGTGGCAGTGTTAAAAAAACATTCGCTAGTCAATCGTACTAAGATTTACCCAATATATTTAATGAGGAGACTTGGCTCTGTTACATCTTAATATATCTACCTGTCAACAGATAAATGTGACATAACGGATTTACATGTGATATTACACATTACACACGTAGTATTTTTTAATACTTCTTTAAAGCATTTTTTTTTCAACAAGGTTGTGTAAGTTTACCTTTAATATTTAAGAATCTATATACAAAGATAAAAAGGCTATTTAAACAGAACGTGGGCCGAGATTAATGTTGGGATAGACAAGAGTTGTTTGGCGCTTTAACCTTGCATAAATTAAAACAATTATTCAGTTCGGCAATCAGATGTCTTGATGATTGGACGGCCTTGTGCATTCCATTAAAGCATTCATTCAGCCGTTAGATGGTAATAATATTGATAACGAAGGGTCGATTTTCGATTTTCCGTTGAAGTATCGTGTGTCAAACTGGTAGGTGATGCCTAATACCAATAATAACGGGCTTACTATAAAGTGTAGTCTAACTAGAAACTAGGTTTTTAAAAACACATTTTACTATAGGTTACTATAGCAACCAGTATAATGTAAACCCAGTTTAAGTTAGACTACGTTTTATAGTAAGGCCTTCAGTTTTATAAACTACTGGCCACGCGTTGATGTGGCTAAGGTATATGTTAAATTATATTATAGTAAACTATTTAATACAGTATGCGCCATCTAGTGGATACTTACTTAATCCAGCCGATAAATTATCTTACACCGCCATCTGTTAGAATCTTATGAACTCTCACAAGAACTTACAACCTTAGACACGAAACAAATAACACACAAACGCTTTTCCCCGTTTCGCAGCTGTTTTTTTTTAAATCCTGATACTATAAAGTAACTCCACTGGAGCTGATGTTAAGCACAACGCAGTCTAAATATAATGTCGACTTTCAGAGACATTGCATCCTTCGGCAGTCGACAGAATTATACCGGTCAGAATTTACTGGATTTACCTAGGTACACTGGCTGAATCCGCAACGTGCGTGACACGTCAGAGCAAGCCACTATGGCTATGGGTTTTTACACCAGGTGTACGGTGGTCGCTATCCATTCGGGTACACAAATGATAAGGTATCCATCCACCACGGTTACCTATCCACCTTGCTAATGGGCTTGTAATTTAACAGTTAACTTTTAACAACCAAAGTTGTTTGATACAAGATTTTCCTCGCGGAACCGCCCGCGTGATCTATTTTTTCCGCGATAATATCCTATGTTCATCAGGGATAATGTAGCTTACTAATGGCAAAATAATTTTTGAAATCGGTCCAGTAGTTTTTAGTAAGATAGAAACAAATCCACTGAAAAACTTATTTATTAGAATAATGATGAAATAACATAAGTACCCACCTAGTATCCGAATAATTGAGTATGCAAAGCGGCTCACACTTAAATGGGTACCCTGGTAAAGAATTAAACCCGTATCTGTTTATCGGGGCACCGGGCAGGGTAATTATTTATTAAAATTGTCACCATACTCACACTGCGGGCTGCGACGGTTTTCGCAACATATTAGCCACTGTGAAATTCTCCCCGCTGTGTAGGTTGACCACGATTAAAGGCTTACTAGGAAATTTGAGCTAATTGGAATAAATCTGTTTTTGTTCTTTCTGTCTGCCTGTATTTCAGCCCAGTGCTAGGGTTTAAGTGCTACCTTCCGAACGTAATTTCGCAGTAGATTTTATGTTATGTGGGGCGACCCGCCGTCTGACACCCCCCCGCCGCACAACCAGCAACAACGAGAGCCAAGTTTCGTCTTTGCCTCTCCGTTAATCAGCAGAATGTACCATATGCAGGTTAGGTTGTTTTGTGACTAAGATGTTGGTGGCTCATTTGCACTCCTGTTTTTGTTCTTGAGGATATTTGTATAGTGGCTCCTGATTTGTCTAGTGTGGCTTTGTCCATTGCGTAAGTTCTAGACCAATGTGCCTAGAGTGAGCATTTCGGTTGCGTATCACGGCACCTGTATACGAGAAATATGTATGAAGTTTTGACTATACTTCACGTATTAACGTTGAATAACATTAATGTATTAATGTTTCCAATACAATCCGTTAGAGGCGCTGCACGCAAACATATTATTTTCGCGATTTTCGTTACAAATTATAATGAAATATATTTATATGATAAAAATGAGGAGATAAACACGGTCCGTGTGCAGGATTAGTATTGTGTTCAGGGCGATACTAAAGCAACTTTCTCTTTGCCCGGTTTGTTTTTCTATCGCATTTATAACGTCTTTGTTAACTCGTCGTGTTTCTTAGCTTATTTTTACTTGATTTGTTTTTCTTTACTACAAACTCTTAGAAAATTATAGGGTCTGCACTGCTAATTAGCTGTCTTTCTGTCTGTTTAAACATTTTTTTATATCTTGTCGTATCTATATGGTATTTGCAACATTATTTTAAAATAATAAATACAACAAAGCAGTAGATATCTATCTATTATATTCTCCATAAGTATATATACACATTCACGCCTTTAATCCCCAAAAGAGTAGGCAGATGTGTAACCAGTACACCCACATTTTGCCGAGCTTATTTCCATCTATAAATGCGATAGCGGACGAGCACATCGCCACACCGAACACAAATACACAAATTCCAACCCAAGGCAACTCATATGTGATTTTCCGAATCAATAACTTAAATACAAATTGTGATTGCCCATCCTGGGAATTGAACCCAGGATCTCACGGTTTATCAACCTAACTAGACGACTTACTCATCGCGAATAAACATCAATACAATAATTTCCTAGGACGTGGGGTGTCAGGCAGAAACTTAGGCATTTTAATCCGGTATTGTGATCGCCTTTAGGGCAAGAACCTTTCAATAGATAGAGTAGACAATATTTTGCAACTCCTTTGTCACTAACACAAGTTGCACCTGTGCCTACCCTTTCCGGAATACAGGAGTGAGCTTATTTGATATTTATTTATCTGCCATTATAAGCGTGATACACCATAATCGATAATATGCCGGCCTGAGAGTACTTGTCTTGTGTCGTAGCCGGCGAGTATAGAGAACGTACACGAATTAAATTGACAGCCTCCGTGGCGCAGCGGGCGAGTAGCCGGCTGTGAAACGAGAGGCCGCGGGTTCGATCCCCGCACCGAGACAAACATTTGTGTGATCCACAGATATTTGTCTCGGGGTCTGGGTGTTGTGAGACCAAAAAGTCTCTCGTAGTTCCTGATACCCACGACACAAGACTTGTATCTTAGTGTGGGGTCAGGACTAAGTCTGTGATTGTTGGGTGTATTTATTTATTAAAAACTCAAATCCACTTAATTTGTGGTCACCGCGGGTCAGGGTCAGGCGCGAGGTACTACGTAGCTAGTGACACGTTGTTTTCGGCGACGAAATATTTTAACAAGTTTATTAACACCGCCACTGCGGCCCCCGAGTTCCGAATGTTTTAGACGTATATAAACTTCCGACCGATGTATTCCAGCGAGGTTGGTTTTAAATAAAATATAATAGTTTAAAAAACTAAAAAAATCACGCTTTTGTAGAAAATCAAACTAAAAAGAAGAAGAATCATGGGCGCGTTGCCGACCTTAAAGGAAAGGGATAATTAGGGATTGGGAAGGGGAGGGGATTTGGACTTCCGGATATCTCACTTACTTTACGAAACGCAGCAGCAAGCCGCTACTTTACGTCGGTTTTCTTCGAGACAGTGGTAACGACCCGGTCGAGCCAGCCCATTCATGCTGTAGACAAAACAGCATAGGATATTAAGATATTTAAGATATTATCAAAATGATAATCCTTCTACTCATATATGTTTATAAAATACTTATAACTATTGACACCATGAACCCCACGGTTTTTTTTTACAATAAAATATTTTTTTTCTTCAAATTTACTATATTTTTTTCTTTTTTTTAGTTGTATTTTTTATAAAAGCGTGATATTTTAGTTTTTTTAAGCTATTATTTATTTTTCATGTTTTAGAACTTTTTTCTTTAAAATATTAAATTATCATTTGGCATACTTATCAAATTGTCATTTGATAAGTATGCCAAATTTCGATTTACTCCGACGTTTTGAATGAGGTCAAAATCATGTTTAAAGATTCCGTTACATAAAAACATACAAACATACGTCTGAACAAAATACTCTCATGCCTGTACCCTTTAGGTGTAGTCAGAGATGTAACCCTTCCCTGATATTATTTCCACCCTATGATGTGATAGGAGTCGAGCCTATTATAATTATATATACTATACCGGGCACAAATTAAAATCTCAGGCAACTCATCTGTGATTTTTTCGAATTGAAACCCAAACAAATTGTGATTGCCTGACCTAGAATTTGAACCCACAACTTTACGGTTTCTTCTAAGCTTAAGTATGTTGCCGCTATACTAATGAGGCGATCATTGAAATATAATCCCAATTGTCTAATCAGTGGTTTACGTTTTCACCTAAAACTCTAATACTTTATTTTTATTACTTCACGAAGTAGTAAAATCCAGTTGCTTTTAAAATCATTGCGTTACGTATAGAAACGGCCTTTTTAATCTCTTAGTCGAGCACATCACATAAACGGGGAAGAAAAGTAAAAGCTTTTAAATAAGAGAATGAGAAACGAGCAAGGAGCTCACACGATAAGCGTTTTAATCTTTTTAAGTGTTTCAACAGTTTCGGCTGTGTGTGGATTAACAAATTGTTAAGGTCCATATTAAGTCTCTTTGCATCGTTTAACCTGTGCCAAATTAGAACGCGCACATTGCTGTGAACGTTTAGAGGGTTAATCAGAATGTCATCTCGTTTTAACTGCTGGAATTTTTACCGTGGTAGAGGTTTTTAGGTTTGAAATTTATAAAGCGGATTTTGACAGAGACCAATACAAATTATATTTTTTACTGTAGTAGAGGGCGAAACTTAGTTCTCATTGCGAGTTATGGGGGTCAGACAGAGAGCTGCACTACATATATACGCCCGCGCTCCTATAATCTTCGAAGGAGTAAGCAGAGGCGTTACCAGTACACCCACATTTCACCGAGCTTATTTCTGTTCCATGATGTGATAGGGGGTGAGCCTCTAGCCATACCGGGCACAAATTCCTGACACCGGGCTGATAGGTACTAAGCATTTCGTGATAGAAAAACTCAATACCACTTTTACCCGACCCGGCGATCGTACCCGAGGCCTCAGCACAGAAGTCGTACCACGTACGTATCACAACTGTGCCACCGAGACATTAGGTACAGGCATATGAAAACTCCTAATAAGAAATGCAAGCCAAAACTTCAATGATTCCCAGACGAACACGTAGGCAAATGCTAGCAACGTTTATGTACTACGAAAGGTTCGATCTGGTTTGGATTTAATAGAGCGCTGTGAAGTGGATGTCTCAATCCAGTCCCACCTCGGGCACCCCTTTGTGGGATAAGGGACGAGAAAATCTATACATAATTAAATTAAACATCCCTACTTTATCCACAAAGATATTTTTTACGGTACACGTTCGTTGCTAAGGTCCTAATGAGACGTCGATAAGCTGAGATAATGATCATGTTTTTATCAAAGTCAATTTTTATTTGTGTAATTTTTATAGGTCTACAAATAGAGAAGATATTATCTTTAGGCGCTGTTAATGTTACAAAAAGTAAAATAATGTAAAATATATTTTCTAAATGGTAGAACAACGCTGTGGGCATGTATAGCATGAATGTGCTGGCTCGACCGAGCTGATACCACTGTCTTATAAAAAAACTGGTGAAGATGTGGGAGCTCTACTGTTACATTGCGTGCTCTGTGAGATTGGTTGAGGGCAAACAAATATTGAACCCATAACACCACATTCCATAAATTCAGGTAAGTGCCCACGGTTCCTCTAATATTATAGGGCGTCTGGGTTGGTACCACCGCTTTGTATATTTAAGCAACAGCGTGTTAGCACTGTTGTGTTTCAGTTTTAAGGATATTGAGGCCAGTGAAATTTCTGGGCATTATGAGACTTAACATTTTATGTCTCGGAGTGACGAGCGCAGTTCAGTGCCGTGCAGTGCTGTGTAATTCAAAGTTCTGTGTGGTGTTGCTTCTGTTTATGGGCAGGCGTGGCGCTTACCATCAGGCGAGCGCCTTGCTCATCTCGACATTCAATCAAATAAAAAAAAAATGCAGTGAAGATCACTTGTTTATGGTTAATTACCATCAGATCTCACGTTTATATTCGTTTGATTGACCTTTGGTATATAATATAAATATAAGCTCATATTAATAGACAAGGTTAGATTAGCCGTCTTAGATAGACCTTTTTTATATCTAATATTGATCAGAACCGTCACCGATCACCCGTCGGTTAAAGCTTTTGCTGCTTAAAGCTTTAACCGCTTATAAGCGGTTTGTGACAAGCAATACTTTTAGTTAAACACTGCCATTTGTTTTTTAGTGCTATCAATAAAACAAAATTTGTAGATATTGTCAACTTTTCCTAGATGGTAGGTCCTTCGTATGCGAGAAACGTAGGGGTTTGGTACAACCGCTTTACCTAATTCTTCCGCCAAGCAATAGTATGTAAGCACTGTTGTGTTTCGGTTTGAAGGACATTGAAGCCAGCGAAATTAATAGGCATAGTGATTGTTTGTGTACTCAACAACTTAAGTCCAGTCCAGTGCCATGCAGCAGTTTGTAATTCAAGGTTATGATACCCACGATCCAGGTTTAACCTAGTGTGGAGTCAGGACGATGAGTGTGACTGTTGGATGTATTGATTTATTTTATTTTATTTTATTTTATGGGGTGTATAAACTATCCTACCTCTCAAGTTAGATCAAACTGCACACAGTTTGCGAAATTTGATTAAAATCGGTTCAGTAGTTTAGGAGTTCATCGCGGACAAACAACGTGACACGAATTTTTTATATATAAAGATTATACCTATGCGTTACACCGATATGATCTCGAGATATTTTTGATTTTAAATCCAGCCAGCCATCAAGCTGATCCCGCCTAAACTAAATAACTTTATCGGTGCTCGACGCGTGCTCGACAGTCAAGTCGTAACTAACACTGAGCTATGAGGATCCCAGACAAGAACATCCAGAATATAACCCGACGTTTCACATCACTTCAACTATAAATAAGTGTACTTAACAGTCATTTAATTCTGATCTAATAGTGTAGGTGTGTGCTGTGTGACCAAGGAACTTTTACATTCAATATTAATTGTGGTACAGATTGTACATTATACAGTAATTTATCCTAGCATTAAAATCGATCTGGCGGACGTAATTTTCTTAAGGCACTTTAATAAACGGCTGAGAGAGGGAGACCACAACGTGTCACGCGAGTCATACGATAGCGACCAGTCCGCTTTCCATGGAATTATATGAAAATTGGAAATCGCTTCGCGTCGTGGTGCCCTCTCTCCATCGCATACTTCAAAATTGATAATTGCATAAAAAGCGGATGTGTTGCTGTCGTTGTATGTATGTTATGTCGTCTTTCCTCTCGGTCGCGCACCTCAAAAATGGCCCTTATTAAATCTTATATTTACTACACTAACTACCATACTCATAGATATGATTAATCAGTTATTGCAACACACAGAGCCAGCTACTGTTTTATGCTTCTTCACTAAGAATAGAAAATCCTTTATGCTTATTGGCGTTTCTAAGGAATAATCTTATTCTAAATAATGGCAAATTTTAAAATAAAGCTAATTTACGTCTCTGATTTTATTTCCTTTTCATTACTATTTTATGCCATTGTATGATTGAATTATATTATTTAGTAGATGTTTATAATAATACATGCAGTATCAAGTCATCAAAATTTGAACACAAAATTTGTATAGTAGAGAATGCGGGTATAGAGTTCCTTAACGTACGATAGTATTCATATTTTATGCACACATAAATATGCAAATCAATTTTAAAAACGTCGTACCGCTAAGTCGTGAGGAAAAGTTTTAATGTAGTGGGATACTGGGTTGAACACCACCATACATATGAGTGCATAGTCGTATCAAAAATTCAATTTAATTTCCCATACATTCACTGACGTACAAAATTTACTGAATACCAACAATTTGGCTACGTAACCTAGGTGCATTACATTAATTTCTAGCTGAAAGCTGGGGCATTAATTTGCGTCTGCCTCCACAGGGAAACCGCAAAATACTAGTTCCGTTGCTATTCATAATAAAACCGGTGCAAGCCGCTAAGTGCTTCACCATCTGGGCGCAACGAAATACTATTATGATGGCAAAGATCCATGAAATATCTTTGTTACAGTCTTCACTGTTAATTATTTATACGTACATATACTTGTAAGTAGTAGTAAGTAGTAAGAAGCAACGATAGCTCAGCGGGGAGTGGTACGGACTGTCGAGAAAAAAGTCGCAGGTTCGAAACCAGCCCCAAGACTGACTTTTGTAAGTGGCGTGTATATTAATTGTTAATTATGGCTTGCTTTAACGGTGAAGGAAACATCGTTAGGAAACCTGCATACCTGAGAACTCGATAAGATTTGTCGAAGGTATGTGAAGTCTGCCAACCCGCATTAGGCCAGCGTGGTGGAATAAGGCCTAATCCCTCTCATTAAGTAGAGGAGGCCCGTGCCCAGCAGTGGGACGTATACAATACAGGGCTAGTATTATTATACTTGTAAGTTGCAATACTTTTTAATACAATGTACATATGGGAGTAGGTACTCCAATTGTTTCTGATAGCGATAGATCCTTCTCCTTTGTCATTTCCTTATTGTTGTGGATAATGTCTCGTGCATGTACTCTGTCAATGGTCTTTCTCCATTAGCCACGGTCTTCGGCTTGATGATTAGTAGAGTATTTTTTGTGATTAGTTGATAATTTAATTTTACCCTTCATGTTGCGTATTGATTACCATATTGAGGTTATTTAAATTACGATTAATGTTAAACTATTTTTCCAATTCGATTTCTCTTTAAGCAATTAATTCATAATATTAAGTATATTAATTATGTTGATGTAAATATTAGTATCCGTTTTTTATAGATTATATATTTTATTATTTTATATATTTTATATAATGATTTCTTACGTTTACGCGAAAGTTACACATTGAAATAAAACTAATTGAAACGGATTTCATAATTATTTACAATATTTTTACTATTATAATAAATTTTTTGCACTGGTTGTTTAATTCAAGGTAATTATAAATTTATGACTCAAGTAACAGTCACCAAAAATAAATTGACTTTTTAATAATCATCTAACTCAAACGCGTTTCTGAAAAAGTATGACTTTATTCGATGACTTCGATAGTGCAGCCCTGTTTATACAGGGTGTCCAGTAATTAATGGATAACCTTGAAATGTCTTATAGCAGAACGAATGGCCGTTCAGAGAAAAATACGAAAAAAAATATAACATAAGTAGTACCTGAGGTACGTATTTTTTTTTTAAAAGTCGTAATTTTTTTGGTTTATTTTACTTTCTTGGACACTACGACCAGAAATGAAGGAAATCCATCGGTTTTTTGTTGTTTTATTATTATACACTAACTATACCAATAGATAGATAGTCAATAGTATGACAAGCTATTGCACTTTTAAAAAAAAATAAACATTCAAAACCATTTCTTTAGAAAAATTAGCAAAATTTTATTTTTAAACAAAGTTTAAACCTCTTGGGTATAAAAAAAATGTATGAATACATGAGTGACCAAATTTTTTTAAATAATGTCGGTTTTAAGTAGATTTTATAATGGTATAATTCATTATTGTATCTACTGTAAATAGCGATTTATTGCTATTAATGTAAGAAAGGAGCTAATTTGACCAAATAACAAAAACAATATAATATGAGATACTTTTTAAAATAAAATTGTACTTGTCTAATGAGGTTTATTAAAACTAAGATTTGATGTTGATAAATGATAAAAATGGCTTATTTAAACAAATTGAAACCAAATTATCAGAAATAAATTAACTTAAATTTAATACTCATAATGTTTAAAATGGTTACTTCATAAGCGTAAAATGTGTCATATGATCTCTATATTTGCTTCCTGCGCGCACGCTATTCCCCCCGTTTTTTGTGTTATGTTAGACAAGTAGGGTCTGAGTTGGCTATGTGCGAGTGAAAGGAACTTAAAGTAAAAAAATCCAACCCTGTCAACCAACCAACCCATCAATCCAACCCTGTATTTAAATATTCCCGAACAGACACAGCATAATGCGCAGGGCAGCCGTAATTTTGCAACCAATGCGATTCCCTCAGCTCCTCGGATACTCCTTCTTTAATAAAGTCGGCAGATCATTATGAAGAAATTCCAAATAACTTTGCCCAGTTAGAGTCCCGGTAATTAAAATGGGCCAATTATTTGTCCATTGGGTTGTCCATTGGGCTGGATGGACAGGGTTGGATTTTTTTACTTTAAGTTCCTTTCACTCGCACATAGTCAACTCAGACCCTACTTGTCTAACATAACACAAAAAACGGGGGGAATAGCGTGCGCGCAGGAAGCAAATATGGAGATCATATGACACATTTTACGCTTATGAAGTAACCATTTTAAACATTATGAGTATTAAATTTAAGTTAATTTATTTCTGATAATTTGGTTTCAATTTGTTTAAATAAGCCATTTTTATCATTTATCAACATCAAATCTTAGTTTTAATAAACCTCATTAGACAAGTACAATTTTATTTTAAAAAGTATCTCATATTATATTGTTTTTGTTATTTGGTCAAATTAGCTCCTTTCTTACATTAATAGCAATAAATCGCTATTTACAGTAGATACAATAATGAATTATACCATTATAAAATCTACTTAAAACCGACATTATTTAAAAAAATTTGGTCACTCATGTATTCATACATTTTTTTTATACCCAAGAGGTTTAAACTTTGTTTAAAAATAAAATTTTGCTAATTTTTCTAAAGAAATGGTTTTGAATGTTTATTTTTTTTTAAAAGTGCAATAGCTTGTCATACTATTGACTATCTATCTATTGGTATAGTTAGTGTATAATAATAAAACAACAAAAAACCGATGGATTTCCTTCATTTCTGGTCGTAGTGTCCAAGAAAGTAAAATAAACCAAAAAAATTACGACTTTTTAAAAAAAAATACGTACCTCAGGTACTACTTATGTTATATTTTTTTTCGTATTTTTCTCTGAACGGCCATTCGTTCTGCTATAAGACATTTCAAGGTTATCCATTAATTACTGGACACCCTGTATATGCGCATGTGATGTAATACAGTAGATGAATAATTGAAACACCGTGTACTTGATCTTCTGTATTTCTTTTGGCAGTCACATTTTATATTCCGTTTACCAACTGACAGATTGCTGACAATAATTATTATTACACCCCATTTGTACCTAGTTATGCACCCCGCTCCCGCTCATGACATTATAACCGCATGCTAATGTGTTGTAACCTTATTTACTATAGGAAGGAGATTACAATTGCTGACGATTACAAAACGTCTTTGACCTTATTTACCAAACCAAGGGCTCTATGAAACTCTATCCATTTGTAATATGATATTCTTGTTTTGGCTAAAGCTCTTAATATCAAAACATGTTGACCATAAAAAGTGCTGACCTGGTGTCTAGCCGGTGATCTTGTTATGATCATAATTCGTAGAACTAAGCATTCATTGTCAACAGATGAACAGGTATACATAAGGAAATTTGTAAATTATAATTCAGTTCGTAATAAAACTTCACTGTGAAGACTTGTCTTTTCTTAAAAACCTCCGGGCGCTCCCGCGTTACTTATCTACCTTCTACAAATGTTTCAAATAAATAATTTTCACTCTTAATAATGTTTATAATAATTATAATTACTAAACAAAATAAATCAAAGATCTAATCTAATAACCGACGATATAAATTATAAAGTTATACAATCTTATAATGACGTCATAACGGTGTCGTGTCTAGTACTGCTGGTACTTGTGACATTCACGCAAAGTTACTGTATATACATAATAATTATAATTTAATAATAAAATAAATCAAAGTTTATCATTTGTAAGCCGGCGATATAAAGGTATTCAATCACAGTGTGACGTCATAACCGCGGTGCGACCATTTAGTACTGTTGGCATTTGTAACAGTATTATATACTATACAAAAGTAGAAAACTTAATAATAATTGTGTTGTATAATACAACAGTTTATTTTCATCCGACTCAGTTCGTTATTTGCCGACTTAAAAGGTTTCTTCGATGTTTTATTATTCAGTTTGTTAAAAAAATTGCGACGCTCGACGAAACGAACCATGTTATTCAGAAAGAGTATATTTTATTGCGTTTAATGCTAGTGACCTATGAATGTCGAGCAAAAATGTCTTGCCGTACGGCTACCATTTATTTTTGTCTCTTCATCGTGCTTCATTTTCAAAATGCCTAAATAGCAACGTAATTCAAATTCATTTATTATCACCACTCATGCTCTTATGACATGTCAATACAATAAATTAATACAAGATAATTAGTTCTTAATTATAAAATATGTATATAAATACTTCTTCTGTCTTTTGTATGTCAACTCCCAAACGAGTTCCCCGAAACCCCTTGTGCACGTTTCGAGGTCGGGCTTCAGGATATTTTTCCAATAGCAGGCAATCCAACGCCACGCTTCCACTTACTGGATCGGGGCAGTAACACTAGCACAGGTGAAGCCGCGAAAGACATCTATCCACGATTCTTCTGTCATGACAGCCTCCGTGGCGCAGCGGGCGAGTAGCCGGCTGTGAAACGAGAGGCCGCGGGTTCGATCCCCGCACCGAGACAAACATTTGTGTGATCCACAGATATTTGTCTCGGGGTCTGGGTGTTGTGAGACCGAAAGTCTCTCATAGTTCCTGATACCCACGACACAAAACTTGTATCTTAGTATGGGGTCAGGACTATGTATGTGACTGTTGAGTGTATTTATTTATTGCCAGTGAACCTGGGCTGTGGTAATTACTTGGCATCAGATAATCAAATCGCTTCTCTGCTTGTGTTCTCCAAAAAATCTGGTATCTGTAGTATTGTTTTACATTAAACTGCCGAATCCTGTTGCTCACTGGCAGTAGATTATGTTACGTAATGAATAGATTAATGTTCACTTTGTATTGTTGTCTTTCAATGTTTTCCTTGCCCGCATTATGTCACAAAAAGTCCACACAATCGCAGAACAAAGTTGCATTTGTAAATTCGTTACCTTTCAGTTCTATTTGTTCATACATTTTTGAGTATTTATTTGGTGTTTGAAATAATGTATGTTAAAATAACTAAAACCAAAATTGTAGAGAAATTGTAGACTTCTAAAACACTACTGAATATTAGCGATTTATACCAAGACTAATATTATTGATTGATGATTTGATGTATTTGTACAAAATAAGTTGAAATTTTTATCTTAGAATTTGTTACATATTTTTGCGATCCTTAAACATTCCTTTAGGGAATAGGAGTTATATTTTTTATGGGAAGAAGGGGCAAGCGGGCAGAAGGCTCACCTGATAGAAAGTGATCACCGCCGCCCATAAACATCTGCAACACTGGAAGGCTTGCAAATGCGTTGCCGGCCGTTCGGGAAAGAATATGCTCTCTTCTTGAAGGTTCCTGTTCCCTTGAAGGTAGTAACAGATAAAATCTATACTCATAATATAAAGATTTTTGTTTTTTTTTCATAGCATAGGCTGGCTAACGAGCAAATGGACCATCTTATGGTAAGTGATCTTTACCGCCCATGTTCGCTTACAATACTAGAAGAATCTTGGACGCGTTACCGACCTTAAAAGAGAGGGATAATTAAAGGATTGAGAAAGGGAGGGGGGTTTGAGTCTCCGGATATCTTACGCTCTGTATGAAAAGCAGCAACTAGCCGCTATTCTATGTTTGTATTCTGTAAGATAGTAGTAACGTCCCAGTCTAACCGGCCCATTCATGTTGTAGACAAAACTGTCAATTATTTTGCTCTATCACTCAAAAATGTTTATAAGTAGAGACAATTACTCTGGTACTAATATACTGATTCTAAGAAACCTTAATTAATAAAAACCTATATTATTTCTGAGTACATAACATAGGCTATGTTTTATTTTAATAAAAAGACTATCACTGGGGTGAAACCCTCAGCAATATATAGTGGTTTCAGAAATAATAAAGTGGGGCAAATAAAGTGCCTCTACTTTTAGGGCTTGACGTCAAACACAATAATTTTGAAACATATGCGTATGTGTTCTGTAAACACAGTAGAAACTGATTACTTTGGAGCCATATTGTAACAAATATATTTACTTTACATTAGTATACTTCTATTTATTCTAATAGGGTTTGTCTTAGCTCGATATTCTTTGATCTGTTTCTCAGAAATGAACATTAATTATGTTTATCAGTACAAATCTTTGAGTTCGCAATATAATTTCGCATTTTATCACTGATCCGTAAATAGATATCCCAGAAGTTGTGGACTAATATTAAAGTTTGCATTACAGGCAAAATGTATCATAAAATGACAGGGCTTTATTACTCAACTTGGTAATGTTCGAGATAAACTTCTTTATGTATAAATGTCAGTCAGCTAATAACACCTGAAGTAGATTAACGGAGAGGATGAGGGGAGGGTACATAAAACCACGAGATGTTTTGATGGCGGACTAGGTATTTAGTTGGTTTTGAATCATTTGCTTCTGAAACCCGACCGATGAAATAATCCTTTGAAAGCCTACGAGAACAATGTTTCAATAGCCGCGTCGATGTTTATCAAAATATAAGTGTTTGAGTGGTAGAGCCACGCTGTAGACAGTTTTATCTACAGCATGAATGGGCTGGCTCGGGTCAATACCACTGTCTCACAGAATACCGACGTAAAGTAGCGGCTTGCTGCTGCGTTTCGTACGGTGAGTGAGATATCCGGAAGCCCAAATCCCCTCCCCTCCCCAATGCCTAATTATCCCTTTCCTTTAAGGTCGGCAACGCGCCCATGATTCTTCTGGTGGTGGGTGTACATGGGCGGTGGAGGTCACTTACCATCAGGTGACCCACTTGCTCGATTGCCGGCCAATGCTATAAAAAAAAAAAAGTAAATTCATACACTATCTGAATTCTCACGGGCCGGTGCCGCTGTGTGAGCTTTGGTGTATTGTTGTTCTATTTGGCCCTCGGCGTAGAGACAGCGTTTTGGCGTTAGTTATCTGATTTGAAGCCGTCGCGTATGAGTTGGAATAAAAAAGTAATTTTTCGGTTTAGATTTGGTAAGTTGATTGGGAATAAAATCCACACTATTGCTGAAAATCTTATCAAAGTTTTGTATTTTTTACTATATTGTCGGTGTTCGAAATTTTATTTATTATACAACTTAGTATTAGTTTGACCTATTATAATAATTATCATAATCAAGATGGTAAAGTATAGATATTCGTAACACTACGGAAAAGTAGAGATTATTGAATACGAGATTTACTTATAACGCCGAAATGTTGAAAACAATGTCGTAATACCTTTACAATATCATTGTAATTTTTGTACTTCCTACACTAAAACTAGAAAAACTAAATTCGAACTAATTCGCGTGGGTAAATTCAAATTTCGAATTAAGTATCTTGATCTGACGCGGCGAAAGATTTTGTTAAGACACCATTCAGCCATAGCGTCGTTAATAACCGGTGTAGGTAAGTGTGGTTGAAGTATAGTACGCGCCATAAACTAGGGTCGAAAGTTTGTCGGATCGATAGCGGGGCTTACTCATCCGCGGTCGCACTCGCTGGACACATCGCGTGCCACATTTAATACAAAAATATCGATTTTTCCACAAAGCCACGTCACCGCAATCAATATACCTTTCCGCCCCGTGCCTAATTACGCCCGCCTACATTACTCAAACATCCGTAAAAAGCAACGTAATCGCGTCCGACTTGCAACTGCGACCGACGACCAATGCCTGATGCCAACCACCCTGTAAAATAGCGCATACTGAATCATTGAAAGCTTACAGGAAAGCGCTTCATTGTAAACGTTTTATTTAATTTTCCCTCCATTTACTTTTTATAATTTCTGCCGGGCATAAAAAACGATCCGCCGCCGCAGGAAGTGCGCATACACGCAAAACCAGCCATATCTGGACGCACACAGGCACAGGAACACCTGTCTCTGGAACGAAAGGTGTGCTTTGACTTGCGGGTAAGAGACGAATATATTTGAGCATGGCGTGTGCGATAGAGAGGGTGGATGCGCGCGCAATGTGTCAGCACGCGGCCGGCGGCACGCCCGCCCGCCGCGCGCGTCCCGCTCGCTCGCCAGCCAGCCCGAGCAGCCGAACGCCGACAGTCTATCGCGCGCAGAGGCAGCGCTCATATGTGCCGCCTTTTGCTCTGACGCGACCGACGCAGTGTCCGTAACCGGTGTTCGGAAAATTGTGTATGTGCGTTTTCCGACCAGAGCGGTGTGTGTGCTGTGAAATGTGCTATTGTTTTCTAGGTAACCGACGGTCACTGTTCATAAAAGGCAACCGGATGCGCTTTAATTGTTCATACAATTTGTTTTATAGTTTCATTTATTCTATTTTATTATTTTTTTTAGTTAATTACTTATTTCGAAAATTGTTAATCATGTTTTAATAATTGTATGTTTTTGGAGAGCGGTGTGTGTTTAGTAATGCTTGTTTTGAAACTTTTATTAAAGCGGAAAACTTGCTTCCAATATACGCGTACATATATGGTTGTTTAATCGTTTTTGCCACTTAAGATTAGCCTAACGAACTGTTAATAGTGCCCATAACTCTCATGCGAGGTGTAGGTACTAGACGAACAAGATTAAGGGATTCAAAGATGTTTTTTAAAAACACGCTGAATAGAGGACAGTAAAGGAACCTTTTATTAGGTAAAAAGAAATACAGAAAAGTTGGTAATAAATAATACAATGAAAACTGAAAAGCTTTCGCCTCAAGGAATGACGGGTAGAATGAGAAACACACGTAGTCAAGACATTCATATGTTACAAAAGCGGGGTACACAACAATAGCAACGTAGGAATTACCGTGGAGTATCGAGCAGCACTTTCAGAAACCATCGCACTTTGTACGCTACACACACAGAATACACGCTCCTTTGTCACAATATTCAGACTATAAATAAAAAAACTTGAATAATCCACCTGAAAGGATGAAAGATGAAATAATACCTACATACAAATACAAAAGAACATTTACATAACTTACGGCACAAAAAGTGCACTTCGAAAAACTTGAAACACAATAAAAACTATATCGAATGGTCATTCGCACCAATTTCACTAGAGAAAGTGCATAAACAGTAAACTGATTTATTCGATATCATTTCGTCTTTACCTGTCGGATCGCGTGACCGCTGAACACCGAAGTAGAAAAACCAAACAATAAAATATTGGAAAGCGATTGTTAAAAGCTATTGCTAATTTGGGCAGAAAAACGGTTAAAATCGCACTAAAATCTATTGCAATTTGCGAGTAATGCGCAAAAACTATTAACACTCATGCAAAAGCAACGAATAGCTTAATCGAAATATTCCATAATGCGTTTTTTATTATTAAAATATTGCAAACTTTTTACGCTGTAGAAACCAATATTGATATTAAACTGAAAATTAGTACTAAATTGTAAAGAAAGACCATTTTGCAATTCAAGGATGGAATGTATTAAAAGTGAAAATGCGACAATAAGCTAAGTACTTTAGATTTGTTTGATACTGCCAATAAGATTATTATAAATTTTTAAGACCAAGATTGGAAATACCAAAAGGTAATCACATTGCTGTATACTTTATATATGCAGAAAATTACATATGCCCGGGTGACTTTTTTCACACTAGCTGCTTGGACAAATGTAGAGATGACCGAGCAGTCTTGCTAGTTACGCTCGAATCGTCAACGTTATTAGATAGACACGCAAGCCCGTGAATAATCATTTAAAAGCCATCGACACTTCACTGACGTGATTTCATTTAACAAAAGTCATATTAAAAAACACTTTATTGTCGAAATAACACGTCTTTTTTCTTGAAGATAAAAATAAGTGAAAATTATCGACGGGACCAATGATTGTAAAGAAGTATGCCCTCTCTAATTGATCTCAATGAATGAAAATGACCTCTACAATTAGTGTATGAACATTGCATAGGGTGCTACGAGTAGTAAGAGGTTAATTGGATTAATCAGAGAATTCTTAGCTTCAAATAGAATGATATTACCGCATGAGAGTGCAACGAAGATGTTAATTCTACTTTTGTACGCTTCTTGCCAAGTAACGATAGTTAAAAGCTTTATTTAATTTTGTGTTATTATAACTATATTATATTGATACTTTGCATTGAAGTTTTTAAGAATACCTTTCTGTATTAAACTTTTTTGGTACATTTTTCAGTTATGTAGAATCACCTATTATTAAAATATCTTCGTCTAAAATAATTCAATGTACTTTATTGTTTGGAAAATCAGGTGGCGCACATTACTGATGGCTGAAATCACATTTCTATTTCAATTTAATCCCCATATAATATTCCTCATTTACTTTCGTTAATTATTACTTGCACCATTCCGTGTGACAATTTATAAAATATTGACTTTTGGCAAAAATCTGGTAACCAACACTAAGTAAAGTATAAGACGTACGTATTCATTTTTACATTGAATACCACTTGGATAAACAATTATCATGTCAAGTCCTTAATATAAATTTATCTTAATTACAAACTCTTAAGTGTAAATTAATCGTAGTTTGGCAGTTTTTGCGGCAAAAAATGCACAAGAAATGTTTTGGGCACTGAAGATACCGCATCAAATGCGATAAGTTCTGATGGGATCTATCACTTGATGGAATTACATAAAGTTATTTCATTTAGATTTTGCTGACGAATAGTCCGGAATGAAAAGGTTTTTCCTCAAAATTCAGTCGGAGCGCACAGTCTTAAATTTAAATATCTTGAAATTTAATTGAATTAATGAAAATACTGTTCGGATCTGGTTGGTAGTTTTTATGAGCAGTAAGTAAAAAAAAACTGCCAAAAAAAGTATATTAAAAATGCCGTTGGAAAATTCACTGATATCACATCACTATAATTAATTATTTTTCTGTACAGAACTAAGTTAAAAATCTCTTCATTAGATCTATTTCTTCACATTATCCTTGGCCGGTCCGCGTGCAAGTTTGTTTTGTTGGAAGTGTTTTTGTCTATCCCTCAGCGGTGTGCTGTAATAAGTAGAGTCCATTTCAAATGGTCGATAGTGCCAAGGTCTGTCATTGTACCCGTTTAGTTGCGTAACGACATGACCAGAGTTTTCGAATGCGGCCAATGCTTGCTGTTAAATTAATTATTAGTGTTCCAAATGCATTTTTTCTCGTAAATACTGCCCTAAATAATTATTGTATGCAATATCAGTTTTCAGCACTAACCGGGGTACATCCAGTTGCTTTTATATGGGCTGAACTAGTCTTACAAATATCTGTCGTCAAAGTTATTTTTGTCCTGTCATGTAAAACTTTTTTTTGTTTTAAAAGATTATAAAAATTATTAAATTGAATTTATACAAACCTTATACCTATTAAAACACTTTTCAATTCAAGGTTTACAATAAGATTTTATGCCACAAAGACTGTTGTGCTCAAAAGATGCCGTGCAGCCGTATTGTAGTTCTTACTAACAGGGAACTGCTCTGCAGAATGTAAATAAAAGTTTAAACACAAAAGACAGCGGCAGTACCGTTGTATCGTATCACGAGGTCCATATAGATATAAAAAAACATCGATAGATTGACGATTTTCACCGAATGCCAATTTGTTTTGTATGTTCCGGAAAGCGATCGAATAACATTGATTTGCAATAAAAAATATTGCTTTGTCACGCCATTCGTAGCCTTTTCACAACAGGGAAATGGGCTGCGGTGTAATAGAGAGAAAAATGTGTTATGCATAATATAATTTGTTTTGCTCGATTTCATTACTTCGCCCAAATGGGAGGTGGCTTAGCATAAAGGCTTGTTGTCATTCGAATGACGACTTAATAAATTAAAAGGCGTACGTTGGGTGAACCTACATATGGACAATAGAAATGTCCTTTATAGTAATGATGTTTAATGCAGTGCTTAATATATGAGAGGAACGTAATAAAATACTTTAGAATTACATCGCGCAGACAGAGCTGTAGGCAAATCTTGTTCGATATATTTTAAAATACCACACGTGTACCAGTTGAATTCATATTATGTCGAAAGCATATAAAAATATTAATATAATCCGCTGCGCTTCGATATAGAATAAACATTTAAATACACACATCTTGCAAAAATAAAACTGGCACGTTTGGGTGATTGCTGAAATTTCACTTTACGGGAAACATAAATATTTTCCGCAATAAAATCTATTTGGGTGATTAATTAAATGTAACATGACATGTGTGTTGGGCTCCGGCAAGACGCCCGGCTCGTGTGTCCTACTGACGAAAAAAATACACAAAACCATTTTAAATTGCTTTTACGTGGCCTAATGTGTATCGTTAGAAATGAGCTTTGGCCTACGAACTGTTTTTTTTAAAATAAACATAGGGTCATTAGTGTGATTTGTAGTATCAGCGATTTCCGAATGATAAAAATAGGTAACCTTATGATTCTATCACGATTGTAATTAATTATGGGATTATTAACATTGTGTAAGTATTTATTATGTACATTTTTAGAATATGAATCCGCAACGCATAGAAAAATATTATCGAGTATATCTGAAGCCGCAATATCTCCTCATCACAGTCGTGCATAGATGTTAGAACTGTGAGTACTTTGTAAAAACGTCGCGTAAACAGGTGGTCTGTGGGTGATCCGATTCTGGTCCTAAGTGGGTAAATAGGCGCAATTTAGGCCACTCCCCGCACCGCCCGCCAGGCCCGTCGGACTGATTCAACACTTCGTTGCGGCAATTAGATTCAATTTGCGGGACGCTTCGCTCACTATGAATATGGGGCCGCGTGTAACAAAGGTTCATTTCTCTCCAAATTAGCCCAATTCAACGGACGGAGATATTTTTTTTACGTTTATCTCTCTAATTAGCCAAATATTGTTTCGGAGCTCTTTGTGAGAATGTTGTTTTATAAATTATAATTCATACTTAAAAGAATGTTAAATAAGTGTTCCATTGTTTGATGTTACATGTGTCTATTTATGATTTTTTAGATAAACTGTATGGCATATGAAAGTATTGGAACTAGGTACAGGTATATTATAGCTTTAGCTTTGTAAAGTGCTGCCAAATTTCATTACGCGAATGCCTCTAATGGTCGTCCTCGCACCGGCCGATGTAGCTAATTGAATGGGTTTATTTTGTTAGACACATTCATGAAATAACATTGGATGTGTATTAGGTTTTAGAATTTTAGCAATGACCAAAGAATTAGATGTATTGATTTATGAGCGCCAATAGAATGGTTAAAAGTCCTTGATAACAATTAAGCCTATGCTAATTCTGTTGTATGAGTTCGGAATAATTTCAATGAGTAAACATAGTATTAAAACTAATTGCGTATTAAAGTGTATTAAACCGATTGTGGAAGCACTTTCAGTATAATAATTGTTTTTGTGAGTTTTACGAAGTTTCAACGTAGCTACAACTCATCGTCTTTGATATGGCCCCTTCTAACCCACAGAACTATTTCTTTGTGCCTACCCGATATCATAGTTTTCAAATTAAATTAAGACAGTTTGTAAAGTTTGCTACCCGAATAAGTACTATGCCCGAACTGAAGAATTTCTGGTTCTAGTATCGATTTGGGCCCAACTATTGTCGATGGTCTTTTTATCGTAATTAATTTCGGCACTATTTATAACTTTAAGTATTTTGATTGGAAAATTTTATACATTGTGGGCAAAAGTATGTTCATGTAAGGTATTTGTGGTATTTGGGATAATCAAAGTTTTAAGAACGTACGTAATTTTAATTAAACTTTCACATAATTCTTTTGTGAAAGAACGGCACATACATTCTGTACGGTTTTCTCTAGTTTACCTAATTACATAAATATTAATGAAGGCAAATAATAAGTAGCTTGTGCACGATACGCGGTAATTTAATAAACAACATTGTTTATCTGTGACCACGTTATTTCGTATCACGTTAATTTTATCGACTTCTCATGTTACTGTTTTTTCGTTAAAAGCTGTGTAAAAAATAATGTTAAATTTAGATTTAATTACATGTCCAATATTTATTCCCTATGATTATCAGTATAATTATGCACCAATATATTATGCACTTATGACTATATAATATAGGATAGTTGTAACTTACTGATTATTTTGACACATCTCTATTAGATTCGATTGGTATCGGAAGTCTATACAAACTAAATCAGCTACGCAAATATGTATAGTAACCTTAACGTAACAAAACGTTGAATATCTTTAGGAGTATCGATATCATTGTAATGATTATCGTTTTGTAACCGATTAAAAAATAAACATCTGTATTCAAGACGTAGGAACGTACGTCCGCAACTAACTTATCAATTTTGATGATTGTTTTACAAACCGAGTTAGTTATTTTGAGACAGCTTTTAACTTAATTAAAATAATAGGCATACAGTATATCGATTTTTTTTTGCCATTATACGCACTCACACCTGTAACCCCCGAAGGGGCAGGCAGTGGAGTACCATTTCACCTACATTTCGCCAAGCTTATTTCCGTTCCATGATGTGATACGGGGTGAGCCTATCGCCGTACTAGACACATATTCCAATTTCGACCACCTTATACGTGATTTTTCGAATCGATAGTTCAAATACAAATTGTGTAAATACACCTGGAATTTGAACCCAGGACTTCAACCAAAATGCCAGACCAATAAGGCGATAAACGTACAGGATAAATTTATAAGCAACATCAATTACACAGTGTAATTTTCTGTTTCTAAAATATGTAAGTTTTTTTATTTGAGTTGTCCCTCTTTCCCGTCGCTTGTTTTCAATAATATAATGGCACGTAACATCTGGAGATGCTTCCGACGATATTGCTTTGGTAATATGCCGTATTTGGAGTACTTTTGGCAATTCATTTCACATCTTGAAGGAGTCTCATGACTCAGTTTCAATTGCAAGTCTAGTGCAAATATTGCGAATAATTTTCGACTTATGGCGACAGGCTTGGATGGATGCTTTGAAGTCTTTTTTTTAACTCCACAACTCCTAATTATTGTTATTGACAAAATAGTTCGGCGCTTTAATATCTCTTTTCCTGGATGTAGTGCTTCATATTCTTTCTTTCAATGTTATCCCACTCGCAGTGGGGTCGGTGCAACATGTTTTTAACACATGTTACAAAAAGATTTGGCTTGTAGTTTTTACAATCGGCCGTCTGTCTGACGTCAACCATACTGAGGAAAAACACCCAGACCTGAAACAAATATTCGCCGATATCACAAACATTTTGCCTCGGTGCTGGAAACCCGCAGCCTCTCGCTTCACAGCCGTCTATTCGCCTACTGTGCCACGGCGGCTGGCAATGTAGTACTTTATATGAATCTTTTTTCAAAACAACGTCTATTGGCCAACTTAACCCTCCAAAGAGGTGATAGCCTCTTTATTTACAATCATGCTGTACTTATAATATAATTAGATAATACACAATGTCGCCCTAATGATCTAATGGCAGCCTACGTGGCTGAGAAACCGTGATGTCCGGGGTTCAATCTCGTACCCGGCAATCACAATTTGACCTTAACTTTGTATGGGCGCTTTGCCAACCTTAAAGGAAAATATCTAACTCACCGTATAACACAGCAGAAAGCCGCTACTTTACGTCGATTTTCTGTAAGACAGTGGTAACGACCCTGTTGATCCGACCAATTCTTGCTGCAGTCTACAGCGAGGCTCTGCCATCTATAGAACTCAACTCGACCTAGACTCGACTCCTATCATATCATGGGATTAAATTGCTCGATGAACCATAGATGCAGCACTAGTTGCACCCCTGCCTACCCCTTCGAGGATACAGATGTGAATTTATATTGTACACAACGTGGTTGCAACGTATAACGATGGGTTTTATCTCATGTAATGTTTGCTAGCGAAAGCTTCCTTGTCATCATTTATTGAAATAAGCTGGTGATCTTAAAAAAAAGCCGTAAAAGCTACGTATCAGTAATTTATTTAATTTAAGGAGACATCAACAGCTTAACCAATTTTGTGTTTTATGTAGGGAAGTATATATTTTATGTCTCTCGTAACAAATTTATCTGTCTCAGCCACGTCTAAAATGGGGTCACATTCAAAGGTAAACATATGTTTACTTCCAAATGCTCGACACTTGCCTTTGATCAGATCCGTTCCTTTTATCTATAATTGTTGTTAAACAGATAAAAGATTATTCTAATTTGAATATAATGACATAACAAATTCGAGTTGGACAAGGAAGTAAACAGACGTCAATTTTGTATAATTTGTCAAAACGTCACAACAGTTGCCTTTGGAACAACAGAGTTAATTCTTTTTGTTATTATCGCAAGTGGTAATTGAGTAACGAAGCAGTCTGTCATAATAATGTTAACGCAACGAGCGACAATTGCATTTAAGATAACAATAGACATTATGTCTAGACACCCGTTTTGCCACTACTGCATAAGCTATTCTGCTGGAGAATTCAATGGATGAAGAGGTATTCGCGTTTATTTGCAGATTGATTTCAGACACAAGTGTGTAAAGAGATTTTAATATGCTATTTGAATAAGATTTCAATTATTAGAATATGGGCTTATTATGAATTATGACCCATTTTTATGTGCACATTGTTTTTTAATTAAATGCAGAATGTTATTATTTCTTAAACCACGTATTGATAGCAATTTACCCGTATATTTTTACAATAAAAAGCCAAATATAGCTCAGAGTAAACAGCTATATAAAATAAAATAAAAAAAAAACAGAAAAATAACCATAGCTGCCCATAATAATATATGAATACTTCAATTTCTGGACGTTCCGGTGGCTTTAAGCCCGATGCTATTGAATAGATCAGAGTAGTCTAATTGGATGATGTCATTGCAGTCTATAGAGCCATACCAGTTGAAATTGGAACACGTTTGATGCTACAAAAATAAGTGAAAAATACTTATAAACCCACCATTATAAAAAAAATACGAGCTTGTTTTGATTACATCGCAGTGAAAGGTAAACCGAAATTTTAATTTTGCCACAAATAATAGAAATGAAGAAAACTCATCATTTGGATAATGAATAATGCTCTATTTTGCGTTTGCGAGCAGCATACCTAAACTGTTACATGACTTTTGTTTCCTTATTTTTTTAAGTTTCATGCTTTAGATATACCCATTAGTCTTATTAATTTATATATAATACACCCAGTTATTTACGAATATTATCTACCAAGCATTATTAAATATTCGTTTCTAATATACCAGTCAATTTCAGTATCGTAAGTTTGCAAATCAGAATCCAATTAATTTTACTTGTTACAATCTGATCGTGCGTTTTGTTCGTGCTCCAGATTAATACATCTAAGCTGGCTATTATAAATTAAATCATTGATTAAAACAGTTTAATGAAAAATTGTATCCATACGGTGTGTCCTGTTGTACCAAAAATAGAGCGGTCAGTTGATTCCTTTTCAATCATATCAAGCTTGCTTTTAGGACATTACCGTAAGCTTTGTAATATGCTCTGTAACATATACTAATAATGAAAACACCTATAGCAGCAAAATTGATGTTCATCTCCGCCATCCTGTACAAGCACTTATCAATACGTTTATTATAAATATAATAGTACCAACAAAATGTGCACAACTTAGTCATGCCGACGTAAAGCAAAAAGCGTTAACCTTGAAACGCCTAATGGCAGATACACGTGATTGTTGATTGTATGTAAGTTGTTACATATTAAGAGTTTGCGTCTGACTTTATCATCCTGTTGTCATTAGAGGATGTGAAATAATTAGCTTGTTAGTGTTCCGTAGTTGACGCTGACGGTTGACGGCGGATCCTTGCAATAAGTACTCTATTGTAGCCGATTCTTAATTGTCAATATTAACTAAACGTTGTAAATTAACGTGGGTGCCGAATAGTTTATTTTTGCTGACTATAACCACATTACGCATGCGTACAGAATTCTAATAGAATCTGTCAGAGAACACAAAAATAGTGTCACTAGACAGGTTCAAAATGATGATTTCTGAGTGATCTAAGCTAGACTCTTAGAATTTTTAACTTAGTTTTTCTTCGGGACACCATAGCCTGATTAGTATGATCTGTATTTAATCAATAAACAGCTTGTCAATAGTCAAATGGACAATACTGTAAAAGTCGCCTAGATGATTATGCTGAGTGCCTAGACTATAGCTACTCAACATTTTCTTACTCCGAACACGCTCATTATTTACTGTACTTCACTATCGTTATTGATGTGTTTATGATTGTTGTCAACAGTCGAGACCCTGTCATCACAGTATCATAACATGGTGTTAATAAGCACTTAGGGTTATTTATTTGTTTTACCAGTGCTGTCATATTTAATGCATCAACAATTCATCACCTCAGTATATTTGTAGGTACGCGCATTGTCGGCATCTTTTTTATGACTACCTATTGGAACGAAGTTCCTTACGGCAGGCTTGGAGGGGATAGGGATTTCGCTGCGTGACCGAACTGAAAAAAATGTGATAGTAAAACCGTAAGAAAAATGCGTGGAAAAAATGCGTGGAATAAAACCGTTAAATGAGACTTTTTTTTAACTTAATTTGATATCTAGCACACAAAGTTAAAGTCGAAATTCCGTTAATAAAACAGATAGGTGTGAAACTTATGACATTTGGAAATGTAGACGCGGTTTGAAATTTGAATTTGAATTTTTGATTATAGAACACGGCCGTCCACCGTTTAATAGCCAGTCTAAGTCTAAATTAATAAGTTTTTATTTATAATTACATAAGTTGATAAAAAATGCCATACAATAGCTTTACCGCGGCAGTCTCCGAGTGTTACACGTCTTTTTTTTATTTCTATTTTTCTATTCTATTTCTATGTAATTTTATGTTGTCAAACAAAAATAAAGAGACATATTTTGTTATTTTAGTTGATAATTTGTATTTTTTACAATTTGTGTCGATTCTACATTAGCCGAAGGAACTTCGTTCCTACCTGGTGTCCCACGACACACACCAATTATTTTTTTATTATCATCTGATGTTGTTTGTCGTTTCACTCATAAATTTGCACTCAATATAGTTTAAGTATAATACAAGTATACTGCACTCAAAAGCGTCATATCACTTTAATTGTTACTTAAAAGTAAATAAATACACCCAACAGTCACACAAATAGTCCTGACCCCAAAGTAATTTCGAGTCTTGTCGTGGATATACAGGGTTATTTTTAAAACACCAGCAACCTCGTAGGGGTAGATTCCTAAGGTTATAAGCTACTACTTTTGTTCTACGACTTTTGATAATTTGTTAGATTTTATTTTCATACAAAAATAAGTATTCATTTAATTTCCGTCTTGATTGTTACAACGCGCATCGCAGATTACGTAAACAAATACGCGAAGCGTGGGGAACCGGGCTAGCTCCTTTGAAGGTCAACGCGCCGCTCAGCTAAGCGGCGCCTTTGAGTCGCGCGCGCACGCCGCGCCGCGCCGCATACTACGAAGAAAAACACGACACAACAAAAACTTGTAAAATCATTTTTTTTTAAATATATTGAGTTATATCCAAACTCGTAGAACAAAAGTTGTTCCGTATGGGGACAGCTATCTACCCCTGCGAGGTTGCTGGTGTTTTAAAAATAACCCTGTATACTATACTACGAACTACGTCCGTGTCGTCTCTTCAACAAAGGTGGACAACCTATTCAATGCATGTTTTTGATTTAACGGGATGTATTATTATTAATTTTCAGTGGCGGATCGCGGAACTCTATTTTGTCAGTCTATGACTCACCTTCCCACTTTGAGTTTTTTCTACTAATTTGTGTTTCTTGTACTCGGTAAGACGTCGACATGAGTCTACGTTGCGTCGCCTCGCTCATTGTTATGTTCGTGATTGTGTTTTTTGATTCCTATTGTATTGAGGTTATAAAGTATCTTGTTTATCTTTTGAATTGGGACATCTTACAGTTTCGAAATTGAATTACACGTTGCCGAAATCAATAATAGATACGGATGTAGCAAATACTATTGCAAATATGAAGGTGCATTTTCCTTAAGTGATTAGACTAAATGAATTGTTTATTTATGCAATTTGTAGCTATTTAGCATATCTACACACGTGTATCGATGATTGTGAGTTTATCATAGGAATGTAGATGTGTCACCACTTGTAGTGCATACTGGGATACCTTTGATTATTGAATACAAACAAACCTCATTTAATGGTAGTCAGCTTAAAGTGGAACTGAAAAAGCCTAGTCATAGTTAAAACTGAGTTTGTAATATTGCAAAGTGTGTTTACGATACAAGGTCAGGAAGATCGGCAAAGATTAAAACGAGCTGAGCTGCTGTATGGTGTACTTAAGTCATTCCGAAATTTAGATGCAGCTGTACAAAAAATATACGTTTCATACGAAAAATACTTTGACTTTCCTTATTGGTCTAGTAGTAGTATGAGCTTTAACCGGTGTGACTCTGTGCTCGATCCTCAAGCCGGGCAAAAAGCCGGTGTGGGTTTAGAAAAACAAACATAGGTACGAGGACATAGGACAGAGATAAGCTCTTGACAATTCTGGGTAGCTTACCTACAATTATGTTAAAACTAAAAGAAAAAGTTCATATCTTAAAAGTATTTATTGATTTACTAATGATTTTTATCTATTATCTTATTGAGAAACATAAAAAAAAACACAAAAAATATAAAATACAGGTTTAGGTTGTACATAAATTTTCAGGCAATGGCCAAGTGTTTGATTACACTCAAATGATCCTCATAATCCATTATAATTACAATAAAGTCTTTCTTTCTGCCTGGCCTTATCCCAGCTTATTGCCAGGGTCGTTTTCCTAACATGACTTGGCGGATTTTGTATAATGTGGGACGATCCGCTGCGCCGTCTGTCCCCAACAACCCCCAACATTAACTAAGTTTCCCCATTGCCTCGTCCGTGAGTAGAGTGTACCACATGCAGAAGTGGACTTTGGGGTTAAGATATTGGCGGTCCACTTAAACTCCATTTCAATAAATAAATTTTATATTCAATTCTCATAATGACAAAAGGGTATAATATTTTAAACAGTAGGAATAACACGTCTCATTAAAGTACTTAATCTTATCATATGATAAGCGCAATTTTAATAAAGTGCCTGTTTGTAATGCGGGTAACTCCAGTAAAACCACTGATATCATCAGTCTAGTCCTTAATTTAGACGACACTGGATGTTTATTGAGATGACTAACCGTTTAAACGTTTGCCCACTGCCCACACTGTAATCGGTACTATTTGACATATAAAAATAACATATTTTGTGCAAACCACAGTGTGCTTTATGTTTATTGTAATAGAGAACATATTTCCCATACAATTTCCTCTTTATCAGGTTCGATAAATCATATAGCTTTTATAGCAGTACTATTGTTTGTCACTACTGTATACTATAATTACGATTGTTCATGTGGAATGATATTCTCATTTTCATTCATAATGATGTGAAATGTTGACCTGGATATTAGTGATAATTCATAAATGTGTAAATACGCTGGGCAAAATTCGAATGTACGCCTTAGAAACAATATTCTTTTTTACTAGTCCTGAATTATACATGTCCCACTGCTGGGCACGGGACTCCTCTACTGAATGAGAGGAATTAGGCCTTGGTCCACCACGCTGGCCTAATGCCAGTTGGTAGACTTCACATACCTTCGAAAAATCTTATCGAGTTCTCAGGTATGCAGGTTTCTTCACGATGTTTCCTTCACCGTTATAGCAAGCGAATCAACAATTGACTTACAAAAAGTCAGAGCAGAGGTGTATGCTCTTGGGGCTGGTTTCGAATCTGCGACTTTCGTCTCGACAGTCCGTACCAATCCCCGCTGAGCTATCGCTGCTGCTTACAAAAAAAATAGAAATAAATTTAAGTTTTAATTTAAAGTTCTTTCAAATTAAACTAGGTATATAGTTCGACGACATATAATGTAGTGTCACAATAAACGCTTAGGTAATGTTCGTTTTTTTCGAATTAGTACGGATATTCATTCAATGCTCGGCCATCCGGTTCCGGTCAGTCACTCGAGAGTGAAATAAGTGTATATTATCTAGCAGGTATTATATAGTCACTGAAAAGGCAAAAGTACTAAAGCGGCAAATACGTGAACTTAGAGCATTTTAAAGTAGTTTATTTTACGATAATAATATCTCTCAACTATCTGCTCCGTCATCATATTATATCAACTAAAATATACCCTATCAAACAAATCGAATCAACACACACAGTCCAAATTTAGCGAAGTCGGTTTTTGAAGTCGGTTAAAAAGCTATATCGATTTTATTAAATTTAAAGCAATATGTCTTATTAAACATCAGTCTTCAGGTATAGATTCGATTGCTTTCTTATCATCGCTTGTTGAGAAAATCTTTGGTAGAATCCGCTCTACTTATTCGGTTTCCGTTACAAATAGAACGTGGGTACAATTCCTTTCGTGTGAACCCTTGATGCCTTATCGATTTACGTTATAAAGGATGCCGCCATAAGAGGATTTGAACCCTAATTGGAGTCAGCGAATTCAGAAAATATATTTTGAATTATTTATCGCACAACATCAAACACAATAATTTTATTTGTGAAGCGTTATTATCCGGTTGCCTCTTATTTGTATTTGCCTTGTAGATAATTTGTAATATGAATAATGATATTATACGTATGGAGTATTTTCCAATGAGTGCATATATTAACATATTATAATTGCTTGTTTCAGGAGTGGCTAACGAGTAAATATCAACGTACACGAATGCAGACACAAGTGCTCAGGCGCTGAAAACTGATAAACAATCGCTACTAGGCACGTCATAATTGTTCACTTTATTAGTTGAAACAAACAGTCAGCCGGGATCGCGTACCGTAACGCAGTAGTGCTGCGTCGTAGTCGATATCGACATCTATACCGTGTCGCGCCGCGTCCGGTACCTCCCCTGTCGCTGCAACAGTCGGTGCTCGCCAGAGTCACGTGACTCGGCCGGCACGCCCAGCCACAGCCGTGGATAACCTCGGCCAAAGTCCCCTCCCGGTGAAGAGGCTGCACGAAGCGCTTCAGAGTGCGCAAGTGAAGCGTCAGCGGCTCTCCCCTCCGTACCCCGCACCTCCCGGCTCCCTCCACCCGATCCACCAGCTCGCCGTGCACCAACACATCAAAGTGCAGCAAAGTATAGTGCAACAGAGCATCGTGCAGCAACATCAGCTGAACCTGGCTCACCAGTCGCTACAGAACCTGCAAGCGCAACACAATCTGCAGGCAGCGCAGAGTCTCCAAGCGGCTCAGAGCCTGCAAGTGGCGCAGGGCCTCCAGGCACAGAGCCCCGCGGCTACGGGCGGCGCAGGAGCGCAGCAGGCGGCAGGAGCGACACAAGGCGCGCTGGTGCCGCCGCAGCAGCCCTCGCCGCGACCCGCCTCCCCGCAGCACAAGAACATGGAGCTCGCACTCTGTCAGAGCATGGACTCCGTCAACACCGCCACCACTGAGGAAGAGGTCAGTTTCATATTATATATAACTCTACTACTCACTACACAGTCATTAAACGAGCCTTTTCAATTTCAACGAACGTTATTAATTATTGCGACAGTTCAACCTCTAATCCGGACCCTTTGTACCTTTCATTTGTACGGCGCGTATAAATTAACAATAGAACTAGAAATTGGAATTCCCCTTTCGAAGAGGTCTTAATGTATCGCTTTAGCTATTTGTCATTACAATTGTGAAATAATACCAAAGAGGTGCGACTCTGAAGCCGTTACAATGGGGAAAACGTTCGAATATACAATAAGCATTCGCTAACACAATAAAAGGAAATTTTCCTCGCGACGAAGACTGTTAGGAATCGAAAGATTATATAGCATTACCCTGTTATTAGATTTTAGTTCTTATGTCTTCCGAAGTAAGGTCTGTTTGTAAATATCGATTTATTCTTATGTCAAAGGCAACACTATAGGGCACGTGGAGTCATGTCACTTCCGGTCGGTCCCATGTTGTTTTCTGCACACGTAGTGATTTTCGAATTTACTCGACTAAATAAATTATAGTGTGTTGGGTCGGTCGGAATTTTGTAACATATTACGTATAAAAGAGGCTTCGTGGTGCAGTGGACGAGTAGCCGGCTGTGCTGCGGGAGGCCGCGAGTTCGATTACCGCACCGAGACAAACGTTGAGTGATCGATATTTCCTTTGTGTCTGGATGTATTTTCTATCTAGAGGTGTTGAAATCAGGCAGGCGGCTGGTCATTAAATCTACAAGTCAAAATCTTACTGTAACATATTTTAAAAAGCATATTGCGTCGAACCCATTACGAGTGGGATAAGGACAGGTGAAAGAACAAAAAAGAGTTTAAAAGTTATAAAGCTAAGTTTAACAAAAGGCTGGTATTTCAATCTCCAAGTAAATATTATTTATATAAAATACAAGACTACGAAATACAGAGCTATTACACTGTCAATATACACAGTCAAGCGAATATGAAATTGTTACTTTCTAAATTGGCAGTTTGACGTGTTATCTAACAGATAATTTTTATTTGGACAGATAAATCGGCCCTAAAACAAAACCGCCTTCAGAAATTTAGGCTTGAAGGATAGTAATATAGTTTAATATCTAATATATAAAATTCTCGTGTCGTGGTGTTTGTGGTTAAACTCCTCCGAAACGGTTTGACCGATTCTCATGAAATTTTGTGTGCATATTGGTTATGTCTGAGAATCGGACAACATCTATTTTTCATCTCCCTAAATGTAAAGGGTAGTCCACCCCAAAATTATTATTTTTTAATTTTTAGATAAATTTTATTTTTTTATTTTTTTATGATACAGCATTAAAAAATACATACAGCCCTAAATTTTCAACCCTCTAAGATCAACCCCTATTTTTTAATAGCCATTTTAGTAATCATTTATCCCGGAAAAAGCAGATCACGCGGGCGAAGCCGCGAGGGACAGCTAGTATATATATATATTTATCCCTCGGAGGTCAGGTCATCATGTATCTGTGCGGGTGTCGGTTTAATGAAATTGCACCGACCCTAAATAGATCAATATGTTTAAAAATTAGTGTTATTTGTGGTTTTGAAGTGTTAATTTTTGAAATCGGTTTTAAGATTTATGATTATTTGTATTTAACATTTTTAGTGTAATGATTTATTACGTTTACGCGAATGTTACACATTGAAAAAAAAAGGCTGAAGAGCTTTCGAAACGTCGCGTCGGGACCAAAATAAAATCAAAACCGCGATAAAATCCGTTGACATTAAATTTATTTCAATGTCTAGTGTAATTTGGTAAGTCATAATCGATCTCAAATACGTTTAGACAATCATCGTCAATCATCGTGCAAAACAACGCAATTGCAAATCCGATGAGAAACATTCCGGACATTGTCCAAACCAGAGGATCGCGTCGACCTAAAAAACAAAGTAACAACCCTAAAGAAAAAGCGATAAAATCCTTAACGCAAACTACGAGGAGGCGACGAGAAGTGGGCAGCGGTTGTGTTAGTCGAGACAAATAGAGTAGACGTCGGTTCAGCGCTTTCAGTCCCTCTCGTGCACGGACAGCTTTATAAATAGCTGGTTTTCTTTATGCATTATTCTATCCTTTTTCACGCAGGTTGTGGTCCGAACAATTATAACTTTTTAATTTCTTTATTAATATAAATATAAGAACACGCTACATTGAATTTGCTATCGGCTCGTGGAAAATAATCTGTAGACAGTTTGGAAATAATAACGTTCGAAAATAATACACTTACTTACGATCAATTTGTGACATAGTAATGTTATGTTCCGAACCAACATTTTGTTTGTAATTATGGATACAGAATAATAAAAATGCCTGTGCAATAACAATTTCCATGTCATTATAACTGTCTATAAAATATATTACAAGGAGTTTAACATTTCATTAAAAATTCATGATGTCATAATCCAAACAAAAAAAACATTCAAGTCGCTCTATTTTAGGCGCTATGATACAGACAGAAATACATATACTTATAACATCCCTCTTACTTGTCGGAGGTTAAAAAACGGACCATTTAAAAAAGCATTAGCAGGTCTACTAGATCTTTTATCACTGTGTCCAGTATTCATAGCATACGATTGTTTGGTAAGTTAATGTTGATTTCCCTCGTCTCTTTGATGGGTACTCAGGCAGTGAGCCCGAGGGGCGTTTATAGACAAGGTCCTTTGCTCACATAGCGTGGATGCATCCATTCATGCGAACACTGCATATATACACATACACATATATGTATACACTTGCGTCCACTTACTGCGGCCGCAAGTGTATACTATGTCATAGATTCAATAGTGAATAACATTACATCGTGCATGCTGGCATTGTTCAACTCTGTCTTAGTTTAACCCCATATAAAAAGAGGAATATTAAAAGTTTGACCCATCATGCTGGTTTAATCGAGATGGGTATTAGTTATGTTTGAATAAAATCTGTTCAGCTATTTAAATGTTACTGATGTTTTTCGAATTGATGTTAGGAGTTTATAATGTTTAGGTTATGTTTTTTTTTAATCACGGCGAATGAGGATATTGTAACCCATTTGAAGCTGTGGTCGTATATATTTGAGATAAATATCTATCTATATTATATTGAATGGTAAGTAGCCAACCTGATATCAGTTTTTCAAGCCGCCCGCCTGTAGGCTGCCGTCAAGAGGTATAGTGAGACGGAGTCCTTACTCTTACTTATCTTAACTACTGCTGTCAGCAGGGACCGACTTTTCACGTGCCGCTCCGAAGCACGGCGACGCTCAATTGAAATACCACTAAGCGGTCACCCATCCGTAAACTGAGCGCTCCTAGGGTTTTTTTAACTCTCTAACCACTTAGGGTCTTACATATAAAACGTTACTTAAGCATTGATAAGTTAAAGACTCTTTTGCCTTTTTCTTCTGCCAACGCGATTTATAAAAATGCAGAAAGAGACGAAAATGGTGTTTCAATAAACATTGCTTACTTAGGACCTTACTGATTATTGAGTGCGACTGGCTATGAGCGCCTCAAGAAATACAATTATAAATTATTATTAATTTGCTCCAAAAGTGAAACAAACACAAACATTAAAATACCAAACAATTCCGGTAAATCTGATAGAATATACTTGAAAACATTATGTACACGATATTAGTCAATAATAATAATATCTATACTAATAATAAAGCTGTAGAGTTTGATTGTTTGTTTGTTTGTTTGAACGCGCTAATCTCAGGAACTACTGGTTCGAATTGAAAAATTCTTTTTGTGTTGGATAGTCCATTTATCAAGGAAGGCTTTAGGATATATAACATTACGCTGCGACCATTAGAAGCGAAGCATCAGTGAAAAATGTTGCAAAAACGGGGAAAATTATTCATATTTGAAGGCTTCCGTTGCTAAGAGCTACCCAAATAATATTATTTGAAGGCTAGTTTTATATAGTTACTAGCTTTTGCTCGCGGCTCCGCCCACGTGATCAAACAAACAAACAAACAATCAAACTCTACAGCTTTATAATGTTAGTATAGATTTGGGTTATCTTAGCAACGGAAGCCTTCAAATAATATTATTTAGGTAGCTTAGCAACGGAAGCCTTCAAATATGAATAATTTTCCCCGTTTTCGCAACATTTTTCACTGATGCTTCGCTTCTAATGGTCGCAGCGTAATGTTATATAGCCTAAAGCCTTTCTTGATAAATGGACTATCCAACACAAAAAGAATTTTTCAATTCGAACCAGTAGTTCCTGAGATTAGCGCGTTCAAACAAACAAACAAACAAACAAACAAACAATCAAACAATCAAACTCTACAGCTTTATTATATTAGTATAGATGTTAAAATGATTAATTTACCCATAATCTTTACATCAAATTTAACCTCGTTGCTATTTTTCTAACATGTAATATCTATACTAATATAATAAAGCTGTAGAGTTTGATTGTTTGTTTGTTTGTTTGTTTGTTTGTTTGTTTGAACGCGCTAATCTCAGGAACTACTGGTTCGAATTGAAAAATTCTTTTTGTGTTGGATAGTCCATTTATCGAGGAAGGCTTTAGGCTATATAACATTACGCTGCGACCATTAGAAGCGAAGCATCAGTGAAAAATGTTGCAAAAACGGGGAAAATTATTCATATTTGAAGGCTTCCGTTGCTAAGCTACCCAAATAATATTATTTGAAGGCTTCCGTTGCTAAGCTACCCAAATCTATACTAATATTATAAAGCTGTAGAGTTTGATTGTTTGTTTGTTTGTTTGTTTGTTTGATCACGTGGGCGGAGCCGCGAGCAAAAGCTAGTTCAGAATATGAATGGAATCAGTCAAACAGACATAATACAAAAAATATGTTATCTTAAACATATATTACAGGAACATTCTGAGAAATGAGAAATAACAATGATACAATAGTCTCTAGACTATGCAGTATAGTTGCTAAGTTATTCTGCGAAGACAGTCGGCCTGTACTTGGTAATGTATTGCGTAAAAGTTTTTCCGAGTTGTGAAGCTGAATGTTGTCAATATGTCGTCCTTTGTTCTTTTTTAACGAAGACTGCAGAATGGCAAAAGTGGGGATATTTCAATATGGCTTATGTTTATTTCGTATGGATCTATGGTGTTTTGTTTTTGATTCGTTATAATCATCATCATCATCAGCCACAAGACGTCCACTGCTGAACATAGGCCTCCCCCAAAGATTTCCAGACCGACCTGTTGGAAGCGGCCTGCATCCAGCGACATCCTGCGACCTTTATCAGGTCGTCTGTCCACCTTCGTGATTTTCCTTCCTTTCGATTCGTCATAATAGGTCTTTTTTTTTGTTAGAGATGGGTTTGCTCTTGACCTCAATCTTAATTTATCTTGCCACCGTAAACTTATTACACAGGATCTGTTGTGAATTAAGTACAGTGCAGTCCTAGAGTGAGTGAGTGAGACTGACATAATCACTTGACTGAAGCTATTGCAAGATACACTGGCTGACCCCGGAACGCGTCTCGTCTAAATAAGTCATTGTGGAGGTTTTTCTCCATGTTTACGGTAGCTGCTATCCAGTTAGGTACAATGGTCTGGTGCTCTCACACCAGCGGCGATGGTACTTCCGTCTTGTATGATAATACTATCGTTTTATGTTAAAAAAACTCAAAAACCGAGTCCCACACCTTCGAAATTCTTATATAGAACTTCTCAGTTATGCAGGTCTCTTCACTTCTAAGTGATAATTAACATTTTATGTCATTGAATGAATAATAAGACACGTAAATTAGAAAAATCTGGTGTATGCTCTTGGGGCTGCTTTCGAACCTGCGACTTTCGTCTCAACAGTCCGTACCACACTCGGCTGAGCTGCTTTAGTTTGTGCATATTATTATTGTGAAAATGTTTTAACGGAAATCGTCCCTCCTCAGAACGCTTAGATGATATTCCACCATTGTAATTTATAACCGTGGCTAGAATTCAAACAATATTTCATGATACATGTTTAACACAATCGCAATCCTCTATCTGTGTCGTTTCCCGTAATCTCGGGGCGGTTCACGGTTGCCGGTTTGTCTGGACACGAGTACCGTCTTAGGGTTGCCACGAATTCAATATTTTCATAATCTTGTTATATTCCTTGTGGGAAAAGGACTTCAATTAAAGGTTAACTTATACAAATATACGCGCTGCACTAGCCGTATCTTCCGCAGTCAGGTGACGTAATAGCGCCATAGGTCATCTTTTTTTTTTTTATAGCATAGGCCGGCAAACGAGCAAGTGGGTCACCTGATGGTAAGTGATCTCCACCGCCCATGTACGCTCACCACCAGAAGAATCATGGGCGCGTTGCCGACCTTAAAGGAAAGGGATAATTAGGGATTGGGAAGGGGAGGGGATTTGGGCTTCCGGATATCTCATTCACCGTACGAAACGCAGCAGCAAGCCGCTATTTTACGTCGGTTTTCTGTAAGACAGTGGTAATGACCCGGTTGAGCCGGCCTTGATGTTGTAACATTGTTGTATACATTTACGCATATTTTGTCCAGTTATTGTGTAGCGACAACCATAAGACGGGTGACGGTGAGGCGACGGCGCTGGGTGCGATCGGCGCCGTCGGGTCTGCCTTCCTCCATGGCTGTCTGAGTTTGTTTCACAATCATTCTTGCTTACATACATTTCAATTAATTGCTTTATTGTGAGGTTTCATACAAAGTTGTATGGGAATAAATCTTATGTCATAGGCTAAAGTTATTAAAGTATGTAGACATTTGATACCTACGTTGTTATTTATGAGACACGTTTTTATTGGCCTATAGAAGCGTTTATGATGGCCTATTTACATTCAATTTAATTGAAAATACTGTGCGATTCAAATAAGAATAGGAACATCAATGACCTTTCAGACCAGTCAAATCATTACTATTTGGATTGAATTTTAAACCCAAGTGATACCGTATTGACAGCAATGTTTTTTCTAACATAAATTTTACCGATTACTCCGTAATCTAATACCAAATATTGTACTTGTATTTTGAAATACGATATATTGCTAATATTTGTCTATTTTTGGAACGAAGTTCCTTACGGCAGGCTTGGAGGGGATAGGGATTTCGCTGCGTGACCGAACTGAAAAAAATGTGATAGTAAAACCGTAAGAAAAATGCGTGGAATAAAAGCGTTAAATGAGAAGTGCGCAGGCGCGACAGTCGCATAACCAGCCAGCGTCTAGTTCCTTTTTTAAAATGAAATTCATTCAGCCAGTTATAGTTGAAGTATATAAAAATACTCCTTCGATTTTTAAAAGATTACGCTAGCTCGTTATTATTTATAATTACATAAGTTGATAAAAAATGCTATACAATAGCTTTACCGCGGCAGTCTCCGAGTGCCACACGTCTTTTGTTTATTTCTATTTTTCTATTCTATTTCTATGTAATTTTATGTTGTCAAACTAAAATAAAGAGACATATTTTGTTATTTTAGTTGATAATTTGAATTTTTTGCAATTTGTGTCAATTCTACATTAGCCGAAGGAACTTCGTTCCTACCTGGTGTCCCACGACACACCAATTTTTTATAACTTGTTTAAGTAAAGCACTGTTATCAGTGATAGATTTTATAATTTTTGAATTCTACTATTATAAATATGAATGTTTGGATGTTTGTAAATTTGAATATTTGTAAACAATAACGCCTTAGTGACTAAACAAATTTAGACGAAATTTGGCACACCGGCAGACAGACCATGGCATGGATTAAAACGTAGGATTCTCTTGTATCCCGTAAAAGACATTCACGTAGGCGGAGCCGCCAGTAAAGCATAATACCTATAAAGAGCATATAACAATGTTGAAAAGTTTATTGTCACTCATACGTAAGCCTGATATGATGCTGCCACACCGCTGTTATAAAATGTTATAAAATGTTTACAAACATTTTCTAACATTTGTTAACAAATATTTGCTAACATTTCATCACAATGTTAGATAATTTTAGTAAATGTTTAATGTTAGAAAATGTTTGTAAACATTTTATAGCACCGGTGTGGCAGCACCAATAGATGCATATTGATTGTACATCCGTCCAACCCAGTCGCACGACTGGTCGGCCGACGAGTCTGCGGGTCGGTTACGCGAATCGGGTAATGATCCGTGTAGACAACACCGCTACGGCTTCCTGAAACCTGTAACTACTTTTGTTTCAGAGTTCGTTCACATTTTGTCTGCAAAAGTTTTTCAGATAACTTTGTCGAGCCTGTTTTTGGAGCAACATGTGATTTGAATGGCTTTAAAACGTAACTTTACTAATGTTTCAGTAAAATATAGTATGCGATGCAGTTATGGAGTGAAGTTTTGCTTTTGCGTTTGCTGTGGGTTAGTTTACGTAATAAATATACAAGGAAAATATCCTAAAAAAGTATTTTATGTCATTTTTTTATAGTATAGGCCGGCAAACGAACAAGCGGGTTCGTTTGCCGTTTGTCTGTTAGTGAGTGATCTCCGCCGCCCATGAATGAGCCACTATTGCCGGTTTTTCAACATGTTTACGGTGGTATCCACTCGGGTACAAAAATATCAGGTACCCTCCCAATACCAGTATTATTTTACCCCAAGCTAATAACGAGCGAATGCCGAGAATTAGCGTAGTGTAATGGTCAAAGAGCACTCATAATGGGAATAGATGTACAACGGATGCATCCAGGAATCGAATTAACCCAGGCCTCCCATGAGGCGCGGCACTCGACTCGATCTTTGTCAATCGACTCTGTAAACCACGCGGAAAATCATTATAGTGATTTGAAAATGAAACCGTTTTTAACGAGTAATAGTTTAAGTAACAATATAGAAGAATGTTTGTGTAACGATCTGTGAAAAACAAAATTTGCAATATGTTAATTAGTCCTGTTACTTTGAGCTTGAAACATTTTTATTCATAACAAGTCTACGTGTGTTTAAGAATACTTTTACAGATAAAAGTACTCAAAAAGTTTATCGTAAATAGATATTAATTCTTGAGAGGAGAAAAAAGCGTAAAGAAGGCCAAAGAAGGGTGCAAAGGTCATTGCAATTGGAAATCGTTGTCTCTGCGTGCCGCTATGAGAAACAGTCGCACATAGAGGTATTTGCACAATCTACGCGGCCAAAATTATTTTTTTGCTTAATTGGTATCTAAACGACGTAAATAAAAAAAAACTATGTTTTACAAATATTATTTATATACTTCAATAAAAATAAAAAAAAATCTACAAACAAAAACCACATAATAATGTTAAGCTTCATTCTTCGTCGCTCTCTGATGAATTTTCTGATATTATATGGGATTCCGCAGATACCAACATGGACAAAGTTTCAGGTAAAAATGTTTCAGCTTTCCTTTTTCTCATAGTCCGCATGCTACTGAGCAGAGGATCTGAACTGAGCAGAAGGCGATTAAAAATATCCTGATTACAACTTTCCCTGGAAAATTTCCTCGCAAAATCTTGGCGATAACATCTAAAGTGTTTGTTGCGAGGTTCAGCTGCTTCCTCGGAAAGCTGTCCGATTGGTAATAATGCCTTTTCAATTATAACTGCGCCATGTTGGGATGATAGGATGCCAGTCATACAGGTCCAAATAAAGACGAGCAGTTTCTAAAGAGTATCTTTCATATTTTATCAATATGATCAATTTGGAACCCGCTTGAAATTGCTTCCAGTATGACTTTTAGTCTGTAAATCCGCTCATAATTGATGCCAGTTATTTCTGAGGCTAATTTTGGGTTCTTAAAAAACCTTCTGCTGGTATTCCAATCATTTGTATTTCCAAAATTGGATTTCGGTGTATCTATTATTAGACCTGATTCAACGCAAAATCTCGTTTGTATTTCTCTTTTGATTTAATCTTCTAGATCTTTGTCCTCTTTTGATATTCTTTCCCTGTATTTTTTCACTTTAAGTTTGTATGCTAAATGAAGGATACTTTCAAGAATTCTAATTCTGGGGTGTAACACCGATATGCCGAATTCAAGGGCTGCAAAATTCACTTCTCTTTTATAGTCCAATTTATTAAATTTGGCCGTTTATGTGAAGTCTTCATAACGGATATTTCAACAGTACATTCTAGCCAAGAACGGTTGTATTTAAAAAAAATATCTTCTTTATAATGAGCTTCGGTCCACCTTTTTTTGATGTCTGATTTGAAATGAGCAAAATTACGTTTCTAATAAATAGTTTGATCTTCATTGTAATCTTCACATGACAAAAGTTGATCTTTTAAATAGTTTAATTTGGCATCTAAATTAGGCAAATTTTCTTTATTCATGGAGTCAAACAAGTATTGTCGGGTCACAACCCTTACTCCTGATGTACCCTCTGAAAATAAAACAAACATAAACTTTGTTAATAGTCGTTAAAATGTATTTTAAAATTTAAACCAAATTTCATTAAATAACTTTAATACCTAAAAACTGTATTTATCCGGACGTTTCCGGAAATGTTTTTGCTAGTAGTTTTAAGAAAAAGGATCAAGTAATAACCTGTAATAAAAATCATAGCCTGATCTACCCCGATACATAAACAAAAACACTAGTAAAGATAAAATTTTGAAGAAAATTACGGAATAAAACTAGTTTTTTTATTATAAAAAAAATAATGTATTTTGATAATTGACCATAACTTTATTTATGTAGTTTGTAAGTCTCTTACCTTGAGCTTCAGAATCCATCACTTTCAGTTCGTAAGAAGAACTTGATAACATAAAAAATCACTTTGAAAGTTGAATGTTTAGAAAAGCGCCGAGAACAAATACGTACACTAGGTGAAACGGTCAAATTCCGACTGATGCTACGAGCGCAGGGTGTGCAGTAGCAGGTAGATAAAGCATGGGTATTGTGCCCGGATTCGTACTCTGTTCGTAGAACTTAATTTTATTAATGTTATTGTTACTTTGTTTTTGGGACTTTTGGCCGCGTAGATTGTGCAAATACCTCTATGTGAGTCGTGTATTCATTTAAACTATAAGTGTTGATACATCACATACTAGACAGCCTCCCTGGCGCAGCGGGCGGGTAGCCGGCTGTGAAGCGAGAGGCCGCGGGTTCGATCCCCGCACCGAGACCGAAAGTCTCTCGTAGTTCCTGATACCCACGACACAAGACTCGTGTCTTACTTTGGGGTCAGGGCTATGTGTGTAACTGTTGGGTGTACTTATTATTATTATTTACTATTTAATCACAACGAAACATATATTTATTCATTATTTTCATTGATAGCACCCAATACCTAAACTATATTTTATCCCGGTAAAGTGACTACATTGACCTGATGTTAAGTCCAGTGCAGTCCAAATATAATGTCAACCATCAAGAGCCACGTGCCACGACGGCCGCGAAATTATACGCTTGAAGTTACGGGCCGACCCCGGAACTCGGCTCGCCTGACCGAGCCACTATGACGGGTTTTCACCATGTCGTGTTCATGACGTTGGTCACTATCCAGTCGGGTATAATTTTGTTTCAGTTTCCCTCCCACCAGCAACAGCAAACTATCATAAACCCACATCGTTGCTACCGAAAAGCAATAATTCATCCAATCAACTACTACATGGTTTATAAGGGTATCGTAAAATTTATTAAATCCCTACAAATAATGGTTTAAATTCGGTCCCATAAAAAATAAGCAGACGGTTGATTTATCGCTTCGAACATAAAAAGTTGTTGGTTTTTTTGTGTGTGTATTTTATACATCAAATATTATGTGGAAATAATTTAGAATGCCGGCATGATTATGCCAACCGTTACAGATTTATTAGGTGGCAGGTCTCTCGAATGCGAGAATTCGTCTGGATTACACGTTCTGAGCGGTGTTGATGTTGTTTATGGGAAGGCGTGGCGCTTACTATCTGGCGAGCGACCTGCTCGTCGCGTCATTCAAACTTATAGTCACTATAAGGAAATCGTAAGACCATCAGTTAGGTCACTGAAAGATTGAATTCAGATTGATTCAGATGAAGAGATTAGTGATTTTGCGATATAATTCAGTATATCTTTCTAACTATTTGCAAACTACATAGACATTTCCCCTTAATGATATTGAAAATAAAATTACTCTTTGTTGATAAAATCGTCATAGTTTGTATAAAACAACGTTAAAAGATGTAACAATAAAATAGAAGATAAAAGAAGTCGAAAATTTCACACGGACGATATCACTTTAGGTCTTGGAAGCCTTTAAGTATCTGCCAATAATACGCAGATCAAACGAAATCTCCATGGGAGCTGAGCAGAAAATTATTACCTCGCTCGAGTTCAATAGCAGGGACATTCTCTCTGCGAAACGATTTTAAGAGAAGAATTTCCGCCGAGTGGAATATAGACACCTCGGCCATTTCAACAGTTTGTCCACCTAATTTGTTCGTCGGCGCTCGTCGTAAAAACAAATAGCTCCTGCCTTCCCCCTTACGGAATGAAAAAGACGGGGATATATTCCGACCAAGTGAAGGGGAAAAGGCGCGATAGTTTTCCGTGGTTCGCGTTTATGGATCGCTTGAATGAGCGATTGGTGTTTACGCTGAAGCTTTTGTCTAGTTTCATTTGAGTCTTGTTTGTCGGCCCGCTGCGAGGAGGTTCCCTTTGTCCATTAACGGAGTAATAATTAATCGAGCTTTATCTAATGTTCTTCGGTTTGAGTTGCTCGCGGGGAAACTTTTAATTGAAATTGTTGGTCGATTTTGGCTTTTTGACGGGACCGTGTTACGGCTTTAAAACAATTTTTAGGTAACGCTTTCGGAAAGTTTTCACTTATTTTACCTGTTTGCGTAACTTCGGCATTGGGTCAAAGATAGCATATTATTTTAAATGTTAAAGGAAAGTAAGCGTGCGGTGGCAATTTGTTATTTAATTTCGTAATTACGTATGACATAAGATACAATAAATGTTAACAACTTCATTGATTTGCATTGGATGAATACATTTACCGGCATTCACTCGCCACAGATTCAATATAACGAGCGGTTATTGTGATGTGAAGTGAGCATACACGGGGTTTATAAATCGTACAACACACCATTATAACATCGAGTTTAGGCGAGTACACTAGACTGGACACGCAAACAGAGACGTTGCACATCGAATAACTGTTTTCCAATGCACTGAGCACCCCTCTATCGCTTTGCCACCTCGGATTACCGGCAATCGCCATCCCAGCAAATAGGGAAAAAAATCTCGTTTGATGTTTTAAAGTGCAAAAAGGAGGCTTACAACGAAAATAGTTAATTATCCACGTAGTTCGACGAGTTCGTTTTTTATTAGTCATTTTTTAATTTCTTTCGTCTCATGTCTTCCGGAAGCTTTTTGCATAAAACGTTATTATAATACATTCATTATAATGAAATTAATGGAACTGTTAAATTAAAGTGTTGATGTTGTATAGTAAGGAGTATTGCTACTAAACCAACATTTGTAAATCCCACAAACATTTGTCTCGGTGCGGGATGGAGGCTGTTAGTTATATGTTTATTCGCAAACTTGTTCCCGTAAGAACACTTAGTAAGTATGCGAGATTTTTTCCACTCCGTTATTTACGACCCATGGTCATTGTAGCTGTACTAAGCACTTAATGCGAGTGAAGTAATTAAGAGTCGCACTAGTAGGTATTTATTGTGCATTGTGCAAGCGACTTGGCCGCCGTCCAAAATGGACGTATTCTAAAGCTTTATGAATCCTGGCGATGTTTTAATCCTGGCGTATTGTTATGCACGGTTTGACAAATGACATCAGTCGGGAAGGAAACGAGTGCAATAATAGACGAGACGTAACCTTACTCAGCCCGAGCCGAACAATATATAGTACAAGATCCCGGGGAACATTGACCTTCACCCATCTGCTTACCGGATGAAAATAATATTTTAGGGTATAAAATGTGTTGCTGAACACATACCAATAGGGTCGCCTAAAAAAATATGATCAAGGATATGATTAATTAACACTTAAAAAAATATTGTTTTATAATTTCCCTGACTTGCTTACCAAAAAAATTGAACCTCCAATGAAGAGTGTACAATGTATACTACCTGCAAAAATAGGTTGCCTACTTTTTTCTGGCCACTACTACCTGGTTGCCGTGTGCAAACAGGTAACTAAAAAGTGGTAATTGCGCTCATCTAGCTCCTAGCTTTTGCAGGTAGTATACATTGTAGGTTTTCATTGAAGGTTCATTTATTTTGTGAGCAAGTCAGTGAAATAATATCTTTTTATTTTTTAAATTCGTAAAACATACCCTTGACCATATTTTTTTAGGCAACCCTATTGGTATGTGTTCAGCAACACATTTTATATCCTAAAATATTATTTTCATCCGGTAAACAGATGGGTGAAGGTCAATGTTCCCCGGGATCTTAGACCAATAGGAAACCGAACGAACCGTGGATGTATAATCTCGGATGCAAGACGAAAATCGACGCTGCCGGCATTGTGAGCGGAAAATCTAACTGCGATGTCGCAAGACGAAAGAGGTTCTTTGTGTGCAATCAATGGCCCCTCGATTGCTGATAACTTTCTTTGCACCGGAGGAAGTTTAAGTTCGAAACTACCGGCGAGACATCTATTTTAATACCCATTCAATTTGCTAATTTGCTTTTAACGGTGTTTAAAGATTGATGTACGGAAACTGATTTTAAAGGATTGTCGGTGATAAATTTTGTCGCGGCATAAGCGAAAGTTGTTCAATTGGATTGAAACTAAAATTATGTAATGTAATAACTCTTAGACTAGACTAGACTGCCCCAGTGGCGCAGTTTTATTGCGAACGCGGTACGACTGCTGAGCTGAGGTCTCGGGTTCGATTCCCGGGTTGGGTAAATTGATAATGGGCTTTTCTATCACAAAACGCTCAGTATTAGCCTGGTGGTTAGAATTGTGCCCGGTATGGCGATAGGCTTGCCCCCGATCACATCATGGCACGAAAGTACGCGCTGCGAAATGTGTGTGTAGTAGTTACACCTCTGCCTACCCCTTCGGGCATAACATTGAGTTCGTATATATGATAAATCTTAAAGAATTATTTTACTTTTGATCAATAATTTTTTAATAATAAAAACCACAGCATTGGACGAAAGACAATACGACAGTAATTAATTAAATTGTGAGATCCAGAATTTTATTCACATTTATTATATTGTGTTATTTACCCATATTATTGCATTATGCTTAAGTACTTTCTATCACATTGCGGTTAGGCAATACTGCTGGTGCAAAGAGGGTGTATTAATTTAGCCTTTGCCTACCGCTACAGAGATACAGTATATAAATAAAGAAATTAATGCTTAAATACAAGTGAAGATTTATAGACATTAGTTTTTCTGCCCCATCCACTCCAATACCGAACTGACATGTAGCATTAACACGGACAATAATTCACAATCTTCTTGTTACTGCACAAATTAAGTTCTTGCCTGGTTTCGGTTAGGGGTGCTCGATATGTATCGATATGTGATAAAATATCGATATATTTTATTCGATATATCGAATCAATGCGATATTATCGAATCATTGAAGTCGATATATAATATCGATATATTTTATCCGATATATCGAAATAAGGATATCGTATTATTATATTTAGGAAAAATATCGGATGTAGCTAAAAAAAAAAACAACATCACAAGTATTGAACGTTGTTTTTTTTTTAGCTTTCGATATAATTTTTGTTGAACATTTTCTAAAAAAGTCTTTTCCTTCCTACAATTCGATATATCGAAAAATCTATATTTTTGACCGATATATCGATAAATATCGATACAATATTTCGATATATTATATCGGAAAAAATATCGATATTTTTTGTACATGAACATCACTAGTTTCGGTCACGTACGGGGTCGCCTTGTTTGAAATACGAAGGAGCTCATCGGTCTGGCTCGTTAAGCGTCGGAGCGTGCTTTTATTACGTCGGAGCGTGCGCCGCGGACGCGCGACACTTGAATATTAAACCGTCAGCCAGTAGTGGGTCATGCATATTGTCCCGCGCTGATAGCTGATAATAATTGAGCGCCGCGTCGCGTCGCCTCGCGCAGCCTGTGCCGTGTAGGGATTGCAATCCGGCGTCATTTTTAATCGGGCCGGATCCGACCGGATTCCCATTGATCCGGTCGGATCCGACCGGATCCGGCCGGATTGATCAAGGCAGGATGATTTTCGCTTTTCGGTTCAAAATGAATTTGTCTTATAATTAAAACTTTTTAGTTTAATCAACATACGATAAATAATTATTTTAAGTAGAATTTTAAGTAATATTGTCTTAGTATTCATTATATATTATAAGAAAATAAATGTTGATTTTGTAAAAAGGATCATAAAAAACAAATAATGTTAATTGTGTCATCTGCTAGTCGACTTTTAATAGAGCTACAAATATAGCCTGCGGCCAAAAAGGCCCTTACAGCTTCTACACTTGTCGGCTTTATAGTCAGCAAATAATCATAAATAGCAGACAACTATTTTTTTCGAACTCCGTCACTTTCAAATGTAGTCATTTCCTTTTCTAGTACTTTATCAAAATCTTTGTCTTTTTTAGTATGTATGCTATAACACATGGTTTCTTGCTGGATTTGTAATTGGAATTATTCCTGTAATGTCATATCTTTCTTTAGTGATAGTGAATCTAAGTTCTCTTTTACTATTTCTACCAAGTTTTCTTTTGAGTCTTGAATAACTCTTTCCAAGATTTTTCTCATTTCTCATCGTATGACTTTTTTCTTTGGCATAGTAAAGTACCTACTCATGCAACAGCTCTATTTGTATTATATCTTTATATTATTTAGCTAAAAATTGTAGCACCGGATCCGGTCGCCGGATTGCAATCCCTAGTGCCGTGCCATGGTGTGGATTACCGTACACCGTTCCGTTTAGGAGCGCGCTCACACAATGTCATACAATACTCATATTTGGTATAGGAGCACACATGTTCACCACGCCAATGTTCTTGACGATTTACGCCATGCAAAAAAATACGGGAATGGATGTCTCGGGCGACTGGGAAGCAGCACGATGACAGCGTTTTGAATGATTTCAACCACTCACTTTTGAATCCCACTCCACATTAAATAGATTGGCAAAACGCATAACTTTAAATTAGAGGAACTATAGTAGTAGAATATACCACTGTTTTTGTATGAAATTAGTATAAAATTATTGAATTTTTATACTTGTATGGTAATATAGTTGTCGAAAAGCTTGAAAGCTGTCGGTACTGAGAACATGACTGGGTCTAACGATCCTTCAACCGCGATTTGTAATATCATTATTCATAGATTCTAGTCTCGGCTTCAGGACTTAAATTGTAGGTCAAATACAGCAGTTGTTAAATCATATTTTTCTGTAGAACCATTTCTAATAATGGACGCTTAAGGTCAGCGCAGAATAATATTTCGTATATATGTGTTGGTAATTCATATAGTATTGAATGAACATATTCTCAGCTATGCGTATTAAGCTCCATTCATAGTTTCAAACATCGTATTTAGCAGACGCACATCACAGATAGAAATATTATTTCATACATTATTACTAAACGTGTGACATCATGAGACAACAACTAGAGAACAGTGTCCGTATAACAAGATTTTGCGAGTTATTTCATATTGTGTATTCACGAAAATATGTATACAAATCTACGGAACAAGTGCCTTTAACAGATCGCATTAAAAACGTATTTAAACATTTTTTTATACGAGTGATAGAGCCACGAGTGGTAGAGCCACGCTGTAGACATTTTGTCTACAGCATGAATGGGCTGGCTCGACCGGGTCGTTACCGCGGTCTCACAGAAAACCGGCGTAAAGTAGCGGCTTGCTGCTGTGTTTCGTACGGTGAGTGAGATATCCGGAAGCCCAAATCCCCTCCCCTTCCCAATCCCTAATTATCCCTTTTCTTTAAGGTCGGCAACGCGCTCATGATTCTTTTGGTGGTACATGGGTGGTGGAGATCACTTACTATCAGGTGACCAACTTGCTCGTTTGCCGGCCTATGCTATATAAAAAAAATACGATTAACAGTTTTAAAAGACGCAATAGTTTATGATATTAGAATGAAAGTTCCCGGTGTAATTTGACAATTCTGTGCCGGCGCGTGTTTGACTGCTGACCTGCTTGTACATACTCCTTTACATTTGAATTCGGTTTCACTAAACACGCTTCAAACCTAAAACGAAGAAGTAAGGACAATTTGACGCGACGTAAAAGGAAAATCAAGGGCAGATGTGCAACAGATACGTCACGTACACGTAACGTGTTTGTAAACAAACTGTGCTAGCGATTTACATTTATGTTTCATGAGTCACGATTTAGATGGTATGATAATTGACAATGGAGATGTTAAGGAAGATACTGTTTCAAAAAAGATAAGATTATTTTAATCCTTGTAAACAATATATATGCTTACTAGCTTTTGCTCGCGGGTCCGCCCGCGTGATTTTCATACAAACCTTCATCCCCTATTTTATCCCCCTGGGGGTAGAATTTATCAAAATCCTTTCTTACCGGATGCCTACGTCATAACATCTCCCTGCATGCCAAATTTCAGCCCGATCCCTCCAATGGTTTGGGCTGTGCGTTGATAGATCACTATGTCAGTCAGTCACCTTTGAGTTTTATATATTTAGATAGTATTATACTGTACACTTAGACACACACAGTGCTTGATGAAGACAAATCATGCACGCATAGCAAAACCTGCAGAATGAGTTGACGTAATATACGTTACTCGTGTTAATATTACGTTTACAATATTACTTTCGAGTCAATTAAAATATAGTTTCAAGGGAGTATATATGCCGTCTGAATTGCAATGCAATCTCTTAAGTGCTAGTCGCTAAGTCCTATGCTGTGACAGCCCGTATCGAATCAACAGTTGTGCACATTAATTTATTTGTTTATAGCACATGTTAAACATTATTCAGAACCGGGCGAATTTGCGCTAAATATTTCTCAATTTATTATCACCGTTGCCACTTTAATCTGTGGTAGGTACACATGCTCGACTACTGACTGGCCAATAAATAATTATTTGATCATTGTTTATATTATTTTTTATGCATCCACAAAGACTATATTTATAGAGGTTAGGTTGCTGCTGTTTTAATTACTTTGCAATGTGTATAATCGTTAAATTTGAGCTATGAGCCATAGTTTTTTGTGCTGCAAAGTTCATTGTACTCATATTACAGAATGTTATAAAATTAAAGTCGGCTTTGTATACGTTAGGGGCATAAATGTCAAATGTTACTCCTATTTAAAAGGGCGTTAAAGGGCTGGTGTTGACAATTACCAGTGATCCGATAAAGGTTTTCCGGTTAGTTTTGTATGTGTAAATATAAATTACAACTGTGGAGTGTGGTTACAATCTTTTACATGACATTATTGCTTAGCTTCCAAATTACAAATTTTAGCCTAATTTTATTTAAAACTATTTAAATCGTGTACCTAATTTAGGTAATATAACATGTTAACAAATACTATTTTAATAATTTATATAAAAATATTTTTTGTCAAGTCTAAATTACTGGGCATTATGAAATTTAACATCTTATGTCTTGGGTTGACGAGCGCAGTCCAGTGCCATGCAATGTTTTTGTAATTCAAAGTTAAGTGTTGTGTTGCTTCTGTTTATGGGCAGGCATGGCTCTTACCATCAGGCGAGTGACCTGTTTGTCTCGTCATTCAAGCTAGTAAAAAAACCACTTTCACACGTTGACTCCCATGTTCCAACCGTATCTAGTGAACAATCGTGTGATCAAACGGTACACTCTAGAGATCGTAATACATCACGTACTTACTATAGTATGTTGTGTAATAAACTAGGCGTAAACGCTCGCACATAAAACGTATCGACGCAACAATTTGTTAAATTGAAGCAACGATAAGTTAGTTGCCTTCTGTTTATAATTGTTTGCTCGTAATTTTATTGACGCAACACAATCGAGTGTACCAATTAAAATGCTCAATGCATCACATTTGATCAAGTATTGATGGTCCGAATGAGGTCACACTACCTATTGTGATTATTTATTGTTTAGATTGCAATGCATTTATCGATTTACTAACATTATGTTACTGTACTTACTGTTATGACCTTTGACACGAGAGTGTCTAAGTTCATCAATTATCATTTCTAGGACTAAATTATAGTTTTAGATTGTACTACATTTAAACATGGATTTTAAAGGAAAGTGTATAAATTAAATGACTACAACTTACTGACGATAAAATAGAAATAATATGTGTGTAAATTTGTATATGCGGAGTGTGAAGAAGCATTAATACAGGCCGGCATGATTCTGGTGACCACCGATAAATTTATTGTTTGATGATAGTCGCTGTTTTTTTGGACTGCACTGTTCTTACCATCAGGTGCAGTCACTGTCTTGCTCGGATAAAAAAATATGACAATGAGTGCTATTTCGTATTATGTATGAAAGTTAATTTTAAATTCGCTGTTTAAAGCATGGAATATAACATGGCTTACTATTATCCCTAGTTTTGTCTTTGAGCTACGAAACTGGCGTTATTAATAAAACACAGAGACGCAATTAACCTTTGTCTCCCGACGAAATATGTCTACAGTCACCTTAATATGAGCGTTATACCTTGTGACCACATACCAAATAGTATTATAGTGATGTAATATACGTATATTCGTTTCTTCTTTCTGATGTGCTAAGGTGTTTCGTTCGATTCCCGGGTCAGGTAAAAGTGACATTGCATTTTTTCTATAACGAAATGTTTAGTATCAGCCCGGAGTCTAGAATTGAGCCCGGTGTGGCGATAGGCTTGCAGCAAGTGCCCACTATCACATCATGAGACAGAAATAAGTTCTGCGAAATGTGGATGTACTGCATATACCTCTGCCTACCACTTCGGGATTATAGCCGTGAGTGCATGTGTGTATGTATAGGTGTACTATGTTCTATTTTCTAATTCAAACGATATCATTATTTATGCTCTTACTCTTTGTTATGTTTCATAATGAATCGAATGAATATCTTTCATAGACAATATTTCAGCCATGAATGTACTAATAAACTCGACGACAAATGCTAGTTAATAATAATTTTCAAGGCAATACTCATGCAAATGCCAAGCCAACCTTTTTTCGTTCGTATTTTCCCGTTTCACCCAAATTACCCGCAGCAGGATTGTGGAATAAAACCTCATTTTGTGAACGAGTCCAAGCGGACTTTAGAATGCGTTATTTAAGTGTATAATCCGAAACAAATTGGTAGATCAGAGGGCACGGACGATAATAATATTAATAATTCTATTATGATTTACGGACGGTCCGGAGTTATGGCAGTGCAGAATCCTCGCCATAGCGCTTACCTCACGTAGCCGGTGCCCGGTACCTGTTCTCTCTTGAATGCCGTGATATACATTGCACATTTGTAGCTGTAGTAGAGTGTGCCAGTAATCCTATTAATGCTTATGCGTTGGTTCGGCGCGTGAGAAACTTGAACAGAGGTTTTATTATTAGACCAAGTTATAGGTTTATGACCTGGATGTTTAGGTTCTGCTTTATGATGTTCGATCACCACTTAACGTATAAGACAGGCCTTTTTGAAAATAGTATACATAATGGACCTTACTTATAAATGTTATTTAAACATTATTAATTAATTAAACACTCTTTTGTCTTTCTTTATCAACGCGATTTATAAGGTGGGTAGAAAGAGACGAAAACAGTGTTTTAACTAAGCAGTGCTTAATGAAGTCGGTTCGGAAATTAATAAAAAGTTTATAAGGAAGGCCGAATATGTCGTCCGATGTATGTTTCAGAAAATGACTTTTATATTTTAACCTATCATACTTTATTAAGTATGATAGGTACTTTACTTAACTTTACTTTACTTTACTAAGTACCATTTACCCATAAGTGCTAAAACGCCACCAGAAGGTGATCTTCTATGCTTCTTTCGGATAAAGTAATTTCGCGATTTTGATATTAATGATAATAAAAAAGTGTCAAAAAGAAGCGATTTATTATTGCAAATGTTAGGGTATATATTATATATTCACTTCAAAAAAGTGACGTTAATTAATTACTTATTCTATAATTTTTATGTTATATCAGCAAACAACCAGCAAATGAAGAATTTGCAATATCCCCCGCTCGTGATTCTAGATAAATATTGTTTGCTGACAAAGTTGTCTTTATGAGGAAAGCGTTTGCTTATTTATTTGTCGAGGTCACGTGTGCACGTTATGAAACAATTTAATGACAGCCTCATTGGTCTAGTCACAGCGTTGTTAGGCTCAGAAGCCTTGAGGTTCAAATCCCAAGTAATCGCAAATTGTATGAAATTGCAATTGAGTTTTCGTTCTTCTTTTCTTGCTTTCTACTACATCATGGGGTAGAATTTGGATGGACGAATCGTGGGTGCCAGACTTACATTTCTGCCTGCCGTTTCTAAGGCGTGAGTTTATGTATAAAGACAGTGTGTAAATTTTTTTTTAATGGTATTGAAATTGATATGTTATGGAAATTGATTGATGATGAATACAATTATGAGACGAATGCCGGAATGATCGCGTTGATAAAAGGAAGGATATACCATATAAGGCGCAGAACACCATGACCGATGACGACAAAGATTAAACATGTTTGGTAAGGTGTACACAAAATATTGGTGCCTCTTTTAATTATTATGTGCGGACATGGACCGATGACTGTGAAAGGAAGTATGATTTATAGATGGGTCGCTAGCTGTCCGTGTCCATATATATAACAGTGGCTCAATGTGGGAGTATGTACATTAATATTCGTAACGCATCTGGGAGTGCGTTTAGACGCCTTAATCCAAGAAGGACGCGATGCATGTTTGAATATCGGCTTTATTCGGACGGAATCGTGGTGATTTGTGTAGAACTTGAATATTTGTTATGTGATAGAAGATAAGCAATGAAATATAAAATATATTTTTTTATACTTAGGCCGGCAAACTAGCAAGAGGGCCACCAGTAGATGTGATCTCCATCGTCATTGAATGCCCAAAATGCTAAAAAAAATTTGATCGCCTTGCCACCAATCTTAAAGGAAAGTAAGGGATGGGGCAGCGAAGGGGATTTGGGACTCCGGATCTTTCAATCACCATTCGAAATTCAGAAGTAAGCCGTTACTTTACGTTGGTTTTCCGTGAGAAAATGGTAACAACCCGGTCGAACTGGCCCATTTATGCCGTAGACCAAACTGTCCATAATGAAGCTCTACCACTCAAGAACTCAAGAGTGTGTATTTGTAAAGGCTCATTTCCTTTTGGTATAATTAAATTTAGTATTAAGGAAATGTTATAAATATACACATATTTGTTGTACAGAATAATGTAAACATTGAATGGAAACGTGGATAAAGCCGTGTGTGTTAAATTTGCTTGGACGAAGAATATACAGCAAATGTTTATTACGAACCATATGTTAGAAGCTAATTTTAGACACACTTATGAGTCGAAATTGTTTATAACACGTAATACCAAAAAGACATTACGCAATCGGCATATTTTTTTTAATTTTCAAAACGTTTCATGTTTAAAGCGCTTTGAGTAAACAATATTTATTTGTCAAAAGGAACAGCGTTTATTTTTCAAGTGTACTATAAAAATGAAACGAGGTATTCGCGCGTACGTTGGCAGTGGAAGAGGCTACACTGAGGTGTTACACTGACTGTAATATCAAGGTATGAGACTAAATTTAAGGTGAGACCTGGCTTCAAATACATGAAAAATACTGTTTTGAACTTCGAGTGCAATGTATTAGCTTTTACTGATAAAGGAAAAATACTGTATATAGAAGAATAAATCAAATATGGTGTTAACTGAATACATTTTTGGTTAAATATAGTTTTTTTCTATTACCTCTCAAAAATAAATTTTGTTGTTGAAATTCTCCGTTGTTTGAGTGATAACAACTGTTTTGTACCGAATCAGGTAGATATAGAATTTAACTGAAATGTTAACTGAGCAGGTATGTTTTTTAATTCATTTCATAAATCTAAGAAAAACCCCCAATATTCCAATCGCCGAGTCACTCATCATTTCAAAATAAGCAAAGTTTTTTTCATATATTCCGCTCTAGACGTCTAACGTTTAGTAAAAAAGTTCCCCTCTATTCGGGAGGCGCCGATTACCTGGCCACCCCAGCGACAGTTGGCCGCCGACCAACGTTGTGTCGCGCGCTGCCCTTTGCCCGTTCGCTTTTATTTTATGCCATCATCAGGACCTTTATTGGCCAAATTGCGAAGTACGGCTTAATTCGCACAGAATTTCTTATGTTACGTTAATTACGGTCTCAATCTGGAATGTAATTGTAATTGCTATATGTGTTTCTTTTATGTTTATTTGTACGGTTGGGTTTAAGTGTGTGTATGTGTATGTATAACGTTGTAATGTTTGGTTAATGGCTTTATTGGTACGGAGGAAAGAAGGGCAAATAATTATTGATTCATTTATATATTTTGTACACATATAGAGTATAGGTAAATGTGAAGGAAAACATCGTGAGGACACCTGCATACCTTCTCAGTTTCATTTAACATAGTTTTTTAAATATAATATATCTACTATACCATACTATACATATCAATTTTCTTTCTTTATATTTTTATGGAGAATTCTCATTCTCCGTAATAATTTCGAAGCTATGTGAAGTCCATATGCAAGGTCCACTTATAATCATGCCTGCATTGCCTAATACGACAGGTATATTAGAGGAGGTCTTGGTCAACGGTGGGATCGTAAATAGGGCTGGTTATCGTTATTATTATGGTTATGGCTAATATCATGGAATATACAATATCATATTTAATTTATTATTTTATTATATGTAAAAAACCACGAAATGCTCAGTATCAGTCCGGAGTCTAGAATTATGCCCGGTAAGGTGATAGGCTCGTCCCCTATCACATCATGGGACGGTAATACGCTAGGCGAAATGTGGGTGTACTCGTTACGTCTCTGCCTACACCCTTAGGGATTACAGGCGTGAATGCGAATTTAAAATTTATCTTTTATAATAAATTTCGTCATATTCGGTTATGCAATTAACCAGAGAGCCAATAAACAGAATAACCCGCTACAGCATTTATAATTTTGATTAAAATAATTATTTATCGTATAATTTGATCTTACTTACCATACTTTGAAGATTACTAAAACACGTGTTTAAAATAAACATATCACGAAACGTCATATCTGAGTCATTCCTTTAAGAGGAGTCACGCTGATTCTGATTAACCTTGCACATACATATAATGAATCCGCCGTGAAATGGAAACAAATAAACAAACAAACAATATGTTTAACTTTTTAAATTTTTTTTCCTGTTAAGGAAAAGTGACTATTCTACACTTGAGGTAAGTGTAGTACCCGGTGGGGCGGTAGCAATAAACAGCTTTCCCCGCGACAAAAAAAAAAGTGTAGTAAATACAATGTCGGCCGTCGCGAGACGTTTCGTCCCTTGACGGCCGAAAACGGTCTGACGGCTTGATTTCACTGGATATACACCTGCTGATTACGAAATGCGACTCGCTAAAAAAGCTACAATGTTGGGTTTTTGCCATATGTACGGTGATCACTATCCAACGTAAAAAATAATAAATATGTATCTCCTACTTCTTTCTTTCTGCCTTACGTTATCCGGCTTAGTGCCAGGGTCCGCCTTCCTACTTAAACGCCTCCACTTCGCCCGATCTTGAGCATCCTCTATAGTGAGACCATTGGCTCTCATGTCTCCCTCCAATACGTCAAGCCAACGCTTTATATGTAAAAAATATGTATCGCCTACTAGCAAATATTTATCTCCGATATCTATTGGCTGGCAATAACAATGAATATTATATGCACCTCATTGTTATAATTGGCGCGGGCCGCCAGCGAATTTGCTTGCGAATTGAATAAGGTAAAACAATTTGATTAATATCAACATCTCGCCTGTATCCTAAAAGGGTAATAAAAGATGAAACCTGTCCATCCATAATTCATCGAGCTGATTTACCGTCCCATGATATGATAGGGGGCGAGATTATCGCCATACTGGGCACAAATACCAAACCTGGGAAATTCGTGAGTGATTATTCAAACACAATTTGTGACTGCCCGACCGAGATTTGAACCAAGGACTTTCAATTGCAATTTCATAGTTTAAGTACTCAATATAAGTCATAAGACTAAGTATCATAAGACCGAGTGTCATAAGACCAAGTGTCATAAGACCAAGTTGTCGACTAGATGAAATAAAAACAAATCTGGATACATTGAATGATGTTGCTTGCTCGGTGTTGCGCGATCTTGTTGCGTAAACTTGATCTTTCTTTTTTTTTTTTTTTTTTTTCTCAACAGTCACACACACACAGCATTGAAATATTTCTTACGGTTATATGTTATTACCGTATAGAGCGTAAAGCCTGTTTAAAGTACGCGACCGAGATAGGAAGAATGTGACTCGTGTCGCGGTGTCTTGGCCTGGTCGCATACCATAAAACATACGTACAACTGCTTACAAAGCGGAGGTGTCATTGTCGTCTTGTGTCTAGGTGTCTCGTCTCGGTCCCGCATCTCGAAACGTGCCTTCATTGATTAATTTTCGATCGAAATGAGGCACGAACCGAAATACAGTTTCAATATTAGTTTTAAACACTAGCTCCGGTTGCACTAAACGAATAAGTAACCATTCGAACACTGTCTCATTTAATAGAATTCGCTAAAATTTAATTGAATAGCTTGCCGCGTCACTCCCAGCTCGCTGGATCCGTGGCTCGGTGGCCACAATTCATCCGGAATACCCCACAACCGTGTAATCGAAACTCAATATAAGCGTACGTACAATTGCTTATTTGCCTCATTTCAAAATCATTCGTGAATTGTATCGGTCGCCGCTGGCTATATTAGCTGGGTTGAGGGTTTGAACAATGTATAGGATTTGATGGGGCACACCATTGTGAGAGTGTACCTAGCAGTAATAGCGACTAATGGGAGGATTCCTATTATTTGTATAAACAGAACCACGTCTTTTTAATATTCTTTGACATATTGTTTTCTTCTATTAGATAATTTCTCATTCTCTGCAAGTTTCATTATTACATATTTTATTATCGTGACATTTGTTGGGTACTTACCTACCTTTTTCATTTACCAATTGATTGCACTGTAATACGTATAATAAATTTATTATAAGACACATTTGCGCGAGATAAATTAAGTCACTCTTAACTTATATGTGTTACCAATTGCCGTATTATTAATATATGTTATTCTATTTCAGGTAAGCAATACAATAACAACACGAGAACACCATGCTGGTAAGGTCTAACTAATGAGTACGCTTCCACTAAAATCAGAATGTGACAGTGTATGCGTTGTAAAGGTTGTTTTTGCGGATCTGGTTGTGTTCATAAAGTTACGCTCTCGCTGGTCCGTAGAACATTGTTTGTACTTCACACCGGCTCGCTCTATATCCACCATTATGTTTTACCAAGTTATTCATACGCCATTAGCATGAGAGCATTTGAAATGAGAAAGCAACGTACATTTATAAACGGCATGGTACTCTGTTTACACAAGCTCGTTTGCAATGATAATAATTATGAATCATGAATTAACACGGATGTTTTATTATTCTACTTCGTACGTTAAAGTGCTTGCTTAGTATATCTGTATATCACACGGAATTGAAAGATTTGCTTTTAAAAACCTTTGAATGGGCCCTACTCTCCGCATTTTCGCAGTGTCTTTCTTATATGGAAACTTAAGGTGGGTGGGTAATTGTAAATGGGTACCTATAATTAACACGGTAAAAAGGAGAAAAATAACAATTTCATGAGATCTTTCTGGAGTCGGTGTGGGTGCCGTTGCAGTTCATAGTTATTTTATTATTATTATTATTTTTGTATATTCTTCTGGTGACGTACATGGGTGGTCAGATCACATACCACCAGATGACCAACTTGCTTGTTTGCCGACCTATATTATAAACCAATTATGATGCTGCGTGAAAAAAAAATAAGTTATATTATTTCGCGATTTATTTAGTGGTATCATATCCGTTATTACCATCTATCTCAGTTTCGGAAATAGCACTGTACCTGCCGTAGTATAAACAAAATGTGGAAGACGTAATACAATTGAAGTATGACCTAACATAATAAATTTCAGTGTATATTTCTATATACTTTATATTTCTCTGATTGACTTAATTCGCTAAACATGAAATGGGATAACTTAGTCTCACTGCAGCCATTCCAAATATGTATTTCAATTATTTCATCCCCGACATCATCACACATTCGTTTCAAACAACATTTTATTAATCCAAACCCAGCACAAGGTGTTCCCTTGTAAAGAACGGATAATAGAAGTCGAGGACGTGATAAATGTGTTGTAAATATAAAAAAAACATGCTCTTAAAACAAATCGTCGACTGTTTGTATGAATATTACGTGCGTATGCGAGCTTGTTGGTACTTTATACGTAATGTCTATTCGTTTGTTAACCGTAGATGCCTGATGGTGCTGAAATTATTTTAAATGTTGTATCGCGTATAAGCCATTTTTAAATTGTCCTGTTGTATTTTCCAAATATTGAATCACTGTTTGCTATTTGTGCATAGTTTGTTATTGTGTTGCTTATTTATTCTATTCTTAAAAGTATTTTTTTTATTTGCCTAAGTGACGAGACGAGTATGTCATACGACTTATGGTACCCTAACTATCATCAATAGCAACACGATTCAGAACTTTGAAATACAAAATAGCATTGCACTGCACTGCGCTTGTTGCCCTGACTCATGATGTTTAGTCTGATCATGCCCAGTATTTTTCTTTTAATTATTTTTATGGGTATTAAAGTTTAAACCTTGGTTAATATAATATTTTTCAACGCTTCTTTCCACACAACCATGTGATATTAAACGAGAACATTCTTGCAGTATCAGTATCGAATAATTGGTCTAAAATGTTCCAAGTACACAAAACACATGAACAATTACCAAGTGCCGTTTACAAATGCCACAGCATATGACAATGCAAAAATACAAACACACGGACGGGCGGACGTGTGTACAAACCATTTCACAATCGGTGCGAATTCAGCAATATTGCACAAGAACAACAACATTGTGCTTGCAACAATGCACTGAGAATCTCAACTAACACCAGTCAAATACTTCCATTTCATTTAGCTTATTTCTTGTATTCAAACTTTACCGAAGCTCCCAAACAACATATTCATATTTTTTTTCACATTCGAGTTTTAAAGTGTTAATCCTAAAGTGTGTGTATGTATTATTGAAAATGGAATTGATATATTTTATGCTGTATACATTAATCTAGCAGTGTTTTGTCATTGTTAGCATTATAAAACGTTATTGCATACTTCATGAGTATGTATACTGACATACCTCTTTTTTCTTTTATTTTATTGGTCCGACGATAAATTTTTTTGCACACTGGATTTAAAGATGTACGCTTTTGTAGTTGGTGCCAAAACGTTGAACACTCGGGACGCTCGTATGTCGCGGTAGTAAATCTTTACAGGGCAATGAATGAATTGACAGAATAGTGTGAAAAACGCAACGTAATTCAATTTAGATTCAAATCTGTTATGGCCTCAGCGTGTTTAAAATATTAGCGTTTTTGAAACAATGTGAAACAACATAGATATGATTAACGCGAACTCTGCCGTGTGATACATTTTGTCTAGCCAGCAACGCGTATTTAACGTGATTTATGAATAGTGCTTATCTATTTTCACACAATATCCACTTCAAAGGCCTACGAAGACAACACAAGTGGTTATTAGTCATTGCTTCACAATAATAATGCTTAAGACTGGCTTCATTGTCCAGAGAATTGAATAAGACAATTGCGAAATGTTGTAATAATTGTCATCATCGCTTTGTGAGACTAATGACCAATGTTATGTCCGACTTTTTAAGCCAACCTTATTGAATGTTTCTGACTTTGTCAGCCAGTTGTCTGTTCGTTCCGACGTGTTGCGACGGTTTCGTGTTTTCCGTGGTATCACCACAGACCGACGCAAACCCTCCTCACTTCTAGTTTGCATAATTTACGTACGACTAAGCTTTTTTATTTCTAACATTCGAATAGTTACAAATAGTAAATATAAATAAATACTCGTATATAGATCATCGATATAAATAACCCCTCTATTAGAAATTACCTAGGAATCGTTCGTGTCCCAATTCTCCTCGTATGCTGATGTTTTATCGATTCTTCACATGGGTCGTTATTAATATTTTTCATAGTAGGTCCGCTAACCTATGGAATTGATGGCATAGTGTCAGGCCGGTAGAAAAGACAGCCATGTCCCTTACAAAGGTGCGCCCACATGCGAACACGCCATTAGCTACAACAATATTTCATGCGACCTCATATAATATGCAAGTGACGTGTCCACATTTATGACACTTTGTCGGGTGACACAGAAAAAAATGTTATTTCATGACAGCATTATTTAGTGCGAAGCGGGTCGTAAAGTGAAAAGTTACGAAAATATCGCCACGCATCGAAACGTATAGATGAAATTTTATCATTTCCAGAACGTATGTGTGTTAGTGATGCGATGTCTGGTGGCGGTTAATCGATGGAGTCGATAAAACTAATTTATAGTTGATCGTTAATTGGCATGAAGGTTGTTATTGGTCCGGAATGTTTGAGGTTATAGGAGAACTGATTCGAAATAAATATTCTGTGCTCGAATTTTGAAGTTAGGCTGCGATGTATTTAACCATACCTAATGTAGAGTGTTATCGTCATATCGTCACCCACTTTTTAAAGCTGTTGGTTACCAAATATATAGTTCAGATATAAAGTAAGCAGATATTTGTTGGTATTTCTGGAACAGATATGGCGAAAAGACTTTAGTTTCATTACATATTATTTCACATACTTCAGTTATGTAGTACCAAAGATGATAACAGTTTTAAGGTTCTTTAATAATTTTTGAAGGAAATTTAGTTTACTAAAATATATATTTTTTTGCTAGGTTTGTGACACTGTACATTTTTGGTTTGAAGGATATTGAAGCCGATATTACCGGGCAATTTGAGACTTAATATCTTATGTTTCGGGATGCGTGCCATACAGTGCTCTGCTTTTTTTAAACTTCAAAAGTCTATGAGGTGTTGCTTTCATTTATAGGCAGGCGTGGCGTTTACAATCAGGCAGGCAACTTGCGCTCTCGTCATAAAAAACTAGAAGTTTATATCGTCCCCGATTAGCTGATCAGTAGACACATCTCTACATTCTCATTTATGACATCTTAAAATAAGTATCATGGATATAAAAATAATGTGGACATCAAAGTGAATAACGCATTAGACACTTTTACGTCAGAATATTCAGTCTTATTCAAAGTACCAGAGGAAATGAACTCTTTCGCTTAAATTTTATTCGGTTAGTTAATCCTCAAAAACAATTTATTACTTTCTACGGGGTAATGAAACTTTTAAATGACCTTCATAATAAAGTACCCCAACTAAAAAGATAAAGCTTTCAGACTGTTTCTGTTTATCTTTCTCATTAAGGGATTTTTCAAGAATTTACTTTGTTTTATCCAATCGTCGGACGTTTATATTAGCGCTGTAAAATTAATGTCGTAGGCGGCCACGGTAAATCCTTGATCTAGGATTAAAGGTCGAATAATGTCAAAATACGTAGTTGGAATATCAATCACTTCATTGTTTATTAAGGGCCTTATACTATTCCAGCTGAAATTCAAATTGTATCTGTATTATTATTATTTGATTGAATGACGAGGCGAGCAAGGCGCTCGCCTGCTGGTAAGCGCCACACCTGCCCATAAACAGAAGCAACACCACACAGAACTTAGAATTACATAGCATTGCATGGCACTGAACTGCGCTCGTCCCCCCGAGACATAAGATGTTATATGCCCACGTCTCATAATGCCCAGTAATTTCACTAGCTTCAATGTCCTTCAAACCGAAACACAACAGTGCTTACAAAAAAAAGACAAAGCGGTGGTATCAACCCTGACGGCCTCTCGCATACGTGGGACCTACCACTTTGTACGCATACGAGGGGCCTACCACCGTATCTGTACTACTTATATAAACAGTGCTGGCTCCGTCCAAACAGCGATGGCTGGTCGAGGCAAGGCGACGTGCTGCAACGAATTTTGTTTCGAATGGTTTTTACGCTCAATTTTAATTCTACCTGGTTTAATCCCGGCTTATTGCCAGAGTCCACCCATCATGATTTGATGGTTGACTTGGCATTATGTGGGGCGACCGCTGCGCTATCTGACCCCGACAACCTGCAAAAGGAATCGTATCGCCATTGGCTCGTCCGTTAATCAGTAGAATGTATTGCGTGCGAATGGAGTTGGCTTTGGGCCTAAGATGTTACTGTAACTGATTTATTCTAATAGCCGATACTTTACAATCGAATTAAGCAATTAATCGCTCAGAATACCTCAATAGTCCTCGCAACCATTAATTACAATAATTACAAGGTGGTAGGCCACTCGTATGCGAGAGGCTGTCAGAGTTGGTACCACCGCTTTGTCTTTTTTGTAAGCACTGTTGTGCTTAGATTTGAAGGACATTGAAGCCAGTGATACTACTGGGCATTGTGAGACTTAACATCTTATGTGTCGGGATGACGAGCGCAGTTCAGTGCCATGCAGTGTTTTGTAATTCAAAGTTCTGTGTGGTGTTGCATCTGTTTATGGGCAGGCGTGACGCTTACCATCAGGCGAGCACCTGGCTCGTCAAAAAAAAACAACCATCGAGATGAGACGGCGGAGATTAAGACGACGATAACGTTCGTGAGTCACGAGTCTTGCACATCATGTTTTTCCGTAATTTTTGGACCGCGTTCAAATTACTATCCAATTTGTTTATATACCGTGGAAGTAATATAACAGAGTAATAAATGGTGCAGTTTTGTATACGATCCAACGTAACGTATGTATTTGTTTATGTTCAAGTGCTCTTTGCGAACACGTAAACACAGTTTGACACGATTTGCATTCAAGAAGTGGTTTATGAAGTCTACTTATATTATTAGCGTTATACTCTTATGTCATTGCTATGCAATTTTAATATAAAATTTCTTTATGGTAAACTTTTTCTGTCTGGCGTTATCCCGGCTTAATGCCAGCGTTTTTTTATTTGATTGAATGACGAAACGAGCAAGGCGCTCGCCTGATGGTAAGCGCCACGCCTGCTCATAAACAGAAGCAACACCACACAGAATTATAAGTATAACACTGCATGCCACTGAACTGCGCTCGTCACCCCGAGACTTATCATATAATAAATGCATATAAAAAAAAACTATCGCTTTAACCTGACCGGGCATCGAATCCAAGACCTCAGCACAGTAGTGTTCGTAATATCCAGTTGTGATCATAATGGAACATTATTAAATTCAGGCATACCGGTGACCCTAAGAACGCCTACGGTTGGGTAGACAGGGCATATCAAATTTCAGTCAACTAAAAATCTCCTGGCGGTATATAAGGGTCTTCGGAATACTAAAATAATAATACCGAAGCCCTTCCAATACCTTGTCTTTGCACAGGCTTTATAGTAATAAGTGTGTTCCCACGATGACATCGCTTAGCTATCGACGTTTTACTCAAAATTTGGTTAATTAAATATTCTTTTTATTATTATAAAACTACAGATTTTGATTTTGATTTTGATGAGATTTTGCGTGATTCATGAACAAAATATAAAAATATATTTGAATACGTTGCCGAGACATCTCAATAGTTCACAATCTTAAAATGTCGTAAAAACATGGCAACTAACCGTTCCTATTTTATTAAAGGTAAATTATAAGTCTATTTTCTAAGCCTGCCACCGGCAAACCGGCCGACATAGACCGGCAATCGCGCAAGTGGGTCACCTGATGGTAACTGATCTCCATCGCCCATGTACGCCCACAATATTAAAAGAATCATAGGCGCGTTGCCGACCTTAAAGGGAAGGGATAATTAAGGGATTGGGAAAAGGAGGGGGATTTGGGCACCCGGATATCTCACTCACCGTACGAAACCCAGCAGCAAGCCGCTACTTTACGTCGGTTTTCAGTGAGACAGTGGTAACGACCCGGTCGATCCGGCCCATTTGTGCTGTAGACAAAACTATTTACAGCATGGCGCTGCTACTGAAAATATTTGTTTATTTTGCAACGGCAAAGTGATTTCTCTAGCCCGACAGTAATACAATACAGCTCAAATATGCTACGTACACAATAAACATACATAAATACACAAAAAAGCGTTCGATCTTAACCACTAATTACACCTTAGGTGGCCTCACACTGCCGAGATGCAACACTATTCGAGACTTAGGAGTTCATCACGACTGTAAGTTAGGTTTTGATACGCATATTAAATCTGTAGTCAGGAATGATTCGAAATCCGTAGGATTCATTATGCAGCTATATAAATGTTTTATGGAGGCTAAAACGCTCAAAATATTGTAATGTACGTTTGTCAGGAATCACCTTGAGTAGGCGTCGCAGAACTGGATCCCGCCACACCACAAATATATAGATAGACCGTGTGAAAAATATATAAAAACGTAACGTTAGTGTATTAAAATATTAAAATATACATTAGTGATATCAGTCACAAATCGTAACTAAAGAGCGATATCTAATACAAATATTTTTAACTTGGCAACATTTATATGACATATTTTGTGAAAATAAAATACATTTGCTGAATAAGCAAAAACAAAATATTATTACAAGAGTAATATCAAATGATACAGCGATACAAATAAAAGCTCGTATTTTGCTAGCTTATGTGGATAAAATGTACTCTAAGTTATTAGCGATATACATTGATTTATTTCAACACGCGTGTTATGTAGCGCGAGCAATGCGTAATATTTATTGCTGCATATAAATTTAGCATTGATGTGGTAATTTAAAAACAAAACACTGTCTTTTATTTCTCATTATACGAGTAAATCTTCTGCAGTTTATTTTAAATATGTGGGCTATTTCGTAACATTGGTAGGGTCTTCGTAATAATGTTATTCGTCTTGTTAAATATACATATGCATTCACGCTTGTAATCCCCGGAAGGTAGGCAGAGGTGTAACCAGTTCATCCACATTTCGCCGAGCTTATGTCAGTCCCATGAGGATATGTGATAGGAGGCAAGCCTATGACCACGCGGGGTTCAATTCCAGAATCCGGGCTTTTACTAAGCATTTCGGGATAGAAAAACCCAATATAATTTTTAGCCGACCCGGAGATCGAACCTTAGACCTCAGCACAGCAATCGTACCCTGTACGCATTATAACTACGTCATCGATGCAGTTGTTAAATGGATGCAAATACGCAATAATATTTCGACCCACATCAAATAAAAGTTGAGATAATAAGATAAATTGAAATGACTTTATTTTGCTTAATTCATTACATTTAAGTAGGTTTAATTCTGTATTTCTTTCAAATATCATAAATGGAACAATCCCCATGTAACGATTATGCAAAATAGAACTTTAAATGATTGATTTTTAAATTAATGATTTTAGCAAAATAAAATGGACATCTCAATTTTTACCACATGTGGGTTGAAATGTTATTGCATATTTGCATCCAAATATACCATAACTAATTCAATTTAAATATGGAACAGTAGACAAGTTGGCAGGTACTTTAATAAATAAAAACATCGTCGAAAGCCATTATAATTGTTATTTATCACCCACGTAGCGTTTTGTTTGTCATGGTTTGCAACCAAACTATGTAACAAAAGCAACGTTTCACTTTATTGATCGGCTGATAAACTTATCGCTCACATTTATATCAATACAATGTGACGTGTTTGTGTCCGTTTACCTGCTTACGGTATATATTATGTTTTTATAAAACATTTACATTTATTGCGAATTAAACATTCTAATTATATTTTATTGTTATTTTTTTCTATCTTTTATGTGAATAATGAAAGATCAGTAATATATGCTAGTGCTCACTTTAAAAATATTTTTTTCATATTACGATTTGGACTAATTTGGAGTTGCCAGAAAATGCTTATATATGTAGGTTTTAATGCAAATATAATAGTAATAAGTAACTATGTAAGTTACCATAACATACATTGTAACATGTTGAACTAGTTCGTAATTTAGCAAAATCATGTAAGCCACGCGACTTAATGTCACACAACGATTTAATTAACATAAAAAGTTTTCAACTTAACCTACATAGTTGGTGTACGAATGTATGAAACGTGCGGAAACTGTGACGCGAAAACTGGAACGAGGCGAAATGACAATAGACCCCGACTAACTCAAAAGCCAATTTTTGAAATGCATGACGCGAACGCATGAAAAGTCATAACGCCGGTATATCAACCTGATGCGTATCTACCCCCCGAAAACCTAATACTACACAAAAAACTTTAATGTCAGAATGCGAAGGGAGGTATCGAGGGCGTGTACGAGTGCGAGAGAGACGGAGTTATGTCATGCAACACCTGCCACAGTTCACCTGGTGTGGGGAACTGTCCATATTTGATTAGGTTTTTTCGGGGTTGCAGTTCTAACTGTGAATACAGTAATTGTTTGGAATTTTTTACTTTGTAGGAGTAGTCGACTGTTCTCGTTATACTATGACGACGTTTTTCGTGTATTATATTGTAGCATGTATTTTAGTACAGTGTTGTAACATGTTAAGTGTATCATAAAGTCGATTCCGTTTGTATTGTGTTGTGTTAATTATATCGATGTAATCTGTTAGCTTCTGTAAATCCTGACGTATACCTCTTATGTCTAATTGATTGTAATAGTAGACGATGCGTGTGTATACACATCCAACAGGCTTAAACTCTCTAAGATTAGATCCTCTAGATAGAATATATGACTATAGACTAGATAGGTTAAATCCTCTTAGACTACAATACGTTCTTGGTATAATTTATGGATTCATTAGATGAAATGTGAAAGAAAGAATTAAAGAAAAGCTATTACAAGCTATTAGAAGCTACAAGTAGATTGTGAATAAAAATGGTCCCAGACATAGTCTATATGTGCATAATTATCCTAATAATTATAAAGAGTACTACTGTACAATCACATTTGTCATTAATAGGCCATAAATTTTAAAATACACGGTGAAAAACGCACCACAGGCAACGCGTCCATGGCTCTTATAATACTGTGGGGGTCATGAGTAGTGCATATCACCAGCAGATGACCCACTTGCTCAATTTCCGTAGTCTACTTTACAGAAAAATGTTAACTAACTAAAGAAAAAAACAATCTCAGTGACGCAGCGGTGGAAATAGCTGACTATTAAGAGAAGTGTAAATTCAGTTTTCCATAACCCATACATACGTATTTGTATGATTTACGACTTATTCTCGAGTGTAAGGGATCGTAGATCTAGTTCCGCAGCATTTTTATGTGAAAGCTGTGGCGTATATTTTACTCACAATGTAGGATTTCTCGGCCCTTTGACGCTGAGCGTTGTAAATATTTATTTGGAAATGGGTGAAGAGAACAAAAACCTTAGGAAAAATATGAACTAGATTTATTTATTCAAACTTCATGGAAATACATGAAATGTATAAAGACTTAATGCTAAAGACAGATAATGTGAATGAAAAACGGTGAATGCTCCGAAGAATTGTTTAACCTTATCCCATCCTCACCTTTCCTTAACAGAACCACGCGTGCTGGCTTGCGTTACCACAGCTTCGTGGTCTCCTCCATCTCGGCTCGAACTAAAAAGTTCGCAATTTCTTACTTCTGCCGGACCATTAAGCTGTGGAATAGTTTGTCGGCACACGTGTTCCCTCCTTCCTATAATATTGGGTCCTTTAAACGGAGTGTGAAGAAGCAGTTAGGCAGGCCGGCATGATTGTGCCGACCAACGATAGACACACTGTTTGTCTTTGGTCGACACTATTCCTGGATTGCGTTACACTTACCATCAGGTGTGGCGTAGTCATTTTGCCGAGCCAGGATAAAAAAAAAAAAAAAATGTCCTCTCTATGTTTGACTGATGTAAAGGTGATGTTGATTTTTTTTTTTTTTATAGCATAGGCCGGCAAACGAGCTAGTGGGTCACCTGATGGTAAGCGATCTCCACCGCCCATGTACGCCCACCACCAGAAGAATAATGGGCGCGTCGCCGACCTTAAAGGAAAGGGATAATTAGGGATTGGGAAGGGGAGGGGATTTGGGCTTCCGGATATCTCACTCACCGTACGAAACGCAGCAGCAAGCCGCTACTTTACGTCGGTTTTCTGTGAGACAGTGGTAACGATCCGGTCGAGCCAGCCCATTCATGCTGTAGACAAAACTGCCTACAGCGTGGCTCTACCACTCAAGAAAACAAACAGTGGATGAGAAAATTAGTAATGATTTCTTATGTTTACGCGAATATTACTCATTGAAATAAAACTGATTTAAACGGATGTTATCGTGGTTTTTTATTAATTTTAATTTCGACGTTTCGAAAGCTTTTCAGCCTTCGTGGTCACGGGGTGGACTGAGTCAGTGGTCAGAGAAAAGTAATAGCCAGAAAAAGTGCACAACATTCAAATAATTATATTAATCTACTTAACATAATATTCACTTATGTTCTAATACAATTGGGCCTATTTCATTTTAAAGCCTAAGTTTATTGCAACCGGTTGTTTGGTTGTGTGCTGTGGTGGTCGATTCCTGCCCGCTGCCGTTCACCTTTAAAGGTCGCGTGGACTTGTTATGTCATGAAACAGGTGCAATTTTTACTAAAATATTATGGTGCTATTAAAGGTTATCGTTAATACATATTTAAGGTTTAAAATGTCTGCTTTTAATGATGTAGAATAAATTGATTAATTGAGAAAATCTTGTGTTTTAAATTGTCTTTACGGCATTATTTATGTTGCAGCGATACTTGTTTATTGTTACTCATTGAATTGACGAAATTTTTGCCAGCTCGTATAAAGTTTATTGCAAACATTTGTTTGTATCGTATTTCAAGGGTTTCGCCACCTAGAGGGCGTCAACGGTACTCTACTAAGCCTACACAGCCTGTTGGGACAGCAAGACTCTTATCTTTTGAATCGTAATAGGAAGCAGGTTGAAATTTTTACAGAATGTATGTTAATATGGCCGACATATAAACTTCTTTCTGTCTGACGCTATCCCCGCACTCTCTGCGATATACTAACTAATAATGGAAAAAAGAGAAAAGATAACATTTTACGTGGGGTGATAAGGAAACCTGGGTTCGCGCGTCCGACTCATACTTGGCCAGTTTTATAATAGTCCAATTAATAACCTCATTACTGTATGGAATGACAATATTTATTCTTCGTTAAGCCATATAGTTAAAATCTTAGTTAATTTATAGCCATCTTCTGGTTACAACTCTCTCAAATATTCCAACTTGCGGTTCAGTACATTCTCTCAACCATATAATAATAATAAAATAGTAGTGGAATTCACCTATTACAAATAGGTGTTTGTAAGAAAGAAATGCTCCGCTGCATCGCGTAATTATAGCGTTATATCGAATGCTTAGAGTGCCGTTCGTAGTCTTATAACGGAACCATTGTGGTGCCTTCGTTCATATGCATGTACAGTACTAAGTTTTAATTTTTGCGATTCGGCTATGTTCGTTTTTGCCGAATTCGCACGAAGATGCGATGGATGTCCGGCCATACAGCTCGGGGGATAAAAAAGTACATAATCTAATGATGTCACAGATTTATATTAAGTCATCATCAACACACGTATGAATTTTCTAAATGTCTGAAGTATACTTGTTCACTAAGGTAGATCTACAGCACGAATGGGCCGGCTCGACCGGGTCGTTACCACTGTCTCACGGAAAACTGAAGTAGCGGCTTGCTGCTGCGTTTCGTACGGTAAGTGAGATACTCGGAGGCCCAAATCCGCCTACCCTTCCCAATCTTTTAATAATCCCGTCCCGTTAACGTTGGCAACGCGCCTATGATTCTTCTAGAATGTTGGGCGTACATGGGTGGTGGAGATCACTTACCATCAGGTGATCCACATGCTCCTTAACTGATCTATGCTATTTAAAAAAAAAAGCACAGAAAAGAAAGTCGAAAATACGCTATTAAACATAACGACTCTAGATTCGAGACCCACTTTTTCCCATAACGACCAAGCCATCAAGCAAGTTCCAAGTGTAATGCAAGTGCGACGACACAGTACCAAAGTATTTTATTTGCGTAAACTGTTCACTGAAGCGTCGGTGATCCGCGCGGACTTCGGGTCGGCGGCGCACCGCACTCCGCAACCGCTTACCGACTCTCGCAACTTTTGCGCAATGACCGCTGTCAACTTAAAGCCTGCATGAATTATATTGTTTTAAACGGCTTCGTGTAATTGAACTTTAAATTATTATATTCTCGTCGACGTAAAGTCTTTGTGTTTCAGTTCATATCTTGCTGTGTTTTAACCGCAGAGCTTTGGGATTTTCACATCGATTTTCCATGCGGTGTTGTTGCTTTTGTTAGTAGTTTTTAAACTGGATTTTTTTTTATTGATGCTTATTTAATCGATATCGCAGTTATATATGCTAAGCGTAGTTGGACGTCCGCCTACAAAGTGGATAGACGACCTGATAAAGGTCACAGGAAGTCGCTGGATGCAGGCCGCTTGTAACAGGTCGGTCTGGAAATCTTTGGGGGGGGGGGGGGGGGGGGCTAAGTTCAGCAGTGAACGTCCTGTGGCTGATGATGATGACAATGATGATGATATGCTAATTTAGAAATCGTTACCTACTGTTTAGTATAATATTTATTAAAAACAAGTCTTACGCCCGGTTTCTGAGAGACTAATTAATGTAAAATTACTTAATAATGTATCAAATCTCATGCCAAGTCAAAATCCAGTTGGTAGAAGCGTGGTCACCGCTTTTAATTTGATACACCTATTAGTTAACAAGACGTTGAAACTAAAAATGAATAATCGTATGTCAAACGCTATTTTGGGTTTCTAGATTCAAACTCTATCATCAAATGATGTATCAATTAGTAATAAGTGATTATTCACAAATTAGATCACAGATTAATATTTTTTTCACCAAATAACATTTCAGAAACTTAAAGTGAATTGACAGCGCTCACAAAATCAAAGATTTAATCAGCCTTTAAGAAACCGGATGTAAATAGCGTAATTAAAGGTATTAATACCATTTTATTTCCAGGCGTTTCGACCGAGTTGCTTTGGCTGTGGTCACAGGTTGACTGATATTAATTGGTATTTATACCTTGAATACGACGTGATTAAAAGCCGTTTTAATATCCTTAGGGCTTGTTTTGCAGTGTCAAAATAAGCTTTATATAATAGACTAGCTTTTCCTCGCGGCACCGCCCGCGTGATTTGCTTTTTCCGGGATCAAAAGTAGCCTATGTTACTCAGTGATAATGTAGCTTTTTAACGGCATGTAATGTAGCTTTTTTTTTTTGAAATCGGTCCAGTAGTTTTTAATATTCGTAACATACAAAAATACAAATCTTTTCTCTTTATAATATTAGTGTAGATTAATTAAGATATAGAGTTACATCGTTATCAATACACACGAAGAAGCGTATCTACTGTAAAATTTATACTTCTTAAATCGGTAGTTCAATACGTTATTTGGTAGATAACATAATATAAACGGGCATTGCGGGGCTCGAATTTTTTACTAAATTATTCGCGCCTTAATCGCAGACTTCATAAATGCTTATATTTTATAATATAGGTATGACGTAACTCCGCAGAATTTTAATTTTAATTACATTAATGAGACATGTGGCTCTCTGCTAAATTATATTTTTATTGAACCAACTCATTAGATTAAAATATTAAACATGAGTCATTCGACGCTGCGGTTGTCCAACCCTTCACAACACCACGCCGCGGGACATGCGGCAGTGGATGTTAAAGTGAATTTCTTGTCATGTCACCCGAGTGAATTTATCATGTGAGTAACTTCTCCGTGGTTATTTATTATTAACGTATTTCTGTTTGTATGCGAGGTATGTTATGTAGGGTAATTTTATTAACCCCCCACAAAAGGTAGGATGCTATAAGTTCTGACCTCTTGCGTCTATGTGTGTGTGTGTGTGTGTGTGTGTGTGTGTGTGTGTGTGTGTGTGTGTGTTTGTGTTTGTGTTTCTGTCATCTTAGCGCTTAAACGAATGAACCGATTTAAATACGGTTATGAGCAAGATGGTTTAATAAAGATGATTTTTAGCTATGATGAGAGAAAATCTATATCGCGCAGATTTAAAAAAAATATATAGATACGCACTTACGCCTGTAACCCACGAAGTGCAGGCAGAGATGTAATCAGTACACCCACATGACGCTGAGTTCATCTCCGTCCCATGATGTGTTATCCCCTGTCGTCATACCGGGTACAATGTCAGACTTCTGGCTGATGCTAAGTATTTCGTGATATAAAAACCCAACATCACTTATACCCGACCCGGAGATCGAACCCGAGAATTCGGCACAGAAGTCGCACCGCGTACGCATTACAGCTACGCCACCGAAGCAGTCTTTTTGAATAATGCGAAATTAAAGTTAATATAGTATAAATTAAAATGTTCCACAGTATTACATCATTGAAAACACAAGCATCTGTAACCTTAATATTTATCCACATGTAGAAAATGTAAAAGCTGTCTTTTTTCCGCATACGTTCGTATTATACAAGTATTTTGTATAATCCGAGGGACTTGCGTTGACCGGAAGTGCTTGCGGTATGGAAACGCGGGATTTGACCGGAAGTTTCGCAGGCCCGGGTTGATGTGTTAAGCTTTGCTGCGGGGGCTTAACTGAGTTATTAATTAATGAGCGTAAGCATCCGGCCTCTATCGAACGTGCGGGGCTTTTTAAATATTTTTGGTGCCGCGGCTTTACATTTTTAATACGTTTTTGGAAAGCATTTATTAATGAATGTGTATGAAATGTGAATATGCTAATTGTGTCATTAAAAATGTGTATTCAAAGGATATTAAAATTTATATAAATAAATGTAAAGTCGTACGGAGCAAATGTACCGTATATTAACGGTATAAACTACTTACAGCATATGTAAGATGAAATATCTGCATACAGTGTGTAATATCTTGTATAAAATGACCTAGTCAACATTTATACTAAAACCGCAGCATATTGATACTAGCCAGACTAAGTACAAAGACAGTATGACACACACATAGAAACCAATCGTCCAATCACTTGCGGTCCCGCTAATCCTATTTCTTTTGTTGCATAGAGTTTCGACAAACTCGGAAACTTCAAAAATATACTGATTTGTAGTTTTCATATTAAGGGATGAGATGCAAATAGAATTTTCCGAAAATAGTTTTTCTTTTGTTGCATTTCTCTGCAAATTTCAAATTAATCCGATAATTCGTTTCCGAGATATGCCACAATTTGGTGTTAATAGCCAATTGTTTAAACAATTGACTGCTCGACTTTTCGGCAAAAAAAATGTAATGTCGGATTTCATTGGATTAAAATATATGAAAACTAGATTTTGGTCGCGGCTCCGCCCGCTTGATCTGCTTTTTCCGGGATAAAAAGTAGCCTGTGTCTTATTCTGATGTATAAGCTATATTATTGTAAAGTTTTATTAAAATCCATTCAGTAGTTTTTACGTGAAAGAGTAACAGACATACATCCATCCATCCATACTTACAAACTTTCACGTTTAAAATATTAGTAGGATTTTAGCTTCATCCATAGAGCTCAACTTGACGATCTCTATCTGCTGAATCTAATCTTCACCTAACCACGTCGAAAAAAATGTAAATTAACTTTAAAATATCCGTTTCGCTATAGCTTCGTTAAATGTGGAGCAATATTAAAAAAACCTGTATCGTATAATCGTCGTTAGTAACTAACCTGAGGGTGTACGGAGTCACTAAAAAGGTTATGCATACAAGATTTAAATGGATTAATCGCAATATTTTTCAGTGAAAATTCACGCTCGGGCTTCACACTAACTGGATTTGTCTTGCAATTCGTTCATTTTTTGTATGAAAAGAATCCTGGATAAGGAACAATTGCAGCTAGCATCTAAATTTTGAAGTCGACTAACCTCCAATAAGTTTTCTATGTTATTATAATAAAGCGTTAATAAATTCTATAAAGGACCGCCAAATGTTTTACTTCTACAAAAACCGCTATTTTGGAAGAAATAAAGAAATAATTACGGGACATTATGAGTCTTAACAACTCATGTTTTTGAGATTATGAGCGCAATACTTTGTAATTCAAAATTCTGTGTACTGTTAATAGGCAGGCGATATCAGGCAAACCATCTGCTTCTTTCAGCATTTAGTTGAATAAAAAGTAAAAACGAATAAAATTTTCCACCAGGCGTGACAGTTTCAACTAACATTGACACATTCGACACATTCGACACATTCGATAACATTCGACAGTTTGACTATTAATCAATCAATTTCATTATACTACGAATGTCTGAATGTGTTAATAGAAAATATTACATGGAACCTATTAGCACGAGATCCGGCAGTAGAATCTCTACGTTCATGACGTAGATGCTCAAGCTCAAATTTCTACATTCATTTTCGAATAGGACAATACATTGATCATAGGGTGCCAGTCAAAAAGTGCCCGCATAATTTATTTTTTTTAAATATAATTACATTTTGGGAAAAAATTTCGTTCATGGTGTAGTTAAATAAAACATTGTTCCTATTACACAGCTATGTATGTAGAGAATTCAAAAAACCATAGTTGCCGTACAAAAAAGTATTAGCTGTTTACAAGTAGGCTGCCAAGTAGTTGCGGCCGAGTAGGCAACGGCACCCATGGTTTTTATATTTAAAAAATTATATTCAAAAAAAAAAAAATATGCGGGCACTTTTTGACTGGCACCCTATGATCAATGTATTGTCCTATTCGAAAATGAATGTAGAAATTTGAGCTTGAGCATCTACGTCATGAACGTAGAGATTCTACTGCCGGATCTTAGGCTATATCGGTTTAATATGCAGTGCTATAGACTGGGGTGAGCCGAGGGTCGTTGACATTCAAAGGAGGCATATGCAGGGTCACCTGTTCGCAACCCCTTTAAACCACACCCCGTCTTGGCTGTATTAAATGTCACCTGCTACGTAAAGATATGAAGATACATGTTATTTATAATGTACAGACTATTTAGGTTTATGCATAGTTTTTAATAGCCAATTTTAAAGTAATTTATTACTTCAAATTCTTTTATTGTATTTATTATGTTTTCTGTTTCTTTATTCCAAACTGGTGTTATCTCAACACATATTTTACAACCTTAAAGGAAGACAGTATCTTCATTTCATAGAGAGATAAATCTCATTAAGAATCTCTCTCGAAATCAAAGTCTCACACAAATAACTTTGCGATATTATGTTAAAATACCTAAATAATTTATTTGAAAATACTGACAAATCTAATGTCGAGATTGGTTCAAAAATGAGGCCGTATAATATAATAATAATATGCGAAAAGTGTGCGCGTATCGGAAACATTTGAGTATCTCCCTCGCACACTTCTATCGGAAAAGCTATGACGAGCGTTGACGTCACGTTACTAGCCAAAAAATAAAAAAATATTCTTTCCTTCTATAAATGGTTTTAATCTATTTATTATTGAGGGGATTTATAAATTACTCTCGATAATAGGTTCCAGGTGCGCAATTATTTAAAAAATTAAATCATCAACTTCCCTACTGTGCCGTTACACCTATCATCATCATCATCATCATCAGCCACAGGACGTCCACTGCTGAACATAGGCCTCTCCCAAAGATTTCCAGACCGACCTGTTGGAAGCGGCCTGCATCCAGCGACTTCCTGCGATCTTTATCAGGTCGTCTGTCCACCTTGTAGGTGGACGTCCAACGCTGCGCTTGCCAGTACGTGGCCTCCATTCCAGAACCTTTCTGTCCCATCGGTTGTCGGTTCTGCGAGATATGTGGCCTACAATATTACAATGTTACACCTATAATATTCTTGAATTTACTGAGAGTAAACCATAATAGATCCGTTGTTAAATCCAACTACAGCGTTCTACAACTTATGCAGTGATGCTATAGAGGACACGGTGTCAAAAGACAAATATTTACGGCGCCCACAAATATTTACATAGTTGCAAGCGTCGAATCCGCGGAGACCTCCGTCAGATTTTACTTTACATAAAACAGTTTTCTTTGAACATATTTAATTATTTGATTTATACTGCGCTTTTTAAGTTTTCCTTACAATTGGTAAAATAGCTATTATACTCAGAGACGTCAATTAACACTATTTTTAAAATAATTTACTGTTATTTAATTTATATAAATAAATTAACATTAAACTTTATATTTTCAAAATTATTTAAGTAAAATCTCGTATTTCCCTATATTTTATGTTGGGTCTAGTATTCTACGGTATCTATCTAGAATGGCAGTGGATACTATTTGATCTACTATTTTAGTGGTAGGCAGCGGCTTGGCTCAGTGGTAGGCAGCGGCTTGGCTGTGCCCCTGGCATTGCCGATGTCCATGAGCGGCGGTGACCGCTTACCATCAGGCGGGCCGCTTGCTCGTCTGCCTATCAAGGCAATAAAAAAAAAAAAAAAAAAAAAATCTCACTACAGAGGATGCTCAAGATCGGGCGAAGTGGAAGCGTTTAAGTCGGAAGGCGGACCCTGGAACATAAGCCGGGATAACGCTAGGCAGAAAGAAGACTATTTGGTGTGATATTTCACTCTTTCTCGAACCTTGCATGTATCCAATTCATGTATCCAACGTAGCTGCGAGTAAATGTAAAATGTTTGATCAAGAGTACAAGATCTTACACTGGTCACACAATGATGTCACACAACTAATGCACGGTATCAATTCCAACGAGATAAAGTCGGTTTACTGGAATTGGTTAGTTCACTAGAGGCTGATAACGCATCCCACTGTTTTGTGAGATATTTTGCATGGTTTGTATTATGTTACACATACAATGTACAGGATATTTAATAACTTGTATTATAATTTATTACGATATCCACAGTGAGTACAGCATGGAGAAAGTTGTATAAACAAGTATGTACCTTTCACGCAGACGAACACGCACTGTATCGTGCAACCGAATAATTTCTTATACCAGAATTTACACGCGGCGCGTGCGACATAATTAGTTCATTTTAAAGTAAATTAATTTTACCACCAAACTGTGCAGATATACCTACATATTTCTCACTTCTTTTTTTGTAAATGCAGTTCGATTTTGGACATATTTCTGTATTTTAGTTTTATTGTAGGGGTCATGTTTGACCTTATATTAAAAATACATATATTACAACTACAATAAACAAGACTTTTGTGAGAAAACTATCAGAGCGCAATAAGTGTTATTATAATTTATGAAAACAAGATAAAGTGCTAATAAATCATTTTGAGAATTCACTTCTATATTCGTGAAATAATCATACGTAATTATGATATAATCTAGCGACTTAAGAAATATAGAAACTATACCTTTACTAATTTAAATTAAAACATTGTAAAGCAGTAAAGTAATTAAAATTAATCACGATTATCATTAGAAAAGTCTGTACTTTATTAAAAATAATGAATGCCTTCACGCAGATTTAGAAACATTACATTAATACATTTCAGACGTAATGAATTCAATTGAGAGTATTCGCGATTTCATTAAAATTTATATTTTTATGATTCCTCTTGTTAGCCTCTATATTTAATGTTTGAACATAATACGTATTATTTAAATAAATATTATTTAAATAATACGTATCATTGTACTTATTAAAATTCAAGAGTTTAGTTATGTTTCTGTCTGTACTCGTGTTTTTTCATTGTGTTCAAAATTAAATTGTCTAGATTGGATATCCGAAGGCAGTCCAACTTCTCTTTTCACGATTGTTTTCTCGTTTAACAACAGATCTTAGTAAATTCCAACATTCATAATTCCCGATCACATAGAGATAATAACGAAATCTTCATTTATATTTCTTGAAATATTTCTTCAGAAGCGTTCGAAAGCCATCGATATGATGAATTTTGAATAATAAATAAGAAAAGCATAGAACCTTCTCTCGCAGTAATTGATGAAAGACGATTTTATTTCTCGCTTCGAACCCTCCACGAGAGGCTGTCTAATATTATGATTTATCGACTTAAAGTTATGAGGCGTGGGATGTTTCCTTTCCAATGAAAATAATGTTGAAATAAATCTGCTTTCTGTATTCAGTTCTTTAATGGAAATCGTGACCTCCACCTACCCATCATGTCTTATGACTAAAACACTGAAGGAATTTTGGAGGACTGTAAATTTAAGACTTGCCATAGTTGGTTTAAAGTTTTCGTAAGAGTTGTAAACTTTGTGGTGGTCTTTAAGTTACTTCAGCATGTTAAGCTTGTCAAGATGTTTCGAGAGAAAACCTACTTACAGGCTTCTTTCAGTGTATTAAAAATATAAGATAGGGTGTGCATATAAGATTACTAACACGCCACTGAAACCTGGCTACATAAGGTTTTTTTTATAGCACGGGATGGCAAACGAGCAAGTGGGTCACCAGATGGTAAGTGATCACTATTGAACGCCCATAATATAAGAATAATCATGGACGCATTGCCGATCTAAAAGGAAAGGGATAATTAAGGGATTGGGAAAGGGAGGGGATTTGGCCTTCCGGATATCTCACTCACCGTACGAAATGCAGCAGTAAGGCCCTACTTTACGTAAATTTTCTGTGAGGTAACGAACTGGTCCAGCTAAGACATTCATGTTGTAGACAAAATTGTCTACAGCGTGGCTCTACCTCTCTGTATCTTATCACTACGTTTTATATTTAAATTATCTAGTAAGTTTTAAGAGCGCGAATAAGGTAGCTAAAGTGATAATTTGAATTGTTACGGGCGAATAAATACGACTTACTATTACAGTCATCACTAGATCTGATTAAAGTACAATATTATATCAACTTATTACCAGCATTATTTAAACAGCTGAATAATTAACTACATTTATTGACAATACTAAAACCCCTTTTAATTTACGTTTTATCGTCTCCTTATGCAGACAGTACTTTCGAATAAGAATCTAAATAAGAAAAATCTGGCTGAAGGTAAAATTCACGACTATCGTCAGAATCTGCCTTTTTCGTGATTTTCATCAGGCATTTTGTTTTGGTTCGCAAAGCTTCATAAGCCTGGCGGTTACGACACGCGGCGCATGCGCCACTGTTTGTTTGCTCACTCCCGTTTTGTTTGTTTTAGTAAAAATTTATAGCGTTCCGTAGAGATTCGCCGCGCCCGACCCGCCTCCGCCTTTGAGCAGAGTTACGTGTTTGCACTGGGTATGCATGCATGTCTTGACGCAGGAATGTTTCCGCCGATGTATCTAAAGACGCGTTTTAAGATACGAGACAGGAGATCGTAATGCGCAACGACAGCGATACGTATGCTTTGTTTGCAATTTATTACGTCTTGACGAATGCGAAAGAGGTAGGAGATCGCGACGCATATTCAATAACATGTCATTAATCCAAACCATTTATTAAAACAAACAAGGATATGCAGTGTTTATGGTAGGTTTAAGCGTTCTAATAATGCTTAGCTCTCCGTCAATATATGAAAAACTACAATACTCCGTACGTCGATAGAGAAGTCAAGAAGCATTAACGGCCAATTCACGGCTAGGGAAAACAATCAAGCCGACGTTAATAGTTAAAATATTTTCATTAGCCCGTCCCGCACCTCCTCAGTAAAATTCACTTTCATTCACGGCGCACGCCTACTTACTTTTATAGCCTTTGTGAGTTCATTTGTTTGTATCAGTTTAGGGCTACTCGTTAACGCACATTAATTTGTTAATAAAGATCGTTTTATAGCATTAAGGCTTTGTGCTTAGTTGGCTCATAAAATATCTGAAACCGCTGGAATTTACAAATTAATTATATTCGGCAGCGATAGGACATTGAAAATGTATTTTAAATAATTACGGTGTACTAATTTATGCCTTAATTACTTTACGTCTCCAGAAGAATTGACGTCAAGCAGGCGACCGGTCGTAAAAATTACAAATGACATCTTTCTGTAACATGTGTTAAAGAGGATGTTGCGTCTACCCCACCGCGAGTACGATAAGGGCAGGTGGAAGAAGATGAATTTATAAAAGCAAAATCAGAAATAGCTTTATTTCTGAGGCCCCAAAGGACATTTAAAATTGCCATATAATAGTATGAATAAAAATTACTCGAAGAGACAGTAGGAATCACTAATCATTTATATTTTACATACATGTTTTACGTATATCTAGAGGAAGAAGAAAAAGTGGGTAAAAGCAACTAGGGCCACGGTTTTTATATCATTCCCGTACTCGTTGATAATAACCTCTCCTTAGGAGGTAGTTAAAGTCTTAGTAGGGCGGCGAACCCTAGCACTAAGCCGGGATAAAACCAGACAGAAAGAAAAGTTGCCATTGAAATAAAACTAATTTAGACAGTTTTATCACGGTTTAAAAAACTATTATGGATAAGATACCGTTTATTCTTAATGCAATTTGTGGTATTTTTAACGTGCTTATAAAGATTTGCGTAATTACTCACACAAATACACGAGGAGATAAAACACATTTTCATGCTAATATGAACTTTGCATAAACATGTGCACAAAAAACCTCAATTAAGCATCATAATCCCGGAGATAAAGAGACATAAAATTAAAGCACGTTATTAAAAAGAGTAGCTACGGCCAAATGGACTCGATAAAGTGAGGTTATGGCGTCCGGCACATAGCGAATGACACCTTACTTGTTAAGCCTTCGGTCTCTACAACGTTTATGGCAACGACAAATTTTCATCAAAATACAATAACGTGTGAAATGTGTTGTAGGAACGTTTACAATTTATTGTTATCGGGTTAGTTTAAACGCAATTTGCAATTTTGTCTCGATACGACGCGCCACATCCTCTACAGATAAGGCTCGGTAGTCACGGAGCCGCCACACCGTTGTTCATATTATGTTCCCTTATCCTTTATTGCTCTAGAAATAAGATTCATTTTCGTATGTAATGTTAGTACATAATTATTGTACAAGAAACAGGTTACAGGTTGTTACAACACATTTGTCGTGTTAGATAACATGTTCAAATAAAACATATCAATGTGTTAATTCTATTATATTTGGGGAAAATAGCTTACTTTGTCCATAAAACTAACTGATCAGTATTAAGTAGTAATCAAGTATTAAAATCATTTTTGTTTTTTTGCGTCCTCATTTAATTCCAAGGCTTGTTTCCGTGGTGGTCTTATAAATTTAGTAAAGATTTGAAAAAATGAAAAACACCTCAATGGCCCTCCGATTCTGGTGTTGAAGTTAGTTTTTTAGTTTTTTTATTGATGAAATGGATGGATTAAAAGTCCTGAAATGAACTTTTATGCATGACCATATTATTTACTATTCATTTTCATTTTTTTCAACTTTCAATTTCAATCGGTCGTGGTCACGGGTTGTCTCAGTCAACCTACCGAAATATACATACAAATTTTAATACGTAATTCCTTATACTAGATTGTTCTTAAAAAAAAATACAAAAAAAACATTCAACTGTATTTTTGGATTAAACTATCCGTTAAAAGTCACCGACGATTATTAGAACAACATTTATAATTTTTGGGTGAATAGATTTTCTACAAACATATCTAAGAACATTCTCGATTAGACCAGCGTTTAAACAAAAAAAAGGATTCAAATTGGTCCACTCGTTTAGGCGCTACGATGCCACAGATAAATAGATTAAGGGATAGCTAACTTATAAACCCCTCTTTTTTATTGGGGGTTAAAAATGGAAATAGAAAATGCGTCTAATCAGATTGCAGCCGACTAACTGTTGCTGAAATGATATCTATTGACCATAATTTGATATTACTAAATAAGACTTTAATCAGGGACGTCCAATACTTAAAACATATCTAATATGTAACATTTTCTCTATGTAACAATGACTACATACCATTCCAGCGTGTCCTCTCGCCCCACTCTCATCAATTGTTTCGTTTGTGTGTATTTGTTCATGCGAGTTGTTTTCATAACAGTGTCTTTGATGGCGGCTTGTGTTTGTTTTGCGGTTGGATTGCGTCGCGTACTCGAGATGTCGAATATCTTAACTGAATTGGCCGCATTATTGTCTATGTTTCTCTACGACAGCAAACTACAACTGTTTTTTTTTGGAATTACGTTGTTTAGGAGTATACATTTTGATGGATTTCTATAACGATGACAGTTTTCGTTTAGTCTCGACAAGGTGGTAGATCACGTATTGCAGGTAATTCAATCTTTGAAAATACATTAATTATTGTACAATACAATTACAAGGCGGTAGGTCCCTCGTATGCGAGAGGCTGTCTGGGTTGGTACCACCGCTTTGTCTATTTCTACCGCCAAGCAACAGTGTGTAAGCACTGTTGTGTTTCGGTTTGAAGGGCATTGAAGCCAGAGAGATTACTGGGCATTATAAGACTTAACATCCTGTGTCTCGGGGTGACGAGCGCGTTTCGGTGCCATGCAGTGTTTTTTAATTCAAAGTTTTGTGTGGTCTGTTATGGGCAGGCGTTTATGGGCAGGCCCCATAGGCATGCTATAAAAAACTGTGTTAATCCGTTCTGGGCTTTGATCCCATGACCTCACTGTTTCGCAGCATAAGTAAGCTACCTCGAAACTATTGAACCAATTATATGTTAGAGATAAAAATCTTATTCACATATAAAATTGCTATCCCATTATACAATTTTGTATATAATTAACCATGTCACCATTAGGGATTCTGTGCAATTATCCGCTTACGAAATTGTTAGGTAAGCTGAGGTGGGCGTACATTACTCGCTCGGTCGGCTTGTTGGCTAGCGTCCACCGTGTCTCTACCACCTCTATTACAATGAATTACTGCACATAAATTGTTTTATGATTCAACTTGCTTTTTGATTATAATTTTTATTGACGAAAGACCAGCAGAAAACTCGAATTACAAAGCACCGTGTAAGACTGTGCTTGTCACATAAAACATAAGATGTTCAAGTCATATACTACACAGTCATTTTGGTGGCTTCAATGTATTCCAAACCGAAACACAACAGTGTTTACATACGGCTGCTTGGTGGCAGAAATAGACAAAGCGGTGGCACCAACCCAGATGGCCTCTCGCATACAAGGGAACCCACCTAGTGATAACAAAGATATCACCCAGTTATCATAGCTTATTGCGGTCTCGGTTGTTAGGATAGATCAGTATAAATTCACCAACTGTGCTAAATGGCCCGTTTGAATCTGTGAAATTTCTTCCCAGTGTTGCTATTACTGCAAACGTGGCATTTAATATCACGCAAACGACCTGCTTGCTCGTCTAGTCATTCAAGCGGATAAAGAAGTACCGTTCAAATTAAAGAAATAGGTTTTTTTGTGTAGTCCGCGACCAAATAAACATTACAAGTAAATATACCCAACAGTCACACACATAGCCCTGACCCCACAGTAAGATTCGAGTCTTGTGTCATGGGTATCAGAACTACGAGAGACTTTTGGTCTCACAACATCCAGACCCCGAAAAAAAATATTTGTGGATCACACAAACACTTGTGTCGGTGCGGGGATCGAACCGGCTACTCGCCCAGTGCGCCACGGAGGCTGTCAAATATCACACCCAAACAACACCTACAACATAAATATTGCATAGTTTACTTTTGGTTGGTTCTGAAACGTGACTGATGTTGACATACACCGGTTATATAGTGGATACTATCTATGGGGCGCAAGTAATGATCTTATTTATATGTGCCAAAACTGTCAGAGGGGAGCGTTCAATCCGTCAGTATTTGATGTGACAATATGTCATCTGAATTATTCTATAAAATTATATATTTATGGTAACATATTCATTAGGTTCTCTACAAGGAAACGGTTAGTTCGGAACAACAGACGTTCAATTGAATTGATCAATAAAAAACATATTATAAGTTCTGTGTGGTGTTGCGTCTGTTTATGGGCAGGCGTGGCGCTTACCATGAGGCGAGCGCCTTGCTCGTCTCGTCATTCAATCAAATAAAAAAAAATAGCTTTTGTTAATTCATGTCAACTCTTCCTGCCTGGCGTTATCTTTTATGCCAGGGAGCGCCTTTCCATCATGAGTAAAACGAGGTAAAACCGCTATGAAGAATTAAAGTATTATTTATTATTATTATTTATTAAGTATTAAGTATTATTATTATTATTATCACATTGCTGATGTGAGTGATATTTTCTGATTCCCAAATTCATTTTTCCAATCCCTATCTTTTTTTTTAAAGATTGGCGGCAACATAGTCATGGTTTTTCTAGTATTGACATATGGGCGGTGGATATCACTTACCATCAGCTGACTTAATTGCTCGTTTTTCGACCTCTGCTTTAAAAAGAAGTTATAGTCCTCAGAACCGGTGGAGAGACAGCGGCGCACTGGTAGTTGTTTAGCATAACTGTTATATGAAACAAGGTAATTATCAGAGGCGTCTGCACCCGGTTCCGTTACCAAGTTAATTATAGTGTAGTTACATTAGTAGATACGGGCGTCGGTAATGCTTGATGGTCATGAGCACTGTTGTGTGTCCGTGAACTGAGCCCCGCGACGGTACAGCCGGTCTTCACTTAAGGCCATACCCCCAGCAAAACGCCGCGCGATCGAGATTTTTAGAGGCTATCTAGTCATTACTTAAAATAAATATTGATTAAAAAAATATACAATATATTTCTACAATCTGTCAGCTTTACTTTGTTCGATTCAAATTCATGTTAATGTTGATATATTTTTTTAAATTGTCGTTATGAATGAACCATAAAAATGAGAAAGATGCAAAGATTCCGTGCGTCTCCTTTTAAAGTACAGATTGTTTTCATATGAGATTAACATCACTAGATAGGCAATTTAATAACGAATATTTTGCCCGTTTTAAATTTTCGAAATGACCAAAACCTGATTTTTTTAAATCAATTATTCGCTAAATACGTGCATATTCTGCACGAAAACTCACACGCCAGAGTAAACGAGTCAGTATGGCGCGAGTCAGTCAAGGTAATTTGCTCACGGAAGGCCCTTAATTGTTTACATGTACTATGGTATCACATCTGTTATACGTAGGTATCACCTACCTTCGTGTTTATATTGAATAATATAATATGCACGAATACGCCCCAGCCAGTGAGATGGGACGGGGTTTGTGTTGTTTATAATTAAATGTTATATTCGAAACTTCATAATAACGTCCGTGTATCCTAATAATATTATAAATCCTACTAATATTATAAACGTGAAAGTTTGTTTGTTTAGATGTTTGGATGTTTGTCCGTCAATCACGCTGATACTACTGAACGGATTTTGATGAAATTTGGTATACAGACAGGGTATGAGTTGACTTGGGTGATAGGCTACTTTTTATCCCGGAAATCCCGGAAAAGGCAGATCACGCGGGCGGAGCCGCGAGCAAAAGCTGGTGTTCTATATAAACGTTGTATCACTCTCATTATCTATGTAATGTAAGTGAATTATAGACATATTCAAAGCTTAAGACGGAATGTAAATGTTTAATTTATATGTTCTTACACGCTTTGGCTTGTAATTTATGGTTCATGTATAGCCCGAGTGATTTTGAATGAATACTTTGTCATTTAAGTATTTAAAATCTGGCAAACAATCGAGGAAATACTTTGGGCATTATGCTTTACAGAATTTTTTCAATGTTAAAAAATCGTCGCTTTCTTAGTAGTGTCGCTATAGTAGTATTTTACAGTATTTGCTTTTATTTTATATCATTTATTTACAATAATTTCGTACTTGAGGAAGTATTTTTTCCCGGCACTGCTCCGAATAATTTGTAAGAGCCGGCACTCGTGACAAGCAAAAGAAAACGAAATAACATCGATTTGTTTCGGATGACGAGCGCTAGAGAGCCCGTCACGCTAGCCGCGATTGGCCGCTCGTTGGGTCGTTGACACAGCTCAACATTTCCATTGGCTATATTATATTTTTTTATTTCCACATAAAATGACAAAAAACGAAACCTGACAATGGCAGTTGGATGAGTAAAGCCAAAATTTGGGGTCAATTGCGTAATTTAGAAGGGACTGTGTTTCACCAGTAGAATGATATTATTCGATGATTTATGATACAATTAAATGAGATGTAAGATCCAGAGCATAAAGCAACAAAATTTTACTATATAGTAACCTTCATTCGTCTTTAGATTTACGGTGGCTGGTCTTGAATCCCTACTCGTAAGAATAAGTTAAATTGACGGGATTTAAACTACGTATTCAAATTTTAGTGGTTATTTATACGAGCAAATGCAAGTACCACGTCCAATTTCAGTATTCATGTTGTTATAATACCATCTCCTTGTTGTTTGTACTTACTAGATGGTAGGTCCCTCGTATGCAAAAGGCCGTCTGGGTAGGATACCAAAATTTTGTCTATTTCTGCCTTCATTTAGCAGTGTGTAAGCAACGTTGTGTTTCATTTTAGAAGGTCAGTGCACTTACTGGGCATTATGTGACTTAACATTTGAAATGTTGGGGTGACGCGCACAGTCCAATACCATGCAGTGCTTTGTAACTCAAAGTTTAGTGTGTTGTTGCTTCTGTTTATGAGCAGGCGTAGTACATACCATCAGGCAAGTGACCGGCTCCGTTTAGTCATTCAAGCTAATAATCAACAACAAAAAATGTACCTCCTACAGCTGAAGATGGGCCTCCTCTACTACTGTGAGACTTAGTCCACCACACTGGCCTTACACTGGCAGGTTGGCAGACTTCACATACCCTCCAAATTCATATACTGGTAAAAATATTTTGTTGCGTTTGCCGAGTGCAATATTGTTAATTACAAAAACTTATTTCGTTAATAACTTTTGAAATTACGTCGTGCTCGCCTCTTTTCTGAATGTATTAACTTAATTAATGAGCGCAAAGCTGACTGTGATGGCAACTTTTAGGCAAACGTATTTCAAACCATCGCTTAGGGATTAATAAGTTGAATTTGAAACAGTCATAAGGATAAATGCTTCAACGTTTATTCCTTTTGTGTACCAACAAAACACATTAAAATGTGCATATATTTAAAAGAATAATACTACAAAATTTGTGTATAAAAGTACATAATGTTTATACAGTATAGCACAGTTTTGTCGCAGACATCGCGTAAACACTCGTTAGTTGGACACTTTCGCTCGCCGAGGTCCTTAAGATGTACGTTTATTTTTTCCCGAGTGCACTTTTCCGCATTTCTGCCGGCGCCTAGGATAGAAATCCATCAAAGGATTAAGGGGATGTCTCGCGCCCGATCGGTCCATGAGTATTTCCGTGGGATGTGGAATAAATTATCCGCCACTTAAGCGATATCGCGCAGATTTCAGACACCAAACTTAATTATCTTTAAACGAGTTTAAAATTCACTACCCACGGTAGTGATTTGGGTTATGAAACCGTCTTTTAATTTATCTTACGATCTCATCACATTTACAGTGTACGCAGAAAGTATTCGTACACCTAGCATTTATACGGATTTTTTAAATATTTTTTATATTATTTCGGGTTTAATGCGGTTCAGGCAAGCGAAAAAAAGTAGATTTCATTCTTTGATATCCTCTTTTATTGTATCCCTAGAAAAAAGTAACTAACAAAAATAAATTCACTGTGAAAAAAAATAAAACAAATAATATATCCTTATCCAGAGGGAGCAAAAAGTATTCGTACAGTCGGCTTTTTTCCCGGAAAAGACAAGAAATTTAAATTTAATACGAATATTTAATATTTGGTAGGGTATCCTTTTGCCCCATATGACAGCTTCCAATCGCCTTGGCATAGATCCAACGAGGGTGGCACACAGGGAGGGTGGAATTCGGTCCCATTCTTCCTGAAGAGCCTTCTTGAGATCAGTTTTGTTAGAGATCTGCCTTTTCCTGATCTCTGTTTCCAAGTGGCCCCACAAATGTTCGCTAGGGTTCAGATCGGGAGACTGAGGTGGTGTCCCTAACTGTTTTGGCACGTTATAAAGAAGCCACATCTTCGTATTATGAGCCGTATGCTTAGGATCATTATCCTGTTGGAAAATGAAGTTATTCCCTAGGCCAAGTTTGATAGAACTAGCATGAAGGTTTTCTTTTAAAATATTGATGTACATCTTGTGGTCCATCGTCCCTTCTATAAAATGTAATTTGCCCACTCCAGAAGCAGCCATGCAGCCCCAGACTAGTACGGACCCACCGCCGTGTTTCACAGTGGGAAGTAGATTTTGAGGTTCAAGCTCTGCGTTTTTCTGCCGCCACACGTACTCGCCCATCCGACCCAAAAATATTGAATTTACTCTCATCTGAGAATATAGTGCGGTTGTGGGTCGTAGAGGGATCGTCATAACGATGTTCGAGGGCAAAATTTAGCCGTTTCTTACGATTGACAGGACCCACCCAACACTTCTTACGTGGTGTTCGGCTATGGTACCCATTTTCTCGAAGCACACAGCGCACAGTGTTGGGACATACTTTAGTATCTTGACTTTCCAGCTCAGCGGTGAGTTTCAAGGCACTCTTTCTAGGGTTCTTTTTTAATTTCTCTCACGATGTATCGTCGCGTTGTATCATTAAGACTCTTAGGACGACCGCTTCTGGGTCGGTTTTTCACCGTTCTGGTGATACAAAATCGGTCTATTACATTTTGGATCGTTGACCGAGGTCGACCCAATATTTTTGCAATGTCTGCAAGTGACTTGCACTCGTTGTGGAGTTTAATTATCAATTTCCTCTCCACTTCGGATGTTTCTTTTCCTTTACGGCCCATATTGATATTCTCACAATTATACAACTAATAACAGACAGTGCGCAAATATCTCTAATTGTGTAACTGACTCTCACAACTACCTTCGCACGAATAAATAAACAAATCGTGCCGAATTAACCGAATGAGGGTATCAGTTTCGAAGTGTACGAATACTTTTTGCACCCTCAGGATAAGGATATATTTTTGTTTTATTTTTTATCAGAGTGAATTTATTTCTTTTATTTACTTTTTTCTACGGATACAATATAAGAGGATATCAAAGAATGACATGTATTTTTTTCACTTGCCTGAACCTCATAAAACCCGAAATAATGCCGATTTTCTTTAAAAACGCTAAGTGTACGAATACTTTCTGCGCACACTGTATATAAAAGGGATTATAACTATATTGTCTATTGTTTGTATAATAGCAGTAATGGTGACTTAGATATCGCCCAAAGGAATACTTTTAATTACTCCAATATAAATAATTTTCAATGCTTGTTTGATTACCTTTAGTATCCCATTATCTGCAATATTCAGCTAAATTAGAACCTTCACAATAAAAGTCAGGCTTAATTAAAATGGACATTTGCTTGGCTGTAATAAGAAAATCATTAAGATTGCCCTATTTTTGTATAAACCAGCTAAAATCCGTGTATTTTTACAATATATTTTAGTTTCTATAATAAAAATCTTTCAACCGAATAACGGTTTATAACCATTGTAACAATGTATTTTGTGATTCAAATCTTGGAAAAATACGGGTTGATTCATTTATAAAAGCAAATACGATTTATCCGATATTTATGAACGACTCAGATTTTTATAAATTTTGACGCGTATTTGTCCTATAAAAGTGAAGGATCAATTTGATTCACCATTTGAAATGCGTCTGTGGTTCATCAAAGTCCCCAGCAGAAGCGAAACGCATAGCAAGCACATTGCCGCGTTTCAATCAGAACAGATTGAGGCCCACCACAGCACACAGCGCCGCAGAATGGAGGGAATTATATAGAATGCATGACGCTGCAACATTAGATCAAACCGATTCCCTACAGAAGGCTCACGTGTTTGCACACAGAACAGCAGAACTTCGATTGTGGTTGGGTTTGCATCGGTAGAGTATTAGTTGAAGGAAAATAAGTATCTCTGCCATATATGTATATTGCCCTGAGCGATAAGGCCGCCAATTGTACTTCTCAACTTAGTTATATTTTTGTGTTCTGTCTTGTACTCCTTGTGTGCAATAAACTTTAAATAAATAAATAAATAAATATATCTGAGTAAGAACTAAGTATTTGTTAAGTAATGCAATAAAAGGCTATGGCAAGTAATACGTAACTTCTACTTACGAAATAAAATATGACCCGTTCAAAATACAAGTCGTACTATGCGTATATATAGATACAAATATGTCTACAGGTACTTTTAAAATAGCTGTTTTATACGATAATCGATAGTTAAATCTTACTGGAATATTATGAAACAGGCCACATTGAAAACCTCCGTGGCACAATGGGCGAGTAAATCGAGAGGCCGTTGGTTCGATTCTGGCATCGAGACATCTTGCACCAACACCACTGCGAGTGAGATAAGGGCTGGTGGAAGACTATGAAACAGACCCTAGCGTAATAGATTACCACGATCGTTTATCTTTGGAAAGCCGAAGGGTTATGATGATATAATTTGGAGTATTATGTCAATCCGGACGTTGTTTGCATATTTGTACCGAATCGTAAAAAAACGAAGATTGCCATATAACTTTTATCGTACTAGTTACTGTATATACATCTAGGAAATTATGCAGCTTAATAGCGTGACTGGAGCATGATATTTTAGGTTGTCAGAACATGTGGGTTTAGATAGTTTTCAATTATTTGCTACTTCACCCTACTCAGTGCCTGTAGTTTAAGTTTTTGCGACTTATTCGGTTTGGTCAAGTCATCTGCGTTTACGAGATATGCATATCCGTGCAGCGCCCCTAACGGATTATATTGGAAACTTATTAGCTTTATACATATTTCTTGTATCGCTGACGTGACAGCTATCGAAAATACTCGCATTACGGCTACTCTGAACCAACTTTAAAACACAGTTACAATATTTCGCAAGGTGTTTGAATGACAATGACATCACGTTAATCATTGTTCCGTGACGGGCATTCGAGTTCGTTGAAACCTGGGGACGTCACGTTTTTATGCAATTAAAGTATAGTTAATTGTGCAATATCATTTTTTTGTAGAATCTCTGGGTTTCTGCTTCAATTGCACAATAAATTATAAATTAGTTAAAGTAGAATAGCAATATCCCTTTACAGGATTTTGACAAGTGATCTCTGCTATCCATCATTACACATTATGAATCATGGATCCTTTGCCGAATAGAATAATGAATGGGAACTGGTAAGAGGAGCGGGGTTTAGGGCTACAGAAAGTCTCACTACCTAATATAACATAGTTTAGTTAGAGGTAGCTACATACCAGGTAAGTACACCGGCCCATTGACAAAACTATACACAGCAGCGAGGCTCTATCACTTATAAAAATAATTGTTAGGACCTGTTTACAATGCCCGTTTAAACATCATCCGCATTTTATCATCAATTTATGTTATTTGGTATTTTGCTCTTATATTTTATTTGATAACTAACGTTTACTTGATTTTCTGAGAAGAGTAAGGGCCACCTACATTCTAAACCTAAAGAAAACCTCATTTGCTCGTGGTACACGTTGCTGATTTTTATCGGATGAGGCAACAGCGGAACTTGGTTTCCATTGCGGATTGTACAAATTACCAAAAGCACTGTTAAATCATGATGGAAAGGCGGACCCTGACATTAAGCCAGGATAACGCCAGGAAGCAGAAAAAATAAAGAAGTATCTTTGACTTGGACATTGCGAAATAAACGATGAATATAATATTACTTTATAATTATTAAAATCAGTAGAAATAAATTGTTTTAAATTATTAATAGTTAAAAAGAAATTTGCTGTAAAAGACTGTTGCATATTAAATTTCTTTACTTCAGACTTCCCGTAGGTAACTTGTGGTTTTTTTAGACGTGACCCTTCTCCGCGTCACGTGGTTTGTAATAAAGCCGTCATTTCATGCAGATGGAAATTGGATGTGGCGGTAATAGGAACGGTAGGGTGACGTTTTTATAAGTAATTGGTGGTCTACTAAAGCTATATTAAGTGTCAAATACATTTACGTCTCCCGGGCCAAATTGGTTTCCATATCTTGTTTAAAGTGAACCCCGAACGGAAGGGGGGAGTTCCCTGTGTAAACGTAAATTAAACTGTTTGTAATTGAATGTTAAACTGTATCTGTAGAGTTTCAGTGTAATTTATCACAACTAACGTATGCCTTAATTTCAAATCTTACTCAACTGTGACAGTGGCTTTGCGATTCAAAAGTTATTTAAATAATTATAAAATTTGTTAAATTTAGGCTTTGTAAAAAACTATTTAATTTCACCTAATGTTTTAAGTGTTACAAAATATAAAATGCCTAAAAATTAATTTACATAATAATATGCATTTATAACGGAATGAATAAACTCGACTTCTCTAAAATATTCGACAGTATTCGTTTCAAAATAAATGTTTCAAAATCTTTAACACAGATTCTTTCAAGACAAGTATTATTTGAAAAGTATTCGCATTGTATTCCGGTAACCGCCAGCTTGAATACATTGACATTAAGGTGGATGCAAGTTGCCTTTACGTCCATAAATCTTGTTGTTTCCGCTTCTATCTGCGAGAACTCGACACGTCTGGATCTTTATACAGGCTTTAACACACTAATGTATCACCATGCATCTCCGGAGGAAACAGTGCTGTGTGCACGATATGTTACTACTATTTGGAGTATCACCACACATGCAAATCTAATGGTTATTGAGAGCATAGCTGATAGGAGTTCGTGATGATTTGGTACGAGATGTGCGAGAATCGAATACTTAAATTAGGCTTTATCGATAAATAAAAATTACATAAAATTCATACTACATTCAACTGACATAAAAGGTTTCAATATTTTCAAAATCGACAAAAATAATTGACATTCGATTCGCATATCCCCGATCCCTCTTCACGTTTAGATCGATTACGCGAAAATTCGATGACACACGTTTGGAAGGTGTTGGTAAGTGAACCGGCAAGAGATATCGATTATTCCCGTGGTTATATTCGATGCGGTGAGCGCGACGTTGTCACAATCGCGCGCTGATTACGACATTCCTCCATTCGCAATTGTATTCCGATCAAAGTGATTTCGATCACAAAGGGTTACAAAACGCCCGCGTCACCGGCAGAGGGGTTGACTCCTGCCGATTAATTGTACCTCGGCTACGGTGGTTCGATTGTTTGTCTCTAAATAATACCCTTTTAGCTCGATAGAATTGTATAATGGCGTGGAAAGCGCTCGGTGTCCAACGTTAATTTCGTGTCAATCTATTCTCGATTGATTGGTAATTACATTTGCTTAGGCTTAGATGTCAATTAGTGAAAAATCTATATGTATAATTTTATTAGAAAATGCATCTTTATATATATAATTCTTCTGTGAGTGTGTATGTTCCTGAACTTCTCTTAAACGACTGGACCGATTTTGATGAAATTTTTTGTGTGTGTTCAAGGGGATCTGAGAATGGTTTAGATTCACAATTTTGTCCGCTGGACAATGTTTTTTTTATTAATTTTTAATTTATTAGTAGTTGTTGATTTTGGAATGTTTTAGTATAAACCGGATGGTTGTCGTTGCGAAGCTTGCCATGATGACGGGTCGTATAGCGTCTAGACTGGACAGGGACAGGACAGGGACAGGACAGTGAGACAGGACATTGAGACAGGACAGTGAGACAGGACATTGAGACAGGACAGTGAGACAGGACAGTGAGACAGGACAGTGAGACAGGATATTGAGACAGGACAGTGAGACAGGACAGTGAGACAGGACATTGAGACAGGACAGTGAGACAGGACAGTGAGACAGGACATTGAGACAGGACAGTGAGACAGGACATTGAGACAGGACAGTGAGACAGGACAGTGAGACAGGACATTGAGACAGGACAGTGAGACAGGACAGTGAGACAGGACATTGAGACAGGACAGTGAGACAGGACAGTGAGACAGGCCAGTGAGACAGGATAGTGAGACAGGACAGTGAGACAGGACAGTGAGACAGGACATTGAGACAGGACATTGAGACAGGACAGTGAGACAGGACAGTGAGACAGGCCAGTGAGACAGGATAGTGAGACAGGACAGTGAGACAGGACAGTGAGACAGGACAGTGAGACATGACAGAGAGACATGACAGAGAGACAGGACAGTGAGACAGGACAGTGAGACAGGACAGTGAGACAGGACAGTGAGACAGGACAGTGAGACAGGACAGAGAGACAGGACAGTGAGACAGGACAGAGAGACATGACAGAGAGACAGGACAGTGAGACAGGACAGTGAGACAGGACAGTGAGACAGGACAGTGAGACAGGACAGTGAGACAGGACAGAGAGACAGGACAGTGAGACAGGCCAGTGAGACAGGATAGTGAGACAGGACAGTAAGACAGGACAGTGAGACAGGACAGTGAGACAGGACAGTGAGACAGGACAGTGAGACAGGACAGAGAGACAGGACAGAGAGACAGGACAGAGAGACAGGACAGTGAGACAGGACAGTGAGACAGGCCAGTGAGACAGGATAGTGAGACAGGACAGTGAGACTGGACAGAGAGACATGACAGAGAGACAGGACAGTGAGACAGGACAGTGAGACAGGACATTGAGACAGGACAGTGAGACAGGACAGTGAGACAGGCCAGTGAGACAGGATAGTGAGACAGGACAGAGAGACATGACAGACAGACAGGACAGTGAGACAGGACAGTGAGACAGGACAGTGAGACAGGCCAGTGAGACAGGACAGTGAGACAGGACATTGAGACAGGACAGTGAGACAGGACAGTGAGACAGGCCAGTGAGACAGGATAGTGAGACAGGACAGTGAGACAGGACAGTGAGACAGGACAGTGAGACAGGACAGAGAGACAGGACAGAGAGACATGTCAGAGAGACAGGACAGTGAGACAGGACAGTGAGACAGGCCAGTGAGACAGGATAGTGAGACAGGACAGTGAGACAGGACAGAGAGACATGACAGAGAGACAGGACAGTGAGACAGGATAGTGAGACAGGACAGTGAGACAGGACAGTGAGACAGGACAGTGAGACAGGCCAGTGAGACAGGATAGTGAGACAGGATAGTGAGACAGGACAGTAAGACAGGATAGTGAGACAGGACAGTGAGGCAGGACAGTGAGACAGGACAGTGAGACAGGACAGTGAGACAGGACAGTGAGACAGGACAGTGAGACAGGACAGTGAGACAGGACAGTGAGACAGGACAGTGAGACAGGACAGTGAAACAGGACAGTGAGACAGGCCAGTGAAACAGGACAGTGAGACAGGCCAGTGAGACAGGATAGTGAGACAGGACAGTGAGACAGGACAGTGAGACAGGACAGTGAGACAGGACAGTGAGACAGGACAGTGAGACAGGACAGAGAGACATGACAGACAGACAGGACAGTGAGACAGGACAGTGAGACAGGACAGTGAGACAGGCCAGTGAGACAGCACAGTGAGACAGGACAGTGAGACAGGCCAGTGAGACAGGATAGTGAGACAGGACAGTGAGACAGGACAGTGAGACAGGACAGTGAGACAGGACAGAGAGACATGACAGAGAGACAGGACAGTGAGACAGGACAGTGAGACAGGACAGGACAGGGACTGGAGGCGGGACGGGGACAGGACGGGGACGGGACGCGGACAGGACGGGGACAGGACGGGGACGGGACGGGGACAGGACTGTCCAACCGGAGGGAGGTGGGAGACGACCTGACTTAGGTCGTCGAAGTCAATTAAATGTGCGACGGGCTACCTCACGTGCAATGGCGCAGTACCTTACTTAATTGCATTTAATGTAAATAAAACATTTGTATTAAGTTTTGACCACATTTTACACAAATATATTATGTAGGTGATACGAAGTTCACCGGGTCATCTAGTCTTTATATATATAATTCTTCTGTGAGTGTGTATGTCACTGAACTTCTCTTAAACGACTGGACCGATTTTTATGAAATTTTTTGTGTGTGTTCAAGGGGATCTGAGAATGGTTTAGATTCACAATTTTGTCCGCTGGACAATGTTTTTTTAATTAATTTTTAATTTATTAGTAGTTGTTGATTTTGCTGTTCCTGGGTATGAAACACTTGATGTCTTTTTGATGTGAAACATCTATAAGCGCAGGTATAAACCGGTTTGTTGGTGTTGCGAAGCTTGCCGTGATGACGGGTCGCCACGCTATACTAGACAGGGACAGGGCTAGGGACAGGGACAGGGACAGGGACAGGGACAGGGACAGGGACAGGGACAGGGACAGGGACAGGGACAGGGACAGGGACAGGGACAGGGACAGGGACAGGGACAGGGACAGGGACAGGGACAGGGACAGGGACAGGGACAGGGACAGGGACAGGGACAGGGACAGGGACAGGGACAGGGACAGGGACAGGGACAGGGACAGGGACAGGGACAGGGACAGGGACAGGGACAGGGACAGGGACAGGACAGGACAGGACAGACAGGACAAGGACAGGGACGGGGACAGGGACGGGGACCGGGACGGAGACCGGGACGGAGACCGGGACGGGGACAAGACAAGAACAGGACACATTTTACACAAATATATGTAGGTGATACGAAGTTCACCGGGTCATCTAGACTTTATATATATAATTCTTCTGTGAGTGTGTATGTCACTGAACTTCTCTTAAACGACTGGACCGATTTTGATGAAATTTTTTGTGTGTGTTCAAGGGGATCTGAGAATGGTTTAGATTCACAATTTTGTCCGCTGGACAATGTTTTTTTAATTAATTTTTAATTTATTAGTAGTTGTTGATTTTGGAATGTTTTACATTGGATCCGACAGACGGCGGACAGGGACAGGGACAGGGACAGGGCTGTCCCACCGGGGGTGGTGGTAGACGACCTGACTTAGGTCGTCGAAGTTAATTAAATGTGCGACGGGTTACCTCACGTGCAATGGTGCAGTACCTCACTTAATTGCATTTAATGTAAATGAATCATTTGTATTAGTTTTTACCACATTTTACACAAATATATAATGTAGGTGATACGAAGTTCACCGGGTCATCTAGTTTCTCTATAAGCCCATAAGTGATGTCTCACTTGCCCATTTTAAGCATCAGGTTGAGTCCAGGAATAAGTGTAAGTGTAAGCAAGCTGCTACTTCACGTCGAATTCTGTAAAACAGTAGTAACAACCTAGTCGAGTTGGTCCATGTATACTGTCTACAGTGTGACTACCACTTGTAATAATTGCTCAGGCTTAGATGTCAATCAGTGAAAAATCTATATGTATAATTTTATTAGAAAATGCATTTCTCTATAAGCCCATAAGTGATGTCTCACTTGCCCATTTTAAGCATCAGGTTGAGTCCAGGAATAAGTGTAAGCAAGCTGCTACCTCACGTTGATTTCTGTGAAACAGTAGTAACATCAAATCGGTCCATGTATACTGTCTACAATGTACCACTAGTCATAAACCATTAACGTAGTCTAAACTATCCCTAACGCTTACTTTAATAATAAATTAATAGGTCAGGCAAGCGAACTCGACTGACACGACAGATGCTCCCTCTACACTCGGACGAGTTGCGTGCGCCATGCACTGGCGCGTAATTAAGTCAATGTGATTCGCCGCGCGCGCAGGAAAGTGAGTGGTACAGTCCGATATGGCACATGGAACGCAACGGCATGTTAGGGCTGCCAAACTAGAGGGTAAACTTTTAGGTTGTACGAACATCTGGCATAAAAATATAAATAAAACTCTATTTCTGTTATAAAGTCAACGTGTACTTAAAGCTAGTAAAAATAGTAAATCAATCTTAGTTTAAGCAAATGAATACAAGTAATAAATAATTATAGCTCAACTGGTAACATCAAGTAGTATGACCACTGCACGTAAGAGAAATGGATTTGAATCATAAATATGAACCGATCATATATATTTAGTGCCTGACAGTCCAGTGCGGCTAGTGCAAGTTTTTTCAATATCTGATTCTGTCACGTCATCCGTATATGATAAACATGTATGCAGATCGATGTATAGTTATTTTCGTTCGATCGTCGCAAATAAGGTGGTAGGACCCTCGTATGCGAGAGGCCGTCTGGGTTGGTACCACCGCTTTGTCTATTGCTGCCACCAAACAGTGTGGAAGCACTGTTGTGTTTCGGTTTGAAGAACATTGAAGCCAGCGAAATTACTGGGCATTATGACATTGAACATCTCATGTCTCGGGGTGACGAGCGCAGTTCAGTGCCATGCAGTGCTTTGTAATTCAAAGTTCTATGCGGTTTTGCTTCTGTTTATGGGCAGGCCTGGTGCTTACCATCAGGCGAGCATTGCTCGTCTTGTCATTCAATGAAATAAAAATAAAATTATAAATAGGCGCAAACCCTAAGTGTTTATTGGTTATAGGTTTGCGGTTGCGTTGTCGACTGTCGTCTATTGCAATAGTTTTTACGTAATGCGATTGTTGCTTACGATTGCGGCAGGAATGCTTGTACGGTATGCCACTGGTTTTAATTTGACAGGCGATCTGATTATATATGGGATGCAAACCGTTGTAGAATAATTAAAGTGACTTGTGCCTTGAGTAATCAATGATTACATATTGAAACGAGAGGCCGCGGGTTCGATCCCCGCACTGAGACAAACATTCGTGTGATCCACAGATATTTATCTCGGGGTCTGGGTGTTGTGAGACCGAAAGTCTCTCGTAGTTCCTGATACCCACGACACAAGACTCGTATCTTAGTGTGGGGTCAGGACTATGTATGTGACTGTTGGGTATATTTATTTTATTTATTTGTTTGTAAAGTCATGGAGTTATAATTATGAATCATCAGCATTATGTGTTCATTCTGTACTATGTTATATTGCAGTTTTGACTTTACCATCGGCCATTGTTTACGGACGTCAATTGGTTAGGCAGGAACTAAAGTATCCTATTTCTAAATAATTCGTATCACGATATATACTAATTTAGTTTCAGAGTAACCATTTATTATTATTAAGTTATTAACGCTTATCCATATCTGCCATCACATGGTTGGTAGGTTCTATACCCTGAATTTTTTTTTTATTAAGGGGTAAGCCACACCTCCGCAGGGTGACATACGGTCTATATATTTTCAATATTTAAAAAAAACTTAATGGTCATTTGTCATTATGGTAATACGTGGTCAAAAACTACCATTTTAGATGCAACGATTTGGTCTCAGATGAATCAGTCAATCAATCAGTCAGGCCGTGTTATTCTATAATTATGTATGTAGGTATGGATATAGTATACCATATATACTCTGAAAACCATATTGTAGACCCGTAAAGAACATGTCACATGCGTTCATTGTTTTTGCCAGTAGGTTGCCAGCGAATAGCGATGCACCAGGAATGCGTCCGCTAGCATTTGTATGTCAGACCGTAATTAATCCTTATTGGAATGGATTAACGTACACATTAATCGTATTAGAAACTAGATGTCTAAATTTGTCATCAGTCTGGTCTTTACAAGGTGGTAGATCCCTCGTATGCGAGAGGCCGTCTGGGTTTGTACCATCGCTTTGTCTATTTCTGCCGCAAAGCAACAGTGTGTAAGCACTGTTGTGTTTCGGTTTGAAGGACATTAAAGCCAGTGAAAATACTGGGTATATGAGACTTAACATGTTATGTCTCGGGATGACGAGCGCAGTTCAGTGCCATGCAGTACTTTGTAATTCAACGTTCTGTGCGGTGTTGCTTCTGTTATGGGTAGTTGTGGCGCTTACCATCAAGCGAGCGCATGGCTTGTCTCGTCATTCAAAAATAAAAAGTCTGAAGCGACGTGTTTTTTTTAAGTTTTGTCGTATGTAAGGAGATTTTTATGTCCGATGCCAGTTTTAACAATATATTTTAGTTCACATTGAGCTTAATTTTATTGCTTCTTACCGCAACTCCACTTACGTGATTAGGTTTAACGGTGCCCTAGAGAACTGTGCCGCAAACAATAAATAATATAAGGAATATTTACTACATGTTTACTAAAAAAATATTTTCCTCGGTATGGGAGTCGAACCCGCTATCGTAATAAAAGTATGCTATGGCCTAATTCAGATACCTGTGTGCCAGATTTCATTCAAATCCGTTCAGCTGTCAAGAAGTAGTTGATTAATAAACTTGCTAATTCACAAAGTCACAAACATCAATATTTAAAATATCAGTACGATTTATAAAATATTTTTATGCTTTTCAAATAAAGTTATATCCATTGAGTAGAAAAAAGCTTCAATAGTGGTAGGATTAGTTGAATATCAAATGAGAGAATCATCTTAAATGCAAACTCGAATATTAAAAACATCGCGTACACATTAAAAAGCACCAACAAGAAATAAAATTGCTTTATACATAACGAAAATATACATATTTTTTGTAAATAACGTAATCCGATCAAGATAAAAAGTTATGACAAGCAAGTGCTTCTTTTTGCAATAACAAGAAATATTTTTTAAAATATAAAACGTGTTTATATTTATATGTATGACAAAGTCGTGGTTCATCGGTTGCGCGTGTTGCCGTGCAACTGGATAGAAAAAAATAAGGAGGAACATAAAAAACAATAAACAAGGAGTGCATGCCCCCAACAGCTGTCGGCGATGAATGATCGGAACAGGTGCGATCGGCCAGGGTTGTCACAAACATGAAATAATTTAATTACGGATCATCATCACCGTGATGTCATGATAATATTACTTTACCGATCATAACTCATTTAACGTCCAAGTGACGGTCAATTACGATGGCATTAAATAGTGTATTCTGAGCAAAACAGCAAACGTGCTCATTAAAAACGTATGTGTTAAAATAATTATGATTAGCTGGCAATATTTCAATTAATTACATTGAAATACTTTTACGACTGTATTTTAATAATAAAATCCCTCTATCAAGTACCCGACTAGATACACTGATGGAAGGATACGTAATTATTTTTGTACCCGACTGGGTAGCATCTACCGTAAACATGGTATAAAACCTCGTTCCAGCGAGTTGCTTTCCGGGGTCAGCCACTGTATATGGTCAAGGTACTTAATGGCTGTTGACGGTCGACATTATATTTGGACTGAACTGTACTTAGCATCAGGCCCGGTTTAGTCACTTTGCCGTGCCCGAAAAAAAATAGATTTAAAAAGAAAGATACGCTATATGTATTATGAACCTAAAATCTTGATACGAATTTTAACATGCAAACAAACCGAGTGGAATCGCAATTCTGAATTAATAACAGGTTACGAGTGCATTATATCCTCTTAAGGGCCACAGATCCGACGATTTAGCAAACCGAGCAATTAGCACTAATCGCTATAGTTTGCCAGTAATTTGTGCAAATAATACGTTACTAGTTCGACACAACCGCTCTTCGACTAATGAGCTATCCATGTGATAATTGCAGTATCGATTGTTATCCTGGATGTAATGTGATGAGGCTGCACAAAATGAAGTAAAATAATAATACTTATAGATAATAGATGCTGATATTTCCTTTTTTTGTCTGTGTTGAACCACATAAATAAATTGTTATTTCACTAGGCGCTAAATGAATAGCCACTAATAAAATCTACAAGTAAAATTGATTAGAACAAATTATTAATGGATTTAGATTTTGCTATTTGTAATTCTAAATTCATTTCGACATAATTTTCATGCAGTGTCATACCTCGTTGCTATGGTATTACACAAACTCGTCATGTTTGCGATAGTGAAAGTGGATCGATTATATCGCGGCGACAACCCTATTTGAATAATCGATCTATCGACAGCGCGGCCGCTTCTTAGTTCTTGGCGGCCGCGGCGCGGCGTGCTAATCGACCTACTAAATAGTCTGCCACCGCACATTTAGTCGCCCATCCGGTTTAAATAGTACAATAGCTTTGCATAATTGTGTAATTAAAGTAGCCCCCTATTTTGCGGGTGATCAATTTGTTCTTGTTTCAAAATTGATGCTTTCTGATTTGATTGACTTAGTTTCTATTGGCGAAAAATGTTAAAACGTGCAAAAGTGTCGTACTGGCCGAGATTGATGGTGATCCACAATATAAGTAGTCTTTCTTTATCAGCTAACATATATTTCATGCGAATTCAATCAGTAATTATTAGAAAAAAAGCCGGTCAAATGCGAGTAGTACCTACTCGCTTGGAAAGGGTTCCATACAATTACACCTCCCATGAAAATATACAGACTTAGGATTTACGGTTAGTTTTTCCTGTAAAGTTTAAGTGAATGCGTCCTTGTGAGCGGGTGCTGCTTGTATGGACTGGTTTATTCGGACTGTTTTTGTTTTGTTTATCCATGACATGGTCTTAATGTAATCATATTTCTCATTAAAATACCCATGATGAAAAAAGCTTTATTTTTAATTTTCTATTTACTTCCTCAGCATTTAAATCCGAAATCAGACAGAATTCATTCATTTACGTTATACACCTGTGATTGAGTCACTTAACTCTGTGTAAGTTCAAGTGAAAATTACGGTAAATTAGGATAAACATAAACTAGAGTGATCTTATAAGGGTTCCCTTTTTCATTGGCCACACGGAACTCTAATGCGGTACCTAATTTAATTTGACGGCATTTTTTATGTGTCTTGGTGTTTACAGTATAATAAATAATTTTAATTGGATCTTGTGATAAAAAATATCTGCGGAAAAAGCAATTACATTTTTATAACAGTGTAACACCGGGGAGTCGGAACACAATAGTTTATTACCACACCGGTAAGACTACGTGTAATGTTGCGTTTATCTGCGGGTAACTTAGTCTCGCGTAAGTCGAGCGGCAACATTCTTCATTTACTTCTAAGAAAACGAGAGCCACCACAAGTTCCAGCAAAAATTAAGTTGTGAGCCAAATGTTTTATAACATAAAGCAATCCCAACAAAGACATTCCGTAAGTCCGGCTTACGGCGCCGACCGCGAGCAACCGCGCCGCACCCTCGCCCCGCGACGGCCCCGCACCCCCTCCCGCCCTTGTTTAATTCCATTAAACCACCCCTTTTATCTTTTTCGCTTTTATCTTTTCCCCACTATTAGATTACTGAACAAAATGGCGTGCAAGAGACACATGCAATCTTTCGTCCATGCAATTAATTTACCTTTATTTGTAATAACCGTTCCACTTCCATATCCCGATTTAGAGCGTATTAAATAAATGATGCATTTGTTTTGAGGGGAATATTCCTGATCAGTTGAAGTTATTGTTTTGCATTACGTCATTTTCTGGTACTAATCAAAAATAGGTAAATATGTGAGTAAAAGAAATATCTGTTAATTGATGTTAACTTGAAAAATAGAGCCACGCTGTTGTCTACAGCAGGCTCGACCGGGTTCTTACTTCTGTCTCACAGAAAAGTGACGTAAACTAGCGACTTGCTGCTGCGTTTCGTACGGTAAGTTATATATCCGGGGGCCCCAATTCTATTCCTTTTCCGAATCACACGATTCTTCTCGTATTGTGAGCATTTATGGGTGGTGGAGATTTCTTACCATCAGATGACCCACTTACTCGTCTGCCGGCATATGTTAATTTTTTTATTTATAACTAAAAAGTAGCTAGTTATGTACCCTGCACCAGTTCATAACATAGTACCAACTTACTTGACATTCAAATGACCTTATTTACTAAAGTAAGGGCTCTATCCATTGGAAATATGATACTCTTGTTTAGACTAAAGTTCTTGGAACTAAATGAAAACATGTTGACAATAAAAGTGCTGACCTGGTGTCTAGCCGGTGGCCTTGTTATGATCAAAATTCCTAGAACTGAATACGCCTTGTAAATAAGTTAAGAGTATAAATAAGGATTATTGTTAATTTTAATTCAGTCTCAAATAAATCTTCATCGTGAAGAGTTGGACTCTACATTTTTGATTTAAAACCTCATGGCGCTCCCGCGTAATTTTTATCTAGCTATCCTAATGTATCATTTAAGTAACCTATATACGAAAAAAAAACTACAGGTGAACTTGTTCATATGAACAAATGATATAACAAAATAAACCAAATTATACCCATGTAGAGACAATTTCGAATGCATTTTCTACTGTGTGGTAACATGCTGCATTAGACTAAATTGGTTCGCAAACAAATGTAAAAAATAATCTACACTTATTAACGAGACGTGCAGGCCACGCATAAGCAGTGGCAACAACTCTTAGTACTTTGTATCACAAAGGCAATACGTGGCACTGTACTGCGTTCGTCACTTCGGGACATGAGTTGTTTTATAAACATGTATCTGCATCATCCTATGGTTGACTAGGAGGAAATGCTTTTAGCATTGAGTCCGCCTTTATACTCCAAGTATATGAAGTGTAAATAATTAATAAAAATCAAAATCAAAAATGTCCTTCAAACCGGACCACAACCGGGCACCCTGAGGTTACACATTGGACCAGAAAATTAGAGAAATCGGTGGTACCTACTAAAGTTAAATACCAAACGAACTATAAGATAACATAAAATATAAAATCATCAGTTACGTTTTACTAGCTGGTAGGTCCCTCGTATGCGAGAGGCCGTGCGGGTTGGTACCACCGCTTTGTCTATTTCTGCCGCTAAGCAACAGCGTGTAAGCACTGTTGTGTTTCGGTTTAAAGGACATTAAAGCCAGTGAAATCACATTACGAGACTTAACATCTTATGTCTCGGGGTGACGAGCGCAGTTTAGTGCCATGCAGTGCTTTGTAATTCAAAGTTCTGTGTGGTGTTGCTTCTGTTTATGGGCAGGCGTGGGGCTTACCATCAGGCGAGAGCCTTGCTCGTCTCGTCATTCAATCAAATAAAAATAATCCTACTACTACTTTGTAAAATTCCTATAAACAAGAGCCTGTAAACATTGCTGAAAGTTTCGCGGCATTCACCTACGCATTTGTCTCGTCTCCCCGACATTACCACATCACTCTAACCCATATCGCGTCACACGTAAACAACGCCTTCAATTCAATTTAAACTCCACCAACGGAGTGATGTCTAGTAAACTGTCAAAGTAACATTGGTGTAGTTTAAATGACGTTCTCAAATTGAAATACTTGCCGCGCGAGGTATTGAGCGGTTCATTTGAGTACTCGATTCCCGACTCCCGAATAACGATACTTCACTTAATCGGTTGTTTAATGTGTTATTTATTTGGCAGTGGCTGCTCCCGCGTCGTCATTCAAATAAATTTGTGCAGGATATTAAAACCGAAAATGTAGACAATATAGACGGTCATAGTTCAACAAGTTGGCACAGTAGGGCTCGTTCGACATGTACTGACACTAAAATGCTTTAAATATTTCGAATACTGTTAACAAATACGGGAAACATTATCTTGATATGTTTCCTGAAACATATAAAATATGTTTTGGCATTAAATTAACATCACTGCTTGCTGTCTCATTCTCCTTCTGTTATTTTGGGATTGGTACTCCTTAGTTTTGCACCTAGTCAGTTTATTTCGGGCTATCGGCTCTAGCAAGAGATGTGCTTGAAGTCTCTCTGTATGTTTATCCAGCAGGTCAGTGGAGGACAGCTCTGCCTCTCCTGCGACGTAATTACTATTTAGGACATGGTCTTCTCGAGTTATTTTTACATGTACATATTATCTGATTCGTTTTTCGATCGCTATTTATTTCACGCAATAATTAAAGCAACTACATCACACTTAGCATGTCAATTAATATTATTTCCTTGAAAATATAGATGGAGTGTAGGACGTAACATTGTAAGCACATAATTGGCAGCGGCACGTAGGCGTTTCCAAGGCGCATCAATTCCAATCACATTGAACACATACCACGATCATTACGCATTGCTGGTCGGACCCGAGACGTCTTATATTTGTTACATCTCTGCTTTTAGAAATCACATTATATTATTATATCACATTATATAACTGTAATGAGAGCAGTTTGATTTGATCACTTTCATATGTAATACGATATTAATACATACGATGATTAAAATTCTGCGCCTCGGCTGTCTTTTTTATTTTACAATTTGTTTCCATTTTTATACATGTGCTGGTTTTTGCGCCGCGTCAGCCACTCGAAACAAAAATAAGTCCATAATGTGATGGTCATCATCATCGCTCTTCGTGTTTCCCAGCTTAAACGAAGATTGTCGAAGCGGACAGCTCAAATATTAGTCTATCTCTATTTATATATCACTTTCATGTCGGGATTCTTTCTAATTTATTCTAACATCCCAGCAGCTGTCAGACTACGCCTTCTTAACATTCTTCTCTTTAGTACATTTTTAACATCCTCAGTGTTGAAGCGATTAAGACTTCTATATTCCTTTAGTACTTTTTATGTCGCTCACGCGTTTTGACTTAAAAGCCTAGTAAAAGCGACTATTCTCTGTGTTTTTTATTAACCCTTGACAAAAAGAGGAGAACTTGGACCTCCGGATATTTGACTTACCGTATAAACGTAACAGCATACTGTTATGAATGGGAAACATTCTTGACTTTTGGATCGGAACTAGCGCGCAATACTTCATACAAATAGCAATACTACGGATACTTCGAACCGACATTACTCGGATTCGGAACGGATCGGTTCAGATCTAGCGCATTAACACGCTCACGCGGCAAGTTGGAAGGTAAATTTATCTGTTTACATAGTAGTGAATTCAAGCTAAGTTCAGTAGTTCACAGCTCCGTACACTCGTAAAGGCAACGTTCGTATAAACATGGGCATGACCGAAGTTGTCGGGACTCTGGTGCGAACCATCAAAGTGATAGTTAAACTCACCACTAGCTCGATTAGGGTAAGTAACACAACTAATTTCTAATATGTTTCGTTAACGGCACTTACACAAGTTCCAAGATGCCGGTAAATTTTCAGAGAAGACATAGTTCCGAACTAACTTGGATGTTTCATGTTCAATCAATAAATTACTTTCGGACAAATGGCAAGATTGGTTTGTTAATAGACTGGTTAGGGCATTGGAAAGTGGTGAATGTATTACTTTGCGATCTTCGGTACTGGAAAGAAGATGGAAGAGCTCTCATAAGTTACAGTTGTTAAAGATACACGTGTGGTCTAACATAAAAAATGAAAGCAAAAATATATATGTGAGTAAAATCTCCATTTAATTTTTCCTTGGGTTAATAAAGTAGGTACATTATGTTTTATACATACTCACACCTTGTATTCCATGGATGGGTAGAGACTATCGAGTCCTACAAATTAACACAGATACACTTCTTCATGAATGTTCTCTACCATTTTGGAAAGCCTCTGCACTGAAACAAATGTTTGTGAAATTCACAAATACTGGGTCAAATAAGGTCTGGGTGTTGTGGGATTGCAATAGTAGTTTTTGATAACCACGACATTGGTTAACCTAGTATGGGGTCAGGCCTATGTGAGTGACTATTGGTTGTATTTTTGCCATTTAAGGTTATTTGTGAAATGCGCTTTTTCAGGGTAATTTATTTGATCACTATACGTTCTCAGGCGCGTCCTTCTGGCTCATCTTATTTTTATTTTTGATGTGTGTAATGAATTTGATATCTTGACACAAGTATTATATGGACATCACATACACATGATTACAAAGGAGCGTCAAATCTGAAATAATTTACAATTGACAACCCTTCGTGAAATGATACCACCAGTATACTAAAAGAGCAATTCACAAGGGCAATCAGTTATGAATATCTGCCTAAGAGTATTGTAAGTTATCATTAGTTTCTAAGCGGTTTTCCCAAGCTCTAATACTGTTTGTACTCCATGCGTTTGGTTCTCGTAAAGTGTCTGATGAAGACAGCTCGCAGTCCGGAACTTACTCCCAGCAGTTAGTTGTTTTCAGTTTGCGCATTACCTCACTTCGGTGGATAATATAATCTCAGTATATTTAAAGCTAATCTAACAGGATGAAATTAATAACGAAAAGTGGGTGCATAATAATAATTACTTGCACCTCTTTTTATCATTTTGAGGATAAATACGTGAGAGTATGTGTGTGTGTATGGAATAAAAAAAATGCAACTTGTCATAATTTGGGTTGCAACGTAGAAAACATAACATATACTCCCATGTCTTTTTTTTGTGGGGCTCTATGCCCCACTCTCGTCCCTCTGATATTAGAGTTTTTACCCATCTGTGAATTCTCAACATTTTTTAATATAAAAAGCCCGTAGTAATGCAAGAGTAAAAAAGTACTCCCATGTCTGTACTCACGAAGGGATAGGCAGAGGTGCAACTGGTGTACCCACTATTTGTCGATCTTATTTCTGTCCCATTATACGATGGAGGCGAGTATATCGGCACAAATTCCAGTCCCGGGCAACTCGCAACTCATGTGTGATTTTTCGTATTGGAAACTCAATCACAAATTATGATTGCCCGACCTCGAATTTGAACAGGACTACACGGTTTCTCATCCACTACGCTGCCACTAGGCCATACCCTATAAAAGTAAAATACAAATGGTAAATAATTGGTAATTAAATAACTGGTATTGTTAATACAGACGACAATCTCCGAAGCCGGGTGCCGGCTCTGAAACGATAGGTTGAAGGTTTTACCCCGTACTTAGACAAATGTTTGTGTGGTGCGCATATATTTTTTTAGTTGCTATGCGACCGGAATTTCTTGTAGTTTCTAATACCCACGAGTACACTCGCATAGCATGGGGTAAGAGTTTGTAAGGTGTATTCATTGTATTATTTAAAGCAACGGAAAGGGAACTATGTCTATCAACGCAATAATTTTACCACGTGTACGCCTGACTGTTAGCTTCACCCCCGTCACGTGTGGAACGATATATGGCGCCACGTGGATAGCATCCCGAGGATGTTACCAACATGTAACGAGTTCCGTTACTAAAAATAAATATGACCTTATTATTGGGTAATAGTAACAACAAAAAAAAGCGTTGGCTTGACGTATTGGAGGGAGACATGAGAGCCAATGGTCTCGCTATAGAGGATGCTCAAGATCGGGTGAAAGGGAAGCGTTTAAGTAGGAAGGTGGACCCTGGCACTAAGCCGGGATAACGCAAGGCAGAAAGAAAGAAGAAAGGAGTAACGACCGTATTAACAATTGTTTTGTATTTTTCAGGTAAGTGTCCAGAATATATTGATTACTTAAAATCTTGGTAAGTCTCTTTTGAGCTGCTGCAGTTTAACTTTTATTTTATGATTTTAAACACTTAAGGTAGACTTTCAGTTACGTGGCTGCGACAGGAACGCGAAGCGCGACTACAGCGACACGTCCTCTTTGAATGCAATTGCTAGGAACCGTTTGAAGTATGCGAACAAGATTGGAAAACGTGATGCTATAAACAAATGCATACAAAGCGGACCCATAGCTGTCGCCAGATATACGTCACGCGCAATGATCTCCTCGTGTCTGCCGCACATCTCAAAACGCACCTTTAAGTGTTTTTATGGGAAATCATATATCTGCAAACATGTATTTATAAGCTAAACTCTTTTGTTCCAAACAACGTGGTAGATTGTTACAATTATACAATAACTTATTCAGTAAATTACTTCGCATCTCCGAACTTATTTATAAATAAAACCGTTGGTTATTTCACAACAAAAGTCCGTCACAATATTGCGACTAGCAGTCACTTTTTCCTGATGAAGTAAATTTAATATTCAGCCGAGGCGTCTGTTATGACGGCAGAGGGAAGAAATGTATAGAGGGCGGCGTTTCTGAGAAAATAGCAAAATATTTCTTATTGCACCCTTGTGGTCTTGTATCAATCATTGTTGTTTTGGCTTAATAAGGCAACATTAATGCCTTCTGCAATTTACCTTTCAATTTAATTCCTTTTCGTTTTGCAATTTATTAATATTCGGTGATATTAAATACAATCTAAATAGTATGAACTATAAACATAAAAGCGAAATACCACTCACTGATTGATCACGATATCTTAAAAAACTACTAAAACTAACATTATGAAATTTGGTTAGATGATAGTTTGTTTAATATAGGAGCCGCTAAGAAAGAATTTTTGTAAATTTACATTTTAAAACGGATTTACGTGGGCGAAGCCACGGGCAATAGTGTATATAAACTTTAACAGATAGTTTTGATACTAATGAATACAGACGTACTAGAGGCATACGAATTGCTTGATAATACAAAACAAGCCCAAGATGATTAATATTCCGATCTAATAAATTTATAATATTTTACTTAATTCGATTAGCAAAGTAAACACTTGAACAAATTAATCAATTAATATTCGGCGCCTGCACCGTGTCTGGTCACCGCGCTCGACCCGCTTTATTCCCGATCGGTACAGTTTCCCGGCCGCTTTCTCGCCGGAATCCTAATCGTAATTTATTTTCCCTAATTGTGTAATTCACGTTAATCCTGCGAGGAATTTAATTTAGGCCGGCGAATATTGTAGCTTTACCTTTTTTATTTTATTTATTTTGCTCTTATTACACATCATTAATTAAATCTCAACTGCTTCGAATTTGAATCAATACGCATTCCGATATCGCGATGAATTAAAAAGAAACATTACATAAAATTTGAATACAGAATAGTCAATATCGGAAATTGAATAAAGAACAAAGTGACGTTCGGAAATTAGCACCAAGAGTTACGAATTTGCAGCGGGCAGACTCGAGATCCATGGCCGGAATTGCGTCAGACGGCGGAGTTTCTCAGAAGTTTGTGTAAATCGAACGCAAGGTTGCCCGTATTTAGGTGTAACACTCGGCCCAGGTAGCCATAATGTATTAAACTGTGACAGCTGTTTCATATCTTGCTTCCTATTGAAACGATTCACCGCACCGGTTCGTATAGAATTTTCCGTATAAACTAGCCGAGTTCGAAATAGAAAACGTTTATTATTTATTTATGAAAAAACTGTGCTGGATGTATAGCAATATATCAGTAAAGTTTTCGGAATATCATATTGTTCGTGCGTTGTATCAATATGTGCGGGATACACCCGATCGTTTTTCGTGCAGGCGCGTGGATTTACCCGCCATAACGTCTTGATGTCCGACATATGCCGCGATCCCCAACGATAGAGCCCACATGTTTTTGTACGTTTTTTAGCTATCGCCGTCCTATGTTCGGCAGCCGATGGATACAATGTGACAATTTATTTTGATATATGACAACTAAATACAAGCGTGATCGTGTAACGTTTTTGACAAAAAACAGCTGTATTCAATACTAATGTAGATCATGCGGCTAATTTTATGAAGTTAATGCAGGAAAACAGTAATAAATTATTAATAAAATATCGCTTGAAAATTTAGACCGTCTGTAATAATAGTCTAAATTGCGGGTAGGATCGAAATCCGTGGGACGTTTAGTGTGTCGTTAACATCGTTATGTCTCGTGATATACGATTGGTGGGAGAGGTGTGAAATTATAGTACAGCGTACAGTGTCTACACCGCATTGGTATTAGATATGACATTATATACGTCGATCTGTATAAACAAATTGAAACCAAACATACAAGTTTAAACTATGTAGATTAACGTTTTCACCGCGGTGTGTATAGACTTTTTAGTGAGTGTTGAGTCATATAATATGCTTATGCACGGCATGCGATGGAATTACACATACAAGTTCTATATTTTCGGCATGATGCGTGCTATATTATAACTGGTTAGAGCAACAGTTCAGCTGAAGATTCTACATCGGAAATAATTAAAATAAATTACATAGATTACAGAATTCTCAGATAAACAAGTATCTTCAGGATAAACATCGTTCAAGGAAAACTCCTTCACCAAAAGTCAAAGAGATCCTAATTAACAATAAAATATACAGGTAGCTTCGAAATCTCAGAGGTGCCCTGGGATCTTTGTGAGATCGAACCCGCAATATCCGCCTCGGCAATCCGTTCTTTTTAATACATACGTACGTTACACCTGTAATTTCTGTTACCAATAAGTACAACCACATTTCGCCCAGCTTATCTCCGGCCCATGATGTGATAGTGAGTGAGCCTATCGCAATAAGGGGTATACTTCCAGACTCTAGGCTGATACTAAGGACTCGTGATAAAAACCAAATATCACGTTTACCCGACCCGGGGATTGAACCCGCAACCTCAGCACAGCAGTCGTACCGCGTACGCATTAAATTGCGCTACCAAAACAGTTACTTAATTAAAGGCTTCTTAAATAAAACTGTTTTTTTCGCAATATCAATAAATAGTGAAAGTCCGATTAATCGACTGATTAATTGGTCAATAGCAATAATGATAACACGCTCATAAATATAATTACGCTGTGGATTAAATTTTTAAGTAATTTAGCACTGGCAACATTTTAGCGTCGCTATCTGACGAGGTAGAAAGTTGTACTTTCAAGATAACTTTTACAACTAGTCATTCTGAATAAGACGAGTTCCAGAATTACAATTTTATATTATAAAGCGCTACATTAACGCGTCTGAGAGAGTTGCGATTCGTAGAGCCATGCTGGAGACAGTTTTGTATACGGCATGAATGGGCTGGGCGGCGGCGTCACGGCTGGGTTGTTACCACTGTCTCATAGAAAACCGACGTGAGTTAGCAACTTATTGCTGCGTTTTATACAATAAATTATATACGGAGGCACAAATCAACCTTCCCTTCCCAATCCTGTTATCATTCCTTTCCTTTAAGGTGGGCAACGCGTCCTTGATTCTTCTGGTATGTTGGGTGCTCATGGGCGACACACCACTTTGACCGCCACTTATTAAGGTGACCCACTTGCTTGCCTATGCTATAAAAATGGTTTTATTGGTTTGAAAATTTTAAATATCAATTGTCAATGCGCCACAAAAAAACCGCACCGTACTATATTATCTTGGACACGCTCCAATAGCATTCAGGTGTGAAAAAAAAAACATTTTAATAATATTTATTACACCTTTTAAAATAATTTTGCGTTGAATTAAAATTATTTACGTGACAGGTGAATAATGCAGTTATTTTTCGTCCGAGCGCTGGATTATTTTCGTGATACAAATGCTCGCGTGTCGCGTGTTTGTATTAACAAATTGTCTTATTATTAGCGGCGCGGCGCGATGGTCTTAGAATACCAATTTATACTCTAATCATACTCATACGACACGATCGAGGAATTCTCGATAATAGAATGCCAACTGTCATTTGAATAGGGCCAACGAACGCAAACTCGAAATTATATGACTGAAAAATTATGAGCAGCTTATCAGTCATAACTAAAATCCATTATCTTAAACATTATTTCCAATCATAATATGGTATATTTTAGCCTTACCAGTCAGTATTACTCCTGCAGTGATCGAAAACTTTTTGGACTTTTTTTGAGTGGTAGGTTGATACTTTGTCTATAGCACGAACGAGCCGGCTCGACAGGGTCGTCACTACTGTCTCACAGAGAACCGAGGTAAAGTAACGGCTTGCTGCTGCGCATCGTACAGTGAGAGAGATATCCAGAGGCCCATATCCTCTTCCAATCGTTTAATTATCCCTTTCCTTTAAGGACGGCAAGACGCCTATGGATGGTCAAGATCACTTACCATCAGGTGACCCGCTAGCTCTTTTGCCGGCCTAAGCAATAAAAAGAAAAAACAGTTATGTGAAAAACACGTGCATCATTCAGAATAAGTAGAACATAAGCTCACACTTTTACCACGAATGGGTACACAGAGTTGCAACTATTTCACTCATGGTCTTGCGTGCTCACAACGAACAGTTCAACTCACTGTATAAACTGTTATAATTCTCGCTTCTCAGCGCGAACATATTAAGCCAGTCAGGTTTCTGCAACATTATTTTTGTTATTTTTACGGTATCTTTGCCCTCTTTCATTTCTCTTCTTTGTAAACGAACTTGAAATTTCAATTTATAAATAAGCCCTGTTATTTCGTAAACTTCGTTTAAAGTTAAGTAAAATGTAATACTTTGCTTATTTCAATTCTAATTTTAGACGCGGCTTGTGGAAATATTTATAGCGTCTCGGGCCATTGCTACATTGAACGGATATCACGCAACCGAGGTTCCGTTGTGTTGCGTACGACCACCAAATAAAGTAACACAATATTAATCCGAACAAATAAATCATTTGTAACAACTTTCGTACTTATTAATTTACGTTATCATGAGACGTAAAATATTATGATTTTTATAGTCGAGGCCGGCAAACAAGCAGTGTTAAGTAATGTAGCCTGATGTTATGTGATCTCCACATTCTAGGAACACTCACAATACCAGAAGAATAACGGGCGTGTCACCGTCCTTAAAGAGAGGATTGTTGATTGGGAAGGGGTGACTTGAGCCTCCAGAAAACTTACTAACAAGTAACTGTTTTCTGTGAGCCAGAATGCTGCTCCGATCGGGCCGCCTCAGTCGAGCTGGCCTTTGATATTGTAAACAAAACTGTACATCGTGGTTTTATCACTTATACCGAACGTCAGGGCCGTAGGAATAAATATATTTGTTGTATTGAATTTTGAAAAAAATTTAATACAATTGAAAGATGTACCGACTAAAATCTTATACACCACCGTCATCATTACGTAAAGATTCTAAAGGTACATATACAGTATTATTATGTAGCGCGTGGCGAAACCGCGCGGTCGACCGCTATAAAAACTTAAATAAGCTGAAATTTTCTTTGTAACGTTGTTTCGAGCTAATATAACTACAGTCTGTGTGCTAGCAACTTGCTCCCGTGAAGATTTTAAGTAAAATAATTAATTTCTCTTAGGCAGTTTGAGTTATTTGAAGTGGATGGATTTCTTTTGTTGGAGCATGTTGAGAGGTAATTATTAGCGTTCTGATATAGCAGAAGGCACCAAATAAGCAATTAGTTCACCTGATGGTGAGTACATACGTCGCTCGGGTCATTTAAGACAAAACGCTTAGCAGCATTTGGCAATGCTTAAATACATACTTTTTAGTACTATTTTCCATAGGTACTATTCGTGTCCCGACAGTACCTAAAATGTACATCGGCTTTGACCATACCACTTGCCACTAAAAACGAGTTTTATTATAGGCTTTTTTCTTTTGATAATTAATTTCATTTTCATTTGTATCTTAGATTTTTTGGAAAACCATATCTTTTTAGTAAACTTTTTATTTTTATTTTCGGCAAGTTAACAATACTTTTAAGAGAATTCTTACTAGCAACATTATTGTTTAGCTACGTAATGTCCATTGCCAAATCTTGAACGCCATCTCTAGACAAATACACGTTTGTTATCACCATAGATTTATCTATACGTTGTCTCCGTGATATTGCTGGTTTAGTACTGTTTCACATAACATCGTTTTCTCAGCAATGAATCGTCTATGCGATGCGAAAATGTATGCGACCGTATGTTATATGACATAAATCGCGTACTAGAATGTATGGTGGTTTATATTTGTTTATGTCTTGAGAACAGAGTTATCGCTAGACGATATTTCAGTGACAATGGCCTCGTTTACGGACTTAAATTACTTGCACTAACAAAACATAAGTCGAGTGTAGCCATTGATTGTCACTTTTGGCCTATATCAACCGAAAAATAACCCTTCGTCCATTTGTTAAACCCGCTAATTACCCGAAATAATTCGATTCTATTTGCGGTCTCACATGCAATATTTGTCTTCAGTTAGTTGTTTATTTGCATGCAATAAAAATATATAAAGCGATGACTAGTGACATTAGAGGCACGCTAATCTATTCGTTTGAATAAATTTTAAATCAATCATCAAGTTGATGACTCATAACAAAATGTGTAAACGAAGACTACTTTGATATGTACACAGAACGGCGTCTGTATTGCAAAATTAGCTTGAAACAAAAAATATAATATTTCTATTCTATGGAGTTGGATAATTTAAACTAGCATTTGAAGTTGCTCTACGACGATCTTTGACGTATTAGATAGAGGGAGATATGAGAGCCAATGGTCTCACTACAGAAGGCAGTGTTTAAGTCAGAAGGCGGACCCTGGCACTAAACCTGGATAACGCTAGGCAGAAAGAAAAAGATTCGAAGTTGCTCTACTGAAAATACATTGAACGAAAAGGCAAGACACATTCATCTCTGGTAGGAAGAAGTTCCGTCGTCGGTACACACGTCCAAACTAGAGTCAGTATTCATAATGTTAGCTGCACATACGCTCACAGGTTCGCAGCCTCCGTTGTTTATAAACGTCGCTCTGCAATCTAACTAGTGATTTCACTGTATCGGGTTTTTAGACGTATAAACAACATCGATAGTTTTTTATTAAAGACGCGTACGAACAACATTTGTTCTATTTTTGACGTGTCTCGTTTCTGTTTAGTAAACGTGTATAGGCTATATAATTTTTTTTGGATATAGTTGCCCGGCACAACACGACGTGCAAAAGGAAATGTTATGCGCAAAAAAATGTTTCTTTTGGGTAAAACTTGAATTTTTTATGTAAATTGGTTGCAATAACAATTATCTGGTTATCGCTATTTTATGTTTCCTCGGAATGAATTTGTTTGTGTGTTTTATTTATTCTACAAATAAATGGGTATCTTAATAGACGTCAACAATTTAAGGGCCGTCCGTGAGCAAAACACCGCGCGATCGTGGTTTTTAGAGGCTATCTAGTCATTAGTTAAAATAAATATTGATTAAAAAAATATACAATATATTTCTACAATCTGTCAGCTTTACTTTGTTCGATTCAAATTCATGTTAATGCTGATATATATTTTTAAATTGTCGTTATAAATGAACCATAAAAATGAGAAAAATGCAAACATTCCGTGCGTCTCCTTTTAAAGTACAGAATGTTATCAAATGAGATTAACATCACTAGATAGGCAATTTAATAACGAATATTTTGTCCGTTTTAAATTTTCGAAAAGACCAAAGCCTGATTTTTTAAATCAATTATTCGCTAAATACGTGCATATTCTGCACACGCTGAGTACACGATTCAGTATGGCGCGAGTCAGTCAAGGTCGTTTGCTCACGGACGGCCCTTAAAGTCTGTTATTGAAGATTTACCAGCGCTTAACCTAGAATCAGATAAATACTAAGATTTATAAGGCCTTGCTAATAATTATTGTATAAGTCATAGTAATTATGGAGGGTTTTTTCTTGCTTTCTCTGACGTAATTTTTATTAAACGTAGCACGACAGATCACTATAACAGATGTATACGAAATTTATTGTTTACTATCGCGTCATCTCTAAACATTGCTAACAGTGATTTGACCGTCATTCGCACGCGATTTTGATAACCATTTTTTTATCTTTAATTACTAATACTAAATGTATTATTAATTAAACAATCAACTACAATTTAAAAACCATTTAAAATTAATAAATCATTAAAGGAACTTTTATCGATAACTTAATTTGTTGTCACTAGAATACTGCCGTTTCCCACGGCCCGGTTCTAATGAGCCATGTTGCGTTGAGTTACACAGAGGTGCGGGACGAGGAATGGTGGGGAGGAGGGAAGGCTTTTTGAATAAGTAACTATTTGCCCTCGTACAACTAGTAATTAGTCGTGATTTTTCTATCACTCATTTGTAACATTTGTCTTCATTGTTCTTTTCTGTTGTGGTGTCTTAGCTATATACTTTTTTCATTAGCCTCAATGACGAAGCGAACATGTCGCTGCCTGATGTTAAGCCTAACGCTTACACATAAACAGAAGCAATACTATACAAAGCTTTGTATAACAAAGCACTGCATGGCACTGGGCTGCTCTCGTCACCCCAAGACATGAGATCTTAAGTCTCCTAATGCCCACTACTTTCACTGGCTTCAAACCGAAACACTACAATGCTTACACACTTCTGCTTGACGGCAGAAATAGACAATATATGTGTGATAAAATGACTTTTTATTTTATTAATTATAAATACATATCATAATAATTGTTTGAAAAGCGAGTAACAAGTTGCTCAAACTAATGAATTTAAAATTAGTTATAGCCATTAATTTATAACGAAAGTACTAAAGCAGAATAGCTGCCTAATTACTGAATTTTATATGATTATTGTTGCCTTAAACAAAATTCTGCTTGTATATCTTTCATCAAGTTTGAACGTAACGTATTCAAGAATATTTTGTTTCTTAAAATATTTAAATGGTTCTTTTCTTTAGTTGTTAGAAATGAAATAAATAAATAAATATTAGTGGTAGAGCCAAGCTGTAGACAGTTTTGTCTACAGCATGAATGGGCTGGCTCGAACGGGTTGTTACCACTGTCTCACAGAAAACCGACGTAAAGTAGCAGTTTGCTGTTGCGTTTCGTACGGTGAGTGAGATAACCGGAAGCCCAAATCCCCTCCCCTTCCCAATCCCTAATTAGCCCTTTCCTTTAAGGTCGGCAACGCGCCCATGATTCTTCTGATGGTGGGCGTACATGGGCGGTGGAGATCACTTACTATCAGGTGACCCACTTGCTCGTTTGCCGGCCTATGCCATAAAAAAAAACCCAACAGTCACCCACATAGTCCTGACCCCACAATAAGATACGAGTCTTGTGTCATGGATATCAGGAACTATGAGAGACTTTCGGTTTCACAGCACCCAGACCCCGAAACAAATATTTGTGGATCACACAAACATTTGTCTCGGTGCGGGGATCGAACCCGCGGCCTCTCACTTCACAGCCGGCTACTCGCCCGCTGCGCCACGGAGGCTGTCAATAACAATATGTGGAGCGATTAATAAAGAATGTTAAAAAAGTAATACATTTGTATATTTTCAATCAACGCTTATCAAATATTTGATCTTACTCTACTAAGCTAAATGAGGTTAGCTTTTGTTTTTTTTTGACGTGATAACGTCTTATAATTCGATAGAGCCGGCTGCACGCACGAAAAAACATGACTCATGCGTCGTTACCTCGCTAGATGTCACGTTCCATTTAAGGCTTGAAGTGCAAGCGAGAGCGCGGAACGAGCGACAAAGAAGCACAATAGGCCTTTGCGTTCGGCAGCGTTCGAGATTTAAAAAAATTAAAATATAAATATTAAATCTTCCACATATCACAACAACGTGTCTGAAATGATAGTAGTGGAGCGCCTGGGGGTTTTCACCTCGGATTAGAGTTATAGTGAATGAATTAATATGATCGATGTGGGATATTGTTTTTTAAACTATAAATTGCAATGTTTACCCAATTTTTTTTGTGCAAACCATTGTTTCATTGTTTAAAAAAAATATTATGAAAAATTAATGTTTGACCATATATTTTCACTTTAAACAGTATTTTTTTTATTTATATGTTAAATCTTACCTGAGTAGACATATAGGAACATTTTTCAAAGATACCTGTGTATAAAAATAGCAGTAGGGATCTCGAACAGGTAGAAAAACGTGGAGGGGAGAGCGGAGCGACAGCTGCTATGTACAATGGAATTTCTCGGCCAGTTTAATTATAAATGAAACGTACTCTATTGTGTACATTTAAAAAATAAGGTAATTAATTACGACTAATGAAAAGAAAAAAAAAATAGTACAAAATCAGTTTATTTAAATATATTACAATAGCTTTTGCTCGCGGCTCCGCCCGCGTGAACTGCATTTTCCGGCATAAAAGTAGCCTGTAACCGTCTCCAGGATCCCATCGGTCTATGTAGATAAATTCATCAAAATCGGTTCAGTGATTTAGGCGTGAAAGCGTAACAAACAAACTCACTTTCGCATTTACTTTCACCTCCTTTTTCATCCCTTAATAAATAAAATTTCCAAAATTCCTGAAACACCTATTTATTTTTTTTACGTCAATAATCGAAATACAAAATTTTGTTTATGTAACTTTCAAAATGACGGACTTTCATACATATGATCATCCCCTATTTTGACCCCTTAGGGGTGGAATTTTCTAAAATCCTTTCTTAGTGGATGCCTACATAACAAAATGAATATACAGTCCGAATTTCATGCTTGTAGCCTTGATAGTTTGCGCTCGGCGATGATGAATCAGTCAGTCAGGACATGTTATTTTATAATTATAGATTGTTGTCTACATCAAATATTTTCTTCTACTTCATCTATCTGTATAATAGGTGAAGTATTGGAACAACTATTTCCGCTGTACTGTAAACATGCTACACTGCAGTATAAACCACTTTTTCGGCATCCACACGCAGCACCACATCCCTTTTTGCAATTACAAAATAACATTTGCAATAAATTATCCGGAGCAGGTAATTGATTCATTTTTATTGGGATGTACATGTTATTGGAATACTTCCATCCCCAATTTTCAATAACTACGTCATTTCCTAGCCATATCTGAATTTGTAGGTACACTCTTTTAAGGTGCTCAAACGCTGCATCAGTTGTTAGAGGCAGTGATGACAAAAGAACACTCGTATTTTTGGCTGTTGCTTTTATGAAAGAATTGAACCTCAATGTATTTAAATCATAAGTTTTAGACGGAGCTCCATATAAACTCAAAATACATGCTACACCTGCTTGCAATATATTATTGGGGTCCTCATTGATATTTTTAAATACTTTTACTGAGTCGTGTAAATCAATCCGTAAAAAGACAAGATAAGATAAGAATACACAGGTAAGATTTAACATATAAATAAAAAAAAACTGTTTAAAGTGAAAATATATGGTCAAACATTAATTTTTCATAATAATTTTTTTAAACAATGAAGCAATGGTTTGCACAAAAAAAAATTGGGTAAACATTGCAATTTATAGTTTAAAAAACAATATCCCACATCGATCATATTCATTCATTCACTATAACTCTAATCCGAGGTTTTACGATTTGAATGCTCCAGGCACTCCACTATAGGTTAGACCAGCCATCCGTCAAAGGGAACATTTTCTCCTATATCAAACACGTTGAGGCGGGCTTTTTAAAAACTAGATTTACGAAAAGGACATTGTTCGTCGTCCATACATAGTTGGACTAAGAACCAAAAGGTAGGTGAATTTACTTTTTGGGTTTTAGATAATGTATATATTTGATTGAAACTATATTAAAACTACGGACACTTGAGAATTCCGAAATATAAATAAAATACTTTCGGATTTTGAGGTTATAATTAGGCCAATAAATACTATCAAATGTCAAATGTTGTCATCTGTTAAATCATTTTGACGGAGTTTTGGCGGGAATTCCAACAGTGCGGTACATCGCTGATTTTAATTTATTTCAAAAACTAGTTTAATGTGTTTGTTGTATAAAAGTGGTGTGGATTTGTGCAAAAAACATTTACGGCGATGAACAGTGTATGGAAATATTGAATTAAGTGAACAACGCACATTTATACTTGTAAAAACTATTAAATTGTAAAAAAAAATGACATAATTGTATTTATGCGTACAAATAAATCTAACTTGATCAATTTCATTGTGATTTCCAAATACCTCCTCCTCTATATACATACAAAGCTATTAAACAAATGAAATTAAAATTTTCTTTTGAAAAATGCTACCATTCCATCAGTATTTTCTTAAGACGTTGTCACGTTCAACTATCGTCAGTAAACCGACTTTACAGACAACCAATTTTTTTTTTATTTTAATCTAGTTCACGACTGGATCACTTCTCACTTTATATATAAGTAGGTAAATATGTTTTTACAAAACGTGTTAAATAAGCAAAGTGATTTCATGTTGCCATTGCAATAAGACGCAAATTATTTGGACAAAGTAAATAAAGTTTGCTAACAAGCAAGTATCAGTGGCGAAGGCTCCATACCACACACAATCTTCAGGCTTCCCTTAACTGATTGGTAAAAAAGTAAATACACTGAATTACTATGCCCTGTTAATTTATACGTATTAATGACTTAATGAAGGAGCCAAATAAATGTAGTTTATTATTAACATTTCTAATAGAAGTTCGTAACAGAACTAAAAAGTTTTTCGCATAGCGTCGATTTCCCTTATATACATTTCATTGGTATCTATAGTTTTTTTTGTGTTAAATACACCAATACAATTACCGGAATAGCTGGCATAAAACGTGGCACGTTGCGAAATAAAACAAAACACGCGCGTCCTTTGTTTAGGCCAGTACGCGGCACACTGTTTACTGTTTCTTATCCACTATCGCAACGGCTAGAGCGGTGCAACGACCCGTTGCCCTTACTATGGACCGGTGCAAGCATTTTGGACGGATTCAACCTTTTATTTCTCAAATAAAAATCGTATAGGTACCTAAATAAATAAGTACTATAATTGCGGGTAAAGACATTTATAAAGAACAAGATATTCACATAAAAAATATACATAAATAAGCATCGGAATAATACGTGTCGAACTGAGGGATGGTACAATTTAATAATAATTATGTAATTAGGTTTGCAAGCTTATACATATATATACATAAGCTCACACATGTATCCCAAAGTATCTGCCAGAGTTTAAACTGGTGCACTCACGATGTGCAGAGCTAATAAATATCTACATATATATAATTTTATTACATAACATTTTTATTCTGTAACGGTCGACACACCACATGTACATTATAGGCCACCACAATGTGTGTTTAAATGTAATTTGCGAAATAAAACATTAATCAGCCAATTTATAAATAGTTTTAACATGCGTTTTCGTAATTTAATATTTTGCTATCTAATATATTTTTTAAATAACGTCTGCTTTGAAGTTGTGAAACTAGCGTTAAGTATGACAGACAGCCAAACACAGAATGCAATGTGTATAGAATTTATTTCATTGTCTAGATTATTTTTATCTGATTGCAAAAATAGGCTAATATTTTTTGCTCCATTGTATTCAAGGAGAATTGTTTACCTTTTTTTCTTTTCCATTTTGTCACATTTTTAAATAAGAAAATCAATCGGTTTCTAATAAGCAAAAAAATAATTGATAGACAGTTTAACTGGATATTTATTTTCCATTTATACAAACTGGAATAAATCAAAACGGAACCTTCACAAAGGAATCGAATGCAATGCTGACAAAGAGCTTTAGAAAGTGGTGTAATGATTGATGTCGGAGTTTTTTTTTTGAGATTGCGTGATGTCGAAACTTGTTCTGGTGCAGTTGGTACTGTGGCAATAGTAACGGAATTGTATTGAGAATAAACTTGAAGAAATTGGAGTTGATGTTTGGGCCATTTTTAACACAGGGGAAATCCATTTCCAAATCTCTCCGAGCCAGGAAACGTTTTGAAGGTATGTCAGATTAATAGACCTAGATCTTCCTACCAACTGATAGCCCACATTTTTCTGCGATACCTTTATTTAGCGAGCGCGGGATACGCGTCTGCATACAGCCGGGATCCATGTTTGCGACCCTGGTCACGAACTCTTTTTGTTAGCCAAAAAATAAGGTTTCACTACAAATGAATTTAAACATACCTCATTTATCTTCAATGTCTTTTTTAATGGTAAACTTCATAAATACTCCACACGTGAGTCAAGTGATTAACGCTTCATGGAGCAGCAGCGAGCCGAGGTGAAAGTTGCAGGTTCGAAACCAGCCTCCAGATCATGCACCTATGACTTTTCTAAATTACACAGTGTGCATTCATCGTTAATGATAGCTTGCTTTAACGGTGAAGGAAACATCATGAGGAAATATACGTACTTGTAAGATGTATGAAGTCTGCCAACCCGCCAGAGTGTGGTGAACTAGGGTTGTACTACAAGTCTTATAAATAGAGGAGTCGTGTGCACAACTATAGAATAGTATAAAACTGAACCGACATCATTAATAAACTGCACTTATTACGTTTAACATTAATGGCTCCTATAAGATTTCCAGTGCATGAAATTTTCCATTAAGTATATTATTGAAGTCTAAAACAAAATACTAATAGTATGTCATAATTATATTAAATCATATCGTATTAATATTAATCAGTGGGTTTTTTATCACCCAACTAATCGGAGCCTTGGGCTCATTCTCTTCGTTTTCATAAAGACGAAACTGATTGTACTGCTCTTCCAGCAGCCTTAGGCGTGACAATTATTATCCAATTATTGTTCTGGACGACGAGCGTCGGAATGTATCTCAGATCATTTCTTGTTTTTGGTTGCGCAATAATCTCGAAGAGCGTTAATTTGTGATGTTCATCTTATATCAGATCATCATAAATCGAGGAGATGTTTAATTACGATGATCGCTATCTTTGCTTTCAGGGGACTCTAAAAAGTCGATATCAATCAGTTTTTCGAAAATATATTTTATATTCATCGCCTCATTGGTCTAATGGCAGCGTATTAATGCTGCCAAAATTGTGGTACCGCGTTCGATTCCCAATTTGTATTTCAGTTTTAGATTCGAAAAATCACAATGTGCCCGGTATGGCGATAGGTCCGCTCCCTATCACGTCATGGCCTAGAAATAAATTCGGCGAAACATGGGTGCACTAGTTGCACCTCTGCCTACCTCCTCCTAAAGGCGTAAACTTATGATATATTTAATATACACTCGTGACTCAGTTATAGTTTAAGAATAGTATACAAGATAGATGTAACTACTGAACGATTTACTGCCATATTTTTGTAAATCTCTGACATTTTTTCCATTTGTATGTCCATTTTCATAACGAGAAAGCGCTACAGATACCAGCAATAATAGGGATTGGATGTGTATTGACCATTTGGATCACAAGGGTAATATAAAAGCGGCCCAGCCGATATCCCTTCCAATTCAATTAAGCAAATGGTTTAATTCCACCGTTTGTCTAATTGGATTCGTGGTTGTGTAAAAAACATAGCCATACCTCGTTACACATTGTAATTTGTAGCCTAATGTATGCTAGTAATTTCACCTATCGAATTTTCTTCCGCTCCAACATCGGCTAATCCATTTGCTAATAGAATATGGAGCATGTGGAGTTTCAATTCTCAAAAGAGCGAAACGTAAACCATCTTCGTGAAGCCGGTAGCTTTAATATCGGCAAGCAATTACTCCAACCTGAGATCTAGTCACGAAAATCTCGTATATCGTAACGGTTCACACGGATTCTTGAGCCGTGTCAGCATCGCCGCTCGCAGTACAGTCATTTGCTCTAATGGTCTCGTCGGCTGTCGCGTGTCTCGTATGGGAAATGTCATAGACATCCTCATGAATACACTCCATTTTCACTCTTTCCCCTATGTAATAAAATATAAAATTCTTTGAAAATTGATTCTGATTAAGATTTTGTCTTACTAGGTTTGCACACGCACGTTGGCATCCAGGAATTGGAAGTATATAACCATATATATGAAGTATTGAAAGAATGCCAGTGACATAGACTTTGTGTCGACTAGTGTATAGTTTTATTAAACCTATAGCACTTTTTTCACATTTTTCAGTCGTTCTTTTTTTTGTTATAGACGCATGATTGAAAAAAGAAAAACTCGTCATCAGTCTGCCGTAAATTAATATCGGCGAAACATGAATGTTCTTTTAGACAGATATTGAATTTTTAAACTGCGTGCTATTTTTTGTAGTGATATTATTGCATTTTTCAAAGTAGGTACTAATACCAGCATATTTGTACATAATGAACTTGGTCGTGTCATTGAATTAATTACCATAAGTCCCCTAGAAACTTTTAACCAACTGTAAACTAAAGTCGTTTGTTCTCCAAGCCTCATTGAACGGTATCGCAAGTATTCACGAGCTGCTCTCAAATTTTGTAACTTATTGTGTTAATATCTAATTACCGGGGCGGCAAAAGGCAGCGGTGACTCTTCAGATTTGGCAACATTCCTGCGTAACCTTAACCAAGTATTTAGGGTTCCCTATTCCCTAATTGTAAGGTGGATTCGGTTAACGACCGTGAGTCGACGTTTTATTGTTCTTCCTACGGATAATGACTGATGGCTTTCTCTCGGTGTCTTTGTTTGAGGCTGACAGTGACGTGAAAATATAATCAGACCGTGTCGCTGTTCCCGAAACTGCTTCGGAAATAAACAATGAAAAATGTATTGAAGGAATATAGGACGAGGCAATTAATTTTCTGTACGATATTTGTTTTGTTGCGAGGGCTTATGGATTACGCGATTTCCACGGTAGCAACGGTGGCTATGTAACACAATTTAATTAAAAACGTTGTGCTTTGTTAATGATGGAGGGGAAATAAGTAATTGCGAATTGATTTGACATTTAATTCTATTGTCTTTATTATTAAAATACATTACGAGTTTCATAAAAATACTTTCATATTTAGTGTTGTAATAAGTAAACCTATGCCACGATATTATAACATCGCAAAACAATCTATAAAAGTGTATACATTCTTTATTTTCACCCGTCATATTCACATTATACGCACACAGGCTGGTAACTAAATTACGACGTTTACCCATTATGCGGAATGATATATCATAAACGAATTTGAAGACAAGACTCGTGTTGCTCGTGTATGTATTGTGAGGCTAAACAAAGCGTGTGAAACAGAATGGCGTCATGTTTAAAGAGTTTACATACCATTTTGGGGGAAAGCAAGCATATTAGAGGTAGAATACATGATTTAATAATAGAAGAAAATTACGTTATGCTTAACAAAAGCGTTTCAGTTCATTCAGTTGATTGAATAGAATAAGTACAATCTATACGCCTAAAACTACGTTAACATTAACAATAACATTACAAATAATTTTCGCAATTATCCAAAAATTACAATTTATTTCCAAAAATGTAGTTATAGAGTATATTTTAAAACAAAGTATAAATGGTTTTGATACATTCTACAATATTTAAAAGGTAATTGATAAATAAATAATGGCGAAAATAAAACACAGTTCTATGGAACTTTTGTTAACTATTTAAAAATAGAAGATTGCAAAGCAATGTAACCTTTTACTTTTACGTTGTAGTGTAATCACTTTGCTGAGCACAGCAAAGTGTTTACACTACAACTGATGGTAAATAATGAGTTTATCGGTGGTCACCAGAATCATGCCTGCCTCTATAAGCTTGTTCACACTCCGAAGAGGGAAGAAACAAATCGAGGGGCCTGCGACATGACAGGCCCTTTATGGTCGGCAACGCGCCTATGACTCTTCTAGTATTGTGGGCGTACATGGGCGGTGGAGATCACTTACCATCAGGTGACACAGTTGCTCGTTTGTCGGTCTATGCTATAAAAAAATCGATTTAAAGATCGTTGTGCAAGTTGGCCTTAAACTTGAACTGATTTTCATTATACAGCACATATCATTACCCGTATGTGTGAAATTAAATCATGTGACATTTAACGGTTTGTGTGAAATTGTTTTTCCCAGAGCCCCAAAACATGGCGGTTGGCTTAATAAACTTCACATTTACACGGCTCTTTAATAACACTGTTAAGTGAACACTTTGAAGATCCCCTTTGAAATTCGTAGTGAAGCCGGCTTATGATTTATTATTCAGCGACTCGACGAAACATTCAATTTCTGAAGTATTCCAAGCCATTTTGTCTATGAAATTCTAATTCTAGGACGAATATTGTTTTCTTGCTTCAAGATGTAGGGCGAATTATGTGTTTTAATTATGTACCATTAATTTGTTATGATGCTTATAATTTTTTTATAATGAAGTGGTTCATTTTTACTAATTAATTAGTAATTTCTTTAGATATATTTTTACAACCGAATGTCGAGGACGAGTAAGCTGCTCGCCTGATGGTAAGCAACACCCGTTAGCAGTTGCAACACAACTCAGACCTTGAATTACAAAGCATGGCAGCAGTATGGCACTGCCCTGCGCTCGTCATCCCTACTATTTATTCTGGCAGACAGTGTTTGGTTTTGGTTGTTTTAGTTTTCGCAGGATTCTCCTGGTGTCATCATAGGCTTCACGGAGTGACCTCGGTGTATGCCAGACAGTGTTACAGATGTGTTATTTGTTATGTATTAACTTTCGTAATGCATTAAAAACAAACATTTTATATGACTATTGTTATCTTTATATATATAATTCTTCTGTGAGTGTGTATGTTCCTGAACTTCTCTTAAACGACTGGACCGATTTTGATGAAATTTTTTGTGTGTGTTCAAGGGGATCTGAGAATGGTTTAGATTCACAATTTTGTCCGCTGGACAATGTTTTTTTATTAATTTTTAATTTATTAGTAGTTGTTGAGTTGTCGTTGCGAAGCTTGCCGTGATGACGGGTCGTATAGCGTCTAGACTGGACAGGGACAGGACAGGGACAGGACAGTGAGACAGGACAGTGAGACAGGAAAGTGAGACAGGACAGTGAGACAGGACAGTGAGACAGGACAGTGAAACAGGACAGAGAGACATGACAGAGAGACAGGACAGTGAGACAGGACAGTGAGACAGGAAAGTGAGACAGGACAGTGAGACAGGACAGTGAGACAGGACAGTGAGACAGGACAGTGAGACAGGACAGTGAGACAGGACAGTGAGACAGGACAGTGAAACAGGACAGAGAGACATGACAGAGAGACAGGACAGTGAGACAGGACAGTGAGACAGGACAGTGAGACAGGACAGTGAGACAGGACAGTGAGACAGGAAAGTGAGACAGGACAGTGAGACAGGACAGTGAGACAGGACAGTGAGACAGGACAGTGAGACAGGACAGTGAGACAGGACAGTGAGACAGGACAGTGAGACAGGACAGTGAGACAGGACAGTGAGAGGACAGTGAGACAGGACAGTGAGACCGGACAGTGAGACAGGACAGTGAGACAGGACATTGAGACAGGACAGTGAGACAGGACAGTGAGACAGGCCAGTGAGACAGGATAGTGAGACAGGACAGTGAGACAGGACAGTGAGACAGGACAGTGAGACAGGACAGTGAGACAGGACAGAGAGACAGGACAGAGAGACATGGCAGAGAGACAGGACAGTGAGACAGGACAGTGAGACAGGACAGGACAGGGACAGGACAAGACGGGGACAGGACGGGGACGGGACGGGGACGGGACGCGGACAGGACGGGGACAGGACGGGGACGGGACGGGGACAGGACTGTCCAACCGGAGGGAGGTGGGAGACGACCTGACTTAGGTCGTCGAAGTCAATTAAATGTGCGACGGGCTACCTCACGTGCAATGGCGCAGTACCTCACTTAATTGCATTTAATGTAAATAAAACATTTGTATTAAGTTTTGACCACATTTTACACAAATATATTATGTAGGTGATACGAAGTTCACCGGGTCATCTAGTCTATATATATAAAAATGAATCGCTGTGCGTGTGTCTCGCCAAAACTCGAGACTGGCTGTACCGATCTGGCTAATTCTGATCTTGAAATATTTGTGAATGTTCAGGGAAGGTTTACCCGGTGAGAAAAAATGAGTTACATAAATAATAAGTAAAGGAAAACACTAAAAACTACAACTTAATTTTTCAGTACAAACTGTTCCTGGGTATGAAACACTTGAAGTCTTTTTGATGTGAAACATCTATAAGCGCAGGTATAAACCGGATTGTTGGCGTTGCGAAGCTTGCCGTGATGACGGGTCGCCACGTTATACTAGACAGGACCGGAAAGGGACAGGACTGGGACAGGGAAAGGGCAGGGACAGGACAGGACAGGACAGGACAGGGACAGAACAGGATAGGACAGGACAGGGACAGGGACAGGGACAGGACAGGACAGGACAGGGACAGGGACAGGACAGGACAGGGACAGGACGGAACAGGGACAGGACAGGGACAGGACAGGCACAGGGCAGGCACAGGGCAGGGACAGGACAGGACAGGGACAGGACAGGGACAGAACAGGATAGGACAGGACAGGGACAGGACAGGACAGGACAGGGACAGGACGGAACAGGGACAGGACCGGAATGGGACAGGACTGGGACAGGGACAGGGCAGGGACAGGACAGGACAGGACAGGGACAGAACAGGATAGGACAGGACAGGACAGGGACAGGACAGGACAGGGACAGGACAGGACAGGGACAGGACAGGACAGGGACAGGACAGGGACAGGACAGGGGGAGAGGACAGGACAGGCACAGGGCAGGGACAGGACAGGGACAGGACAGGGACAGGACAGGACAGGGACAGGGACAGGGACAGGGACAGGGACAGGGACAGGGACAGGGACAGGGACAGGGACAGGGACAGGGACAGGGACAGGGACAGGGACAGGGACAGGGACAGGGACAGGGACAGGGACAGGGACAGGGACAGGGACAGGGACAGGGACAGGGACAGGGACAGGGACAGGGACAGGGACAGGGACAGGGACAGGGACAGGGACAGGGACAGGGACAGGGACAGGGACAGGGACAGGGACAGGGACAGGGACAGGGACAGGGACAGGGACAGGGACAGGGACAGGGACAGGGACAGGGACAGGGACAGGGACAGGGACAGGGACAGGGACAGGGACAGGGACAGGGACAGGGACAGGGACAGGGACAGGGACAGGGACAGCGACAGCGACAGCGACAGCGACAGCGACAGCGACAGCGACAGCGACAGCGACAGCGACAGGGACAGGGACAGGGACAGGGACAGGACAGGACAGGATAGGATAGGACAGGACAGGACAGGGACAGGACAGGGACAGGACAGGACAGGGACAGGGCGGGACAGGGGCAGGACAGGAGCAGGACAGGGACAGGACAGGACAGGACAGGACAGGACAGGACAGGGACAGGACAGGACAGGACAGGATAGGAAAGGACAGGGACAGGACAGGACAGGACAGGACAGGACAGGACAGGGACAGGGCAGGACAGGACAGGGACAGGGCGGGACAGGGCGGGCCAGGAGCAGGACAGGGGCAGGACAGGGACAGGACAGGACAGGACAGGACAGGGACAGGACAGGACAGGACAGGACAGGACAAGACAGGATAGGACAAGACAGGGACAGGGACAAGACAGGACAGGACAGGGACAGGATAGGACAGGGGCAGGACAGGGGCAGGACAGGGGCAGGACAGGGGCAGGACAGGGACAGGACAGGGACAGGATAGAGATAGGACAGGACAGGGACAGTACAGGGCTGAGACAGGACAGGGACAGGGACAGGACAGGACAGGACAGGGATAGGGACAGGGACAGGACTGTCCCACCGGCGGGAGGTGAAAGACGACCTGACTTAAGTCGTCGAAGTCAATTAAATGTGCGACGGGCTACCTCACGTACAATGGTGCAGTACCTCACTTAATTGCATTTAATGTAAATGAAACATTTGTATTCAGTTTTGACCACATTTTACACAAATATATGTAGGTGATACGAAGTTCACCGGGTCATCTAGTTATCTATATAACATAAATCAAGGTTACTGTTTATGTTACTCACGTAAGCACATTAATGCACATTATATGAATACATAAAAGATAATTTGTTATCCACAACGAGAGGTCAACTCTTTTCATTTTATTCTGCACCGACACGTTCACGCTTCGATTCGTGGTTTCAATTTGGAACGCTTTTGCCGTTAATTTGATTTAAAATTATTCCGAAGATGGCGACCAACAGACTGATAGAAACGTTACTGTTCCATTTTTCACAGACTTTCGCAATTTAGCTGCTAAATCGGTGTAAAGTAGGCGAAGTCGTTTCAATATAAAATAGAGTGATTAGTCGGAATGGACACCTAACGGAACGGTGCAAATGACAAAAACAGCACCAATTAACTTTTTTTGTTTGAAGAGTTCAGTTTCAGACGCAAGTATTTCCAATAGCTCGGAGCATTCCGCTCGAGAGAACGTCTTTAGTCGTGCGATTTGCTCTCGATAGGATAGAGATCGATTCACTTTACTCGTTTTATTCCGATTTAAATTGTATCGATGCTGAGGGCGATTAAGGCTTCCGTCGGAACAGTAACAACGAGAAAAGAAAATTAGTTGTGCGATAATCGATCGTGTTAAAGATCCTCTTTATTGTTTGTAGCCTTTAGTACAAACGATTTTATTAGATTTGAAAGATCGTTTTGTTTTGTGCAGGCTTGTAAATTGTTTTGTCTGTTTACTAATGGCAGAATGTATGTACGACCAAGCTCGTTAAACAGTTTAAAGTATATTTTGGCTTGGAATAAATCAGACTGTCAACCAAAAAAATGTTTCCTTCACATATACTAAACGTAACGTAAATATTTTTTTCTCACGAGACCCACCCCTAATCTAAACTTGTTACGACCGCAGACATCCTCTAAGTTTTTATAAAATTAAACAACTCAATCTTCACCTAATAAAGTGTCAGTCGGGATAGTTTTGGATTTTACAACGTTATTCATATTTTTTAAAAGTTGAAATGTAGCTTTAAAAGTTACTTTATACATCGTCATTTATGAGTTTATCTCTTGAAATAAAACAGAATTCTATTTGATATTGTTCGATTCCATCATCATTTGAATTGTGTCCGATATGGAAAAAGGCTCGCCCCGTAGGTATCACATCGTCATATGGAAATAAGCGGTGAATTGTGGGTGTATCGTCTACATCTTTGCCTACCCCTTTGGGGAATACAAACGTGAATGCGTATGTATGTATTATTCCATCACAATATTTTTGTGAATAATCTTATTAACCGAAAATAAACGGAGGAAGTTCTCAATACGTATATATGATGTTTTTATTGTGTATTTATGACCAGGCATAACTCCGCCAAATGTGGATCAATTTATACCTACATACCTATGTATGTAGGTATATATAGAGGTATATATAGGGGTAGGCAGGGACAACGGACTTCCACCTGCTACGATCTTTACACACCTCTTTGGTCACCTTCACATCATTAAATTCTTCATACAAGCACGTTAAACCGATGCGTCGGTTTTGGGTATAAATTAAACCAATTTAGATGTTTTTGTTTTTTTCATTTCAGCTATACTTTATGGTTCAAATTTGGTTGCAAAAGGTTTTTATTAACATAGGTAATTATTAGGCTTTTATTTTTATTTGCGTAATTTCATATATTTTAAAATTAATGTTAATAAAGCAAGAACTACAGTAAAAAATATAGCCACGTCCGAGAAAATCTAATCTAAAAGTTACATTAACTGTGAATGTATGTCGGAGTGGTATTTTAGATCTCATACAGCGAACAATGTAGTTTACAATTCCCAACGCAGATGTTTAAAAAAGAATCAACAGTTAACAACATCGTAAAGAAAGGTCGTACGTAAACAGCCACCGTTGAAACGTTACACTCACTCTTGTTTCCCGCACTCCGTTTTTTACTTTCTTGGTAAAAATGTGCATTAAAAAGCGAAAGCTGTAGTATATTGAGAGTGCTTCAAATGAGATGCAGTTTTTTCTTTTGCATAATATTAAGACACATTTTGAGATACGCGACCGACACATGAGAGCGCGACGTGCGATACGGTTCCATATTTTTTTTACTGGTCCTGTAGTTTACATGTCCCACTGCTGGGCACGGGCCTCCTCTACTGAATGAGAGTGGTTAGGCCTTAGTCAACCACGCTGGCCTAATGCGGGTTGGCAAACTGACCTTCGAAAAATCTTATCGAGTTCTAGGGTATGCAGGTTTCCTCACCATGTTTCCTTCACCGTTAAAGCAAGCGATAATGAACAATGATTAAATTATACACGCAACTTAGAAAAGTCAGAGGTGTATGCTCTTGGGGCTGGTTTTGAACCTGCGACTTTTGTCTCGACAGTCCGTACCACTCCCCGCTGAGCTATCACTGCTTCATACCTTCATACGGTTCCATACCTTCAAACAAAGCAGACTTGTCGCTGTCGCGTGATTCGCGTAACGCGTCGCAGTCGCCTTGTTTCGGTCGGGTACCTCGAAATGTGCCTTTAGAGTGCAATGCGACACTATACTGCAATGAGACACACTCCGAATAAACGAGTTTTCTTAAACTTATTGCTGTAACGTAAGAAATATGCGGATAATTGTCTCGGCGTCCGCAATTTTAGCAACACGTTAATGTTGGTAACTCAATTTGGGAGTGTTAATATGAACCTACTATATCGCTTACCTAAACGAAATTATATTACACTAGCTGTGCCCGCGAACTTCGTTTCGCCATCAAAAAGCTTTCATACAAACTTTCATCCCCTAATTGGGCGCTTTGAAGTTTAAAGAAAAAAAAACCCTATGTTTAACCCTGGGTCATCAACTATATTTGTGCCAAAATTCATTGAAATCGGTTCAGCGGTTTAGATTTTTCATATAAACTTTCATCCCCTTTTTAAACTCTTCAGGGAATGATTTTTGAAAAACATAGTAGCCTACGTCCTATTCTGATGTATAAGCTATATTATTGTAAAGTTTAATTAAAATCCATTCAGTAGTTTTTACGTGAAAGAGTAACAAACATACATCCATCCATCCATCCATACTTACAAACTTTCGCGTTTATAATATTAGTAGGATACATAAAAATATTTTAACAACTCGTCTAGACTCAATTATATTTACACAGCGAGTTCGTGGTTACCAGTATTCATATATATACATGTAGAGAGACGCCAACATGTTTTATTTATTTCTATCTAACCTTAATTATTATTATTAATGCCTATTAGGCAATTTAATTAAAGGAATTTATTGAATAATTTAACAGCAACGATATAACTGTTATTACACGTATTTTGATAGATTTAACAATGTTTTGTTTAAATTAATTACATTTGTTGCGATTTGATATACTACTACTGAATACATATTGTGTGGGCGGAAACATAAACTACATCCTAATGTGACGACAACAAATGGAACTTATTAGTATCCAATTATATCTTTCCTTGTTTCATGCTGTCATTAGTTTATAATCTGAGTATACTTCTTCCCAGAACCGAATTGAACAATTATTCAGTACGATTACATAATTTTTAACTACCTATCTTTTACATGGGCAGCATGTACGAACTGACCTTTTTTAACATAATTTGAGAAAATAGATACAAATAACACCGATGATACGTTCAATGCAATATCTAAATAAAACAATGAAAGGATTAGATGCCATTATAATCACAGAAATAACGTTGGCCTACAATAAATAAATGCACTAGAAATGCTGTCACTACAAACACAAATCTTTTATGCAGAACGCGTTGTCGCACTTTATTATTACAGTAAGATATCTTAATCAATTGATTGGCAATAAACGAGAGCGGTTCTTTCATCCCACGCTCGCAATATAAATCTGTCAGGAGCACTGTACCGTGATGTCTAATTTGTTGATACCAATGGAACTGCCACGGGAGTTCAGCCAATTGGTTCTTATCGCAAAGGTTAAAATTAAGATATAATCTTCATTACTTATGTAAATAGCTTTTGCTGGATCGAAAACAAACACTAATCAAGGCTGCGCGTTAAATTGCGACTGACACTGCACTTTGATCAACATTATTAACTGCAAGTGCATCGTTCAGTTTGTCATCTAGTCGTCGGTTGGATTAACAAAGTAACCGAGAACGGGGCTTGGCTTTGAGTGAAGTCAAATCAAATCTACACTTAAAATGAATACGTAAGCTAATTAGTTTGTTACTTTTGCTTCTATGGGCCAATCGACCGCTCGATTCGATATCATCTTATTCGGCATGAAGGAATTGAAGAAACGTTGGCTTTTATTAAAGTATATACTTTCTAGCATTCATTGATAGCGAAACTGGTTTCAAATTTATGTTTTCTTGTAAAATACATCACTTTCTTGTTACTTGAAGATTTTGTACTAAACATGTTTTCTATTTTATTTACAGGTAATACAATACTTTATCTCGTTACTCTTCTCAACAACGTAAGTAATTATCCATCACAAGACGTATCGTTATAAGCAACAGACCAGGTACACTATGATATGTACTAAAAGTTTTGATAACATCGTGAGCCCTACAAGATATAAGGTTTGTCCTTGTTTTGACATTTTCATTTATTGATTTTCAAGTTGCGACAGTGCTGCAAGTCTTATATCATTTTTATCGCTCCCAAGAGGAGCCGGAGCGACGTGGAACGTTCTGTCGGCTCGCCCCCAGCACTTACTTATGTATTTTTTATTACGGTTTCGTAAGTCTACAATCGCATTAATCTCTTTTGTATTTGGTCTTTCTTACTATTGCGAATACTGCGCGATAAGGATTAAATATTTCTGGTGTTTAAATTTCTTATTTTGCTCCCATCGCTGCGGACTGTAATTCTAATTATTAACTTTTTATTATATTCAAGATTCTATTTAATAGCAGCAATAATTATGAAACAAATGAGCCATTACATTTTTGTTGATATTGATTTACTATAATTAGCCGCATCATTGCCGTGACTATTGTTGGTGCGTTATGAAATATTTAATTTAATTTCCATATGACCTGGCTGATGGTAGTAAACAGGACGGACGCAGCCGACCGCAGCGCGACGTTGTACCTTGTCGTCTGACAGTCATCGGATATCTATCAACATTATGTGGACGGAAGTTGCATAGTGTACGGTTTCAATGACATATCCACTGTAACCATGGAGTGTGGTCTCGATTTCACCAGCGTTGCAGCTCGAACCGATTGGACCGTGTCGAGTTTGTGCATTCGTTGATTGAGTTTCAGATTAGGTATGCTCTTCATCGCCGTTGTATCAGTCTTTTTATTCCATCGCACCTATGTACGTTAATACATTTCGGCTTCCAGTTCAACTGATGTATAACAATATACAATCAAACCGAAACATAGTTTCCCTTTTAGTGTTTGGGTAAGGTTTCGATTCAATCAGAGTTTATGTTTCTATATTTAGGTTCAATAAGCATAATAGCATTCAATATTCAATAACAACGTTTCTGAATCAATGCAATCATGAACTTTGAAATTATAAATACAAAATAAGTGATGCTCGTATATGCTTATTACCGTTTCTACCTACGGCACAGTATGGTCAACAGTCTAATCGTTACAACTGCTTCAGACCTGTATACAAATCTTCCCGCTTTTCAATTATCTCTATTGTATTTTGTGTAATAAAAAGATCCAAACAAAGGAATTATTAGAAGAAAAGGTAAGTAGATATTTTGTTTACATTTCTGAAACACATGCCGCGATTCGGTTATATATTTTAATTAATTAAATAACCCGTGAATTCTTATTCTAATACTTAATATATACAAGTAACTTACTCATGTCAAGATCATGTATCCTTGAAAGTGTATGAAGAGGCATGACCTAATAGGAGGCGAGCCTATCGACTCATATTATTTATTATTCTTACGCCTATCATCCAATCGGGCACACATCCCAATTAAGGGAAATTCTTGTGTGATTTTTTTAAATTCCATTCCTTACAGCTTTAATATTACTTATTCCCTAAAAGTACCGGTATATAAACAACGCATTGAAGCACTGAAGCAAGTGACTGAAACGACTTATGTCTTGGGGTGACAAGCGCAGGCCAATACCGTGCTGTGATTTATAATTCAGATTTTTGTGTGGTGTTGCTTATATTTATGGGCAGGCGTGGCGCTTACCATCAGGTGAGTAACCTGCTCATTGCGTTATTCAGGCTAATAAAAAAAAATCGCCATACTTGTCAACAAGATAATTGTTATTAATGTAAAGAATTTTATCAGGTACCGCGCGACGCGACCCGCGTCTTACCTGAATCTCAGCGATGGCAGTTAAGATTAACAAGAGATTAATCTGTGAACTAGTTCAACGCTTACAACTCCTTACACAACTACGGAGTTTCTCACGACATTGGTTTAAATTACTGTTATTTGCCGCTCAGGTACATTTAAAACTATCATAACAATTACTATCTAGGCCGTATCGTTGCGTCATCGAAGGAAGTGTGTCCGTTTCTATAAGCTTGTAAGGATTTGTCAATAAAAAATAAGAGTGTTTATGTTTTTATAAAATAAAATGTACATAAAGGGACAGTTGTGTTTCCTGTAAAGCAATTACTGCTTTCCTGTATAGAAACACTTTGCTAAATCACTCTCTATGCAGTGACGTGCATGCACATTAACATTGCTTAAAGCCTCATTTAGATGGAGAGAATTTATAAAATGACACCTTCTAGAATATAATACAAAATTCATGTTTACGAGACCTGCCAGCCCCGCTATAAAAAAAAATATGTTAACCGACAAACCACCTCTAAATAGAACGTAAAAGTAATAAGAACTGTATATAATCAATTTCGTATCATTAGACATTGAATTATGTTACAAAAAACGGTCAAATTACATGAAAATGATATAGATTTCGTCGTAATGTCTAGTCCGAGAACTCTGAAGCACTCCGTAACAACTACTAATTACACGCATTAACTGTTACATTCCAATGTCGTGCTGGTTTTCTCACGAAGTTCTTTTTATGACATAAACAAATTACGTGCTAAAATATTATTTATTAAGCTCATTACACGTGATTAAAAAGAATGATAAGTATTTATTGTAATATTATAACCACTCTACATTGGATCGTCATTTCGAGAATTCCAAGATAAATAAATATTGGAAAGCGCATAGCTTCATCCTGATCCTGTACAATACTTACTTATTAACATTTTAAAGGTTATAAATGGTTTCAAACTATTCACGTTTTATCTATATTGTTATAGAATACTCCGATCATTAAATAAATAAATACACCCACCAGTAAGTCTTGAACCCACACTAGTAACCTGGTAACTGGTGTTGTGTACCAGGAAAAACTCAAACACAAATTATAGGAATGATAGGTTGACCTGGGATTTGGACCCAGGCCCTCACGGTTTGTCAGTTTTACTACTCTACCACTAGGCCAGTGAGACGACTTTCATAATATTTCAATCCAACGTGTAATCAATATCATCCAGTCGCTGTCTGTGCCTTCGTCAATATGCAGTCACTGATGTCTTACTTCACTATCCACACCCATCTTATTCGTGACAAGAACAAACAAGCGAACACAAATGTACATAGTTTGGCACTACATTGTGTTATGCCGTCCAACAGTGATTACTCCGTCTTGCCTTAAGGCTATCTCATTGTTCTACGCTGCAATCATTGACTAAACGAGAGACTACGTCATGTAGAGAACTATCGGTACTAGAATTATTATGTACTGAGAGTGATGCTTGTTGTGCTAATTTCATGTACATATTTTGGTGTACAATTAGTAATGAAAAGTTACTGCTGTCAGAAACGGCTATTAACTTTAATCGTTCTTAAGTCATTTTATAAAACACTATTTTTCCCACACTCAGAGCTAGTTAATGTATTATGTTTTTAGGTACAGAAAATGCTTTATGCTAAGTAATTGAACACAAAAATAATTTAAATTTCCGTCTCTGAAAAATAATCGTAGTCTAAGAAATGGCTAAGAATATTTAAACATCACTTCTATGAATACAGCAAAACGGGAATATATGCGAAACACCACAAAGTTATGGACATATTATTGATGGTAGCAAGAAAAAAAACATTTTGAGAAAAGGTAATTTAGAAAATTGACATTATGAGCCTCTATCTATAAAATATAATTAAAATCTAAATGAATTCTGCATCAATGACATTAAGATAACTCAGTGAGACCACGAGCAAATGGGAATAAAAATTCGAAACTAGATGCAACTAAGATGTTTGTAAAGTACAATCCATAACTAGAAGTAAAAATATCACCCTTATAGTAAACGCTATCCCAGAGCTGGGCTCTTGCCTACTCTACTAATGAGAGCAGTAGGCTTAAGTCCACCATGCAGGACTAATGCAAGTTGGTTATGTAGTCGCTCATACCCTCCCAATTCTTGTGGAGAATTATCGGGTAATAGGCAGGTTTCCTCACTATGTTTTTCTTATTCGTTAAAGCAAACGATAATAAGTAATGAATACATACATAGCGCGATTTCGAAAAGCAAGGTGCCATGGAGGTTCGGAGTGAACCTACGACCTTTCAGTCTTCTCAGTTTGATAGCTACATTATCATCGGTATTTACAATGTGAATAAATGTAAACTTAATACACACTTCGCACATATGATTATAAGATGAACAAAAAATGTCAACGATGATTCGTATACTAATAAATAGTTTAGAAATGAATCTACTTTGGTACCTATAGCATTGTGTTCTATCGTCCGAGCGTTGATTACAGCTCTTCGCCTCAAGGCCGCCCATTGTTATAGCAGATACTTGCACGCAATGGCCATGTCGCTGTTGCGGCCATTTTTTGCAGAAAGATAATCTGCAGTGTTCTGCTTTGTTAACTTGTATTAGACTGAAATTATTCGCAGGCGCGCCTTTTATTTGTGTTTATTCTGTGGTTTCTAGTCGTGCGTCATTGTGGTCTAAGGTCGTAAACTACCTATGAAACGATGATAAAGTGTAGATGTATCATACTTTTATCGTTTTAGTAAATGTTTGTGTTAAAATGGCAGAAATCACTTACCATCGGGTAACCCACTTGCTAGTTGACTAGTATTTTGCTATAAAATATCCACTTGAAGTACCTATTGCTGAGACAAGAAAAGCAGAAAAAGTTGCTTCGATGGTTTAAGGTGCGCCGCGCCGGTACAATTACTATCGAAAAATAAAACAATATTTTATAACAGTCTTTACAAATCTACGGTAAATTGAACAAAATTGTAACACTGTATAGAAACCGTTACGTCACGGTGCGATGATCATGCGATCCCTCACCGGCCATTAAATAGACCGGATAAACGTCCATCGAGGGTAATAATTGGATATAAAAAATTCTACGCGAATTAACCAACGGTACTGTATTACGGAAGTTTAGTGACAATCGGCCCTATCCAACGTTAGCGTTTCTTAACCGCTTGACAGGATATGATGTTGTAATGAAACACCGGCTGTTTCTAATACGGAAGCGTATTGATACTTAAGCAGGGTGTTGCGAAATTTGCAAAGAAAAAAAATTGTCGCATGTAGCTTGTTCTTATTGCATAGCGTTATTTAACTCACTATGTAGAAACAGTAATTTCTTATAATAGACCTGAGTTCTATTATATTGATTCATTGATCATTAACAATCAGGTTCGTGGGTATATAGAATAGTATAGAAAGAGCTAGTAAAAATTTATCTGTAAAAAACCTCTTAAAACGTTAATGAGAAAAAAATGTGTAACTAGATTTTGCTCGCACCTTCGCCCGTGGTAATGTGTTTTCAGAGGTGAAAAGTGCCTTGTCCTATGACATAAGCCTGATCATGGTCTATTTGAGTGCTAAATTAAATCCGTACTTGTTCAGCCGTTATGGTGTTAACATACATCCAAATTAAAAAATCTAACGAACCCACGAAATTACTTCAACCATAGCTAAAAATCAGATCGATAAAATCAGCTTTTAATTAAAATACCGCATTCAAATCGGTCCATGCGTTTAGGTGCTACAGACAGACAGACAAAGAGGTCAAACTTACAATTACACTCATTACCATTAAAGTTATAACAAGTTATAAAATATGTATAATTTTGTTACTAATATTATTCATCTGTTTATTTAAAACAATTTTCCTGCGGTTTCTAGTATGTCATCACACCACCTCCTTACTGCTACTCAATGTATGGAGAGTAAACGAAAACAGCAGTTTTCGTTAGCAATCGTTTTAGAAAACTATGAAAACTTGTACTAGGCCTACAGATCTCGATGGATTTTTGTAGCAAATTGTGTAGTGCAAGTGACTGGCTCGGTAGCGCAGTTGTAACTATTGCGCACGCGGTACGACTATATTTATTTGAAATAATAACATAAGTAGCGTTATTTAAGGTTGTGTAATTATCTTTTTGGTTATTTAAATCCTTGTAAGTCATCTTGACTTCGCCAGTCTTTTCCAGAAAACTTTGTAGAGATTTTTGTTTGATTAATTAAAATTTTGTTTTATTTTTGTATTTGTATCTCTATTAATTCTGCTAAGATGTAGTTTAGTCGTAACTTACTACACCCCCTTTTGTAGTGGAAAAATTAATGTATTGACAACAATGTAGGGTCATATACGATTTTCTTTCTTTCATGCAGATAATATGAAAATCAAGTTTATAAACATTTTAAAACATGTCGTATTTAATACCAAAATATAGAAAAATGTTTGCAACACTTTTTACGTACCGTTCGTATTTATCCTTTGTCCCTTGACACACAAAACATCGAATTAAGTGTTTTCGCTATCTGTGACATATGGTCAGCAAAAACGTACGAAGCAACAAAAAGTATTACAATGTACAGCTAGAATGTAATATATGGCGCATTATGTATCCTTTCTTTGCTTTCGTCATCTGTGGACGCACGAACGGACATTCGTCTATTTGCATTCAGCGTCGCGCAACCGCCGGAAGTAGGGCGTGCCCCCAAACTGCTCACTTCCGGCGCTGTGTGTCCGTCACATTACCGTCAGGTGCGATAGAGGTACACTTTTATGTTAACATCGCGGATTTTTAACGATGAATTATTTGGAATTCTTCCTTCGGATTGTTGGTAATGACATGTTTAAAATTGGAATTGTTTAATTGTTGGTAATGACATGTTTAAAACTTGAATTGTTTAATTGTTGGTAATTGAAAACCCGAATTATTGATTATATAATAATAAAAAGTATGTTTTTGTACAAACATAAAATTCCCATTACAATTAACAATTAACTAGGTGCTTTCAAGTTGCACCTATTAACAACAATATTTCCAAAATAAAAAGACAATATTATTTGACAGAGGGCCCAAAACTAGGCTATGGCTGTATCTTGGCACTTGGCTTTTGAAGACCAAATTATTACTTTAAAATATTTGTATAAACATATATATTATGTAATCTTTTATTCGACACTATTATAGTAGTTTTTAATTTTGGCCTCTTATGGGTTTATTATGTTTAATATATTTTCAGTTTCTAAGTAGTCCAGCGATTGCAGCCAATTCGACAGCAGTACCTTAGTCTCTAAGAACGTTAGACCTTTGAGGTTACAATGTCTTTCGACTGAGTTATGAAGTATAAGTTCTAAGGAACTCACCAAATCTCCCTCCGAAAAACGTGTTTATAGTAGGTAGTGGTAACCTAAAAATCCTTTTTCTAACCAAAACTGGGTAGCATTCTAGATTTGTAAGTTATCTATGTATATTTAAACAGATTCTGAGAATGAATAGTTGACGTACGGTAATAAATTCCGCTTCTTTGTACAGCTGATATGTAAGCTGTTCATTTAACATTATTTTCAGTACAGACTTTTGGGCTCTTTCTGCAATATCTAATTAGATTAGATTATGAAGCATTTTTTCCAGATTGCATTACAATAGATGTACCGCAAAAGGCTACGTATATAACTTATACTCATGTCTGTATTTCCGTATTAGTTAGTAGAGGTGCGAGTAGAACTGCATCCACGTTTCGCCGAGCTTATTTCCGCACCATGATGTGATAGAGCAGTGAGCCTATCGCCATACCGGGCTCAATTCTGGACTCCGAATTGATATTGAGCATTTCATGATAGAAAATCCCAATGTCACTTACTCGACCCGGGGATCGAATCCAAGACCTCAGCACATGGATGCTATCCTGGGAAATCATTGAAAGATAATCCTACAGGAAGTTTAGTGTCGTCTCCAAATTGTGATAACTGGGAACAGACAAGAAGCGTCAAACTCATTAGTCGCTATCGGAAATCTTAGACAGTGTCTTATAAACTAAGCTAGTTCATAAAGATCTTCGTTAATAATCAAATAAAGATACATGTTCATTATATTACTAAACAAAATCATGGAAAGAATGTTCTCTATAACGCTTACTTTTAATTAACTTCATCACAAGAACCAATAATGAATGCTGGCATAATTTATAACGCGGAGCGCACACTAGCGGGCGTTTCTAAATTTTCGTAAATGTCACCATAACATTGTAAGGAGGACGTAAATTCATATAAGATAATGGCGGCAATTTCACTGTCTCCGTAATTTACTTTATAAAATACAACACGGGGCGTACGTTGATGACTGCGGTTAAAGCTGCGACTCGAAGTGGGACATTAACTGGCGCACAGTTAAGCGGAGTACACACTCGCCGGCATGGCACTCGCCTGTTGCGCAAGATGACATCCGAGCCGCGGATTAGCATAACGCTAGTGATATAATTTCTAGAAGCGAAATATCGAGTAGATAAAATTATTAATTCGTTGCGATAGTGCGGTTCTCTATCCGAGATATGAAATTATATCTAACTGTGATTATTTTAACGTTACGAGTTACATCAAATTAGAAATTATTACCCATATCTTCTGTTACGTAGTAGTTTCAATGTTACAATTATATAAATGTGAAAACTAAAGGATCGTTACATTGAAGTATTTAGTTCGTGTAATGAAGCCATTGCCATATTAATAACCACGTCTATAAATAGACAAATGTTCCGTTGTTGCAATATTGTTGTACGGTAACATTCTGTGCAAAATGTTTTGGGCAATAACAAACGTGAACTAAACAAAATTTGTAATGGCGACGCCTCGCGTTCAACTTTTAACACTGCTCTAACGGAAGTCATGCGATCGCAGCAAAGTATTTAATAGCACCATGAAGCGGTATTAACTGTGTGTTTGGAATACAATTTATTGACTCTTGCGGGCGTTTAGTAAAAACACATTGTTGTGTTGTGAAACTACACAAACCCTACGGTCAATAACGAAGATTTAGCAATTGGTTTATTTTCGACACACTATTTGGTAGGTCTAAAACTATCGATATAAAGTATGATTACTGCAGCGCGGGCACATCCCTATCCCTAGCATTCGAGGTCGCAGTAAAATGACATGACGGAGTGTGCGCATGATTCACCGACGCGTCCACGTTTGCGTGCTTTAGCTATAATAATACATAATATACGCTCTACTGTAGACACTTTTTATACATACTAAACATGAAAAAAACGTAAACATTTTGACAGACGTGATTGACATCGATAATTAAAAAGTGACGCGGATAAAAGCAACTACGTCATTAATTTGAAGGAAGATAAATATATGTAATTTATACGGACACAACTGTCCGTGAATAACTTTACGTTAAATAATTGGAGACAGTGTAGCTATGAAACAATGGGGATTATCTAAAGATGAATAGACTCGCTTACAAAATTAGACGGCGAAGTTGTTAAACACGCGAGATCTGACGGCAATTTTTATAATGTCCAATAGTCCGCGACACATAATCGTCGTTTGTATTCTTAGATATTATTTAGAACATTTTCATGTTTTTTTTGGTAGACTTTTGTTCCTCGTGCCGACTGCAGAGGAAGTCGTAAAATGCTTTTCTATGCGTAGTTCGGGATCCAAAGTACGGTCTCGCTCCGGCGAATACATATTTCTGTTCATTAAATTCCACACCACATGGATATTGCTCTGAATCCTATTAAATGAATTCCCGACACGAGTCTCTGGATTATTACAGAAATTAAAAATATTGATGTTGCTTCCGCTATTGTCAATGTATAAAAACGAATAAAGGAACTTTACGCTGGCCTTTTAGTACAAAGTTTGATTTCATAGGTTAGCGAGAAAGAATTAGAGTATGGATTTTTGAAACAAAAGATTGCCACTAGATACATACAGTTATAATTGTCCGCGATGGAGTAATATCACGCGTGCCTAATCGTGTCTCCGATGACAGAATTACGTCGATGATGATAATATAGATAGATCTTACGCTGTTTTTCATTGGTCGTGTATTTTTAGTGATTTGACGTAATCAAACGATATAATATCTTAACGCATTGGTACATCGGATTTTAAATTAATATCCACGACTAATAATCTGGTTTGATTTAAAACTTATTGATATTAAATTTTTAACGCTTTTTCTGCAAAATTGTTTAAAACTTCAGCGCTTCAGTTCAAAAGTGAGCCAAAAAAATCTCTTTGCTCTCTGGACTACATAATTAATTGCTTTTAACTTGGCGAGCTTTAACGTGAAGTTGTAAATTTGAAATTTATAATTTAGTTGAACTCAAAATATACGTACTTGCGTATATTGAAGCGAACTTGTGCTAGCAAAATGTAACGACAGACAGTGCGAAGCGTGCAAATACTGCGTTTCGTACAAATGTAAATCATTTGATGCACATTTGCCCCAGTTTCGTGGACGAGGTGGGTGCACCAATTAAATCGGACTCGTATCCTCATTAACGTGTGTCCTGACAGATATATTATCAACAATATTTGTATACCACGCCAGCCAGCGCTGGCCCGGCTGGACTTCTTCATCCCGTGCTCGTTTCCTTTGATTTATGCATCGTTTGATGTCGCATCCAAATATCACCAAACTTTATATAACATTGATCGACACTCAACCATTTACTATAATTTCTTAGTATTTCATGAGGTGCTAAATTGGTTTTGTTAACTATATTGATCATCGAAAGAACCACTGCGGCAAACATTCGATAGATTAAATTTTATTTATTCACTTTTTACGGCGATAATAAATTGTACTTTGTAGTTGTGTCAACATGATAATTTGTAATAGAATATTACTAGAACAAAATTTACAATCAAGTAGAGCCAACTTAAAAATGCGATCCAAGCTGTTCCCTAGACTTGAAGGTATGGTTAGCTGATTTTCAATTTTCCAATTTATTTCTGAAGGTAATGATGTGTGCAATTTTATATCGGGAATTTAATTTAACGACGACGTAGGGATATATTTGATGCCTTATGTAACTAGCTGGTTAGATCAAAACGGATACAATATGAATTGAATTTAGATATTGAAGCTTAGCTTAAATTAAATTCTTCTTTCTGAGTGTTTTATACTCACAAAAATGTAATGTTAAATGAAATCGTATTATAGTAAGTACTTGTTCTGTATTTTTACATTTCTTGGTAGCACAACGCTATCACTAATTTCTTATAATTTATTATAATAATAATATGGATGTATTCGTCAATAAACTGAACGCAGCAAATACAGTGACAAGTGCTGCCACCTATACAGTTAAAACCACTTAATTTAAATCTGCAAAACCGACCATAACGTTTGTGTTGGCCCTGTGACAATCAATTATTGACATCCAAAATCCTAAAGAACTTAGTATTCGTATCTGGAACGAGCCTAAAGATTCCGTGGCGACAACCAGCGCATATGCCACCACCAAGCATGGGTAAATGAAACGGTCTGAAAACGGCAGTACTGCGAGTACATCCGCTACTGGAACGCTTTATTCCTGGTCCTTCGGTTTAATTTCCGCAACAGTACTCATTATTGTAAATAATGTTTTGGTAGTATTTTGCAGGCCGCTTCCAACAGGTGAGTCTGGAAAGCTTTGGGGGAGGCCTATGTTCAGCAGTGGACGTCCTGTGGCTGATGATGATGATGATAATGAAATCATGTCAGATCATACATTTTAATTAGGTGAGATTAATGTTAATTAAACGGTTCTAATATCGTCGACCCCGAGATTATAAATTGTCTGACTCATGATCAGCTTGTTAGTCATATAATCAAAATTGTAACCGTAAATTAAAATGATTGAGTGTTATTACCTGCAATTTATTAAGCATTTAGCAAGCAAGTTGCATTGCTATTTCCTCTAATGTACTACCTGGTAGTGACTAACTATTTATATCGCAAAGACTAGTTTATAACCGATGAAAAATATCAAGGAGGTTCTCAGTTCGGTGCGTATATATTTTTTGTTTGTATAACCACTCTGTAACATAAAGACTCCATTTGCCTGCATGAATACAATTAATAGTGCATTAGGTACGACATATTTCTTTATTTTGTTATTTATATAAAAGTAAATTGTCGTTAGGCGCCTAACAATAATTACCAGTTTGCACAAATACGTAACCGTGTCATGAGAAAATAAGTAATATCGTAACAGTTTATACATTATATATCATCATTACGCGTTCAAATTTCCGAAATAAATACAGATTGCTAAAGCGCATAATTTAATTGTAATACTGTACGCCTATGTCAAGTCCGATGGTTCATATGTATATCGTGGTTCAACACGACTGTTGCAGAACAATTCGTGGGAATACGGAAATATGACGCACGGTTAAAGGAAATAAAGAAAAAACTAACAGTATTCAAGATTAAAGATAGCAGTGCGAACAACCGAGTTCACGTCAATGTAGTGGAATGGGTACTACTGATACTGCCGATGATATTCATAAAACTCGCATTGCACGTGTAAATGCACGTCGGTATTTTCTTTTTCAACAGTCACACATAGTCCTGACCCCATAGTAAGATATGAGTTTTGTGTCGTGGGTATCAGGAACTACGAGAGACTTTCGGTCTCACAACACCCAGACCCCGAAACAAATATTTGTGGATCACACTAATGTATGTCTCGGTGCGGGGATCGAACCCTCGGCCTCTCGCTTCACAGTCGGCTACTCGTCCACTGCACCCCGGAGGCTGTCGTGTATTGCTTGGATACATCAATTAAAATAAGTATTTTGTTACTTTACAGCTTTTTTAATTTTCAATTTACTATGGAACGATTTGATCAGTATCAGTCATCAAGCCAACAAGGTTGCTAAATTGATCCTACGATTATTAGTTTATAGGCACCAACGGCTTTGGGTGCTCCACATCAAAAGTGTGGTCACATATGGCATTTTACCAATTGGCAGCTGCTAATCGCAAAGAGTTTAAGTATTATATATATTTAAGTAGGTAATGAATTAGTCATCGAAATAATGATATTAATGATTTAAAGTTTGAAGCGAAAAACACATACAACTTAAAAATTTACACATACTTCATGAAACTATATATAATTCTTCATATAAAATTCCCATTATAAGTCAGTATAATATTCAATTACACCTAAAATATACGGAGAACGAATACATAAGTTTAATAATATGTTTTAAAATGGGTACCATTTTTCTCATGTTCCATGGAAAGCAACGACTCGGAAAATTATTCATAAAGCATAATGTGACGTAGTAGGCTGCTGTTTAGTATTCTGCGGTTATAGTTAGTAGCTTATGTGGTGTGTGCCAGAGAGCACGTTTCACACGAAAGATAAATGTATAAATTAATGTTTCACCACATGCGGCGTATGTACGAGTACTGGGGTCGAACACTCCCGTCCACACCGGCCCGGTGATATGTTGCCGATGAGATTTCACCGCGCTGCAGTTTTCAGTTGTGTGTCGTGTCTGTAATATTGTCCGCTGATTTATAAGCGACTGCATTATGCTAAATGTTACATCATACTATTTTCCATACATTAGTTCCTCATATTCCTGTGAGCGTCTCTATTTATAACAGAGTGTTATGTATTAATCTTTGGTCACAAATAGGTATGGGTAGGGATCGTCTAATATAAAATAACGCGTCTCATTACTCATTTCGAACGTTCTACGGTTTAATTTATACGAATATGCCCATATTCGTCTATTTCGGAAATATAAACATGGAGGGCGAATACAAATACTGCCCTGGGCGCTCGAGACATTGACCAGGGTCATACGTCATATTTTTGTAAACATGGATGACGTGATAGCTATAGCAAAACTCGCACTAAGGTCGTAGGTGACGGCCGGTTTTATAATTGCATATAAATTTGTGTTGAAATAAATATATTCTTATTTTTTATACATACGATGCACCTCGACAAGATTTTCTGGTTGTATAATTCACAATGTCATGTTTCTTTGTTAAAAAAGACGGATTTTATGCTGATTTTAATGTGCACTTAGAACATACTAGACCAGTGTTTCCCAAACTTTTTTGACCATGCCCCACCTTAACATTTTTTTGTTAAATTTGTCACCGATATCTAGCATTGCATTTAAATCACCCAAAGCGAAAGGGTTAAAGTCGTGTCGAGTCCATTTTTAAATTACCCCCCTTGAAATTCGATCTACGACTATCAAATTGCCCCACCCCACGTTGGGAAACACTGTACTAGACGATAATATGACAATAAACAGTGTATTTATAATAATATGTTATAATTTGTCAACTAAATCGTGTCTAATAAAAGATAACCTTAAAAACCGAATAATGAATAACACAAAACGCATTTATGAACAATAGAATTATATTTATTTTATGTGGTTTGGGGCAAAAACAAATTATCATAAAAATTTAAGATATACGAGGGAAAAATCTTGAAGTGGTAAATTTACATAATGATGTTTGCGTAGAAATATCACGATTTGAGATCTCTGAGGGTTTTGTTTAAAGTATTTTGTGTGTTATATCCAGTATTTACGATGTTGTTGCTTACCTCGATGAATAATTATGAGGTAGAAATAAAGAAATTCAGAATAAACTTAAAACAATGGTCACAACACATGCAACGTCAACGTAACGTAATTTAGCGCAAATAATTAATATGTTAGATAGATTTTGTTTTTTTTCAGTTCAGTTTATTTAAATGAAGAAGAATATTTCTGGAATCATTCCCTTAAATACTAATAAAGCGCCAATATAGCAGTTAAGTAGAATAATATAATAAAAATAGAAGTCGAATTTCAACCATTGGAGTAAATAAATATTTGTAAAAACTTATTGAGCTGATTTATCGACACCGCGCCGTTTGTTGAATTCTAGAGAAAAGGAACTCTTGCTCTTTTCAACTTTCCCTAAACAGAGGTGTTGATGTGAAAAAGAACTCGAGCAGAAATTATTTAATTAAATTTAATTTAATTTTCACACACTCGGTCATAACAAGTAATTTCTATAATTTTAATGATCTCATTAGCGCAATTTCTAATGTGTGACTGGATATCTCCACAACAATGAACAGCGAAAATACCGTAACTGTGTTCTTAGTGAATGAATATAATTATCAAAGTTAACATATTATATTATGCCTATATGGTAGTTTATCGATCTTAAACGATAACATAATTTTGATCTTTTCGTTAACAATTTCTAATTTAATACCGTAAATTTTAACGTTTTATCGAATATTCAGTTATTCTATAAGTACCTAGTAATGGAGCTCCATTGAAATGATGCTTCATTGTTTTAAGCAGTATAATTTAAGCTAAAATTAACCTTTAATAATGGACATTATACATTGAGCCCATTTGCATAATTATTAATTACAAAGTACACACAGGATATATTATTCATCTTGAACAATTAAATTTCCCTTGTAACTACTAAAAATAAGTGTATTCCTCTGAATATACAGGTTGTAATGTGAACGGTCCACCAAACGAAGCAAGTCAATACAGGATCCCAATACCTATATAAGGTGGTAGGTCCCTCGTATGCGAGAGGCCGTCTGGGTTGGTACCACTGCTTTGTCTATTTCTGCCGCCAAGCAACAGTGTCTAAGCACTGTTGTGTTTCGGTTTGAAGACCAATGAAGCCAGTGAAATTACAGGGCATTATGAGACTCAACATCTTATGTCTCGGGGTGACGAGCGCAGTTCAGTGCCATGCAGTGCTTTGTGATTCAAAGTTCTGTATGGTGTTGCTTCTCTTTATGAGCAGGCGTAACGCTTACCATCAGGCAGCGCCTTGCTCGTCTCGTCATTCTATGAAATAAAAAACCTATTGATTAAACTACCATGTATATTGGCTGAAAATGCGTTGTTCAATGTTTTTTGGAATTATAATGAATACCGACTTGTGGAATTATTTCGAAATTTATGAAGCCCAGACTCAAAGTGATAGTAAGTTATATTGATTTTATCTATTACGAAATATTGGAGTCTGGAATTGGGTCCGGTATGGCCATAGGCTCGCCGCCCATCACATCATGGGACGGAAATGAGCTCGGAGAAATACGGGTGTACTGGTTACCCCTTCGAGAATTACAGGCGTGGGTGCATATGACAAAGTTCTGCGATAGTTCGAAAGCTATTAGTCACTTATTATTTATGGTATTTGGAAAAAATACTACCGTAGACCTAATAGTTATGTTGTAATTGCGAAGTTGAGTCTATAGTCTCAATCAATAGGTATTCAGGGTCTCAATCGACCTGCTTCCTTTAGTCCACTATTGATACTACACTCTGTATATATAGGTTTTGCCTCAAGCAACACGTCACGCACCGAGACAAGTGTTTGTGTGATCCACATTTATTTGTTTCGGGGTCTGGGTGTTGTGAGACCGAAAGTCTCTCGTAGTTCCTGATACCCATGACACAAGACTCGTATCTTACTGTGGGGTCAGGACTATGTGTGTGACTGTTGGGTGTATTTATTTATTTATTTATTTATAACACCACTAACTACGAGTTGTGATGCTCGTGGCAAAGCCTATGCAAAGGGGTCTTATCATTCAGCCTTCGTGTCTTACTCTAGATTAAGCACGGGTCGACAGTGTCAGTCGCTTGTTTACTTGGAGGCTAGGCACCCTAGGTAGCTAGTAACTATATAGGAGGACTAGCTGTATACACGAGAGATAAATATGTATGTACATGTATGTACCGACTTGTGTCTTTCAAGAGAAGAAATATATAAAATATATAAAGTAACATGTGAAAAAATATATACGCAGACGTAAGAAAAATAAGATAAGCTCAAATTAAAATAGACGAGACAGAAACTATATAATCCTGTTTTTTGACCTAGTAAGGAGAAATCGCTCACATGGCAACATAATGGTCCGGGCTCCCTGGGCCAGCTGATCCATTTGATTACTATCAAGCTAATTTTCCATGAGTAGCTTCGTTTCGATGAGACACCCAACAATCCCCTATGCGAAAATTCTCTATTGTGGTAGCTAACAGAGGTAGCAAGGATAGAATATTTCGATTTGATGATACTCAAAAATTTATTATTTTATTTGTAGGACAATATGACTGCTAAATTATATAAATATTGACTAAGTAAAAACAAAAAAAATCAGCTGGTTAGTAATCATACCTATTGGAAGGAGAGGCTTCCAATATGTATCGATAACGAGGTCATAAAAATGATTACTAACCAGCAGATTTTTTTGTTTTTACTTAGTTAATATTTATATAATTTAACAGTCATATTGTCCTACAAATAAAATAATAATTTTTTGAGTATCATCAAATCGAAATATTCTACCCTTGCTACCTCTGTTAGCTACCACAATAGAGAATTTTCGCATAGGGAATTGTTGGGCGTCTCATCGAAACGAAGCTACTCACGGAAAATTAGCTTGATAATAATCAAGTGGATCAGCTGGCCCAGGGAACCCGGACCATAAATAGCGACTTAAATAAATAACGCTTAGATATCTATATATCTATTCCTATAGATATCTATATATATACCCTATTCAACGTACAATAAAAGAAAACTAGACAGCAGAATAATCTAGATATAAAGTACACGAGGTTAGGACAACATTCCTACAGGAAATTCTGAAACAAATATCGTAGTGCGGAACGGCAGATATGAATGAGTGCTTTGTTGTTATACCTCACAATTCAAAATACGTAGTATTATACATATATCTGTTTTATAAATGTCATTTTATTCGCTTGGGGGTGGCGAGGACGACCCTAGATTGATTATATCATCCCCTTTTCCACTTGGGTCCCCTTTTTTAACCCCTTTGCGCGTATCACCGTCAAAGTAAAAAGGGCTCGCATTTCAATGGTTCAGCGGAACGGTACATTTATCAAGGATGTAATGAATTATCGGGAATTTTCCAATAAGGCCCTTTCCAGAAAGGCACTTATAACCAGCAGTGCTGAGGCGTGCGAATATCGCGGGTCATAAATTACTGTTATACCTGAGTGGTACGTTTACTGAACTATATAAAGGATTTTCTTTAGCAAGCATTTGAATTTAGCGCTGTGATACGATTAGAATAATTTCACTAAAAACATATTTCGGGCTGTAACTATATTTGATTCTTGTAAATGAATAAATACTTTCATTCTTTTTACCTCAAATGAACGACGAGACGAACAAGTAGCTTGCCTGATGGTAAGCGTCACACCTGCCCATAATCAGAAGCAATACCACACAGAACTTTGAATTACAAAGCACTGCATGGTACTGAACTGCGCTCGTCACCCCGAGACATAAGATGTTAAGTCCCATAATGCCCAGTAATTTCGCTGGCTTCAATATCCTTCAAACCGAAACACAACAGTGCTTACACACAGTTGCTTGGCGGCATAAATAGACAAAGCGGTGGTACCAACCCCAGACGGCCTCTCGCATACGAGGGGTCTACGACCTTGTATTAAATTAAATAAAATATATAATTCAGGGCTTTATTACAAGGCCTATTCAAACTTTAATCTAGGTTACTAACAACTAGTAACTATAGTAACCCATAATAGCCAACATAAACCTAATTTAAAGTTAGAATATGTTTTGTAATAAGACGGCTATTGTTTACGTTAACACTGACACTGTCTCAATGTAAAACCACAGCTGACGTAATAGGCCACTACGCGACCACTTGTATATGAGGCTGCTAGAACCAGAGTGGCCTAACTGCATTTTGATGACTTTTGACCAATTTGTATTTTCGTCAATTTAAACCAGGGCCGAAATGGATTTGTACTGCCAGCTATGTCAAGATGATGTTACCAATTTTAGGCCGGTTTGGTCTTGTAGATTAACATTTTTAAATTGACGAAAATACAAATTGGTCGAAAGTCATCAAAATGCAGTTAGGCCACTCTGGTTCTAGCAGCCTCATATATTAATAGCCATTAGCCATATCTAAACAAACCACTACATACTGTTCCGACCTACGACCACACTATAGGCTAGCCACGTCAATAAAAGTGTGGTCTGCGTTATTGCGTCGCCTCATTTTGGTTATGCACTTCGTCGTGGTACCGGATAGGACAATCCACATTGGCGCACTATTCGAACCATATATTGTTAAAGTAGGTTTAGAGATACGAGACAGATGACAGCGACACGTCCGCTTTGTATGAAGTTAATAAATAAATAAAAAAAAGATACACCCAACAGTCACATACATAGTCCTGACCCCACAGTAAGATACAACAAGTCTTGTATCGTGTGTATCAGCAATTACGAGAGACTTTCAGTCTCACAACACCCAGACCCCGAAACAAATATTTGTGGATCACACAAACATTTATCTCGGTGCGGGGATCGAACCTTCGAGTTCGATCGAGCTTCACAGCCGGCTACTCGCCCGCTGCTACACGGAGGCTGTCAAAATTGCACGGTAACGGTCGCGCCTGTCCCTGTCGCATAAAAACGTACCTGATTGACTGACAGACGATTGCATATAAAGAGACCGAACAAATCTTACTCCCAGAGGTTACCCCCAGAAACAAACTTACAAATTATACCTCTTTAAATTATTTATTAGTGTATATATTATTAATTATTTTAACACTTCTATTGTCACCGAACAGTGGTAACATATTATTAAAATTCCGCCACTGATTGTTACATTATTAGTTTCAACATTATTCATTTCATTTTAACATTAATCGTTCCAGCAGGTATGAGCCTGCTTTAATAAAAGCGGTGTAGCTGTTAAGGTGATAAAATGAACATAAAATGGATCGTAAATCATAAACCGCTATAAAATTTAAACTATGAAAACTGCTACATAAAATTTTCTCCGCTCATGAAACGTTAAAGTTTTGTATAGGTATGGGTAATATGTAAATAGATACCTGGTTGTTGCATGATTTTGTTTATTTCCATAAACTGCAACAGTTCTTCCCACATGTCTAGATAGACAGATACAGATGTATTCAACCTTATTTATATCCCCTTGCGGCTCACTTGTGCTGCAAAAGAAGGGTTGTTTATACTGTTCACCTTAGAGGAGTATAATAAGAAGAAAACTAGCAGTCTTGGCCGCTCTAGGCCATATACACACCAAACGCTCCCTTCTCAACTTCATCATTGTATGTATGTAGAAATATATTAATTTACTAGCTATTGCTCATGTAGAAATTGAAAGTGTTTTCTCACCTCTGAGTTTTCTAAGTTCCGTGTTTATTAATTGTTAATTTTCGATTGCCTTAACGACGAAGGAAACATCGTGAGGAAAACTGCATACCTGAAAAGTTCTCCATAAGAATTTCTAAAGTATGTGAAATCTGCCAACCCGCATTAGGCCAACGTGGTGGACTAAGGACTAACCCGTCTCATTCAGTAGAGGAAACCTGTGTCCAGCAGTGGAACGCGTATATTACGCAGGGCTAGCATTATTATAAATTTACTTTCTCACGCATAACTACTAACATTCGCATTTTCCCTGGCACAGCAAACTGACTCTACTGCACCTGGTGGTAAGTACCTACAGTGCTAAATATAATGTCGATCGTCGGGGAACGCCATGCCTCTCGTCAGATTTATGCCAGACTGAACTTGCTGGATATACATTGACAGATCCCGAAACGAGCCTGATGATGAATTGTTCACTAGATGTGATGTGGTCGCTATCCAATAGAGTACAAATAATAATATGTTTTAAACAAGTATTTATAAATTAATTCTAATTTGTCGTGGATAAACAGCATACAAATGGCAAATATTTCGCCGCGCCGCGCCGTCCAGCAAGAGCCGCGCGCGTTTAGAATAATGAACTAATATGTCACTGAAAATTAATTGGTTTCAAATAAGAAATGATTTCTTTAATTATAAGATTTTTGTTCAATTTTAAGTTTAATGTACGGATTATGGTATGTGCCATATACTATTATGTATTTATATATTATGTATTATATTATATTATATATTATATTTATATTATGTATATTACAATACTGAGTCGGCAACCGTACTCCGCGCGACCCGCGTACAACCTATGTGTTTCTTGTCAACCTTGTTTGTAGTTTCGTGTTTGGTCGACCTTAATACCTGGCCGCCCTAAGCCCCGGCATTATGGAAAGTCCGCCTTTGAGTAAAATGTATTAAAACTCTCTAATTTCATTCAGATTTTCAGAATTCAATTGCTGTATCAAAATATATTTTAACTACCATAATTCTAACATTACTAAATTTATTTGACAGCGTACTACAAAAAATAACAAGTACCTGAATTATATAAAAATAAAGAAATAGAAGAATAACAAACATGCAAATATTTATCAAATTGAGCAATCCTGTTAAATTAAGAGAGATTTATTCCTGTCACTTTAGACTAGTTTAGACGATTTCAGAATACGAAATGTCGTTTGACAAGACCAAACTTAATTTTTATGAATTTAATGACCCGAATACTGAAACGCTACTCAAAAACCGACAGTCTAAGAGGCTACACATTTTCATAAAATTTTGATAGATGGTTCTTGTCATGTTTAATACGAAGTTAAATGCTTGAGTTGCGTTTCAGTATACAGTCGTAAGTCTAGTTTAGAGAGTTTTGTGACAACAGGATCGATATCATTTGTCTCCATCATGGATTGCGAATGTAGTAGTGCACCAACATATTTGTACGATTTCATGAACCGTAAAATTATCGCGCGAATAAATTATGTAATCTGTCCGCGTTTCGACTCAGTTTTGTAAACATGTTTTCTGTCGCCTCCAAACGTTTGATATAAAGTCACTCAACGTGATGTGGTTGCGTGTTACGATTCAAGCTGGCTAAATATACATGTAGGGTTGTTTTTTTAAAAAAAAAAACATTCGTAATGCCTAACATGTCACAGTCAAAATAAATTATGTGTAATAAGTAAATAACATTTTCATTATTTACTACACCTAAGCGGTTAAATACTTCGAAAACCGACTTCAAAAACAGCAGGCTTACCTGCACCATGGTGCAGCGAGCGAGTAGCTGGCCGTGAAACGATAGGTCGCGGGTTCGATATCCGCACTAATAAAAGTGTTTGTATGATCCACCAATATTTATTTCTGGGTGTTGTGGGACCGTAAGCCCCTCATAGTTCCTCATACCCACGATACAGGTTAACTCGGTGTGGGGTCAGATTTGTGTGTGTATGTGTGTTTGAAAAAAGCCTAATCGCGGTGCATTTTGTATTTTATGTTGAGAATTACCCATTTTCCCTCGTACCCCATCATTAAATCTTAACCAAAAGTATATGGGACTACCATCAAATTAAATTCTGTAGAATACAAGAAGAATCATCAAAATCGGTTCACATTTGGCGGATAAATGCGTGAACATACAAAAATTACATGCAGACGAATTCATAATCTCTTTCTTTTCGACTCGGTTTGAAAAGTAATACAAAATTATCATGTAGGTACTCAAATTAACATAATTACGGTACGAAATCAAAACATCAACTTTGCAGCGTCCATCCCGAAAACTTGACATTTTTTTATAACTCACCGGAAATTCACGCTCGAGCGCATTCAGGAGTACTGTAAAGAGAGTCCAAAAGTAAAGATTTGCGTCACATAAAAAAAAATATGTCGTGTCATTTCGACCTTTCGTGCTCACATAATAGAGTGCACGTTTCACGGAAAAATTATACCTACGGCCGCGGGCGAAATTACTCTTCGCGAAGTCTGCTGACTTAACGAGGAAAACATGAAACTTCTGTCATTCTCTTTTGAAATCGTGTTGTATAAGTTTTATATAGAAATAATGTGGGAGTGATGAGCGGTGCGGTGGCTTTTGCCGAAATAACATAATTAAACTGTAACTACGTTTGCGAGTTGGTTAGTTGAATAATTTAATGATGCTTAAGGGAAATTGGCTCAAACTTGTACACACCTTGAGGTCTCCGAGGTCATAACAAAAGCGTACATAGAATGTATACTGTCGTGAGTGGAAACTGCAAAGTTTTGCCACGGCCTAGTTTGTCTTACACTTTATAACATAAGGTCTCATACCAGTAGTGGTAGGTAGAGGTGCACCTAGGCCTCGAGGTGGACAGCTGTGCAAAATATCGTGCTTCTGGAGACGTCGATATACGTTTATTTTGTGAGAGTTTCCCGAGTCCGTAAGGAGTAGGGCCACAAAGCTACAACTAAGTACACTTAGTATCCCCTGGCACCGTTCTACTTGCGCCAAAGAAGCTGGGTTTTTACTCGGTATAGCACCATAGGGTTTTTGGTTAGGGAACTGACTCAGCAGTTGTTCAAACAACCGGGTCGGAAGGTTGGTCCGGCATAAACTTCCCACCTCCCCCATGGCTGGGAAGATATCTGTAACCGGGATTTTCACCGCGAGCATACAAAAAACGGGATACAATGAGCCTATCGTCATACCGGGCAATTCACTCTCGAAACAGATTGTAATTGTACAACTTAGGATTTGAACACAGGACTTGATTGTTGCTCAGTACCACTAGACCAATGAGGTGACTTTACACTTCAGGTGAGCCCATATATGAACGCAATTATATGTGGTATACATGTAATTCAACTGTAATAAAAGATACAAATACCAACTATTTTAAGTATGCATGGATAATAAATCACAGATGCAGTCGCATTCTGTAAAACACTTACGAAATGAATAATGAATTCCTAGCGTTTACTAAATCATTCCGAGTGAAGTCGTCTCTACGCTAAATATTCACAATTAATCAGCAGTTTTGATTAAATGTGGTTGCAAAGTATAAATCCGTGGCATGTGGAAACCATTTTGATTCCTCTATAGACATATGATTATTGTATTTATTCATTTTCAGTTTTTTTTCTAGCATAGGCCGGCAGACGATCAAGTGGGTCACCTGTTGGTAAATGATCTCCACCCCCCATGTACACCCACAATATTAGTAGAATCATGAACGTATTGCTGGCCTTAAAGAGAAGGAAAAATAAAGGGAAAATTGGGAAGGTGCGGAGGGAATTAATTTGAGCCTCCGCCGTACAAAACGCAACTGCAAGCTGTTAGCAATTAGATCGAACCGACTCATTCATGCTGCAGACAAAAAGTCTACAATGTGACTCCACTTTCACAAACAATTTGCAATGTACATTTATAACAACAGACCACCATTCTCTGTAAATTCTGGCTGAAAAGAACAAATAAATATTTTTATCGAGATATTTCTACTTTCTACACTATAAAATAAAATCATTCATGCAAACCACATCCTACGCGCCGTAAGACATATTTGTTGTAAGTCAACGTACGTTACACACGTCAGTACAAAGTGGATGTACAGTGAGATGTCATCTTCTATGCTCTCGGCGACGCGGTATCAAGCAGGTCAAAGGGCGTGGGGTCGGGCGCATTGTTAACTTGCGAGTCACGGGTAAGGGCTTTTGATGATGACACTTGGTACCGACCGCGCCGTACCGCCGAGCGGCGCATCATATCGAGACGAGAAGTTTTTCGCAAAAATATACCTCGATATTATTTGGTACGTTATTGGCACTCCTATCGGCTTATAATAAACCTTTTATGAATAGCCGTTCAATAGTTGTCATCAATTTTGTCTTATTTAGTTGTGTTGTTTCAAGTTGGATTAAACCAGAATCTATTTAAGTAACTGTTAAATGCTTTGCTAGTGTAGCTCGTATTAAGTAATTTTACTAATTATTTACCTAAGTATTTTACTTAAACATTTAATCTGCGCTGATCTCCAGTACACCATCATTTTAAATAATTATATTTTAATTAATGTATAGTCCTCGCTTTGCTACACATACCTTCAGACTAAGCCCTTTCTCAAATGATGAAATTTCTCATTACTTATACGCGCTTAACAAATTTCATACAATACATAATACACACTCAGAACCCTACATGCCTCTGCACACTCACCCCTTTAAGGGTGGACCAGGTTGTATTCTGAAGGTGCTATTTTTCACTTTATCAAAGGAAGAAGCCCTTCCTTCCTGTGCCTAAAAAGGTCAAATAGGGAGTAACCCGTCGTAACACATTTTCTTGAAGGCTGAACCGATCAGTCGATAAAGAAATGTGAAATTATTCATAGTTCGATGTAAGCGTGTGTATTTATTAAGCACTTTCCGCTGTTTCGCTTTTTGCAAATCGATTTACTGTTGCAATAAATGGCAACTGTAGCGTTAAAAATATTATACAGTTTTATGGTACAATTTGCCATGTGCTTCCGTGACAAATAATAGACTCTGTATGTATTTTTAACAACATTTAAATATAGTTAAAATTAAATTCATAATTAAAACTATCATAAGTAGTTATTGACTGTGATGTCGTGATATAATTAATGAGAGAGTGGTAATTCGTTATTATATCTAGGTATAGTTATAATATTGTGACCGAAATATTAACACGTGAAACAAGCGTTCTGCCCGTGGCTTGGCTCGCGTTGTTTAACTCGATATTAGGTTCATTGCGGTTTACGCTAAGATACATAACCACCGCTTCCCGTGACATCCAATAATGTAATACGCATGGTTACTTTAATTCGACATCCCAAAGCGCCCAACCGCAAGTCTGTCGTCAAACTACATCCAACCATCTTAGTCATTTAAATTCGAACTCGGTTTGAGAGTCGAGCTAAAGAAGTATTCTCGAAGGCACTAATCCTGAATGCGACTGCCACAGATCCTGACTCGTTGAAATTAATCCATCTTCTCTCTCAATAGGAACGGGGAAATGTATTATGCCACGAAAATACCTCCCTCTACACTGACGGCTGCGTTCGTAATAAATTAAATTTACCTAGATTGTTCCATGTAATTATTGTTATTAAGAACGCGTTTAAATGTTTTAAATGTGATGGCAAGGTATTTTGAATGAAGCATATTCCTACACAACAGATGTGCTTGTTTATGGAAAGTAATTTGTATGTTTCTCGTATGGTGTTGGGACTTCAATTTATGATGTTACATGCACGCGTTTCTGTTACATAATGTTCTTACACTATAATGGGTATATATTGTTAGTTGGAATATTTTTGGCTATTCTGTATGAATAAAAGATTGTGTTTTAACCAACTTAAATGTGCTTTGGAAGATATTTTGGAAAATTGGACCTATTTAATTGTATGTAATACACATAACACACACTACTTAGACATAAGAAAAAAAACTGGAAATTTATTTTAAATATGCTTTTATTACCATACCCTTATTTATAACATGCAATGACTAAAGTTAATCATAAAGTAACAATATGAATTGACAATAGGTTTTATACATTGACACCCAATTATATCTTTTATTACTACAATGAAACTCCCTGTATGACTACATACAGGGACTACATACATATACTTATTTATAACATTAAAATTAGGAAATATGCCCTCATGATTTATACACATAGTACGTTTGCGTTCATCGTACAAATATGCTATCAAGAGAAGATTGAAGTAAATTTCAATCTAGAAACTTGCTTGAATGTTGGTGCCGTCTCAAAATCCTTTCAAACTTATTGAAGCAACTTTCCGAACTAGTACGGGGTTTGAAATATTACCTTATGGCATAATATCTTATACACAGCGAATTTCCTCTGAGTATGAACCGTGTATTTAATTGAACAACATACCTACATTTGTTTGATGACACAAAATTAAGCATATACATATTATACACGATTTATCTCTATCTCTGTTTTCGTAGAGTTGCTTTTGTACGGCATGGTCCTAATATCAAACTAAGAGTTCTAAACATTATAATGGTGCAAACAAATCATTAGTACATCGACGGTAGTCTATAATTTTATACTTATCGGGCTAATTTATATAATCACAATCGATTTATACGAAAATTCATATGTATTCTGCATAACATTAAATCCCAATGCAACCAGCGAGTTAAAACTAATAAATCTTTAAATATTAGATACGATTAAAGCGGGTTCACACGCTTCGATTTTACTTGATCATTTAATAAATCGCATTCGAACCGTCTGAGCAGACTTTAAAGCGAATTTATCAACAAAAACCATAACAGTAAAACATACAGGTTTTGTGTATTCAAGTTAGTTGATTAACCAAAAACGAACCACGTGATGCCGCTGTTACAAACAAAATACTAGCGTAGGAAAAAAAATTGAAACATATATATATTTATATTTGAACAAGCAAGTGACGCAGTAAATGCCTGTAGCAAGCCAGCAGCAATAAGTTAACACACAGTGGACCGATACAAATTGCTCAATAGACGGTAACAGGCGCTCCACCACTCGATCTTTGTTTCGTAGCTTTTTATTACCAAAGGACAGTTTTAAATAACGCGTTTTACGAACAACTATAAAATGCTTTTAGTGCAACATCTGTTTACTCTTACGTCGTTAATTCAAACTTTGTACATGAAGCGTTTTATGGTCGGCGAGTAAATATTTATATCGCGACCTCATCTGTCATCAAGTGTTAAGTAATTTTCCGCCTTTCCGGCCTTCTAATCAGCTAGTGCTGCCAGGCTGAGCGCTTTTCCCTAATTTTCATGACACCCTATTAACCAGGCGCAAGTTATTGCTCACTCCGGAGGGATCGTACAGTCGCCTTGGCAACCGGGCAGCTGTGTGTGTAAACAAGCAGTTTTCTGTTTATATGTACGTGTGGGTGTGAGTTGAGTCTGCGGTTTCCAGAACTTGTGGATTCTTATCTATCGGTTTTACGTATACTACGCCCAATGTGCTTTGATATTTTGACTTATTAATCTAGTGTGATGACAAATATTTAGACATATGGATAACTAATATAATCTTTAGTTTTAAATAAAATTTATTGTAGTCTTATAACATTTTGATTTCTCAATTATAATATAATCTAACTAATTTGCATTTGTCGTGTTCATACCCACAGCTATTATAAAATAAATTAATCTCAAAGGGCACTACTAAACAATGATTTGAAGAACTTATTAGATTGATAGGTGATTTAATATGTCGTATGTTGTCAGGAAGTAAATAATCAAAGACAGGTGTCATTCAAATATATTACGTGCTATTAGACTTCCTGAATGCAATTTTACTGTAGATACTTAAAAGTTCTTATTATTATTACACGTTATGGTTTAATTAACATAAGATAAAAGTGATTAAGGAATAGATCTTGAAACTGACAACGTTCATCGTTGTCAGTTTCAAGATCTATATGTAAATGTTTCATGGGTTTTAAAGTCTTATTTATTTAATTTCCTGTTTGGTAAATATTGTCCCTAATCCTTTTTGTTTCCGACGATATAGACTATTCTAATCAATCTGTTTCAAAATTCAATCTGTTTTGTCGGTAGCAAGTAATTATCAGACTTACTCTTTTAAAAATTCCTCCCAGAATGATTCCACTGAGTGTTAACAATATAACGTTACTGATTATAATCGACTGTTAAGAAATATTTTCGCCAATTTTAGTAGTCTTACAAAAAACAGTTTTTTTTATATTCGCCATAGTATCAAGATGATTGATTCACGCTGTAAGTAAGTAATAGCGTCGAGCGGGGCGGTGTTTAGGGATCGGGTATGTATCGTAAGCGTTGGTGCCGGCAATTTTGTACGTCACCGATGTCGGATACGTGTTGGTACTCGCTGATACAGAACTCTTATACTATAAGTATACTTATGGCAAGTTGAGGCGGGCTTACACTCTCAGTGCGACTTTTCAGCTTGACGTGTGATGAGAAAATGTGTGGAATAAATTTATCTCAATAAGAAATAACTTTCAAAATTAGTAATGTTTGGATTAGTCCCAGCACCTTAAAAAGTGGATCTCAAGAACACATTTCATTCATTCAGATTTACCTAATTATATTTTTGACTAGCGTTTTCTTGGGGTTTCGCCTACGTAACAGTTGTTTGCTTGCTGACAACACTACTTTAGTTTTTCATTTTCAAAGATTACAGCACACAAACAATCAGAATCACAAACTTACTAACTCTAATTCTGTATAAAATTCGTATAAATTATTGAAGTAAACCGGTTTTAAATGGTAAAGTGGTGTCTAAAATTTATAAATTGCTCATCGTCATCAGACGGTTTAAAATTTAAATTTTCGGCTTACTTAATTTTTTAAGTAATGCCTTTTATCTACAAATATATATTTAGGTAAAAAGAGCCTTTCTTTACATTTGTCTCTATAAAACCGTTGTTAAGTAATTAATTGGCCTCACGAAAGCTAATATAACTTCAAAAAATTTATGATAATACAAAAAGCTTGGAAATTTATAATTTATCTAATTAATGTCATGGTTAATTGTATCAGAGTTGCCACAATACCGCTAACTCTTGAGGAGTTGAGCCCGTGTATCTATTAGATAATATTGTGTAGCAACACTCGGTCTTAACTATCAGCAGGTAAGTAAATTGATTAAAAGCCAAGATGCATCGGTAAATTTAACCAGACAGTTTAATGGATTCCTTTGTAACTTACCACGGCGTGGGTATAATTTCGTGTATATGCAAATGTAAGTAAGTATTTTTATAGACCGATGGATTGGTCTTACTATCTTTTTAATGGAAGAAGGGGCAACTGGACTAGTGAATCACATGATGGTAACTGATCGCTGATCATTAACGCTCATGGGCGTTAATCAATACGAAAGAAATCGGCGGTGCATTGCCTGACATACATATAGTCATACCTATAACCCCGAAAAGGTAGACAAAGATGCAACTAGTACAACCACGGTTTGCTGAATTTGTTTCCGTCTCATGTGATAAATGGACCCATAGCCATATCGGACACAAATTCCGATTCTGGGCAATTCATTTGATTTTCAAAAACTTAAACACAACTTGTGATTGCCCTACCTTAGATTAGAACCTCGGACCTCACCGGCTTCTCACCTTAAATACGTTTAAGATGAGAAGCCACCACTTTACCAATATGGCGAAACTTCCTATTTTTGAATGCGAATATTTTATTTATCCCTATCCACAACCATATTCATTATAAATAACGAAAAATATAGATAAGTCTATTCCATTGCTCATACTCGCGCAGAAAATTTTGCTGCACTTAAAGTATGAAATATTAAAAATCCACAACACTTTCCATATATTTCGACGTAAGCGGTTTACTGACTGAATCCTCTATAAGAATATTTTTTTTAAATACCACTCATTGACTTCACGATAACTTCAAACTATTAAACTAAATTAGTATTGTGAAATTTGGACCATTCAATCACTTCACGATAACTCAAAACTATTAAACTAAACTAGTATCGTGAAATTTGGACAGATGATAGTTTGTATATATGGCTCCAGTAAGGATTATGAGGATTTTAAAGGGGAAAAGGGGTGATGCTTCACAGCTGGTCTTAGAATCGTCTCGTCACCACGGCACAGTTCATCCATACGGATTCAACAATTAGTGTGGTACCAACGACATGCCGATCCCCATGTCCATTAAAACAACAGTCCTAAGTAAACAGGGACGTGTGTGGTCACCCCGATAAGTGTTGCCACGGCAATATATTGTAATTAGGAAATGGGTATGTGTGAGAGGGTGTAAGAAATCGAGGGATGTTTGTGTGTGTTTATTTGTTGTACACACTAACCTAACACGGTGTGATGTATAAACTAAGTGATGCAGGATAATTGGATTTGCCAAATTTTCACCAAAACCTAATTTATCGCACACATAAACATATGCCCTCGTATGCGAGAGGCCGTCTGGCTTGGTACCACCGCTTTGTCTATTTCTGCCGTCAAGCAACAGTGTGTAAGAACTGTTGTGTGTCAGTTTGAAGGACATTGAAGCCAGTGAAATTATTGGGCATTATGAGACTTAACATCCTATGTCTCGGGGTGACGAGCGCAGTTCAGTGCCATGCAGTGCTTTGTAATTCAAAGTTATATGTGGTGTTGCTTTTGTTTATGGGCAGGTGTGGCGCTTACTAGCAGGCGAGCGCTTGGCTCGTCTCGTCATTCAATCAAACAAAAAATAATAATAATAATTTACTATATAACCCTTTTGGAATAGAATATAGTCGGTAGTCGTTCTGGTTTTTTCAGACTGCACTGCGTGATTCTGGACCACCAATAAACTCATTGTTTGTCGGTGGTCGGTCTGGTTTAGACAGCACTGTGTTTACCATCAGTTATAGTGCATTCACTGTGCCGTGCTCGGGCAAAAAAAATCTACCGTGAATTTAATATCAATAGAGGCACGGATCTATGGCTATGCATATACAGGGTTATTTTTAAAACACCAGCAACCTCGCAGGGGTAGATACCTAAGGTTATAAGCTACTACTTTTGTTCTACGACTTTTGATAATTTGTTAGATTTTATTTTCATACAAAAATAAGTATTCATTTAATTTCCGTCTTGAATGTTACCTACGCGCATCGCAGATTACGTAAGCAAACACGCGAAGCGTGGGGAACCGGGCTAGCGCCTTTGAAGGTAAACGCCCGAGCAGCTGAGCGGCGCCTTTGAGTCGCGCGCGCACGCCGCGCCGCGCCGCAGTCTACGAAGAAAAACACGACACAACAAAAACTTGTAAAATCATTTTTTTTTTAATATATTGAGTTATATCCAAACTCGTAGAACAAAAGTTGTTCCGTATGGGGTCAGCTATCTGGTCCTGCGAGGTTGCTGGTGTTTTAAAATTAACCCTGTATAAAAAAATGTGCCTATTTGTACCCAAATGAAAATAATAACAATAATATTATGCATATCATCAAAAACCGTAATGATCACCACGTCGCGTCACCGTATTATCCTCGACCAGTAGCTCTGGGCTCTAGAGTAAGTCATTCGTATGTACATGACAGTTTGTGCATACGGAATCAACACTTGGTCGACCGCCTCAGTGTACGTGACGTGTAGGGTGACCATACGTGCCGTTCCAAATAATATTCGGTAGTTTATTATTTATTTGAGTTGTACAAAAATATTTATTTTATTTTATTTTTATATATTGAAATACTGTCGCTCTCGAGACGGTATTTGTTCTAAACTTCCTCCCAACAGTTCGGTTAATTTTAGGTTCGTAAATTATTTGCAAAATGTTTGAATAATCAATAATTACACGTACAAAGACTTTTGAATAAATAATAATCATATTTGATATAAATGTTATTTACCTTAAGCTTGGCAACACTAGTGTCGTAGCTTACTGCAATACATCGGGTCGGTCACGTCGCGCGTACGTGGGGTCTACTGGCCGGACCTCGGAGTGCCGGAGGGACTACGGGCACGAAGCCTGATCATAAACCATCGCTTCCACTGATACGCGAAAGATAAACATTGTCGCAACTGAACGAATGAGGAAGCAATTATAAAGTTCGATTTACACTGACAAATTTAGTGGGTCCGAAAATAATTTGCTGGGTACATTCCAGATTAACGTACCTTTATTTTTTTACTTAACTGGAGAGCTACTATACTGAAAATTCGCCGATACCAACTTTACCCGCCATATAACAAGTAGAATAAATATTTCAACAAAAAACATTCATAAAAATTTTCTTGATTCGGTGGTAGAACCAATTGGAGGGCCCTTATATCCTCGGCCTGCTGCGGTCACGATCCTCAACACTAAGGGAACGACAAGATGGATGCATAGAATTCAAGCTGAAAAAAATAATTATTTTATTTTTACGGTCATTTAATTACGTATTTTTTATTATGGAGCATATAAAGGAAATTTTGTATAGAATATTCAGGTCCACATCGACATCGATCTGATCGGCCATGACGGCCCTCGTGACGCAGCAGGCGAGGATCCAACTGTTAAAAGAGGCCGCGAACATCGAGACACAATTTAGTGAATACTACAAATATTTATATCAGGTCTGGTTGTCATGGGACCGTAAGTCCCTAGTATTTTCTGACACCCATGTGCAAGTTTTCCTAGTATGCTGTCAGGACTTTGTATGTAACTGTACTGTGGGATATATTTATTTATTCCTACAGCAGTGGTTTATTGTATATATCGGAGTACAGACACTGAATTGACCTATTTAAATAACGTTATTCTACGTCAATTGTCGGTACCGCCACTCATATTGATAATTTGAGGGTGGTTTGTGTTGTTTACCAAGTAATTCTACTTTCGAAGTAGGGATAGTGAAAATCCCTCTATATAAAGTGGCGTCTTGCCATTTCAAGATCAGTTGAGTTCCGTCCGCGAGTCGTAACAGTCGGGAACTGCTAAAATTATGGCATACTAGAGTCATTTGAGTACAGTGTCAATCTTAATAACTAGTTGACCGCAAATAACGTGATTTATAACCGCGAAGTGTTTCGGTTCAAAGTGTTAAAGTATCCTCAGCACTGTAACGGGTGGTTTTTCGCCGGCTCTTTTTCCCACCTAAGATTGTACTTCCGAGCCGGTAGTAACTTAAAAGAGTGAATAAACGATAAAGTGATAACCCTGTGTCGTTATTATTGAGAGTTTTCATTCGCCGTACATCGTGACCACATCGAGTAAAGACTAAGGGTTGTAAAACCCTCCTCTCTGACACATCTACATGGAGCTCGCCGCGTCATATATTAATGTGGATTTAACTTAGACTCTAAACGTAAATGTAATATATGCCATAAACATAGATATTACAGTGTCAGCATTTCCATCGCGTTATTAACGAAAAACGTCGCCATCAAACAGACATATAAAAAACACAAAGGAACATAAAAACGTCTAGAAGCACAAAAATACAGGAACAATAAAATAAAGCGTTAAAGACCATCACATTTCAGTGCCTAACAAGTCAGGGACGGGTGGAGATCTCCCACCTTTCCAATAAATTTTGCTGGTGGGAGGATACTTGTATCCGACCGGATAGCGACCACCGTACACTGGTGCTAAAACCTGCTGGTGGGAGGATACTTGTATCCGACCGGATAGCGACCACCGTACACTGGTGCTAAAACCTGCCATAGTGGCCCGCCTTGTGTGGGTCGCGTTCCAGGGTCAGCCAGTGTATATCCGGTTCTCCCCAGGGGGCTTGCCCCCTGATCCTAACCCTTTTCCCATCCCTTTTCCTTCCCCTCCCCCTTGGCCCTTTGGCAGGCCAGCATGATCTTGCCGACCAACGATGGACCATTGTTTATCGTTGGTTGACACTATTCTTGGATTGCGCTACACTTACTATCAGGTGTAGCGTAGTCACTTTGCCGTGCCAGGATAAAAATAAAAAAAAAAAAAAAAAAAAAAAATAAAATGCCGCGATGTATGAAATTCACTGAAATCGTTTATAAAGTAAGCTTCATTACTTCCGAGCGGCGTGAGAGGCGGGACACGTATATTTTAGAAAATTCGTTGCGAAAAATGCGGCGCTGCGTTGGGCGGTGCGTCTTTCATATGAGTTCAAAGGCGCCGCCGCCGCCCGCCCGCCCGGCACCTGCGGTGACCAATTATTACTTTGCTTTGTGAGATACCGAGGACCGCTTGGTGTGCTGCGTTATTGAAATTACTGTTTACTTTTAAGAAAATATGTAATTTAAAGTGTTTCGTAGGTAATTTTGATTTGATATACAACTGACAAAACTGTCAAGTTTAAATTATACACTTCGGATATTTAAAAAATAAGGACATGATTACGGCTTAATACAAACCTTTTAAAACATTAGATTAATGTAGTTTTTTTCTCTTGATCGGACTCGATAGCTGGAATTACCTATATGATTCATACGTGAAGAGAAAACATTGTACCCCTTTATAAGCATATTGCGCGCACGGAGGAAGTGTGAGATTTGGCATAGTCAAAGTTTATACAGGATATTTTTAAAATAAATTAAATAAATATACAGGATTACTTTTAAAACACCAACAACCTAGCAGGACTAGACAGCTAACCTCATAAGGAACAACTTTTGTTCTACAAGTTTGGACATACTGAATACATGAAAAAAAAATTATTGAATGACAGACAACTGGCGACTAGATAAATAGGTCAAGTTCAAAGGCAAAAAATTAAGATCGCCTTTAGCCCGTATGTAATACGCTATCAAATTAAATATTGTTACTCCATTTACAGACGAGAACAGATCGCCCAGTTATATATAAACTCAAATAAATAATAATCATCAATTGCTTATATCAAAAATAAAAAAAATATCCGATTCGTAAACACGACCCGGTTATTACACCGCTCTCGGTGAGCGGTGACACATATCAAACAACACCATACAAAACGTCCGCTTACGTTGATTCAGCAAATATTCCCCATAACGTCGACAAGCGCGTCGCAGGAAACGGCGGCAAGTGAAATATGGACGTCCTATCCCGTAAAATGATTCGTGATTTATGCCTCACGCTTTTGATACACGACCGAGATTCTGCGAGATTCTGAGAGATTTGTGTCGCAGGTGACACGAGTCGCGCCCTTCCATCACTCTGAATTGAATTGTTATTTTTTATGGATGCTATATGTCGCCTAAATATACCAAGCTTTGTATTGGAACATCACATCCTCGTAAGGAACATGGCGGGATAAATATGCATGATTTGTGATATATATCGCTTCTCATTTGTTGTGAATTATGCCGGCTTATACCGAAAATAGCAAATACTTTTACAAATGTTAAAGAAACGATAGTGTTCATCACAATCATACATTTAAGTTTTTAACCATGTTTTAGGGCCAGTTTCGCTAAAATATTGACCAGTTTCGCTGAAATATCTAAGATAGTATAAGTTAGCATGCATTCAGATTTTGCTAATAAACCCGCATTAGGCCAGCATGGGGGATTAAAGCCTAACCGAACCTTTGGTGCTCGAGTGAGACACCCGCTTGGCGCGATTCTTCCTATCGCTAATAAACCAATAATAAAACAGCTACTTTTGCTGGTGGGAGGATACTTGTATCCGACCGGATAGCGACCACCGTACACTGGTGCTAAAACCTGCCATAGTGGCCCACCTTGTGTGGATCGCGTTCCAGGTGTATATTCCAAGTGTATATCCGGTCTTCCCCTGGGGGGCTTGTCCCCTGATCCTAACCCTTTTCCCATCCCTTTTTCCTTCCTCTCCCCCTTGGCCCTTTGGCAGGCCGGCATGATCTTGCCGACCTACGATAGACACACTGTTTAATGTTGGTCGACACTATTCTTGGATTGCGCTACACTTACCAACAGGTGTGGCGTAGTCACTTTGCCGAGCCAGGATAAAAAAAGCTACTTTACTTTAATTAATAAACAATATCCATAAAACAATAAAGAAAACTGAAAGAGTTTATCGCTACGAGTGGTGCGAAAGAATATCGCTGAGGCGAGATAGGAGTTTTAATGAAACAGATCAAGTTCGCGACTTCCGACACTCGGCGCTCAACGAAATTGAGCTTGTTTGTTTACCCCTTTTTCAGTCCGGTTTCTGAACCTTTTTGTTGCCGACTCCGATATTCATTATTGGCCAGTGGGAATTACGGAGAAATGTGAGCTCTGAGTGGTATACATTGGATTTCATTTAACCATTATCCTACAGGTAGTGATTGTTCTTTTAATTCTTTTCGGGCAAATGGAAATTGCAAAGTCTATGATGGCCTTTTTAGAGTTTCGCTATTTGTATACAAGTAGTTCAGCTACACTAACATGCATGATTAATTAAGAGTAACATGTTATTGTTCAACTCAACAACTGTTAACTCTTATTTATACATAAATTAAAAGTAGCTCCTCTACATACATAATTTAATATTAAAAGCGGGTCTAATTTGCGTAATATTTAAAGGTAGGTAATAAAATACTTATTCAATTTTTTGCAACCGAGTTCATAGAGTGTGGTCATGGGTTAACTGATGAGAATTAAATAGGTGGGTATTTATTTTGGTGGTATTTATACCTTTAAATATTACCCGATTAAAACCAGTTTTTAATATTATATAAGACAAAAACCATTTAAATAAAAATTAATTAAACTTATTGTTGCACTGAAAAACATCAATTAACTTTGATTGAGTATTAGTACTTAAGGCGTAGAGCTTTAGACACCTTTGTCTACAGCATAAATGAGCCGGCTCGACCGAGTTGCTACCACTGTCTCACAGAAAACCGGCGTATGAAAAGTAGGATCTTGCTTTTGCGTTTCTTACGGCCAATAAAATATCCGGAGGCTGCAATACCCCCTCCACTGCCCAACCCCTCAATTATCCCTTTTTTAAAGGTCCGAAGCGCCTCTATGATTCTTTAGGTATTGTGTATATTTATGGTCGGTGAAGATCAGTTACCTTGACCAACTTGCTCGTTTGCGGCCTCTGCTAAAAAAAATCTTAGAATTCGATTATGTTCACTCTCAGAATCAGTTAATGTTTTATACTTCGTTACTAAGTACAGTAAATCCGATACTCCGTTATGTTCAAATCATAATTGGTAGCTCTGAAAAATGTGAATTCAAATACATTTAATTGACATCTGTGAGTGCGGCTGCTAAGTGGAGATTTTTTTTTAAATATTACGTACCTGATGTAAAAGAAAATAACCACTGTCATTATTTTATGAAATTAAATAACCGTGTCTGAAATCCTAATTTTAGAGACATGTGCTAAACACATCTCCATTTTTCTTAATCCATATTTGAAACTCATCAATCAAACACACAGCAGGCTAACTTTTTAATAAACGTCAATTTCTTTCAGCAATCAATCAATTAGTCTCCGTTGTGAAGTATGTACTGAAATGTTTTAGAGTGTCTACGTATTTTAAAAATTATTAATTTCAGAATGATAATAATTAACCGTCATTTAATAAACATTGATTTTCATACATTTTGAATTAATAATCTTTATTACCGACTTCAAAAAAAGGAGGAGATTAAGAGCTGGTAATAATAAATTTGGTTAAGAGCTGATGATGGAGTATGGACTAAAAAATAAAACTCATCAACGGACAGTAGCTCAGTCGTCTCTATTGTGATATTGAGTTGGATTGTACATACCATAGCTGTACTTAACAACTTGATAAATATAGATCAACGATAGCATCTAAATCCCATGGAATTATTAGAAAAAGTAGGTCAATAAACGTTGGAGATAGTTTGAGTAATAACATTTGTCGCGGCATTCGCGGGAACTGGTGTGGAGTGGGGTAGGGTAGAAGCAGGGGGGGGTGGAATCAATCCACTCACGTCAGGTCCTTGTCCAATCAACTGACACACTGTTCACTGGGGATCAACGAGTACACACAAGTTTGCCGACGGATGTACGAAAGTAGGTTTTATTTTTCCCCCACTCGGACAACCGTCGACATTGACAAATGTGCTCGGTTAATTTTCTGTTGACACATCACTCAATTATCTAGTTTCCTTTTATCAAACTTGTTGCTATGGGCGATAGATTAAATTTGTTTTTTAACCCCCCGATAGAAAGGGGGATGTTTTAAGTTTGATACGTTTTGTTGTCGGTGTATTTGCCTATGGAATCGTAGTGCCGAAACACACATTTAAATGTGTTATTGTTTGGAAGCTGATTAACTCGAGATCGTTCTTAGTAATAATTAAAGAAAATCCTTTCCGCCATAGCAATGTTTTTCAAATTGATATTGAGCGTTTTTACCGGTTAGGATAAATATCATTTCAAGTAAATTAAGGCCATTAATGCAATAATTACCGGCTCTACATTACACAGTTGTAACGTCTGATCTCTCATTTTTGTAGCAAATATTCCAGAATTATAAAGATGATTTCTCCTGAGAGATTGACTTAATTTTCTACCGAATATTTCTTTTTATAAAAAGCAAGTAACTAAATTGTCTGCTTACCTTGGGACTGAATTTACACTGAGTGATGAATACGTAACGCTATAAAAACAGCTGCTAAAAGCTTTCACTTTATTTGCGGCCAACTGTCACCTTTGATTTCGGCAAAGGTTCTGCAATGGGAAATATAAATTTATGTTCGGAGTCTTGAGATGACAAATATACATTAACATCGTAATAAGCAATCATAGCACGGCGGGCAGTGTAAGGAGTGGTACGGACTGTTGAGAAAGTCGTGGATTCAAGCCTACCCCCGAGCGTGTACCTCTGTCTTTCAATGTTGCAGGTCCGTACTGTAGATAGTTTTGTCCTCAGCATAAATGGGCAAGCTCTAACTAATTATTACCATTATCTCACAGAATACCGGAACGAGCAAGTGAGTCACTTGATAGTAAATTAATGATCTCCATCGGCCAATACTATATCAGAATCATAGCATAACTTCGTTGCCGAGATTAAAGGATCGTGATAATTAAGTGACTAGGAAGGGGAGGGCAGATTTGTGACATAAATTAATTAAATTGGAATCACTTTTAATCTGTTTCATTTTTCATTTCAGGTAAGTTTTTAACACGTTTCGAGTACCACCCACTTCCACGAAGGGAAAGGTAAATAAAATAATCTAAGTATCATTAGTCTGTTAAAAGTACTTGTACATCGTTATTTGCAATGAAATTACATGCGTATGTGTATGCGTGAGTGCGTACTCACGCCCGTAAACCTGTAATTTCCGAGCTTATTTCCGTCCCATGGTGCGATAGGGGTGTAGGGTCTATCGCCATATCGGGCACAGTTTCAGACTCCGGGCTGATACTGAGCTTTACTGATATAAAAACACAGTATCACTTTTACCAATATACTTGGTAATTTAAAATCATAAGTGGTGTTGCCACGTTAATAGGCTGACGTCGTACTTGCCATCGGATGAGATGCCGGCGAATAAAAAACCACCTAAACTAGAAAGTAAGAAAGAAAACACATGCCCTCAGCATGATGCTATACTGTGGCCCAACATACTATATATATATAAGTATACAGGGTTAATTTTAAAACACCAGCAACCTCGCAGGACCAGATAGCTGACCCCATACGGAACAACTTTTGTTCTACGAGTTTGTATATAACTCAATATATTTAAAAAAAAATGATTTTACAAGTTTTTGTTGTGTCGTATTTTTCTTCCTAGCGTTCGGCGTGCGAGCGCGACTCAAAGAAGCCGCTCAGCTGGCTCGGGCGATGACCTTCAACGCTAGCCCCGTTCCCCACGCTTCGCGTGTTTGCTTACGTAATCTGCGATGCGTGTAGGTAACATACAAGACGGAAATTAAATGAATACTTATTTTTGTATGAAAATAAAATCTAACAAATTATCAAAAGTCGTAGAACAAAAGTAGTAGCTTATAACCTTAGGTATCTACCCCTGCGAGGTTGCTGGTGTTTTAAAAATAACCCTGTATACTTACCACAACACAGCGCTGGTTTTCATTGGTCACTTATTTGTTTATGTTTTCCCAATAAAGTTGCATAAAATCATGTAGTAAGAGTAAAACCTACAATCTAACATGTGAACCTATACGTTCATATTGTTTTGGCTATGAAGGCAGGGCTAACTCCAAAGTAGTGACAAAATCCTGCTGTAGCTGTCCGCTCAGAGTGGCTGAGCGAGCTCCGTAGACAATTAACTGCCCCAAATTAATTATCCTACTAATATTTTAAACGCGAAAGTTTGTAAGTATGGATGGATGTTTGTTACTCTTTCACGTAAAAACTACTGAGTGGATTTTAATGAAACTTTACAGCAATATAGCTTATACATCAGAATAAGACATAGGCTACTATGTTTTTCAAAAATCAACCCCTGAAGGGTTTAAAAAGGGGATGAAAGTTTGTATGAAAGCTTTTAGATGGCGAAACGAAGTTCGCGGGCACAGCTAGTACCAGAATAAATTAGAGCGCCTCTTTGTGATAAAACTTCATTTAACAATGTACCTACGTTTTCGTTAGATTTTTTTGGATTTTGTTCTTATTATTGTTAATTATGAAAAATAATTGAAACAATGATCCATTCAAAATTACAGCGACTCCAAAAATACTTCCACTAGTATTTATTTAAGAAATTAATGTTGTGCGATGCTAATTTTCGCAAACGATTTTTATGTTTTGTTACAACTTGTTTTTATTTTCTCATTTTAACGTTAGGTTAGGTGTTACTGCAAGTCAATTCCAAGAGCCTTACCGTGACGCGTGTGCTGTCATCCGTTGAGGTTTTTTTTTATTTCATGCTCAGTCATCAAATGTTAATCCAATTTATATGCGACTAAATGGCAGATAAATCATATCGAACAGGCATCAAAATCGGTCCACACTTAGTGTAATTATTGATGTATTTTCTTGAAGAGAAGCAAAAAAAGAAGCGCGTTGAATTGAAGTTATTTCATCCTTTTTAAAGTCGGTTGATAATACCACTACAGTAACTAGTACCTCTGCTTCATAGAAAACCTTTGTTTTTTATTCCGGCACGGCAAAGTGTGTTAGCAATGTTATGTTTTGATTTAAAAAAACATTTATGCCAGTGAAATTATGGGGCATTAGGAGACTTAACTACTTAAGTTCCAGGGTAACGAACGCAATCCAGTGCCATGAAGTACTTGCTTTATAATTTAAAGTTCTGTGTGGTGTTGTTTCTGTTTATGCAAGCGTGTCGCTTACCAGCAGGCGAGCGAACTGCTGTTAGTCGTTCAGCTAATAATAAAGCTTAATTTATGATAATATTATTAAAGTAATATTTACATTACGTTCAGCAATTCTGAACATAATAATAAAGACGCCATACTGAGACTTCAACAAGCTTCACCGTAGACTACAATCGATCTTTCAAAAGAGAAAACAAATCTGAACTGTGCCAAAACTGAACGTTTAAGGACACAATATTTAGAACAATATTTCATCGCCGCCCTATAACCGTGTCGAGTATTGTTTATATACAATAAGGAGGGTAAACAATCTATGTCACCCCTTACACAATTCTGTCAGTTACCCGGATGACAGGTCATATCCGGGGGCGGGTGGTCAAACGCCGCCTCCATCGATTCTATTACACTGTGCCCGACAGATTGAGGCGGGCGAGACCCGCACACTGACGGCCATTTGTCTCATATATTTTAAATGCTTATCATAATAAAATGTTTACATTTCTATCGGTGGCAATATATCATCTCTTGTTACATATTGATGCGTATGAATTATGCAATGGATGTTGTGAAAAATATTGGGAGGCTTTCGCGTCACCGTGTGTCCTTTGTGATACAAACATGAAAAAAACATGTGTTTACCGTGTTATATTATTTATTTTTAACCGAAGTCGAAAAGAAGATTCTCAATTCATCTGTATATATGTTTTTGTATGTAAAACTGCCAAATGTGGAGCGATTTTGATGATTCTCTTTGTATACTATAGGATTTACTCCGACGCTGTGCCCATATTAATTAGTTTCATGACGGAGTGAGAGAAAAAAAAATAATGGATAACAGCAAACGAATCTCAATTCGGGTTCTGAAGTTGGTTTATGAAATTTTTATATTATTATCATTCATAATTGGAGGTTAAAAACCCACAATCGTTTAAATTTTGAAATGAAGTGGACTGTATTTTTTGTTCGTGCTATGTACCGAGTTATGCTTGTTGCGAAACTTAGATTTCGTGACCGAAATAGGAATAAGATAGGGACGCTTTTTCGAAATTTCTACCCCAGGCCTGGGGATCCGAGGTTATGATGTTTTGGTGCGAGGGTTGGCTCTCGTAGCGGGGCGCGAAAGCAACTAACTTCTTCATTTGACATCTTCAATTCAAACGTACGTCAAACTCCGTTCCATTTTTACTATTGACCACATTTTTACCAAAAGCTGAAGGGCAGGCCACACGTTCTGTTTCGCACAATATTATCGTCATGTAAAACAAACAAGCAATAGTTTTTTTTTTAATTATCACTGAAGAGTGGAGAAGTGTAGTCTATTTCTGAAATAAGATAATAATTTAGTAACAACATGGGACTTGTCAAACAATATATTATGCTGTACAATTAGGTACCTGTCGCAAATGTATTTTTTAAATTCTGCATACTGTTCTATAACAGCGTCTGAACTCGAGCAATTTCTATTACAATATTGTTTGTACGCTCGTCTCGAATTACTCGTTTATTTATTCTAAAAACAAAACTAGAATATTCAATTTAATTTGAACTATTCATTGTTTCAATTGTGATAAATGCAACCAGTTTTGGTAAGCTTAGATATGACTAATAGCAATAAGCAACGAGGGATCATTTTAGTTTAGCCACGTATTGTTTCGCTAACAAGGTGCAATACATTTACAAGTTAACAAGGCAATGGCGATAAATTCCACTTTGTTGCCTGGGGCGTCGCGCCGCCAGATAAGAAAACTGTTAACGCTCAAACAAAACATCGTTTCACTTTTATAGATTAGTAAAATTTCCACTAACGTTCAACATTCTCGGCGTTTACTCTTTAATTACTCTTAATGAATTACTTTAGTCGTTAAGTTGAAAAAGAAAACAGCCGGAAAGCTAACTGTATGTTTAATAATCCTAACTGGAATACTTTGTATGCTAATTAAAGTGTTAATGTAGGTAATAGGCACCGCTAATGATACGATAACACTTATTTGTTAACTAGAGACTCGTTTTTTATCCGACACTCTTCTCTTCTTCTTCTAAAAATTCTGATATTAAGGGCGATTTTTTTTATCCAGGCACGGCAAAGTAAGTCTACACCTGATGGTAAGCGCAGTGCAGTCTAAAAAAACAGATTTCTCAATTTACAACCGGATTTCTCAATCTCTATTAAACGTCATTATATGTATATCATCAATCGCATCAATAGTCTATTGGCTACTGCTACCGCTGAGAACCAGGAGGTCCCGGGTTCAATTCCGAGGTCGGGCTCTGCTTAGGTCTTCGGAAATATAGGAGTAAACTTATGCTAATATTAGGTATATCAGGTCCTCTATCGACCTCTTTCCGTTGGTCTACCGTTGGGTTACACCAGTATAAGGAGGCGTATGTGAAATTAGTTATGCTTAAATTTGCTTCATATATCAGGCAGTTATAATTTAAAGGAACATTGAAAAATTAGTTATAATTTAAAGGAACATTGAAAAATTATAAAATAAATATATTATTTTGACAATAAATCTTATTTCAAAAACTATATAAAATAAAAGCGTGTTAAAAAGCTACTTACGTCGTTAATCATCTTAGTAGGGACTTAGAACTTTGAGTTATTTAAAATATAATATAGAGTGACGTAACGTAACAAGTTTAAAAATATAATGTGCTACATTGTTAATACTCGTAACGTTTGTATTCAGTAAACCTTAAAGAGAACAATAAAAACATGTGAAATAAAGTTGGAAGGCGTACTGAATGGATGTAATAAAGAAATAGCTTCGAAGAAATACGGTTTACGTGAATAATTCGGCAGCATCGACGCGGCTCTGTTGTATCAGGGTGTCGTAGGGATACCATGAAGTTATTTTATAATTTTACGTCTTCGCGCGAAATACAGATATTCTTTGCCTACAATGCGTGGAAAAAGTAATAAGTATCACATAGTACATCTTAGATGTGATCTGTAATAAAATTCATTGTATCGGCTCTTAACTACCATTAGTACTTATTACAATTACTATGGGTATAATTAATGGCATTAATTTTTGTTACTTTCGTACTTAAAGTCTATACTTACTCTTCGTGTTTATGGCATATTTTTAAAATAATAAAACCACACTGTGTATAGTTTTATCTACAGCAGGATCGTACTGGCTTGACCTGGATGGTACCATTTTCTGACAGAAAAACGGTGTGAAGTGGCAACTTCTGTCGCGTTTGAGTTTCTTACGATGAGTGAGATTTTCGATGCCCAAATTCCCTTCTCAATTTCCATTCTTTCCCTGTAAGGTGGGTGACGCATGCATGATTCTTCTAGTATGTTGAGTGTTTATGGGCGATGGAGACCCACACGTTCCTTTACCAGTCTCTAGTATAAAAAAGCACGCCTTTTTTGTACATCATCATCATCATCAGCCACAAGACGTCCACTGCTGAACATAGGCCTCTCCCAAAGATTTCCAGACCGACCTGTTGGAAGAGGCCTGCATCCAGCGACTTCCTGCGATCTTTATCAGGTCGTCTGTCCACCTTGTAGGTGGACGTCCAACACACACTTTTTTGTACACTTTTCATAAAATAATGACTTATAGTTTTTTGAACTACCGTCTGAGTTGTATATCAGACTTCTTTAGAACATTTCCCTTGGTGCAATTGTTTGATATATGTGCATTATATTAGTTCCAATTTTTAAAACACAATTTTACTTGGCCATATTCACTAGCCACTGTGAACAGTGCTGCGATGCTGTTTTAGCGCTTCTACCATCATGCATAGTATAGTATCTTGCTTTGTCATAATACAACATATGTAAATGTGTTACTACAATACAGTTTCTATAAACTTACCACAGCCAATTTAACAATATTGGAATATTCTGAAAACCACTCCATATTCAATTAATTTTTGACGATAATCAAGTGTCAAAAGCATTAGTCGACCACAAGAGATAGAATTATTAATTTAATCATACAAATAGCTGAGGAGAGTGTACGCTATCAGCTATGTATGGTTTACTCCAATAACATTTGGGTAATTAAGCGTAGGTACGTATTGATTGGAATGTTCTGCCGATCTGCGGTTGATTAATTTGCGGCTTGATTGCCTATGGACGAATTAAAATTATACGTTTAAATTACCTGGATTAATTGACTGTGTGTCACATAATGGTTTTTTAATCCGTCTGTGAAATGTATTGTGAATGCGAGCTTCAGTGATTAAAGGATTTCTTACAGTATCTTTCTTTCTGCCTGGCTGAATGCTAGACTCCGTTTTTATTTTTATCCTGGATCGGCAAAGTGACTACGCCACACCTGATGGTAAGTGTAGCGCAATCCAGGAATAGTGTCGACCAACGATAAACAGTGTGTCCATCGTTGGTCAGCAAGATCATGCGGACCTCGCTTAATTGCTTCTTCACACTCCGTTTAAAGGACCCCATATTATAGGAAAGAGGGAACACGTGTGCCGGCAAACTATTCCACAGCTTAACGGTCCAGCAGAAGTACGATTTAGCGAACTTTTTAGTTCGATCCGAGATGGAGGAGACCACGAATCTGTGATAACGTAAGCCAGCACGCGTGGTTCTTTTAAGGAAATCCAACAACATCCACAATGCTTTCCCAACATGTTTTGACAGTGGATTTTGTATTATGTAGGGCGATCGCCGTCTAACACCCACAACCAGCAACGGGAACCAAGCTTCACCATTGCCTCGTCTGTTAATTAGCAAAGAGTACCTACCACTTGCAGGTGCAGTTGGGTTTGGGCCTATGATCTCGGTGGTCCATTTACACTCCAAACTGTTTCTTACGGTATAAAAAGAGAAAATATTTCGTGTAGTTTCACAGGTATATATTTAGATAACTGTTAATTGTCTGTATGTTCGAATTTTAGTTACCACGCCAAAACTACTAGACTGATTTGAATAAAATTACGCACACAGATAGACCATGATTTGGTTAAAAATATATGGTACTTTTATTCCGGCACCAAGGTCGATTCTCACAGCGGGGAAAATATTTTTGAAGGAAAATTATGCGTGTACTTATTTATTATGTAGGATACAGTCGCATCAAGCTGAGTTCTAAGCAAAACCTAATTAATTAATAAAATTATACTGTCTAGGGTGTAAATTAATAAACTAACGCCAAACTCCGGCTAAATATTTATTAACTCAGCTTTAATACTTAATAAAAAAATATTATTTTTTAAGCACAAAATTATGTTCCTTATGTTCAACGGTCTCATCACACAAATTTTAAGTAATTCCGCCGGCAAAAATATTCGTCCGTAGTCCCCTTGATGAATACAGGGTCTCGGCAATGAATAATAGCTGTCGCTTAATAACGGAGCGTAATTGCGTTATCTAGGTTCCCGGGGCGGGGTAAACCTCGGCTATCCATAACTGAGGACTCTCATAATTGTCAACCTCAGGGCACCGCGAGTTATGAGCGACAAGCCAATACGCTCGCTTGACGGCTCAATTGTGTTTCTGAATGAGAAAAAATATGTACTTTTCTTTTTTGAATAAATGTATTCTCAGTAATATAACTAGTTGGTTACAGATTGGGTTTTTATTTGACGACTATTATAGCCTGTAGGTTCGCACATGGATAATAAAAGACAAGTTCGATGAAGCATTGAGACATGGTTGTGAGAATTACTATTATGTAGCTATGGAATTAGTTTTAGAAAACAACATACATGGCCTACATTATACACTATGGCCTACATACATTATACTCACGCCTGTATCCCTCCTAACGGGTAGGCAGAGCTCAAAACTGAAAACACTAATAATTGTTGTCTGACCTTGAGTTTGAACCCAAGACGTAACGGTTTCTTAGGTAACTAACGCCACTAGACTAATAAGGTGATGTAAACAAAGCTTCAAACTAATTAATTTCCTATAAACAAGTCTTAAAGTAACGTGTAACTAAATGTATATTTATATAATCCAATATTGTTGGTCGCTTCAGCGCAAAATATTTACGAACATAGACTGTAGTCTGACTGTACATCCACAATAATCCGCGCTTCTCTCCAACTTACTCTTATTTAGCCGCCGCAACTCAGTTTAAATGTTGCCAAGTAATCCGGCCAGTTGTTGGCATGCTCTTTTCACTTATGTTCGAAGCAAACAAATAATTTAACTACCTCTTTGTTTAGCCTTTACTCGCGCTAAACTCAAATCTGTTTAAAAAAAGTTATGATTGTATGTATGATGCTGTTGATATTTAGTTTTCGATTAAATTAAATAAGACAGAGTTATTTTCTGAACAATTTTTTGACAGCTTGATAAAAGCAGGTGGACGAGAACTAGTCACGAACAGGCCGAATTTAACCTTAATCGTTACTATGGCTCGCGCCAGGCTGTGACGTATAACATGTCGACGATGTCCTTTTTTTTTATTTGTTTGAATGATAAGACGACTAAATCGCTTGCCTGGTGGTTTCGCCTACCCATAAATAGAATCAACACCACAATTTTAAATACACACATGGCACTGGATTGCGCTCGTCACCCTGAGACATAGTATGTTAAGTCTCATAATGGCCAGTAATTTCACTGGCTTTAATGTCATCCAAACCGAAACATAACAGGGCTTACTAACTGTTGTTTGGGAAAATTAATAAGAACATCGATACAAACAAACGACAAGTGACAGTGGAATTAGGCTACACTTCGTCCGTGGCTCACCTCGAGCCATAACGCATCCCAAAATAGACTTTTATACATCATAGTCTGTGACATCTGTAGAAAATCATTGTAGCTACCGTCACTTTGTGCCTCAATAAATATTACAAATTGATCTGTTGTAAAATTATTGTTGAATCAACTTTAGATTTAAATTCATTATTCCACAATTCAAGTTAGATTTTTTTTCTTGTTTGTAACAAAAAAGTACTTGCCTATAAGAGCGGAAAATTTCGCGTTAAAGATGTGCCGAAGAACGCAATTGATCACGCTAATTCTTGCAGCTTTGGGAGGCGGAAAATGTCGTCAATTTATCACTTTATAACGAGCCGTGAATTCTTAGCTGTACGTCTTTACTGGGACGCACTTACTTCAAATGAGTACGTGGGCTTAGTGGAATAGTACCAGGAGTACAGACGTGCTTAAATATTTAGCACATGATATACGTTCATATGGTGTGCGTGTGTTGACCCGTTCAACCCAGACACTCCCTGAGGGCTCGTTACACAAATAAAGCACGTAAAAATGTTCCACGCAAGGACATTACTCACTATTAAAAATATTAATGTAGCCCGTGTAGGTCGTAAAGCAGGCAACTAGCGCCACTAAAGACCGATATAGGAGACCGTGACACATGGCGAAACATACATGCCTGCTTATATACTTTTGTATAATATGTAGGTAAGTTTTGAGGAATACACCGAGCCTCTCTCGTCGTGACGTCATCGTGACGACTAACGCGCGACCATTTTCATACAATTTCATACAAAGCGAACTTGTCGCTATCGCCTGACTTGGCACATGTCACGGTCTCCATGGCTCGGTTGCGTACATCAAAAAGGTGTATTTAAGGCTTCGTCAAACAGAAAGCGTACTTAGCGCGCCTCAGAGCGCTAAACTGACGTCGCGCTATGATGCCGAGCTGTGTTGCACTATTAAGGCTTCGTCAAACAGAAAGCGTACTTAACGTGCGTCAGAGCGCTAAACTGACGTCGCGCTATGACGCCGAGTTGTGTTGTACTATTATAGTAATATACCGTCAAACAGAGCGCCAGCGCTAGCCGTACGCGACGCTCTGTCAGCGCTGGCGCTCTGTTTGACGGTATATTACTATAATAGTACAACACAACTCGGCGTCATAGCGCGACGTCAGGTTAGCGCTCTGACGCGCGCTAAGTACGCTTTCTGTTTGTCGAAGCCTTTATAGTAATATACCGTCAAACAGAGCGCCAGCGCTGACAGAGCGTCGCGTACGGCTAGCGCTGGCGCTCTGTTTGACGGTATATTACTATAATAGTACAACACAACTCGGCGTCATAGCGCAACGTCAGTTTAGCGCTCTGACGCGCGCTAAGTACGCTTTCTGTTTGACGAAGCCTTTAGCCTTTAAATTCACCTCCGCCGTCTACTTGTATAAACAATATGCACGTGGGTCTACATTCCCGCCAAATCCGTTTATGCTGAATTATCAGCTTTGCGATCGCAACACTGCAAACAGAATATCTAAAAGCAAAATTTCGCATGTACCGTGACAGAACACTGCATTAGTTAGTTCCATGTTGTGCGCCATTCATACTCGACTGTTATAATCTACTAAGTTACAAATGGTTTTAATATAGCAAGGCACATCATGTGACTCTGTTAGCGCGTTCAGAAACTTCACTAGGTGGGCGAGACGTGAAGGCATGAAGGAAGAATCTCATTCCTCCCCATGCCCAGAACGATACTACCAAACCAAGATGTTACGGGTTCAGCTGAGAATAGATCAAACATTCTAACGTAAATGAACTCAAGTCACTTAGGTACTTACTCCAATATTGCTTGATGACGTCGCGTTGTGAGGGTTTGATACCGTCAACTCAATATTTTCCTCACGTTTCGTTTCTTTTTATATGCTGCGTATTGGGTGTCTGCTATCGCTCTCAATTTTTACGAACGACTCTGGTCTGTAATTCGAAAAGTCCGCGGGTGTAAAACACGAGAGCCCTTAAATCAGTACCTTTTTACGACTCCTAAAGAAACAAAAGGAAGTACAAGTGAATCGTAAAAAACAACACTAATTCCGATGTGTCCCGAAAAATCCCGCAGTGAAAGTGGCCACCGCGTGTAATACCGAAAATATCGCCCGTGTTTTGATTTATGTGCCTTAAAAGCGGCCCCTGCTCCGCGCTTCCAGTTATTGTTTTTCTCCTTATGAAAATGGCGTATTTTTCCCACCCCTCGGCCGGGTCCACTGTTTCAAGCAAAGTTTGCTCGTGATTTATTCACTACTAACCAAACTTTATGTGGCGAAAAGTGGAAACACGATAATGGTCGCTTATGCAATATTTAGGCGGATTTTATCATGATTTTTGAAGTTTATTGAGTGTAGAGTATAGTTAATCATGCGTTAAAATAAATTAATTTTTACTTCTGCTCTCACATCGATTTACAAATTTTTCCTTTTTTACTCTAAGGAGCTATAATAAATTCTCCTATCGAAATGTTTTGTTTCCTATTTCTTTGAAACTGCGTTGATGGAATAGAATATTAACAGAACCTTAAACTCTTTTAAAACTTGTGCTAAGTAATCAAACCAGTTGAAATGTTACATTTCACCTACATTGGTTTTATATGAAGTATGTATTAAACAGCTCATAAAGGCAGATTAAGGCATAAAAAAACATAATATTGCCATTAAAAAGGATTTCAATATTAACTGTTTTAGTAGAAACATACAAAACTCCAAAGAATATTAAACAAAACAATAACATTTTACCACATATAATGAAGTTTTCTAAAACATTTTATAAAGTTGTTTGATATTAAACGGCGACGCTCGTGCCCTGACCTTACGTTGGCAAGAAAAACTTTTGTTTCAGCAGCCATTATTCTGAAGAAGTTTGATAATTTAAAACCACATGTGACCGTTATTAAATCACGCGCCACATTGAATTTTCGAAACTTAAACGCGGATAAATCGTTTACAATATTGAATAGACTATGCAGCGTAGCAGAAACTAATTATTATGGTCTTCACAGTACGATAGTTTTAGATGTGACCCGTTACCACGAACAAGGACTGTTTTATTAATATGAAGTACATACTGGCTTTTGTTTTAATAGTATAGGCCGGCAAACGAGTAAGTAGATTACCTGATGGTAGGTGATCTCCATCGCCCATATAAACACACAATACCAGAAGAATTATGGGCGCATTGCCGACCTTAAAAAAAATTGATTATTAAGGGATTAGGAAGGGGACAGGAATTTGGATCTCCGAATACCTCTCTGACCGTAGGAAATACAAGAGCAAGTCGCTACTTTACGTCTGTTTTGAGATTCTAACGACCTGCTCGAGCCAGCCGATTCATGCTGTAGACGAAACTGTCTACAGTTAAGCTCTACCACTCAAGAGTTTATAATTTTGCTCGCGAATCCATCGACATGGAAGTCTTTGCCTATCATATTTCCGGGATAAAATTAGGCTCAATCACTCACTCTTCGACTCATATCATAAATCATGACGACTTATTACTGCATGAAAGGATAAACCTCCGGAGGCGGTAGATAGAGGTGCCACTAGTGCACCTACGTTTTGCCAAGCTTATTTGCGGCCCACGGTGATAAGATACGAGCCAAAAAGTGTCCAATACCGGGCTAATCGATTTTTCGTGTAGACACTTAAAAAAATATAACTGCCGGAGTCACGGTTCTTATTAGTATCACAAAGATCTAAAACATAAATAACATCGTTATTATTCTTTCACCGATTCTCGAAGCTACTATGATCACGAAGGTATATAACGTCCCTCGTTCGTGTAATTTATCTTTTTTTCCTCTTTAGAATATTTTACGCCTCCACCTCTTTCTGCTGCCATCAAATGAAGGTGATAAATTTGACGCGTGCCTGTCGATGCGCCGTAATTTAACCTGAATGATATTGTCAGTCACGATTATGTTCCTAAATTGACGGGTTTTATGTTTTCTTTTTATTCACTCTTCATAAATGCCAGTACGTTCGAAATACAAAACGAATGAAATAAATTACGGTAATGAACATTAAGTGCATGGTCTTTTTCTGCTTTATGCACGACGATGACTTTGTTTGGGTCCAACCCTTTTTTGGCTTCACATGCCGGAATAATTTGGTCTTTTGTGGTTTCCGGCTACGTGTCTCCGGTAATGGGCATGGGTTTTGTGCCTTTGAGTCGCGTTTATCTATTGAGTGCTGTAAGGGCAACATTGGCTATCTTCGTTCTTTGGCAAATATTTATCGACTCAAAAAGACTTCCTTTCCTTAGTGTTATCGTTGTTAATTTACTAATTCTACTAATTAGTTGGGGCAATAAAATGTATTCTATTACTAATTACTGTGTCTTATGGACTAACTTGCGGTGCATATTAGTCCACTCTTGCATGATCCCGAATTATTTCCGAAATAGAAGGTAGCGTAAATTACTCTAGCAAATACCTTAAATCTCCTATATAAGAGACCCGTCAGAATCGGTTCAGCCGTTTCAGCTCCGTAACTTATTGTCTGTTGTTCCCAAAGTACGAAGAATGTTTCTCTATTATAATAAAAAATAATATTAATAAATTATTATAATAAAAAATAAGCCATTACTTGAGGTCAAATGAGCTTCTATCACAGCCATATACTGAGACATTTGACATTATTATCTTTATATATATAATTCTTCTGTGAGTGTGTATGTTCCTGAACTTCTCTTAAACGACTGGACCGATTTTGATGAAATTTTTTGTGTGTGTTCAAGGGGATCTGAGAATGGTTTAGATTCACAATTTTGTCCGCTGGACAATGTTTTTTTAATTAATTTTTAATTTATTAGTAGTTGTTGATTTTGGAATGTTTTAGTATAAACCGGATGGTTGTCGTTGCGAAGCTTGCCGTGATGACGGGTCGTATAGCGTCTAGACTGGACAGGGACAGGACAGTGAGACAGGAAAGTGAGACAGGACAGTGAGACAGGACAGTGAGACAGGACAGTGAGACAGGACAGTGAGACAGGATAGTGAGACAGGACAGTGAGACAGGACAGTGAGACAGGACAGTGAGACAGGACAGTGAGACAGGACAGTGAGACAGGACAGAGAGACATGACGGAGAGACAGGACAGTGAGACAGGACAGTGAGACAGGACAGTGAGACAGGACAGTGAGACAGGACAGTGAGACAGGACAGTGAGACAGGACAGTGAGACAGGACAGTGAGACAGGATAGTGAGACAGGACAGTGAGACAGGACAGTGAGACAGGACAGTGAGACAGGACAGTGAGACAGGACAGTGAGACAGGACAGAGAGACATGACAGAGAGACAGGACAGTGAGACAGGACAGTGAGACAGGACAGTGAGACAGGACAGTGAGACAGGACAGTGAGACAGGACAGTGAGACAGGACAGTGAGACAGGACAGTGAGACAGGACAGTGAGACAGGACAGTGAGAGGACAGTGAGACAGGACAATGAGACCGGACAGTGAGACAGGACAGTGAGACAGGACAGTGAGACAGGACAGTGAGACAGGCCAGTGAGACAGGATAGTGAGACAGGACAGTGAGACAGGACAGTGAGACAGGACAGTCAGACAGGACAGTGAGACAGGACAGAGAGACAGGACAGTGAGACAGGACAGTGAGACAGGACAGTGAGACAGGACAGTGAGACAGGCCAGTGAGACAGGCCAGTGAGACAGGATAGTGAGACAGGACAGTGAGACAGGACAGTGAGACAGGACAGTGAGACAGGACAGTGAGACAGGACAGTGAGACAGGACAGAGAGACATGACAGAGAGACAGGACAGTGAGACAGGACAGTGAGACAGGACAGAGAGACATGACAGAGAGACAGGACAGTGAGACAGGACAGTGAGACAGGACAGTGAGACAGGACAGGACAGGGACAGGAGGCGGGACGGGGACAGGACGGGGACGGGACGCGGACAGGACGGGGACAGGACGGGGACGGGACGGGGACAGGACTGTCCAACCGGAGGGAGGTGGGAGACGACCTGACTTAGGTCGTCGAAGTCAATTAAATGTGCGACGGGCTACCTCACGTGCAATTGCGCAGTACCTCACATAATTGCATTTAATGTAAATAAAACATTTGTATTAAGTTTTGACCACATTTTACACAAATATATTATGTAGGTGATACGAAGTTCACCGGGTCATCTAGTTTATTAATAAGAGACATTTTAATCAAAGTGCTAAGCATGAATGGTCCACTTAGGTCAACAGCTTGCATTGGGTTTTGTTCAATAAGTAAGTCAAATGCGGTGAGGACCAATATCTTCCTCATCTTTCCTAATACCTATTACTTTGCTCAACCCTAATGATTCTGCCAGAGTTGTAGATGGTAATAAGCGGTGAAAATCACATGCATCAGGTGACCCAAGAGTTCGATTGCCGGTACTATAAAGAATCACCAGTAACTACTAGGCATTAAAATTATACGGCTAAGTGCACACTAGCCCAATGGTTTATTTTATAAGCGTTTTTAATACGCTCCATAAAGCTTTAATACATCATCTACTCTTAAAGACGGCTATCTGTGTAGAACTAATGATGTCACTTCAGCGACAATAAAAATAACACCAAAATAACAGAATAAAAACAAGTCGGGATAAGTTCATTAATACCATAAACGTAGTCGTTTGACTCCCCATTGTTGCGCTTGTTATATTAGGCCGCGTGTAGATAAGGGGACATTGGATTTCCGGCTTTGAGTGGCAAATTCATTTGCCCTTCTTAGTGACTGATTTCTTTGTTCAACGTGTATTGTAAACGTAGCTGACATTTTAAGGAAAAAGCGGCTTATTTAAATAACTTTTAATTAATGTTGGATTTTTGTATTAAATGTTGCCAATTTATGAAAAAAAAACAAGCTACGTATAAATAAATTACCTATGACGCACATTATTTTAACTCTATTATACTTTATGTATGTATATACCATCAATGATATTAACTGTAGGTTTCATTATTAAATTAATTAAAATAAATACGTGCCATTGTTGATCCTGGTGCACTAGAGTTACAGTAGCGGGTGTGTGGGCGGGATAGTCTCTTATGCCGCTACGGTAAGAGAGAACTCAAATGACATGTTGCGCGTTCCGATATATATCCAACGTTGTATCATAAAGTTAGAATAGTATTTGTTCTTTATATTACTTTTAATCACGAAAACAATTGGAATAATTTCGCAAAGTGAGTGTACACTCCTCTAATGTTAGAAACTCGGAGATATAGACTATGATATATCGCGTGTCTTGTCGCCGTCACAGTAATACGGTATTTACACTAAATCAACTGAACATTGAGCAAATATATGCACTCACCACTATTTACTTTATTAATGTACACCTAGCTTATATCTACTTGAATTGGATGTATCAAATTTAAACTTCTACACACACCTGCTTGCTAGGTATATATTAAAAAGTAGCTGGGACATTGAAAATTATATAGAAGTTTAAGAAAATAAGTCGACGTCACATATTTTTACACTGAGACCAAGTTTGATGTAAATTTTGATATGTGTATATTTAACATACTTTTATTTTAAATGTTGTATAGTTGTAGAATTTCAAACTTGTTTAAAATTGCTTATAAATATAATCAATGTAGGTAGTTAGGTACATATTTTTTTCCATAGAATATGAAGGATAAGTTAAACCGTATAAGAAGCTTTGTATTTTAGTCGCACTGAATTACAGCTCACAATAACCCACTAGTAACTTTATTTATCGCAATTATACGTCAATAAATTATTAAACTGACTTGTCGAATAATACAATTAAAAATACGTTTACCTTCAATATTGTTATTAGACTAGTTATCATAGTGATTTGTACTTACAACGACACGAACTAAGTCTATTTAAGTAATGGTAGAAGTCGAGTAAATTAATCATGGAACTCGGCCACTTTTCGAAGCTATATAATTTGTACGTTCAAGATTTGTGTTTGTAGTCTGTTGCTAGGCAACACGCGACAGGTGAACCGTGTCCCGTCGTATATTGATTTTATTTCTTGGCTATTTTACATAATTATACCCTATACCTCCATAATCATGGCTTGCGTTGACTATAAAGACAAAAGTCTACGATTAACATCAATGTTATATAGAGGTAAAAACTTTTTGTTTAAATTCTATTATACTTAAGGTATGTGAGTTCCTCTGATAACATAACACAACAATGAATAAATAAAATAATTGTTAATTTACGGAAACCGGCATAGCCCTGTATTTTTTTTTTCTTGGAATTTCAACATCGTCATCCGTCACACTCCAACCTGACCTCATACCTGACGACCTGATTTATCTATACTACTTGAAGAATCGCCATCTCTCCTGTAAAACTTGTTCAACCTTTTTCTTGGAATTTTCTATATCGTAACTTCGCGAACACTCTCATAAAAACCTTTGAATGTAACCGATATACAGTAGATAACATAATATATACGTTGAAGTTTTTTAAACTTAAAAATACTGTTATAGCATGTTTTACAATGTAAAAGTAACAGTTATAAAACAGAAAAAATATATAACTTCTAAATATAAAAAATACTCACGGAGTCATAGGTACTCACCGAAAATGTGTACATGGAAGTGTCAAACTGGCTGTTTAATGCGTTATCTGGCAGAAAAATTAAACGAACATTGTAAAACAGTCCCTTGTTGTGATATCAAGATCATTCATTGATAATAATATGGACTAGGCATTGATAAAATATAGATGAATTTTCTATAATTATATTGTAAATATATTACCTAATATTATTTGATGAGTGAAGCCGTGAACGAAAAAATCAGTTTATTTGCACAAATGACAACGTGCACATACATAATATGCCACTACAATTATACAATTTACAAATAAAATAACTATGATTTTGACATTTCCGTATCGTGACTGTGACAGGCAGGTGGCATCTCAACGTAATGATGTGCTGTGGTATAAGGTCGTCCACAATTTATTGTCATAGCTTTCACACGTGTTTTTTAATTAGATATTGAATATTCTTTCCGGAATAAAATGTAGCATATGTCCTAATCCAGTGGTAGCTAAGATAATCCTTCTCATTCGTAGAGGTGGCCCGTGCCCAGCAGTGTGACAATACAGGGCTGCTTTTGATTAGTATTCATAACGATTGAAATGAATACTAAATCGCTGTTGATAATAATTAAACATAATTATGATTATCTAAGTATCGTAATTACGCGTACAATGGATGAAACGAACGCTCAAATTCAATTATACATTAATATTCACCATAATCAAAATCCTGTAAACCAAAGATGGCGCAATAAAGCATACAAATACATGTATAGGCTTTGCCAGTCCATTATTTACAAACACAGTTAACGTACGAAAACTATTCATACACTGAGTTTATTGTGAACGACGGGAATTTTAGTTTGAACGTTGTGGACTAGGTGTAGTAAATATTTAAAAATATATTCATTAACAAGGGTATATTATTTTAATCAGTCCTTTCGTTTAGACGCTATGAAGCCACAGACAGACAAGCGAAGGAGTTCAAATTATAACTAACCTCTTTTTAGTTGGGGATTAAAAATGCACTGTTAAAATTTAAAATTCCCTGTAAAATTTAAGTATTTAGACTAGCTAGGTGTTCTGAGTGTTTCGGTGCAAGTTAATGCGTCGTTAAGGTGCATACAAGTGCTTTTTGTTGGTGGTTGTATATGGAACGTGCGAATTTGCTATTAAAAATGCTATACAAAGTGGCCTGGAGTTAATAACGCCTGGCTGAGAAATATAGAGACTAATTTACGTTGTTAATTAGAATGATCAGGATATTGTCTGCTTTGTCTATCATTAGGAAGCATATTACATAAATCTAATATTGTTGGCAACCTTTGCATGAGATACTTAGGTCTGTAAAGGAAGAGCAGAAAAAGGATATCAAATACGAAATCTTCTTAGAGTTATGAATCATATAATTTGCCTATGTGGAAGCCAAATTTTGTAAATTAAATTATATTCGTAATTAAATATATGAAAATTCAATTTATTTTCCAACGTCTAAAAAAGAGGTTATCGTTGGATCGATTGTGCTGAAACCCTTCAGTTAATGGCGGTACAGTGTACGAAATCAAACATTTAAACTCCTTAACGAACAACAGCACACGTGTCGTGATTGGTTTATTTTATTATGTTGGTATTCACATACTATAGGTACCAACAGTTATTATATATAACTGTTGGTACCTAGCACTCGAAAGTCTTTGAAGTTTTAGTTAAACTTGTTTTCCATATTATTAAACAGGCATTATATAAAGTAAAGTCAGTATTCCTGGCACTACATATATCAAACTAGTAATTACCCTGTTATGCGATTTAAGCATTAATAATTTAATATATCAGAATTCCATCGAAGCCCGGCCAACTTTGACGTGAACCTTTATGTGAATACACTTTTTGTTGTTGAGCATTGTAACGAAGCGAAATAAGTAGACGCAGAGGTTTGGTATCGATCTCCCTCAAGTTCCACTAAGCCGGGTCCTACAAGGGTCGAGAGAAATTACCTTAGAATATTTGGCAACGCGCGTTACAAACATGTTATTATCCCTGTGTGTATTGGAAAAATATAATGAAAAATCACGCTCTTTCTTTGAATGGCACTCGCGATATAGTTTTGTTTTTGTACTACCACTGGTCTTAACACTTTGTGTTTATACGATACAGAACGTATATTTCAAATGGGATTTCTCACGATTTCTGTGATTTGTCGCGTCGTCGTTCCAATATAATAGAAGTAAAATAATTTTGTTGTTAACTCGTATTGCTGTATTCCCATTTTTTGTTATAGTTATTTGATGTCTAGTGCTTACGTAGTTACTAACAATATAAAAATTCTCATATATTCATATATACGGCACGTAAAAATGAATGACCATATGTTCACTTAAAACAAAATCACACGTTATTCAAGTAGGTATACTTACTCCAAACACTAGAAATTAATGTTTTAAAGTATTTATATCGTAAAATCTTGAACGCAAAGTGTCCTCGTGACCGTAAAATGACAACACATTTGAAGTCAGTACAATAGGTACAAATTCGCAATCATCGATCGCAGACAAATCCGGCTTAAGCCGTTCTTGTGGGTCTTAGGGGACGTGAAACGGGGGTGAAGACAACAAGGCCAGCACTCTTTGTAACAGAGGGATTTAAACGCGCGTCATTAACAGTTTTATACTGTTAATCTAACGCATAGCTCGGAGCACAATGACACCATAGAGATTCCACGTGAAGAAATTACCCGTGCGAAAAGCGAGAACGGTGTTACAACACCGCTGGGAAGCCAGCCGGCTCACACAGAAATATGAAGTTTGAAAGCACCTGTGGCCACTAGCTTCAATTTAATTTGTCTTGTTTAAGCATTCTATGCGTCTGGAATGAACGATGGTATATGAAAGCGGTGAAACCACTCCAGAATAAATTACTCCACCTAAGATTCTTAACTTGGCGCCTCGCGCAAATGGTTTGATCCGAAGTTAGAGCGAAATGTAACATTTACGCTCTAGAGACTTTAAGACGCTCTTAATACTATTAAAATTAAACTTGACGCTCCCTTAATACCAGCGGCTTCTTATGAACCAATCTTATATGATATTGTTATCTTAATTATTGCAAATTACAACCAAAGTTTAAATATTATCGCAAATAATATTTGTTATCTTGTTCATTGATTTTAGGCACGCTATATTTTTTGCATACAAAACTCTTATTAATTTGTGTAAAAAATAGCCGATTTAGAGTAAATTAACTTCTATAATGTGTCTATTATAAGTTATTTTACGTAAAATATTCGGTTGTTTATCGTGAACGTAACTTCCATACAAATAAGTCCTAGACAAAACTCGTTTTATACATCACCTCTATTTAATGCTAACAAAGTCTATACGCACAAATGTTTTCTAAAAGTGGGAGCAGCTAATATTTAAAGCAATTAATCTAATCGCGGTGGTAAGTTAGTATTTGGGAGAGCTCTTTTGTTCGGAGCCGCATTGTTGGCCGCCCCTAGATTTGCCGTGTGCGAAGTTTCTGCCAAGTCGGCCGATTGAGCCAAGTTTCACAGAAATCAGACAAGTTACATCGTATTCCTGGCGGCTTTTCACTTCCAAGTTAGCTGTTGCGTGACGACGATGCGACCCAAGTTTGTTCTTTATCCGCTGAGACTTTAATTATGGTTCGGCGAAATCAAAATGGCTCTCGCGTGGCCCGGGGTAATGGAGCTTTGTTTACTTGTTTATCTGTCTAATTAAAAACGCTCATACAGATCGCGAACGAGTATTAAATCCGTGTAAATTGCCGGCAACGTTTATTTAAGTGCCCTAATTGAAGTGAACTGATTTGCCATTTTTGGAGATTTATCCAGATAGAGGGTTGTCGAGATATATGTTGGTTCCTTTTCGCACGTCCTGCTATGTATACGTGTAATATGTAGTTTTATATAGGTCAGTGATACGTCATTCGTCATCCTATTCACTTATGTCAATAGCGACACACACAGTCATTATATAGCGGGACTGAGTTGAAATTATAACTAGATGTAGGCAGTATCACTAGTAGGTATAACATTGTATAATTTTTCAAAATAAGAATACAACCAATCTTCTTCTTCTTCCACCTGCCCCGCAACATGCTTTTTATAACATGTTGCAGAATGATTTGGCTTGTAGTTGTTACGACCGGCCAAATATTTAACAACAAGCCCTCGGGAAGACACCCAGATCCGAAACAAATATTTGTGGATCACAGAAACATTCTCGGCGCGGGAATCGAACCCGCGGCTTCTCGCTTCACAACCGGCTACTCGCCCACTGCGCTACAGAGGCTGTCGAATAAGAATGCAAGCGATAGTAAATAAAAAATAATATGTTGTACAATTTGTAGGTTTATGTGCGTCATATATTGAAAATGAATTTAAATGAAACTTTTTAAATCATTCCATACAACACAACGAATCGTAGGGCTTGGTATAAATTGTTACTACACCGATTGATGATGTTTGTTTTCGATCAACAGTATATCATATCGCACTGCTGTATTACAGCGGTAACGACCTAAGTAAACACATTGTGATCTGAATTATTTGCATAATCACATTGATCACGAAACTGTCCATTGTTACAATAGTTTACGTACTACTATATGAATATAATTTATATTTATATTAGCTGTCCCTCGCGGTTTCACTTGCATGTTACTGCGCTGCTCCCATGGGCCATAGCGTGATATACATGTAAACCTTCCTCATGAACCACTCTATCTATTGCTGAAAACTGCATTAAAATCCGTTGAATAGTTTAAAAGATCTAAGCGAACAGACAGCGGAAGCGACTTCATTTTATACTATGTATAGATTTGGTAAATTCTTATTATGTTTTGACACCTTCAGTGGCGTAGAGAGGCTGTTGATTTGATTCCCGCACTGAGACAAATGTTTGTGTGATCCACAAATATTTGTTTCGAGTTGGGTTGTTGTGTGACAAGTCCATTGTAGTGATGATATCTACGGTAAGCGTTAACCTGATGTGGAGTGAGGACTATGTGTATAGTAGTAGTAGTAGAACTGTTGTATCATATATATGCCAAAATTGTTCTGCTCTCAACTCTGTTCTCAGTTTCTCACTCCTGCTAACTTTACTTCAGACAACAATCTTGAGACCTTGAGTATCATATAAGTCATCGAAATCGATTGTTGTTAAGCGGCCAATAGTCGTCAAGCCAAGTAAGAAGCCTTACACGGCTTAAAACGTATCAAGCTAACGACCAGCCACAAGCAATATGTGAGACAGCTATTTCTATCGTATTCGGAACCTGAAAATAAAACCTCTATACATTATTTAAGATGCCTCATTGTGAATTATTACAGAAAAAAAACACGTAGACACAGCTACATTCTTCACAATTATATATCTGTATTTCGTTCCCATTTTTTCCGTTTCCCAAACCCGCAGCGGCCCTCGAGGCATTTTGTGTTTTCGCTAAAGTGCCCAAAACACAGTCACACACTGTAAATGTCAGCTCCGGCTAAAAGAAAAAGTAATCATCTGATTATATACACACTTCCATTTCTCCAAGCTCATATCAGGATGAATTCAACACAAAACATAATAATATTTTTACCTTTGAATACACGTCCTGGTGTTTCCATTAATTTTCACTGTCTAAGCATGCTTTTTATAATTATTTTATAAAACATAAGATTACTCTTCTTATAAGACTTTTTTTATATAGTGGAGGCCGGTAAACGATCAAGTGGGTCGCCTGATGGTAAGTGATCTTCACCGAACGAAACCATGAACTTCCAAAATACCCATAAGAGTCAGGGACACGTTGCCGACCTTGACAGGATAATTAAGAGATTGGGACGGGAAGTGGGTTATGGGCCTCCGGATGTCTCGATATCCCCAGAAGTGATAATCAGAGGTGAACTAGTGCTATATCCACCGTTCCCCGAACTTATTTCCGTCCCATGATGTGATAGAGGGTGAGCCTATCGCCATACTAGGCACAAATTCCCGGGCAAGACAAGTGTGATTTTTAGAATCGTAACAAATTTGTGATGGCATTTGAACCTAACCATTTTACAACCTATACCACTGGACAAATAAGTCGCTAATCTATAACAATTATTTTAATGTGTGACCTTTATTCCAAACACATTATTCAGGTCAGCACAGCATTGTATTCGCGTTTTTTTTTTTTTTTTTTTTTTTTATAGCATAGGCCGGCAAACGAGCAAGTGGGTCACCTGATGGTAAGTGATCTCCACCGCCCATGTACGCCCACCACCAGAAGAATCATGGGCGAGTTGCCGACCTTAAAGGAAAGGGATAATTAGGGATTGGGAAGGGGAGGGGATTTGGGCTTCCGGTTATCTCACTCACCGTACGAAACGCAGCAGCAAGCCGCTACTTTACGACGGATTTCTGTGAGACAGTGGTAACGATCCGGTCGAGCCAGCCCATTCATGCTGTAGACAAAACGCTGTCTACAGCGTGGCTCTACCACTCATGTTTTACAACTTTATACGCCCCGTCACCTTGCCGAACAATAAAAAATCACTTTGTCGGATCGAGGCGCGATTGTCTTCCTTGTGGGTTGTCAATAAATCCTGTCATTAACCTTAGGTGGCGAGCCTGACGATAAATCAGCGCCACCGCCCACTAAATTATTTTAGCCCATTAGCGCGACAGTCCAGACGCAAATTAATCATTGGAATGACGGTAAAGGCGCTTAACACTTTCCTGTCGGGTAAACCGGCCAGAAAAGCTTTTTAACGAATGGGGACACTGTACAGGTGTTTTAATGAAAAACAATACACAATCATGTCACTATGTTGACGGTGTCTTTTATGAAATAATAATTATTTATGAACTTGCTGACTTTTATAACTAGATTTACACAAAGGGCATATTTTACAATGTCCGATTCAATGTAAAAAAAACAAATAACATTGCAAGAAGTTGTATTTACTGTATATATTCCAGAAATGTAAACAAATACCCACTTTTCAGTTATCTCTGTTATATTAGTGTATTGACAGGTCCAAAGGAATTATTTTTAAAGTGGGTAGTTTTTTGGTTACCATTCTAGAATAGGTTCGGTGAATGAACTATACATAGGTAGTCAGTTTACGAGGTAACATTTTGGCAAACATTTTTCTCTTCACGAGAACAGCTAGATATCTACTTTGTTGACTTATATTTTATTTACTTGGACATGGTATTCGCTCCCGAAACATAAGTCATTGCGACATTTTTATGAACATAAGTCTAGTAGTCAATATTAAAGCGGCTGGTGAGGGCAAGTAATATGTCACCAAACTGAACGTACCGCTTCTCTTGCAACCCTCTTGAGACATGCGATATTGAAAAAGGACTTCTTTTGACATATAAAATGATCTTCACAACGTGGCAGCAGAAAACAACTGTCTTTAGGTAAAGTTGGAGACAAATTACCCGTGCGATAGGATGCCGGGCGTCATCTGTCACCATCTGAACTGTCAAACTGGCCTGCTAAATCGATCACGCGCGAACTAATATCGAAGTTGGGCCGAGGAGCGACATGGCCCGCATGAGCAGCGCCACACTATGCCGACGTACGTGAGGGAGCTACTTTTTATGTCCTGTATGCAACGTACTGTACAGCACTTGCTTGAACATATCCGTTGCAAAGTTAGTTTTATCGTCTTTTTAACATTCGTTGAGGAATCGATGTGATCTTTGAAATCGTGAAGAATAATCATGTTCCCTTGCAATTTATGTCCTACCGCAATCACAATATCATGTATATATAAATTTCCATTTACCATAATAACCGTATTAATAATATACCTAGGTAATGTAACAAATAAAAATGCGATTGTTATTCGATATTATCAAATGTCAATACAAAGAGAAGAAACAAATACAATTTCTCTTATAAATACGACAAGAGATCTCGAACAAACACAGAACATCCATCAAACATTCTAACAGCTAATAAGATTATCCCGGTTGTAACAATACCAAGCAATAATATTACCGTTTAATACTAATACAGGAATACGGGCTAAGGGAAAAAAGTTTATTTATATTTCATGTCCTCCGACTCAACAAAGCACTTATGTAAAGGTCTAGTGAATCTCGGGTTTCGTCGATGTTTGCCAAAGGATATCCCGGGACAAACGAGTCCGGGAGCGGCGATCCCGGGATCATAGCCGCGTTTAGCGCCAACAATAGCGATGGAGACACCCTGATATCGCGATATATATTTATCTTTGTTGACACCATATCATGTGAGTTGTTTTTGTCGCAAATATTCTCATTGTTGGTGTAAAGTAAGTTAGCTCTAGGGAAATGTGTTCCTTTTGTAAAGTGTACTGACGTCGGTTGTGAACAAAAAGCCCGTTTTTGTTTCGATACAAAAACTGAGAATGCGTAGATTACGGGTCCCTCAAGGAAAACTCATGGGTTACATTTAAAATATCACGTTATGTTATTTGAGTTATGAAGAAAGAAATAGAAAGAAAAGAAAGAAATAAATAATTTATTTAAACACTAACTTATGCTCATTTATATTATGCTTTCGCAGTTGCACTCACATTTCGCATAACTTATTGCTATCCTAAGAAATGACAAACCGAGGCTATACCGGGCACAAATTCCAATTCCGAGCAGATCGTTTGTTTTTTTATTAAATAGTCTCGCTAAATGTAAAAAGAAATTACCGGTCAAAAGAAATTGTCCAAACGGAAAGACTACAATATTATAGACAAAATAAGAATATGTTAACAATATCAAACTCATTAACATACTAACTCAATAAAACACTTAGAAAATTGCCTCAGACGTTCAATTTTGAACTCAATTACGTAGAAACCGACATCACATCGGCCCAATCGTTAACAGAATGTATGTAGTTAAGTATCTATTATGGATCGTAGGCCCCACGGCGGCATAGCCTACGACCGCAGACAATTAAGACACTTGACCCGACCGCCGAAGGTGGTCCGATATGCAGGGGGTCAATGAGGCACAGACAGTCAAACGATTCAACTCCATTAGAGCCTTGAGAATGTCATGTTTATCTAAGAAATGCGTTTTAGATAAAATATTATAACTGTAATAACAACACGGAATCGGTCATTATATAACAAAAACTTTCAGCGAAAAAAAAAGGCAAAATTAAAAAAAATTGAAAGAAACCCACGACGCTTAAATTTGTTGAAAAAGGATAAAATAATTTAAAAAAACCACGACTTAAATAATTAATGTGACGAGAGATAATTTACGTAAAGTTCGTCTGGGGCTACCATTAAATGAACAAGTTTTGTAGTTTTTATATTTTACTTATTAATATTTTTATTTTATAATTATTTAAAATAGTGATGGCAGCTCCCGACGAATTCAAAATTATAAGAGGTTCTCAATTCAAAGCTATTTTTTATCCTAGGTCGGCAAAATGACTACGCTACTCCCGACGCTCTAAGTACAGCGTAAGTGTAGTGTCGATCAACCACAGACGATGTAACTATGGTAGGCTGGCAAACTATTCCGACCTGTCTTATAGCTTCTTCACAGTCCGTTTAAAGGACCTCATATTGTAGAAATGAGGGTTTCTCAAGTCGGTTTTTAAGTTTTAGATAACCATATTTTTTTGCTGATCATAATTTAACAAAGAATTTATTATGTGATGTGATCAATCTTTTTTCAAAACACTGCCTGTCTATAGAGGCTTAGATGGGACATTGAAACCTTGAATACAAAAATACAAGGGTCCAGTATAATATATTTGCATGTCTTGAGTACATTTACATATTATCCTATCGTAATGGCGAGGAAAATTTAGAAAAGGTATTGCGTGACCTAATATCGCCATATTCAAATTAAATATTGGCAGGCAATTTTACCAAGATTGATTCCTTTGGTCGTTTATCAATCACAATTTTCATAATGCATAGAGCACCTCTGTTTTTATTATTATATTGTCTTTAATTCTTATGGTCTCGTCAAACAGCGGACGGGGCGGGACGGCAACGCGACGCTGACGGGACTTTGTATAGATAATCGAGCGTCGGGTCACGTCGAGCGCGACGGGTCTGTGTGACATTTTCTATATTGACTAATGCATTACAACTGCTGCATGTCCCGTCAGCGTCACGTTGCCGTCCCGTCCCGTCCGCTGTCTGGCGAAACCATTAATGTCCATAATTTGTTATTAAAATAATCCAATTGTATATTTGTTTCTTTTCAGGTAAAATTCAATCTTATTTAAATAGCAATAAGGCCATTACACTATTGGTAAGTCACAAAAACATTTCACCTGTTCAAGGCTCAGCGGTTCATAAAAAAATCTTGCAAGAAAAAATTCCACTACAAAATAATTTTGCATTGTTCAACGACTTATTCACAAAGTTATGCGTCGGAGAGGAGAGAGAAAAAAGAAATATACTCTGTTTGTAGTAAAAAAATGTGTATTATACGAATTGTAGATCAAAACGGCGGCCCTCCCTGGAGTCGTGGAAATATTAAAATATCTGTCTATAGGGGACGAAAACACACGATGTAAGAAAAGATGAGGCGAGCTCAATTTTGTCGATTCGATGTCCCCAGTTCGTTTGCTGAATTCTTAATAGCGCCTTGGGGTCGGTTCTGTTTCGTAATCGCGTCGCTTACGTATTTAATCTGCGTATTGCTACGACCCACAGTAGGCATGCAACTGGTAATGAGAATTTAATTCGAGAACGAGCACAGTTTTCAAATTAATTAAATTAAAATTACATAGAAGTAGCGATAACTCAGCAGGGAGTGGTATATGCTGCCGAAACTAAAGTCGCAGGTTTGAACACAGCCCCATGCACCGTTGACTTTTCTAAGTTACATGTGTAGTCATTGTTAATTACCGTTTGCTTTAATGGTGAAGGAAATCTGCATACCTAATAAGTTACCCATAAGAAATTTTAAGATATATGAAGTCTGTCAACCCTCGCTAGGCCAGCATGGTAGACTAAGACCTAACCTGTCTCATTCAAATTTCATCATTCTCATTCATCTCAAAGGAAGTCTACGCGCAACAGTGGGACGTATTTGTTACAAGGCTGCTATTGTTAATATTATTTATAACATAGATTTATACGTAATTAATACACCAAAAGTGTATCTATTTCACTAAAACAATTTTAATTAATTAATTATGCATTTGGAGTAGTCCCAAATAAGTCCGCAATGCGATACTTCTCTTATTAAGTATACGGCATAATACCGAGGCGTATAAAAAAATATTTAATTTAGTTTCTCGGAAATAAACCTACGCACCCGCTTGGATGAGCAAGAAATTCGTTTTTGTTACAGAAGATCATAACAAACGGAGGTTTTAATTAAACTGATTAACAAAATGAAAACACATTATGAAACATAAAAGAATTATGAACCGACGTTAATATAAAAGTATTCCGGAAACTGGCCGAATTAGGGTATAAACATAACGTGATTGAATAATAAAGTAAGCCGAGTAGAGTATTTTCTTTCTTTCCTTTTGTATATAGCCTTTATATTACCATCTCATTGGCCTAGTGACAACGTAGTAGGACTGAGAGCTGTGAGGTACTAGGGTCGAGTCGGGCAATTACCTTTGGGTTTAAGTTTTCGCATCGAAAAATCACACATGAATTACTCGAGATTAAAAATTGTATCCCGTATGGCGATATGGGCAAAATGTGGATGCACTAGTTGCACGTCTACTAACACTTTCGGGGATTTAGGCGTGAACTTATTTATATATTTCGTAGGAAAGTATGTATATTAATTATATATTTAAAAAAAAAAACGGCGACAGGCGTTCGCAGCGGATAAGTAGCCGGCTGCGAAGCAAGGGGCCGCGGGTTCGATTCCCGCACTAAGATAAATGGTTTTTTGATGATAAATATTTGTTTTCTGATCGGGGCGTTATAGTAGTTTCTGATACCCAGGACTTATATGTGTGACTGTTGGGTGTGTTTATTTATGTCAATTATATAAACGCATTTAACATTTAGTTTATTTAAACAATAATATCCATTAAAGATAATTTAATAACTATAATAAATATCGAAATTAAACCGCGTATAACGTTAAAACAACAAATAATTGTGCGTTGTTATTGTTTCGCAACGAAATCAATTTTAATGCCTTTTGGAGCATTCCATATTATGCAAAATATTGTGTTATAATCCCCCGCGTTTAAATTTACATAATTTATGCTAAAACATTTTATTTCAATAACAATATTGACATCCGTTCGATCCGGCTCCGTGAATGGGGATAATCTACGGAACAATTAAGGTTCCTGTAATCATTCTCGCGTCCCGCTGGGATAACATCACATTACATTGGGGAAGTGGAAGTAAAGACACATCCTTTCTGGTCATATTTTCTTTCCGTGAATTGCTTATTACAAAGGCTATATTCCTTGGGGGCAAGAATATTGCAACAATATCTTTGTCGTCCGCGATACACGATTCTCTTTATATCTTCCGATAATCTGTTCATAACGTATTCCTCATATGATTTTCGTTGACAAATTGTTATTTCTTTATATATATTTTATGTTAATTACACATAACGGTTCATTGATTTATTCTCGTACGAAAGATCACAGAAATTTGTGTGCCATCCTAACAAAAATATGTGTGCGAATGGCGTTTGAAGCGTCGTTATGTTAGCCATCTATCACACATGGCACGAAAATAAATTGACGATAAAAGTACGTGAGATCGATACAGACAGACTTTCTGTTCTATACGTCGAAAATATAATCCTTGTACGCCCTAAATACGTAGAACTATTGTGAGTTATATGAGTAATGTAAGCAAATTTACGTTAATACTCAGGTATAAACTAAGTCATCCTAGAAGGAGGTTTACTGAATAGCAGACTAATGATTGTTATCAACTAGATACTCATGAACATTAGCTTGACTAGTACGAATGCATTACCTTAATGAAACGAAGCTTAAATGAACCACTAACGTTGCTAATTTGGATATATGGAAGGGATTTAAAATTATCACGACGTTGAAGTAAAAACAGAGTATTCGTTCCTAGTTCCTTATTTAAAAAATCAGGTACAATGGAATAATTGGTAAAAAGGAACTCTTTAAAATGTTTAATAAACCTATAATAACATTTTGTTCGCAATTAAGTTCCGTCGAGTAAAGTTCTCGAACTAAAAACCAATGATTGTTCACGAAAGGTAAGTAGATATGATATGCTAATACAGTATTGGAGAAAAGTAGTATCATTAATAACTGCACTATACATATACGAGAGCATATGTAATTAAAAAATTCAAAACCAAAAAAATCCAATACCCTACCCAATACAACTGCAATACTGAGGCAGTAAATTAATTAAATAATAATATACGAGTAAGTGGATTTATTATATTATTGGTTACATCTTTCTACAACAGACAGTATACACTAAATAGTTAGCAATGATATCGGTTTGTGATCACAAATCTTTCCCCATTTTAAATGATGTGTGAGATTCTAATTGCCGTCACTTAGTTATGTTGATCTGAATCGTCTTTACGATATAATTTCGTTTCGTTTTGATCATGTCTCATCCCTTATCATTGTTTTATTGCTTGCTTTGTGTGTGTAGGAGCCGGTTGGTAAAAATGGCTCTGCATAATCCTCAAATTCAACTATTGAATTGAATTTATTCGTGCATGAGTTTCAACGAATGGTATAGCAGCTTAGTTCAATATATATTTTAGTATTCATCCTTCGTACAACATTAGAGATTTATCAGAAACTGTAGTATAAATGCAGCGTATTTCAACATGTTAAGTACTCGTAGAATGTGACATGATTAGTTTTACATTTTTTATCAAAGTACAATACAGACGTCGATATTCTACTTTAGCATTATACGAAAAAGAAGCGCTACTTTTCGAATATTACACATTGTCTAAAGTTTATTCATGGCGTGTATAAAATAATGAACAAAATGGTGTATTCGCGTGACTCCCGGATATTCCGAAATATCAATGCAATCATTCACAAACACGGAAGCCGCAAACATTAGGTGTGTATTTATGACAAAGACGAGAGTCTAGGCAATGAACACAATAAAGAAGATAACCATGACAGTGGTAGTAATAAAGGCCGAGGTTGAGAATTTAAGGGGGGACACGCAACGACGGCCGACTCGCTTCTACTACGCCTAATTGGTCTTACGATTACAACACCCGCAGCGATACTCTGCATTCTAAACCAAAAACAGTTTAAAATACACGAACGTAAGGTTCGTATTGGAGAAAAACGTTTAAAATAAAAGCCACCTCGAGATCCATCCGCCCTTTTTCCACGTGCTCGTTGTCAGTGTAATTGATCGTCACTGGCGCTGCGAGATAATTCCGCTGTGACGTGATCCGCATTGTTGTGACCGTTTTATTACGTCCTTACTGCTTCCGAGACGCACTGGAAATGCAAAACAAACAGACGCTAATTGGACGAGATATGGCTCAATGTACTGGTAACCAACGCCGAACATTGCTTACGTTACTTTTGTAAGTTTTCTTGTACGTGTGTCAGACGTCAGTGTGAAATTTCTTAGAATCTTTGTAGTCGTGCCTCGTTATACCCTCTAAAGACCTCTAAAGTTATTACAAATAAAGGCAAATTCACGTTTCGGTCGTATCCATCAGGCATTTTGTATACCGCCGGCTCAACCCTTTGAGGCTTCCTTTATTTTGCCAAAGTGAATGGAAACAATTGTGTCTTTGAGGTTGAATACAAAGTTGTGTGCCGATTGAATTAATTCAATTGCTCTGTTTCGTCTCGCACAACAAATGTTAAGTTTTAACAGACCTGTGTCGGAGGTATGACCTTTTCTTGTGTTTTGTTACCTTCACAAATGTACAACGTGTTCTTGAGTTTGTGTAAGGATTCCATTTGTATTGATATACTGTTTACTTGAATGCTTAAACAACATTGAAACTTTAACCAACCTCCGTCTACGAACTTAATGAAGCAATGAAATGAAAAGGTTCTATTTATTGAACCGTAGGCTGATGACCCTTTTTTATGCCGGCACAATAATCTGATTCCACTGGGCCTGATGGTAAGCACAGTGCAATCCAAATATAATGGCCAAATAATGAAATATAATGGTCCAAATATAATTCTCGACGATCGAGATGATGGTGAGATTTCTAGAGTCAGTTTCCCCCTTCATCCCAAACCTAATTATTTTTTTTATAGGTCGGTGACGCAGCCAGATTTCTTCTAGGTTTGTTGGTTAGAGACGATGACGTTAGAGGTCACTTATCATCTCGATTAACTTAACCAATAAAACTGAACTACCATAGCTTTAAACCTAAAATGTTTCCAAATGAAAACAATTAACTTAAACATAATTTGTGTTTGAGCGACTTCGACTCAGTTCACATCGGTTTTCACACACATTCGAAGCTGCTTACCAACTTCGGAACGGTATGGCAATTAAAATAATGGCTTACACGTAAATTAAATTGAGTGGAAGCTTATTCGATTATTAGTGTAAATGTGTTTCCTCTGTGTTTTATGTCACCCAGAAAATTTCACAATTGAATGAATTTTAGTAGTTGTGTGAAACTAAACAGTTAGACAAAAAGAAACAACAAAAATGTTTGCGTCGAAATCAGAATCACTCGGATTTTTGTTTTTTTTTATTGTGCAGGTTCAGACGAGCATGCAGCTCGCCTGATGGTAAGCGGTCACAGACTTCAGCAACGCCAAGACATAGCCACACTGCTACCTACCGTAAAGGGTGTCAGTTGTCGTTAGAAAAATACATGATTTCGGCCCCGTTGGCCATTAATTCTCCTTGATCTCGATCAACCTCTTGAGGTTGTACACATTATGTACACAGCCACACTCTATATCTAATTAAAAATTCACAAGAATAAACAAACACATTAAAATTATGATCCACAATTATTTTGATTCAAAGCTTTTCATCAAAACTTGACGATATTCAACGAGCTCTGAAATTATTATTTATTACTAAAACACCTGCGACAGTACGTGGAAAGTTTCCTCAAAACTCCTACTTTCGGTGTTGCCCGGTCCCTGGGTAATGGTGGGGAATAAGTCTACGTTTCTCGCGCCTAATTTGGCAACCCGACGCGCGGAATTTATGGGGGTGGGGATTCTACAGCTTGAAATATTCGAAGGCTCCACTCGGCCGTGAGTTATGAATGAATCCCGTTAAAGAACCCGGAAAATTTTCAACGGCATGTCGAACCGTTCAGCCCCGCGTGAGTTCGTTAACATCAACTTTGCAGCCATTGTTTTATTTGTTCCCGTGTTGTAATTACGCTTAATTTAACATGATAATTGGAACATTATCGTTTGTTATTTTCATGTATTATATTCTATTATTTATTTTTTTAGGAAAACATAGTGCTATTACATAAACAGTAATTAAAAAAATAACTAAAATTACACATTTACATATTCTTCACAAGTACTCAACTAAGCGTAACACGACAAAGCTGTCGTCCGTCGTGTGTACTTCTTTTATCACAAGCAAGCGCTTGTGATAAAAGAAGAATAGAATGTGTTTACAAAATTTCACATTATACACAACTGTTAAACAGTTAGAGAAGCAAGGTTTAGATTGGAAAGGGTCCAGATCTGAAAATATACTAATAATAATTGTATTGAATTCCTTGATCTCATAAAATAATTTTGTCTATAGATTGACGTGCTAAGATTGTTGTATTATGTTTCAATGTATTTATACATACAATTATTACAATTTCATCTGATATTGCGAGAGTTTGAGAATCAAGACACACGGTGACTGCGATATTCCAGAAAGTACTATGTTTGTAATCTTAATTTCTTTACTTGATATTTTAAGATAAAATTTTCCGCTAACTTGTTACTTATTAAACGTAGATTCGACCTAATAATTGTTCTAGGGTTACTAGGTTACTCTACATAAATTGCCTATAATCCTCGCAAGCTTTTATTACATAATTAATGATGTACATATTTAAATAGAATAGTTAATAGCTGCGTTGTTGATTATACTTATCCTATTTATTATATTTAAAGGAGGCTAGGTAATCAACTAACGTATGCAACTGATCAGCACATATAAAAAAGTTAAAAAGTGAAATAAACATTAACGGTGTCGAACAAGAGATAAAATTGGAATAAATCCATAATACTTAATGGGCACTACACAGGTAACAATCCGGGCGACTCGACACGACGCGACGTTCGGAATTCAAATCTGTTTGATTTATGCGAAGCGATTGCTTGTCTCTGTCGCTCGAATCGCTGCGCTGGTCGAGCCGATGGGAACAGAAAATATAAATGGTGTATTCATCTAGGCCTGTAACAATACATTTTTCAATAGGACTTACGTTACAAAGACTAACCTACGGGCACGCCTCAGTACGCTTTCAAGCGACAAATGCATATAATGATATCAAATGAAAATGTAAAGTATGGAATCGAGATTTGCATTGAATTCATTGTTGTATTCGAATTATCTAGTTTAAGTAGTCCTTCTAGTATCCACTCTTTGTTGTTTAAGCTCTTTCATGTTTCGATCTTTTCTTATTTATATTCTGGTATGTGTTTGTTATTTTAAGATGCAGATATTTAACTTTTTTTATTTTATTAGTGTACTTCAATTACGCAGATGACTAAACTAGGTATTCTATAAAAGTGCTATAACCTTGACAAATGAAAACTTTAAAATATCTTAACCAAAGTGTTGAGCAACGGCAGCAGCTATAATAACAGAACAAAACTACCTAAATACTTTTACATTGAGAAGTTCAGATTGAATTTCCAGCTGCGTGAATATTTTAAAGCCCTCGTTGTTGACTTTAAAACTGTGCTCCCCGGTCGGCACATAACATTCGTAATGTAAACATGTGGTACTACTTTTATGTAGTTCTGAACAAATGAATTAAACCCATGTTCGCCTGAAATGGTTGTAGAATGTAGGTGTTGCGCACCGGATAGCAATTTGCCACCGGTAACTATCTTAATGGTAATAAAAATGTTGTGAGTTGACTTCGCTCCATATTTCACTTCCTTTTCTTTTATTCTTTGTTTTCTTTTAGAATCATTGTTTTTCTTCAGCTCTGTATTATACCTACTGTTCCTCTACTGGCCACGGGACTCCGCTGCGAATGAGAAGAGTCAGGCTGTAGTCAAAAGAATTCTAGATTGGTACAGATATTTTAATTTGTGTGATAAAAAGAAATACAAGTCCTTCATTGAGTACCTAGTTTTTTATTTTGTTCAAAGTTGTGGTAAGCTGTTTTATTTCAATGCTTTTATTCAGCAATCAATCAACACAGTTATATCCTGTTTTCTTATCATATATAAAAAACAAATTCTAAAGAGTATATGCTCGGCATCCATAACTTGCGCCACGAGGGGATTTGGACAAGTGTCGATAAAGTACGTGTAATCTTCGGCATCATCTATTTCTCCTATAAACGTGACGGCCCCCGATCCCGACTAACCGATGGACACAAATCGTGCACATTTAAAAGCAATTTCTGTTTCATATCCCCCTCCTTACTATTTACTTATAAAGGTATCTCCCGAGTCATATTACGTTTTCCATTTCATCTGAAACAACTTCACAAAGATTATCCGTGAGAAATCAAGTCACGTATTGGGTTTGCAAGCGTGAAGGTACTTTTTTGCGATTGGTTACAGATCCATTGGCCAGATAGGGATCAAGTTGGAAAACCTCATACAACAGCGTGCACACGTATCAAGTTCACATGTTTAAAATGAGTGAGAGTCTCATTTGTACATTATACAATACAATACAATACAAAACTCTTTATTGACAACCATTTATAATGCAAGTAATTAAAACTAAAAAGCTGGTGCAAACTTATGGACGACAATGGGCGGTCTTATTGCTAGAAGCAATCTCTTCCAGACAACCGTAATATGGAAAAAAAATTACAAGAAGAGAAGTAGACAGCGGTGTACAATAAAACATGGAAAAAGAAACAACATTATACTTTAAACAGTCATACAACTTTGTAATGAGTTCTCTAAATAAGGTTCTATTTTTATAAAGAATATAAAAGAAACACTGAAAGCGCTTAGAAATATGTTTTCGATATAGAAATGGAATTATGTTAGAGAGGAAAAATCCAAAAAAATATTTATGAAGTAGAGAGCAAAGAAAGTTAGAGGAAAAGAAGTTATTAATTTATAAATAAAACCTATTAACAACTTATATCATTAATTTATATTAACTTGTCTAATAGGACTATACCAGTGAGTTTTTTGACAGAGCGGTCACTATAATTGTAACTTCGTTCATGTAGAGATGCCGTATGAACGATTAACCTATTTTCGATCGGTAAGTTCTATAGAAGTTACCTACTATACTTATTTCCTTATGTTTACATTTAAAAAAATATTTTGCATACTGTACTATACAAATACTGCCATTACATAATAATTGTGTCATCGGCGAAATTTAGTACTGCGATTTACGGTACATTAATTACCGTAATGGCATCCGATAGGGGCGTGGGGTCACCATCAATAAAACAGGTGACATCGTGAGAGCTGAACAGAGCACAGGAGTGGCGTTCACCAGCTAATTTTCATACTTAACGAGCTGGTGCATTATTAAAATATGCTTTAACGTGACAACCCTCTCGACCTCGGCAGGCATTTAAACTTGACTCTGTAACAGAGCTGTTAAGTATTTAAGGTGTTTGCCTCAGTGTGCCAACGGTTTACGAGCTCGGAAGTGGAACAATTTTGAAACCACCTCAAATTATGTATTGTTCTTGTACAAACTACGTCGTAACAGTTTGTAGCGCTTTATATGGACACAAGAATCTCACGAGATGTGGCACTACTGCTAAAGCCTTTCAAGATGCGCTTCAGTAATTTAGATTACGAAAAAAAGAGGAAATAAGAAACCATTAATACTTAATTTATATTAACTACTACAGTGACAAAACACTCAAGTTTTAGCAGAGTGAAATTTCCTGCACATTTACTAGCGCTGAAGCTCCTATCATACGTATTAAATTTTACTTACAGAAAGAGCTTACCGCCGCGCTCAAACTCTGCAATAAGAGAAACAATACATTTTCTTAGTATACTCCGACAACTATAAGTTTGAAACAAGTGACTTTACTCGTGACATGTTTGTGCCATCCATCTCTGAGCCGGCAGCGGGCATACGGGCGGCGGACGGCGGCGGCGCGGCGGTGAGTTGAGAGCAGGTGTCAAAACTAAGAGACGTTAGGCTAATGTATGCAGATTGCATCTTTCGCTACTCGAGCAAGGCACGGCGTTGAATAAAGTACGTACCCACGCAGCGGCACATTATACCATTAGCTTCACTATATTTAGCGCACGCTAGCGATGCATTCAGTTTTAAATTTTAATACATTAAGTACCCTAGCAACGATAGCTCGGCGGGGGACGGAATGCTGACACGAAATAGCAGATTCAAAACCAGTCTGAAGTGCAAGCGCCGCTGCTCTACATGTGTATTCCTTGTTAATTATTATCACTATAAATGTGAAGAAACATATTGTGTGAAAATTTCAGCCTTACTTATTTTACCTTCTATGGTTCAGAAGATAGAGCCTTTTAAATGTATGACAGACAGACGTTATTGGTTCTGAAATAGGATTTCTTTGGCAATATTTTGGCAACCTTAAAAATAATCACTGCATAATAAAATATTTGTATGTACCATTTATAAATAAAATTTTAATTATTATTAACCGTACTACAGGCAAACAAACAATCGGCTTAAATCAGCTCATTAAATAACATCGAATGGTGATAAACGTTACGTGACCACTATATTGTTAATGTAAAATGTTTTCATCGGACGCAGAATTACAACGCACACATCATTTCCATTGACAATATTGCAAAAAATTGTAACATCACGATTTAATTAACCAATTATAATCGATGAAAACGAGATTTCTCTCGGTGGTTATATTTCAAACGTATCCGTATAGCTGATTCACATGGTTCGATTTTACATTACATCAACTGCTTTATCGCATACAATTCGAACCCTCTGAACAGATTTTCAATCGACTCGATTGATCAACAAGACTTGATTTGTTTTGAAACGAGAGTATGCGCATTCGATTCCTAACCCTTTACCCCTGATGTTTGTGTGATCCACAGATATTTTTTCGGGTTTTGGTGTTGTGGGACCATAAGTACCTCGTAATTCCCGATACTCATGATAGAGGTTATACCTAATGTGTGGCCACGACTATGTGATTGTTGGGCGTATTATTATGTTATTTTTTTTTACTAGTTTTTCCTCGCTATTTCACCCGCTTGCATGCTACTGCTCCGCTGCCATGGGTCATGGCATGATGTTATATGAACCAATGCAACGTCTCGACAAAACGAATATTTTGTTGATTAAGATGTCAATCTACATAATGACGAAGATTGGTTAAGTTGTTTATTTTCAAATGAAAACGTACACGGTAAGGCGATGGTTCAGATAAAGGTTAAGGCACTATTTTGATACACGTGTCGTTTTACGAAGCAGTACATTAACCCATGGAAATTAAAATTATACAAAAACAGCGTATCTACTTAGAAACAAAATTGCGTCTCGATTGGAGTTTCGTTTTTAAATATTAATAAAAGCATCGAGCCACTTTTGAGACATTTTCCAGGGCTGATACGGCGTAATGCATATTTAAAACAAAGCGGGAGGGAGAGGGCAGACTCTCGAATTGTCCCTTCTTGAAAGTGGATACAGGAATAATTTTATTGATGCGTAACGACTGGGTTCGCTGCTTACCGATGAGGTTTTTAAATTTAATGTTTACTTAAATAAAATAAATCTCTCAGTAAGAACGGCTTTAGGGCTCCATACATTACATATAAATATAATATATTTATCCGAGCACGGCAAAGTGACTGCATTACGCTTGATGGTAAACGCAGTAAAGTCCAATAAAACCAGTGACTGCCGATTAACAATGACTTTATCGGTGGCTAACAGAATCATGCTGGCCTGTATAAATGCTTCGTCACACCCCGGAGACGTAAGAAGCAAGTCAAGGGGCTGCGACTTGGCCCCTCGATTTGCGATTTTCGGGAATGACCGACACAGGCACAGGTATATACACTGGCTGATCGTGAAACGCGATCTACATAAGACGTATGGGTCGCTACGGCAGGTGTCAACGCCATGTGTACGTTGGTTGCTATCCGGGCGTATATAAATAACCTACCACCAGCAATATGTAAAAAAACGTTATCTTCATCTTCCTTAGCTTATTCTCTGAATTTGCCAACATGTAAAAACCAAATAAAATACCTAACATCAAATATATGCATGCGCATGCAGAATATCGATACAAAACAGAAACAGAATTCCACCTGATCGATTAGATTCCGATTGAGATGCAAACACAAATCCTCGCTCGGGCGGGGAATCCACACACACGTTAGTACAAAGTGATCGTCCTTGCAATTTATCTAGGGATAAATCCGACCGCGCGCACGACACCTGTCAGATAAGCAGAGTGGCGCCGTCTTGTCTCGCATCGAGTCGTACCGTCTGCGGGACTACGCCTGTTTGCTATAGCAGCTGACAGCAAATTAGAATATTTCTAACGTAAATAAAGCTGTAATTAACGTCTAAACAAACCGAACTGAAGGGTGGCATATTATCAACTGGTCTCTTCGTGACTTGAGGTTTGTTTTCGGAACCAAGCAATGGCTTGATATTTTAATAGAAATTAGATGTTTTAGCAAAAGCCACGTGCTGTTGCTTCTATTGCGTTTGGTTTGTAATTTGAAGTTTAATTTGTTTAAAACAAACGTGCTAGTACAGTTCTTTTTTATTAATTATTCATTATGTGTTTTTGAAACTTATCTTTTAATAAACTGTACGTATTAAATATACTCCTTTTAAAACGTTGTTTATTCCTGAAATTATTAAATCTTCATCGCATAAGATATGGTATATTAATTTAGTGAAACAATTTTCGGCATTGTTAAATCTCATTTGCACAAAGGATTGCGTGTCGCCGCGCCACTATGTCGACTGGGGCATTGCAATTTGTCCTGAGATAAATCCGGCCGCAGACAGATGTCTGCTGTGCCGTAGTTAGTTAACCTTTCGTTTTTACTCAGCACACATTTTGTACACCTCGTTCCATGCTTGTTACGACATTATTATTAGAAGATTCACACATAATATCACTAAATAAATAATGTCGACTAAAATTTTCCATAAAACAAGCAATAATAAATTTCAACTCTGATTCTAATTAATGACCGAACATCGTGGCATGTTATGAAAACTACCCGTTGGCAGTCGTCATTTCAACGTCTGAAGTTTTACGACTATTTTGACACTTCAAAGGTGGTCATTAAATGTCGATGGCCGGTCATATAAACTTCGATTTCCGAGACGTGCGACGGTCGTGAATACCACCTGGCCAGTGTCAACACGGACTTGTCATTTTGAATTCAGAATCTCGGCTAATTGGACGACAGCTCGCCCCAAATACAAATACTGAGTTTACGTAACGAGATGTACGAGTGAAGATGAGAAGCGCGAACGAGTGCGCCGGTAGTCGGTATGCTTTTCACAACGCCCACATCTGGTGCCAGCTCGTGTGTAGATTGAATTGTTCCCGTTGGTAACATCGGATCACAACTGTTATAATATTCATGGATCCTTTTACTGAAATTCGCAGAAATATCTAATTGAAAATACTAGTCTGGGGCGTGTTCTTGGAACAAATGGTAAACACAATATGAGTGGATACACGGGCCGATGTTCAAAGAGATTTCATATTACCTAATAAAAATAAACAACATCTATTATCCGTGGGAACGTTGGCATAAATTAATGTTTACTATTACCGTGAGTTTTGTACCTTTTGTTCTGATTTCTAGGACGAGGCCTTCGTGAATCCCTCCAATTATGTAACATAAGGTAGCGTGATATTTCACATAGGATGGGGTCCAAGGAGGTAACCTTTTCGATTCAGTACGACCACCGCTCGTAAAATGCGGGATAGTATTCTCAAAGTCATGAATACGTTAGTTGACCGGGGCGGCTGATTTAATAGTTAAATAGAATAGCATCTGTAAAACGAATATATCTAAGTAATCCTATGGGATTCCCGAACGAAAAGAGAATTTTACTCGTATGCTTCTACTACTCCTTATAAGCTGCTTTTCATATACGATTTCTAAATAGATTCCAGTGTCAAGTCGGTGCTAAATTTCAATTTTGGTCTGGTACAATAAACGCTCGAAACGGGTGGTTCAGGAAGGTTTGATTTAATAAACATTAGAAACAAATATTATCAATAATCTACTAGGCGGTAGGTATGCGAGAGGCCGTCTCGGTTGGTACCACCGCTTTGTCTATTTCTGCCGCCAAGCAGCAGTGTGTAAGCACTATTGTATTTCGGATTGAACGATAATGAAGCCAGTGAAATTACTAGGCATTGTGGGACTTAACATCCTATGTCTCTAGTTGAAGAATGTAGTCCAATGCGGTGCTAAGTAATTCAAAGTTATGACTTTGAATTGCCGTGTTGCTTCTGTTTATAGGCGTATAATATGTAATCTTGTGGACTCGAGATGCCGATTTGACATTTATAAGTATTTTTTAACTAATTTATCTTAAACGCTGGAGCTGGCTTTACTATCAAGTTCCTACCCCGGTTCGAAAAAATCGTAGATCCGGGACTGATGAGCGTCGCGATAAAACATTCTCATATTACCACAAATCACATCATGATGCTAAATTAAATATAGATGTAGTGGAAATCAAAGTTCCAGTTATGATGGTTATAAACTTAACAGTTACTGACCAAGTAAACAAAATACGCACATGATATTCGCAAACAGACCCTTTTGGGAACTATTTCGTATCGGAATTCTATTTGAAAGGGGAAGGATTGGGTACAGACTCGAGCCGTATGAACATTTCCTACTTCTGGTCAAATATTAGAATGCCAACGTGGCCATTTGAATGGCGATAGTATTAGAAGCGCAGATCGGCGTAGTTATTATAGACGTCTTGGGAGAACCCTTGCCTTTCGGAAGTCTATCAACGAATTCAGATATTGGAATTGCAGTGTTAATTTTAAATGATATCTCTTAGAGGATTATGCCTGTTTGGCTAATTCATAGAATTTGAATTAATTTAGCACTTAGTCACGAAAGAAGAAGTGCGTTGTCAAACATTATAGATATAGTAGTGTTTACAAGGTGGTAGGTCCCTCGTATGCGAGAGGCCGTTTGGGTTGGTACCACCGCTTTGTCTATTTCTGCTGCCAAGCAACAGTGTGTAAGCACTGTTGTGTTTCGGTTTGAAGGACATTGAAGCCAGTGAAATTACTGGGCATTATGAGACTTAACACTTTATGACTCGGAGTGACGAGCGCAGTTCAGTGCCATACAGTGCTTTGTAATTCAAAGTTCTGTGTGGTGTTGCTTCTGTTTATGGGCAGGCGTGGCGCTTACCATCAGGCAAGCGCCTTGCTCGTCTCGTCATTCAGTCAAATAATATAAAAACATATAGTACTATGGTTAAAGGTTATGGTTTTTACGATTAAGTGCTCTTCTGTCAGCATTATAGAGAGAACGTACAAAAGTTATACCTGCTTTTTGATTGGATCACCATGATTACGCCTTCGTACTTTCAAAGATAAAAGAAGATTATAGTATAACTTAAATAATAGTCATGTGTGCCTATGTCTAAATTGTTGTATTATGTTATTATAAATCATCTTAAACATAGCACTAAAGAAAGAGTTTATCATATTATTCGAATTATTAGTAGAAATACAAACCATAATGACTAAAGAGTTCATATGGAATTAGATGTAAAACAATATAATATATAAAAAGTTTTTAAGAAATGAGCGGGCACTAAGCACTCACAAGAGTCTGGAGCGCTTCTAGTCACCTTGTAAGGGAGGGAAGTTTCTTAGCGACCTCGCCTTTGCGCCGAGTGCCTCATAAAGAGGGCTACACGCGTTTGACTTTCGTCGAGGAACAGTGAACACGACTCCTTTTATGTACATGCAGAAATAGCTAATTCCATACTCGAGTAATTATTAAACCTTATCCCGAAGTTGTTTTTTAACGTCTACTTTTCTTTCTGCCTAGCGTTACCCCGGCTTAACGCTAGGGTCCACCTTACTCCATAATGATTTGACGGTGGATTTGATATAATCTAATTCAGAGTTCCCCAAACTTTTTAGTGTCGTAGACCCCTTGCCATGTTTTTCCGTGTTGGGTAGACCCTACTTAGGTACCTGATATTGATTTCCTGTAAATTTCTAACTATAGTGAAGTTTAGTGTTAAAAACTTAAAGTAAAAACACATGTTAATTTATTCATTGTATTGCGACCACAAAGCGAATACCAACATTCTACAACTTACACAATTTTATAAACATATATAATAATTTTTTTACTTCATAGGTACTTTTATAAATAATGTATATGTTTTGATATTATAAGATAGTATGATGTAAGTAAATAGGTACTATCAGTGTATGTGTTGAGATCCACTATCGTGGACCCCATTTTCATTTCATGGACCCCCAATTTTTTTTTCGCTAACGTAGACCCCTTGCAGGTTGTCATAGACCCCCAGGGGTCGATATAGACCACTTTGGGAATCACTGATCTAATTGATATTATCAGGACTAAGTTTCGCCATTGCCCCGTCCATTAATCAGCAGATTGTACCACGTGCAGGTGAGGTTCGCTTTGGGCCCAAGATGTCGGTGGCTGATATACACTCCTTCCACTCCCCACCTATACTTACACTACTCCTTTTTAACGTCTACTGCTAATGTAATAAGTATAGTAATTTTATGAAATTTCATTTTGATTTCAGTGATGTCAAATGTATTTATATAGTAAGTAAGTACAAACAATACTTACCATGACTTTTAAACGGCTGAACAGATTTTCTTCAAATATTGCTAAGAATAATTCCGATTAAACTAGCTGTCAAACAAAAACTCAAACATAATACCTAAAAAATCAGAGACATGTTGCCTCTCATTAACCTCTAGTTCAGTGTAGTCTGGGCTAATCATTGAAGCGATTTATATATAGATAGATAGATAGAATATTCTTTATTGCACACCAAATAAAGTAACTTAAAAATAAAGATCATACAGTAATGGTAATACAATGGGTGGTTTTATCGCAATATGGAATTTCTTCCATACAACCTTAACCGATTTTAACAGTACTTTCATTGGCAAATTGAGACTTTTATTGACTTTTCAGAGAATAATTAAGGATTCCTTAAAAATATAACGGCACTAATATCCACGCGTGCGGAGCCACCACAAAGAACCAGTTTGATATATAATTAGAAAACAGTTAAATGTTGCACTGAACTGCGGTTATGTGTTCTTAGTCTGTTACTGTCTGTAGTTGGTGTTAATTACCAAGTAAGATTTAGAGCTTTCGCTGAGCACGTATGTATTTCTCGTTATCTCCTTAATTGCCTCTGAAGATAATTGTGAGTTGCATCAACGGTAAATGAGAATTTGAGTACAACACTGTTTTTATTGTATAAGTTTGAATTCTTTATTGGAAGCCTGCACTCTCAGTGTTTGTTGCGGTTATGATAATCGGTATAGATAAATAAATAAATACACCCAACAGTCACATACATAGTCCTGACCCCAGTCACATACGAGTCTTGTGTCGTGGGTATCAGGAACTACGAGAGACTTTCGGTCTCACAACACCCAGACCTCGAAACAAGTATTTGTGGATCACACAAACATTTGTCTCGGTGCGGGGATCGAACCCGTGGCCTCTCGCTTCACAACCAGCTACTCACCCGCTGCGCCACAGAGCCTATGGTACATCTGGCCGAGACCGACAGCGACGTACTATCGATTCCATACAATTTCATACAAAGTGGTCGTGCCGTTATCGTCTGATTTGCGTCACGCATCGTAGTCTCTTGTCTCGGCCGCGTACTAAAACGTATCTGATTAGTATGACGATATACTCGTATGTTAGGTACACGCTTTGTTGATTGTCCGGCATTCGGCACTTCTACTCTTTATACAAATTAGAAAAAAAAATATAACTCACATTACCTACGCATATGACTAAAAATAAAGCTCAGAAATTTCTTCAAAAATGTTAAACATACGCTCTCAGCGAGCATCAAAACTAACCTTGTCGCGTAACACACATCTCATAACCCACTTAAATTTCAGACATAATGTTAGAGTCCTTTTAACATGCATGTAGCACACGCAAGGTGGGGTCTCATCTCGTGTGAGTGATGCCGAGAGCCGAGTGTTCCGGGCGGCGTTGTTAAAACTCAAGTCGTGTTGAGTCCCGCGCGCTAATTGTGCGCTGGATGAGCCGACCCACCCCCGCTACTCTAACGAGACATAGGGACATAACAGTATGATAGTTTGTGCAAGAGAAAAACATTTATATACTTTGCAAACATTTTTCATTCCGTAGAATTCTGATGTTTCAAACGTGTGGCAAGTTATAAAATCGTCCTACGAAGAAAGAAACCGTTATAGTGAAATAAAAATATACGTTGCTTATTTCGAGACTACATAAAAAATATAAGTTAACAATGTATTCCACGGGTTGATTGTTGACCACAACAAGACTGTTTCATTCTTACTATAAAATTGTCAAAGTTCTATTCTGATTAAAAACTGTAATAGTTTTCTGTTGTATTTTGTTTTGCCATAAAATCATGAAATGAAAATTATTTATTAACATCCGTGGTGCTTTACATCGGGCTTCTCCGGTTGGAAATGTCCTTGTGTTTGAGGTTGATACCTCCTTAGTTCATTATTTTGTTTTCCGATTTGCTATGAAGGGAAGTGGACAATTAATATTTCCAACTACTCCCTGGCGTTCTATTTTATTATTTTCGTTGCGGGACAAAGACAATGTAGTATTCCCAGAGACTCGCCGAGCTTCACTGCTCAGTTTCAATAAAAATGCGAGCCACTGTCGGTCCTGGTGCACAGGAGTTACAATGGCAGGTGTGTGGGCGGAATAGTCTGTCGTGTTTTGTTTCTACCCCTTGCTATTTTTAAAATTTGTATTCTTACTCATAAATAGCAATTTAGTCGAATATTGCTATTTTGAGCTAAGTAGATTCATCGTAGAACTATTTTTTTTATTGCTCACAAAACAATTGTTCAAATATATGATAAAAAAATAAATCAAAATTATAGGAGCATATTTAGTGTCATAAAAATATAATAATAAAGTCCTAAAAGCTTTCTAAAACTTAATCTCGTCAAATATTGAAACAATAAATCACATGCGAGTAAAAAGTTGCCTTACTGGCGGTCTTCGTGTCTAGTGAGATAGAGCACTGGCTCCGTGTTTCGGATATTCATTGTACAGAGAGAAAAACTTCATAACTGTTGACATTGGGCTCATACGCTATGTAGCGCTGTGGGTTCAAAGGAGACTTCGTCTTTTAAATTGTGTTTTCTAGTTGTTTTTTACATCATTAGCAACGTATTTTTGCCACCATTTTGTAGAGACGCAACACTGTGATTACAAAAGAGCTCGTTCTTTCAAAACGGTCTACACAAAAAGTAGCCTCTTTCATTATGCTTCTAGACTTGTAGATATTTACTTCTGTACTATGTTAGCAGCTGTAAAATAGTATTTTATATTTACACAATGAATATAATGTTCAATTTGAAAAGCTTGATAATTGTTCGATAAAGCTGTGAATGAAATTGCCAAAGCTACTTTTCAATTAATAGCACCCGTTCCCAGTTTTAACGGCTGGCAGCTTATTACGCAGCCCGGACGGTGATATCCTATATTTGGCTACAAAACCCACGCTCGCAAAATGTTGCCAGTGAAACCTAATAAATGCCGAACAAGTATCGGTAGTTTAATCGCAGCTGCACAAAACGCGGGCGACAAAACCAACCTCGGAACCCGGCCACAACAACCGTGCCGAAGTTTAATTCAATCGGTGTACCCCACTGAGTGTTGTGAGGGTGGGACAGTCGGCAACGGGGTAACATGTTGGGTTGTAGGCTAGAGGTGCTGGCTGAGGGGAATGGGGGAAGAGGAGATGGGACGCGGCTCAGGAGCAGGGGGTCGCGGGGTGTTCGCGAAGCGGTGTTAATTACTACTCGTGTGGCAGACCACATATCGCGAACTTTGGCACCCAACGTGGTGCCTACGCCACTGTATTTATCTTTTACTGTCTACTAAGCGAACTATGTGTAACCTTATTTGTAGTTTAATTATAACGTTAAAATATTCACACTCGATTTGACACGAAATTCACTTTCATTTCTGGTGAAAAACGGCACCGTTTTAAAGCTCGTGGGAAAACTTTAATTCGGTTTAAATATTGGATATCAAATACGTTCGCGATTTCAATCAAATATTCTAGTCGTATTCCGCATGCCTGCGTCGGATCACGGATGCTTCAAACATTCCCATCCCTTGTTAGAAGAATGTTTTCCAAGACATCCTCAGAAGCGCAGCCCTCTTTCCACGCCGCTTTCTCATGTAAATTGTCGAGATTTCCTTTTCAAACTCGATCTATAAGTTAAATGATGACATCGTGGTTACGTGCTCTTGTTTGTCAACATTCTATCTTATAGCTTGACGCGGAATATTCAGATCAATCTGATACTGGTTGTAGTACTGTACATATATTAAATCAAAATTTTTGATTCTGGTTTCACCATATACCTGTTGTTGATATTATTATTATTCATACAGCAACACAATGTTTTGTTACGCACCAATAGTCGACCATAACCCTGAAGAAGCAATCAGACAGTCCGGCATAATTCTGGCGACACTTACGATTGAAGCCAATCGTCTAACTTTGGCTAACATTATTCTTATATTAATATTACAATGCACTTACGAGTACCATCAGGTGTAGCGAGCTATGATAAATAATAACCGCTTCATATAAACATTACAAGAGATAGTCAAATACAGGACTACGAGATCCTTGAAAAACATTGTACATTTTTTTTACGATACATATTCAAAAATAAACTGTTTCGTGCGATCCAAATAGACATCTTTATGGATACACATCACGAGAATTTAGTTCATTCTTCGTACTGGTGATGCGATATAAAATATATCATGGTTAACATAAAATGGTTGGTTTGAAAATTGAAACATTTATAGGTTATATGTGGATCGATATCGGAGGCAAGGCGCCTCCCTGGGTCCATCGACATAAATTCGTATTAGTGCCACTTCAGGTCGACTTTACGACGCCTCAACGCGCTTATTGCTTCGACTAGATACTTTACCCGGCACGTTAAAGGTTTGCTGAAAATACACAAATAATTACGTTTTGCAACTGACCACGAATTATTTATTTTTAAGATGTATAAAACGATCATTGTTATCGATAGAATTATTATCAATGAATATTAAATATTTGGTCCTTATTGGCACATATGTTTATATATGCCAGAGAGTTAATATTCAAAGTAACGTATTATTGAAAGCAAACCTTTCCAAGTTCAATTCATTTTACAAGTGCGAAACTCAAAGTTAGTTTCAGCCCAGAGATGAAGTTTTAAGTGAAGAAGACATCGTTAGCGGTGTCGACAAGTTTCACAAGAATTTGAAAAGGGCGCGGTATGATAAAGTCGAATAAAAATACAACACATATGTGTATTTCCAATAGATATAAATAGTAGCGCATAGAAAAAGCATATTATTGACTTCCTTTGTCAGGGTAGAAAACAAAGCCGTGCGTCGGAGATTAAAGAATCTCTAGAAATAATTAACCAAGTAATGTCGTTCTACAACAATTTGTAATTCTGTGTTTGAAAATCAGCCAAAACCTTTGAACAATTAAACGGCATTTACATAAATAATTAGTAGTTGATGATTATTCGAGAGCACCTGTACACGTAAGTCACACAACACACGTTTATTCGTGTGATTAGTGGGACGATGCAGCGGCGTGGCGGCGCGACGGCGCGGCGGTGTTAATGCCGCTGTCAATCTGATCTGTCGTGTCTTCAACAACAAATATATAACAAGACATCGGTCGGTGCGAAATTAAGTGAGTTTGTTGAGTGTAAACAGGGATAATCCTTGGCTTGACTATGATTAGCATATCGCGGCAGTCGGCGTTCGTTCCCGAGGGGCATCTGCAATTTAAATCAGGGACTTGGTCGGGACGGGCCGGCTCCTTAGCTGCGTACTCGGAATTTGAGATTTACTACGATTGGATGATTTGGAGTTCGATTTTCTGCTTGTTTGGTCTAATTGAATTTGCTCTTTAAATTTACTTTTATTTTTATTTAATTTACTTGATTTATATGTCTGCAATGTACATACGATTAAAAAGTATCCCGGACAGGATTATATTCCGTGTGTATGTTAACAAAATTTTCAGACATTTGAATAGTGAGAATATTATTAATTACTAATAGAATAGCCCAAATATTTTTATTTACTTTGGAGCAACTTGTTGTTTAAAGCCATTATGGTATTACTTTCATAGCCACGGTTAAGATACTGGCTTCTTTTCGAGACACAATAACGCTGTATTAATCACTATTTGTAAGACAAAAATCATAAAAAACATATCATAAATTCAGCCGGCCTTAGGTCAGTATCGGAGGGTTTTTTTAAATGTAAAATCATGTTTAATCGTGATGGCGCTTAAATACTTTTAAGATTATCTGTTCTACCATTTAGGAATTGCAGATTTTTCTTTATGTGCCAGGCGTTCTAATGGTTGGCTTCTAAAATGAAATATCATATTAAATGGAGTGGTGATGAGACAATAACATCTTAGGCCCAAAGCCAACCTCACCTGCACGTGGTTCATTCTGCTGATTAAAGGACGTAGCAATGGCAAAAGTTGGTTCCCATTGCGGGTTTTGGGGGTCGGTTGTCATAGGCTGCCTCACATTATACCAAATCTAACGTCAAATCATGATGTAAAGCCGGACCCCGGCATCAAGCCGCGATAGCACCAAGCAGAAAGAAAGACATGGTGAAGAAATAATTCCCGAAGTAAATGTCTTCGCGTATTGTTGAAAAATACCCCTATTGTGGAATGTCTTAAATGAAATTTTTGTACAAATTGAGTACAATTATCTCAGCGATCGTTCTAATTGTTTCTTGTGCTATTAACTGCATGCTGGCGTTTCCTTTTGTTGCAGATAGCAATAGGGCAGATTTATTTAAATGCTACCTGCCCAGGATTCCAGCGTCATACGTATTATTTCTTAATGTTCATTTCTATAAATTAATTGCTGTCACTACGTTTTATAGCTATATGGCATAATGCAGACCTGATAGTAAGTACAGTGCAGTTCAAATATTATTTCGACCGTCGAGTCATGGCGGTTCTGGACGTTCGCTGGGATAGTACCAGCTTGAAGTTACTGAAGACATATAAAATCAAATCAAAATAGTTATTAAATCAGTCAAATGTTTTACATCATTAAATTCAGTCACATTAATTTTACAAGGTGGTAGGTCCCTCGTATGCGAGAGGCCGTCTGGGTTGGTAGTACCGCTTTGTCTATTTCTGCAGGTCGCTCGCTTAATTCATAATTGTACCCGCCTGGATAGCGACCAACGTAAAAATGCTGAAAATCCCGACATAGTGAGTTACGTTCCGAGGTTTGTCGGTTTTTATACAATTACTTCAGGCCGGCATAAAATCTGCCATCCTCGAATGAAGCAACAACGTTCGATGGTCCCATTATATTTGGCCTGGACTGTATTTAACATCATCGCATGTGACTATGCGAATGTCATGCCTTAATTATCCCATTCCTTTAAAGTCGGCAACGTTCCTGATTATAGTATTGTGGGCGTACATATGCGTTGGAGATCACTTACCATCTGGTGACCCACTTGCTCGTTTGCCGGTCTATGCTATTAATAACATAATTATCGAAACTACATTTAATTGAATTTACCAAATATAAATTGCAAGTATCGAACTGAGTCTAATCGGCTCCGCACCTGCATCCGAATCTGAAATTCAAATAGACGCTATGCACCTAGTTTCCTTGTCTTCGTTTGCTAATAATTTCAGTCGGTGTCCCTCCGCTGTACATCGCTAACGCTTCCAAAGGGATCATATTGTGTCGGCTCAACGAATCCCCAGATACGGTTGAATAATAACCCTCTATAATTGTTTTAGTGGTGACTGATTGCAGCGGTACATCAATGTAAGCGCTTGGCTTTCGGCTGTTTAGATTAACGCGCTGTGACTGTGTGACTTTTAACATTGGGATTCATTCCTTTTGTGGGTTTAGTAGTTAATCTAGTGTCAGTCTGTACGAATTCAATGAGTTTTTAACCCCCGACAAAAAAGAGAGCTATTATAAACTTGACCCCTTCCTCCATCTCTGTTTGTCTATCTATCTGTAGCGTCTAAGGTAATGAACCAATTTGGATGCCATTTTATTTGTTTGAAAACTGGTTTCAACAAGATGTCTCTTAGCTATATTTGAAGAAATTCTGTTCAGCCGCTTATAAGTAACAGATGTTTTTTTAATTGACGATTAGGTTATTGGCTTAGTTAATGGTAATTTTAATCCATTCGTAAATCATCTAATTTGAGCAGATTTTTATTCACGCGCTTCGTTTATAAATTTGTAGGGAAATCGTTAATATTTGATATCAAAGCTGAGCAAACTGCCTACTCTACGCACTTTCCGTTGCTCATTAATTTAATAAAATGGAAAATTTTAATTGCGAGCGGCCCTCTCCTCGGGCCCATTAAAATAACACTACAAGACTGGAATAATTTTTCTTTTCATGATAAAAATCGTAAGAAAATCAAAAGTTTTGCCAGGCTGGATGTCATATTAAAAAGTGGTTAAGAAAGAGTTGATTTAATGCTTGTAAATTAACACAAATTTTATATTTAATGTAACATTTTATGTAATTTTCTCACGGTGTGCTTGTAGACACAACCCATCTAGATTTTAGACATATTGGTTAGATATTTGATGAGGATTTTTCTTTTCATAACGATAACATGTTCTTATACATTATTAAATATTTTTAACTTCACAACAAAATCAAACCTTTTCCATAAAGGATTGATTTATAAACACACATTTTTCATTCATACACAATACAAAAGTCATTAAAACATTATCCCCACGATATAGATTTATAACGATCATCTCGATACGACCGCCATTGTTATTGAAGTGAACAGGGACGATTAATTATCCATTGAACATAATTTGGGCGGACCAGTGAGCCAGTGCTGTGACCGAGCGGTCCGTCTAATTTGAATTGATATATCGCCTGATGTGTCATTTCATCGTTGTACTTGCCTCCTATAAAAGGCCTTTTTTTAATTAATACCTTTTTGGTTGTTACCGTGTTTTATATGGAGTATGAAAACTCTTTGAGACTGATAATTAAACGATTTTTGGAATTTAATTTTGCGCATTATTTCTGTACTATCCAACAGTGAAATAAACCCCGATCCTATCTGAAGATTAAATCTCATAGCGGAAAATGACAATCGCCCTTTTAAGTGTCTACGTGAAACTCAAATCTCTATTGTTGAAAATATATATTTGATTTCACTTGCTGTTAATATGTTCTTTTGAAAAAGTTTAGTTTGCCAAATACTTAAATGGTGTACTAATACATACTGGAAATAAACACATACATCGATTTGTTCATTTTGCTAACGAGTGGGGTACGAAAAATAATTTAATAGAGGAACTGTCAGTTGCGTCTATGGTAATTTTGTTTTTAATTTTAAGATGATGAGAAAATAGGTATATTTCATACCATTTAAACTCAGATTATTAGCAATTCAGATTTAGGTATGAATCCTTACTTTAATTTGATTTACATGCATTTCATTGTGCGAATCTGCAGTAGTAAAATGTCGACTTAAATTGGCGAATTCTTTTAACATTCCCAAGTATCAAAGAGAAATAACAAAATTGCTTTACCGCCCCCAACCGCCCAACAAGTTTTGTCTACTTCCAAGACGAAAGGCATCTTTATCGCCGGCGAAACTTTTTCTTCCCTGTGTAGAGCCCCGGGTGGAGAACCCTTTTTAATGAAACTTAAACGGGCCCGTCTGCAATTTAGATAAGTAGCCTACTTGCCATAATTAAATTGCTACGATTATAAAATGTACAACTTCATTGCTCCTTTATTGTTCGTGTTACAATTATGATGTAGATTTGTAGTATTAGGTCTTACTGATTATGGTTTCGTCGTTAAAAATGTGGGATTCATTACGTTGATATTCGTTTATGATATTTATGTAGAGCCGTACAAGATTGTAAACGAAAATTGAATTGAATAAACACATATTTTAACGCTCTTGAATTTCAAAAGGCTTCGATTATTATAGCTCGAAATAGGTAAAGAACATTAATAATATTTTATTATTATTACAATAATTACAAAAGTAATGATGAAATAAAATCTTTAATAAACTCAGTCGCGCGATACTCAAAACAAAATACCCTAAAGATTTAAACTTCGCCAACTTTGATACTTACTCGATGTTTTTACTGTAAATCCTCTCCCTTCACTTGTTTTCCAAGATATTTATAATCAGCGACTTTCCCCAACTTACTGTCGCCAACGAAATATCCTTTTAATGGCCGTCGGAGTGTCGGGTCGTCTGCAATTTAGATTAGTCCTTTAATTAAATTAACATTACGATCCCCATCTCGGTGGACCAGGTGGTCGGCAATATTGCTCCGTTGTTGGAACTCTTTCTTTATTTCCCGCTTTGATATCTAAATGAAATTCTCGCACGTTAACTTCATTTGGATGGAATGGCTGTTCTGCTCGTTTATCTCAATATGATAATTACCGATGTGTCAGTTGTCGCCTGGTGTTGTGGGGTAAATCTGTTTTGCGGCGACCATATTTTCTATGTTTCTTGATAACTATAAACCTTTGCGGGTGTATAAAGCAAACAGTATGTTCGTAAAAAGTTTGTTTATTTGAGCATATTATTTCGTAGCTACTTTTAAAACAGTATGACTTTTACATTTCTATTACTTCTTTAAAATAAAATCAGAAAAACAGCTTCACCGCTATTTTATTAGGTAGTATCCTTTTCGCTTTAGCTTAATAAATAAAATTATGACGATAATGATAGTTCAGGTTTGTTATTTATAAACATAGCTAGAAATTATTTTTCTGTGTTACAATAAGTACGAAATTTCGCAAGGACCCAACCAGCTATTTTTCTATTGTGTTTTTATCGATTGAGTTCGCTCGCTGGCAGTGTTTCTTGCAAGTAATCGCCACTAGGAGGTCGTAGTTATTAATGATAGTGGTTAAATAGACGTTTTTGCGCGGGAAGGGATTCCGCAAGAGTACATCACTTTGATAAAAGACAATGAGTTCCGATAATGTCATTAATTACTCCTTATAATTACCTATTTTGCTCTGTTTGGGTTAGATTTCTTGGTTATGGTTTGTTTGTAATATTCATAAATGGACCGATACATTTGGTTTTTTACTTAGTAAAATTGAGTACATAATCGATGTTATTACTTTATAAATAAATTTATAATAATATATTAAATCTAAGCTCACACTGTAACAAAAGCTTATCACTGTATCTCTGAAAGGGTAGACAGAAATAACAAGACCTTGTGATCGCACGACCCGGGATTTCAACCTATAATCTTGCCGGTTTCTCAGTCTAAGTACGCTGCCAGACTAATCAGGTAAAATTAAATCACAAATACATAATATCAACTTAATTGTCAAAGTAAGACCACAAAGGTGTTTTCTAACAACTAATCAATCAATCAATACCAATTGATGAAGAATAAAATGTATCCAATGATATCAATTACCCGACTAAATCCAGTTGTCCGGTACACATACACACGGCTCTTGTTATTCGTTTCCACTTTGTTTACGTTCGTTTTATCTATTTTTCTAGTAGATGTATCTTCTGGCGGGCGCAGGTCGACCAAAAAATTTGAAATATCTCATGCGAGCCAACCGTTTACATTTAACCATACAGACATCGGAATAAAACGTTATTCAATAACTTTGCGTATTTATTTGTTTATCTTAAAGCGTTATTTTTGTAGTGTTTACATACCTAACAACTTATATGCAATATATATTTTATACGTAACAACTTATACTGTTTTTAGGCGTAGCAACATAATTGACTAGAATCCATTGTGAAAACCTAATGACACTTATATGTCTATATCATACGAGAATGTAATATGTAATTTAAAACTTAACAAAAATAAATATGACGAAAATATTTCTTCTTCAAATCTAAATCGACTTTGAACGTTTCCACCCTCAGCACTCAGCGACCTTTGGCCGTATGAATATACTTGCATAGGGAGTTGAAAACTTTGATACACTCCGCGTCTGTAGGCCCGCGAGTAAAGTTGTGAATTATTGCCTCTGACATTGACGGCCCGAAGAAAAATTGCTCCAACAAGTTTCACCAGCGGAGTTTCCAACTTAGTTTTACAACAATCTGTTATTGGGCAGTCCTGACAAGATATTGGGTTTTTATTCAATTGGTCCACTTCTTGTTCTATACAATTTGATTGAGTTATTTTACATAATATTTCCAACCATAATTTTTTTTTTTTTTTTTTCGATTTGGCGTAGTACTGTTAGCCTGACGCGAGTCGGCTTTCTACAGCTTCACCGGACTTTCGGGCGAACGCTTTAGGCGCTCTCAACCCTTACATTTAAGCGACCTCGCTGAGGGCACCCCCTGTGGGGTACGAACCTCGGCTCAGGGCGGTCACTGGGGGAGGGCAGAGACATCTGCGATTATCATTTTGGGGAGGTTTAAAAACTACTGGTTATCATCATCGGCTCGCGGGCCGGTACTAGGGTCAGGGGGGTTGCGGGGAACGCGGCGCGGTCCTCGGCGGCGAGGACGGTAAGTCGGTCTTGTGGAGTGTGCTTTAATGTATTCCTCTCTCCTTCGGATGGCCAGAGTGGTCGCATCGTCGGGATCGGAGAGGACGCTACGCGGTCGTCTCCATTTCGCGCGGTCGAATGGAGACCAACCATAAAGAAATCATATTCTTTTTATCGCTTCAGCTCGCTTAGGCTGAGGAACAGAGAGGTTCTGGATTGAAATCCCTGGTCGGGTAATTACAATTTATGTTTGAGTTATCAATACACAAAAAAACACTCATGAGTAACCAACCCGAGATTGAAATTTGTGCCCGCTATTGCGATAGGCACGCCCCTATCACATTATGGGACAGAAATAATCTCGGTGAATCATTAGGCAGCACTAGTTCCCTCACATTCCTTTGGGATATAGGCGGGAGCATTTGTATGCATGATATATATTTTTTATATCAAGAGATCATTATAATATAACCATATATTTGCATAAAATGAAACCAGAAAATATTCTGTTTGCTGTACATATTTACTATCTTTCCCACCGTTTCTAATGGAAATGTATTGAATAGGAATAAAGAAAAAACTGTAACAAACGCAGATAGCAAACCATCACAAATTCAAAGCTGTCACTTCATTTCCTGACGTGAAAGTACAAAATAGCCTAACCAACATGTTTTGGCCCGTTATTCAACGCTGAGTTTACACCGTGAGGTACAAAAGCAGAGAAAGAAATTGAATTGGCAAAGTTCACGTTATGATGGTCAGTGTAGAAGTTAACCACCGATTTTCTATTCAACAATCCGTTGTTTCAGTCAAGTAAGTAAATAGAAATACAAAAACTTACTCTTGTATAAACCTATTAAAATATAATGGTATGTATTTGAAATATTTTCCTGTACCCCAATTTGTCAAAAGGCCGATAAACAAGCAATCTGAGTATAGCCACTTTGCCTTGCCAGGATAAAAAAATATCGATCGCTTTTTTACAGCAGTGGTTGACAATCTAGTAAGTGGGTTAACTAATAAGTAGAGTAAGTTTTAATAATCTGATAATAACCTATTATGATAATAAAAACGCCATTCTTGTTACCAACATTGTAGTTAATAAAGCTAAAGTTAAGTTTAAGTTATCTATCTGAGAAGGCAACAATGATACTAGTACCCTACGGAAAGTCACACATTCGGAACACTAGGTAAAGGAAACGATAATAAAATTTTGATTATTTCCCATTTCCATCAGTCGGCTGACATTTAATTTCAATTCCTCTTTGTGTAGCCGTGTTTCGAAAAGTGGAGGCATTTTCCATTATTGTTCTTTTTTGTGCAAGTGGAAATGATACGTCCACAACCAATAGGCACACGACAGGATCAATTCGATTAACCTTCTGTGTTTTGGACAAAATGCTTTTTCTCATTTTACGTTCAGTCGCGCTGTGTGTAATATGTTACTTGATGTTTATACGAACGGTTTGTCGGTACACGTGCATGATGCAAAATGAAAAATAAATGTTGTACCTATTAATACTTACGTTTTATTTATTCCTATGTTCATTGTACAGAGCAACGTGTATGTTAATAATTAATACCGTTTCCACGGTTCAAAACACAATTTCGCGAAGTGAAATTGAAACGAAATGTCACGAGTTTAATATGTACAAAAACATTTGTTAATTTATTATTGTTTACGTACATTTCTACGTTCGACTTCCATTTGCGCGCGCAATCAAAGACATTGGTTTTATAGTACGTTATCCAACTGGCTATACTATATTATATTACTATATAATAATTATATTTAACTAACACAAGCATGTATATATGGCTCACGTGACATTACCAGGTTTGTAGTTAGGTATCTAAACACACGCGTATGATAAATTCGCTGTGCATCGCCCCGGGTGTTTCCGCTCCAATCGCTTCGGATGCACGCCCGTACTATCGATCCTATGGATACACCTTTATCCGTGTTTTATTTTTATTCTAATTTATTTACGGGCGCCCTTTAAAAGATTTTCTCTTGTAAATCAACAACCTCACAAAGTGAGAGTTGGAAATGCCTGCAAAATAAAATTGAGTAATTATATGTTTATCGGTAAACAAGAAATGTTTATCTAAGTATATAAAACTCAAAGGTGACTGACTGACATAGTGATCTATCAACGCTCAGCCCAAACCACTGGAGGGATCGGGCTGAAATTTGGCATGCAGGTAGATGTTATGACGTAGGCATCCGCTAAGAAAGGATTTTGATAAATTCTACCCCCAAGGGGATAAAATAGGGGATGAAAGTTTGTATGAAACTTTGTCAATTTTAAACGTTCACGCGGGCGGAGCCGCGAGCAGAAGCTAGTCCTGTATAAGATTTATGTCAGCCTTAGGCTTTTATGTTTGAACCTTCGATACACAAACTCAGTTCTGATTTGCGGTTTTTACCACTAGTGGCCGGTTTAATATCGGAATATATCAACTAAGCTTCTGTCCTAGCTTAATGCCTGCCAACGTATGTAAACAGTAGGGACCGAGAGTTTAACATCGTCTCCAGGGCACGACGTAACTCGTGATTTAATCCGTTAAACGTGTCTGCTCTATATACATCATTCAAACTTGCATCATTGTTACTAACTGAGGTAAAAGCTTAATCATTCACGTAAAGTAGAATTGAAATAACATTATTTATTTAAACTACATTATTTGAATAGAACTTGAAGTTATATTATGAAACAATTTCGCAATATGTTAATTTAACAATTGTCGGTATTGAGCGTGGATAAGATAAATAAAAACATAATAGTTTAAAAAAAACTAAAAAGGAAAAAATAATTTTGAAGAAAAAATGTATTTTATTGCAAAAAAAAAGCCTGGGGTGCTTTTTAAGATATCAAATTGATAATCCTTCTTTTACACATATCTATCAATAAAATATTTATAACTATTGACACCATGCCATGAGTCAGCCAGTGTATACCATGCTCCCGAGATACCTTAATGTTTAGTTGGGACGGGTATAGGGGTACATCTATAGGGTATCCCTGTGCCTGGATCGGTTATCCCCCTGTCCTGTCACAGGCCCCCTGATTTGCTTCTTCACTTTTCGGAGTGTGAAGAAGCATTTATACAGACCGGCATAATTCTGGTGACCACTGATAAACAGTCTACACTTGTTATCATTTATTAAGTGTTATTTGTTCTAAAAATGCGGTCATTAGACCACCGTAAGTTGCGTGCGTATACTATAGAAATCCCCTTTCGATTGACGATACGCAAAGTCTATTTCGAAACAAGGCCGCACAATTAATTAGTTTGAATGTTTGCTGTATTAACGAACGTCCGGCTGTTGGCGATTACAATTATTATATTCACTTGCACTCGACGGCGTTAAATTAATTTTGGACGGACGGCCGAATACACACTGTGATCGTTGATTGTCGGACCCGACGCTGAAAGTTTATTCACGCCGATACAAATGTCGCACAATCGGACAGGTTCGCACAATGGATTATATTAACGTAAGTGATATGCCGATTTTATTATGAATTTTATAAGGGCGAAATATTTTATCATCCAATACATAATAGTATAAATAATATTCTTTCTGCAGCAGCATTTATGCACTGTTGTATTTCGGTTTAAAGGAAATTGAAGCTGGTGAAATTACTGGGTATTATGAGACTTATCATCACAATCGGGTGACGAGAACAATCCAGTACTATGCAGTGCTTTGTAATTCGAAGTTACATAATTTAAATAATGTTCTATATTTTGTTAGCTAAATTTATAAATATACTCTACTTAACACGTCGGCATAAATTAACGTGTGATGTTAAAATTATAAGCCATGTATAAGTACCTTTGATCTTAAGGGAATAAAGTCTTTATACGAGTACGCAAAATATCTTTATTCCTTCTAATACTTGGATCTAAAAATCATTTTAATAATCTACATTAATACATAGAAAGTAACATGTAAATGTTGTGAATTTATTATTTCTCTATACTTCTTTTCATGTCGAATTTAATAAAAACATAGAATACAATAATAATACTTGTTATTTTATTTGGATAGGTATCCTCCACGATTGAACAAAAGAACATGTATCGTTAAATCAGTAGCGAAATTTTAACTTTATATAATATGCCTGGGACTTTTTTCATCTGCTCTCTTACATGTAAAAACCGCGAAGCGAATATATTTCGATAAAAAAAAGTATAAATATGTATTTTAGTATCGTAATATCGCTATAAATTTGTTATATGTTGATTTATATTGATATACAGCGCGGCATGCAGGCGGCAATATCGTCGCTAATATAAATCCGCTCTACATATTATATTCCATGATATTTGTAAACCACCCACTGAATGCAATCGAACGCGTCACAATCCCACTTTGATCATTCATTCATGATATTAGTAGGCCGATCCGCGTGCAATAAAAAAATGCCTCTTTATATCGTGCCGGGAAAATTCTTAATATTTTATTTTTCCTCTTTGTCACATTAATGTCATCGCAGAGATGCTATCAGCATCCCTGGGCGGAACAAATATTCGTCTCGCTTTATGACTCATGAAGGCGTAAAATTAAGTTAAGCATTAAAAATACTATCTACACTTTTATGGTGTCGCATGTCTGTTTAAAAATAGAATGGAATGGATTTATCGTACATGATTACTTTGGTATACTTTGATATGGTAACTTTGTTGTCAACATGTTTACAGTTTTTAATATATTGCGTATTGCTAACATGATTAATACATTTTATGATAATATAATTTGAATGAATTTCTCTATTAGGGAAGGATTTGAAGGTACTTTGAATTATTTTGTTCATACATGTAGGAATGAAATTTGAAATATCTAAACCTCTTAAACTTAATGGTTCATCTCTGTGTATCCGAAAATCATTCTATGATATTTGTATAGTGTATACACAAAAGCATGTAGAAGAAAAAGTAGTATGATAAGAGGATATAGAAATTAAGATACGTTGTCACGAGGTGTAACTTGTACGCTGCAATTAATAAATAAATAAATACACCCAACAGTCACATACATAGCCCTGACCCCACAGTAAGATACGAGTCTTGTGTTGTGGATATCAAGTACTACGAGAGACTTTCGGTCTCACAACACCCAGACCCCGAAACAAATATTTGTGGATCTCACAAACATTTGTCTCGATGCGGGGATCGAACCCGCGGCCTCTCGCTTCACAGCCGGCTACTCGCCCGCTGTGCCACGGAGGCTGTCAAAATTAAAAATTAAAGAAGAACGTTATTGAAGTACATACCGATGTTTATTTCTTTTTCTCACATATAATATCACAAAATAAGCGAGAATACTAAACATTACAGACTAAATTGAACAAGGTTCCGTATAAAACTTATTCCTTTCGAAAATCCGTATGCAGTAATTAAATTACTCCCCTACGCGTCCGTGAGCCGACCAGCCTTGTAACAAAAAGTTATCGCAGCAAACAAACCATTCTACTCGTCGAGTTATTCAGACAAAATTCCCTTTCTGCCATCACGGCTGAGTATGAAACATAACTCAATAGGGGCCCGCGCGCAGCCGACTGTAAAATGGTCGGCAGAGAGGGGCATTTTCAAACTGACCGGACATCGGACATCAGGCCTTCAGATGATATAGATGCACACCGCAAGTGTGCTGCCTCTCAACCCTCGCCTTTTGTTTATACTTATCTATTTTTGATACTATATTAGGAATTCGAAAGTGTAGTTGTGATGTTCATTCCGAATATTCTGTTTACCTATAAATTTGCTTACTGTCAGTACATTTTTGAAACATTGTGTATAGAAGATGTGTCAGAAAACTTGGTAGTAAGCTAATCTATCTGTAAATGGAATATAGGGAACGGCCATTAGTTTGTCATTATTTCATGCTGCAAAGAAACAACGCATCGACATGATTTTTTGCATATAGATAGTTTATGGGCCAAAGAATGACTACTTTTATCTCGAGTCAAAAACAAAATATGGACTTCGTATTAGCGAAGGGGTAGGCGTGATTTATCAAATAATCATGATTTTACACAATTCAGTTATTTTGTTATGAGACGTAAACAGTATTTTGATTTCTTTAAAAAAACATACGTAATACTGCATTAAATCATTGAGTATTACGTACATCTTACTCCCACGGTCGCCAGTAATGCGAATAGATTAATAAATAAAAACATATTGCAATAACAAATTTATAAATTGAAGAAAATACAAGTATACCCATGAATACATGACACTTATACACACACACACACACACACACACACACACACACACACACACACAGAGAGACATTATTTACCGCATGCCAAAAATACATAAAAGCTCATAATAACATAAGAATCCTTTACATCCAGTTAACTCGCCTGTTTTGTCTAAACCATGCACTGAAACATGTCAATAAATTGTAACATTTTCCAGTGGCAAAGCAAGGCATTCAGTCGGAAAATAGCAGCCATAAACCCTCGTACTAACGGTAAACAAAATGCACCGTTTTAAAACTACATATTTACCACATAAAATATATCTTATATCTCAGAACTTACGATATATTTTAAAAGACTTAACATCTTATGTCTCAGGGTGACGAGCGCAGTTCAGTGCCATGCAGTGCTTTGTAAGTCAACGTTCTGTGTGGTGTTGCTTCTGTTTATGGGCAGGCGTGGCGCTGATTATCGGGCGAGCGCCTTGCTCGTCACGTCATTCAGTCAAGTAAAAAAAATTCAAGCTACTATCTGAAATTTCGCTTACGTTTCAAAATATTGCTTAAATATGTGGTGGCATACTATTTTATTGCACTTTCATATGATTAAAAAACTGCCTTTATTCTATTTAACATGAAAATGGTCAATGTGGATTGAGTGACTCTACAATAGAAGTTTATTATATTATTATCTTGTCAAATTAATATTTATAAACTATGACCCGTAATTTCGAAATTATATTTTAATAAAATTATCCAATTTCTCATTGGTTATCAAGTAAAAGTAGTGTCTGTTTATTATATTAAAAGAAACATTAAAGTTATATTCATTTTAATGAGCCTAATTGCCATCTTACTACATATTCCTACATAAAAACTAATATTTCTATCAATACAAAAAACAATTTGAAAATGTTGAAAATATTGGATAAAAGTTACGTACCGAAAGAATATGTAAGAGGCTATATTAAAAGTGACCGCAGTAAAAATATCGTATCTACGGAACGGGGAATTCCCGTGAATTCGAGCGGAAAATAGCCGACATAAAGGTCCGACATTTCGGTACTGACCGGAGCACGGACGACGATAAAATACATACGAGGACCACCCTCACGACACAAGTGTCTGAATTGATAAAACTACATAAATCAACGGTACGCCGTCTACAGATACTTTTTAAATTTATTTCAACCACATCTTACGGTTTTGTTTTATTCAGCTATAAGTTGATTCGTCTAGTCGTATATGTATTTTGACAGATTTTGCTGGTAGCATCACCCGCGTGAAAGTTTTTTCTGGGATAAAATAATAGTAGCCATGTATTTTACACGTTCCACTACTGGGCATGGCTCTCTTCTACTGACTAAGAGAGATCAGGCCTTAGTCCACTACGCTGGCCTAGTGCTGGTCGGTAGATTTCACATACCTTAAAAATTCTTAGTGAGTACTCAGGTATACAGGTTTCCTCACCATATTTCCTTCACCGTAACTTAGAAAAGTCAGAGGAGCATAAGGTTGGGCGTGGTTTCGAACCGTCGAAACGTCTTAATATTCCATACAACTCCTCGCTGAGCTATCGCTATATTTCTGGGATAACCCTTTGTTTCCTTGGCTTGGAATTAAAAAAAATCTACTTTTTGGTCCAGTGGCAAGTAGGTACATTTATATGAGTAGGTAAATGGCTATAACATGATCACACTTTTTTTATAACTACGCCGCATTTTATAAAAATAAGTTTGTGTCATCGTCGATTACACGGATCTTATTAGACTGTATATATGTTTTGTTAAATTTGGCCTTAAATTGGCCAATTAGATCATATTAGAACTTTAAAAAAATCCATTGGACGTCTGACATGACTGGCAACCTTTGGCAACAACTATGACACTATGACAGACAGCTAAGCAGCTTAACATGCTCTCCGAGATTTATGCACTGAACATTTTAGCTCTATATTCGGGATTCAAACGAATGACATTCCAATAATCTATGCATTCATTCATTTCAGAAAATGCCCTAAATTGTTTATTTTTTACAGCACCATACCCAAAGGGCTTAAAACGGAACTTTGTTATGAAGCCTTCGTCGTCTGTCTATATTTTCTAACATTCTAGGAATCTTTTAAAATAGCCAGCCAGTTAAAACTTTCACACAATACGATGCATTATACCGAATACTCTATTAAATAATAAAAAAAAAACAAAAGTAATAATTTAAGGGTGTAGACCGTACCGATCCCTTATGGTGGGAATTCGTTTCGCTATTCACCGGTTCTTTAAATGCGGTTATTTTAAAAGATGGCTTAATTATTTTTGTCGGGTATAATTAACACTAATGTGCCATTCAAGTGTAGATTTTTTTTTTTTTTTTTTTTTTTATCCTGGCTCGGCAAAGTGACTACGCTACACCTGATGGTAAGTGTAGCGCAATCCAAGAATATTGTCGACCAACGATAAACAATGTGTCCATCGTTGGTCGGCAAGATCATGCCGGCCTGTCAAAGGGCCAAGGAGGAGGGGAAGGAAAAAGGGATGGGAAAAGGGTGAGGATCAGGGGGCAAGCCCCTGGGGAGAACCGGATATACACTGGCTGACCCTGGAACGCGACCCACGCAAGGTGGGCCACTATGGCAGGTTTTAGCACCAGTGTACGGTGGTCGCTATCCGGTCGGATACAAGTATCCTCCCACCAGCATGTAATATTAAGCCGCACGTCACTAATTACACGGCGTGGATTATTTATAAAAATATTCTCGTGAAGACAGAAAATGAGCTTCGCATAAATAAAGCGAGCAACAAGATGTCGTTGGCGTCGGCGTCGGCGGCCGTTGGTGTTGCCAGCAATTAATCTCCATTTCCCGCATGCGCCAAATCGCACCGCCATTATACGCGTCTGTTTTATTTCATTAAATGGACCCGTCAAATTAATGCGCCGCACCGTTTACAAAGCCGATGAATGAAAGAATCGAAAGCGGACGCTTCAAAAGATTTCCACACTTCTTTTGTTGCCGTCTGTTAGTGGCAGATCTTGTTTTGTTTACGTTAGTTGAAAATAGTCTTTTGGTTGGCGGAATGTTTTGCGTGTTTAACTTTGCTAATAACGGACTTAAGAGGTTCGAAATATAGCGTGTTTAGGTCTATTTCTATTTAATAATATCAGTATATAACAACATACAACTTAATATCTAAATCTATCTTCAAATAACAATATTTATTCTTACATCTTGTCCTATAGAATACATTTATTGTCCTCGCGTCCATATTAAACTTAGACGACAAATGAAAGAGACATTAATAAGAATTACACACCTCTACGACGCGATGACAGTCTCTCCCACCTGTTAATAATAAATCATCCGTTTATTTGGTTTAATTGTTGTGAATAGTACATGTAATAAAATATAATATGTATAATACGGGGCTAGCTGTATTATACACATTGGGACCTGTATAATTCAAGACAGCTGGGCACGGGCCTCCTTTACTGAATAAATGAGGTTAGGCCCTAGTCCACTACGCTGGCCTAATGCGCGTTGGCAGACTTCACATATCTTCCAAATTCTTATGTAGAACTTCTCAAGTATGCAGGTTTCCTCGCGATATTTCCTTTACCAGATTAAAGCGATAATTGGACCTACTTACGCAAACATGAACCAACCCAATGTTTTACTAAATTCAATAATTTAAGTGCAACAATATATAAAATATATTGCATGTACGATTTTGCAAAAAATACAGTATTAAGATCAATTTAAATTAATGAATTTAGCAAAACAAAATCAGTATCTCCATTTGAACTTGCTGTGGGTCGGTTCCTGTTTGCGTAAGAAGGTCTAATTAATATTAATCATTAATATAGACGAACCTGAAAAACATAAAGGTGCATTTTTTGGGAATGGTTTCAAACATGCGACTTTCATCTCGACAGTCCGTACCATTCGCCGCTGAGCCATCGCTGCTTACATATATAGTACATAAATACACCTTCGATCCCATAATATGATAGGAGGCGAACCTATCGGCATACGGGGCATAGACTTCAAAGCGAAGCTAAGCGTGTTGTAAATAGTGTTGTTGATAAATCGCAATTGTTGCAGGTGCGGACGTTGTTCGTGAGTGGTCTGCCGATGGATGCGAAGCCACGGGAACTGTATCTTCTGTTTCGGGCATACGAGGTTAGTAATACTATTTTTTGTAACTTAAACTTTCCTATAAATAATATAAGTATCTATTAAACGGGCCCAGATTTGGCAAACTTGGATCTGATTTACGCGACTGAAATCTCTGCGACCATGTCCTCTTAATTCCTACATCGGAATCGACCCGGTCTACAATAGTAGGCTATTATTAATCTAAATAGTGTTTTAGGTGTACAAAAATTACCTTATTTGAGTAGACTTTCGCAATGTTCAATTTAAATACATAATATTATAATCTCATCACACTCTAAGATCTCACACAGAAATAAAAAAAAAATATTTACCCATTTTCTTGACTTGATTTAAATTTATCTCGTAATAAATTTAAGATATAGTTACAATAATAATAATAATCAAGTATATGTCATGACGCGTAAGTCATAACCTCATTGTAAATTTCTAGAGATGTAATAATAAAGGCTAGTCTACGAAGCAGCTATAAAGTTACATGTGTACCGAGGAAAACATAAAACAAAGCTTCGAGTACACCGATTCGGTTCCGTCACGCGACGCGACTAGATCTCCGCCCGGATTACCGCGCTGTAAATATCAAATGTCATGGCCCGATTCGTAATATTCGTGAATCGATTCTCTCTAGCGATATGGGGGATTACACCCAATCCTCGGCTGGTACGGATGGCGCCACGAACATAAAGGCGCCTAAAGTTAACCGAGGGCGGCTCGACGAACCATCGCGTGTTGACGCCCGTGCCTGGCACAAAACATACCGTTTTTCGAATAGCTAAACGGTATTTTGTACGAATATAATTCAAGTACGACATGAATGACAACGCGGTAATACGGTGATGTGTGCGAGCGGCGTATCCGACGATTTTTTAATACGAAACCTGCACGCCCTGGGCGGATTGTTTAGATAACGAAGTTAAATAACCATTGAAATTTTGTTTGCACAGGGCTATGAGGGTTCCTTGCTAAAGGTTACGAGCAAGAACGGGAAAACAGCTTCGGTGAGTTTATGCAAATGTAACGTTCGATTCGGTAGCGGCCGGCAACCGGCGCTACCCAAGTATTCATTACAATTTACTTATTAAATGTTTTTGGTTTGCAGCCGGTGGGTTTCGTCACGTTCCATACTAGAGCCGGCGCTGAGGCAGCCAAGCAAGACCTTCAGGTTGGTATTGAAAAACCTATAAACAATGTCACAGAATATTATTATAATGGTTACTCTCTACTCTTTGGGTTTGATCCAATGTTTTGATATGAAATGTAGTACGCAATTATCATATCCATACATAACGAATATCCTTAAAACATTTTATATGTAATTGGAACAAACTCAATAGAACAACATTGAACGTAGTTGATTTTAATAAATTGAGTATAAAATGACAACAACACATACTTCCTACAGAGCGGAAAATTACACAGTAACAATGAAGGGAGGAAATATGTTCGCTATACACTTCGCCTAAACAGTATTGGTATGGCTTCGAGACACAGTACGTTAGGTACCACGACAGAGGCAATATCTCAATGAAAGACTGAGATACTCGTCATGTGAAGTCTAATACGCTAATGTAAATACTAAAACATACAAGCGCACGGTGTTACTAAACCTCTTTCATCACATGCCTAAACACTGCCAATGAGCACTATAGTTAATATTTTCATAGTAGACTTGAAATAACATTTTCCTAACTTGAGTAACTGCATCGTAAGTTATGCTAAACCCATGCACATGTCGAATATACCACGGGTCGTCAATTCGGTGCCACTGAGCCTCTGAGCCACTGAGGCACTGAGCCATTGCGCCACTGAGCCAACCGACACCGAGCGTCGCAAGAGTGTGATCGATATCAGTGTATATATGCAAATGCATGTCACCGTTTGACAGATTTCGATGTCACGTCCCAAGCACTGTGTTTTCGACACCTTAGCAGGCGCGGGCGCGAACCTTAAAGCTTAATTGTACCCAAGTGATTCGATATTCTTATCCAGCTTATAATTGAATACCCCACTATCTTCCCTATTTCGTTGTAATCAAAATCACCAGGACGTCGTAAATGGTCCTGATAAGAAAAGATATATTTAAAAAAAGAAAATATTTCCCATTTCGTACACGCGATAAACACTGCCACTCCCAGCGTCGATGACACGTATGTACTGGGAGCACGCGTAAACCGACCCTTCCGTCATTATATCGGAGCGCCGCACCGCTCGCGGCTGTTCACAGCAGGGCGTCCGGTTCGACCCCGACATGCCGCAAACGATTCGGCTGGAGTTCGCTAAAAGCAACACGAAGGTCAGCAAGCCGAAGCCGGCAGTTGCCACGGCCGCGCCAGCTGCACACCCCGCATTGATGCACCCACTCACTGGACGTAAGTACCGCCGAACGCACACACCGCTCGGCGCTCGCTCGACGCGCCGCCCGCCTCCACACCTCAACCATGCCTTTCGGACACACTAATAGCACTTACAGTGTACCGACCCTTACACAAATACAATGCTCGTACTCTCACCCTGCCGCCCCGTCATCTTCGATCCACGATCGACGATTAATGATCAGTGATCGATATCAGATGATCCGTCCAAGGTAATTGACAATCGGCATCTTGCAATGGATCAATGATTATTAATCAGACATCAACGATCGACGATGTGTATTAGATCGATCAAGTGCGACGCTATGGCGAGGTGGATCTACTCTTATGTAGGTAGGTGAAGAGATGGGGGCGTCGAGCGAACGCAAAGGGTAACGCAAAGTACTTGTGATCGCTTACACGTACCACGCAAGGCATAGCTCCGCGTAACTGTACTACAACGATCTGTCGGGTTCTATACCACTGTTACCAACTGCACATGTTTTCATGGCGATATTATAACAGTAATATTGTTGTTCTATATCACAACAGTAATTGTCCCGTTTTACTGAACGCCGATGTGAATAAAACAATTAATTTATGAACTATAACTTGGTGAATAATTAGAAAATATACTTGTTTTAATGTTTCTGTAAACCTGGAAAATTGGTTCAGTAAAACTGCACAGTTCGAGTTAAAATACTAATTCGCTTAAGAATTTCGTGATACCAGTGTAATGTGATCATATCAAAAACAACAGAAGCGTGAAAACATGTTATGGCACATTTGTAAATAATGATTTTCTATAGTATCTCCTACTCACATAGTTGCGTTATGCGTACGTACCGTGGACACACTGACAGATAATTTTTTGCCGCGAAATGAGTCGTGAGGTTGCATTGAACGTGCGTTGTCCAGATTTAGCGAGCCCATTCTTCCCTGGCGGCGGGGCGGAGCTGTGGCATCACCCGCTGGCGTACGGCGGCGAACTGCCTGCGCTGTCGCATGGACTCGTGCATCCCGCCATCCACCCACAGATGGCGCCAGTTCGCTCTTACCTCTGACTAGCTGCCGCCGATAGGCCACACCACGTAAGTTATCATGCTCATCTTAACACTTTATTATATTTTCATAGAACTTCTGATCTAGCTGATAAAAAAACTGATTAGAAGTCTTCAACCAATCAACTGCATAACGAACTGTATGCTGTATAAACCCCGGTACAGTACCTATTTCTGACAACTGTTGAAGGACTTGTGAAAGGTCTATTACTCTTCAAGAGGCGGTGAGTCGTGCAATGATTATTCCTCGATGTAAATATACACTTTTTATTTTCAATTTTCACGGTTTAAATTACTTATATAAAATTACCTGTGTAACAAAATAATTGGATGAAACTACATATAATTTTATAGTTTCGTTTCCTTACCATACTACGCAAGGAAAGCTTGTTCTCAGCAGTACAAGAAATCAAAGAGAACACCTACGTATTTACATTAGTTAATCGATTATTGAACCGCAACAAGGGACACTCAACATGACGCAGACGTGATGCACATAGACGACAAACAACAATAAATACCATGCGTTGTATACACGCTGTTGTGTTAAACATTTTGCTTCGTCAAGCATATTAGGGGTCATGTGTTGCGTCTCAATTATAGGCTAATGGCACATGATTGGCTGGTGGGAGGATACTTGTATCCGACCGGATAGCGACCACTGTACACTGGTGCTAAAACCTGCCATAGTGGCCCACCTTGTGTGGGTCGCGTTCCAGGGTCAGCCAGTGTATATCCGGTTCTCCCTAGGGGGCTTGCTCCCTGATCATAACCCTTTTCCCATCCCTTTTTCCTTCCCCTCCCCCTTGGCCCTTTGGCAGGCCGGCATGATGTTGCCGACCTACGATGGACACATTGTTTATCGTTGGTCGACACTATTCTTGGATTGCGCTACACTTACCATCAGGTTTAGCGTAGTCAGGTTCCCGAGCCAGGATAAAAAAAAGACTTTACCGAACGTTTAATGGTTGTGTGGATGTAGACTCCCCTGACGCTGGGCGCGTGCGTGCTGCCTGCACCGGCGCTGGGGTCGCCGGGCGCGGGAGTGCCGGCGCATGCGCCCGGGCAGGCCGCGCATGCACACGCAGCGCACCCAGCGCACCCTGCACACCCTGCACACTCAGCGCCGCCTTGCTCCACGCTCTTCGTAGCCAATCTCGGACAGTTCGTCTCCGAGCACGAGCTCAAGGAGATATTCAGCAGGTACACCATGTTCAGCTCTACGTGCAAACAGCTTCAAGTTTTTGACTGAAAATTTAGAATAAAAGATTGTATTTACAAGATGAGATCGTCTATACTATTTCCAGTCGAAAACTATAAACACAATGTTATGTGCATGTTCACGCACCAATTGAAATACAAACAATATCATATGTGTTAAAAAGTAAAACGAATTTACAAATATAATAAATCAAATTAACTTTTCACAGTGCATGTCGCACCGAATATCACAATGTCGTCTACTATAAACACTGTTACTTTAAATGATTTATGTTACTGTTATGTTTATGTGAAGTCTCACTCAAACGTTTCTTCATTCGATATCTGCTATCAAACAAATGTATCGAATTTAGAGACAGTTTGTGTAAGCACTGAAAGCCTGCACCCGTACCACCCTGAGCATGATGAACGTCACTGTTACTCTTGCCGCATATTAGTCGTACAAGCACAATGAACACAAGCGAACACGGCGAATGGTGACTAATGTCGCAACCACACACTAACACGGTAAAATTAGACACAACAAGCAAGCAATATATGTGTTGCACCGATTCATTATGTTAGAGACGCAAAGCTATATCGAGGGCAGCCGCAGTGCAGCCGTGACACAATGTAACCGATATCTACACGTGAACGTAAGTGTTTCGACACAACGTTTGGGCAGGCGACTATCATATACACTGGTGGACGGGGACGAGGGGGGAGGGGGTACGAGTGCGGGCACAACTGAGTACCGTGGTCCGGGGTTCTGGCGACAGCTGCCCGGGGTTCTCGCGCCTTCGCCTGCTGAACGGCGGCAGCGGTGGCGGTACAAGTGGCCCGGTGGCCTTCGTGGATTTCGCTAGTCCTCCGGACGCCGCCGCGGCTATGGCACGCCTGCAGGGAGCCCTGCTTCTCAGCTCAGAGGGCGCCATCCACCTCGAATATGCGAGGCATAAGATGGCACACAACGGCTGGATTCTCGCACATGAAGTATGCACGCGCATAATGTTTTATAAGGGTTCATATTCTATAAGGATCAATGCAACACAATGTAATTAAAATAATTAATACAATTTCTACAATTGTACCCATGAAAGTTTTAGTCATTAATCGCGTTGCATTATCCTGTTAGAATAAAGGATTTTAAAACTAACATATTTAATGCTTTCATATAATACGTGTATGTAATATTTTTCCCATAATAGACTTTCAAGAGCTGATAGTTTTTTAAATGAACTATCTCGTGTTATTTAAATAATAATTAAATAATTTGTAATATCACTGTTCTAAAAGTAAGGAAATACTAATGTTTCACCATGCACCATGCACCGTTAGTTGTTAAATAATGCTTGCCAAACTTGACACTTTTGATCAAATATTATTATACAGCTCCAAACTCATTCTAATATAGTTTTAACGTCCACACAGGGAGCCAAAGGCGGAGAAGAGAGCGAACAGCATTAGTTCGTTCGTGGCACTCGGCACTTGACAACCAGCTAACTGAGGGACGCGCAATCTTGATCCTCTAAATCGCATCGGAACTACACTAACAGGAGACGGGGCACACACCAACTGCTCTCACGAATACGTATACCCTCATTACGGCTAACCACGACGGATCAAGATTCCCTGGTCGTGACTACAAATATAGTTAATAACAGAAGCAGAAACGCGATGTGCTTTGTCTCCTCTTTATTATATTTCTCAGCGTCGGGGATGTGGTGTTGTTATTGTTTGTTTAAACCAAATTGGTCACGTTTTAATTTTAATATTAACATTCCAGGTTGATTATTTACCTTTCCAATGAGAATATTGTGTAAAATTATTAATTTCGTATAAATGTAATCTGTTTATTTAATATTATTCCCTTGTATTGTGTAATATAAGATTTATTTACAACTAACTTATTGTACGGGAAAGTTTTGTATATTTATTTTTACAAGGCCGATGTATACAATTGAGAGGATTTGTTATGAATATAGTGTATTATCAGAAATTAAACATTTTAGGATATATCTCATTCGAATAAGCTAAAAACCAAAGGTGCCCTTCATAGAAAGATTACGTTTTGTTGAATAATATTTCAAGTTGAATGATTTAAATGAAGTTGTATGTAATAATTACGATACTTTTGTTTTAGCCTCGATAATGTTAGCGTATTTAAATAAATTTCCTATTTCAAATTATATTTACCTACTTTCTTAGTAATTTTTATAATGTTCAATCACTCGTTAAAGCGCTGGCACTCTAGTGTTGGTCTTACGATCCTTTCTGTATTTATGGAACTATTACAATAATTTATAAAGATTAATTATACGTATAACCTTCGTTCCGACGGCCCGAGACGCGCCTCGGCCCGTTTGCTGTGGAGTGCAATACATCACTGAACACTCGTCGCGGACTCCTATCTAAATCCCATGTAATATCCAAGTAGTAGCGACCATCGTTTCGTACCTACTTGTTTAAGATTTTCTCTATTTAGATGACACCAAAATTTCTTGTGCCTTGCGAATAAATCCTAAAGTTTTCAATACTATTCCAATGTTTGTGATTACAATTCGGTTTGATTAATAGAGTTTCGTTGAACGTTTGCAGTGAGACGTTACGGGTTCCCTTGGACACGGCGGTTGCCGGTGGCGGTAATGACCATGTCAATACCGCGTTCGGTTTAGTCTTGTTGCGAGAATTTAGCCTTGGCCTTATGAGAGTTAAATAATTAAATGTAATCATTATATTATTAATTACTAGTGAGTAATGAGCCGGCGACGGCGACGTGCGCGCCCACGCTGCATAGTGAATCAATTATTCTACTATCTGCATGCTTTGACGAGCTTTTTGGTATTAATCTAATTTAAAATTTAGTAGTTACTTTTATTGTGTAATCGATAGGCAAATAATATTAGATAAGGGTATTTATTGTAGACAACCAGCATAGTTACATTACTTATAAAATGAAGTTAATAATACATAATAATAATATAGTGTAATGAAATTTAAATTTACTGAAGTGTTAGGCTTAATAATATCAGATCAAATGGAAGATTAATATATTTTTTATTTTTAGCTAGTTGACTATCGCATACAAGACGAACACTTAGTTACCTTCTGTCGATCGAACGATAGAGACGACACAAGTACACTGTGCGAGATAGCAATAAACCAAAAATGAAACATTCATGTTAAATTATAAGTATCTAGTGATGTATTTTGCTGATGTAACATGTAAAATTATACAAAAAAAAAGTAAAAAAAAAAATCCCCGCTTAGGCTATAATGTTAAGGTTTTGAACATTTTGGTTATAATCTTGACGCGACAGAAATCTATTGAGGTACTGAGGATCGTGCCCGAGCTCGCCCGAGCCCGTCGGTGACTCGAGATACCGCATGTGAATTCTTATGAAAACCTCTTAGTCAATATTTAATAGAAATTTCGTCAATTTTTTACTTAGCAAAATTTTATACGTTGTTTATAGTGACTGTAACTTTCATAATGTAACCGAACGTCGCATAGACCAAAGATAAAACCTATACATAACGTTAATATTAACCTCAGACTGTACCAAACTTATATTTTGTAGGCAAATTGTACTGGAGACAATGTTTTGTGAAGACGAAAAACATCTTGTTAATTTTATTCCTAAAGTTATTATGGAAATGTAATCATGTCACCAATTTTTAAGGCTATGCTGTTGTGAAATAACGATTTTTGTTACTCCTCTTGAAACCAAAATATGATTTAAAATAATTTTAACACATTATGTGACATTATATTATTTATACAATTTATTTTTACCATAAAATGAGTTACTTCAAATATAAAAAAAAATATTTACTTTCTTCAAATTCAGAGATTCTCTTTTATATAATATTTTTCATCTACTGTCGGTTTTAATAATTAAACTAAGTCAATGTTTATCTATTTAATTCGGTATAATGCTAATTCGTATGTACGTAAGTAATTGTGTAATAATGTAGTAGTGATCTCCCATACATTCGGCGTACGGCGTCCCTCATCGCATCATAAAAAATACAACGAAAATGTTATTTTTCTGTTGCCTTCACAGATTTTTCGATGGCTCTAGATCGTTATATTATTCAATCTATGAAAATAAGCTCTCTTTAAAAGTACCTAGTATATTTCTTGCATAAATATATCTAAAGCCATCGAACGATTAACATTTTGATTTTCACGAGTAATCTCAGTCGCCATTTTGTGTATAAAACTGTTGTGACACGTAATGCGTACAAAATGGCGTCGAAAGCGCGCGCGTTGCGTGAGGGACGCCGACGCCGCCATGATTCCGTCCAACAACCGTAGATAGCGAGTAAGAGACGTCCAGTGGCTGCGGACACGGCTACGTCACCTTTTGCGGGACTACTCGATACATATCATCGTGTAATATTTAATGTGTATTTAGAAGTAAAAGAGCGGTTTCATAGAGACGTTTATTCTGTATTCTCATCTACTACTTATAATGCAATCGGCTGTATGTCACGCTAAACGCAGATAGTTTGTGTTTCTAACGTATTCGCTTGGCTGTCTCTGTGTCCTTTATCTCGATACGTTCACGGCTTCAAATTTAAATTTGTTTTCTTAACTGTTCAGCGCTCAACCACAAAAGTAATTTCAAAGTGAATATTTTCATAACGTTTACTGTGAAATCGAGTAGATGGTGTTCGGATAGTCATCGTACATAGAAGACGCGTGACATTGGCCCGCATGTGATAGGGTAGAGTAGGGGTGTAGCGTCGCCTTGCAAGTTAGGTTAAGTGAAGCGGTATCACACAAACACCGTGCATCGGAAACATATCAATTCTGTGCCCCTTAATAAATTTAGTTAAAATACTATTCTAAGAAATACAATATGAATAGAAATAAACAAGACAAAATAATCGTTCGGAGTATCTAATACCAGCTAAGTGTTGTTTTCGTACGTTGACGAAATAAATGTCGATTAGATTGTGTTTAAAAGAAGAAAATGTAATTCTTAAGTATCATAATGCATAGTACCCGAGTAGTGTCGCGCAAGTATCGATTTATTTACTTATCGCTATAGTATTTATATGTTATTTTTATTGTTAATAATTATATTTAGACTAATGTACTATTATGGCTTAATTACCAAATTATTTTTAACATTCGCTTTGGATTCAGTATTAAATAACTTTGTTTTTATTTTTGGTGACAAGTTAGTGCGTTGCTGGGACTTATTTGTATATCGAGCAAAATATACCATACAACCAATATATAGTTAGTAAATAATTGTTAGATTTGTGTGAATCGGATTATTTGGAATGCTTTTAGAGCAGAGGTAAAGTGTTATTGTGGTTTAAGAAAAAAACATAATGACATGTAAAAATAGTGATAAATTTAGCTTAATTATCATTATTACAACTTTTATAGATGTTCATTACTTTTTCTTTTTCTTACTTCATGGAGTATTGTGGCATTGGAGACGTCATTGTTAATTCAAATAAATTTGAGCTCATCCTCAATCGAAGTTTTTATTCGTCTCTTCACCCCATTTTTGTTGTTTAACACATTTATTGGTCTCCAAACAAAATCTATCTATTGAATATACAATACAGTTTTTACAGAAACAATTTGGCATAATTTCCAAACCCAAATTTCTCCTTAATCAAGAAAACGTTTTCCCAAAAGACATGACTATGTTTAATAGTATATCCGTCAGTTTCTTGTTATAATATTAATAATTGGTAGGCGTAGTTTAGGATAACTGAAATTATAATATTATTAAGGGTTGAGCTTTTACTTGCTTTGTAGAAATATTTGCTTTCCTACGTCTTTATGTGAAATTAATCAACAAAGTTAAATTCTAATAATAAATTATTACATGTGTTTTGAATTGATGTTTTTCTACAAGGTGTAAAATAAATACTCTTATTCTCTTGACGGATGTATCTATATACATAAATGATTTAGATTTTTGATTACAGTCTATATTTTACATCTTGTAAATTGCAATAAAAAGACATAAGCAATGGCTTTCTACAAAGCCTCATTGAATAAATATTGCAATGTTGTATTTATTATTAGCTTTAAAGAATTATAGGGTCCAAAGATTGGGAATAAACATTATGACAATTTAAAACTCTTGTTTCTGTTATTTCTAACTATTGAATAATAATCAAATAACAATAGATACATAATATTGAGTATTGTATAATAATGGCAAAGCCGTCGATTTGGGAAGACGCATCTATACAGAAGGCAGGTCACGGCCAATGGTAAGTAACCGAGTGGAAGTCTTGAACTCTGAAATAAGTTTTAACCAGTACAATGTTTAACATTGAAATATAGTATCAAATCTAAATATTTCCTATGAAACTATACTTTCAGAATCAGCGAAATGGCTATATTAATCATATCTACAGATTGTGTAATACAAATACAATTTTTTTTTATTTGATGAATGACGAGACGAACAAGGCGCTCGCCTGATGGTAAACACCACGACTGCCCATAAACAGAAGCAACACCACACAGAACTTTGAATTACAAAGCACTGAACTGCGCACATCACCCCGAGACATAAGATGTTAAGTCTCATAATGGCCAGTAATTTCACTGGGTTCAAATTCCTTCAAGCCGAAACACAACAGTGCTTACACACTGTTGTTTGGCGGCAATAGTCCTCCTCATCGATTGATGGCGACCCTAGCACTCTTCATCACGGATTCTTTCTATTATGAGCCCTCATATGGCTCGTTAGGCCGAACTTGTAACCGGCGTGTATATATACTTACCTTCAGCTTATGATGGAATATTATTGTTAAGATAACTGCAGATCTGTAGTTCGTAAATTAAGACCTAAGTCATTCACATTAATTCCTTCTATTTATCGAAACTTTTTTTTAATTTACCAACGGGAAACGCTACGCATTCTAAACTACTGATACCAGTTTAATTGCAGTTTTGTTACTTCGCCTAATTTAAGAATGCGTGGCTATTATCGTACCTGTCTTATAGTTTTATAAAGATAGTTTTATTTTCATGAGCAAGGTCTTTAACTGACACGTTGATAATATAAATCACGATTTTTCCAGAGGCTAGCCTCTCAACATAAACTAATTCGATACAAATAAGATTACCTATAACATTTTACGGATTACTGGCTGTTAATCACTGATTAGAAATAGTTATATACTTCGGAAAGGACACCAAAAAAGAAATACTTTATTAGTTTAATAAATGATCTTAAAGAATAAAAAAGAAACCCTAAAATAAACCCAGCTACATACATAATTATTGAAATTACTCAACAAAATTTCGAAGACTTTATCAGATGGTAATTTCACTGTAGTGCGAAACGACGGATGCCGTATTACCTTTTCAGTATTTGTCCTACAGTGCCGGGCAGGAATATTCTCTGCAGAAGCGAAATGTACGAGTATTCATTACTAATACAGTACAATCCAAGGCCCAAAGCCAGCTAGAGCTCTAATTATTTAGTCAGTTAAAACTTGCCGTGGCCTCGTTCCGCCCGGCCAAATTAGTTTACACTAATATATCATTAATATCACATTATCACAAGCTATGATAGTTGAACATTTGTAATTTAATCTATCTGGTAGCGAGTCTCGAGCCAGATTTCCTTAACATCTGCATAATAATTATGGTCGTATGTTTAGTGAAACTTTGTCTTTTGTAGAGAATACAAATAAATAGGGTTGCCACAACATTTAAAATGAGATTTAATATGTTGTTCTTTTTCACACATTTGTCGAGTTCATACCTCGAACCTTCTTCAATTTTTGCTTTCATAAATAAGTCTAGGTTAGGCGCTAGGTCATTCGTGTGCGAGAGGCCATCAAGGTTGTTTATTCTCTTTGACACACTAAAAGACGTAGTGTCTTGTGTTTTAGATGATATGGGGAATCATCTATTCATTATCATGGGGAAGCATCTATAGATAATATCCCATGACACAACTAGTGGTATCTTTGTGTGATGTCAAATAAAATCACGGTCTAGGGTGGTTTTCCGCTTTATACAATTCTGCCGCCAAACAGTAGTGCGATGGCGCTGTTGTGTTTCGACTTGAAGAATATTGCAGCCACTAAAATTTTTGGGAATTATGAAACTTAACATCCTATGTCTCAACATAATGGGGTCAGTGTAGTGTTATGCAGTAAGTAATTTGTAAATCAAGTTCCGGGTGTTGTTGTATAGATTATGGACGGGCGTAGCTATACATTAGGCGATTTTACTGGACACGAATTAGAGGACTTTTCCTTCTTCTACAAATGAGAAGAGTTAGGCCTTGGTCCACTTTGCTAGCCTAATGCGGGTTGGTAAACTTTACATACCTTCAACATTTTTATAGATTATTCTCAGGTATGTAGAGTTCCTCAAAAAATTTCCTTCATCGATATAGATCTTAGGATTGGTTCCGAACCTACGACTTTCGTACCAGTCCGTTCCTCTCACTGCCGAGCTATCTAACTAATACATTATTTCTTAGAAAATAAAACCGACTCAAAAACCAAATAACTAAAAATAACTTTAATGAGTAATTTGAGTCGCTGCCATTGAAGTTTATTGAATCTATTAGATTGATTAGGGGCACTTACTCAAATGAGCAACGTTATTTTTAGCGATTTAGTTTTTATTTGTGAATCGGTTATAATTTTGTTAATTAGTTTTTTTACTCATTTCAGTAAAAAGGCATCATCAAAATTGGTACATAAATGTCGAAGTTTTAATCTGTCTTCCCCGATTCCACCCCCATAGGGGAAGAATTTCTTCTTTAAGTTTAAATGGGAGTAACTTTGAGCTACACCCACCTTTCTAATCATAAAAGAATCATCATAATCGTATCGATCTATGATAATTTATCCGTGGTTACAAAAAACATACACTTCGAATTGACAACCTCCATTTTATTTGTAGGCTAAAAATATGACAACAGCATTAATTTTAATATTTAATTTGTTTTCAATGTTAGTCACAGCTTAAAACGTGCTCTATATATTTCACATGAATGCAAGAAGTTCCACCGTCTATGTTCCTGGACTGTTGCCTGTTACACTCTAGGGAACAAACTTTAAAAGAACTTAGTGTTCTGTACAAATTGCCTAGACGCCATTCGGAGCATTCGTTAAAATGGTTCGCACAAGTGTTTTTTGTTTAATTGAGTTTGGTTGAATCGTAGGAAGAATACCCTTTCTTTTACCCTTTTTTTTCTTTCTTATTATTGCTATTTATTAGAATATCTGTCATAATAACACTTAATGTGTGAAAATTTTAACCAGCTACATATTATGGTTCCAAAAAATAGAGCCCTATAATGTTAGGACAGACAAGCTGTAATACGATTCTATTGGTAACCTATGGTTCAAAACCCTAAAAACACTTGATGAAAGTGGCATACAATTAATAAAAAAATATGACAACAGGCCGATAAAGAAGTTTATGAATTTAAACATCTAATACATTGATATAGGGTTTTTGTATATCAATGATGTTATATAAAATATATCCGATTTTATAATTATTCGTTTAAATTCTCAGAGTAGTATAATGAATTACTAAAAATATGAAATATGTTCCGAACATTATTGTTATGATTGAATATTGAAATGATTGGGGTAAGTCGTCAAATCTCGAGACCCCTGCGTTTTAGAGAGCCTGTTAAGCCGCCACGCGCCAGTTGTTAAGCCATGTCAAAAGCCCTACAGTTGGCTTAAAATTCTACCTCTGGAAAGTCACGGCCTTGTTACTATTCATCAAACCACGTTGTCAGTACAGTAACAGCTAAAACGCATTATTGATACAACTAATATATTTGTACGCTGACGCAACGGCAAAGCATAGTGAACAATAATATTATACTATGTATTTCAATAACACCTGTAAACTACCTATGCTTACAAATAAAGTATTTGATTTGATTTAATGGGCGGTGGAGATCACTTACCATCAGGTGACCCACTTGCTTGTTAGTCTGCCTAAGCTATAATTTTAAATTTTATTTTATTACTTAATAGATATTTCTCATTTTTATTTTGGTTTCATGAATTACAAACATATCTAAAAATATCCTGAGAATTAATTTCGTAAATCACTTAAAATGTCCATGCCAGTTACGAATAACAAAGAGTATTAATAAATTTGGCGTATTGCCAGTATCTGACTGGTTTTCAGGCTTCCGAGGTATCTTTTAATTTCATTTCGATTTTCAGACGACATCGAATTGCTCTCGGGTCAGATACTACAAGTAATTCGTGTAAACTTATATAAATATTGAGGATTAAAGCATATCATATCACTATATTCTTTCTTTCAAATGAAATTAAATGTCCCTTTAAACCGCAAATTGAACAAAAAATAGTTGATGCTTAATGGTGTGATAAAGCAATGAAATCATGGTTAATAGTAACAATTATATGTCTGTCATTCTTTACAGTCTATATTTTACATGCTTTTTGTGCAATAAATTATTGTTAGATCAATAAAGACTACATGTACTAATAAGTTCTTATAGGTAACTTCTTTAAACCAAACTGATCAACTTTAGTTCTACGACTTGTAATAATTCATTTTTTACCGTAAAAACAACCACGCGGAATTCGGTCGTGCGAAACCTCTCTTCCAGTAGTTTCTTGTATGGCATAAATCATCAAAATCATTAGGAAACGCAATGGGAATAAGACCTCCAGTAACCAGGACGACGTCCTAACAGTAATGTGATACAAAAAATAGTCCTAACCATATATGTCGCCTCGTAAACTAGTTTGTATGACGCATCTCCAGGAGTACAGCATCTATAGAAAAAATAAATTCTAGATCCATTTTAAACATTTGCTTACACATAGGTATGGCTGTTATGAATATCAATCTCCATATTTAGGTAACAGTCACGTCTTGATTCCATAGTATTAATCGGGTTTTAAAGATCATAAATTGTCTACTATGTTTGACAGAAATATTGGCAACTATTCAGTGTCTGGAATGTATCTGTTTATATCCTTTGAGATAATCTTCGACTTACGCTGACATTTGTGGGGCTTACATACAAGTCGAGATCAAGAGTATTAGTAACGTAAATCCGGAATCTATCGGGGCCTTTTGGATACGCATTTTTTTCATCATGTCAAAAGGCTAATTAATAATCCTGCCTTTAATTTTTAGGACAACTGACGTCCACATCTGCCATATTGAAAATAATAGGCGGAGGTCAAAGAAGGTCTGTTTGTTATCCTGTTACACTTAAATTGTCACAATATATATTTCAACGTGATCTTAATTTAAACACGTAACCTGGGCAATATACAACTTTATAACAAAGAAAACTCATCAAAATAGAATTAACGAAATTTTAATCGATGCAATTTTTGCAATTGAAAGGTCAATCTAATTATTGTTAGAATGCACCGACTAAACTTAATATTTATTTTTGTGTGTCGGTTATATAACAAAAAATGTCATTACTATTGAAAGAATCACCGATATCTGTGCAATAAGGAAGAAGATTTAGACTTCCATCCCCAACACCCTACAGTGGTGTAATTTATTCTTAAAATGTAAATGGAGCCAACTTTGGGTCTAAATAGCCTTATGAAAGAAATAAGAATCATCATAATCGGATCCCTGTGTGGAAAGTTATGCTTGGTTATACAAAAAAAAAAATATTCGCGTCGATCCTGCTCCGTTTTTTCCGCTATAAAAAATTAAATCATCACCACGGGAATGATTGCTATTTTTTGATAAGTTTGTATCTTAAAACTTTGTCCAAATGTGGAATAGCAGTTTGAATGGTCGCATCAAGCGTCAGACAGGAGTGTCAATGACGCAGCGTCAGTGCACGTTTGTGTGTTTTGTACTGTATTATGTGAGACGATTCTAAGTGAGCATCACTAACGCAACGCGATACTGGCGACTATAGTATGGCCTATGGCATTGACAGTAGACGACGTCCATCGATGTGCGACCTGATCATCGGAAGTCTGCCTTAATCTATATATATTTAATGTCTTCTATATACTTGTCCTGGATGACTGACTGAGTGATTCATCAACGCAGAGCCTTAGGTAACTGCTGAGGCTACAAAGTCGTCATTTTGGCAGTTGATGCCTTTGATTTTGTAAGTATCCAATAAGAAAGAATTTTATCATTATAATCAATAAGAAATTTTAGCCGTAACGGGGGTAAAGTAAAGGATAGGGGATACGGTCGTATGAAAGTATGCCGGAAATATAAAATTCACGCGGGCGGGGCCGCGAGCAAATGCTAGTAAACAATGAAAGCAATGCAGTGATTCAAAACAAATTACGACATGTATTTAAGACCGACATAATATGCAACATACTATATGTTGGCTATGTATTTCTGCTTAAACAGCAAAAAGTAATATCCAAGCAGTTTTCAAGAATTTCACATCATGAAGAATTTATCTATAGGTCTCATTACCGGACTAATATTTAAATATCTTCATTGGGTGTGCGGCGTCTTGAATTTGCTTAATTAGTCAGTAGTTTAGTTTGTTTACGACAAAGTTTTGCATCCTCACCGAATAGTAATATCTATATCTTAATGCAAAACCAAATAAATAGCGGAGTTACAAACTGAAAGGGTACAAAATCACAAAATTATACGTTTTCTTCATAGTCGGGATAAAAGAAATACCCCCAGGCCCTAGATATGTATATCATTGTGAAATTATTAATAAGCGCTTAAGCGTAAATACAGTTAGAAATAATCATCACTTCATATGATTAAAAGCCTATTTCACAATGTTCGAATAAGATTTAACTATCAATTAACTTAAAAGACAAATATTATTAAAAGTGTAAGTAGGCATCTTTCTATCGGTATATATACATATATGAGAAGGTAAATTTTCTGTTTGAACGAGCCATAATTTACTTGGTAAGTATCATTTATTTAGAGGCTTTTCATAGTTCGTTACACAGGCGCCAAATATTATACCTAGAGGAGAAGGTGGTAATGTGACCCCCACAGATATTATGGCCCCCTTCGATATTTCTAGCTTAGAATCACGTCATCAAGCTAAATTTTTTTTTACGGGGAGTATCAATGACAATTTCGATTTTAAGCACAAAAAAAATATGAGAGGTCAGCACATGCGTTTATTATTCGAGCCAGTTTGAACTTGCACTCGCAAAAACTTTGTTATTGTTTTGCATTTAATTGCATATTTCTGGAAATACCGAGTTTACGCATCTGAGATTTGGATATTGTGTTCGATTAACGTTTTCCTATTAGATTTTGAAGGTACGTACGTAAAATATTTGATGTTACATATTTTTAGAGGTTGATTTGTAGATTCCACAATATTGGTAATTTGGCCCCCTCATATTGGTTGTATGACATACATGAGTGATATTTATTTTTTTATTTACTTATAGATGCCGTGACAAAGTGTAGTGTCTCCAGCTTCTAAGAATGTGATATGCACAAGGCATAAGCCTCTTGGTAGAAAACTAATACTACAGCAGCAAAGGTGCTCACATCGTCACCTTAGAAAAACCAATTGTATGAATCTTTTCGCTCAGCAGATATTCCGGCGGTTTTAATTGGCAACAAAGAGACGTAACATCCAGCAGTAGCTCCGATAATGAAGAAATAGTTGAAAGCGACTCATCGGGATGTGATGGAAATGTCTCTCCATAGTAGTAGTCAGTAGGGTGCCATATTACCCTCACTTGATCTCAAATTGCAAAATTTCCATTTTTTTTTTAATAAATATATTTCAGATTTATCCGTTGCATTTCTCTTTATTCCGTATTATGTAGTGTATTGGCAAGTAAATAAGGAAACTAATGATGTATTCATTACATATGTTTTCCTTTTATTTTTCACATGAGACCTCAAAAACAAAGTGGGGGGCCACATTACCACCTTCTCCTCTATTATTCTGTATATTCACAAAAAAAAACATCTTAATAATCAAAATGGAATCATCAGTTGATGTAATATGTATTTTAAAAATATTTGCAAACATGATAGCTCTAAAGGTCGTCACTTCTAACACGAATTTTCATTGCAATAGTTTCACAGGATCGAAAATTCAGTTCACTTACTCCTATAGATCTTCTCCTTCACAAGCTCCCAGAGTTAATGAAGACCTAGAAACATAAATTATATATCGAAAATGTTAATCAAAGACCTCAATAACTTTAATAATTAATTGCTTTTTTGAGTTTCATAATGCCTCAGACGCGTCTTTTAAGATTATTATAATTTAAATCAACTATTATTTCTGTACTGAGTAAGGGAGCATAAATACACCGATAACACTGCAACAAACAATATTTATAAATGAAAGATATTTTCATATGTGGGTAAACCGAACGTTGATCCGATAAATCGCGTATCATTTCGTCTCTTCGACATGTGAAAGACATATCCCAGATGTTCCAGAAATGTTACATGAAAGAAGTGAGCCCTCTTTTCCGCTGGATTATTTCTCCAAATAAACTTGTGAAATTGATTCGATTGATATTGCTTAATAAATTTTGGTAGATGAAGATATAAAACTGTTGGTATTTTGTTAATTATAAACTTGTTATACAATTTTTAAATAATTAATATTATTTTATAACAAAAAGTCGCCAATAAATTATAAATGTACATTGTGAATTAAATTGCAGCACCAATTGCACCTCCGCCTACCCCTTTGGGGATAGAGGCTTGAGCTTATGCATGTAAATGAAATACTTCTGTAACGAATACACATTCTAATTCATCAGAAAGTGATTTAATTTAATAAATTAATGCAGGATAACACAAGCAACGGCAATATTTATTAAAATTTTACAGCTATTGTTCACACCGCTTATTAAAAACTACATAACAATTGAAACCTCAATCCCAACAAACCAACACAAAGTGAAAATGATACGCTCAAAGTGAATTGTCGGAATCAGTATTGTCTATTTATTTTCATAATCCAGTAGTACATTCTAGAAGCCGCCTACGGTTGTAATTCGCAAAGTTTACGCATAAAAGTTTGAAAGCGAGCACATTTACCGCACAGCTTCCAGTTCAGAAACGAAATTAAAGTTGTGTGCGTCTCAGAGGGCGACATTCGTGCCCGCGCTCCGCCACTCGCCGCGCCCCTGCCTTGCCGCAGCTTATGAAAAATTCTAGCAAGCCTACGTACGATACGTTGCGTAACCATTTCGATACTGTGCTGGATAACCCATCACCAAACATAGATTATTTATAAAGTGACGTACGCTTACTGAAGCAAAGATATCGTATCTGCATCCGTTGGAATATAACAAAGGGTGAGGTACTCTATTATTCAAAGATACTTTTCTTATTTACAATATTACGATTAAAGTTATGGGTTTGGCAACCTCGTCTATTTCAGGAACGCGTGATTGTAACGACGTAAAACATACAATTAGGTACAACATTAGAGTACTAACTTGTATATACCAACAATATAATATCAGCTATTAACATATTTACTGTTAATTTATAAGAAAGTAAGTAGTAGTAAAACGCAAAATCGTGTTACTCGGTAGCCGCAATAATCACGTCTATAAAAAACAAGATGGAGTATTACGTTCGTATGCAAACATGCAATAGGCGCGACGAGGCATCTACACATAACGCACAATACTCGTATCGTAAAAAAGGTCAGGGCGATACTGAAAAACGGAATCGAGAACGTGTTGAATTTTTTATCGCCGCTTCTATCTTGTAAAACGGGTGTTATAGGGATGTCTCAGCTCTTTACATAACGAATCGTACTCGCGGGAGATTGCTTCTACTAAATTTAGAGGCGTTTAACTTCTTCACTTTCGACTTCGTAAATCTTTATTTGCTTGTCGAAACAAGAACAATCCGGAGCTTTTGAACTGATTTAAGGATGTTTGAGATGTCGTCTACTAAGGGCTTGAGAGTTTCGATTAGGAGTAAAGTGTTAAAGTGTTAATCGTTCACTTTAAGCTGTATCGGCAATATTCAGTTCAATAGACATGTGTAACAGGTTTAGTATTAGCGCTTATTTCACCGCCTCTAAGTAAAAGCAAAAGTAAAGCTCTAAGTATAAAAACTTTAAAATTACCAACTCATAAACGCTAAAAAGTTAAAATGGAAAATTTTGAGCTAGTTTTAGGATGTCTCGATTTTTGATCCAGTACCTACATAAAACTCATTGTTAAGTGTAGTAGTAGTTGTTCGTCGGTTTAAAACCAATTGTAAACAAATTAAGATTTTGTACATAAGCCTCTCTCTCCCAAAGATTTCCAAATCGACCTGTTGGAAACGGCCTGCATCCAGTGGCTTCCTGCGACCTTTATTAGATTTTCTGTCCACCTTGTAGCTGGACGTCCAACGCTGCGCTTGCCGGTTCGTGGCCTACATTGCAGAATCTTTCTGCCCCATCGGCTATCTTTCTGGAAGGCCTATGTACAGCAGTGGATGTCCTGTGGCTGATGATGATGATAATGATGAAAGATTTTGATTTTAATTTCAAGTTATTAAATTGAAATTGCATTTTAAGTCGACTAAGGAAAATGAAGCAAAGATTTTTCAATCATACAATGCTAAATGACTATAATTAACAATAATAATAAATCATCAGTAGCGACATCAAAAGGCGACCGTTCGGTAAAATTATAACAACGGGTCGTAAAGCTAAGTACGCGAGAGGGCGCGCCATGACCTAATTACTTATTAATTATGTTATTATATGTGTAGCCCGTGGAACATGCGTAAATAACTGACCAATGTGATTAGTCTTGTACTATTACAAGATTTCGCGTGTGTCATACACATGAAAACATTAATATTTAAGAGTCTATTATATTGGAACACACTGGCCTAGCGGATTCTGACTTGTTTGTTCGACAGTAACTTAACAAAAATTAGGACATACACATAGACGATAGCGTACTTTGCAATATTAAAACATAGTGTACTTTAATCCAATTTGATTCTAGCGCCGAGGAAAATATTTTTACGGAGGAAATGTTGAGTGTAATGTTGTATTATGTATTAATTGTTAATTATCGCTTGCTTTAACGGTGAAGGAAACTTCGTGAGGAAACCTGCATACCTGAGAATTCGATAAGATTTTTCGAATGAATCCTGATCCTTCTCATTCAGCAGAGGATGCCCGTGCCCAGCAGTGGGACGAATATAATATATAGGGAAAATAAAAAAAATAAAAAAATGTTGTTGTATACACAAATTGTTGGGTACTGGTCCCTAGGGTACCGTAAAACCAAATCCCGCAAGCGATACTGCGGGCACAAGCTAGATAATCATAAAGTCATGCTTAAAAAACCGTCCATAAGCTAATTCCTAAATCTGACAAAGTTAATTATAGCACAGCTCGGTGTTATGAATTTTATGGATGCAGCAAAGTTCGTGCCGGCCGAAAGCCGAGCTCACAAATCAACTCAAAACTAAAAAAAATATCACAACGCGAGGATGCGGCCGGCAAAAATTGGGGTTAACTGGAAAGCTTTGTTTACATGTTTGGCCGGTTTTCGGAATGGAGAATTGCTAACAACTGCATCGGAATGTTTTAATTATTATATGTTTGTTTTACAAGTCATTAAGCTTGCAAATGCATTTTCGATTCGACAGACAGCGGTGTAGTGGTTTTGAGATTACCTTTTTAGCGCTTCGTATTTAAACGGACGCAACAAATCAGATGCAATCAACCGTGACTGACGTCGGTTATACAAAACACAGAATTAATTAAATATGACGACTACAATCGGAATGTTATTCAACGACATTTTTGTAATTGTATTTATTACCGTAGTGATGAAACATGCGCGTAATTCTCTTCAAATAAGAGTTATGTCAGCCACATGGAACTCCATGAATGAAAACAATAACAGTACTGAAGCGGTCGATAACATATTTAAGCAACAGACAATTTTTTTCGAAAAATAAAGCGACTAACACCGACAACCCCAAAAGAAACGCAGTCAGTGTTCAGACGATTGCACCTACATTTAGAAAATGGTGGCTTTTTCTAGTGGCTTTGCCTGCGTAAATTTCTTTTTCATGGAAAAATGTAGACCACGTCTTAACGCAGGTAATGGTCCTGTATGACAAATTTCATTCAAACCCTTCAGTCACTTAGACGTGAATGATTAACAGAAATCCAAATTGACCAACTCACAGACATTAAAACTTTTATATTAAATATTAGCAAGATATCAGACTTAAACCAATGCCGAATAAATGCCATATTTAGCATCAAAAAAATATTAATACCAAAAAAATACATAGGATTCAAATCTAGAAAGTAATTGTTCACAATTCACGTAAGTCACGTAAGTACGTAGCTAATAATGGTAATAATAAATTGCAAGTTTTTAAATAATCATGCTCAATTCAATACAAATTTCAATAGTACCTAAGTTCTGTAACAAATAAATATAATTACGAAAAGTACTGTACAGGTGGGCTATTTTCCATTCCGAACCACTTTTACCACACACGTTTAAGTTGATGGACCACGCGCGACTTTACTAATCACTCAGTCTTCATAACGGTCCTATATTTCATCCTGCTTTCTGCCTACTATCACAGATTGGCCACTGTACATCAACAATTTACCTACATTCTCTCTAGTACGAGGAATATTGCAAAAAAAAGTACGTAAAATTGCAAAAATCCAACGTAGTAAGAGCAGCCGGCGCCGGGTAAAATGTGGTGGGATACACGCGCGAATATCAAGTAGCGTGCATAGGGTGAACAGGTGAGGCGTGTTTTATGAAAATTAATAAGGAAAAATAACCATTTTATTTTACTGCCTTTTGTAAATATTATAATTAATTAAGCGGTCGTTTCGCAACGTGCAAGTAAAAGGTAAATATCAAATTAACTATAAGATAGCAAAATACAAAATTATCAGTCACGTTTTACTAGGTAGGTCCCTCGTATACGAAAGGCCATCTGAGTTGGTACCACAGCTTTGTCTATTTCAGCCACTAAGTAACAGTGTGTAAGCACTGTTTTGTTTCGGTTCCAAGGACATTGAAGCCAGTGAAATTACTGGGTATTATGAGACGTACCAACTATCTCGGGGTAAACAAGAGTGTTTCCTATGGCCTTAATACGTTATTTGGTAGTTACAATTTATGTTTATTTTGCTCATGATGCTTAAAAAAGTATCTCTATTTTGGGTAGGGGCTTGGCTATGCTCCTGGTGTTGCTTATCTCTATTGGCCACGGTAACCATTGACCATAGGGTCGGCCATCAGATCGTCTGCCTTCAAAGGCCAATAAAATTACCTGATGTCTTATATGCTATGGGTATATCATTGACCCAAATATACACACAAAACTTATTTGAACTATGTTCATGTTGTGATAACTAACTTATTAACAATTTTCGAGTCACATAGAAATGGCCAATAATGTTTTTATTAATATATATATAATTTTCTTTTTTTCTCTCTGGCAATACAGAGTTTTGGCTCTCGGCATGAGCAGGACTAGGAGGCGCATGTGTAATGGCGGGCGTGACGTCACGTCCGGATGTCGTACAAGGCGGTCTTAGTCTGTATCATGAATTCTATTACATCTCCGCATGTAAAAAATGAAACTTCCATACTTACTTAACAAGCATACGAGTATTTAGATAAGCGTTTATGTTTTGAAAATCAAATCTTATTCAAATCTAAGAATTTGTCGATTGTTTTAAAATTAAGGTATTTCCATTTATTTTCTGTTTGTAATCTGAAAAAGCTTATACAAAATATATGATATAATATTTTTTATAAGCTTAATTCCAAACTGAATAACTGAACTTAATCTGAATTTCTAAATAACTATTATTTTTTTTAAAAATTGCGTTTAATATATTTCAATTATAACTTATCCTGTGTACGAAAATATTATTTAATAAAATGAAAATGTAATTTAGGATGATGAAATTTATAACCCACATCAATTTTTAACAGTAGCACGGCCACGCTGCACTCTAGACAAAGCTCTGTTCCACATCGCTCTACCGCTGAACTTAGCTCTATGAATACGCTATGCGCCGGCTCCACCGGGTTCTTACCACTATCTCAAAGAAATACAACGCGAAGTGGTAGCTTGCTGTTGCTTTTCGTACTGTGAGTAAGGCCGAAAAAAATCGCGAGACCCAAATTGACCATACTCCTTTCCTATACGATTTTTTTTTATGGTTGGCAACACATTGTTTCTTCTGGTATTGTTGGCGCCTCACGAACTATGGTGAGCATTCACCATCAGGTATCACTCGCTCATTGATCGACCACTATAAGAACCCTTTATACGAATAGTTAATAAAACTCATCGGTAAAATAGGCCATTCAATTTCAAATTCATGAGTCGAAACGCAATGAAGAATGAAGGTTAAAATCAATCTTCCCGCACGACGTGTTACAGATGCCCTTTGCCCAACAAGATGAACGAGTAAAACTTACCAATGGACCTTTCAATTCGAAACACCAACTGAATATCCTTGATATCTTAACAACTCACATTCTATACACTTTTTTTATATTCATACTTTTTTTTATATTTTATATTTTAAATTACGTGTTGCTAGCCTGACGGTAAGTCCCACGCCTTCCCATAAACAGAAGCAATTACCAAGCACTGCATGTCACTCGTCACTTTGACATTAGGTTGGTCAATGACTTCAATGGAATAGAATAATTCAGTTTCAATACAAATCATATTTGCCGACAGGCGTATGCAATATACCCCAGTCATTTTAGCTTAAATTAGGTAAGAATCTCGGAATTCGAGATACCCGGCTGTAACTCTGTAAATACTTGTGTATTGACACCCTAAAAGTTGTCTCAAAACCTACATATGGTAGGGTGTGCGCAACTATTAAATTTCAAGGTCAAAGGTCACAAAAATCGTTTTTTTCGTAAATATCTCATTTCCTATGGGTTTTTTGCTATTTGTATCTATTATCAATATTGTAGAATACAAAATTCTCTACAAATTTTGTTTAAATTTTTTTTCATACGGTGAACCGTTTTCGAGATAGAGGGCGGAGAGCACGCGGTCACAGGATCAGTTCAGGTCAAACGGTGCCTCCGGTCGAAAACGCGCCATATATAGTTGATGAACTATCCATAAATCAATGATTATAAATATTTGACAATTTTTATTAACTATTATGTTATACTAGCTTTTGCTCGCGGCTCCGCCCGCGTGAACAGCATTTTCCGGGATAAAAGTAGCCTGTAACCGTCTGCAGGGCTCCATCTGTCTCTGTAGATAAATTCATCAAAATCGGTTTAGTGATTTAGGCGCGAAAACTTTCACCCCCTTTTTCATCCCTTAATAAATAAAATTTCTAAAATTCCTGAAACACGTATTTATTTATTTTACGTCAATAACCGAAATACAAAATTTCGTTTATGTAACTTTCAAAATGACGGACTTGTGACCGCGCGCTCTGAATCCAACGCTTTGTTAACAAAATGTAAACAAATAATGCAAGAGAACAAACGCAGTGCACAATTGGATGAAACTAAAATAACAAGTTTGTTATTTCGTTTATTAAAAGTGCATCGACAGCACTAGCTTTACGATAATTTATTAACGCTGAACGCTAAATGGAAACAATCGGCGGTCATCTATCTGTACAAACAGTTTCTGCTTAGATAATAACACCATTACAACGATAATCTGATAAAGCAAACAAATAGCGTAATTAACAAGTAATAGATTCTTGCTATGGGAACTCTGTGTTGGTTGTGGTTTATTTATGAAAGCGTCGTTTATTCCTTGCAGCATTATATAGGCGATCAGGCTTGGATCTCTTCAAGGGGAGCAAATGGGAACCCTTTTATTTGCGTATTTTTTTGATTTTTACTTTGACGTAACGATTTAGGCATAATGGCATAATAATATTTTTCCTTTTTTTGGCATAATTATTATTTTTCGGTCTATTTTTGAGTCGCATAAAGTTATAAGGCATATTATTTATGCATCTAATAAAGATTAGACATAACGATTGTAAAGGATAAGTACAAAAAACAAATATATAATTAATTTTTAACAAATCAATAATAGACTGGAGCAAATAGGGTACCAGCCACGAGCAGAGAAGGAAATTCAAATGTCTTTAACAAAAAATTCCTAGCATCAGTAGTCGTAGTACGGGTTGGTACCTATCACGTCAATCGTATACGAGAAATATTTTTTTTTACTAGCCCTGTACTATATACGTCCCACTGCTGGGCACGAACCTCCTCTACTGAATGAGAGGGATTAGTCCTAAGTCCACCACGCTGGCCTAATGCGGGTTGGCAGACTTCACATACCTGCGAAAAATCTTATCGAGTTCTCAGCTTTGCAGGTTTCCTCACGATGTTTCCTTCACCGTTAAAGCAAGCGATAATTAACAATTAATATACACGTAACTTAGAAAAGTCAGTGGTGTATGCTTTTGGGGCTGGTACGAGAAATATGTATGAAATTAATACGTTTTTAATACAATCCGCTAGAGGCATTGCACGGACCACTACTACTACTACTACATGGTACACTAGGTGGTAAGCCCAATACACGAAAGTCTGGGTTAGTATCATCGCTTTATCTATATCTACCGCCAAGCAATATTTTGTTTCGGTTTGAAGGTTACTGAAGCAAGTGAAATTACTGGGCATTATGAGACTTGACATCTTATTTATCAGAGTAACGAGCGCATTCCAAGGTTTTATGATTTGTAATTCAAGATTCTGTATGGTATCGCTTCTATTTATGGCGTCCATACTATAAGCGATCGATCTGATTGCTTTGTCATTCAATCCAAAAAAAAAAATAGCAGCGTTTTACAGTTTACTAATAGTTAAACATAATTGAGGCATTGTAGAATCCGTTTGCATTTTTTATTTGAAACATTGTTTGTTTCTCATTAGTTTATCCAAGCTCCGACATTTATTCGCCGCTTCCTGGACATATTTACAATTCTTATTTTAAATGATTGAAAATAATTACTGCATATTAAAAGGGAACGAGTTTCCATAATTCCCTTTTATTTCTGAAGCCAGTACACAAATGAGGTTTTTATTGTAGAATTGTCGTCTTATTTATGTCAGTAGTCTAATATTTAATATGTTCGCTCATTTTTTTACAGTCTCCGTGGCGCAGCGGGCGAGTAGCCTGTGAAACGAGTAGCTGCGCATTTGATCCCCGAACCAAAACAAATGTTTGTATCATGTACAAATAATTATTTATTCATATATATCATTACCCCACAGTAATATACCATTACTGTGGGGTCAGGACTATGTGTACGACTGTTGGATGTATTTACTATTATTAAATGAATCGCATTGGACGTCCGCTTACAAGGTGGACAGACGACCTGATAAAGGTCACAGGAAGTCGCTGGATGCAGGCCGCTTCCAAAAGGTCGGTCTGGAAATCTTTGGGGGAGGCTTATGTTTAGCAGTGGACGTCCTGTAGCTGATGATGATGAAATGAGTCGCTCACCTGATGAAAAGCGCCAGCTTACGAATAGTTATACAGCACTCTGAAGTAAATTACTAATTACCTACCGTATATCATTGAATTGCGCTCATCCCAAGACATACAGTATTAAATCGCAAATACCAGTAATTTCACTGGCTTCAATTTCCTTCAAACAGAAACGCAACAGCGGTGTTACCTACTCAAACAGACTCTTGTATACTAGACTATTAAACAAACCAAACGAAAGAAATGTCTACGGTCACAATAAGGTTTACGTATATCTGCGACTATTATTCAAGTTTAACACCAAACGGTCGGATGATTTAATCTAAAGCCTGTAATCTACCGGATGAAGGTTGGCAATAGGCACTTTATTCATAATTCAAACCAGGTGGGTCGCCTCGTGTAGAACGACAGAAAGTCCCACACTACACTGTAAAGCCGAATTAATTTTACAGCTTATACTCGCCATACAGCCACGTATCGCCGATTAGATATTTATAATGTAATTATAATTTGAGGCACCCCTTGAAATGGGTGCATGCACAGTTGATTTCCTTAGAGCTTGTATTAATTAAAAATATTAATGGCCTCCATCGACTGCCTCGATGGCTCAGTTGTAATGTCTACGCGCTGTGCTGAGGTCTCGGGTTCGATCCGTTGGTCGAGTAATGGTGACATTGCATTCTTCTGTAATGAAATACTCAGTATCAGCCTGGAGTCTGAAATGACATTCAACTTTACGGGTTCTCTAATTAATTATTAATTTACTTTGGTTTCAAAATTGCTTTTATCACTTAACGTAACCACAGCATTTTTTTCCATTAACATAGTATTATAGGAATTTATTTACGTATTCGTAAGTAAGAAGAATATAGGAAGAGTTGAAAAAAATCAGATTTTTATGAACGCTTCCAAGAAGTCTTTATGCGTGGTAATAATTTCGAAAGTTAATTAAATTTTCATGAATCATGATCGGTGTTTATTTATATCTATTTCGTAGTAAATTCCATTAAGATTAGCCTAATTATATCGTTACAATTTGGTCACGGTTCTTTCGAAGTCATGAAATACTACCAAGAAACATACACAGAATTCTCCCAGATGTTAATACCTTTTGATTTTTCCGAGTTATTATTTTGCCTCCACCGTGAATTGCTTATGTATTTTTCTCTTATTTATGTATGAGGTAAGCATATGCTGAAGGCGGTTAGAGCCACATCATACGCGTAGATGTTAATGTTAATGTAATCATAAAGTTGGAGCAGCACCACTGTGGAAAATGAGTATTTGGTTAATTAAACCTTTCGTGGGAGAAATCCATTATCAAGGGCATTGCTTTGTCGACAGTTTCATCAGTAATCGAAATACTTTACTTTAAAAAGAGATGCCAACAAGTATGTTGGCATCTCTTATGTTGGCATCTCTCTATAATATGCGTTATAATATAGTTATATTATAACGCATATTATATTAATTTAGTTTTTGATTTAGATGTTACGACTGATAATAAATATAAGCTGAATTCTATAATGAATTCCGTGGTTGAACTAGGACCCTCACTGCTTACCACTTCAACATTACAGGCACAACATTATGAGTTTATGATATATACTACTGTGTCTGAAATTAAACACGTACTCAACAGTGCGCCAAACTGTTCTATTGGCAAGTCTGCACTCAATTTCATCAAAAGTCAACAACTTGCAAATAATTTACAATGTACAACATTTAAACAAGTGTTATTAAAGGCGGCACACACGATTTTCCTATCGCAACCGAAAAATCCGTGTTATGATAGAAAGTTCAATTCACATAACCGATTGTGTTTGAATAAACATTTCAATCGAGAGGTTTTCATTGGCAGTGGTCATTCGACCGGCGGGCGCACATTCAACTCTTTTTCACGCACCGCTGGCTTCAGATGAATGGAGTGCGCTCGGAATATTAGAGTTCAACAACATATTGTGAACATTATGCCGATTGCACATATAATTATTGTTTATTTTATACAATTTAATTGGTTGTGATAGACTTAATTAAATACGCTATTAATTAATATGTTTTTGATAAAGACATATTATTTATATGAGAGTAGTGATCGCGTAGTGGCCGAAATTCTACCTTTATATTCATATACTTTTTTATATTCAAACATCAACTGTGAGATTTGACATTCAGATATTGTTTAGAGGTAAACAGTGAAGGCCTTATTACAAAATCAAATCAAATCAAATCAAATCGTTTATTAATCATGTAGGCAATTGAAATAGCGCTTATGACAAGTCAGTACAAAAGTAAAAGAAACTTATATATTATAGAAATCAGTATCAACTAATGTATACATACATACATAGCATCATCAAAATACACTCGGTAATTACACTAAATCTATTTATTATTATTATTACTCCATATTTTTACTATGGAATAGTCCAGAATCAATATATATTTTGGATCGTCGATATGGACCATAGGCATTTTCGAAACGGCACGTGTTTTAAAACTACCACCGGATCCAAAAACGACCCATCTTGAGAAGACCCGGCGAAACAAACTCAAGTGGGCTTCCTTTAAGGCTGGATTCAACGCGGCGCGACCCTTACCTGAGATGATCCAGCTAGACAAACTCAGTGGGCTTGTTTTTGGTCCGCTCTTTCAATCCAGATTATTTGCAAAAATACAAAGCCTTTTATTATATTATAATCAGTTATAAGGCAGATTGATACGGATCATGTGTATCTCCAGATTGTTGTTTTAAAACTACCACCAGATCCAAACGCGACCCTGTCTGAGAAGAGCTGGCGAAACAAACTCAGTGGGCTTGTTTTTGATCCGTTTAGACTATACTCGAAAAGAATGACTTGTCGATTAAAAAAATTGCCATATTCACGTATTTTATTTTATTTGTACACGATCGGTCGTCTTTTATTTTATTTATTATAGTTTTTATTAAAATTTATTTATTTAATTTGCTCGTGTTATATTGCAGTCATTTAAAGATCAACATAATTAATTATTTAGGGTAAATTTATGAGTTTATTCCCTACATAGTTGAAGCTACAGGGCCCCTAGGACGTCGCAGTATGCAAGAAGGAACCGAACGCCAAACATGTCTATCCTCTAGATAATGCTTAACATTATAGTAGCCCCTAGACATGAGCACTCGTTTAATGTGTGCCTTGAACATTTTATCGGGCATATTAATTACGTTATTGGGTTCTAACAACTAGTAACTATGGTAACCCACACAAACTGTCTAATATAAACCTAAATTAAATTTAGAACACGTTTTGTAATAAGGCCCTAAATATTTTACTCTATATATTTGAATGTATTTGATTACAAATATTATATACTAGCTTTTGCTCGTGGCTCCGCCCACGTGATCAAACAAACAATCAAACTCTACAGCTTTATAATATTAGTATAGATTTGGGTAGCTTAGCAACGGAAGCCTTCAAATATGAATAATTTTCCCCGTTTTTGCAACATTTTTCACTGATGCTTCGCTTCTAATGGTCGCAGCGTAATGTTATATATCCTAAAGCCTTCCTCGATAAATGGACTATCCAACACAAAAAGAATTTTTCAATTCGAACCAGTAGTTCCTGAGATTAGCGCGTTCAAACAAACAAACAAACAAACAATCAAACTCTACAGCTTTATTATTAGTATAGATAAATTAGCTTTCTATGCTTCCTCTCCACATTAACTATGCCGAATCTTACACTCCTCTGTAAAAAAAGTATGTACAAAGTTTTATCTTCAAATATTAATATATAGATTTTTATATTATGAATATACTATGATTATTGTATGGTTTGCATTAATAATATCAATCGATTTTCGACTCTACTTTGCTGTTCAATAAATTTATTGAATCTGTACAAGTACATAGACTTTTCACTTTATTCCTATCAGTTGCAGAGAGTAGGTTTATTTAGTATGCCTATCGTATCTAAATCATGTGATTTAGATTTAGAATCTTGGTATATACCAAGGGATGCACCATTAGTGAACAGGACACTTGAAGAAGTAATACCTTTTTTACCATCTTCATCAAGGCGCAACAAGGTATTAGGTACCAGTACTCTTTTTGGTGACGTAATATCGCAATTCAAGTAGGTACTGTTACACACGATATGGCAACTAACAGATGTTATTCATGTTCAGAAATTGTGTCGATTAATGCAAACATAAGTGACATAATATAGATTAATATATCATATAAAGGTAAAGTTTAATCTATCTGTCATTCAAACGAGACCGAAGTGCGTTCGAGTCTCGAGTTGACTTTATCTTGACAAGCACGCAGCTACGCGTGAAACTTGAGACATCTGTCTAATATTCCGATGGCAACTTAGAAACGCGTAATCTTCAGTTAGGTAATCATTAATTTATTTGTTTTTAATGGAAATCTGTCCTGTGTGTCACATTTCCGAATTTCGTATAAAGCTCAAATGGTTACCCATTCGTTTTCGCCGGAATGTACATATTCTTACACTTTTGTACAACGTTTTATTTAACCCCTCCTCTCCTCAATACCTCAAAGATCGTTTTGAATTTTTGCACCTCTCTCACTCTCGATCCCTACGTTCTTCACACACTCTGCAACTCAAAACACCTCTTCATACTTCCAATTTATATGATAAATCTTTTACTGTGGAAGCTGTCAGACTCTGGAATAGCTTGCCGTTGGAAATCAGACGAGCTAAATCTATTCCTATATTTAAAAAAATGGTAAAAAATCATTATCTATCAAATCTGTAGTAAGTACTATTTCTATTAAATGATGAAATTACTATGTCTTATATTAATATGTATTAGTTTAATATTTATATTTTATTTAAGTATTAGGATTTTATTTATAAGTATGTTTGTTCGTGCTGTTTCTTTTTCCATGTTTTATTGTACACCGCTGTCTACTTCTCTTCTTGTTATTTTTTCCATATTACGGTTGTCTGGAAGAGATTGCTTCTAGCAATAAGACCGCCCATTGTCTTCCATATTTAGCACCAGCTTTTTAGTTTTAATTACTTGCATTGTAAATGGTTGTCAATAAAGAGTTTTGTATTGTATTGTATTGTATTGTGTTGTTGTTTTGTTATATCAAAATATAACTATTCACGTGTCAATCTATATTTATATCGCTAGATAATACGATAGGTTGCGGAAACAGCAACATAAATTGAAGAATTAGGTTTACATAGAATTTTTTCGATTTTTTTTGGCAAGTTAAAAATATACAATTTTTCTAAGTAATGAATTCCTAAGATATTATCTAAAAAAAACAAAGTGATATAATTAATACAAAAAAATGACAAACTTTTAATTTAACTAGTTTGGTTTAAAAAACAAATAAACATAAAAAGCCAAAATATTCTAAACTAAAATCACAACATAGTTTTTACATTATTTTTCCGGCTCAATTGGTTTGGAATATATTTCAGTTGAGAGGTCCCTCAGGAGGCTGTACATTTGAGTTAGGTTTAAGTTACTGTTGGCGCTACCGAGTTCTATGTGCCTCCAGTGACACATTCGAGAAGAAAATTTGGTAGCAAAATGACTATTTGTGCATGTAGCCAATTAAATAAAAATGACAATACACGTCGAGTCTAATAACTGGCAAAGTGTAATTGAAGTGCACAGCGGTGTATTTCTATACCTGAACAGTGCTTAAAATAGTCAACAAAGTGAAGTGAAAATATTTTATGAAAAGAGCGGCGACCGGCAAGTGATACCCCCACCGAGCCGGGCCGTATCACGTACACACCTCGCTTTGCGATGCGCAAAATAAAACACCAAACAAAGAATACGAAACCGTACTGCAATCGTAAAGTAGCCGTCGACGGACCTTTATGTAAATACTCAGAATTTAAAATACAATTGATTCATTTCAGTACGGAAATATTGAAGAGGAAATATCGCTTTAGCTAGCTGCGCCGCATTAGAACTGTCAATTTGCTTTATTAATTTGCACGTACGCGCTAAAATAACCGCAATTAAATATTCAAATTTGCAAGTGCAGTGCCGTGTCGGTGCATCGGTGAGCTCTAGTGGTGTCAGGACTTGCATTCAGCATGTCGGTGAAATGAACATGTCTGGGTCGTGGTATTCCAGGAATAGCGTCGAACGAGACAGGTCAAACGGAAATAAAGCAAACTGCACTCAGCGAAGTTTGGACATGTCTGATAGCTTCACTGGCGGCTCGTGAATAAAATACACGCTATTTCTGTTCGCCTTTTTCGTTTGTCTATTTCATGCGCACATTATTCTAATTATTTTTTATAAAGGACTTAACTTTTAAAATCGTAGTACAATTATTTGGCTTTTGATCTATATATATAAGTATTGACAAATCTTAAATTAAAATATCAAAAATCATGATTAATTATAAACACATTACACATATGTAGTATATATGCGAAATGGTCCCAACAAAAACAACTCTCGCCAGTGCTCAAGCTAAACGCAAAGTTTCGTAGTTTATTAGTAGGTGCTTAGGTGCGGGTGAGAATGGCGCCCACCGTGGTGCACGCTGTGTGCGCTTAAATTACGTCCCGCCGGCGTTGTCCTTATAACAACAACACATGTGACCCAAACTTGCAAACGACACAAATTTTCAAATCACACCGTTTATCTTACAATGAAATGCTTAATTTTGAATATCAAACGTGTATCTATGATATATGTTATTACCTCCAATTAACGATCCTGCTGGCTTATTAAATTATTCAAGCTTAACATACATTGTTTCAAGTCCTTCGTCTACATCTTTATATTTATGTCATTCGTGAATATGCAATTTAATACAAATTAAGCTGTATAATGAAGAGCAAAATGTAATCACAAAATTTTAACAGTTTTGATACTGCTCCAACTGTCAGATTATCTTCCAATGTTACCAAATGACATCTTATCTGCGGTAAGCCCAATAATTAAACAACTTTTAATGGCCTAACCTCTAACGTCCATCGCAAGCAAACCTCACTCTAACATCTCTTCACCTTGATGATAAGATTCCGCACATACATTAGAATCCGTTTATTAGGACTCCGCCTATATTGACCAACCGCTTAATATGAAGTAATTACACAGCGAAGTTTGGTTTCATATAAAATTCTTTATAACAAAGTCGGATATAATGTCTTCGTTTATAGTGACATGTCGCTTATTATGACCCATTTTTAATCAATTATCTGCGGTTATAACGACCGACATGATTCCTAACACCATCGGCAGTATCCGGGAGGGTCACGTGACGCCCAATGGCGATATCTTCTTTACACAATAGTATAGAAACTGGTATTACAACATAATAAGAAAAAAACAAAAGCAGACAAACATTATTGATATGTTATGTAAAAAATGATAAAATATTTAACGTACTTACTACGTACAATTTTCACATATTTTGATTTAATATGCTATGTTTCTTTCTATTAAATACATACAAACTCGTATATACCTAACAAAAAACAAGAGGTTTTTTTATTTTCTACAAAATGCTTTGTATGAAGTCCGCTTAGTATGACGTGTTTGTCATTTCCCTTCGATATCATTATAAACGGATTCCACTGTATTTGCATATTATAAATTCAGTTGTGCACTGTATAAGACAAGAAAATAAGCAATCGGTGAAATCGGTTGGCCTAGAATTACGTTAAAGAAACAAGAAACGGAAAGTATTACTTTTGTACAACGCTACAGGCATCTTTATACATTGCCGGAAGCCATTTACCCTTCGATTTCTGGCAACATGTCACCTGATAACAATTGCACTGGCAATATAAATTTCTTGGCAACGGCGGGTTGGGTTATAAGAAAAATATATTATGAAAGCGAGCACTTTTATTGTGCGGCAGTAAAACGAAAGTATTTGCATCGGGAATCAAACCAGACACTTGCAAATCGACGATCGTAAACCGAACCTACGTCGGTCACCAGCTTCATGAATAAAACGGCACACCGGCCTTTGTGAAAAGCTACGGAAATGTGGACTAGTTCATTAAAATATTATGGACCTGTATACTTAGTTGGCTTAGCAGTTACTCGTACGTAATACATAGAATGTCAGGTTTTTCAATGAAACTCCTTAGTTTTGTACATTGTATGCGAACATAAAACACACGTGCACGTATAGGTGTGTTAAACTACTGCAGAAGTCACGTTCGGGCAATATTTGCTTTATAAAATTCAGAAACTGAGTCGGCGCGGGCTGAAACGTTTAGTCATCACGTGTGCCTTTTTATGTTTTAGTCAAAAAATATGAAATATTTTGCCAATAAATTTCATACAAATCAAACAAACGCCAATACTACATCAATCAAATGGAAAAATATATTCAACCCTAAAAAAAATCGTGAATGGCATGAAAAATAAATATGTAAATCAATTGCTCGTCATCTAAAAAAATTTGCCGGAAATTAATTCGGTATTGGATTTTACTATGAATAAATACTTCTTGCATTTATTTTTAGCAAAGCATGTAGGATTCGTAGCTTTATTTTCCCCTTGAACTACGCGACTATATAATATACTAATATCCTATTAAAGGATAACGAAGTCTGACAATTTATACACAAGTTGCATGAAGTTAATCAGTGAAGGCTACCAATTTAGTATGTGCAGATTACAGTGTAAGTTTTAATTGTAACAAAATTGCAATATGTATTTTTAACACTCTAACCCAGTACAAAAATGGGGTTTCAGGAGTTTGAATACTTTGTATGTGTTTTAAAATTTAAAAAAATCACCACGAAGGACCTATTACAATGCGGTATATTTGTTTAAAAGCCGGTTTCGAGCCGTTTCTTAGTTATGTTTCAATTCTGTCAACCGTTTAAAATATATAGATATTTTTCTGATGTAATTGCATTTCTTTCGCTAATTTCACTTATGACACAACAAAAGAAACTAAAACCACCAAAAATCTCAAAAATGTAAACAAAGGCTAACGGACATTGAGGGTCATTAACTGGGCGCGCATTATGGCCAACGCTGGCTGGTTAATATAGGACCCTGAATCGCTAACAATGTTATGAACTCGATACATTACCACGCTAATACAAAGTACGCGTTGTTACAATACTTCAGCCCGAAAATGTCAACCTTTATAATGTGTCCCCTCTCTACATTTTTTAACAATATAATTAATGTAAAATAATATTTAGTAACTTATAGACTAACGGTATTTATAAAGTTTTAAATCGATTCTAAACATTGACGTGGGTCGTGGTGCATATAAAGAAATTATTTTTTATCGATTAGCAAACTGAGGTATGTCAACCTCAATGTGTCCTCTCTCTATATTTTTTAACAACATAATTAATGTAACATAATATTTAATACTTTATGGACTAAAGGTATTTATTAAATCGATTCTAAACATTGACGTGGTGCATATAAAGAAATTATTTTTTATCGATTAGCAAACTGAGGTATGTCAACCTCAATGTGTCCTCTCTCTATATTTTTTAACAATATAATTAATGTAACATAATATTTAATAACTTATAGACTAACGGTATTTATAAAGTTTTAAATCGATCCTAAACATACTATGACATATGTGACGTGGTGCATATAAAGGAATTATTTATTAGCAAACTGAGGTGGAAATGTTAGCAGACGGAGAGATGGTCGGTGAAGCAGACACGTACTAGAGTGGAAACCGCGCTTAAGCAGACGACATAGCGTAGGACGCTGCATGATTTGCTGGTGGGAGGATACTTGTATCCGACCGGATAGCGACCACCGTACACTGGTGCTAAAACCTGCCATAGTGGCCCACCTTGTGTGGGTCACGTTCCAGGGTCAGCCAGTGTATATCCGGTTCTCCCCAGGGGGCTTGCCCCCTGATCCTCACCCTTTTCCCATCCCTTTTTCCTTCCCCTCCCCCTTGGCCCTTTGGCAGGCTGGCATGATCTTGCCGACCAACGATGGACACATTGTTTATCGTTGGTCGACAATATTCTTGGATTGCGCTACACTTACCATCAGGTGTAGCGTAGTCACTTTGCCGAGCCAGGATAAAAAAAAAGATGGACCGACAACTTGAATAAATTAGTAAGTAGCACGAGGGCTGTCGAGAATTGAATGGTTGGGTTAGGGGAGGGGGACTTGGGGAGGCAGACGTACAACAGTGGGTGGAAAGAGGTTGTGATGATTATGATGTTTTTATAAGCAATTAAACCTGTTTAATAACAAAAGTCGTGTAACACAATTATTATGTGCCGCTACGATCCTTCCCATCGAGACTAATGTTTGTGATCCACTACAGTTGTTTCGGGTTTGAGTGTAATGGGACCGTAAATCCCTTATAATTCCTCTTACCTATGATATAAGTTATTCTAATGTAGGCTCATACAGACGTATGTATGACTAATTAGTATATTTATTTATTAATCAACGATGAAGTCCATATAATACGATACCTTTGCAAACTTTTTAGATAACAGATACTAAAAATTACTAAAAATAATAAGGAAACCTGGCGTCGGCTTCCCCTATGAAAATGTTTACTCATACCACTGCTACGAATATGTAATCGTATATAGTACACCACTGACTTTTCTAAGTTATGTGTATATTAATTGTTAATTATCGCTTGCTTTAAGGGTGAAGGAAACATCGTGAGGAAACCTGCATATCTGAGAAATGGATAAGATTTTTTTAATTTTTTTGGTGAAGAATTAGTAGATTTAAGGCTTTAATTCAAGGTTAAAATATTTAAAAAAAAACTTATCGAAGTTACTCAAATATCGATTTGAAATTTTCACTTCCGGTTTACTATACGTAAAACAATTTAAATTTAGAATTCGACAAAAAAATTAAAAACTTCAACTTTTGAACTATAAGAAACAATACTTTGTAGTTTTTTTTATTAATTAATTCGTACAGATAATAAGCATCCAAAAATTCATGACTTCATACTTAGTAAATTTTTAAAAGCTCATAACTCAGCAATAAAGCTTCATACGAAAAAAAAATTGTGTGTACACATCCATGCCTACTAGAACTATAACTGACCAGAGTATAAACAAAATTCACGACCTCACTTTTTTTTCGTTGTCCGCTTGACGTGAAATGCCCCATATATAGTATATTACATGTATAAGTACATTTGTGAAAAAGGTTGTTTGGCGCGATAGCCTCCATCTCAGCTGGTCCGCACGTTACGCCAATTAAGTAGGTACATTAGTAACTCCAACAGATAGCGGCAAGATAACCGAGTGGCTAATTAAAAAGTTTTCCTCTCTAACTAGGTTAGACGTGTTCCCAACGTTAGATTGATGTGTAAATTACAGTTAGATTAGTTTTTTCCGTCATCATATGCTTTCAGTACTTGTCCATCTTGCGCTGTAATATTTTTCACTAACGCAAAAAACATAAGGTTCATTTCAATCAATTGATTTTGAAGCTATGTATAAGTACTATTAATAGTTTTTTTGTAAAAACTAGTTTCGCTAGTGGTAGGATATTCATATACGCCCGGATAGGCTCTAACATGTTTAATTTACAATTCTGTACTGTACTCTAAATTATACCGAGATATATAAGCCGTTATATATAGGCGAGGTGACAATAAAGTTAAAAATTAATATTTTACGGTATAATGTCATATAAAATAAGTTATGCAAAAATGTATAAGTATAGTATAAATTTAATGCATGCGTAATGGGCCTATCTGTCGTTAAAACGATTTTTATGATCAAGTAATAAATCGTCAAAATCATAAAACGAAGTTTGTCATGAAAGTCACGGAACTTCACAATTTGACATTTAAACGTCATGAATAAATTACTTTGTTATTGTCAGCAAAATACAATGTATGTTTTGGTCTTTAATCATTGTTAACTTATAGAAGGATTTATACAATAATTAGTTTTTATTTAGGATCACAAAATAACTACATATACGATGTAGACCAAGTTATGTATTAATGAAGACTGTAAAATCCAATATTCGTGATATAAAAAAATTCAAAAAATAGGCATCAACCAAAATCGGGCAAAAGATATTATTTATCATTGAAGATAACAACTAATTTTATTAACGCATTTACCACACTATATTTACGTATTTTATAACCTTGGTTACATCTATGACACATTTTTTTTATCTGATTGAATGACGAGACGAGCAAGGGCTCGCCTGATGGTAAGCACCACGCCTGCCCATAAACAGATACAACACCACACAGAGCTTTGAATTACAAATCACTGCATGGCACTGAACTGCGCTCGTCACCCCGAAACAAAAAATATTAAGTCTCATAATACCCAGTTATTTCACTGGCTTCAATATCCTTCAAACCGAAACACAACAATGCTTACACACCGCTGCTTGGCGGCAACAGTAGACAGAGATTAGTATACTCATACCCATATTATATAACTTCTTTATAATGAAACCTATTATAAACTTCTTTATATACTATATAAATAATATATAAAAAGTGAGGTCTTTTAAAGGATAAGAAATGATAAAATATTTTTTAAAATTTGTTATAATAATTGAATGGTTAATTGAATGTTCGATAAGTAATTTAATTTATGTATGCACTGGTTTCTGGTCGGGCCGGGCGGATAAGAGTCGCTTGTAATTTATTACCAGCGGGCCAATTCTGGTAATTAAAAATGTTCAAAATATCATTCCGATCTAGTTTCAGTGCCAAGAAAGTTGCAAGTGGCATTCCGTAAACCATTAAAACTGTAATGCAATCAAAAGTATATTGCAAGTTGACTGAATTGACATCGCAATGTAACTGAAATGATATTGTGAATTAACTAAAATATAGTCAATCATATCGATATTTGTTTATATGCATGGGTAATTTTCTATGTAAATATGTAACAATCAAATCACAAAGTCGTAAGGAAACATTATATATTAACAATAAAAATACAAAAGACTATTACATACACACACATATTACACATTGCAGCTGAATCCATGTTTTTTGCACTGTGTGAACATAACCTTTTGGATAATACACTGTCCTTCCTCCTTCAGAGTCGGCTCAAGGCCTAGAATTGGTGATCCGAATTGCTTCAGTGAAATCCACATACAGTTCTAATTGTTTAGTCATTGTTTCACCAACATTTTACTAACAGTCCACTAATAATTAACTCACGATATTGTTTCAACTTTCAATTAGTATTTATCGCGCGCAATGGATAATCATAATTAACTTATTATAGAAATTGAAAGATACGTACTTAAATAACATACACAACAAAATTAAATCACGGAACAATAACAACAGACATTCTTTTTTAATAAAAATTTTACGGCTCTCGATCTTAGTACTTTGAGCCTGCAATAACAACTGGGTGACCCACCACGACAATAAATTAACGCATATGTTTTCAGTCACAATTCACAGAAATCCGAAAAAAACGGGTTTTCAATTTAGGGGAAACATGAGAAATTACCTAATCAATTTATAAATTATAAAATCTATTAATCAAATTTTAAATTAATAACTTCGTGCTAGAGTAATAACTTTTCCATCCAATTCAAATCGCCAAAATTACTCACAATGCCAATATATTTTGTCCGCTGGCAACTTTATTATAACATTCGCTTTACATTTTTTATAATTTAGTCTGTGGTGGCTGACATTAGTTTGGAATTGAAATGATATCAAATTGACATCATAATGCTACCGGAATGATATTGGAACTTTAAGCGGAGCAGAATACCACATTTTATTCAATTCGTAGTCTAATCTCAGTTTGGTTAAAGTTTAGTCTCAGTTAATGTTAAATACGAGAATTAGCCCGCAGGTGGTTACATAACGCGCATCGCCCGAACTCGTTGTAAATTTTATTAAATATATAATTTTAAATTTAGACTTTAATATATTTTTGTAATTCCAACATAACATAATGATTTCTTACGTTTACGCGAATGTTACTCATTGAAATAAAACAAATTTAAACGGATTTTATCGCGGAAAACTAAAATTAAAATCCGCGATAAAATCAGTTTAAATTAGTTTTATTTCAATGTTCAACATAACATTTTATATTTAATAATAAAATAAACCTTAAAATAAATGGATAAAGAAATAACAGTGTGTAACTGTTGGTTTTACAATATATTTTAACATATTGCTATAACTCCAACTTATTAATAATATTTTAGCACAAATTTATTATCTTCGTTTCAATGTGTTTTTGGACAGTGTTCCTATTTTTATGATTACGACCCACATTTGGAGTATGGATGTTATACCTAATAGGATGTATAGTGTAGTCTGAATATGTCTATCGTCGACTAGGTCAGCAGAACTATGCTGAAGCTAAAATATATACATTGGCTGACCCCGGAACTCTGCTCGCCGGCAGTGACACTGCCACTATAACAGGTTTTTGAACATGTGTTCGTTGTTCGCTATACATATTTCAAGTAATCTAGCAGTAAAGTTAATAGAACTGCAAAATAAATATTGTAATATTTTACATTAAATAAATAAAATAAATACACCCAACAGTCACATAGTCTTGACCCCACAGTAATATACGAGTCTTGTGTCGTGGGTATCAGGAACTACGAGAGACTTTCGGTCTCACAACACCCAGACTCCGAAACAAATATTTGTGGACCACACAATCATTTGTCTCGGTGCGGCCATCGAACCCGCGGCCTCTCGCTTCACAGCCTTTCTTCTTTCTTTCAAGTCATCCTATCACATGACATAACATATAATTTATATACATTAATTAATAAACTAACTAATTTTTTAACACTACCAATATTTAAATAAAGCATAAGTACCAACTATCATAGCGATAGGCTGTAATTTCATTCGACCGAACATTGTAAAGCGCGGATACCCATAACTCATAACCAGGTGGCGGGATTTACGTCCAGACAATATGTTATAAAAATCCGGCTCATTTTATTTTTACGAACCTACATAATAGAGGATTTTATTTCGAAGCATATTTTTCTTAAGGCCTATAATAAAGATATGAAAATATAAATTTAAAACAGTACACAGTAATAGCAGAGAGTATATATGCTGGTGGTACGGAACCAGATATTTTTGCATCTAACTGGATAGTGACCGCAGATTATTAAAGATTTTAGTTATCTTTGTTGTGTGTTTATCCTTAGACAAATTTTAATTGGTCGGGAATAAAGCCAATTATGTTACGTTATTAACAAAAACTTTTTACCAACTTTCAACCAAAAATAAAACTGAACAACAATTGTCATTCGGTACTGCTATAGTTTAATGGTCAATGATTGATACCAGCGAGTCGAAATTGTTAAGATGGTTTTATTGCCGGATTAAAGTTTTTTTTACTATTTTTAATGAAAGAAACATGAAAATTGGTGCATAAATGTGATGATTGAGTGAATGATTTGACCCCCTAGGGGTGGAATTATTCATCCAAATTTAAATGGAACCAGCTACGATGTAAACGCTATCGGTTACAAAAAGAATCATGTAATCGGTCTACATCTAGTGGAGTTCTGTGAACATAAAATAAAAATATATACTGACGAATTGAGAGCATCTTTGTTATTTTGGGTCGCTTAAAACAGGCTAACGTTCTAAATAAATATAAATTGATATCATAATTGATGAAACTGATATAATAATATGAATTATAATTAATAGCCACTTGTAACTTGTAAACATAAACAACAAAATTGAAAGCTCAAGCAGTTCTAGAAAACACAATAAAGTAGCAGTATGAGAACCATTGGTTTAATATTACTTATCGGGAGAAAAGTAATGATCGCATAAAATGCTTCAACCAACACCTCGCGTTCTACAATCAGAGATGCATTTTATGAAACCTTCGTAGCTATGAACGTGGAGCATGTAATGGTGCTGCCACGCCGATGTTATAAAATGTTAACAAAAACATTTTCTAACATTTTTTAAAATTTTCTAACATTTTATAACATTTGAAAACATGACATCGGCCCTTCTTTGACGGCTTCTTTGACGGCTTCTTTGACGGCGCCGCTCTCAAAAGTAAAAAATGAAAAAAAAATGTTAAAAAATGTTACAAATTGTTAAGAAATGTTTACTAAATGATGCTGCCACACCGCTGTTATAAAATGTTATATAACATTTTCTAACACCGGTGTGGCAGCACCATAAAGTACGGTTGAACTTTATGATTTTAAATTGCGTTACATATGCATTTTACTTAAAACCCCGTACTAGAGCGCGCTTTTTTTAATAAGTTTACACACTTTTAAATCTGAGTTCACTTACCGTAGCCAAAGACTTTAATGTATGTAAACTACTAGACGGGCTGTTTAGAAGTAAAATTTTATTACATAACGCGGGATTTTGACCGTTAATAAACAGGGAGCGGGAGGGGGGTTCTAGTTAACAGTAAGCGAGATGGTAATAGTAAGTTGAGTTACGGGTAATTGACCGTAACTTAGTGGCGCAATTACTATGTTTTTCATAATATCAGACTCTAAGAAAATGCTAATGAAGTTCGTTGTTCTTAGTTTAATTAGACTTATTACGTAGAATATTAAGTTAGATTAAAATTGCTTATTAATTACATAGGCTAGATTGTAATTAATTAACGAGAACTTAGTTCTTTTTAACAAGGCAAAATAACTATTAATTTATTCTTTAAACAAGGAAAGATTCGGAAAAGATTTCGTGTTCTCCTAATGTGATATAAAATGTATAATACTAGCAATTTTAATTCATCATAGTCCTCACTAGTAGCTACTGCTACTTGATGTATGGAGAGTAAACGAAAACTATCATCGTTTTAGAAAACTATCAAAACTTGTACTAGGCCTACAGATCCCTCGTAGCCTATAAATAAACTCGTAGCGTCCCTATTGCGCTTCCTTCTTCACTGGCTAAAATATCGTAGGTGCATTTCACGTAGCACATCTTTCGTAGCTCGTAGCGTGCTTGACATGTAGTAAATGCAAAGTGGCAAGTCCGTAAACTAAGACGGTGTTTATCTTGTTCGTGTACCTAATAATAAGATACACTCCGTGAACGGTGTACATTAAAGATTTATAATGTTACTAAAATACTAAAATGTTGTCAAAATAATATATTTCGTATACCTTATAATGATGACTTTATAAAATGAAATTTAATATTATATGGTATATAAAATGACTATTTGTTGCCATACTGAAAATACGTCAATGGACGGTTTAGACTTCAGAGTTTAAATGTCCAACATGAAATGCCTATTTTTAAAATGTGTGCATAATTAATATAATAAATGCAAACTTTTATTTCATGAGTATATACGATATCTTAAAATTTAAAATTAATTAGAAACAATCTCGTGTACGAATACCAATTATAAGCAAACAGAAATATTCATTCAACAAGGAACCAGACCCATTTAAAATTCCGTTTCAAAATTATGCAACTAATTTTGCCAAAATAAATCCATCAAAGAACCAATAAGACTCAGCCGGGCTGACCAATTAACTGAGTGAATTTAAATTAAGAACACTGCTGACGGAGAGTCGACTAATCAAGCACGTAATTTGACAAGTCTTTAGTCACGGTCACCGACATTGATTTCTGTTATGCGACTTAGCAATCTTCTTATAATATTATTAAACCCTAGTTTTTATATTTTCGTCTAGATATCCTTATTTATTTGATAAATATTATTTATTTGTTGAGAATAACAAGCAGATACAGGTTTTTTACAACTGTTACTACAGACTTGACATTTTGCAGTGTGTAGTTTGTTCATTTTGTGCATGGTGTAGTGTCGAACCTGATGGAAAGTTCAGTATAATTTACTATACTGTTGACAGTGGAGAAGCGTGGCGTCGTGCGCGCGTGAATAAACATCAGAAGTATACCAGACTGAAGTAACAAGATAATCTATTGTGTTTCAGCTTGAAGGACAATGAAGTCAATAAAATTACTGTGCATTATGAGACTTAACATCAACTCTTATGTCCTCAGAGTGACGAACTTAGTCCAGTGTCATGCAGTTATTTGAAATTCTAAACTCCGTGTCGTTTTTCTTCTGTTTATATGCAGGCGTGGCACTACCATCATGCGAAGTACTGTATTACTATTTATGAATGAAAAATATTTTTTTAATACATTTCTAACAACGTTTGTTAAATTGTTGAATAATATTTTTAAATAAATAAATACACCCAACAGACACACACATAGTCCTGACCCCACAGTAAGATACGAGTCTTGTGTCGTGGGTATCAGGAACTACGAGAGACTTTCGGTCTCACAACAGCCAGACCGCGAAACAAATATTTGTGGATCACACAAACATTTGTCTCGGTGCGGGGATCGAACCCGCGGCCTCTCACTTCACAGCCGGCTACTCGCCCCCTGCGCCACGGAAGTTGTGAAATATAAGGAATATCGTCAAAAAAGTGAGCCTCAAATGTTCACAAAACAAACTGGTAGCACTAATGAAAAGTAAAGATAGGTAGCGACAGTGTTCTTGTGAGCTTCCGGTCAATAAGTTCACTCGCCGGGTAAGGACTCCGCTGTACACCTAATTTCCTTCCTTCCGGCTCGCGACTTCTTTCCTAATTAAGTAACTGGCGCTTGATGGCTCCATTGAGGTTTGTCTCTGGGAAAAATGTCCGTATTCCGGATATTCTACTTCCGTTTGTAATTTTATTACTGAAGTACAATGCGCTACTCTTAATACCACGTAGAATGAAAAAAAAATTGCGTAGTATTAATAAATTCGACATTATACACAAGTGATAACAGAAGAATAAGATTGAATAATACAAACTTATTGCTTTAATTATACTATTTATTTGACTGTGCATGACTAATTTAAACGGATTTTATCGCGGTTTTTTATAAATTTTGATCCCGACGACGACGATAATATCCGTTTAAATTTGTTTTATTTCAATGAGTAATATTCGCGTAAACATAAAATATCATTGTGCAATTAAAAATGCAGAATACTACGAAAATTCTTCATACCAGAACCACAAAATGCCAATATCAATATAATGTCTTAAAATCGAACAGGAGAGAATAGAGAAATAGGGAAAAACTGAAAACTGCCGAAAGCAACGAACCGTAAAATAGTATTGTATCCGTTTGAAGAAATATCCACAAAAACAGACATATTTCATGTGAAGGGTCGGAGCTTGGCACGCACTTGTGTATGTGTGCGCCTGCCGTTGTAGAATCTATTTCTATTAAGTTTAACTGTATTTAATGCTACCGTTTCTATATTTTTATTGACCTTTGAAGGCAGATGAGATGACGCTGGAACGCTGGAACATAAGTGGTTACTGTATATAATATAATTTATGCCAAAGGCCCAGCAAAACCTTACCTTTTATATTCAACTTAGTAATATTTTCTATAAAATATGACGGCTCTCATTAGTCATCGCTCATTGACAGTTTTGCTCCATACATTATTGAACTGAACTTAAGAACTGAATTTTTATCGTTTTGTTGAGTCACGTTCTAAGCTAATAGCACCCTATTTCTAGAGAATATTTATGTTTATTTGTAGCAGAGGCCGACAAACGAGCAAGTGCACATCCACATTACTGAGGAATCATGGATGTGTTGTGGAAAAGAATAATTAAGCGATTAGGAAAGAGAGGGGACTAAAGGGCCTCTGGATATCTCACTTACTGTAAGTAATGCATCAGCAAGCTGCTACTTTACGTCGATTTTTTGTGAGACAGTGGTAACAACCCGGTCAAATCGGCCCATTCCTGCTAGAGTTTTATCTAAACTGTAGACAAAACTGGCAACAACGTGGCTCTACAACCTAGATTATATCTCCCTCAAGATTATGTTTGAGAATATCTTTGCAGTAGATGTGCTCTAGCTGAAACAACCAGCCTGGCAATTTCTATATGTATTTTTAAATGTAAAATAAACTGGATTTAATTGAAGATAATCTCCATAAAATTTCCGGCACTTTGTACTGTATTTCTTGCATCGATTCCACTCAAGAACCCTACGGTTACGACGAACTCACCATTTTTAAGCGACGATTTAAAATGGAGAAGTTTCTCAATTCCACTCATATATTTTTTATGTATACATAAACCACGCATAACTTCAATCAATTTAGATGATTATTTTCTTTCAAAGTATCATCTGTTTAATTTTCAAGAAGAAATTCCTCTCCTAACGGGGTGAAATCAGAGATGAAAGACTAAAACTTCGTCACTAATGAACCAACTTTACAGCTAAAAATAGAAAATTTAAAATTCTGTAACAAAAAGAAAACCCATTCAAAATACTAAAAACCTAAATATAAAAATAACCAATATTGAGTAAGTGCATTGTACCGATAATTGAGCAGTAAATTGCAATAATTATTTGTATATAGAGTCATATTAAATAGTGTTGCCCAAATGCAAAAACAAGACGAGACTTAGCCAGTCTTGGTCTTGGTCTTGCGCCAATACACCTGGTCTTGGTCTTGGTCTTGGTCTTGCGCTCCCAGTCTTGGTCTTGGTCTTGGTCTTGCAGCAAGAGTCTTGCAAGTCTTGCAATTACCTATTAGTCTATCACTATTTATTAAAGTTTACTTTAAATCTTAAAAAAACGTATTAGAATTGGAACATTGTGAGCTTGAATTAACATAGCCATAGTAAAGATCAAGCAGATTAACAAATAACTGAAGATTTAATAAGAAATTCGAAAAATTAACTGACCTATATGTCGTTTTCCATGGAAGTAACTGTTTCTTAATAAACATTTATGATTTATAAGCTTACATTTGCTAAAACATGTAAAAAAACAAATTAATTACAATAACTTGACTGTATTTTAAAGAACAATACTTATCTGTTTAAAAAGAGATTGAACCCTCAACTTATAAGAAATTTAATAAAAGAGTTTTACGATTTATCATTTATTTGAACAAAAAATAAAATACAACACTAATCAACAGCTTTATCATTAGGTTATGATACTTTATATCAATTTTTTTGACCAACAATTAATACAAAGTAACCATCTGGCTGACTCATCATTTAACCTATTTCTATGTTTTCTAATTACTAATGATGCTTTAGAAAATAACCTCTCAGCAGGTACTGAAGTTGCAGGTATTGAGAGAAAATCACGGGCCATTTTCGATAAAATCGGATACTCTGTCTCATGCGTCCTCCACCAATCTAAAATGTCTTCCGAGCTGGCAGTTCTTGGTTTTCTCAGGTACTCCTCCAACTCGTCTATCACTAAGCCTTGAAGACAAGATCCAGATGACGTCGAGGGACATTCATAGAGTTTATCAAAGTCTATTACGTCTTCATCTTCATCACATACTTTATTTTCTTTTTCTGGTAATTCCAGAGATTTGTTCAGTGAGTGTAGATTTTTATATTCTTCATAAAGTTCATTGAACTTGCGCAGACTTTCTGTTTTAAGTTGCTTCCCCCACATTGTCAGGTCAAAAGTCTGAGCCTTATGCCTTGGGTCTAAAATTAAAGAAGTACAATAAATCCAGTTGCTCTTTTTGTAATGTTTAAGCATTTTGTCTCGAGCTGCTTGGAAAGCTAGAATGAGCCTTTCATCCACTTCAGATCGATTAGGTTTCTCATCTAACTGTTTTACCATAGATTCAATTTTATCTAGCAAAAGATTGAATGATACAATGACTAGCGGTAATGTAACATATTTGTCTCCACCAAGTTTTGTACTTAAAAGTTTAAAGTTTATTAGAAATTTATGTAATTTTTCGAGTACCTGCCATTCATTAGCTGTGATTTGAAAATCATTTAATTCGGTGACAGAACTGCACAATATGTCAATGCCCGCTCTCACTTTTAAACCAAATCCAATCATATCATGTGTGGAATTCCATCTCGTTGGACAGTCAAGAATGGCATTTAGATTTGATGGCACGCCAGCTGCTTCACAAGCAGACTGAAACTTCTTCTTCACTATCTCACTTCTTTTTATTTTACTGGAAACACTGCGTAACTTTGTTACAGATGTACGCGAGTCAGCAATATTTGGTGCAGATTCTTCATCTTCCTCATCCTCAGTTTCGTCTGCATAGTCTTCGTACTGCTGATCTTGCGCGTTAGTGTCAGACTCACAGTGTAATGCTAAGGTCTTTAATAAATCTTGTACACCAAGGTTTAAAATGTGAGCAAAGCACCGGAAATGTTGATTGTCTGAATCAAAGTGTGGCGGCAGCTGTTTGCCCAGTTCATACATAAATTTGGTATTTGCAGTTGCGTTGTCGACCGTGATACCTTGTATTTTATCAATTATGCCATATTCCAATAAACATTCATGGAAAATCGTTGCAATATCTTCCCCAGTATGTCGACCGCGTGATGGTATAAAATCAAGAACTACAGATTGATACTTCCATTCGTTGTCTATATAATGAATAGTAACCCCGTAGTAACTCCTACCAGCAATTGACGTCCACCCATCAATGGTAAAAGACATTTTAGATGATAATTGTTGAAGTCGTTCCTTGAGATTCAATTGGAGCTCTTCAAATCGCTCTTTGACTTTCCTTCTAAGTGTAGACCTTTTAGGAAACACCATATTAGGGCAAATACGTCGAAAATATACTTGTGTAGCTTCGTCATCGAAAAATGAGAAGGGAAGATATTTTTTCACCACCCAATCAACTGTAGCTGTCGTGATGTTGTCACTGCTGTTTTCCGACTGAAACAAAACAATAAATCTTGTGTTATTATTTAAAACATACAAGGTTTGAGCATATAAGAGGAGGAGGTATGTTGTTGTTAAATCGAGAAAATCGTTAAATTGATATTTGTTATATTAAGGTTGCACTGTACTGTAATTTACCAAAATAAAGTACTTAGTTGTTACTGGCCGATTAAATGAAAATATGGGTGTTTATAAAAAATATTTAAGACGATAATTACATACTTAATATGTCGCACCCCTAGATGAAAACACCACTAACTCAAAAATACTTACGTAAGTTAATGGCGTTTTTGAAAGTATCGCATGAATAGCTATGCAGAGTTAAAAAAATATTCTTACCTGTCCACTTCTTCCAGCGGTTACTAAAAAGCTTGTGATATCTCCACTTAATTTTGGTTTAACAGGAAGAAATATTTCTGATTCCTTTTTGTGGAAAGATATTAGATGTTTCCTTAAGCCTGAAGTGTTTCTGTTTTTCATTTTTATTTCAATCTTTTTATGTTGGCACAATTTACAGAAGGCAGTTTGGGATGCATGAATTATTTCGAAAAACTCTTCAAATTTGCTTTTGGGTCTTTTAGATCTGTGACTCAAACTCTCGTTACTCGGACTCGAATAATTTGAATCTTCGTCACTCATATTAAATTGTACACGTGATACGTTTTTAGAAAACAACAAGAATTAGTAAAAACAATTATTAAGTTAGACTCGAAGCACAGCTCAATTGGAAATGACTGGAATTAAAATAATTCCTTTATTTATAGTACGTTTCCTTGCTTTCTACCGCGCCGCCTCGCCACGTGCCGGCTCTATGAAAAGGATGCCGCCGCAAATCAAATAATGCCGCGTGCGGCGTACAAACACACACTAAATATTACCTACTTGTACAGACGCGACGCGTGAATAAAATATATATAAAGAATTAGTGAAAATCACTATTCTTTACATATAAGTGAATGTTTTGGCGTACATCTATACTAATATTATAAAGCTGAAGAGTTCGTTTGTATGTTTGATGACAGAAGTTTTAAAATAAATAAATAAGTCCTGAACGTCACTATACCTCCAAAGTTACTATTCCTCGTGGACGAAGTCGCGGGCACAGCTAGTAAATACTTACTCTCATCATCTCTCTCAGAGATATTCGGGCTGGTAAGTAATACAAAACTCTTATCGCAGGCTTTTTATTTTATTAGTAGGTAAGTACCTACGCTTTTTATATTATTTTATTAGTTTTGTAGAATTTTTTTACACGTTTCAAGTATATTTAAAAGTGGCTACAATATTTATTAAACGGGTGCGGGGTGATATTTGAACACTTTTTTGCTATTTTTTCTTGTAAAAACTTAAGAAATATAATGACTAAATGTACAATAATAGTACCTAAGTAATTAGTTTAAAACCATATAAGTAATCAATATTATAATATACACTTACTAGAATGAATTAATTTGACATCTACTACCTATCCTTACCATTTTATCCCAATCATAATACTACTTGCGTGATCAGTATAATGTATTCATTTTCATTCTAAGCACTCTGAAACTTATTTATTCTTTGGAACACCTGTAGGTACTCTTAAAATTCGAAATTATTTTGCACGAGTATACCTACGCCTACGCCCTATGGCGGCAATCAAATAGTGTCAAATGTTATGATTTCGGCGTGGCGGCAACGATTGTTTTAGATTTCAAAAGAAGCCGCCGGCGCGTGTATCGTAACCATGTACTTCCGAAAAGCGGCAAATTTCTTTGAGAAGTAAGTACAAAACCTTTGAAGCCGCATTATCAAAGTGCCGATGGTTAAAACATAACTATGCATGCACTCAGTTTGATTTTAATAGATAGGTCCAGTTTTTCATACCTATTCTTTGATACAGTTTTTTGCGTCTCATAGAATTTCTAAGCGTACCTACCTATACACCGAACTGTTACACCTAACTACTCAGTGAAATAGCGCTAAGTCCTAGCTGCAAGACGCAAGAGTCTTGCAGGCTATGTCTTGTTCTTGCTCAAGTCTTGCACGGTCAGTCTTGGTCTTGGTCTTGCTAAAAATACGCGGTCTTGTTCTTGGTCTTGGTCTTGCAAAAACGCAAGAACAAGACCAAGACTGCAAGACCAAGACTGAATTTGGGCAACACTAATATTAAATAATCATAGTTTATATGGAGTTTTACTATTGTTAATAACTTTTTTTTTACTGAAACGTTTGACTTTCACCCTTACATGTACTTAGTTTGATCTTCTCGGTTAACTTTAATGGTTTATTTAGGGTGCTTGCGTCAACAACTGCGGTAAATATTGTGACACACCCAAAATATATGCCCTATCTTGCGGCTAGTGTGATCATTATCACAAAATTTACAAATTAATGTTGTAGGATACATATATAATTGACTAGCGTTTACGCGCGGCATCGCCCTCTTAAATATATAGATTAGTGCTCTGCTCTCATGGGTCGTAGCGATAATACTTAGAAATTATCGTCTCAACAAAACAAATACACGGTGTCAATATGTATGTCCTCAATCGGTCAGTTGTCAAGTTGTTCTAAAGTTAAAATAATAGTTTCATACTAAAGTCAACTCTATCCACCTTTTACCCCCTTAAAATATAAATTTCCTAAAATTCTTAGAGGACCCCCTTGCCCTAAACAAACGATCAAATTTTATGATCCTAGCTTTAGTAGTTTTTGAGATATCAGGTAGTGATTAATCAGTGAGTGAGTCAGATGGTGAGTGAGTCGTATATTGCTTTTATATTATGTATAGATATCATATCACTTCGCGTCCTTGCCATTGTTGTTGTGCTAATAAACGCAATAATAAATTATATTCATTTATTCTAATTTATTTAAAACCTTTAAAATATTATTTGTCAATTAATTATGCTAAACATTGGTTGATAAAATAGCATTTTAACAATTAGTTATAAAACCGTCACTTGTACTTCGTCTAATCATTTACCGTCAGGTGACTTACTTGCTCGTTTAATCGTCTTTTATAAGAAAATTACTTTTAAACAGTACGTGAATTCAAAATAACTCTCATCCTCTTTAAATAGACATAGTCCGGGCTCAGGACGTAGCTAATGAAACATTAATTTAATGTAATTAGAATTACTGTACTAATTCGTTCCCTTGTTTGAATCCAACGCTATTACGTCACAAAATACTATTAGATATTAAATTATTTTTTATGTTGTGGCGTCTACATTAAAATTACCGCAGGCGGTGCAGATGGCGGTGCTATTTCCTTTTTGATTTTTCAATAATATCGTGACACAACATGCATGATGCTGCAAAAGCATAAGTTGAATTAACAAAAAAAATATTGTTAAGACAATTAAGATCACTGATTACACTTTAATACATTAAAAATTACTGGTCAAACTATATTCATTAAAGTACGAAGATAACATAATGCAGTATTAAAAAAGCACAAAAACAAAGAGCTACAAACAAAATCTAGCTATTACAAAAGATCCTTTTTCAAAATCGATTGGGAATTCCGCCCCTTCCATATCCGACAGGAAAATTCCATTTTCCAAATACAAGACTGAGAACAGACGACTCAAACCTAAATACCTTGTAAGTAAACGAAGCGCAATAAGTAAATAGCATTTTCTGCTTTGAGGAAATTTCAAAACAAACGGGCGATGAAAAACTCGAAACAACTTTTAACGGATTGCTGTTTCTCTCTCGCCAAATAATATCGTCATCAATGTTTATGCCTGTAACAACCATTTAGACGTAACTTTATTGTAATAACTACATAATATACTTTTTATTCCAGCTGAATAAAAAAAAGAATAGAATTATTTACAAGGTCAATACTACACATATTTTGTAAGTGGGTATTGCTTTTAAAACTATATTGCACTCATTGAAATAAAACTAATTTAAACGGATTTTATCGCGGTTTTTAATTTTGCCCCGACGCGGCGACCTTTCGAAAGCTTTCAGCTTTCGTGGTCGTGGGGTAACATTCGCATTATAGTAAGAAATCATTATAATAATATATTACACTCATTATTCAGGTGAAGACATTTTGTGATGAAATTTTCACTAGAAAATTAAAATATAAGCAACACTGTAAGGTGAATTTTGATTAATATATCACAATATTATATACATATTACACTATACATATTTGGTGAATTATTGGTCTGGTAGGTGTCAGCTTTGATTTTAGTGATGCGGGTTGGGCGATAGTAGAGGAATTCCTAGAAGTGTGAAGTTTCCTAGAAGTGACGCAATGTTTTACATGATATGTATATGAAATAGTATTGAGTGAAGGAACTTTACCAGAATTAATATTCAATTTTCATAATAAAAAGTCACTATTCGCGTCTACCAATAGTAATTTACACATTAATTTAAGTTAATTATAAGTTAAGAATATTTACTCCACGATATAAAACAAAATTGTTAATATAAGGATATCATAATACTATTTCAATAATATTTACAAATACAGCGAAAACCACCAAATATTGTAATCAAATCGGAATGACCGGCGGAGCCATATCACTTATTTATTATGACTGAAGCTGACTAAGGCAATAAACTGTATATCAATTATTTGTAGATATGTTGTTTGGAATAAAATGGAAATATATGAGGCGGTATTAAAATGTTCTTCTTGGTTGATAATGTGTTATGAAGCAACGAAATGAAAACCTGAAAAAGCAATTCAGCATTAATACGTAATAAATGAAGCAATTTAGCTTTCGCTCGACTCGCACCTTTATTCTCACTGGTCAATCTATACATTATATAGAACATATAGATTTATTTCTATGCTGTTTTGTGCCACCTAATTCTATAAATAAATAGCTTACACCTAAGTCTAACCAATCGCAATCAGCCGCGCCTAATTGAAACTGACTAAACCAAGATGTAACCGCACTGCAGCTTTTAATCGCGACATACACATAATAATTATAGTGTATATAAAAGTAGATATATATAAAATAGTGTGTATTTATAGGTATTAATAACCATAGGCTAACGCGCAAATCAAAACTACATAAAAAATATTTACTAATTGCTTTTTGAGGTAAATATGGGAGGAGTGGTGACCTAATACTAATGGATACCCATTTATAACATATTAGAATATATTTTTAGAATATGTATGCTACTTATATAGTGCTATTGATATCCCTATTAATAAGTTTAACCAGTAACTAAGTACCCGATCTTTTAGTCACAGTGCTAAACGCTATCTACATACTCTATGCGGTTACTAATGACACAGTCATATATTATGTTACGGTGAATGTTCAAAACAAAATATTGTAATGAACAATAAATGTTCGCTAAATTTTTCTTCAAATTTTCTTTATCCTGGCATGGCTAAGTAATACAGTGCAGTCCAAATCTAACACCTACCATCAAGGGATGATACGTCCTTCGACGGTCCGGAGATGACAGGCTGGTTACTGGATACACTGGCCGACCCCGAAACGTAACTCGCCTAAGCGAGTCGCCGCGAGTCACTATTGCGTGTTTTTCAACATATGTGCGGTGGTCCCACCACCAAGAAAATAATAATATTTCGGACATTACCTGTTTGGTGGATGTTAAAAGACTATTGTATCTTACGATAAACTATATTTCGGACATTCACGGTAACATTACATCACGTGTCAGTTATCTTTCCTTTGAAAAGAACCGATATCGGTGGAGCAATTAGATTAGCTTCGACCCAATAAATAGGAACAACGATCGAAATATTTTCATTCCTGATTCGCAACACTAGCGGTGTTGTGAATAAAATAAAGCTCGTTTGTTCCTGAAACACATCAAGGTAAGAGGCATTTTTATAGATTTAAAACTAATAGCTTCATCATTTTGCTGTTAAAAACTAATTCGAGCTTTACGGTTATAACTTATTAGCTTTTCCTCGCGGCTCCGCCCGCGTGATCTGCTTTTTCCGTGATAAAAAGTAGCCTATGTTCATCAGGGATAATGTAGGATTCTAATGGTGAAAGAATTTTTCAAATCGGTCCGGTAGTTTTTAAGTTTATTGGTTACATACAAAAATAGAAATCTTTCCTCTTTATAATATTAGTGTAGATTACATAACGTAATAAGGCTCAAACAAACAACTCAAATAAACATTGCGTCAAAATATTCTTCATATGAGATTGAATAAAGCAAGACATGCCATGGTGCAGATGGTGCAACAATAGTGTAAATGTGGTGTACATTCTGTTTTTTTTGTGCATACTCATATTGCCATAGTCTATAGTGTGTTTGTATGTAAGCTGATTCTATCGCTTAGTAATCAAAAATGTTTATTGCAGCAATGCCTCCTCCACCGCCTTGTGGCCCACACTGCAGGGGAGGGCCTCCTGGTACATGTGGCCCACACTGCCACCAGCCGCCACCGCATCACCCTCATCCACCACCGCATCACCCTCATCCACCACCGCCTCATCACCCACCACCGCCTCATCATCATTAGTCATCACTCGTCAAGAGCTAAATTAAGATGTAACGAAAATGTATTTATTGGCATTGATGTATAAATTATGTTATAAAAGTTTTAATAAATCGGTGAAATAAGTTTTAATTTAAAATGAAAGTTATTAATAAATCTGCTTACCTGCTGCTTGATATTTTTTTTTATTTAACGGTTTAAATATTATATCAATGATTTAACGTATTAAGAATATTGGCTAGGATAATAATGCATCTGTTGCTATTTAATACAATCGTCTTAACGCTTGGTTTGTGACATATCTATACTAATATAATAAAGCTGTAGAGTTTGATTGTTTGTTTGTTTGTTTGTTTGTTTGAACGCGCTAATCTCAGGAACTACTGGTTCGAATTGAAAAATTCTTTTTGTGTTGGATAGTCCATTTATCGAGGAAGGCTTAAGGCTATATAACATTACGCTGCGACCATTAGGAGCGAAGCATCAGTGAAAAATGTTGCAAAAACTGGGAAAATTATTCATATTTGAAGGCTTCCGTTGCTAAGCTACCCAAATCTATACTAATATTATAAAGCTGTAGAGTTTGATTGTTTGTTTGATCACGTGGGCGGAGCCGCGAGCAAAAGCTAGTTATTATTATAAACTTTGTAAGCGGTAATATAAAAAAACTTAATTTTTATATTTATTATCACAAGACTGTTATGCTAAAATTCACATGTTATATTACAGGAAATTTATAATTACCGTCTAGTTAACTTCTATCATCGATATTCCGTTAAATTGATTTATTGCATTGCCATAGCATAAACCAATAACTGACTGTCGATAGTTATAAAGACAGACTTAAATATTTTTGCAAGAATTGTGTATTAATATGGGTAACTTGACGACAAAGTTTAGGGCTATACTACAAGTAATATAGATTGCAACTGAAGATATATTGCGCGAATATATATCTCGGCAAAACTGTTGCAAATTTATCGACGAAAAAACGAAGGATTTCTTAATGCGACACGTATCTTTTTGTGTTAAAGGGTACAACAGAACCTTATTACAGAGCCTACACCATCTGTATATCCGTTCTTCTTTATTAGCGTAAATGACGTGACAAGTGACGATCAAATACTTTTAAACTTAAGTGGGGTGTTACGGAGCTCAGGGTGCGCGAAACCGACTCGCATTTAGCCGGTTTTATTTATTTTTAGTATATTTCAATCGGTCCATAAGGTTGCCCGTCCACTGGAGCGGAGCGGAGCGGAGAAGAGCGAAGCTGTGCCAACATTAACCAATAGAACTTAAGCTTAAGATTTGCGGACTTTATTAAAAACTTATATATTTTAACGCGGAGCAGAGAAGAGGGGCGGGAAAGCAGGGCGGGGAAGTGGAGCGAAGTAGCGGGGCTCGTTGCCACTCGCCAGTGCGCAGCGTTGCCATTTTAGCGATTTTATCACTAGATTTAGTGACTTTCTGGGGTACGACAGTGATTTTTTGGAAAAAAAATCACTAAAACAATATTTAGTGATTTCTAGTGATATTTGACGATTCTCGAAAAATTTAGAAGTTAAACGAAATATTCTTTAAAAATCAAATAAATGTAATGAAACTGATCCATCTCAGCCTATACACAGATAAAGCTAAAAAAAAAACAACATCAAATACCAGAACAAGTATTGGATGTTGTTGTTTTTTTAGGTATTCTACATTATTTTTATTAATTATTTTCGCAATTCCATTATTTTGTCATACCTATCGTGTAATTTCCTTTTAAACTATTTAGTGATTTTTTTAGTTCAAAATATCCCGGAATCTAGTGACTTTTGAGACCAAATCTAGTGATTTTTTTTCTGCAAGGTGACATCACTGCCAGTGCGTACGATACCCGTTGCCGAAGCGCATCATTTAAATCGCAGTACTTTAATGTAAAACCTGACACACTAAATATATATTTATTTGTGTGTTAATAAAATTATAAATTAGTCGTTGACACATTCTTATCAAACTAAAGACAATAATCTAACTATTAAAAATCCTTTACATAAATCTTAAAAAATATAGATATAGATTGTCAGTAATATCTTGTGATTGTAATATGGCTGAAGAGATTTTATTCAAACATAGCTAAGAAACATCTCAATGAAACTATGTTTTAAATTAAAAAACCCCCTTTCAAATCTAGTCCACTTAGGCCCTACAATACTACAGATACACAAAGGACTTACATAAAAAAGAGTCAAACACCCGTCTTTTTTCGTGGGTTATTACAAAAATTGACGCTTCTTACCCACGAAAAAGTGGAAAATTCTTTATTGAAATTATGTACATTTTAAAATAAATGTGGCTTTATATAAATTTAATTCTTATTACCGTTTGCCGTATTTTGTTAAACTATATTTTAGTTTTTTCACACTAAACAAATAAAACTGTGACGCCATCCCGCTTAAGTTAGTAATAAAATAGCAATTACAATGTAACATAACAAAAACAATAACAATTTTTAAAAGAACCCCGAACCCTGGATGTCCAAGGCCTAATACGACCCTGATGGAATTTGGAAATATCGTACGATAAAAACACAGCTTTGCCTCCTAAACGACGTGGGATGCAATAACGCAAAAATGCAGTTGATAATATCGACTGATAATGTTGCAGCAGTGGGTGAGAGGTTCTAGGTACTAATATTTAAGTAAATGATCACCGCAAAGAAAAAACTATGCCTGTTATCTCATTCGAACCTATACACATAGTACGAAATGACATGATTCAACGTTAAATAAATTACAAGGCATACCGTCATGTGCTTTCAAACCCTGCACAATCAATTTCAGGTCAGAAAATGGGCCTATAACGTGACGGAATTTAAAGGTCTTTTTTGCAGCTACATATGTAAATAGTTTTTATCGGATAGATATTATCTACTAAGTCGTTGTCTTTTCATACTAAGAATATTGTAATATGGGCGCATTGTTTTATTTGCTTATATAGTGATTACTCACTTACTAAATATTATATACGACTCATTATAGATAATAATTGATAAACATTCTTTGTTTACCGATAAACCCGGACACAATGAACAGGTGAATGAGTCATATTTATACATCAAGTGAGATAAACGTCCATGCCAGGCCAATTTTCACACCTTTTTAACAAAAAAACGATGCTCTAAGGGATCCCTTTTCTCTGTCTTCATCTGCAGCATATTAGCGGCTTCACGAATGGACCGTTTAAATTGAAATTATTCTTTTAACTACATTTGAATAAAATCTGTTCAGCCTTTTAAAAGTTACAGACTTTTATCTAATTGATTTTGGGGGTTATTAATGATTAACTTATTCTCAAAGTCGTCAACGCAACCAGAATCGTTTACCACTTTTAGGTTTGTAAGCAGTTACAAGGAAAAAATATAAAGTAAATGTATCGTTGGATCGCCTTACTGGCTGCGTACTATGGCTGAGACCCGTGTTCCTCCGAGGTTCAATTTCCAGGTCAGGCAATATTTGTTACTGTTGACTTGCCAGCAAAGTTTTTTTAAGTGATTCAGTGACGAGACGAGCAAGGCGCTCGCCTGATGGTAAGCGCCACGCCTGCCCATAAACAGAAGCAACACCACACAGAACTTTGAACTACAAAGCACTGAACTGCGCTCGTCAGCCCGAGATATAATATGTCAAGTCTCATAATGCCCAGTAATTTCACTGGCTTCAAAAGTAACCTACGAAAACTGTTCCACTCTCCCTCCTCTCTCATTTGTCTTTCACTTTCCATTGGCAAGCTTCCTTAGTCTATGACGCTTCAGAATCAGAAAAAAATGTCCCCATTCTTGACCACGAACTACCTGATAGTCTAGAACCAATGGAAAGTGCTATTTAACATATTGTTATCAGTGTTTACCGATTACTCAGAAGTCACGTGTCTGTTATCTGTTTCATGAAAAGGTCCGATATCGGTGAAGCACTCAGATTAGCTTCGAGCGATAAATAGAAACAACAATCGAAATATTATCATTCGTATTTGTGCCACCTTCGCTACACTAGTTGTTTTGTGAATAAAATACTTTGTTCCTCAAATACATAAAGGTGAGATTCAATATTTTAAACTAATAGATTCGTTATTTTGATCCAAATCGAAATGGATCGCGTCATAGCAGCAATAATAGTTTTAAGTAGGTAACAATTTGATACACGACGTATTGTGCATATTTATTCGGACATCATTTTATTAACTTCAAGTACATTAACATAACCTTTTTCATTACCTTATATTGTTACTATTTACTATGGTCAATTTCTGTGTATGCAAAATCTACAGCTCTTTTATTAACATTGTTTATTGCAGCCATGGTTCCGCCACACGCGCGGCCCTGCGGCCCGCTCTGCGCGACAGGCCCGGGCATGTGTGCCCCGCACTGCTACTTTCGCAATGTCCACAACACGATTGTACACCACCCGCCACCACCGCCACCGCACCACCACTATCCTCACCCACCACATCACCACGGCCCGCCGCACCACCATCCTCCACCACCGCATCACCATCACCCACCGCCACACCACCACCACCCACCACCACCGCACCATCAGCCACCGTTCGCATACGGATCGGAACATGTTATGCGCTAAATCAAAACGTCACCAAAATATATTATTAACCCTATTTAGATGAAGAATGTTTATTATATGCTACAGACGAGAATATTAGAGAAAACTCTCGTTTACGAGATCGTGTGCCCGTGACGTGGCCCCGTAAATGACGGTTTTCTGTCATACTGTCGCCTGTCATACGGAAGACTTTTTCCATCTCAATGGGGCTTTAGCATTTTTTCCTCAAAAGGTAGTGTAAAAAATATACGTTACAAAGGATTTTGTAACATCACAAAACACAACATCAGTTCACTTTTAACAGTATATATGTATTCTGATACCCAAGAAATAGAAAGCGAAATCGAGGAAGACAAGAACGAAGATGGGAAGATGATACTAAAGCAATAGCAGGAAAAACATGGATTAGGACAGCCCTAAACAGCACAGACTGGAAAGAAATGGAGGAGGCCTTTGCCAAAGTTGGGCAAACAGATCAAAATAGAAACAACAATAATGTAGTAATAACGTTCATTTTTAATTTTGTGTTTGTATAACGGCTATATTATTATTATGTGATATGTATAAATTTTATAATCAAATAACCAATTTTAGTTACTGTGATATATCAATATTAATACTGTGTTGCAAATTATACTTAAAGATCTGCATATTTTACATCTTGGATCAACTGTTTTATCAATTTAACAAAGGATTAATTGTGTTATTCGTAGAAATGTTTATTATAACAGTTTATCATTAGTTATTAAAATATTTTTGTGATTATTTTTCCTTTTATCAGTAGATAATAAATAAAATCGCAATTTGCTAATCTGTCTTTCATTTTTATATTCCGTGCCTTTGATAAATAAATCACTTTCTGGCCATGAGTATCTATTTGACAGTTTAAAGCGAAAATTTTAGATTGAAGTATTTGTTAATGGCAGTCATTCTTATTACTGCGTCACGGACTCTGGAGAACAGAAGATACGCAATCAATCAATTGAAATACAAAAAAATTGTTATGTTTGATAAAGTAAAACAAACTAAACGGATTTACTATATTTTTTCATGTTATTATTATGTACAAACCTGCAGCTGGCTTATTCGGTTCAATTGTAATTCAATAAAACGTATCAAAATTATATTCGATGACAGAAGAGTAATTAATTCATAGTTTTCTCTCTACACGATGTAGGGAAATTGGAAACCAAACAGCGTTCTTATTAAGAAAGTTTTTCTTCGTAACAAGATTACATACACCAGATGTGTTGGATAGTGGTTGGTACAAATATTAAAGGGATCGCGATACTTAACTTGCTGGACACATTACAGATAAAAGACAAACGCCATAAAGGAAATAAATTTATATTGAAAGTTGAAATAATTTTAAACAAGCTGAATTAGCATAACTACTCACAGATTTATGGAATGTATAATATTAATATAACAGGTACTCACGCTTGTATACCCAAAGGAGTAGGTAGAAATGCAACTGGTAGAACCACAGTTTGCGTAATTATTTCCGTCTTATAAAAACTCATAATGATTTGATATGGCATGGTAGTCTATAAAGTATGAAATAAACTATGGTGTAATACAATATTATTATTATTTAAATTAAAATCGACTTGGCTGTATCATGAAGAATGATGCACATGATACATCGTTGCAGGACACATCCATTTACTAACAGCCAATTGCAAATTGTTTTTTTTTTTTACAAGCCCTTTATTATATACGTCCCAATGCTGGGCACGGGCCTCCTCTACCGAATGAGAGGGATTAGGCCTTAGTCCACCACGCTGGCCTAATGCGGGTTGGCAGACTTCACATACCTTCGAAAAACCTTATCGATTTCTCAGGTAAGCAGGTTTCCTCACGATGTTTCCTTCACCGTTAAAGCAAGCGATAATTAACAATTAATATACACGTAACTTAGAAAAGTCAGTGGTGTATGTTCTTGGGGCTGGTTTCGAACCTGCGACTTTCATCTCGACAGTCCATACCACTCCCCGCTGAGCTATCGCTGCTTACATTTTTAACACCACTTTTGCCACTACATTTTTAACAGACTTAAAAAAAGAGGAGGATCTCAATTCGGCGAGTTTTTTTTATTGCTTTTTTATATATGTACATCGATTTCTCCGCCAATTGTAGAGCGATTGTGATGGAAAATAATATTCGATAATTTACCTACGATATAGTCCCATATAAATTTGGTTAAGATCCAATAATAGAGTGCAAAGTAAAAAATAAAACACCTCAATGGACAACAGCTCAGTCGTCGCGATTGTGATATTGAGATACATACCATTAACACCGAAAATTGAAAAATAAAAAGTTTTAAAAAGAATAAATAACACTTTAAAGTCAAAAATAACAATTTCAAGTCTCTTTGGAGTCTGTGCAATTTCAGTTAACCAGCACCGACATAGTTACCGACTAAGTTTTTAAGTTTTGTTATAACTTTATATATCCAACAATAACGCATGAAACAGCCAATAAAACTTAGAAAATAACAATTCGACAATACTCTTTCATAATTTTGTATTTTGCTGTTTTTTATTTTATATCATAAATAGCGTTAACTTGGATGTAAGAAGAGTCAAGTTGATACCCAGGCGGTTCGATTATAACTTTTTATTAATACTTCCGTTACATATACATTTGTAATATACACAACTATTTATATACTACAGGACATTGTAAAACTGGCTTAGTATCAATTAATTATTTTAAAAATATTACAGTTGATTTGCTTGTAATAAAATTTGCTATTAACACAAGTCTGCCGTCACATGCGAAAGACAGTCCCATTTATAGAGCTTCACTTCGTGCACTGAATCGAAACGCAAGTCACATAAAAAAGCTATAATTTACAAGTATTTATAGCTATCAATCCACGATGGCGGTACATAAATATTAGACACGTAACATCACTTTGGACGTAACGTTCCGTGAGTTATGGTTATAGCATTCTAGCATTCATCCGCTTACTTCCTGTGGGCATGTAGTCAACCTACAATAACCGATGCAATTGAAACGACCTCTTATTATTTTTATATGTACAAACGTGTTTGTTTATTTATAATAATGCATATTATTATGTACCCAACAAATAATTTGTATTTATTGTTAATATAACAATTAAAAAGTATGACAATAGGCTATTTTTGATTGATAATCATCTTAACACAATTGCCTTTTTAAAACGACGCGAATAAATATATTGTCTCGAAAATGATATTGGAATATAATTTCATTTCAAAAATCCTTTACAATGAAAATAGAAACAGCCAAAAAAATAAAAAGGCTATAGCAATTTTATTGTAAGTCAGTGATTGATAGCACCGACTCGAAGTCGGTGACACTTTTTGTTTTTAATTATTTTAAGTCGTTTAAACTCATGTAGAAAGTTATTATTTAAACATTTCAGTGAGAGAAAGTGTGTTTTTACTTTTATAATGGGATGGGTTGGGACGGGATGGGACTCACAATCGAACAAAACAGAATAATCACTTTTTTAAGAAATGCCGAAAATACGGGTCCGAAATATTCAAAATATCAACTAGATTAACTAAATTATGTAAATTACACTACAAAAAAGTTTTTTTTATGGAATAGGCCGGCAAACGAGCAGGTGGGTCACCTGATGGTAAGTGATCTCCACCGCCCATGTACGCCCACCATCAGAAAAATTATGGGCGCGTTGCCGACCTTAAAGGAAAGGGATAATTAGGGATTGGGAAGGGGAAAGGATTTAGGCTTCCGGATATCTCACTCACCGTACGAAACGCAGCAGCAAGCCGCTACTTTACGTCGGTTTTCTGTGAGACAGTGGTAACGACCCGGTTGAGCCAGCCCATTCATGCTGTAGATAAAATTGTCTACAGCGTGGCTCTACCACTCTAACTCTATTTCATTAATGTTCGAGAAAATCGCGCACAAATTCCATTCACACATATATACATACAAGTCGAATAGAGAACCTCCTTTCGTTAAGTCGATTAAAACAAAAAACCGTGTGCTATAAAGTGGATGTAGAATTAGCTCTTAGCTTAGGCAACAGCCAATTTTCTACTATGGAAAAGAGCAAAACGGGTGTAATATGCAGGGCAAACTTAGTACTTAATTAAAAACTTCACAACAGGTTAACTGCATTTGTGGCATAACAAATACCATTACACCTCATACTATACATATTTCAATAATATTTATCAGAAATATAGGCCCATGGAGATGAAAAAAGTATGTAAATTATGATTATTCTCACTAAAAACTCGAGTATAGATTCAGAAGATACTGTGTCCTCTTGCCATACAGCTAAAATCTATTCTAGAGAATGCCAGGCTATGCTCAATATACGCTACAGATAAAACTATACATTATACAATATGTAAATATTCGTGGCTGTTACTAATATAAAGAGTGGAACCTTTATAGAACTTTATATGGAATCATAAAATTAAACTCGTGATATTTAAGCACTCATTGAAACTTGCCCAAAACTAGACAAAAACATCCCATACTAATAATTTATATTTGTGAAAGTTTGGATATTTCTGAGTTTGAGAAATTTGTTGTTTGTTATTCAGTCACGCCTGAAAAACTGAATTGGGTAAATTTGGCACACAAATAGACTATGACTAGATGAGGCACATACCAGTCTATTTTATATCCAGGAAATCAGATATTAATGAGAGTAACTGCGAGAAAAAGCTAGTAAAAGATAAATGACCGGCACTCAAAAAACATATCAAATCAATCAAACAAATCATCCATATCAAAAACTAAATCCACTTTTTTACGTAACAAAAGAAAGAAGAAATAAAACCCGAACACCGAGTAGTAATCATAGGTAAGCGTGACGTAAAATAATTTATAGTAATTATGTTTTTACATTGCTCGGAAATAATACAAGTAAAATATGAGGTTTCCCATATAGCATCATTTATTAAGCTTATAAGTAACAACAAAAGGAATCCGGTACGTTATTGCGGCTCGTTTCGATGCAAAATGCCGCTACATTGAAATATGCGACACCAAATGAAATCATAAATTCCAGTAAATACGAAGCAAGGAAATGGCTGCAGACTACAGAGCACGGTAGTGATATTTTCCTGCCCTCGCCATGTGCACTCAGGTACCTTTTATTATGCTTAATATCCATTGCAATAATCTAAGTTTGCAACAGACTACGACGTATTAGGCGCCAACGAACAACGAATTCCTCTTTACAAATATTTGAGTGGAAAAATTTAAAAAGACTCAAAATAAATTTAAATAAAAATGAACTGAACTGAGTTGATGAATCAATGTCTCCTGAAGGTCGACATATTTTTTGGACTGCACTGTACATAATATCAGGTCCGATGTAGTCACTTCACAGTACCGGGATTTAGACAAATCTATCATGCTGTACAAAACATAATTAAACAAAAAGTTATGAAATATCTGATAAGGCAAAAGGAGACGGCTTAGCTTGGGCTTCCGGGACCGTATATAGAATATAACCGTAAATATTTATAATTGTTGTTCTTGTAATTGACATATACATATGTTCAATTCAATCGATTTAAATGTATTACTCCAGTTATGCAATTACATTGTCTTGGACCAAACTATAAGCTAAATCGTGCTCGTAAGGTAGTTGGGAGACCGGTAGAACATTTGCTGCGGTCACGGGAGAGATATAATTATTATTATTGCTATTAAGCACTGATATGTGACGCTGGACCACGATATGGCGTTCGAACCGCCTTGTTAATGAGGTTTGCTTGGATAAGTGACTCCTCTTGAGTCTTATGCCCAAATACTGAAATGAAACTAAGATATATAAGAGCCTTAAAATCTTCATAGCTGTCAAAATTGAAAATAAGTACCCGGTAGACAGTCGGCCATTAATTTAGTATAATTGACTTGAACGGTTTTTTTTTAAATTGTGGTTACTATTTCTTAGATAAGATGTAGGTTTCATAAAGTAACGAAATATAATCACTTACTTCATCAGTTAATAAAAACGTAATTATTTGTGTGTATGAAAAAAAAATTTTGTTTGTTTTTTCCATAAGCGCCGCTGTATTTGCAAAAAAAATATTTTATTGTTTTCCTATTTCGAAAGAAAAAGAGGCATTGTAAAGCATACCGGGCCCAGTTAGTACCTACAATAATAAACATAAAACCATTTGCAATAACCAAACAAATCAGCGAACTGTTTGTCAAAATGTATTTATTACCTTTTAGTTTTAAATTAACGTATAATTACAGAGTCACATTGCTATATAGCAGAAATTCAAAACTCACAAAGATTACCTGCATTTAATGTCTGCTCGGCTCAGGCGCGACACAATCTAATAAACATTATTAAATTTCCTCCGTGACAGAGGTGCGGTTTTCACTTTTAGTATAAATAAAGTCATATTCCACGTCGCACGTCCTTTCACGTATCTGCAAATAAACAATGTTTCGATTTGTACTCGTATGTCACCATTATTGTTTTTTTTATAGCATTGGTAAATTATCTCCAGTGCATGGGCACATGGGTACGTCAATACAAGAAGAATCATGGGCGCTTTTCCAACCTTAAAAGAAAGGGTAGGGGGATTTGGGCCTCCGGATATCTCACTCAGTGTACGAAACGAAACAGCAGCAAGTGAGATGCTACGTTCGTATGCTACTTTGATCATTTAAAATATACCTAATTACAAGTATTAATGCAAACGATTACAATTCATATAAACCGAATGTATAGAAACAGCGAAATAAGTGAAAATAAAAACGCACAATCCCCTGCAGAGAATGGTTAATTTCCTTATAGGCATAATAAATTGGCTCCGTACGAAGAAAAACTAATAATTCCGACAAGTAGCCCATCGTATTAATATTATGCAAGAGGCCAGAGTTCCGCACGTTCGATGCCGGCTCCACGCTTTGCTACAAATGTGAATCTAATGCTACCATAAATCGTTTCCCCCTCTCTTGCGCACATCCCCACTTCTGCCCTCCCCATCTCCCTAAGCTCAGTAAGTAGCTGAACGTAACGTGAATTAGTATCGATTAGGAAAAGGAAATTTCAATCTAAGCCAGATTCAACAAACTTTCCGCTAGTACGGCGTTCATGAGAATTTTATTAGATTGCCATTGTGTTAACTGCTAAGAACTTTAACATTTATGTTCCCTGTGTGGTTTAAGTATCTATTGTTTCTAATAACTAATATGTATAGGATCAAGAATACGATGTCTCGAACAACATATTTTTTTTACTAATGTCTTGCCTTCATGACCCCCATAATTTTGAAGCAATACGGGTGTGAAACAAACATTGTAGCAAACTTGCATCTAAATTACGTACAGACAAAGTGCAGACTTAAAAAAGATATTATAAAATATAGTTCAATTTATTAGTCGAAGGATTAATGTTATTGGTGTCGTTTAGCATCAGCTATATTCCGAGCACAGTGAACAAAATCCACGAGTTTCGTTACCGGGTCCGAAAGAACCTCTCTCGCATTCCGCATACATTACTCACGGAGTGCGCTTTCTACGAAATTAAATTTTGATGGTTACTCGGATAACGCGGTAGTAGCGCACTTTTTTCATAACAGTAATTTTTGAAATTGGATTCCATGACACGATATTTTGTCGACACCAAGTGCTTACTCGGAAAAACTTGCTTTGAATGGCTTCCATAATTACACACATTAATATGAAAACGTGACACAATTTTTATCCACTCATGGATTTAAGTAATTTGAAATGTATAAATATAAAATTATTAACAATTAAACATAGCAAATGTAAAGTAAACGACTAACTATAGGAAATATTACATATATTATGAAATATAAACGCACAACTTGAGTCGAAAAGCTTCACTATTGTAATTACTGCGCTGCTCCCATGGGTCATAGCGCGATAAACATATAAACCTTCCTCATGAATCACTCTATCTATTGCTGAAAACTGCCTTAAAATCTGTTGAATAATTTAAAAGATCTAAGCGAACAGACAGCGGAAGCGACTTCATTTTATACTATGTAAAGATGCAAAACTGCATTTGAATTCTAAACACATTATCAATCTTTATTAAACCGTAAATTAGTTAATTCCTATGTTTATATCGTATTAAAATACACAGTTAGCAGACGCGACGTGTCGAGGTAGATCTAACAAGTTTCCTAGGAATTAATGTATCGTAGACTGTAGTTCTCCACTGTGTATACAAAGTCAGATCGAATAATTTATTGAATTGTACAAATAAATCAAACAAAAATATAAAACCATCAAATGATTATGAACAATTCATACATTGGTTATGTACTGAAATAGATTTTGATTTCTTCGAGCATCATAATAACTTCAAGTCATATTATATTGTTTATCATAATTTTGTGGGATATGCAAATATTTGTTTTTCGTCTAGTTGTTGTGGGACCCTAAGTCCCTCGTAGTTTCTGATATTCATGATACAAGTTTTTTTTATAGCATAGACTGGTAAACCACCAAGTCGGTTACCTAAAGTTAAATGATCTCCACATACACTCATAACACCTGAAAAGTCATAGGCGACCATAAAGGAAAGGGATAATTAAGGTATTAGGAACGAAAGGGGGATTTGGGCCTCCGGATATCTCACTCGTACAAAACGCAGCAGCAAGCTGTTTGACTTTACGTCGGTTTTCTGTGAGACTTTGGTAACAACCCGTTCAAGCCGGCCCATTCATTATGTAGACAAAACTGTCTACAGCATAGCTCTGCCACTCAAAAACCTAGTATGGGGTCAGACTATGTGTATGATTGTTGGGTGTATTTATTTATCTATATTGAGTACGGTTTATTAGACGCAGATATTATACCCCAATTTATCAATATCACTAAAATTTCTCATTATACTTTCCTCCCCCAACTTATAATAATTATAATATCTAGCTCCTTTCTTTGTTATTAGTATATTACTTCAAATCTACACATTGTTGGGTTCATTACTTGAATTTATTTTTATTTAAAAACATTTATTTTCAAGATACCTCCATAAAAATATTTCCGATATAATTACTTATATCCTAGCTTCAAACAATCTACTCGGCTTCACGTTGTTATTCACAACAAGCAATATTTACAACCACCTATTATATGCTTAATTGATTTTGCTTAAAAGTTCACAGCGTGCTATGGTAAAACGGCCCGAATTTGCAAACGTCCCACGACAGTCGACAATTTGCGCCACTGTCTAATCTTTATCCTCAGACTGTGCTCGCAGAATCTTCACGTCTTCCAATTAAATATATTCTAATATAGTCTGCCAATTAGTTACGACTCCACAATCATGTACAAATGAAATCTCAAACCAAATATAGAAATTCGCATTTCTTGACGCGAAATATATTACGGTAGAAACACCCTGTAGACAAATTGTTTACATCATGAATGACCTGGCTAATTCGGGGCGATAACACTGCCTCACAGAACACCTACGTAAAGTGGCAGCCTGCACTAACGGAATCAAATTTAAATATTCATTGAATCTATAAAATGTTCTGTAATATGTTGTTTCTGACAATTTTTTAATATACCGCCAGTTCTTAGGGTTATTTAACTAAAGAAGAACGGACGAGAAACCTCGGCACGCTGTTGCGTTTTGTAGTAGTGGTAGTTTAGTAAATTACATTTCTGAAGGCTCAAATCTCCCTCCCCTACCTAATCCCCATTTCTGTCCTTTAAATCGGCAACGCATCCAAGGTTCTTTTGGTATTGTATGTATTCATAGACGCTGGAGATCAATTACCATAGAATACATAGGTTGAACACTGCCTCGTCTGCCGGCGTATGCTATAAAAAATGTTTTCTGTTCAAATAATAAAGAATCTCAATTCATGATATAATGTTGATGGTGATTTTTGTACAGTTTCGATATTGGTGCCTGTTTACAAATAGAACGTGTCATTCATGGACTCAACAATTACGTAAAACAGTACACAATATAACTATGGTATTAAAGTACGCAACTAATGATGCATTAAAAATTTCCCTGAAGTTGATAATATAAAATGGACGATGCATTAAGCTGATTTTTATTTAACGCTCGATCGAAATAAACGGGCTAAGTTAATTAGGCATATCATTCCGAAACTGGCGCCATTAAAGATTCAGATGGCAAAGTGCAAATCGGTGTCGTTGCAGTCTCCGCTGCATTTAGCCTGTCGCGACTGGACAGGTCGAAACGTGCACACTTGCACAAACCTGTCTGCTCCTCAAATAGAATGTTCTGCGGTAGACCAGGAGCCAGAACGCGAAACAAATATTTAATGACAATATAATAGATATGTTTATTCCCAAATAAGTCTTTCATCGATGGTTTTACAAGTCCTGTTTCATTATAAAAGCTTTTACAAATAAGCTAAGACAGAAGTTTTTTCCCGAAATGGATACTCGTAATTTTATTCAATTATTTGTTCATGTAGGTATGTATTGTCTTTAATAAACGTCAGAAATTTTGATTACACATTGATTCGAACAATTAAAAGTAGAAAAAATGTCCAATTGGCGGTCTTATCACTCAAGGTAATAAATACTTCACAGAAAACCATGGAGTGGGATGGTCATAAGTGAAAGAAAGGGTAGATTGAGGCGTACATTTGCTACATTTTAATTAATTGTTATAAACATGTAAAGCGCACTCTACTATTGCAACGAGACCTATAATATTACATCCCCTAGTGTAGTAAGGTAGAAAATAATCTATACTTATAAAATAACATGTCCTGACTGACTGACTGATTCATCATCGCCGAGCGCTAACTATCAAGGCTACAAACATGAATTTCGCACTGTATATTCATTTTGTTATGTAGGCAGCCACTAAGAAAGGATTTTAGAAAATTCTTCCCCAAAGGGCTCAAAATAATGAAAATATATATGAAAGTCCGTCATTTTGAATGTTACATAAACAAAATTTTGTATTTCGCTTATTGACGTAAAACAAATAAATACGTGTTTCAGGAATTTTGGATATATGTAGTGTATTGAAACCAGTGAAATTACTGGGTATTTGGGTATCACATCCACAAGTGTAGTCATGCTATCCATTGCTTTGTATTTCAAGATTCTCAGCGGTATCGTTTATCGGCAGGTCTGCTGGCGCTTACCATTAGGTGAGTAAACAGTTTGGTTCGTCATCCATACCAATAAAAACAAGAAATATTTTTGATAAAATAATTTCTTCTATTTCTATAAAAGTAAATAGCCTAGCTCCCATGCTATCTATCAGTTTTGTCTGGATATCGTTCTGATATAAAATAGTATCCAAACTGCAAACAGCGACTTGTAAATGTGGAAATGGATTTTGACACAAGGTTCTATATCTGAATTGAGATTCAGGGCTCCTCACTAACAATGCATATTCTATTTCCGGAATTTAGTGGATCCGCTTTTAATATTTCGCTAAATATATAATTAAAGAGAAATATGTTTTGTAGCTAAGTTGCAGTCGTCCTCTGGAATAAATACAATTAATTTCATGGTTTTTATGATGATATCTCTTCTTTTGGGAAAAATACTTTTCGTAACTAAGCGAACCCTAGAATGAGCCAGAATGATGCCAACACAATATAGATGAATGAGCTTCTCAATATATGGTAATAGTCGAGCATTAATAAAATATATTTTGTAAAATTTATGCTCCTCGGTTGAAACCGTTATGTAGACGTTTCTACCGTCTTGTACCGTTGTACGTGACTCTTGGTCGTAGTTAGTAAGTTGTAAGTAGTAAATGTGTGTTATTTGTTTGAACACCGACATTCGACGTCATCACCTTTGGGTATCAGCAAAACACCCCACTATACGCGCTATTGAAGGCATGGTATACGATTCGGTCTCTGTGCCAACATACCATCGATGTGCCCTAAAATACTCTCAATAATTTCATAATAAGTAACTTTAATGATATATCATTTAAGGTCGAATTACAATTCAAAGCACGTGCAAGACCTGACTTCGCACAGGGCAAAGTATTTTCAATCCGAATATTATTTGTTAGAATTAAACACCATTTGTCACTGTAATAAATGATGATATTTGAACGGAGCCAAGACTTTGTACTATTTGTTTAGGAAAAAAGCTCAAAAAGAACTTGTGCAAAGTTTTCCGCGGATATTTATTTAATGACCTTACTTTCATTTTGGTGAAAACGCTCGAGTAGGCATATTATGTATTTGGGGAGTTTCGAGTATTTGATAAATGGAGGTTACATTTGAGAATTTGAAGGAGGAATATTCATGAACGCTATTTCGTATTTTTGTGCCTAAAGTTTAAAAACGTTCATTATGTATTTTGTAATTTTAAAATATATAAATCACATTTAAAAAAATATTTTTTATAAATTAATTGGACAAGATTCTAAAATCACGTTCACACCCAGAGGGTACCAACGAAACCTTATTACTAAGCCTACGACTCGACGTCTATCTGTACGCCTGTTTGTCTGTCTGTCCTACCATTAAAGGACTCTATCTTTTGAACCCTAATAGTAAGCCGTCTGAAAATTTCACAGAACATGTTTTATTAAAGGGATTACACATAACAAATGATAATAAAAGAACATTAAGTAAACATTTAAGGACATGTAATTAACAAATTAGAATTGAAGCTAAAGACCATTTTGTTAAGTTAGACTATCCTTTAATAAAGCAATAAGTTAACAGATGTTATTTAATATAATATTATAGAATGTACAAGATATGAGGCAACAGATGTTTATAAATATGTAACAAACAATCTACACTGGACCGGCAGGGCCGGCCACGTCGAGTCCCTATGCGGCATAACGTAGATAGATACAGAATCATTGAATGTTTCCTCCGCACAACTTCAGTACAGATCTTACGAAACAAGTCTTGTTTCCATCGGTTTGTTGTACTTTACCATTGCTGAACATGCCTTTCCAAACTTTCCCGTTCGTGCAAGTCGACTGAATGCGATACACTACAGTTTTGCAGACAGTCGGAACGTTTCTTACATTGAAACACATTTATTCACATTTGATTTTATCGATGTAGTTATAAATGATACCATTCTAAGTCCATAAAAGAGTTATTTCTTTTATTTTAACTGAAAATAAGAGATTTGTGCTTATCGATTATTATTTTTCAGAAATCAGGTCAGTCTGAATATGTAATAAAGTTTCGAAGCAATTGGGCATGGGCATCTCATATTTTGATCTATTGGCAATGACTGTATTTCAAATAGAGAAAATAGTAATCTATAAATCAATATTTCATATCTATATCCAATCCTTTGTCCAATTTTACTAGCTTTTTCACCATTTTAGTATTCATTTGTCTTATCGTTATACTTACCACTGAATATCTAATAGCACAATACGCGAAAAATAACTGACCGAAACTCATCACGAGCGGTGTAAGTTGCGGCTATCATTGTGAGGGACTAAAGAGAGGCGTACACTTCGAAGTAGTTGGCAGTTTTGTTTACAGCATGAATACCGACTCGACCGGGTTGTTACCACTGTCTCACAGAATACCTACTTGAATGAGGAGTTTGCTGTTGCGTTGCGCATGGTGAGTTATCCGGAGGCCTAAATCCCCTTCCGCGTCCCGATACCTTAATCATCACTTTCCTTGAAGGTCGGCAAAGCGCCAATGATTCTTCGGGTATTGTGGGTGTACATGGCCACTGGCGATAACTTACCATTAGGTGACCCACCTGCTCGTTTGCCGGTCTATGCTATAAAAATAATGATAATGGTGAGTTACATGTCGAAACGTTGTTTATTCGCTGTTATCCTGCGCGTATTGTACTACATAACAATACATTAATACCCTGACTTACGCTACCCCGTTTTACGCGAATTCAGACATACGCGGTTATTCTTTTTAATGGCCGCGCGCGTCAGCTCTCCTATTCCGCCATGTTAGTGGTCCGTTTACGACAGTTTCGAACGTGTTCCGCGTTGAATTGTTTTACGTACGTTGAGTTTTATTGATAACCTCAAATTATGTCACTCAAAAGTGCATGCAAAGTTGCACCCTGACTTACGCGAATTCGACTTACACGGTTATGGCTCGGTCCCACCTATCGCGTAAGTCCGGGGTATTACTTACTGTACAGTAAGAAAGGCTTTTTTATCTATCACATATTACATTCTATTTTCTCTGCAACAAATGTTTTTCTAGGTATATAACAACAGCTGTTATAAATAATAATTAAATACAAAATGACTATCAGCGAAATAGGTATCTAATCCACTTACGGTCAATACGGGGTCTGCTATAGGCTTATGAAGTCAGACATAATTAATTACAGCTCCGTAATGTCTCTTGTCCTTGTTGTTATGGAGCCCCAGAGCCTCATAGCCTAAATACGAGCCACACAATACCCTATTGAATTCGGATAATACCCATTTTGAGTTACGACCACTTTCTTAGCTAATAATTGATTAGGGAAAACAAATGTTATCGCATACGGTAATTAATTCGCACGATATATAAATTATGACATAATTTTAACAACTACTATACTAAATAGGCAAGTAGTTATGAAAATATTGTACACCTACTCATTGTAAGTCCTATTTAAATGGAGAGAGTACATCTCGTTATGATAAGTGATCTCCACCGCCCATAGATTTGTTTTTTTATATAATTCGCTGGTAAGCGTCATGCCTGTCCATAAACAGACACAACACCCGATATAACTTTTAATTATAAAGCCACTGGACTGATTCATCATCGCGAGACATAAGTCATTTCACGTGCTTCAATGTCCTTCAAACCGATTAAAAATTATAAATAACAACAGCTACGTTGAGCAAATTTCATTGCTTGGGCTTTATCAGCTGGTGGCAGGATAGTCATATCCACCCGGATAGCGACCACCGTACCCATGGTGTTAAAACCTGCCATAGTGACCCACACACCTTGTGTGGATTGCGTTCCAGGATTAGCCAGTATATATCCGATTCTCCCGAGGGGCTTGCAACATGACTTGATGGTTGGTTGGGGCGTGTATAGGGGTACATCCTTATATCCCAGTGCCTGCATCGGTTATTATTATATTCGAAAAAGTATTATACAGGCTGGAATAATTCTGGTGACCACCGATGAACTCATTGTTTGTCGGTGGTCGCTAGTTTTTTGGACTGCACTATGCTTACCACCAGGTGTAGTGCGATCACTTTGACATGCCCGGATGAAAAAAAACAGTGAAACTCTTACTTAACATTCCGTAAAATTGAAATTTACCATTGTAAACTCTGTGTAACTGTGTAACCCTCAAATAAATAAATAAAATCACTCCGTGTAATCAAAGTATTTATTTTTAAGTACAACAAAAGTAATCCGATCATGGAGGCAAGATTTAATGTTATCACAAATAGCTCATTGTGCTGTAAATACGTAATGTTTTTCGAGAATTTTCCCTCCACGTGGATTACACGTGGATATGAAATCTGAAAATATATATGTATCATTTGTTAATCATGTGATAAGATTTAAATTATTGATGAAGTAATACATAACATTATTACCAATTCGATATGAGCGTTTTATTGATAAGGATATACCAAAGGTAAGATACATCATTATACCACTTGTATCCTATACACAAATAAAAATATTGCAATGTAAATTATATTTAACTGAATAATATAATCCCAGTTTTGACATATTCTTCCAGTAAATAACCGTGATTTATTACTTCAAAACAATGTTGCACTATATGATATGTAATAATTCTAACAGAGACATAATATCCGAAATTATCCCCCATATAAAAATAAAATCCCAATTCCCACGAACGTTATGTAAAGTCTCTCCGGTAATTTGTCATCGTAATCAATCAATGTCAAGCAACACCTTTTAAAAGCCTAAGCAATACACAGTCATAGCAACCACATTATTTATTAAAGTCGGCTAAGTTAATTCATTTTTAAAGCGTCTAAGAGGTTGTCCAATAATGGACGCAGTAGATTACAATTTTAACTTCATAAGACGGAGGTCGCGACGAATACTGTATTGCGTTCTCCAATCAAAGCTTACTACATACTAATGAGAGGGTCCCTGATATTTGTACCCGACTGGATAGCGAACCGTACACATGGTGATAAATCCCCCAATTTGGCTTATTCCGACGAGTTGCGTTCCGATGTCAATCCAGTTACTTCAGGCTGTACAGCTCTAGCGATCGTCAAGGCATGCAACGTCTCTCGACGTTAGATATTGCATTTGAACTGCACTGCTCTTATCATCAAGTGCAGTGTAGAAGTTTGCCGACCCAGTAACATCATATTATTACCGGTGCACTAGATGTCTTAGTTACACTGCGATAACTAAACAAACGTTTATCTTATTTTGTTCAGTCTCAAAGTGGTGGAGTTATGTTGTAGTACAGAATAAGTAGGCTGGACCGATCCAGCTGGTACCACAACCGCGCAGAAAACCGACACGACGTGAAGTGAAAAGTCTAAAGATTTAGTGCTTTTTGGACCGTCTGCCGGTGAGATTAATAGAGATATAAAAATCTCCACCCTCTGCCATTCTCCTTTCTTTAGAGGCTGAAAACATATTTTTCGATTTCTTTCTAGTTGTGGGTGTTTACGTGCAGTCATCACTTACCATAAAGGGTGTGTAATTCCCCTTAGCTGTCCTTTTTGCGATTCAAAAAGGCTCTTATTGAGTTTAGTATTAGTAGCTCTGGTTACTTCGTTATTAAAACTTGACCCTGTATATTTATTTATAGCATAGGCTGGGAAACGAGCAAGTGGGTCACTTGATGGTAAGTTATCTTCACCGCCCGTGTACGCCCACAATACTTTCTAGAAGAATCATGGGCGCGTTGCTGACCTTCAAGGAAAGGGATAATAAAGGAAGGGGAGGGCATATCTCACTCACCGTACGAAACGCAGCAGCAAGCCGCTACTTTACGTCGGTTTTCTGTGAGACAGTGGTAACGACCAAGGTCCGGTCAAGGTCTGGTCAAGCCGGCCCATTCATACTGTAGACAAAGCTGTCTACAGCGTGGCTCTACCACTCGAAAAACATGCCAATGCTTGTACATATCAATGTATTCTTAAAACATACCAATCATTTTGTAAATCTGACCCAACCTATGAGTGTAACAGTTTTTTATAGTAATATATGAATTTTATGTTCACCAATGCCGGCAAAAGTAACATTTTGCATAAACTTAAAACTGAACCTTATTCACGTGATTTTAGATGCTATAACACCGTACACAAAATATAACTTTACAACTCGCCGCCCACGGGGATATGTCCGTCGCTCCCTTTCTCTACAATGTATGTTTGAATACTTTTTTAAATTAACCTCATTAGCCTGGTACTTGTTTCCATTTTGACAGGACTTTAAAATACACTGTATTATTATTAGAGAAAAGTCCTTCACTCTCATAATATTTATTCTGTGAGCACATTTAAACTGAAATTAAAAGGTGGCAAGAGGAAACGAGCCGGAGGCAAATGGCAGCGTGCTCTATCTACATCGTAACCAAATTAACTGAATACCGCCATCTAACCTCTGTTACCCTGGTACTTTGACTCTGTTACCGCATTACGCAACAATCTGTATTTATTTACTAACACAAAATTATATTTTCACTCCTAGCAATACCAAAACCTTGTTTGCTGTGGATAATACATATTTTTACCGTGTTCTGGAAAAAGACGATTGTGTGTGTTTATTATGAATATTAGTTAGAAAAAAACCCAAAAAGTATACACACAACAAGTCATCAAAAACGACAATTGATATTCACAATAGCTTTGGATGTTCGTGAAACGAAAAGAAGTAATTTAGTACCCCAACGCGTTTTTAATTAAATTTAGGCTTATTCAGAACTCAATCTTGTTAAGTAAGCTGTATAAAATATATTATGTACAATTAAAATATTGTATGTGGTAATTATAAGTGGTAGACGGGCCGCGCTGTAAACAGTTTTGTCTACAACATGAATGGGCTGGCTCGACCGGGGTGTTAACACTGTCTTTTTTTTTATCCTGGCTCGGCAAAGTGACTACGCTACACCTGATGGTAAGTGTAGCGCAATCCAGGAATAGTGTCGACCAAGGACAAAAAAAATTGGCTCACGAAATACAGATAAATTGTAATAGTGAAATATCCGGTGACCCAGATTACCTCCCCTTCCCAATCCCTTATTATTCCTTCCCTTTTAAGATCGGCAACGCGACCTTACGCGTGATTCTTCTGATATTGTGGGTGCCCATGTATGGTGGAGACCACTTACCATCAGGTAATCCACTTGCTGGTATGCCATGATATGCTATATAAACTATGTAATGTACCAGCTTTCTATTGCGTTTCATACAGTGAATGAGATATCTGGTGACCCAATTCCCCTCTCCCGTGCCTCTCCCGTGCCTCTCCCTTAATTATCCCGTTCATTTGAGGTCGGCAAAACGTCCATGATTCTTTTGGTATTATGAGTGTTCATGGGCGGTACAGATTACGCACCATTAGGTGACCCACATGCTCGTTTGCCCTCCTCTCCTATAAAAAACTCAATTCAATTATAAATATTCATTATACCAATGTGTATAGCATATTAATAATTGAGTTGAGTTTTTTCTGAATACCTCAAAAGATATTGTACTCATCGCAAAAAAGTGTAATAACCACTAGTAATGGAATCCGAGCGTCGATGAATATGAATTCAATAACTCACTATGAATATAGCCTTAATTGACTGAGTAGTCTCCAGAGCAGATTTACCGAGTCCGTTCTAGATGATACAGCGCTTCCATTACTGTATTTCCATCAATTTTAATAATTATTTAGATGCTTGTGTACTGTAAAATCTGATCGTAACTGTATACAAAACTCAAAAGGTGAGAATAAACAAAAAATTGAGAATATATTGACAGCCTCATTGGCACTACCGGCGAATAGTAACATGTGAGAAGTCGCGTGTTCAATCCACACATCAAGACAAATATTGAGATGATCCAATATATAGGTTGTGTTTTTGATCTGGATGTTATGGGATTGAACTCTCTCGTAGATCTTAATAGCCACATCCCAAGACTTAATGTGGGATCTGGACTATATCTGTGTATACTACTGGTATTTCACTGTGTTACATCGAGCAGGAGATACTATTGGCAAGATCTAAGAAAGACAAAATAAAACTAAAATTTACAATAGCTACATTCGAAATTCACACGCCTGTCAAATTGAGCTTTTATTGCGCTTGTCGCACATCGAATAGCTACCACTATCTTAATACTAGCAAGGTTCGTAAACTGTGTATTTAATCTGCCTGTGTCCATGATTTTTACAAACTTTTGGTTAAAAGGCAGGATAACATCGCGCGCCATTCGCGCACTGTTCGTTACTCATCGCTACCACCAAACAAGTGACATGACTTTACAAAACTAGAATTTAACAGTATCAATTGCATCATATCGGCTCGCATGCCATACGTTCGACGCATGTTCACCAATCTGGACGCACCATAACAATGGCATGTCGCGGTGTGGGTACTTACTAATATTAATCATCATCACAGCGATCGATATAAAAATGTCTCCTCAATTTCAGCGCATACATTAAACATATTATTTAAATCAGATTACGCGCGAGTTAATACCTGTAATCAAGTTGAGTGCAGTGATGTTCTTGCTCAGAGGAATTGACGAGTCCAGTGGGAAATCAGCGGTGCAACGACATGCAAACCACGTATAATTCAGCCATATCATACGGTACCTGTAGGAGTTCCACAGTTTGTTTTCGTTTTGTATTTCTAAGCCATTTTTTTTATATTATTTGTCAGGCAAAACATAAAACGGAATAATACATTATTATCACACTGTCATACGGAAAGCGTACTATGTCAAATGCGTTATAACTACATTGATTGTCAATATCGTATCATCTTATTCACCGTTGAAAACACTATATGCATTACGTTTAATTTTACATAACATAAGCTCACGCCTGTATTAGCGTCGATGTAGGCAAGGGTACAACAACTTCACCCACCGTTTGCCAACCTTATATATTTTTTTTTTACCCTGGCTCGGCAAAGTGACTACGCTACACCTGATGGCAAGTGTAGCGCAATCCAAGAATAGTGTGGACCAACGATAAACAATGTGTCCATCGTAGGTCAGCAAGATCATGCCGGCTTGCCAAAGGGCCAAGGGGGAGGGGAAGGAAAAGGGATGGGAAAAGGGTTAGGATCAGAGGGGCAAGCCCCCTCGGGAGAACCGGGTATACATTGGCTGACCCTGGGCCGCGACCCACACAAGGTGGGCCACTATGGCAGGTTTTAGCACCAGTGTACGGTGGTCGCTATCCTCCCACCAGCAAACAAATAATAAAAAAATAAAAAAAAACATTTGTGCCGGATACTCACGATTAATGCCATAGGTGCGTCCCGAGAGCTGAACCTACTATATACCAGGTGATTAGAATCAAATATCTCAAACTCAAATTGTAATTACTGGGATTTGAAGACACAGTCTCAACGGCTTTGATAAGCGATTTATTGACCACGAAGGCTGAAAAGTCTTCGAAACGTCGGGATCAAAATTAATAAAAAACCGCGATAAAATCCGTTTAAATTAGTTTTATTTCAATAAGCGATTTATTTTTGAAAAATATCGAAATTGGTATTTGTTATTTGCTTTTGTAGTATCACTACGAAATTTCAATCAAAATGTCTATTTAGTATTGTTTCTCCATACAAACTTTGAAACCCCATTTTATCCCTTCAGGGTGAAGATTCGTAATAATATTTCTTATTCCTTGTATACATCATAAATGGAAACTCTGTGAAACATTTCAGCTTTCTAGGTCCAATGGTCTGGACTGGGTGTCAATAAGTCAGTGAGTCAATAATTTTCTTTTTATATAGGTACAATGTGTTACAGAAAGGTGAGGTCAAATTCAAGCAACGAAACGTACAGCGTACAATATAAGTATTTCCCTCCCCGTAGTACCAAATCTGATTGCATTGTTAGGACATAAATAAAGCATTTTCTTTATCTTTTCTTATCGCATGATTATTTTATAGTTTGCTTGGCGGCAGAAATAGACAAAGTAGGTACCACCGGTACCAACCCAGACGGCCTCTCGCATACAAGGGACCTACCTCCTTGTTAGTACAAATACGTAGCAATAATGCGCCAAGTGGCTGGATACGGCTCGTCTCAACCAATTCTCATTCCAGGCATGATTCCACTGAAAGCGTACTAATTACAAGAACAAAAGTACAAATTAGAGCGTCGTGAAGTGTGCGAGAATATACGGCAAAGATTTTGGATGCTGTAATTAAAGCTTTGCATTATGAATTTCCTCTCTTCCTTGAATTGATCATTAATTAATTAAACTTTCTTATGTAAAGATTAGAGTAGGCCTTAAGTTTGTTTTTTATCATAGCTTGGACATAGTAAAGTGATACTGGGCCTGATATTATGTACAGTGCAGTGCAAATACATTTTTTTTATAGCATAGGCCGGCAAACAAGCACGTGGGTCACCTGATGGTAAGTAATCTCCACCGCCCATGTACGCCCACAACTAGAAGAATCATGGACGCGTTGCCGACCTTAAAGGAAAGGGATAATTAGGGATTAGGAAGGAGAGAGGATTTGGGCTTCCGGTTATCTCACTCACCATACGAAACGAAGTAGCAAGCCGCTACTTTACGTCGGTTTTCTGTGAGACAGTGGTAACGACCCGGTGGAACTAGCCCATTCATGCTGTAGACAAAACTGTCTACAGCGTGGCTCTACCACTCATAAGATGTATGTGACAATGTCGACCGTCAAGACATTGCGTCCCTCGAGGGTCATGATGATGTCATCCTGAAGTCACTCGATATAAACTGGCTGCTCCTAGAACGCTACTCGGCTGAGCGAGCCATGATGGTGGGTTATTCACCATGTGTTTTATTTAAACAATCAAGGAAATCATCAACTTAAATGAGATGACAATAAAGTCGAGCTAAATTATTTGGATACATGGACTATAATGTAACACAACATAATTTAAGCTCATGCCTATACCCCTAAACGGGTAGGCAGAGATATAACTAGGGCGTATCGCCGAACGTAATATCGTTCGTGATAGGTGCCGAGCCTGTCTACATACCAGGCACAATTTCCAATATCGAGCAATTCAATCGCCTCTATTAGTGACAGCGTAGTGCGTACTAAGAGTGAGAACCGTGAGGACCTGGGTCTAATTCCCAAACCAGACGATCACGATTTTAGTTAAAGTTTTTATATCAAAAAAACACATTGTAATGTATGTTTTTTTTTTTATTTTTTTTTATAGCATAGATCGGCAAATGAGCAAGTGGGTCACCTGATGGTAAGTGATCTCCACCGCCCATGTATGCCCACAATATCAGAAGAATTATGGGCGCGTTGCCGACCTTAAAGGAAAGGGATAATTAGGGATTGGGAAGGGAGGAGTATTTGGGCCTCCGGATATCTCACTCACCGTACGAAACGCAGCAGCAAGCCGCTACTTTACGTAGGTTTTCTGTGAGACAGTGGTAATGACCCGGTTGAGCCGGCCCAATCATGCTGTAGACAAAACTGTTTACAGCGTGACTCTACCACTCATAAAATGCTTTATAATTCAAAGTTCTGTGTGGTGTTCCTTTGTATAAGGGCAGGCGCGTTTACTATCAGGCGGGCGACCTGCTCTTTCGTCATTCTGGCCAGCATAAAGAATTTATAATACCCAACAATGACAGACAGTCCTGAACCTAAAGTAGGATAAAAATATTTTGTAACAAGAATATTAGAAACTATAAGCCACTTCACGACACCTAGTGTGACACTCCGTCAAAAAAATATATGTAAATAATCGTCTATTAATTCTTTACTCTTTACTCCCACCTAATATATTGGAATTGAGATATTTAATTACTTCTGTAGTCAGTACCCATTAAAAAAAAACAAAAATTATTTTGTTTTCCCTATTTAACTTTAAACATTTGACACCGCTTTTCTTTCCCACGACAGTTGTGCTAAAAGCAACTGAAATGCGATAGCTCTTCAGCATTCGAGCATCTATTGGTATTATTTTATAGAATATTTGACAGACTGTATCGTTTTAATATTAAAAAATAAAATGACTTGGCATATGATTAGCTCTGTTGTCGTATCCTTCGGAAAATGAAATGGATAAGGTTTTATATTGGTAACATATAAGTACATACCGGTTTGGAATGTAACATAGCAAAATGAGTTATTTTATAGGAGAAGCCGGCAAACAAGCAACTGGGTCAACCTATAAACAAATTTATAAGATGTACGGCGCGACTACAAAGGATCTACATTGTTAATTCCTTTCATATTGCAGCTCGGAACATATGTGCGCAAGCCGAGGTGTGGTTATTTACCTGAAACTCGTGTATCATCGTGACCTCCAACCGTGCAATGGTATTAGGACGGAGAGGGGCTTTGGGTTCCTGGAAAAATTGTGGATTGCGGTGCATAAGGCACGTACCAGCATTGTACAAATATACAAGCTTCCGACCCAATTATTCATTCAGACGCTAATTTTAACAAGTTATGTTATTGGACAGGGAGCCCTCGGGTAGCTGATCCACTTGACTACTATCAAGCTCATTTTCCGTGAGTAGCTTCGTTTCGATGAGACGACCAACTATTCCCTATGCGAAAATTCTCTATTGTGGTAGCTAACAGAGGTAGCAAGGATAGAATATTTCGATTTGATGATACTCAAAAAATTATTATTTTATTTGTAGGACAATATGACTGTTAAATTATATAAATATTAACTAAGTAAATACAAAAAAATCAGCTGGTTAGCAATCATACCTATTGGAAGGAGGGGCTTCCAATAGGTATCGATAACGAGGTCATAAGAATGATTACTAACCAGCTGATTTTTTTGTATTTACTTAGTTAATATTTATATAATTTAACAGTCATATTGTCCTACAAATAAAATAATAATTTTTTGAGTATCATCAAATCGAAATATTCTATCCTTGCTACCTCTGTTAGCTACCACAATAGAGAATTTTCGCATAGGGAATAGTTGGTCGTCTCATCGAAACGAAGCTACTCACGGAAAATGAGCTTGATAGTAGTCAAGTGGATCAGCTACCCGAGGGCTCCCTGTCTATATGTGTATCTATTATCGTACTATTCTGAATTACAATCATTGTTATTTGGAATGCGAGCCATATCAAGAGAAGAATGTTGCCGTCACCCTTTGAAATTAAGTAGGACGAATCAGTGATCGTTTGAAATTAATATGAACTCAGTTATAAAATGCATTTTAAGTAACCCAGTAGTAGTATAGTTTAGAAAAACAACATTTTGAAACTATATACTGAAGCTACTTAGAGTACGTCTTATACAAATCATCCTTCTTTAATATAATCTGCTCTTGTCGCCTTAAACACTCTCTACATAATATAATACCGTTAGTTTATAGATATTAAACCAACATGATAAATCTTACAGCTTAACACGTGCCACCGGCCTAGTAGACACTACATTCCCAATTAATTAATCACTCAGGAAAGGTTGGAATACAATATTGATTTTCTCATTTGCTTAAAACGTAACGTAGGTACGATGTAGTTTAGTGGGTAAATCTAAGCGGAGTGATTTAAACAAGAATCCGCTTTAGGGCCGTGTGGTCACAGTGACAAGTCTGGGGTCGGCTAATAGTACTGTTATAGCCTTGCCGGTTTAACGAGACCTTCATGACGTGTTCGCATTCAATACAAGATAAGGGGCATGTACCAATCCGCAAGGTTGTATTGCTTATAATTTAGTCTTATTATATGCTTCCAGATATGACTATTAAAGTGAATCACTTGTTAATGATTTGTACAAACATATTGTGAAGTCAAATTACTGTTTGTACTTTGTTGATCCAATAGAATCAAATATTTTGGCTGGCATGATTCTGGTGACCACGGATAAACTCATTGTTTATCGGTGGTTGCTGGTTTTTTGAACTACACTACGCTTACCATCAGGTGTAGTTCAGTCACTTTGCCGTGCTCGGGTAAAAATATATATATATATATATATATATATATCTATACTAATATAATAAAGCTGTAGAGTTTGATTGTTTGTTTGTTTGTTTGTTTGTTTGTTTGAACGCGCTAATCTCAGGAACTGCTGGTTCGAATTGAAAAATTCTTTTTGTGTTGGATAGTCCATTTATTAAGGAAGGCTTTAGGCTATATAACATTACGCTGCGACCATTAGAAGCGAAGCATCAGTGAAAAATGTTGCAAAAACGGGGTATATTATTCATATTTGAAGGCTTCCGTTGCTAAGCTACCCAAATAATATTATTTGATGGCTTCCGTTGCTAAGCTACCTAAATCTATACTAATATTATAAAGCTGTAGAGTTTGATTGTTTGTTTGTTTGTTTGATCACGTGGGCGGAGCCGCGAGCAAAAGCTAGTTCAATATATAATTATAGTATACTAGCTGCTGTCACGGTTTCATCTTCGTTCATGTGACCCACTCCAGGTAGTTCTGGTATGTTATTATACATATAGTTATGACCGTCGTGTCGACAAAATAAATAAATTTTATAAATAAACCGTCATATAGATGGAGATTGTTACAACTAAAAGTAAACTGTCATTTACAAGGAAGTGTCATATTTTAAAATTGCATGACGCGACCTCGTGCATGAGAATTTTCTGTTAAAGTCTTTACTTCAAGTGTGAAATTACTGGTAAATGGTAAACAGCCACACTGAAAGCAGTTTTGTCTATAGCATGACTGGTCCGACTCCACCGATTTGTTACCACTATCTCACAGAAAACCGACTTAAAATGAGTGAGACTTCTGGATGGCCAAATATCCCATTCCTTTCTAATCCATTAATTATCCTTTGCCTTTAATGACGGTAACACATCCATGTTTCCTCAAATATTTGTTGTGGATGTCCTGGGGCAATGGAGATCACTTTCCATCAGGTGACCCAATTGCTCGTATTCCGGCCACTGCTATTAAAAAAACTGCAATCGGTCAAGCTGTCAGTAGTAACACGACACACAGATGCAGCAAAGATAATATAATATAAAGATATGTAATGTGTTTGTTAATTAATATAATATATACTTAGAGCAGAGGAGAGTTGTGTGAATCGTCATAACCATTGCCCATTGACGCTTAAAAAAATAAAAGATGAATTCAACGAATAAATAAATGGAAGTGAATAATCTGGTTGTTTACGCATTGCGACATTAACTGACGCAGATCTAGTTACATTGGGCTTGTTCGGCTTTCGTTGCCCTAGTCCCCAATTCTAAAGAGTAATTAAGCAACGCAAATATTTCGTCAACCACGATGACTTCGTGTACAAGTGACCCTCGCTTAAATAAACTAAACTACCAGATATTTATTAACTTAATTAACCATTAAATTGAGTTTAGTGATATTCAATAAAAGCACTTAAATTTACATTTCGTATAAATTTGATATAGTCGGTGTAATTTCATGGATAAGTTTAGAGGTTTTAATTACCTTTATCAAGTGCGATTTTATTTTGAACAGATAATCAAGTAAAGGTATTGTATAAATTATGTATCTTTATAGATTACTAGCTTTTGCTCGCGGCTCCGCCCGCGTGAACTGCATTTTCCGGGATAAAAGTAGCCTGTAACCGTCTCCAGGTTCCCATCTATGCCTGTAGATAAATTCATCAAAATCGGTTCAATGGTTTAGGTGTGAAAGCGTAACAAACAAACTCACTTTCGCATTAACTTTCACCCCCTTTTCATGTCTTATTAACTAAAATTTCCGAAATTCCTGAAACACGTATTTATTTGTTTTACGTCAATGACCGAAATACAAAATTTTGTTTATGTAACTTTCAAAATGACGGACTTTCATACATATTATAACCCCCTATTTTGACCCCTTTGGGGTGGAATTTTCTAAAATCCTTTCTTAGTGGGTGCCTACATAACAAAATGAAAATACAGTCCGAATTTTATGCTTGTAGCCTTGATAGTTTGCGCTCGGCGATGATGAATCAGTCAGTCAGTCAGGACATGTTATTTTATAAGTATAGATATAATACAGAAACAAGGCTTCAAAATAATTTGTAGAATAATTTACTGTTTACATCACTGTCTCATTATCATATCATTATTTTATTCTAATAAATCCCTTTGCTACGGCTCTGCCCACGTAAGTCTTTTCCCGGGATAAAAAGGTCATAGTCCACCTTTGTACCAAATATCACCCAAATCCATTCAGCTGTTAAGGCGTCATTGATTAACAAACATTCAAATTCAAAAACTGGCTAATAGCAAAGATTCACATTTATAATACTACTAAGTGTCCCTCGGTGGTTTCACATCAGGCATACTACTGCCCTGCTCCGAAGGGTCATAGCGTGATATACATATAAACTTCCCGGAATAATTTTTCTAAATGATATTGAAAATTGCAGATAAATCCGTTGCATAGTTTAGGAGAAAAAAGCAAACATACAGACAGACAGACGCAGATAGCAAATTTGTTTCATATTATTTATGGATAGTTCACTTTAGTAACATAATATATAATTAATTGAAAGTAGTATTATAAATCCTGATAAGCATGTGAGCTATCACTTGAAATTGTAGTTCATAGCACGCACCCCACCCCATGTTCGAGAATAACGCGATTTCCGATAATAGTGCACGAGGTTCGACACAATACAATGAGTCATCAGTCACATAAAGCCGGTAATTCAACCAGGACGTCCCCTATTATCCGTATATAACCGGCCTGATACTACACTCGACATCTATTTGTCTGGCACTAATCCTGGATAGACAGTAAGCTATAGTTTTCGTTTGGCATTTGTTATTAACATTAATAAGTAGTCATTATTCAATGACATCACTCCATTGAGAATAATCAGGAGCGTCGTTTTGATCCGATTAGCACAGTCCTCTATTTGAACTATTAGTAGCTAACAATTATACTAGGATTGTCAATTAAATCAGCAGAAAGCGGTTTAATCCCGGTCGGCTGGTGGACACAATTATTCATCAGTGGAACAAAGCCGAGTAATCCGGCCATATTGACCGGTTGGGTAGTGTCGCCGCACCCCTTCCGCTGCGTACACGCCCTTATTTGCTTTCAATAATGTTAATGACCGTAGATGGACACGCTGCCAGAAGACAAATTATTTCGTTGGCTTATCTTTGTATTTTTTACTCGCTTGCCGCATGCGGCTCTTACTAAACTTAGTAATTACCTTTCCTCCCTTACATCCCTACTTAAACGATATCTACAATATATAATATATTGTAGATATCGTTTTCGATTTCTATCCTTAGCGGTTTGGGTTGAGTCCATCAGGAGGTAACCTTGTATATGTATATACAGATTATGTATATGATATGTATCTACCAAAAGTACATAATGAGCATATTAAACAGTTTTCTCTTTACTTTAACCTTAAAGCCCACAGAGTACTAGCCCAGGACTTTCTGGGCTAAAACTCAATGTTTGTTAACGCATCCAACGCTCGGTTGGACATGAAAGAAGTGAAATATATTTCACAATTGATTACTGGAAGGATCCCGAGCTCTAGGTACCCAAGAGCCCATACATGACCTAAGATAGCTCTGAGTATAAAACTTTCTTATATCTCGTAACTGGATATAAATATCAAACATAATATTCTGTTTCAGTGCAATCCATCTACAGAAGCACATACATGAGAAATAACCTCAAAAGTCTAGCCCTAGTCGGAAGGCTTTCTAGTTAATGGCTTTAAAAATACTTCATTTCTGGAATTGTTTCGAGTCAGAAATAGCGCCAAGTGACAGTTAAACTGATGTGTTCTGCTGCAAAACTGAGAAGGGTACATTTATTTAAGTGTCCGGGTTAAAAATGGTGGAGCAACAGAAACTTATTCGACACCATTTGACAGTTCTATAACCGAATCACGGCTTGAAATATTGTTTGTTACTTAACGTTAATGGCGACTGACCTACGTTTATTTTAATTGGATTTGTTGGCGCAATAACAGCGTACGGAAAATAGAATGTCGGATGATGGCTATTCATACCAAAATTATAAAGGAAGATATAAAATCATTTCATATTAAAAGAAGAAAGGGATTAATGAATACATGTAAAGGCATTTTCAAACATCAGTGCTGGATATTGTCTTCAAAATTCGATTTATCTATTTCTTTCTACAGCGAAATCATCTTGCCTTCCGCTACTTCTATATCCTGGGTTCAGGTATTTATCATTAATTTTGTAATTATGGTAGTAACAAAGAACGTTGTTTTAGTTGACCCATTTGTTCATTTAAAGTAAAATAAAGAGATCGTTGAAATATTTTAAATAAATTAATGTTTTTCCACTGACCCAGATACTTACGGCAAAATTAAAATGGATTTCACTGCATTTACGGACTCGATACTCGCCAGTGAAATGGAAAACTGTAGGTCTAGTACGAGTTACAAATGCGTTCATAGCTTTCGAGTTCATATAAAATTACTGACTAGTAATTCAAACTGTGAAAAGGAAAAAAATACTCGGAATCTAATTCCGAATTCGAGTAATATTATATAAAATTAATCATACTATCAATTTTAATTCATCATAGTTCCTACTAGTGACTACTGCTACTCGATGTATGGAGAGTAAACGAAAACTGTCATCATTTTAGTAAACTATTAAAACTTGCATAGTGGCCTATTGTACTATCACCACTTAACTTTGGGAATATGCGCTCTTCTCAGAATTTATTACAAGATTATATTTTCACAATTTGCACGATAAACACCTATGACTATTATTAAACTTTTTTATTATAAGTACCAAAATTAAGGCCTAAATTAGTTTAACAACTCATAACATTATCTTAGGCTAAAGATGTATGTAAATGTAAATATATATTTACATTGGTCCAGACCAATGAGCCGTATTTACCGTTAGCACAAGATAATATTATGAGTTGTTAAACTAATTTAGGCCTTAATTTTGGTACTATAAATTATTATCTAATTGAATAATAAAATTAGCACTAGTTCAAATTCTAGGACGGGCAATACAGTATGTTTGATTTTTCCAACCGAAAAAACACACTGGAGTTGCGCTGGTCTTATGCCTGATACGGCAAACGGTCTCGCCATCTATCTCATCGTGGGACTATCGACTATCGTATAATTACATATTGAAATTAAGGGAAGTTTTAATGATGTTAAATCTGATTTAGGTTTATTTGCTTCCAAAAACACCTCAAAAATAACTGTCGGTATGTAAATATTGACTTCTGCTAAAATTTGCATAAACCATTCCCGAAGCTGTTGGTATGTAGCTACGTAGCGGGTGTAGAGCAAATTGTATATGCTTTGGATAACAAGACGTCAGAATTTATTTGTCCAGATTTTTAAGCACTTGTAAGGGTTCCGGCCAAAATATCGATTTTTGAAGCATGAACACATTAACGAAAAAATAATTAATATAAATAATAATCAATCCAATTATAATACAAGTGATAAAAATGCGCGCGCGCTTTTTTTTTTTATCCTGGCTCGGCAAAGTGACTACGCTACACCTGATGGTAAGTGTAGCGCAATCCAAGAATAGTGTCGACCAACGATAAACAATGGGTCCATCTTAGGTCGGCAAGATTATGCCGGCCTGCCAAAGGGCCAAGGGGGAGGGGAAGGAAAAAGGAATGGGAAAAGGGTTAGGATCAGGGGGCAAGCCCTCTGGGGAGAACCGGATATACACTGGCTGACACTGGAACGCGCGACCCACACAAGGTGGTCGCTATCCGGTCGGATACAAGTATCCTCCCACCAGCAAAAGCTTATCGTAAAAATTAGGACTTTTCTATGAATAACAGGCCTTTTGGCAGGATTTTTAATTTTTATCTGACAACCCTGTAATATGTACTTACATTATGCGATGCGTTACGTGACCGGACTCGGCAGGAATTCCATCGCTGTGTGGTCTGCGCGATCCTCCTGTATCAATTTGCGATTAGGACTAAATTTCATTCGGCCATTTTATTCATCTCGCAAATTGGATTATAGCTATATTTTTAATTAAAAAAACAAAAGCTACTTAAAAAACTAAGAAGCTGAAAAATAAACAATTGTATGTCGGTGCTGTTGCAATTTAATTTGTTCATCTTCTAGGATAAAATGGTTCCACTAACGTGAGCCGGTCACCCGTCTGAGCAACTCGCACACCTCCCCCACCAAAAATCTATCTTCTATCTATATAAATAAACTAAAAATCAACTTCTGTTTAAAGGGTTGAGAGCGCCTAAAGCGCTCACCCGAAAGTCCGGTGAAGCTGTATACAGCCGACTCTCGTCAGGCTTACAGCAAGCGTCAACGCAAAAAAAAAACTTCTGTTCGTTGGTCTCGCAAAAACTCCTAAACGGTTGAATCGATTTCGATGATTTGAACCCTAACATTTAATTATATGTTGTGGCTGAAACCGCGCGGGGCAGCTAGTAGTTAATAAAAAGTAGAAAGCAATTACTTATTTTGTCAGTTTTATTTTTGTTCATAATAATTGGTATATTTATGAAGAAGTTTTAGTCTTTCATCTCCGATCTCACCACCTCACATGTAGAATTTCGTCTTTAAATATTATTAGGACCGAGTTTAAGCTCTACTTTTGTAATAAAAAAAGAATCATCGAAATCAGTCCACATTTGGCGGCGCTGTACCTGGTTTTTTACATACAAAAAAAAAACAAAGCTACACGTGTAAATGAGAACCTACTCCTTTTCTGTCATCAGTTAAAATACTGCAATACTACAATATAATTTATGTGCTCCTAAAATCTCTTTTTTTGTGGTTTTAACGAATTGATATGAATTCAAGGAATGCCCGGCTATCCAAGTCCGGTCACTCACTCAGGAGATAATAATTATTATTACTTAGGGTTAGGCCCACTTACATCACTATAAAAAATTGAGTTTAGCTCACTTAACCTGTTTATGAAACGTCAAATTGTGGTAAAATATGACATAAGTGAACATGTTTAGTGGTAAATCTCGATTTAGAATCGTCGTACCAATGGACCTAAGCCAATAAGCCATACATTGCCATACATTTATCGTTCTATTCGCGTAGCGTTTAAGCCACTTGCCCTCAGATCTGCATTAGGTCGTCATCACTCTTTCATATTTCCAAAGTGGCCGAAGATTGCCTAAATACATAACTTAAATCGTAGTACATCATCATCATCGTGTACTCTACTGTATTTGTATATACAGTAATACCCCGACTTACGCTACCCCGTTTTACGCGAATTCGGAGATACGCGGTTATTCTTTTTGATGGCCGCGCGCGTCAGCTCTCCTATTCCGCCATGTTAGTGGTCCGTTTACGACAGGTTCGAACGTGTTCCGCGTTGAATTATTTTACGTACGTTGTGTTTTATTGATAACCTCAAATTATGTCACTCAAAAGTGCATGCAAAGTTGTACCCCGACTTACGCGAATTCGACTTACACGGTTATAGCTCGGTCCCACCTATCGCGTAAGTCCGGGGTATTACTGTATACTCAATAAAGCAATAGTTATGACTTACGAAATATAACATGTTTTAATGCTCAGAGTTGAATTTATCAGCGTTATATTTACGGACTACGCCATATTTCTCTCGTATACATAATAGACCATCCTCCAATATTTGATTCAATACGTTGCACGAGTACCTACTTAATATTATAAAATAATAGTGTTGGCTCGTGGTTCCTCTTGCGTTATGAAGTTATCAGGAATTGTCAGACAAAATTTGAATTTTCTGACGACGTATAATGTTCTATCTTATAGCACTACTCTGCCATTTTAAATACTGACGCAATAGAGCGTATGGCTCAAAGGGATTATTTGATCTTATGGGAATCATAGTCATCAAATCTTATATGAACACATCGCAGGTATACCTGAACAAAATATGTTTATCAGCGTCGGTCCACGAAATACAAATCATAATAAAAAAATCATTACTATCTAGAGCAAGCTAGTTATGCATTTTACAAATAAAGTTTCAATAAAAGGCTATAGATGTAAAACAATGTTTATAACAGCTTCGTCTACAGCATGAATGGACCGGCTCGATTGAGGTATCACTGTTTTAAAGAAAACTTACTTAAAGTGGCAGGGGCCTAAAACGCCCAAAATCTCAATTCCTTCTTTAATATATTTTTGATTCCTTTGTTATTGTGGGCGATGGAGATCACCCACTGTCAGATGACAGGTGACCTATTGATCGTATTCCTGCCTCTATTATGAAAAAGCTATTCGACTAAGTGGTATGGCAAATACCGATTACTCCCAACACTAAAATATACCTAAAGTCACGCATAACAAAGGGGTTTGAATATTGTTTTATAATAATATCCAAACCAGCTGTTCTAAATTAACCCTAAAACTGTATAATTAATTTTCATTCCGCTAGAGTAAGTAACTGGGGTAGTAATATAACGCATGTATAATATGTATAGATCTGTTGTTAATAATCATACGTACCTACTTCGTCTGTTTGGACTTGTTTTTAGTGATGGTCTTTACACAATATAATCTATTTATATTGTGTAAAGACCGTCCGTGAATTATTTGAAAATTTACAACAGCGAACTATTGTATGAATTTTGGAGTTTTGGGATTGGACCTCAATATACAGCTGACTGCTATATGTCTTTTATTTTCCTTAAACCAGTTCGGTAGTGTATGATCATTCAATAAAAAAAAACTACATATTCAAATTACTCAAGTACCTATCACATATTATGAGAAGTCGTTATTGAATTTTACATTCGGTGTACCTTTTTTAAAGTTTAGTTGAATAACTGTCGAAAGCAAATGAAACATTTGAATATAAGTCAAATATGTAGGTATTATAAACTACTTTTTGTAGTGAAAATAATCAAATAACTGCTGTTCACTTTGCGTCAGCGTCTAATATTGAGATTGGTTAATAAATTTCCATTTCGAATTCCGTTGTTTTTCCACAAATTTTCTTTTTGCTTTTTAATTAGACCCCATTTCATTACTCAAATCCGATTTGCGTCGGCGCCCGTGGCTGTTAAGGACTGCCTAATTTTCGCCGACTAAATAACTGAGGGACGAATTAAAGTTTTTTCTTCTCAAAACCTGAATGACTCGGGATGCCATTTTTAATTTGCGGGAGTGAAGTCAGATTTTTCCTCCATAAAAAGTAAAGACAGCCAGCAAAAAGGTGATTTAGCAAGGTCGTGATGCTGATAAAACATAGGTACCTCTATACATACTTACAGTTCAGTAGTACTACGTTTTTAGGGTTCCGTACTCAGATGGTGACAACGGTTTAATAAGCGTACACATTTATGTCCTTGACAGCCTCCGTGGCGCAGCGGGGGAATAGCCGGCTGTGAAGCGAGAGGCCGCGAGTTCGATTCCCAAACCGAGACAAATGTTTGTGTGATTCACATTTATTTGTTTCGGGGTCTGGGTTTTGTGAGACCGAAAGTCTCTCGTAGTTCCTGATACCCACGACACAAGACTCGTATCTTACTGTGGGGTCAGGACTATGTATGTGACTGTTGGGTGTATTTATTTATTTATTTATGCCTGTCTTATCTTTTCTTTTTGTACCCTATTTTTCTTTTCTTTTTTTATTTTTCTTTTTATTTATTTTTTCTGAATTACAATAAGTAGCCAGCTGAAAAAACAATGAGCAATTTGTATGGATTTGGCAACAAGTCTCTAACAGTAATGAAACCTATATGTTAGGAAAGCTTATCACGAGTACTCCATTTCATACCGTGGGAGGTGAGTTCAAAACAAGCAAGAAAGTGTTTTTTTACTACATAAAATATTCTCGTACAGCACCCGCACGCTTGTATAAAGTCTAGTAATCCTCCAACAGTGATAAAAACTCATATAATACAAAACCTTTCATGTGATATAGGTATCACTGTTGCAGGAGTGATAGATACACGTAAAATACGATATTTAATAAAAAGAATACGACCGTTGAACGGCTGGTTGATACTTGAGGGGAATGCATGATTCGAACCTAGCGAGTGGTATCGAGTGGGTACACAAGTTACAACTCTACCTATCCCTACGGGTATTCCGACGTCAGCTTATTTTTTAGTATGATTAGTAAATTATTCTGACTGTTATTAACTATTAACAATATGTAGTTTCACCGAAGGTTGATTTATTTCAGTAGTATTGTAGAACGACGTACTTGTTTTGTGAAGAGTACCTAGCAGATAATATTTAAATAAAAAAAAAGTGTGCGTCCCGGGACGCTCGACAGAAGTGATAACTTAAACTAGGGTAGACCGGGTACATTTGTAGCAGGGTACGGTAGTACCAAGGGGAATATTTTTTTAACTACACCTCACACACACATTCCATTCCCCTTGGCGCCCCCCTTGGTTGCTTGCCGACTAACTATCAGCTGCTCGCGCGTGTGGCTCGACGCAGACGCTTATGACGGCGAGATGAAATTTTGGTGCAGTCAAAGTAAGTTTTTTCCATCTATTATCATTGGTCATAGCAAGAAATCAAAACATCATTTTTAACTCAGTGTAAGTTTAAACATTTCTCACTATTGTATCTCTTATTTGTAAACGTATTTATTTAGATTCAAGTTTAAATTTAGGAGATTTTTTATATTATCCATGAAATGAGTATATGGGGACAATTGTAGCAATATTTCGGGGACGTTTGTAACGGTACAATTGTCCCCGTGGTAAAATTGACCCCATATTATATATATATTTATTTATAATATATATATTTATTTATAATATATATTTATTTTAACTATAACTTTAATTCATAAATTAATTAACTATATTTTTTTGCGAGCACGCTAAAGTGTCTGCGCTGCACCTAATGGTAAGTGAAGCGCATTCCAAAAAGACCAGCGGCAACCGACAATAATGAGTTTATCAGCGGTCATCAAAATCATGCCGGCCTGTAGAAATGCTTCTTCACACTCCGAAGAGGGCAGAAACAAATAGAAAGGCATGCGACAGGACAGGCGGATGACCGAGACAGGCACACCAGCAGTTAGAATTTAGAAGATAAAGATCATTGGGATTAAATATGTGTAACTGTACTTATTGTTAACAATTGGGAACTGCAGTATTAAGAGACGCAATTCAGCGATAATAGTCTTTTTTTAACACGCTTTTATTAGCTTCAGACGTAGGTATGTTGGTAGGTTGGTATGTTGGTATGTTTGTCTGTAACTTGTCTTTGAACGTGATTTTGACCTCCTTTAAAACGTCGGATTAAATTGAAATTTGGCATACTTATCAAGGACCGATGACAATGCAATATTATATATATATATATATATATATATATATATATAAAAGTATTGCAAATTGTGATTAATAATTATAAATAATTGTTGTGTAGTTTAGTTTAGCGCCATCTACACGACGCATAAGAATGCGTCAATAGATTGTCAATCTGCGTCAATTGAAATTATACTCTCTGGACCTTTGCTAATTATAGGGAATGTCGTAGTATCTAAGAGCGTCAATAGATGGCGCTTTTTTGATATTCGAACCTCAACCGACTACAATATATTTATATTTTAACTAAAAAAATAAAAATAAATAATAGTTAAAAAAAACTAAAAAACACGCTTTTATAGAAAGTCTAACTAAAAAATAGAAAATAAATTTGAAGAAAACAATGTATTTTATTGTAAAAAAAGCGTGGGGTGCTTTCTAAGATACTATCTAAATGATAATCCTTCTACTTATATCTGTCAATACAATAATTATAACTATTGACACCATGCACCCCACGCTTTTTTTACAATAAAATACATTGTTTGCTTCAAATTTATTTTCTATTTTTTAGTTAGACTTTCTATAAAAGCGTGTTTTTTAGTTTTTTTAACTATTATTTATTTTTTTACAAATCGGACTACGTGTCTTTCATAGGAGTGGTTTGGAATTTATGACGAAATTTTTTGACGAATTTATGAAAAATGGTTGCATTCGGTTTGGGTATTGGTATCATGTCGTCTTAAGAATTGTTCAAGTTAAAACTTAAATAAAAAAATGGCTGAACTATGCTTTCCATTGTTATTCATAAAGTTTATTTTTTAACAGATGCCGCGTTATAGAACAAGAAAGACTGATAGAACGTCGAAAGATACTTTTCTACGAAAAAGCATATTAGGAAATCCAAACCGGAAAATCTATACACACAGCTATGTTTAGGTCTATGTTTAGGTTGTGCCATGTTTCTCTAATTAGATATAAAAAGAAAAGAGAAAAATCCACACCCGGAGCTTTGGCATCCATGGGATAAAATTGTGCTGGACTGAGTAGCTATACATAATAAAAAAAATGATAAAATTAAGTATGCAAGGGACAATTGTACCATGGGGACAATCGTTCCAAATGCTTTACCATACAATATTTTGATTTGTGATTTTCGTTGTTTTTGACTAATTATAAGTATACGACACCACAAATATGATGGTCAATACTTAATAAGAACTTATAAGAATACTTTGTTGTAATCTTTAATTTAGTTATTATCGTTTAGGGTGAGAAAACTATTGTTTTATGTTTTTAATTTTTATATTGATTAACCTTACGAAGTTAACTGTATTTTGTTTGTCATTAGATTACAAGCTATTCTGTTGGGATATTACCATTTAGAGAAGTATATTTATGTAATGATAACACTGAGTTTTATTAAATTACATCGCTGGTACAATTAACCCACTGGCGGGGACATTTGTACCAGTTCACCCAGTCCGCTTTAATGCTTAATATCTATGATTGTATTATTCCTACACGTCTAAAGATAATGCGAACTTATAGCCGAATAAACTACGTATCAATGGTTATTGACACTTTTGACACAATATTAATAATAAACTCAAAATTTAACGCTAACCAAAATATGCTACAATTGTCCCCGGTCTACCCTAATGTGGGTTAAAGTGAGAGCGGAGGAGCCTGCCTACTGCTACCGTATGCGTGAGAGAACGTGTTACGTTACGAAGTACGGTCAAAGCCCTGTCAAAGTCGTGTCAGAGTCGTGTCAGAGTCGTGTCAAAGCCGTGTCAAAGCCGTGTCAAAGTCCGGTCCAAGCCGACTGGTTACTGTGTGGCGCCATCTGGGACTTCGAAATTATCGATGTTCCAGGGAGGTCGGCTAACGCTGGCTGGTCGATGGACAGCTCGCGTTACGGAACGTTTCGGTTCACCCTCCCATAAGAAGTTATCACTTCAAAAAACAATAATAATACCTTTTATGTAGAGACTGAGTAGGTAAATCCACGATAGACTTGTTGGCAGATATACTCCAAGAACGTCGTTTATGATTGCTTGACATTTCGAGAAAACTGAAGTCTGCTGCAAACGACACTCCCATGTTGTGCCAGGTATACGATCTCGCGGAGGGTCACAAAAGCGGCGTTTAACGCACTTGTTAAAAGAAGAAATGAAGGCAAACGGTCTTACTTCGAAGGATGGTAAAGACCGGGTGAAGTGAAATGGTCTAAATAGGAAGACACACTCTGGCAAGAGGCCGGAATAGCACTAAGTAGAAGAATGTCACCTTTCATTGAAAATACACTTAATAAATATTTCATTGCATTTTTTATTGTAATTATTTTACTGATGTCGGTTATAGAACGACGACAGTAGGCAGGGCGTAATAAGTGTAGAGGTAAGCTACATGTATTTTCGACGCAGGAACTGCACGCATATTCTTTCCTGAAAGGACGTACGACTGCAACGCATTTGCATGGCCTCCGATGTTGCAAGTGTTCATGGGCGGCGGTGATCACTTTCCATCAGGTGAGCCTCCTGCCCGTTTTCCCCCTTTTTCCACAAAAATAAACGCACCAGAACCGGTTATCTTTCTTTTTTTCTGCATGACGTTATCCCGGCTTAATGCCAAGGCCCATCTTCCCATCATGATTTGACGGTGGATTTGTTATTATCTATGAAGCGTCTCGCTGTCTGACCCCCACAACCCGCAACAGAAGCAAAGTTTCCCCATTGCCTCGCCGTTAATCAGCAGAGTGCACGTGCAGGTGAGCTTAGTTTTGGGCATATGATGTTGTTGGCCCCCTTACACTTCAACCCAAACTCTCAGTTATCACTTTTCTAAATAAGTTGTATCATCATCATCATCATCAGCCACAAGACGTCAACTGCTGAACATAGGCCTCCCCCAAAGATTTCCAGACCGACCTGTTGGTTTTTTTGTTTTTGTTGTTGTTTTTAAGTTGTATAATTAATAATAGTTTATTTATTTCTCCACAATTATTACATAAAATTAGCACATCATAACAAGACATAAAAACTGTGGAGACTTTATAGAATTATATGCAATGCATGCAATCCGCGCTGCATGAGGCGATCCGATTACCGCCAAAAACCAAACATGTCTACAGAAATCACCACCAGGCGTTAGAAGTTAGAACATAATAATATGAAATATCTATTACAATCAGGGTGAAAAAGATATAATTCAAAGTTCTGGTAGTGTTGCTAATGTATATGGTGGCGGCGTGCGTTTACTGGCAAGCGAATGACCTGCTTGTTTGATCATTCCGGCATATGAAAGAATAAATAAAACAACATCTAGAAGACAGGACAGCAATATTTATTTATAGTTAATTCGGCGTTTATATATTATGTTTAAATACAATCGATATACAATCTTATTAGTTCTGCTCAAAACTATCATAAATCATGGAAATACATATTATTATTAAAAATAAGTCTTTAATCCAATAATACTTTCAAATAAACAATGAAAGATTTTGATTCTATCTTACATAGATAATATCACATAGATTATAACGATTGTCATTTGGATCGTTTTATACAGAAAGCAGCCAACTGGTGAAACAACTAAAAAAACTGAGATGTGAATGTTTCATATATGTTTTATCATTTTGTGCGTCATCAAAATTAAGTTACAAATTACACGACTCTAGTAAGCAGCAATTATATCTTTCCTTGTTACAATTATTTTATACGTTAATCACATAAATCATTTGAATATAATTACCACTTCATTGTATTTTTAATATTCCGCATGAAAATTCTTAATAGTTGAAAATCCCAATAACATTTTACACAAATTGGTTTACCCTTATGAACATTATTTGTAGCGATACAATATTTATTGCACCTTTCTCTTATTTGAATCGAGAATTCGACACAGGCTGTCTGCATAATATCCGCAAAAAGTGACGTATGGCTGCTTATTGCATAACACGATCCATTTTTCTATAAGTACACTTCAAACATTGAACGATTTGCTTATTTATGCGAAATTAAGTAAACATAAGGTTAATATTATTCTTATGTATATTATGTGCGATGAAATATCTACCCATACTATTGAATGTAACATTTGAAATCTGAATGAATGAACTTAAGTTTACTTAATTGTTACGTAAACTTATGTTACGTAATAGTTTAATTAATTGCATACATAATAATATCTATATTCTTATAAAGGTAAATGAAAGATGACATCTAACTTAAATGGAATATCGCAATAAAAAGTTTCAATCTTATCTCACATTCCATTCCTTACAATTCCACATTTATCCACATGTCATGAAAACAGTTCATCCGTTTAAATAAAACACCACATTATATTATCAGTTGTGTTATTCTATTAGTCGATGACAGATGAAATAATAATCCCAACATAGCAAAGGTAACTTGTAAGAACAAACTTTTTGTAGTGATTACAGAAACAATATCGATATTAATCACATATATCGATAAACCGCTTAAACAGCGCATACAAATTCTTCAAACACCATACATTTCGAAGGCAGAATGAAGGGACGTGAAAGAGCACGTGCAATAAATCCATCGATGCCTCAGAGCTACGCAGATAAATGTTAAATTATAAACATTAAAGCGTAACCCAATAAGCAAGCGATTCACATCGACGTCGGCGACCAGAAGTTCATTTCGCGCAGTTCCGAAGGCTTGGGTAGGAAGGCGTGAGACGGTTTGGTCAACTTTTGCTGTTGAGAGGGCTCGTGACTCACTAGTTTGGGTTCCTTGCCCTTCGGTAAAGGGCCGAGGCTTTCGACAGACTCCGCTAAAGTACCACCTGAAAAAGTAATTTTAATACAGGTGAGTGACATGTTATTTTTTATTTAATTTAATTGAATGACGAGACGAGAAGGCGCTCGCCTGATGGTAAGTGCCACGCCTGCCCCTAAACGGAAGCAACACCACACAGACTTTTTAATTACAAAGCATGGCACTGAACTGCGCTCGTCACCCCAAGACACAAGATGTTAAGTCTCTTAATGCCCAGTAATTTCACTGGCTTCAATGACCTTCAAACCAAAACACAACCGTGCTTACACACTGGTGTTTGGCGGCAGAAACAGACAAAGCGGTGATACCAACCCAGACGGCCTCTCGCATACGAGGGACTTACCACCTTATATATATCCGGAAGCCTAAATGCCCCCCCCCCTCTCTTTCTCTGTGCCATCCAAATATAACATTGACCGTCGAGACATTGCGTACATCGGCAGTCGTCCTTCCATTTGGACTGCACTGTACTTACAAGCAGGTCCAATTCAATCACTATAATAAGCCATGATAAAAAAAGCAAATGCATAAATCACGCTGAGCTATTTGAATATTATTTAGAATTTAAATAAACAAACCATGACGTCACTAACAGCACAATATCAACAGATATGTACACAGAATAAACTCTGTTTACCAATGTAACATACGCATTTGCTATTCTAATTAACAGGTTTTATTCGATTATGGAATTTACATGCACAAGATAAACAACGTTTCAATGTCGTCACGAAAGTATCGATAAAAGGACAACACTATTGACACGCAAACTGACCTTGGAGTCGGACTTCAACCGCGTCTTCTTCGGCCAGAGTCGACGTGGATGTGGTCAGATCTTTCTTGAACCCAAGCAGAGCCATGGACAGCCACGAACGATTGCCAAAATCTTCGACTGGCTCGAAGGGTGTTGTGAAATAACTGGAACAAAAATTACACAAATGAAAATTATCGACATATTTATTTGCAACGTGTTTCCATTTCTTTTTATTGTCCGTATAGGTAGATGAGGAAGGCCACATAAACTAAGCGATCGCCACTAATCATAGACATATCAGTACGGGTAGAGCCAAGTCTTGCCTAAGATATTCCCTCATTTTAATGTATCTATACTGTAAGCTCCCACAGTCAATTGATTTAACATAACTCTTGAAATTGCACTCGTGTATTTATTATTATCAATAATTGAAAAGCATTTTTTTTTATTTCATTCAATAACGATACGAGCAAGTCGCTACGATACACTTTTACCGCTTACTGATAACTGCGTTTTGCATGTGTTTAAATTTGTAAAGCACCCACTTGTAATCAGCAAATATTATGTTTGTTTTGGTGTTATTACAAAAACTAGGCCAAGGAACATTATCATAATATTATGGCTTAATTTCGTACCAAATATTTATAACGTTATTTGTCGGATAAAGAAACTAAACGATACAAATTATATTCTAAAGTTGCTTTTAAGCACTCTTGTGTTTCGGTTTGAAGGACATTGAAGCCAGTGAAATTTTTTAAAGTTCTGTTTGTTGTGTATAAGTGGTGTGGATTTGTGCAATAAACATTGACGGTGATGAACAGTGTATGGAAACATTAAAATATGTAAGTGAATTAAGCATCGTATTGGAAGGAATTCACACCAAAATGACAAGACCTTGAAAACTCCACACCAATATTTCAACGTTCTTGTGAAGACTTGAGGATAAATTATACTTGTCATTGGCGAAATGCATAATACTGCGAAACCATAAATAAAAAAGAAGAGGTATCAGCTGTTTATCATTTAGTCTTGTCCATAGTTACAAGTCGAATATCTATAATATATCTATAATATGTTCTAGCAATGTAATCAAATTTGGTACTAAGGGGTTTGAAATATTTATATCGTACACCATAGTTTGCTGAAATTTGACCACACCTTTCTGGAACACGTTGTATATACCAGTTGTTGTGGTTCCTCCTGAGACTTTTTGTGGGAGTTTTGACCGGAATTCCAACAGTGCGGTCATCGCTTATTTTAATTTATTTCAAAAACTAGTTTAGAGTTGTGTTTGTTGTGTATAAGTAGTGTGGATTTGTGCATCTATATATGAACTATATTTCATCGTTCTTGTGAGGACTTGAGAATAAGTTATACTTTTTATGGGCGAAATGAATAATAATGCGAAGCCATAAATTAAAAAGAAGAAGACTTTTGGTTTTGGAATTCGGTAAGTGCGCGGGTTGGTTTTGGCGGGAATTCTGACAGTGCAGTTCATCGCTTATTTTAATTTATTTCATAAACTAGTTTAGAGTTGTGTTTGTTATATAAATGTGGTGTGGATTTGTTCAATAAACATTGACGGTGATGAACAGTGTATGGAAACATTGAAATAAGTGAATTAAGAATCAGACTGAAAGGAGTTAACAAAACAAACAAAACTCCGACAAGACCTTGAAATCGACCGCACCCGTGTTTCATCGTTCTTGTAAAAAAAAACTTGAGAGGTGTCAAGGGACACTCGGATGGAACGAAGTTCCTTTCGATTATTTTTAATTTTAATTTTGAGGGTCAAGGTCTGGGTCTAGGTCAAGGTCGAAATCAAGGTAAAAATCGGGGTCAAGGTCAAGGTCGAAGTCACGGTAAAAATCGGGGTCAAGGTCAAGGTCAAGGTCGAAGCCTAGGTAAAAATCGGGGTCAAGGTCAATGTCGAAGTCACGGTAAAAATCGGGGTCAAGGTCAAGGTCGAAGTCTAGGTAAAAATTGGGTCAAGGTCAAGGTAGAAGTCAAGGTAAAAATCGGTGTCAAGGTCAAGGTCAAAGTCAATGTAAAAATCGGGGTCAAGGTCAAGGTCACGGTTGGGGTTCAAGGTCAAAGTCTTGTGAAAGTCCGGTCCAAGCTGACTGGTCACTGTGTGACGCCACCTGGGACTTCGAAATTATCGATGTTCCAGGGAGGTCAGCTAACGCTGGCTGGTCGGAGAATTATGTCGTGACAAAATTTTTCGTGCCAACTTTTCGTACCAATTTTTTCCGTCTAGCCCCCTTTCGCAATGCGCGATAAGGAACTACGTTCCAATAACTTGAGAATACATTATACTTGACACTGGCTAAATGCATAATACTGCGAAAGCCATAAATAAAAAGAAGAAGTGCGTGGGTGTGACAGCGCTCCTGTCAATCGTGCACATACGTACCGGTTGTTGTTCTTCCTACGGCTGTTGGGGCTGGAGTTGGGTGAGTGTGCGGGTGTGGCCGGGAGACTCCTGCTGCCGCGCCGCGTCGCCAGCCTTCGGTGGTGCGGCGCGGGACCGTCGTCACCCTCGCTGTCACCGGACTCCTCCAGCGACGCCACCATGAACCCGCGAGCCGAACGCGACGAAGATATCATCTGATTCGCCACCTACGACAATGTATCGCGTTGGAGTTAATTTTAACGAATCATGGTTTAATACTGCTAGTACGAAATATAATCGAACAGTCTACGAAAGAAATTTAACTTAAACTCTCGCTCTCTTCGGCTTATCGAACAGAAATTGTCCTCCCCAGCGAAATTCTGAATTCACGCCTGCAACCGATACAGGAGCAACGGTAAATGTGACGATCTCACCCAGTAAAATCCAGTTAGTAATCTGGGTTGGAAGCCTGCTCAAAGTAAACCGTAATCCACATTTTCTTCACGCTGTCACTTTTATTGCTATACAAAACAACCGTGTCAGTATTAGAAAATTAAATCACAAACCGAGATCTTAATAATGCTGTTACCGTTATTAGAATGTCAAAAAAAACCATGTAATGATGATTAAAACGAACAAATTAATTCGACAAACTTAGAAATAGTACTAATAGTATACTACTATTTTTAACCGACTTCAAGAAGAAGGAGGTTCCCTATTCGGTCCGTAGATTTTGTTCAATTCCAACTCCCGGCAACTCATGTATGATTTTTCGAAACGAAAACACACAAATTGTGATTGCCACGGTCGAGAGACCGTTAAGTACACTGCCCCTAGATCAATGAGGCGATCTAAAATAACATCCTAAACAATAGCTGTTTATGGGAGAAAATTATCTAATATATTCCAATATTTCATACATGGCTCAATATTTAATATACTCCTATCCAAATTTTAGCATTTCTATTAATCCAGCTTTCATAATTACATTTCTAACTAAAATTTAAAACGCTAGTCACAATTAATGCGATGGCCCTCATTCATTTGAAATGAAATGTCAAAACAATTTACCGAATAACATTCGTGTACACATAGCCGTTATGCTGTGTCGAAATTGAAAACCTTGGTATCGCTTACACAACTTTATTTACGTTACTAAGATAACTTTAAATAACTTATTCTTACTGTCGCTCTCAGAAATGTCATTTATATTTAATTGACATTGAGTAATTTCTTAAAATTCGATTTATTCCCTAACTCTTAGCCAGGTATTGCTTCATGCTCAGTTACTGAGTAAAGTAACGGAAAGGAAACGGAACGGTAAAAGCTTAACTGTATTACTGACTACAGAAATGATCTTAATTAACGTCTCTGAGAAATAATAGAATTTAAAGAAATGATAAAATTAAATTTAATCAACGTCATCTCTGAGTGCAGCAGTAAAAAACAAACATTATAAATTAATTTAAAAGGTATTAACATGCAACGTTTACAAACAAATGTGACATAAATTGACATTACTACAATTTTATTTATTGATAAACGACCACTTAGCGAGGATGATGCAATAAAAACAAAACATATCAAATATTAATGGTAACCAGTACCAATAACCTAACCTAAGCTTCTATTGGTTATAAACAAGCACATCCTGGAATATTTCATCTGTGTGTACAGTTAACAACGAAAGTCGATGAACATTTCCAAAAATCCTATACATCGCAAGGTACATAAGTCGCTCAACAAGACAAGTTCCAAAATTAAATAATCATCATAAAAGGTTAAAATTACTCAACATTATGCGTATAGTATCGCAATTTAACAATATTTATATTTTCTTTAAACACATCATCAACATTAGTTGCAACTGCAGCTCATGCTACTAAGCTTAGTCTTATGCTGCTTTTGACAATCTGGTGTTCAATTAATTTTGACGATATTTACTAATTTGACCCTAACCTTATTGAGCGACATAATATGTATCTTACAATGTATAGTGATTTTTAAATTTTTTATATATTCATCGACTTTTCGTGTTGTCTGTACATTGATATGGTTGGTACAGAGTACACACCACACCACACGTGTCCCTTGTGACTAAATGTCCGCTAGCAAGGTTATCGATTCACTACCGGGTATAACTAATCAATTGATAATTAAATTGTATATTTTTCTGTACATTTCTATCAAAATGGGTATAATATTTTCAACCTAATATATTTCAATATATCCTTTATTGGTTTGTCGTCACTACATATGCGATGCACGGGTATCTTTTCGGCGAAGTAAAAAAAAAAATTAAAGTATCTTTTCGTGGTCTCCTCCATCTCGGCTCGAACTAAAAAGTTCGCGAAATCATACTTCTACCGGACCATTAAGCTGTAGAATAGTTTGCCGGCACAGGTGTTCCCTCCTTCCTATAATATGGGGTCCTTTAAACGGAGTGTGTCCTACGATCTATTAATTGACACTACTAATATCAGAAAAGGCTACTGGAAAGAGACTATTTAATCATTATACCAAAATAATAAGCTGAAATAAATGTAACTAGCTGTCCCGCGCGGCTCCGCCCGCGTGATCTGTATTTTCCGGGATAAAAGTAGCCTAACAGTGGCGCCATCTGTCAGCAATGTGTCACGCACCGACGCCATCTACTTAAAATATTGGTTTGTAGTACATGCTATGTATCAGAGATGGCGCTGTATTTAAAAAATGATTTTCCCTATTTTCCCGCTTTTCTATTGAAACTTTTCCTAGATTTTCGTTGCTATAAACCTCACGGAGCCCGAGAACTTTCCAACGAATGCAAAACCGTGGAAATCGGTTCGTGCGTTCTGGAGTTATATCGTCAGGAAGGAAAACCCGACTTATTTTTATATAATAGATGTAAACATAAATACGACGAATGTTGAAAGATACCCCTCACTATAATAATATACACATTTTCCATATTTACTATCAGGTGCGGTGTAACCACTTCACAACAACGATGAATAAAGCTGCGGTTGACGATATTATTTATATATAAACATGACTCTATAATAAAACTACACCTGTAGGTACAAATAAAAATGCATCGTTGATTCTATAGTGCTACTTTCCTTGAAATCAAAAGTTCAACTGAATGTGTTATTATAACAGCGTAGCTTGGTAATTGCTGCACGTGAGCTACAACTGTTCAACAGGGCCGAATTTTATGCAAATGTTGTATGTACTTCAAAGTTTAGTCTATTTCCCCCACTACTATAAAAAATCAAAAATCCCTACCAATATTATAAATGTGAATTTAAGTTTGTTTGTTACGCTTTCACGCGAAAACTAGTTAAACGATCATCATGAAACTTTGTACACATATTTTTGGAGGTATTAGAAGTAACATAGGCTACTTTTTATCTCGGAAAAAGCAGATCACGTGGGCGGAGCCGCGAGGAAAAGTTAGTACTTTAATAATAATACCCGCTAGCATTACAAAAATTGACAATACAAAAATTAAAAATATAAAATTAACATTCAAAATTAAACATTTTTGGATTGACAATTAGCATGAAAGTGCTTTAGATTATAAAGTTTTCAAAATCATTTCTGTCGATAGTAGCTGCACCGCCAAGTCAGTCCTCACAAACACTAAATACGGCCCTGCTCTACAAGCTATAACTCTGCCGCAATGCAGTTAAAATATACGTTATGTATGAGATATATACATCACATTGGAGGCTCTCACTGCTCACATCTCTGTCAAATGTCAACTAACCTTGACGACTGAGCTACCGCAGGCCGCGCCCTCGCCTTTGAACCCGTCGTCCGTTCCCGCCGGCTTCGGCTTGGACGTCACCGAATTCACTGCAAATAAATAATACCAACTATTAGACACAGAGATGGCAAAAGGCAAAGAGGTAGACCAAAGAAAAGGTGGGATGATGACATCAGGAAAATAGCAGGGGTAATGTGGAACAGAGTGGCCCAGGAAAGACATGAGTGGAAAAGGTTGGAGTAGGCCTTTGCCGACTGGCAAACAGATCTGCAAAAAATAAGCAAGAACCAAATACTGGATTAGAGTTTAGATTTAAGTTTTTTAAGTTTCTAGATTTTATTATAAACTATGTAAAACAAGTATCTGAATAAAAGGCTATTATTATTATTATTAGACACAGCTGTATAAAATATTTTATTGAGTCATAGTTTGTGTATCGGTGATGCCACACCGCAGTTATAAAAAGTTTTAAAATGTTTACAAAAATTTTTTAACATTTGTTAACAAAAATTTGCTAACATTTTATCACAATGTTAGATAATGTTAGTAAATGTTTAATGTTAGAAAATGTTTGTAAACATTTTATAATACCGGTGTGGCAGCACCATATATGAAAAAAACATATGAAGACGCGCGCACCACGTACTCCGAACTTCACACTGCTTTAAAATTAACAATAAAATTGAGCATATAGGTCTAAGCTGCTATGCGCACATCTTCGTGTAATGCACAAACTACATGCATATATATTATAATACATACTTATATGTGTGAAACTAGAACACGCTTGAAAGATTTGTTTTCAAATATGGAAACTTGTTCTTTGCTGTGGGGTTTAATTTGCTATCTAACATATATCTACATCACTTAAAGTGATATATGATCACTTTCGAGAGAATATAATTTTACTAGATGACCCGGTGAACTTCGTATCACCTACATAATATATTTGTGTAAAATGTGGTCAAAACTTAATACAAATGTTTTATTTACATTAAATGCAATTAAGTGAGGTACTGCGCCATTGCACGTGAGGTAGCCCGTCGCACATTTAATTGACTTCGACGACCTAAGTCAGGTCGTCTCCCACCTCCCTCCGGTTGGACAGTCCTGTCCCCGTCCCGTCCCCGTCCTGTCCCCGTCCTGTCCGCGTCCTGTCCGCGTCCCGTCCCCGTCCTTTCCCCGTCCCGTCCCGTCCCCGTCCCGTCCCCGTCCTGTCCCCGTCTTGTCCTGTCCCTGTCCTGTCCTGTCTCACTGTCCTGTCTCACTGTCCTGTCTCACTGTCCTGTCTCACTGTCCTGTCTCTCTGTCATGTCTCTCTGTCCTGTCTCTCTGTCCTGTCTCACTGTCCTGTCTCACTGTCCTGTCTCACTGTCCTGTCTCACTGTCCTGTCTCACTGTCCTGTCTCACTGTCCTGTCTCACTTTCCTGTCTCACTGTCCTGTCTCACTGTCCTGTCTCACTGTCCTGTCTCACTGTCCTGTCTCACTGTCCTGTCTCACTGTCCTGTCTCTCTGTCATGTCTCTCTGTCCTGTTTCACTGTCCTGTCTCACTGTCCTGTCTCACTGTCCTGTCTCACTGTCCTGTCTCACTGTCCTGTCTCACTGTCCTGTCTCACTTTCCTGTCTCACTGTCCTGTCTCACTGTCCTGTCTCTCTGTCATGTCTCTCTGTCCTGTTTCACTGTCCTGTCTCACTGTCCTGTCTCACTTTCCTGTCTCACTGTCCTGTCTCACTGTCCTGTCCCTGTCCAGTCTAGACGCTATACGACCCGTCATCACGGCAAGCTTCGCAACGACAACTCAACAACTACTAATAAATTAAAAATTAATAAAAAAAACATTGTCCAGCGGACAAAATTGTGAATCTAAACCATTCTCAGATCCCCTTGAACACACACAAAAAATTTCATCAAAATCGGTCCAGTCGTTTAAGAGAAGTTCAGGAACATACACACTCACAGAAGAATTATATATATAACTAGATGACCCGGTGAACTTCGTATCACCTACATAATATATTTGTGTAAAATGTGGTCAAAACTTAATACAAATGTTTTATTTACATTAAATGCAATTAAGTGAGGTACTGCGCCATTGCACGTGAGGTAGCCCGTCGCACATTTAATTGACTTCGACGACCTAAGTCAGGTCGTCTCCCACCTCCCTCCGGTTGGACAGTCCTGTCCCCGTCCCGTCCCCGTCCTGTCCCCGTCCTGTCCCCGTCCTGTCCGCGTCCCGTCCCCGTCCTGTCCCCGTCCCGTCCCGTCCCCGTCCCGTCCCCGTCCTGTCCCCGTCTTGTCTTGTCCCTGTCCTGTCCTGTCTCACTGTCCTGTCTCACTGTCCTGTCTCACTGTCCTGTCTCACTGGCCTGTCTCACTGTCCTGTCTCACTGTCCTGTCTCACTGTCCTGTCTCTATGTCCTGTCTCACTGTCCTGTCTCACTGTCCTGTCTCACTGTCCTGTCTCACTGTCCTGTCTCACTATCCTGTCTCACTGGCCTGTCTCACTGTCCTGTCTCACTGTCCTGTCTCAATGTCCTGTCTCACTGTCCTGTCTCACTGTCCTGTCTCACTGTCCGGTCTCACTGTCCTGTCTCACTGTCCTCTCACTGTCCTGTCTCACTGTCCTGTCTCACTGTCCTGTCTCACTGTCCTGTCTCACTGTCCTGTCTCACTGTCCTGTCTCTATGTCCTGTCTCACTGTCCTGTCTCACTGTCCTGTCTCACTGTCCTGTCTCACTGTCCTCTCACTGTCCTGTCTCACTGTCCTGTCTCACTGTCCTGTCTCACTGTCCTGTCTCACTGTCCTGTCTCACTGTCCTGTCTCACTGTCCTGTCTCACTGTCCTGTCTCAATGTCCTGTCTCACTGTCCTGTCTCACTGTCCTGTCTCACTGTCCGGTCTCACTGTCCTGTCTCACTGTCCTGTCTCACTGTCCTGTCTCTCTGTCATGTCTCTCTGTCATGTCTCTCTGTCCTGTTTCACTGTCCTGTCTCACTGTCCTGTCTCACTGTCCTGTCTCACTGTCCTGTCTCACTGTCCTGTCTCACTGTCCTGTCTCACTTTCCTGTCTCACTGTCCTGTCTCACTGTCCTGTCCCTGTCCAGTCTAGACGCTATACGACCCGTCATCACGGCAAGCTTCGCAACGACAACTCAACAACTACTAATAAATTAAAAATTAATAAAAAAAACATTGTCCAGCGGACAAAATTGTGAATCTAAACCATTCTCAGATCCCCTTGAACACACACAAAAAATTTCATCAAAATCGGTCCAGTCGTTTAAGAGAAGTTCAGGAACATACACACTCACAGAAGAATTATATATATAAAGACTAGATGACCCGGTGAACTTCGTATCACCTACATATATTGGTTTAAAATGTGGTCAAAACTTGATACAAATGTTTCATTTACATTAAATGCAATTAAGTAAGGTACTGCACCATAGCACGTGAGGTAGCCCGTCGCATATTTAATTGACTTCGACGACCTAAGTCAGGTCGTCTTCCACCTCCCCCCGGTGGGACAGTCCTGTCCTGTCCCTGTCCTGTCCCTGTCCTGTCCTGTCCTGTCCTGTCCTGTCCTGTCCTGTCCTGTCCTGTCCTGTCCTGTCCTGTCCTGTC